>JARJIL010000007.1:25503320-28245820 GCA_038502395.1 Dittrichia graveolens
AGCGTAATAGACGAATAATTGAACTAGTAAGTGTATATATATACTAGATGCAAGTATTAAATGAAAACATGTGTTTTGTGTTATGTGTGTTAGTTATGTGTAAGTATGTATATGTATATATATTGAATAAATATATATATGTGTACTACTTGAATTAAAGAAAGAAAGAATTAAGAAAAGAAAAGGAAAAGAGAAAAAGAAAGAAAATAATAGATATTTTCATCCAGAGGTGGTTGCCTCTGGATAAGTTTGAGATAAGATATATATGTTTGTTGTGTTATTTGACTTACGTCAAATATAGAGAAAGTTGCAAAACAAATACACAAACACAACTCTCTGCTCTCGAAAGATCTTGAAGAAGAATTCATAAAGTTTGGTGATTTGAAGTTCTAAACCTAAAGCAAGGTTAGTATGATGATTGTAGAATGAAATATATGTATATTATGCTATAAACAAGTGGGTTCTATGGCTGAAAGTTAAGTTGGAGTTGAAAACTCCATGGTTGAACATGAAGCTCACTTTATAAGTGGGTTTCTCATGTTTGATGTTTTTTTAAATGGTGTTAAGGTGTTCATAAGATTCATATAAGTGGTATATGAAGTTTAGAAGTGTTTAAAGAGTGAAAAAGACAAGTTTGGAAATCTGGGTTTTTGAGAATTGTAACTGAAAGTCGGATGAAAGTTGATGAAGAAGAAGGTGAAAGTCTGGAAAACACGTCGTCGCGGCGCGACAGGCTATGGTCGCGGTGCGACACTATGCGAAAATGAACCATGCAACCTTTTCTTGGTCCGACCTCCGGATGAGTGGTCCGACAGTCGGATGACCCGTCCGACAGTCGGATGACCCGTATGACAGTCGGATGGTTCAAAGGTTCAATGGTCTGACTTTCGCATGGACCCTTTCCCTTGGTCCGACTTTCTCTCACGTCGCGGCGCGACGGGGCCTTTTCAGCAAGGATTGTTTTAGTTAACATGTTCTTGTTGATTAGGTTATGTAGCATTCAAAGTAAGATTGATAAATGACTTAAGACTATTAAGAAGGCTTTATGAGTGTTCTACAAATAGAACCTAACGCATGCAAACGCTTAACGCGATTGCCGATGTTTTAGGTGAACGTGTCAGCTGAGCCAGAATAGAGTGAAAGAACGCTGTAAGCGAAACAGGTGAGTGCTTACTTTCATGAGACTCAGTATGAGTAAGTCTTGCTTGTAAGATGACTATGTGAATGTGTGAATGTGTATGAGTGTATGACTAACCTGTTTATGCAGGTACGCTTAAGAAGATGAGTGTAAGTTTCTGAATGATGTTACGATTGTTTGTAAGATGTATAGTAGGTGCATGCCAGCGGGTCCAGAATGGAACCGCTTAGTTAATATTGATGATGTGCATGAATGATGAATTGTATGATGATGCATGTGACAGAATGAATGAATGAATGATGGATCCCGATGGGATCCTATGAATGATGTATGACTATGTGATGAAAAGATGTATCCTTGTGGGATCGAATGTATGTATATGTGTATGCGAACGTCTGCAGACAACGTGACGGAGGGTTAAGGTCAGCCGACCGGCTGGATCCTAACAGGACTTCGGTCATTTCTGGATTCACGGTGATTCGGGGTGCATCCCAGATCGAGGTTCTGCAGAACCGCCGTGCCTTAACATAAGACCGTAATCAGCCAGGACCTGGCCGTGATTACTCGGGAACCTTTTGTTCTGTAAAAGATGCTTGGTGGACTGCTTTATGCTCCCCCACCAGCAGATTGGTTGTGACTGATCCCCCAGTCTGAGTCGTTGCGCAGGACTGGCTCTCCCGCAAGACATGACTCTTACTGATCTTGTCAGCACACCGCTATGTGTTAAGCTAGCAATATGTGTTTATGTATGGTAAGATGTGTACGATACGATATGTATGATATGATATGTACGATGTGTATGATGCATGAGTTACTTTATTGATGCTTATGCTAAGTATGTACTCACTAGCTAGTGTAGCTAATGGTACTATGATTTCCCTTTTGAGGTAAAGATTAGATGGCCTGCGAGGCGGGTGACTTATGGGAATGTATTGCCCCTTGTGGGTGGAACACTTGTATTTTAATGTTGTAATGTATGTATGAAACTATGGTCGGTTCCTGTATGTTAGGTAACACCAACGAATGTTTTGGAAACAAAGACGATGTAATTAACTGTTTGTTAATATTAAAAAGAAAAATTTCCGCTGCTAAACCTGAGTTTTTATTAAAGCAACTGTTTTCAGAAGCGGTGTTACACACGGTATCGACCGTGGATCGACCGTCATTGGTCTGGATTTTTGGTGATAAGCTGCGGTCGAAGTACGGTCGACCGTGGTTCGACCGGTAGTGGACTGTTTTCAAGTTTTCATTTTTGTCCCTTTTTGACATGATATGCATACACTAATTGAATCTTATAATAATAACTTAGACATCATCTATATTTAAAACTGAACCCATCATTTTCATATACCATTTACTACTCAACAAACCTAACATATTTTCTTTTCCAAAAATCAACCTAATCCTAAGATCCACATGATTCTTTGGTACAAAGAGAGAGCCCTAAGAAAAGGAAGAAGAGATAAAATTATACCTTGAACAAGAAATTCGTGAAGAAGAGAAAAGGCAAGAGAGGATGAGTCTTCAACCGTGAATCAACCGTGAATCCAACCGTGCCTTCGATCACGGCTTCAACCGTAGTAAAAACCTTGATTCATGAGGTAATTTTTAAGCTCTTAGGTGTTAATGGCGGCTAGGGTTTGTGTGGGGAAGAGAAAGTGTAAGAGAGAGAGAGAGAGAGAGAGAGAGAGAGTAAAATAGGCTTAAAAATTGTCAGGTACCCTACGGTCGATACACGGTTGACCGTGATATCGACTGCGCCCTTTTTTATGTCTGTTTTGGTATTTTGCAGTACCCCGACGGTCGATCCACGGTATCGACCGTGAGTCGACCGTGGTGCATTTGGAATGTATATTTTGACTATTTTAGGTGTTGTTTTTAGGGTACATGTTCCATCATTCCTAAACCAAGTCGTAATGTATTAAACACTTCAATTTTTAGCGGTTTAGAGAATATGTCGGCAATATTTTCACATGAAGCAACCTTTTCTAAATTTATATTTCCTTTTTGCATATTGTCATGTAGGAAATGATGCCTAATTTGAATGTACCATCTTCATATTTGAAGACCAAGAAAGTAATTCAACTCATCCATCATTCTCATTTCAATTTCATTATGTATAAGATTTCAAAACTCATCACACAAAGATGATTATCAAATTTTACATTTGGGAAGTCTTTAACAAGCTCATTACTAGTCATTTTTGTAACAATCTCGTGTTACCATGTCCTAGTCTTTTATGCCACAATGTTGAATTATCAATTATAGATGCAAGACATACTTGTGTTAGGATTATCACCAAGTCTACATGTATCATGTCCATTTCTCCTAACATCCTTTGCATATCAAACTTTCATGTTTAGAGAATCTAACATTCAAATCTTATAAGCTACTATCATGCTCAAAATTTGAGAATTTGATATGAAGAATGATACCTTTACCAACTACATTTCTTCTTAGGTTGCTTTCAAACACCATATATCCTCCATCATACTCCTTGTATTAAGTGAGGAGTTCTCTATTACTGATCATGTGTTTTGAGCAACCACTATCAAGAATCCAATGCACGAGACATAATCTTGTTGCACCCCTACACTTGTGTAATTTTCATTCAAGATTTTGGTACCCAATGTTTCATGGGTCCAGGATGGTTAGCATAAAAAACTCCTACTCTAATCCACCTTTGTGTAATCTTGAACCCTTTATGATACCATGTGTTCATAGAGTTAATAGGTTTATGAGAATGTCTTGATTTTTGAACTGTATTTGATTTAGGTTTCTTGAATCCAAGTCCACGCCTTGTAGTTGGAGTATAAAACTTTCTTATTAATTCATTACTTGCAACCTTTGGCATACAAGTGGAAGAACTAGAAACAATGTTGCAATTTTGAACTTTTGGAAATTTCTAGTGAGCTGACGGTCGATGCTCGGTCGATACCGTGGGTCGACCGTGAGGCTCCTAGATTTTTTCTTCCCCTTTTTCTTTCACAAATTTGATAGGTGTTAAGTGACTACTTGGCATGTTGTTTGAGTAAATTGAGAACCCAAGACCACCCTTATCTTTTGATGATTTTTGAATCTTTAACATCTCATCTAAGTTGGTTGAACTATCTTCAAATTTTGACAAGGTGGTTGTGTCAAAATTTGTCTTTAGCTTACTTTCCAAATCTTTCAAGCTTGGAGATATATGAGAAGCAATTTTACTTTCTAGATCTTTTATTTTCAAGTTCAAGTCATCATTTTCATTTCTTAACTTGACATTTTCTGTTTTCAAGCTCTTGTTCTCATTTTTTAACTCCTCATTTTTAGAAAGTATTTTAGAGCTAAAATCACATAATTGATCATATTGATTGTCATCATTATCACTATAGTAGCTAGAATCGGAATGTACCTCACTTGTCTCAAATGCCATGAGACATTTTTCTTCTTTTATTTCCTCTTCTTCATCACTTGAGGATTCTTTGACATGTTTAGCTTTGAGTGCAATGCATTTGCTCTTTTCTTTCTTTGGCCTGGCACTTTCATCATCTTTTTGCATGATTACTTCATACACCTTGAGATTTCCTATTAGCTCATCCATTTGTAATATTTTCAAGTTCTTTGACTCCTCAATAGCCGTCACCTTTGCTCTCCATTTTGGTGAAAGAGCCCTAAGAAACTTTCTTACAATCTTTTTGTCAGTGTAAGTAGTCCCAAGTGCCTTAAGACTGGTAACAATAGTATTAAACCTTGTAAAAGCATCATTAATTTTCATATCATATAGTATTTGAAATTGTTCATATTGTTGCACAAGTAATTCAATTTTGTTATCTAGAACTTGCGCATTTCCTTGATGTGTGATGACAAGAGATTTCCAAATAGCATTTGCACTTTCACACATGAAAACTCTTTCAAACTCTTTTCTAGGTAAAGCATTGTATAGAAAATGTTTTGGTTGAAATTTTTTTGAAATCATTTTCTTATCCTCTTGATTCCATTTTTCTTTAGGAGTTGGAACATAAGCATTTTGCTTAGAATCAAAGGTTTTTGGAACATGATCTCCTTCTTCAATAATCTCCCAAAGGTCAATATCTTTGGCTTTTACATAAGTCATGAATCTTTGCTTCCAATAGCAAAAGTCTTCTTCTTCAAGAAGTGGAGGGCTAACCATAGAATTCCCCTCTATATAATTTTGTCCCATTTTATCAACTCAAAAATTTTTGAAAACTATTTTTAGAAGATTTAAACAACTTTTCAAAAATTATCTAGAACAACTTGCTCTGATACCAATTGTTAGAACCTAGAGGGGGGTGAATAGGTTATATGCCCACTTTTTGAAGTGTTTAACAATATTTGCAAGTAATTAAAGAGTTTAATGAAGAAAGATATCACCAATGAAGTAGTTAGGACACAATGATTTATAGTGGTTCAAGCAAGGGTTAACAACCTTGCTCTACATCCACTCCTTGGCCTCACCCACCAAGAGTTGCTCCACTAACTTCTCTCTTTAAAGGTAGAGATAAACATTTTACAACTTCTCTCTTTAGCTTACAAGAATTACACTTCACTCTTGCAAACAAGGTTAAGATAAACCTCACTTCACTCTAATTGGAAAGGCTAGAGTTGATCCTCACTTCTCTCTAATTCTAAGGCTAGAGATGATCCTCACTTCTCTCTAATTCTAAGGCTAGAGATGATCCTCACACTATTACAAATATACAAGAAGGTAATGTAGTGTTTGAACTTTGAAGGCTTTCACTCTTGCTTCATTCTTGATCTTGAAAGATTGAATATTTATCAAAGAATATGAGCTCACAAGATTTTGTATGTATTTTGTGTTTTTCAGATTGCAAGAGCTTAGTAAGAAACAAGACTTGAGTTGCCTTAAATAAAGAAAAAGGTGCAAGCTCAAAAAGTGTCCACACTATCCACGGTCGACCGTGGCATCGACCGTCGGCCTGCTGGAACTTTTTGAGACTTGAGAATATAGGCGTTGGCCTTTTACCAAAATCATACACAACCCATTTTTACCATAAAAATGCACTGAAAAGAAGCTTAAGAAAAGTTGGGTTAGTGTCATACTTCTTAAGTTTGAATTTAATCATAAAAATGGTAGTTTAGAAACCAAATGCACAAAGCATGTTGGAAGTTTACCTCTTTGAGAGATTCCTTTTGCTAAATATGGTTTTGGCATATTTCAATAGAAGATTATGTTTAGTATTTGCCAAAATAGGAATTCATTTGCTTTGACTACCAAGCTTGTGATTTTATAAAAAATTTCTCAATTTTTATAAAAGTTTTTATAAAAATTATTTTATAAAAACTTAAACTCATTTGATAATTTATTTTGTAAGCTCATAAACTTCGAACGTTTGTTTGTAGGAATCTTCGACATCGGCTTCTACTTGAACTCGGATCTAGACAATTGGAGCTTGGCCATTTGATGAAGCTTGTTTTGTAGATTATAGATGAGAATATACTTGATTGAATATATATATGTATATGTGCACATATGTTAATGTTAATACATACAATTATATAAACAAGTTGTATATTTTTGTGTCAACAAAAGAGGATGTATTTGTAAGCCTATTTTTCCCAACAACGGACTTGATTATAGCAAGAATGTAAAGCAATCTTGGAAAAACATGTGGCACCTTGCAATTGATCAAACAGATCGTCTATGCGAGGTAATGGATATTTATTCTTTACAGTTCGCTTGTTAAGCTCCCTGTAATCGATACACATTCGAAGAGTACCGTCCTTCTTCTTTATGAATAAAACATGAGCTCCCTAAGGCGAAGAACTTAGGCGAATAAAGCCCTTATCAAGTAGTTCCTGGATTTGGGACATCATCTCCCGGATTTTAGATGCAGTGAGATGATAGGGAGATTTTGCTACAGGTGTAGCTCCAGGAACAAGATCAATCCGGTATTCTACATCCCTGACAGGAGGTAAACCCGGTAAGTCTTCAGGAAAGACATCAGGGTATTCAGATACAACCTTGATATCATCAACACTCTTTGCTCATATGCAAAGTAGGAGATACAATCCTTTGTAATCAACTTTTGAGCTTTAATCACAGAAATAACAGGAATGGCAGACTCTCTTTTCTCCCCTCGAGCTATAGCATAAGAACCGTCGAATAAAGGAAATCTGATTAACTTCTTGGAACACAAGATCTCAGCATCTCGACTACTGAGCCAATCCATACCAATTACAGCATCAAAGCCTGCTATAGGCATGACAAGAAAGGAAATAGTGAAACTATTCCGATCGATATAAAGAATAGTTTTGGGAACTTGCTCGGTAACATTGACTACTTTACCATCAGCTACTTCTACTTTAATGGGATCAGATAATAGAGAAACATGCAATTGCAGCTTTTCGCGATAAGACATAGAGACAAAGGAGCATGTAGCTCCGGAGTCAAATAAAATACATGCAGAGGTATTATTAATGAGAAAAGTGCGTGTAATCACATCACCTGCAACTTTGGCTTCATCAGCCGTCATTTGGAAAGCTCTCTCTGGCGCACGAGGAGCGCCTCCCGGTTTTAGAGTTGTAGTTGCTGATGAACCCCCGACACCTATTTTTGGCCACGTCGGGCAGATTGAGATACGGTGCCCAGGTTTATGGCACTTGTAGCACACATTCTCCTTGTACCTGCGTTCATTATTTTGGTTCCCCTTCTTCTCGCACCTTCCACAGCTCAATAAATCCCAGTCTTCAGACTTCTGGGATGTATTCACACGCTGCTTACCACCTGACCCACTATCACCTCCCTTCTAACTTGGTTGCTGATCAAACATTCTCTTACCACCACCAGATTGTTGTTGTTGCTGTTGAGATCTTGCCCTCTGTTTATAATCATCATCTGTGGTCATTATCAAATGCTTCATCAAGAGTTGTTGCAGATCTCACAGTAGATCGATATTCCAGAGGCAAGGTATTGGCAAAGTAAGTGATCTTTGCCTTTTCATTGGGCAACAGGTGAGGAACAAACCTCATTTTGTTAGTGAATTTGGATATAAGATCATCCAATGGATTGTCACCCTTCTGTAATGCCCTGAACTCATTATCGATCCTTATCATATCATAGTCAGAACAATACTTACCCCTGATCTTCTCCTTGAAACCGTCCCAAGTCATTGCCTCCGAAGTGGCTGGTGGTGTAATAGCAATTACAGTATCCCACCATGCAAAAGCTCGTCCCCTGAAAATACGTTTAGAATAATTCACCTTCTTGTCTTCATCACACTCACTGGACTCGAAGGTATTCTGCATCTCTCTGATCCAGGTTTCAACAGCTGAAGGATCATTAGTTGGGCCAGCAAATGTAGGAGGCTGACAACTCAGAAAAGTCTTAAAGGTCGTAGGCTTATGAGTATCTTTCTCCATTCGTGTGAACTCGCGCTCATTTGCTTGCTTGAGCTGAGCCTCTAATTTAAGGATATAAGCATCCTTATCACCATCTCCAAAAGATCCCGCCATATCGAGTTAGATTTATATATATATATATATATATATATATATATATATATATATATCAAAGTAGAATCTTTAGTATATTTCATATATATAACTCTTATCTTATCATAACTTACACTTTCTTAACACATAACATAAAACACATAAGTCACTCTTCACACCCCATACCACCATGGGAACACATAGTAATGGTCGAGCCTGAGTTTGAGACTGAGTACTATTTAAAGTACCCAATTCACTCAAACCAAGGCTCTGATACCAACTTGTAACGCCGGTCCTTAAATTTTAAGAGTCTATTTTTTTATAAAATCGCGTGTGGAAGCTAATTATTTATTTAACATTTTACAACTTATATACATATAAATTGTAATACAAAAGTATTGTTAAAACAAACACACCAAGCGTTACCAAATTCGTTCGACCATTACACTAATTATTACATATCATAGCATTCACAAAGTGTTCCCCAAAACCTAACATGAACTCCCAGCAGGTACCCGTCCTCACCAGCAATCTATTTACCTGCATATGGAAGATTCATGAGAGGGTTAGCTATAAATAGCTAGTGAATAACAATTAAGCTGAAACAGTATATCAATAGTATCATATACACATTACATGCATCACATATCATCATTCAAGTCTATCCTAACACATGGTGAAGCACTGATTAGTCAGCAGGCATCAAGTATTGCAGGGTAATAAGCCCGGCTCAGTGATCCTCACCGGAGAAACCGATACTTCCTCCGCGCCGGTGGAGAAGCGGGTAGTGGTACACCATTGCGTTATCGGGAAACATATCCCATTCGGGATCAACGGGAATTGAGAGCCCATAACGTATCGAGGGGCTGAGGTTTTGCAAGAACCAAGATTCGTGATCATCGAATCGCCGGACATCCTAGCTGGCGACACAAGGCCACAACTCAAGACCTAGATAATCTGGCCCCAATGTCCAACAAAGTACGGGTACAACAAACAATGGCCTACTCCGGCCTCAGCACAAACACAATTGGCCTACTCCGGCCTTAACATATCAACAATGACCTACAAAGGCCTTTTGGAGGTACGCCCGTGCCTCCCCGGGTACGCCCTTAGTCACGGTTGGATCTTGATAGGCACGCCCGTGCCTTTCCATTTGCAGCAGCAGGTTCGACCAGAACCTGTTGTTTTCCAGCCAAATCAACACCAAAAATTACCAAAACACTTCCAGTCGTTTTCTATCATTCACCTGTGAACTAATACATAAAAACCAATCTAAATACATACTTTTTACATCATTTAACATCAAATTCACATCTTGGGGCCAAATTCTTCTTTTTTTTGACCCATTTGAACTTTAATTCACAAAACTAATCAAAATCACATTTTTAATTCACAAAACCAACTTCTGTGAATCCAAAATCAATATAGAAACCAATTGGTAACATCATTTTCATCTATTGGCATCAATTTCTAATCTTGACCCATTATCCCCAAAACTTGAAAACTTGAAGAAGAGCAACAAGAACTTACAGCAAAGGAGTAGATGATAGAGGGATCAAAGGCAGATTGAACTTGATTTAATTCTTGAATTACAACAGATTACTTGAGCTTGAAAGATTCCTTCTTTGAATTCTCGTTGAAAAGCTTTGAACATAAAGAACACACACAAAAGAAACAAATGCGTTCTCTAATGTGTGTACACGTGAGTTTAGAAAAGGGCTGCCTACTTGTGGATCAATATTATCCACAAGTGGGTATTTTGTTCCCCTTTCCAACTTACAACTTAACCCACGAGTTCCCGTTTTAACTAACGGGGATATTTTTGGAAACCTCGTTCTAAACCATTTAGTATTCAATTATTCTTTTCTATTTTTATCAATATTTTTATTATCTCATTTATAACTATTTTAGTTATTTTTCTTCAATATCTGTAAATATATATATTATTCAATTTATTAAACATACCACGTAAGCGTGCGTCTAGGCCCTTTATCAATATTTTTATTAACTCATTTATAACTATTTTAGTTATTTTTTTTAATATCTTAGCATATCTTCAAGAGTTTAAATAGTCCTTTCGGACTGTCCGTCGGTTTGGGGATGGTATGATGTGCTAAGATTCACCCACCTACCAAGTTCACGTTGAAGACTATGCCAAATGTTTGATGTGAACCGTGAATCTCGATTCGAAACAATAGATAGAGGTATGCCATGTCGTGACACCAACTCATTGATATACAATTAAGCCAAACGATTCATGGGTGCAGATTCATTAGTCGCGAGAAATGTGCACTCTTCGTAAGGTGATCAACTACAACCCATATCATATCATGTCCCTTTACAGTTCGGGGTAACTTGGTAACAAAGTCGATGGTAATGTGATCCCATATCCACTCCGGGATGTCTAATTATTGTAGATTACCATAGGGCTTTTGGTGTTCAGTTTTGGCTTGCGCGCAGATAAGGCATTTTTTGACAAATGAATCCATGTCACACTTCAATGTAGGCCACCAATACAAAGATTTCAAGTCTTGGTACATTTTTGTGCTTCCGGGATGAATATACAATATAGATTTGTGTGCTTCGTGCAACAAGAACTTACAACAAAGGAGTAGATGATAGAGTGATGAAAGACAGATTGAACTTGATTTAATTCTCGAATTACAACAGATTACTTGAGCTTGAAAGATTCCTTCTTTAAATTCTC
The DNA here is from genome assembly GCA_038502395.1 of Dittrichia graveolens. Taxonomy (NCBI): domain Eukaryota; kingdom Viridiplantae; phylum Streptophyta; class Magnoliopsida; order Asterales; family Asteraceae; genus Dittrichia; species Dittrichia graveolens. The sequence goes on from JARJIL010000007.1 coordinate 25,514,618, forward strand.
CTTGAAAAGCTTTAAACATAAAGAACACACATAAAAGAAAGAAATGAGTTCTCTGATGTGTGTACACGTGAGTTTAGAAAAGGGCTGCCTACTTGTGGATCAATATTATCCACAAGTGGGTATTTTGATCCCCTTTCTAACTTACAACTTAACGCACGAGTACCCTTTTTAACTAACGGGGATATTTTTGGAAACCTCGTTCTAAACCATTTAATATTCAATTATTCTTTTCTATTTTTATCAATATTTTTATTAACTCATTTATAACTATTTTAGTTATTTTCCTTCAATATCTTTAAATATATATATATATATATATATATATATATATATATTATTGAATTTATTAAACATACTACGTAAGCGTGAGTCTAGGCCCTTTATGAGGATGTTACAATGCCTACTTCTATCAATGAGCTGAATGAGTTGCTCAGAGATTTCTTGTTCTTGTTGTTTAACATCATAACCAAGAGGACTCATGACTATTGGACTTAAAAGAGTAAATTCAGAATCACCAAAATTGCCAGTATCACCAGCATTAGCATCATCATCATTGTTACCATTGTTACTTTCCTCAACATCATCAACATCACTACTATCACCATTACTACCATTCCTATCACCAGCATTTGCATTTTCCTCAGCAGCATCGATCAATTCTTGCATTTGATCAGTAATGGGAGGACCTCTGTTTGCCTAAATAAAATAAGACTTTTTCACCCATGGCAGGGACAGGAATGCTTTCAAGGTGTTCATTCAGACCAACATAATCATTATCACCTATCACCATTGTTGCAATCATGCTCAAGAAGCGAATGTAAGGCACTTGAGCTCTGGAAGATTTCTTGTTAGTGATTTAGCTTACTTTATCAACAAGGTCAGAGAAGATGACCTAAGCAAAATCTATATTAACCCCAAAGACTAGGGTATACAGCACACATAATTCAGTTTGGTTGATCAAATGGTGGCTTCCAGATTTTGGACCAAAGCATCTGATGACCACGTTGGGCAGATACTTCCGCGGGTTCGATAAAGTAGAGACCTTGATTTGCCCGTGTACAACAGGCTCGTTGTAACCTATTGTTTGCAGAATTGTTTGAGCTTCAACTTTGGAGGGGAAGGCGGTGTATGGTGGGAAATGAGGAATACCGGTAGCTTCCCTCAAGGTTTCAGGAGTGATTTGAAGTTGAAAGTTTCCTTGGGCTAGGGTGCAATGGATTGCATTTTCATTAATGTTGTAAGTAGCGGAGTACCAGAGTTCTCCGACGATGGTAGGGAATATATAGTGGGGATCGGCAGTGAGACTTTCAAACAAAGGGTGAGCTCGAAGGAACTACACCATTGGCTCGTATCCTTGGTTTTCGCGTGAGACGGGTATAGATGTACATAGTAGAATGTTTTTGGGAGTTATGTTCATAGGTTGGTTAGGTACAACATTCTCACCGGAGATGACAGTAGGATCAGGAATGTAAGTTGCCATTTGGTAGGGATGATGATTAGTGAGAGAAATGGAGAAGTATCGAGAGAGAAAGTTAGGGTAATGCTTTTTAGAGAGAGAGGGAATTTGGAGAATTTGAACAGGTAAAGATGAATGAGAGAGGAAGTGGGGTATTTATGAAGTGTAGTCAACAGATATCGTTAGATACTGACAAAAATTCTAACGGAAAACATATTAATGAGCTACTAAATGAAATCTGACAGACGGAGTAAATAACTAGAGTTATAAAAAACATTAACTGAGCACAAAAGATAAAAATTGATTAAGTATTGTACCATCAGCTGATCACTGAAATGTATCAGTTGAAAGGAATCAGCTGATGAAAAAGTATCAGCTGATGGTGAATATTTGTTGGTATCTGCCCACTGACACGCGTAGGCCAGCATCACTGCCAATGAAGCGTGGGCCTATTGGGTCACACGCCAAGTTTCAATCTTGACAGCCTACTATAAGAAGAAAGAGTCAAAATGGTCAAATTCAAGTTGACCTAGGCTTCACGACCGTGAAGGATGCTCCACGGGTCGTAAAACAGCTCGTGTCCACGAGTCCTGTCGTGGGCCGCATGGTTCGTGAAACCCTAGGGCTTCACGACCCTACACGGCCCGTGAAGGAGGTCGTGAAGGCACGAACCCTCACGATTCTTGCACGGCGCGGCACAACTCGTGGAGAACAAAATGGCCGGTCGTGGCGCATTTATCCTTCACGGCCCGTGAGAGCCCGTGACGAAGTCGTGAAGGCAGAATTCCAAGTGACACTTGTGTTTCATTGGACCATTTGAGTTGGTCCAATTATATGGTGCCATTGGGGTCCGACTCTGGCTATTTTGAACAGAATGGAGGTCTTTAAAAAGGGCTCTCTTAGTTCATCAGCCACTCTTGGTCATTTTTGTGCATTACACACATATTGTGAGTTCTTCCATAGAGAGAAAGAACAAGAACAAGTGAAGGTGGTAAGTGCACAAGTGGTTACAAGGCTGTTCCAGAATCAAACCCTCAAGTGTTGGTGGTTTAGTGGCTTGCTAGTACAAGGAGAAAGAAGGTTAGCTTGGTGTGGACTTCTTTAGTGCTTGAAGCCTTTTGTTTCAAGAGCACATCCCAAATCTCCAAGTTATTCCAGAATTATCAAAGTCTTCAAGGGTATGGATTACTTACCTTCTTCTCTTTGTGTTTGATTTTGGTTGCATGCATGTTCTTGCAAGTTTTCACCACCATTGGGAAATCATGGGATCCTTTTGTGTGTTTTTGTTGCTTCCGTTGCATGCTTTGATCCCCATGGATTCCCAATAGTGGTATCAGAGCCATATTTGTAAGATGCATGCACCTTTGTGGCTTGAAAATCCATATTTTTGATTTTGGACATTGTGTCCAAAAGGCCTTCACGGGCCGTGGAGCTTGCTTCACGAGTCGTGAAGGCCACACGACCAGTCTCGTGGGGTGGTGGTCGTGAAAGGTTTTTTAATCTGTTTCAGGAGTCGTGGAGCGTACTACCTTCACGGCCCGTGAGGGCCCGTGAAGAGCAGTAGCTTGTGAAGGCGTCGTGAACAGGCTGTTTTTGGCCTTTTTGGAAAAGAAAACTTGATATGGATTTTGGCACATGATTTTGGTGTTTCGAGAATCATTTTAGGCTGTTTAGCCTTGTAGATTAAGCCCCATAATATCCTAATTCTTTTATGTGTATGTATTGGGTGGTTTTGGCATAAAATGCACACATGCATACATATAAATTGTGTATATATGAATATGGATTTCAAAGTGTTTGGAATCCTAATGCATATGTACAAGGTTTATTCTTGTGCCTTTAGTTTTTGAATAAACTTAATTGGGATATTGTTTTGTGCATGGTTTGGTGTGGCACACCATGCTTTGTGGATTGTTTCGTTTTCGTGAGCACCGGTTTGAGCCTAGACCTTTGTGTGGTTGTTTGGTTGCTTTATTTGTTGTTCATTCATTTGGTGGTTTGTACCACATTTCGTTTGTAATAATTTATTTAATCCGGTTTGTAACAATTTATTTATTTGTGGCTTGCACGCCAAAGTATTTATTCTTTGTAAATGTATATTAGCTTAGAATAGATTGTGTGGCTTGCATGCAATTTCTCTTTATATTATGTATGTAATGAGAAGAGAAGACCGGAGGCACCAACGGGAGTCTTAGGAGACGTCTTGGCTACCTCGGATCCGGAGGCGCGGGAACGAGTGGGAGCACACCACGAAGTCTTGGATTATTTGTCCTTAGTAGACTTAGTTCCTCGGTTGGCTCACCGGGGAACACTTAGGTTGGCTCAAATCGGTTTTGTATGCGTGGTTGTGTAGTTTTATTTATTTGTTTTTCTTGCGTGGTTGTAGGATCTTCGCATGTTAGAAAATCTTTTGAAAATAATAAAACTATATAGTTTTCCTTAATTGGTTAACAAACCCCGCTCGCTCACATGATTAACAAACGAATATAAAGTGTTTATGTTCAATTGGTGAAAAATGCGTTTTGTCACTTATTTGTTAATCAAAATGAAAAGAGGTTTTTAACCGGAAAAACAAAAGTCCCGTTTTTCTTAAAAACGTAAATCACACGCCATCCAAAAGATGACACCACCCGAATCTAATGAAGCATGGGACAATTGTCGAGCTTAGCACGAGTTGTTCCATGTGGACTTGTGTGGAAGGTGCGTGTGGCGTCTTGAAATCTTTGGTTGTCGAGCTTAGCACGAGCCAATTATTGTCAAGGGCGTCATCGTGTATCTTGTTGGACGATTTGCAATTCCAATTTAATACGCCTTGATAATTGTCGTGCCTATACCGAGTTCTCAAAGCGGCTTATTGAGGAATCGGTGTGGGAAGGGATCAAACATGCCAAACCGGTGCTATGAGTACCGAAGGATCCCACAAGTGCCTAAGAGTTGTAATCACGGATTGCAATTGGTAAAGCGTTTACCGGCCTAAATGCCTTCACGAAGTGATCCGCGGTAAACCCGTCATGTAGTGAAGTTATGTTGGGTTCTTAGCCCTTGTTAAATTTAAGTGTTAAACTATTGGGTAATTATTTAACAAGGATTAAAATATGTCGAACTAACCTTTTGTGTGCTTTGCCTTCTTTTAGATGGCATCTACAGGCAACACCGCGACACACATTTCACTCCGTCCATTTTTGGAAAAAGAGAAACTCGTAGGCGTAAACTTCATGGATTGGCTTAGGCAATTGAGAATTGTCTTACACCATGAAAGTAAGTTGTACGTCCTAGAGGAACCTCTTCCGGAGGCTCCTGCTACCACCGCTACGCGGGCCATTAAGGATGCTTATGAGAAGCGCCTTAAAGACACTAATGAGGTGACGTGCCTCATGTTGACGACCATGAGTTCTGAATTGCAAAGGCAATTCGAGGACGTTGGTGCGTTTGACATGATCTCTCAGCTAAAAGAAATGTTCCAGCAGCAAGCGAGGCAAGAACTCTACGAGTGTGTCAAGGCCTTTGTAGGGTGTCAGATGCAGGAGGGCGGGAACGTGAGCTCCCACGTGCTTCGTTTGAAGCAATAAGTGGACCAGCTCGAGAGGTTGGGCTTTCCTATGGGGAAAGAGTTGGCTACGGAGATTATCCTCCAATCTTTGCCTCAAGCATATGGTCCGTTCATTGTGAACTACCATATGCATAATATGGATAAGTCCTTGATGGAGTTGCACGGCATGTTGAAGACCGCCGAGTCTAACATGGCCAAGGCAAAGCCATCGACCTTTGCACCCGTCCTAGCCATCCATGAGGGTGGTGCTAAGACGAAGCGGCCCGCTTCAAGCTCCAAGGGCAAGGGAAAGGGAAAGGCGAAGGTGGCAACACCCAAGCCCAAGCCACTCCTGGCGCCGGAGCCGAGGGGGAAGGAACCCGCTCCTATAGCCCCCTCACCGGAAGAGGCCACCTGCTTCTTCTGCGGGGAGAAGGGACACTACCGGCATAGTTGCCCCAAGTACACGGAGGAGCTCAAGAGGCTTCGCGCCAAGGGACAAGGCGCCTCCGGTACGTATATGATTGAACTCCATAACACTTCTACTTCTAACGCTTGGGTCTTGGACACCGGGTGTGGTACTCACATAGTTAATAATGTGCAGGTACTAAGAAGAAGTAGGGACTTGGTTGATGGGGAGCTGGATCTCATCATGGGAAACAAAGTGGTTTTCCCGGTTGAGAAGATAGGGAGCGTGGACCTCGCCTTTCCATCCGGCTTATCTATTACTTTATTAAATGTATCTTATTCGCCCTGCGTGGCATGAAACATTTTATCATTTTATGCACTTGTTGACGATGGATTTGACTTTAATTTCTCTAATGGAATTATTTCATGTTTAAAAAATGATTTATTTTATTTTAAAGCACATCCATGTCGTGGCATATATGAGACAAGCATATGCTTGCAAAGTAATAGATCAATCATGAATGTTGGTTCTAATTCCAAATGTGAGTTGGATAAGTTATCTTTATGGCATGGTCGTTTAGGCCACATAAACAAGAAACGTATCGCCAAGCTCTAAGCGAATGGGATCTTGGAATCATTTGACCATGGGTCGGATGATGTATGCGAATCTTGCTTGTTGGGCAAAATGACCAAAGCACCCTTCACCGGCGTTTGTGAGAGGGGCAAAGACTTGTTGGATATCGTTCACACGGATGTGTGTGGTCCGTTCAAGCATGTCACTAGGGATAACTCAAGGTACTTCGTAACCTTTACCGATGATTTCAGTAGGTATGGGTATGTCTACTTGGTGAGACAAAAGTCGGAAACCATTGACGTTTTCAAGACTTTCAAAAACGAAGTTGAGAACCAATTGGGTAAACGAATTAAGATGCTCAGATCGGATCGTGGTGGTGAGTATCTATGTTCGGAATTCCGTGACTATCTAAAAGATTGTGGAATTGTTTCGCAATTGACACCTCCTAGGACACCACAATTAAATGGTGTCGCCGAGAGGAGGGACCGAACATTATTAGATATGGTTAAGTGTATGATGAGTCGTACGGATGTACCCATTAGCTTTTGGGGCTATGCATTGGAAACGGCCGTTAGAATCCTTAACCTCGTACCAACTAAGGTCAAGAAGACACCCTTTGAGATGTGGCATGGAAAGGTTCCATCGCTCTCGTATCTAAAGGTTTGGTTATCCTGCCTACGTGAGACGTGAGGTGGAGGACAAATTGAAACCCCGAGCAGAGAGGTGTTTATTCATTGGATACCCTGCCGGGTCTATGGGATATTTGTTTTACAAACCGTCCGAGAACAAGGTATTTGTTGCTCGGAGGGCCGTCTTTCTTGAAAGGGAGATGCTATCCAAAGACGCTAGTTGGAGAAAGGTAGATCTTGAAGAGATTCAAGAACCCTCCAATGACCAACCTGAAGTTAGCACTAGTTCACAAGATGATTCTTAGCACGGCGCTGCTGGAGAACCTGACACGGATCCTTTACCTCTTAGGAGATCCGGTAGGAGTCGCAACGAGCCAGAGAGATATGGGTTTCTCATGTCTGAGGGCTGCGACCTAGTGGTGGATCATGATGAACCATCATCTTATCGGAACGCCGTGGTGGGCCTTGAGTCCACTAGGTGGAAAGAGGCTATGGAGTCCGAGATGCAATCTATGTCGGATAACCAAGTCTGGGATTATGTAGATCCGGTGCCCGGGTGTAGACCCGTAGGGTGCAAATGGGTCTTTAAGAGAAAGACCGGCATAGATGGAGAGGTAGACACCTTCAAAGCCCGACTGGTGGCTAAGGGTTTCACGCAAACTCATGGTGTAGACTATGATGAAACCTTTTCCCCGGTGGCTATGTTGAAGTCTATCCGGATACTTATGGCAATTGCCGCATTTCATGATTATGAGATTTGGCAAATGGATGTAAAAACCGCCTTCCTTAATGGGAGATTAAGCGAGGAGGTCTATATGACTCAACCCGAGGGTTTTGTACATGCCAAGCATCCGGATAAAGTCTGCAAGCTTAAGAAGTCCGTTTATGGACTTAAGCAAGCATCGCATAGTTGGAACCTGTCCTTTGATGAGAAAGTCAAAGAGTTTGGCTTTTCGAAAAGAAAGGATGAGCCATGCGTATATGTCAGGGCTAGTGGGAGCATAGTTATGTTCCTAGTCTTTTATGTCGATGACATACTCCTCATTGGAAACGATGTCCCGACCCTTCAAGGTGTAAAAACTTGGTTAGGGAATTGTTTTTCAATGAAGGATCTAGGAGATGCAACTTATATTCTTAGGATCAAAATCTATAGAGATAGATCCAAGAGGCTTATTGGGCTTAGCCAAAGTACATATGTTGACAAAGTCCTAAAGCGGTTTAGGATGGAAGACTCCAAGAAGGGGTTTATTCCAATGTCACATGGTTTGGTATTGAGTAAGACTCAATCCCCTAGTTCCCCAGAGGAACGGGAAGTAATGAAGCGAGTGCCATATGCTTCGGCTGTGGGCTCGATCATGTACGCCATGCTATGTACAAGGCCTGATGTATCGTGTGCCTTGAGCATGCCGAGTAGATATCAAGCCAACACTGGCGAAGCTCATTGGACGGCGGTGAAGAGCATTCTCAAGTATCTTCAGAGGACTAAGGAGATGTTCTTGGTGTACGGAGGTGAGGAAGAGCTTAGAGTAAAGGGTTACTCTGATGCAAGCTTCCAAACCGATAGGGATGACTGCCGATCACAATCGGGGTTCGTGTTCCTATTAAACGGCGGTGCTATATCCTGGAGGAGCTCCAAGCAAGACACCGTGGCCGATTCCACTACTGAGTCGGAATACATTGCGGCCAGTGAAGCTGCTAAGGAGGCCGTATAGATAAGGAAATTTCTGCTTGATCTGGGAGTGGTTCCAAGCATCAGCGACCCTGTTGAGATCTTCTGTGACAACGAGGGTGCCGTTGCTTTGGCAAAGGAACCGAGGTCTCATCGACACACGAGGCATATTCCGCGGAAATATCATTTTATTCAGGACGTGGTCGAAAATGGAGACATCGTCATCAGCAAAGTACACATGGATAGCAATTTGGCAGATCCGTTCACTAAACCGTTGTCGCAAGCGGAGCACGATGCCCACACACGTGCTATTGGGATTAGATTTGCTAGTGACTTGGTTTGAGTTAAATATTGGTTATTGTATTCGATGTATTTACTGTGATATTGGGAACATTAAGCAATATTGTATTTTTGAATGTATTGATTATTAAATGGAGATTTAATGATACGCGTGTAGCGAATACTTTCCTTAAATCATTATTGTGTTCCAACTTTGCATGTTTTATCACTTCCATGAATGTTTTACATTCTAACTGTCCACGATCGGTCATTCTTCAAGGAAGGAAGTATGAACGAAGATCCAGGGAAATGATTGGTCATAGTGTTCAATAGGGATTGAATACAAGGGACACAATATTTCGCATATACTTGAAAAGAGTTTCAAGTGATTGGACGACCCACACCTGATCTTACTTCATGGTACATGTCAAGAGTAAATCAGGATGATAATATCTTTTATCCTTAGACCAGAGATGCATGTGTTTCACTATTTTGGTTTGCTTTATTCTGACTGCTTTCAAAGGTAGTCTGTAACTGGCTATTATAAAGGAGGCATTTGGGTAAAGTATTGCCATTGTATTGGAGGCAATGTAGTCGAAGGAATTTGTTCCTCTGTAAAGAGAGATATCCCTGGGCCCCTCGATGATTTGGAGCTGACATCAAAATGCATGGCCATGCTCGAGTTTGCAATGATTGTTGATCAGTTGCAACTCACCTTTTGGTCACCACCAATCTTGATCGAGAAACATAATCGTGAACGATCGGAGAATGACTTTGTACCATGTCTCGTGTTAACTTGGATATCGCGAACAATAAGATAATTGATCACTTATCTATAGGACCATGTCAAACTCTTTTAGTTTATCATGCTACTTGTCAGGGATGACATATCCCATGTTTAGTTGGGGCAGGGATGCCTTGCTAGAGCCGCTCCCTGTCGGTGGTGCCCATGGATACGGTGTGTCATGTGCAAGTGGGAGTTTGTTGGTATCTGCCCACTGACACACGTAAGCCTGCATCACTGCCAATGAAGCGTGGGCCTATTGGGTCACACCCCAAGTTTCAATCTCGACAGCCTACTATAAGAAGAACGAGTCAAAATGGTCAAATTCCAGTTGACCTAGGCTTCACGGCCATGAAGGATGCTCCACGGGTCGTGAAGCAGCTCGTGTCCACGAGTCCTGTCGTGGGCCGCATGGTTCGTGAAACCCTAGGGCTTCACGACCCTACACGGCCCGTGAAGGAGGTCGTGAAGGCACGAACCCTCACGATTCTTGCGCGGCGCGGCACAACTCGTGGAGAACAAAATTGCCGGTCGTGGCGCATTTATCCTTCACGGCCCGTGAGAGCCCGTGAAGAAGTCGTGAAGGCAGAATTCGAAGTGACACTTGTGTTTCATTGGACCATTTGAGTTGGTCCAATGATATGGTGCCATTGGGGTCCGACTCCGGCTCTTTTGAACAGAATGGAGGTCTTTAAAAAGGGCTCTCTTAGTTCATCAGCCACTCTTGGTCATTTTTGTGCATTACACACATATTGTGAGTTCTTCCATAGAGAGAGAGAGCAAGAACAAGTGAAGGTGGTAAGTGCACAAGTGGTTACAAGGCTGTTCCAGAATCAAACCCTCAAGTGTTGGTGGTTTGGTGGCTTGCTAGTACAAGGAGAAAGAAGGTTAGCTTGGTGTGGACTTTTTTGGTGCTTGAAGCCTTTTGTTTCAAGAGCTCATCCCAAATCTCCAAGTTATTCCAGAATTATCAAAGTCTTCAAGGGTATGGATTGCTTACCTTCTTCTCTTTGTGTTTGATTTTGGTTGCATGCATGTTCTTGCAAGTTTTCACCACCATTGGGAAATCATGGGATCCTTTTGTGTGTTTTTGCTACTTCCGTTGCGTGCTTTGATCCCCATGGATTCCCAACAAAATTTTGGTTGTATCAGCTGAGTGGGGTTCTTAGCTGAGCATTTCTTTCTTAGCTGAGGGTGATCAGCTGAGTAAACTTATCAGCTGATAGACATCAGCTGAGCAAAGTTACTTAGTTTACACAGACTCAGTAAGACTTAGAGATGCTTAGATAAGTAAAACATGATATTCAACACTTACCAATTGACATAAACAAAGCTACCACTATTCAAATCTAGAAATTAAGCATACCTAGTTTGGATATTAGGAAATTGAACCTTGCTTCATCCAATGGTTTTGTGAACAAGTCTACAAGTTGTAAATCAGTGTTGATGTAGTGCAGAGTTACATTTTTCTTTTGCGCATTATCTTTGAGAAAATGATGTCTGATTTCAATATGCTTTGTCTTTGAATGCATGACTGGATTATTTGAGATGGAAATGGCACTTGTTTTGTCATACAAAATTGGGGTGTCTTCAAACTTCACATCATAGTCAAGTAGTTGATTTTGTAACCACAAAATTTGAGCACAATAGCTTCCTGCAGCAATGTATCCTGCCTCTGTAGTAGAATTTGATACTGAAATATGTTTCTTATTAGACCAACTTAGCAATCTTCCTCCTAGAAGTTGACAACCACCTAAAGTACTTTTTCTGTCTAATGTATATCCTACAAAATCAGAATCAGAATATCTAACTAACTCAAAGTCTGAATCTTTAGGATACCAAATACCAAGATTAGGAGTTCCTTTGAGATATCTGAATATTCTCTTAACAACAGCAAGATGTGATTCCTTTGGATCCGCTTGATATCTTGCACAGAGACATGTGGAGAACATTATATCTGGTATACTTGCAGTGAGGTATAAAAGTGACCCAATAATCCCTCTATAAGTAGTAATGTTCATTGATTTGCCATCAGTGTCCTTCCCTAACTTGATAGAAGTAGACATAGGTGTTTTCATTGAGGAACAATTTTCAAACTCAAACTTTTAAGTAAATCTTTGACATATTTTGTTTAATGAATGAAAATATCATCAACCTCTTGTTTAATTTGCAAACCAAGAAAATTGTTTAATTCACCCATCATGCTCATCTGATAGTTATCAGACATTAATTTAGAAAACTTTTTGCATAGTTCCAAATTAGTAGACCCAAATATCATGTCATCTACATATATCTGCACAAGTATCACATCACCTTTTTACTTCCCTATAAACAAAGTGCTGTCATAGTTCTTGAACCTCTTGTCTACTTGGACCTTTCTCATTCTTATAATTATTGGGCAAAGCCTTGTTGCTTGTCATAGTTCTTGAACATCCACTGTCAAGAAACCATGAACCAACACCCTGCACAGATTGAATGAAAGAAGAGTTAGTGACAAAAGTAGGAATCCACTATTTAGTGGATCCCTATGGAATGCACCTAGCTTTCCACTTCATTTCAGGTTTCTTATTTATAAAAAGAATGACTATGTTATCATTACAAGTCCGCTGTCTTGAATTTCCTTCTAAAGAACATTCAAATGCCTTATGCTCTTTACTTCCACACTTATAACATTTTTGAGATTTTGTGGCCTTGGAGCATTGAACAAAATTATTTGAATGCCTATGAGTTTTCTTATTAGTCCTCTGACAATTATCAGTTATCATTTGACTAACTTGACCATTCAGCTTATGAAGCTTATCCTGTAAATTTCTTAGGTCTTTATTCACAAGCACCTTGGATTGATCTTTGGATTTAGAAAGTTTTTGACCAATCTTTGGAGTGGCAGAAATGGGAACAATGTGAACATCATTCTTTTTACTCATAGTTTCTTCTATTGAAAGAGAGTTGATTACTTCTGGATTAACTAATTGTTTAGAAGATGAGCTATGATCAGCTGACAGGCCATCAGCTGAGCATTTACCATCTACTAACATCTCAGTTGATAAAGTAGTATTAGCTATTGATTCTTCAGTTTGTGAAATACTAAGATTTAAGTCATCTGTTTTCAAGGTTTGACAACATAATGTCTCTGTGGTCTCAACTAATGATTCCTTTCCTTTAATCACATCCTTTGACTTTGTGTTCTTATTATTTTTACATTCTGAAATCTTACCAGAGGATGATTCAACAGAAGGAATAATTGATTCTTTTAGGTGGGTACTTTTGCTTCTAAAAAATTTATTTGAGAACACAGTTTTGCCTTTAATAGTCTTGTGAAAAGTTTGTGGCAAAATGTCAGCATTATCTAAGATATTAAGGTTCTTATTAGAATCAACATAGTTAGCAGCCTTAGAGTAATTTGCACCAATAATAGCTTGAACTTATTTGGGTATCTGCTCCTTGAGACACTGAGTGGTCTTTTCAGCAGAAACACACCAAGACTTTACTACTTTTTGGAGGTCATTGAACTTTTTGGTTGCTTCACTAGTTTCTTTTACTAAGATCTCATTAAGTATCTTTTGGTTTGCTAGCTCATCATTTAAAATTGTTATCTAATTAAGTTCCTCATCTTTAAGAATTAAATTTTCCTTGAGTGATTCTACTTCTAGTTTTAGCTTCTTCTCTCTTTGAATAGCAGACTGGAAATCAATACACAAGTAATCAAACATAGCATTCTTTTCATTATCATCATAATTAATAAACTTTCCAACCTGATACATTGAAGAAGGATCCCAGTTGGTAGCTGAACAAGCTTTTGCAGCCTTCTTCATATCTTCATCAAAGGAACTACCATCATTGTTATTGGCCATCATGCAGAACTGAGCAGAGATCATCTCATCTTCATCTAAGAAAAGATCTTGTTATGCCCAATCTTCTTCTTCAACTACAAGAACTTGGCCCTGGGCTTTCTTCTTCTTTTTCTTGTCAAGAACAGCAACAAGGAGTTTCGTATACTTGGCTTCATAATAAATTTTGCCCTCTTGCTTTGGCACAGATGAAGAACCAGTGTTACTTTTGGACTTACAGTCACTGGCTATGTGGCCAATCTTGCCACATTTGTAACACTCTACTGTGGAGGCATCAAAAGTGGATTTGGACTTGACAAATTTTGATTGCCTCTTGTTGAACCTCTTGACACCCTTTCCCTTCTTGAAAGGGTTGAACTTCTTTACCAACATGGCTACTCATTCAACCAGCCCCTCTAAACTATTCTCCTCAACACCATTCTCCTCATCACTTTCTCCAGTACTCTCCTCTTCATCTCCATCTTCACCAGCGCCAGAATCAATAGCTGCAAAGCTTCTCATCTTTGTATCTCTTGATACAAGGGAAGTTGGTGCAGTTTTCACAACCTCTTTCATCTCCTTGGGTGACAACTTCCTTTGCTTGACTGATTGCTCATGGTTAAGTAAGTTATCATAGAGAGCAACCAGAGACATTCCCTTGATCTTTTCACTATGCCTTAGTACAGTGACAAAGTGATCCCATGTTTCGGGGAGAGAGTCTAGAAACTTGTTCACCAAGACAAAGTTGCTCTTGGATATGTTTGCCCTCTTCAAATAATTTACTAGGCAGTTGAACCTGGTGTATGTCCGTGTAAGACTCTCACCTTTCTGAGGAAAGAAGAACTCATACTCTCTGTTGAGGAGGAGCTTCTTGTTCTCCTTCACCTCCTCAATCCCTTCATATGCAATTGTGAGTGTATCTAACATCTCTTTAGCAGAAGTACAATTAAGCACTTGATGATAGATCTCATTGGGTAGTGTAGAGACAAGAGCTGATCTAGCCTTAACATCTAGGCTAACCAACCTCTTGTCTTCGTCTGTCCATAGATTCATGGGTTTGGTAATGATTCTTTCTATTGTGGAGGTTTGACCTTCAGATTCTGATGGAATGGATAACACAAATGTTGGAACATAAGGACCCTCCGTAACTATTTCAAGCATTTGAATATCAAGGGAGAATAAAAAGAGATGTTCTCTACTTTTCCACATGTAGATGTTCATGTTATTTGAGGATGAGGTTATTTTGAGAAGGGTAGAAGCAGTTGTAGAGTAAGCAAAACAGATCTAGATATTGATTATCTAACCTGCTCTGATACCAGTTGTTATTCCCAGATTGAGTACGCAACAACAAATGTTTGTAGAGGGGGGGGGTTGAATACAAACTTTAGCTTTTTGAAATTTAAAGACACACCATTAAACTTTAATATAATTCTTATTGATTATGAATCAAGAATTACATGTACTAGAAGCGGAAATTCTAAGTAAAATAAAAGGTGGCAATCAATTTGTCTAACACATAGACAAGCTAACTCTAAAACAACTAATGTTTAAAGAGTGTTCAACACATGAACAAGTTCGGTTCTACACAACTGTTAAACTCTACGAATATTTCTCAACTAATAAGATTGCTTTGTGTTGTGTAGAAACTCTATTCGGTTCTTTTGCATGTCCACCATGCATGTATATTTATAAAATCTTGGGCATCCGGTTGTATGAAGGAAGGAGTCAAAATTTAACACCCGAAAACCTGGGCTAGGAGATTAGCGGGTTAGTGGTATGTGTTTATCTGCTTTAAATGTGATTAAATGGTTAACTAATTAATTAAAGTTTGTGTTAATGTGTATGTATGTTAGTAGCCGTATGTATGTATATATATATATATAATTGGTATACGTATGCATGCATGTGTAGTTTGAGGAATTACACCTCATGCCTTGGTAAGATAAAATAGTATGTATACGTGTATGTATATGGTGAAATGCAATTTATCTGCTCATTTATCTCAAAAAGAAGAAAGTGTTGTGTGTGTATTGCTATTTCTCTGCCGAAGAAGAACAAAAGAAGAAAAGAATAGGATTTTTGAAGATTGTGGGTTTAAGTTCAAAGTCAAGGTTAGGTTTGATCTTGTTATGTTCTAGTGCTAACTTGGAATGATTTCTAATTGAAATAACATGTTTTTAAGAAGAATCACCATGATCGGTTTTTGTATGATATATGGGTTTTTATTGTTCTTGTGATATATGTACTTGTGGTAGGTTATGATTCATGAAATATGTGTTTTGATATGTTTAAATATGTTTCTGGTATGTTATGATGAATGAGATGAGTTCTAGGTTTAACCATTAATGATGATCTGAAGTTGTCAGATTTTATGATTGGGGAAGAAGGTGAAAACCAATGTTTGTAAATCCGAATGTGAGAAATCCGATTCATGCCAAAACCGATAGATGATGAAATCCGGAAGTCTTGAAAACTAACACTAGTGAATCCTGGATTGAAAACCGGGTACCATAAAACCGATACCCAAATCCGATACACTTGAAATCCGGGAATGAAGAACCCGACACTTTTGAATCCGAGACCCAAAATCCAGAACTCCTAAATCCAGGAGTTAGAAATCCGATACTTATGAGAATCCGATAATATGAAAACCGACACTTGTAGTTGGCGGATTTCCTAAATCCGATAGTTTGAGGAATCCGACATTTTGTGATTTGACTTGTAATTGTTTATTGTTTATTTAATGAATGATTAACTTATAAATATACATGGACATATATATTTCTGAGATCTGAGACTGATTTGGTTATTGTTGTGTTTTCATGCAATCCTAAGACTCAGTAAAATTAGACCTCTGAGCTCGTACAGAATTTGAGGTGAGTAGACGTTAATCGCGGATGGTAAAGATTATGGTTATTGTTATTGATGTGATACATGATGTGATTGAGATTGGATTGATTGATTGAACTGTTGATTGTAATATTGATTGTTGATATATGTTGCGTGACTATTTGGTCGATACGCACTCTTAGGTTGATTTTGAGTTGCGTTTGAGAAGTCAGCTATACGTAGAATTGGGTTGGGCTCGATCACTGGTTGGTTTAACAGTGTTAGCCTTACTGGTGCATACGTTGCATCAGAGGGGGATTTTCACTGTACCAATTTAGTGGAGAGCTATCGGTAAACCTTTGCTTTGCTCGGCATTGGTTGTAGGTTCTGCGCCGAACCGCCGGTCTTCTTGGATATGTGATTACATGCTTTAATATTTACTGTTGATGTTTGCTTTTGAGCTTAGCCTCTACTCACTTAGCTTTGTGCTAATTCTCCTCAGTTGATGTTTTGCAGGTTCGTGTTTATGGGCTTAGCAGAAGGAGAAGTTGACCTGACTCTAATATTTTGTTAAAAGTGAAACGAGCCTGTTACTTTTGTAACACCAAAACAGTTGTAGTTTTTGTTGGTTTTTGAACAAGTATTGTACATTTGTTAATATTGGTTTGTATGTAAATGATTTTGTTTAATTAAAGCTTCCGCAGTGCAATTTAAAAAAAATGGCTTGAGTTTTCCGGTGTTACAGTTTGGTATCAGAGCCTAGGTTTGGCGATTCATGCACGGCTAGAGTGTTGCATTCCCAAATCTTGGCTCGTGAGGGGTCAAGCTTTCCTTCGGGGGAATTAGGGTGAGTTTGAGTTGTTTGTAGTGGTTAGTATTTTGAGTACTAACGGTTTATGATAATGAGCTGTGAGATGATGTGATTGTAACAGATTATAGATGACAGAGAGACTCCCATCCTTCCTCCTGTGACCCAGGCTACAACTGAAACCCCAGTGATGGAACAATTGGGGAATACTGAGATTGCTGGAACATCGGGTCAAGCCCGTGAAGAGGATCAAAGCGAGTATGTATATCAACTGGAGAATGAGTTAGTGGAACTCGGGAACAAGGTTTAGAATATGGAGCAACAGCAATAGAGGCAACCTGAACTAACTTAAGTTCCAATTGCGATTCCTACACAAGCAACCATACCACCAATAACAACACCTCAGCCACCAATGACACAGATGATGCAACAACCATTTTATTACCCATATCCGCAACCAGGAGCTAATCCGTTTACGTTTCCTGGATACAAACAACCGTGCACATACAAGCAATTTCTAGATTGTAAGACTTCAGAGTACAGAGGAAGTTCTAATCCTATCATCACTCTGAACTGGTTGAGAGAAATGGTGAAGGCATTAGATGCCTGTAACAGTGAGAATGAGCTGAAAGTGAAGTATTCAACGAGGATGCTAAAGGGAGACGCTATGGTCTGGTGGGATTCTATTACCGGCCATTTCACTGAACAACAGCAGGAGAGTATTACCTGGAGTCAATTCCAGGAGAAACTATGCGAACAATATTGTAGTACCTTCAAGATTGCCAAAAACAAGAAGGAGTTCATGGATCTGCAGATGATAGGGAATATGAATGTCGATGATTTAATCAAACAGTTTAATGAGAAGATGTGATATGTTAAGCATTAGGTGCCAGATGAAGAGTCGAAAATTGCCCATTTTGTTGGACCTTGCACCCTGATCTCCGTAGTGCCACTAGGTGGGCTACCACCCTATCCTAGGCCTTCACTTTAGCCAAATTGGTTGAAGGGATATTATTGTGAGGAACAAACTGAGTGGGGAGAGAATTTTCCAACAAAAGTCGAGGCTTGAACATTACAACTCGCAACAGAGGCAAGGAGGGCAGAGTAGTAGGAATAAACAGGGAGATCAGAATAGGAGGCCAACTTTGAGTGGATCAACGCAGCGGGCACCATGGTGTGGTAGGTGTAAGTCTTACCACAACGGGTAGTGTACGCCCCAGACAATGAGGTGTGTGAAATGTGGCTAGTTTGGCCATGATCTGAAGAATTGTAGATTACCAAGGAGTGTCTGCTGGAACTGTCAAAAAGAAGGACACTGGGTTGGTGACTGTCCATTGAGTAAGAAGTCTGGATCAGGGTCCAGAGGGGGAGGAGCTGGGGGATCGTATTTAGCTAGTCAGAAAAGAAAGAACCCACCCACTGTTGAGGGTCGGGCATTAAAAATGACGGTGGATGATGCCACTACCGCAGATGATGTTATCACGGGTATGTTTCTGATAAACTCTACTCCTGCTAGAGTGTTATTTGACTCTGGGGCAAACCGCTCCTTTGTTTATGTGGAATTCTGTGGTAGATTAAATATGCTTGTAATTAGACTTGCTACTACTTTAGAGATAGAGGTAGCTGATGGTATGATGGTTCCGGTCACGACTGCTATGGCTGGAGCTAAAACTGATATAGATGGAATATGTTTTCCTGTTTACTTTCTTGTTATACCTCTATCTGGATTCGATGTGGTGCTCGGGATGGATTGGCTGAGTCTGAATTAAGCCAGTATCAAGTGCCACAAGAAGTTGATCTCCTTCCCATTGGCGGATGGCACAAGAGTGGTAGCATGGGGTGAGAAGGCTGGATTTGTGATCCCAATAATCTCGTGTTTAAAGGATAAGAAGGCGTTGAATAAAGGATGTGAATCATACATGGCATATGTTTTTGATGGAAAGAAAGAAAAGTAGACGATGACAAATATTCGGGTGGTAACGGAATACCCGGATGTGTTTCCAGAAGAATTGCGAGGGTTGCCTCCAGTTCGCGAGGTAGAATTCAAGATTGATCTGATCCTTGGTTCTCGACCAGTGGCGAAGGCTCCGTACAGGTTGGCACCTTCAGTGATTCGGGAGATGATGACGTAGATTCAAGATTTGGTGGATAAGGGGTTTATTCATCCAAGCTCGTCTCCATGGGGTGCACCGGTTTTGTTTGTAAAGAAGAAAGATGGTACGTTGCGTATGTGTATCGACTACCATGAACTGAATAAGAGAACGATAAAGAATAAGTATCCGTTACCAAGAATCGATGATTTGTTTGATCAACTACAGGGAGCTTCGTTCTTTTCTAAGATAGACTTGAGATCGGGTTACCATCAGGTGCGTGTTTTAGAGGAAGATGTTACAAATACGGCCTTTCGTACGCGTTACGGTCATTACGAGTTCTTGGTTATGCCGTTTGGCTTAACCAATGCACCTGCGATATTTATGGATTTGATGAACATGGTCTGTTGACCATTCCTTGATGAGTTTGTAATAGTCTTCATCGATGATATCCTAATTTATTCGAAAACCGAGATGGAGCATGAACAGCATTTGAGACAGGTTCTGGAGACTTTGAAGAAAGAACATTTGTTTGCTAAGTTCTCAAAATGCGAATTCTGGTTGCGGGAGGTTCAGTTCTTGAGGCATGTTATCTGTAACGAGGGGGTAAAAGTGGATCCTTCGAAAGTGGAAGCTGTGACGAACTGGAATACTCCAAAGACACCGTCTGAGATAAAGAGTTTTCTTGGTTTGGCTGGATACTACCACAGGTTTATTAAAGATGTCTCCAAGATTGCGGGTCCATTGACTAAGTTGACTCGGAAAGACGTGAAGTTTATGTGGGGTAGTGAGGAAGATAAAGCTTTCCAGATGTTAAATAAGTTGTTATGTCAGGCCCCTATTCTTGCATTGCCAAGTGGATCCGATGATTTTATTGTTTATTGCGATGCATCGTTTGCTGGATTGGGCTGTGTGCTTATGCAAAGGGATCGGGTGATTGTGTATGCTTCAAGACAGTTCAAACCCCATGAAAAGAATTACCTGACTCATGACTTGGAGCTGGTAGCTGTTGTATTTGCCCTTAAACTGTGGAGACACTACCTGTATGGCACGAAGTGCGTAATTTGTACTGATCATAAGAGTCTTCAATATGTATTTACACAGAAAGAACTGAACATGAGGCAAAGACGATGGGTGGAATTGATAAAAGACTATGATTGCGAAATTAGATATCACCCTGGGAGAGCAAATGTGGTAGCAGATGCCTTAAGCCGCAAGGGAGCGGGAAGTTCTATCCAATTTATGCGTGTGGAGATTGTATCTGACTTAGTTGATGGACTGAAGTCTGCTCAGTTGGAAGCTCTGAAGGAAGAAAACTTAAAGGCTGAATTGATGAAGAAGCGTAAAAATGAACTTACTAATGATACACGTGGATTGAAAGTATTTAACACTCGTGTGTGGGGTGCCTATGCTTGGAGAATTGAGGAAGTTGATCCTAACAGAAGCACACAAGTCAAGACTGTCTGTACACCCAGGAAGCAATAAAATGTACAACGACTTGAAGGTGCTTTAGTGGTGGCCTACGATGAAAGCAGATGTGGCACATTTTGTAGAGTCATGTCATATCTGTGCACAGGTGAAGGCAGAACATCTGAAGCCTTACGGATCTTTGAAACAGTTGGAGATTCTTGAGTGGAAGAGGGAACATATAACGATGGATTTTGTGACAATAATTCCGCGAACTCAAAATAATCACGATATGATTTGGGTGATTGTGGATCGGCTGACAAAGAGTGCTCATTTTCTGGCTACATGTGAGATGGCTTCTCTGAGTAAGTTGTCTAAATTGTACATAGATGAGATTGTTGCGAGGCATGGTATACCGTTGTCGATTGTATTTGATAGGGACTCCAGGTTTGTTTCTAACTTCTCGAGAAGTTTACAGAGGGAATTGGGGACGAGAATTAATTTGAGTACTGCTTATCATCCCCAGACTGACGGTCAGACTGAACGAACCATACATACACTTGAAGATATGTTACGTGCATGTGTAATTGAGTAGGGTGGATCTTGGGATTCACACCTGCCATTGATAGAGTTTGCATACAATAATTCTTACCAATCCAGTATTGGAATGCCTCCGTATGAAATGTTGTACGGTCGTCGCTGCCATACTCCGACGTGTTAGTTAGAGGCTAGTGAGAAACAGTTTGCAGGGCCTAAAATTGTTCAATTGACTGCTAACAAGGTTGCTATTGCCAGAGAGAAGTTGAAGGCGGCCAGACATAGACAGAAAATGTATGCAGATCGCTGACGCCGTCCAATATCGTTTGAAGTGGGAGAGTTAGTGTATTTAAAGGTCTCTCCATGGAAGGGCGTGATTCATTTTGGTAAACGTGGGAAGTGGGCTCCCTGTTTTATTGGTCCTTTCTACGTTCGTCAGATAGTGAATGATCAGACAATTATCCTGGATCTTCTAGTAGAGCTTGCAGGTATTCACGATACGTTCAATATCTGTTATCTGAGGAATGTAAGGTTAAAGATGAAATCCAGATTCTCCCAGTACATGATTTGAAAGTTGATTCGAAGAAGAGACTGATAGAAGAACCTGTTGAACTGTTGGATCGAAAAGTGACCAAGCTCCGAAAGAAGCAGATACCGATGGTGTTGGTCAAATGGAAGCACAGTTTAGGTTCTGACCTAACATGGGAGACTGAAGCTGAGATGAGAGAAAGATATCACCAGTCGTTTGAGCGAGAAGGGATTCCGAGGACGCAATCCTCTTAAGGAGGGGAGATTTGTAACACCCGCAAACCTGGGCTAGGAGATTAGCGGGTTTGTGGTATGTGTTTATCTGCTTTAAATGTGATTAAATGGTTAACTAATTAATTAAAGTTTGTGTTAATGTGTATGTATGTTAGTAGCCGTATGTATGTATATATATATATAATTGGTATACGTATGCATGCATGTGTAGTTTGAGGAATTACACCTCATGCCTTGGTAAGATAAAATAGTATGTATACGTGTATGTATATGGTGAAATGCAATTTACCTGCTCATTTATCTCAAAAAGAAGAAAGTGTTGTGTGTGTATTGCTATTTCTCTGCCGAAGAAGAACAAAAGAAGAAAAGAATAGGATTTTTGAAGATTGTGGGTTTAAGTTCAAAGTCAAGGTTAGGTTTGATCTTGTTATGTTCTAGTGCTAACTTGGAATGATTTCTAATTGAAATAACATGTTTTTAAGAAGAATCACCATGATCGGTTTTTGTATGATATATGGGTTTTTATTGTTCTTGTGATATATGTACTTGTGGTAGGTTATGATTCATGAAATATGTGTTTTGATATGTTTAAATATGTTTCTGGTATGTTATGATGAATGAGATGAGTTCTAGGTTTAACCATTAATGATGATCTGAAGTTGTCAGATTTTATGATTGGGGAAGAAGGTGAAAACCAATGTTTGTAAATCCGAATGTGAGAAATCCGATTCATGCCAAAACCGATAGATGATGAAATCCGGAAGTCTTGAAAACTAACACTAGTGAATCCTGGATTGAAAACCGGGTACCATAAAACCGATACCCAAATCCGATACACTTGAAATCCGGGAATGAAGAACCCGACACTTTTGAATCCGAGACCCAAAATCCGGAACTCCTAAATCCAGGAGTTAGAAATCCGATACTTATGAGAATCCGATAATATGAAAACCGACACTTGTAGTTGGCGGATTTCCTAAATCCGATAGTTTGAGGAATCCGACATTTTGTGATTTGACTTGTAATTGTTTATTGTTTATTTAATGAATGATTAACTTATAAATATACATGGACATATATATTTCTGAGATCTGAGACTGATTTGGTTATTGTTGTGTTTTCATGCAATCCTAAGACTCAGTAAAATTAGACCTCTGAGCTCGTACAGAATTTGAGGTGAGTAGACGTTAATCGCGGATGGTAAAGATTATGGTTATTGTTATTGATGTGATACATGATGTGATTGAGATTGGATTGATTGATTGAACTGTTGATTGTAATATTGATTGTTGATATATGTTGCGTGACTATTTGGTCGATACGCACTCTTAGGTTGATTTTGAGTTGCGTTTGAGAAGTCAACTATACGTAGAATTGGGTTGGGCTCGATCACTGGTTGGTTTAACAGTGTTAGCCTTACTGGTGCATACGTTGCATCAGAGGGGGATTTTCACTGTACCAATTTAGTGGAGAGCTATCGGTAAACCTTTGCTTTGCTCGGCATTGGTTGTAGGTTCTGCGCCGAACCGCCGGTCTTCTTGGATATGTGATTACATGCTTTAATATTTACGTTCTTCAGATAGTGAATGATCAGACAATTATCCTGGATCTTCTAGTAGAGCTTGCAGGTATTCACGATACGTTCAATATCTGTTATCTGAGGAATGTAAGGTTAAAGATGAAATCCAGATTCTCCCAGTACATGATTTGAAAGTTGATTCGAAGAAGAGACTGATAGAAGAACCTGTTGAACTGTTGGATCGAAAAGTGACCAAGCTCCGAAAGAAGCAGATACCGATGGTGTTGGTCAAATGGAAGCACAGTTTAGATTCTGACCTAACATGGGAGACTGAAGCTGAGATGAGAGAAAGATATCACCAGTCGTTTGAGCGAGAAGGGATTCCGAGGACGCAATCATCTTAAGGAGGGGAGATTTGTAACACCCGCAAACCTGGGCTAGGAGATTAGCGGGTTTGTGGTATGTGTTTATCTACTTTAAATGTGATTAAATGGTTAACTAATTAATTAAAGTTTGTGTTAATGTATATGTATGTTAGTAGCCGTATGTATGTATATATATATATATAATTGGTATACGTATGCATGCATGTGTATTTTGAGGAATTACACCTCATGCCTTGGTAAGATAAAATAGTATGTATACGTGTATGTATATGGTGAAATGCAATTTACCTGCTCATTTATCTCAAAAAGAAGTAAGTGTTGTGTGTGTATTGCTATTTCTCTGCCGAATAAGAACAAAAGAAGAAAAGAATCAGATTTTTGAATATTGTGGGTTTAAATTCAAAGTCAAGGTTAGATTTGTTCTTGTTATGTTCTAGTGCTAACTTGGAATGATTTCTAATTGAAATAACATGTTTTTAAGAAGAATCACCATGATCGGTTCTTGTATGATTTATGGGTTTTTATTGTTCTTGTGATATATGAACTTGTGGTAGGTTATGATTCATGAAATATGTGTTTTGATATGTTTAAATATGTTTCTGGAAGGTTATGATGAATGAGATGAGTTCTAGGTTTAACCATTGATGATGATTTGAAGTTGTCAGATTTTATGATTTGTGAAGAAGGTGAAAACCGATGTTTGTAAATCCGAATGTGTGAAATCCGATTCATGCCAAAACCGATAGATGATGAAATCCGGAAGTCTTGAAACCGACACTTGTGAATCCGGGATTGAAATCCGGATACCTTAAAACCGATACCTAAATCCGATACACTTCAAATCCGGGAATGAAGAACCCGACACTTTTGAATCCTAGAGCCAAAATCCGGAACTCCTAAATCCGGGAGTTAGAAATCCGATACTTATGAGAATCCGATAATATGAAAACCGACACTTGTAGTTGGCGGATTTCCTAAATCCGATAGTTTGAGGAATCCGACATTTTGTGATTTGACTTGTAATTGTTTATTGTTTATTTGATGAATGATTAACTTATAAATATATGCGGACAGATATATTTATGCGATCTGAGACTTATTTGGTTATTGTTGTGTGTTCAGGCAATCCTAAGACTCAGTAATATTAGACCTCTGAGCTCATGCTGAATTTGAGGTGAGTAGACGTTAATCGCGGATGGTAAAGATTATGGTTAATGTTATTGATGTGATGCATGATGTGATTGAGATTGGATTGATTGATTGAATTGTTGATTGTAATATTGATTGTTGATATCTGCTGCATGACTATTTGGTCGATACGCGCTCTTAGGATGATTTTGAGTTGCGTTTGAGAAGTCATCTATACATAGAATTGGGTTGGGCTCGTTCACTGGTTGGTTGAACAGTGTTAGCCTTACTGGTACATACGTTGCATCAGAGGGGGATTTTCAATGTGCCAATTCAGTGGAGAGCCATCGGTAAACCTTTGCTTTGGCCGGCATTGGTTGTAGGTTCTACACCGAACTGACGGTCTTCTTGTATATGTGATTACATACTTTGATATTGTCTATTGATGTTTGCTTTTGTGCTTAGCCTCTACTGACTTAGCTTTGTGCTAATTCCCCTGAGTTGATGTTTTGTAGGTTCATGTTTGTGGGGTTAGCAGAAGGAGAAGTTGACCTAACTCTGATATTTTGTTAAAAGTGAAACGAGCCTGTTATTTTTGTAACACCAAAACAGTTGTAGTTGTTGTTGGTTTTTGAGCAAGTATTGTACATTTGTTAATATTGGTTTGTATGTAAATGTGTTTGTTTAATTAAAGCTTCCGCAGTGCAATTTAAAAAAAATGGCTTGAGTTTTCCGGTGTTACACAAAAAGTATGTGGAAATATAATATTTTAATTGTAAAGGTAGTGGGTGAAAAGTAAAGTTACTTTAATCAACTGTTTGATAAAAGTAATTGTACTTTTCTGAAAAAGTGCAACCCACTCACAATATAAAATATTAAAACCAACATCTTCTGTCGTGTAGAACTTTCTTTCCCTTTCCATGCTTGTACTTTAAACAACAGCCATGATTCTGTTTGATTTGACTTTACCAAGTATGGGATTGCCGGCCATACTTAGTTGTTGAAACAAATCTTCAAGATCTTCGTCTGTTTGAGGTATCTTTCTCTTTTTCCAGAGGATATGATCAAACCTTTTTGTCTCATACTTGATCCAAAAAGTGATTTTTACTTTTACAAACAAAGATCTAAGGCATAATAGAACAACACATGTTCTGCCTTTTACATATGAATTTTACAATCTGAAAGATAGAGCAGATTTGACATTTTGCTCGACTCAGCTAACAGAAAGTACTAGAAACTTTAAATTTCACTACTCAGATGACAAGATAGATCAGTTGATCAATTTTTGCTAGGACTCGGTTGATACATATTGCTCAGCTGATCATATAGATGCTCAGTTGATCAATAGTTATCTTAGGAGGACATAAGCTCATGTATTGATATGATCAGTTGATCAAGAATGCTCAACTGATCATTTAAATACATTAGTTTATGTAGAAAGATTTCTTGTGTTTGAAAAGACTTACTTAGCTGATGCTCTGGGCCTCAGCTTATCCAAATTTCACTCAGCTGATGGAGTAGCTGAGTGTAACAACCGCAAACCTGGGCTAGGAGATTAGCAGGTTTGTGGTACGTGCTTAGTTGTTTTGTTATGATTAAATGTCTAATAAATTGGTTAAACTAATCCTAAATATGTGGTTAATGTTGATATGCATGTATTGTATGTATGTATAAAACCGTATGTATGTATGTATGCATGTATATATTTGTGTACGTGGATAGAAATTAGGAGGTGATGCCACCTCCTGCTATGTATTCTTGTATACGTGGGGTTAGTTGGTAAAATCCTCATTATCTCAAAAGTTTAGAAAGTGAAGTGTGTGTGTTTAGTGTGTGTTCTCTGCCAAAGAAGAACAACAAGAAAAACAATCGGAATTCCTTTATTTGTGATTTTAATTCAAGATTCACGATTAGATATATACTTTGTTATGACTACATGTTAATTTGATATAAACTTTGAATGGTTAAACATGAAATTCATGAAGAACAGTATGATCGGATTTGAAACATGAGTTTTGGGTCGGTTTTGTGTCATATGATTTGTATGATAATATGGTGTTTTGATGCATGAAATATGTGTTTGGAAGTGTTTAAATATGTTTATGAGATGATTTGATGAATTCATAATTTTTGGGTTTTTGAGTTTTAAAGAGGTTATGATGTTGTCGGATTTGGTTGAAGAAGAAGGTAAAACCAGAAGTTTAGAATCCGAAGTGATGAAAATCCGATACCTTAAATCTGGAAACTTGAAAACCAATACAATCCTAAATCCGAGAGTTGGAATCTAAAATCTAAAACCGATTCAAATTCAAAATCCGAATGACAGAATCCGAGACTAGAAAACCTCTTAAAATCTTATACATGACAAACCGAGACCTAAATCCAATACATATGAAAACCGGTACTTAGTGAAATCCGATACTACTAGAATCCGAGTACTTGAAATCCGATAGTCCCAAATCCGAGTGATGTAAAATCCGGCACTTTGATGAAAACCGACAGTTTGAAGAATCCGATATTTGTGAGTAGCGGATTCTTGGGAATCCGATAGTTTTGGGAAATCTGACATTTTGTGTTTTGAGTTGCAATTGTTTATTATATGCTGTTTATTTGTTGAATGAATTATAAATATACGAGATCAGATATATTTATGAAATTGAGACTGATTTGGTTATTCCTGTGTTTTCAGGCAATCCAAAAGCTCAGTAATATTAGACATCAGAGTTCGAGCTGAAATAGAGGTGAGTGGACGTTAATCGCGGATGGTAAAGATTGCAGTTAATATTATTGATGTGATGCATGATTGTGGATTGTGATTGGATTGATTGAACTGTTGATTGTGATACGCACTCTTAGGATGATTTTGAGTTGCGTTGGAAAGTCAGCTATACGTGGACTTGGGCTGGGCTCGTCTACTGGTTGGTTGAACATTAGTAGCCCTTCTGTTGCATATGTTGCGTTAGAGGTGGAGTTTACTGTGCCAATTCAGTGGAGAGCTATCGGTAAACCTTTGCTTTGGCCGGCATTGGTTGTAGGTTCTACGCCGAACCACCGGTCTTCTCAGGATATGTGATTACATGTTATGATGTTGATTGTGAAGTTTTGCATTTGATGTTTAGCCTCTACTCACTTAGCTTTGTGCTAATTCCCCTCAGTTGATGTTTCGCAGGTTCGTATTTGAGTTGAAGAAGGAAGAGTTGACCATACTCTGATACTTGTTTTAAAAAGAGACGAGCCAATTATTTTGTAACACCAAGCAGTAGTAGATGATGTTGTTGACTTTTGAACAATGATTGTACATATGTTAATACTGGTTTAATGCAATTAAGTTTGTTTAATTAAATCTTATGCAGTGCAAATTTAAAAAAAATGGCTTGAGATTTTTCGGTGTTACACTGAGCAAAGTCTTTGCTCAGCTGATGGTGTAAGCACTCAGCGGGTCGAATTTCTTCACTTAGCTGATAGTTCATTTTCCTTAGCTGATGGTCTTCTTCACTTGTTTTCTTCATCTGATACTCCGTAGCTGATGTCCCTTGGCTGATACTTTGAGTAGAGGCTGATACTCAGCTGATGGTTCCATACTTAGCATATTTTCCAGAATCTGATCCAAACAACACATGTTTGAATACTTTCTAAGTCATACTGAATGTAGGGTTTGATTATCATCAAATTCTATGTTTTAGGATAGACATAGTTGATTATTAGGGTGAAGTGATTATTTCCCTAACAGCATTCCTATGATAAGGCACAGGTGTGCCCATTCCCTATCCAGTTTGTAGTTGTTCAGCATTAACATGCGCTTAATTTATTATTGGTATTTTACGTGTAGAAAATAGTCTTTGACGTGTAGTTGAAGTATAATTACTTTTGTACTATTTTAGAGCATTATTGACTATAAGGTGAGTTTACTAAAATGTTTTTTCATATATGCATAATTTAAATATCATAAAGCTTACTGCTTCGTGTGGTAGATCAGCCTTGTGTGGCATTGCTAAGTTAGCCGAGTACCATGGCCTATGTTTATATATGTGATACATGATATATGATCTTATACATGAGTTTATATGATTAACTGTTTGACATACTCACTATGCTCTCGTAGCTTATCAAATACTATTTTAAAATGTTTTGCAAGGCACAACAAACGCAAGGGCAAAGCTCCTATTTGAGCACTACTTTCGTATAAATCGTTTAAAACAATTAATGCCTCTTTGTGTAATATAACGAGCTTTTGTAGTAAACTCCGATTGTAACTTTTGTGTTATCTTTTGAACAAAAACAGTTTAAAACCTCGTACGCTTCCGCTTTTCGTGTAAAATTTCAATTGTGTTTAATGTAATTATATTTTATTTATAAATATCAATTTTATAAATTGGGGCGTTACAGGTTACACATGGTTGTTCAGCTATCGACAAACACCATTGTCTAAAATCCTGCAGAGTACTTCAATGGTTTTGAAGCGAAGCACATTGATGAAATTCTTGAATCTCAAAGAGTATAAATTTGTTATTAATATAAAGGCCTATCATATTAATTCGAGTTATTTACAAAATTGGTCCCTTTTGGTTGTTACTGATTTTCAGTTTTAGTCCCTTAACTTCAAAAATTACGAAAATAGTCACTGTGGTTGTCACTTTGTTTCACTTTTGGTCTTTTAAGCTAACTCCAGTTAAAGTTGACCGTTACTCAAAGGGTATATTGGTCATTTTCCCACTTATTCTTGTAACCAAACATTCTCTTACCTTTTTTTCTTTTATTATTATTTAACTTTCTTTTATTATTATTTAAACAAAAGTAAGATTTTAATTATATTCAAACAAAATTAGATTAATTCAGTAAACAAATAAAATCGATAAAATTAATTTGTTAATTACTTTAATTACTTTTAATGGTTAATACAATAAACAAATAAAATACAGATTATTTCTAAATTAACCTGTTATTTGCCTTAATTAACATCTGAAAAATGGATAACCAATGTCTTCAATTATGTGCAATCTAACCTAGAAATTGATTGAAACCCCACAAAATCAAGAACAAATTCAATTAGGATAAATCTACACAAATTAAACAAGAAATATTCCATCTATATTACTTGATATTTGACCTAGACTAGTTAAACATTGTTATCTTCACGAACAACAATGCCATATTTTCAAACCTTCAAATACATAAATCAAACTAAGGTCAAACAAATGCTTTGTATGAGTTCAAAACTTGGCACATTTACAAGCCACAAACCATTGTGTTTTAAACTCCACGATGAAGGATAAATCAAATTAAGGTGAACCTACAAACATTTCAATCCTCCAATAGCAAAATAATGTTTGTTAATACAAAATGAGTGTTTGTACCTTTGATTTCAAAATCTACATTGATTGTATAAGTTCATATTCACAATCAAGCAAAATAAAACCGAACCCTGTAGCTGATGGATGGAGACAATGATGGTGGTGATGATCCAGATGGTGGTCTTCGACACGGTGGTAGTCACATAGATGATTGCAGCAAGTTGAAAAGAAAGATATGAGAGAGGAGTTCAGATCTATATTTGAAGCAGACGGTATAATACCCTCCGCTTGCGAGCTCTTGTCACTTCAAAACAGAGATGACGACTTCTAGTCCCAAATCGATTTACCTCTTGCAAATACGGGAGAGAGATCTAGAGAGATATGGAACAACGGACTAATGGTGGTGGTTGGTAAGCAATTGACTAATAGTTGATGATGGATAGATGGTAGTCCGGCGGCAGCAGTAGTGCTCGTATGATGGTGGTCTGGCAGTGGTGGTACGACGGGAGTGGTGGCCGGAAGAGAGTTTGGGAGAGAGGTTTCATGTTAAATATATGGAATAGGGTGTTTGTGTCACTCCTTTTATTCTTGAAGAAGGGAGAGGATGTTTGGTTACAAGAATAAGTGGGAAAATGATCAATATACCCTTTGATTACAGTCAACTTTAACGGAAGTTAGCCTAAAGGACCAAAAGTGAAACAAAGTGATAACCACACACTACAATAAATATGTCATTTATCCACGCTTCATAAAAAGTATGTAAAAATTTTAAGCTTTGTCACTTTTATAATTGTGAAAAATAGTTTAAAAACAAATATTGTTATAAAAAGAAAAAACTTAACATTTATAGACGTGTACATTTGTTTTTAAAAGCCCATACTTTTAAATGTGTGAATTTAGTAATAAATAGATAATTATAGAAGGTCACACATAAAAGCGTGGACTTTTGTAACTCTAGATTATTTTCAAATTTTCCACACTTAGAAGTGTGAAAATTAGAAAATTTGCCCACACTAATAAATGTGATTTTTGACTTCAATTTTCACACTTTTCAAATGTAAGGATTTGGTAAAAATTAGTAACACCCAATTTTTCCACGCTTGATCGTGATTTTCCAGGCTTTAAGTACGTGTATTAATATTGATAAAAAAGTGTGGATAATGGACATCTTTTTTTGTAGTGACTGTGACTATTTTCGTAATTTTTAAAGTTAAAAGGACTAAAACTAAAAATCAGACAACCACAGGAACCATTTTTGTAATTAACTCTATTAATTTTTAATTAAATTTGAAACAATATGTTAACATTCTTTCTTAAATATTTTAGCCACATGATTGTGTTTTTCTGGCAAAGATAATCAAAATAGAGGACGATGAATGTAACATCCTCGATTTGGGCCTAGTTGTAAATCGTGTGTGAATATACGTAAGGTAGTAAATTATGTAAAGAGTCCAAATTGTATAATTGATTGTAAGTTAATTATATAAATGGGAAAATTTAATTGTTTACTTGTTAAGTGTTTAATATAAATGTGAGAAATATTATATATATATATATATATTTAGGTAAATATAAAAGAAAGAGATAGAATCCAGAGGCGGTTGCCTCTGGATGTAGCCTTATACATATTTATGTAAATTGACTTAAAAGTCAAAGTTGTCAAAGTTGCCAAAACAAACACACATTCAAACACTCCTTCACTCTCTCTCGTGAATCTCTCTCGGATTTTGAAGAATTGGGATTTGGAATCCAATCAAAGGTAAACATATAATTGTTGTAAAGAACTGTAACATCCTCAGCTTAGGCCTAGTTGTAAATAGTACGTACGTGTATGTAGTTAATGTAATAGGAATGTTTTACTTGTATGTACTTGTTAAGTTAATTGAATGAATATATATGAATTTATGTATTAAAGTATGTATGTTAATTATATGTATATATTAGTTATGTAATTAGAAAAAAGAAAGTAACTAAAGAAAATATTAAGAGGCAAACCGCCTATGGAATACATAAATATATATATATATGTAAGTATGTGTGCAAATTGACTTTACAAAGTCAAAGATAGCAAACAAAGAAAACACACACTTCTCTCTATCCCTCTCTCGCTGCTCTCGGTTTTTCAAGAAGAACAAGAAGAGTTCGATTGTTGATTCACAAAGCTTAGTAGCATGGATTTAAGCTTGTTAGAAGGTTACATACATGTTAGAAACACAAATCCATGCAAGAACACCTTGAAGAACATGAAAACTTACCTTCTAAGTGGGTTTTGCATAAATGGTGTTCTTGTTTGAATTTGATGTTTTTAAGATGGTTAAATGGATAGAATATGATGTCCCAAGATGTTCTGGGCTTAAAACTAACGAGTTTGAAGTTGTTAAGATGATCAATGAATGTATCGGAATTTCCAAAATGAAGTTGTCGGATTCCGACACCTTGAAGGTGTCGGAATCCATTGTAGTGTTAAAATCCGGTTTGATGAAAACCGCAAAGTGTCAGAATCCGATAGAAGTATCGGATTTTCACATGTATCAAATTTCATGTTTCGGATTTCAAGTGTTGGGTTCCATTAAGTCAAAGATGTCCCAAGTATTGGAATCCGCAAGTTGTCGGATTCCCTAAATCCGCAAGAGTGTCGGATTTCAAGTGTCGGAATCCGACAGTATCGGATTTCATTTCAAGTCTCGGATTTCCTTTTGTGTGTCGAAATCCGCAAGTGTCGGATTCCATGTGCACGGTTGGATTCCTAAGTGTTGGAATCCGATAGAAGAGTGTCGGATTTCATGATTCATGTGTGTCGGATTTCATAAATCCGACACAACCATCGGATTTCATAAATCCGACACAACCATCGGATTTCCCCAAATCCGACAGTTTTGGCGGATTTGTGTTAAGTCCAAGTTTAAGTGTTTGTTTTATAGTCTTGTTATGTATGTATAAATGATTAATGTAAGTGGTGACATTCTAGGTAAACTTGTTGTGTTTGTGGGGTTAAAATCAAATACCAGTACGTTATAAACTAATCAGGTGAGTACCTGCTTTCGTGAGACTCAGTAGAGTAAAGCTTGCATGCTAGATGACTATGTGAATATTTATGTATGTCTAACTTGCTTTTGCAGGTATGCTCATGGAGGTAAGTGCATGATTTACTTGATGATTAAGATGTATAATAGGTGCATGCCAGCGGGTCCAGTCTGGAACCGCTTAGTTAATATCTGATGATATGCATGAATGATGAACTGAAAGGTGTTCTATGTGCACTATCTACAGACAATCTGAAGCATGGTTAAGGTCAGTCGGTTGTAACTGGATCCCATGAGTACTTCGGGATTCCACAGTGATTCGAGAGGCATCCCGGATCCTAGGTTCTACAGAACCGCCGTGCCTTAACGTGAGTGGTGATCAGCCGGTTGTAGCAGGATTACCTGTAGAGCCTCTTGATCTGTGAACGATGTTTGGTGGACTATTTTATGCTCCCCCACCAGCGCGGTTGGTTGTGTCTGATTCCCCGGTCTGAGTTGTTGAGCGGGATTGATTACCTTGCAAGACACGACTCTTACTCATCTTGTCAGCACACCGCTATGTACTAAGCTAGCAATGGTTGTTTATGTATGATATGTATGATGCATGACTTATTGTATTGATTCTTATGATAGTATGTACTTACTAGCTAAGTGTTAGCTAATGGTGCTATGATTTCCCTTTTCAGGTAAAGACTAGAAGTCCTCTGAGGCGGGTGACTTTTGGGATGTACATAGCCCTTGTGGGTGGAACACTTGTATTTTGATGTAATGTAATAAGATACTTATGGACGGTTCCTGTTGTAGGTAACACCAATGTTGTTTTGAAAAGACGATAATGTAAATAACAGTTGTTATTGTTGTTTTAAAAAGAAAAATTTTCGCTGCTAAATCTGATTAACATTAAAAGTAGCTGTTTTCAGAAGCGGTGTTACAATTAGGTATCAGAGCCTAAGTTTGAGTGAATTGGGTACTTGTAAGAGTATTCGATCTCAAACTCAGGCCCGACCATAAAGAAGTGTTTCTATTGGGGGATTGAGTGAGAGTGTTGTATGTTGGCTAGTATTGTAAGATGACTTGTTAGTAAGTTAAGTCAGTGAGATAGAGTATTAACTGCTCTTTCTCTGTCATATAGAAAGTTGAGATAAAATGTCTGCCAGATGTGGCAACACTGAACAAGCACTAAAAGAGATGGAGGATGAGGCTTCACATATGCCTTATCAAGCTGAAGATCAAAGATCTCAGCACAATGCTGGAGATGGCAGACCTGAGCCAGATCAGGCTGCCTATATTAGGCGTTTAGAGGAAGAGTTTTGAATTGCTAAAGAGCTCTTATTGCAAGCAACATTGAACAAGCCCCGCAAGACTTGTTCATACAAGAAGTTTCTATCTTGCAAACCTCTAACATTCCAGGGGAGTGATAACCCCACAGTTACCATACAGTGGCTCTGGGAAATGGAGCAGGTATTCGAATCATGTGAATGCGAACCAGAGTATTGTGTGAAATACACAGTACGTATGCTTAAGGGCCGTGCCATCTTCTTGTGGGGTACGGTGAAAGCCTCTATTAGTAAGGAGGTGTTGAGTGATCTCTCTTGGGAGTAATTTTCGGTGAAAGTACTGAAGAAATACTGCACAGAGTATGATATGGAGCGGATGGAGAGAGAATTTACTGATCTCCGAAAGGGGATAAGCCAATAGAAGAACACATTACCTCGTTCACTGATAAAATGAGGTTTGTTCCCCATCTGATCCCTGATGAGACCACCAAGATAACGAGGTTAGTGGCAACTCTGCCATTGGAATTTAGTCCTCACGTACGAGCTGCTGCTAATCTAGATCAGGCTTTTGAAGTAGCTTGACAAATGGAGGGAGACTGCATCCACTGCAAGGGCGAATCTGCCAGTGGAGGGTGAAAGCGAAAGTTTCATCCATCTGACAAATCGGGTCCTTCAAAAACACAATCCTCAGCAGGTGGAAAGACTGATTCTTCAAAGAAGCTGAGGCCTGATTCTCCTTGGTGTTCTCAGTGTCGTACTTACCATTCATGTGAGTGTTCGAACTCTACCAGACGATGCTGGAGGTGCGTGTAGAAGGGCCACGCCTGAGTGTGGTTTCAAGGAAGATGTATGCTATCGGTGCCACAAGCCCGGGCACAAGATGACAGATTGCCCAGAAAGACAGGGTGCCGGAACCAAGGGGTCTTCTTCTTCTAGAGGCCCGAAAAGAGATGATGCGCCCCGCACAAAAAGTAGGGCCTTCCAGATGACGGCGGATGAGGCCAAAGCAGCAGGGGATGTCATCACGGGTACTTTTCTTATAAGCTATATCCCTGCTTGTGTTTTATTTGACTCTGGAGCTACCTACTCCTTCATATCTGTGGCGTGTCGTTGAAGATTTCAATTGCATGTTGTTCCGTTAACTAAGCCGCTCAGAGTAGAGGTTGCTGACGGCAAAGTAGTCTCTGTTATAGAGAAAGTCCCGATAGCTGTGATTTATATTGACGGGAGTAGTATCCCTATTTCTTTCTTCATTATGCCGATTGCGGGCTTCGGTGTCGTAATCGGGATGGATTGGCTCAGCAAACGCGATGCTGAGATTATCTGTTCCAAAAAGATGATCAAGATCCCTCATCTGATGGATCTTATGCTGTTGCACATGGAGAACGACGGGATTCTGATATTCCCATTGTCTCCATGATTAAAGCTCAGAAGTCGATTGCTAAAGGTTCTGACTCTTATCTGGCATACGTTATTGATGTTACGATGGAGAAGCGAGTCAAAGATATTCGGGTGGTGTCTGAATACCCTGAGGTATTCTCTGAAGAACTTCCGGGTTTGCCTCCAATCAGAGATGTTGAATTCAAGATTGAAGTTATTCCAGGAGCTACACCAGTGGCTCGATCTCTGTATCGTCTTGCTCCTTCTGAAATAAGAGAGATAATGACTCAAATTCAGGAGTTGCTCGACAAAGGTTTCATTCGTGCGAGTTCCTCACCGTGGGGAGCTCCTGTGTTATTCGTGAAGAAGAAGGACGGAACAATGCGAATGTGCATAGATTACAGGGAGCTTAATAAGCGAACTGTAAAGAATAAGTATCCACTTCCTCGAATAGATGATCTTTTTGATCAATTGCAGGGGGCTGCTTGCTTCTCTAAGATTGATCTCCAGTCAGGGTATCACCAAGTACGAGATCATGAATAAGATGTTCCGAAGACTATGTTTCGAACTCGTTATAGTCGTTACGAATTTCTGGTTATGCCATTCGGCTTAACCAATGCCCCTACCATCTTCATAGATCTAATGAATCGGGTTTGTCGTCCGTTTCTTGATAGATCCGTGATTGTATTTATTAATGATATCCTTGTTTACTCAACGACGGAAGCTGATCACGAGCTTCATCTTCGCCAGGTTCTCGAGACTCTAAAACGAGAACAATTGTATGCCAAGTTGTCCAAGTGTGAATTCTGGCTTAAGGAAGTTCATTTCCTGGGCCATGTTATATGTCAAGATGGTGTCAAAGTAGATCCAGCTAAGGTGGAGGCTGTGATGAATTGGGGGGTTCCTCGAATTCCTTCCGAGATTAAAAGCTTCCTTGGCTTGGCTGGCTACTATCGGCGGTTTATTCGTGATTTTTCAAAGCTTGCGGGTCCGTTGACCAAACTAACTCGCAAGGAAGTGCCGTTTTCTGGTCGGAAGCTCAATAAGTAGCCTTTTAGACCTTGAAACGATTGCTATGTGAAGCTCCGGTCCTTACTCTGCCTAAGGGTTCGGAAGACTTCACGGTATATTGTGATGCCTCATATGCGGGTTTGGGTTGTGTTCTAATGCAACGTGATAGAGTGATTGCCTATGCTTCTAGGTAGTTGAAATCACTTGAACGGAATTACCCATCCCATGATCTAGAGCTTGCTGCTGTTGTGTTTGCACTGAAGTTGTGGAGGCATTACCTTTATGGCACAAAGTGTGTGATTTGCACTGATCACAAAAGTCTTCAGTATGTCTTTTCCCAGAAAGAACTCAACATGCGGCAGCACCGTTGGTTGGAATTAATAAAAGACTACGATTGTGAGATCCGTTACCATCATGGCAAGGCCAATGTTGTAGCAGACGCTTTAAGCCGTAAAGGACCGACAGCAGAAGCTAAGTTTATGAGAATCATGATAGTGCCAGATTTGATCTCTAAGTTGAAGGAAGCTCAGCAGGCAGTGTTGCAGGAAGAAAATCTGAAGACAGAAACGATGAAGAAGCTAAAGGATCATCTTTCTAAAGATAATCGTGGGTTGAAGACTTTTCAATCCAGGATTTGGGTACCTCTTCTTAGAGGTAACCGTGAGTTGATTCTACAAGAAGCCCATAAGTCCAAATTGTCCGTCCATCCGGGAATCACGAAGATGTATCACGACCTGAAGATGTTATACTGGTGGCTGACTCTCAAGAAAGACATCGCTTCATTTGTGGAGAGATGTCATATATGCACACAAGTGAAGACGGAACACTAGAGACCGTACGGTAATCTGCAGCAACTGGATATTCCGGAGTGGAAGTGGGATAATATTACGATGGATTTCGTAACGAAGCTACCGAAGACGTTCAGAGGACACGATATGATCTGGGTTATTGTTGATCAGTTGACGAAGAGTGCTCATTTCTTGGCTACAAATGAGTCTGCTTCGCTGACCCGTTTAGCTCAGTTATATATCGATGAGATTGTGTCACGTCACGGTCATCCCTGTTCAATTGTATCTGATCGTGACACTCGGTTTGTCTCGAATTTCTGGCAAATTCTGCAACGCGAACTTGGCACTCGTGTTCATCTGAGCACTGCCTATCATCCGCAGACAAATGGCCAATCTGAACGTACGATCCAGACGTTGGAAGATATGCTTCGTGCGTGTGTACTCGAGTTTGGTGGGTCATGGGATTCTCATCTCCAATTGATTGAATTTTCTTAAAATAATTCATATCATTCCAGCATTGGAATGCCACCATACGAGATGCTTTACGGAAGACGATGTCGCACTCCGACCTGTTGGTTGGAACCTGCTGAGAAGCAATTCGCTGGACCTGAAATTGTCCAGATAACTTCCGATAAAGTGAATGTGGCTCTTGAAAAGCTGAAAGCAGCTCGGGACCGACAGAAAATGTATGCGGATCCTAAGCGTCGTCCCGCTACATTTGAAGTTGGTGATCGCGTGTTTTTGAAGGTTTCTCCTTGGAAAGGCGTCATTCGTTTTGGGTGCAAGGGGAAGCTAAGTCCATGTTTCATTGGCCCATTAAAACTCGTACGTAAGGTAAATGATCAGACGGTGACTCTAGAGCTGCCGCCTGAGTTAGCTAGAATCCATGACACCTGTAACGTGTGCTACTTACACAAGTGCCATGTTAAAGAAGAGCAGACTAGTTGAAGGACCTGTTGAGATTCTTGACATGAAGGTTGACTCTTCCAAGCGACTAGTTGAAGAACCTGTTGAGATTCTTGACATGAAGGTCAAGAAACTATGCAAGAAGATGATCAAGCTAGTCCTTGTAAAGTGGAAGCACAACCTAGGTCCAAACCTGACTTTTGAAGTTGAGGATGAGATGAAGGCAAGATACCCTCACCTGTTTATTACTGAGCGGATTCTGAGGACAGAATCCTCTTAAGAGGTGTAGATTTGTAACATCCTCAACTTGGGCCTAGTTGTAAATAGTACGTACGTGTATGTAGTTAATGTAATAGGAATATTTTACTTGTATGTACTTATTAAGTTAATTGAATGAATATATATGTATTTATGTATTAAAGTATGTACGTATATATGTATCTTAATTATATGTATATATTAGTTATGTAATTAGAAAAAAAGAAAGTAATTAAAGAAAATATCCAGAGGCAAACAGCCTATGGAATAGATATATATATATATATATATATATATGTAAGTATGTGTGCAAATTGACTTTACAAAGTCAAAGATAGCAAACAAAGAAAACACACACTTCACTCTATCCCTCTCTCGCTGCTCTCGGTTTTTGAAGAAGAACAAGAAGAGTTCGATTGTTGATTCACAAAGCTTAGTAGCATGGATTTAAGCTTGTTAGAAGATTACATACATGTTAGAAACACAAATCCATGCAAGAACACCTTGAAGAACATGAAAACTTACCTTCTAAGTGGGTTTTGCATAAATGGTGTTCTTGTTTGAATTTGATGTGTTTAAGATGGTTATATGGATAGAATATGATGTCCCAAGATGTTCTGGGCTTAAAACTAACAAGTTTGAAGTTGTTAAGATGATCAATGAATGTATCGGAATTTCTAGATTATGAAGTTGTCGGATTCCGACACCTTGAAGGTGTCGGAATCCGCTGTGGTGTTAAAATCCGGTTTGGTGAAATCCGCAAAGTGTCGGAATCCGATAGAAGTATCGGATTTTCACATGTATCGGATTTCAAGTGTTGGGTTCCATTAAGTCAAAGATGTCCCAAGTATTGGAATCCGCAAGTTGTCGGATTCCCTAAATCCGCAAGATTGTCGGATTTCAAGTGTTGGAATCCGACAGTATTGGATTTCATTGCAAGTCTCGGATTTCCTTCTATGTGTCGGAATCCGCAAGTTTCGGATTCCGTGTGCACGGTTGGATTCCTAAGTGTTGGAATCCGATAAAAGAGTGTCGGATTTCATAATTCATTTGTGTCGGATTTCATAAATCCGACGGAACCATCGGATTTCCCTAAATCCGACAGTTTTGGCGGATTTGTGTTAAGTCTAAGTTTAAGTGTTTGTTTTATAGTCTTTTTATGTATGAATAAATTATTAATGTAAGTGATGACATTCTAGGTGAACTTGTTGTATTTGTGGGGTCAAAATCAAATACCAGTACGTTATAAACTACTCAGGTGAGTACCTGCTTTCGTGAGACTCAGTAGAGTAAAGCTTGCATGCTAGATGACTATGTGAATGTATTATGTATGTCTAACTTTCTTTTGCAGGTATGCTCATGGAGGTAAGTGTATGATTTACTTGATGATTAAGATGTATAATAGGTGCATGCCAGCGGGTCCAGTCTGGAACTGCTTAGTTAATATTTGATGATATGCATGAATGATGAACTGAAAGTTGTTATATGTAAGATGATGGATCCCTATGGGATCATATGTATGTATGTGTATGTGCACTGTCTGCAGACTATCTGAAGCATGGTTAAGGTCAGTCGGTTGTAACTTGATCCCATGAGTACTTCGGGATTTCACGGTGATTCGGGAGGCATCCCGGATCCTAGGTTCTGCAGAACCGCCGTGCCTTAACGTGAGTGGTGATCAGCCAGTTGTAGCTGGATTACCTGTAGAGCCTCTGGCTCTGTGAACGATGTATGGTGGACTGCTTTATGCTCCCCCACCAGCGCGGTTGTGTCTGATTCCCCGGTCTGAGTTGTTGAGCGGGATTGATTACCCTGCAAGACACGACTCTTACTGATCTTGTCAGCACACCGTTATGTGCTAAGCTAGCAATGATTGTTTATGTATGATATGTATGATGCATGACTTATTGTATTGATTCTTATGATAGTATGTACTCACTAGCTAAGTGTTAGATAATTGTGCTATGATTTCCCTTTTCAGGTAAAGACTAGAAGTCTTGTGAGGCGGGTGACTTTTGAGATGTACATAGCCCTTGTGGGTGGAACACTTGTATTTTGATGTAATGTAATAAGATACTTATGGTCGGTTCATGTTGTAGGTAACACCAATGTTGTTTTGAAAAGACGATAATGTAAATAACACTAGTTATTGTTGTTTTAAAAAGAAAAATTTCCTCTGCTAAATCTGATTAACATTAAAAGTAGCTGTTCTCAGAAGCGGTGATACAAGAACATTCAAAGCTTACTTCACAACTGGGTTTTGATTGTTTGGTGTTCTTGATTGGATTTGATAGATTTGTAAAGTCTATATAGATGAAATATGAGGTTTTAAAGTGTTTAAAATGCAAAACTAACAAGAGGGAAATTCTGGAAATGGAAGAATGAGGGTGGCGGGATTCCTGCCTAAGAAGATGTCGGATTCCGAGACATGAAAGTGTCGGAATCCACAAGTTTATGAAATCCGCTAGTTGGAATCCGCTAATGTGTCGGATTCCGCTAGTTTGTCAAAATCCGCATAAGTGTCAAAATCCGATAATATGTCGGATTTCCCCATGTGTCGGATTCCGCTAGTCCGGATTCCACTAAGTGTACAAGTATCGGATTTCCCATAATCCGACAGTTTTGTCAGATTTATGCTATGTCCGGATTTGTCATTCCTATGTTGGTTTTAGTAGTCATTCTTTATATGTAAAGATGATTAATGTAAATCATAATGTTCTAGGTGAACTTGTCATACTAAGTAAAGTAGAGGAATACTTACTTGCTAAATGTACTAAATGTAGTTCAAAGATGCTTAAAGTGCATGTATGCTTAAAAGCAAAATGAATAAGTATTGCCATGCTACTTTATGCACAATGCCATGTACTTGTTGAATGTAAGTTAAGTGTATGCCAGCGGAATCCAGAATTGGAACCGCCTAGTTAAAGATGAATGATATGTATGTTACTGATCCTGAATGGATCAAATATGTGAAAGCTTAATAAGATATATGCTAGGGATCCAGAATGGATCCGTAATGATGAACTGAATGAATATGCATGCTTAATGAATTAAATGAATATGCATGCTAAGTGAATGATTTAGATTGGATCAGCTATGTGTATGTAAAAAGTTCGCGGACATCTTCAAGCATGGATAAGGTCAACTCTGTAGTTGGGTTCCAGGGATCCTTGATCTGGTAATTCGGGACTTAACGGTGATTCGAGTTAACATTCCGGATCGTAGGTTCTGGAGAACCGCCGTGCCTTATATCATGAGGGGTAATCAGCCAGTTGTAGCTGAGTTGCCTAAGGAACTTCTGGTTCCATAAACGATGCTTGGTGGACTGCTTTATGCTCCCCCACCAGCGCGGATGGTCGTATCTGATCCCCCGGTGTATTGTTACTGAGCGGGACTGGCTATCCTGTAAGAAATGACTTATACCGATCTTTTCAGCACACCACAACGTGTTAGGATAGCATTGTATGCTTATTCCTGTGATGCATGACTTGCTTTATTGATGCTTATCTTAAGTTTGTACTCACTAGCTATGTGTATAGCTAATGGTGTCACGTTAACTCTTTTTGTAGATAAAGAATAGTTTGCATTTTGAGAGGGTTGCCTTCTGCTGGATATTTTGGATGGAACACTTTATTTTTGTAATATTTTGATATTATGGTGGGTTGTATGTTAGAGTAATACCAACAAGTGATACAAAGTTTTGATTGTAAATATTTTATGTAAACCTTTTGATTTAACTTCCGCTACTTAACCTAATATTATTTAATCGTGATTGAGTTCACGTTCATGAAAAACACAAATTTTTGCTCATTTGGGAATTATAAAGCCGGTGTTACAAGTATGTATCAGAGCCTAAGTTTGAGGGAATTGGGTACTTGCAAGAGTATTCAATCTCAAATTCGGGCCCGACCATAGTAAAGTGTTCCTTATGGGGTGTTGAGTATGAGAGTTGCATGAATATTACTTGTTATAATATAGCTTGTCAAGTATGATAAGCATGTATAGCAGAGTATTAATTACTCTTATGTGTTGTATAGAAAGTCAAAGATAAGAAAATGTTTGCTAATCGCGGAAATACGGAACAAGCCCTAAAAGAGATGGAGGACGAGGCTTCTCATATGCATCATCAAGCTGAAGATGAACGCTCTCAGCATAATGCTGGTGGCGAAAGACCTGACCCAGACCAGTTAGCATATATAAAGCATCTGGAAGAAGAACCCCGTCTTGCCAAGGAGCTCTTATTACAGTCTACTCTTGGAAAACCACGCAAGACTTGTTCTTATAAAAAGATCTTGTCGTATAAGCCTCCAACGTTCGGGGGGAGTGATAACCCCACAGTTACCATCCAATGGCTCCGTGAGATGGAGCAAACGTTCGAGTCTTGCGAGTGTGAACCGGAGAATTG
This sequence comes from Dittrichia graveolens, assembly GCA_038502395.1. Taxonomy (NCBI): domain Eukaryota; kingdom Viridiplantae; phylum Streptophyta; class Magnoliopsida; order Asterales; family Asteraceae; genus Dittrichia; species Dittrichia graveolens. The sequence goes on from JARJIL010000007.1 coordinate 25,557,578, forward strand.
CATGAAATACGCAGTACGCATGTTGAAGAGTCACGCCATTTTCTGGTGGGACACCGTCAAGGCCTCTGTTAGCAAGGAGGTATTGAGTGCTCTTTCTTGGGAGCAGTTTTCCGAAAAGCTGTTGAAAAAGTATTGTACCGAATATGACATAGAGCGGATGGAGAGGGAATTCAATAATCTCCAAAAAGGAGATAAACCGATGGAGTATCTTATTACGGCTTTCACTGATAAGATGAGGTTTGTACCACACCTGATACCGGACGAGGTCACCAAGATAAGACGGTTTGTGGCGACCTTACCACAGGAATTTCGCGCCCATGTGCGGGCAGCTCCAACTCTGGATCGGGCATTCGAAGTGGCCCAAGAAATGGAAGGTGATCGAATACAGTGTCGGGGCGAATTTGCCAGTGGGGGTAACAAGAGAAAGTTTCAGCCATCTCTCAAATCGGGTCCTTCAAAAGGGCAATCCTCTGGAGGTGGAAAGACTGATACTTCTAAGAAACCAAGACCTGTCAATCCTTGGTTTTCTTCGTGCTGAACTTATCATGCTTGGGAATGTTCCGCAGCAACCAGAAGATGTGGCAGGTGTGGGCAAAAGGGGCACTCGGTGAGCGAGTGCTGGTATAAAGAGGATATGTGTTACCGATGTCGCAAACCCGGTCACAAGATGGTGGAGTACCCTGACAGACAAAGCTCGGGAGCAGGTGGGTCTTTTGGAGGGCAGAAAAGAGATAATGCACCTCGCACAAAAGGGACGGCATTTCAGATGACGGCAGAAGAGGCAAAGGCTGCAGGGGATGTCATTACTGGTACATTCCTTATCAATTATATTCCCACATGTGTGCTATTTGATTCAGGAGCAACGTACTCTTTTGTTTCTATTGCTTGTCGCAAAAGACTTCAATTACCTGTTGTACCATTAGATGAGCCCCTGAATGTAGAGGTTGCTGATGGTAAAGTAGTATCGGTTACCGAGAAAGTCCCTATCGCTGTTATCTATATTGATGGGAGTAGTGTCCCTATCTCGTTCTTCATAATGCCTATTGCGGGCTTCGATGTAGTAATTGTAATGGATTGGCTCAGCAAGCGTGATGCTGAGATTCTCTATTCCAAGAAGATGATTAAGATCCCTCTTGCTGATGGATCTTATGCAGTAGCTCGAGGAGAACGATGGGAGTCTGATATTCCTGTTATCTCTGTCATTAAAGCTCAAAAGTCTTTTTCCAAAGGTTGTGATTCTTTCTTAGCATATGTTATTAATGCTACGATGGAGAAGCGACCAGTTCAAAACATCTGGGTAGTGTCTGATTACCCTGAAGTATTTCCTGAAGAACTACCGGGTTTACCTCCGGTCAGAGATGACGAATATAAAATCGAGCTTATTCCTAGAGCTACACCTGTAGCTAGATCTCCGTATCATCTCGCTCATTCTAAAATTCGCGAGATGATGACTCAGATTTAGGATTTACTTGAGAAAGGTTTCATTCGTTCGAGTTCCTCGCCTTGGGGAGCTCCTGTGTTATTCGTTAAGAAGAAAGATGGAACCATGCGTATGTGTATAGATTAAAGGGAGCTTAATAAGCGAACTATAAAGAATAAGTATCCTCTTCCGCGAATCGACTATCTCTTTGACCAATTACAGGGAGCTACGTATTTTTCTAAGATCGATCTCCATCCGGGGTATCATCAAGTACGAGTTCACGAAGAAGATATTCCGAAAACGGCTTTTCGAACTCGTTACGGTCATTACGAATTCTTGGTTATGCCATTCGGCTTAACCAATGCTCCTGCTATCTTCATGAATCTAATGAATCATGTTTGTCGTCCATTTCTTGATAGATCCATGATTGTTTTTATCAATGATATTCTTGTTTATTCGAAGACTGAATCTGATCACGAGATCCATCTTCGTCAGGTTCTCGAAACTCTCAAACGAGAACAGTTGTACGCCAAATTTTCTAAGTGCAAATTCTGGCTTAGGGAAGTGCATTTACTAGGCCATGTCATTTGTCAAGAAGGCATTAAAGTAGATCCAGCTATGGTGGAGGCTGTGATGAATTGGGGGGTTCCTCGAACTTCTTCCGAAATTAAAAGTTCCTTGGCTTGGCTGGCTACTATCGGCGATTTATTCACAATTTATCTAAACTTGCGGGTCCGTTGACCAAGCTGACTCGTAAGGATGTTGCGTTTGTCTGGTCGGAAGCTCAAGATGAAGCTTTTCAGACCTTAAAGTGGTTGTTTTGTGAACCTCCGATCCTCACTTTGCCTGATGGTTCGGAGGACTTCACCGTCTATTGTGATGCCTCATACGCGGGTTTGGGTTGTGTCCTCATGCAAAGAGATAAAGTGATCGCTTATGCATCTCGGCAACTGAAATCTGATGAAAGGAACTACCTAACCCATGATCTTGAACTTGATATTGTGGTGTTCGCACTGAAGTTATGGAGACATTACCTTTATGGCATAAAGTATGTAATATGCACTGATCACAAAAGCTTACAGTATGTCTTTTCCCAAAAAGAACTCAACATGCGGCAGCGCCGTTGGTTGGAGTTAATTAAAGACTACGATTGTGAAATCCGTTACCACCCGGGTAAAGCCAACGTTGTAGCGGATGCTTTGAGCCGTAAAGGGCCAGTAGCAGAAGCAAAGTTCATGAAGCTCACAGTAATATCATATTTGACTGCAAAGTTAAAAGACGCCCAGCAGTTAGCTTTACAAGAAGATAATCTGAAAAGTGAAATGATGAAGAAATTGAAAAACCAACTGGGTGAAGATAATCGTGGGTTGAAGACTTTTCAATCCAGCATTTGGGTACCTCTTGTGGGAGGTAATCGTGAGCTGATTCTGCAAGAAGCTCATAAGTCTAAGTTGTCTATCCATCCGGGTATCACCAAGATGTACTATGACCTGAAAAGGTTGTATTGGTGGCCAACTCTGAAGAAGGACATCGCTTTATTCGTGGAGAAATGTCAAATTTGTGCTCAAGTCAAGACAGAACACCAAAGGCCTTATGGCAATCTGCAACAGCTTGACATTCCGGAGTGGAAATGGGATCACATCACGGTGGATTTCGTGATGAAGCTGCCTAAGACATTCAGAGGGCATGATATGATTTGGGTCATTGTTAACCGATTGACCAAAAGTGCTCACTTCTTAGCAACCAACAAGTCTGCTTCATTGACTCGTCTGGCTCAGCTTTACATTCATGAGATAGTATCACGTCACGGTCTTCCTTGTTCGATTGTTCCTAATCGTGACTCTCGATTTGTATCTAACTTCTTGCAAAGTTTGCAACGTGAGTTAGCCACCCGTGTGCATCTGAGCACTGCCTAATCACCCGCAGACTGATGGCCAATCTCAACGAATGATCCAGACACTGGAAGATATGCTTCGTGCATGTTTACTCGAGTTTGGTGGTTCATGGGATTCTCATCTCCCATTGATTGAATTTGCTTATAATAATTTATACCATTCCAGTATTGGAATGCCACCATACGAGATGCTCTATGGAAGACGTTATCGTACTCCGACTTGCTGGTTGGAGCCCGGGGAGAAACAGTTTGTGTTGGGTTTTCGTGGTCTATAATCGCAACGGAAGCAAACGAGTAGAAAAAAATTCAAAGTTTGACCACGAATACGCCCACCAAATGGACCAAAACTCTAGACATGACTAAGCAACAAAATAAAACATACAAAGAGATAGAGTTATACCCTTGATGCTTTCTTCTTTGTATTCACGAGTTTGGAGTTTGGAAGCCTCGTGTACTAACGTGTACACCTCTATTGAAGTCCACACCAAGTCTTGATCTTTTCCCACTTGCTAGAGCGTTACGTATGCCAACCTAAACATCACAGATATAGTCTACACAATAGAACCAAAGCCTTGGAACTATTTTGTGTGTTTGAGAGAGAGAAGTATGCAATATGTGTATTTTCCATTCAAGAGTTTTATAACACCACAAAGGAATCAAGCACCACCTTTTATAGACTCTTCAAAAGATAATAAAGACGTGCATGCATTGATAATCCATCAATAAGCAATAAAACACCATAATCTCCTTCATAAACAACTTTGAAAGCTTTTTAAGAAGACTGTAACTGCACGGGGCATGGCCGTGCCTCACAAGGCACGGGCGTACCAGCCCAAAAGGCCACGTCCAAGTCACGCCCGACTTGGGCTCATGCCTGTCCACTGGGCAAAGGGCACGGGCGTGCCTCCAAGAGGAACGGGCGTACCTAGCCATAGGCCACGCCCAAGTCACGCCCGACTTGGACTCGTGCCTGCCCGTAGGGCACGGCTGTACCTCATAGAGGCACGGGCGTGCCTTGGCCTACCAGAACCAGTTTCTAGTTTTCTCTCTCATTAGACCATCCGTGATGCCGGAATCGATACTTGGCGTGTGACCAAATAGACCCTTGCTTCATCAGCCATGATACTAACTCGTGCGTGTGTCAGTGGGCACAATCCAACAGATTCCCACTTGCACATGACAAACTCACGAAAGGCGTCACCTACATAGAGCGGCCTCTAGCAAGGCATCTATGCCCCCAAGTCAGCACAGGGTTTGGAACTTCTCCAACTTATTGCTCCACCATTTAACAAGAATACAAATCCCGATTGAGACCGGCAATCATCCTTGTCCGTTTGGAAGCTAGCATCAGAATATCCAGTAACTCTGAGCTCCTCCGATCCACCGAACACTAAAAACATTTCCTTAGTTCTCCGAAGATATTTAAGGATGTTTTTAACCGCAACCCATTGAGTTTGACCAGGGTTAGCCTAATATCGGCTCGTCATGCTCAAGGCATACGACACATCAAGCCGAGTACATAACATAGCATACATGATCGATCCCACTGCCGAAGCATACGGGACTCGACTCATTTCCTCTAGTTCCTTTTGAGAACTAGGACATTGAGACTTGCTCAACGCCATACCATGCAACATAGGCAAATTCCCTTTCTTGGAATCTTGCATCTTGAACCTCTTCAAGACTTTATCTATGTACGTACTCTGGCTCAAACCAATGAGTCTCTTAGATCTATCTCTATAGATCTTTATCCCAAAAATATATCCTGCTTCTCCCATGTCTTTCATAGAGAAGCAACTCCCAAGCCACGTTTTTACTTCCTGCAAGGTAGTCACGTCACTTCCTATGAGTAGTATGTCATCTACATACAAGACTAGAAAAACTACAGCACTCCCACTAGCCCTGACATACACACAAGGTTCATCCTTGCTTTTAGAAAAGCCAAACTCTTTGACCTTTTCATCAAAGCAAATGTTCCAATTCCGAGATGCTTGCTTAAGTCCATAAATGGACCTCTTAAGCTTGCAGACTTTATTAGGATATTTGTGGTTTACGTAACCATCAGCTTGTGCCATGTAAACCTCCTCTGCCAACTTCCCATTAAGGAAGGCAGTCTTGACATCCATCTGCCATATTTCGTAAGCGTAATATGTAGCGATAGCCATTAGTATCCTAATAGACTTCAACATAGCCACCTAGACCATGAGTTTGAGTGAAACCCTTTGCTACCAGTCGGGCTTTGAAGGTGTCTACTTTTCCATCCATGTTAGTCTTCTTCCTGAAGACCCATTTGCACCCTACAGGCTTGTGGCCGGGTACCGGATCAACCAAGTCCCAAACTTGATTATCCGCCATGGATTGCATCTCACTGTCCATTGCCTCCTTCCACCTAGCAGACTCAGGGCCTGCTACGGCTTCCCGGTAGTTTGTCGGTTCACTATGATCCACCAATAGTTCGTCGCCCTCGGATATGAGAAACCCATATCTTTCCGGCTCATTACGAACTTTACCAGATCTACGGAGCTCTAATGGTTGTGTATGAGGCATCTCATCCACCGTTGGTTGAGGTTCCACTTCTTCTGGTGCGCCGACCTCAGAAGCGGTACTAGTGCCAACATCAGGTTGATCATTGGTGTCATCTAGAATTTCTTCTAGATCGACTTGCCTCCCACTGGCTTCTGCAGATATCAGCTCCCTTTCAAGGAAGACCGCCCTTTGAGCAACAAACACCTTGTTCTCCGAAGGTTTGTAAAACAAATATCCCATAGAACCAGCTGGGTTGCCAATGAAAATACACTTCTCGGCTCTGGGTTCAAGTTTGTCTTGAGCTTAACGTCTCACGTAAGCCTCACAACCCCAGACCTTGAGATAGGCTAGCGAAGGAACCCTTCCATGCCACATCTCAAACGGTGTACTTGCAACCTTCTTTGTTGGTACAAGGTTTAAGGTCCTAGCAATGGTTTCCAAAGCATAACCCCAAGAACTTGCGGGTAGCTTTGTACGACTCATCATGGGCCGAACCATATCCAATAAAGTTTGGTTCCTCCTCTCAGCGACCCCATTTAATTGTGGTGTCCTGGGTGGAGTAAGTTGTGAAATAATTCCACAACCCCTAAGATGATCAAGAAACTCAGTACTAAGATACTCACCACCCCTATCGGATCTGAGAATCTTAATCCGCTTGCCCAATTGATTTTGCACTTCGTTTTGGTATGTCTTAAACACCTCAAACGTTTCAGACTTATGCTTAATTAAATAAAGTTAACCATACCTACTGATATCATCAGTAAAAGTAACGAAGTACTTACAGTTGTTTCTTGTAGCAGACCTGAACGGACCACACACATCTATGTGAATAATGTCCAACAAGTCTTTGCCCCTTTCACTAACGCCGGTGAAGGGTGCTTTAGTCATTTTTACTAATAAACAAGAATCACATACTTCGCTTGACCCGTGGTCAAACGATTCCAAAATCCCATCCACTTGGAGTTTGGCGATACGTTTCTTGCTTATATGACCAAAACGACTATGCCACAAAGGCAACTTGTCCGATACACCTTTGGACTTAGAATCAATGTTCATGATTGATTTATTACCATCCAAACACACACTTGTTTCATAAATCCCACGACATGGATAAGCTTTACAGTAATGAACATCATTTCTCAAACAAGAGATAATTCCATTATTGAAACCAAAATCATATCCATCATCATACAAAGCGTGAAAGGAAATAATGTTTCGTGCCACGCAGGGCGAAAAACAAACATCAATAAGGTAATAGCAAGTCCTGAAGGAAAGGCGAGATCAACACTCCCTATCCGCTCCACGGGAACCACATCCTTGTTTCCCATGATCAGGTCAAGCTCTCCAGCACCCAGCGCCCTACTTCTTTTTAGCACCTGCACATTATTACAAATATGAGTGCCACAACCGGTATCAAGTACCCAGCCGTTAGAAGTAGCGGTATTGTGGAGTTCAATCATAAACGTACCTGAGTTACCCGCTCCCTTCGGTTTTACCCGCTTGAGCTCCTCAAGGTACTTTGGGCAAGAACGCCGCCAATGCCCCTTTTTCTTGCAGTGGAAGCACTCAGCTTCCGCAGGGTCCTCGGACGGTGGAACCATCACGGCTTTCCCTTTGCCCTTCGGGGGCGGACTCGGGTTAGGTTTTGCAACCTTCCCCTTACCCTTTGCTTTAGAGGGGGAGTGTTTTTTCTTTTGGTTCCGCCTCCCTGGATGGCTAGGACGGGTTTGGACGAGGAGGGTTTCTTGGACATGTCAGACTCGACAGTCTTTAACATTCCGTGAAGCTCCATTAGGGACTTGTCCATGCCATGGACATGATAGTTCCACACAAATTGTGAAAAAGAACTAGGAAGAGAACGGAGGATCACATCCACCGCCAACTCTCTCCCTAACGGGAATCCCAACCTCTCCAAGCGATCAACCAAAGCTTTCATCTTAAGCACGTGAACGCTCACATTTCCGCCCTCCTGCATATGGCAATCGAAAGGGACTTTAGGCACTCGAAGCGCTCTAGCTTAGCCTGCTATTGGAACATTTCCTTCTGCTGATTAAGCATGTCATATGCTCCCAAATGTTCCATTTGCTTTTGAAGCTCAGGAATCATTGACGAGAGCATAATGCAAGCCACTTCGTTCGTTTCCTTAACGCGCTTGTCATACACGTCTCAGACCGCCCTAGTCGCATTAGCCGCAGGTGCCTCCGGCAAAGGCTCCTCGATGGCCCACATCTTTTGTTCATACCTAAGGGCTATCCTTAGTTGCATGAACCAATCCATGAAGTTTTGGCCATCGAGTTTGGCCTTTTCGAGGAACAACTTTAGGGAAATAGAGTTCGATGAAGATGTAGAAGCGTTGTTGGATGCCATCTACAAAATTTAGAGTACCAATTTTAGTTGTGAATCCTTGTAGAAATAATTACCCAATAGTTATAAAACTTAATTATTTGAACAAGGCTAAGAACCATATTTCACTCTATCTCATGACTGGTTTACCGCGGATCATGAAATAAGTTATTTAGGCCGGTAGACAAATTACCAATTGCAACTATTACAACTCTTAGATCCTTGCGGGATCCTTTCGACATCAAATGTCTAAGGCATGTTTGATCCCTTCATACACCAATCCTTTTATTATTTCTTAAATGACTCGGCTAGAGATCGACATCATTTAAGCAACATAAAAGAATTTGCAAGTCGCCCGTCAAGACACACGTTGGTACCCTAGCCCAATCATTGGTTTGTGCTTAAGCTCGACTACCAATATTGCAGGTTGCCACACTCACCTTCCACACAACTCCACAAGGCATGACTCGTGCTAATGCTCGACAATCATCCAAGTTTCGTTAGATTTGGGTGGTGTCGTCTTACGGGTGGCACGTGACTTACTTTTCGAAAAACGGGTTTTTGTTTTTCCGGTTAAAATAAAATTTTAACGATTTTGACGAATTAGCAATTTAAGTGACAAAAACTCCTTTTTTTTAATCACCGTTTAATATAAACTCCTTTTATATTAATATTTGCCAATTCTAATACGCGTAGAAATATAAACTCATTTATAAATCTCTTTTGTTTTATATATATTCAAAAATTCTCTAGCATGCAAATCCTAAAGAATTCAAATATAAAACAACCACACATAAACATAAATAAAGACCCGGTAACATGCCCAAATCCTAAGTTTTTTTCCCGTGAGCCAAAACTGGAAAAACATACTCAATCTAGGGACAACACCAATGGATGCTCCGTCACGATCTCCACTCCGGCGAATCTCCCGGACTTGGTTCGTCAAGACGCCAACACCGTGTCTCCCGGTCGGTTTTGATGCAATATTACATATTTGAAATAATCTAAGTACGAGTATATAATAATAAGAAAACGACATGCAAGTCGCGATCCTAATAATCTATTACAAATACAAAGATTTAAATAAACGACATGCAACTCGCACCAAATATAAATATTACAACATTACGGCACGCAGGCCAAAACCAAAACCAAAACCAACCACAAACATCACAAAGTCTATGGGCATATCAAGTTACCGGGCTACTACAACAAACACAACCAAACGAAAGCAATGGTGTGCCACAAAACCATGTCCAACAAAGATATATATATTTTGATCAAGATTGCAAAAAAAAAAAAAAAACACTTAAGGCACAACAAGCAATCCTTGTACATATGCATTAACAATTTTAATACACCTTTAAAATTGCATATTCATATATACACCTAAAGATATATGTTTTTGTGAACTTCATGCCAAGTCACACAAAACATATAAAATTAGATATCAAAATATAGTGGGGATCAACAGAATCAAGACTAGTCTAAAACCCGGATTTTAATATATATAAACATATTGTTTCAAAAACCAATTCTGACCAAAAAATCATTAGGCACGGGCGTACCCCAGAGGGTACGGGCGTGCCTGCCATTTTGTCAGTGTACAGTTTAAAAAATTTTAAACAGTTTACGAATTCTGCCGGCACGGCCCGTATCCCCACTGGTACGCCCGTGCCCCAGTCGCCAGCACGGCCCGTACCCCTAGAGGTACGACCGTGCCCCGTCACCGGAAAACCATTTTTGACAGAAAACTCAAAAAATCCGGTTTAACTCCAAAAGTGCAAAGCCATGTTAGAGATGGCTCTAATACCACTGTTGGGTTTTCGTGGTCTATAATCGCAACGGAATCAAAACGAGTAGAAAATAATTTCAAAATTTGACCACGAATACGCCCACCAAATGGACCAAAACTCTAGACATGACTAAGCAACAAAATAAAACATCAAAGAGATAGAGTTATACCCTTGATGCTTTCTTCTTTGTATTCGTGAGTTTGGAGTTTGGAAGCTCGTGTACTAACGTGCACACCTCTATTGAAATCCACACCAAGTCTTGATCTTTTCCCACTTCCTAGAGCGGTAGGTATGCCAACCTAAACACCACAGATATAGTCTACACAATAGAACCAAAGCCTTGGAACTATTTTGTGTGTTTGAGAGAGAGAAGTGTGCAATATGTGTATTTTCCTTTCAAGAGTTTTGTAACACCACAAAGGAATCAAGCACCACCTTTTATAGACTCTTCAAAAGAGAATAAAAACGTGCATGCATTGATAATCCATCAATAGGCAATAAAACACCATAATCTCCTTCATAAACAGCTTTGAAAGCTATTTAAGAAGACTGTAACTGCACGGGGAATGGCCGTGCCTCACAAGGCACGGGCGTACCAGCCCAAAAGGCCACGCCCAAGTCACGCCCGACTTGGGCTCGTGCATGTCCACTGGGCAAAGGGCACGGGCGTACCTAGCCACAGGCCACGCCCATGTCACGTCCGACTTGGGCTCGTGCCTGCCCGTAGGGCACGGCCGTACCTCATAGAGGCACGGGCGTGCCTTGGCCCACCAAAACCACTTTCTGGTTTTCTCTCTCATTAGACCATCCGTGATGCCGGAATTGATACTTGGCGTGTGACCCAATAGGCCCTTGCTTCATCAGCCATGATACCAACTCCTGCGTGTGTCAGTGGGCACAATCCAATAGTTTGCTGGACCTGAAATTGTCCAGATTACATCAGACAAGGTGAATGTGGCTCTAGAGAAGCTGAAAACAGCCCGTGACCGACAAAAGATGTATGCGGATCCTAAAACTTCGTCCCGCTACATTTGATGTTGGTGATCGAGTATTTTTGAAGGTTTCTCCTTGGAAAGGCATCATTCGTTTTGGGTGCAAGGGGAAGCTAAGTCCACGTTTCATAGGCCCATTCAAGATCGTGCTTAAAGTCAATGATCAGACGGTAACTCTTGAATAGCCGCCTGAACTAGTTGGAATTCATGATACGTTTAATGTATGCTACTTACGTAAGTGCAACGTTGAAGATGAGAAAATTGTTCCGTTACAAGAACCGAAGGTTGACTCTTCTAAGCGACTCGTAGAAGAACCTGTTGAAATTCTTGACACGAAGATCAAGAAGCTACGAAAGAAGATGATCAAGCTAGTTCTAGTAAAGTGGAAGCACAACCTAGGTCCAAACCTGACATGGGAAATCGAGTACGAGATGAAGACAAGATACCCTCACTTGTTTATCACTAAGTAGATTCCGAGGACGGAATCTTCTTAAGGGGGGTAGATTTGTAACATCCTTGATTTGGGCCTAGTTGTAAATCGTGTGTGAATATACGTAAGGTAGTAAATTATGTAAAGAGTCCAAATTGTATAATTGATTGTAAGTTAATTATATTAATGGGAAAATTTAAATGTGTACTTGTTAAGTGTTTAATGTAAATGTGTGAAATATAATATATATATATATATATATATATATATATATATATATATATATATATATATATATATATATATATATTTAAGTAAATATAAAAGAAAGAGATAGAATCCAGAGGCGGTTGCCTCTAGATGTAGCCTTATACGTATGTATGTAAATTGACTTAAAAGTCAAAGTTGTCAAAGTTGCCAAAACAAACACACATTCAAACACTCCTTCTCTCTCTCCCTCTCTCGTGAATCCATCTCGGATTTTGAAGAATTGTGATTTGGAATCCAATCAAAGGTAAACATATAATTGTTGTAAAGATTAAACATGTTTGAAATAAGTGTTATGTTTAAATCCTAGTTAGAACCCAAATTCATGCAAAACACCATGAAAGAACATTCAAAGCTTACTTCACAAGTGGGTTTTGATTGTTTGGTGTTCTTGTTTGGATTTGATAGATTTGTAAAGTCTATACATATGAAATATGAGGTTTTAAAGTGTTTAAAATGCAAAACTAACAAGAGGGAAATTCTGGAAATGGAAGAATGAGGGTGGCGGGATTCCTGCCTAAGAAGATGTCGGATTCCGAGACATGAAAGTGTCGGAATCCATAAGTTTATGAAATCCGCTAGTTGGAATCCGCTAATGTGTCGGATTCCGCTAGTTTGTCAAAATCCGCATAAGTGTCGGAATCTGATAGTATGTCGGATTTCCCCATGTGTCGGATTCCGCTAGCCCGGATTCCACTAAGTGTACAAGTATCGGATTTCCCATAATCCAATAGTTTTGTCGGATTTATGCTAAGTCCGGATTTGTAATACCTATGTTGGTTTTAGTAGTCATTCTTTATATGTAAAAATGATTAATGTAAATCATAATGTTCTAGGTGAACTTATCATACTAAGTAAAGCATAAGTGAAATAACTATCTGTTTAAGCTACTCAGGTGAGTACCGACTTCCGTAAGCCTCAGTAGAGGAAGACTTACTTGCTAAATGTACTAAATGTAGTTCAAAGATGTTTAAAGTGCATGTATGCTTAAAAGTAAATGAATAAGTATTGCCATGCTACTTTATGCACAATGCCATGTACTTGTTGAATGTAAGTTAAGTGTATGCCAGCGGAATCCAGAATTGGAACCGCCTAGTTAAAGATGAATGATATATATGTTACTGATCCTGAATGGATCAAATATGTGAAAGCTTAATAAGATGTATGCTAGGGATCCAGAATGGATCCGTAATGATGAAATGAATGAATATGCATGCTTAATGAATTAAATGAATATGCATGCTAAGTGAATGATCCAGATTGGATCAGCTATGTATATGTGAAAAGTTCACGGACATCTTCAAGCATGGACAAGGTCAACTCAGTTGGGTTCTAGGGATCCTTATTAGGTGATTCGGGACTTAACGGGGATTCGAGGTAACATTCCGGATCGTAGGTTCTGCAGAACCACCATGCCTTATATCATGAGGGGTAATCAGCCGGTTGTAGCTGAGTTGCCTAAGGAACCTCTGATTCCGTAAACGATGCTTGGTGGACTGCTTTATGCTCCTCCACCAGCGCGGATGGTCGTATTTGATCCCCCAGTGTATTGTTATTGAGCGAGACCGGCTATCCTACAAGAAATGACTTATACCGATCTTGTCAGCACACTGCAGTGTGTTAGGATAGCATTGTATGCTTATTCCTGTGATGCATACTTGCTTTATTAATGCTTATGTTAAGTTTGTACTCACTAGCTATGTGTATAGTTAATGGTGCCACGTTAACTCTTTTTGCAGATAAAGAATAGTTTGCCTGGTGAGTGGGTTGCCTTCTGCTGGATATTTTGGATGGAACACTTTATTTTTGTAATATTTTGATATTATGGTTGGTTGTATGTTACAGTAACACCAACAATTTATACAAAGTTTTGATTATAAATATTTTATGTAAACCTTTTGATTTAACTTCCGCTGCTTAACCTAATATTATTTAATCGTGATTGAGTTCACGTTCATGAAAAACGTAAATTTTTGCTCATTTTGTGAATTATAAAGCCGGTGTTACAATGATATATGACTTGTCATAAGTGCACTAAAAAAGTAATGGAACAACTATACTTAACTTTTCTTTTTTAGTAACATTGATTATAAAGAAACCATCTTTTATTTATGAATCAAATATATTAATTATTACTTTAAGTTGGTTCAGATTCCCTCGAAACCAGCTGTCTGTGTTTATCCTACTATATATCAGGGGTGTCTTTGAGGGAGTGCAGAAGGTGCAACTGCATAGAGCCCCGTTTCGAAGGGTGTCTAATTTTTTATATACTATATTATATATAGATAAGATATAATGTTATGATTTTTCAAAGTTCACTTAATAAAATAGAAATAGTAGAAAGGTCATATTTAAAACAATTATTTTGTAAGCCAAAAAGTAGATATTAGGGATTTGAGGACAAGGATCTTAAGTCATAATTGTAGTCAATGTTAAAGTCACACTTAAGTATAATGATCTTAATGCAAATGAATTTTATATGAAGTTAAAGTTAATTGACACGTTTTTACCCGGTGAAACTATCAAACTAAGGTTGTTTTAAAATATCTGAAACAAGATGATTTTTTTCCTAATGTAATTATTGTATATAGAGTCTTGTTGACTATTACAATGTTGACATATGCATAAACAAGTATCTCAAAACTTAAATGAACTTACACTCCAGAATATCACAAGAAAAACCTAACAGATTGATAATTATAGCTATTGAGAATAATATCCTGAAAAGTGGATTATGAAAAGTTGATTTATAACTTTATTTAATGCTAGAAAAACTTCATAATTCATGTAACTATGTAAGATAAACAATATATGCTATAGTTATTTTGTTTTTAGTTATTGATATAACAAGTATCATAGTATCAGTAAATTTTTGCTTATATATATGTGTGTGTGTGTTCAGGGGCAGACCCATGATTATTGTTGATCGATGACGCCATATAATGACAAGAAAAATTCATTAAGATTAAGGGTGTTTTTCGAGTTTTTAGTTAATCAGGTCGGATTTTCAGATGTTCCGGTATTTTTAGGGTCAAAATCTAAAAACACAACTTATATGAAGTTCTGTTAATTAAATTGTTGTTTTTAGGGCAAACTAAAATATTTTAAAGGTATAAATCAAATATTTAACTATATGCTATCATTGTTTTTAATTTTATTTTAATTAGATTTTGGTGGCATCAAAAAATTACTAGTGGCACTAAAAAATTTGACCGATGACACCGGTTCGAAAAGGTTAAAATTTTTCACTTCGTCTGCAAAATTGACGGGTGACCCGTGCCACCGCCGGACCAAGCATAGGTCCGCCCAATGGCCCTGAGTGTGTTTGTAAAAAGGGCTCATATTTCCTTTTCGCACAGGGCCTAAAGAATTCACGAGACGCCTCTGCCTACTATATGTATATAATGTTTTATTGTATGTAACTTATCAATTTATATCCTTTAATTGATTATTCCAAATTAATATCATTGTCATGTATAAATTTTTTAACCGTAATTGCTTATTTTTTACATATACATTTGTAGAATGAGACTATATATCGGGAGTTCTTTCAATAAAGATTTTTGAAAAGGAAGCTGGAAAGCTAATAAATAAATCATCAAGCTAAGCTACATGTATGCACAGATGAGAAGGGTATATGTAACGTAACCTTTTTTCAACACAATTATGTTATTTTGTAATATAATTCTTTATTAATTCTGTAAATATACGGTCTGCAAATCCTCATCAATTACCTGCTGATTTCCAAAATTTGTTGAACAAGCGTTTTGTGTTCAAGATTAGTGTCACAACTTAGAACATAGATCATAATTACCATATCTTCAATGTCAATAGTTTCATAGATGAAGAGGCAATAGAAAAAAGTTCTTTAAGATTGCAAAATGTAGATGTTACATTCTATCTTACTTCCTCATTTGATTATTTAATAATATTTTGTCATGTTATATATAACTTTAATTTGTCATATGTTTATAGGAGATAACATCTGAAGCGGAGACTTCTTCTTGCTATTATGGATGTCTTGAAACGATAATAACGATTCGATCAAAGGTTAGATCATTTTTTTATTTATTCATCGTCATAATTTTCAGCAAAAACAAATTATAATCCATTAACAATCTGTCTCTATATTTTTAGGAAGCTTTTTTTGTTATGGCTTATAATGGAACTCCTCTAGAAAAACTGAAGAACACAACACACAGTCCAGGAATGAAACACAATGAAACACAGATGTAGATCCTGACATTCATTTACAATCATCTTCTTCCAAATTAAAGTTTTACTTTCAATGACAAAATCAAGATTCCCAAGATAGAAAAGGACTAGGGTTATTTTTAAGGGTAAATTGCATGAAAATACAATAAACTTTGTGTTAACTATTATTGTATACAACTAACTTTATTTTTTTTAAAAACAATACAATCAACTTTTATAATCCTCCCATTGTATACAAGTTGTTGTATATTATGAAAGTTATGAAAAAAATTATTATATACAATGGTAGCTAAATACTAGATACAAGAAAAAGTTATTTGCATATAATGAAAGAATTTTAAAAGTTGGTTGTATTATTTTTAAAAATTTAAATTTGGTTGTATACAATGATAATTAAGACAAAGTTAATTGTATTTTCATGCATTTTACAATATTTTTAATTAGTTTGACTTATTTGTGAGATACTATTTTTAATTAGTTTGAGTTATTTGTGGGATACTTAATTACTTCTGTATGCTTTTGAACTACTACAATATTTGATTTAACTATCTTCTAAGCATATTCTTTGAACTCTTTACAGCATCCCCATCTTTTTTTATGAATTGGGAAGAATATTCAATATAGTCTATACTTTATACTTAATTCATAGTTTTAAGGGGGTGTTTGGTTCAAGTATTGTTTTTGAAGGGATTTGCATTTATAATGAGATTGGTATTTAGTGGGATTTGTATTTGGTGGGATTTAAAATCACATATATGTTTGGTTCATATTTCTTAAATGGGAGTTACACCACCACAAAACTCTATCAACAGCCAACTACCGGAGGAAGGAAGACGACGACGACGGTTGACCGGTGGCGGCGACGGTGAACGGGTGACGGCAACGGCGAATGGCGAGGGTGAACGGGTGACGGCGACGGCGAATAACAACGGTGAACAGGTGACAGTGACGGTGATGGCGACGGCACGGGTAACGGCGAACGGCGGACGGGTGACGGCGACGGTGAACGGGCGACGGTGACGGCGAACGGGTGACGGCAAACGGATGACGGTGACGGCGAACGGGTGACAGGCGATGGCAAAGGGCGACGGCCGACGGCCGACGGGTGACGGCGACGGAGAACGGGTGATCGCGAAGGTTAACAGGTGACGGCGACAGCAAACAGGTGACGGCGACAGCCTTGCGACGGTCTTGCGACGACGGTGACGGCGAAATCGGTGATGGTTCTCTGGAATATTAGCCTGAGAGTCGTCAGAGAGAATACCACATCTAAGGGATTTCAAAATACCAAGTGGGGTGGAAGGATTTAGAAATCCCTCATATGTGAGATTTTATAAAATCCTAGGATTTGAAATCATATCCCATTTTGCCAAACCAAACACCACATTTGGAGGGATTTGAAATCCAAATACTATGAAATCCACCTAAATCCAAATCTTATGAAATCCCCCTAAACCAAACACCACATTTTAGACTTAATTATATAAATGGTCCTTGTGATTGTCATGTAATTTTACTTTTAGTCTTTTAACTTTAATAATTAAAAAAATAATCACCGTGTTTGTTATTTTATTTCACTTTTAGTCCTTTACACTAATTTCAGTTAATTTTGACCGTTAGTCAAAAGGTACTTTTATCATTCCCTTTATTATCCATATTCCCAAACAACCTATTATTTCTTTTCTACCCTTTATTTTTAGGGTCAATAATAGTTAAACCATAAAAGTTTTATTTCAGTTTCAGTTTAATCATTAAAGTTTTTTTCACAGTTTTACCATAAAGTTTGAATTTATAATTATTTAATCCTCAAAGTTACACCTTCTTTTTGGTTTAAACCTTAAAGTTTTTTCCCAACGATTTAACCCTTGAATTTTTGTTAAAAAATGTTTTAACCCTCAGAGTTTTGTTAACTTTTTAATAAAAAATAAAATGCATAATAAATAGAGTGGATAAAATCGAAAACCATACAAAACTTAAGTGATTAATCGTTTTTTTTTTAACAAAACTTCAAGGTTTAAATCATTTGAAAAAAAGTTTGAGGTTTAAATCTTAACAAATTCAAGCTTTATGGTAATTTCGTTTAGAAAAACTTTAATGGTTAAACCGAAATTGAACGAAAACTTGGATGGTTAAACCATTATTGAGTTATTGACCCTTATTTTTATTTTACTTTCTAATTTCATTTACTTATATTAAATGACTTATTTAGTATATTAAAATGTATAATAGATTTTTTTTACTTAAAACCAGATTAAGAAATTATTCAAAAAAAAATTAGGATTTAAATTTATCTGTAAACAAACTTAAATACATCAATTTATATTCTAAAATCATTTTTAATCAAGTTTATTAAAACACTAATCTAAAGGTGTTCTTTGAAATGTTCTTACATGGTTTTTGCTTTAATCCAAAGAAAACATACATAACTAATTTGAGATGAAATAAATATAAAGTTTGAATTTGTGTATAACTAAACAAACTTAAAAAGAATTTACAGATAATGAATAAAAATCTACAGATACATATGAGAAGCATCTATATACCGCCTTCAAACTAGATATGTATGAATTAAATTCTGACTTTTTGTGTGAAACCCACGATGAACCCTAAAACGAATACACCATCTTAAATCGTGTAATGAACCCTAAAACCCACATACACTGCTTTGAATCGTGTGGAATATAGTCTGGAGACCCTAAATTAACCTTCAATAACCCAACCTTTGAAGAACCCTAAAAACAAATCAAACTCAATCTATACAACTAAACACACGCACCTTGAAGCTGATGATGTCGGCTGGATTCGGCATTGAAGCCCGACGACAACGGCTGTTCGGTAAAGAAAATGGTTAAAAAGAGAAAAAACATGTTTGGTAACCATTTTAATAGGTATATGTTGTTTGGTAACAAGAATACATAGGAAATTGACAAAAGTGCCCTTTGACTAAGTGTCAAAGTTAACAATAGTTAGTTCAAATGATCAAAAGGGAAACAAAAATGACAACCACAATTACTAATTTTATAATTTTTTAAAGTTAAAGTACTAAGGTGAATTCATATGACAATCACATACACCATTTTTATAATCAACTCTTGTTTTGAAGGCACTTGGATAAACTCATTTAGAAAGGTGGAACCATAATAGATTTTTTTTGGATTTGTAGTTGGACTTTAGTTCAATGACATTGGACCAAAGCCTAATATCATAACTTGAGTTTCTTAACCCGAGCCCAAAAAGGAATCTTGAATTAGTTCAATTAGTTTTAGAAATATTCAATTTAACTGGGTAAAATAAATTTGAAATTACTTAATACTAAACGCCAAATTAAATTAAAAAGATGCCACCATATCCTACTAAATTAAAATTACTTAGAGGGTGTTTGTGATTACGTTTAAACATTGATTATCTCATTATTGTGATTTAAAATCACGGATAATTAGTTTAAAGAGTTTAGGGTTGTGTTTTCATAAATCAATTATTTGCGTTTTGGAGACTACAAAATGCAGTTTTGAGAATCTACTTTTGAGTTGCTTTTTGAAACTGATTATTGTGATTTTACTCTTTAAAGTCAATTAATCTACGTTGCTAAGAACTCAAAAATTGATTATCTAATTATTACGATATAAAGCAGCATAATCAAATCCAAACACTAGTATTTAGTAGTACGTTCTATTACAGCTGATTATCTGATTTTGATTATTAAAAACGCATAATCTAATTTTAAATCGCAATCCCAAAAACCCTCTTAATCCCCTACTAACAAGCTGTTCAAATTTCTGATTTTATTATACTCATCATGTTGCCGATAGTGATGAAAACAAGCAGGCTTGATTAAGTTTTAAATAATTTCATTTTCAATTGTATAAACAGTGTTGCGGTGCTGCATTTCAAGTCTTCGACATCACACATGTTGCTATGATTCTTCTTTATTTTCATAGCTATCAACTATGAAGAATAAACAAGCCTCTTTATCATCTTCAAAGAGAACTTTATTGGAACTATCTTCAAGGGCTTGGAAGAAATCACGGTTAAGAAACTCTACACAAGGCAAGTTTGTTCAAAGTACAACAATATTAATTGAAAATAATGAAAGAACTCTACAAAGTAAGTTGTACGACATATCTAACAGTACGTTTCAAGTTTACAAAATCACTAAATTCTCATATATTGACAAATATTATATGGGAAAAGTGAATATGCGTTCGTCTCTCATATAACTTAGATGCTAAACCCCAAAAACAACGTAGTTTGATTCATAACCATCTCCCTTTTTGTTAAAAATCCCCAAGCACAATATACCAAAAAAATACGTGAAAAAAATTCTACAATTTGAAGCAAAATTCAAATGTGAAATATAAGTGATCGTTCTTGCCATCATTTTGTTGTTTAATTTTTAATCAAATACAATCAACCTCATCTAGCACGAAAATGAAATTGTTATAAGGTTGGTTCGAGAGGCGGCAGACATGATTTTTGGTAGCACCGCGGAGTCTTCAACAAGAGTCAGAAGTGGGAACATAGAAAGAGGTCAGGTAGCTGCAAACAAGTGGCTTTTACATGACTATTTTGGCGATAACCCTGTTTATTTAGTGGAGATGTTTAGATGGCAGTTCTGGGTCAGCAGATAACTATTCGAAGGAATAGTTAATGAATTAGAAGCAGAGTACGTATATTTTACACAACAAAAAAAAGGTTTTTCTCCGATACAAAAGTGTACTTCCGCTATTCGGCAATTGACGTACGCAGTAGCCACTAACTCCCTTGGCGAATACTTGAGGATGTGAGATACACGTGATTGCCTACACCAATTCTGCCAAGGTATTGTTATATTTACATAAACCTACTTGTGGTGATTTCAACGGTTATACACCGTGCATGAAGAAAAACAAGGATTTTCCGGCATGCTCGGCAGCGTAGACTGTACTTATTAGGCGTGGGCAAATTTCCCGGTAGCATGGCGGGGTCGTTCATGAGAGGTGATCATGAACACCTGACAATAAGGCTAGAGGTTGTGACCTCACATAATCTATGTATCTAGCACGCATACTTCGGTGTTACGGGTTCCAATAACGACATCATTGTTGTTAATCAGTCACCCATCTTCAACGATATCTATGACGAAAAAGCACTGAAGTGTCCATTTGAGGTAAACGGAGTCACCTACAAGCACGAATATTATCTAGCTGATAGGATATATTCAGAGTGGGCTACTTTTGTAAAATCATTTACGTGTCTACAAAACGATAAACGGAAAAAGTTCAAGTCGGCGCTAGAATCGGCACTTAATGATTTTAAATGTGCTTTTTGTAACACCCGATTAATAAACAAATAGGAAATCCAAGATTACGAGATAGCGAAAGGAATCCCAAAGCTTCTACCCGCCTCATAAAGGCCATAATTCTACATGCGGATACAAAACATTTAATAAATCATGTTAGCTATAAAATATAGCTAGTGACTTAGTGAGTACAACCAAAAACTATTTGTCTTTCAAAACACAGGGTCATCATAGTTCAAAACATGAGTTTGGCAATACATAAGGATGTGGGTCAGTCCATTGAGCAACAATATCTCCACATGGTAGCTAGCATGGTCAGCACGTGCCCACATGGGAATAACCACATTTCCCCGTCAAGGTGGGTGAGCATGAAGCATCCACCATACAATGGTTGTCATGAGAGAATGGCCTTTTCCCCACTCAACTCTTTGCGGCAATTCCTCCACCACCCGTGTAACTATGGTTCCCAATTGTCGAAGCCTCCTGAACCTTACACGTCACACAATGCTGAGGAACAATCCAAAGTGCAAAGCACATAATCACAGGTATGGATCCGACCATAAAACAAAAGCAAGTTAAACAAATACAACTATTAACTTGCATAAATCATCACATTACGTATACTCAAAACTTTACAATGTGTATACCCATCACATTGTCTTTAGCATCATTCTCTTCAATGTGTATAACCATCACAGTATCATTAGCATAATACTCATTTTAAACAATAAACTTTTGATGCATAAAACTCAAGTATCACATCAAGAACTTAAAGCTGTACAATATGTATAACCAACACATTCTATGAATACCAAGTTATAATCATCTCATGTGGTTAAACGACTCCTACCATAACCATTTCATGTGGATAAACGACTCCTACATAGAGTCTTTCATCACACTATGCACAAAAGCAAACATAAATATCATAATATACTTGAGCCTCTCCGATATGAAGCATTGTCTATATATAACATCCATAGTCAAAGCATTTGACATCTCTATAAACTCAAAACATACCACATCTCTTTAATCCCATAATACAATTTGGTCAAACATAAACAAACACCATCATGATGACTTACAAATCTTTTATGAAAACAAGGTATCCGCAGGGTGTACTCGCTTGAGGGTGTGATGAGGATCACAACCCAAAACCAACTACTCTTGAGCAAACTTAAGCTTGTCAATACTTAACCACATACTCAAACCGAGAGACATAATTGACCTCCATACTAGATAACTTATGAGGCCTCAAATTGTAACATCCTCGAATTGGGCCTAGTTGTATATGATTCACATGTGTAATTGAATTGAAATAATATAATTATGTATAATTAATAGTTATATGAAATTATAAAAGTAGTAATAGTAAAGTAAATAAAATTTTAAAGTTAATTATATGTGAGCAAAATAGATAAATTAGTAAACGGTTTTAAGCAAGGATTCCAAAAATATCCCCGTTAGTTGAAACGGGTAAATTAGGGTTAAGTTGTAAGTTTAAAAAGGGAACAAAATACCTCCTGTGGATAGGTTTAAACTCAAAGGAGGTTTAGCCTTTATACAACCACTATTCATGTGTTCAAGCACAAACACGGACAAGTTACAAAACTCTCTCTACATGTTTTTGAGTTCTTGAAGAAAATGACTGTACAAGATTGAATTTAAGTAGCAAACTAAGACTCTTATCATCTTCATCTTCTTCACCTTGACAAGTAAGTTCAAGCTTTCCTCCATGTTTGTACGTTGAAGGTTAAAATTTGGGTTTGACCTAAGAACTAAAAATTGATGCTTCAATCTATTTCTACAACTCTTGTGGATGCATTGGAACACAAAACAAAGCTTGATATGGTGATTTTGATTGAGTTCATAAAAATTGATTCAAATGGGTGAAATGATTAAATTTGATCCCAAATCCTCAAGAGTTTATTAAAGATGTTAAAGTGAGTGGTTTTAGACTCATATGGATGTCCCTCATAAAGTATGAACACTGGAAATCATTTAGAAAATCGTTTGATGATGTTTTGGATAAACAGTTGGAATAGGGGACTGTCGTCCGACCTGTTCTGAAACAAGCTTGCTTACGGGCGCAAGGGTTGCCCT
The DNA here is from genome assembly GCA_038502395.1 of Dittrichia graveolens. Lineage (NCBI taxonomy): Eukaryota > Viridiplantae > Streptophyta > Magnoliopsida > Asterales > Asteraceae > Dittrichia > Dittrichia graveolens. The sequence goes on from JARJIL010000007.1 coordinate 25,580,842, forward strand.
TGTGGCCGCAAGGGGGACTTTGAAGGGCTTTTGTGGCCGCAAGAAACTGTCTTTGCGGCCGTAAGTGTGGCTTTGAACTGATAGTTTGAAGTGGCTTCGAATTGTCATCCGACTTAACGAAAAGTAGTCTGACCTTGTGCTTACGGGCGCAAGGAACTACGCTTGCGGGCGCAAAGGACTGCCCTTATGGGTGCAAGCATTAATGCTTGCGGCTACAAGGTGGTGTTTTTCAGTAACAGTTCACAGATTGTTTAACTTTTGTGTTGTTATGTGTAAAAGGTCAGTGCGGCCTTGTAAGTTGGTCTGAGGTGTTTCTAGGAGTTTATACTCTTGATCTAGTAATAGTGACTCACGTGTGTAAACGCTTAACATAAGTAATGATGTTTTAGGTGAACTTGTCGAGTTGGTTGAACCAGAGCAAAGTAAATTGTTTATTATAAGCTCCCCATGTGAGTACCGGCTTTCATAAGTCTCAATAGATGGAGACTTGTTTCCTAGTTGCCTAGCTTAACTGGTTAATACAATGTAGTATGTGAAATGTTGTTTTCATGTAATATGCCATGCTTAATACCTGTTGATCACATGATGTATGCATGCCAGTAGAATCCAAATTTGAGTCGTCTAGTTAAACTTAATACTATGTTAATATGAATTGTTAATATGAATGCTATGGATCCTGATTGGATCCGTCTTGTTAAAATTGTTAATATGAATGCTATGGATCCTGATTGGATCGATTATGTTGAATTTGATGATATGCATTCTATGGGATCCAAATTGGATACGCCTTGTTGAAATGATTAATATGCATGCTTATTGATTGATCCTGATTGGATCAGCTATGTGTATGTGAATGGTTCGCGAACTACTTGAAGCATGGTTAAGTTCAGCCGAAATGGTTGGATCCCAGGAGACTTCGGTCATAATTCGGGATTAATGGTGATTCAAGGTACCATTCTGACTCATAGGTTCTATAGGACCACCGTTCCTTAACGTGAGTGGTAATCAGCCAGATGTAGTTGGATTACCAAAGTAGCCTATGACTCCGTGAACGATGCTTGGTGGACTGCTTTATGCTCCCCCACTAGTGCGAATGGTTGTGTCTTGATCCCCCGGTTTATGTTGTTGAGCGGGACTGGCTATCCTGCAAGATATGACTTTTACCGATCGTGTCAGCATACCAAAATGTGTTAGGATAGCATTGATTGCTTATTCTTGTATTATGTGACTCGCTTTATTGATACTTGTGATAAGTTAGTACTCACTAGCTATTTTATATAGCTAATGTTGCTTCGTTGACAATTTTTACAGGTAAAGATTAGGCGGCTTGGTGAGATGGGTTGCCTGTTGATGGGTGCATAAACTTTTTGGGAAGGAACACTTTTTGTATGATTGTAATATATTGTTTATGGTCGGTTGTTGTTTAGGTAACACCAAACAAGTTGTCTTAGTCTTATGAATTGTAAATACCTCACGTTAACTTTTGAAATTAATTTCTGCTGCATAGCCTGATGGTTTATGATTTCAAAAGGATCTACACGTGTTAAAGACACAAATTTTTACTAAATTCGACGTTATACAAAGCGGTGTTACAATTAAGTATGAGAGCCTAAGTTTGATGGAATTGGGTACTTGAAAGAGTATTCAGTCTCAAACTCGGGCCGACCGTAATTAAGTGTTCCTTGTAGGGGTTGAGTATGAGTGTTGCATGATTGTTAATTATCATAAGTTAGCTTGTCAGTAAGATAAGTAATTATTCTAGTGTATTAAACACTCTTCCTTATTGTATAGAAGGGTGAGAAAAGATGTCTGGTCCACACGGTAATACTGAACAAGCTTTGAAAGAAATGGAAAATGAGGCTTCACATATACCTCATCAAGCTAAGGATGAACGTTCTCAACACCATACTAAAGGTGATAGACCTGAGCCAGATTAGGTGGCGTACATAAAGCGTCTTGAAGAAGAGCTTCGTATAGCAAAGGTGCTCTTGTTACAAACCACGTTGGGCAAAACACGTGAGACGTGTTCGTTCAAGAAGTTTCTATCTTGCAAACCTCCGACGTTTGAGGGGAGTGATAACCCCTCAGTTACTATGCAGTGGCTCCGTGAAATGGAGCAAACGTTTGAGTCTTGTGATAGTGAGCCGGAGTATTGCGTGAAATACGCAGTACGTATGTTGAAGGCAGTGCTATTTTCTGGTGGGATATGGTAAAGGCCTCTGTTAGTAAGGAGGTGTTGAGTGCTCTGTCTTAGGAGCAGTTCTCTGAGAAGTTGTTAAAGAAATACTATACTGAGTATGACATGGAAATAATGGAACAGGAATTCAATAATCTCCAAAAGAAGATAAGTCAATAGAGGATCTCATCACCGCTTTTACTATAAGATGAGGTTCGTTCCACATTTGATACCAGATGAGAATGCCAAGATAAGAAGGTTTGTGGGAACCTTGCTATTGGAGTTTCGTGCTAATGTACGAGCAGCAATTAGTCTGGATCGGGCATTTAAAGTGGCCCAACAAATGGAGGGAGATCGTATCTAGTGCAAGGGAGAATCTTCCAGTGGGGGTTATAAAATGATGTTTCAGCCATCTCAAAAATCAGGTCCTTCAAAAGGACAATCCTCTGAAGGTGGAAGAACTAATACTTTCAAGGAACCAAAACCTGGTAATCCTTGGTGTTCTTCGTGTCGTACCTACCATTCTGGTGAGTGTTCAAAAGCAACGAGAAGATGTTCGAGGTGTAGGTAGAGGGGGAACTCATTGACTGAATGCCAATACAAGGAATATGTTTGTTATCGGTGCCACAAGACCGGAGATAGGATGGTTGATTGTCCTGACAGACAGAGTTCAGGTACCGGTGGGTCTTCCAAGGGGCAGAAGAGAGATGATGTGCCTTGCGCGAAAGGGAAGGTATTCCAAATGACGACAGAGGAGGCGAAGGCAGTGGGGATGTCATCACGGGTACATTCCTTATTAACTATACCCTGCATGCGTGTTATTTGACTCGGGAGCTACTAACTCCTTTGTGTCTGTGTCTTGTCGTACTAAATTGCAATTGCCTGTTTCCAAGTGGGCTGATCTGCTTAGTGTTGAGGTTGCTAGTGTTGGAATATGCCCGCTGACACGAACGACTTAATAGCAGTGCTGATGAAGTATAGGCCTATTGGGTCACACACCAAGTATTGATTCCAGTAACACGATCAAACAAAAGAGAGTAAAAGGCCAAAATGGGTTTTGGCAGCATGGTACACGGGCCGTGTCCAGCCCAATTAGCACGGGGCGTTTTGGCCCAAGTAAAGGCCGTGTGCTTTGGGCCTACACGGCCGTGTAGATGAACACGAGCCATGTTAGGTCTGTTAGACACGGGCTAACTTGGCCCAATTGAGGCCGTGGGCTTTGGGCCTACACGGCCGTGTTGGCAAACACGGGCCGTGTACAGGCTCTGTAACAGCAGAATAAACAACTTTAAACACTCATTTTAATGGGATTAATGAGGGTGAATGATAATCCACGATTCATATGTCTCTGGAACAAACTTTTGGGAGTTTTAGAGCCTTATGCATGAGTTCATACTCTCTCCAGTTGTTCTTCTTTTGGTGATCAAATTTGGTGTACTTGAGAAGACAATATACACTTTGTGATCAAGCTTTGATGCACAAAGGTGTTGCTTGTTCTTGCATTGTGTTGTTTTGGTGTCTACACCAACCTACTAGCATTGGGGAATCAATTGTACTTGGGGTGGACTTCATTAGAGGAATTCTCTTGTTGAAATCTACACTTGACAAGAAGAAATAGATATTGTGATCTTGCTCAAAGGTATAACTATTTCTTGCTTCTTGTTTATTATATTTTAGTTGCAATTCCATGTCTAGATATTGGTCCATGGGAAGTGTTTGTTTGGTTAGCTTATTATTTTTGTATTATATCTTGCTTCCGTTGCTACTTGATTATGCCAAACGAATACCTTCAGTGGTATGAGAGCCATATCTAACATGGCTTTGCACTAACGAGTCTAGAAAATTGTTTTCTTGAAATGATCTTTCGGGTAGATGGTTGCTAGGCTAAAATTGGTATATTTGTAGCCTACATAATATTCATATAAATATTTTTATATTAGAAAATTGTTTTCTAGAAATGGTTTTCATGTAGATTTTTGTTAGGCTAAAATTGGTATATTTGTAGCCTACCTAATATGTTAGTTTTTACATCGAGTCTAGAGAAGTCATATAAATTCTTTTATATAAGAAAAATTGTTTTCTTAAAATTGGTTTTTCATTGAGACTCTTGTTGTGCTAGAATTGTTATATTTGTAGCCTTGTTAATATTTTAGTTTTTATATTTATATATTTGTTGTAACTTGGCATGAAGTGTACACAAATATATACTTATAAATGTATATATGAATATGTGTCACAAAAATGGTTTGGTACACTAATGCATATGTACAAGGATTGTCATTTTGGTGCCTTTGATGTTGTTGACAATCTTGACTAAAATATAGATATATATTTATACCATGGTTTTGTGTGGCACACCATGTTTTATTTGTTGCGTTTGGTTAATTCGGTAAGATGATATGCCCTTAGACCTATGTGTTGTAGTGGTTGATTGATTTGGGTTTTGGTGGCCTGCGCGCCATATTGATGTAATATAATTTATTTATTTATTTGTTGGTGCGGCTTGCACGTCGTTTCTTTTATTTCGTGTATTTGTATAAATAGTGTAGGAATGCGACCTGCGCGTCGTTTATATATATTCTATGTATTTGTATATAGTATAGAATTAGAACCGGAGAAATCAACGGGAGTCATGGTGATGACGTCTTGGCGAGAAGGAATCAACACGCTATTGGAGGTGTTGGATTCGGTGGGAGCTCACCCAACGAGACTTTACCTTGTCCTTAGGATTTGGCCTCGTTTTCCCCGTTGTGGCTCACGGGGAAAACGCATAGGATTTTTGGGCATGTTACCGAATTATATATATACATATATATATTTGCGTGGTTGTATTTTATTTTTCTATGCATGGATTAGGATTCGCATGCTAGACAATTTTTCTATAAAATTAAATAAAATACAACATTTGTTAAAATGGTTAACAATCTCGCGCGAATAGAATTGACAAAGAAAATATAAACTTGGTATTATATTTAAAAAGTGCTTAAAATCGTTTTGACACTTACTTTGTTAATTCACAAAAGGGTTTTTATAAACCGGAAACAAAATCCCGTTTTTAAAATGTAAATCACGCACCATCCGTAAGACGACACCACCCGAATCTAACGAAACAATGATGATTGTCAAGCTAAGCACGAGTCATTCCTTGCGAAGTTGTGTGGAAGGTGAGTGGGGTAACTCGCATGGTTGGTTGTCGAGCTAAGCACGAGCCAATTGATGGTCGAGAGTGCCCCCCGTGTGTCTTGTCGGACGGTTTACACTTTTAGTATATAGTTCTTGATTAGTTGTTGAGCTAAGCACGAGCTAAACAAAAATTATATATTAAGATTGGTGTAAGGAAGGGGTCAAACATGCCAACCGACATAATGGATGTCAACGGATCCCGCAAGTGTCTAAGAGTTGTAAGAGAGATTACAATTGGTAAAATGGTTACCGGCCTAAATAGCTTCGCCACGTGATCTGCGGCAAACCCGTCACGGTGCGAGGTGAAATAAGGTTCTTAGCCCTTGTTACGAATGATTGTTTTTATCTAAAACTATGAGATAATTATTTTTAACAAGGTTTATCTAAACTAACCAAAACTTGTATTATTGTTATTTATAGATATCAAACCAAAACAGCACTACGTCAAAATCTCACTTCGTATGTTCCTAGAAAGGGAGAAACTCACGGGGGTGAACTTTATTGCATGGCTTAGGCAATTGAGGATTGTCCTTCGCCATGAGTCAAAGTTGCACATCCTTGAGGAACCCCTTCCGGAGCCACCTGCTAGCAACGCGACTTGGGCCGTCCGATACGGGTATGAAAAACGTGTTGAGGACACGCGCGATGTTGCCTGCCTCATGTTGTCAACTATAAGCTCGGATTTGCGAAAGCAGCTCGAGCACATGAGTGTATATAATATGTTAAACAAGCTCAAGGACATGTTCCAACAGCAAGTTAGGCAGGAACACTATGAGTGTGTTAAAAGCCTAGTCGGTTGTAGGCTGCAGGAAGGCGGGAATGTTGGTCTTCACATCCTTAAGATGAAGGCAAATGTGGACCAAATGGAGAGGTTAGGATTTCCTATTGGGAGAGAGCTCGCTGTGGATATTGTACTCCAGTCTCTGCCCACATCATATGATCAGTTTGTCACAAACTATCATATGCAAGGAATGGAGAAATCCTTAAGCGAATTGCATGGCATGTTGAAGTTTGCGGAGTCTGACATGGCCAAGCATACTTCCACCTCAACCACTCCCGTCTTGGGTTTAAAGAAACAAAAGAAAAGGAAGAAGAAACCGACCCTAAAAGGAAAGGTTGGAGTTTCCAAGCCTATCCTTGATGTTGAGTTGAAGGACATAGAGAATGTGCCTCAAGAAGAGACTCAAGAAAAGGTGGTTTGTTACTTCTGTGGAAGATTTGGAAATTGGGGCCGTCACGCCTGCCCTACGTGCCGAGAGGATATAAAACTTCTCAGAAAAGAGAGAGTTAACTTTCCTTCTTCAGGTACATTCATGATTCATTGCTATTCTTCTATAAGCTGGGTTGTTGACCCGAGCTGATTGACTCACATTTGTCACAAATTTGTTTGTTACAAAGTGTAGGTTCTTTGGTGAGAGAAAAGCATGAAGAACCGGATCTCGAACAAGGAAACCATAGTGATTGTCCTCTAAGAGAAGATAAGGAGACTTGATCTTGCTTTCGTCGCCGGTTTATTTATTACTTTATTTTATTGCCCTGTGTCGCAAGTAAAATCTCTTTGTATGCTCGCTTTAATTACGGTGGACAAAATTTTGAAGTTTTAAGAATTGATGTAAAACCTTTTAAGCATTGTTTATTCAAGGTTTATTGATGTCATAATTCATGTGTTGTCTTGCCCTGCGTGGCACACAACTTAACATGTGGTGACGATGAGTTTATTCGTAGAATATGAAATTTATTATGAAAATCTATTGTGAGATATTTTGTTCAAAATTTCCCATGTCATGGCATACACAAGGTTTTGTTACAAGTAATAGAATATTCATGAATAGTTGATTCTGAATCCAAAATAGTTTGGATGAGTTATCTTTGTGTGATAATCAACTTAACCACATAAGCAAGAGATATATCACCTAGATCCATGTGGTTAGGATCTCAGAATAGTTTCGCCTAGGGCTAAACATTTTGATGTTGATCTTGTTTATTAGGCTAAAGGATTATGTGATCCTTCACCGGAGTTTGTGAGAGGATTGAAGGCTTGTTGGATATTGATCACATTTTGAGGATAATCCGTTGAAGCACATCACAAAGAATAACGAAAGGGAAACTTCTTCGTCACTACCTTGATGGTAGTAGTTGCGAGACGTTTATTAGTTTGGGTATATGTCTGAAACCTTGTTGGTGTTCAGAGTTAACCAAGACAAATTTCAGAATCAATAGGGTATACAGATCAGGGTACTTAGATCTAGTGAAGATGCTAAGATACTTACTATATTGGATGACCATATTGTGAATTGTGGAATTGTTTCACAATTCATATCCTGCTAAGACGCATTGGTACATGGTGTCATGGAGTAGGGAACCGGGTGTTATTGATCCAGTTTATGACGGGTCAAGAATGTATGTATGGTTTTTGGTACATTCATTTACCATTGTGCTAAGTCCTCAAATCCAAATTCAGTTGATAGTCTATTTAGCATTTATTGAGATACGACTAGAAAGGTTCTTTGCTTGTCTATCTTATAGTTCAAAGTTACCCATTCTACATTCAGTGGGAGATGGATAAACTTGAAATCGAGAAGTGCTAATACATTTGAGGAGTTCTTATAAGTTTTAGTTATTTAACCTTTTGAGAACAATATTTTTTGCTTAAAAGGGGAAGAAGAAAGAAACTAAAACTAAGGCATTCCAGTGGAAGAACGTGGAACTTAAATGAAAGACTTGATGATGATACTAGCATATTATCTAATATCTTTGATAGATGATCATCATGGTTATGCTAGTATGCCTGACTAGGAGTCATTACTTCTTTTAATTCTGATAAGGGTCATGTAGAGCCAAAGAGATATGCGTTTCTCATATCTAAGTGGCAATGACTTGATGGTGAGTCATGTTGAGTTCACCACCTATCAAAAGTGCTAAAAATAAAAGAAGTAAATGATAAAGAGATGCAATCCATTTGAAATGTCCAAGTTCTTGACTTCACTTGATCCCATACCTAGGTGTATACCAAGGTGGTAGTGATGGGATTAACATGGATGGAATTGTAGACAACTTCAAATACCGACTAGTGGTAAAGTTTTCATGATGGTTATGGAGAAACTTGTCCTAGTGGCTATGTTGAAGAATGTTTGATACTCATGGATATTAATGACCGCGTTTCGCCATGAAACAATATGATGAGGAAGTGCTTATAACACTCTCCGAGGGTCTTAATATACGTCCGTAGTATCTGAATTATGTCTACAAAAGTGGATAAGACCACTTTGGACTTATTCTTGCATCTTGAAGGAAAGATCTTTGCTTACTAATAGAAAATCAAAGTGATGAGTTTTCTAGAAGCGTAGATAAAACCTTTTATATATGTCAGGGCTAGTGGGAGCTTTGTTGTATTCCTAGTGTTAAATGTCTATTGATGATAATGTCTCGGTATTAGGTTATCTGCGAACCTGATTCAGGAATTATTGCTTCATGAGGGCATTCAGGAGATAAAAAATTGGATAGTATTTAGTTCAAGAAATATAGAGATATGTTCTTGGTGTTTGACAACTAGAATAGGCTTAGAGTAAGTAGTTACTCTAATGCGTGTTTCTGCTAGGATAACTGTTGATCTTTGGTCAAAGTTGATGATCCTAACTTGTGGTGTTGCTTGTTGGTTGTTAAAGTATAACTAACCTTGTTGTGGGCTTTTGAGACAATGAGGGTGTGATTACTTTAACTTTTTGAAAAGTTGAGATCTTTTTGATATATACTTTTGAAGTAGTCTTGTCAAAAGAGATATAATTGAATAACAAAAGTACTTGTGGATGTTGTGGTACAAATCCACTAGTTAAGCCGTTGTTATGGACTAGTGATGTTTATCATACTAGGTCAATTAGCATTTCTAATGCATGTAACTTGTCTTGAATATGTTTTGGTTCATGTTTGATTTGTACTTATATTTTGGGGACGTTAAGCAGTATTGCAATTCATACTATATCGATTATTAAATGGAGATTTAATAATACGCCGAGGGCGGCTATTTTATGAATCCTTATTGTGTTCCATCTTAGCATGTTTAAAGACTTCCGAGAATGGTTTCCATTCTAAAATCTCCACAATCGGTTATACTTTATGGGAAGGAAGTATAAATTAAGATTGAGGTAAAGGATCGCTTTTGTTAAACGTGATTCTTGCCTATACTTGAAAGGGGTTTCAAGTGATTGAAGGACCCGCACCCGAGTTCGCTTCATGGTTCTGGTCATAAGTAACTCGGAATGATGATGGCATTTCATCCTTAAACTAGAGATACATGTGATTCCAAAGCACAGGTCTGCTTTGCTTTGATCGTTTTCTAACGCGGTCCGTAACTGGTCGTTATAAGGGAGATGATTGGGTAGAGTATTATCTATGTGGCAGGACTATGTAGTCAAAAGGAATTTGTTCCTCTATGTATAGAGAAGATATCCGTGGGCCCCTTGATGATTGAGTGCTGACGTTCATATGCATGGCTGTGCTCAAGTTATATTGATGATGGATCAATGTTAACTTGGTTTGTTGGTCACCACTAATCTAGAATCGAGAAACATAATCGTGAACGATCTGAAGGTTTACTTTATTCCATGCCTTGTGTTCACATAGGATATCGCGAACAATGGGATGTATATGTTCATTTATCTTTAGGACAATCATTTTATGATTGGGATCTTGTCAAGAGTGGCATACCCTATACTGACTTGGGAGCATAGATGTCTTGCTAGAGGCCGCTCTATGTTTGTGTTATTTTTCGTAGTCGTGCCACGTGCAAGTGGGAGTCTGTTGGAATATGCCCGCTGACACGAACGAGTTAATAGCACTGCTGATGAAGTATAGGCCTATTGGGTCACACACCAAATATTGATTCCGGAAACACGATCAAACAAAAGAGAGTAAAAGGCCAAAATGGGTTTTGGCAGCATGGTACACGGGCCGTGTCCCGCCCAACTAGCACGGGGTGTTTTGGCCCAAGTAAAGGCCGTGTGCTTTGGGCCTACACGGCCGTGTAGATGAACACGGGCCGTGTTAGATCTGTTAGACACGGGCTAACTTGGCCCAATTGAGGCCGTGGGCTTTGGGCCTACACGGCCGTGTTGGCTAACACGGGCCGTGTACAGGCTCTGTAACAGCAGAATAAACAGCTTTAAACACTTATTTTAATGGTATTAATGAGGGTGAATGATAAGCCATGATTCATATGTCTCTGGAACAAACTTTTGGGAGTTCTAGAGCCTTATGCATGTGTTCATACTCTCTCCAATTGTTCTTCTTTTGGTGATCAAATTTGGTGTACTTGAGAAGGCAATATACACTTTGTGATCAAGCTTTGATGCACAAAGGTGTTGCTTGTTCTTGCATTGTGTTGTTTTGGTGTCTACACCAACATACTAGCATTGGGGAATCAATTGTACTTGGGGTGGACTTCATTAGAGGAATTCTCTTGTTGAATTCTACACTTGACAAGAAGAAATAGATATTGTGATCTTGCTTAAAGGTATAACTATTTATTGCTTCTTGTTTATTATATTTTAGTTGCAATTCCATGTCTAGATATTGGTCCATCGGAAGTGTTTGTTTAGTTAGCTTATTATTTTTGTATTATATCTTGCTTCCGTTGCTACTTGATTATGCCAAATGAATACCTTCAACTAGTGGTAAGGTAGTTTATGTTACAGAGAAAGTTTTCGTAGCCGTTCTTGATGTCGAGGGGAATAGTTTCCCTATCTCATTTTTTGTTATGCCTATTGCGGGCTATGATGCGGTGATCGGGATGGATTGGCTCAGCAGTCGAATTGCTGAGATTCTCTATTCCAAGAAGATGATTAAGATTCCTCTATCTAATGGATCTTATGCTGCAGCACGAGGAAAGCAACGGAAGTTTGACATTCCTGTCATCTCTATTATTAAAGCTCATAAATCTGTCTCGAAAGGTTGTATATCTTACTTAGCATATGTGATTGACGCCAATATGGAGAAAACCGACCGGTCCTAGATATCAGGGTAGTGTCTGATTACCCTAAGGTGTTTCCTGAAGAACTACCAGGTTTACCTCCGGTTAGAGATGTCGAGTATAAAATCGAACTTGTTCCTGGAGCGACACCAGTGGCTAGAGCTCCGTATCATCTTGCTCCTTCTGAAATTCGTGAGATGATGACTCAAATTCAGGAGTTGCTTGACAAAGGTTTTATTCGTCCGAGTTCCTCGCCATGGGGAGCTCGCGTGTTGTTTGTCAAGAAGAAGGATGGAACCATGCGTATGTGTATAGATTACAGGGAGCTTAACAAGCAAACTATAAAGAATAAATATCCTCTTCCTCATATAGATGACCTTTTCGATCAATTGCAAGGAGCGACTTATTTCTCTAAGATTGATCTTCGATCGGTGTACCATCAAGTGCGAGATATCCTGAAGACTGCTTTTCGAACTCGCTACGATCATTATGAATTTTTGGTGATGCAATTCGGCTTAACCAATGCCCCTTCCATCTTCATGGATCTAATGAATCATGTTTGTCGTCCATTTCTTGATAGATCCGTGATTGTTTTTATTGATGATATTCTTGTCTATTCGAAGACTGAAGATGATCATGAGTTGCATCTTCGTCAAGTTCTCGAAACTCTTAAACGAGAACAATTCTATGTTAAGCTTTCTAAGTGTGAGTTCTGGCTTAGGGAAGTTCATTTCCTCGGCCATGTAATTTGTAAAAAAGGTGTCAAAGTAGATCCAACTAAGGTGCGGGCTGTGATGAATTGGGGAGTTCCTCGAACTCCTTCTAAAATTAAAAGTTTCCATGGCTTGGCTGGCTACTATCGGCGATTTATTTGTGATTTCTCTAAACTTGCGGGTCCTTTGACCATACTGACTCAAAATGATGTAGCCTTCGTATTGTCGGAAGCTCAGGAAGGAGCCTTCCAGTCTTTGAAATGATTGTTATGTGAAGCTCCGATCCTCACCTTGCCTGATGGTTTGGAAGACTTTAAAGTTTATTGTGACGCCTCATACGTGGGGTTGGGTTGTGTCCTGATGCAACATGATAGAGTGATTGCCTATGCTTCTCGGCAATTAAAATCACATGAAAGGAACTACCCAACTCATGATCTTGAGCTTGTTGCTGTTGTGTTTGCATTGAAGTTATGCAGGCATTACCTTTATGGCACGAAGTGTGTAGTTTGCACTGATCACAAGATTCTACGGTACGTCTTTACCCAGAAAGAACTCAACATGCGGTAATGCCATTGGCTTGAGTTAATTAAAAACTATGATTGTGAAATCCGTTACCACCCTAGTAAAGTTAATGTCGTAGTGGATGCTTTGAGCCGTAAAGGTCCGTTAGCAGAAGCTAAATTTATGAAGGTTATGGTGGTGTCAGATTTGATTGCGAAATTGAAGGAAGCCCAGCAGATAGCATTACAAGAAGACAATTTGAAAGCTGAGAAGATGAAGAAGTTGAAAGATAAGTTGCGTGAAGATAGTCGTGGGTTGAAGACTTTTCAATCAAGGATTTGGGTACCACTTGTTGGAGGTAATCATGAGTTGATATTGCAAGAAGCTCACAAGTCTAAGTTGTCCGTCCATCCGGGAATCACTAAGATGTACTATGACCTAAAGATGTTGTATTGGTGGCCAACTCTTAAAGAGGACATCACTTCCTTTGTGGAAAGATGTCAGATATGTGCGCAAGTCAAGACGGAACACCAAATGCCTTACGACAATTTGCAACTACTTGATATTCCAGAATGGAAGTGGGATCACATCACGACGGATTTCGTGACAAAGATGTCAAACACGTTCGGAGGGCACGACATGATACGAGTCATTGTTGACCAGTTGACTAAAAGTGCTCACTTCGTAGCTAGAAATGAGTGTACGTCGTTGACTCGTTTGGCTTAGATTTATATTGATCAGATTGTGTCACATCAGGGTCTTCCTTGTTCTATTGTCTCCGATCGTGACTCTCGGTTTGTTTCTAATTTTTGGCAAAGCTTACAGTGTGAGCTTGGCACTCATGTTCATCTGAGCACTGCTTACCACCCGCAAACTGATGGCCAATCTGAATGGACGATTCGGACTTTGGAGGATATGCTTCGTGTGTGTATACTTGAGTTTGGTGGACCGTGGGATTCTCATCTATCATTGATTGAATTCGTTTATAACAACTCTTATCATTCCAGTATTGGAATGCCATCTTACGAGATGTTATACGGGAGACGTTGTCGAACTCCAACTTGTTGGTTGGAACCTGGTGAGAAGCAGTTTGCTGGACCTGAGATCGTACAAATTACATCTGATAAAGTAAATGTGGCCCTTGAAAATATAAAAGTAGCTCGTGACCAACAGAAGATGTATGCGGATCCCAGATGCCGTCCTGTTACATTTGATGTTGGCGATCGTGTGTTCTTGAAAGTTCCTACTTGGAAGGGCATTATTCAATTTGGGCGTAAAGGCAAGTTGAGTCCACATTTCATAGGTCCCTTCAAGGTGATTCGTAAGGTCAATGATCTGACGGTAATTCTTGATCTGCCACCTAAACTTGCTGGTATTCAAAACACTTTCAACGTGTGCTCATAACACTTTCAACGTGTGCTATCTGCGTAAGTGCAACGTTGAAGAAGATCAAAATTTTCCATTAAAAGAACTAAAGGTTGACTCTTCTAAACGAATCATAGAAGAACCAGTTGAAATACTTGACACGAAAGTCAAGAAACTACGTAAGAAGATGGTCAAGCTAGTCCTTGGGAAATAGAGGCACAACTTATGTCCAAACCTAACATGGGAAACCGAGGACGAGATGAAGGCAAGATACCCTCGCTTGTATATCACTGAGCGGATTTCGAGGACGGAATCCTTTTAAGGGGGTAGATTTGTAACATCCTCGAATTAGGCCTAGTTGTATATGATTGACATGTGTAATTGAATTGAAATAATATAATTATGTATAATTAATTGTTATATGAAATTATAAAAGTAGTAATAGTAAAGTAAATAAAATTGTAAAGTTAATGATATGTGAGTAAAATAGATAAATTAGTAAATGATTTTAAGTAAGGATTCCACAAATATCCTATTAGTCCCATGCTTAGAATAGTTAGATTTGATAAGACAAACCATAGCTATGTATAGATGATAGGTTAAGTGCTAGGAATTATGTAAGTCTGTTGTAGACTGACTAGTCAGCATACAAACAGATATAGAGTTTTTTATGTAAGTACTAGATAACTCAGTGACTTCTAAGCTGAGATAGGTTTTTAGGATGAAGACCTGAAGACATGAAGATTCAAGAACTCAATTTGACAATGTCAAGTCTGAGTAAGTCAGCTCAGCGCCAGAAGTCAGTTCAGGAATTTAAATAAGTTTTAAATTATGTTATAAACTCTCGATATCTACGACATTTAAATTAGGATATCTAAACCTAATTTAAACTATCTATTAGTTGGATAGAAATCTCAAACGAAATTAATTAGATAAGTTCTAATTAAAGAGTTTGTTACGGTTTTAAAGAAAAGATATGTTCTATCTTTAAAACACGATTTGTTCGTAGATGAATCAACTATAAATATAAATTTTCTTATATTCTTACGTGAGAGAAGTTCTGCATAGGTTGCAAAAGTACGTGTGTTCGTCATACTTGATACGCGTGTGTTGCGATAACTTTGTATGTTCAAAAATTCAAGAGAGTTTCCAGTGTTTTTGTTAATTAGTTTTAACAAGAAGTTCGATCATCAATTAGCTTGTGATCCAAAAATGTTTAGAGAGAGTTGAGTTTGTAATCAGTGTAACATAAAATCATCCTGTTGATATGATTAAAGAATGAGATTGTAATACATTGTTTGATTATTGAATATATTTTCGATTGATTAGTTTAATTGCTGATAAAGTGTATTCAACCCCCCCTTCTACACTGTATCGGTTGCTTGTTTACCCTCTTTGGGACCAACAACTGGTATCAGAGCATGTTTCATCATAAGTTGAAGATCAAGATCCGCTGTCAAGAGGCCAAGATGTCTGCTAACAGGCAATCAAATCATATTCCAACAATGGCGGCAAAAGGGTGTCCTATATTTGATGGTACTGACTATCCTATGTGAAAGTTCAGATCCATGCTGTTTCTAATGTCTGTGGATCACAGGATGAGTACCGTGATTCAAGATGGCCCAATCATTCCCATGATCCACATTACCGCCACTGACAAAACTGTCCCCTCTAGAGAAACTCCCAAGACTGAAGCATCTTGGACTGAGGAAGATCACAAACTTTTCAATCTTGATGACAAGGCACAGAGCATCATAGCAAATGCTTTGACAAATCCTCTCTTGCATACTGTGGCTGGGTGCCAAACCGCAAAAGAGATGTGGGATACTCTCAGCGTCACTTATGAAGGCACTGACCTGGTCAAGCAACATAAGAAGGCAAATCTGAGTCGTTCTTATGAGACATTCTTTGCTAAGAAGGATGTAACCCTGGCTGATCTTTTTACCAGGTTTCAATGCTTGATCAACGATTTGATCTTGGTAGGTGTCAAGAAAGATGAAACTGAGTTGGTGCTCAAGTTCTTGGATGTGTTACTAGAACAATTCAATGAGATTGCCATTGCTCTTCATGCTGGAGGAACCTTAGGAAAATGTGATCTCAGATCTATCTATGGTTTTCTTCTAAATCATCAACAGATCATGGAACAGAAGAAAGTGGCGCAGCAACAATTGAAAGAATCTGTCAATAGTGTTGGATCTGCATTGGTTGCAAAAAAGAAGAAGAATGGATCTAGAAAGTCTTAAGCTGAGACTGAGTCTGAGTCTAAGTCTGAGGAGGTAAGTCTTAACTCAGACTCAGATGATGAAGAGATGGATGCTCTTACTGAACAAATGTCTATGCTGGCAAGAAATTTTAGAAAGTTCAGAAGAGGAAGGAGTAAATCTGACACGAGCAAAAGTGGTAGGTCTGTTTTTATCCTAAGAAAGCTAAGTGCTACAACTGTCAGAAGATAGGACACGTAGCTGTTGAGTGCAGAGCTAAGATAGGGGAGTCAGCTTCAGTAGCTGACAAGAATGCCTATAGAGATAATAAATACAAAAAGAAATATCAGAAGCTCAAAGGCAAGCCAGATGAAAACACCAAAGTCACCTTGTTGAAACTTGGGACACTGAATCATCTACCTCAGATGATGATGAGCCAAAAAGGTGTTTGACGGCCATTGAGGATGAAGAGGAATAGGTTGACTATGAGTTAGAAGAAATCTCCTTTGACGAGGATCTAGCTAAAGCTGCTTAGCTGAGTAAGCTGACCAACTGGGATCCTGCCTCAATGTACAAGGTAAATAACTGTAGCTCTTACATTGATGAGCAGAAATGCTTAATGTTCAACTATTTGTTGAATGACTTCAAAACCTCTCTTACTATTCAATCAAATTTGAAAACTGAAATTTCAAAATTAAAAGATGAACTTAAACACTCTGAAACTCTCATAAATGCTGGTAAAAAGACTCAAAGTGATTATGAGTGTCAGCTTCTTATCAACAAACTTCTAAGTGAAGAGTTGCAAGAATTGAAGGATCAAGCTGACAATCTAAGAAATATCTGTGAATCTTGGTCTAAGTCATCAAGAGAAGAAGAGAGATGTATCAACTAGCAGATACCAAATCAGGTAAAAGCAGTACTAGGGAGAGATTACAATGCTGCTGACGAGATTGACAAAGATCGAGTCAGTCTAGAAGATAAAAATGTGAAATCTGATGATATTCTACCAAAAACATTTTTGAGAAACAAGGATGGTAAGCAGGTCAAAACCAATAAGTTAGTGAGACCAACCCAAAGCCCCCAGGTTATTAATGCAAGCCATCAAGATGAGTGCTCTAAATCCAATAGGAACTGTAAGTCAGTTTTCAAAAGATTAGATTACAATCCTGTTAGAACAACTGTTTTTGATTAGGTAACTCATACAAACTCAAAAAGACATAACTCTCAAGTTAGTTATGTGAGAACTTCTAAGAACAGGAAGATGTCTGTAAGTCAGATCTCACCAAATAAGGATAACCATAAATCTGGCAAAGGTAAGTTCAAAGTCAGAGAAAATCAAATAGACAAACTGTCTAAGAAGATTGAGAAGTTATCCACATCTCATGACCCTAAAACTGAATCCAAATTTAATGTTGGAAAACTTAAAGAAATCACCTAAACACATATTTTCAGAAGAAAATGCTATAAGTGTGGTGATAGAGGTCATGAAGCTAAGGATTGTGTAAGTTCCAATCCGAGGCCTGAGAAAATAGAGGACGATCCACCTTAGAAGGACTCAGAATCTGCTCAAGATGATCAGTTAGCCTCTAAAGGATCAGCTAAGTGCGCATCCTCAGAACCCACCAAACGTTGAGTTCCTAAAAGAAACTAATATGTTTAGTTAATCATGTGCACGGCTCTTACAAGTGGTACTTAGACAGTGGATGCTCAAGGAACATGACAGGAAGAAAAGGGATTCTAAGTGAATTCCAAAACATTGAAGGACCCAAGGTGACACTTGGGGACAATTCTCAAGGAAGGACTAAATGTTACGGAAAGATAACAGCTGGAATAGTCACATTCAAGAAGGTCACATATGTTAAAGGCCTTAAACACAATCTGATAAGTATCAGTCAATTGTGTGATGAGGATTATGAAGTCACCTTCAGAAAACATGCAGGGACCATTTATGATAAGAAGGAAAAGCCAATATTAATGGCAAAAAGAGAAAGAGATATCTATCTCTTAGATCTCATCTCAGCAGACGCTTCAATAGAAATTTGCTTGTACTCTAACTCAACTCCCAAGCTGAGTTAGTTGTGGCATAAGAAACTGTCTCACCTGAATTTCAAATATATTAATAAATTGTCTAGCAAAGAGTTAGTCTCTGGTCTACGAAAGATCACATTTGCCAGAGACAAACTTTGTTCAGCTTGTGAGATGGGAAAGCATCATAAAGGATCCTTCAAGTCTAAACAGAGATTTTCAACTATAGAACCATTGCATATGTTTCATATAGACCTATTTGGACCTATAAGCACCCCAAGCCTAAGTGGCAAAAAGTATACCTTAGTGATTGTTGATGACTTCACAAGATTTACTTGGGTGATCTTCTTAAAAGCCAAAAGTGAAGCTGCTAATGAGTTAATCAGTTTCATAAAACAAGAAGAGTTGTAGAAGGGTAAGTCCATCAAGCAGCCCTGGAGTGATCATGGAACTGAGTTTAGAAACTTAACCCTGGAAGGCTTTTGTGAAGAAAAGGGAATTATCCAGAATTTCTCATCTGTAAGAACTCCACAACAAAATTGAGTTGCTGAAAGGAGAAATAAAACTTTGATTGAAGCTGCCAAAACCATGTTATGTAAAGCAAAGCTCAAGCTAAGCTTCTAGGCAGAAGCTGTAAGTACAGCCTGCTATACACATAATAGATCTATAATAGTTAAAAGACATGGTAAAACACCTTATGAGATGTATCATGGTAGAAAACCTAACATTGGATATTTCTATATCTTTGGTTCAACATGCTATGTGCTAAACCAAAGAGATCAGCTCCATAAGTTGGAACCTAAAGTTGATCAAGGTGTATTTGTTGGATATTCTTCAATTTCTAAATCTTACAGAATCTACAATCTTAAAAGAAAGGTAATTGAACAGTCAGTACATGTTACATTTGATGAGACAAGTATTGATGAATCTAACAAAGCTCAATGATATCGCCCAAATTGAATAGTTATTTCGGGGCGATATCCGATCATTTCGTATGATTTTCTAAGTAATTTGGTCTTAATTGATACTTAATTCATTATTTTTGAAATCTCAGGTCTTTAATGATTATCCATGACAAAAGGAAGAAAATCCCCAAAATTTGGAAGAAATGGAAAAAATCATGTTCCACACCCGTTTGTACGGCCCCGTAAAAGTGCGATGCACGGCCGTACATGTGCCAGACGATGATTGCATATTTAAGCATTTTTTCTCCCCCTTTTCACAAACAATTCGTTTTCAGCCCTAGAACTGAGGGGAGAGGCGATTTTCTTCATATTTTCCAGAGCTTTAAGTCAAGTTTTCAATGGATACATCCAAAGGAAACAAGATTTGGAGTTTGGATCTTATCTTGGAAGCTCCATCTTCATCTTCTTCATTGGGTTCTTTCTAGGTTTAAGCTTTCCTTCATGTCCCCTTTCAATTTCAGTTTTGTTTACTCAGATTTCGTACTGTTTACCATGGAGTAGTTAATTTTAGTGCTACTAGATGAGATTCAAGTAGGTTATTGACTTGGATTTGGTATTTTTGTGGGTTTCCCCAAATTCCACCATTAATGGAAGCTTCAAGCTAGGGTTTCTTCTCAAATTGCTTGAATTCATGTTTTTCCCCAAATTTCCTTGACTAATTGTTGTAATAGACCTATTGTGTTGATTGGTTCTTGGTTTCTTTGCAATTACTCCTAGTTGTGATGCCCAATTTGTGAGAACTTACACTTGGGTTTGGGTTTTTCACCATTGTTTGAGCAATTTGTTGATGAAATTGACTTTGAAATGCCTATCTTATGATTAATCAAGTGTTGGAATATCTATAAAGTTGATTTTTGTAAAATTGGCTACTTCGGAGAACTTCGGGGTTAGTTTCCAAGAATTGATTGTTTAATTAACGGAGAACTTTTGTTATTAAACGTGTTTAATACAACACTAAACCTTGCTTGAATGTTTTTACAAAGTGGTAGATTCTAGTCACTCCTTATATCTTGTAAAATCATTCTAAGGAGACCTTCTTGTTTGATTTTATTTAATATTTGAAGTGTTTAGATGGTTTAAAGTTTTGCCCATCAAATTTATCAAATCCTTGTCAATTAACTCTATTTGTAATCGAGTCTAGTAGCACTTCCTTCTCAAATCGAAAAGTTCTAAAAAATTATCTCGTTTCTTTTATCTCGCTTGTTTTGATTGTTAAATTTAGGATTATAAACATTTGATCATAGATTAATTAATGAAGACAACGTAGTATTGAGATTTCATCTTGCTTCCTTGAGGTTCAACACTCAGTCTTACAAACACTTTACTACAATACGATGGGTTCACTGCCCGGTGTGTAGTTTAGTCTAGTATTTCCGTTTTATTTCACATCATTTTTCATATATATAACTGCACAACATCACTTAAGCTGACTCAATTAATCTGAGAGTGCTTGTAAGGAGTAGAGAAGATCTCACATCAAATCCCATGTATGTTATGGATGATTCTGATGATGAAGAAGGTGGCAAATCTGACATGACAGTGTTACATAAAGAAGCCATCAAGATTGAAGATGATCACACAGATAAGGTTTGTGAATTTGATCATCAACCTGAGAATCTATGTGAATCTTCAAGTATAAATCAATTTGAGGATCTAAGTGATGTCTCAATCCCAACTCAGACTGAAGAAGTCAATCATATTCAGCCTGAAAGACATTACTCAGATCCAAACTCAGAACCACAGTCTCCCACTACAACCTTCAAAGTGTTAAAAGACCATCCTCTTGATGATATTATTGGCAACATTGAAGATGGTGTGTTAACTAGATCAAAGGCTACCACAAACTATGTTGCATATTCTAGTTTTCTATCTTAGATAGAACCAAAGAAGCCTGAAGATGCACTAAAGGATGAGGATTGGATTGAAGCCATGCAAGAGGAGCTGACAGAATTTCAAAGAAATAAGGTCTGGATCCTTGTCCCTGCCCCTAAAGGAAAAATAGTTATAGGCACTAAGTGGGTCTATAGAAATAAAATGGACAAGGATGGAGTAGTGATCAGAAATAAGGCAAGGCTAGTGGCTCAGGGGTATAGACAAGAAGAAGGTATTGATTATGATGAGACCTTTGCCCCTGTTACAAGAATTGAAGCTATAAGATTGTTCCTAGCCTATGCAGCCTTCAAGAACTTTAAAGTGTATCAAATAGATGTTAAGAGTGCATTACTAAATGGATCACTACAGGAGGAGGTCTATGTGAAACAACCTTCTCGTTTTGTTGATCCTAAACATCCAGATTATGTCTATAAGTTAGACAAGGCTCTTTATGGACTCAAGCAAGCACCAAGAGCCTGGTATGATACACTATCCACCTACCTGCTTTCAAACAATTTTATTAGAGGAAGCATTGATAAAACTCTATTTATAAGAAAAAGCAGAGGACATGTCATTCTAAATCTATGTAGATGACATTATCTTTGGTTCATCTAACCAAAGTCTATGTGATTGGTTCTCTAAGATAATGTCTAATAAATACAAAATGAGCATGATGGGTGAGATGACTTACTTTTTGGGACTACAAATTAATCAGAAGAAAGATGGTATATTTATTAATCAGAGCAAGTATGTCTTTGATCTGATTAAGAAATATGGACTAGACTCTAGCCATCCTGCAAAGTCTCTAATGTTACACAATGTCAAGCTGAACAAGGACAAGGATGGGAAGTCTGTATGTCAGACTACATATAGAGGAATGATAGGTTCATTACTCTATTTGACAGCAATCAGACCTGATATAATGTTTGCTACATATGTCTATGCAAGATATCAGGCTGATCCAAAGG
The DNA here is from genome assembly GCA_038502395.1 of Dittrichia graveolens. NCBI lineage: Eukaryota > Viridiplantae > Streptophyta > Magnoliopsida > Asterales > Asteraceae > Dittrichia > Dittrichia graveolens. The sequence continues at coordinate 25,602,776 of JARJIL010000007.1, forward strand.
AATCACACTTGCAAGCTGTTAAAAGAATACTCAAATATCTGAAGGGAACACCTAATTTAGGTTTGTGGTATCCCAAAGGATCGGGATTTGAGTTGATAGGGTACTCAGACTCAAACTTTGCAGGTTGTGGTCTAGACAGAACGAGTACCACTAGAGGATGTCAACTGTTGGGTGGTAAGTTAGTTAGCTAGACAAGCAAGAAACAAAACTCAGTGGCAATCTCTACAGCTGAAGCTGAGTATGTTGCAGCAGGGAGCTGTTTTGCTCAAATACTATGGATGCAACATCAGCTGAGGGACTTTGATTTGCATTATTCAAAGACTCCCATATTCTGTGATAATCAAACTGCAATTGCCATTACACACAATCCAGTTTTCCACTCAAGAACAAAACACATTGAGATAAGACATCACTTCATCCGAGACATAGTAGAAAAGGGCAAGGTAGAGTTAGTCTTCATTGAAACTGAAGATTAGCTTGCAGATATCTTCACTAAACCAATTGAAGGCACAAGATTCACGACTCTACTTGGCAAGCTTGGCATGCTTAACCCTTAAATTGGTATGTTCCATTATTATTTGGTCTTTGTTCAATATTTGCTAAGTTCTAGATTTAACTAAGTGTCAGCACAAGATTCACTCACTCACTTAAAGTTTAGTGCTCAGTCTACGCTGAGTAACCAGTTTCACAAGTATGGTCAGTCCCACATGTCTAGGTAAGTCCAACATTATGGTAAGTCCAAAATTTTAAAGGTATGTTCTTTATAAATAAACGTAAGTCATTTATAAAAATATTTTTTAAGATATGTTCTTAAAAGTAATTCCATTAATCTTGGTAATATCCGGATTAATGTAACAGTGTTAGCGTCGGTAACTTACATTCAATAAAGCCGTTGTAACAAATCATTTTTACTGTAACGGCTATATTTATTACCATTTAATAACGGTAAGTTTTCTCTCACATTGAAAAGCTATAAATAGAAAGACTCTTCACCGGATTTTGTCTACACTTCCAAATCTTATACCTCCCTCTCTATTCTCTACATCCTAGCATTGCTTTGTGCAGCATCAATCGCTTAGTGCGAAACCCTAAAACTGCTAAGTGCAATTTCACACGATTAGTTCAATACCAATGGAGGGATACGTTCTTAATCTGACTGATCAGATGATCCAAGGAGGTACATTCAAGAACAATGTAGTTTTGGTGTACAAACAGAATAACGTACTAGCATGCATCGACATTCCACAATCCAAACGAGGTCACATATATGAGGAGTGGGTCTCCTATATTCGCAAAGGACCTCTATCACATTCCTTTTTTGATGGTCCTGACGTTCTAGTTCCTCAGTTGTTGATAGAAGTTTGGTGTACCTGTCGCTATGAAGCTGATCACAGGGTCATTTGGGGAACTGTTCTAAGTGGACAACAGGGGATGGTGGTTGATGCGAATGCTCTACGGAGAGTATTACGACTACCTATGGTCCCACATTACGATGAACCTGTTTCTAGGGAAACAACTAGGAGCGTGCTACCACTCTTGGGTCATCCACAAGTAACCGGAGTAATCAAGAAGTCAGTCTTCCAAACCGGTTAGGGTTTCATGGTATCTACAGTGGTACGTTCACTGGGATACAAGGTTGGTGGTCTTGATAATGTCAATGATTTCGAGATGCAGCTGCTGTACAATATGTATTATGGAAGATAAGTAGATTATGTAGAGCTGATCTTTCAGGTGCTCAGATCACAAGTCACAAAAATGGTGAGAGATGTAAATGTTCCCTTCATCCGCTTTCTATAAATGGTGTTCGAGGACAGGCTTGGGGATCAATATGCAAGTAGATATGAAACCATTCCAACTCCTGCTCTCGGTTCAAGAATGTTTAAGGATGATATCTTTCCTGGGCACCCAGATTTGAGTGCTCAAATGAGGGCCTTTACATAGCTTCCTACTCCTGAGTCAAGTGAAGCTGGGGAGGATGAAGAAGTTGAGGAGGAAGAAGGTGATGTTGTTAATTCTAAGGCTGAGTCCTCTCAAGCTGAACTACCAAGGACTCAGCTCAGACCTCGTGCACAAAGGATTTCCTCCACCACTTCCAGCTCTGAGCAAAGAAGTCTATTTCCTAGTTCTGAGTCCCTACTGCTAAGTGCAGTAGGTATAACTTCTCATCCCTTATCTCCTTCTCTCTATTTTACTTCTCCACTACCTAAACAGGGAGATAAGACTGAGTCAAGCCCAACTCAGTCTAACCCCTCTCCCCCATCACAAACATCTCCATCTATTCTCCAATCTGAAACCAACCTTGGTCAGCCCATTGCTACCAAGCTAATATCCCACACTTATACACGAAAAACTACCAAAGGTGGTCCTACACATCAAAAGGACCCTGGAGCTGATGTTACACTGACACCTCCACCGGCAGCAGCTGAAGGGGAGACACCTTCTCTTAAGGTACCAACCTCAAGGCTCACTTCACCCATCCAGCCTATACCGGGTATGGTGTCTACTCATCCCATACCTACTCGAGTCATGAAAGATCCTACTTATGTGCCTTCACAAACTCATGAAGGTTACATTGAACATTTGACCAATCCCCAAGGTCATCTACCCCCTCGTCACCACTCAGTCCAGCCCCCACTACCACCATATTGTACGATTTTGGTCCTTCTCCTTCGTTTCACTTCTCACACCCTCATGCATGACCTGCCAATGATCCTCCTAGAAACCAGGAAGGATTATAGGGTCCACATTCTGGCCTCTTGATTCCAGAGGTCAGCAACAACCTTTGGATATGGGGCCCACAATCTAAACTCAGGAGGAATACTCAAAGGTCTCTCCTACAGTGAAAATTCATTCCTCCTTTGATGAAACTGAAGCCGCTAATGCCCAAGCCATATTGAAATATCTAAAAATACAGTTTGATCATGTACACAATGAAAGGAAAAAAGATAAAGCCAAGCTGGTGGGAAAATTAAATGATATATCCAAGTCCGTGGCACAGTTGGAGAGATCAGTGCTCAAGCTGAGAACCTCCCCTATTGATGATGACAAAAGAGGGGAGGAAGAATCAATGAAAAAGGATGATGAAGTTAAGGGAGAGCACACTGAAATAGTAGAGATTGAATAAACTCATGATCGGTTCATGAGTACTGTAGATCAACCTCCTCAACGATAGTCACAAGATCAAAAGTCCCCAGCAGTCCAAACAATTACAACTCCATTAGTTCAATCAGATCAACAACAAATTCCACATGTTGAAACTTCTCAAGCTGAGCCTGTAGAAATCCCTCAAGCTGAATTGATAAAGAAAATTGTAACCGAGTCCGTTGCAGCTTCACAAGCTGATAAAGGGAAAGGCAAGGTTGTAGAGACTGTAAAAAGAAAGAAGAGAATAAGCATGAAGTCTCCAGCTAAGAGGAGGAAAGTCATCATTGCTGAACCTGAGCTAGAGCAACAAGGTCAATCCCAAGTTATTGAATCAGACACTAACTCAGGTGATGAAGTTGATGCTGCACAGAAGGCCAGTAACAAGTAGGCTGAACAAATGTTATAAGAAATGGCCAGGGAAATAGGTATGTCAGTGGAGGAACTGAGAGAACAACAAAGACAAGTTGAGCTGCAAAGAGAACAGGCTAAAGCTGACTATCATGGACCGAGAGCTGCTCCAATTCCCTACTCAGATATTGATCTAAGGCATTGCTATAAGAGAACATATTTTGATCACAAGATTGAATCTCTTACACTGAGCAGAAAGGGAGAATTGGTGATAATCAACTTTGTACTAGACAACAAAAATGAGATTGGTTTAGATATGAGATGTCTATACAAGTTGGGTTTTCTGAATTGAAGATTGTAGCCACATATATCAAAAAGATGAAAAAGAGTCAGATTAGACAAGAGATAGTTGATGTGCTTAAGAAACTCTTCATAAAAATCGATCAATTAGGTGAGATCCCTGCTGATGTAATAGATACCTTCCTGAACAGAAGCAAAGTTGCAAGAAGTAGAGCAGCAAGTCAACGAGCAAAAAGAGACATCAGTTTACAAGTTTTAGAGGGAGTTGAATTCAGAGAAAATACTTACATAGATCAACCTTTGGAAGGATTCTTGTATCTTGATGTGGAAGATAACAAGTGCTTTTTAAAGGCAGCAGATCTTCATTTAGCAAACCTAGAGCTGATTCTGTATTTGAGAATTCTTTGTGATGACTCAGTTTAGAACTCATCATTCAGATATCAATTGAATAGAGAAATCAGATCTAGAATAACTGAAATGAAAGAGATGCCAGAAGGTGAAGAAACACTTAACAGTGCTATTTAAGAAGCATGAATCTGGGAACTAAAGTGTTTAGATCTATGGATGGAAGCTGGAGAAAGAGATCCTAAAGATCAAAGTAAATGGGAAAACTTCGCTGATTTCAAAACTATAATAAGCTGATCTTATAGTTTTGTATATTGTAAGCACTAAGTGTCCATAAGTTGATCATGATGATAAGCTAAAATGTAAATGATATGTTCATTAATGAAAATTCAAGTTTGATATGTTCAACTGTTTATTATTTGATATGTTCAATATTAAGTTTGGTATGTTCAAACGAATAGCTCTGTAAGTTCAAGCTGAGGATTGATATGTTCAATTATAAACTGATAAGTTCAGTTTTGTAAGTTTTGTAAGTTCAAAACTGAATTCTGATAAGTTCAGAATCTAAATGTTTGTCAGTTCAATACTTAGAATACAAGTCTTATAATAGATTTGTAACATAACAAATCTTGTAAGTTCAAGACATGATGAATAAGTACGGATCAGTTCAATACTTATTTCAGAACTAACTTTAGTCAGTTCCAGAGTTGTTCAACATAATTCTTTTAATCTATGCTTATTTTGATTTAATGTTTTGTCATCATCAAATAGGGGGAGATTGTTAGTCCCATGCTTAGAATAGTTAGATTTGATGAGACAAACCATAGCTATGTATAGATGATAGGTTAAGTGCTAGGAATTATGTAAGTCTGTTGTAGACTGACTAGTCAGCCTAAGCTGAGTAGTCAGCGTACAAACATATATAGAGTTTTCTATGTAAGTACTAGATAACTCAGTGACTTCTAAGCTGATATAGGTTTTTTAGGATGAAGACTTGAAGACATGAAGATTCAAGAACTCAGTTTGATGATCTCAAACGAAATTAATTAGATAAGTTCTAATTAAAGAGTTTGTTACGATTTTAAAGAAAAGATAAGTTCTATCTTTTAAACACGATTTGTTCGTAGATGAATCAAGTATAAAGATAAATTTTCTTATATTCTTACGTGAGAGAAGTTCTGCATAAGTTGAAAAAGTATGTGTGTTCGTCATACTTGATACGCGTGTGTTAAGATAACTTTGTGTGTTCAAAGTTCAAGAAAGTTTCTAGTGTTTTTATTAATCAGTTTTAACAAGAAGTTCGATCATCAATTAGTTTGTGATCCAAAAGTCTTTAGAGAGAGTTGAGTTTGTAATCAGTGTAACATCAAATCATCCTATTGATTTGATTAAAGAATGAGATTGTAATACATTGTTTGATTATTGAATATCTTTTCGATTGATTAGTTTAATTACTGATAAAGTGTATTCAACCCCCCCTTCTACAATGTATCGGTTGCTTGTTTACCTTCTTTGGGACCAACATATCCCCGTTCGTTGAAACAGGTAAATGAGGGTTAAGTTGTAAGTTGAAAAGGGAAACAAAAGACCTCTTGTGGATAGGTTTAACTCAAAGGCGGTTTAGCCTTTATACACCCATGTTTCATGTGTTTAAGCACAAACACAGACAAGTTACAAAACTCTCTCTACATGTTCTTGAGTTTTTCAAGAAAAGATTGTACAAGATTGAATTTTAGTAGCAAACTAAGACTCTTATCATCTTCATCTTCATCTTCTTCACCTTGACAAGTAAGTTCAAGCTTTCCTCCATGTTTGTATGTTGAAGGTTAAAATTTGGGTTAAGCCTAAATTGACCCAAGAACTGAAAATTGATGCTTCAATCTATTTCTACAACTCTTGTCGATGGATTGGAACACAAAGCAAAGCTTGATATGGTGATTTTGATTGACTTCATAAAAATTGATTCAAATGGGTCAAATAATTAAATTTGATCCCAAATCCTCAAGAGTTTGCTAAAGATGTTAAAGTAGGTGTTTTTAGACTCATATGGATGTCCCTCATAAAGTATGAACACCGGAAATCATTTAGAAAATCGTTTGATGATGTCTTGGAAGAAAACAGTCAGAAAAGGGGATTGTCGTCCGACCTGTCCTGAAACAAGCTTGCTTGCGGGCGCAAGCAACTGTCTTTTCAGACGTAAGTGTGGCTTAGAACTAATAGTTCGAAGTGGCTTCGAATTGTCATCCGACTTCACATATATAAATAATAAAAACATCGAATCCTTACTGTTAGATTGTCTAAAAATAAAAACATCGGCCGGATTCACCTCTCTCTCATCTCTCCTTAATTCCCCTCTTACAATAACCTAAGAATATGTGTGTGTGTCTGTGTGTGTATATATACACGGGAGAGTTCATTTAAGAACCATATTTTTTGCGAGTACCACGAGTGTCGATCTTGGTCCTTGATCAAAATAAATCAATGGGTAAAATTTGGGTAGCTCAATAATGACCGACTTATTAATGAGAGGTATTTTGGAAAAAATAATTTTGGCAACTCGATAATGAATAATGATTGGCTTTGTATAATAGATGGTTTAGAAGATTCTGTTAAAATATATGATAAAAAATCCAAAGTTACAACTTCAGGAAAACATGGATGTTATTGATTTCAATTTATAATATAAACAATTTAAATTAAGTAAATATGAAGTAAAAAAATTTATAAAGAGAACAATTTAAGTTGCTATAGTTGATTCTTATATAATGTCGTAAAAGTTGTTCTTCCTTGTTCTATAGCCTACCATGTGATTTGGTATTGCAATTCGAAATTTCACGATCATTGCTTGTATTCTCCTCCAATACTATGTTATATAGTCGATATGAATAGAATTTTCACAAAATAAATACAATTATGAAATAGACACGATCAAATATTTTAATGATTGCTATAAGCATATGTGAGAATAATTAAATACTTGTAAAGTTAGTATCACTATAAACATGTAGAATCAATATGAATAAACACCAACACCTCCATTTTGAATCGGTGAAGAAAGTATCATCACAAAACAAAAACAAAAAAGATAAATCTTTCACCATAAATTCATGAATCGGCAGCCAAACCCACATCTAACAATTAACCTGATTAGCGATTTCGCATCGTCAAACTTTCATTTTGAATAATCAAAAACAAGATTTACTCTCACGACGCCCAAACCCTTGATCGAATTACCTTGACCATCAATGATTTAGGAGATAGGCATAGATTGTTTGGCCGCACGGGGGTTGTCGACGAGGAATAGAGGCCGGTGACTTTGAAGGCAGAAAGACACGGAAACAATGGTGAAGTAGTAATTATAGGTGGATGCAATCCGAGGAATTAGCAACCCGTGAAGAAAGGGAAGATGAGGAATCTAGCAACCGGTGAAGAATGGAAATAAGGCCGGCAATTGTGTTTGGCTGTATAGAGGTTGTTTTCTAGGGCATCAATCGAGTATGAAGAGAAGGGTGAGAGATTAAAGTGAGAGGTTGAGAGATCTCTCACATAATATTAACAGGGAAGCTTACCGTAATTTAAGGGGTTTCTTTAATTAAGATTTAATAGAATTTCAAAATACCAATAATACCCCTTAGTTAGTTATGCCATGTGTCGTATATAGAATCCTTCTCTCGCATCTCTTTTTAAATCACATCTCTCTTGATCGTAATAATATTTATGCATACATAGATAGAAATATGATCAATATATCTCCTAAATAACCAAATTTACCCATTGGATGAACTTAATCAAGTGTTAATATTAATTAATGGCATTTTTATAATTATTATATATGTTCATCAATTATAATATATAAAGATGGAAAAAATGAAAAAACATTTATTTTCTCTCTCAAAACATTACCTCTCAAAATTTTAAATTGTCATAACTAATTAAGTTTTGAGAATTTAAGAAAAAAAAATTATAACAATCTAGTAGTTTTTTAATCCTCTTTAAATCAAGATCTTTCTTCCCATATTTTTTAAATTTTTATTTTTGAAAATGCAACCTAGATGAGATGATAACGGAAATGCAACCCAAATTGAGTTTGGTTATCATCTTCATCTAGGTTACATTTTGGTCATCATTTTTATTTGTTTGGATCTAGAAAAAAGTCATAGGGTTGAAGAAGGTGATGTTTGATTTGAAAAAAAGTGGGACATGTGAAAATGGTGATTTCAAATCATGAGATTCATTTTTCTCTGGATTGCATTTTCATTTGTTTTTTTGATGAAAATGATTTCTCTGAAGTGCATTTTCATTTGTTATTTTGATGAAAATGATGACCAAAAAAATACAAGCCAAATCAAGATGATAACCAAAATACAACCTAGATGAAAAAGATAACCAAAATACTATATGATTTTCACTTTGGTTGCTTGCATTTTTTATGTGAAAATGTTGTTACTTGGATTTTAGATTGTTGTTACTTGCATTTTTTATGTGAAAATGTTGTTACTTGGATTTTAGATTGTTTTTACTTGCATTTTTTATGTGAAAATGTTGTTGTTTGTACTTTAGATTGTTGTTTCTTGTATTTTTGATGTGGAAATGCTTGTTTACTTGTGTTTCTTATAGATTTTAAAAAAAAATATGGATTCATTAACATATAGATGTTGGTGAAATTGCATTTTGATTATCTTCTTATCTGTTTGTCTACTAGATCTGTTCTTTTTTTCATTTTCGAAGCATTTGGATATTCGTCAAACCATTTGCATTTTCGAGACCACTTGTATTTTTAGAAAAAAAAAGTTTCGGAAATATATCAAGTATAGTCTTGAATTAAAGAGAACGAAAACTTAAATCTTTTGGTATAATTTTTTTTGTAAAAATTCTTAAATATGATGAAGATATAGTTAATTAAAGATTTGATGGGTATTTAAAAAAGGGGTCCAGGGGATTTTTGTGAGGGCATGTGAGTTTTCAGTTTTTGACAGATTTTCCCATTTTAGCCTTTTTATAATTCTCATATGTCATCACCACAAAGGTTCTATGGTTAAGCATGGTTCTATATATAACCATACCCTATATATATATATATTGTTGGGGACATAATCACTTCATCCTAATAATTAACTCTGCCTATCCTAAAACATAGAATTTGATGATAACCAAACTCTACATTCAGTATGACTTAGAAAGAATTCAAACATGTGTTGTTTGAATCAGATTCTATAAAAATATGCTAAGTATGGAACCATCAGATCCTACTCAAAGTATCAGCCAAGGGACATCAGCTAAGGAGCATCAGATGAAGAAAACAAGTGAAGAAGACCATCATCTGAGGAAAGTAACCCATCAGCTGAGTGAAGAAAATTGATCAGCTGGGTGCCTACACCATCAGCTGAGCAAAGACTTTGCTCAGCTACTCCATCAGCTGAGTGAACAAATGAATCAGCTGAGGCCCAGAGCATCAGCTTAGTAAGTCTTCTCTTACACAAGTCATATCTACACATAATCTGATGTATTTAAATGATCAGCTGAGCATTCTTGATCAACTGATCATATAAATACATGAGCTTATGCCCTCCTAAGTTTACTATTGATCAACTGAGCATCTATATGATCAGCTGAGCAATATGTATCAACTGAGTCCTAGCATAAAGTGATCAACTGATATGTTTTGTCAACTGAGTAGTGAAGTTCAGAGTTCCTAGTACAATCTGTTAGCTGAGTCGTGCAAAATATCAAATCTGCACTATCTTTTTAGATTGTAAGTCATATGTAAAAGGCAGAACATGTGTTGTTCTATTATGCCTTAGATCTTTGTTTGTAAAAGTAAAATGCACTTTTTAGATCAAGTATGAGACAAAAAGGTTTGATCTTATCCTCTAGAAAAGGATAATGATACCTCAAACAGACGAAGATCTTGAAGATTTGTTCAACAACTAAGTATGGCTGGCAATCCCATACTTGGTAAAGTCAAATCAAATAGAAGCATGGTGTTGTTTAAAGTACAAGCATGGAAAGGGAAAGAAACTTATACTCGACATTAGATGTGGGTTTTAATATTTTATATTGTGAGTGGGTTGCACTTTTGCAGAAAAGTACAATTACTTTTATCAAACAGTTGATTAAAGTAACTTTACTTTTCACCCACTACCTTTACAATTAAAATATTATATTTCCACATCCTCTTTGTCTCCTACCTACATGCAACCGGGTTCACCAAGATTTCTATATGTACTCATGCATGGACATGTAATAAAAAACACAGTGAAGTCTCTACTCCACAGAAAGAAAATCTCATCAGTTGAGAAATTCGTAGAGTTTAAGCATCGTGTAGAATCAAACTTGTTCATGTGTTGAACACTCTATATACATTAGTTGTTTTAGAGTTAGCTTGTCTATGTGTTAGACAAATAGATTGCCACCTTTTATTGTACTTAGAATTTCCGCTTCTAGTACAGGTAATTCTTGATTCAATATCAATAAGAATTATATAAAAGTATATCGGTGTGTTTTTAAATTTTTAAAAGCTAAAGTTTGTATTCAACCCCCCTTCTACAAACATTTGTTGTTGTGTACTCAATCTGGGACTAACAACTGGTATCAGAGCAGGTTAGATAATCAATATCTAAATCTGTTTTTCTTACTCTACAACTGCTTCTACCCCTCTCAAAATGGCCTCATCATCAAACAACATGAACATCTCAAACACTGGGTCTTTAACAAGATGTCCCATGTTTGATGTAGAAAATTTCTCCATGTGGAAAAGTAGAGCACATCTTTTCTTATCCACCCTTGATATCCAAATGCTTGAAATAGTCACTGATGGTCTATATGTTCCAACATCAGTGTTATCCATTCCATCAGAATCTGAAGGTCAAACCTCCACAACAGAAAGAATCATAACCAAACCCATGCATATGTGGACAGATGAAGATAAAAGGTTGGTTAGCCTAGATGTTAAGGCTAGATCAGCTCTTGTCTCTGTACTACCCAATGAGATCTATCATCAAGTGCTTAACTGTACTTCTGCTAAAGATATGTTAGATACACTCACAGTTGCATATGAAGGGACTGAAGAGGTGAAGGAGAACAAGAAGCTCCTCCTCAACAGAGAGTATGAATTCTTCTTTGCTCAGAAAGGTGAGAGTCTTACATAGACATACACCAGGTTCAACTTCCTAGTTAATGACTTAAAAAGGGCAGATATAACCAAGAGCAACTTTGTTTTGGAGAACAAGTTTCTAAACTCCCTCCCTGAAACATGGGATCACTTTGTCACTGTTCTAAGACATAGTGAGAAGATAAAGGGAATGTCTCTTGTTGCTCTCTATGGTAACTTACTAAACCATGAGCAATCAGTCAAGCAAAGAAAGTTGTCATCTAAGGAGATGAAAGAGGTCGTGAAAGCTGCACCAACTGCCCTTGTATCAAGAGATACAAAGATGAGAAGCTTTGCAGCTATTGGTTCTGATTCTGATGGAGAAGGAGATGAAGAGGAGAGTGCTGGAGAAAGTGATGAGGAGAATGATTATGAGGAGAATAACTTGGAGGAGTTAGTTGACGGTGTAGCAATGCTGGATAAGAAGTTCATACCTTTCAAGAAGGGAAAGGGTGTCAAGAGGTTCAGCAGGAGGCCATCAAAGTTTGTCAAGTCCAAATCTACATTTGATGCCTCCACAGTAGAGTGTTATAAGTGTGGCAAGATTGGCCACATAGCCAGTGACTGTAAGTCCAAATATAACACTGGTTCTTCATCTGTGCCAAAGCAGGAGGGCAAAATTGACTATGAAGCAAAGTACAAGAAACTCCTTGCTGTTGTCCTTGACAAGAAAAAGAAGAAGAAAGCCCAGGGCAAAGTTCTTGTAGCAGAAGAAGAAGATCTTTCCTCAGATGAAGATGAGGTGATCTCTGCTCAGTTCTGCATGATGGCCAACAACAATGATGGTAGTTCCTTTGATAAAGACATGAAAAAGGCTGCAAAAGCTTGTGCAACTACCAACTGGGATCCTTCTTCTATGTATCAGGTTGGAAAATTTATTACCTATGATTATAATGAGAAGAATGCTATGTTTGATTACTTGTGTATTGATTTCCAGTCTGCTATTCAAAGAGAGAATAAGCTAAAACTAGAAGTAGAATCACTAAAAGAAAAATTAATTCTTAAAGATGATGAACTTAAGCAGATAACAATCTTAAATGATGAGCTACATAATCAAAAGATACTTAATGAGATCTTAGTAAAAGAAACTAGTGAAGCAACCAAAAAGTTCAATGACCTCCAAAAAGTAGTAAAGTCTTGGTGTGTATCTACAGAAAAGACCACTCAGTGTGTCATGGGGCAAATACCCAAACAAGTTCAAGCTATTATTGGTGGAAATTACTCTAAGGCTGCTAACTATGTTGATTCTAATAAGAACCTTAATATCTTAGATAAAGCTGACATTTTGCCACAGAGTTTTCACAAGACTGTTAAAGGCAAAAGTGTGTTCACGAATAAGTTTGTTAGAAGCAAAAGTTTCCACTCAAAAGAATCAATTATTCCTTCTATTGAATCATCCTCTAGTAAGATTTCAGAATGTAAAAATACTAAGCATACAAAGTCAAAGGATGTGACTAAAGGAAAGGAATCATTGGTTGAGATCTCAGAGACATTATGTTTTCAAACCTTGAAAACAGATGACTTAAATCCTAGTATTTCACAAACTAATGAATCATTAGCTAATACTACTTTATCAACTGATAGGTTAGTAGATGATAAATGCTCAGCTGATAACCTGTCAGCTGATCATAGCTCATCTTCTAAACAGTCAGTTGATCTAGAAGTAATCAACTCTCTTTCAATAGAAGAAACTATGAGTAAAAAGAATGATGATCACATTGTTCCCATTTCTACCACTCCAAAGATTGGTCAAAAACTTTATAAAAACAAAGATCAATCCAAGGTGCCTGTAAATAAAGACCTAAGAAATTTACAGGATAAGCTTCATAAGCTGAATGGTCAAGTTAGTCAAATGATGACTGATAATTGTCAAATGACTAATAAGAAAACTCATAGGCATTCAAACAATGTTGTTCAATGCTCCAAGGCCACAAAATCCCAAAAATGTTATAAATGTGGAAGCAAAGAGCATAAGGTATTTGAATGTTCTTTAGAAGGGAATTCAAGACAACGGACTTGTATTGATAACATAGTCATTCCTCTCATACATAAGAAACCTAAAATGAAGTGGAAAGCTAGGTCCATTCCACAGGGATCCACTAAGTAGTGGATTCCTACTTGTGTCACTAACTCTTCTTTCATTCAATCTGTGCAGGGTGTTGGTTCATGGTTTCTTGATAGTGGATGTTCAAGAACTATGACAGGTAATAAGGCTTTGCTTAGTAACTACAAGAAAGAGAAGGTCCAAGGGTGCCTTTTGGTGACAACAATCATGGGCAAACTAAAGGCTATGGTGAACTTCATAATGGGAACCTCAAATTGTCCAAAGTTTCATATGTCAAAGGGCTGAAATACAATCTCATAAGCATAAGTCAATTGTGTTATGGAGATAATGAAGTCCACTTCACAAAGACAGGAGGCTCCATAATAAATAAAGAAGGTAATACAGTGTTAAGTTCCAAGAGAACCAAGGATGTGTATACACTTGAAATGTCCTCTGGTGACCCTTCAAAGGAAACATGTTTGTACTCCAAAAATAATGAGGATACAATTTGGCTGTGGCACAAGAGGCTTTCCCACCTTAACTTCAAAAATATCAACAAGCTGAGCAAGGGTGAACTAGTGTCAGGACTACCTTCTCTAGCTTATCTTAAGCCTAAACCTTGGACTGCTTGTGAGAAGGGAAAGCAACATAAGACATCATTTCCATCCAAGCAGGCCTTCTCAATTACAAAACCTTTCTATATGTTGCACATTGATCTCTTTGGTCCTGTTGCAAGTGCTAGTATTGGTGGAAGTAAGTATGCTCTTGTATTGGTTGATGAATTCTCAAGATACACTTGGGTTTTCTTTCTCAAAGCAAAGAGTGAGGCTGTTGAAGAGATTATATGTTTTATCAAGAAGATGGAAGTGTTGAATGACAATCTGGTGAGGAGTCTTAGAAGTGATCATGGAACTGAATTCAGAAATCAAACTCTGGAATCTTTCTGTGATGAGAAAGGGATATCTCAAAACTTCTCTACTCCAAGAACCCCACAACAAAATGGTGTAGCTGAAAGAAGAAATACAACATTGATTGAAGCTGCCATAACCATGTTGTGTGAAAGTAGGTTATCTTTTAATTTCTGGGCTGAGGCTGTAAGTTGTGCATGTTTCACACAGAATAGGTCCCTTATTATCAAGAGGCACAACAAAACTCCATATAAAGTGCTCAAGGGAAGGAAGCCAAGCATCAGCTTTCTGCATATTTTTGGTTGTCAATGTTTCATACTCAATCAAAAAGATAAATTGAAGAAGTTTGCTCCAAAAGCTAATGAAGGAGTGTTTGTAGTTTACTCAGTGATTTCCAAAGCATACAGAGTATACAACCTCAGAACCAAAGTCATACAATGAAAATGACTTTGTTGCTTCTTGTTCTTCTAATCATGTTTCAGGTGAAGAATTTAATGATCTCATGCAAACTGGAGAAGACTCTCCAGAGCAAGTTGATCCATCTCCACCAACTGCTCATGATGTAAATGAACCTGTTCCTATCCAAATTTTTAACCATGTACAACCATCGTCATCCAATCCTATACCTCTACTGAATAATGTGGAAAATGACTCAACATCATTGGATTCTAATTCCATATCACACATTCCCTCTTCAGTAGAGATACCCACAGATTGTAACAATGAAGTTATATCAGCCACTCAAAATGAACTCATTTCTACTGCTGATAACCAAAATATAACTTCTTCTCCCCAAATCCAAATGAATCTCAATTCCCAAAAAATCCAAAAAAGCCTTCAAAGACCTCAAGCACCATCCTCATAATCTGGTGACAGGCAATATAAATGATCCAGTTAGAACAAGATCAAAAGCTTGCAACATCTGTTTATACTCTGGATTTATCTCAATGATTGAATCAAAGAAGGTTGATGAAGCTCTCAATGATCCCCACTGGGTGACTGCCATGCAAGAGGAACTGGCAGAATTCAAAAGAAATAATGTATGGACTTTGGTACCCAAACCAAAGGATAATACCATCATTGGAACAAAGTGGGTGTTTAGAAACAAGCTAGATGAAAATGGGCAAATCATCAGAAACAAAACAAGGCTAGTGGCACAGGGGTATTGCCAAGAAGAAGGTATTGATTTTGATGAAACCTTTGCCCCTGTTGCAAGATTGGAAGCTATTAGACTGTTCCTAGCCTATGCTGCCTTCATGAACTTCAAAGTATTCCAAATGAATGTGAAGAGTGCATTTCTGAATGGATATCTGAAAGAAGAGGTGTATGTAAAACAACCTCCTGGTTTTGAGGAGTCAAGCTTACCTGATCATGTTTACTTTCTAAACAAAGCTTTATATGGTCTTAAGCAAGATCCAAGAGCCTGGTATGATACCCTCTCTTCTTTTCTCATTAACAAAGGTTTTACAAGAGGATGCATTGATAGCACTTTGTTTATAAGGAAGTACAAAGGTGATGTGATACTTGTGCAGATATATGTAGATGATATAATATCTGGGTCTACTAATTTGGAACTATGCAAAAAGTTTTCTAAACTCATGTCTGATAACTATCAGATGAGCATGATGGGCGAGTTAAACTATTTTCTTGGTTTGCAAATTAAATTCATTCATCAAACAAAGTATGTCAAAGATTTACTCAAAAAGTTTGATTTTGAAAATTGTTCTTCAATGAAAACACCTATGTCTACTTCTATCAAGTTAGGAAAGGACACTGATGGCAAATCAGTGAACATTACTACTTATAAAGGAATGATTGGGTCACTTTTATACCTCACTTTAAGTAGAACAAATATAATGTTTTCAACATGTCTCTGTGCAAGATATCAAGCAGATCCTAAGGAATTACATCTTGTTGTTGTTAAAAGAATATTCAGATATCTCAAAGGAACTCCTAATCTTGGTCTTTGGTACCCCAAAGACTCAGATTTTGAGTTAGTTGGATATTCTAATTCTGATTTTGCAGGGTGTACATTAGACAGAAAAAGTACTTCAGGTGGTTGTCAACTTCTAGGAGGAAGATTGATTAGTTGGTCTAGTAAGAAACATAATTTAGTGTCAACATCCACTGTAGAGGCAGAATACATTGCTATAGGAAGCTGTTGTGCTCAAATTTTGTGGTTACAAAATTAACTACTTGACTATGATGTGAAATTCGAAGACACCCCAATTCTGTGTGACAATACAAGTGCAATCTCCATCTCAAATAATCCAGTCATGCATTCAAAGACAAAGCATATTGAAATCAGACATCATTTTATCGGAGATAATATGCAAAAGAAGAAGGTAACTCTACACTACATCAACACCAATTTGCAACTTGCAGATTTGTTCACAAAGCCATTGGATGAAGCAAGGTTCAATTTCCTAATATCCAAACTACGTATGCTTAATTTTTAGATTAAAATAGTGATAATTTAGTTTGTGTTAATTTATAAGTGTTAAAAATCATGTGTTACTTATCTAAGCATCTCTAAGTCTTACTTAATCTGTGTAAACCGAGTAATTATGCTCAGCTGATACCTATCAGCTGATCAAACTTCCCTAAGATAAGAAGGAATTGCTCAGCTAAGTACTTCCCTCAGCTGATACTACAAATTTTCACTATCAGCTGATACCCCTCAGCTGATGCATTTCTATGATCAGCTGATGGTTCAACACTTAGTAAATTTTCATCTTTTATGTTCAGTTAATGCTTTTTAACCCTAGTTATTTACTCCGTCTATCAGATTTCATTTAATATCTAATTAATTTGTTTTCCATTAGAATTTTTGTCAGTATCTAACGATCTCTGTTAACTAACATTCGTAAATATCCCACTTCCTCTCTCATTCACCTTTACCTGTTCAAACTCTCCAAATTCCCGCTCTTTTGCTAAAAAGAACTACCCTAACTTTTATCTCTCCATATTCACTATTCATCATGTTGGGAAATTGGCCAAGTGATAGAAACTGTTGGATATGCAAAGGCAAAACTGTTACAGAAATTTTTGAGAAAACAGTTGTGACTAACAATTACTGTGAGTGTTACAACCGTTAGTACAAAAAGTTCAGAACTGTTAGTTCAATCATAACAACTGTTAGAAGACATTGAAGAGAAGACTGTTAGAAGAAACTCAGAATTGTTGTAACACCCGTAACCCTGGGCTAGGAGATTAGCGGGTTGGCGGTACGTGATTGGTTTGTTTTATGTGATTATGTGTTTATTTAGTGTTAAATGAAATTAATTTGAATATGAGTTTGTATATATAATAATATGTTACTAGTGAAGTTAGAAAAGAAAATATAAGTTATATGTTACTAATGAAATTAAAGGAAAAGAAGTACAAGTGTGTATGTATGTATGTTGGTATGTATGTATGTATGCGTGAGTTTAAAAGAATAGGATTTCAATAAAAAAAAATCAAGCTTGCCACCTCCTGCTTACTTTAAACAAATATGTATGCATACGTGGTGTATTATCTGTTCATTTCTTGAAAGTGTGTAAAGTGTTAGTGTGTGTATCTTGAGAGCAAAACCATTTGTGAAGAAAGTTGCCAAACTTGAAATCCTAAGATCAAGATTTTGTGATCTTTAATTTAAAAGAAAGGTATTATGGTGTTTGTAACTTGATATGATACATGTTGATGTGTTTAAGTATTCAAAAGTTTGAATTTATGTTGTTAAACCATTTTTGAAGCTTGAAAGAAAGTTGGTAAATGGGTTTTGAAGATTTGATGTTATGAAGGAGTAAAATCATGTTTTTGATGATCTATATGATTGGTAAATGCTAAATATGTGTTTTGGTAGAAGTTTTATGAAGTTGGAATGAGTTTTGGAGGAGTTTGGCTGTAAATCCGACACATTGAGGAAGAAGAAGAATCTGAAAATAAGAACTTAGCGGCGCTACGCCCTTTGGTCGCGGCGCGACATTCAAAAGAATCGGGATTTGGGGTTCGGTTTTAAGAAATCCGATTGTTATGTATAGATATGGGAAATCCGATTTATTAGTGAAATCCGAAGACCAACACAAATCCGCATGAAAATCCGATCCTAGTACAATCCGGAAGTGAAATCCGAATGTAGTTCCCGGTTTTGAAATCCAAAGCTCATCGCGGCGCGACAAGGTGTATGTCGAGGCGCGACAGGCCCAAATCCGATTGTTCTCTTACTTTTTATATATTTTGCTTGGTTTGAGTTGGTTTGTTTATTATCTGATTTAATTGAGATGTTTTGATAAATTTGAGATATAAATATATATGAGAAGATATATTTATATATTCGCGACTGATTTGATTGTTGTTGTGTTTTCAGGCAATCCAAAGACTTAGTAAGATTAGACTTCGGAGCCCGTGTTGATTTTGAGGTGAGTGGGCGTTGATCGCGGATGGTAAAGATTTCGGTTAATGTTATTGGTGTGATGCATGATTGTGATTGGATTGGATTGATTGAACTGTTGATTGTGATATTGATTGTTGATATATGCTGCATGAATATTTGGTCGATACGCACTCTTAGTATGATTTCGAGTTGCGTTGGGAAGTCAGCTATACGTAGGATTGGGCTGGGCTAGTTCACTGATTGGTTGAACAATGTTAGCCTTACTGGTGCATATGTTGCATCAGAGGGGGAGTGCATTGTGCCAATTCAGTGGAGAGATATCGGTAAACCTTTGCTTTGGCCGGCATTGGTTGTAGGTTCTGCACCGAACCGCCGGTCTTCTCAGGATACGTGGTTACATGCTTTGATATTGACTGTGAATGTTTGCTTTTGGTGTTTAGCCTGTACTCATTTAGCTTTGTGCTAATTCCCCTCAGTTGTTGCTTTTGCATGTTCGTGTTTGTGAGTTTGGCAGAAGGAAAGAAATGACCTGACTCTGATATTATTTTGAATGAAACGAGCCAGTAGCTTTTGTAAGACAACAATGATACTTTTGTTTGTGAACATTGTTTGTACATTTTGTAATTAATGGGTGTATGTAGTTAAGTTTGTTTATTAAAAGCTTCCGCAGCGTATTTAAAAAAAATGGCTTGTGATTTTCCGGTGTTACAGTTTGGTATCAGAGCCTAGGTTTGGCGATGCATGCACGGCTAGAGTGTTGCATTCCAAAATCTTGGCTCGTGACGGGTCAAGCTTTCCTTTGGGGGAATTAGAGTGAGTTAGAGTTGTCGGTTGTAGTTAGTATTTTGGATACTAACGGTTTCTGCTAATGAGTTATGAGGTGATGTGATTGTAACAGATAATGGCTGACAGAGATACTCCAATCCTTCCTCCTACGACCCAAGCTACATCTGAAGCACCAGTGACTGAATACTTGAATAATCTGGTTACTGCGGGAACATCGGGTCAGGCTCGTGAAGAGGAGCATAGTGATTATGTCTATCAACTAGAAAACGAGTTGGTTGAACTCAGAGATAAGATTCAAAGAATGGAACAGCAACAACAACAACAACAACCAGAACCAATCCCAGTGCCAACTATGATTTCTACACAATCAACAACTGCACCAGTTACAGCATCGCTACCACCAATGACTGAAATGATGCAGCAGCCTTTCTTCTATCCATATCCACAACCAGGAGCTTATCCGTTTGCGTTTCCTGGATACAAACAACCGTGCACCTATAAACAGTTTCTTGATTGTAAACCATCGGAGTATCATGGGAGTTCTGATCCCAACGCGACATTGAATTGGTTGAAGGAGATGTCAAATGAACTTGATGCCTGTAATTGCGAGGATGAATTGAAGGTTAAATACGCGTCAAGAATGCTGAGAGGAGATGCGTTGGTCTGGTGGGATTCCATTACCGGCCACTTTACTGAACAGCAACAGGGAAGCATAACCTGGAGTCAATTCCAGGAGAAATTGTGTGAACAATACTGTGGGAGTTTTGAGATGGCCAAGATCAAGAAGGAGTTCATGGATCTGCAGATGACCGGGAATATGATTGTAGACCAATTGATGAAACAATTCAACGAAAAGATGAGATTCGCCAAACACTGGGTACCGGAAGAAGAATCGAAGATTGCCCATTTTGTGGGGGGCATTGCACCCAGATTACCGAGGCGCCACCAGGTGGGCTACCACACTGTCCCAGGCTTTCACTTTAGCCAAATTGGCTAAAGGGGACATTGTTGCAAGGAACAAGTTGAGCGTGGAGAAACTTTCCCAGCAGAAGTCGAGATTTGAACACTATAACGCTCAACAGAGATAGGGAGGGCAGAGCAGCGGTGGTAGGCAAGGAGATCAGAATAGAAGACCTACTTCGGGTGGGTCTACCCAACGGGCACCTTGGTGTAGTAGGTGCAAATCCTATCATAATGGGCAGTGTACGGCCCAAACGAGGAGATGCGTGAACTGTGGCCAGTTTGGCCATGACTTGAAAAACTATAGGTTTCCGAGGAGTGTTTGTTGGAATTGTCAGAGGGAAGGACACCGTGTTGGTGATTGCCTGATGGGCAAGAAGACGGGGTCAGGGTCTAGAGGAGGAGGAGCTGGAGGGTCGTCTTCAGCGGGTCAAAAGCGAAAGAACCCACCCACTGCTGAGGGTCGGGCGTTTAAGATGACGGTGGATGATGTCACCACCACTGATGACGTGATCACGGGTATGTTTCTAATAAACTCTACTCCTGCTAGAGTATTGTTTGATTCAGGGGCAAATCTCTCCTTTGTTTCTGTGGAATTCTGTGATAGATTAAATATGCCTGTGATTGAACTTGCTACTACTTTAGAGATAGAAGTTGCTGATGGTATGATGGTTCCGGTCACGACTGCTGTGGCTGGAGCTAAAATTGATATAGATGGCGAGTGTTTTCCTGTTTATTTTCTTGTTATGCCATTGTGTGGATTTGATGTGGTACTTGGGATGGATTGGCTGAGTCTGAATCAAGCCAGTATCAAGTGTCACAAGAAGTTGATCTCGTTTCCACTAGCTGATGGTTCGCGAGTAATAGCCAAGGGAGAGAAGGCAGGGTCAGTGATCCCTATAATTTCATGTTTAAAAGCGAGGAAAGCGTTGGGTAAGGGGTGTGAATCTTATCTAGCATATGTGATTGATGGAAAGAAAGAGAAACAAGCAATGACTGATATCCGGGTGGTAACGGAATACCCGAAAGTGTTTCCAGAAGAGTTTCTAGGATTGCCTCTGGTTCGTGAAGTGGAATTTAAAATAGACCTAATACCTGGTTCTAGACCAGTAGCGAAGGCTCCGTATAGGTTGGCACCTTCAGAGATTCGGGAGATGATGACGCAGATTCAGTATCTGCTCGATAAGGGGTTTATTCGTCCGAGTTCGTCCCCGTGGGGAGCACCGGTATTGTTTGTAAAGAAGAAAGACGGTACGTTGCATATGTGTATCGACTACCGTGAGTTGAATAAGAGAATGATAAAGAACAAGTATCCGTTGCCAAGAATCGATGATTTGTTTAATCAACTGCAAGGAGCTTCGTTCTTTTCTAAGATTGATTTGAGATCGGGATATCATCGGGTACGAGTATCTAAGGAGGATGTGTCAAAGACACGCTTTCGTACGCGCTACGGGCACTACGAGTTCTTGGTTACGCCGTTCGGCTTACCCAATGCAACTGCGATTTTTATGGATTTGATGAATAGGGTCTGTCGACCATTCTTGGATGATTTTGTTATAGTCTTTATTGAGGATATTCTAATTTATTCAAAGACTGAACGAGAGCACGAACAGCAATTAAGACAAGTTTTGGAAACTCTGAAGAAAGAACATTTGTTTGCTAAATTTTCAAAGTGCGAGTTCTGGTTGAGGGAAGTTCAATTCTTGGGGCATGTTATTTGTAATGAAGGAGTGAAAGTGGATCCTTCAAAAGTGGAAGCCGTGATGAACTGGAATGCTCCAAAGACACCGTCTGAGATAAAGAGTTTTCTAGGTTTGGCTGGATACTACCGCAGGTTTATTAAAGATTTTCTAGGTTTAACTCGGAAAGACATGAAGTTTGTTTGGGGTAGTGAACAAGATAAAGCTTTCCAGAAAGAGTTGAACATGAGACAGAGGCGATGGGTGGAGCTGATAAAAGACTATGATTGCGAGATTAGATACCACCCTGGGAAAGCGAACATGGTAGCAAACGCCTTGAGCCGCAAGGGAGCGGGGAATTCCATTAAAATCATGCGTATGGAGATTGTATCTGATTTAGTGGATAGAATAAAGTCTGCATAGCTGGAAGCCCTGAAAGAGGAAAACTTGAAGAATGAACTAATGAAGAAACGTAAGGATGAGCTTACTGATGATTCTCGTGGATTGAAAGTGTATAAGACTCGTGTATAGGTCTATGATAGGTTCATTAATGTACTTAACTGCTTCTAGACTAGATATAATGTTTGCTGTGTGTGTGTGTGCCAGATTTCAATGCAATCCCAAGATGTCACATCTCTTTGCTGTAAAGAGGATCTTTAGGTCCCTCAAAGGCCAACAAAAACTAGGTATTTGGTATCCTAAGGATTCACCATTTGAATTGGTGGCATACTCTGATAATGACTATGGTGGAGCTAATGTGGATAGAAAATCAACTTCTGGAGGATGTCAATTTTTTGGCTCAAGGTTGGTGTCGTGGCAATGCAAGAAACAAACAACAGTTTCAACTTCAACAGCTGAGGCTAAATATATTGCTGCATCAAGTTGCTATTCACAGGTATTATGGATTCAGAATCAGCTTCTGGATTATGGTATGACTCTTTTGAATACTCCTATCTATGTTGATTACACAAGTGCTATCAGCATTGTTAACAATCCAGTGAAGCATTCAAAAACAAAGGACATAGAGATCAGGTTTCACTTCATCAGAGACTGCAATGAGAAAAAGTTAATCCAAGTTTTAAAAGTTCATACTGATGATCAGTTAGCTGATCTATTCACTAAAGCATTTGATGTGAGCAGATTTAACTTTCTAATCTCAAATATTGGAATGATTAACTTAGAGTAATGGTTTGTTAGCTTATCTTTCTATGCTTTTATGTTTTCACACTAACAGTTTGAAACTGTTAGTCTTTAGTCTAACAACTGTTTATGTAAGTGTTCAGGGATCTACAGTGCAAATTGCCACTAACAGTCTTCAACTGTTAGTACATAGGTATCACAACTGTTAGGCAAGCTGCCTAATCAGTTAAGGGGGAGTGTTATAGTTGAAGTTCATTAACCAAACAGTTTTCAACTATTAGCTCTAAATTTTCCTTCAACTGTTAGTCAAGGGTATTTCAGTCTTTGAACATATTCTGAGGCATTTTGAATTGCATTTAATATGCATTACATATATAAGCCATTCCATCCTCGCAGTTTTCATTACGCTTACTAAACTTCAATCGAACGCTAAACCCCAGACACTATTCGAAATCGCCATGGCTCCTCTTCCGTTTGTCAAGGAACACAACATGCTAGCGTTCCTCGGTAAATCTGCAGAGTTGCATGTCTTCCATGACATGATCGACTACCTTACACTGTCAAACCTCAACACTGCTCTCACCATCAATCCAACTATCTACACTTCCCATCTCGATCAATTCTGGAGAAATGCTACACTCACTGAAGTAGATGGAGTGCAATGGATCACTTTAAATGTTGATAATCATGATGTTTCACTCTCTGAGCACACCATTCGAGAACAACTTCACCTTGATGATCTTGAGGGTGAGTATTCTGATTCAGTATCCTTGGAATTCTTGTACGAGGAGTTGGTTAAGCTGGGGTATGAGGGCCCTAGGGGAAAGGGTACCTTCTACAAAGGGCAATTTTGTGCCTATTGGAAATATTTTATCCATACTTAACAACAATTTCTCAGCCCCAAAAGAACTGGATGGAACGAGTTTGGAAGCAACATTGCTCTGGCCTTAATCTGTTTGGCCAACAATCGTTGCTTCAACTTTTCTAAATTAATCTTTAATGGCATGGTAAAACATCTCGGGACCAAATATGGTCTCTTTTTTATGTACCCCCGATTTATGCAAACTTGTTTAAACTCTTTATTGCCAAATCTTCAAACTCACAAGAGGGTCCTGATTCCCTCTGCTTTTGTGGCCTCCACATTGAGCAAATTGTTGATCAATGGCAAGAATTTTTCTGGTGCCATTACTCCACCACTCTCTGCAATGGAGGAGTTTCTTTCAAGAAACAGTGCTGCCAGAGTTGAGCATGAAGCCCAAATCATTGCTGCACCACCAACTCTGGAACCCACAGCTCATGATACTCAAATATCCCCCTCTGCTACCATTTCTAAAGCTACAACACAATCCCCCTCTCTTATAACATTCAAAAAGAGGAAGAGAACTGTTGGTGCTCCTTCCACCACAGTCCCAATCTCCCCAACTGTAAGCCCTGCACAGGTGCATTCACCTGTGTAGAATATCCAAAGGGAACCTACTGTGTTATCTCCCAAGCACACTGAGGAGGTGATCACACCAAGGGAGAGTGATCATGTGGTTCTTGAGGCTGACATTACTGTTTCATCCGCAAGGGGTGAGCAGGACAGTGTTAACATAAGTAAGACCTCAACCACGGCAACAAAGGCTGGTCAAACAGCTTTTGGAAATCCCCAGTACCAAGAACAAAGGGGTACTGGTGAGGGAACTTCTAGGAGTGACCCACCAGTTATATCTGCCGACGATATGTTTGAGGTGGCAACACTTGCCGACATTGAGGCAAGTATGAAATAAAAGGCATTAACGAATCCCGACCTTGTACCATTTCTTGCTGCCTTCCTCTATCTCAAAAAGAGGAACACCCTACAAGACAAGCTTCTTGCCAAGAATAATGAGCTTACCATCAAGCAAGACAACCAAATCAAAGTCTTGTCAACTACTCTCAAGAAGGCTACAGATGTTCTTCAAGCCAATGATCAAATGTTTAAACAGATTCATGCCACTCCTCCTCAAACAGTTCCAATCAAAAAGGGGGAGAAGGCAATCATAAAGGAGCAAGTGAAGAGTGTGAAATCAACACAAACAGCTGCACCAGATACTCTAACAGTTGCAACTCCACAAACAACAGTTGCTCCAGATCAACTCAAACAGATGCAAGTGCTCAAACAGATGAAGATAAATTGTCTGCAGTTGATAGAGTGTTGATAAATAGGATGATCATGTCTAGAGATTATCCAACAACAGATGTATTCAAAACATGGTCTAAAGTAAAGAAAGATCATTTGATTGCAGTGGGAGCTCAAACTCTTAACATCAGTACATTCAAAATGGCTCAAAAGATTGATGATGGGTGGCCAGATGGAAAAGTTTCAAAGCTGGATCTAATTGCACCTAAGCCAGGGTTCAAAGGCATTGCAATTTCTGAATCAAAGAAAGATGAAAAGTTGCCTCCTGTGCTAGGTAAGGGAAAGGAAGTTGTTGTTAATATTCCCAAGCTAAAACTTTTAAAAGAACAACAAGAAGAGCATGATCATGAGCTAGCACAAAGGCTGAATGCTGAGATTGAGCAACAAGAACAAAGAGATCTAGAATTAGCTCAAAAGATGGCAGCTGAATTCACAAAGGAGATTGATGAGGAAGAAAAGGCAAAGAAGGCTGATAAGGGAGTGAAAAGAAAAAGAATTGAAAGGAAGAATGCAGCTCCACCTCCCAAGCCAACAGTTCAAAAATCTAAAGAGAAAGCTACAGCTGGTATGGTTCAAACCATATTACAAGACAGACTCAGAGTGGAGGTTGAACAGAAATTGGAAAAGCTAGTGGAAGTTCAATTAGGTCAAAAATCCCATATCACTGAGTGGAGATTTGAATTCTTAAGGATTGAAACAGGGAAGCAAGGGGTAACAATTGTGAGAGAACATGTACCCATTGAAAGCTATGCGAGCTTCTTACAATTAATGGAAAGTGTGACAAGAAGAGATGTGCAAGAAATGTATGAATATGGTCTAAGTCACTATGGAGAAGCTGCTGGAATTGAAATCAGAGTGCTAATGAGGCATTCAACGAGCATATGTAATCCTCTGAAAGTGATGCCGATGCTTATAGCTGAGGAGGCATTCCCAATAAGTACTGTCAAGGTATATGCTAAGTCAAAGACTTATCACATTGTGATGGGAAATGCAATAACTCAATGGTTTGATATTGAATTCATATAGCACAACAAAACAAAGCTCTTATATTTGATGAAAGCAAAGTTCTTTGCCCCTGCTAAAGTTAAAGAAAATCTTCTTCAGAGGCTCAAAGAAAGGTTGGAATTTCTACAGTTAAAGAAAGTATAATCTTCTTTTGATTGAAACAGTTTGACTTTGCATACGTTTTCTGTGGTTGAACCCTATAAAACAACTTAAATATATTGTTCAATACCTTAAGTTAGGGGGAGATTGTTGGGAAATTGGCCAAGTGATAGAAACTGTTGGATATGCAAAGGCAAAACTGTTAGAGAAATTTTTGAGAAAACAGGTGCAAACTGTTACATTGGTGTGTGAAAACAGTTGTGACTAACAGTTGTTGTGAGTGTTACAACTGTTAGTATAAAAAGTTCAAAACTGTTAGTTCAATCATAACAACTGTTAGAAGACATTGAAGAGAAGACTGTTAGAAGAAACTCAGAACTGTTTATTCAACAAACAATTTCTGTTGAGCTATTCATGGAAACTACTATCTTTGTGAATTTGAAGGATATCTTATCAAGTTGGAAGATTATCAAGATTATCTCGCAAGATAGAAGATTAACTAACTTCCATTAATCAAGGAAGGTCAAGAGTTTATAAATACTTTGTTTAGAATATTTTGTTAGTATCGATAGTTTGTAATTCAACTATGTCAGAGTTTACACTCATTCATATTGTTTATAGTTTTCAGAAAGTGTATTAGCCTCCAAGTTTCTTTGAAACCTAAGAACAAAGTGTGTTCTTTGTCTAACAAAAGAGTTAGATTGGAGGTGTAGGTGAATATTGTAATCATCCTTGATTATTAATAAACATCTTGTGTTTTGAAGTTATTCATTGAATTGATTAAATTGTTCTTGTGATTAAAACCTTTATTAATCAATTAAGTGTGATTCCGCAACTTCTTAGTTGATTGTGATCAAACTCAAATATTGTCTTTTATACAACTCTGATTTAAATTCAAAAGATAATTCTTGTTATTGATTTT
Source organism: Dittrichia graveolens (assembly GCA_038502395.1). NCBI lineage: Eukaryota > Viridiplantae > Streptophyta > Magnoliopsida > Asterales > Asteraceae > Dittrichia > Dittrichia graveolens. Next base: position 25,630,145 of record JARJIL010000007.1, read on the forward strand.
GGTTATATTCGATCCTGACAAGTGGTATCAGAGCCTTAACATTAAGGTTCCTTTGATCACCAGTTGAAGATTTTTCACGGATCTACTGTGTTTTAGTGTTTTAAAGTCTTTCTAAAGTTCTATTGTGAGTTCTCAATCACTTTATTGCAATGGAGTCTGGTGGATCTTCTGATAACACTGGATCTGGGTCAAACATTCGTGTTCCCATGCTCAAACCAACTGATTTTGAGATGTGGAAACTGACAATCAAGTAGCATGTTCAATTAATGGACTATGATGTTTGGGAAATCTTTGAGAATGAACCCACAACTCCTATTGATTTAGATGAAACTGAAAAACCAAGGAAGAAACCACCACCAAAAACAGATGCTGAAAGGGAAGAGAGGATGCTTGAGATGAAAGCTCTTAGCATTCTTCAAATTGCTATTCCGAATGAGTATCAACATCAGTTTAAGAAGTTTGAGAGTGCACATGATTTATGGAATGTTTTAGAGAAAAGGTTTGCAGGGAATGAAAGTTCCAAAAGGAATCAAAGGGATCTTCTAAAACAAGCTTATGAGAACTTTTCTAGTGGAAAGAATGAGAGTATTGATATCGTCAAATTTAGATATATATTTTAAGCGACATCAGTTTTATTTTAGCCTGTTATTGTTCGTAAATAAGTAAAAGACACTTAATTATCATCATTTATTGAATTACAGGTTAAAAAGGCGGAATATGAGAAGTTTTGATCAAAAAAGGGAAGGAACCGAAGAAATAAAAAAAAAGATGTCCGCGCTGACACACCTCCACTATTTTGATCATATTTCACTCATACGAACTCGGATTGAGGTGATTCAAAAGGTCACGAAAACTAGACTCAGAGTGCGACAAAATCGCGTCTATGGTCAAAGTCTAAAAAAAGCTATGTCGCGGCGCGACAGTTAATTTGGTCGCGGCGCGTCGCTACCTGATAAGAAAATATTCAAATTTTAAAAGAGTTTTGGATCGCGTCAGACTCACTCGTCGTGACGCGACACTTACCCGTTGCGGCGCGACGCCCCTGTTTTCAGTTTTCTATATAAATGAATGTCCAGATCGATTTTGGGGAGAACCCCAAAACGCACATCAAGTTTTTGACACCGTTGCCGGGGAACGGTTTTATTTTGGTATAACTCGACTAATTCTTTATTAGACGATCCTTCCCGCGAGTTTCGGCTCAAAAGGAAGTTACTTTTCATATTTTAGTATTTAGTGCCTAGTCTAGTCGTTTCGTGCGCTATTTTGGTTTTCTGTTGGGAGTCCATCCTTAAGGATTTGCTAAACGAATTTTACGATGATGGCATCGAACGGGATAATTACGATTTTATCCCAAAAGATGATGAGAATGACCAACCGATTGGTTCTCCTGATGAACCACATGTTAGTCCTGAACCGTACTATTCAGACGACTCCGATTCTAACGACAGTATACATTTTGAGCCTTGTGTGGAGGTGGAGTCGAGAGAAGATGCTCAGTCTGATGGAGATGTTCTGGAGTGTCTCGCTGACCTGCTTGAGGAACCAGAAGAATATCCAGAGGATGAATCGTCGACCCTCGTTCAACCAACACCCGCGTTAGGTTTAGAACCAAAACCTGTATGGGGACCCTCCCTTCTTGAGAGAGAAGAGGTGGAGAATTGTGCAGATGAAATCTTGGACTATCTGGAATTTCTACTCTTCGAGGAGGACGCTCCGAAATCAGAAAAGGAGGTAACCACGGGATCGAGTGAGGAGTTGGAGTCGCATTATGGAATTCCCTTGGCACCGGGAATCCCGTGGCGTACTTTGTGTGCGGAGAAGGATCAGGCAGATAACTTAGACAGCATCGAGAGCCGATTGGAGTCTTTGCTTGAGTCGCTATTGAGTTCACAATCACGGGGAGGAACCAAGATTCAGAACGTGAGAGAGATGTTTTTAGAGATCGAGACGGCGTCGTGGAACACAGCACTAGCTTCAGCAATCAAAATGGGTAACAAATATACATCACCCGGTATGTATAAATATTACCACCCGCACTTGATTGCGAGTCTAGGGTCATTCGTTCGAAGTCAAAATAAATAAATTCGGAGTCAAGCTAGAGACTCAGACAAAAACAAGCGCTTCTCGGGAGGCAACCCGTGGTTAGTTTCGGTTTTTCTTTCTTCTTTATTTTTCTATTTCATTTCCTTTCTGTTCAACTTTGTGTGTGTGTTGCCTAGAAACCCTCACGAGACTATAACTCGTCCACTTGGGCTACCGAGGGGTTTAAAGGCTTGTTGTATACGCTAAATGCAACCGTGATCCCTACGAAAGTGAGTTAGGTTTTTCTTTTTGTTTTTAGGGAGTCCTAGCCTAGATAATTCTTCATATATGCTTCTGAAATTCTTCATATACAATCACATTTAGACACTTACGATCATTTGATATTTATATTTATTTGTATGTCTGGCGTTATGCTTTGAGTGATTTATATTTCAGCGAGGGATTTTAATTTATGGAGTACACGCATATATGCTAACATCTATATGCTCCGAGTTTTTCTAAACTTGTTCTACCTTGTTATATTTTTATTGTGTACAATGGGGACATTGTACAATTTAAGTGTGTGGTAGGGGGTTAGAAAATATTTCCTCGCTTGAAATTTATTTGTCCTCGTGTTAAATTAATATTGTATTTGGGCGTTAAATTTTAAATTTTTAATATCATTCGAGTTAAAGTTATATATTATTTATGATTGTCAAGATTGTTTATTTATAAACATTTCATAGTTATATTTAACTTTTATGTATAGTGCTTGTGGCTTTTCGCCAATTCCTTATAAATTTGTTTTTATAGTATCCAAAATTTTAAATTTTGAATTGCTGCAATAAATTATGAGGTTAAGCCCTTTTTGAGTCTAAGCTTGACAAAAATAGACTGAGTATGAATTTTCAATTTTTATAAATATATGTTTAAAAAGGAAAAAAATGAAAAAAGCAATGTGCAAAAAATGAAAAATATATGCAAAAGTGCTAGAAAAATATATAAGTCAAATACATGGCCTTTGGAACTCGAATTAGTAAACTCTAAGGGGTTTTCTACACCTAGCCACCTAAAGCCAACTGGTTTGGGATCGGTTGAGTTGAGGATTCGCTACATGGGTTCCATAGAAAGTCATAGACTTATAAAAAAAGAGCTGAAAAGATAAAAAAACATATGTGAAAATAAAGTTGGAAATCTGCAATAAGTCTAGAGGTCAGGGGATTTTTAAGGGGTAAATTAACCAAATTAAATATAAATGCAGTTCTTAAGTTAAGGTTTGGATATGTATAAATGAAAAAATCATTTGGGATGGTTGAAAAGTAAATATGGATCAAATCATGAGTATGTGCATAATTCTAAGTATATCAAATGTTTTGTTTTTAATCAACCTTTTTGACATTTGTAAGTGATATTTAATTTTTCAAAGAGTGGTATTGATTATTTAAGATTTATAGCCTGGATAGAGTTGTAGTTTGCTTGGGGACAAGCAAAGTTCAAGTGTGGGGTATTTTGATATCGTCAAATTTAGATATATATTTTAAGCGATATCTGTTTTATTTTAGTCTGTTATTGTTCGTAAATAAGTAAAAGACACTTAATTATCTTCATTTATTGAATTACAGGTTAAAAATGCGGAATATGAGAAGTTTTGATCAAAAAAGGGAAGGAACCGAAGAAATAAGAAAAGTTGTCTGCGCTGACACACCTCCACTATTTTGATCATATTTCACTCATACGAACTCGGATTGAGGTGATTCATAAGGTCACGGAAACTAGACTCAGAGGGCTACAAAATAACTTTTATGGTCAAAGTCTAAAAAAAGCTATGTCGCGGCGCGACAGTTAATTTGGTCGCGGCGCAACGCCACCTGATAAGAAAATATTCAAATTTTAAAAGAGTTTTGGATCGCGTCAAACTCACTCGTCGCGACGCGACACTTACCCGTTGCAGCGCGACGCCCCTGTTTTCAGTTTTCTATATAAACAAATGTCCAGATCGATTTTGGGGAGAACCACCCAACATATACTACCCAAACTCTTCCAAAACACGTCTAAAAGTCATTCCAGGAGCTGTGGAGCTTAATTTGAAGGATTGGAGCTTAATTTAAAGATTAAAGTGGCTAGGAATCTTTGTTTTTACGGTGTTATCATTCTTCCCTTGTTTCTAATGTTTATTTATTACTTCCAGAAGCTTGATATGACTGTTATTGGCTAGTTTTCTTGTTTTCCTCCCTAGAGGAGATGATACTTTGTAAAGATGTTTGATTTCCATTTATTAGAACATGTTTTCATCTCATAATTTGTCTTATAAGCTCACCAATGATCCATATGTGTTAAAGATCTGTTTTTTTGACTATTTATATTCTGAGTTTATAAAAATTAGAGGACCAATCTATTTTTATAGATTTTATCATGATTAATTAGGATCAATAACTAATCTTGACTAGTGATTGATCATATCCTAGGCTTAGATAATCAAGAATGGAACTTTAATGTGTATGCTTGGCATTTAATGACCTTTATTTGTCAATTTAGCAATTTAATAACCAAAACAATTGTTAAAGGTTGAGTCTTGTTTGACACGAAATTAAATACGTCTAATTATGCACTTAAATGATTTCTTGACCATAGAATTGAATAAATGCATGATTATAGGGTTATAACTCGGACCAAGAGTCTATCCATTATAGAAATCGGTATGAGATGAAACAAATGTTCATTGCACGATTAATTGGAAATTAAATGTTTTGAAAAAGTAGAAATCGAATCTAGGGAGGGAAAGCTTTAATTTGATAAGTTTAATCCATAAAAATCTTTGCTTTTGTCGTTCTTGGTTTGCTTTTGAGTGTTTGCTATTATTTAGTGAGTTGGATTATAAAGTTTGAATCTTTATTGATAAGATTCTAAATTCCCCCTTTTACTGCTTTAAATTAGTTTAATATTTAATTAGTATAGTTATATTCAAAATCATACCCGTTCTCCTTGTGTTCGACACCCGTACTTATTTACTATACTACCATACGATTAGGTTCTCTTGCCTATTTGTGTTGTAGTCGTTAACTCAGATTTATAAATTTAAAACTAGTACGCTATACGCACATCAAGTATCACTCAGATTTTTTATAGGTTCTATAAGCTGGTAAGTCAACTTGAGAGTGCAAAAGTTAGAATAGAGCAAGATCAGATCAATAGAAAGTTTCTCAGGTCCTTAGGTGATGAATGGACAGTTTATGCTGCACAATGGAGAACTAAGGATTCTCTGGAAGATATAGAATTAGATGATCTTTATAACAGTTTGATTGTGTTTGAAGGGGAAATTAAGGGAAAAAGGAAGTCCATGACCCCTAGCCACAATGCTGATCTTCTTTCATCCTCAGGTATGGACTCAAATCTTTCTTTAACTAACTCAGTTGATGGTTGTGTAGGTACTGTTGAATACTTCTGATGCAGTGCTTGAAGCATTCTTAGCTAGTCATGCACATTCAACTCTTACAAATGAGGATCTTGAACAAGTGCATCCAGATGATCTTGAGGAGATGGATCTCAAGTGGTAGATGGCTGTGCTAACTGTAAGAGCAAAAAGATTCATCAAAATAACAGGAAGACAGAACATGAACTTCAGGGCTGATGGTCAAGCTGGGTTTGACAAATCCAAAGTAAGATGTTTCAAATGTCAACAGCATGGTCACTTTGCTAGGGAATGCAGATCTGGTGGACAAGGCCAGCATCAAGGTCAAAATTCAACTTCCACCTCATCAGCATTGGTCTCTCAAGAAGGTTATGGGTTTTATTGGAGTGATCAAGCAGAGCAAGCCACTCACAACAAAGCATTAATGGCATTAACTGACTCCTCCATCAACATGGATTCATCAGAAACAGAAGACATTCAGAGCATTCATAGGGCCAATCAAGGAGCAATCTGGCATGTGGATAGTGGATGCTCAAGGCACATGACTGGAAATCCACACTGCTTGAAGGATTTCAAAAGAATCAATGGAGTATATGTAGCATTTGGAGGAAATCCAAAAGGAGGAATAATCACAGGTAAAGGAGCTGTAGATGCAGGTAATCTTACTTTTAATGATGTTTTCTTTGTTGAACAACTCAAGTACAATCTGTTGAGTGTGCCTCAAATCTGTGACATTGGGAACAAAGTCTTGTTTACAGATACTGAATGCATTATCCTTTCAAAAGATTTTAAGTTAACTGAAAAGGATATTCTTTTAAGAACACCAAGAAAGGATAATGTTTACTGTTTGGATACACAAAACGTTGCTCAGCAGAATGTTTTAAGTTGTTTACTCTCAAAGGCATCTCATCATGAGTCTGCCATTTGGCATAGAAGGATGTGTCACATGAACTTTAAAACCATGAATTTGTTAGCTAAAACAGTTTGGATGTGTCAAAAGGAATTCTCATGTGATGATCATTGTATTGCTTGTCTCAAAGGCAAGCAACACAAAACTTATTTTAAGTCCAAAGAAGTTTCTTCCATCTCTGCACATTTACAATTACTGCATATGGATCTGTTTGGTCCTACATCTGTGGTCAGTATAGGGAGGAAAGCTAATTGTTTAGTCATAGTGGATGATTTCACTAGGTTTACTTGGGTTCAATTTCTTAGATCTAAGGATGAAACTGCTGAGTTAGTTAAATCTCTTATTCTTAGAATTGAAAATCAATCTGATTTGAAGGTGAAAGTCATTAGGTCTGACAATGGTTCTGAGTTCAAGAACTATGAGCTAAACAGTTTTTGTGAAGAAAAAGGGATTGAAAGACAGTATAGTGCTCCTAGGACTCCACAACAGAATGGAGTGGCTGAAAGAAGGAATAGGACTTTGATAGAGGCTGCTAGATCAATGCTAGCTGATTCTAGGCTCCCAATGACATTCTGGGTAGAAGCTGTGAACACTGCTTGCTATGTTCAAAATAGAGTACAAGTTGTCAAGTCCAAAGGGAAAACTCCTTATGATTTGTTTCTTAACAGAAAGCCATTGATCAACTTTTTGAAACCATTTGGATGTCCCTGCACTATCCTTAATACCAAATCACAATTAGGCAAGTTTGAAAGTAAATCAGAAGAAGGATTCTTTGTAGGATACTCCACTCAAAGCAAAGCATATAGAGTCTTCAACAATGTTTCTAGGATCATAGAAGAGAGCATGCATGTGTCTTTCAATGAGAATAGGATTAATGTTGCAGGTAATGGTCCTGAGTGGTTATTTGATATTGATGCACTAACCAAATCTTTGTCTTTTGAGCTTTCTACAGATCAGTTCCAGATGTCCCTACAACTGTTTGTACAGACCAACAAACTGCTTCCAACAGTTCTAACAGTTTTGAAACTGTTAGTTCAAATCCAACAACTGTTGATGAAAATAAAGTGTCTAAAGACTTTGTAGTGATTCCTTTGACTGAAAGTAATTCTTCTAATGCTGCTGGTCAAATAAATGATGATGCCGATCCTTCAAAGGACATGGAATCTCATGTTCCTCACCAACACCATGCATCTGGACATCAAACAGTTGCAGATCAAGTGTGTAACTCTTCTGGGAATGAAAGGGACTTGGATGTTGATATGTCAAATTTGAAGAATGAACTGCTTGAAGAGAACATCCCTACATCAAGAATTCACAAGAATCATCCAATAAGGCAGATTATAGGTGATCCTACCACTCCCATTCAAACAAGAGCTATGCTGCAAAATGAAAATAGTGGTGTACCTCTTGAACAATTTGATGTGAATGCCTGCTTTCTATCTCAGATAGAACCAAAGAAAGCAATAGAGGCATTAAAAGACCTTTCATGGGTAGAAGCAATGCAAGAGGACCTTTTACTGTTCCAAATTCAGCATGTGTGGAAGTTAGTAGAACTTCCTAGAGGCAAAAGAGCAATTGGCACCAAGTGGGTGTTCAGAAATAAGAAGGATGAAAGAGGAATAGTCATCAAGAATAAGGCTAGGCTTGTTGCACAGGGTTATACTCAAGAGGAGGGTATAGATTATGATGATGTCTTTGCACCAGTTGCAAGAATAGAAGCAATTAGATTGTTCCTTGCCTTTGCAAGCTTCAAAGGATTTAAGGTATATCAAATGGATGTCAAATCGGCTTTTCTCTATGGAACTATTGATGAGGAGGTATATGTGTGTCAACCACCTGGTTTTGAAGACTCAAAGTATCCTGATAGGGTATATAGGTTGGATAAAGCCTTGTATGGGTTACATCAGGCTCCTAGAGCTTGGTATGAGACTTTGTCATCTCATTTGATTAAGAATGGTTTTAAAAGAGGCACAATTGATAAGACATTGTTTACAAAGATGGTTAAAACAGAGATTTTACTTGTACAGATCTATGTTGATGATATAATCTTTGGATCCACCAATGACAATCTTTGCAAGGAATTTGAAGCCATCATGCATAAGAGATTTCAGATGAGTTCCATGGGAGAACTTACATTCTTCTTGGGATTACAGGTGAAGCAAAAGCCATCTGGTATCTTTCTCAGTCAATCAAAGTATGTCAAAGACATTTTGGACAAGTTTGGCTATCAAGATATAAAGCTGGCAAGTACTCCAATGGAAACACACAAACAGTTGGGAGCAGATCCTGAGGGGGAGGATGTAGACATACACTTGTATAGGTCTATGATAGGTTCATTAATATACTTAACTGCTTCTAGACTAGATATAATGTTTGATGTGTGTGTGTGCCAGATTTCAATGCAATCCCAAGATGTCACATCTCTTTGCTGTAAAGAGGATCTTTAGGTCCCTCAAAGGCCAACAAAAACTAGGTCTTTGGTATCCTAAGGATTCACCATTTGAATTGGTGGCATACTCTAATAATGACTATGGTGGAGCTAATGAGGATAGAAAATCAACTTCTGGAGGATGTCAATTTTTTGGCTAAAGGTTGGTGTCGTGGCAATGCAAGAAACAAAAACCAGTTTCAACTTCAACAGCTGAGGCTGAATATATTGCTGCATCAAGTTGCTATTCACAGATATTATGGATTCAGAATCAGCTTCTGGATTATGGTATGACTCTTTTGAATACTCCTATCTATGTTGATAACACAAGTGCTATCAGCATTGTTAACAATCCAGTGAAGCATTCAAAAACAAAGGACATAGAGATCAGGTTTCACTTCATCAGAGACTGCAATGAAAAAAAGTTAATCCAAGTTTTAAAAGTTCATACTGATAATCAGTTAGCTGATCTATTCACTAAAGTATTTGATGTGAGCAGATTTAACTTTCTAATCTCAAATATTGGAATGATTAACTTAGAATAATGGTTTGTTAGCTTATCTTTCTATGCTTTTATGTTTTCACACTAACAGTTTGAAACTGTTAGTCTTTAGTCTAACAACTATTTATGTAAGTGTTCAGGGATCTACAGTGCAAATTGCAACTAACAGTCTTCAACTGTTAGTACGTTAGGCAAGCTGCCTAATCAGTTAAGGGGGAGTGTTATAGTTGAAGTTCATTAACCAAACAGTTTTCAACTATTAACTCTAAATTTTCCTTCAACTGTTAGTCAAGGGTATTTCAGTCTTTGAACATATTCTAAGGCATTTTGAATTGCATTTAATATGCATTACATATATAAGCCATTCTCTCCTAGCAGTTAACATTACGCTTACTAAACTTCAATCGAACGCTAAACCCCAGACTCACTATTCGAAATCGCCATGGCTCCTCTTCCGTTCGTCAAGGAACACAACATGCTAGTCTTCCTCGCTAAATCTGCAGAGTTGCATGTCTTCCATGACATGATCGACTACCTTACACTGTCAAACCTCAACACTACTCTCACCATCAATCCAACCATATACACTTCCCATCTCGATCAATTCTGGAAAAATGCTACACTCACTGAAGTAGATGGAGTGCAATGGATCACTTTAAATGTTGATAATCATGATGTTTCACTCTCTGAGCACACAATTCGAGAACAACTTCACCTTGATGATCTTGAGGGTGAGTATTCTGATTCAGTCTCCTTGGAATTCTTGCACGAGGAGTTGGTTAAGATGGGGTATGAGGGCCCTAGGGGAAAGGGTACCTTCTACAAAGGGCAATTTTGTGCCTATTGGAAATATTTGATTCATACTTTACAACAATGTCTCAGCCCCAAAAGAACTGGATGGAACGAGTTTGGAAGCAACATTGCTCTGGCCTTAATCTGTTTGGCCAACAATCGTTGCTTCAACTTTTCTAAATTAATCTTTAATGGCATGGTAAAACATCTCGGGACCAAATATGGTCTCTTTTTTATGTACCCCTGATTTATGCAAACTTGTTTAAACTCTTTATTGCCAAATATTCAAACTCACAAGAGGGTCCTGATTCCTTCTGCTTATGTGGCCTCCACATTGAGCAAATTGTTGATCAATGGCAAGAATTTTTCTGGTGCCATCACTCCACCACTCTTTGCAATGGAGGAGTTTCTTTCAAGAAACAGAGCTGCCAGAGTTGAGCATGAAGCCCAAATCATTGCTGCACCACCAACTCTGGAACCCACAGCTCATGATACTCAAATATCCCCCTCTGCTACCATTTCTAAAGCTACAACACAATCCCCCTCTATTATAACATTCAAAAAGAGGAAGAGAACTGTTGGTGCTCCTTCCACCACAGTCCCAATCTCCCCAACTGTAAGCCCTGCACAGGTGCATTCACCTGTGTAGAATATCCAAAGGGAACCTACTGTGTTGTCTCCCAAGCACACTAAGGAGGTGATCACTCCAAGGGACAGTGATCATGTGGTTCTTGAGGCTGACATTACTGTTTCATCCGCAAGGGGTGAGCAGGACAGTGTTAACATAAGTAAGACCTCAACCACGGCAACAAAGGCTGGTCAAACAGCTTTTGGAAATCCCCAGTACCATGAACAAAGGGGTACTGGTGAGGGAACTTCTAGGAGTGACCCACCAGTTATATCTGCCGATGATATGTTTGAGGTGGCAACACTTGCCGACATTGAGGCAAGTATGAAATAAAAGGCATTAACGAATCCCGACCTTGTACCATTTCTTGCTGCCTTCCTCTATCTCAAAAAGAGGAACACCCTACAAGACAAGCTTCTTGCCAAGAATAATGAGCTTACCATCAAGCAAGACAACCAAATCAAAGTCTTGTCAACTACTCTCAAGAAGGCTACAGATGTTCTTCAAGCCAATGATCAAATGTTTAAACAGATTCATGCCACTCCTCCTCAAACAGTTCCAATCAAAAAGGGGGAGAAGGAAATCATAAAGGAGCAAGTGAAGAGTGTGAAATCAACACAAACAGCTGCACCAGATACTCTAACAGTTGCAACTCCACAAACAACAGTTGCTCCAGATCAACTCAAACAGATGCAAGTGCTCAAACAGATGAAGATAAATTGTCTGCAGTTGATAGAGTATTGATAAATAGGATGATCATGTCTTGAGATTATCCAACAACAGATGTATTCAAAACATGGTCTAAAGTAAAGAAAGATCATTTGATTGCAGTGGGAGCTCAAACTCTTAACATCAGTACATTCAAAATGGCTCAAAAGATTGATGATGGGTGGCCAGATGGAAAAGTTTCAAAGCTAGATCCAATTGCACCTAAGCAAGGGTTCAAAGGCATTGCAATTTCTGAATCAAAGAAAGATGAAAAGTTGCCTCCTGTGCTAGGTAAGGGAAAGGAAGTTGTTGTTAATATTCCCAAGCTAAAACTTTCAAAAGAAAAACAAGAAGAGCATGATCATGAGCTAGCACAAAGGCTGAATGCTGAGATTGAGCAACAAGAACAAAGAGATCTAGAATTAGCTCATAAGATGGCAGCTGAATTCACAAAGAAGATTGATGATGAAGAAAAGGCAAAGAAGGCTGATAAGGGAGTGAAAAGAAAAAGAATTGAAAGGAAGAAAGCAGCTCCACCTCCCAAGCCAACAGTTGAAAAGAAAAAGCAAACAACTCAGCCTCAACAGTCTCAACAAGCCCAAACAGTTCAAAAATCTAAAGAGAAAGCTACAGCTGGTATGGTTCAAACCATATTACAAGACAGACTCAGAGTGGAGGTTGAACAGAAATTGGAAAAGCTAGTGGAAGTTCAATTAGGTCAAAAATCCCACATCACTGAGTGGAGATTTGAATTGTTAAGGATTGAAACATGGAAGCAAGGGGTAACAATTGTGAGAGAATATGAACCCATTGAAAGCTATGCGAGCTTCTTACAATTAATGGAAAGTGTGACAATAAGAGATGTGCAAGAAATGTATGAATATGGTCTAAGTCACTATTGAGAAGTTGCTGGAATTGAAATCAGAGTGCTAATGAGGCATTTAACGAGCATATGTAATCCTCTGAAAGTGATGCCGATGCTGATAGCTGAGGAGGCATTCCCAATAAGTACTGTCAAGGTATATGCTAAGTCAAAGACTTATCACATTGTGATGGGAAATGCAATAACTCAATGGTTTGATATTGAATTCATATAGCACAACAAAACAAAGCTCTTATATTTGATGAAAGCAAAGTTCTTTGCCCCTGCTAAAGTTAAAGAAAATCTTCTTCAGAGGCTCAAAGAAAGGTTGGAATTTCTACAGTTAAAGAAAGTATAATCTTCTTTTGATTGAAACAGTTTGACTTTGCATACGTTTTCTGTGGTTGAACCCTATAAAACAACTTAAATATATTGTTCAATACCTTAAGTTTGGGGGAGATTGTTGGGAAATTGGCCAAGTGATAGAAACTGTTGGATATGCAAAGGCAAAATTGTTAGAGAAATTTTTGAGAAAACAGGTGCAAACTGTTACATTGGTGTGTGAAAACAGTTGTGACTAACAGTTGTTGTGAGTGTTACAACTGTTAGTATAAAAAGTTCAAAACTGTTAGTTCAATCATAACAACTGTTAGAAGACATTGAAGAGAAGACTGTTAAAAGAAACTCAGAACTGTTTATTCAACAAATAGTTTCTGTTGAGCTATTCATGGAAACTACTATCTTTGTGGATTTGAAGGATATCTTATCAAGTTGGAAGATTATCAAAATTATCTCGCAAGATAGAAGATTAACTAACTTCCATTAATCAAGGAAGGTCAAGAGTTTATAAACACTTTGTTTAGAATATTTTGTTAGTATCGATAGTTTGTAATTCAACTCTGTCAGAGTTTACACTCATTCATATTGTTTATAGTTTTCAGAAAGTGTATTAGCCTCCAAGTTTCTTTGAAACCTAAGAACAAAGTGTGTTCTTCATCTAATAAAAGAGTTAGATTGGAGGTGTAGGTGAATATTGTAATCATCCTTGATTATTAATAAACATCTTGTGTTTTGAAGTTATTCTTTGAATTGATTAAATTGTTCTTGTGATTAAAACCTTTATTAATCAATTAAGTGTGATTCCGCAACTTCTTAGTTGATTGTGATCAAACTCAAATATTGTCTTTTATACAACTCTGATTTAAATTCAAAAGATAATTCTTGTTATTGATTTTGGTTATATTCGATCCTGACACATCATCCCTACCAAATGGCCACCTATATTCCAGACCCTGCTGTCAACCCTGGTGAGAATGTTGCTCCAAACCAACCGATGAACATAACTCCAAACAACATTCTACTTTGCACCACCATCCCTGCCTCACGAGAAAACCAAGGTTATGAGCCAATGGTACAGTTTCTTCAGGCTCATCCTCTGTTCAAGAGCCTTACTGCTGATCCTCACTACATATACCCCACAATCATTACCGAGCTATGGTACTCTGCAACCTACATCGTAAATGACAATACCATCCATTGCACTCTAGCCCAAGGAAACTACCATCTCCAAATCACCACTGAAACTCTCCGAGAAGCCACTGGTATTCCTCACTTCCCACCTTACACCGCTTTTCCCTCAAGGACTCAAGTCCAAACCGTTCTGCAAACCATTGGATACAATGAGCCCGTTGTGCATGGCCAAGTGAAAGTATCTGCTCTTTCTCATCCTTGGAAATATCTAGCCAATGTGGTCATACGTTGTTTTGGTCCCAAATCTGGAAGCCACCACCTCATCAATCAAACAGAGCTTCTAGTGCTCTATGCCCTAGTCTTTGGGGTAAACATTGATTTTGCTCAAGTTATATTTCTTGATCTTATTGACAAGATTACTCAGAGCACGAACAAGAAATCATCAAGGTCTCAGGTGCCCTACCTTCGATTCTTAAGCCTGATAGCTATGAGGGAGATTGGCGAAAATTATTATTAAGCTTAACTAAACATCAAGAGCACATTCTTGTCTCTGCCATGGGTGAAAAGGTATTCCACTTTATTAAGGCAAACAGAGATTCTCCAATCACTACTCAAATGCAAGAGCTAATTGATGTTGCATATGATAGTGCTAATGCTGGTGATGATGATGAGAGTGGTGATGATAATGATGGTGATGATGCTGATGAAAGCCACACTGGCAACAACAATGATGGTGATGATGCTGGTGATGGTGATGCTGGTGAATTCACTCCCATAAGTCCAATGGTACTGAGTCCCCTTGGTGGTGAGGCTGATGTACAAGAACAAGAGATCTCTGAGCAACTCCTTGAGCTCATTTGAAACATCCTCAAATCGGGCCTATTCGTGCGCTCCATTTGGTATGTGAATTTATTTAAATGAATTAAATAAGAATATATTTGTAAGTATTAAAAGAAAATTAGCTATTGGTCAGTTAAATGTGAATTTAAAAAATAGTAATAAAATAGATAAATGTGTTAAAATATTAACTGGTTTCAAATGAGGTTTCCAAAAATAACCTCGTTAGTTGAAATGGTTATTCGGGTGTTGTGTAATATGTTGAAAAGGGGAACAAAATACCCCCAAGTGGATAATAGAGAACCAAAGTCGGTTCTCTTATTATCATGTCTCTGTACACACACAGAGACTCACAAAAAAACACACACACACACCTCACGCTTTCTCTCATCTTGTTCTTGAAGGAGATAACACAATCAAGGATCAATTGGAGCTACATTAAACAAGGATTCAACTCTAAAATATGTTCTTGTTCTTCTCATCATCATCATCTTGCTACTTGTAAGCTCTCTTCATCTTTGTTCTTCATTCAAGCTTTAGGCCAAAAATGGTGCAAACAAAATTAGCAATTGAAGCTTAGATTTTTGAATGGTAATCTGTTCTAATATCATCTACAAGTAGTTTTGGATTGGTTTTATGAATTATAGAAGCTAATTTGATTGAATTTCATGAATTTGACCAAATGGGTCTTTAATGGTGATTTGAGGATTCAAACATGAATCTGATGTTAAAGCATGATATGTTTATGTTTATGAACTTCAAATGATTCCCCAAACTTAGTGTATAACCTGGAAATAATTAAGAAAGGCTTGGAATTGGGTTTGGATGGAAAACACAGCAAACAGACCTGTTGTTCGTGTTGCTGGATGCAGTTCACGGCGTGAACTCCTGGGCAACTCACTGTTTTGCTGTTGTTTGATGGTTTGGGTACATGGGTTATGGTTGGATCGTTTTTATCACTTTAAGGGTATTTAGGGGTTAAAACTAGAATAATAGTACATGTACATGTTGTGTGGTAATCTAAATGAACTTCTATGTATGCAATAGGTAATTAAGCAATCAAGGAGAGCTGAGTCCATATTTGTGTTGTTTTTAAGCACCAAGGTGAGTACCGACTTCTATGAATGCTATAAAGGAAGGTTTGAATGCTAAATGAGTTACATGAACCTTGTATACTATTTATTGCACCTAGACTTGTATGTTTATGCATATAAGATTAGAAAACAAGTATTGACATGATAAATGATATGGTAGACATGTATTTAAGTACATGTACATATATTGTGATAATTTGATGAATACAAGTGTTATGTAAATGCATGCATGCTATGATCCTTTTAAAGGGTTAATGATGAGCTATGTAAACGTCCGGACATATATGTTATTGAAGGTCAGCTTCGGCTGGGTCTCATGGGCCTTCGGGCAATTGTTCGGGACCAATGGTACTCGAGTGCCATTCCTTTAAACTCTTGGGTGACCACCTTAATTGGCTAAGCCTAATGAGCCTATGGCTCCGTAACGTGCAGGTAGAATCACTTATGTGATGAAACCAGCACGGTTGGCAGTGTTTGATTCCCCCGGTGGTTGTTATTGAGCTGGACTAGCTATCTGGCAAGATATAGCACTGCTGGACATGTCAGCATTACCGCTATGTGTTAGGATAGCATTGAATGCTCATTCTTGAATCATGACTTGCTTTATTGTACTCATACCTATCTGTATTTACTAGCTATTTTAAATAGCTAATGTTGTTGATGTTTCCCTTTTTTACAGATAAAGATTAGGCTGGCCTGGTGAGACTGGGACTCTTGTGATTTTGTACAGGCTTTTGTTGGAACACTACTCTTGGTATTGATATATACAATGGTCGGTTTAGATTAATGTAACACCGGTTGGCATATTTGGCAATTTTTGTATTTTATATTGGTATATACGCCAAACATGTGTTTTTAAACTGTAATAGTTAATAGCTTGGGTTTGTTTATTGTTTTAAATTCCGCTGCATAGTTTTGAAATTCAGTTAAGTTAACAAACAGGTAAACATTCAATTTACAAACGGACCCATGCAGTGTGAAAACTCAAATTTTATCTGATTTTAAGGTTTCAAAGGCGGTGTTACATCATTGACAGGAGTAGGCACATCATGTCCCAAGGTAAGGACAGTTCTGATTCCACCTCGGAGGATATTCAAATGGTAGTCCCAACCTTTGATAGCCCATCCTCCTCTCCAGTCCATACACCTATCCAACAGCCAAGCTCTAGTGAACCTTTTGTGGTCACTAGTTCTACTCCCATCCGTAGCCCCATATATACAAGGTCAACAGAATTGACTCATTTTGAGCACTTTGAGGTAGTGCAATCCACACCTCTAACCTCAACTCCAATTACCCTTCCTCATGTTGAGGGGGAGCTATTGGATGTTGCCACCTTTAAGCCAGTGGATGTATCCTCACAACAGGATACATCTGTAAAAATGGGATATAAACCGCAATCTGAGACAGCCTCCCACAAGTTTTGATCTCATTGAAAGACAGACCTCAACCCAAGGTCATACTGTGTCTCCCCCACTATTGAGTCAGCCAATACCATTCACATTCTCCCAACAGAATGTGGATCCAATAAGGGATTCCTTACTATTGAGTGCATCCCACACTCACTCCACTTATCTTGCACCTCTAATCAATTCAATTCTTATACAAGCACAGCCTGCCAATACTAGTGGTACAAACCAACCACTTGTACAGGGCTCAACAGTCTTTCCCAATGAGTTTGAGCTTATACACCAAGGCTCAAATGAGGGAATACAAACCTTACCCAATTTCTTTGAACCTGTCTCCACCCCTTACAACTCTCAACCATCTACCTCTACCCAAACACCAAAACTTACCCTTATCCAAACCATAAACCAAAACCTTGATAACCTAACCCAAACCTGCACTCAACTGTCTAGACTTGGAAAAGACATTGAGTCCCTCAAATCCCCAACCCAACCCTCCCCTGCCCCTACTACCTCTCCATTGATCTTACCCACATCTTAACCAAAATAGAACAATTATCTACCCTTCTTCCTTCTCCACCACAAATTCCCATCCTACCTCAATCCACTATCTACTCCCTCAACCAAACCATCTCCAACCTACTATCCCAACTCCAAACCCTACGCCCAATCAACCCAAACATTTATGTCCCCATTCCTGAACAACTCCTACCCATGCCTTCCTACCTTAAAGGCATCCTTGATGACATTGAAGCCCTAACTGAACAATCCAGAATGAGTCATCTCTCATTGTGGAAAGCCCTAAAAGATCTCAAGGATGACCTCTCCCTCCAAATCTCTAAACTTACCTCTACCCCTTCCTCAACCCATACACCTACCCCTGTCCCTACTCTATCCCCAAAACCAACCATAGGTGACTCCACTCCTCCTTTTGATGATGCCAAAAAGGGGGAGAAACTCTCAAGTTCATCTAGGGAGGATGATCCTGATTCTGAAGAAGTGGATGCTGCTTATAATGAAACTGCTACAAAGATCTTACAGAAAGAAGCATCCAAAGCAACAGCTCCTCCTCCTAAAAAGAAAAGCACCTTCTGAAGGGGAGCAAAGGTTTCCAAAGAGATTAAAAAGAATGGCTAACAGGCCAAAGCCAAGAAGGAAAGTTGTTGAGGCTTGCTCTCCACCAATAGCCATTGAGTCTGATTCTGATGATGAGGATGATACTCCACTCTCTGACATCCTCAGAAGAAGAAGATAGAGCCCAAAACCATCTGCTCAACCAGTCCAATCAACTTCATCAGTCCAAAAGGCTTCAACCTCTGCTCCTAAAGACAAAGGCAAACAGAAAATGACATCTGAGCAAGTTAAAGCAAATGAACAAATGCAAAGGGAGCTTGCACTTAAAGAGCAAGAAGAAAGGGAAAATGCCCAAATGGCTCAAGCATTGGGTATTCCAGTTGAAGAGATCTACCAAGCCAAGGAGCTAGCATATCAGCAAGAACAAGAACAAGTTCAAAATCAAGCTGCTGCTCAACACAAACTGGCAAGGGAGAAATCTCAAACTGAACTACTCAAAGCTAGAACTCATGCGGATGCCATACAAACCCTCTTCAACCTTGATCTATCTGCTCCCTACAATCTTAGTCAACAAAGGCTACAAAGCTTCAGAGAAAAGATCAATATTTTGAGAAACGGAACAGAACCAACTCCAATCACAAGAGCCACTGTCCACAAAGGTGATGGTGAACCCTACCTCAAAGCAATAAGGCAAAACAACTTCAACAGGTGTGAAGTTGTATCATATGAGAGGTGTCACATCTATGGGTTCACAGAGTTAGTTGAGATCCTGTACATCCTCTTCAAATCCAAATCCAAGCTCAAAGTTTAACTCATACAAAAGATTCAAAATTGGATAGCTCTAGCGGTGTCACAAAGGGCCTTCACTCCAGATGACTATTATATGAATGTGCACACAGTTGATAATCTTCACAAAAAAGGCTCCAAGCCCTTTAAATCATTAGAGCTAAGAGAGGTACTGCCCCAGCATGAGTACTTGTATGATTTTGAGGGTCTCAACACAACCCTACCATTGAACATCACCCCTGAGCTTTACAAGTTTATAGTTATGCCTATTGAAGGTATATTCTTTCTAGACAGAGTTGGTACTTAGAGGTTCTTTAGACAGTCTGAAATCCACAAAGCTAGCAAAAGCTTTCTCTTTGGGCTAAGAACATCTACAAGAGGCAGAACTGAAAATGAGCATTTTGAAGCCCTTGTACAAGCCCAATGTGAAGTCTTAGCCGAAGCAGATCCCCATGCCAAAGATTTTGAAGTTAAAGAAGAACAATGGTGGGATGATTGAAGACTGATCTAACTTTGAAGACTTGTTGATTGTAAATTCTGTTTAGACTAGTTTAATTAGTAGTTAATCTCTGTAAACACTTCTGTACATTTCTTTATTCTGTTATTTCAAGTGATGTTTATGTAATTTAGAAAATCAAAAACATATAAAAATGGAAAAATGAAAAGATACCACAAAAACAGTACAAAATGGTACAGCACAGAAAAATATTCCACAAAAACAGAACAAAATGGAACACTAGAAAAGAAACCAAAAACAGAACAAGGTTCAAAATAAAAAGAGCTACCAAAAACAGATAGCTAGGTAGCCAAATGCACTTAAAAGTTTAAATCTTTTGTATTCGAAGTCAAACTGATTCTTCAAAAAGAAAAAGGTTTTGTCATCATCAAATAGGGGGGGATTGTTAGGGAGATAATCACTTCACCCTAACAATTAACTCTGACTCTCCTAAAACATAGAATTTGATGACAACCAAACTCTACATTCAGTATGACTTAGAAATAATTCAAACATGTGTTGTTTGAATCAGATTCTGTAAAAATATGCTAAGTATGGAACCATCTGAGCATCAGATCCTACTCAAAGTATCAGCTAAGGAGCATCAGATAAAGAAAATAAGTGAAAAAAACCATCAGCTGAGGAAAGTAACCCATCAGCTGAGTGAAGAAAATCGATCAGCTGAGTGCCTACACCATCAGCTGAGCAAAGACTATGCTCAGCTACTCCATCAGCTAACTGAACATAGTGAAGTCTCTACTCCACAGAAATAAAATCTCATCAGTTGAGAAATTCGTAGAGTTTAAGCATTGTGTAGAATCAAACTTGTTCATGTGTTGAACACTCTATATACATTAGTTGTTTTAGAGTTTGCGTGTCTATGTGTTAGACAAATAGATTGCCACCTTTTATTATACTTAAAATTTCTGCTTCTAGTACATGTAATTCTTAATTCAATATCAATAAGAATTATATAAAAGTATATCGGTGTGTCCTTAAATTTTTAAAAGATAAAGTTTGTATTCAAACCCCCTTCTACAAACATTTGTTGTTGTGTACTCAATTTGGGACTAACATATATATTATCGTGAGAATGAATATTTAGGTGAGAATGAGAGAATAAATCATAGCCTTCAATTAGATGATAATCTATTAGATCTAACGGTCATAATTCACCCGTTGTAATTCATAGTAGTCACAATTCATGGTTGGGTAATGAATAAAATAAAGAGCCAAATGTAGACGATCCGATCAAATCAAATGACGGGCCAAAAGATTAAGTCTCTAATTCTCACCTAAATCTTCATTCTCATTTAAATCTCCCTTGTATAAGTGTGTGTGTGTGTGTGTGTATAAGGGAGGGTTCAAATGAGAATTGTTTTTCATACGAGAACCAATCTTGGCCCTTGATTAAAATAAATCAATCGCTAATAATTTTGACGGCTAATGATTGACTCATTAATGACCAAGGCCAAAGCCTCACATATTAATGACGGCTCACACAGACGCAATTCACGGTTTGAAAAAATATATAAATGACCAAAATATCCCTCTTAATGAGTCATAAATGATATTACAAACAGTTCTCGCAATTCTCGTACGAAAAACAGTTCTAGTTTAAACTTTTCCATATATATATAAGCAAATAGTATTTTAGATAAAAGATGCTATAAAAATTATTTAATTACTTGTCTTTTTCTTAAATTGGGTCTAAGACTCTAGGCCTCTAGCATCATTCTATTATATATACTCTTGTTGAATGAGATGGGTTGTAAAAAACTATTGGAATTAAATAATTAATTATTGTTAGAATGTATATTAGCCCATTAGTTCATGGGCCTGTAGGGTTTAGTTTTGTCATGTTTTTGTGTCTTTAAGTACTTGTACCTTACTTTATTGGAGGAGTAATTCAGAAGAAATAAAGTTACGTTCTTTTGGTCTTCTCCCGTTACATGGTATCATAGCCTCATCCCGTGGGCATTCTATCGTTCCATATTAGAGTGCTCGTTTAATCTCACCTCCCCCGGTATTGGACCCAAGAGTGTCTGACGACTGTACCCCGCGAGTACGACCTCCGTCCGATCTGCCACGCGCTTATGTCATCTGCTTCACGTGTTTCACGCGCCGGCGGGTGTGCCTCCTGACTGCCGTTGTTCGCTGTCTGTTGCCTTCTCCGGTGTCGAGTTTCGAGTGTGACTTCATTCCAGGTGATATTTAGTCAGTTTTGTCTCGGTTTTGTATTCAATTGGAAGATTTGTTATCTTAGAGCACTGTTCTTATCTGATTGGAGATTGTTGGTTATATGGTTTACTACCCTTCGGGTGTTATCTAATTTCATCTATTCTATTATTATCATGGAAAATATTGATGGCAAACCCCGTGGTAGCGGGTCTAGTACACCTGATGGTTGTTAGTGATTTTCAGTTTTAGTCCTTTAACTTCAAAAATTATGAAAATAGTCACTATGGTTGTCATTTTGTTTCACTTTTGGTCCTTTAGGCTAACTCCAGTTAAATTTGACCGTTAGTCAAAGGGTATTTTGGTCTTTTTTCCATCTTATTCTTGTATCCAAACATCCTCTAACCTCTTTCTATCCCTTTATCAATTAATTATTAATTAACCTTTTCTCAAGATTAAATAATAATTAACTAATTATTAATAAAGTTAATTACTATTTTTATACATATTAATTACTGATTATCTTTAAAAAATTATTTTTTATTTTAATTATATATCTTATAAATATTCTTCAGTGTTTTTACTGTTCTCCATTCAGTTGTAGACTGAGATTCCTCATCTGCTCAAACAGTTCCAAACCATCATCCCCTAAACCATTTCCAGTGTACCCATTAATCATTAGATGCCAAGTACCCATATTTTTCTCAGACATATGATTGAACACTCTGCGAGCGTCTACCATGCTTCCACACTTGTTGTACATGTCGATTATCTTGTGATTCAATTGCATATCACCTCTATAGCTTGATCTCAAGAAGTAATCATGCACTTTCTTAGCATCCTTAAGCCTCTTGGATTTCCCACATAACACAAAAAGAGCACTAAAGCACACAGCATCTGCAAGTTCACCTTCACCCATCAATTCAATGGATTCTTTAAGCTTTCCCTCTTTGAAATTTCGGAGTCTGAATCGGGGCTTGTGGAGGATAATTTTGACGCTAATTAGGGTTCGTCGGATGAACGTTTGGCCTTAAGGGATAATTTTGACGCTGATTAGGGTTTTCCTGATAATAGTTTTGTCGTCCCACATTTGGGGGGTAATTCAAACGCTGATTAGGGTTCTCCGGGTAAAACCTTTGTTGCGAAACATTTGGTGGATAATTTTGAGGGGTTTCACGATTTGGATATCCCTGATTTCCATTACCCCAATCTCGTCGATGGGATACAAAAAAAGAGGATCCTACTTCGCTCATGCACCGTCTTTTAACCCTCCTACCGCTAGTAAAGCTAGCAGTCTAATAAAATTTCTGCATGTTAAGACAACACACTAGTACATTTTCATTGACCACTGAGACCAACCCCTAAGCCCGGTCTTTGAACTAATAAAGATGGCATAGTAGAAAACTTCAGACTGACTACTGATTGAGTTGCTGGTTCCAATGGTTAGGGTTTTTTTATCATTCGTTGGTAAATCAAAGTTGTTTGGTGCAGTTGATGTATAGACTGTTTTGAGGGTGTTACGATTGAAAATAGAAGCAGGAGATCATTGAGAACTTACCTTGAATGAAGAAGTGAAACTAGCTCTGTGAATCGCCATTAGAGACGCCATTGTTGTGGGTTTTAAGGTTTATAGTTAGACCCTAATGTGAATATTAAGAAAGATGAGTTGGTAGCATCGCAGGTGGTAGGGATGGGGTAGCATCGTAGGTGATAGGCTTCAATGGAAGTGGCAGCGATGGTGATGATGATGTTGGTAGATGAAGGGATATGTGGTGGAGTAGTGGTGCTAAGGCGGCGATGGAGGTTGCACCGGAGCTATCACGGTGGTCCATAGCAGTGGTGGTCGAGAATGGAGGTTGGACCGGAGCTATCATGGTGGGAGGGGAATGGTGGTGGTGGCCATATTATATAGAGAGAGAGAGAAGGAGAGAGAGAGAGGGTCTTGAACAGATTCCAAAACAGACTTTAAATATTAAATATCTTATTTAATTGAAAAGAAAATTAATAAAGGGTGTTTGGTAACTAAGTGTAAAGATAACCTTTAAATGAAAGTATTTGAAAATCATTATAATAGGGAAAACCTGTTTGGATACAAGAATAAGATGGAAAAAGACCAAAATACCCTTTGACTAACGGTCAAATTTAACTGGAGTTAGCCTAAAGGACAAAAAGTGAAACAAAATGACAACCATAGTGACTATTTTCATAATTTTTGAAGTTAAACGACTAAAACTGAAAATCAGTGACAACCACAGGGACCATTTTTGTAATTAACTCTAATAAACTTGATGGTTCAAAATTTTATGAATGGAGCAAAACTATTCGACTTTATCTCACAAGCATGGGAAAGAATGATCATCTCACTTCTAACCCGCCTGTTGACGACACCCTTAAATTGTGGTTACAAAATGATGCCCGTTATTTTTGCAAATAATGAATTTGATAGACTCTTCGGTCACTACTTTGATTAGTTATTGTGAGTATGTAAAAGATTTAATGGAGTACTTGGATTTCATATATTCTGGACAAAGTAATATTTCTTGAATTTATAATGTTTGTAAGTCCTTTCATCGTGGGGATCAACAGGATCGATCTCTCACTATACATGTTACGGAGTTTAAAAAGGTATACGAGGAACTCAATTCTCTTCTCCCGATAACTGTTGATGTGAGAGCTATGCAAACACAGAGAGAACATGTAGCTGTCATAAGTTTTTTGACTGGGTTACGACCAGAATTTGATGTCATCACATCCCAGTTCCTAAATGAGTCTATTATTCCTTCCCTTCGGGAAACATTTGCTCATATTCTTCGGAAAGAGAACATTCGATCTCCTCAAACTTCTGATCATCATAGTTCTTTGGCTAGTCAAGGGGTATCTCGTGGTAGTTTTCGAGGAGGATCCCAGGGAGGTCATAGAGGGAGTTTCAGAGGAAGAGGACGCCATAGTGACCGAACAACTGATTCACGATTTCCTAGTCGTGATTCCGTGGATGTTGAATGCTATTATTATCATGAGTTAGGTCACACTAAACGAACATATAAGAAAATCTTGGCTAGAAATCAACGGGGTTCTTCTACACATGTTGCTTCCGCATCTGATAACACTATTACTATACCTGCCAATGAATATGCTCGACTTTTGGGAACCATAAATTCAACTACTCCAACTGCTGCTTTTGTTGAGACAGGTAACTCTAGCAAAGGTTTATTATCTTCTGCTTCCAAATGGGTCATTGATTTAGGCACTTCAGATCATATGACTAGTAATCATACCTTGTTCTCTAGTTTTAATAAACATACATCCGCATCTCACGTCACAATTGTTGATGGGTCTAATCCTGCCATCCTTGGTTCTGTAACTATTGAGCTCATCCCCTCTGTTTCATTATCTTCTGTCTTGAGCTTACCCAACTTTTCATTTAACTTGTTATCCGTTAGCAAAATTACTCGTGATTTGAACTGTAGTGTCACATTTTTTCCTAATTATTGTGTCTTTCAGGATCTGTCAACGAAGAAGATTATTAGTAAAGTGCTGGAGTATGATGGCCTATATATATTTGAACATCAAGCACCATGTTTCTTGATTTGCTCAGGATCATCTTCTCCATTTGAAGTTCATTGTCGATTAGGTCATCCCTCCATACAGAATTTGAAGAAGCTATGTCCCAAGTTTTCTTATTTATCGTCTTTACAGTGTGAGTCGTGTCAGTATGCCAAACATAAGTGCGTCCATTTAGGTTCAAGAATTAATAAGAGGGTTGTGTCCCCATTTGAATTAGTCCGTTCTGATGTTTGGGGTCCGTGTCCTGGTTTCAGTTATTTTTTTACGTTTGTTGATGACTATTCTCGAACTACTTGGCTTAATTTTATGAAAAAACGATGAGACGTATTTACTCATTTTTGTTCTTTTTCTGCTGAGATTAAAACACAATTCAATGTCTCCATCAAAATCTTACGAAGTGATAATGCAAAAGAATATTTGTCTCAATCAGTTCAGTCTTATATGCTTCAACACGGTATTCTTCATGAATCATCCTGTGTTGACAGACCGGCTCAAAATGGGGTAGCGGAGCGAAAGAACTGTCATCTCCTTGAAGTGGCGAGAGCTCTTCTATTTCAAATGTCTGTTCCTAAAACCTTTTGGGCTGATGCTGTTGCTACCGCATGTTTTCTCATTAATCAAATTCCCTCAATTATGTTAGATGATGCAATTCCATTTTTAATTATGTTTCCTACTAAATCGGTGTTTCCAATTGATCCCAAGATCTTTGGAAGTACTTGTTTGGTTCGTGACACCAGACCATCCATCACTAAGTTAGATCCAAAGTCTTTGAAATGTGTCTTCCTTGGTTATTCTCGTCTTCAAAAAGGTTATAGGTGTTTCTCCCCTACACTTAACCGATACATTGTATGTCGCGATGTTACATTTCATGAACACTTGCCTTTCTTTTCAGAGTCTCTCTCTTGCAGTCAAAGGATAGTGGTGATTGGTTATTCTATCCATTGCCTATCTCTAAAAGTCCTACCACGTCGAACCCCACATCCCCTCCAGAGTCTACTAGGCCACCGATTATTCATGTATATCATACGCGTCAACGAAATACAACAGACAACATTCCTAGACTAGTACAATCTTCATCTATAGATCCCCCATCTTCGTCTACAGATCCCTCACCTGATTGTCCTCGTAGAGCGGGAGATCCTTTACCTTCTGGTGTCGAGGTCCCTGCCCTTGATGTTCCTATTGCTCTTCGAAAAGGTAAACACTCATATACTTACCCTATTGCCTCCTTTTTTTCCTATGATAAACTTTGTATGCGTTCTCGCTCTTTGGTTTCTACACTCGATTCTATACGTATTCCTAAAACTGTTGGTGAAGCTTTGACCCATTATGGGTGGCGGGATGCTATGATTGATGAGATGAGTGCTCTTGATCATAATGACACATGGACCTTGGTAGAGTTACTTGCCGACAAAAAGGCAATTGGTTGTAAGTGAATTTTTACGGTGAAAGTTAATCCAAATGGATCCATTGCTAGGCTAAAGGCAAGGTTGGTTGCTAAAGGTTATGCTCAGACCTATGGCATTGATTATTCCAAAACATTTTCTCTGGTGGCTAAGTTAGCCTCTGTTCGCTTATTTATCTCGTTAGCTGCTACGTATAACTAGGCGCTTCACCAATTGGATGTGAAAAATGCTTTCTTACATGGAGATTTACACGAGGAAGTTTACATGGAGAAACCACCTTGGTTTGTTGCTGAGGGGGAGTGTGGTAAGGTTTGTAAACTACGAAAATCCTTGTATGGTTTAAAGCAGTCTCCTCGTGCTTGGTTTGACCGGTTTAGTGAAGTGGTGACTGAATTTGGGTTGAGGAGGAGCTCATATGATCATTCAATGTTCTTTTCTTCATTTACTTCTGGATGCATATTGCTCGTAGTATATGTGGACGATATAGTGATTACGGGCAATGATGAAACAGGACTCCAGAAATTGAAAGATTTCCTTGCATCTCAATTTCAAACTAAGGATCTAGGCCCTCTGAAATATTTTTTGAGAATTAAGGTGTCACTTACTCGCAAAGGGATTTGTTTGTCCCATAGGAAATATTGCTTAGATATATTAAATGATTCAGGGTTGATAGAAACAAAACCTTGTGAAGCTCCTATGATCCCAAATGTAAAGTTAAGAGCAAATGATGGAGATCTACTTGAGAATCCAGAAAAATATAGAAGGATTGTGGGAAAGCTAAACTTTCTGACCATTACGCGCCCTGGCATTGCTTTTCCAGTGAGTGTTGTAACCCAGTTTATGTCATCTCCAAGACCTCACATTGGGATGCTGTGAGTCAGATTTTGAAATATTTAAAAGGTGCTCCTAGTCATAGGATTGTTTATCGAAATCATGGTCATCATGTTATTGAAGGGTTTACAAATGCCGACTATAATGGGGATCCTACGAATAGACTCTCTACTATCGGCTATTGTGTGTTTATTAGAGGAATCTGGTGTTTTGGAAGAGTAAGAAGCAAAATGTTGTCTCCCGGTCGAGTGCGGAAGCTGAATACAGGGCTATGGCTCAAACCACATGTGAACTTATATGGTTGCGTAATTTACTCGATGAGATTGGGTTCACTCAATCTAAACCAATGAACTTGTGGTGTGACAACGAGCCAGTAATTCATATTGCAAATAACCCTGTGTTTCATGAGAGAACTAAGTATATTGAAATAGACTGCCATTATACTCGAGAGAAGCTAGAAGATGGAAACATCACAGCTGATATCTTTACTAAAACGTTATCTGAGAGTCGAATATCAAATATTTGTAACAAGCTAGGCATGATTAATATCTATGTGGGCATGATTAATATCTATGCTCTAGCTTGAGGGGAGTGTTAGAATGTATATTAGCCCACTAGTCCATGGGCCTGTAGGGTTTAGTTTTGTCCTGTTTCTTGTACATTACTTTATTGGAGTAATTCAGTAGAAATAAAGTTACGTTCTTTTGGTCTTCTCCCGTTACAATTATATTTGCATTTCAAAAAAAAAAATTATCCTTGCCGAAGTACATAGCAAAGTATCTTTAGACAAATTCACTTCACCCTTTGAATATTTATAGATGTTAGAAGATGAAATCATTTCCTACTCGTTTTTAGAAGGAAAGGATTGAAGTTATCTTAACTCCAAATCTCCCGTCTTTTAATAAAACTCAAAAACACCTTTTTTCGCTTATAAATTTAAAATAAAAAAAAAAACTCAACAACAATGTGAGAATATCCTCCCCCCTCCCCCTTCTTTCTTCATTTTTACACATTTCACATTTGTTTGTAACCAAAAACTTTGAAGAGCAAGTGCAGAAGTCGTATTCTGGTCAAATGAGTTATAATTTTCAACAGCAAAATGAAAGAGTAATTAAAAGAACAAATATGTATTCAAAAGTAGACAGAACATCAGCCGTGAGAACCCGCAATATATGCACAAATTGAGGGTTAACATTAGTTTACAAACACATTTCCGTCGATACGAGCCTTTAATTTTCATAGTTACTGCAAATGTATGCTAAAAACAACAGGGCGAGAAACTCGCATCAGCATATTTAGGGGTCAACCAAGGTAAGCCATATACTATTGAAGTGGCCCATGGGTTGGACCCACTGCAGGAGCCGGGAACACAGCCGTTGGTGGCGGTGGCGGTGGTGGTCCCGCCATAGCAGGTGGTGAAATGGTGACCTGCAAACCACTATGTTGCCCTGCTTGCATCATGAATGCCACATCAGCAGCTGCAGCCAATCCTGCCAGCCTTTCAGCTTCCTGTTTATTGAGATAGTTTCATTGCTATTAATAAAAAGGGAAAATTCCCCATCACAGTAACCAAGTTTGAACAGTGTTTCATCAAGGTCAAATTGATTGAAAGTCACTAATAGGAGCGTCTCAAGAGTAAAGCAGCACTTTACGCCCCAAAATTTTTAAGACCCCATATAAACACACCTTGAAAAATCTTCGAGTCATAACACTTTAATAATCTTAATGGTATAGATTTATCTTCGGAGTTACAACTTTTAAAAGAAATTGTTCATTTAGAGATAGACACACTTATTGATATACTTAACTGAAGAATGTTTAATATATTCCATACTTAATCCATAGTCGTAAGGGACTAATTTTAGCCTTGGATCAATTACATTAATGGTTCAGATTGCATTTTAAAAATTTGGGTGGAGTGACATTTTCGTAATTCACATGTGATGCTTTTACAAATCATATGTGATTGTATACTGAATCATTTGTGATTGAATATTAAAATTTTAGGAACTCATACTTAACTATATTAAAAAAATAATTATTTTCCAAATGCTTATATTGCATATAGAAATGCTAACAACACTCGCTCATGCAGAACAAAGTTTTTCTAAGAAAAAATTAGTACATTAATTATTTGAGATCGACAGTGTCATAAAGAAAGACTAAATAGCTTGGCTATTTTATCGATTAAAACAAAGTTATAATACCAAATCATTTAAAAGATTTAATAAAAGACTTTACATGAAAAAAGCTAGAAAAGTAATTTTGTGTATAAATAAAAGACAAATACGTAAATTAATTAATCAAAAGCCCTCATTTTTAAGGTCCGTTTTAGGCCTCCAACAACGTTGAGACGATCGTGGTCACTACAAGTCATTTTCTAATACTTACAACCTCATAAATCATTTTTATTCAAATACATTGGAATATTATTGTAATAGTACCGTTATGTAACCATTATTGATCCATTAAAAATTTAAAAAAGAGTTATAACGCAAACAAAAAGGTGCATAAACGTGTTTGCAGGTTAACCTGGTTCAGCCTATACCAAGTATGACCATAACTTTGTAAACGCACAATTTTTACCCTTGATTATTTCATATACTTGGCTTAACTCATGGATCACACAAGCGAACTTGACGTTTTATGGTAATTTTTATCAACAAAATATAGTTAATATACTGATTCTTTTAATTTTTAAAAATAAAAAGCCCGGAATTACAGTTACATGTGAAATTGACCCATTTTGGCCAAAACAACAGCAATGTAGAAGCCTCTTACCTGCACTTGTCTTCGACGCTGCAAGATACTGATTGCCCAAGCCATGATGTAGCAAGGAAGAAGAAAACCAGCTACCCGAAGCATGAAAAGCTGCCCAACAACCAAGTTGTGTAATTAAACTGGAGGAGTGATATATGAGGGTGTTTGGATTTGCATTTTGGAATTTATTGCCGCTTGAAACCATAGTAATCAGTCTTTTTAGTTCGGGTAAACAAATTTCGCTTTATTCTGTTTATCTGATTATATTCGGGACCAAAAATCAGTATTATACTACTAAAGTTCACTTTTTTACCTCTTTTTTTGACATTTTTTGAAAGAATTTTATAACCATTTCACAAAGTCACGTAATAACTTAAACGCTCATCCAAACAACCTGATTGTAAAAAGAACAAACTTCACTTACAGCAAAAAAGGCAGAAGCATCGTCATCATCATCGTCACCATCTCCAATCGAGAGGGCGTGCCTCAACAGCAAAAGAGCCATCAACTGCCTCAAAACGATTTGAATATTAGTGGATATCAAATTCTTACAAATACCATTGTTTTTGGTGTGACATAAATTTTAAGTTGTGGTGATTGCTTATTCAAGAAAAAAAATCGAATTCTATAAATTTTTAACCCACGTAGACAAGGGCAAATGATATAAAATAGCAATGTGCTTTCGTTAAAGGTCCGTTTTGGTAATTATACTTTGTTTTGATGTGCTAATTTGCTAACTGAAGCACAAAACAAATCACTATTGAGACAGTATTTTATAAGTACATAATCATCTTGAACCCTCTGAAAGAAAAGATGTAGTTGGAATGAAGAAAAGAGCGGATTCCTCATTAATTAACCAGTGGCAGGTTAGTACTGACAGTAAGGCTGTCAATTTGGGTCGGGTTCGTGTCGTTCGGGTTCGGGTCAGTTTCGTGTCAACCCAATTTCGACCCATTTATTTTCGTGTCAGGTTCGGGTCGTGTTAGTTTTTTCGTGTCCCATTTGGGCCAAATGTCATCGACGAGAATTTTTTCGGTTTTCGAATACGGTTTTCAAGTATGATTTTCAAATACGGTTTTCCGTTTCAACTACGATTTTCTTTTTCAGGATTTCAAATTCCATGTTTGTTTTTCAACGTTCAGCACAAATTTTGAAAACAATTTTCATTTATATTCTAATTTTAATAATCAATGTTCGTTTCCATTGTATTCGAACTTCAAATTCGGTATTTATTTCAGTTTGATTAGAATTTTGATTTTACTTTTTTATTCACTTATATAAATGAATATAATAAAAATTATGATGTATTATTATTCTATACCAATAAATAATGTTATTGAACAACCGAATAATTTAAGATTGTTCATCATTAAATAGAATTATGAATCGACCCAAAATACTAAAGTATCATCTATGAAATAATCAAATGTAAAATTATCAAAATCATATAGTGAAAATAACAAATACTAAAATAAAGTACTATTGTTTAACCGTAAATCTTTTATTGTCCTAAAATGCGACTCTTTTATTTGAATTCATAATGTTTTTTTCAAAATTTAAATTTCAAGTATTAAAGAAAATTTTAAAATGTTATAGTTTTACCTATAAACGGGTCATAGCGGTCATTTTCGGGTTGTCAGGTTGACCCTAACCCGACCCATTTATTTTCGTGTCGATTTTGTGTCAACCCGCTTTTGACCCGTTTCGGATTCGTGTCACTTTTTTCGTGTCGGGTTTCAGGTCGACCCAGAAATTGCCAGCCTTAGTATTGAGTACAGATCTCCCGCTTGCACAGATTTGTGTTGACAACTTGACGTACAATTACCGAAATGGGACAAAAAACAAATATAATATCCAAAATTGGCCATTGATAAAATTAATATTAAGGCTGTCAATTCAGGTCGGGTTTGTGTCGTTCGGGTCAGTTTCATGTTGACCAAATTTCGACCCGTTTATTTTCGTGTCAGGTTAGGGTCGTGTCAGTTTTTTTCGTGTCGACCATTTAGACCAAATGTGATCAACGAGTATTTTTTCAATTTTCGAGTGTGATTTTCAAATACGGTTTTTTGTTTCAATTACGATTTTCTTAATCAATCTTTCACTTTCAATGTTTGTTTTCCAACTTTAGGTAAGAATTTCGAAAATGATTTTCGTTTATATTCTAACTTCAAATTCAATGTTCGTTTCGATTTTATTCGAACTTTAAATTCGGTATTTGTTTTGGTTTGATTCAAATTTTGATTTTACTTTTTTATTCAACTTATATAAATGAATAAAATAAAAAATGTGATGTACTACTATTCTACTAAGTACCAATAAATAATGTTATTAAACAACCAAATAATTTAAAAAAACCATCATTAAATAGAATTATGAATTGAATTCAAAATACTAAAGACCCACCTATCCAATAATCAAATGTCAAAATACAAAATCATATAGTCAAAACAACAAATACCAAAATAAGTTACTATTTTTTTAACCGTATGTCTATTATTGTTTATTTTAAGTCTTTAACCTTGAAGGGTTTTATACTTTTGTTTGGTGGGTTTTATTGTCATACAATGCCACTCCGTTATTTAAATTCACAATCTTCTTTTTCAAAATTTAAATTTTATGTATTAAAGAAATTTTATAATGTTACAGTTCTAACCTTAATTCCTTAAACGGGTCACTTTCGGGTTGACCCCAACCAGACCCATTTATTTTCATGTCGATTTCGTGTCAACCCGCTGTTGACCCGTTTCGGGTTCATGTCACTTTTCCCGTGTCGGGTTCGGGTCGTGTCAGGAATTGCCAACCTTAAAAAATATGTTGCTATTTTATAATATTTCCCTACAATAACTATGAAATGAAAAATGGATGTCATGGTCTTACTATGAGAGCAGCTGAGCGACAAAAGGAAGCTCCATTGGCACTTGTGTCTTCATATTCATCGTATTCGGCATCCATTAGACTCCGCTCAGCAGCCGCCATAGCCAAAAGTCGAGGATCATTAAGGTCTATTGGAGTGCCATTAAGTGTCCAACTTGTACTGCAAGTAAAACCTACTATCAGAAGAAAATTTAGGATTGCTTTATTTTAGCTTAATGATCTGTATGTGGACAACTGATCTACAAGATTATAAATGTTTGTTCCTATTTCACTTAATCAGGAGAAAATGTCTTAAGAGCAGACGAAGTAGGGCCTGATCACACCAAAAATCATAGCGTGACACAACTCCCGAAGTCACATCATGGCCGGCTTGAGGCTCTCACAATGGCTGACTTCACCGAGTGGAGGAAAGGAGATGATGTATTTATTATTCATTTTATCTGTAACAACTACTAAAAAGAAGTATGTTATTTGTAGGTTCTTGTGGACATTGTGATGGGGTTACCAATCCGCATACTCTTACGCAGAAAGCGAAAGAAAAGTGTCTGCTTACATCAAGAGTGATAAAATGACTTGGTAAAAAAATAATTTTTTTAGTATTCCACAAATTCATTTATTCGTCATATGGAAAATCATATCCAAAAAAGTTATCAAACAATAATTTTTCATTCGTACCAATTAGAGTGATAAAATGACTTGGTAAAATATTATTCTTTCATACAAAACTTAATGCATAGAGACCTCAATTATCCGTGCAGCACTTACTAAGAAAAAATAAAAGAAACTGCACGTCAACATGACATGCATTCACAACTTCACTGGTCTTTGGATGTGCAGTTTGAAACTTGTTTACCAATTTCATGTTTGGATAAACATATCCCTCCGTTTGAGTAAATGATTATTTGGAATAGTCAACTTTGGTAATTAGAGACATACCAACCCAAACAAAATCAAAAGGGATTATCAAGGATACGATACATTTACATATTTACCCATTCTTTTAACCTAACTTCAGATACTTTACTCACATTTCATACGATGTCTTCTTTTTTTCACACAAATGTCTTTTCGGTCATTCATCTATTGTGTTTTCCACAACGGAAGTTACCAAACTTCAAAAGAAATTAAAAAAGAAAGAAAGAAAGCACAAACACACACACACACACATATCGAAACACCTTCTCCTATTGAATAGGGCATAAAACTTTGAGAATTCTAATCCAAACCTCTCCTTAAGCTCCAACAGTAGAACAAGATTTAAATTTTTTTTATAAAATGATAAAAAAACCCATGAAGCACAGAAAATGGGATTAAAATACCTGATATCGAGTACGGTGTCTTCGGGCTGAGGAGGTGCAGTATAACCAGGTTTATAAGCCTGTGCATTCAAGATTCAATAAGCACAAAGTATAAAACATGATTTTGTTATCTTCTAACAAAGGGCTTTTACATATTGTAAAAATCTTTTTAGCATAAACAAGTACGTAAATGAACATACTAAAAAGAATCACTAACAAAACTTTTTACAGGAGCAATCCTTAACATAATTAAGATTTATAGATAAACCCCTTTTTTAGTTTAATCTACAATTACAAAACATGTTTAGTAAATAGTAAACTTTGGTCAATGCTTTAATCAAAAGAACCATATTTACTAACGTAATCAATCTTTGGTTGAAAATGATTAAGGATTTACTGGCTTACAGCATTTTCTTCCATTCCCCACTTAAAAACTTTCAACAATTTAAAAAAAGAAAAAAAAATGAAGTGTTCTAATCCTTTCAAACTTGTTGTAGAATTGAAATTGAGATTCCGGGTAATATGAAGAGTCACAGCTTCTTAACTTTTCAATTGTTGGGGTCGAATTTTGAGATAAGATCCAAAAGTTAGCTTACTTAAAGGTAATACCTTATGCAGATCTTTACTAACTTTTATAGGGAAAAGTGGTAGACCAAAAGAAATACCTGGTGACAGATTTCACAAATGGTGTCTCCTTTTTCGTTGCACCATCTTTGAACACATTTCCTATGAGCAAACTGCAATTAATGTGCATTTAGTGGACGATGACCAATTACAAAATAGTAAGCTACACTGAAAACCTGTTCAGGGTAATGGGTCAAAAAAGGTTCTGATGGAAACATCATTTTAAGTACGGGCCATGGCGGTGTTTAGCGGACCCAGGAGCACCTTTTTGTATATTTAAAAGAGGCTTGAAAAATCAATAATCATCTAAATATTTGAATAAAACGATTCAAGAGGATTTATTCATTGAAAACAGACTTTGGACTACTTTCATACCCTTTGACCTGTTTGACCAGTTCCAGTTTTTAGCCAATTTCTCTTATTTTTGAGTTTAAAAAAAAACTAATCTACCTAATCATAAGTAAATGCATTAAAAATGCCACCACGTGGATGGTTTCTAATTAAATGTAACAAGAAAGAAACATCTGTTAGATGCAACTTATCAAGGTCCTCCCCAAGTTCTTGGAGGCCCGGTGCAAAAACTTTTACCAAAAATGAGGCCCTATAAAGCGCAAAAGAAAATATGCTGTCCTTCTAGGATTCTTTGATGCAAATTCTACAATCTAAATTATTGTAGCAAATTGTTTCCAAATTACCATGTTCAGTGGGTATGATTGTTACTTAATACGTCTTTTGTGGAACTTATACATGGGGTAAATTTTGAGGCCCTGTATGGTCGCACACCCTCAAAGACAGCCCTGCAACTAATTGAGAAAGCACAGCTATTGAAAGAAGGGTAAAACCGTAAAACCACCTTGAGACTGCCACTACAAGCGCAAGGAACCTCGAGGTTTTTAATGGTATCCTCCTCTTGGCAAATTCGACATTCAATTGACTGAATAAGTGGCTCTTTTTCACCATCCGAATCATATTCTCCACCTTCCTTCATGTCAGTAACAGCATGACTGCATGAGGCATCGACTGAGTTTGATGGATGCAATGATTTATTTGGCACCAGTTGATCAACACATAAAACTAGGTGTTCTCCCATCTGCCAAAAAAAACAAAAATAAGTATTCATTTGTCATTGGTACATGAGAATTACTAAAACATCACTCAAGTAACCTATAGGTTGTTCAAAGGTTATGTTGCATAGGTTAGTAGGTTACATCATCCAAGAGTTATTAAACAACATTTTCCATTTATACAATCAGTCTTTCTATATCGCCAGTGTGGTGGTGGTTGTCAACCACTCGACCGCCTTACTTGGCTGATCATACCCTAACAGGTCTTGCAGAGCGTAAAACTGGATTGCGGTGGTTACCGACAGTCATACACGGCGTTCTCTAAACCCTTTCGAGCGACGGCCACCCACAGAGCCTCCCAACACCACCACCTCCTCCGCAGTCATCCGTCACCAGAGACTGATGATTCTAGTTTCCAGCCTACAAAACCCTCATGAACGTTTATACATCAAACCCACAAGATATATACACTGACACACATCTATATGTGTATATTTACACACACTAGTGTCTATATTGTGTTTGTGTGTGTTTTTATTCTGTAATATCATCAGTGATCAATGTGAAGGACACCAACGTTGGCGCAGCCCAA
Source organism: Dittrichia graveolens (assembly GCA_038502395.1). Taxonomy (NCBI): domain Eukaryota; kingdom Viridiplantae; phylum Streptophyta; class Magnoliopsida; order Asterales; family Asteraceae; genus Dittrichia; species Dittrichia graveolens. The sequence continues at coordinate 25,666,757 of JARJIL010000007.1, forward strand.
GTTGGCGATTTGCCAAAGAGTTGGAGTAGCCAGCCCTCTATTCGATATTCATTGCTCGATTTCTTCTTTTTAAGTCTTCTTCTATTCATTAGTTTTCCGGTAGACTATTCAACGGTTCCCTCGGCTGGTACTTCTGGACCTCAGGTGAATTCAGTAGTTTCTAGAACCGAGTACAATGATAAAACCATTTTCGAAGGACTTATAAGTGTAATTTAAATTATTAACTTCTGCTATGTGATACTTATGTGAATATTTGTTTAGTTATACTTGATATGATATGCATGTATACGACTATGATTTAGTATTCACATGCTACCATAAATTATTGAATTTATTTGCATGTTCGAACTTAGAGGGTTGGGGAAAACACCTTACATGATTAAATACGATTACGGGCCTAGTTGGATTATTATACCCTTCTAGGATAAAGTGCTAGCCATAAGGGTCTCCGTGTTTTCTAGATAATTTTGGTGGCAAGTTGGGGTGCAGGTATACCTGTGTACTAGAGAGATGTGTGACCATGCGGTAGAGGTCATATGCAGAACATCACGATGGTGTAAGGAGATAATGGATGGTTGACCTCCGTTTGTACTTACACTCTAAACGACACCGCGAGATACTTGTACCTTGCACAGCCAGAGTAACGAAAGTAGAATAAAGAGTTTACTTATGTATGTATAGATCGGAAGTAGCTATCCAATCGGTACATGGGTTACCTCGCCGGGTAAGTAGTGATTAGTGAATTGGGTTTCCTTTGTGGGTATAGACTCAACATTAGGGATACCTCATTGATACACTATTACCAATATGATTACGACTACGATTGCGATTACGACATTAACTATGATTATGATGTGACTATATGTTATACATGATTCAACATGATAAACATTTGACCCGTTAAGTGTTATATGATTGCGGGAATTGGGGTACGTACGGGTCATATGTATGATGGGTCGGGTGTGGTTATCCATTTATTATCATATCCGATTTAAGACTAATGTTTTCATCATTTTGGTTTTATAACTCCTATTGAGCCACAAGGCGTGAGCTGACAATTGTTTCTTGAAATATGTCTTGTACTTGTGCAGGTGACTTAGGAGTTTTGGCTTGTGAGGTAGGTTACCTTCTTAGGTAAAATGACTATAGATTTGATACAACATAAACATTCGTTTATTATTATTTTGGTTTGAACTTCGTAATGGATTTGGATTACGATTCATGGTAACACTGTGATTCAACGGTTTTGAAACCTACCGTATGGCGGTGTTTGACTTTTAGCCTTCAGTTGCTATTAACCTGTTACTTTAAAAAGTTTTGTTAATTGTGAAATTTTGAGAAACACAGTGTTACATTTCTTCAAAAACCCAATACCAATTATCAACAAAGACAACACCCACATTCAAAATTTCTTAATCAAATCTAGGGTTACGAAAGAAAGAAGATCAAGTCAATTACTGGAAATTTCCAATAAAGGGCATAAATTGTTAACCTTTCCGCTCTAATTTCTTCTAGATTCCAACAATCACGATGACCGGCGGGATATATCACCAATAAATAGTAAAAAAAAAAGGAAAGCTAAAGGGGAAACACTTCTATAAACAATCAGAAGAAGAGAGTAAGAAAACACCAGAAATTGAGCGTTAATCTGTAAATGAAATTTAAAATAAAATTGGGATAATAATTGAATACCTGTAAACAAGTGTTGTGGAATGATCGATTAGGCGTTGGTTATGTATAAAATCTGGAAATTAGTACTTGGAAATGAACGAGTCGTAGCTCCAAAATGCGAAGAGGGTTGCTTCTATGATTATGATGGTATTATCGACATAAAGGATGAAATAATAGAAAGTAATTAAAAAGAAATGAACATTATTTGACTCCAAACTTTGAATCTACTTTGATAAAGTCTTTAAGAAGACAAAGTCCACCGTCAAATTTATTTTATAGTGTAGTTTGCCGGTGTAGTTGATTAGTTTCAAATAGGGACATGAACGAGCCTAGCTACTCGTAAGCTACTCGAGTTTGAGTCTAGATTAAAGCTTATTTAATAAAAGAGCCGAGCTCAAGCTTTAAAGAGTGGGTTCGCGAGCTTAACATCTAAAGCTCTAAACGAGCTCGAGCTCGAGCTTAAAAAATCCTAAACGAGTCCGGCTCGATAAGTGTCTGGCGCGGCTCGGCTCGGCTCGGCTCATTTACATTCCTAGTTTCAAACTTTCAATAGTAGTTAAACTTTATGTGTAGTTATACAAACTAATTAAATACTCCGTGTATTAATAAGAGAAATTGATAATGTAATTTAAATATTTATGGTGTGAAATTTTAAAGATATAATAATTTTATATATCGATAACAAATTAAAAAATATTCATAGAAATTGAAAGATGAAAAATAAAAATTGATATAGTCGTATATTTTCATAGATGGTTGTTAGTTGAATTATAAATTAGGAATTGGCATACGATTGGATAGTTATTGGTTAAAATTGCCCAACACATATGTGATTATAATTGAATCTAGAATTAGAGTTTCGTTGAAGAATGCTTTTGAATGACATGATATCCGATTAAGAAGACGGTAACCCAATTTTACTTAAGATTCGCACGTTAGGGTTGTGCGTGAGGTGGTTTGGGCAGTTTTAAGCGCAAACCGAACCCAATATGCTAATTTTGGTTTTAGGATTTTCATACCCAAGGGTTTCGCTTTCTATCGGTTTCGATTTTGGCGGGTTCTGTTAGTCCCAGATTGAGTACACAACAACAAATGTTTGTAGAAGGGGGGTTGAATACAAACTTTAGCTTTTAAAATTTAAAGACACGCTGATATACTTTTATATAATTCTTATTGATATTGAATCAAGAATTACATGTACTAGAAGCGGAAATTCTAAGTACAATAAAAGGTGGTAATCTATTTGTCTAACACATAGACAAGCTAACTCTAAAACAACTAATGTATATAGAGTGTTCAACACATGAACAAGTTTGATTCTACACAATGCTTAAACTCTACGAATTTCTCAACTGATGAGATTTTCTTTCTATAGAGTAGAGACTTCACTGTGTTTTTTTTTTTGCATGTCCACCATGCATTAGTATATATAGAAGTCTTGGCGAATCCGGTTGCATGAAGGTAAGGGACAAATAGGATGTGAAAATATAATATTTTAATTGTAAAAGTAGTGGGTGAAAAGTAAAGTTACTTTAATCAAATGTTTGATAAAAGTAATTGTACTTTTCTACAAAAGTGCAACTCACACACAATATAAAATATTAAAACCCACATCTACTGTCGTGTAGAAGTATCTTTCCCTTTCCATGATTATACTTTAATCAACACCATGCTTCTGTTTGATTTGACTTTACCAAGTATGGGATTGCCAGCCATACTTAGTTATTTGAACAAATCTTCAAGATCTTCGTCTGTTTGAGGTATCATTATCCTTTTCTAGAGGATAAGATCAAACCTTTTTGTCTCATACTTGATCCAAAAAGTGCATTTTTACTTTTACAAACAAAGATCTAAGGCATAATAGAACAATACATGTTCTGCCTTTCACATATGACTTACAATCAGAAAAGATAGAGTAGATTTGACATTTTTCACGACTCAGCTAACAGATTGTACTAGGAACTCTGATATTCACTACTCAGTTGATCACTTTTTGCTAGGACTCAATTGATACATATTGCTCAGCTGATCATATAGATGCTCAGCTAATCAATAGCAATCTTAGGAGGACATAAGCTCATGTATTTGTATGATCAGTTGATCAAGAATGCTCAGTTGATCATTCAAATACATCAGTTTATGAGTGGAGATGACTTGTGTAAAGGAAGACTTACTAAGCTGATGCTTTAGGCCTCAGCTGATCCATTTGTTCACTCAGCTGATGAAGTAGGCACTCAGTTGATCAATGTGCTCACTCAGCTGATCAATTTGTTCACTCAGCTGATGGAGTATTTTTCTCAGCTGATCAACTTTTTCACTCAGCTGATGGTTTGTTTTCCTCAGCTGGTGGTCTTCTTTACTTGTTTTCTTCATCTGATGCTCCTTAGCTGATATCCTTTGGCTGATACATTGAGTAGGATCTGTTGCTCAGCTGATGGTTCCATACTTAGCATATTTTTACATAAACTGATTCAAACAACACATGTTTGAATTCTTTATAAGTCATACTGAATGTAGGGTTTGGTTATCATCAAATTCTATTTAATATTTAAAGTCTGTTTTGGAATCTGTTCAAGACCCTCTCTCTCTCTCCTTCTCTCTCTCTCTATATAATATGGCCACCACCACCATTCCCCTCCCACCATGATAGCTCCGGTCCAACCTCCATTCTCGACCACCACTGCTATGGACCACCGTGATAGCTCCGGTGCAACCTCCATCGCCGCCTTAGCACCACTACTCCACCACATATCCCTTCATCTACCAACATCATCATCACCATCGCTGCCACTTCCATTGAAGCCTATCACCTACGATGCTACCCCATCCCTACCACCTGCGATGCTACCAACTCATCTTTCTTAATATTCACATTAGGGTCTAACTATAAACCTTAAAACCCACAACAATGGCGTCTCTAATGGCGATTCACAGAGCTAGTTTCACTTCTTCATTCAAGGTAAGTTCTCAATGATCTCCTGCTTCTATTTTCAATCGTAACACCCTCAAAACAGTCTATACATCAACTGCACCAAACAACTTTGATTTACCAACGAATGATAAAAAAACCCTAACCATTGGAACCAGCAACTCAATCAGTAGTCAGTCTGAAGTTTTCTACTATGCCATCTTTATTAGTTCAAAGACCGGGCTTAGGGGTTGGTCTCAGTGGTCAATGAAAATGTACTAGTGTGTTGTCTTAACATGCAGAAATTTTATTAGACTGCTAGCTTTACTAGCGGTAGGAGGGTTAAAAGACGGTGCATGAGCGAAGTAGGATCCTCTTTTTTTGTATCCCATCGACGAGATTGGGGTAATGGAAATCAGGGATATCCAAATCGTGAAACCCCTCAAAATTATCCACCAAATGTTTCGCAACAAAGGTTTTACCCGGAGAACCCTAATCAGCGTTTGAATTACCCCCCAAATGCGGGACGACAAAACTATTATCAGGAAAACCCTAATCAGCGTCAAAATTATCCCTTAAGGCCAAACGTTCATCCGACGAACCCTAATTAGCGTCAAAATTATCCTCCACAAGCCCCGATTCAGACTCCGAAATTTCAAAGAGGGAAAGCTTAAAGAATCCATTGAATTGATGGGTGAAGGTGAACTTGCAGATGCTGTGTGCTTTAGTGCTCTTTTTGTGTTATGTGGGAAATCCAAGAGGCTTAAGGATGCTAAGAAAGTGCATGATTACTTCTTGAGATCAAGCTATAGAGGTGATATGCAATTGAATCACAAGATAATCGACATGTACAACAAGTGTGGAAGCATGGTAGACGCTCGCAGAGTGTTCAATCATATGTCTGAGAAAAATATGGGTACTTGGCATCTAATGATTAATGGGTACACTGGAAATGGTTTAGGGGATGATGGTTTGGAACTGTTTGAGCAGATGAGGAATCTCAGTCTACAACTGAATGGAGAACAGTAAAAACACTGAAGAATATTTATAAGATATATAATTAAAATAAAAAATAATTTTTTAAAGATAATCAGTAATTAATATGTATAAAAATAGTAATTAACTTTATTAATAATTAGTTAATTATTATTTAATCTTGAGAAAAGGTTAATTAATAATTAATTGATAAAGGGATAGAAAGAGGTTAGAGGATGTTTGGATACAAGAATAAGATGGAAAAAAGACCAAAATACCCTTTGACTAACGGTCAAATTTAACTGGAGTTAGCCTAAAGGACCAAAAGTGAAACAAAATGACAACCATAGTGACTATTTTCATAATTTTTGAAGTTAAAGGACTAAAACTGAAAATCACTAACAACCATCAGGTGTACTAGACCCGCTACCACGGGGTTTGCCATCAATATTTTCCATGATAATAATAGAATAGATGAAATTAGATAACACCCGAAGGGTAGTAAACCATATAACCAACAATCTCCAATCAGATAAGAACAGTGCTCTAAGATAACAAATCTTCCAATTGAATACAAAACCGAGACAAAACTGACTAAATATCACCTGGAATGAAGTCACACTCGAAACTCGACACCGGAGAAGGCAACAGACAGCGAACAGCGGCAGTCAGGAGGCACACCCGCCGGCGCGTGAAACACGTGAAGCAGATGACATAAGCGCGTGGCAGATCGGACGGAGGTCGTACTCGCGGGGTACAGTCGTCAGACACTCTTGGGTCCAATACCGGGGGAGGTGAGATTAAACGAGCACTCTAATATGGAACGATAGAATGCCCACGGGATGAGGCTATGATACCATGTAACGGGAGAAGACCAAAAGAACGTAACTTTATTTCTTCTGAATTACTCCTCCAATAAAGTAAGGTACAAGTACTTAAAGACACAAAAACATGACAAAACTAAACCCTACAGGCCCATGAACTAATGGGCTAATATACATTCTAACAATAATTAATTATTTAATTCCAATAGTTTTTTACAACCCATCTCATTCAACAAGAGTATATATAATAGAATGATGCTAGAGGCCTAGAGTCTTAGACCCAATTTAAGAAAAAGACAAGTAATTAAATAATTTTTATAGCATCTTTTATCTAAAATACTATTTGCTTATATATATATGGAAAAGTTTAAACTAGAACTGTTTTTCGTACGAGAATTGCGAGAACTGTTTGTAATATCATTTATGACTCATTAAGAGGGATATTTTGGTCATTTATATATTTTTTCAAACCGTGAATTGCGTCTGTGTGAGCCGTCATTAATATGTGAGGCTTTGGCCTTGGTCATTAATGAGTCAATCATTAGCCGTCAAAATTATTAGCGATTGATTTATTTTAATCAAGGGCCAAGATTGGTTCTCGTATGAAAAACAATTCTCATTTGAACCCTCCCTTATACACACACACACACACACACTTATACAAGGGAGATTTAAATGAGAATGAAGATTTAGGTGAGAATTAGAGACTTAATCTTTTGGCCCGTCATTTGATTTGATCGGATCGTCTACATTTGGCTCTTTATTTTATTCATTACCCAACCATGAATTGTGACTACTATGAATTACAACGGGTGAATTATGACCGTTAGATCTAATAGATTATCATCTAATTGAAGGCTATGATTTATTCTCTCATTCTCACCTAAATATTCATTCTCACGATAATATATATGTTAGTCCCAAATTGAGTACACAACAACAAATGTTTGTAGAAGGGGGTTTGAATACAAACTTTATCTTTTAAAAATTTAAGGACACACCGATATACTTTTATATAATTCTTATTGATATTGAATTAAGAATTACATGTACTAGAAGCAGAAATTTTAAGTACAATAAAAGGTGGCAATCTATTTGTCTAACACATAGACACGCAAACTCTAAAACAACTAATGTATATAGAGTGTTCAACACATGAACAAGTTTGATTCTACACAATGCTTAAACTCTACGAATTTCTCAACTGATGAGATTTTATTTCTGTGGAGTAGAGACTTCACTATGTTCAGTTAGCTGATGGAGTAGCTGAGCATAGTCTTTGCTCAGCTGATGGTGTAGGCACTCAGCTGATCGATTTTCTTCACTCAGCTGATGGGTTACTTTCCTCAGCTGATGGTTTTTTTCACTTATTTTCTTTATCTGATGCTCCTTAGCTGATGTCCCTTGGCTGATACTTTGAGTAGGATCTGATGCTCAGATGGTTCCATACTTAGCATATTTTTACAGAATCTGATTCAAACAACACATGTTTGAATTATTTCTAAGTCATACTGAATGTAGAGTTTGGTTGTCATCAAATTCTATGTTTTAGGAGAGTCAGAGTTAATTGTTAGGGTGAAGTGATTATCTCCCTAACAATCCCCCCCTATTTGATGATGACAAAACCTTTTTCTTTTTGAAGAATCAGTTTGACTTCGAATACAAAAGATTTAAACTTTTAAGTGCATTTGGCTACCTAGCTATCTGTTTTTGGTAGCTCTTTTTATTTTGAACCTTGTTCTGTTTTTGGTTTCTTTTCTAGTGTTCCATTTTGTTCTGTTTTTGTGGAATATTTTTCTGTGCTGTACCATTTTGTGCTGTTTTTGTGGTATCTTTTCATTTTTCCATTTTTATATGTTTTTGATTTTCTAAATTACATAAACATCACTTGAAATAACGGAATAAAGAAATGTACAGAAGTGTTTACAGAGATTAACTACTAATTAAACTAGTCTAAACTATATTTACAATCAACAAGTCTTCAAAGTTAGATCAGTCTTCAATCATCCCACCATTGTTCTTCTTTAACTTCAAAATCTTTGGCATGGGGATCTGCTTCGGCTAAGACTTCACATTGGGCTTGTACAAGGGCTTCAAAATGCTCATTTTCAGTTCTGCCTCTTGTAGATGTTCTTAGCCCAAAGAGAAAGCTTTTGCTAGCTTTGTGGATTTCAGACTGTCTAAAGAACCTCTAAGTACCAACTCTGTCTAGAAAGAATATACCTTCAATAGGCATAACTATAAACTTGTAAAGCTCAGGGGTGATGTTCAATGGTAGGGTTGTGTTGAGACCCTCAAAATCATACAAGTACTCATGCTGGGGCAGTACCTCTCTTAGCTCTAATGATTTAAAGGGCTTGGAGCCTTTGTTGTGAAGATTATCAACTGTGTGCACATTCATATAATAGTCATCTGGAGTGAAGGCCCTTTGTGACACCGCTAGAGCTATCCAATTTTGAATCTTTTGTATGAGTTAAACTTTGAGCTTGGATTTGGATTTGAAGAGGATGTACAGGATCTCAACTAACTCTGTGAACCCATAGATGTGACACCTCTCATAGGATACAACTTCACAGCTGTTGAAGTTGTTTTGCCTTATTGCTTTGAGGTAGGGTTCACCATCACCTTTGTGGACAGTGGCTCTTGTTATTGGAGTTGGTTCTGTTCTGTTTCTAAGAATGTTAATCCTTTCTCTGAAGCTTTGAAGCCTTTGTTGACTTAGATTGATGGGAGCAAATAGATTAAGGTTGAAGAGGGTTTTGATAGCATCATCATGAGATCTTGCTTTGAGAAGTTCATACTGAGATTTCTCCCTTGCCAATTTGTGTTGAGCAGCAGCTTGATTTTGAACTTGTTCTTGTTCTTGCTGATATGCTAGCTCCTTGGCTTGGTAGATTTCTTCAACTGAAACACCCAATGCTTGAGCCATTTGAGCATTTTCTCTTTCTTCCTGCTCTTTAAGTGCAAGCTCCCTTTTCATTTAATCATCTGCTTCAACTTGCTCAGGTGTCATTTTTTGTTTGCCTTTGTCCTTAGGAGCAAAGGTTGAAGCTTTTTGGACTAATGGGGTTGATTGGACTGGTGGAGCAGATGGTTTTGGGCTCTGTCTTCTTCTTCTGAGGATGTCAGATAGTGGAGTATCATCCTCATCATCAGAATCAGACTCTATAGTAATTGGAGGAGAGCAACCCTCAGCAACTTTCCTTCTAGGCTTTGGCCTGTTTGCCATTCTTTTCAAACGTTTAGGAAACCTTTGCTCCCCCTCAGAAGGTGTTTTTCTATTGATAGTAGGAGGAGCTGTTGCTTTGGGTGCTTCCTGCTGCAAGATTTTTGTGGCAGTTTCAGAATAAGCAGCATCAATTTCCTCTGAGTCAGGATCATCCTCCCTTGAAGAACTTGAGAATTTCTCCCCCTTTTTGGAATCATCAAAAGGAGGAAGGGAGTCACCTGCAGTTGGCTTTGGGGATGGGGTAGGGGCAGGGGTAGGTGTATGGGTGGAGGAAGGGGTATAGGATGGGATAGAGGTAATTTTAGAAAGCTGAAGGGAGAGGTCATCCTTGAGATCTTTAATGGCTTTCCACAATGAGAGATGACTCATTCTGGATTATTCAGTTAAGGTTTCTATGTCATCAAGGATGCCTTTAAGGTAGGAAGCCATGGGTAGAAGTTAATCTGGGATAGGGACATAAATGTTTGGGTTTATTGGGCGTAGGGTTTGAAGTTGGGATAGGAGGTTAGAGATGGTTTGGTTTAGGGAAGACATAGTGGAGTGAGGAAGGATGGGAGAGGGTGGTTGATATGGGAGAAGGGTAGAGAGATTGTCTAGTTTGGTTAGGAGGGGGGGTAAGATCAATGGGTGCAGGGGAGGGTTAAGGTGGGGTCTTGAGGAGGTCAATGTCTTTTGCAAGTCTAGACAGTTGAGTAGAGGTTTGAGTTTGGAAGGCTTGGAAGGTTTGGATTAGGTGATCAAGGTTTTGGTTTATGGTTTGGATAAGTGTAAGGGTTGGTGTTTGGGTAGAGGTAGATGGTTTAGAGGTGGAATAGGTGGAGATAGGTTCAAAGAATTTAGGTAAGGTTTGTGTCCCCTCATTTGAGCCTTGTTGTATAAGCTCAAATTCATTGGGAAGGAGTGTGGAGCCCTGTGCAAGTGGTTGGTTTGTACCACTAACATTGGCAGGCTGTGCTTGTGTAAGAATAGAATTGATAAGGGGTGCAAGATAAGTGGACTGAGTGTGGGATGCACTCAATAACAGGGAATCCCTTATTGGATCCACATTTTGTTGGGAGAATGTGAATGGCATAGGCTGACTCAATGTTGGGAGAGACACAATATGACCTTGAGTTGAGGTCTGTCTTTCAATGAGATTAACCTGTTGGGAGGTTGTCTCAGCTAACGGCTTAGATCCCATTTTTACAGATGTATCCTGTTGTGAGCATACATCCACTGGCAGAAAGGTGGCAACATCCAATTGCTCCCCTTCAACATGAGGAAGGGTAATTGGAGTTGAGGTTAGAGGTGTGGATTGCACTCCCTCACAGTGCTCATGATGAGTCACTTCTGGTGACCTAGTATATATGGGGCTACGAATGGGAGTAGAACTAGTGACCACATGAGGTTCACTAGAGCTTGGCTGTTGGATTGGTGTATGGACTGAGAGGAGGATAGGCTATCAAAGGTTGGGACTACCATTTGAATATCCTCCGAGGTGGAATCAGATTGTCCTTACCTTGGGATATGATGTGCCTGCTTCTGTCAATGAGCTCCAGAAGTTGCTCAGAAATCTCTTGTTCTTGGGCATCACCATCATCACCAAGAGGACTTAACACCATTGGACTGAGAGGAGTAAATTCACCAGCATCACCATCACCAGCATCATCATCTTCATCATTTGTGCCAGTGTGGCTTTCATCATCATCATCATCACCATTATTATCATCATCATTTTCATCATCATCAGCATTAGCATTGTCATTTGCAGCATCTATTAATTCTTGCATTTGGACAGTGATTGAAGGACCTCTGTTTGCCTTAAGAAAGTAGAATATCTTTTCACCCATGGTAGGGACAGGAATATGCTCAAGATGTTCAATTAAGCCTACGTAATCATCTTCTCCAATCTCCCTCATATCTATCAGGCTTAAGAGTCGAATGTAAGGCACCTGAGACCTTGATGATTTCTTGTTGGTGCTCTGAGTGAAATTATCAATAAGGTCAGAAAATATGACTTGAGCAAAGTCGATATTTACCCCAAAGACTAGGGCATAGAGCACAAGAAGCTCGGTTTGATTGATGAGATGGTGGCTACCACATTTTGGACCGAAGCAACGTATGACCACGTTGGCCAAATACTTCCACAGATGAGCAAGAGCAGAGACTTTAACTTGACCATGCACTACAGGTTCATTGTAGCCGATGGTTTGCAAAACTGTTTGAACTTCTGCTCTGGAGGGAAAAGCTGTGTAAGGTGGGAAGTGAGGAATACCAGAGGCTTCACGAAGTGTTTCGGTGGTGATCTAGAGATTGTAGTTTCCTTGGGCTAGGGTGCAGTGGATGGTGTTGGTGTTGGTGTTTAGGTTATAGGTTGCGGAGTACCATAGCTCACCGATAATGGTAGGGTATATGTAGTGTGGATCGGCAGTGAGACTATCAAACAAGGGATGAGCTTGAAGGAACTGAACCATTGGTTCATAGCCTTGGTTTTCTCGCGAGGCAAGGATGGTGGTGCAGAGTAGAATGTTGTTGGGAGTTATATTCATTGGTTGATTGGGTGCAACATTCTCACCAAGGTTCACAGCAGGGTCTGGAATATAGGTGGCCATTTGGTAGGGATGATGAACAGTGAGTATCGAGAGAGAAGGTAGGGTAGTTCTTTGTAGAGAGAGAGAGAGGGAATTTAGAAAGTTTGAACAGGTAAAGGTGAATGAGAGAGAAATTGGGATATTTGTGAAGGTTAGTTAACAGAGATCGTTAGTATAACGACCTGAAAATATTGTAAAAATTCTTAGACGTGAATTATATATTTATGGAATTTAAGGATATACAAATAATAGAAATATATTCTTTGAATATATTAAGAATGTTTTTACTCCTAAGATACGCGTATATATATTAGTATTATACGTATAATTATTCTGCCAATATATATTTATATACTTTGTATTCAAGGAGTTTGAGGATAGATATTTAAATAGAGTTATTAAATTACGTCGTAGAAAGAAATTAAATTAAAAGATTAAGGTTGAAGGTTTAATAAAATTCAAAACTAACTAAAAGGACTGAAAGTTTAAATTAAGGGGGCCTAAGTGTAACTTGTGAATTCAATTTGAATTCCAATTGAATTCACCACGTGAGTGGGTTGCTTGTACGCATGGTTTTCCTTTTTTTGCATCTTTTACTTTTACAGACTCATGCTTTATATATATATATATATATATATACACACACACACACACATCGATCTCTATATATAGAGAGTAGATAGAAGGAGTTACAAAAAAATAGAGAAAACACAGTGAGGAAATAGTGAGGTACTTTGAGCAGAGTCTCGTTTGTACTCGTATAGAAGTTACGGGAGACCGAAAAATATTGTTACGAGCATAGCTTCGATCAAGGTTTTGCGAGAATTGATCCGAGAGGTATATTTATTTAATCTTACGCTTCTATTTCGACTATGAAGATGTTTAGGCTACATGCATGTCGAGTTTATGCATTTTTATGGAGTTTCTAAACACGTGAAGCGATAATCTTTGGTCGGGAGTTGTTATTTTGCATGTCTAAGTATTCTAAGCTAGTTTAAACTTCTCTAGAATCTTTGGATCGTGTTTTTAACGTAGTAACCTTCAATAGGTTATTTGTGGCGTTTGAGTTCGCGTTCTTGACGATCCGTGAGCGTTATTTGTCTTTTCAAGCTCGTGTGTTTCGTTATCTGGACTAAGGTGAGTTCAATATTTCTCAAAACCGAGTACTAGACAAAAATGATATATTTTCAAAAGTAATGATTTACTATAAAATGGTAATATGTGTTTATATATTACCTATGCATGAAATATGTGATATATATATATATATATATATATATATATATATATATATATGATTGTTACATGTTATGAAATCGTATGATGATTATGCTATGTTATGAAGTTATGAGTTTTAACGTAATATTTATTTACGAGACCTTGGGATGGGGGTAGTCCAATCCTTATTAATGATGCCTATTAGTTTGAACCTTCTAGGAAAAGTGCTAGCCATTTGTGGGTTACCGGGCGTTCATGACAAGTCTGGGACAACGTGATGATGTATTTATACTCATTGGAATGATATTTGGTACTAGAGGTTGTACCTTATTAAATATCATGCGGGTGTGAGGAGGTGTAAGAGGTAAAACACCGTTATTACTTCACCTTAACGGCATTGTGTAATACGTTGTATACCACGTCGCCGGAGTAACGATAGCGGGAGATGTTGCAGTCTAAGAATTATTGGAAGTCGTGCTCTAATGATTCTTAGACGGGTAATAACGTAACTCGTGAACCGGGTCTATATCTTGGGTTAAGATAATATCCCTAGACCATTAATGATGATTGTGATGATGACGATAGTTATGATTTAAAGAATTACGATAACGGAGTATATGAAATAACTGTTTGAGGTACTATGATTAGTTGACCGTTATGTGCTAAATGTCAAATGATGGGGTTGGTCAACTATATGAATGGGCGGGAATGGATTATTATTTATTCTGATATTACCGCTTAAAGTATGTTATGTTTTAATTGAATCTTTTCTTAACTCTATTGACTCACGAGGCTTTAAGCTGACACTTGTTTCTTGAAATGTGTCTTGTACTCGTGCAGGTTGCTTAGAGTTTGCTTATGAGACAGGGACTTTGGGTAGTGTACCGTCTTAGATGATACCATTTTGTTTTATCACATCAAACAATTTATGTCTTTATGATTAATGTTTATGAACGTGATGTCGTGATTTTCAAACTGATGTAATCTCTTATCGTTTCGGTAAGATGTATTTTATGGCTAAAGACTTCCGTTGCATGTTTTCTGATAAAATGGCAAGATTTTTTTGTAAATGATAAATTTTGGGAAATCGCGGTCGTCACAAGTTGGTATCAGAGCCGCGTTGTGAGCGAACTAAGCATTGAGTCCGATGCTTAGACTTACAACTGTTAACGGCTCATTAAGAAAGAACAAGACTTCTAAGGGGGAGGGTGTGTACTGAGTGCTATAGGAATTCTAGATCTTTTCCTTATAGTTTAACTCTACCTCTTTTCCTTATAAGAATTCTTGTACATATCTACGAACTTAAGAAGTATATTTTCGACTCATTTCTTGTGTCCTCCATAGAAGATGGTGGTCACACGCAAGAACAATGGCAAACAAGGTACTAATCACGGGAGTGGAGCTGGTGGATCACATCCACAGCACGAGGATGAGGATGTGGGAAGTTTTCACTCACAACCACACATTGAAACAGTTCCAACTACTATCGAAGGGACTGCGTCTACTAAGGAGTATACGGAAAGGAGTAGCTACAGTGGGGCTAGCACAATCAAAATTGCTTCTTTGGAGCAGCAGTTGAAGATCCGAGATAATCAAATAGCTCAAATGAGGGAGGCTATGATAGTTGCGGGTCTCCTTAAAGAGACCACTGAACTAGACCAGAATGATGAAAGTGAAGCAAGCAGTAAGGACAAACGCCATGGTCCTGAACCTCGTCAAAGGAATGCAAAGGCAGAGGGTAGTTCGTTTAGAGCTTTCATGTGTTGCAAACCTCCAGTTTTTAAAGGAGGTGAAGATCCATTGGTTTGTTCTCGATGGTTGATGAAGATGGAGCAAGTTTATGACTCGGGGGATTTTACTAATCAACAACAGGTCCGTTATGCCATTCGGATGCTTGAGGGAGAGGCTCTTGAATGGTGGAACTCTGTCTACCAAAACCTTTCTGAGATAGTTCGGAAAGAGATTACTTGGTCCCAGTTTGTTGAGAAGGTGCAGAATCGTTTCTGCAATTTGGGTGCACAAAGGCGAGCTGAGAGAGAATTTTTGGAGTTGAAGAAGGGGACGATGTCGATCAGCAAGTACAACATGACTTTCTCAGATAAGCTTACTTTTTCTAGGAGACTTTGTCCTGATGAAGCTTCTTTGGTAAACCAGTATATGGGAGGCTTACCATTTGAGTACCGGTCTGCTATCCGTAATAAGTCTACCCTGGATGCGGCAATGGAGGAAGCGAGGAATATTGAGGAAGACTTGGGTTTGAAGAATCCAGTCAGCGGAGAGAAGAGAAAGTGGGAGGGGCCATCTGGGTCCTCAAAGAAAAAGAAGTTTGGGTCCGAGGGCAAGAAGAAGGACCCAAATTTCTGCAAGACTTGTCACTCTTCCCATAAGGGTTCCTGCACTAAAAGCACTATGAGTTGCAGGAGGTGTGGTAAGATGGGGCACACTAGTTTCGAGTGCACAAGTTCTGAACTTATGTGCTATTATTGCAAAGAGATGGGGCACATGGCTTCTGCCTGCCCGAAACTGAAAAACAAGAGTGCTGATGGTAGCAAGAAGCTTGTTGCGGGTAAACCTACTGGACGAGCTTTCAAGATGACTACCGATGATGCTCGCAAGAATGATGAGGTGATTTCTGGAACTTTTATGATAAATTCTATGCCTGCTAAAGTACTATTTGATTCTGGTCGATCTTTTGTTTCGCATGCTTTCTGTGCTAAATTTGATAAACCCTGTAGTACTTTAGGTTCGGCTTTAGTTGTTGAGATTGCGGTTGGAAAACCCATCACTATTCATGATAAGTTTAATGATTGTGTTATTTCTATTGATGGCAATGATTTTATGGTGACACTACTTCCTCTAGAGATAGAGAGTTTCGATGTAGTAATAGGTATGGACTGGATGTCTAGTCTTAAGGCGGAAATTATTTGTTCTAAAAAGCTTGTACGCATACCTCTTTCTACTGGAAAGTTTGCTATTGCCTTTGGAGAAAGGTGCCCGGGAAGTCCGATTCTACTTTCAGTGATGAAAGCACGCAAGTGCTTATCCAAAGGTTGTCCAGCATTCTTGGCTTACGTCATATCTTCTGCAAAGAAGAAGGTCGAATTACGAAATGTAGAGATGGTAAAGGAATATCCGGACGTTTTTCCCGAAGATTTGCCCGGATTACCGCCAACACATCATGTTGAATTTCAGATTGATCTTGTTCCAGGTGCAGCACCGATTGCTAAGGCACCTTACCGTTTAGCTCCGTCCGAGATGAAGGAGATGATGACCCAACTACAAGAACTTTTGGATAAGGGTTTCATTCGACCAAGTTCCTCACCTTGGGGAGCGCCAGTTTTGTTCGTTAGAAAGAAGGATGGAACCATGCGGATGTGCATTGACTATCGGGAGTTGAACAAGGCTACGGTTAAGAATAAGTACCCTTTACCAAGAATAGATGATCTTTTTGATCAATTGCAAGGTGCTTGTTACTTTTCGAAAATCAATTTACGTACGGGATATCATCAAGTGAAGGTCCGAGATGAAGATATTCACAAGACGGCATTCAGAACTCGCTATGTCCACTATGAGTTTCTCGTAATGCCTTTTGGTTTAACTAATGCTCCGGCTGTGTTTATGGATTTAATGAACCGAGTTTGTCGTCCTTTTCTAGACAAATCGGTTATTGTATTTATCGATGATATTCTTATTTACTCTCGTAGTGAGGATGATCATCGCAGGCATTTGCGTGAAGTTCTTGATACCCTTCGCCAAGAGAAACTCTATGCCAAATTTTCGAAGTGTGATTTCTGGATGAAAGAAGTCCAGTTTTTAGGACACGTGATTAGTCATGATGGATTGAAGGTAGATCCAACTAAGATCGAGGCGGTCGAGAAGTGGGAGTCGCCCAAAACTCCAACTGAAATTCGAAGTTTCTTATGTCTAGCCGGTTATTATAGGAGGTTTATTAAAGATTTCGCAAAGATAGCGACCCCTATGACCCGTCTGACAAGGAAGACAGAACTCTTTAAGTGGACTGAGAAGCAAGAAAATGCTTTTCAAACTTTAAAGAAGTGCTTGTGTGAAGCTCCTATTTTATCCTTACCAGAAGGTAATGAAGACTTTGTTGTATATAGTGATGCATCCTACTCAGGATTGAGATGTATTCTTATGCAACGAGGGAAGGTAATTGCCTACGCTTCCAGGCAATTGAAAGATGCATAATTGAATTATCCGACCCACGATTTAGAGCTTGCAGTTGTAGTTTTTGCTCTTAAATTGTGGCACCATTACTTGTATGGGACAAGGTGTGTCATCTACACCGATCACAAGAGTATAAAATATATTCAGAATCAGAAGGAACTGAATATGAGGCAGAGGAGATGGATGGAACTTTTGATAGATTACGACTGCGAGATTAGCTACCATCCAGGTAAAGCTAACGTGGTAGCCGATGCGTTGAGCCGAAAAGAACCAAGGTCATCCTACCGACTTAAATCTATGGGTATTATTGTTAGATCCGACATCTTTGAGCAGATTCGAACCGCTCAAATTGAAGGGTTGAAGGAAGAGAAGTTAAAAGACGAAGTCATGGTTAAACAACATGCGGATTTAACTAAAGATAACCGCGGGTTGAAGATTTTCAAGGGTCGTGTTTGGGTTCCTAAAGCCGGTGGCATTCTTGACACTTTGTTACGCGATGCTCACCGTTCTAAATATTCTATCCACCCAGGAAATACTAAGATGTATCTTGATTTAAAAGCGAACTATTGGTGGCCGGGTATGAAAGTAGATATTGCCGATTATGTGTCAAGATGCGTGACGTGCTCTCAAGTCAAGGTGGAACACCAGAAGCCATATGGGGAATTGAAGCAACTTGAGATACCAGAATGGAAATGGGACAAAATCACCATGGATTTTGTTACCAAGTTGCCCAAGACTGCTCGTGGAAACAACATGATCTGGGTAGTTGTTGATAGGCTAACCAAAAGTGCTCACTTTTTAGCCACCAAGGAGAACGAAAAGTTAGAAAACTTGGCTAAGTTGTATATTCGCGAGATCGTCATGAGACATGGGATACCTTTATCGATTGTCTTGGATCGAGATAGCCGGTTTGCATCAAGGTTTTGGCACAAATTGCAGGAGGAATTAGGTACGCGAGTGCACTTGAGCACGGCGTATCATCCTCAGACGGATGGCCAGAGCGAAAGAACGATTCAAACTTTGGAAGATATGTTAAGAGCTTGCGTGATAGAGTATGGCGGAAGTTGGGATTCTCACTTACCTCTAGTAGAATTCGCATACAACAACACTTATCATGCAAGTATTGGTATGGCTCCGTTTGAAATGCTTTATGGTAGAAAATGTCGCACTCCTACCTGTTGGTTAGAACCGGGTGAAAAGCAGTTTGCGGGTCCGGAGATTGTTCAGCTCACTGCAGATAAGGTAAAAGTGGCCCGTGAACGTTTAAGGGTAGCTCGGGAAAGACAAAAGAAATACTCCGACAAGAAGCACCGACCCAAAACTTTTGAAGTCGGTGAGAAAGTAATGTTGAAGGTCTCGCCCTGGAAGGGTATTATCCGTTTTGGGAAACGGGGTAAGCTTGGACCTCGTTTTATCGGTCCGTTTTTTATACTTGAACGTGTTGGAGAGCAAGCTTACAAACTTGAGTTGCCACAAGAGTTGGAAGGAATACACAATGTGTTCCATGTATGCTATTTACGAAAATGCTTGGCCAAGGAACCAAGTATACTACCTCTGGACGAACTCCGCGTTGACGAAAGTAAGAAGTTGATCGAAGAACCCGTCGCAATCTTGGATCATAAGGTCAAACAACTTCGAAAGAAACGGGTGAAACTAGTGAAAGTACAATGGAAAAATAAGCACGGTGGGGATA
Source organism: Dittrichia graveolens (assembly GCA_038502395.1). Lineage (NCBI taxonomy): Eukaryota > Viridiplantae > Streptophyta > Magnoliopsida > Asterales > Asteraceae > Dittrichia > Dittrichia graveolens. The sequence continues at coordinate 25,686,030 of JARJIL010000007.1, forward strand.
TGACGTGGGAAACCGAAGATGAGATGAAGACTAGGTATCCCCAGCTGTTTTCTTAGTCAATTCCGAGGACGGAATCTTTTTAAGTGGGAGAGAGTTATAACGACCTGAAAATATTGTAAAAATTCTTAGACGTGAATTATATATTTATGGAATTTAAAGATATACAAATAATAGAAATATATTCTTTGAATATATTAAGAATGTTTTTACTCCTAAGATACGCGTATATATATTAGTATTGTACGTATAATAATACTGCCAATATATATTTATATACTTTGTATTCAAGGAGTTTGAGGATAGATATTTAAATAGAGTTATTAAATTACGCCGTAGAAAGAATTTAAATTAAAAGATTAAGGTTGAAGGTTTAATAAAATTCAAACCTAACTAAAAGGACTGAAAGTGTAAATTAAGGGGGCCTAAGTGTAACTTGTGAATTCAATTTGAATTCCAATTGAATTCACCACGTGAGTGGGTTGCTTGTACGATGGTTTTCCTTTTTTGCAGCTTTTACATTTACAGACTCATGCTTTATATATATATATATATATATATATATATATATATATATATATACATACACACACATCGATCTCTATATATAGAGAGTAGATAGAAGGAGTTACAAAAAAAATAGAGAAAACACAGTGAGGAAATAGTGAGGTACTTTGAGCAGAGTCTCGTTTGTACTCGTATAGAAGTTACGGGAGACCGAAAAATATTGTTACAAGCATAGCTTCGATCGAGGTTTTGCGAGAATTGATCCGAGAGGTATATTTATTTAATCTTACGCTTCTATTTCGACTATGAAGATGTTTAGGCTACATGCATGTCGAGTTTATGCATTTTTATAGAGTTTCTAAGCACGTGAAGCGATAATATTTGGTCGGGAGTTGTTATTTTGCATGTCTAAGTATTCTAAGCTAGTTTAAACTTCTCTAGAATCTTTGGATCGTGTTTTTAACGTAGTAACGTTCAATGGGTTATTTGTGGCGTTTGAGTTCGCGTTCTTGACGATCCGTGAGCGTTATTTGTCTTTTCAAGCTCGTGTGTTTCATTATCTGGACTAAGGTGAGTTCAATATTTCTCAAAACCGAGTACTAGACAAAAATGATATATTTTCAAAAGTAATGATTTACTATAAAATGGTAATATGTGTTTATATATTACCTATGCATGAAATATGTGATATATATATATATATGATTGTTACATGTTATGAAATCGTATGATGATTATGCTATGTTATGAAGTTATGAGTTTTAACGTAATATTTATTTACGAGACCTTGGGATGGGGGTAGTCCAATCCTTATTAATGATGCCTATTAGTTTGAACCTTCTAGGAAAAGTGCTAGCCATTTGTGGGTTACCTGGCGTTCATGACAAGTCTGGGACAACGTGATGATGTATTTATACTCATTGGAATGATATTTGGTACTAGAGGTTGTACCTTATTAAATATCATGCGGGTGTGAGGAGGTGTAAGAGGTAAAACACCGTTATTACTTCACCTTAACGGCATTGTGTAATACGTTGTATACCACGTCGCCGGAGTAACGATAACGCGAGATGTTGCAGTCTAAGAATTATTGGAAGTCGCGCTCTAATGATTCTTAGACGGGTAATAACGTAACTCGTGAACCGGGTCTATATCTTGGGTTAAGATAATATCCCTAGACCATTAATGATGATTGTGATGATGACGATAGTTATGATTTAAAGAATTACGATAACGGAGTATATGAAATAACTGTTTGAGGTACTATGATTAGTTGACCGTTATGTGCTAAATGTCAAATGATGGGGTTGGTCAACTATATGAATGGGCGGGAATGGATTATTATTTATTCTGATATTACTGCTTAAAGTATGTTATGTTTTAATTGAATCTTTTCTTAACTCTATTGACTCACGAGGCTTTAAGCTGACACTTGTTTCTTGAAATGTGTCTTGTACTCGTGCAGGTTGCTTAGAGTTTGCTTATGAGACAGGGACTTTGGGTAGTGTACCGTCTTAGATGATACCATTTTGTTTTATCACATCAAACAATTTATGTCTTTATGATTAATGTTTATGAACGTGATGTCGTGATTTTCAAACTGATGTAATCTCTTATCGTTTCGGTAAGATGTATTTTATGGCTAAAGACTTCCGTTGCATGTTTTCTGATAAAATGGCAAGATTTTTTTGTAAATGATAAATTTTGGGAAATCGCGGTCGTCACAAGTTGGTATCAGAGCCGCGTTGTGAGCGAACTAAGCATTGAGTCCGATGCTTAGACTTACAACTGTTAACGGCTCATTAAGAAAGAACAAGACTTCTAAGGGGGGAGGGTGTGTACTGAGTGCTATAGGAATTCTAGATCTTTTCCTTATAGTTTAACTCTACCTCTTTTCCTTATAAGAATTCTTGTACATATCTACGAACTTAAGAAGTATATTTTCGACTCATTTCTTGTGTCCTCCATAGAAGATGGTGGTCACACGCAAGAACAATGGCAAACAAGGTACTAATCACGGGAGTGGAGCTGGTGGATCACATCCACAGCACGAGGATGAGGATGTGGGAAGTTTTCACTCACAACCACACATTGAAACAGTTCCAACTACTATCGAAGGGACTGCGTCTACTAAGGAGTATACGGAAAGGAGTAGCTACAGTGGGGCTAGCACAATCAAAATTGCTTCTTTGGAGCAGCAGTTGAAGATCCGAGATAATCAAATAGCTCAAATGAGGGAGGCTATGATAGTTGCGGGTCTCCTTAAAGAGACCACTGAACTAGACCAGAATGATGAAAGTGAAGCAAGCAGTAAGGACAAACGCCATGGTCCTGAACCTCGTCAAAGGAATGCAAAGGCAGAGGGTAGTTCGTTTAGAGCTTTCATGTGTTGCAAACCTCCAGTTTTTAAAGGAGGTGAAGATCCATTGGTTTGTTCTCGATGGTTGATGAAGATGGAGCAAGTTTATGACTCGGGGGATTTTACTAATCAACAACAGGTCCGTTATGCCATTCGGATGCTTGAGGGAGAGGCTCTTGAATGGTGGAACTCTGTCTACCAAAACCTTTCTGAGATAGTTCGGAAAGAGATTACTTGGTCCCAGTTTGTTGAGAAGGTGCAGAATCGTTTCTGCAATTTGGGTGCACAAAGGCGAGCTGAGAGAGAATTTTTGGAGTTGAAGAAGGGGACGATGTCGATCAGCAAGTACAACATGACTTTCTCAGATAAGCTTACTTTTTCTAGGAGACTTTGTCCTGATGAAGCTTCTTTGGTAAACCAGTATATGGGAGGCTTACCATTTGAGTACCGGTCTGCTATCCGTAATAAGTCTACCCTGGATGCGGCAATGGAGGAAGCGAGGAATATTGAGGAAGACTTGGGTTTGAAGAATCCAGTCAGCGGAGAGAAGAGAAAGTGGGAGGGGCCATCTGGGTCCTCAAAGAAAAAGAAGTTTGGGTCCGAGGGCAAGAAGAAGGACCCAAATTTCTGCAAGACTTGTCACTCTTCCCATAAGGGTTCCTGCACTAAAAGCACTATGAGTTGCAGGAGGTGTGGTAAGATGGGGCACACTAGTTTCGAGTGCACAAGTTCTGAACTTATGTGCTATTATTGCAAAGAGATGGGGCACATGGCTTCTGCCTGCCCGAAACTGAAAAACAAGAGTGCTGATGGTAGCAAGAAGCTTGTTGCGGGTAAACCTACTGGACGAGCTTTCAAGATGACTACCGATGATGCTCGCAAGAATGATGAGGTGATTTCTGGAACTTTTATGATAAATTCTATGCCTGCTAAAGTACTATTTGATTCTGGTCGATCTTTTGTTTCGCATGCTTTCTGTGCTAAATTTGATAAACCCTGTAGTACTTTAGGTTCGGCTTTAGTTGTTGAGATTGCGGTTGGAAAACCCATCACTATTCATGATAAGTTTAATGATTGTGTTATTTCTATTGATGGCAATGATTTTATGGTGACACTACTTCCTCTAGAGATAGAGAGTTTCGATGTAGTAATAGGTATGGACTGGATGTCTAGTCTTAAGGCGGAAATTATTTGTTCTAAAAAGCTTGTACGCATACCTCTTTCTACTGGAAAGTTTGCTATTGCCTTTGGAGAAAGGTGCCCGGGAAGTCCGATTCTACTTTCAGTGATGAAAGCACGCAAGTGCTTATCCAAAGGTTGTCCAGCATTCTTGGCTTACGTCATATCTTCTGCAAAGAAGAAGGTCGAATTACGAAATGTAGAGATGGTAAAGGAATATCCGGACGTTTTTCCCGAAGATTTGCCCGGATTACCGCCAACACATCATGTTGAATTTCAGATTGATCTTGTTCCAGGTGCAGCACCGATTGCTAAGGCACCTTACCGTTTAGCTCCGTCCGAGATGAAGGAGATGATGACCCAACTACAAGAACTTTTGGATAAGGGTTTCATTCGACCAAGTTCCTCACCTTGGGGAGCGCCAGTTTTGTTCGTTAGAAAGAAGGATGGAACCATGCGGATGTGCATTGACTATCGGGAGTTGAACAAGGCTACGGTTAAGAATAAGTACCCTTTACCAAGAATAGATGATCTTTTTGATCAATTGCAAGGTGCTTGTTACTTTTCGAAAATCAATTTACGTACGGGATATCATCAAGTGAAGGTCCGAGATGAAGATATTCACAAGACGGCATTCAGAACTCGCTATGGCCACTATGAGTTTCTCGTAATGCCTTTTGGTTTAACTAATGCTCCGGCTGTGTTTATGGATTTAATGAACCGAGTTTGTCGTCCTTTTCTAGACAAATCGGTTATTGTATTTATCGATGATATTCTTATTTACTCTCGTAGTGAGGATGATCATCGCAGGCATTTGCGTGAAGTTCTTGATACCCTTCGCCAAGAGAAACTCTATGCCAAATTTTCGAAGTGTGATTTCTGGATGAAAGAAGTCCAGTTTTTAGGACACGTGATTAGTCAGGATGGATTGAAGGTAGATCCAACTAAGATCGAGGCGGTCGAGAAGTGGGAGTCGCCCAAAACTCCAACTGAAATTCGAAGTTTCTTATGTCTAGCCGGTTATTATAGGAGGTTTATTAAAGATTTCGCAAAGATAGCGACCCCTATGACCCGTCTGACAAGGAAGACAGAACTCTTTAAGTGGACTGAGAAGCAAGAAAATGCTTTTCAAACTTTAAAGAAGTGCTTGTGTGAAGCTCCTATTTTATCCTATTTCGCAAAGATAGCGACCCCTATGGGGTTGGTCAACTATATGAATGGGCGGGAATGGATTATTATTTATTCTGATATTACCGCTTAAAGTATGTTATGTTTTAATTGAATCTTTTCTTAACTCTATTGACTCACGAGGCTTTAAGCTGACACTTGTTTCTTGAAATGTGTCTTGTACTCGTGCAGGTTGCTTAGAGTTTGCTTATGAGACAGGGACTTTGGGTAGTGTACCGTCTTATATGATACCATTTTGTTTTATCACATCAAACAATTTATGTCTTTATGATTAATGTTTATGAACGTGATGTCGTGATTTTCAAACTGATGTAATCTCTTATCGTTTCGGTAAGATGTATTTTATGGCTAAAGACTTCCGTTGCATGTTTTTTTATAAAATGGCAAGATTTTTTTGTAAATGATAAATTTTGGGAAATCGCGGTCGTCACAGTTAGATACTGACAAAAGATCTAACGGAAAACAAATTAATTAGCTATTAAATGAAATCTGACAAACGGAGTAAATAACTAGGGTTAAAAAGCATTAAATGAGTGTAAATAGTGAAAATTTACTAAGTGTAGAACCATCAGCTGAGCATAGAAATGTATCAGCTGAAGGGTATCAGTTAATGAAAAACTATCAGCTGATAGTGAAAATTTGGAATAGCAGCTGAGTAAAGTACTTAGTTGAGCATGTCTTTCTTATCTTAAAGTGATCAGCTGAGTAAATTTGATCAGCTGATAGGTATGAGCTGAGCATAGTTACTCAGTTTACACAAATTAAGTAAGACTTAGATATGCTTAAATAAGTAACTTATAATTTTCAACACTTATGAATTAACACAAACTAAATTACCACTATTCTAAACTAAAAATTAAGCATACCTAGTTTGGATATTAGGAAGTTGAACCTTGCTTCATCTAATGGCTTTGTGAATAAATCTGCAAGTTGTAAAGCAGTGTTGATGTAGTGCAAAGTTACCTTCTTCTTTTGCACATTATCTATGAGAAGATGATGTCTGATTTCAATATGCTTTGTCTTTGAATGCATGACTGGATTATTTGAGATGGAGATTGCAGTTGTATTGTCACATAAAATTGGGGTGTCTTCAAACTTCATATCATAGTCAAGTAATTGATTTTGTAACCATAAAATTTGAGCACAACAGCTTCCTGCAGCAATGTATTCTGCCTCTACAGTGGATGTTGATACTGAATTCAATTTCTTACTAGACCAACTAATCAATCTTCCTCCTAGAAGTTGACAACCACCTGAAGTACTCTTTCTATCTAATGTACATACTGCAAAATCAGAATCAAAATATCCAACTAACTCAAAATCTGGGTCCTTGGGGTAACAAAGACCAAGATTAGGAGTTCCTTTGAGATATCTGAATATTCTCTTAACAGCAGCAAGATGTGATTCCTTAGGATCTGCTTGATATCTTGCACAGAGACATGTTGAAAACATTATATCCGGTCTACTTGCAGTGAGGTATAAAAGTGACCCAATCATTCCTCTATAAGTAATAATGTTCACTGATTTGCCATCAATGTCCTTTCCTAACTTGATAGAAGTAGACATAGGTGTTTTAATTGAAGAACAGTTTTCAAAATCAAACTTCTTGAGTAAATCTTTGACATACTTTGTTTGATGAATGAAAATACCATCAACCTCTTGTTTAATTTGCAAACCAAGAAAATAGTTTAACTCACCCATCATGCTCATCTGATAATTATCAGACATGAGTTTAGAAAACTTTTTGCATAGTTTCAAATTAGTAGACCCAGATATTATATCATCTATATATATCTGAACAAGTATCACATCACCTTTGTACTTCCTAATAAATAAAGTGCTATCAATGCATCCTCTTGTAAAACCTTTGTTAATGAGAAAAGAAGAGAGGGTATCATACCAGGCTCTTGGAGCTTGCTTAAGACCATATAAAGCTTTGTTTAGAAAGTAAACATGATCAGGTAAGCTTGACTCCTCAAAACCAGGAGGTTGTTTTACATACACCTCTTCTTTCAGATCTCCATTCAGAAATGCACTCTTCATATCCATTTGGAACACTTTGAAGTTTTTGAAGGCAACATAGGCTAGGAATAGTCTGATAGCTTCCAATCTTGCAACAGGGGCAAAGGTTTCATCAAAATCAATACCTTCTTCTTGACAATGCCCCTGTGCCACTAGCCTTGCTTTGTTTCTTATGATTTGCCCATTTTCATCTAGCTTATTTCTGAACACCCACTTTGTTCCATTGATGGATTTATCCTTTGGTTTGAGTACCAAAGTCCATACATTATTTCTTTTGAATTCTGCCAGTTCCTCTTGCATGGCAGACACCCAGTGGGGATCATTGAGAGCTTCATCAACCTTCTTTGATTCAATCATTAAGACAAATCTAGAATACAAGCAAATGTTGCAAGCTTTAGATCTTGTTCTAACTGGATCATCTATGTTGCCTATCACAAAATTATAAGGATGGTGCTTGAGGTCTTTGAAGGCTTTTTGGATTGCTTGGGAATTGGGACTCATTTGGATTTGGGGAGAAGAAGTTATATGTTGGCTATCAGCAGTAGAGATGAGTTCATTTTGAGTGGCTGATATAACTTCATTATTGCAATCTGTGGGTATCTCTACTGAAGAGGGAATGAGTGATATGGAATTGGAATCCAATGATGTTGAGTCATTTTCCACATGATTCAGTAGAGGTATAGGATTGGATGAGGATGGTTGTACATGGTTAAAAATTTGGATAGGAACAGGTTCATCTATATCATGAGCAGCTGGTGGAGAGGGATCTACTTGCTCTGAAGGAACTTCTCCAGTTTGCATAAGATCATTTAATTCTTCACCTGAAACATGATTAGAAGAACAAGAAGCAACAAAGTCATTTTCATTGAAACTTACATTGATGGATTCTTCTATGACTTTGGTTCTGAGGTTGTATACTCTGTATGCTTTAGAAATCATTGAGTAACCTACAAACACTCCTTTATCAGCTTTAGGAGCAAACTTCTCCAATTGATCTTTTTGATTAAGTATGAAACATTGACAACCAAAGATATGCAGAAAGCTGATGCTTGGCTTCCTTCCCTTGAGCACTTCATATGGAGTTTTGTTGTGCCTCTTGATAATAAGGGACCTATCTGTGTGAAATATGCACAACTTACAGCCTTAGCCCAGAAATTAAATGGTAACCCACTTTCACACAACATGGTTCTAGCAGCTTCAATCAATGTTCTATTTCTTCTTTCAGCTACACCATTTTGTTGTGGGGTTCTTGGAGCAGAAAAGTTTTGAAATATCCCTTTCTCATCACAGAAAGATTCCAGAGTTTGATTTCTGAATTCAGTTCCATGATCACTTCTAAGACTCCTTACCAAATTGCCATTCAATACTTCCATCTTCTTAATAAAACAAACAATTTCTTCAGCAGCCTCACTCTTTGCTTTAAGAAATAAAACCCAAGTGTATCTTGAGAATTCATCAACCAATACAAGATCATACTTACTTCCACCAATACTAGCAGTTACAACAGGACCAAAGAGATCCATGTGCAACATGTAGAAAGGTTCTGTAATTGAGAAGGCCTGCTTAGATGGAAATGATGTCTTATGCTGCTTTCCTTTCTCACAAGCAGTGCAAGGTTTAGGCTTAAGATAAGTCAGAGAAGGTAGTCCTGACACTAGTTCACCCTTGCTCAACTTGTTGATATTTTTGATTTTAAGGTGGGAAAGCCTCTTGTGCCACAGCCAATTTGTATCCTCATTATTCTTGGAGTACAAACATGTTTCCTTTGAAGGGTCACCAGAGGACATGTCAAGTGTATACACATCCTTGGTTCTCTTGGCACTAAACACTATATTACCTTCTTTATTTATGATGGAGCCTCCTGTCTTTGTGAAGTGGACTTCATTATCTCCATCACACAATTGACTTATGCTTATTAGATTATATTTCAGCCCTTTGACATATGAAACTTTGGACAGTTTGAGGTTCCCATTATGAAGTTCACCATAGCCTTTTGTTTGCCCATGGTTGTTGTCACCAAAGGTCACCCTAGGACCTTTCTCTTTCTTGTAGTTACTGAGCAAAGCCTTGTTACCTGTCATGGTTCTTGAACATCCACTGTCAAGAAACCAAGAACCAACACCCTGCACAGATTTGAATGAAAGAAGAGTTAGTGACACAAGTAGGAATCCACTACTTAGTGGATCCCTGTGGAATGCACCTAGCTTTCCACTTCATCTCAGGTTTCTTATGTATGAGAGGAATGACTATGTTATCATCACAAGTCCGTTGTCTTGAATTCCCTTCTAAGGAACATTCAAATGCCTTATGCTCTTTGCTTCCACATTTATAACATTTTTGAGATTTTGTGGCCTTGAGGCATTGAACAACATGGTTTGAATGCCTATGAGATTTCTTATCAGTCATCATTTGACTAACTTGACCATTCAGCTTATGAAGCTTATCCTGTAAATTTATTAGGTCTTTATTTACAGGCACCTTAGATTGATCTTTGTTTTTGGAAAGTTTTTGACCAATCTTTGGAGTGGCAGAAATGAGAACAATGTGAACATCATTCTTTTTACTCATAGATTCTTCTATTGAAAGAGAGTTGATTACTTCTAGATCAACTGATTGTTTAGAAGATGAGCTATGATCAGCTGACAGGTTATCAGTTGAGCATTTATCATCTACTAACCTATCAGTTGATGGAGTAGTATTAGCTAATGATTCTTCAGTTTGTGAAAAGCTAAGATTTAAGTCATCTGTTTTCAAGGTTTGACAACATAATGTCTCTGTGATTTCAACTAATGATACCTTTCCTTTACTCACATCCTTTGACTTTATGTTATTAGTATTTTTGCATTCTGAAATCTTACTAGAGGATGATTCAACAGAAGGAATAATTGATTCTTTTGAGTGGGAAATCTTGCTTCTAACAAACTTATTTGTGAACACGCTTTTGCATTTAACAGTTTTGTGAAAAGTCTGTGGCAAAATGTCAGCTTTGTCTAAGATATTAAGGTTCTTATTAGAATCAACATAGTTAGCAGCCTTAGATTAATTTCCACCAATAATAGCTTGAACTTGTTTGGGTATCTGCTCTTTGACACACTGAGTGGTCTTTTCTGCAGATACACACCAAGACTTTACTACTTTTTGGAGGTCATTAAACTTTTTGGTTGCTTCACTAGTTTCTTTTACTAAGATCTCATTAAGTATCTTTTGATTAGCTAGTTCCTTATTTAAGATTGTTATCTGCTTAAGTTCCTCATCCTTAAGAATTAACTTTTCCTTTAGTGATTCTACTTCTAGTTTTAGCTTCTTCTCTCTTTGAATAGCAGACTAGAAATCAATACACAAGTAATCAAACATAGCATTCTTCTCATTATCATCATAGTTAATAAATTTTCCAACCTGATACATAGAAGAAGGATCCCAGTTGGTAGTTGAACAAGCTTTAGCAGCCTTTTTCATGTCTTCATCAAAGGAACTACCATTATTGTTGTTGGCCATCATGCAAAACTGAGCAGAGATCACCTCATCTTCATCTGAGGAAAGATCTTCTTCTACCCAATCTTCTTCTTCAGCAACAAGAACTTGGCCCTGGGCTTTCTTCTTCTTCTTGTCAAGGACAGCAACAAGGAGTTTCTTATACTTGGCTTCATAATCAATTTTGCCCTCCTACTTTTGCACAGATGAAGAACCAGTGTTATATTTGGACTTACAGTCACTCGCTATGTGGCCAATCTTGCCACACTTATAACACTCTGCTGTAGAGGCATCAAATGTGGATTTGGGCTTGACAAACTTTGATGACCTCTTGCTGAACCTCTTGACACCCTTTCCCTTCTTGAAAGGTCTGAACTTCTTAACCAGCATTGCTACACCTTCAACCAACTCCTCCAGATTACTTTCCTCACAATCATTCTCCTCGTCACTTTCTACAGCACTCTCCTCTTCATCTCCTTCTTCATCAGAACCAGAATCAATAGCTGCAAAGCCTCTCATCTTTGTATCTCTTGACACAAGGGCAGTTGGTGCAGCTTTCACGACCTCCTTCATCTCCTTGGATGACAACTTCCTTTGTTTGAATGATTGTTCATGGTTTAGTAAGTTACCATAGAGAGCAACCAGAGACCTTCCTTTAATCTTCTCACTATGTTTTAAAACAGTGACAAAGTGATCCCATGTTTCAGGGAGGGAGTCTAGAAACGTGTTCACCAAAACAAAGTTGCTCTTGGTTATGTCTGCCCTTTTCAAGTCATTAACTAGGCAGTTGAACTTGGTGTATGTCTGTGTAAGACTCTCATCTTTCTAAGCAAAGAAGAATTCATACTCTCTGTTGAGGAGGAGCTTCTTGTTCTCCTTCACCTCTTCAGTCCCTTCATAAGCAACTGTGAGTGTATCTAACATCTCTTTAGCAGAAGAACAGTTAAGCACTTGATGATAGATTTCATTAGGTAGTGCAGAGACAAGAGCTGATCTAGCCTTAACATCTAGGCTAACCAACCCCTTATCTTCATCTGTCCACAGATGCATGGATTTGGTTATGATTCTTTCTGTTGTAGAGGTTTGACCTTCAGATTCTGATGGAATGGATAACACTAATGTTGGAACATAAGGACCATCGGTGACTATTTCAAGCATTTGGATATCGAGGGTGGATAGGAAAAGATGTGCTCTACTTTTCCACATGGAGAAATTTTCTGCATCAAACATGGGACATCTTGTTAAGGACCCAGTGTTTGAGATATTCATGTTGTTTGCTGATGAGGCCATATTGAGAGGGGTAGAAGCAGTTGTGGAGTAAGCAAAACAGATCTAGATATTGATTATCTAACCTGCTCTGATACCAATTGTTAGTCCCAGATTGAGTACACAACAAAAAATGTTTGTAGAAGGGGGGGTTGAATACAAACTTTAGCTTTTAAAATTTAAAGACACACTGATATACTTTTATATAATTCTTATTGATATTGAATCAAGAATTACATGTACTAGAAGCGGAAATTCTAAGTACAATAAAAGGTGGCAATCTATTTGTCTAACACATAGACAAGTTAACTCTAAAACAACTAATGTATATAGAGTGTTCAACACATGAACAAGTTTGATTCTACACAATGCTTAAACTCTACGAATTTCTCAACTGATGAGATTTTCTTTATGTGGAGTAGAGACTTCACTGTGTTTTTTTTGCATGTCCACCATGCATGAGTATATATAGAAGTCTTGGCGAATCCGGTTGCATGAAGGTAAGGGACAAAGAGGATGTGGAAATATAATATTTTAATTGTAAAAGTAGTGGGTGAAAAGTAAAGTTACTTTAATCAAATGTTTGATAAAAGTAATTGTACTCTTCTGCAAAAGTGCAACCCACACACAATATAAAATATTAAAACCTACATCTACTGTCGTGTAGAAGTATCTTTCCCTTTCCATGATTATACTTTAATCAACACCATGCTTCTATTTGATTTGACTTTACCAAGTATGAGATTGCCAGCCATACTTAGTTGTTTGAACAAATCTTCAAGATCTTCGTCTGTTTGAGGTATCATTATCCTTTTCCAGAGGATAAGATCAAACCTTTTTGTCTCATACTTGATCCAAAAAGTGCATTTTTACTTTTACAAACAAAGATCTAAGGCATAATAGAACAACACATGTTCTGCCTTTCACATATGACTTACAATCAGAAAAGATAGAGTAGATTTGACATTTTTCACGACTCAGCTAACAGATTGTACTAGGAACTCTGATATTCACTACTCAGTTGACAAAATATATCAGTTGATCACTTTTTGCTAGGACTCAGTTGATACATATTGCTCAGCTGATCATATAGATGCTCAGCTGATCAATAGCAATCTTAGGAGGACATAAGCTCATGTATTTGTATGATCAGTTGATCAAGAATGCTCAGCTGATCATTCAAATACATCAGTTTATGAGGGGAGATGACTTGTGTAAAGGAAGACTTACTAAGCTGATGCTCTGGGCCTCAGCTGACCATTTGTTCACTCAGCTGATGAAGTAGGCACTCAGCTGATCAATGTGCTCACTCAGCTGATCAATTTGTTCTCTCAGCTGATCAATTTGTTCACTCAGCTGATGGAGTATTTTTCTCAGCTGATCAACTTTTTCACTCAGCTGATGGTTTGTTTTCCTCAGCTGATGGTCTTCTTTACTTGTTTTCTTCATCTGATGCTCCTTAGCTGATATCCTTTGGCTGATACATTGAGTAGGATCTGTTGCTCAGCTGATGGTTCCATACTTAGCATATTTTTACATAAACTGATTCAAACAACACATGTTTGAATTCTTTATAAGTCATACTGAATGTAGGGTTTGGTTATCATCAAATTCTATGTTTTAGGATAGGCAGAGTTGATTATTAGGGTGAAGTGATTATCTCCCCAACAGGTTCTAGTCATTAACAGTTCGGTTTCGGTTTTAAAACCGAACACACTTGGTTTTCAACATGAATCTTTAATTTCCTACACCAACCTTTAGTTTTCCAGCATAAACAAATTTCCATAGCAATGTCTAATTTTCAACATTAAATTCAAAATATAAACGTCTTTTGTATCATATAATCATAATATAAACATCGATCTGAAAAGGGCTAAACGACAAATAGAATGAAAAGTTATTAAACCTAATAATGGGAGCTTGAAATATTTTAATGAGCTTCATTGACTTCTATTTAATAACTATAAAACTAAAAAATATATGTTAAATATTAGTGAGTCGGTTTCTTAATTAGGTGGTTGCCGGTGAAATTGCACAACAGATGTGAAATAACAGTTGAATGAGAAATCAAGGTTTCGTTTAAAATTGCTTTTGAATAAGATGGGATAAGATTAAGAAGACAAGTAACTCGTTTTTAATTAAGGTGCGTGTCCAACTCAAATTTTACTTCTTAAGGTTTTTAACATAAGAACCTCTTCATTCGTTATTCATTTTAGGAAATAAAAGTGGATGATTAGTGAGAAAAAAATTCTAAAAGTAAAATGATGACATCATAACCTCATTTTTTTATATATATAAAATAGAAGAATGTTCAATATAGTCCATACTTAATTCATAGTCTTAAGGGACTAATTTTAGACTTTGGATCAATGACATCAATGGTCCATACTGCATTCTAAAATTTTGGGCAAAGTGGTATTTTCGTAATCCATATGTGATATTTTTACAAATCATATGCATTGTATACTGAATCACCTGTGATTGAATATTAAAATTTTAGGATTATGTTTTTTACATGGACTTTATTGAACATAACTCATATAAAATATGGTGACAAATATTTGATGTAAAATATATACCGGGTATTAAGATCTATAGAAATAGATTTAAGCGGCTTATCGAACTTAGTCAAAGTACGTACAACAATAAAGTTTTGAAGAGGTTCAAAATGGATGAATCCAAGAAGAGATTTCTCCTTATGCAAAGTGTCGCAATGTTGAGCAAGGCTCAATGTTTTGTATCTTTGAAGATCATGAAAGGATGAAATCGATTTCATATGCTTCAACAATTGGATCAATTAGGTATAGCAAGCATGTATAGACCCGATGTTTCTTATCCTATTAGTGTCACGGCAAATATAAGCAAACTACGGGTGAAACCTATTAGGTGGTTTGTTTATATACCTTTTTGAGGAGAGAGAAAAGTTACCTTTATACAAATTTTAATTATTTGTTACTCTCATTCTTAATTGGATGAGCAAAACTAGATAAATAGTTAAGATCATTTATTTACAATGGCTATTTTATTAAAAATATTGTTACGAAACAGAAAAATTATATTAAAAACATTGTTACATAACCCAGATTAATTGAGTTGTGAATTAATGATGCTAATCATTTAAGATATAATTTGGACTCACCAAAACAGTGGGATAGACCACTCAGCTTCAGCTAGTGTTATATGAGATAGACTCAACTTCATGACAATTAGGTGTTGTTTATTTTCGAACACATAAATGTCTTATGTCTTATTTCATGTCTTCAGGAGAAGATGTGGTTTAGAAGGTCTTAAGATTGAAAAGGTCTGCGAAAAAAAGCTATGGATTTTAGCTTCTCAAAATAAGCAAAAATAAGACAGAATAAAGTCTTATGTCTGCGAAAAAACAAACAACCTTATTAGAAACGTCTGCGGGCGCGCAGACGTTTCTATGAAAAAACAAACAAGCTTATCAGAAACGTCTGCGCACCCGCAGACGTTTCTTTAAAATAAGACCTTATTTAAAAAAACAAATCCTTAGTAATTAAAGCGTATATTGTACTCGCAAAAATATGTGAACTTATCACTTGGCTTGATGAAGTACTGATATAAACTAATCAATCAACTGTATACTTAGCTTAACATATTGTAGCGACTAAGATTTCGAGGTATTATATATAAAATTCTTTTACCCTCTTTAAATAAATTAAGTATTAAAACTCCGGTTGTTAGTTTTATTTTAGGGTTAATTTCATATATACTCTTATTAAACATCAAAATATCGTATTTGCCGAGCTTAACTTATAAATATCATATATACTCTTTTTAAACTTTCAAAATATTTTATTTGCCCAACTTAACTTATAAATATCTTATATACCATTATTAAGTTTTCAAAATATCATATTTGTCAAATCACCTTTTTATCAATTTTTAATCATTTTAAATGAATTGTAATTATAAAATATGATTTAATGACTATTATACCCCTCTTTTAAATATATTTATAAAACATCACCTACACCCTTACTACTAGTATTTATCCAAGTTATATATATATATATATATATATATACACACACACACACACACACACACACATATATATATATATATATTAACCGTAATCGATCATCCAAATTAATTAATAGAATCGTGTGTGTATATATATATATATAAAATATCATGCGTAATTCTTTTGTTTTAAGAAATTAGAATTGATTAAAATAATAAGCTTTTATTAATTGTGTAGGTACCTTGATTGATGTGTTAATTACATGATACACACACACCATGAATCGTACTCGATCATCTAAATTAATTAATAGAATCATATATATGTATATATATAACTTGGATAAATATGAGTAGCAATAGTATATGTGATGTTTTATAAATAGATTTAAATGAGGGGTATATCACTCAATGAATTATATTTTATAATTATTATTCATTTAAAATGATTAAAAAGTGATAAAAAAAAGGTGATTTGGGCAAATAAGATATCTTGAAAGCTTAAGAAATGTATATAAGATATTTATAAGTTATGTTAGGCAAATAAGATATCTTGAAAGCTTAAGAAAGGTATATAAGATATTTATAAGTTATGTTGGGCAAATAAGATATTTTAAAAACTTAAAAAAGGTATATAGGATATTTATAAATTAAGCTGGATAAATAAGATATTTTAATATTTAATAATGGTATATATGATATTAACCTTTTATTTTACATGAGTTTGTTGGTCAACTTTTATTACATATAGTGGTTTAAAATGTGTAAAAGAAAAGGGAGCTAAGTGTAAAGACTAAAAAGGTGAAAAGGAAACTCAAAGGATTAGGCGAATAAGTAATCACTAATAAAGTAGGGTTAACCTAATGGTAGCTTCTTTTTTCACAATCACAATTTCAAAACCATGACTGTGGTGCGTGTGTGTGCTCTCGACGGGAAGAACTCAAGTGATCAAGGTTTCTTGTGAAGGAAACCGGTCTAGTAAAAACATCCTTAGATCATTAGCATCCGTACTTGACTTACCCTATCAAACTCACTGTCACATCAGCATCCATATCATTTCTCACCTCTAACCCTCTCTAACCTGCAAACCCCCATATCCAACTCTATTCAACCCTACATCAAATCAAATATTAATAAGAAAGAGAGAAGAAAAAGAAAAAAAAGAAGAAACCCGCTACAGGTTCGGCAGCTAGCCAGCCAACCCTACCACCAGCGATGGTGTTCCAGGTTGGTAGAGGAGCCAACCAGCCCTGGTTGGCCCTCCGATGTTGTCGGTCTTAACCTATAATCATGTATTTTACTAAGTTTTGTTGTAAGATTTTTGGGTTTAATTTTTGGTTTCTTGGTGGTTTCTCGATCGAATAGTAACTTGGGGGATTTGAATTAAAATAACAAAGTCGAATTGAAAATGGTTGGCTAATCCTAAAATTGATGTTAGGGTTTTAATTCTTGATGATTGCTCAGAACATAGGTGTTTTAATCATGTCTGAGAACTGAAAATCTAACAAGTATTCAATTGTCCTCGCAAATGCGAGGGGGAGAATTTAAACCGAAATTTTACTATCATAGATATTATATTGTTAATTTCAAGTATTATTATTTTCTTTAGTTATAATAGTTGTGTTAAATTTAGGGTTTAGTTTATTAAAATGTATCTAAGTTGTCATGTCTTGCTATTATGTGTATCAGACTTTAAAAGTTTCTATTGTGTATAAAACTTTTAGTTTGTTACTATTGTATATATTTTGTTTACATAAAATAGGAAAAATTGTATAAGTTTAGTACATACGATAGAAAGTTTAATACACATAATAGCGACATATTAAAAGTTCGATATACACATAATAGGAAATTTTTTTAAGTCCGGTACATACAATAGCAAAACATGACAATTTGGATACATTTTGATAAACTAAAGTAATAAACCCTTAAATTTATTCATCTAGATATATTTGAACTAACTAGCGGGGTACCCGCGCAATGCGACGACGGTGAATAAAAATGGTTTGTAAGGAGTTGTTTTGGTAGGTATTAATCAAGAGGACACACAAGACGTAATTTTTATTTAGCAGGTGAAAAGGGAATGAAATTTAGATGTAATTTTGTAATTTTTATTTAGCAGGTGAAAAGCGAATATTATATATTTTCCCTTTCTAGAATTTATGGAATGTTATTAAGTTTACGGAATATTCTGTTTTGTAAGTTTTGCTATGCAATTTATGGAAAGGGAATATTCTGGAATTTATGAAAAAAAAATGTAATTAAGTTTATTTTATAAAATCATTTTTTTGGTAGATGAAGCTAGAATAGTAATCTTAAGTGACTTAAAATTTAAGAGTTTTAAAAAAACTTAAATACTTATATAATAGTATAGATATCAAATTACTCGGGTAACTAAATGAGAAATGAAAATATAACTTTAGTCCTGGGATTTGCATGTGCGCTCGAGTTTTATTTTCAAATTTCAATGTATTTTTTTGTAAATTATTATATTACAATTTTATATCTCAAGAGGATTAAGTAGCACAAGTCTTAAATAAGTGCGTTGGTCATTATCCAAAGGGTAATTAAATGCTATGATATGATTGTTAGTCTATATGTATCCATTTCAAAAAGATTATGACACGTTGTGGTAACCAAATTTAATGTTATTATATTTTTACTCTAGTTATTTTTAATCTTAATAAAAACAAAGTCACAAATGCTTCAAGTCTAGAGTAAAAATTTTATTCCGTTCAATTTTAATTCATATCAGTCATTTAAAAATATTAATATTACGATTTTAATTCATATCAGTAATTTAAAAAATTAAATATTAGAAATACTACTAATAAGTAATGACATATTTACAAAAAATTAGTATGGAGAAATTATTAATTTATTGATTGGTTTATTTTCATATTAAAAAAAAGGTACACTAAGTTTACATTAAAAAAATAAATATATCATATGATAGGATCAGACAACTTTCGAATACGCTCCTCTCTTTCTCTCATTTGTCATGTAATTCCATATATATATATATATATATATATATATATATATATATATATATATATATATTATATTTTTGATTATATGATAATCATACAAAAAGAGTTCAACCCTTCTATTTGATTATGCATAGACTAGCTTAACAAAGTTGAATGGCTAAAATGAGAAATAACAAATCTTGCAAGTACCTAACTACAAAAGCTATACTAAATTGGTTCCAAAGTTAAAAGAGGTTGTTGACTTGCTTTATCTTTCACCACAATTTCAGAATTTGAAACCTCGTCTTCAATTTTTCATTATGTTTAAAAGTTCTCTATACAATCTATTTTCTTCCCCTTTTTCCTACGATCGGCAACCCCCAACTCGAGAAGTCACCCAACAGCTTCCACTTTTTATTTGACACTCAATTTCCGCTATGCCATCGCATATCTCGCCAGAGAGTAGCAAGCGCAGACGCACACACACTCGAACTATGGTATATCTGCTCACTGCACCACAAACCAGAGAGCTCTCTAGAACTAACGTCACACACTTGCACATAGATGTCACTTTGTTTCAACACACACACACACACACACACACACACACACTCTCTCTCTCTCTCCTTCAACCTTCTCACTTGAAAATGCTAGCGATGCCATACCGTTAATGTGTATCTAATTTCTTAACTCCATCTATCTAATTCCATCCCCACTACTGAATTTCTATACCAACCGCCTTATGTTACCCAAACCAAAGAGAAGACGGGGCAACAGGCAAACCAAAAGAAGAGAAAGCACTAGGGGATAAGTAAGAAGAAAGAAAACCCAAGTCGATAGATTAAGGAAAAAGAACATATCGAATTTTGCCTTCTGCCATCAAAAGTGAAGAGAAAGCATAGGTGGAAAATATAAAGAAGAAAATCCAATTCGGTAATTCCAATGTTCAATATATTGTGAGAACAGGAGGTCACCTATTAATGGTATACATATTACCCTTTAAATTATCGTGAGAAATTGGCAAATCAGTTTGCCAATTGATAGTACGTATAGGTTAATTGTTTGGGTTTGTAACCTTTTCGTCGATTTTGTGGTGGGATATGGCGTGGAGGAGGGTGGAATCACCAACCCCAAGTAGCGAGGCTCTATTTCGCGATTGGCCATTTTTGGCACACCAAGTTTGGCGCAGCCAATATGGCATGAACAAAGATGGCACAGATTTAGTTTTTATAAAAATGATGTTTTTTCATTTATTTGGTAAAGAGGAGGTTCCCACAAAAACCTTAGCCGCATTTGACTATTAGAAATGATCTAGAGCTTTGTTTTTCACTTTTTTAAATTAAAGGTTGATTTCACCAATTATAGTTATTCTTCTACCAAATCATGTCATCTGATGTTAGTCTTTCATCTTCTACTCTATTTGTCACTTTTATTATGGGGTAACTCTCCTCATTTTTTGGGAATGATGAAACCCTAGTGTGATGATGGATATGATATTAGGGGTGATTTGTAAAATTTCAAAACATTATGGACAATAAAGAAAATTTTATACAAAACCAGAAAACGTAAAACTTATTCTAGCTTTTAATAGTATGTTACATTACATTATATTACATTACATTACATAACATTACATTACATCATATCATATCATATCATAGTTACACTTAAATAGGTTGAACCAATCATATTGAGTTTGACATTAAGAAGTCCCCGACAATGTTTATATATACATACATCTTTACACTTTCATATGAATTGCAGTTTCTTTACTCATAATGAGCATCATCATGGCAAGGATCCAACAATTTGGTAGAATTAGGCAACTTCACACCATCATATCTCGAGAAACCATAATACCATCTTCCTCAACACCTCATCACCTCAAAACTCATAAGCTTTCAATACTCGATCAGTTCGCTCCCAACTTTCTCATGCCAAAAGTTTTCTTCTACAAAAGTTTCAAACATGGTTGCACCACAATTCTAAAGCAATCATTATCCAAGTGTTTAACACAATACTACCCTTTCGCAGGTAGATTCCTAGTACCTCCTGCAACTTACATTGATTGTAATGATGAAGGGGTTGAATTTATTGAAGCTTTTATAGATACCGAAATGGATGATTTCATTCTCAACAAAAATCAAGTTGAAACCTTAGACCAACTCATTCCTAATGGGAAAACTAGCCCATGTAACTTACTCATGGTTCAATTGAACCATTTCGCTAGTGGTGGAGCTGCATTAGCTGTGTCGGTATCACACAAAATTGCAGATGGGTTTACCGCTGCTAGCTTTATTGACCACTGGGCCAATGTTACACGTGGTCAATCACCAAGAAACCCGAGTTTCATTTCACCCTCCACAAGCAATAACATAATTGAAATAGCAGAGGTCATGAATAGAGGGACAGACAAAAGCAATTATATATCTCGTAGATTCGTTTTCTCTAATTCAAAGCTGAAAGAGCTCAAGAAGAAGGTTATTGGCATGGATACAACTCTAATGAATCCTACCCGAGTTGAATTATTGACATCTTTGATTTTTAAATGCTCGATAAGTGCAACGACAATTACTTCAGGTTATTCGAAGCCATCAAACTTGCTACACACAGTGAATATGAGGAATATAATCATAAAAAATTCTCCTGAGACAATAGCAGGCAATATAATGACGATCGTAGCAGCAAAGATGGGGGGTTATGGTGAATTTATGCTGAATGATGCTATTGCTGAGTTAAGGAAGGTGAAAATGGAGCTTGAAGGATTAAGAGATGTGCAAGATGTAGGTAACCATTTTCGGAACACAATGTTAATGTTAATGGATGATGAAAGTCGATCTTTTGTTAGTTCAAGTTTGTGCAGGTTTCCGTTTTACAATGTGGATTTCGGATGGGGAAAGCCGATAAAAGTGATAACAAGATATCCAGATGTTGATGACAATGGTGTTATTTTGTTAGATACTCCCTTGGAAGATGGTATTGAAGCACTAGTACATCTCAAGAAAGAAGAAATGACCATCTTTGAGATAGATAATGAGCTTCTTGCATATGTTGAAGATGATTGAAGTTTTAAGAAATACATAAATTTGGATGGTAATATTAAAACAAAAGGTTTTAAGGGATGATTCTTGGTTTAAATGCCATATAAACACACGGGTAACCCAATTAAAAAATAATATTAATTGTAATTAAATAAAAAGTATAAAATTCTCTAAATAAATTAATTAACGCTAGCTTTTTTAATATTAAAAGATATTTTATGTATTTGGCGGATTAAATTAGTGAAATGGAGACGTTCTTAATTTATTTAGTCACTTTTTTGCTAATCAATTTCATAAGCATTGGAAAATCTTTGACCTTAGTAGTAAATGATTACAATTTATTAAATTTGAATATTAGTTACATTAACTTGAAATTAATGCAAATTAAATGGATTTAATGTCAAATTTGAGTTTCATTTTGACTAAATTAATAGTTATGATTGTTCAATTAAATAATGATTTTAATTTTGACTAAAAAGATTACGATTCTTACTTGAAATTAATGCAAATTAAATGGATTTAAAGTAAAAATTGAGTTTCATTTTTGACCAAATTAATAGTTATGATTGTTCAATTAATAATGATTTTAATTTTAACTAAAAAGATTACGATTCTTTAATTAATTGATCAAGGGTAGTCTTTTATTAATATTATATAATATAACTAAAAGAAAATATAAGAGATAAAGAAGAGATGAATTAATTTTAGGTAGTATTTGGTTTTTTAAACCTTCTTTAAATTCTTGTCCTTTAAATTTAAGTAATATTTGGTCTTTTATAACTAAATTTACATTGTATTAAAAGATGAATTAAGAGACCGAATTAACTTTAAGTGAGATGAATTAATTTAAATATTATTTTTTGAATTTAAATAATACTTATTTTACCTTCTATTTTATCACATATTGGATTTGAATTTGTATATTTCTTGATTTAGAGTTAAATTTGAGTTTTAACATTGATTGAGTTTTAATTTTAGCTATTTAAAGTTAAAATTTAGTTTTAATTTTAGATCAAATGAATGGTTAGGATTTGATTTTAAATAAATGAAAAGTTATGATTATCTAATTAAATTGATAAAAGTTAAATAAAAAGATGCTTGATTAATAATTATCATTTTCATTATAATGAACATATAGTAGGATCTTATAATATGTTAAAGTAAAATGTTTTGGTATTATAATTTAAAAAATAAATTCATATAAATTGTAATGATAATAATAAATATTTATAAAAAACATGTTATATATTCTTAATTAATTATAATATACTCCGATACTAGAAGGCCAGTGACATTTTTTATTAAAAAAAATATAATATTAACTATATTTTGTTAAATTGTTTTTGCCGGATAGTAAATATGAAAAATATTCATGTTATGTACTTAAATGTGTTATAATATAATATATATTTTAAAAACATAACAAATTTGTTTCATTAATTCATAACGTATTATAATCATAATAACGATACGTGTTAAAGTAAATCAAAAACAATAAATGTTAGAAATAATATTTTAAAAGTATTAAATTAACTACAAAATTGTATATGGGTTAAAAAGATTCGTGTGTTATGTAAATGGTTTAAAAGATTCAACCAAATTATAGAAATTGAATTCTTCTAAATAAGGTGGTCAAAATAGAGTGTTCTTTGTCAAAATTAGGAAAATAAAAGGCTTTTATTTGTTAATTGGAATTTTATTTAAGGAAACTTTCCTAACATTGATTTATATATATATATAGAGAGAGAGGGAGGTTCATGCGAAAAGCTTATTTTTTACGAAAAGTGCGAGAAGTATTTAAAACCGTTAGATCATTTGATCAAAGGCTAGAATAGACTATGGCATTAATGTAATTATGTTAAATTTAAAGAGCATTTAAATTAAATAAAAAGGATAAATGAGTCATTTACCAAACCCTAAAATAGTTTCCATTTATTCTCACCTACCCTCTCATTTCATCTTCCACGTCTGTAAGTCTCCCACCATTTCACCTCTCTCATATCTCTCTCTCTCTCATCCATCTCTCACCCACAGTGCAAGGATCTGGATAAATCTTCACTACCTTATTTTTTGAAGTTAAAGCAGCCGCGCCAGGACCCCCAAGCAACATCATGGATCTGAGTTTGGATACAACTAGACGTGCTTTAATTTTGGCCACCGGCATCTACAACAACCTTCTCTCCTTCCTATCTAACCTCCTCCTTCGCCGGTTCTGTTTCGGAACTCCGTCCAAATCATCACCGTCACTCGCCGCCGGTTTTGTCCCTGTTTTGTTAAGACCGACGCCCTCCTCCATAGTTTTTTCAGGTAAGGGTGCTTTTTGTCACCGCCACCTAGATCTACGACCGTCGCCGCCCTCACCTCCTACTTTCTACTGTGTTCATTTTTACTTTGGTTCTGAACTTTATTAGATTTGCATTCTTTTTTTGCTTTTCTCGATTTTTATTATTTAATTTGCATATCATCGGTACTACATTCTCATTTATTATTAAAGATAATTTTTTTTCGTTGTTTATGATTTGTTCATCATTAAGCATTTAGAACCTTTAAGTTGTTCAATAATAAACAATGATTGATTGTTTTTTGTATGGTTTGTTCAACATTATTAAAATAATTTTTTTATTGTTTTTGGGTTGTTAACTAACGAACACAGACAACGGATATAAAGAACAATTGATTGTTCAGTAATGAATATGTATGATATAAAGAAGAAATTTTTTTCGGCCCATGCTATGTTGTTCAATAATAAACAACCACTAATGATACTTGGAAAAAAAGACATAGAAAAAAGAAAAAATGTAAAAAGAAAAAATGTAAAAAGAAAAAAAAACATTTAATGATATAAATCAACAATTTATTAGTGAATAATGTGTAATGGCATATCATTTAATGATTAAGAACTCGTAAATATTTAGTTGTGTTCATTGTTGACACTATAAAATTATTAATTTGCTATTAAATTATTTCTAAGTTATTTTGTTTAAAAATGTTAGGAGAGAGCAAAATAAGAAAGAGAAATAGATTGGAGAGAGATAAAATATTGTTTACTATTATACCCTTTTTAATTAAAAGAAACAAAAAATAAGATTAATCGAAGCCATTTGATCAAATAAAAATAAAAGGCTAAGATTGCTTCTCGTACTTTTCGCAAATAAAATGCTTTTCGTATGAACCCTCCCCTATATATATATATAGTGAAAAGTTCATTTGAGAACAATTTTTATTGCGAGAACCGCAAGAATCAATCTTATATGTCCAATTCCCCCTTTTTCAATTGGATTGTCCGCCTATGAATTCTTTACATACACCTTGCCACACTCAATCCCCTCACGCTCTTCATCTATGAATTCCATTATCCAAAATAAACGGCTAAGATTGATTCTCGCAATAAAAACGGTTCTCAAATGAACCTTCCCCTATATATATATAAGGGTAAATTGCATGAAAATACAATAAACTTTGTCTTAATTATCATTGTATACAACCAACTTTATTTTTTTAAAATAATACAATCAATTTTTATAATTCTCCTATTGTATGCAAGTTATTGTATACTATGAAAGTTATGGAAAAGTTTATTTTATACAATGGTAGCTAAAGACTAGACACAGAAAAAAGTTGTTTGCATACAATGATTTTTTTTTTTGAAAGTTAGTTGTATTATTTTTAAGATTTTAAAGTTAGTTGTATACAATGACAATTAAGACAAAGTTAATTGTATTTATTTTGCCCTATATATAAAGAATGTTCAATATAGTCCATAATTAATTCATAGTCGCAAGGGACTAATTTTAACCTTTGGAATAATGACATCAATGGTCCGGATTAAATTTTAAAAATACCGTGTGGCATTTTCGTAATTTTTTATAATTCACATGTGATGCTTTTACAAATCACATGTAATCGTATACTGAATCACATGTGATTAAATATTAAAATTTTAGG
Organism: Dittrichia graveolens; assembly: GCA_038502395.1. Classification (NCBI taxonomy): domain Eukaryota; kingdom Viridiplantae; phylum Streptophyta; class Magnoliopsida; order Asterales; family Asteraceae; genus Dittrichia; species Dittrichia graveolens. Next base: position 25,711,967 of record JARJIL010000007.1, read on the forward strand.
ACTATGTCTTTTAAATGGACTTTATTGAACACAACTCATATATATATATATATATATATATATATATATATATATATATATATATATATACAAGCATGGTACCCGCGCAATGCTGCGATATCAAATAGTTTTTACTCGATAACTTGTTCGTTTTCGGTATTTATGTAATACGGTGACAACGAATAATTTTACTTTGGTAACATGTCTATTTTCTTTATGTTTATTCTATTATCTTTATTTTTTTGTTCTTAATCAACTCTTTTATTATTTTTAATTAAACATTGAGAACAATTAAATAAGAAAAAAAGTCTTTACTTATAAAATAGGGTAAATTGCATGAAAATACAAAGTCTAAATTAGTAATTTGAAACTATTTAAAATTAAGAGATTAAGAAAATAGAGTAAACTAATTTGAAACTATTAATTATATGAGCTATTTAAAAAAAATTAAATATATGTTCATTGTTAATTAAATAGGAAGTGACATACACGAGTTATAATTTGTCTTTATGGAATTAGGTGTGTTTATAAAACTAGTGTAATATTCCGAAATTGTAAATTATTAATATTTTGTATTCATGAGGAGTTTGAAGACTCATTTGAATTTGTAATTGCGCTTTAAGCAATTTTAAAAGAAATTAAATTAAGTATGTTTTATAATGATTTTCTTTGTGGTGTTTTATTATTGACATTGGCACATTGCGTACAAGTTATTATACATAAGGTGCAAGAGATTTACGCTTTATATATATTAATTTTGTGTCATGGCAGATTCTGGAAGTTGAACACATAGTACAAGACTACAAGTGTTATTTTATGTCCACATGTTTGGAATAAGTGGGGAAATATCAAAGATAATTAAGGGTAGAAGTGTAAATTGACAATATAAGCCATTTTAAACATTCTAGTATCTCAATTTGGTCAAAATGAAAGTTCTAGAATTGTCGCTCTTCTTCTCCGGCCGATGGGGTGAAATGGGGAGATATTTGATTTGATTCTTGTGATTTTAGCATGAAGATTGTTACTATATTTTGAAGATTGAAGTTATTTTAATACCCTTTTGTGTGATTTCTTACTTAAAGGGATTCCTTCTTCAAAGTAAGTGTTCTTGATTTGAATTTGAGTCTATTTCAGAAACTATTTGATGACTTAGTGAGACCCATTGTTGATTTATCCTTGTATATATGTGTCAATAGAGTGAAATGGGTCAAGACTTGTTAGGGTTAGGTTTGATACCCATTTGTTTGTATTGGTGATGTTATAATCTGTTTGGGTGTGTTAGAAATGACCCAAATATGTTCTATAAACTTAGTTTTGAGTTTGATAATCATTGGAGTTGAGTTAGATGAGAAAACTACAAGTTTTGGTCAAGAAAACTCGAAAATATGTGACTGTTCGGAATATTTCAGCACTTACTAGGCAGTTTTATAAAATTCGTGAAAAATCAACCGTTTATCGGATTTGCATGTATCATATATCGTTGGAAAGATGGGAATGTCTAGTTTAATCCAACTTTTGATCATAGAAGTTAATTCCAACAGTAGGTTGTCCTAAATGTCGAAATACAGAAGCTGTGTCAATTTTGGGAGTATACTTGACTATTGTAAAACAAGATTTTATTTAGTATTTGACCTTAAGCTTTTATGAGGTGTCTTGGGGTTCATGAGTAGCCCCTATTAAATGGTGTTTAAGGCATCTCAAGTCGTCTAATATGGAGGTAAAATATTCCTTTTGGGTTGAAATTGATAAGTTATCTAAAGAAGTTTTGTCTAAACCTTTGTAATAGGCTTGGACATCATGTGGGATTATCGGTGGTTGGGTGGTGATCGTCATCACACGCACAGGTGAGTACACCCTACGGATACCCCGTTTCCGCTAAAGTTTCAAGTCATCACGATTGTGTTTTGATTGTTTGGCAAATGTTAGATGAAACTTGATTATTCAAAGGATGTGGAATATGGATTTGTTTTATAATGTGATTTATATGATTAGCAAGTGTTTATGAAGCTTTTGAAATTAAAGAATGTGAAAATTGTGAATTTGACATATGATGCGTTTTAAGAAAATGGTTTTCAAAGTAAGACCATTGCTCCATTTTGGAGATGGTCTATGTTAATGTTGAGTTTTAATTGATGGTTTTGAAACATGATACTTCATGTTGGAGTGAACTTTGATTTTGAAACAACAAACATGGTTTTGAGTAGTGAAAGATATGTTTACACTTTATGTGTATTGTGGGCATTGAGATGCCAAATGTGGTATTGTTTGTTGAGCATTTATGCTCAAGGGAAATGAATTGTGACACTTATGTGTTTATTGATAAGCAGTAATGCTTGGATTATTTGGTCTTTATGGCATATGATTTATGTGACCCTTTGGGGTATGTGATTTGGTCCGGACCACTGTGTGATATGAACTCTGTACCATAGGGTTCCTAGCCATTGAGACGTGCAAAGGTTCATGTGGCTTAGGTTATTGAGGAACCGCGATGTACGGGTGGTTGAGGAATCGGTGCAGAGGGTGGAGGGGTATGTTAGTAGCCATCATGACCGTGTGGGTTCACTGGGCTGACGAGACACCGAACCCGGGGCAACACGTGTGGATTTGGTAAACAGGGCTTACACTCCAGATAACCGTTGTATGGTGGACTGCTTCGTGCATTCCCCACCTTGACGAGGTGATGTGATTATCCCCCATGTGGGCACGTGTTGACCGTGGCTAGCTATCACGTAGAGACATTGTGGCCCAATGGACAGACCCACATTCTTATGTGCTCTTTTGTGTATATTATTATGATTTGTTTAATTGCCAAACTTGTGTTTTTAAAAGATGATGACTTGGTTTTTATAAGTTAAATGTTCTGGTGATACTCACTAGCTATATTTCTTATAGCTAACAAGTGTTTAAAATGTTTTGTATCCGCAGGTAGACTAGTAGCCTTGTGAGGCGGGTATTTGCTATGGGTTTGGCAATGGCTTGGATTTTAACTATATGGTAATTCTTGGATTTCCTATTTATATGATTAATGGTCGTAAGACTGACTCAAGTAACGCCAAATGTTATAATGATAAAAGTTTAATAAGTCCTTGTTTGAATATTGTATTTAAATTTGCTAAGTTATTCAAGAGAAGTTTTAATTTACTACTAGTTTTGGATGCTTCCGCTTAAGTTAAAAGTTTTTTTATAAACTGTGATTTATTTAAAAATGGTTTTGAAAAGATTAAATTTGAACCAAAATTCAGGATGTTACAACTAGAGGGGCTAAAAATGTCAACTTATAAGTTAAATAAGTCCAGGGACCATTTGTGTAAATATGCTATACATATTGGTATATATGGATGTCTTGTTTTAGACTTCCATACACACTTACATGATCAAGAACACAAACACATCAGCATATCCTCTAGTTTTGGCGATTTTTAGGACTTAAACACAGCAACAACTTCAGTTTTATAACATCAAATCAATCTTGCTTGTTAGAGGTATGATCCAATCTTTTGTTCTTGAAGTTTTGTGAGTTTAGTAGCATGAACCAATGGTGAATCATGTTAGAAGTATGTTCTATTGATTAGATTATGTTCCACTATTGTATGAGGTGTAGGAAAACACCCCGAACCAGTTTTTATCAAGATAATATCAGATTTTTGGCCAAATTTGACACTGAATGTAACAACTGTCGGATTGTCTGTAAGGTACACGGCCCGTGTAGAGGTACACGGCCCGTGTAGTGTCAAAGGCGGTCACAGGGCCATGTAGGGTTACATGGTCGTGTAGTATATGAGGTACATGGTCCGTGTACAGAACACGGCCCGTGTAGTATGACTAGACAACACCGCCCATGTAGCCAGCTTAGGTCGTGTTATATATGAGGGACACGGCCCGTGTAGGCCCTATTTCAAATTAGTATTCTAATTATGTGATACTTTATTGTATTATTTATATAGGAAAGTGATTGACTTAATTATCTGAGTTATCGTTACCTGTGGATCATTGCATATCATAAATATTATAAGGTGAGTCTTCTAGAGTATTAATCATATCTGCAGCATGTATGCTATCATAATAGATTATAACACGTAATGTTATTCATATGTGTATATACACCGAACTGCTATGTGCCGTAAGGTTTAAAGGTGATTTAGTATTGTTACAAAGGTGGCTGCCCTGGGTCTAAAACCAGTGGTTAGCAATGATTATCTGACATACGTGTATTATCTGTATGTGATTCTATACATGTGTTTATATGATGTTTAGTTTGGAATACTCACTAAGCTCTCGTAGCTTATCAGATACTGTTTTTTTAATCTTTTGCAGGACGCGGCAAGGATAAGAGCAAAGCTCCTGTTTGACTACTTTTTAGTTAACTCTTTTGAAACAATTTGACGCCTAGTTCTTTAAATATTTGGCTTTCATAGTACACTAAGTATGTACTCATGTATATATCTTTTGGCAGTAACTTGGTTTTGTAGTAAAATGCTTCCGCGTATGTTTTAAACTAAATGTGTATTTTATAAATGAATTTTATTTACTATTGTTGTTCTTTTTAAACTTGGGGCGTTACATTTATAAGTTCTTATTATAGATTATTCAGGTTGTGGTCTAGACAGGAAGAGTACTACAGGGGGATGTCAATTGTTGGGTGGAAAGTTAGTCAGCTGGACAAGCAAGAAACAAAACTCAGTTGCAATCTCAATAACTGAAGCTGAGTATATTGCAGCAGGAAGCTGTTGTGCTCAAATACTGTGGATGCATCATCAGCTTAGGGATTTTGATTTACATTATTCAAAAACTCCCATATTTTGTGACAACCAAAGTGCTATTACAATTACACATAATCCAGTTTTCCATTCAAGGACAAAACATATTGAGATAAGACATCATTTCATCAGAGACATAATTGAAAAGGGAAAAGTAGAATTAGTCTTCATTGAAACCGAGGATCAGCTTGCAGATATCTTCACCAAACTAATTGAAGGCACCAGGTTCACAACTCTACTTGGCAAGCTTGGTATGCTCAACCCTTAGCTTGGTATGTTCTATTAATCTTTTGTCTCTCTATATATAATAATATATATAGATACGCAAACAAAAATGATGTTGGACAACTTGTCATCTTCGTACGAATGTAATTTTATTAGAACACATCGTTTTTTACTACACCAAATAGTGAGACAGATTTGTGATGGTATTTAAAAGTACGTGAGAATAACCTGTTGAAATGTGTGTATAGTTAGACTTGAATTGTATATTTTACAGATAAAAGTAGTTGATGAGAGGGAGGATTATTTTACGGATAAAATCAATATGCCAATTTAAAATGATAACAATACTTTATTTAAAATAGACTAATGTTGTTTTTATTTTTCTCATGTTAAACTCTTACAAAACAGATTTATGTTTCTCATGTTAAAATCTTACTGTGAGTGAGTTCTTGTCATTGGAAATCCATGACTTGAGTTTTCTTATAATATATTGTGAAATCATTTACTGTTACAAACTCTAAATACTTATTAGATAACCTTTTCATGTTCATCCTCTAGTTCTTTCATCTTTCTTAACAAGATTGACACCTAAACAAACATCTATGTTAAAATGCTATTTTTTCGTTAATATAAGTTAGCCAATTAATGTGCAAATTATTTAAATACTTTTGGTACTATCTACCTTATATTGAAAAATTATCACATGCCCCCTTGTCGAAAAATAAGTGTGCAAATTATTACACAACCCCAACCAAAACAAATAATAGCATAAATGGCCCATATTGTAATGGACTCCATTATTTTCGTAAGATTTAAAATTCAATTCGTGAAGTTGAATCCATAGTTTACTGACAGTTATGATTTAATATGGGATATCATAGTGAAAAGAGAAATATTAATTGGGTCATGAATTGTAACTTGAAACTAAAATATTTGAACCGTTTCATGAAAACTACGGATCGAATAAACTCCAAAAATTCTTCTTAGTACTTTTAAAACCATCATAAAAATAGCTTTTCATGTTGAGAAATCTTGCACAATTAACAATGATATGAAATGTGCATTTCATATTAGAGAAACAAAAGGCCCAACATGTTATATAGTAAACAAAAGGTCATTCTTAATTAAGTAATATGATGAAAATTTTACCATACGTGTAGTAATGGCACATTTATTTGCGAATGTTCCTAGCATAATATTAAACATATTATATTAAAGAAACAACAGGTTTAACAAATCAACATGTAATGTAGTAAAAAAGAAAGAAAAAACAATCATCATGTGTAACACCGTATTTTCATCCATAAAATTTTCACTTTTTAAATACCTTGCGGAATCGAATTTAAATACCACAAGTATTTACAACAGTACATAAACCAGGTTTTTACAAAACCTTTCCGTTTAAAATACAGTATTACAAAAACTACGGCTCGTCACAATTCCAATCAGAGTGCCTGCCAATTATTCCCCAGGCTACACCCCCTCACAACTAAACTGCAGAACTCACCAGCCACTTGTAAAAGTAGTGAGAGATGGGGGATTAGCACAAAGCTAAGTGAATAGAAGTAAACCACCACAGATATACTAGCAAATAACCGCATGATATCAACAACAGTAAACACATAATCACCCTTTGCCTCACGAGAAGACCGGCGGTTCTGCAGGAACCTACAACCAATGCCGGCCAAGCAAAGGTTTACCGATAGTCTATTTGCTATTCTCACACAGTATTATCTTAAGTTGCAACAAATGCATCAAAAGACCACAATACTGATTAGCCGATAGCAAACAAACCCAGCCCAATATGCCCAGCCGGAAGCCGACTTCACAATAGGCACAACAATCAATTAACATATCACAGTTAATCAATTAATAGACAACAGTCTATCTATGCATCAATCCGATAACAGTTGCAACCCAAGCTAGTTACAACTAATAACACCCGTGAGTAAACGTCCACTCACCTCGAGTTCTCGAACTCCCACTCAGTGGTCTAATGTTACTGAGCCTTGTCTTTTCTGAGATTAGAACAAACTGAAATTAATAACCGATTCATAAATATATTCCACACATATATTTATATCTCTACATAACTTGTAATCAACATGAAATAACCATATAAGTGGTAATCCATCACATCCCAAACAAGTGACAATCAAAACAGTCAAAATCCTAAAAATGCCCTGTCGCGCCGCGACCAACCCTTGTGTCGCGCCGCGACAATGTCGGATTTGAGTTCCGGATTTTGAGTATCGGATTTGGGTTCTGGATTCTTGGGTATCGGTTTTGCCTTTTGTCGGATTCTCACAAAACCCGGATTCTCGGGGTCGCGCCGTGACGCGTCGGATTTCAGGTCATCTTCCACCAAAACTGTCGGATTTGCAGCCAACTTACAATCTTTCAAAATCCGATTAAACACTTGAAATCCCATAAGAACACTTCTAAAACATGTATAAACATATTATAACATGTAAGCAACATCAAGAACACATCATAACCAATTAAAACACCAATTCAAACAAAACCCATTTGTCAAGTATGGAGCTTCAAGCTCCATTCATGGTGTTTAATCATATATACACATATAACATCAGAAAAACATATCAATATGATCAGCATCATACAAGGAACATATTCATACCTTGCTTTGAATTTAACACCCACAAATTCAATCTTCCACTTTTTCAAGTTTACAACCTTTTCTTGTTTCTTCTCTCAAGAACACACACACACACAAACACTTTTGTAAATTTGAAACTCAAATGAGCAGACCCTCATGCCAACCCACGTATTCAAGACACACAACACAAAGCAGGAGGTGTCCATGCATAACAAAATTCCTACACATGCAAACATATCCACATACTTGCATACATTCAATTGAATATATATATTCGTACACACACATGTATATATAATCAATTTTAATTAATTAGTGTACTAACTTTAATTAATATCATTAATTAAAATCATTTTAATTAAATTCTAAACAAGCAAATAATCAAACCTTAATCACATAAAAACGTACCTTGGCCTATGTAACGACTAGGCCCAAAATCAGGATGTTACATCATGCATGAGACCAACAATAACCGAGGTGAGGCGTGCAAACAATCAGTCGATGACATGGACAATATTCGACCAGAAAAACAAATTGAAGCCGTTGGTTTTGTATGGGAGCCATATGATTTTTTTCATTAGCGACGGTTATAATGTTCTACACTTCCACTTCCTCATGGCATACGTTAACAATGTTTTACAAATGATATGCTCTCTACAAATGAAAAATCATTTAGTATTGTCATGTGTTTATATACTAAAATTTAATTATGTAAATAGAATAAATGTACATAATGCAATCGTATATATAGTCATTTTTGAGAATCAATTTACGGAATTCATTTATGTTGATTATACTTCGTATTGGTTAGCATTTTTTGTAGTCAGATTTATTTCCTGAACTGGAATTCAATTAATGTAACATATGTTGATTTGAAGTAAGTGATAAACGTTATGTGAATTCTTTGGCATGACGGATGACAAATGATTGGAAGCTATTGGGATTTATGACTGAGTTAAACATAAATTCAGGGGATGCTTGAAAACGAGAGTTATGAACTAACTGTTGGTTGATGATAAGCTGTAAGGCTTGTATGGTTATATGTTAACAGTTGAAAGTGCGATGGAGTTTATCGGATTAAACTACCAAAAGGAGATATGAAGAGTTGACATCGTGGTTGATGTGTGTACAATGAGATTCCGAGGACGGAATCCTTTAAAGGAGGGAGGATTTGTAACATCCTGATTTTGGGCCTAGTCGTTACGTAGGCCAAGTTATGTTTAAACACGTGATTAGTATTTGATTATATGTTTAATTATTTACTAATGGATTTAATTGAATTAATTTTCAAATTAATCAATTAAAGATTGGATATTTGGTTATATATATATGTGTGTATGTGTATGGGTATGGATATATATATATATATATATATATATATATATATATATATATATATATATATATATATATATATATATATATATATCTATTTAATTGTATGCATGAGTTTGGAAATAAGAAGATTGTCACCTCATGCTTCATTGAAACCTACGTGGGCCTTATAGAAGTTTAATTCTGATATGCTTTACCAAACCGACAGTGTGTATGTTGTGTGTGTTTTGAGAGAAAAGCAAAGAAAGTTGTATACTTAGAAAAGTGAAAGTGAAGAATTGTGTTGGTCAATTCTAAACAAAGGTATGATGATGTTCCTTGCATGATTCTGAACATATTGATATGCTTTTCTGATAAAGTATATGTGTATATAGTGAAACACCATGAAAGGAGCTTGAAGCTCCATACTTGACAAATGGGTTTTGTGTGTTTTTGGTGTTTTAATTGTTATTGATGTGTTCTTGACGTTAGATACATGTTATAAGATGTTTATACATGTTTTAGAAGTGTTCATATTGGATTTCAAGTGTGTAATCGGATTTGGAAAGTTGTAAGTCGGCTGGAAAATGAAGAAGATGATGCAGGGTCTGTCGCGACGCGACGCGTCCAGGAAGGGAACGCGACGTATTCTTGGGAAGTATCAGATTCTTGTGTGAATCCGAGAGGAAATCCGATTGGTGAAATCCGGATCCAAAATCCGATGATGGGAATCCGGAGTAGTGAAATCCGACAGTGGAAATCCGGAACTTGAAGTCCGGGATTTGAAATCCGATACATGGGACTCGGATTGTGGAAATCCGACAATTTGCTCAACGCGACGCGTCGGATGTTTGGACGCGACGCGTCCGCGGTTTTGGAGGATTTTGGTGTTTGTTGCATTGTTTAATGCTATGTGCTATATGTTTATACATATGTGAATCATACATGTTTATGTTTGATTGAAAGGATATAAATATATGTGTTTGGTATATATTTATGAATCGGTTACTGATTTCAGTTTATTCTGATCTCAGGAAAGGACAAGGCTCAGTAATATTAGACTACTGAGTGGGAGTTCGAGAACTCAAGGTGAGTGGATGTTTACTCATGGGTGTTATTAGTTGTAACTGTTATCGGATTGATGCATAGATAGACTGTTGTCTATTAATTGATTAACTGTGATATGTTAATTGATTGTTGCGCCTATTGTGAAGTCAGCTATCGGCTGGGCATATTGGGCTAGGTTTGTTTGCTATCGGCTAATCAGTATTGTGGTCTTTTGATGCATTCGTTGCAACTTAAGATAATACTGTGTGAGAATAGCAAATAGACTATCGGTAAACCTTTGTTTGGCCGACATTGGTTGTAGGTTCCTGCAGAACCGCCGGTCTTCTCGTGAGGCAAAGGGTGGTTGTGTGTTTAATGTTGTTGATATCATGCGGTTATTTGCTAGTATATCTGTGGTGGTTTACTTCCATTCACTTAGCTTTGTGCTAATCCCCCACCTCTCACTACTTTACAGGTGGCTGGTGAGTTCTGCGGTTTAGTCGTGAGGGGGTGTAGTCTGGGGAATAATTGACAGGCACTCTGATTGGAATTGTGACGAGCCGTAGTTTTTGTAATACTGTATTTTAAACTGATTGGTTTTGTTAAACAGTGGTTTAACTTCAGTTGTAAAAACTTTTATGGTTTGGTAAACGCTTCCGCAGTGTTAATTTAAATGAAAATTTTATGGGTGAAAATACGGTGTTACAAGTTTGGTATCAGAGCCTTGGTTTGGCGATGTAGGCACAGTGGAAGTGTTGCATTCCTAAATCTTGGCTCGAGTTGGGGGTCAATTATTCCTTGAGTGTGGGGATTAGGGTGAATGTGAGTATTGCTTAGGTGGTTAGTATGTGTTATACTAACGGTTTTAAACTAATCAGTTGGTGAGATGTTGTGATTGTTACAGAAAACAATGGCTGATAATGAGAACTCAACTGGCGCCCCTATTGTCCCAGCAACAGTGGAAAGTCTAGAGAATATTGGTACATCTGGTACAGCTGGAGATAAGAGGGATGAATACATCTTTCAGCTGGAGGGTCAGTTACAAGATCTAAGAAAAGAGTTAGATCAACAGAGACAGGATTTTACGAATCAACCACCAGTTGTTACAGTGGCCTCTACTACACTTGAGATACCACCAACTTACCCGGCTAATACGATATATACAGGGATGCCTTCTGCATCGATACCATTTCCACCAGTGTCTCACCCGATGTCTCAACCATTCTACTATCCGATGTTATCGCAAGGATCGATGCCATATCCTTTCATGGGATTTCCACCTGGTATGGGATTTAAACAACCATGTACGTATAAACAATTCTTGGATTGTAAACCCGAGGAGTATCATGGTAGCACAGATCCAAATGTTACCTTGAATTGGTTGCGAGATATTTCAAGGATTTTGGATGCTTGCAATTGCGAAGAAAAATGAGGGTTTGTTTTGCCACCAGGATGTTGAAAGGAAAAGCGATAGTTTGGTGGGATTCTATCACTACACATTTATCGAGAGCTCAGATGGATGCAATTACTTGGGATCAGTTTCGAAATAAATTGTGTGAACAGTATTGCAATGCTTTTGAGTTGAACAAGATAAGGCACGAGTTCATGGAACTGCGTATGACGAAAAAGATGTCTGTAGATGAATTGATTGAGCAGTTCAATTCGAAACTGAGATTTGTGACTCAGTGGGTGCCTGATGAATCTTCCTAGGTTCAACACTTCATTGGAGCATTACTTCCGGAGTACAGGAGCACAACTCGATTGGCTGGATCGTTGTCCCAGGCTTTCACCTTGGCAAAGTCTGCTGAGGGGGACATACAGGCAAGAGATAAGCAAAATCGAGATGAGGCGGCTTTACAAAAGCCGAGGTATGAACACACTGGTAATCAGCAAAAGAGGAATTGGCAAGGAGACCAGTCACAGGGAAGCCAGGACAGTGGGGTAACCACTGGGGATTCTGGTCAGAGACCACAATGGTGAAGACGGTGTAGATCTAACCATTCCGGGCAGTGTACCTCTCAGACCATGCGATGTATGCGTTGTGGAACGTTAGGGCATGAAGCTAGGGAATGTGATTTCCCTCGAAGTGTGTGCTGGAACTGTCATAATGAGGGACACATGGCTGGTGAGTGTCCTTCTGGGAGGAAGACTAGGATAGGGACGGGGGCAGAAGCGGTTGAGGGATCATCATTAGCAGGGCAAAAGAGAAAGAACCCTACTGTGCGAGAGGGTGGTGTGTTCAATATGATGGTTAGTGATAATGCCACCACCGATGAAGATGAAACGGGTATGTTTTGATAAAACTTTATACCTGTATGTGTGTGTTAATTAACTTTAAAGTTAATTGTGGATATTTTATGCATAGTATGTGCTAAAATGTGTGAATTTATTTCTGATGAGTTTGATTATCTAGAAATAGAACTAAGTGATAATAGATAATTTTCTATTATGAGCTATGTGTTATGTATCAAGAAATGGTATGATGATAAGTATGTGTGATACTTGATTTAAATGCTAAGTGAGCATGATATACCATAGAGATATATGTGTAGATATATTGAATTACATAATATAATGTGTATGGTATGATTTATATACATTATGTGTTTATGTAAATTCAATTGTGTAAAGAAAAAAGATAGAGATGAATCACTGCATATTGGGCAAGTCTGGGGTGTGCAGTATTGTGTAAATATAAGGAGTGCTGAAGATTATAAGTGGATGTATAATCTACTGAGTACAGTTGATTCATGAGGATGAATGATGGTTTTAAACGAATTTTGTGATATGACGGGAAATCGCATTTGTTGGTTTGAAATGTGATGCTATGCTTTGAGAGTGGATGTATAGTGGATATCTTGTGTTATTTGAGATATCACGAGACAAAATTTTTTACCATGACTTGAAAGCTGCAACTAATATAAGTGCGGTGATGTTATATTAACTGTAAGGGAAGACATGTGTGATTGACGTGGTCAATGAGAAATATATTAAATGGTTAACTAGAATAAGTTATCCGAACGATTGAGATAGTGATCGGATTAAATCAGAGAAAGTGATAGCAGAATTTGATGTTATCTTGAAAAACGACGTGATGACAGATGTGTTGATCTGTGAAAGAGTTAGTGATGATAACATTTTGTATATGCGAGGTGGAAGTATCTCTGACTTAGTGGATGAATCAAGATTTCCTTTGCGAGAAAGTCTTGAAGAATGAAAAGGTTGAAACCTTTGAGTATGAAAAGAAAGAAGAGGATTGTAATGGCCTGAACTTTTGAAGTGACAACTTGTGGATCTGGTGTGAAGATGCCTTTGCTTGGAGATGCCTATGCTTAGAGATTGCCTTTGCTAGAAAGTGCCTTTGCTAAAACACTAGAGTTGAAATTTACAGGAATTTATGAATTTTGTTGCCAATGCTATATTATGGAGTAATAACCTGAGGGTTCAGTACTGATGGTATTCTATGTGAATCCAGATAGTATGTGATATGAGATATGACATATGGAGTGTTAGTCCCATGTTTAGAATAGTTAGATTTGATGAGACAAAGTATAGATATGTATAGATCATAGGTTAAGAGTTAGGAATTATGTAAGTCTGTTATGGACTGACTAGTCAGCTTCAGTTGAGTAGTCAGCGTATAAACAGATATAGAGTTTTCTATGTAAGTACTAGATAACTCAGTGACTTCTAAGCTGAGATAGGTCTTAAGAATGAAGACTTGAAGACTTGAAGATTCAAAAATCCAAGATTCAAGAAGTCAGCTTGACAAGGTCAAGACTGAGTGGTTCAGATCAGCGTCAGAAGTCAGTTCAGAATTTAAGTAAGTTCTAAATTCTGTTATAAACTCTCTATATCTACGACATTTAAATTAGGATATCTAAACCTAATTTAAACTATCTATTAGTTGTATAGAAATCTCAAACGAAATTAATTGGATATGTTCTAATTAAGGAGTTTGTTACGGCTTTAAAGAAAAGATAAGCTCTATCTTTAAACTGCGATTTATTCGTAGATATATCAAGTATAAGTATAAACCTTCTCATTGGTTTTATATACACAGATGTTCTTACGTGTGTACGAGAACAGATACGCGATACACAATGACGACTGCATAAGTTGCAAAACGTACGTGTGTTCGTGATACTTGATACGCGTGTGTTGCGATAACTTTGTAAGTTCAAAGTTCGAGAGAGTTTTCAAGAGTTCTTGTGAATCAGTTTTAACAAGAAATTCGATCATCAATTAGTTTGTGATTCAAGAGTGTTTAGAGAGAGTTGAGGTTTTAATCATTGTAATATTAAATCATCCTGTTGATTTGATTAGAGAGTGATAAAAGTTATTGTACTGGTTGGTAATTGAATATACATTTGATTAATTTGTTTGATTGTTTAAAGTGTATTCAACCCCTTTCTACAATGTATCGGTTGCTTGTTCACCCTCTTTGGGACCAACATCTGGTATCAGAGCAGTTTCTTCATAAGTTGATGATCAAGATCCCTTGTCAAGAGGTTAAGATGTCTACTAACAAGCAATCAAGTCACATACCAACAATGGTGGCAAAAGGGTGTCCTATCTTTGATGGCACTGACTATCCTATGTGGAAGTTTAGAGCCATGCTATATCTGAAGTCTGTGGATCACAGGATGAGTACCGTGATTCAAGATGGTCCAATCATACCAATGATCCATATTACTGCCACTAACAAAACTGTTCCCTCTGGAGAAACTCCCAAGCCTGAAGCATCTTGGACTGAGGAAGATCGTAAACTGTTCAATCTTGATGATAAGGCACAAAGCATTATAACAAATGCTTTAACAAACCCTCTTTTGCATACTGTGGCTGGGTGCCAAACTGCAAAAGAGATGTGGGATACTCTCAGTGTCACGTATGAAGGCACTGACCTGGTCAAGCAACATAAGAAGACAAATCTGAGTCGTTCTTATGAAACTTTCTTTGCTAAAAAGAATGAAACTCTGGCAGATTTGTTCACCAGATTTCAATGCTTGATAAATGATCTGCTCTTGGTAGGTGTCAAGAAAGATGAGAATGAGTTGGTACTCAAGTTTTTGGATGTGTTACCAGAACAATTCAATGAGATCACCATTGCACTTCATGCTGTAGGAACCTTAGGAAAATATGATCTCAGATCTATCTATGGTTTCCTTCTAAATCATCAACAGATCATGGAACAGAAGAAAGTGGCCCAGAAACAACTAAAAGAATCTATAAACGATGCTGGATCTGCATTAATTGCAGAAAAGAAAAGGAAGGGATCTAAAAAGTCTCAAGCCGAGACTGCCTCTGAATCTGAATCTGAGGAAGTACGTCTTAACTCTGGTTCAGATGATGAAGAGATGGATGCTCTTACTGAACAAATGGCAATGTTAACAAGAAATTTTAGAAAGTTCAGAAGAGGAAGGAAAGCCATTGACAGAAGCAAAAGTAGTAAGTCTACTTTTGATCCTAAGAAAGCTAAGTGTTATAACTGTCAGAGGTTAGAACACATAGCTGCTGAGTGCAGAGTAAAGAAGGGAGAATCAGCTTCAGTAGCTGACAAGAATGTCTACAGAGCTGATAAATATAAAAAGAAATATCAAAGACTCAAAGGCAAGCCAGATGAAAACACCAAAGGCCTACTTGCTGAAACTTGGGATACTGTATCATCTACTTCAGATGATGATGAGCCAGATAGGTGTTTGATGGCCATTGAGGATGAAGAGGAACAAGTTGACTATGAGTTAGAAGACAATTCCTTTGATGAGGATCTAGCAGAAGCAGCTAAGCTGAGTAAGCAAACCAGTAACTGGGCTCCTGCCTCAATGTATAAGGTAAATAACTTTAGCTCTTACACTGATGAACAAAAATTGTCTAATGTTTAACTATTTGTTGAATGACTTCAAAACCTCTCTCACAGTTCAATCTGGTTTGAAAACTGAAATTTCAAAACTAAAAGATGAACTTAAACACTCTGAAACTCTCTTAAATGCTGGTAAAAAGATCCAAAGTGATTATGAATGTCAGCTTCATATAAACAAACTTCTAAGTGAAGAACTGCAAGAATCAAAAGAACAAGCTGACAATCTAAGAAAAATCTGTGAATCTTGGTGTAAGTCATCAAGAGAAGCTGAAAAGTGTATTAACCAGCAAATACCAAATCAAGTAAAGGCAGTACTAGGGGGAGATTATAGTGCTGCCGCTGATGAAATCATCGAAGATCAAGTCAGTCTTGAAGACAAAACGATGAAATCAGATGACATACTTCCAAGAACATTCTTAAGGAACAAGGAAGGGAAACAGGTCAAAACCAATAAGTTTGTGAGACCAACCCAAAGTCCTCAAGTTATTCACTCAAATCATCAAGCTGAATGTTCCAGATCTAACAGAACCTGTAAGTCAGTTTTCAAAAGATTGGATTACAATCCGGTGAGAACAATTGTTTTTGATAGAATATCTCATGTTAACTCCAAAAGACATAATTCTCAAGTCATACATGAAAGGATGTCTAAAAACAGGAAGTTGTCTGTAAGTCAGACCTCACCAAATAGAGGTAACCATAAAGCTGACAAAGGTAAGTCCAAAGTCAGTGAAAATCAAGTAGACAAACTGTCGAAGAGGATTGAAAGGTTATCCACATCATATGACCCTAAATCTGAATCCAAATTTAATGTTGGAAAACTGAAAGAAATCACCCAAACACGCATCTTTAGAAGAAAATGCTATAAGTGTGGTGATAGAGGTCATGAGGCCAAAGATTGTGTAAGTACCAATCTTACACCTAAAAACGAAAAGGATGATCAGTCCAAAACAGACCCAGAATCTGTTCGAACTGATAAATCAAACTCCAAAGGATCAACTAAGTGCTCATCCTCAGGACCCACCAAACAGTGGGTTCCAAAAAGAAACTAATACATTTAGTTGATCTTGTGCAGGGCTCCTATAAGTGGTATCTCGATAGTGAATGCTCAAGGCACATGACTGGAAGCAAGGGGATTCTAAGTGAATTCCAAAACAATGAAGGACCCAAGGTGACATTTGGGGATAATTCTCAAGGAAGGACTAAAGGTTATGGAAAGATAACTGCTGGAAAAGTCACTTTAAAAAAGGTAGCATATGTTGAAGGTCTTAAACACAATCTGATAAGTATCAGTCAACTGTGTGATGAGGATTATGAAGTCACCTTTAGAAAGCATGCAGGGACAATTTATGATAAGAAGGGAAAACCAATATTAATGGCAAAAAGATAAAGAGATATCTATTTGTTAGATCTCAGCTCCGCAGATCCTTCAACTGAAACCTGCTTGTATTCTGACTTAACTCCCAAGCTGAGCTGGTTATGGCACAAAAGACTGTCTCATTTAAATTTCAAATATATTAACAAGTTGTCTAGCAAGGAGTTAGTCTCTGGTCTGCCTAAGATCACATTTGCTAAAGACAAACTTTTCTCAGCCAGTGAAATGGGAAAACATCATAAGGGATCCTTCAAGTCCACACAGAATTTCTCAATCACAGAACCATTGCATATGTTGCATTTGGACCTATTTGGACCTATTAGCACCCCAAGCATAAGTGGCAAAAAGTATACTCTAGTGATTGTTGATGAGTTCACAAGATTCACTTGGGTAATCTTCTTAAAAGCCAAAAGTGAAGCTGCACATGAGTTAATCAGCTTCATAAGACAAGAAGAGTTGCAAAAGGGTAAGTCTCTGAAACAACTCAGAAGTGATCATGGGACTGAGTTTAGAAACTCAACCCTTGAAGGCTTTTGTGAAGGTAAAGGAATTATCCAGAATTTCTCATCTGTAAGAACTCCACAACAAAATGGAGTTGCTGAAATGAGAAACAGAACCTTAATTGAAGCTGCCAGAACCATGCTATGTGAGGCAAAGCTCAAGCTGAGCTTCTGGGCAGAAGCTGTAAGTACAACCTGCTATACTCAGAATAGATCAATTATAGTGAAAATACATGGTAAAACATCTTACGAGATGTATCATGGCAGAAAACCCAACATTGGATATTTCCATATGTTTGGTTCAACATGCTATGTGCTAAACCAAAGAGATCAGCTCCATAAGTTGGAACCCAAAGCTGATCAAGTGATATTTGTTGGATATTCTTCAATCTCCAAAGCTTACAGAGTCTTTAATCTTAAAAGAAAGGTAATTGAAGAGTCAGTACATGTTACGTTTGATGAGACAAGTATTGATGAATCCAATAGAGCTCAAGTTGACTCGGTTAGTCTGAGTGAGCTTGAGAGGAGTAAAGAAGATCTCACATCAAATCCCATGTATGTTATGGATGATTCTGATGATGATGATGATAGTAAATCTGACAAACATGCATCACTGAAAGAAATTATCAATATTGAAGATAATCATCCTGAGAATCTCAGTGAATTGTCAGGTACATGTCAGATTGAAGATCTAAGTGATCATCTGAAGAAGTAAGTCCTACTCAGCCTAAGAGACACTGCTTTGAATCAGACCCAGAACCTCAGTCTCCCACAACAACCTTCAAAGTATTAAAAGATCATCCTCTTGATGATGTCATTGGGAACGTTGAAGATGGTGTGTTAACTAGATCTAAGACAAATGCAAACTATGCTGCCTACGCTAGTTTTCTATCTCAAATGGAACCAAAGAAGACTGAAGAGGCTCTGAAAGATGAAGATTGGATTGAAGCTATGCAAGAGGAACTGACAGAATTTCAAAGAAACAAGGTCTGGACCCTTGTCCCTGCTCCCAAAGGAAAAACAATTATAGGCACTAAGTGGGTCTATAGAAATAAAATGGACAAGGATGGAGTAGTGATCAAAAACAAGGCGAGGCTAGTAGCTCAGGGGTATTGACAAGAAGAAGGTATTGATTATGATGAGACCTTTACCCCTGTTGCAAGGATTGAAGCTATAAGGTTGTGTCTAGCCTATGCAGCCTTCAAAAACTTTAAAGTGTATCAAATGGATGTTAAAAGTGCATTTTTAAATGGAGCACTACAGGAGGAGGTCTATGTGAAACAACCCCTGGCTTTATTGATACTAAACATCCAGATTATGTCTATAAGTTGGACAAGGCTTTGTATGGACTCAAGCAAGCTCCAAGAGCCTGGTATGATACACTATCCACCTATCTGCTCTCAAATGATTTTGTCAGAGGAAGTATTGACAAAACTCTGTTCATAAGAAAGAGCAGAGGACATGTCATTCTGGTTCAAATTTATGTGGATGACATTATCTTTGGATCAATAAACCAAGATCTGTGTGATTGGTTCTCCAAGATAATGTCTAATCAATACAGAATGAGCATGATGGATGAGATGACATACTTTTTGGGACTTCAAATCTATCAGAAAGAAGATGGTATATTCATTAATCAGAGCAAGTATGTCCTTGATCTGATTAAGAAATATGGATTAGACTCAAGCCATCCCGTAAAGTCTCCAATGTTACACAATGTCAAACTACACAAGGACATTGATGGAAAGTCTGTATGTCAGACTACATACAGAGGAATGATAGGTTCATTACTCTATTTAACAGCAAGCAGACCTGATATAATGTTTGCTACATGTGTTTGTGAACGATATCAGGCTGATCCAAAAGAATCTCACTTGCTAGCTGTAAAAAGGATACTCAAATATCTAAAGGGAACACCAAACTTAGGTTTGTGGTATCCCAAAGGATCAGGATTTGAGCTGATAGGGCACTCCGATTCAGACTTCGCAGGATGAGGTCTTGATAGAAATAGTACTATTGTAGGATGTCAACTTTTGGGTGGAAAATTAGTCAGCTGGACGAGCAAGAAACAAAACTCAGTGGCAATTTCAACAGCTGAAGCTGAATATGTAGCTGCAGGGAGCTGTTGTGCTCAAATACTATGGATGCAACATCAGCTGAAGGACTTTGATTTGCATTATTCAAAGACTCACATATTTTGTGACAATCAAAGTGCTATTGCAATTACACACAACCCAGTGTTTCGCTCAAGAACCAAACACATTGAGATAAGACATCACTTCATCAGAGATATCGTAGAAAAGGGAAAGATAGAGTTAGTCTTCATTGAAACTGAAGATCAGCTTGCGGATATTTTCACGAAACCAATTGAAGGCACAATATTTACAACTCTACTCGGCAAGCTTGGAATGCTCAACCCTTAATTGATATGTTCCATTCTTTATCTCTGTTTAATATTTGCTAAGTGCTACTTTTGACTAAGTGTCAAAATCTGAGCTGAGTGCTCAAACTGAGCTAAGTGCTTAAGCTGAAGCTGAGTGCTTCATATAAGCTGAACGTTCAGGATCAGCTGAGTGCTTCATATAAGCTGAACGTTCAGGATCAGCTGAATACTCCATATAAGCTGACCATTCAGGATCAGCTGAGTAATCAGTTCCAAAGTGTGATCAGTTCCACAAGTCTAGGTTAGTCCTAACAATATGGTAAGTCCAAAATATTTACGGTGTGTCCGGTAAATAAACGTCAGTCGTTTATGATATATTTTAATAAAAATATCTTTTCAATATAACAGTGTGTGTTTGGGTAAATAACAATAAATTTAGCCGTTGTAACAAAATGCGTAGAAGTTTTTACGGTAACGGTCATATTTATTACCCTCAGATAACGGTAACTTTTCTCTTCCATTGAAAAGGTATAAATAAGAGAGATTGTTCATCGTCTTTCGTTTAAACTTTCAACATATTCTTCTCTCTTAAACCCTAACGTTGCTGTGTGCAGAATTCATTGCTAAGTGCTTACTACTGCCGAGTGCAATTCATTTCGATAAGTTCGATGTCAATGGAGGGGTATACTCTAAATCTAACTGAACAAATGATCCGTGGAGGAAATTTCAAGAACAACGCACTCCCCATGTACAAACAAAACAACGTCATCGCCTGTACCGACATTCCAAAGTCCAAAATGGGCAGGGGATATGAGGAGTGGGTTTCCTACATTCGCAAGGGACCCCTGGCACATGCATTTCTTCGTGGACCTGTTGTGCTCATCCCTCAACTTCTCACGGAATTCTGGTATACGTGTAAACTCGATGTAACCCAACCGATTATACGGGGCACAGTCCTAAGTGGACAAGTGGCGATAGAAGTCGATGCAAACTGTCTCCGCCGAATTCTTCATCTCCCGATTCACAATCAATATGAAGCGACGGTTTCTAGGGAAACATCACGAAGTGTTTTAACCTTAATGGGTCATCCTCAAGTTATTGGCGTCATATGGAAATCTGTTTTCCAGACAGCATGGGGATTTATGGTATCCACTGTAGCTCGTTCCCTTGGATACAAGGTGGGTGGCCTGGATAATGTAAATGACTTTGAAATGCAATTATTATACAACATATTTTATGATCGACAAGTGGATTACGCTGAGTTGATCTTTGATGCATTCAAATCATTGGTGACCAAGAACGTAAGGGACACCATTGTACCCTTTGCAAGATTCATGTCCATGGTCATCGAGGACAGGTTGGGTAGAAGATATAATGCTCAATATGAGTCAATCCCTACTCCTATTCTCAGCTACAGGATGTTCGCCCATGATATTTTCCCTCGGCACCCTACATTGAGTGCTCAGATAAGGGCGTATGTACAGCTTCCGACTCCTGAGTCAAGTGAAGCTGAGACAGAGTAGGTAGCCGCGGAAGAAGTGGGTGACGATGTTGGGTATGAGGCTGAGTCTCCTCAAGCTGATCAACCTAGGACTCAGTTCAGACCTCGTACTCAAATAATTTCATCCACCACTTCGAGTTCTGAGCAAAGGAGTTTGTTTCCTAGCTCCGAGTCTCCACTGCTAGGTGCAACAGGTATGATTTCTCAACCCTTATCTCCTTCTCTCTCTTTTACTTCTCCATCTCCAAACTTAGGAGATAGGACCGAGTCAAGCCCAACTCAGTCCAACCCCTCTCCTCCACTTCGAACATCTCCATTTATTTTCCAATCTACAGCCAACCTTGGTCAGCCCACTGCTACCAAGGATATTTCCTACACCTATACAAGGAAAACTGCCACAGGTGATCCTTCACCTTAAAAGGACACTGGAGTTGATATCACATTGATACCTCCAGCAGCAGGAGCTGAGGGGGAGACACCTTCTCTTAAGGTGCCAATCTCTAGGCTCAGTTCCACCCTTAAGCCTATACCGGGTATGGTGTCTACTCAGCCCATACTTACTAGTGTCATAGGAGAGCCTACCTCTGTGCCTTCACAGCCCCATGAAGGTAACATTGAATTACTGACCAATCCCCAGGGTCAATTACCTCCCTCCTCACTAATAAGCCTAACTCACCCCAATATCATACCTCACGGACTTGGTCATTCTTCTCTTCTATTCTCACACACTCTCGCACGACCTGTCAATGAACCTTTCATACACCAGGAGGGTTTACAGGGTCTCCATTCTGGCCCCCTTGATTCCATCGGTCTTCATCAACCTTTGGATATGGGACCCACATCCTTACCGACTGAGGAACACTCAACAGCCACTCCTACGGTGGAAATACACTCTTCCACTGGACAGGAGGACGTTGAAGTAAGAAGAAGACCTGCAGAGCCCACATTGATGACTACCGATGCGAAAATCATTGTGGACTATCTACAATCCCAGTTTGAGCTCCTGCATAAGAAGAGGAAAGCTGACAAAGCCAAGTTGATGCGCAAACTTAATGATTTGTCAACTTCAGTTGCCAACTTGGAAAGCTTCATGTTCAAACTCAGACTCTTCCCTATTGATGATGACAAAAAGGGGGAGGAAGAATCAAAGAAGTATAATGATAAGGTTGAGGGGGAGCATACAGAGGAAGTACAATTTGAACAAGCTCATGATCAGTTCATGAGTACTGTAGATCAGCCTTCTCAACAACAACAGGCTCCAACAGTCCAAATAACCACAACTTCACAAGCTCAACCAGAAACTCCACTTGAAGAAACATCTCAAGCTATTCACACCAACCTCCCTCAAGCTAATTTGCCAAAATTTGTTGAAGCTGAGTCC
This sequence comes from Dittrichia graveolens, assembly GCA_038502395.1. Lineage (NCBI taxonomy): Eukaryota > Viridiplantae > Streptophyta > Magnoliopsida > Asterales > Asteraceae > Dittrichia > Dittrichia graveolens. Next base: position 25,734,927 of record JARJIL010000007.1, read on the forward strand.
GTTCCAGCCTCACAAATGGATAAAGGGAAGAGTAAGGTGTTTGGGATGGTAAAAAGAAAGAAAAGAAGTGTTATGCCTCTAGCAAAGAAAAGAAAGGTCATCATTGCTGAGCCTGAGCCAGAGCAACAGGGTAAGTCTCAACTAGTTGCACATGAATCTAACTCAAGTGATGAAGCTGATGCAGCACCAAAAGCCAGTGACATACTTGCTGAGCAAATGTTACAAGAGATGGCTAAAGAATTAGGCGTAACAGTGGAGGAAATAAAAGAGCAGCAACGACAAGCTGAAGTTCAACGAGAAAAGGCTAAAGTTGAGGCTGCCAGAGCTGAAGCTGAAGCTGATTATTCTGGTCCAAGAGCTGCCCCAATTCTTTACTCAGATGTGCATCTAAGGCATTGTTATAAGAGAAACATTTCAATAACAAGATTGAATCAATTACACTGAGTAGAAAAGGAGAATTGGCAATCATCAACTTTGTACTAGACAAAAAACAAGAAATTGGTTTAGATATGAGATGTCTGTACAAGTTGGGATTCGCAGAGTTGAAGACAGTAGCCACAACTATCAAGCAGATGAAAAAGAGTCAAATCAAACAAGAGATAGTTGATGTGCTTAAGACAATCTTCATAAGAATTGATTAGCTAGGTGAGATTCCTGCTGATGAAATTGATACTTTTCTTAATCGAGGCAAAGCTGCAAGAGTTAGAGCAACAAGCCAGCGAGCTAAAAGAGACATCATCTTACAAGTTCCAGAGGAAGTTGAATTCAGAGAGAACACTTATATCACTCAACCTTTGGAAGGATTCTTGTATCTTGATGTGGAAGGTAATCAATGTTTCTTGAAAGTAGCAGATCTTCATTTGGCAAATCTGGAATTAATTTTGTACTTGAGAATTCTATGTGATGACTTAATTCAGAACTCGGTATTCAGATATTGTAACAACACAATTTCAACCCATTTTTTTAATACTGTGGAAGCGATAGATTAATATATATACATAAGTTTACAAAGCTAATACTTAAAACCAGGGTTAATTGTTTTCAAAACAACATCAATAGTGTAGTGTTACATAAACCAATGGCTCATCAAACAAAATCAGAGTAGCAGTCAATTATTCCCCAAGCATGCCACTCTACAGCTGAACCACCATCTTACCAAAACCTGTAAAAAGGAGTGAGAGGTGGGGGATTAGCATAAAGCTAAGTGAATGGAAGTTAAACCAACAATTAGCAACAATGCAACCGGAAGATACAATAGTAAACAAGTAACCAAGAAGACCGGCGGTTCTGCAGGAACCTACAACCAATGCCAGCCAAAGCAAAGGTTTACCGATAGTTCATTTGCTATTCTCACACAGTATTACCCTTAAGTTGCAACAAATGCATAAAAAGATCAAAATACTGATTAGCCGATAGCAAACAAACCCAACACATATGCCCAGCCGAAACTGACTTCTCATCCGAATAATGTGCACATACCAATGGTTAAATTAACACAAACCAAGTAATCAATCAGCAGACAGTAAGTCTATCCAAGTATTAACCAAAACAATTGCAACCAAACTGTTACAACTATACCAAATGTGAGTTAAACATCCACTCACCTTAGATCTCCGAATCTCCAACTCAGTAATCTAATTTCACTGAGTTTTGTCTCCTCCTGAGAACACAGGATAACCCGAATTAGTACTCAATTCATAATTATCTCAAAATATCAAGTTTAGCACCAAACGGGTCAAAATCTAGCCGATGCATTTCACATATGAAAACCAATATTTAGAACATGTCTAAGTTGCATACAATCTATATTCATGATACTAAACATGTTACAAGCATCAAAACATGTATTAAGTACATATAAATAACAATTTACTCGCAAACGGGTCAAAACCAATCCGTTATGCCTAACATGTAAAACCAACTTAAAATATATATCCGATAGTCAAAGATCACTATATAAATGATACTTAACATGTAGGAATCAACGGAACATGAATACGAGTCATCTAAGTCCGTTTCTTGAAATTAAAGTAGGCATTTAACGTTAATATTTTCATAATTAATTCAAGACCTTACTAACCATAATTCATCATCAAAACACCTTTATATATATATCAAATAAACATATATATACAACAAGTACTAACAATGAATAACAACTCATAAGAGCTTAAGGTCAAATACTAAACAAAATCTTGTTTTACATTTGCCAAATTCAATCTCAAATTTGACACAGCTACTGTAAATTGACTTTTAGGCCAACCTACAGCTCAAATTAGCTTCTGGACTCTAAATACAAATTAAAGTAGACATCTCCATCTTTCCAACAACATAAAATACGACCTCTAACGATGCTTCGTTGATTTTTAACGATTTTTACAAAACTGCCCAGAAACTAGTACAAAAGTCCGAACAGCAGCTCTTAACTACAAAAAAAAATGGATTTGCAAATGTAAAACTCAACCATAAACACATCCTAACTTCATATATATTATTAATAACATACAATCTAACATCAAAACACATTTAGGACAATTTAAACATCCTAACCCAACAAACCCATTTCCATCTTCATCTTCTTCATCCTCCATTAATGGAGCTCAAGGTTTAAACCATAAAAACACAGAATTTATACATGATTTCAGTTCCATAATCATCATATAACTACTACTAATCATCAACCAAACTAATTTCATCAATTAGTCAAAACCCCAAAATCAAGAACCCTAACTTTGAAGCAAGAAAAGCATGGTAGAAGCTAGAGCAATTCAAGAACCAAACTAACCTTTAATTAGAAGTAATTACCAACACAAATTGCAAGGAATAATCAAAGATAGTGGCTGCCTTCAATGGATTTCTTCAAATTCAAGTTCAAGAACAAGAGAAGTGATAAGTTCTAAATGGCAAGGAGGTGGTGGTATGTCTGCCTATGACTCACGATTTCACACACAAACAGTGCACTTATCTACCTTCTAACTCACAGTTAATTAATTAATTAAGCGGTCCTACTCAATTAATTATAAACCAACCAGGTATTATTCGTGACCCTTATCTAAAAACGAATCCAAATAATCAATTAAATCCATAAAAATATAAAATATATATTTCCCCCTTTTAACCTCGTGGCTTTAAATTAAATTAATAATTTTCTAAAATAAAGCAAATAAACAATTAGCACACATACCAAGACACGTCCTACCAAGCCGGTGAGTAGGGTGTTACAGATATCATCTCAACAAAGAAATCAGATTAAGAAAAGCTGAGATGAAAGAAATGTCAGAAGGTGAAGAAATTATGGTTGATGCTATCAAGAAAGCTGCTATTTGGAAACTTAAATGTTCTGATATGTGGTTAGAAGTTGAAGATTACGTTGAGTAAATAGATTAGTTCTAAATTTTTGTTAGCACTAAGTGTGTAGAAGCTAATCATAAAGATTAAGCTAAAATTAAATGATACGTTCATAAATACAAAATCAAGTTTGATATGTTCAACTGTTTTATTATTTGATATGTTCAAAAATTATGTTTGATATGTTCAAATAGACAGCTTTGTAAGTTTAAGTTGATGATTGATATGTTCAATTGTAACTGATAAGTTCAGTAATACAAGTTTTGTAAGTTCAGAACTTAAATTTCTTCTGATAAGTTCAGAATCTAAGTACTTGTATATTCAAATACTTAGAATACAAGTCTTACAATAGATTTGTAGCATAAATATCTTGTAAGTTCAAGATACGTGAATAAGTATGGATTAGTTCAATACTTATGTCAAGAACTAACTTTGGTCAGCTCCAGAGTGGTTCTATATAATTCTATTAACCTATAACTTATTTGATTCAATGTTTTGTCATCATCAAATAGGGGGAGATTATTAGTCCCATGTTTAGAATAGTTAGATTTGATGAGACAAACTATAGATATGTATATATGATAGGTTAAGAGTTAGGAATTATGTAAGTATGTTATAGACTGACTGGTCAGCTTCAGTCGAGTAGTCAGCGTATAAACAGATATAGAGTTTTCTATGTAAGTACTAGATAACTCAGTGACTTCTAAGCTGAGATAGGTCTTAAGAATGAAGACTTGAAGACTTGAAGATTTGAAGACTTGAAGATTCAAAAATCCAAGATTCAAGAAGTCAGCTTGACAAGGTCAAGACTGAGTGGTTTAGCTCAGCGTCAGAAGTCAGTTCAGAATTTAAGTAAGTTCAAAATTAACTTGTTATAAACTCTCTATATCTACGACATTTAAATTAGGATATCTAAACCTAATTTAAACTATCTATTAGTTGTATGAAATCTCAAAGGAAATTAATTGGATATGTTCTAATTAAGGAGTTTGTTACGGCTTTAAAGAAAAGATAAGCTCTATCTTTAAACTGCGATTTATTCGTAAATATATCAAGTATAAGTAGAAACCTTCTCATTGGTTTTATATACACAGATGTTCTTACGTGTGTACGAGAACAGATACGCGATACACAACGACGACTGCATAAGTTGCAAGATTGCATAAGTTGCAAAACGTACGTGTGTTCGTGATACTTGATACGCGTGTGTTGTGATAACTTTGTAAGTTCAAAGTTCGAGAGAGTTTTCAAGAGTTCTTGTTAATCAGTTTTAACAAGAAATTCGATCATCAATTAGTTTGTGATTCAAGAGTGTTTAGAGAGAGTTGAGGTTATAATCATTGTAATATCAAATCATCTTGTTGATTTGATTAGAGAGTGATAAAAGTTATTGTACTGGTTGGTAATTGAATATACATTTGATTAATTTGTTTGATTGTTTAAAGTGTATTCAACCCCCTTCTACACTGTATCGGTTGCTTGTTCACCCTCTTTGGGACCAACATGGAGTGTAAATTGAAGTGGTATACCAGAAACTTATGTAACCTTGAGATATTTGAGATATCTGAGGGGTGATGATGACAAGACGTGATGGAAATTTTATTTGACTTGATCAAATAAAGGGAAACCTGGATATGTTTTAAGTGGTTATTGACTATTCAGTATTTTTATAATCAGTGAGACAGTATCTGGTGTACAGATGGATTTAATTGAGTGTTTGAGAGGGATGGTTTGCAGATATGAAGATTCATATTTGATGGCTTGTGATGAAAAATGGAGATTTGTTTAAACTTATGAAGAGTTTACAAATGGGGATTGAAACGAAAGTTGAACAATGTGACAGGATTTTCCTGATGAATAATTGAGTGTGTGATTGAAACACGACGATTTGAGGAACACAATGATTGTGGGTGAACTAAATTCTGAAGATTGGATATCAGAATACTTTGTGTGAAGTTATGAGATTGTGGTGATGATACTTCAACCTGTTGATTTGAAGTAAGTGATAAACGATATGTGAATGCTTTGGCATGACGGATGACAAATGATTGGAAGCTATTGGGATTTATGACTGAGTTAAACATAAATTCAGGGGATGCTTGAAAACGAGAGTTATGAACTAACTGTTGGTTGATGATAAGCTGTAAGGCTTGTATGGTTATATGTTAACAATTTAAAGTGCGATGGAGTTTATCGGATTAAACTACCAAATGGAGATATGAAGAGTTGACATCGTGGTTGATGTGTGTACAACGAGATTCCGGGGAGGGAATCCTTTTAAAGAGGGAGGAGTTGTAAAATCCTGATTTTGGGCCTAGTCGTTACGTAGGCCAAGGTATGTTTAAACACGTGATTAGTATTTGATTATATGTTTAATTATTTACTAATGGATTTAATTGAATTAATTGTCAAATTAATCAATTAAAGATTGGATATTTGGTTATATATATATATGTGTATGTGTACGGGTATGGATATATATATATATATATATATATATATATATATATATATTTCTATTTAATTGTATGCATGAGTTTGGAAATGAGAAGATTGACACCTCATGCTTCATTGAAACCTACGTGGGTCATATAGAAGTTTAATTTTGATATGCTTTACCAAACCGTTTTGAGAGAAAAGCAAAGAAAGTTGTATACTTGGAAAAGTGAAAGTGAAGAATTGTGTTGGTTAATTCTAAACAAAGGTATGATGATGTTCCTTGCATGATTCTGAACATATTGATATGCTTTTCTGATAAAGTATATGTGTATATAGTGAAACACCATGAAAGGAGCTTGAAGCTCCATACTTGACAAATGTGTTTTGTGTCTTTTTGGTGTTTTAATTGTTATTGATGTGTTCTTGACGTTAGATACATGTTATAAGATGTTTATACATGTTTTAGAAGTGTTCATATTGGATTTCAAGTGTGTAATCGGATTTGGAAAGTTGTAAGTCGGCTGGAAAATGAAGAAGATGATGCAGAGTCTGTCGCGACGCGACGCGTCCGGGAAGGGAACGCGACGCGTTCTTGGGAAGTATCGGATTCTCGTGTGAATCCGAGAGGAAATCTGATTGGTGAAATCCGGATCCAAAATCCGATGATGGGAATCCGGAGTAGTGAAATCCGACAATGGAAATGCGGAACTTGAAGTCAGGGATTTGAAATCCGATACATGGGACTCGGATTGTGGAAATCCGACAATTTGCTTAACGCGACGTGTCCGCGGTTTTGGAGGATTTTGGTGTTTGTTGCATTGTTTAATGCTATGTGCTATATGTTTATACATATGTGAATCTTACATGTTTATGTTTGATTGAAAGGATATAAATATATGTGTTTGGTATATATTTATGAATCGGTTACTGATTTCAGTTTATTCTGATCTCAGGAAAGGACAAGGCTCAGTAATATTAGACTACTGAGTGGGAGTTCGAGAACTCAAGGTGAGTGGATGTTTACTCACGGGTGTTATTAGTTGTAACTGGCTTGGGTTGCAACTGTTATCGGATTGATGCATAGATAGACTGTTGTTTATTAATTGATTAACTGTGATATGGTAATTGATTGTTGCGCCTATTGTGAAGTCAGCTATCGGCTGGGCATATTGGGCTGGGTTTGTTTGCTATCGGCTAATCAGTATTGTGGTCTTTTGATGCATTCGTTGCAACTTAAGATAATACTGTGTGAGAATAGCAAATAGACTATCGGTAAACCTTTGCTTGGCCGGCATTGGTTGTAGGTTCCTGCAGAACCGCCGGTCTTCTCGTGAGGCAAATGGTGATTATGTGTTTACTATTATTGATATCATGCGGTTATTTGCTAATATATCTGTGGTGGTTTACTTCCATTCACTTAGCTTTGTGCTAATCCCCACCTCTCACTACTTTTACAGGTGGCTGGTGAGTTCTGCGGTTTAGTCGTGAGGGGGTGTAGTCTGGGGAATAATTGACAGACACTCTGATTGGAATTGTGACGAGCCGTAGTTTTTGTAATACTGTATTTTAAACTGATTGGTTTTGTTAAACAATGGTTTAACTTCAGTTGTAAATACTTTTATGGTTTGGTAAACGCTTCCGCATTGTTAATTTAAATGAAAATTTTATGGATGAAAATACGGTGTTACAATTAATTAATGTAATTTAATTTTTTATTATTTTCTAGTCTAATTCATTTCAAAGAATGAATTTACGGCAAATATTCAATAAGAATTAAATATGAATCATCCTCAAAACAGAATCAATTTACCATAACTATATAATGGCCGGAAGGGTTAACCTCAATGTATTTTATCCGTCTGAAAAAAAACTTTAATATGATCTTAATTCATTTTATTTCAGTTTTCATTTCATCCATATATATTGTAGATCTAATTTCGACGTGATGTCACTCCATTTAATTTTACACCTTTTGTAAAATGTGAGGGGTATTTAAGTCATTTTAATTTACTTAAAAATTAAGAGATTAAATATTTGATGTAAATACTTTATAATATAGTATATATATATATATATATATATCATAATAAAGATAATAGTAAATTAGATTTTGACTTCCAAAAATAAACAAAATAAATAACAAACGTAAGTCATATATATATGTCATAATAAAGATATGTAAGTCATAAATCATAATATATATTATATTTGAATATCATGTTTTAGATTGTAATAAACATATAATTTCCAAATCAATCATGCAGCCGTGAGTTTTTAGTACCCTTCTGTTTGTGTTTTGGTTGCTGAGGGTAAAATAATAATTTTAAGTGATTTAAAATTTAAGAGTTTTAAGAAAAAAACTTAAATGCTTTATATAATAGTATAGATATATTTACAAACACATATTAGCTGAATGACCCGTGCACGCACGAGATAAGTTTTAAAAAACTTAAAACGTTTAACAAGCAATAAATCATAAATAAAATATATAAAACATTTTAATAAACATAATCATATCTAGAAAAAAAACTAATAAAATAACATATTTATCAAATGTTCGAAGATGAATAAGACGGGCTTTCATATTTTCATTAGTACTTATTTGTATACTACATTCATAGTTTTATTTGTTAGATTAAATCTCGAGGGAATTAAGTATATTCTATGTCGACAATGAAATGATGTGAAAGTTCATATTAACATATATTATCTAAACTGAACTATGATCGCTCTATAGTGTTTATTATTGATATCATGTAATAATTTATGTGTTCAACCTCTTAATTGGTTATAACAAAATCACTCTCTTTTAAAAAATAATTTTGATCGAAGATATTCATTGAAATCATTTATGTGCTCAACATCATCATTTGTTAGACATTGATGTGTTACATGGTTAGTTATAATTAGTTTTATCAAAGTATAATTATAAAGCATGATATACTAAAAATGATAGTCAAACATCTAAATATAAATAATTAATGATTCTTAATTTCAAAATCTTAAGGATTAATTTAACCATAATTAATCATTGCTCTACATAAAACCCAAATTATAAATCATAACAAATATATAAATCACCTCATTAGCTCATAATAACATTGTCTCGAAATTGGATGTCATACTCATAAAATATTTTTTATATGCAAAGCTTTGACCGCTTAATCACTTACAAATAATGTGTTTGCTAAAACATAATAGTTTAATCAATATTTAATTATGAAATCATTGGAATGAATAACAGACCGAGAGTTTAACATTGTATGATTATGTCAATGAAAAACATAATTGATAAGTGATTCACAAACACAAACTATCCCATAAAAGAGTATTATACCTCACTATTATGTTGTAGATATATATTCTCATATACTTTTAATCAAAAATACCTTATTGAAAAGGATTAAAGATTTAGTGACTCATAACATAAAAATTTACCATAAATATGTTTACTCATTTAGAGTTTTGTAAAAAAGAAAAGGAAAAAAATTTCTCATTTGAAAAAGATTAAGTGTCATTACATTTAGATTTACATAAAATCGAAGATAGTAACTCATTTGCTTTCAATGGTTATGAAATATATATTTTTTACTAATAAAAAATCAAAAATTTTTTTTCTTAATTTTGCATTAAGGTAAAATTTAGATCAAAATATAGATAAAAATTAGACGATTATAAATATATTATTATATTTATACCAATCATTATACATTAAAAGTTATAAAACAAAATTATAAACATATATTATTAAATACATCAATTAAATATAAATATATAATTCATACAAATACCCCTTATATATTTTCATATAGCTCCCTTATAATTACTATATACTTTTACAAATAAATCATTCTAATTGTGGAAGTCAAATTAATTTTTCTAGTTAAAATTAAGGAAATAAGAAGTTTTGATTGGTTAATTGAATTTTTATTTAAATAAAATTTTTCAATAATGATTTTCTTTATATATATATATATATAGAGAGAGAGAGATGATCTATTGCGAACGCCAAAACTAATTGCGAATGCGAACGGCGCAAATGTCGGGGCTTTAGCCGGATTTGATTTGGAAAAAAGTGAAAGCTAGTAAAAAATTGTAGGCGATTTTGAATATTTTATTATTATTATTATTATTATTATTATTATTTGTTTAAATATGAGATGCAATATCTTTAGACAAGATGCAATGATTTTATACTAGATTTAGTGGTTTTTAGACAAGAATAATTGGTTCTTAAATGAAAATCCACTTATTAATTCACGAATGATGGACTAGTTTTAAGAGAACTCCATGTTTTTTAGATGTGATGTAATGATTTAACATTGGATGTGGCAATTTTATAAATAAGATGCAGTGTCGCTAGTGTTTCTATTTTAATGACTGTTTTTATTTTAACATTGAATTCTTAATCAAGATACACTAGTAATTTAGATTAGATGCATCTTAGTTAAGGATTCAATATTTCTCATTTTAAAACCCACTAGGTCTAGTCTACAAACTCTACATTTTGTATAAAAATATTGCATCTTGTTAAAAAATAAATGCATTTGACTTCAACTGCATCTTATCTAAAAATACCGCAGCGTAATGTTTGAAGGTTGTTTCATATATAATTCATTTATATTAATCTGCTGTAATCATCTAAATGACAATTAAACTGATATGTAGTTGCACAAAATATAATAATTAAAACAAGATTTGAAGCCGTAATTTTGAAGTTCACCGACCGGCCACTTTTTGGCAAATCAAATCCAGCCAAAGCCCCCAACATTTGCGCTGTTCGCATTCGCAATTAATTTGACGTTCGCAATAGATCCTCCCTCCCTCCCTCTCTCTCTCTATATATATAGATTTAGCTCTTGTGAAAAAGGAATCTTGAAGTATAACTTCTAAAAAGTATGACTAGATGATGTTATTTTTTCAAGAGTAATATAAAAGAAAATCAAACCATGAAAGAGAAAACTAGTAACAATTTTTCATTATATTTTCTTCACTTGGCAAGTAATGCAACATCTATAAGACCATATCTTTTTTGCTATATTAGCGTCACATCACTTCCTCTTATGATCTTTTTTCCAATCTTTCAACGTGTTATACCCATTTTTTATTCCTAATTTTTTAATTAAATAAGAGATATGATGAAAAGTAAGAGAGAAGAGAGAGAAAGTAAGAGATATAAGAGAAAGAAGAAACACATGGAGATAGGAGAGATAAATCAGCTTCTAAGAACCAATGAGGGAGTCTTAGTGGGTTGCGGGAGGCGTGGTGTTCCTTCTCCAATTCGTGAACCCGCTAATAACCTGCTGCTCGGTGGGAGATTGTTAGTCCCATGTTTAGAATAGTTAGATTTGATGATACAAACCATAGATATGTATAGATGATAGGTTAAGTGGTAGGAATTATGTAAGTCTGTTGTAGACTGACTACTTAACCTAGGTCGAGTAGTCAGTGTGTAAATAGATATAGAGTTTTCTATGTAAGTACTAGATAGCTCTGTGACTTCTAAGCTGAGATAGGTTTCAAGAATAAAGACTTGAAGATATGAAGATCCAAGAACACAACTTGATGATGCCAAGACTGAGCGAGTCAGCTCAGCGCTAGAAGTCAGTGCAAGAATTTAAGTAAGTTTTAAATTCTGTTATAAACTCTCGATATCTACGACATTTAAATTAGGATATCTGAACCTAATTTAAACTTTCTATTAGTTGGATAGAGATCTGAAACGAAGTTAATTAGATATGTTCTAATTAAGGAGTTTGTTACGGTTTTAAAGAAAAGATAAGTTTCATCTTTAAATCGCGATTTGTTTGTAGATAAATCAAGTATAAATATAAACCTTCTTATGGGTTTTAAAAAAACAACAGAAGGTTCTGCATAAGTTGCGAGACGTACGTGTTCATCATACTTGATACGCGTGTGTTGCGGTAACTTTGTGTGTTCGAAGTTCAAGAGAGTCTTCCAGAGTTCTTGTTAATCAGTGTTAACAAGAAGTTCGATCATCAATTAGTTTGTGATACAAGAGTGTTTAGAGAGAGTTGAATTTATAATAGTGTAACATTAAATCATTCTGTTGATTTGATTAAAGAGTGATATTGTAATACCTTGATTGATTATTGAATATATTCGTGTGGAATTGTTTTATTATTAATTGAGTGTATTCAACCCCCCCTTCTACACTATATCGGTTGCTTGTTTACCCTCTTTGGGACCAACAAATGGTATCAGAGCAAGTTTCTTCATAAGTTGGAGATCAAGATCCGATGTCAAGAGGCCAAGATGTCTACTAACAAGCAATCAAATCATATTCCAACAATGGCGGAAAAAGGGTGTCTTATTTTTGATGGCAATGACTATCCTATGTGGAAGTTCAGAGCCATGTTGTATCTGAAGTCCGTGGACCATAGGATGAGTACTGTGATTCAAGATGGCCCAATTATACCCATGATCCATATTACTTCAACTGACAAAACTGTTCTCTCTGGAGAAACTCCCAAGCCTGAAGCATCTTGGACTGAGGAAGATCGTAAACTTCTCAATCTTGATGACAAGGCACAGAGCATCATAGCGAATGCTTTGACAAACCCTCTTTTGCATACTGTGGCTGGGTGCCAAACTGCAAAAGAAATGTGGGATACTCTAAGTGCCACTTATGAAGGCACTGACCTAGTCAAGCAACATAAGAAGACAAATCTGAGTCGTTCTTATGAGACTTTCTTTGCTAAGAAGAATGAAACCATGTCTGATTTTTTTACCTGGTTTCTGTGCTTGATTAATGATCTGATCTTGGTAGGAGTCAAGAAAGATGAAAATGAGTTGGTGCTCAAGTTCTTGGATGTGTTACCAGAACAATTCAATGAGATCACCATTGCTCTTCATGCTAGAGGAACCTTAGGCAAATATGATCTCTGATCTATCTATGGTTTTCTTTTAAATCATCAACAAATCATGGAACAGAAGAAAGTGACCCATCAACAACTAAAAGAATCTATCAATAGTGCTGGATCTGCATTGATTGCAGAAAAGAAGAAGAAGGGATCTAGAAAGTCTCAAGCTGAAACTAACTCTGAATTTGAATCTGAGGAGGTAAGTTCTAACTCAGACTCAGATGATGAAGAGATGGATGCTCTTACAGAACAAATGTCAATGCTAGCTAGAAATTTTAGAAATTTCAGAAGAGGAAGGGGTCAATCTGACAAAAGCAAAAGTGGTAAGTCTACTTTTGATCCTAAGAAAGCTAAATGTTACAACCGTCAGAAGATAGGACACATAGCTGCTGAGTGCAGAGCTAAGAAAGGGGATTCAGTCTCAATAGTTGATAAGAATGCCTACAGAGTTGATAAATACAAAATGAAGTATCAAAAGCTCAAAGGTAAGCCAGATGAAAACATCAAAGGTCTTTGTGCTGAGACCTGGGACACTGAATCATCCACCTCAGATGATGATGAGCCAAATAAATGTTTGATAGCCATTGAGGATGAAGAGGAACATATTGATTTCGAGTTAGAAGAAAGTTCCTTTGATGAGGATCTAACAGAAGCTGCTAACAGTGTTCCGGTCGGTGGAGCTACTCTCGGACGAATTTTCAACGTGCTTGGCGAGCCTGTTGATAATTTAGGTCCTGTAGATAATACCACAACATTTCCTATTCATAGATCTGCACCCGCCTTTATACAGTTAGATACAAAATTATCTATTTTTGAAACCGGAATTAAAGTAGTAGATCTTTTAGCCCCTTATCGCCGTGGAGGAAAAATCGGACTCTTTAATTGCTTTGGGTCGGTTACCAATGTCAGTAATTGACGATTACACAATTCGAACAATTTTAAATTTGCCTGAAATAAGAGTAAGCTGAGTAAGTTGACCAATAATTGGGATCCTTCTTCAATGTATAAGGTAAACAACTTTAGCTCTTACACTGATGAACAGAAATGCTTAATGTTAAACTATTTGTTTAATGACTTCAAAACCTTTCTTACATTTCAATCTAATTTGAAAACTAAAATTTCAAAATTAAAAGATGAACTTAAACACTTTGAAACTCTTATAAATGCTGGTAAAAAGACTCAAAGTGATTATGAGTGTCAGCTTCACATCAACAAACTTCTAAGTGAAGAATTACAAGAATCGAAGGAGCAAGCTGACAATCTAAGAAAAATCTGTGAATCTTGGTGTAAGTCATCAAGAGAGGCAGGAAAATGTATTAACCAGCAGATACGAAATCAGGTAAAAGCAGTGCTAGGGGGAGATTTCAGTGCTGCTGCTGATGAGGTTAATCGAATCAGTTTAGAAAACGAAGATGTGAAACCCAATGATATTCTACCAAACACATTTGTGAAAAACAAGGATGGTAAGAAGGTCAAAACCAATATTTTTGTGAGACCAACTCAAAGCCCCCAGGTTATAAATGCAAACCATCAAGCTGAGTGTTCTAAATCTAAGAGAAACTGTAAGTCAGTTTTCAAGAGATTGGATTATAATCCTGTTAGAACAACCGTCTTTGATAGAATAACTCATACAAACTTAAAAAGACAAAATTCTCAAGTCAGTTTTGAGAGGACTTCCAAAAACAGGAAGATGTCTGTAAGTCAGACCTCACCAAATAAGGGTAACTATAAATCTGACAAAGGTAAGTTCAAAGTCAGAGAAAATCAAGTAGACAAATTGTTTAAAAAGATTGAAAAGTTATCCACATCTTATGACCCTAAAACAGAATCAAAATTTAATGTTGGAAAACTAAAAGAGATCACCCAAACACCTATTTTTAGAAGAAAATGCTATAAGTGTGGTGACAGAGGTCATGAAGTCAAGGATTGTGTAAGTTTCAATCTGAGGCCTGAAAAAATAAAGGATGATCAGTCTAAAACGGACTCAGAACTTGTTCAAGCTGATCAGTCAACCTCTAAAGGATTAGCTAAGTGCTCATCCTCAGAACCCACCAAAAAGTGGGTTCCCAAAAGAAACTAATATGTTTAGTTAATCATGTGCAGGGCTCTTACAAATGGTACTTAGATGGTGGATGCTCAAGGCACATGACAGGAAGTACAGGAATTCTAAGTGAATTCCAGAACATTGAAGGACCGAAGGTGACATTTGGGGATAACTCTCAAGGAAGGACTAAAGGCTATGGAAAGATAACAGCTGGAACATTTAGTTTCAAAAAGGTTGCATATGTTGAAAACCTTAAAGACAATCTGATAAGTATTAGTCAATTGTGTGACGAGGACTATGAAGTCACCTTCAGAAAGCATGCAGGAACCATTTATGATAAGAAGGTAAAGCCCATATTAATGGCAAAAAGAGAGAGAGATATCTATTTGTTAGATCTCAGCTCAGCAGATCCTTCAACAGAAACCTGCCTGTATTCTGATTCAACTCCCAAGCTGAGTTGGTTATGGCACAAGAGATTGTCACATTTGAATTTTAAAAATATTAACAAGTTATCTAGCAAAGAGTTAGTCTGTGGGCTGCCAAGGATTACATTCGCCAAAGACAAACTTTGCTCAACTTGTGAGATGGGAAAACATCATAAAGGATCCTTCAAGTCCAAACAAAATTTCTCAATTACAGAACCATTACACATGTTGCATTTGGATTTATTTGGACCTATAAGCACCCTAAGCCTAAATGGTAAAAAGTATACCCTAGTGATTGTTGATGAGTTCACATTATTCACTTGGGTAATCTTATTAAAAGCCAAAAGTGAAGCTGCAAGTGAACTAATCAGCCTCATCAAACAAGAAGAGTTGCGGAAAGGTAAGTCTATCAAGCAGCTCAGAAGTGATCATGGGACTGAGTTTAGAAACTCAACCTTGGAAGACTTTTGTGAAGAAAAGGGAATTATACAAAATTTCTCATCTGTAAGAACTCCACAACAAAATGGAGTTGCTGAAAGGAGAATGTAACATCCTCGATTTAGGCCTAGCTATTAATCGTGTATAAGTGTGTTTAAGTTAGTGATTATGTAAGGGTCTAAGTTGTAAGCCAATTATGTTAATGAAGAGGTTTAAATGTATGTACATGTGTTTAAGGTGTTTTATATGTTTTGTGTATATTAAATATATATGTATATGGGTGTGAATAAAATTAAAAGAAAAGAAGAAAACAAATACAGAGGCAACCTCCTCTGGATATGTCCTTGTATGTGTGCATATATATATATATATATATATATATATATGGTTAAACAAACAAATTTTTTTTGACATAAAAGTCAATATGGTTAAACAAACAAAAGAAAACACACACAAGTAAACTCTTGGAATTCTCTCTTTTCTCGTGTGTCACTCTTTTTCTCGGTTTTTCTTGAAGATAAAGGATTTGGTGGTTTTGGAATCTAAACAAGGTAAACATATGTTTATTGTAAAGATTTAACATTTATGAAACCATTTTTGTTCTTGAAATATGTTTAAAACTCAAATTCATGCAAAACACCACCTAAGAACATTCAAAGCTTACTTTGCAAGTGGGTTTTGATTGTTTGGTGTTATTGTTTGGGTTTGATGTGTTTTTGAAGTCATACTAATGAAAATAGATGTTTTCAGAAAGTAAAAAATGTGAAACAAATGAATGGAAATCTGGAAATAAGCCAAGTATGAAGTTGTCGGATTTCCAGCCTTGCATGTGTCGGATTTCGAGACATAAATGTGTCGGAATCCGCATGTTTGTCCAAATCCGCAAGTCAAAATCCGATAGTATCGGATTTCTTTGAAAGTGTCGGGTTCCTTCCAAAGTATCGGATTCCGATTGAATGTCAGATTCCATTAAGTGGCTAAGTTCAAAAGTCAAAAATGTACAAGTGTCGGATTTCCATATTGTCGGATTCCGATAGTGTCGGATTTCCATATTGTCGGATTCCGATAAAGTGTCGGATTCCATTATAGTATCAAGTCAATAAGATGACCAAGTGTTGGAATTGATGTATCGGATTTCCTCAAAAGTGTCGGATTTCCACTTATGTCGGATTTCCCAAAGTACCGGATTCCCTAAGTGTCGGATTTCCCACAATCCGACAATTTTGTCGGATTTGTGTGGGATTCGGATTGGGGTTTCCTATGTTGATTTTGTAACTATTCCTTGTATGTTAAGATGATTAATGTAAGTAATACCATTCTAGGTGAACCTGTTGTGATAAGTAAAGCGGAAATTAAGTAATTACCTGATCTAAGCTACTCAGGTGAGTACCGACTTCCGTAAGCCTCAGTAGAGGAAGATTGTTTGCTAAGTGTTTTAAGTGCACATATGCTTAAAAGTGAATGAACGAGTATTGCCATGATACGTAATGCACAATGCCATGCTGAATACTTGTCATATGTAAGTTAAGTGTATGCTAGCGGAATCCAGAATTGGAACCGCCTAGTTAAGTGAATGATAGGTATGATAGTAATTCTGAATGAATCAGTTATATGAAAGCTTAATGATATGTATGCTAGGGATCCAGATTGGATCCATAATGAATGTAAATGCATGCTAAAAGAAGTAAATGAATCTGCATGCTAAATGAATGATCTAGATTGGATCAGTATGTGTATGTGAAAGGTTCGCGAACATCTTCAAGCATGAATAAGGTCAACTCTGTAGTTGGGTTCCAGGGATCCTTGATCAGGTGATTCAGGACTTAATGGTGATTTGAGGTAACATTCCGGATCGTAGGTTCTGCAGAACCGCCGTGCCTTATTTAATGAGGGGTAATCAGCCGGTTGTAGCTGAATTGCCTAAGGAGCCTATGGTTCCGTAAACGCTACTTGGTGGACTGCTTTATGCTCCCCCACCGGAGCGGATGGTTGTGTCTGATCCCCCGGTGTATTGGTGTTGAGTGGGACTAGCTATCCTGCAAGAAACAACTTATACCGATCGTGTCAGCACACCGCAATGTGATAGGATAGCATTGTATGCTTATTCCTGATATGCATGACTTGCTCTAATGATGCTTATGTTAAGTTTGTGCTCACTAGCTAAGTGTAGCTAACGGTGCCATGTTAACTGCTTTTGCAGATTGAAGTTAGACTGCCTGGTGAGCTGGGTTGCCCTCCTGCTGGATATTCTTTTGGTGGAACACTTATGTTGTAATATATACATTGTGGTCGGTTGTTTGTAGAGTAACACCTGGTACTTGAAAAAACGTTTGTTTGTAAATATTCCGCTTCTTAAATTAATGTTATTTAGTCGTGATTAAGTTCACGTTTGTTAAAAACGCAAATTTTTGCTAAAATCTGGTAGTTGCAAAGCCGGTGTTACAGAGAAATAGAACTTTAACTGAAGCTGCCAGAACTATGTTATGTGAAGCAAAGCTCAAGCTGAGCTTTTGGGCAGAAGCTGTAAGTACAGCTTGCTATACATTGAACAAGTCTATAATAGTTAAAAGACATGGTAAAACACCTTATGAGATGTATCATGGGAGAAAACCTAACATTGGATACTTTCACATTTTTGGTTCAACATGCTATGTGCTAAACCAAAGAGATCAGCTCCATAAGCTGGAACCTAAAGCTGATCAAGGTATATTTGTTGGATATTCTTCAATTTCTAAATCTTTCAGAGTCTATAATCTTAAGAGAAAGGTGATTGAAGAATCAATACGTGTTACATTTGATGAGATATGTATTGATAAATCTGACAAAGCTCAAGCTGACTCAATTAGTCTGAGTGAGCTTGAGAGAAGAAGAGAAGATCTCACATCAAATCCCATGTATGTTATGGATGATTCTGATGATGAGGATGGTGGCAAATCTGACAAGCTTGTATCAACGAAAGAAGCTATAAATATTGAAGATGATCACATAACTGAGTCTATTGACACTAATACTCATCCTGAGAATCTAGGTGAATCAACAGGTACAAGTCAGATTAAAAATCTAAGTGATTTCTCAATCCCCACCCAGACTGCAGAAGTAAGTCCTAGTCAGCTTGAAAGACACTACTTAGATCCATACTTAGAACCACAGTCTCCTACTACAACCTTCAAAGTATTAAAAGACCATCCTCTTGATGATGTCATTGGGAATATTGAAGATGGTGTGTTAACTAGATCAAAGGCTAATGCAAACTACATTGCCTATTCTGGTTTTCTATCTCAGATGGAACCAAAGAAGACTGAAGATGCACTAAAAGATGAGGATTGGATTGAAGTCATGCACGAGGAACTGACAGAATTTGAAAGAAATAAAGTTTGGACCCTTGTACCTGCCCCTGAAGGAAAAACTATTATAGGCACTAAGTGGGTCTATATGAATAAAATGGACAAGGAGGGAGTAGTGATCAGAAATAAAGCAAGGCTAGTGGCACAGGGGTACAGACAAGAAGAAGGTATTGATTATGATGAAAGCTTTGCCCCTGTTGCAAGGATTGAAGCTATAAGATTGTTTCTAGCCTATGCAACCTTCAAAAACGTTAAAGTGTATAAAATGGATGTTAAGAGTGCATTCCTAAATGGATCACTACAGGATGAAGTCTATGTGAAACAACCCCCTGGTTTTGTTGATCCTAAACATCCAAATTATGTCTATAAGTTAGACAAGGCTCTGTATGGACTCAAGCAAGCACCAAGAGCCTGGTATGACACACTATCTACCTATCTGCTTTCAAACAATTTTATAAGAGAAAGCATTGACAAAACTCTATTTATAAGAAAAAGTAGAGGACATGTCCTTCTGGTTCAAATATATGTAGATGATACTATCTTTGGTTCAACAAACCAAGGCCTATGTGATTGGTTCTCTAAGATAATGTCGAATCAATACAGAATGAGCATGATGGGTGAGATGACTTACTTTTTGGGACTTCAAATTAGTCGGAAAGAAGATAGTATATTTATTAATTAGAGCAAGTATGTTTTTGATCTGATTAATAAATATGGATTAGAGTCAAGCCATCCTGCAAAGTCCCCAATGTTACACAATGTCAAGTTGCACAAGGACATTGATGGGAAGTCTGTATGTCAGACTACATATAGAGGAATGATAGGTTCATTACTCTATTTGATAGCGAGCAGACCTGATATAATGTTTGCTACATGTGTTTGTGCACGATATCAGGATGATCCAAAGGAATCACACTTGCAAGCTGTTAAAAGAATACTCAAGTATCTGAAAGGAACACCTAACTTATGTTTGTGGTATCCCAAAGAATCAGGATTTGAGTTAATAGGGTACTCAGATTCAGAATTTGCAGGTTGTGGTCTAGACAGGAAGAGTACTACAGGGGGATGTCAATTGTTGGGTGGAAAGTTAGTCAGCTGGACAAGCAAGAAACAAAACTCAGTTGCAATCTCAACAGCTGAAGCTGAGTATGTTGCAGCAGGAAGCTGTTGTTCTCAAATACTATGGATGCATCATCAGCTTAGAGATTTTGATTTACATTATTCAAAAACTCTCATATTTTGTGACAACCAAAGTGCTATTGCAATTACACATAATCCAGTTTTCCACTCAAGGACAAAACATATTGAGATAAGACATCACTTCATTAGAGACATAGTTGAAAAGGGAAAAGTAGAACTAGTCTTCATTGAAACTGAGGATCCGTTTGTAGATATCTTCACCAAACCAAATGAAGGCACCAGGTTCACAACTCTACTTGGCAAGCTTGGTATGCTCAACCCTTAGCTTGGTATGTTCTATTAATCTTTTGTCTCTATATATATAATAATATATATAGATACACAAACAAAAATGATGTTGGACAACTTGTCATCTTTGTACGAATGTAATTTTATTAGAACACATCGTTTTTTACTACACTAAAGAGTGAGACAGATTTGTGATGGTATTTAAAAGTACGTAAGAATAACCTGTTGAAATGTGTGTATAGTTAGACTTGAATTGTATATTTTACAGATAAAAGTAGTTGATGAGATGGAAGATTATTTTACGGATAAAATCAATATGCCAATTTAAAATGATAACAATACTTTATTTAAAATAGACTAATGTTGTTTTTATGTTTGTCATGTTAAACTCTTACAAAATAGATTTATGTTTCTCATGTTAAACTCTTACTGTGAGTGAGTTTTTGTCATTGGAAATCTATGACTTGAGTTTTCTTATAATATATTGTGAAATCATTTACTATTACAAACTCCAAATACTTATTACATAACCTTTTCATGTTCATCCTCTAGTTCTTTCATCTTTCTTAACAAGATTGACACCTAAACAAACAACTATGTTAAAATACTATTTTTTTCGTTAATATAAGTTAGCCAATTAATGTGCAAATTGTTTAAATACTTTTGGGACTATCTACCTTATATTGGAAAATTATCACATGCCCCCTTGTTGAAAAATAAGTGTGCAAATTATTACACAACCCCAACCAAAACAAATAATAGCACAAATGGCCCAAATTGTAATAGACTCCATTATTTGCCTAAGATTTAAAATCCAATACGTGAAGTTGAATCCATAGTTTACTGACAGTTATGATTTAATATGGGATCTCATAATGAAAAGAGAAATATTAATTGGGTCATGAATTGTAACTTGAAACTAAAATATTTGAGCCGTTCCATGAAAACTACGGATCGAATAAACTCCAAAAATTCTTGTGAGTACTTTTAAAACCATCATAAAAATAGCTTTTCATGTTGAGAAATCTTGCACAATTAACAATGATATGAAAGGTGCATTTCATATTAGAGAAACAAAAGGCCCAACATGTTATATAGTAAAGAAAAGGTCATTCTTAATTAAGTAATATGATGAAAATTTTACCATACGTGTAGTAATGGTACATTTATTTGCAAATGTTCCTAGCATAATATTGAACATATTATATTAAAGAAACAACAAGTTTAATAAATCAACATGTAATGTAGTAAAAAAGAAAGAAAAAACAATCATCATGCATGAGACCAACAATAACCGAGGTGATGCGTGCAAACAATCGATCGATGACATGGACGATATTCGACCAGAAAAACAAATTGAAGCCGTTGGTTTTGCATGGGAGCCATCTGATTATTTTCATTAGTGACGGTTATAATGTTCTACACTTCCACTCCCTCATGGCATACGTTAACAATGTTTTACAAATGATATGCTCTCTACAAATGAAAAATCATTTAGTATTGTCTTGTGTTTATATACTAAAATTTAATTATGTACATAGAATAAATGTACATAATGCAATCATATATATAGTCATTTATGAGAATCAATTTACGGAAGTGTATTACCGTTGATGGGTCATCCTCAAGTCGTTGGAGTGATAAGGAAATCTGTTTTCCAAACAGCATGGGGATTCATGGTGTCCACGGTGGTTCGTTCACTTGGATACAAAGTGGGTGGACTTGATAATGTCAATGACTTTGAGATGCAACTACTATATAACATATTCTATGACTGAAGATTGGACTATGTTGAGTTAATCTTTGACGCACTCATGTCACTGGTGACTAAGAATGTAAGGGATAACATTGTGCCCTTTGTAAGATTCTTGTCAATGGTTATCGAGGACAAGTTGGGTAACAGATACACTGCGCACTATGAGTCAACTCCTACTCCTGTTCTCAGCTCCAGAATGTTTGCACATGACATATTCCCTGAGCATCCCACAATGAGTGCTCAGATGAGGGTGTATGCACAGCTTCCGACTCATGAGTCAAGTGAAGCTGAGGAGGATGACGACGCTGAGGAGGAAGTAGAAGGGGCTGATGATTCTGAGGTTGAGTCCTCCCAAGCTGAACCTCCAAGGACTCAGCTCAGATCGTGTATCCAAAGGATTTCCTCCACCTCCAGCTCTGGGCAAGAGAGTATCTTTCCTAGCTCAGAGTCTCCACTGATAGGTGCGGTAGGTATAACTTCTCTTCCCTCATCTCCTTCTTTCTCTCGTATCTCTCTATTACCTAAACAGGGAGATGAGACTGAGTTAAGCCCAACCCGGTCTAACCCCTCTCCCCCACCACAAACATCTCCATCTATCTTCCACTCCACAACCCACCTTGGTCAGCCTACTGCTACTAAGGAAATTCCCCACACATATAAATGGAAAACTACCAAAAGTGGTTCTACTACTCAAAAGACCACTGGAGCAGATGTCACACAGACACTTCCACCGGTAGGAGCTGAGGGGGAGACACCTTCTCTTAAGGTTCCAACCTCAAGGCTCACTTCACCTATTCAGCCTTTACCGAGTATGGTGTCTACTCAACCCATACCTACTAGAGCCATGGGAGAGCCTATTTTTGTGCCTTCACAGACCCATGAAGGTCACATTGAACAATTGATCACTCCCCAGGATCAACTAACCCCCTCCTCACCACTCAGCCTAGCCCACCTTACATCCAAACTACACGACCTTGGTCATTCTTCTTCCTTTCTATTCTCACATACTCTTTCACGACCTGTCAATGATCCTTCCTGACATCAAGAAGGTTTACAGGGTCCATAGTATGGCCCCTTGATTCCATAGGACAACACCAACCTTTGGATATGGGGCCTACATTCTCACCTCATGAGGTATACTCAAGAGCCTCTCCTACAGTGGAAATTCATTCTTCCACTGGCCAGGAGGACTTTGAGATTAAACAAAGAACGGAGGAGCCCAAGCTGATGGCCACTGATGTCCAAGCCATTATGCAGTATTTACAAAATCAGTTTGAGCTTCTGCACAAGAAGAGAAAGAATGATAAAGCCAAGTTGATGCGCAAGTTGAATCACCTTTCAAACTCTGTGGCCAACTTGGAAAGCTATGTGTATAAATTAAGACCCTACCCTGGGGATGATGACAAAATGGGGGAGGAAGAATCAAAGAAAAAGGATGATATAGTTGAGGGGGAGCATACAGAGGAAGTAAACATTGAAGAAGAAGCTCATGATCTGTTCATGAGTACCGTAGATCAACCTCCTCAACAAAAGTCACAAGGTCAAGGGGTAGTCTCAAAAGTTCAAAAGGCTACAAAAATCCAATCTATTACATCTCCTTTGGTCCCCATTCAACTCAACAAGACATTCCACATGTTGATATTCCTCAAGCTAAACCTCTTCAAGTGTTACAAGCTGAATTGCCAAAAATTGGAAAAGCTGAGTCTGTTCTAGCTTCACAAATGGATAAAGTGAAAGGTAAGGAAATTGAGACTGTAAAGAGAAAGAAAAGAACAAGTGCAAAGTCTCCAGCTAAGAGGAGGAAGATGATAATAGAAGAGCCAAAGAAACAAACTGAGCTTGCAAATCCTGATTTTGAGACTGACTCAGAAGATGAACTTGATGCAGCAGAAAAGGCTAATCTTGCTCTAGCTGAGCAAATGATAGTCGACATGGCTAAGGAATTAGGAATGACTGTGGAAGAGTTAAAAGCACAAGAAGAAGAAGAAGCTGAAAGAGTAAGAGAACAAGCCAAAGCTGATGCTGCACTAGCTGAAGCAGAGGCTGACTATTCAGGACCAAGAGCTGAACCAATTCCATATACTGATGATGAATTAAGATACTGCTACAAAAGGAAATATTTTGGTCATAAAATTGAAAGACTAAAATTGAGCAAAAAAAGGGAGTTGGTAATAATCAACTTTGTGTTGGAAAATGAAGCTGAGGTGGGACTAGACATGAGAAGATTATATAAGTTGGGATTCTCTGAATGGAAGACAATGGCCTTTAATGTAAAAAGAATGAAACAAAGCCAGATCAAACAAGAGGTCATACAAGAGCTTAAGAAATTTTTTCTTAGAACTGATCAACTTGGAGAAATCCCTACATCTGAATTTGATGTCTTCCTAAATCGAAATAGAGCTGCAAGAGAAAGAGCAGCTAGGCAAAGGAAAAACAGAGTTCTCAGCTTACAAGTTCCCAAGGGTGTTGAGTTCAAAGAAAATACATATATTGATCAACCCCTATCAGGCTTCATGTATATAGACATCGAAGGAAATCAGTGTTTCTTGGAAGAAGCCAGTATACATTTGGCTAGCCTAGAGCAGATTCTGTATTTAAGAATTCTCTGTGATGACTCAAGTCAGAATTCACCATTCAAATATCAACAAAACAGAGCAATCAGATCAAGAAGAGATGAAATGAAAGAATATCAAGATGGTGAAGAAACTCTTATCAGTGCTATTAAAGAAGCAGCAGTATGGGAACTCAAACTATCAAATGAATGGTTAGAATTAAAAGAAGATTGATAAATAGATTAGTTCTATGATTTTGTAAGCACTAAGTGTGAATAAGCTGACAAGTTCAGTATCTAAGAAGTTGTATGTTCAAATACTTAGAATACAAGTCTTATAGTAGATATGTAACATAACAAATCTTGTAAGTTCAAGACAGGGAAATAAGTATGGATCAGTTCAATACTTATTTCAAAAATAACTTTGGTCAGTTCGAGAGTTGATCAACATTATTCTGTTAATCTATGCTTACTTTGGTTCAATGTTTTGTCATCATCAAATAGGGGGAGATTGTTAGTCCCATGTTTAGAATAGTTAGATTTGATGAGACAAACCATAGATATGTGTAGATGATAGGTTAAGTGGTAGGAATTATGTAAGTCTCTTGTAGACTGACTACTCAGCCTAGGCTGAGGCTACTCAGCCTAGGCTGAGGCTGAGTAGTTAGTGTATAAACAGATATAGAGTTTTCTATGTAAGTACTAGATAGCTCTGTGACTTCTAAGCTGAGATAGGTTTCAAGAATAAAGACTAAAAGATTTGAAGATCCAAGAACTCAGCTTGATGATGCCAAGACTGAGTGAGTCAGCTCAGCGCCAGAAGTTAGTGCAAGAATTTAAGTAAGTTTTAAATTCTGTTATAAACTCTCGAAATCTACGACATTTAAATTAGGATATCTGAACCTAATTTAAACTATCTATTAGTTGGATAGATATCTCAAACAAAGTTAATTAGATATGTTCTAATTAAGGAGTTTGTTACGGTTTTAAAGAAAAGATAAGTTTCATCTTTAAATCGCGATTTATTCGTAGATAAATCAAGTATAAATATAAACCTTCTTATGGGTTTAAAAAAACAACCGAAGGTTCTGCATAAGTTGCGAGACGTACGTGTTCATCATACTTGATACGCGTGTGTTGCGATAACTTTGTGTGTTCGAAGTTCAAGAGAGTCTTCCAGAGTTCTTGTTAATCAGTGTTAACAAGAAGTTCGATAATCAATTAGTTTGTGATACAAGAGTGTTTAGAGAGAGTTGAATTTATAATAAGTGTAACTTCAAATCATTTTGTTGATTTGATTAAAGAGTGATATTGTAATACCTTGATTGATTATTGAATATATTCTTGTGGAATTGTTTTATTATTAGTTGAGTGTATTCAACCCCCCCCTTCTACACTATATAGGTTGTTTGTTTACCCTCTTTTGGACCAACAGAGAAGCATAGCCATGGCCTAAAAATTTTCATCCATCCTGAAAATGCACCCTTCTTTTTTAGTAATCTACCACTATTGTCCCTTTATTTTTACAAAGCAGATATAAAACCACTTGAGCTTCTGTTCCTTAAAAAACAATTAAAAGAATAAATAAACATATTCCATCTTAGAATATAATTTCCTTCATCTAAGAATGGAACATATTATGTTTTTCATAAGAATTGTTATATAAGCTGTTGTTATGTTCTTTGTAAACTTATCTGAAAATTTTCTCCTAGATTAATTTTATGAGTTTGCAAAACCCTAGTAGAAATTTTCTCTCTTATAAAACTGAATGTTAATTTCATTAGTTTGGTTTTCTCATGAAAAATAAGGTTTGTTGCTATTAGATAGCATAATTGTTATCACAATTGTAATGCTCCAATTTTTTTTGAATATCAGAGTAAATAAGTGATGGTCTACTTCAATACAAATTAAATCATTTAAGAATAATCAGTACATCAAAGTAATAAGAAGGTGATAATTGGTATCCTTTTAAACATGGTGTACTAAATGCGGAAAGAAAAAGCACCGAGTTGTCTTCATATTGTTGGATCCTTTCCTTTCTCCTAACCTAGAAATAACAAATATAATGCTTAACCAGCAAGCTAACATACACACCATACTAAGTATGTTACACATCACTTTATATACCAATCCATGACAACAAATCATAAAGCACTAACAATAGTCTTATATCTCTTAAGGTTACCAAATGCATATACGTTAGTCAAGCATCTTATGGCCACACGATGCTATCGCCGCGCACAAACAATAGTCTTACATTACACATGAACGCTATTATGACGTTCTGACAATAGTCTTCCATCTCAAATCAATAATGTCATTGCAGCACACTAATGAAGATCTTACATACCATGTTACATAGTTACACTTAACATACACACACACACACACCCATACACATAAACACACATATACACACACACACACATATATATATATATGTTGGGTTGAGGATACTATTTGATGTTTGTTAATACTGTTTGTTTGAAGTTAATGCTAGCAATAATGGAGTTAATACTAGTGAAACAATGTTGATGCTTCTTGAAGAAATTAATACTGCTACAACAAAGCCTTGAGTACTCTTGTCTTAGGTATTCCAAATGAGTATCAACATCAGTTTAGCATGTGCAACGATGCTAAAGAACTATGGGAAGCATTGGAAAATAGATTTGCAGGAACTAAAAGCACCAAAAGAAACCAAAGATCTTTCATAAAGCAACAATATGAAAACTTCAAAGCTAGAAAGGAAGAATCAATGACACAAACTTTTGATAGGTTTAACAAGCTTATTGGAGAGTTAGCAACTGCAGAAGTCAAGATTGATCAACATGATATGAACAAGAAGTTTCTCAGATCCTTAAGGCAAAGAGAAAGACTTTAGGGTCCTCTCAAAATGTTGCATTTCTATCTTCTGTTGGAAGTGGATCTAAGGGCTCAAAAATTTTAAAGGATGATGGATTGTCAAATCAACAAATCAAAGCTGAAAACACAAGTGAGACTGTCCTAGAAGCTTTTCTGGCTAGTCATGTGCACTCTATACTAAATAATGATGATTCGGATCAGATTCAACTAGATGATTTGGAAGAAATGGACATCAAGTGGAAAATGGCCTTCCTCACAATGAGGGCTAAAAGGTTCATTCAAGAGATTGATAGAAGGAACTTTACTTTAAAAGGGGAGGATAATGCTGGATTTGATAAAATCAAGGTTGAATGTTACAAATGCCACAAGATGGGACACTTTGCAAGGGAGTGTAGAAGTGAAAGTGAGTAAGAAAGATCTAAAGAGATAGCATTGGTATCTCAAGATGAACTTGGATTTGATCGGAGTGATCATGCAGAATATGGCACAAAAATCAAGCACTAATGGTAGACATCACACCAAAGCCTACTGACATTCCAAAAGAGGTAAAAGGTAAACTATGTTCAAAAGAATGTATTAATATTGTTAAGAAATAGAGAGATCATAATAAAGTCATTTGTGACACTTTAACCAAATGGGAAAAAAGGAGAAAGACTATTTTGATCATAGGAAGTTTTGAGGAACAAGTAAAAGCATATATATTATGCAAAATTGGAGAAATAACCTTAAAGTTAGAAAAGACATTGAAGCAACTTGAGGAAGCTAAGAAGAAACTGACAGAATTAAGCTTGATTTAGAAAAATTAAAATATGCTTCCACATCAGTTGAGAATTTGATTAAGTCTCAAAGTCATGATAAAATCAAATCAGGAATAGGTTACGAGAGTGTTGCACCTCCCTACAATCAGAACTACATTCCACCCACAATGCATGTAGTTGCTAAGTACACAAATGAAGAGATTCCCATAGAAGTCACTAAGGTTGATCCTAGTTCATCCACATGTAAGAAGTTTGATGAAGGTGAGGTAAAGGTTTGCAAAGTGGATAAGTATGAAAAGGATATGGGAAATGTAGTTAAGCATGAAACTATTCCTCAAGAGAATCACTTAGTTACAAATCAACACGGAGGAACTCCTTTTGTCAAATTTGTAAGTGTCAAAAGTAAGGGGAAGGTAGTTGAGTCAGCTGTTAAAAATGTTCATTGTTCATGCTGTACAAATCACAACTTCATTGTGAGAGAAAATCAAAGAAATTGGACTCAACAAATAACACATAACTATGGTATCAATTTCAATGCTCTTAAACCAAAACCATGTTTTATTTGTGGAAAAGCAAATCACCTTGCAAAAACATGTTTCTTTAATCAAATCAACCAAAGAAATTAGTTTAGAATAAAAGAGCAAAGGAGTTTTCAATAAATATGCAAAACATTCGGTATAACAAGTGGAAGGTAGTGGAGTCAACCGTTAAAAATGCTCATTATTCATGCTGCACAAATCACAACTTTACTCTGAGAGGAAATCAAAGAAATTGGACTTAACAAATGACAGAGAAGTATGGTATCAATTTTAAAACTCTTAAACTAAAACCATGTTTTATCTATGCAAAAACAAATCACCTTGCAAAAACATGTTTCTTTAATCAAATCAACAAAAGAAACCAGTTCAACAATAAAAGAGCAAAGGTGTTTTCAAGAAATGTGTAAAACATTCGGTATAACAAACCAATAGCACCAAGGTTTGTTAATACTGCTAGGACTAAGTAACCAGTATTCAAAGCAAAGTCAAAAGTATTTCCAAAGTTAGCCAAGTGTGACAAGAAAGTGTAGGTAAGAGTAAATAAAACTAGTTTAAAATCTCAAGCTAGTTCATTTACAAGCACCCATAAAGAACCAAAGATGAAAACAACTGTTAGTACTGATTTCATAGTTAATACGGATGGATTTGTTAGTACTGAACAAATGTGAGTACTGATTGCTCTATTAGTACTTTCAATACTATTAGTTCTTAAAATGTTTCAAAATACTCAAGTTATGGTGTTATAAATTGTGATGATCTTAGAAAATCTCAAGTGTTAAAGGAAATAAACTATATTGATGCTCAAGGACAACCCAAGACCACTTTGGCTTGGGTTCCCAAAAGGGATTGATCATTTGATTTCATGTGTAGAGTAGGTAAGGTTAGGGACTGCTCTAGGCACATAATAGGAGATATTTCATGTCTTCAAAAGTTCACAAGTGGTATGATGGTAAGGTTGTTAGTAGATCACATGTAAGGATATGGTTGGTACTGCGATGTTCATGATGTTTCTATGTTGAATGTCTTAAAAATAATATTAACGCTGCTTAGTACCAGGTGCTACTAATGTTTTGTTTGTATTTTAGGTTAATACTACTGCTTATGTTATGCCACTCATATGCTTTGTACTGCTAGTAGGACTATCTTAGTTAACATTATTAATACCGGTAGCCTTGTTAATATTTTCTTTCATCTTAATGCTGCTAGTCTTATTAATACTGCTCAACTTTGTTGGTGCTGCTCTCAATACTTAGTACTGCTTCTTTAGGTTACTACAGCAAAATGTTTAGAGCCGTTGGAATTGCTGTTAATACAGGTGCCATTGAAAGTAATTTCAAAGTATAAAATCCTATTTGGGAATTGATTTTAGAGTTACGCGAGCATATCTTGCACCAAAATTCTTGATTTCTCTTTGATTATAACAGCCTTCTTGAGTTCTTCAAAACCCTAACTTACAAGGGTTCATTCTATCTTTTATGAAACACCAAATTGTTCAAATGGATTCAAGTTCTTTATCTTTCTCACAATCCAATGTTGGGTTAGCATACTGTGATCAACACAATATGCTATCCATGCTTCAAAAGGTTAAGGAATCAGTTGGATTCCACGAAATCATCGATTTCTTGCGCGAATCTCATATATTTCATGCACTTACTGTGAACCCACCCATCTAGACCTATCATATGCCTAACTCTTGGGTCACTACAACATCTGAGTTTGAAGGGTCCAAACGAATCAAAGCAATTGTCTATGGCAAGCCTGTGATCATAACATAAAGTTCTATTCGCATGCATATCAACCTGGATGATGCCTCGGGTATTGACTATCTTTCAAAGGATTTAATTTAGGCGCATGGGATATAAGGGCACACTTTCAACCATGAATTTTCCAAAAAGCCCTCTTATCACCTCAATGGAAGTTTCTTGCACACACACTCTAGAACAGTGCATTTCAAAGAAACGTAACTACCTGGAGTGAGTTTGGCACAATTGTGGCTACGGCATTTTGTGTGTTTAGCTACAAATCAATGTTTCAATTTTTCTCAAATCATTTTAAATGACTTTGTGCGTAATATCACCAATCCTTCAAAATTTTTGATGTATCCTCGTTTTCTATAAACTATTTTCAATGCTAAAATCCATGGCTTGTCACAACCCATTCAAAGATATGTGACACTGTTAGTTCCTAGTTTGTAGGTTTGAATATTTGTATTTTGTTATGCATCTCGGTTAGTGTTAGCTGATATGGGGATACCAATCTCGGTCTAAATATAAACTTAATTCGGTTGATAAGGGTCCCCTATATATAGAAAGCTAGCCGACCTATGTAACAAGTTCTCTCATATTTCCCTTAATATAAAAATGGGTGTTTACACCTTTATGTGTGTGTGGAGAGTTCTCTCATCTTGAGCTAAGCTAAATATCGATTTTCATCTTGTTTTGTGTTGTTCTTAGACATTCAATTGGTATTAAAGCCAATCCTTCATTGAATTGGTTCAATACCTTGTTTGATACACTTTTTCGACCCAAAATTTCAAGTGTGTGTTTGTGTGTGAAAAACCGTGAAAATGAGTTCATCGGAAATCATTTTTTGATATTGAAATCTTTGTGTTTATGTTTGAAATGGATTAATCATGGTCGCAATACTTTTTTGCATTATTTGAAATTGGTTTCATTCAAAGTGGTTAACATTTGGATAATCAGATCCGAATATTCAACGGTTTTTATGTTCTTCGTGTTCTTCAACAAATTCTACAAAAACTCCTTGTTTTTGTTTTGATTTGGTTAGATAATGGTTTATGAGTTGTTTATTTAGCTAGACGAGTCTATTGGGATCAATTTTACTTACTTTGAAACACTTTTGTTTGGTTCTCAAATTGGTGGTCTTCGACAGTAAGAACAGCTGAGAAAGGAATTCTACAGAATATAACCTGTGCTTCTCTGTCAACCAATATCGGATCATCACCGATTTCGGTCACCGAATATAACCTCAACCAAGTTTAAAGAGCTTTAAAGCGTTTGAAACAATTTCTCTTTAGTCCTAGTGAACTTCACCGACATCATGACAACCGATATCTAGCTTAACTGAGGTTCATCAACCATTTCCAATCATCTTTTAAACACAATCCAACCCGATGTCAAACACAACCGAAATCAAACTTTAATATCCAAACCCGATATCAAAAACACTTCTCTTGCACACTTAAACAATTGAAATTCAGTCTAACCCACTCAACCGAATTTTTTGAAAAATAATTTCATAAAGTCCAATTCTACAGAAGGTAGATCCTTACAACAAACTAAAAGATGAAAATCGAGATTTGGATAAGATCAAGATGAGAGAACTCTCCACACACACATAAAGGTTTAAACACCCACTTTCTATTAAGGGAAATATGAGAAAACTGGTTACATAGGTCTGCTAGATTTCTATATATAGGGGACCCTTATCAACCGAATTATGTCTATATTTTGACCGAGATTGGTATCCCTCATATAGGTTAACACTAATAGAGATACATAAAAAAATAAAAATATTTAAACCTACAAACTAAGAACTAACAATCTCCCCTTTTTGTAGGTTTGATGTACTTCACTGACTTCTTTGACCAAATTGTCATTGCCATGATCTGATCATATCTTGTTTAGCTCTTTTGTCTATCAGCTTCTCTTTAACTCTCCCTATTTGCACTTGCTCCTCCATTGGCATGCCGTCTTTGTTCACTTTCCACTTTTCATTGAGTTTCACACGCCAAAAATTCAGGGATCCATCAGAGTAGGCGTTAAGCTCAGAAAACCTTATGAAGATTTTTTATCCTCTACAATTGTGACCTATGAACCCCTCATCTCCATCAAAATTTTCATCGAACCGGTGAACGATCTACAGAATTTCCATTTGATGATGCTTTGAATGCATGTGATTTGGCTTTACCATATTGATCTTTCTTTTGTCACTTTTAGCCCCAATCTGCATATTTGTAAACTGGGCTACTTTGATTTTCTTTCTCATGAAGTTTCTTAGTACAACATACCCCATCTGTTCCTGTCTTGACTTACCTTGCTTACAACAAAATAGATCATACATGTAGTTGATGTTGTCCAGACTTAGGTATTTCAGATCAGCTTCACTAAAGTCATAAGCTTTCCTATCTTGTTTGGTGACGTTGAAGTGTAACCACTTGTATGAGAGAAAATTTGTTAGGCCCACCCAATTGATTTTCCTGATTAGGTGGCTTGATTTAACTTGCTCTCTTGGCTTGGCGTGATGAGCTAGAAGATACTTGTACTTAGCCTCTTCTTTATTCTCAACATCTATTAGCTTAATAGGAAACATCTCTTCAAGTTGATCAATAAAGATTGCCTGAATTCTTTCTTTGAGGAAAACAACTGTTAAACCTATCTCTTTCTAGTAAGGTTAGGTTTATTCCGGGTATCCCTTGTTCGAACAGAGTGACTTAGGTACTGGGTAAAGTTAAAGGAGCTTCTGGACCGTCGTGGTAGTTTTCTAGAACTGGCCATTCGGCGTCTTCTCTTTCTTTCTGTCTTTCTTCTTTTCCACATTGCTGACAAATTAGATCTTTTGGCCTGACATTAAATTGGCCTTGTTCGGGAGTAAACAGCACGAGGACTTCCCGATTTGTTGGTTGGTTTAGAATGCTATCAATCATTTACGGAGTCAGCATTGCGTCTTTCTCCTCTTCTTCAATTTCAACAATCTGAGGCATTTCAACCTTAGATCCACGAATAAAAGAATATTATTTTGGAAGGTTTTGGAAGTTGATGGTTGGCGAGTGTAAGTGGCAAAGGCAGAAATCAGGTCTCTTTGCTCCTGGGTTAGGTTAGATAAGCTATCAAGCTTGGCATGGAGCAAAGACTCGAGTTCATCAACGTTGTAACCTCTTTTAACAACTGGATTGGTGGTTTAGGTTCGAAAGATACTCCTGACCAAGGGTTATGGTATCCCAAGGACTCAGCATTTGATTTGATTGCTTATTCAGATTCGGACTATGCTGGGTATATGCTTGATAAGAAGAGTATAACAATTGAATGTCCAAGAACAACATAAAACAAGATGAAAATCGAGGTTTGCTTGAGATCAAGATCTGAGAACTCTTCACACACATAAAGATGTAAACACCCACTTTTCTATTAAGGGAAATATGAGAGAACTTGTTACATAGGTCGGCTAGCTTTCTATATATAAGGGACCCTTATCAACTAAATTAGGTCTATATTAAGACCGAGATTGGTATCCCCCATATCGGTTAACACTAACCGAGATACATAACAAAATACAAATATTCAAACCTACAAACTAAGAATTAACAATCTTTCCCTTTTGTAGGTTTGAAGTGTAACCACTTGTATGAGAGCAAATTTGTTAGGCCTACCCAATTGATTTTCCAGATTAGGTGCCTTCAATCAACTTGCTCTCTTGGCTTAGCATGATGAGCTAGAAGATACCTGTAACTAGCCACTTCTTTATTCTCAATATCTTTAGGATCAATAGGCAACATCTCTTCAAGTTGATATGTAAAGATTGCCTGAATTCTTTCTTCAAGGTAAACAACTGTTAATCCTATGTCTTTCCAGTAAGGTTCAGGTTTATTCTGGGCATCCCTTATTTGAACGAAGTGATTGGACGTACTGGGTAAAGTTAGAGGATCTTCTGGACCGCCGTGGTAGTTTTCTGGAACGGGCAATTCGATGTCCTCTCTTTCCTTATGTCTTTCTTCTTTTCTGTGTTGCTGACGAATCAACTCTTTTGGCCTGGCATTAAATTGGCCTTCTTTAGGAGGAAATATCACGAGGACTTCCCGATTTGTTGGTTGGTTTATAATGCTATCAATTGTTTTCCGAGTGAACATTTCCTCTTCCTCCTCTTCTTCAATTTCAAAAATTTGAGGCATTATAACCTCAGACCCGCGAACAACTAACTCCTCATTTCTGATCTCTCCTTCTTCATGTTGACTATCTCAAGATGGAAACTCAATATGTTAAGTGGAAGCAGCAACAATAATTGACCCACTTGGTGTTTTCAAATACTTTCTTCTACTCCTTTTCACCCCCTCATGGTGATCATGGTCAATATCTTTATGCTTTCTTTTGAGAGCTTCAACTTAGCCTTGTAGGTGGTTTCCAACTCATCAATCCGTATCGCAAAAGTATAGAGGTTTTTAGTGACAGTTTCGGTTAGACATTGTGAGTGGCTAAGGCAAAGTAGATGTGGTTTCCACTACAAAAGTTTCGACACCATGAGGAAGATGTGCAATTGTTTCAATCGGTGTCCTAGTCAAAAAGTTTAAACTCTGTATGAGTTTATCTAGGCTTGATTTTGTACAAATGATTTTTGTAGAGAAAAGAGAGGGTCTACTTGTTTCAATACCAGCAAACTTCGAATGAGTTGCTGATAGTGTATGTGCAATATCTCTATGGAATGAAACAACAGATTGTTCAGAGTGTGCTAAGTGGCTGGTGCGGACAAGTGCTTACACTACTGGGATAATAGTTTTTGCTTCAATATCAGACTGAGACACAGTCAGCCTGATAGCAGATGTGGCTTCCCGACTTATTTGGGTTGCGGTCCCTCACAGTCATCATGTTCTTTTCTCACGACACTCTCACTCAGTGTTTTCTCACTATCTTCCTCTCCGTCAATGTTTCCTTCCAAATCAACTTCCACGAATTTATCAAGATTTGGTTCAGCAGTCATGACGTCTGCAAAGACGGTTGCCTTGTGATGAAGTCTAGTTAATGCTTCATCATCATACAAATCCTGATAAAGTTGGAAGTGTATCGGTAGAGGCAGATGGTTGCACTGGAGTGTGCAATTGTGCAACACTTTATGGTGTAAGAATAATGTTCAACCTTGATGTACCAGCCTCGTCTTCTTTGTTGGTTGTTGCAATTTCATCACCAAGTGGCATGTCAAAGTTATAGAGGTCACCTACTTCCTTTGTATCCATTGGCGATTGAACCAAATCAATTTCAAGATCATCTTCCTCATCCGTCGGATTAAATAGAGATTGAGCAATCTTAGTGTCAGCTGACCAAGTCTTAAAACTTGAGCTGCTAGAAGTTTTAGCAACCAATGGATCATGTTCTCTTGCACCTTTAGGAATAACATCACCTTCACCATCTTCTCCACCCCTCTCATTCTTTTCTCTCTCAGACTCTCCCCGTCTAGAAGCTTCCCCTTACTCCTTGATCTCTAGACCCCTAGAAGGACCCTCATCGGCTCCTATGTCTCGTGGGACAGGAACGGCAAGCGCTTGCTGATCTATAGGAGGAATATCGTTATCACTCGTATACTGTTTCACATCTCACTCTCCTGATCCAGCATCCTCACCAGATCCAAGGGGATCACCATTGTGGCAATTCCTGGATGATCTGCCATTTTTTTTGGACATCTTGGTAGCAAATTTGTCAAGTCTCTTTGGAATGTCTGGTGTTCTTTGAATAATTATCTCTAAGAGCATGGACAAAAACCTCACATAAGGAACAAACTTCTTCTTCTTGGTCGGGTACTATTTGTCATTTACCATCTTGACCAAGTCTATCGAAAGAAGTTGTGCATAGTTCGGGTGTAGATCATCAGCTATGCCAACGAAGGTTTGTAGCGAATAGTTTTTTCCCGTGTCCATACCAGTATGAGTGCTAGTAAGACATCTGTTGACAATAGCATAAAGGGTTTGCCAAAAAGGAACTGGGCTATTTCTTTTAAAATCTGAAACTTTGTGGAGTTGGCCGTTGTACCCTAGTTGGAGTATAAGATCGAATACATCAGTGTTCGAAGGAATTGGACCATAGGTAGTTTTCGACGAGTACTTGTTTTCTTTTGGCAATTTGAGGATTTTGCGAATATGGGTATAGGTGAGTTCAATGTCAATTTCATTGATTGTGGCATTAAGACATTGTATTCCCTAGACAGTAGTTCCTTCATTCATAGTATACCAAAGTTGTCGAATGTATACTTCAGGAACATGTAAGTTGGAAGTATCAGGGTTGTATGTGAAAATGTGGTGTAATGGGTGAGCTTTTATACGATCTGAGAAATATGGTTGTGTTGTTATTTTGGTTTCTGGATCAAACACAATGTTATTGAGCTTGTATGGTAAGTACAAGTTTGGATCTATAATGGTGGCAACATGTACAATTGGTTGAGGATTGGGTCGGTTTGGGTTTGGGTTTGCTTGAGACATCTGTAAAGGGCAAAATGAAGAAAACATGTTAAGCACTTGTAGAAAAGTAAATAATTAAAAAAAGTTCAAGTGTTAGGATTGAATTCAAGTGAAAAATAGTTGATGGCTGAATTTCTATCCCAAGACTTTGAACGAAGTTCAAAACTTAATAAATTTAAGATGAGAATCATGTACCTGAGATCGGTTGAAAAGAATTTTTTTTAAGTTATACCGATACTGGGTGATCAACCAAAATTAGATGTTGACTGAGATCGATTGATGTTTTGAATTTTTAAAAACCATTGATTGTAGCCAGAGTTGAAGATCAACCAAAATCAATGTTACCCAAGTCCGGATGAAACTCAAAGATTATTTTTTTGGGCGACAACTCAAAGATTATTACAAGTATTAACCAGAATCTATAATCGAAAAGTCAACCGAGATCAAAAGTTAATTTGAAATTACATGTCATTTTTCCTTTGGAAGATTTCATCAACCGATTTCAATGTTACCGAAGAGGGAGAAAAGGATGAGTCTATTGAGAAAGTTAAAGGGGAGAAAGAAGAAGAAAATGAAATTGAATCACAATAGTACCAAACCACGTATGCTTGTAGATTGGGAAGTGGTAGGACAGGATGATTTTGAAATATGTAGGCCTATCAGAGAAAACAATAGTAAGGTAATTCATTCAAATTTTGTGAGACTATTGAAGGAGATTGATAGAGATGATCTTGGACAAATGTACAAGATTGGTTTGAGAAAATATGGAAAAATGGATGATGCTTACTCATTGATACAAGATTGGTTTGAGAAATTGTGTAGGCTTATCAAATAAAACAATACTAAGGTAATTCATTCAAATTTTGTGAAACTGTTGAAGGAGATTGATAGAGATGATCTTGTACAGATGTACAAGATTGGTTTGAGAAAATATGAAGAAATGGATGATGCTTACTTATTGATACAATTGACAATAGAGTATTTGCATGTGATGTTTGATCCTGTGAAAGTTCAAAATTTGTTTAATGAGAGTGGTATTTCTTTGCATATAACACTTATAAAATGGGCAAGGTGGTATATCACATGACAACAAAACCCCGTCTGAAGGAGGTTCCAACCGGGTCTAAAGCAGATTTTCTACCCCGGTTTTTAAACTAAAAAACCAGCGCTAAATAGTTTTAAAAAATAAAAAAAAACTTGTTTTTCCTATTAATTTCCATATTCCCTGCTCATATTTTCCAACAAAAAGTAACCTATTAACTACACAACAATTATAACTACAGAAATAAACCATTGCAATTAAATATATATGAAATTATACAAACCAAACAAGGTTTGATCCAATAGTAACTACGAGAAACCGTCTTTAATTTTCTAACTTATAACAAACTAAAGATGAATGTTCAAACATATAATAGTAGAGGCTAACTTCCTAAATGATACCATCGACTCAATGGAAAAATCAAGACCAAGTAATAGTCCAATTGTTCGTTTGAAGACTTGAATATGCTCCATCATTTCAAATCTTCTAGAATAGCTTCACAAATTGTCAATATAAACAAAAGAAGTAAAAACAAGCTTCATATGTTTTAATTCAATAAAAAGAATTTTCGTTCACATCATGTAACACCCAAGGTTCGAAATTCCTAAATTAATAATTTAATAGCAAGTGTTATAAGTTTATACTAGTAGTCTTTATGAGATTAGATGTGTTTATAAAACTAAAGGGGTTAAAACCGCCAAAATAGAAGTTATACAAGTCTAGGGATCAATTATGCAATTAAGCCATATATATATATATATATATATATGACCAACTTTGAC
Organism: Dittrichia graveolens; assembly: GCA_038502395.1. NCBI lineage: Eukaryota > Viridiplantae > Streptophyta > Magnoliopsida > Asterales > Asteraceae > Dittrichia > Dittrichia graveolens. The sequence continues at coordinate 25,773,746 of JARJIL010000007.1, forward strand.
ATTCTTGAGTCAAAGTTTCACAATTCTCTTGCAAACCAAAAACACAGTAGCAATTCTCTAAGTTCTGGTGATTCTAAAGACTTTAACACAACTACAACTTCAGTTCTATAGCATCTAATCCAACCTTGCTTGTTAAGGTATGAATAACTGTTGTTCTTGAGGTTTTGTGAGTTTAAATACATGATTCTATGGTGAATCATGTTAGAAATGTATATAAATGATTGGATTATGTTCCTTTATCATAAGGGGTGTAGGAAAACACTCCTAGCATGGTTTTCTTGAGTTTTTACGAGATTATAGTGAAAATCCGACACTTTTTCGATGAACTGTCGGATTATCTGTTAGATACACCGCCCGTGTAGAGCTACACGACCCGTGTAGTATGAACTGTCGGATTGTCTATTAGGTACATGGCCCCGTGTAGTATCAAAGGGGTAACAGGGCCATGTAGGGTTACATGGTCGTGTAGTACATGAGGTACACGGCCCGTGTAGTATGACTAGATAACACTAGCCATGTAGCCAGCATAGGTCGTGTATTATGAGGGACACGGCCCGTGTAGGCCCTATTTCATATCAGAATTCCAGTAATGTGACACTTCCTTATATTATTCATATAGGACGGTGATTGACTTACTTATCTAAGTTATCGATACCTGTGGATCATTACATATCATAAATATCATAAGGTGAGTCTTCTTGACTACTAATCATATATGTAGTATGTATGCTATCATATCATATTACAAACATGTAACGTTATTCAAATGTGTATATATACCGATTTGCTATGTGCAGTAAGGTTCAAAGGTGATACTGTACTATTACAAACGTGGCTGCCCTGGTCTAGAACCAGTGGTTAGCATTGATTATCTAACATACGTGTATTATCTTTATATGATTCTATACGTGTGTTTATATGTTATTAGTTTGGAATACTCACTAAGCTCTCGTAGCTTATCAGATACTATTTTTAAATCTTTTGCAGGACGCGGCAAGGATAAGGGCAAGGCTCCTGTTTGACTACTTTTTGGTTAACTCTTTTGAAACAACTTAACGCCCAGTTCTGTAAATATTTGACTTTCAAAGTACACTAAGTCTGTACTCGTGTATATATCTTTTTACAGTAAGTTGATTTAGTAGTAAAATGCTTCCGCGTATGTTTTTAACTAAATGTGTATTTTATAAATGAATTTTATTTACTAGTGTGTCACTTTTTGAATTTGGGGCGTTACAACTTGGTATCAGAGCCACGGTTTAAGGGATCTAGATTGTGTGAAGCACGGTCTGGACTTGAACCATGGTTTTGAATTTTTTTATCAAACTGGAGGCTTGCTACTTGCAGCTTAATGAGTATACTAACAATTGTTACCTATTATGTGTATTACATGAGGATTATACATGAATACTTGAGTAGTTAAGGATTGATATGTTATATGCTCCTTATGAATTACATGATCATGTTACATTGCATAGATGATACTTGGTGTAAGCCTATGAATCGAGACTTTTTGTGATAAAGTTAAGATCGAACGTGTGTAGTGTGTTTAGAATAATATAGGGCCCATATTATTACATACACATGATACATGTTGGAACTTAATGGAATCATGAAGATTCTTGTGAATCGGGTGAGGGGTACTTGTAAGAAGATAGTATACCTGAGAATGTAAGTATAAATAGAATGCCTTAGTATGTGTAGAAATACTTTGGTTTTGAAGATAAGGTATACTGAGTTGATAGATACATGAGTACATTATTGATAGAGGGTGGTGTGATAAAGCTACCTATTTACCTTAACGCTTTATCTATATTATCAGGATGGTTAATACGAGAGGATCTCACACAACAAATAGGCCTGAGGGTGGTCCTAGTCGTAAACCCGAGGCCGTAGAAACCAGTGTTACTGGTGAACAGATTCCAATTAGAGCTCAACCGAACATGAATGAAGGAGCCCCTGATCTCAATGAGAGGGTGGTAGAACCTACAGTACAAGAGACCGTTGCCAGGGAGATTGGCAATGGTTTAGAGCAAAGTATTCCTTTCATTGTTACACAAGTGGTAAAACAGATGAAGGATCAGAATCGAGATATGATCAGACAGGAATTTGCAACAAGGTTTGCTGCGGGTAGTGAAGGATTTAATCCTCAACCACAAGTAATTATTCGTGATGCCCCAAAAGTGTGTTCGTTTAGAGATTTTTCAGCATGTCAACCCCCGTTGTTCCATGGGTCTACAGATCCGGGTATAAGTCACAGATGGATCTCTTAGATAGAAGGTGCATTTCATACATGTTCTTGTGCACCTGAATTCAAAGTAAGCTACGCAACAAATCAGATGCGTGGTGCGGCAAAGGATTGGTGGGATATGGAGATCAAACAGAGGGGTTATGTCGGGATTGAAGCTATGACTTAGGAGGAGTTCAAGGAGTTGGTTATTGAACAGTTTGTTCCTCAATCCGAGATTGATAGGATTGTGGATGAATTCCATAGATTGAAACAAACGATAGAGACGGTTCTTGAGATCAATGCAAAACTCTTTGAACAAGCATGTTTTTGTCCTGATTATGTGGCGAATGAGAAAATGAAGATGTATCGGTATATGATGGTAGTCAAACCTAATATCAGAGAATTTATTGACGCCAACAAGCACCAAACAGCAAAGTCCATGATGGACGCAGCCAGTGCGAGGGAGGTAGAGTTGGAGAGGCAAGCTAAAGAGAAGAAGTCTGTAGAGAAAGCTACGCCTGTGTATAAGAAACAGTTAGGTTGAACAGTTTGAGAAGAAAGGGGTGCAGAAAACCTACCCAACTTGCCCGACTTGCAAGAAACATCACCTGGGGGAATGCCGATATGGTCCTCCCACGTGTTATAAATGTGGGAAATCGGGTCATGCAGGGAAAGATTGTAGAACACCACTGCTTGTATGTTTTAACTGCTATCAGCCGGGCCATTAGAAGTCAGAGTGCCCGAAACTATCATTGAATGCACCTTCTGCAGGATTCAAACCTAATCCAGCCTTACCTCCACCACGAAACTCTGGAGTAAAGGAAGTGAAGAGAGAGGATGCTCAGAAACCCAAAGGGAGAGCTTTCCAGCTTACAGCTGAGGAAGCTAAAACTGAACCTGACGTAGTTACAGGTACATATCTTGTCAACAACTTGCCTGCTCTTGTGCTATTTGATTCTGGTGTAAGTAAATCCTTCGTATCTGTTTGTTTCTGCAAAAAATTCAATCATATATGTGAAAAACTAGATTCTCCTCTGGAAGTTGAAATAGCTGATGATAAATCTGTAATTGTATCTGATGTGTATAAGCATAATGTGATAGAAATAGATACAATTAGATTTCCTATAGAACTTATACCCATGACTATGAGAGAATTCCAAGTAGTAGTTGGAATGGATTGGTGAGGCTATAATCAGGCTACCATTATGTGTGGGCAAAAAGTGATACGGGTTCATACCCCAAGTGGGGAAGAACTATCTATATGTGGTGATAACAGAAAGGGAAAATCATATGTGTGTTCGATGTCCAAAGCTCGAAAATATTTGCAGCATGGGTATACAACTTTCTTAGCTCATGTGATAGATACAAAATTAGAAAAGAGGCAAACGAGTCTTGAAGATGTGAAAACAGTATGTGATTATCCTGATGGCTTTCCTAAAGACTTACTTGGGGTACTGCCAGATAGACAAGTTGAATTCAGAATTGATTTAGTACCTGGAGCTTCGCCAGTTGCAAGGGCTCCGTACAGACTTGCTTCACCAGAGATGCAGGAATTAATGAAGCAACTTCAGGAACTGCTAGACAAAGGTTTTATTAGACCCAGTAGTTCACCCTGGGGTGCTCCAATTCTATTTGTCAAAAAGAAAGATGGTACTTTTCGTATGTGCATTGATTACCGTGAACTTAATACAGTGACCATCAAGAAAAAATATCCTTTACCCAGAATAGATGACTTGTTTGACCAGTTACAAGGAGCATCATGGTTTTCAAAGATCGATTTAAGCTCGGGGTATCATCAGTTAAAGATCAAGAAGGAAGACATCCCTAAAACCGCGTTCAGAACTCGATAAGGGCATTTTGAGTTTGTGGTGATGCCGTTTGGTCTTACGAATGCACCAGCAGCATTTATGGATCTGATGAACAGAGTTTGTAGACCAATGCTAGACAGATCGGTGATTGTGTTTATTGACGACATTCTCATTTATTCAAAGAATCCGGTGGATCATGAAAGACATCTCAAAGAAGTTTTGGAAACTTTGAGGAGAGAACGGTTATATGCCAAATTCTCTAAATGTGAATTTTGGATTCAGGAAGTGCAATTTTTGGGCCATCTAATTAATCAAAGCGGAATCAAAGTGGATCCTGCGAAGGTAGATGCTGTGATGAAGTGGGAACCACCAAAGAACCCTACTGAAATTCGAAGTTTTCTAGGATTGGCAGGTTATTATAGGAGGTTTATTCAGAATTTTTCAAAAACTGCCGTTCCTTTGACTCAATTTACGAAAAAGAATGCTGAATTTGTGTGGGGAAGTGAGCAACAATCTGCTTTCTCAACTCTCAAGAAGAAGTTATGTGAGGCACCAGTTCTTGCATTACCTGAAGGGGTTGAAGATATGGTGGTATTTTGTGATGCTTCATATCGTGGATTGGGTTGTGTATTGATGCAGAAAGGTAGAGTTATTGCTTATGCTTCATGGCAGTTGAAGCCACATGAAAGTAACTACCCAACACATGACTTGGAGTTGGCAGCGGGGGTGTTTGCACTTAAGATTTGGAGACACTATCTATATGGTGTGAGATTCGCTATTTACACTGATCATGAAAGTTTGAAATATTTCAAGGATCAGAAGAGTCTCAACATGAGACAAAGGCGTTGGTTGGAATTATTAAAAGATTATTATTGTGATATTCTCTATCATCCAGGAAAAGCAAATGTGGTAGCTGACGCTTTAAGCAGAAAGTCAGGAACAGTTCTAGTGAAGAATCAAACTTTAAAAATGACTGTTACTACACCTATTATTGATGTGATACGAACAGCTCAGCTTGAAGCAATCAAAGATAAGAATCATAACTCTGAGCGAATAAAAGAGCAGGTGGCCTATTTTACTAAAGACAGCCGTGATATTTGGACCCGTTATGGTCGTATTTGGGTACCGGTTTATGGTGACACATGCCAGATACTTCTTAGTGAAGCCCATAAATCCAGATTTTCTATTCATCCAGGAGCTACTAAAATGTATAAGGATTTAAAAGTTGATTATTGGTGGCCAGGCATGAAACGTGATGTAGCAAAATATGTGGAAAAATTACTTACGTGTTTACAAGTGAAAGCTGAACATCAGAAACCTCACGGGAAGCTACAGCCCTTAGAAATTCTAGTCTGGAAATGGGAAAACATTACAATGGACCTGATTACTAAATTACCCAAAACCCCACATGGTTATGATGCAATATGGGTAATGGTAGACAGGTTAACTAAAAGTGCTCATTTTATTCCCATAAGGAGACTTATCCTTCAGAAAGATTGGCAGATGTATATGTGAAAGAAATTGTGACTCGTCATGGTGTACCAGTTTCTATTGTATCAGACAGAGACACGAGATTTACTTCTAGGTTCTGGAGCAAATTTCACGAAGATCTCAGAACTAAACTACATCTCAGCACAGCATATCATCCTCAGACGGATGGTCAAAGTGAAAGAACTATTCAAACCCTGGAGGACATGTTGCGGGCATGTGTTATAGATTTTGGAGGAAGCTGGGATTCCTATTTGCCTTTAGCAGAGTTTTCATACAACAACAACTATCATTCCAGTATTGGGATGCCACCGTATGAAATGTTATATGGTAGAAAATGCAGAACTCCGGTATGCTGGGATGAAGTGGGTCTGAATGAATTGGGTAGCACAGAAGTGGTACAGCGAACAACCGAACAGATTCAGCTTATTAGAGATAGATTTCTTACTGCCCAAAGTAGACAAAAGAGTTATGCGGATAAACGTAGATCACCACTTGAGTTTCAGGTGGGAGATTATGTATTGTTAAAAGTGTCGTCGTAGAAAGGTGTAATCAGATTCAGAAAGAGAGGAAAACTCGGTTCAAGGTTTATTGGACCATTCAAAATTATTACATGTGTGGGAAAGGTTTCTTACAGATTGGAATTGCCAGATGAATTGTCTCAGATTCATAACACCTTCCATGTTTCACACCTCAGAAAATGTCTGGCAGACGAGTCTGCAATTGTACCGTTGGAAGATGTTACTATTGATGCTAAACTGAACTATGGGGAGCAACCTATAGCTATTTTGGAGAAAAAGGTCAAGACTCTACGAAATAAACAGATTGGGCTGGTTAAAGTTCAATGGAAACACAGAAAGGGCTCAGACTTTACATGGGAGCCTGAACAGGAGATGATGCATAACTATTCGGAAATCTTCAACAGTTGATTTCGAGGACGAAATCATTTCAAGTGGGGAAGAGTTGTAACACCCAAGGTTCGAAATTCCTAAATTAATAATTTAATAGCAAGTGTTATAAGTTTATACTAGTAGCCTTTATGAGATTAGATGTGTTTATAAAACTATAGGGGTTAAAACCGCCAAAATATAAGTTATACAAGTCTAGGGATCAATTATGCAATTAAGCCATACTTATATATATATATATATATATATATATATATGACCAACTTTGACATTCTTGAGTCAAAGTATCACAATTCTCTTGCAAACCAAAAACACAGCAGCAATTCTCTAAGTTCTGGTGATTCTAAAGACTTTAACACAGCTACAACTTCAGTTCTATAGCATCTAATCCAACCTCGCTTGTTAAGGTATGAATAACTCTTGTTCTTGAGGTTTTGTGAGTTTAAATACATGATTCTTTGGTGAATCATGTTAGAAGTGTATATAAATGATTGGATTATGTTCCTTTATCATAAGGGGTGTAGGAAAACACTCCTAGCATGGTTTTCTTAAGTTTTTACGAGATTATAGAGAAAATCCGACACTTTTTAGATGAACTGTCGGATTATCTGTTAGATACACGGCCCGTGTAGAGGTACACGGCCCGTGTACTATGAACTGTCGGATTGTCTATTAAGTACATGGCCCGTGTAGAGGTACACGGCCCCGTGTAGTGTCAAAGGCGGTCACAGGGCCATGTAGGGTTACATGGTCGTGTAGTACATGAGGTACACGGCCCGTGTAGTATGTCTAGATAACTTTGGCTATGTAGCCAGCATAGGTCGTGTATTATGAGGGACATGGCCCGTGTAGAGATACACGGCCTGTGTAGGCCCTATTTCAGATCAGAATTCCAGTCATGTGACACTTCCTTTTATTATTCATATAGGACGGTGATTGACTTACTTATCTAAGTTATCGATACCTGTGGATCATTACATATCATAAATATCATAAGGTGAGTCTTCTTGACTACTAATCATATATGCAGTATGTATGATATCATATCAGATTACAAACATGTAATGTTATTCATATGTGTATATATACCGAACTGTTATGTGCAGTAAGGTTCAAAGGTGATACAGTACTATTACAAAGGTGGCTGCCCTGGGTCTAGAACCAGTGGTTAGCATTGATTATCTGGCATACATGTATTATCTTTATATGATTCTATACGTGTGTTTATATGTTATTAGTTTGGAATACTCACTAAGCTCTCGTAGCTTATCAGATACTGTTTTTAAATCTTTTGCAGGACGCGGCAAGGATAAGGGCAAGGCTCCTGTTTGACTACTTTTTGGTTAACTCTTTTGAAACAACTTAATGCCCAGTTCTGTAAATATTTGACTTTCAAAGTACACTAAGCATGTACTCGTGTATATATCTTTTGACAGTAACTTGATTTTGTAGTAAAATGTTTCCACGTATGTTTTTAACTAAATGTGTATTTTATAAATGAATTTTATTTACTAGTGTGTCACTTTTTGAATTTGGGGCGTTACACATCACCATTAAATTTGTACCCGACCCATTTTACAATAAACTTACTTAGGCCGTAGAGCCTTTATAATGGCAAAACGGGTGAGTTGAGTCAGGTTGGGTACCGGGTCAACGTAAGCAATTAGCAATGGCATATACTGTCTTATTATATACTCTTAAGAGTATAATTTAACAACTAAACTAGGTTAAAAGGAAAAATAACATATATATAGATATATACCATAGCATATGATCACTTACTAAAGAAAACTACAAAAAATGTGTCAAGTCAAACAAGAACGACAGTGTCTAAAATTTTTTGGTCAAATGGAGAGGTGTCATTCCAAGGGATCTATATATAGATATACAAACATTAAGACAAAATTAGTTATCTAACAAATGACACTTTAATGTAATAGACAACATTCAAAAGATTTTACAAATTACTTACTTGAGCAGGAAATTGAAACTTATAAGTAAAGATAAATTTATTGATTCAGAGCATGACATAGTATTCACACTCCAAACAACCACTTTGTTGATTGCACTAAATTTTCATACCAAGTTATATAATTAACAAACTTAAATATGTCCATAAGTTTAGTATATATACAAAGTAAGATAATTAATCAAGATAATTTACCTTCGCAAATGTACACGATATATGTGTCTCCTTGGTATCATTCATGAAAGTTCTAACAGCCCTAAAAAAAGAAATAACCAAACGAAATCACTTTGTTTACATTCTATGATTCTTACGTGAATACATACCAATTTGAGCATTCTTATGTTTCTAGTTGTTTTGTAATGCGGAAGCTGTATGGATCTTTTCCATTCTTGATCAAATCTAATATGAATCCCTTATGTTTGTGAGGGAGATGTATAAATAACGTCCAATGTTCACTAATGATATATTTATACAAGTTAGTATAATACACATATGAATCATATAATAATAAAGATAGTAGCATATAATACCCTTGCCAATATGGTGCGAGGAAAAAGTTTTTATAAACATGAAATAGCAATGTCTCGATCAAGCAACGTGTGACCTCATCACTGTATTTCAAGCATTGGGACAAACAAATCATCTGCGGATTAAACAAAGCACAATTACTTTTCTTATTATGCATCATATGTAATCATCTACAAGCATATATATATATATATATATATATATATATATATAAGGACATGAATACCAAATGTTGTGCTTATTGTAATATAATTAACATTAATGTACATATGTACCTTACAAACCAAATCATGAGAGTCATATCAATCCAACTACCCGCCATGATATCCAATATATCTACAGGTTCCAAAGTGAATTCATATTCATTCATGCCAAAGATACCGGACTCAATAATAGCATCAAACCATTTTGTAGGGTGAGGTAGTGACATAATCTTCTTATAGGAGTTAGATATACAAGCTTTCTTTATTATAATTACAACATGTCTACTTTTCAAACATTTTAATTTATCTTCCTTTTTATCTTTTTTCTTATTTGAAATATCCCTCAAAGGTACCAACACTACTCTCTTATTGGCCGGTAACGTTATTGATGCTTGTTGGTTTAATGTACCCACAGACTTGGTGGCCTATTAAAAATTTAAATATTCATGTCATTAAATCATTTTAAAATATTACACAAGCAAAAATGATTAGATTTACTGTGTAGAGAATTAGTGCACCCCGTGGCCATTGAATAAATTATTGATTGCATTTTGAAGTGTCTCCGGCACTTGAGTTTTCACTCGAAGCTCAAATTCAAGATAACTTTGCTCTACATTATCTATTTGCACCTTCACATGTCCACGAAGTAAAGGACCACCGTGCAACATCCCATTTCTTTTGGGATGTACCATCCCTCTAACACATTTGATTTTTTTTTTTTTTTGCAATGAAGGATAAGCAAGAAGCAAACCACATTCTCCTACAATTTACATTAATAGTGTATTTAAGTATACACAATACAAGTATTGTATAATGAATAAAGGACATAATTACCCATATCTAATTGGAAATATCATCAACTATGTGTTGGGTTGAGGCAACACTACTTTTCCTCATCCCTGGTCTATCACCTCGTAAGTACTCTTCATTTCGTAACATCTTTTCTATGAACACCTCCATCTCTTCCCTATGTTGGCATTGAAAGTCAGCTTTAATATCTTCCTTTATTAATTTCATTTGTCTTGCTACTTCTTCAGACACATCCTATTTTTGGCGGGGCTTTAATTTTTTTCCAATAATATGTGGTATTCCTTGTTTCAAACCAATATTATGTCTCACTTCCCTTATTCGATGAGGATGCTTTGGTCCTAACATTATTGTTAAAGGATCTGTGCTAGGATCAACTTGCACTAACCCTTGAGATACTTCTTTATCCTTTGATGTGCTTCTGAAATTTTCTCATTTTTCCCATGTAGATAGATGTCCACGATACCCTATTGGGCCTAATTGAGCTAGATTCATGTTCTTCTTTGCACGTTCCTTACCTTTTAAGCGATGTTCCTATACTTAAAAATAACAACCAAATTAGAGTAATGTGTGTGTATATATAAACATACATGCATAATTACATACATATGTATATATATATGTGTATATATATATATACACACATATATATATATAGAGAGAGGTTCATGTGAAAAGCACTTTATTTGCGAAAAGTGCGAGAAGCTTTCTGGACCATTAGATTATTTAATCAATAATTAAGATGAGTTATGACAATTTTGTAATTAGTTTAAAAACAAAGGGAATTAAAACAAAAAGAAAAAGGGTATGATTGTCTTTTTTAAGCTTAAACAAAATCTCATATTTATTTACAAGATATCCCACGTTTCCTTTCATCAGTTCACATTCTCCATATCGCCCCCCCCCTCTCACTCTCTCAAAGTAGGTTCTCTCTAAAAGTAGGGTTTGTCTTAGCGGTTCGCCGGCGACAGCATCACTGTCGCCGTCATGCCTTTCCTACGCCACTCTCTTTCTCTCTAAGCTTGTTTGCAACCAAGAATCGCCAGCCACCATAGACTGCCGGCCATGAACTTGGGATGCTTTCGCTGGGCCAACCACCATCGCCCATCGCACCCAACCCTGAACCGCCAGCCACCACCGGAACTGCCGCTGGTTTAGGGTTTCCATGGGTCATAGATCTTTGCATCAGATCTACAACACTCTCCGACGAAGACGACCCACTACAACCTATGTCTCTCTCTCTCTCTCGATACAGTAGCCATAGCAGATGCATCCACCATGGAGGTCGTCGGAGGATGTCGACGCCACCAACACCGATAGCCATGGTCTTCTCACCAACAACACTAAAAGCCATTGTGGATACCTCTCTCCGCCAAGAACCAACGGATCTGACTTGAAGAACGATCGCCTCCCCCAAGCGCTGCCGCCTTCAAATCTTAAGAAGACCGATGGAAAACCGCCGCTGCCTTTAAATGGGTTTTAATTTTTTCTTTTTTAATTTGTGTATCTGCTTTTTTTTCTTTTTACAATTGAGGTTTTTGTTAAGTGTTGTTTTATGTTATTGTTGCTAGTTCGTGTTTGTATGTAAATCATTTTTAAATTTTTTGTTCTATCATTCATCGTAATAATATTCTTAATCTATAAATGATTATTATAGTTTGTTCATTACTGAATTTATGAAAAAATGGAATTAAAGTTTATTGTTTTAAGTAAATAGTTGGTTCATTAGTGATGAATAAGATATGTGTTTTAGGCGCATAAAAGTAATTCATTTTTCTGTTTTATATCATTTGTTTATCAATGAATATTAAGATATTTTTTTGAAAAAATGGTATTTTAGTTTATTCATTACTGAAATTCTAAAAAAATAAATTTCTAGTAGGTTCATTGATTTAACTCGTGTTCAGTGTTGAATATTGTAAATTCAATAGTTGTTTTGTGGGGAACAAACATGAACAATCTGCGATTAATTGATTAATATGATAATGATGGAAAATTTTACATATTTTTTATTGTGTTCCATATTGAATATTGTAAATTTCATCTTACCTCTCGTATCCTTTATTTAATCAACGTGAAAAGCAAAAACTAGTAAAGATTTGGTCGTGTTCATCGGTGTACACCGTAAAATTAATAAAATACTAAAAAAAATTTAATTTATTTTTTTAATTTAAAATTAGGGGAGAGAGAAATATTTATAGATTGGAAAGAGAAAAATATTAATAAGAGAGAGGAGAGATAAAATTTTTATGTTTATTAATGTACCCTTTTAAATTAAATTAAAATCTTAATTATGATTAATATGAACCATAAGAACAAAAATCAATCAATGATTGAAATTGCTTCTCGCATTTTTCGCAAATAAGACACTTTTTGCATGAACTCTCCCCTATATATATATATATATATATATATATAGAGAGAGAGAGAGAGAGACCATTATGAAGTGACACATACCACCACTTCATTTATTTTTTGTAACCGATTTTTGTGATAAATATTTGTACTTTTTACATGCATCATTTTCTTCATCCATTAATCTTCTAAGTGTTTTCTTAAAGTTTTTTCAAGAGTGGTTGCACTGTTGAAGCACTTGGTCCTTTAATTTGTTTATCATCTTCAATATTCCAACGACGTTTTTTGAGAAACGAAGCTTATTAAATTCAACTACATATAATAAATAAGTAAAAAAACAAATAAAAAGAACATTAGATATTATACCTTTATATTTAACCGTAGTTGGTCTTTCTTTTTTTCCACTTTTTTCCGAGAATCAATGACAGATCGTACTTGCACTTGATCTTTTTGTTTATCGTCTTCAATATTCCAGCGGCGCTGTTTTTTGGGAAAGGAAGCTCATTAAATTTTACTGCATATTATAAATAAGTAAATAAAAACACATAAAAAGAACGTTACATATTATACCTTTATATATAACCGTAGTTCGTCTTTTCCTTTTGTCACTTTTTTCCAAGAATCAATGTTAATGCATATCGTACTTCTCGTTCTAAGGACTACATATGTTGAGAATCTCGATTGGCGTTTTCCAACCGCTTGATTATGCTTGTTGAATTAATTATCTAACTCTCTTTCTAGGTCCTTTAATAACATCTTCCCTCTTTTTTTTTCTTAATTTTTGGTTCTTGACTACTTCAACTATTAGAGGAAGCCTATAATAAATTAAATGAAATTAACTACAAAATCATATATAATTTGATCCAATAAATCACAAACAAACATATCATCCACATTGATCTATTATAACTATTTGAACTCGTATAGTAATTAGCATAACCTCAACAATCTGCAAAAGAAATATATATTAAACTAGGTTATATACTCATGTATTACATGGGTTATTAGATAAAACATAAAGTTAGTCATGCCTTCAATCAACTCAAATCCCAACTTTCAACTAGGGCCGTTGAAATTAACCATTACCCGGATAACCCAACCCGTTTAATCAGGTAATGATTAATAGGGGTTGGTTAGTTCGGGTTTGGGGTGGTTAAATCGTTTATTCGGGTTACCCGTTATAAAATTGGTTCGGATATTGGTTTGTTTGTTTGAAATCCAGGTTACCCATTACATTTGATTGAAGATAGCAAAAAAAATATCTTACTAAATTATCCTGCCAAAATCCACATAGAAAATCAAGAATGGAGAAATTAGGGGTGTAATCGAGCCGAGCCGAGCCGACACAGTGCCAAGCTCGAGCTCGACTCTGTTCGAAAGCTCGAGGCACGAAACTCGACTCGAGCTCGGTCGAGCTTTAATTTTCAAGCTCGACTCGAGTAAATAATCGACACTCTCGAGCTCGACTCGACTAAAATTACTATAATAAAATTTTGTAGCAACAAATGTTAAAATACATTCTGGATTTAATTTCACATTTTCGAACAACAATTAACAACTAACTACTAAGGATATAAAAGTAAATGGTGTATATGTAAAAAAGTAAAATGGTAATTTAGTACAAGCTCGATTAGGTCGCGAGCTTGGTGAGGTGAGTACTTCTGAGCTCGAACTTGGCTCAACACCCTACTCGAGTAGCTCGAGCTCGAATCAGTTCAGCTCGAGTCGATTTCGGTTATTTTTCGAGTTGGTCTCGAGTAGCTCGCGAGATGTGTCGACTCAATTACACACCTAGGAGAAATGGGCTAATATATAAAGAGTTCTAGTCAACTATAGTGGCATAGAGTATAATCATTTACAAAACCTTAGCACTTGTAAATATAGAATTAAAACACATTGTATAACAGTAAATGATTTCAAGCATTTTGACAAATAGCTGGTGGGTAAAAATTAAAGCTACCGATGAAAGAAGAAGGTAACATACATACCTCAGAGATTAGTGCAGATTAGGACTCTTAGTCAGTGAAGTAGCTCAATTTCCTTTCCCAACCACTATTTGAACAATCATAATCGTAGGTTTCCAAAAGCAAGTGATGTGGAAAATATCGGTTTTAAGATATATTTTCTGCATTGTGTAATTACAGTATGTTTTTGTGTAATTAAGTGGTTTGATTCATGCATTCTGTAAACTCTTAAGAAAAACATATCATCAACCAGGAGAAGGTTAATTTAAAAACCGTTTTTATTATAAGAACCGCGAGAACCAATTTTAGTCATTTATTTTGGATAATGGAATTCATGGATGAAGAGCGTAGGGGATTGAGTGTGGCAGGGTGCATGTAAAGGAATTCATGAGTGGACAATCCAATTGAAGGAGGAGGAATTGAAAGGCTAAGATTGATTCTCGCGGTTCTCGCAATAAAAACGGTTCTCAAATAAACTTTTCACTAATCAACCATCGGAGGTCTATACTCAAGAGTTTGATTATACTAAATAAGCATGAATGTTTTTTTTGTAATAAAGATATCTTACTAAAGCAGCAAATGGTACAAGAATTTGATGCAGCACAATTACATAAACACAATAAATACCAAAAACATGTTGAAGTAGTAATGATCAAACCTCCCTATTACTAACAGTTATATGATTATAATTCATTTACATCACAAAATCATTTTCAAAACATAACCACATACTATAGTTAACAACCGAAACCCGAACCGTTTAACCCCTACTTGAACAACCACTCATTTATAACCATAAGCAATAAAGAAACATTATAGACCATGTAGAAAATTTTCCCATTAATTCACGACCCATAAGATAAGAAATAAAAGTGATTTGGCTAGCATATTCAATTTTCTACGAAGAATATAGACATATTAAGCATTCATCCTCAACAACTTTTAGTTTTTCTAATACTTATCATTTAATCCAAAACATATTAATACTTAGCATTCATCCTTTTTATGCGTAAATGGGAAATAATAAATCAATAAGAACACAGAGGTTTTACGTGGTTCGGTTAACGGTGTGACAACCTACATCCACGGACAGGAACAGAGAGACTATATTACAAATACCAGAGAGAGTTACAATTTTAGGATACTATGACTAAAACCTAGACCCTCTATTTATAATTACAATCAAACACCAATGTTGCCTTAATCCAATTAAAGAAATAATAATTTCCTTAATAACAAGATTAGCCGCCGCCTAGCAACCAAGAAACAAAACCCTCTTGCTCGCCAAATATACCCCACGACATGACCCCTTGCCCCACGCCGTGAAGCACCGAGGAGTGCACGTCGTTAGCCCAGACTCCACACCGACAAGAAACAAACACCCTACACTATGGGGTGATGTCACACGCTAAGCAACATTCATATTTGATTTCCATGCAATTAGCCATTTCCAACTTAGTATTCAACAATCTCCACCTTGACTTGAAATGTCTTCAACCACTAAGGTTCCATCGGTCTCTCTTAGTCGTCTCCTTCCTACCAAATGCCCCAAAGGGACTTTCACCTCCTGCGAATATTCACCAAGTCCAAGCAATGCTTGAACTTCTCCACCGGTAACGCCTTCGTTAACATATCTGCTGGGTTATGCTCAGTTGCAATTTTCTGAATAGAAAATCTATCTTCCTCCAAAACATCTCGGATGAAATTCAGTCTCACATCTATGTATTTCGTCCTCTCGTGATACACCAGCACTATGACTGTCACTGAATATCACCGGTTTCTCCACCTTCAGACCAAGGTTGTAGGGTAGAAAGCATCCCTTCGGTCATCGACATGTATTCCGCCTCAGTTGTCGACAAGGAAACCGTAGGTTGTAGGGTAGCCTTCCAACTGACGACACATCCCAACACAGTGAAAATGAAACAAGTAAGCGATCTCCATTTAACTAGGTCTACCGCCATAGTCAGCATCCACATAACCAGTTAACCCATCATCCTGCTTTTTTGCATCATACACCAGTCAAACATCCGACGCACCCTTCGGATATCTCAAGATCCATTTCACTGCACTCCAATGAGTTTTCCCTGGATTACTTATAAATCTACTCACCACACTAACCGCATGAGCCAGATCAGGCCTCGTACAAACCATGGCATGCATGAGACTTCCAACTACACTGGAATATGGAACCGTCTTCATGTAGTCAACCTCCTAATATGTACCCGGTATTTTACTCTCATCAATTTTAAAGTGCGCCGCCAAAGGAGTACATACTGGCTTCGATTGATCGATAGAAAACGCGTGCACCACTTTTTCAACATATTTTTCTTTTGATGCCCGTAGTAACCCCGCTGTTCTATCCCGATAAATCTCCATACCCAGTATCTTCTTTGTTGCACCCAAATCATTCATTTCAAATTCACTGTTCAATAATGCCATCAATTCATTAATCACAACCATGTCTTTTGCTACAATCAACATATCATCCACATATAGCAACAGATAAACATAGGAATCTTTAGAAACTTTCTTGGAATAAACACAGTTGTCAAACGATTTCTCATGTAACCATAAGCCATAAACGAATCAAACCTCTTGTACCACTGCCTCGGGGACTGCTTCAAACCATATAAGGACTTTTTCAGCAAGCATACATGGCCTTCTTTGGAACTTTCGAACCCCTCTCTCTTCTAGATTCTCATGAAGAAATGCAATTTTCACATGTAGTTGCTCCAGCTCCAGATTGAAAGCACCCATCATAGCTAGAAGAACTCGGATAGTTTTGTGTTTTACAACAAGAGATAAGACTTCATGATAGTCAATCCCTTCTTTTTGTGAGAACCACCCGTCTTGCCTTGAACCTTGTAGGTTCAACACCAGGAATCCCCTCCTTCCATTTATAGACCTACTTGCATCCCACTAGCTTCACACCTTTTGGTAATGTAACAAGCTCCCATGTTCTATTTTTCTCCGGGGAGAGCATTTCTTCATTCATGGAGACCACCCAGTTTTCTGCATCTTTGCTCCTTATAGCTTCTTTATAAGATTTTGGTTCCTCATATCCAACCGCCAAGGCATATGCTACTGAATCAATGTCACAGGTATTGACACATCCTACATACCTCACTAGTATTTGAATATTCCTCTTTCCCCTTCTTGTTGCTATAAGATCATCAACCCCCGAGTCACTACTACCAGCCTCCTCTTCAAGCGGTTCCCCTTGAGGTTTTCACTGCTCTGGCCGATAGGTTAATCAGTATTATTCTACAGTTTGTCTTCTATCACAAGTCTGTGGAAGCTTTCAAGCTCCACCTTCTGGTCAGCACCACAATCTTTTGTACCTACAACATTATCACCACCTCTACTCTGATCAAGCATATAAGATTCATCAA
Source organism: Dittrichia graveolens (assembly GCA_038502395.1). Lineage (NCBI taxonomy): Eukaryota > Viridiplantae > Streptophyta > Magnoliopsida > Asterales > Asteraceae > Dittrichia > Dittrichia graveolens. Next base: position 25,791,395 of record JARJIL010000007.1, read on the forward strand.
TGGTTACATCTCTGCTAATAAGGAATTTACGAGGAGACTTACCTTTTGTACACCATAGTCGATAACCTTTCACTCCTGTTGCATATCCTAGAAATATGCATTTCACCGCCCACGGCTCCAGCTTACCATCATTAACATGAGCATATGCAAGGCAACCAAATATCCTCAAATTAGAGTAACTAGATAGCTAGCAGTATTAGCTGTTAATGGAGACCTATTAACATCAGCAGGTTTACCAGACCAAACCTCTTGAGGAGTTTTTAAGTCAATTGCAATTGATGGAGATCTATTAACCAGATAGCAAGCAGTATTAGCTGCTTCCGCCCAGAATTTCTTCGAAAGACCTGCAAATATGCGCATACATCTAGCAGGCGCCATGAGAGTTTGGTTCATCCGTTCTGCAACTCCATTTTGCTGTGGTGTGTGTCTTACAGTGTGGTGCCTCACTATACCTTATTTCTTGCAGAAGTCATCAAATGGAGCGTTGCAAAACTCTAACCCGTTGTCAGTTCTTAGAGTCTTGACCTGTTTACCCATCCATTTTTCAACCATTGTCTTCCACTCTTTGAACTTTCCAAATACCTCATCTTTAGTCTTGAGGAAATACAACCAAACTTTCCTCGAATAATCGCCAATAAAACTGACAAAGTAAGAACAACCACCTTGCGATTCCATCGGAGAGGGACCCATAGATCTAAATGAACATACTCCAGGACCTCCTTTGAAGTGTGCTGACCGGTACTGAATTTCACCCTACGTTGCTTCCCTTTAACACATGCCTCGCAGAACTGAATTTTACCCGTCATATTCCCACCGAGTAACCCCTGCTTGTTCAACACAGACAACCCCTTCTCACTCATGTGACACAACCTATTCTCACTCATGTGACACAATCACCAGTGCCACAAGTTCATCCTATCATTAGTTTTATTAGAGGACTGAGATACCACCACCGTTCCCAAAATAGAACTGCCCTGCAAGAAATAAATCCTATGCTGGAGTTTACCCTTCATCAGCACCAGAGCACTCTTCGCAACCTTCAACCACTCACCTTCACCGTGGTATTTTAAACCATTCTTGGCTAAGGTGCCAAGGGAAATAAGGTTCTTCTTCAGACCAGGAACATACCAGCAGTCAAACTTCCTGACAATCCCATCGTGCATTTTAATTTGCACGATGTAACGCCTCAAAAACTAAATTTGAAATTGTAGAGATCAAACACCTATAAGTGTTCGCATCTCAATAATTAACATAAAAGCGGAAGCAATACTTGCTTGAAGACCTGGCGTATCAATAGATACTCACATAAATACTGTTATAAGTTTGGTACCAAAAACTTGATGTTTACAAACCAGGCATTAAATTCAAAGAGTTTAACAATAGGGAGTCAAACCAGAGCTTTGCTTTTGCCTTTGATAAAACCTGCAAAACATTTTAAAAATAGAATCTAATAAGCTACGAGAGCTTAGTGAGTAAACCGGACTAAACATCATATAAACCCACGTATAAAATCATATAAAGATAATACACGTATGCCTGGCAAACAATGCTAGCCTCTGGTTCTAGACCCAGGGCAGCAACATGGGTCACAGTACTGTACCATAGTTGAGCCTTACTGAACTTAGCAGTAAGCACCCCACCTCTGAGACTTACTGCACAAAGCAGCAAGCTTATACACACATATGAATAACATGACATGTTAATAATCTGATATAATAGCATACATGCTGCACATATGAAGTGAAGTCTAGAAGACTCACCTTCTGATATTTATAATCTGAACCGATCCACAAACGATAATGATCAATGTATAGGTCCACAACTTGTTTCTTCAACATAATATCAATAATATATGTATTAACATCTGCTGACTAATCAAACTAAACTGAACAAGGCTAGGGCACGGCCGTACCTGTCAAAGGCACGCCCGTGCCTGCAACTAAGGCAGAGTTGGGCTTGACCCGGGCATGGGCGTACTTATCCTGCAGTCACGCCCGTGCCTATCTAAGGTACGCCCGTGACTATGCTTAAAAGCAGGGGGTACCTGAAGAACTAGGGTTTTCCACGGGGCGAAAGGCACGCTCGTACCCTCCTTGGGTACGCCCGTGCCCTCCCCTGGTCTGCACAGTTCTGACCGACAGAAGCTATAAATCCAGCCAAAACTCATATAAATCAATACCAATCAATCTAAAAACGTGTATAGGGTGTTTTCCTACACCCATAACACCTAAACAACATAATCAACAACAAATTAACATACTTTGATCCTTATGATCAATCCTTGACTCATAGAACATGAAGAACACTAAAAACTAATTAAACTACACATACCTCTACTAAATTGGGTTGCTATGGTGCTAATTAGCTGCTGTTCTTGCTGTGTTTCAAGCTCAAAAATCGCCATAAAGAGAGTGTAGCTGTTGTGTTTGTTCTTGAAGCATGTATGTAAGTGTGTTGGTTACTACAAAGGCAACCAAGTATATCTATAAGTATTGCTATATTACACAAATGGTCCCTGGACTTAATTTAACATATAATCTGACATTTTAAGTCCTTCTAGTTTTAAAAACACATCTAATCTCATATATCCATTTGTAACTCATTTACCACTTTGTACATTTCTCGCATTGACTTAATAATAAAATTCTGGGTGTTACACACGACCCCGCTACCCTTTATGGCAAGAAACCCATCATCACCTAACTTAACTGTTCCATTCCATTCCTTAAATGAAATGAACAGATCACGAGAGAACATAATGTGGTGAGAAGCACCACTATCCATAATCCAGGTGTTAGTAGTGTTAGCACTGCAAACTGTCAAGACATCACTGCCATCTCCCTAATCAAAATTGTCTTCTACCACAGAGGCACTGCCACCGCTACTAGACTCACCTTTAGAATTTCCCTTTCTCCATTGCGGATAGTCTTTTTTCATGTTCTCCTTCTCCTTGCAAAGATAGCATTTAACTTTGCTCACCGATTTAGATTTAGAACGCGATCTCCCCTTCCCATTATCCCTCTCCTACGATCTCCATCTACCTGCAAATAAACCAGAACCAGATTCTTCTTCACCAGAAACCCGTATTTTCAGTTCCTTGGACAATAGAGCATCCTTCACGTCATTCACGGAGATAGTGGTCCTACCATAGAGCATGGTATCCACAAAGTTCTCATATGACCCAGGCAGAGAACATAATAATATCAGGGCCTGGTCTTCATCATCAATTTTAACCACAACCCCTTGCAGATCATGTATGATACGGTTAAAAGTGTCCAGATGATCCTTTACCTGAGAGCTTTCATCCGCCTGGAACGTGTACAAATGCTGCTTCTGATACAGTCTGTTCGTGAGAGAGTTATTTTGGTATTTCTCACACAGCTTTGTCCATAACCCAGCCGCCGTCGTCTGATCCACCACCTCCCGTAACACCTCATCAGTAACAAACAACAGTATTGCACAATGTGCCTTCGCTACAATCTCCCTCTTCGCCTCCTCTTTCATGTCCCTCAGAAAATTATCTTCCCCCTCCAATGCAACCGCACATCCCTGACCTTCCAGAGAGTAAATTCCATTAGAACCGTTGAACTTCTCATGATCAAACTTGTAAGAGGACATTCTTCTTCAACGATGTGAGCCACACAGTGAATAACTGTGGCTCTCATACCACTTGCCCCATGAAGTGACCCCCTGCCCCACGCCGTGAGCCCACACTCCATGTCGAGAAGAAACGAACACCCCACGCCGTGGGGTGATGTCACACACCGAGCCACATTCATATTTGATTTCCATGCAATTAGCCATTTCCAAGTCATTATTTAACAATCCTCATGTAACAAATTGCACGAGTTTTACCACGGGAAAGCAACAAAAAATTAAGGGGCTGTTTGTTTGCTGCTTGATGGAACCATTCAGCGCTGAATGCCGAATCATTCAGCATTCAACGTATTTGATTGCTCCCTCGGAATGAAGACTGTGCTGAATTATTCTGCATAATGCTGCTGAATCATTCTACCTTAAAGTGCATTATGAATCATTAAGCACCAAGTATTTTTTCCCTAATACTCCTACTTTTGCATGTTGTCTTGTTAAACTATCATATCTTATAATATAATATATCACTATTAAGGTTAAAATGATAATTTGCATCATTCAGAACCTTTATCAAACACCATGTCACATTCAGCCAGATTCATTCAAAGCTTTTGAATTATTCGGACCACATAATCATTCGGTGCTTAATCATTCTGTTTTAGCTAAAAAAACTTAAGTATTTAACTTGTTTCTACCTAACACCTAATCCCAGAAGAATAAAAGTAGTTTCAAAAAACGATCTACTAGAGTAAATAAAAGTAGTTCATTTTGTAGTTTGATAAAAGAATAAAAGTAGTTTTACTTAAAATTGCACATGATATTACAGTTTCACACCTGTGAAGAGCTAAATAAGTATACTATTTGATTGAGGTATTTTATCGAACACCTACTGTGAACGTTAGCACAACTGATAGTACACCTAATGAACTTCGACTTAACTTTCTGATTGCTTCTTACGAAGGCAAAATACAATTATCCCAAGGAAAAATTAAACCAAATCACATAAAGAATTGAAACAAAAAAGCCATATTCCTAAGTAAAGCAATCTCCAATTTTTAGCAATCAAAATCAAAATGCAAACCTGTCATTCGAAAATGAACAACAGCAACCTTCGAAATCGAAACCAACGGATTTCCAAACCTTCAACAATCAAAATCAGGACCAAGAATCGGCTATTCAAACTAGAACAACACTTGAAACCTTCGGCAGCTATCAAGTCGAAACCAACATAAAAGAAAACCTTCAAACGGAAATCTTGGAGATGGCTTAGAAGCTTGAGGGTATGCGTAGGAGAACAAAAAACCTTCGGAAAACGTGACTGATTCTCGTGGAGAGGGAATTAGTTTCGGGCCGGTACTTTATAAGGTATCGGTGGAGAACAAAAAAGATTCAACCCGGTTATTAAAAACAAAACCGGGTTTAAAGATGGAATACAAATCTTGGATCAAACTTAATGATAAGAAAAATGGGCGCTGGCAGCCAATCAATTATATATTTGAATAAGTAACATGTGTTTGTTTCTTTATTTTTAACCCTTGTTAATTCCATTATTTACGAAGTATTCTTTATTTTATTATTTTCAATATATTTTATTTTACTATTATAATTAATTTTAAATATGAAATCTTAGTATACAAGATTAAAAGATTTGATTGACTTATATTATAATCCGTACAATACTGAAACTAAAGAATTGATGAAATTTACAACTTAATCTAACCTTATGAAGTGTGGTCGGATCGGAGATAAGTAGTATCAATATTTTTTTCATTTGAAATTTGGAATGCCAATAGAAAGTAGAGATAGCTCGTCAAACAGATTGTACACATATTTACCCACAACATTCTCAACACCAATTATACGCCTTTTATCATGTAGGACAACAAGCCATCTTGAATATTTGGGGTCCTCGACATAGAATATATAGGAGGTTTGCGTTGCTAAAATAAAAGGTTCTGATATATATATATATATATATATATATATATATATTATATACATATTATATATTATATACATATTATATATATACATATATGTGTGTGTGTGCTGAAAGGTCAGCAATTGTGAAACCATATTTATCCATTCTAACACCTCTCTTATTCTCAAATCATTTAAATTTAAACAAATGTATAATGAATAACTAATAACTCAATTCCCAAATCTCCACAATGAACCCAGAATACGAGCTTTTCACGATCTTGACCTTTCTTCATGATTTACACCCGAGTAGTTTGTCATTGTGGCAATTACCGTCATCTATCTATTTTGTACCGTGATTTAAGCATGTTGTTTATTAGTGTACAATGTATATCCATTGATGTCATAGGCTTGGTATTTTGTAGCACCACATAGTGGACCGTATCCCAAATGTACTACTGATTGATCAACATAATCGCCTCCAAGATTTTCCCTCACCTTAGTCTTCAACCATTGTGAAAAAGTTTTGCTATGCTCATGTCAACCATTTCTGTCTACTTAGTGTTATTTTCTTGTAGCATTGTCATGTGCTCCTCTATATATGGAGCAATGACCAACATGTGTTGTAGGACTGTAAAATGTGCGTAGTTGATATATGATGGATTAAGTATCTCCCTTCTTTGCCCAATTGTTCCAACCCCTTGAAATCGACCCTCATGTTGTGATTTTGGAACACCAATAACAGAAACATCTCATCTACTCAGTGCAAAATTCAATCACTTCTTAAGAGACGTATCTTCCACAATACATCCCTGTGGTCGATACCGATTCCTCACATAACCTTTTAAGAAATCCATATATCTCTTAAAAGGATAGATGTACTGTACAAATACAGGACCACAAGCCTTTATTTCTCCTACAATATGAGATACCAAGTGAACAAGAATGTCAAAAAAAGAAGGTGGAAAGTACATCTCTAGTTAACAGAGAGTGACGGTAATATCATTTTCCCATAAATCCAACACCTCGAGATCAATCACTTTTGAATGAATCATGCTAAAAAACAAGTAGAGTTTAGTGATTGTGTGGTGGATCCAGTCCGATAATTTTCCACGAATTGGAATAGTAATCATTTCTTTCATTAAAACATGATAGTCGTGAGACTTCAGTTCACACAATATTAGTTCTTTCAGCGATACTAGTCTAGAATGATGGAACCTTAACACCTTGCAAGAACTTGCAAAATTTTGTTTTCCCAGCCTTCCTTTGATAAAGTATAACATACCCGTGGAAAAAAGTACGTCTTCCCTCGTTCTCTACCGGAGCTAGCTAGGGTCGAATTCCCATTTCAACCATGTCCCTTCTAACAATAACCCCATCTTTTGTTTTGCCTTCAATTTTCAACAATAAGCTTATTAAACTATCGCGAACATTTTTTTCGATATGCATAACATCAAGACAATACCGAACTTATAAATGCTTGAAGTACGATAAAAACAAAAATACACCTTGTCTTCCATATATTTTTTGGAAGAGGTTCACTTTCTTGCCAAACTAGTTAATTATACCTTCAACTCGGAAAAATATAGTCCATCCTACGGTCGCCTAAGCATTTGTTTCTCAGCTTTACCATCAAACTGGATTGCATGGTTATGGTAGGGGTGTTTCCTATGAAGTGATCTCTAATGTTCCATGTTTCATACAATTTTTTAGCCATAAGTAATGTCTCATCTTCACAAACAGAGAAAATCTTCCTCGTTTTGTACTATACCTTGTAACACCGTATTTTCACCCGTAAAATTTTCATTTTCAAATACACTGCGGAAGCGTTCACAAAACATAAAATTATTTATAACTGAAGATAAATCATTGTTTAACAAAACCAATCAGTTTGAAATACAGTATTACAAAAATTACGACTTGTCACAATTCAAATCAGAGTGCCCGTCAATTATTACCCAGGCTACACCCCCTCACAACTGAACCGCAGAATTTATCAGCCACCTGTAAAAGTAGTGAGAGGTGGGGGATTAGCACAAAGCTAATCGAATGAAAGTAAACCACCACAGATATATCAGTCACATAACCGCATGATATCAACAATAGTAAACACATATTTGCCTCATGAGAAGACCGGCGGTTCTGCAGGAACCTACAACCAATGCCAGTCAAAGCAAAGGTTTACCAATAGTCTATTTGCTATTCTCACACAGTATTATCTTAAGTTGCAACAATTGCATCAAAATATCACAATACTGATTAGCCAATAGCAAACAAACCCAGCCCATATACCCAGTCGAGACTGACTTCACAACACAGGCGCAACAATCAATTAACAAATCACCGGTTAATCAATTAGCAGACAAACAGTCTATCCATGCATCAATTCACATACAGTTGCAACCAAACCAGTTACAACTAATATCACCCGTGAGTAAACATCCATTCACCTCGAGTTCTCGAACTCCCACTCAGTGGTCTAATATTACTGAGCCTTGTCCTTCCTTGAGATCAGAATAAACTGAAATCAGTAAACGATTCATAAATATATACCAAACACATATATTTATATCTTTTTGATCAAACATAATCATGTAAGATTCAAATATGTATAAACATATAACCCATAGCATTAAACAATGCAAATAACCAAGAAATCCACAAAACTGTGAACGCGTTGCGTCGCGACCAACAAACGCGTCGCGTCGCGACGTGTCTTCGAGCACCCCTTTCGCACCACAATAGACTTCGAACAACCCACTTTGAATTTGAACCCGATGCGTCACGCCGTGACCCTGGACCCGTCGCGTCGCGACAAACCTTCGAGCAGCCAAACCTTCGAATGTGAAGTCCCTTCGAGCAATCAAGCCTTTGAACTCGAAACACGTGATCGCGCCGCGACCTATATATGTGTCGCGCAGTGACATCCTTTTTCCAGAATCATTTTATCTTCTTCTTCCTCGTACAACCCTCAAAACTCCATAACCAAAATATGCAGTTTATACATAAACTCTGGAAATCAATTTCTAGTATTTCTAAACACATATAATCATCATTTAACATGTCAAGAAACATCAAGAACATGTTTAAAACATCAAAACCATTAAATCAAACAAAACCCATCAAACAAGGTTTCTTCAAGAACTCATCCATGGTGATTTCATATTCTAAACATAAATTCAACAATAAAACATATTAGAATGATCACCATCATGCTAGGAACATCATCATACCTTTAGCTTGAATTTACACACCACAAATCTTTACTTCCAAGTTTCAAGTAACTTGCTTTCTTGTTCTTTTCTCTCAAACACACACACACACAAACACTTTCAAAGTAAATGAAATGTATCTGATGTTAACTTCTTCTTAAAACCCACGTATGCATTCACATATAACCAAGCAGGTGGTGTCATGCACTTCTAAGCTTAGTCATATCTCATTCCCAATACATAAACACATGCATACGTACATATTCACCAACATATATACATTCTTTCATTTAATTCATCCAATAATATCTTATCACATATATAATTAAATATATAAACTTTCAATTTGCTTAATTAATTACTAATAATTAATTTAAGCAATTTCCATAATCAATAAGTAAATAAACACTTAATCAAATAATAATTACGTATAACGTACCGAAGCCTATCTAACAACTAGGCTCAATTTCAGGATGTTACAAATCCTCCCCCCTTAAAAGGATTCCGTCCTCGGAATCTCACTGCACACACACATCAATCAAGATATCAACTCTTCATATCTTGATAGTTTATCTTCATATCTTCTTCTGATAGTTTAACCAGATAAACTCCATCGCGTTTTCAATTATCAATCTGTAACCCCACAAGCTTTACAGCTTATCTTTCTAAACTCAATTTCAAACCAATAGTTAGTTCATAAATCATGTCTTCAACCATCTCCTGAATTTATGTCTAACTCAGTTATAAGTCACAATAGCTTCCAATCATTTACTATCTGTTATGCCAAAGTATTCACATGTACTTTATCATTTACTTCAAGTCAACAGGTTGAAGTATTATCACCACAATCTCATAGCTTTACACAAGGTACTCTGAGATCCCACTATCAAAATTAGTTCACTCATACAATCAAAATAGATATGAGTTCCACAAATTGTCATGTTTTAATCACACATTCGACTATCCATTAGGAAATCCAATTACATTGTTTAACTCTCGTTTCAACCTTCGTTTGTAAACTCTTCATAAGTTTAAACAAATTTCCAATTTCCATCACAAGACATCAGATATGAATCATCATATCTTCAAATCATCCCTTTAAATATTCAATCAAGTCCATCTGTCCAACAGATGCCGTCTCAGTGGTAGTAAAAATATTGGTCAATCAATAATCACTCATAACATATCCATGTTTCTCTTTATTCAATCAAATTAAATACAATTTCCATCACGTCTTGTGATCGTCACCTCTTAGATATCTCAGAATATCTCAAATCTAATAAATTTCTGGTATACTACTTCAACTTGTACTCCATATGTCAAATCTCATATCACATAATATCTCTGTTCTCATAGTACACCATTAGTACTCAACCCTCTAGTCATTACTCCACAATATAACATTGGCAATTAATTCATAAATCCCTGTAAAGTTCAACTCCAATATTTATCAAAGGCACTTCCTAGCAAAAGCATTTCCAAGCTAAGGCATCTCCAAGCAAAGGCATCTCCTTGCTTAAGATCCACAAGTTTACACTTTATAAGTTTAGGCCATTACAATCCTCTTCTCTCTTTCTCATTCTCAAAGGTTTCAACCTTTTCATTCTTTAAGACTTTCTTGCAATAGAAATCTTGGTTCATCCACTAAGTTAGAGATACTTCCAACTCGCATATACAGGATGTTATCATCACTAGCTCTTTCACATATCGACACATCTGTCATCATGTCGTCTTTCCGAGGTAACATCAAATTCCACTATCACTTTCTATGATCGCCGTCTCAATCATTCGGATAACTTCTTCTAGTTAGGCACTAAATATATCTCTCATGACCAAGTCAATCACACATGTCTTCTCTTACAGTTAATATATTCATAATATTACTGCAATCATATCAATTGCAACTTCCCAGTCATGGTAAAATTTTGTCTCGTGATATCTCAATTAACACAAGATATCCACTATACATCCAATCTCAAAGCATAGCATCACATTTCAAACCAACAATTGCGATTTCCCATCATACTACAAAATTCTTCTGAAATCATCATTCATCCTCATGAATCAACTGTACTCAGTAGATTAAATATCCACTTATTCTCTCAATCACATCCTTACCCAAACAATATTGCACATCCCAGACTTGCCCGATATGCAGCAATCCCTCTCTTTCTTCTTTCTTTGCACAATTAAATTCACATAAACACATAATGTATATAAATCTTATGATAGAAATTATATCATGCAATTCAATTAATCTAAACATATCTCTCTATGGTATATCATGCTCACTTAGCATTTAAGTCAAGTATTACATACTTATCATCATACCATATCTTGATATATAACACATAACTCATAATAGAAATACATCTATTAACATTTAGTTCTATTTCTAGAAAATCAATCTCATCAGAAATAAACTCAAACATTTTAGCACATACTATGCATAAAATATCCACAATTAACCTTAAAGTTAATTAACATACACATACAGGTATAAAGTTTTATCAAAACATACCCGTTTCATCTTTATCGGCGATGGCATTATCATTAGCCATCATATTGTATACCCCACCCTCTCGCATAGTAGGGTTCTTTCTCTTTTGCCCTGCTGATGATGATCCCCCAACCACTTCTGCCCCAGTCCACGTCTCAGTCTTCCTCCGTGAAGGACACTAACTAGCCCTGTGTTCCTCATTCTGACAGTTCCAACACACACTCCGGGGAAAACCACATTCCCTAGCTTCATGTCCTAACGTTCCACAACGCATACATCGCATGGTCTAAGTAGTACACTGCCCAGAATGGGTAGATTTACACCGTCCACACCATTGCGGTTTCTGACCAGAACTCTGAGTGGTTACCCCACTGTTCTGACTTCCTTGTGACTGGTTTCCTTGCCAATTACTCTTTTGCTGATTACCAGTCTGTTCATACCTCGACTTCTGCAAAGCTGTCTCATCTCGGGTTTGCTTATCTCTTGCCTGTATGTCCCCCTCAGCAGACTTAGCTGATGTGAAGGCCTGGGACAATGATCCAGCCAACCGAGTTGTACTCCTATACTCAAGAAGTAATGCTCCAATGAAATGTTGAACCTGGGAAGGTTCATTAGGCACCCACTGAGTCACAAATCTCAGTTTCGAATTGAACTGTTCAATCAATTCATCCACAAACATCTTTTTCGTCATACGCAGTTCCACGAACTCCTGTCTTATCTTGTTTAGCTCAAACGCATTACAATACTGTTCACACAATTTGTTTTGAAATTACTCCCATGTAATCACATCCATCCGAGCTCGGGGTAAATGTGTAGTGATAGAATCCCACCATACCATCGCTTTTCCCTTCAACATCCCGGTGGCAAAACAAACTTTCATTCCTTCCTCACAATTGCAAGCATCCAGGATTCTAGCGGTGTCTCGCAACCAATTCAGGGTAACATTTGGATCTGTGCTACCATGATACTCCTCGGGTTTGCAATCCAAGAACTATTTATAAGTACACGGTTGTCTAAATCCCATACGAGGTGGAAATCCCATGAAAGGATATGGCATCGATCCTTGCGAAAACATCGGATAGTAGAATGGTTGAGACATCGGTTGAGACACCGGTGGAAACGGTATCGACACTAAAGGCATCCCTGTAGGCATAGTATTAGTTGGAAAGATTGGTGGTATCTCAGGTGTGGTAGTAGCTACTGTAATAACTGGTGGTCGATTCTCAAAATCTTGTCTCTGTTGATCCAACTCTTTTCTCAAATCCAACAATTCCCTTCCAACTGAAAGATATATTCATCCCTATCATCTACCACTATACCTGACGTACTTGCAGGTGGAGGAATCTCTGTTGCTACTGTAGAAACTTCCACTGGTGCTGGGACAATAGGGGCGCCAGTTGAGTTTTCATGATGAGCCATTGTTCTCTATAACAATCACAACATCTCACCAACTAATTAGTTTAAAACCGTTAGTATAATACATACTAACCTCCAAAGCAATACTCTCATTCACCGTAATCCCACACTCAAGGAATAATTGACCCCAACTCGAGCCAGGATTTGGGAATGCAACACTTCCACTATGCCTACATCGCCAAACCAAGGCTCTGATACCAATCAGTTTGAAATACAGTATTACAAAAACTACGGCTCATCACAATTCAAATCAGAGTGCCCGTCAATTATTCCCCAGGCTACACCCCCTCACAACTGAACCGCAGAACTTACCAGCCACCTGTAAAAGTAGTGAGAGGTGGGGGATTAGCACAAAGCGAAGTGAATGAAAGTAAACCACCACAGGTATATCAGTCACATAACCGCAAGATATCAACAACAGTAAACACATATTTGCCTCACGAGAAGACCGGCGGTTCTGCAGGAACCTACAACCAATTCCAGCCAAAGCAAAGGTTTACCGATAGTCTATTTGCTATTCTCACACAGTATTATCTTAACTTGCAACAAATGCATCAAAAGATCACAATACTGATTAGCCGATAGCAAACAATCAATTAATAAATGACCAGTAGCCGATAGCATCAATTCACATACAGTTGCAACCAAACCAGTTACAACTAATATCACCCGTGAGTAAACATTCACTCACCTCAAGTTCTCGAACTCCCACTCAGTGGTCTAATATTACTGTGCCTTGTCCTTCTCTGAGATCAGAATAAACTGAAATCAGTAACCGATTCATAAATATATACCAAACACATATATTTATATCCTTTTGATCAAACATAATCATGTAAGATTCAAATATGTATAAACATATAACCCATAGCATTAAACAATGCAAATAACCAAGAAATCAACAAAACTGTGAACGTGTCGTGTCGCGACCAACAAACGCGTCGTGTCACGACGTTCCTTCGAGCACCCCCTTCGCACCACAATAGACTTTGATCAGAACACTTCGAATTCGAACCCGACGCGTCGCGTCGCGACCATGGACCTCTCGCGTCGCGACAAACCTTCGAGCGGCCAAACCTTCGAATGCGAAGTCCCTTCGAGCAATCAAGCCTTCGAACTCGAAACACGTGGTCGTGCCGCGACCTATATATGTGTCGCGCCGCGACATCCTTTTTCCAGAATCATTTTATCTTCTTCTTCCTCGTACAACCCTCAAAACTACATAACCAAACTATGCAGTTTATACGTAAACTCCGGAAATCAATTTCTAGTATTTCTAAACACATATAATCATCATTTAACATGTCAAGAAACATCAAGAACATGTTTAAAATATCAAAACCATTAAATCAAACAAAACCCATCAAACAAGGTTTCTTCAAGAACTCATCCATGGTGATTTCATATTCTAAACATAAATTCAACAACAAAACATATTAGAATGATCACCATCATGCTAGGAACATCATCATACCTTTAGCTTGAATTTACACACCACAAATCTTTACTTCCAAGTTTCAAGTAACTTGCTTTCTTGTTCTTTTCTCTCAAACACACACACACAAACACTTTCAAAGTAAATGAAATGTATCTAATGTTAATTTCTTCTTAAAACCCACGTATGCATTCACATATAACCAAGCAGGAGGTGTCATGCACTTCTAAGCTTAGTTATATCTCATTCCTAATACATAAACACATGCATACGTACATATTCACAAACATACATACATTCTTTCATTTAATTCTTCCAATAATATCTTATCATATATATAATTAAATATATAAACTTTCAATTTGTTTAATTAATTACTAATAATTAATTTAAGCAATTTCCATAATCAATAAGTAAATAAACACTTAATCAAATAATAATTACGTATAACGTACCGAAGCCTATGTAACAACTAGGCCCAATTTCAAGATGTTACAATACTCTGCCAAATTTCCATATACCGAAAAATCACTTATAGTGCAAACAATCATTGCCCGCATATGAAAATTATCCATCTTGTATGCATCATAAACTTTGACACCCACAGTCCATAGTTCTTTCAATTCATGAACTAACGGAACCTAATAAACGTCAATGTCAATACTAGGTTGTTTTGGACCTTAAATTAACAATGACATCACCATGTATTTCCATTTCATGCATAACGAGGGTGGAAGGTTATATATATACAGAAGAACCAACAAGTGCTGTGTCGACTGCTCCTGTTTCCGAATGGATTAACACTATTTGAACTAACGCCCAATATTATATTTCTTGGCTCTTCGCCAAATTCTAAAAATTCATGAACAATATATCCCATAGAGGAGAATTGGGCACATGTCTTATGCCAACGCAATAACTTGGCATCTTTGGGGTCTGCAAATAATCTTGCACGATGGCCAAGTACCACAATAAATTCGCAAGGGGTCTATTTTTTGTTACATCGTCATTCTTTTCATTTACATGTTACCACATTTAAGACATTCATGTAGATTTTCATACTCGTTTCCATAAAATAAACAATCAGTTGGGCAAACTTGTATTCTTTCGATTTTCCATCCCATTAGAGACATCATTTTTTTCATTGGTATAACTAAGTTGTTAATTCATTGTATTTCGGAAGCATTTCATACAAAATCTCTAATAAACTTGTGATACTTTTATCACTCTAACCATTTTTGGCTTTTAAATGAAATAATTTTATAACAGCAGAAGGTTTGGTAAATTTTGTACAATCGGCATACTATGGTTTTTTACAGTTCTCAAACAATTGTTGAAATTTATCATAATCCTTTTCAACCACATTATCCTCCAAATCTTGAAGCATGTCTTCTAAATTATCGCAATCATTCAAGATCAACTTTTGGTTATCATCGTTATTTAAATGGAGAAGAATCGTGTTCCTGTTAAATAATAATTCACCATGATGTGACGAAGTGGTATACGTATCCACAAACTCATCCGCTATCGGGTGTCCATAAATTTCGTTAAGATTAGCAAACAGACGACAATTTTTACAAGGACAAAAAAATTTCACGTTTTCTTTCTCTATCCTTATAATCGTCAAGAGCTTTCATGAAACTAGACAAACAATCAAGATATATAGTTGAACCACATAGTATCTTGTACATCCAATAATTACGATCCGTTTGAAAATTAAAAAAACAATATCATTAATATGATGCATTTATGTATGAGACCAAGAGTGGTCAATCCTAACTCATTTTATGAATGCATCATCTCGTATATGAACACATACTAATAGATTATGTATTTAAGAGAAACTCAGCAGCATTTCCCGTTAACTCCCCAAGTTTTCTATAAAAAAGCAAACTTGTAGGAGTAATGAGAAATATACAGATTTTTTCTTAAATACATAATTTGTTTATATGCATTCACATCTTGAATGAGACAAAGCATTCAGAAAACAGTCCCAAATGGGGATAATTCGAAATTAACCTCTATTAGATTAATTACGAATGGGTATGCATACTAAAGACTATGTTAAATTCTATGCTTGCCAAACAATTGACAACCCTGTAACACTCTAAATCCATAAAAGTTATTAAAAGGAGTTATTAAATAAATGTTGAGGAAAATGAATATAAGTTATAAATTATTAAATGGTTTAAAATAATGATTTCAAATATATCCTTGTTGAGATTTATGGATATCATATAGATGTGTTATAGTCGGATAGGGGAGCGGGGATACCCGCTCGAATGTGAGCTAACTGACTTTCAATCTTGCTTCCTTTCTCTTCATTATCCATTTATTTCTCAAAAACCCATTTACACACGTAAATATGAAAATTATTTGAAGAAGAGATTATGATTTTAACTTTCATAAATCATCTACAATTGATAGGATTAAGATCCAAAGATTTTAAGTATCATCTCCATAAATTTGAATTCTTGTGTTTTTGAGAAACCCAAATAGGGTTCTTGAATCAAATCTTGATTCTTTCATTTAAGTGATGTTGGAATGTCTTCTATTAATTCCTATAACTTTTAGAAACTATATTTTATGCCAATAAGTAAATATAAAATCAAAATTGATGGATTTGAGTTTAAACCATTTTAATTGGTTAAATGAGTTTTCTATCAGATCTTTGATTATAATGGTATTAGTTGGATTTGTTGATGTTATGAAGTGTTATAAAAGGTTCGAAAGCAACATTTGAAAGTGTTAGAAAACATTTGGAATCGAAATCAATAGTTTTGGGTTGGAATGGATGCAGCAGAGCAAAACTGCGTTTGTCTCTGTCCTTGCGATGCAAAGTGTCGTACACATGGACGCAACGCATCCATGCCAGCAAGCATTTTTGTTTCTTTCTGGTGTTGACACTTGAGTTATGATTATAGGTTGATATATGGATAAGAAGCTTCATTAAAGGATAGTAATACATATTTTGGACTACAAGAGTACCTCGATCTAGTACCCATAAATAGTGATTCATGATTTCATATAATTCTATATAAATGTATATATATGGTAATATTCATATATTATGATAACACATCAATATATATGAGATTGTGATAAATAACATGTACAATTTAAGTAGAAACCACTTTTGATATCCTAGACAGTTGAAGTGAAGACAATCCATATATATATATATATATATATATATATATATATATATATGGTGTATTTATGTATATATATATATATATATATATATATATATATATGGTGTATTTATGTAAAATAAGTGGTACTTGCAAAAATTATACAATTACAGATATACATAAACGGACATAAAGACACGGTATGGACTATTTTTATACAACTATAATACGTATACATATATACTTACCTTTATATGGTTATGGATATAAAGATAGAACGTAGTTATAGAATTACGAATTTAGAGATACAACATTCCTACATACACAAGTATAACTATACAAATACAAATCTTATACAAATACGATTGTTATACAGATACAAAGGTGATACGGATATAATTACGATGTGTTAATACAACTACGGTTATAATAGTTGTGATACATATATAACTACAATGTGTGAATATGACTATGGTTGGAAAGTTGAGATACAGATACAGTTATCATATGAATACAATACCATCACACAAATATGGATATAGTTTTTATACACATACAGTCACAAAACTGACCTGATTACACATATTGTTAACCGATATAAATACAGAAATACTTATTATACAAACGCGGTAATTAGTTACGGAATGTATTGAAAGAATAAAACTTAATTAGATTGTGAACATTCTTTATAAGTACTTATTTTAAGTTGCTCATTGAACTTTATAGCTCATCAGATATAGATATACATACTTGGAGATTTTCATGTTGATTCAGTGGATGGGCTCGTGTTTTGCAACCAAACTATTTAAAGTTTATTTAGTGCGGGTTGTTTCCCCGACTTTTAAACTTAGTACGTTAAATATGAAGTGTTTGTAAAAAATTTCAGCACATCCTTCCACTATTATTTATAAACTGGATTTTTTGTTGCACTAAATTTTTATATTGAAAACGGGGAGTTACAAACCCATACTAAGATAATGCAATTATATATGTGTGTATGTGTTTGTGTGTGTGTCTATCTATCTATATATATATATATATATATATATATGTGTGTGTGTGTGTGTGTGCGCGTGTGTGCATGTGTGTGTATACATGTATATATAAAAATGTGTATAAACTAGATAAATGTGATTGTATAGATTAAGACAATCAGAATTAGATAAACATACCTTAATATTTCAATATAACCAAACAATGTAATCAACTAGATTTCTCACAAAGATACCAAAAATATATAACAAATAACAAAAAAGATCAAAATGAATGAAACATCCAAAAAAATCTAAACAAAAACTATGAATATGTATATTATATATATTACCTTTAAGCATTTAATCATATGGACAATAAATGTAGACTTTGAGAATAATTAATAGATAAAACTTAGAATTTAGAGAGAAATTTATGGTTTTTCGGATGTGTATTAATGGTGGTAGATAGATTGGTTTAACGTGAAACAAAAGAAAGTAGGAAGAAAAAATGGGCTGAATTAGCCATAAATAGAGAGTTTTAGCCCCAGTTTTTTTAGAAATAACTGGGGTTAAATGTTTGAGGTAGCTGAGCCACCCGTTGAGCATTAAATGCTTCTTATTAGTACTGGTTTTTACTAAAGGGAACAGGGTTAATATTTTGAACTTTCAAACTCTGTTTTTACTAAAGGGAACAGGGTTAAAATTTTAAACTTTCAAACTCTGTTTTTTGTTAAAAAAAAAAAACCAGGGTTGATTGGCACCTTATTAATTTTAGTGTGCTCAAATATCTTTTACATCGCTTTTCAATACCGGTTTTTTACTAAGCAAAGGGGGTTTAAAATTTTAAAATAACCTGACCCAGATTTTTATTAAAAAACTAGGGTTAAATCATATCGCACTAATTTTCACCCGCTAGCACAACATTTAGCTCCATTTTTTAAACATTTTACTTAAACCAGGTTTGAATTTAGGGGGGGGGGGGGACTGAAAGTTATTTTTGTAGTAGTGATGCTTTGGCCGTTTGTTTGGTTTTATAAATTCTAATTAGCAACACTAGCATGAAAAGCAATTTTAAACTATTTTAAAATTCCTCACCAAAGATTCATATACATGTACTAAGAGTACAATATATAATGTCAGGATCGATTTAACAACTAAAACCCACGAACAATCCAAGAATAAACAATGAAGTTTGCAGAATAACACTATGAGTAATGGTGAATATTGTATATATATCACTTGATTCAAAAGCTTACAAAGACTAATCAAAAGCACCAATGTGTTAATTAACGAAGATTCAACAGATATACAATACTTCTCTATTGTAGGGATCAAGAATTAATCTTGAGGCTGAAATCTAACTATTCATGTTTTCGTATATCTCTATTTCTACATATATACGAATATTCATAATAGAAACGATTGCAAACAGAATCAACTAATTAACTACTAGAATCATTTAATCACAGATAAATAACAACATATTTTATCCATAACTATCATCCATAAATAAAAGGAATTCATCCTTATCACGTTTAGAAGCTTTAATTTTGATTTATTCACTACGAGCATTAACTTCTTCAAGCAGTAGTAACTTTGTTGTAGCAGAAGTAATTTTGAATACTACGAGTATTAACTTTAAACACACGTACTAACTACAAACAAACAATATTATCATCATTCATCAGCATTATCTTTCAAAAACAACTTTTCAAACCCCAACAATCTCCCCCTAAACTTATGCTGTCAAGAAATAAGTTTCTCTACATATTGAAATTGTTTGTTGAGGATGCATCCAAAATCTTTCTCCTTTACACCCTCTTTTCCATTTTTTCTATCAAATGGTTTATCTTTGACACAAGATATGTAGTCATTTGAGAGTTACGAACAACACTTGTTTTACACTCATCATGGACTTCTCTTCCTCCAAGTTGTGATTATAATCTTTTTCTACCAAAAAGAACTCATATCTTCCTTATGAAGTCAACCCTCTTTGGATCAAACATCATAAGCATATACTCCATGACTTTCTATATCATCATACACTCATCAACATCCATACTAATCAAATCTTCATACTTACTCAATCCAATCCTATACATGTTCTCCAGATCTTCCTTATCAATGACTTATAAATTTCCCTTAGAAAATTTTAATAACACACTGCACTTTATCAACTCTAGTTAACCTAAACTTTTATTCACCAAATTTGAAAATGACATCACAGTCAATTAGCATAGATGGTTTGGTACTTAGAGGCGTTGCATCCATTACTTCTACCTCGGAAATAATTATCATGTTCATAGTTGTAGCACTTGTTTCTCAACATATCTTTCTTCTTATTTCTCCATCCGCCATTCTTGCTTCAAACTGGTATTGAAGTACCTGATCTTCCTCTTCTTGCAAACTCGTTGCCGACTCTTCATCATTAATTTGTCTTTTCTGTTTCTTCTACTTCTTGGAAGGCTCATCAATTGCTTCGCCTTTTCCTTTGCTTTTGGATCCAAACCAATAATCTTTAGATCTACATTACTTGATGATTCACTTCATTTACCAATCACCACACCTTTCCATATTGGCCTTAAGAATTTTGGCATAAACACATTATCGATTTCCTTTGCAGCTTGAACCTTCTTTCTTTTGTCGGTTGATCTTTCCTCCCTTTTATCTTCTTTTCCTTTAACATCAGATTTTCCTTCTATACTTGGTTTCTGAGCTTGCTTCTCCACTTCATCTTCCTTTTGTTGTGACTTCTCCCCCTTTTTGGGAGCATTCTCAGAAGAACTTGAGTAGCTAAAGGAAGAGTCATCCTTCTTATGTTGTTTGTCCTTCACGAGCATGTACATTGATCCTTTAACAAATCAATCTCTTTTCTTTGTTGACCCAAAATAGCATTTTGAGTCAATAGTTCCTAGAGCATCGTTTTGATCATTGTCATCAATTCATCATAGTCAACACTACCCTCATCACTATCAGATGTGCTTACCATCTTAAGTTAATCCTTCGCAGTAGAAGCCACCACAAGCCTAGCTTGAGCATGGACTTCCCACTTGGTTTCTTGGCAATCGTGTCCCTCCTCTAAGTGAGTTTCCAAAGAAATAACCTTAATGGTGGTTGCCTTGGATTGGGTCTTGATAATATTCATACTTGCCTGGGGTACTTTATACTTTCGTATTAGTATGAGCCCTCACCAAATGATCACTCATCTCCTTGGTGATCACCTTCTTGAGCTTGGGAGATTGCTCTTTGGTTTCCCTTTGTATATTCTCAACTAAGTATTCTCTAATTGAGGGCTTTCTGCTCATGGGAAGAGGTGGTTGAACAATGGGTGTGCTAGATAATATAAGCTGATGGGTTAGAACAATAGGAGACAGAGGTGGTTGTTGTGGTGATTTTGGTGTGGGTTGGGACTCAATGGGTGTGCTAGATAATGTAGGCTGCTAGGTTAGTCCTTCACCAGTTCTAGTAGGCACTCCTACCATTGCATAGAAAAGAGGAGTGACAGTTCCTGAAAAATCTTTTCCAATCCTTCTCATATTTGTAAAAACTTTCTTTGTATGAGAATGAGTCACATACATTTGAACAGGCCCTAACAAGCCGTAAATTTCAGCATTAAAAATTGTTTTCAAGAAACGAGGTTATGTGAAAATTTTGAAGGATTAGTGATATTACACACCAAATCATTGAAAATCATCAAAGAAAAATTGAAAATTTAATTTGTTGCCAAACACACATAAGCTGGGGCCAATGTTGCATCAAATTCATTCCATGCATTTCTTTTCTTTGAAATGCATTGCTGTAAAGTGTGTGCGAGATATTTCTATTGCGGAGATAGGAGGGCTTTTTCAAATGCGAAAGTAAAAAGTGTACCGTCATATCCCATTCGCCTAAAACAATCAAGAACAAAATCTCTAGAAAGGGATTCAATACCTGAGGCATCATTCAATCTGAGATGCATGAGAATTTTGCTTTCGGTTATTATCACGAACTTATCTACAACTTTTGCCTTGATGCACTTTTCTCTTTTGAAATCAGCAGAGGATCCAGTAGCCCAAAAATCATATGATCGGTGTAAATAGTTGGGTTTACGCTCAATGCATACAAGATGTGAGACTTGCACAAGAAATCGATAATCTCATGGAATCCAGTTGATTCCTTTACTTTTTCTAGTATAGCTAACAAACTGTGTTGATCACAATATGCCAATCAACAATCGATTAAGATGAAGAAGAAGAACTTGATGCCAATCTAACAAATTTGGTATAAGAGAGAGAGAGAGAGAGGGAGTGAAAATTTGAACACTAGGGTTTGTAAGAGCTTAAGAAGATGTGTTTGATTAGCAAGAAATCAAAGAGATTGGAGAAGGATTATTTGCGTAGCTCTGAAATCACTTCCTAATTTGGATTTTATTGTCTGAAATATCTTTCAACTGATTTTGTAATAACTACAAATCCAATAGCTACAAACGTCTTCAAGTAGTAAAGGAAACAATTAGTACTAAAAAGTTATAGCATTACTCACTATGTTGATTAGTATTAGTAACACCAACGGTATTAACATTTCTAGCAATATTAACCTGTGATCCTTACTCAATAATTAAAACAACCTTCCCAAGGTGCCAGAACCATTTTAAATACACATGATGCCTTCTTTTATGTACCTAGAACAGCTACTGGCCTCACCTGCTCTACACACGAAATCAAACAATCAATCTCTTTTAGGAACCCAAGCCAAATTTGTCTTGGGTTGACCTTGAGCATCAAAGTAACTTATTTCATTTAACACCTAAGATTTTCTAAGCTCCTCATAGTTTATAACCTCATGACGAGTATTTTCTGATAGACGGGATGCACGAAACCATCAGGTTGTGCCATGTACACCTCCTCTACCAACTTCCCGTTAAGGAAGACGGTTTTGATATCCATCTTACATATTTCATAATCGTAATATGCAGTGATAGCCATAAGTATCCTAATAGACTTCAACATAGCCACTAGAGAAAAGGTTTCATTATAGTCTACACCATGAGTTTGAGTGAAACCCTTAGCTACCGGTCGGGCTTTTAAGGTGTCTACTTTTCCATCCATCCCGATCTTCTTATTGAAGACGCACTTGAACCCTATTAGCCATGGACGGGTACGATATCAACCAAGTCCGAGACTTGATTATCCGCCATGGATTCCATCTCACTATCCATTGCCTCCTTCCACCCTGCAGACTCTCAAACCGCTATGGATTCCCGATAATTGGTTGGTTCATTATGATCCACCAATAGCTCATCATCCTCGGATATGAGTAATCCATATCTTTGCGACTCGTTACAAACTCTACCAGATCTACGGAGAGCCAAATATTGTGTGTCAGGCACCTCAACCTCCGTCGGTTGAGGCTCCACTTCCTCCGGTTCGCCAACATCAGAACTGGTACTAGTGCCAACTTGAGGACTCTCATCGGTGTCATCTTGAATTTCTTCAAGATAGACTTGCCTCCCAATGACCTCTATAGATATAAGCTCCCTCTCAAGGAAGACCACCATTTGAGCAACAAATACCTTGTTCTCATATGGTTTGTAAAACAAATATCCCATAGAGTTAGTTGGGTAACCAATGAAAATAGCTCTGGGTTCAAGTTTGGTTTAGCCTCACGTCTTACGTAGGCCTCGTAACCCTAGAATTTGAGATAAGCAAGAGAAGGAGCTCTTCCATGCCACATCTCAAAAGGTGTACTTGTAACCTTTTTTGTTGGTACAAGGTTCATGGTCCTAAAAACGGTTTCCAAATAACCCCAAAAACTAATGGATAGCTTCGTTCGACTCATCACAAGCCGAAACCATATCCCAATGATGTTTGGTTCCTCCGCTCAGCGACCTTATTTAATTGTGGTGTCGTGGTTGGAGTAAATTTTGAATTAATCCCACAATCCCTACGATGATCGCAAAACTCAGAACTAATATACTCACCACCCCTATTGGATCTGAGAATCTTAATACGCTTGCCCAATTGGTTCTATACTTCATTTTGGTACGTCTTAAACACCTCAAAGGTTTCAGACTTATGTTTAATCAAGTAAACATAACCATATCTATCGAAATCATCAGTAAAAGTAACGAAGTACTTCCAGTTGTTTCTTGTAGTATAACACATATCCGTGTGAACGATATTCAACAAGTCTTTGCCCCTCTCACTAACGCCGGTGAAGGGTGTCTTAGTCATCTTGCCTAATAAACAAGAATCGCATACGTCGTTTGACCTGTGATCAAACGATTCCAAAATCCCATTTGCTTGGAGTTTGGCGGCACGTTTCTTGTTTATATGGCCATGATGGCTATACCACAATGACAACTTATCCAAACCATCTTTGGACTTAGAATCAATATTCATGATTGATACATTACTATTCAAACACACACTTGTTTCATAAATACCATGACAAGGGTAAGCCTTCAAACACAGAGTGAAGAGCAAACATTAACCAGAAAGGCCCGAAAGAAAGGCGAGATCCACACTCCCAATCCGCACCACAGGACCACCTCCTTGTTCCCCATTATCAGGTCCAACACTCCAGCACCCAGAACCCTACTTCCTTTTAGCACCTGCACAATATTACAAATGTGAGTGCCACAACCGGTATTAAAAACCAGCCGTTAGAAATTGCGATGTTGTAGAGTTCAATTATAAACATACCTGAGGTACCAGCTCCCTTCGACTTGACTTACTTGATCTCCTCAAATCACTTTGGGCAAGAACGCCGCCAATGCCCCTTTTCCTTGCCGTAGAAGCACTCGGCTTCTAAAGGGTCCTCTGCTTGCGGAACCAGACCTTTCCCTTACCCTTTAGGGCCGGGTTTGAGTTACGCTTCAGTTCACCAACCTTACCCTTTCCCTTTCCCTTTCCCTTCACAGGGAAAGCAACCTTCCTTTTCTTGGTCCCGCCTTCCTAGATAGCTAAGACGGAAGCGGTAGAGGTGGAAGGCTTATTGGCCATGTTAGACTCTACCGTCTTCAGCATGCCATGAAGCTCCATGAGGGTTTTGTCCATACTATGCATATGATAATTCCATATGAATTGCGAGTATGAACCGGGCAGGGATTTGAGGATAATTTGAACCGAGGGGAAAACCCATCCTCCGGGAGAGGCTCCTAGATGGCCCACATCTTTTGTTCATACCTAAGGGCTATCCTTAGTTGCATGAACCAATCCATGAATTTTTGGCCATCGAGCTTAGCCTTCTCGACGAACAACTTAAAGGAAATAGAGTTCGATGAAGTTGAAGCAGTGTTATTGTTGGTTGCCATCTAAAAAATAGAGTACCAATTTTAGTTGTCAAATCCATGTAAAATAATTACCCAAATAGTTTATGAAATCCAATTATTTAACAAGGCTAATAACCATATTTCACTTTTCCTCGTGACGGGTTTACCACGGATCACGAAGCAAGTTATTTAGGATGGTAACCATTTTACCGATTACAACCATTTTGCAACTCTTAGATCCTTGCGGGACCCTTCGACATCTATTATGTCTAAGGCATGTTTGATCCCTTGCTACACCAACTCCGTTGCTATCCTCAAATGACTCGGCTAGAGCTCGATGCCACTCAAGTGTTACAAAAGAATTTGTAAGTCGTCCATCAAGACACACGTTGGTACTCTCGATCAATAATTGGCTCGTGCTAAAGCTCGACAATCAATATTGCGAGTTGCCACACTCACCTTCCATATAACTCCACAAGGAATGACTCATGCTAAAACTCGACAATCATCCAAGTTTCGTTATATTTGGGTGGTGTCGTCTTACGGATGGCGCGTGACTTACTTTTGAAAAACGGGTTTTACTTTTTCTGTTTAAACCATTTTTAACTCGTTTGGCAAATTAACAAATAAGTGATAAAACCATTTTTGACCACTTTTAATATAATACCATTTTTATATTAATGTTGTTAATTCTATGCGCTACTTTTTTGAAAAAGTGCAACCCACTTACAATATAAAATATTAAATCCTATACGTTTTGCCTTGTAAGACTAACTTTCTCTTTCCATGCTTGTACTTTAAGCAACAGCCGTGCTTCTTTCATATTTGACTTTACCAAGTATAGAGTTACCAGCCATACTTAGTTGTTGAAACAAATATTCGAGGTCTTCATCTTCTAAAGTATCTTTCTCCTTTTTTAGAGGATAAGATCAATCCTTTTTGTTTCGTACTTGATCCAAAAAGAGCTTTAAAATTTTACAAACAAAGATCTAAAGGCATAATAGAACAACACATGTCCTGCCTTTGACTTAAGAACATTATAGAGTAAAACAGTGAGCTAATATGACATTTTACTCGACTCAATTAACAAAATATATTAAGTTCTTAAAGATTGCTCAGCCAAAGGAGATGATCAGTTTATCATTTTACAAGGACTCGGTTGATAACAGATGCTCAGTTGATCATAGAGATGCTCAGTTGATCAAATAGTTATACTAAAAAATAATGTAAGCTCATTTATCTAGATGATCAGTTGATCAAGTATGATTAGGTGATCATTCAAAGAGATAAGCTTATGTAAGACAAAGACTTATGTTTTGTAAGACTTACTTAGCCGATGCAGGGAGCCCTCAGTTGATCAATTTGTTTACGTTGAAGGTGCTCAGCTAATAGTTGTAATTTCTCAGCTAATGGTCCTCTGCACTTGATCTTTTCTAATTAGGTATCCTCAGTCCATGTCCTTCGGCTGATACTTAGTAGAGGGGCTGATCCTCAGCTAATGTTCCATATTTATTGAAATTCTTCTTTCTGATTCAAATAACACATGTTTGAATACTTTCTAAGTCATACTGAATGTATGGTTTGGTTATCATTAAATCCTATATATTTCAATAGACAAAGTTAATTATTGGAGTGAAATAATTATCTCTCCAACAGCACATACATAAACCATTTTTATAAATCTTTGTGTTTTAATATATTTTGAAATATTATCTACCATGTGATTTCCTATATATCCATGCAAGAAATATATATGTAAAACACAACCACGCATATAAATATCAAATCCGGTAACATGCCCAAAATCCTATAAAGTTTCCCCGTGAGGCATACGAGGAAAACAAGGTCATTTAAGGACAAAACAAAAGATCCTCGTCGTGTGGGCTCCTCCGAATTCGGCATCTCCATTAGCACTCTGGGTTCGACTCACCAAGACATCACCGCCGTGAATCCCGATGGCTAAAATTAATCCATTATTCTAAATACAAATACATAGCAATAACGAAACAGCACGCGGGCCACGGTCCTAATAAACTATTACAAGTACAAAGAATAAAATAAACGGCATGCAAGCCGCACCACCCATAAATAAATTACATCAAATATGACACGCACGCCAAAACCAAAACAACCATCCACAACAACACATAGGGCAATAGGCATCTAATGTTACCGAACAACATAAAGAAACACAACCAAAGCATATGGTGTGTCACTCAAAACCCATGTCTAATATATATTTTGATCAAGATTGATAGCAAAAAACTTAAGGTACAAATGGCAATCCTTGTACATATGCATTGGTAATTTTAATACCAAGTTTAAAATTACATATTCATATATACATCTATAGATATATGTTTTTATGCACTTAATGCCAAGCCATAGAAACATATTAACATAGAAATAAAAATACAATGGGATACGACTAGATCCAAGACTAGTCCAATAATGGTCAAAACTAGATTTTTAAGATTTTCAAAATTTTGTTTCAAAAACCATATTTTGGCCAAAACATGATGGGCACAGGCATGCCCTATGAAGGATACGGGCGTGCCCACCAGTGTGCCAGCTTACATTTTAACCCTTAACCAGCGCGGCCCGTACTCCGACTGGCACGGCTATGCCTTGGCCGCCGGCACGCTCCATACCTAAAAAGGTACCGCCGTGCCCGGTCGCCAGAATACCATTTTTGATAGAAATTCTAGTTTTCAAACCTAAATGTGCAAAGCCATATTAGAGATGGCTCTGATACCACTGATAAGTGTTAGTGGTTCAGCGAAAACGTAACGGGAGCATAAAAGGTTTAAAAATAATTTTTCAAGAACCAGAATACTCACCCAATGGACCATGACTCTAACCATGACAAAGCAACAAGCATAAAGAGTAAGAAAGCAGAAGTATACCCTTGAGCTAGTCTTCCTCCTTGATCCGGATTTGAGCCGTGGTAGTGTTATACACAAAAGAGTGTATCTCTAAAGTAGTCCACACCAAGTGCTCCTTAATTCCTTCTTGCTATTGAAATGGTAAGCCTACCAAGACACCAACAATGGTCTTGCACTCCTTGTTCCACAAAGCCTTGTTAAGAAGAGTGTTAGAGAGAGTTATTTAGCCACCAACAAATCAAGTATGTAACCATGATACCTTAGACTCATTAGGCACTTATAGATCCTCACAAATCAGTTCAAATTCATGACCATAAAGGCTAGGATCAGTTACACCATTAACACACATTTAATAGACATAAAAGACTAGTTAAAGAGGTTGTTATAGTGAAGGCACGGCCGTGCCAGCCCCACCAGTCACACCTAAGTCACGCCCAACTTGGGCTTGTGCCTGGCCCTAGGCACGGCCGTGCCTCGGTTCATTATAACCATTTTCTGTTTTTCTCTCTCCTTTGACTAGCGGTGATGCAGGAACCAATACTTGGCGTGTGACCTAATAGGCCTTGCTTCATCAGCAATGTCACCAACTCGTGTGTGTTAGCGGGCATAATCCAACACTTTCATTCTTGCATTCTCTTGAAAAGTGTCCCATCTTGTGGCATTTGTAGCACTCAACCTTGCTTTTATCAAAACAAGCATTTTCCTCTCTTTTCAAAGCAAAATTTCTTCTACCAGTTTTTTTGAATGAAACGTTTAGCCCTCATAGTGAGCATAGCCATTTTCTACTTGATATACATCTCTTCCTAGTTATCTAGTTATTCTGATCTAGATCACCATTAGTCGGTGAAGAATGCACATGACTAGTGTGACATCCGTCACCAAAATCGGTTAACTAGTTTAGGCTCTCAAATTGTTATTAGGTTTCATGCGTTTAATTTCCCTTGAAATTCTAAAAATCCAAATAAGTGATGAGTATTAGATGGTATATCCTCTTTACGCACTATTCAGACCATGACACTTATATAATCCTATAGTTACATGCCTAAAGTGTGAAACAAATTCGTTACATGCACCTTGAATGCACATTAGGGTGACACAAGCTCAAGTACTAAATAGAGCTCATGAGAATAAAAGTACAATTCTTGGAACAGTTGTTATAGGTACATAAACTCTATTGAGACTCGAATAATTTTAAAGAAGATTAATACACTAACAAGCAACCGTATGACATCAAAATTAAAGTAATAGTAATAATAACACAACGAATAAGTTGGCACTACAAACCAAAATAATAAAACTCTAAAACAACTCCTAAAATTTAATAACTTAGAATACTAATATGAATTGTAACACATGGCAAGTTTAGGTGCACCACTTGCACCCCTTTTTCTTTTATCCTTATCAAGACTAAATCATAATAAAAAACATATATACCTATATATGTAGTACCTAAATCGGCCAAGGGAAGAAAAAAAAGAGGGAAAAGAGGAGCCTTTTCTTTCCATTCAAAATTTGAAAGATATATGTACAAATAGAAACTTAATCACCCATTAATCTTGCATCCATTCCTAAATAAACCTCCTATCTTCCTTCACAAGCCATCACCTCCTTCTTCACTCTCAAAATTCTTCCTCCATCCTCCATCCTCTCCTCTCTTTGATTTTTCTCTTCAAAACACAAGGAATCAAGCAAGAAATCAAGAAGAGAACATAAGAAATTCGGGTGTTAAGGTAAGAACTACAAATCTCTACACCTTCTTCCTCTTTATGTATTTAATTGAAAACTCTAAGTGATGAATATAAAAGAAAAATGTAAGAAACAATACACGCATATATAAAAGAATGATTTTGATGAACAATAAGCAAAACACAATCAAAAGGCTAAACCTTGTTACTAAAAGATGAGGAATATCAAATCCAGAATCTCACAGAAACTTTGGGTCGTGTTTAAGAGGTCATAACTTGGGTAATTCGTGGACTTTTATTTCGTATTTTAAGTCTAAAAAATGTAATTTGAGTCTAATTTCTACTCCAATTGGTCTCATCTCAAAATGATATCGTTTGATCATCCAAACAAATTAAAACATTTTGTTGCGCAAATCTGGATTATTGGGACAGAAGCATAGTTAATTTATCCGCACTATAAATCACTTATTTTTATGAATAACACCGTGATATTCATACAAGACAAAGCTTTGCGTGTATATGGAGTTCTGTAAAAATTTTAGAAATTAATTAGTTCGTTTACTATTTTAAATAGAAATAAAATTTTTGTCACGTAAACAGTGGTATTTTCGGGTTAGTCGATTATCACGAATTTATTTTAATATAAAAGTAAAGGAATAAATTCTGGAAAAAATCAGGGTTTCATCTAGAGACATGGAAGTACATTTCATAAAAATTTAGGAATTTAACTAGGTTATTTAGAGGGGTTTAAAAATACAAAATTGGACTACAAATTCTGCCAGAAAACTACTTGAATCCTAAAAAGTATTTCTAAAAGCATTAAAATAAAATAATGGGATTTATAACAAATCTAAATGATAATACAACTATACCTTACATAAGAACGGAATTATTCGAAGTATTGGATACAATACAAGAGCAATCTATCAAAGTTAGATTGCTACCTAAGAGTTTCACACCATAGGAACTAATGTCATGAAACCTATTGTAGATCTCTGAGCGGAATACATCTCACTAGCTACTACCAACACTCAAGGTGAGTACTCGTGGCCCCTTTTGCATGTTTTTCTCGGGGGAAAATGACACTCAATGAACTGCTTTATTTTTCATGCCATGAATTGAAATTCTTTTCTTTTTGACAACTTGGATTATGTGTTACATGCTTGTGTGAACCCGATGATGGGTTAAGTCAATTAAACTAACCCGATGATGGGTTAAGTCAATCAAACTAACTCCGTGATGGGTTAAGTCAATAAAACTAACCCCGTGATGAGTTAATTCAATCAAATGAACCCGGTGATGGGTTAAGCCAATTGAATTCAAATTTACCCAACTTAGTGCTCCAGCTGGTAGGCCTTGTTGGATGACAAATATCTATGGGACATTGTGCTCCGGTTATCAATATTCACATTGGACATTGTGGTCCGGTTATCATTATTCATGTTGGACATTGTGGTTCGGTTATCAATATTCATATCGGACATTGTGGTCCAGTTATCATTATTCATTTTGCGAGTATGTGTTACACTATATCCATTGTCAAACTATTGTATACACAGCAAATCAATTATTTTGTTTAAACCTGCGAGCTCACCGACCATTGTGTTGACATTTTTAGAGTGTTCATTTTCAGGTAATACTAACGCTAACACTTAAGGAGGCTAGAAGATTCTAGACGGACCTTAGTGTGACTCATAGCGAGAACCGAACTATTAATATTAAGTTGTGATGTGGGTGTTTGTTAACACTTCAAATTGTTATATGGTTTTGGGTTTGTCGCTCATATACTTGACCCGGGTTGTGGGGTTTACATTCGCATGATCATTTACTTTCGTTGATTGTCTATGTTGCCGTGGAACCGACTTAACACGGCACAAGACTCCTCTTGTGTGGGGGAAACGTCGTGACATGTTGGATTAATTGCATTTAGTGATTTTCTCTATTTTATATTAATGTGTTATGACGATCCACTCCGTCACACTTCGCGATTCCGCCTTGGCGGGGTGTGACAGATTGGTGTCAGAGCCAGGTTATAGAGAATTAGGTGGGTTGACCTAGACTATAACCTAAGTACCTCATGTAGTTGCATAATAGGAACTACATGTGCATGCTATTTCATTTCGTGAATTCTCACGCTTCAGCCATATCGGCTATACCGCGGACAACACCCTTCAGAATTTTAACCTCCGTTAATTATACTACCTAGGAAACGATGGTACGCACAATTCGAACCCCTACCCGCTCTGAGTTGACGATCGGCTCCTTAAAAAGGAAACTCCAGGAAAGAGATGAACAAATCCAAGAACAAGAGAATGAAATACGTCGACTCAAAATAGTAATGCAATCGGTCGGGGTGATTCAAACAATGGACGGGCGACACTACGTGCCCGAACATGAGGCGACGATTCGTCCTCAATACGCCCCTCTCGGTCACCCGGAGTCCGTACCGGCAAGGTACGAGGATCCATACGAAAGATTGAGAGTGGTGGGGGAGAATGGTACCGACCATCAACTTCAAAATCAAGTGAATGTACTAAAAGAGAGGGTGGATCGCCAAACAAGGGAACAAATGCCACAAGGACAAAGGATTATGGAGCTAGAAGAAAGGCTCAATGCACAAATGGAACTAATAGAATTACTAAGGGGAGCAGAAGGAGATTCCGAAGAAGACCCTGAGGAAGACCCCGAAGTGGATTCCGGGGAACTTACCAACGAATAGCGAGTGCCTATCTTAGATATTATTATGCCTATTTGATTTATTAACAATATTTTATTTATCTTCCATAAGCTTTGTACGGTTTTCGAACCACTAAGGTTAAGCATAAATAAAGAGGCGAGTTATTTAATTTACGTCTAACACGCATTGTTTAGTTACAAATTTCCGTGCAACCCAAGCATACATGCAAAGCCTCTTCGAATGACTATGTGCAAGTATTTGTTTATTTTTATATGTTGTTAGAAAATAAAGGGAAGGGTTGTGTGAGCACCTCTAATAATGTATGATTCAAAATCATATAGACTTAGAATTTTTGACCTAGCTTTACTGCATGTTCTCGTTTGATGTTGCCTTAGAGTAGGGCCAATAATTCGAATGACTATGTGATCTAGTGTCATACATGGCCAAGTGTTCATAACTACCTAGACCTATAGGAAGTAGAGTATCGACCTGTGTTAGTGAATCGGGATGATTAGTAGTGCCTTAAGGAGACTTGTGATAAGTATGGATGCATTGCGCCTGATCACCGCCATGCACACGTACCTAGCACGAGGACACTTAAAGCATTGTGAAGCATACTATTTCACAGACTACAATTTCAGGTTAAGATAGTGCATGATAGACCGATATCTATAACTACACGGTAGAAAGTAGCCAAGTGTTGTGACACATGTACAAAATACTAAGAGTAACGATACCCATGATTTGTCTTCCGGTTAAATTATGTACTTACCTTCGTATATAACATACCTCCAAGAAGATCTAACCGCAACATAGGTCGTGGTGCCGGTAACAGTGGTGCTATAAATGATAACAACGATAACCCCAAACATTGTTGACCTTATAGCCTAGCAACTACAACCCCTAATTAACAACCTAGGTAATCAACATAACAACGGTGGTGGAGATGATAACACAAACCTTAGTGGTGTTGAAGTTAACAAAATGGGGAACGTCCGAAATGACAATAAGAAAGCTAGAGTAGCAACAGGATTCGTGGCGGCTAACCCTGCAAAGACGGAGTATGCGGGCCAGGCACCGAAGTGTGCCAAAAATATAATTATCACTATTTTCAGAATGTGCCATGTTGTAACCGCTTAGGTCACTATGCTAAGGACTGTAGGACCAGGGCAAAATGATAGCGCTAGTGAATACGGTGAACCCAGCAAGTAATCGAGGAGATTGTTTTGGATGTGGAAGTACCGACCAATACATAAATGCATACCCCAAACTAAATAGAGCACATGCTCAAGGAGGAAACCGTCCAAATCAACCATTGGCCATAGAAGGAAATCGCAATCAAGATAACAATGGAAATCAAGCTCGTGGGAAAGCATTTGTTTTGGGTGCAAACGAAGCCCGCCTAGACCCAAACATTGTGATGGGTACATACTCTTTAAACAACTACTATGCTACTATTTAATTGATTATGGTGCTGATTATAGCATTAGTTCCACTAGATTCGTGACTTTAGTGGATATGAAACCTAGTAACCCAGACACTAGTTATTTGATAGAGATAGCTAAGGGGTTGAAACCAGTAAGGTTATTCGTGAGTGTAACTTGGAATTGGAAGGTGTTTCATTTAGCATAGGTTTGATACCTTTTGGACATGGAACTTTTAATGTGATTGTGGGGATGGAATGGTTGTCAAAATACAAGGCCGAAATCATTGCCATGAGAAGATAGTCCGAATTCCCCTACTTTACGGCAAAGTGCTTAAGACCCGAAGGAGAGTTGAAGCATTCTATGAGTACGAAAACGGAGGAGAAGAAACTCGAAGACATCTCAGTATTCCGAGACTTTCTGGAAGTATTTCCAAGGAATGATGACCTATTCGATCAACTACAAGGCTTGTGAAATTTCTCCAATATAGACCTTTGTTCCGGCCACCAGCAATTGAGAATACGTGAGGTAGACATTCCAAAGACCGCATTTAGGACTCGCTATGCACACTTTGAGTTCACTGTTATGCCTTTCGGATTAACTAACACACCCGCGGAGTTCATGGATTTGATGAACCGCGTATGCAAATCATTTTTGGATAAGTTTATCATTGTCTTATTCGATGACATTTTGATCTATTCCAAGGCTAAGGAAGGATACGAAGTGCATTTGAGATTAATTATGGAGTTACTTGTGAAGGAGAAGTTATATGCCAAATTTTCGAAATGCGAATTTTGGTTGCAGGAAGTACATTTTCTCGGTCACGTGGTTAATGACAACGGAATTCATGTGGACCCCAGTAAGATTGAGGCCATAAAGAAATGGAGAAACCCTACGACACCCTAAGAGATCCGCTCATTCTTAGGATTGGCAGGCTATTACCGATGATTCATCAAGAATTTTTCAAAGACCGCCAAGCCTCTCACCTTACTAACCCAAAAAGGATAAGAGATTTTATTGGGACAAAGGACAAGTATAAGCTTTTCAGACGCTAAAGGACAAGTTATGCAACGCTCCAATACTGACTCTGCCGGAAGGACCAGATGACTTTGTAGTGTATTGTGACGCATCAAACCAGGGTTTAGGATGCGTATTGATGCAGCGGGGCAAAGTAGGTGCTTATGCCTCTAGACAACTAAAGATTCACGAGGAAATTTATACCACAGATGACCTAGAGTTGGGTGCGGTGGTATTGCGCTCAAAATTTGGAGACACTACCTATATGGGATGAGAAGCATCGTTTACACCAACTATAAGGGCTTACAGCACATCTTCGATCAGAGGGAGTTTAACATGATATAGAAAACGTTGGGATGAACTCTTCAGTGACTACGATCATGAGATTCGTTATCACCTGAGTAAGGCTAATGTAGTAGTTGATACGCTAAGTAGAAAAGAAAGGGTCAAACGTAGACGAGTTCGAGCAATGAGCATAACAACACAATTGGGAATAAAGGACAAAATACTAGAAGCACAAATTGAAGCGTCTAAGGACCTAACTGCTCCGGTAGAGCTACTTCGGGGTCTAGACAAACAATTGAGGAAAAGAAAAGACAATGGATTGCATTTCATGGAATGAATTTGGGTTCCAACAACGGGAGGTGTGAGAACCTTGGTGGTGAATGAAGCTCACAAGTCAACATATTCCATCCACCCAAGAGCGGACAAGACGTATCGTGACCTAAGAGACATGTATTGGTGGTCTGGTATGAAGAAGGACATGGCTACTTATGTTAGCAAGTGTCTTACCTGCTCAAAAGTAAAGGTTGAACATTCAAGACTCTCAGGACTATTGTAGCAGCCGGAGATCCCGGAGTGGATATGGGAAAAACATAACTAGGGGCCTTGTTACAAAATTGCTCAGAACTAGTAGTGGACATGGTCCGATTTGGGTTATCGTGGATAGAATGACAAGGACAGCTCATTTTCTAGCGATCCATGAGGATTACAAGAGGGGTAAGCTAGCAAGGATTTACAACAACGAGATCATGGCAAGGCCATGGGGCTTGTATTTATTATATCTGACCGAGATAGACGAGTTACATTGCTATTTTGGCAAACACTGCACAAAACTTTGGGAACAATACTAGAAATGAATACGGCTTGCCATCCACAAACCGATGATCAAAGCGAGCGTACAATCCAGAGTTTAGAAGACATGCTTATAGAGTGTGTGATCGATTTCAGAGGAAGTTGGGATACTCATCTACCTTTAATTAAGTTCTCCTATAATAACAGTTTCGCACGAGTATTAAGTGCACCTCGTTTGAGGCAAACCGCAACTGGGGAAAAGTCAGTTAATAGGACCGGAAATTGTACAAGAGATGACCGAAAAGATATTTCAAATCAAGGAAAGACTTAAGATTGCAAGAGATCGCCACAAGAGTTACGCCGATAATCGGAGGAAACCCTTAGAATTTAGTATCGGTGATCGAGTACTACTAAAGGTATCACCATGGAAAGGTGTGGTGCGCTTTGGGGTGAAAGCAAAATTAGCACCAAGGTACGTGGGACCTTTCGAGATCGGTGAACGTATCGGCCCAGTGGCTTATAAGTTAAGAATACTACCAGAACTCAGTGGTATACATGATACGTTTCACGTACCCAACCTGAAGAAACGCTTGGCAGATGTGGATCAGCATGTACCGTTGGAGGAAATCAAGATAGACTCTACTTTGTTTTTTGTGAGAAATTTGTAGAAATTCTAGACCGGGAGGTCAAGCGTCTAAAAAGGAGTAAAATCCCGATAGTCAAGGTCCGATGGAACTCGAAACGAGGACCAGTTTACTTGGGAACGGGAGGACCACATGAAGTCCAAATACCCATACCTATTCGATCCGATAAGCTCTAGTAGAAGTACAAACTGAAATTTCGGGACAAAATTCTTTCAACTGGGGGATGCTGTGACATCCGTCACCAAAACCGGTTAACCAGTTTAGACTCTCAAATTGTTATTAGGTTTCATGCGTTTAATTTCCCTTGAAATTCTAAAAATCCAAATAAGTGATGAGTATTAGAAGGTATATCCTCTTTACGCACTATTCAGATCATGACACTTAGATAATCCTATAGTTACATGCCTAAAGTGTGAAACAAATTCATTACATGCACCTTGAATGCAAATCAAGGGTGACACAAGCTCAAGTACTAAATAGAGCTCATAAGAATAAAAGTACAATTCTTGGAACAGTTGTTATAGGTACATAAACTCTATTGAGACTCGAATAATTTTAAAAAAGATTAATACACTAACAAGCAACCGTATGACATCAAAATTAAAGTAATAGTAATAATAACACAACAAATAAGTTGGCACTACAAACAAAAATAATAAAACTCTAAAACAACTCCTAAAATTTAATAACTTAGAATACTAATATGAATTGTAACACATGGAAAGTTTAGGTGCACCACTTGCACCCCTTTTTCTTTTATCGTTATCAAGACTAAATCATAAAAAAAGAACATATATACCTATATATGTAGTACCTAAATCGGCCAAAGGAAGAAAAAAAGAGGAAAAAGAGGAGCCTTTTCTTTCCATTCAAAATTTGAAAGATATATGTACAAATGGAAACTTAATCACCCATTAATCTTGCATCCATTCCTAAATAAACCTCCTATTTTCCTTCACAAGCCATCACCTCCTTCTTCACTCTCAAAATTCTTCCTCCATCCTCCATCCTCTCCTCTCTTTGATTTTGCTCTTCAAAACACAAGGAATCAAGCAAGAAATCAAGAAGAGAACATAAGAAATTCGGGTGTTAAGGTAAGAACTACAAATCTCTACACCTTCTTCCTCTTTATGTATTTAATTGAAAACTCTAAGTGATGAATATAAAAGAAAAATGTAAGAAACAATACACGCATATATAAAAGAACGATTTTGATGAACAATAAGCAAAACACAATCAAAAGGCTAAACCTTGTTACTAAAAGATGAGGAATATAAAATCCAGAATCTGACAGAAACTTTGGGTCGTGTTTAAGAGGTCATAACTTGGGCAATGCGTGGACTTTTATTTCGTATTTTAAGTCTAAACAGAATTAATTTGAGTCTACTTTCTACTCCAATTGGTCTCATCTCAAAATGATATCGTTTGATCATCCAAACAAATTAAAACATTTTAGTGCGCAAATCTGGATTATTGGGACAAAAGCATAGTTAACTTATCCGCACTATAAATCACTTATTTTGATGAATAACATAGTGAGATTCATACAAGACAAAGCGTTACGTGTCTATGGAGTTCTGTAAAAATTTTAGAAATTAATTCATTCGTTTACTATTTTAAATAGAAATAAAATTTCTGTCACGTAAAACAGTGGTATTTTCAGGTTAGTCGATTATCACGAATTTATTTTAATATAAAAGTAAAAGAATAAATTCTGGAAAAAATCAGGGTTTCATCTAGAAACATGGAAGTACATTTCATAAAAATTTAGGAATTTAACTAGGTTATTTAGAGGGGTTTAAAAATACAAAATGGGACTACAAATTCTGCCAGAAAACTACTTGAATCCTAAAAAGTATTTCTAAAAGCATTAAAATAAAATAATGGGATTTATAACAAATCTAAGTGATAATACAAGTATAGCTTACATAAGAAAGGCAATATTCAAAGTATTGGATACAGTACAAGAGCAATCTATCAAAGTTAGATTGCTACCTAAGAGTTTAATACCATAGGAACTAATGTCATGAAACCTATTGTAGATCTCTGAGAGGAATACATCTCACTAGCTACTACCAACACTCAAGGTGAGTACTCGTGGCCCCTTTTGCATGTTTTTCTTCGGGGAAAATGACACTCAATGAATTGATTTATTTTTCATGCCGTGAATTGAAATTCTTTTCTTTTTGATAACTTGGATTATGTGTTACATGCTTGTGTGAACCCGGTGATGGGTTAAGTCAATTAAACTAACCCGATGATGGGTTAAGTCAATCAAACTAACTCCGTGATGGGTTAAGTCAATCAAACTAACCCCGTGATGAGTTAAGTCAATCAAATGAACCCGGTGATGGGTTAAGCCAATTGAATTCAAATTTACCCAACTTAGTGCTCAAATATCTATGGGACATTGTGGTCCGGTTATCAATATTCACATTGGACATTGTGGTCCGGTTATCATTATTCATGTTGGACATTGTGGTCCGGTTATCAATATTCATATTGGACATTGTGGCCCGGTTATCATTATTCATTTTGCGAGTATGTGTTACACTATATCCATTGTCAAACTATTGTATACACGGCAAATCAATTATTTTGTTTAAACCTGCGAGCTCATCAACCATTGTGTTGACATTTTTAGAGTGTTCATTTTCAGGTAATACTAACGCTAACGCTTAAGGCGGCTAGAAGATTCTAGACGGACCTTAGCATGACTCATAGCGAGAACCGAACTATTAATATTAATTTGTGATGTGGGTGTTTGTTAACACTTCAAATTGTTATATGGTTTTGGGCTTGTTGCCCGTATACTTGACCCGGGTTGTGGGGTTTACATTCGCACGATCATTTACTTTCGTTGATTGTCTATGTTGCCGTGGAACCGACTTAACACGGCACAAGACTCCTCTTGTGTCAAGGAAACGTCGTGACACGTTGGATTAATTGCATTTAGTGATTTTCTCTATTTTATATCAATGTGTTATGACGATTCTCTCCGTCACACTTCGCGATTCCGCCTTGGCGGGGTGTGACAACTAGGCACAAAAGCTTCTAATATAGCTTATCTATAACTATCATCCCTAAAATAAAGGAATTCATCATTATCATGTTTAGCAATTTTAATTCTGTTTTTTTTCAATACCAGCATTAACTTCTTTAAACAGTAGTAACTTTGTTGTAGCAGTATCAACTTTGTACTAGCGGTAGTAAATTTGAATACTACTAGTATAAACTTTAAACACCCGTACTAACTACAAGAAAATAATATTATCATCATTCATCAGTATTATCTTTCAAAACAACTTTTGATACCCCAACATATAATAACAACCATATGGTATTTATCAAAAATACAACCTTTGTTGTGTATGTCCACCGTTGATGAAGATTTTGATCTCTAAGGAACCATGTGTAGCTTCCTCCAAGGTTTCTAGACTTAGCAAATGATCACAATACCAAAAGCTTGCTAGCACCTTCAACCCTTTCCATCAGTAACAAGCTAGTAACAATAAGAACACATTTTCTATCTTTTACTACTACTAGTGGTGGAATATGTATAAAACTAGTGGAAAAAAACAAGTTAAATGAAAAGGAACAACAATCATAGTGTGTTCTAACTACAAAGGAAAAACCTCAGAGCACAAGGAGTGTATCAAACAAGTGCACTAACGACAAATGCATACAAAGAACACCTTTGAAGAGCAACAACCATGAACTAGCTTATAGGGATGTCCCTCCTTTGGCCCATCCAACACAATGAAGAGAAGGGGGGCCCTTTTGTTCTTTGTTACTTTCTTCAAACAACCACATTTTCAAGGTGGTGATGCAACTAGGCCCCTCCTTTGATTTGTCTATGCATTTACAATTTCTTTTAATCAAATTAAAAAGAATAATGCAAGTGTTGGTAACTAGTTTTATATAGGGTGTGTTCGGCAACGGGCTTACGGGGGATTATAGACGCTTGGGATTCTAGTTTTCATAATCCCCAGCCCTCTTCGGGTGTTAAAATCTGGAGGGGATTATTAAAAATATAATCCCTCATAAGCTCCAAAAATAAAAGCCTTTTCAAGTAGCTTATGGCTTGAGCTTGTGATTGTTAATTAATCATCCCCAGCACCAGCCTCTTTCATCAAACACACCCAGAACGTATTACTAGTATATGATTTATAAAAAGCATGCACAAATATATAAACTACAAGTTACTTACTTTTAACTTGAATATTTAAATATATATAGCTTATATGTATGTGTATGTGTATTGTATAACATATAACTAGTATATGTTTTATAATACCATACACATATATCTACAAACTGCAAGTAACCATTTAGTTGTAACTTGAAGATATATATATATATATATATATATATAGGGTTAGGATCAATATAGGCACCCCCTTATATAAAGTCCCTAAAGGCTTAATATTGACTCTTAGATCTGAGAATGGATGAACATGATTAATTAAAGGAAATTAAAATTTTAATCCTTAAAAAACTGATATTGGCTCCTCAAAATGGCAAAAACAACAACAACAAAACAAACAAAAATCCACTTTCCGCATATACTTACAAACACCACGTCCCTTTCTCCATATACGATTACCAAAACCATCCGTTTCTTCTTCCCCAACGAAATCAACGGTTTTGTTCTTCTCAAAGAAATCGAGGTTAGTTTATGATTATTTGACCTTGATTTCGATTATATATTGTTCATTCTTGTGTTGTAACTTTAACATCATCATTCTCAGTCATGAAAACGTTAAGAAGAAGCGGACGATTGGGCTCCGTTTTTTGAAAGTCTAAGCAAACAGATAACACAATCATAAACATAGATGATGAAGAAGTAAGAGGATCTGAAAATGCAAATCAATCGCCCATGATAGTTGACGATGCAACATGTACACACATAACAATATCACTCAACCCCTTAGTGTCGAAGATGCATGTGAAGATCAAAATCGGTCAATGGATGAAGGTATTATACTATTAAAATAGCAATTTATTTGGTAAAATGTCTCTGTTTTACCGTATTATATGATAATTTTTGTTTTTCATCATTTTGGGATTTTTTTTTATCATTTTAGAGTTTTTCATCATTTTCATGAGTGTACAGTTATTTATCATGATAAACCCTGATGTAGAGTTAGTTATCAATTTGATGATGAATTACAGTGTAATATACATAATCTTGAGACCACTAACATCATTTTCTTTAAGTTTCCATCATTTTCTTTATGTTTCCATCATTTTGATAATGTTACATAATTTTAGTATGTTTCCCTCATTAACATCATTTTCATCATTTTGATGCTTAAAGTAGGTAACATCATTTTCATTACGTTTCCATCATTTTTAGCATTTTCCATTATCTCTCAATACACCATTGATATACCCATAATAAACACCGATGTAGAGTTATTTATCATTTCCATACTATTTTCATCA
The DNA here is from genome assembly GCA_038502395.1 of Dittrichia graveolens. Lineage (NCBI taxonomy): Eukaryota > Viridiplantae > Streptophyta > Magnoliopsida > Asterales > Asteraceae > Dittrichia > Dittrichia graveolens. The sequence continues at coordinate 25,833,686 of JARJIL010000007.1, forward strand.
TTTTCACAAGTAAATATAACATCATCATTTTTTATGCTTAAAGTATGTAATGGAAATAATAAATGATGAATAACAATGCTTAACAGATGTTCATACAGTTTAAGGGTGTATAGTTATTTTATCATCTTCATACGGTTATAATTGGGTAAAAAGATAATTGGGTAAAAAGAGGTATTGGAACAGATAATTCTGCTAATTAGGAACATATTACATCATTTTGAAGTAAAAATAACAAATGTGATAAACATTATGTTTATCTTGTGTTTCAAAGGTATTATACTATTAAATAGAAATTTATTAGGTAAAATGTCTCAGTTTTACGGTATTATATGATCATTTTTGCTTTTCATCATTTTAGGATTTTTTTTATCATTTTAGGGTTTTTCATCATTTTCATGAGTGTATAGTTATTTATCATGATAAACCCTGATGTAGAGTTATTTATCAATTTGATGATGAATTACAGTGTGATATACATAATCTTGAGACCATTAACATCATGAAAACATCATTTTCATTATGTTACATCGTTTCATTATGTTTCTCTCATTTACATCATTTCATCATTTTGATGCTTAAAGTAGGTAACATCATTTTCATTATGTTTCATCATTTTTAGCATGTTTCCATCATTTTCAGGCTGATGAAGTTAAATATTTTTGAATATACCACTCATATAAACACTGATATAGAGTTATTTATCATTTTCATACTATTCCCATCATTTTCACATGATTAACCATGATGTAGACTTATTCATCATTTACAGAACAAAGTAAACATAACATCATCATTTTGATGCTTAAAGTAGGTAATGGTACTAATAAATGATGAATGACAATGCTTAACAACTATTTATCATTCCTATCATTTTCGGTATGTTTCCATCATGTAAGTAGCATTTTCATGTTGAAAGACAATGCTTAACAACTGTTATACACATGATAAACCCGTGATGTAGAGTTATTTATCAATTTGAGGTAGAGTTATATATGTTTTGTATCATTTTCATTATGTTACATAATTTCAGTATGTTTCCATCATTTCATTATGTTCCCATCATTTCATTATGTTTCCATCATTTACATAATTTCATTATGTTTGATACTTAAAGTAGGTAAAATCATTTTCATTATGTTTCCATCATTTTCAGCATGTGTCCATCATTGTCAACCGGATAAAGTTAAGTAAGTCTGAATACACGATATTTATCATTTTGAAATGGGCAAAATCCATTTAATACATAAAATGTGTTTAAAACACTTCATTCGAAAAACAAACAAAATAGGATATTAGTAAAACAAATAGGAAATAAACCCCCTAATCTAACCATTTTTCAAGATTGTAGTAATAATCAACTTGCTCCTCAATTGATTTGGTAACCTTGTCACGTAGTTCTTGGGTAGCAACAAGCATCGCCTTCCGATACTCCACTTGAGAAGCAATTTTGTCAAGACATCCCTTTTCAATAGCAGAAAACTCTTTGTAAAGGAGTTCAAATTTTCAATAATACTTTGTAAGTAGTCAATCTTCAACTGAATATCTGATGTCAGTATCTCTAAGTCTAGACTTATCCATTAAGGTCTGCTCATTGACGTCTTTCCTCAAATAAGATATGTCACTAAAACCCTTTTTGTTCTTACACTCGGAACGTGAATGAAATTCAGGAATATCCATATTTTATTTGGAAATGATGAAAAACTTTTTGTTCTTACAATTTCTCCTTCGATGGGTCAATATATAAAGACCACAGAGGTAGGCGAGAAGATGAATCGATAACACTTGATAAAATAAAATGCGGGAAAATTGAACACAAACCGCCAAAAAATTAAAAATAAAAAAATCCAAAAGAAAAGTCAACAACGTCAAAAATTCAACAATTTTAAAATAAAATAAATATATATAAAATTACCACATCCATCATTATGATAAAAGATCATCATTTTGAGAACATTCACATGTTATGTAGTGTGTAAATAAACCATGTTGATCATTCCTAACATTTTTAGGCTAACTATTTGAATGATAAACTGCATGAAAATGATGAAATAAATGACAAAATGCATGAAAATGATGATTCAATGATTAAAAAAATATTTAAGCACTATTTTCACCATGATCAAAAAGATTTATAACTAAATAAATATTTATATGATTTTGAAAATATTTGTGAAGATGCTCTGTAATGTCTCTATAAAAAATTTACCTTTCATTTTCGGACTATGTGTGCAGCTGCATCTGCGGATGACTTTGCGAACCTACCGTTATTGTCAATGAAGATTAAAAGTGAAAGAATGACAAAAGAATACATAAAAATGCTCCGACCATTTTATCAAGGCAGTCACCCCACCAATTTATACAGATGTGGAAAAGATTGAGTAAAGCAAGCAGAAATGCTATAAAGAATTTGGGTTTTGAGGGTGCATTGAAATGTTCCATTGGGTTGATACCTGATAGGTTGGGATACTAGGTTGTTTGACAACTTTGATACAACTAATCTAGCGATACATATAAATGGGGAGACTTCCAAGCTTACAAAAGAAGTAGTACATAATGCATTGGGATTCCCAATGGGAAAAATTAAAGTAGACGCCGTTACAAGAGCTGGTGTAGGTGACACATCAAAAGTACAAGCATGGAGAAAGTAATATCAAGCGCCGTCTAAAGGGGCACAGAATATAACTGTAAAGCAGGTAACTGACAAGTTGTTGTCGGACAAGGAGCAGGGGGAGATGTTCAAACTTAACGTTGTGGTGTTGATAATGACTTTGATGGGAGAAGGCATCAAGTGTGAAACAGTCAATTAAAAAATCCTCCCTGTATAACTAATGTTGAATAAATACCTTAGATGGACCGGTGCAGTTATGTCGTAGAATGTTCATAAAAATGCAACAGAAGTGGAACAAATATGACAAGAAATGCTAGTTTACTAGTCCATTGCTTCTACTTGTGGTAAGTTTTATACCTCGTTGTATAAATGATAAATTTAATCACTATTAGACAATGATTAATTGATCATTTTAATCCACAGCTATGGTTTTCAACAACCATCAAGAGGATCAAAAGAGAAAATAACATACTAACTCCCATAATACGTTACTGGACAACTGATAGATTAAAAGAGGTTGAACGAAAGGTTTTGTGAGGGTATGTCATAAGAAATAATAAAAGGAAGAAATTGGCAGTTTATAAAAGAGGTAAATACATTAGTGTACATTTAAGAATATTAAAAATAATTGTGTTCACATGAAATCAAATATACTTTACACATGATCCAGGAGTAAAGAAAATGAAGGAGAAGACAACCGATGGTGCCGAGAAGGAAACGGAAATAGTTATTTCAAAGAGACACATGAAGAAAACAAAAGGTAAAAAATGATTAAATAATGATAATACTTAATGAAATATTATTCTTCATGCATAAAATAGCATTGTATGTCTGTGAAGCATCAAGTAAGTTGAGGCTTGTGAGACGACCAAAGATCTAAAAGGATGGTACAACGCACAAGTTACCTCAGAAAACGACGAGAAATGTTGAAGATAATGTTGGAGATGAAGAGGCTAATACAGCGGATAGCAATCGCAATGATGACAACAATGATGCCTCTGGAGCAGGTATGGGATATGATATTGAACACATTCCAGACAAATTTAGACATGCATAGATATGTAAAACAAAGTTTACTTGCTAGGAAATGATAATTTTCGAAGATAATTAAAATGTTGAATTGAATGAAAATGCTAATCTGCCTACTACATGAAAAGATGACTTATGAAAGTGATGATTTGTCATATTAATCGCAATTTCAAAACGATGATAATGAATATCATTAGACTTTTGAATACCTACTACATGAAAATGATGACTTATGAAAATGATGATTTCAATTAATCTGTAATTTTGAATAACATTAGAAAGCTTATTTAGGTGCTCAGAAATATGGTTCGGTAGACATGGGACAAAATGAAGATGATAACGATGAAGATAATGAACATACGGAGGCATGTGACAAAGAAACCGAGGAGAATGAAGAGAGCCTGAACAGTGTCGATGTAAGATAAAACATGAGATAAAAAATAAATATAAATTGCATATAAAAATTTTAAATTTTCTAACTTTAATGAACACAGGATTTCATGGCTGAGATAAGAAGTTTATATAAACAACTTATTGACAAAAAACATCAGCTTACAGAAGTTATGTGAAGAGCTCAGTTCGAGTACCCGCTATCAAACGAGATACATGACCTGCTCCATCAACACCAACAATGACCCAAATCCTGGAGAGTACTCGGTGTATAAACATGGTTGACAAGGTAGTCGACCAACACCTTGGAAAAACCACTGTTCCTGAAGAATATGAATGGAATGTTTATTACGAGGAAAGTCCGCGAAAGAGAATGAAGTTGTATCATAAGACAAAACCTTGGAGCAAGGGATTGACACAAACACCCCTACCAGTCGTTGGAGTAAAAGACAAAGTTGTAGAGTCATTAAGTACTGGTGTTGCTTGTAAAAGTGTGGCTAAAAAGGAAACCGTTTCAGATGACACCCTGTTGGATATTAAAGAGGTGATGGACAAACTAGAAAAACTTAGAGAAGCGACAGAGTTGCATTCAAGGTTAGGTCTAGGATTCATAGACTTTGATCCTACCAAAAGTATATCGAAAGAAAATGTAGACAAGGAAGAGGATGAGAAGAAGAAGAAGAGGAATAGAAAACCAGCCGCAGCTTTGAAATCACCTTACAAGAACCAAGAAGTGAGCATGGGTGCCATCTCCACTGAATCAGAAAAAAAACTAACAGGTGGCTATTCTCGGGAGCTGGAGGAGAACAGTAAGTAGACACATGATTTACCAATGTAACATTACTTAAACTATATTCTAACAAAGTTCTATCACTTTCAGAGATGCCATATTTGAAACAGCCCATGGACTGGAACTACGAAGGGCATTAGCAGAAAGTTTAATATCGGGTTCTGATGTGCATGCTAGTGTGGTGGAGGCATGGGCATGCGTGCTAAGCAGTGAGGAAAATTACAAAGACAACAACACACCGAAACGTTTGTTTGGTTTCCTCACACAAATGGTATGTAGCTGTTAAAATGAAAATGTAAAAAAATGAATTGTCATACATTTTTATTACAAGCAAAATCAAAAAAATAAAAAGGCAGGGACTGTGGAAGAAAGGGCAAAAGAAGAGAAAGAAATACATATGCGGAGATACCCGGTATTTAGAGACATGGTGAACACAAGCCTGGTTACAAGCCCTTACAGTATAAAAACAGTTGACTTGGTAATACATCCAAACACCATTGAATCCAATAACTTTAGAATGTGATCTATTGATTATGAAAATGATATTTTTGTGAAAATGATCAATTTTTTGAAAATGATGAATTTATTTTCTGATGATTATTATAGATGTTTTGCCTGATAATTGACGGGAGTCATTTCTTTCTATATGTATTTGATCTCAAGAAAGGAGATATACATATCATTGATAACATTTCACGACGTGGGAACTCAGTTAAAAGATATGAGGAGATAACAAAAGCCATGGTAAACATATTTGAAATATTATTTAAAAATTTATACATATTTTATTCCTGAAATTAAAATTATTGCATGTTAATAGAAACATGACATGGGAATATTTATCCAAGATGAGAATGTTCCTTGTAACAGATCAATGTTCAACAAAGAACCACGACTCGTGAATGTATCATGGAAAACAAAGGAAAACTTTACAGATTGTGGTGTTTTCCTCATGAGCCACATGGAAACATTCAAAGGGATAACAACGAGTCAATGGAAAAAATGATTCAAGCTCGAAAGAAATGACCAAAGCCAACATAGTGTGTGTTTAACGGAAAATTATGCTGCGAAAATACTTTTATCAGATGTCAACCAGGTGAGGGACATCGTTGTCAAAGAGATTGATGCATATGAAAAACTTAATAGCAAGGAAAAGCTCCTGATAAATGAAGATGCAGATGAACGGATAAAAAAAGAATCAAGATATTGGGTTGAACCTTTCGGTTGGTGACATATCTGATGGTGTCTTTACAAATATTGAATGTGTAGTTCATAACACTTTCATTTTTTATTCCTCTGGTGATTCTTTTGGTATTTTAGATGATATCTGGTTTGTCATTTCAAACATTGAATTGTGAAGTTCCTAAAACTTGAATTTTTTGTTTCTTTGGTTGTTTTAACATTTAGATAATATATATAATGGTGTGAAAAAACACATCATTTTCGGGATTATAGAATGAAAATGATAATCTTATTTGTCATTGGCAGAAAAAGCTACAACAAAGAAACTATAATAAATACTAAATTATACCTATAAAAACACATCATTTTCATGATTAAGGAATGAATAATGGTAATCTTATTTGTCATATGCAGAAAAGCTACAACAAAAAAATATCATAATAAATACCGAATCAAGCAATTCTCATCATTTTCAATCATAAAAAAACATCATTTTCAAACTATATAGAAAAACTTAGATATGTTTCAAACATTGAATTGTGTAGTTCCTAAAACTTGAATTTTTTGTTTCTCTCGTTGTTTTAACATTTAGATAATATATATAATGGTGTGAAAAAACACATCATTTTCAGGATTATAGAATGAAAATGATAATCTTATTTATCATTGGCAGAAAAAGCTACAACAAAGAAACTATAATAAATACTAAATTATACCTATAAAAACACATCATTTTCAGGATTATAGAATGAAAATGATAATCTTATTTATCATTGGCAGAAAAGCTACAACAAAAAATATCATAATAAATACTGAATCAAGCAATTCTCATCATTTTCAATCCTTAAAAACATCATTTTCAAACTATATAGAAAAAACTTAGACATGTTCAACCTCGTTTCACCATACCTAAAAAAACACATCATTTTGAGGATTATAAAATGAAAATGGTATTCTTATTTATCATTAGCAGAAAAGCTACAACAAAAAATATGATAATAAATACTGAATTAAGCGATTATCATCATTTTCATTCCTAAAAAAACATCATTTTCAAAAAATTTATAGAACAAATGAATGATACAAATGGTAAGAATGATAAGAGGTAAATAAAAACCAATATCAAACAAAAAAAATATTCAGAATTCAAAATATTTTCCTACAAAAAACACTTATTAAGAAGACACAACATAACCATTGACCTGCTAAGCCTTCTTTTGGTTTTCAGCTTTAATTCTCTCGGGACAGGTACATATGTTATGAGGATCATAACTTCCACGGTAACTGCATTTTCGTCCATTCTTCGACTGATTAGCTATAGCCCGCTCACACGAACTTGTAATCCTCCGTCTAGTACCACCTCCTTTATTACGAATGCCAGTTGGATTTTGAATATCAAGACTTGAGGGATGCTCAACACCTAACACCTCGCTTATGAATTCTCTATTTACCATCTCATCATCTTCAACAAACTCCTCATCGCATTGTTTGGACAGCTTCTCTTGCGCTTTCAGAAACTTTACCAACTTCTCCTTGTTGACAATGACTTTGTCCAAAGCATTTTCGACATGCAGATACACGCGATGTACCAAATTAGCCAAACAAACATCTTCAAGTACTTCGGGATTATGATTTTGGTAGTTAAAATAAACTTTAGGAGGCACAACATCCTTTGTCCACCTTTTGCATATATACTTTCGTGGAAACCGATTAACCTTGAAAACACGAAGAGCATAGAAAATGTGCCGCCTAAATCTCTCAAAATGTTTACATGAACATGTAAGCTCATGTGTTGATGAATCAAATAGAACCTATAGCAAAATAAAGGGTAGAAAAACCATGAATACCCATAAAGATGACTACTATGGTTCATGAAAATGATGACTTTAAAAACATATTTAAAAAAATAGTATATAAAAAATAGATCACAAACCTCGCTTTGCTTAGGGAAGTACTCATCAAAAGCTTTAGGATCGTTATCCCTTATCAATGGTGTTGTCAATATCAGTTGACAAAACACTTGTGTCCATTATCTTAAATTTATTCAACGAATCCTTTCCGAAAAAGAAAAAAGACATGCATTTTTTTTGAAGCAAAACATGTCTCACCATAAATATTATTGAAAACATGCCTTGTGAAAATCCTAGAAGCGTCCTCTTCCGAAGCCCATTCATGAGTGAATATAGGAGTAGTATATGAACTCTGATGATCATTACAAGACTGATTAAACCTCTATTCATGAATCGCAGTGTCAAAATGAGTTAAAAACTCCACCGGAGTGTTACTAGAATGCATTAGTTGGTTAAACATATGGTTCTCAGATTCAGATCTTGATGAGGTACACATAATACCAGAAAACTTCCATTTATGAAAGTAAGCTAGAATTCAATACTTTCTCAACCCAAACATATCATATAGCCATATGTTATCTTGGAGATTAAACTCTGGGATTAAAGAATCCCATAGGAAATCAAAAACCTCGGTTTCAAGTTTGTCAAGCCACACAATTCTACATACTTTTGCTTTAAATCAATTGTTACATATATCAAGAGAAACCTAAAATTAACCAAATTTTTTTTATATTCTACTAATTAGGTATCCAAATAAAAATAAGGAACATGTTATGGTTTGCTAAAAACAATTTTCAATGGAACTGATAAGTATGATAATTAGGTATCCAAACATAAAATGAATAAAAATTTAACATAATCTGAAAATGTAAATAAATATAAGGAGTTCAACATAAAAATTTAACACCAACAATGTCATACCTTAGAAGAAACCTTTTCCATTATATGCCACATACACAAACGACGCCTTGAACCTGAGAATACAGACTTTATAGCAGTTTTCACTGCATGATCATGGTCGGTTAAAATCATACGAGGATGATGTGGATATGCATTTGAAAATGCATTTAGTAACCATCTATATGATGTAACTGTAACACCATAAAGCTTTAATTAATTAAACATACTTTTCATTTACAAACATTTACATAACAAAGTATATGTTCTTTCTGTGTTACAAAATAGACTGGCTCGTTTCATTTTTAAATCTAGACATCAGAGTTAGGTCAACTTCTCATTCAATGAACACTCACAAGCACAAACCTGCAAAAAGCAACAACTGTGGGGAATTAGCACAAAGCTAAGTGAGTAGAGGCTAAACATAAAAGCAAACATCAAGCCAATACTAATCATGTAATCACAAATCTAAGAAGACCGGCAGTTCGGCGCAGAACCAACAACCAATGCCGGCCAAAGCAAAGGTTTACTAATAGCCCTCTACTGAATTAGCATAGTGAAATCCCACTCTGAAGCAACTTATGCAACAGTAAGGCTACCACTGTTCAACCAACCAGTAAACGAGCCCATCCCAATTCCACGTGTAGCTGACTTCTCAAACGCAACTCAAAATCATACTAAGAGTGCGTATCGATCAAATAGTCATGCAACAGTCATCAATAAATAATATTCACAATCAACAGTTCCAATATCAAATCATCAAATACAATCATGCTTCACATCAGTAACATTAACCATAATATTTACCATTTGCATTCAACATCCACTCACCTTTCAATCTCAGATGAATTACTCAGAGTTCTAATGTTACTGAGTCTTTGGATTGCCTGAAAACACGATAACGATCAATCAGTCCCATTTTCAAACACAAACTGTCGGATTTCCCAAATTATCGGATTCTAGGAAATCCGCTAGATTTCAAACTGTCGGATTCTGACCATCGGATTTCCCACTTCTCGGATTTCATAAGTTCCGGATTTCAAGAGTTCCGGATTTAAGGCTCTCGGATTTCATGTGTCAGATTCTAAGTCTCGGTTTTAGGAGTGTCGGATTTCACTATTCCCGGGTTTCATGTTCCAGATTTGGGTATCGGATTTAGAGTTATCACTTTCTAAATATAGGATTTCATATTTATATAAAACACTCAGATTTGGGGTTTTCATATTCCAAGTATCGGATTTAGTCATTAGGATTGAGAGTGTCGGTTTTACTTCCATCGGATTACACAACTTTCGGTTTTCATAATCTTCTTCCCAAACAATCCGAGAACTTCATCATGATCATAATTTTAAAACCCAGATTTTCATAGATTCATAACATTATACCAGAAACATGTTTAAACACTTTGAAAGTCATAATCATTTCTTGAAATATCATCTAAACATATAAATCATATGAACACATAAAATGATCAAAATCCTTTTCTATCAAAACCGATTATGGTGTTCTTCATAGTAACATGCAAAAACCCCATTTAATCACTTATGATTACAGATTCATGTGAAAATAACATATTAATGACAAGCAATAACATAACATAATCATATATACCAACCTTAATCTTGATTTATAACAAAACACCAACCAAATCCCGATTTTTTTTCTTCTCTCTTCTTTCTCTCGGTTTTCTTGGGAGAGAAACACACACACACTTTTTCTTTGTTTGAATAAAATAAGCAGGTGAGAGACACCCTCAAATGTTAACATGCAAAAGTAGGTGGCCAAAAATCACCACACCCTCCACACGTGTAATCCACTAAATATATATACATGCATATCTATGGCCAACATCCATACATACATACTTTTAATTCCAATTTCAATTAATTAATAAAATAATTCACTCAATTAATCACATAATTAAATTAATGTAATTAAAACACAAATAAACACATACCGTAAACCAGCTAATCTACTAGCCCGGTTTGCGGGTGTTACAAATCTCCCCTCCTTAAGAGGATTCCGTCCTCAGAATCCTTTCCTGCTCACAATCGAGGATATCTTTCTTTCATTTCTGTTTAAGTCTCCCAGGTTAAGTCAGAACCTAAACTGTGTTTCCGTTTGACCAACACAATTGGTTTCTGCTTCTTTCGAAGTTTGGTCACCTTTCGATCTATCAGTTCAATCGGTTCCTCTATCAATCTCTTCTTTGAATCAATTCTCAATTCATGCATGGGGAGAATCTTGCTTTCATCGTCAATTTTACATTTCCTCAGATAACACACATTGAATGTATCATGAATTCCTACAAGCTCTGTGGGAAGATCTAATCTAACTGTCTGATCATTCACAACTTGACAAATACGGAAAGGACCGATAAAACGGGGAGCCAACTTCCCACGTTTGCCCAAGTGAATTACACCTTTCCACGGAGAAAACTTCAAGTACACTAACTCCCCCACATCAAACTTTACTGGACGTCGTTTCGGATCAGCATACATTCTCTGTCTATCTCTAGCTGCTTTCAACTTATCTCTGGCTATAGCAACCTTGTCAGCAGTCAACTGTACTATCTCGGGACCTGCAAACTGTTTCTCACCAGCCTCTAACCAACAAGTCGGAGTACGGCAGCGATGACCGTACAACATTTCATATGGAGGCATTCCAGTACTGGAGTGATGAGAGTTGTTATATGCAAATTCTATCAAAGGCAGGTGTGAATCCCAAGATCCACCATACTCCAATACATAAGCTCACAACATATCCTCAAGTGTCTGTATGGTTCATTCAGTCTGACCTGTCTGTGGATGATAGGCTGTACTCAAATTAATCCTTGTTCCCAATTCTCTTTGCAAACTCCTCCAAAAATTAGATACAAACCTTGAATCTCTGTCAGACACAATTGACAACGGTATACCATGCCTCGCAACAACCTCGTCGATGTATAGTTGTGCCAATTTACTCAAAGAAGCCGTCTCACAAGTAGCCAAAAAGTGAGCACTCTTTGTCAGTCGGTCCACTATCACCCATATCATATCATGATTCTTCCGAGTTCGTGGTAATTTTGTTACAAAATCCATCGTGATGTGCTCTCACTTCCATTAAGGAATCTCTAACTGTTTCAAAGACCCGTAAGGCTTCTGATGTTCTGTCTTTACTTGTGCACAAATATGACACGATTCCACAAAGTGTGCCACGTCTGCCTTCATCGTCGGCCACCAGTAAAGAACTTTCAGATAGTTATACATTTTACTGCTTCCTGGGTGTATAGACAATCTCGACTTGTGTGCTTCTGTCAAAATTAATTGTCTCAATTCTCCAAGCTTAGGCACCCACACACGAATTTTAAATGTTTTCAATCCACGAGAGTCGTCATTCAGTTCATCTTTTCACTTACTCATTAACTCATTCTTTAGATTTTCTTTCTTTAACGCTTCCAACTGAGCAGACTTCAGTCTATCTACCACATTAGATACTATCTCAATTCGCATAAAATGAATAGGACTTCCAGTTCCTTTTCGACTCAAGGCATCTGCCACTACGTTAGCCTTTCCAGGGTGGTATTTAATCTCACAGTCATAATATTTTATCAATTCCACCCATCGCCTCTGTCTCATATTCAATTCTTTCTGAGTAAATACATACCGGAGACTCTTATGATCTGTACAAATTACGCATTTGGTGTTGTACAAGTAATGTCTCCACAGTTTGAGCGCAAATACCACAACTGCTAGCTCCAAGTCATGAGTCGGGTAATTCTTTTCATGAGGTTTTAACTGTCTAGAAGCATACGCAATCACCTGATCCCTCTGCATTAATACACATCCTAAATCCGCCAACGACGCGTCACAATATACTGTAAAATCTTCCGATCCATTCGGCAAAGCAAGGACTGGATCTTGACACAACAATTCTTTTAACATCTAGAAAGCTCTATCTTGATCATTACTCCACACAAACTTCACATCTTTCCGAGTTAACTTGGTTAACGGACCCGCAATTTAAGAGAAATCTTTGATAAATCTGCGGTAATATCCTGCCAATCCCAGAAAACTCTTTATCTCTGATGGTGTTCTTGGAGCATTCAAACTCATTACTGCCTCTACCTTCGAGGGATCTACCTTTACCCCTTCATTACAAATTATGTGCCCCAAAAATTGTACCTCCCGTAACCAGAATTCCCATTTTAAAAACTTCGCATACAATTGTTCTTTCTTAAGAGTTTCCAAGATCTGTCTCAAATGTTGTTCATGCTCTAACTCAGTCTTCGAATAAATCAAAATATCATCAATGAAGACAATAACAAACTTATCAAGGAATGGTCGGCAGACCCTGTTCATGAGATCCATAACCAAGAATGGCATAACCAAGAACTCATAGTGACCATATCGCGTACGGAAAGCTGTCTTTGACACATCTTCCTTTGACACCCGTACCTGATGGTATCCCGATCTTCAATCAATCTTTGAGAAGAAAGAAGCTCCCTGTAGTTGATCAAACAAATCATCAATTCTGGGTAACGGGTATTTATTCTTTATCATTCACTTGTTCAATTCCCGGTAATCGATACACATACGTAATGTACCGTCCTTCTTCTTCACAAACAACACTGACGCACCCCACGGAGATGAACTTGGACGAATAAAACCTTTATCTAACAAGTCTTGAATCTGCATCACCATCTCTCGAATTTCTGAAGGCGCCAGTCTGTACGGTGCTTTAGCTACTGGTCGAGAACCAGGAATTAGATCTATCTTGAATTCTACCTCTCGAAGTGGAGGTAGCCCTGGTAATTCCTCTGGAAACACCTCCAGGTACTCCGTTACCACCCAGATGTCTGTCATAGCTTGCTTCTCCTTCTTCCATCAATCACATATGCTATATACGATTCACAACCTTTATTCAATGCTTTCTTAGCCTTTAAACATGAAATTATTGAAATTACAGACCCGACTTTCTCACCCCTTGCTATCACCCTTGTACCATCCGCTAACGGAAACGAGATCAACTTCTTGTGGCATTTTATACTTACTTGATTCAAACTTAACCAATCCATACCAGTACCACATCAAAACTAGATAGAGGCATGACAAGAAAATAAACAGGAAAACACACACCATCTATATCAATTTTAGCTTCAGCCACAACAGTTGTGACTGGAACCATCATGCCACCATCTACTTCTATCTCTAGGGTATTAGCAAGTTTAATAATAGGTACATTTAATCTACCCCAAAACTCCACAGACACAAATGAGCGATTAGCTCCAGAATCAAATAGTACTCTTGTAGGGATAGAGTTAATCAAGAACATACCAGATATAACATCGTCAGTAGTGGTGGCATCCTCCACCGTCATTTTAAAATCCCTACCCTCAGTAGTAGGTGGATTCTTCCTCTTCTGACCAATTGAAGATGATCCCCCAGCTGTCCCCACCCCTGCACCAGACCTTGCTTTCTTTCCCACCGAGCACTCTCCCACTCTGTGCCCTTCCTTCTGGCAGTTCCAACAAACACTGCGTGGGAACCTGCAGTTCTTCAGATCATGACCAAATTGGCCACATTTTACACATCTCATGGTTTGGGGCGTACACTGCCCGTTGTTGTATGACTTGCATCGACCACACCACGGTGCCCTTTGAGTTGACCCACTTACATTAGACCTCCTGTTTTGGTCTCCCTGTCTGTTCCCACTGCCCTGTTCACCCTGTCTCTGTTGGGTACTATATGATCAATCCTCGAATTTTGTTGGGCAATCTTCTCCCCACTGAATCTGTTTTTGGCAATTAAACCCCCTTCTGCCAACTTGGCCAAGGTAAAATCCTGTGATAAAGTGGTAGCCCACCTGGTGGCACTACGAAGGTCGGGGTGCAGTGGTCCAACAAAGTGAGCAATCTTGGACTCTTCGTCAGGTACCCAGTGTTTAACGAACCGCATTTTCTGATTAAATTGTCTGATCAGATCATGCATTGTCATGTTCCTGGTCATTTGCAGATCCATGAATTCTTTCTTGATTTTAGCAACCTCAAATATACTGTAGTACTGTTCACAAAGTTTTTCCTGGAACTGACTCCAAGTAACGCTTTCCTGTTGTTGTTCAGTAAAATGGCCAGTGATAGAATCCCACCAGACCATTGCATCACCTTTCAGAATCCTTGATGCATATTTCACCTTCAATTCATTCTAACAGTTACAAGCATCAAGTGCCTTCACCATTTCCCTCAGCCAGTTCAGGGTTATGTTAGGGTCAGGACTTCCACTATACTCAGAGGGCTTACAGTCAAGGAATTGTTTGTATCTGCATGGTTGCTTATATCTAGGAAATGCAAAAGGGTAAGCTCCTGGTTGTGGATACGGGTAGTAAAATGGTTGTTGTATCATTTGTGTCACTGGTGGTAGAGGTTAATCTTTGTTCCAAGTTATGAATTTTAGTCCTAAGATCCAGTAGTTCATTCTCCAACTTGAATATGTATTCGCTTTGATCTACTTCTTGTTCCTGCCCAGATGTTCCTCCTCGGTTAGTAGCATCCAAATCTTCAATTACAGGTGCCTCTATAGATGATTGGGTCACAGGAGGGAGGATAGGGGTCTCTCTATCAGCCATATCTGTTACAATCACATCATCTCACAACTTATTAGCATAAACCATTAGTACTCAAAATACTAACTATAACAAACAACCCTAACTCACTCTAATTCCCCCTGAAGAAAAGCTTGACCTGTCACGAGCCAAGATTTGGGAATGCAACACTCTAGTCGTGCATGCATCGCCAAACCTAGGCTCCGATACCAAACTGTAACACCATAAAATCTAAGCCATTTTTTATTTGTGTTGCGGAAGCTTTAATTAATTAAACATACATTTCATTTACAAACATTTACATAACAAAGTATCTGTTCTTAAGATCCAACAACCATAAACTCTGTGTTACAAAATAGACTGGCTCGTTTCATTTTTAAATCTAGACATCAGAGTTAGGTCAACTTCTCCTTCAATGAACACTCACAAGCACAAACCTGCAAAAAGCAACAACTGTGAGGAATTAGCATAAAGCTAAGTGAGTAGAGGCTAAACTCAACAGCAAACATCAAGCCAATACTAATCATGTAACCACAAATCTAAGAAGACCGGCGGTTCGGCGTAGAACCTACAACCAATGCCGGCCAAAGCAAAGGTTTACTGATAGCCCTCTACTGAATTGGCACAGTGAAATCCCACTCTGAAGCAACATATGCAACAGTAAGGCTACCACTATTCAACCAACCAGTAAACGAGCCGAGACCAATTCCATGTGTAGCTGACTTCTCAAACGCAACTCAAAATCATACTAAGAGTGCGTATCGATCAAATAGTCATGCAACAATCATCAATAAATAATATTCACAATCAACAGTTCCAATATCAAATCATCAAATACAATCATGCTTCACATCAGCTAAATTAACCATAATCTTTACCATTTGCATTCAACATCCACTCACCTTTCAATCTCAGATGAATTACTCAGAGTTCTAATGTTACTAAGTCTTTGGATTTCCTCGAAACACAATAACAATCAATCAGTCCCATTTACATAATTATATCTAACCACATGTAATTATAAATAAATCATTCATCAAATAAACAATAATTAATTACAAATTCTAACACAAAATGTCGGATTCTGACTATCGGATTTCCCACTTCTCAGATTTCATAAGTTCCGGATTTCAAGAGTTCCGGATTTAAGGCTCTCGGATTTCATGTATCGGATTCTAAATCTCGGTTTTAGGAGTGTCGGATTTCACTATTCCCGGGTTTCAAGTTCCAGATTTGGGTATCGGATTTAGAGTTATCACTTTCTAAATATAGGATTACATATTTATATAAAACACTCGGATTTAGGGTTCTCATATTCCAAGTATCGGATTTAGTCATTAAGATTGAGAGTGCCGGTTTTCATAATCTTCTTCCCAAACAATCCGAGAACTTCATCATGATCATAATTTTAAAACCCAGATTTTCATAGATTCATAACATTATACCATAAACATGTTTAAACACTTTTAAACACATAATCATTTCTTGAAATATCATCTAAACATATAAATCATATGAACACATAAAATCATCAAAATCCTTTTCTATCAAAACCGATTATGATGATCTTCATACTAACATGCAAAAACCCATTTACTCACTTATGATTACAGATTCATATGAAAGAACATATTAATGACAAGCAATAACATAACATCTATATCTCTTATAACTTAGTAACCATTCCATCCTATGTGGCATCCATGATTAATCCTCAATTTGTGAATCTAAGCTAATTAGGATGGGTGGGTAAATGATGTGTCAACGAATTAGAGGTTTGAGCTTAAAGTCAATGTAAATGGGATTGTAATTAGAAGTTTGGGTTTCAACTTCTTCCTTAAATGTGTCTTAACTATTAATTTTGGTTACCATCTAATGTGTATTAAGTTATATTTTCGGATACCAAGATGAATTTGCGAGCAAAAGTAAATGAGAGTAGTACTACATTTGAGGCAAAAGTAAATAAGATCAGTACTACATTTAAGCTCCAACCGAATGAGATTGTTCTTCCTTAATCCCTAACCATCGGTTTCAACTTCTTCCTTAAATGTGTCTTAACTTTTAATTTCGGTTACCATTATAATGTGTATTAATCTATAATTTTGGTTACCAAAATGAATTTGTGAGGAAAAGTAAATGAGAGTAATACTACATTTGAGCTCTAACCAAAAGTTTATAAATTCGAAAGCTTCCTTCTTTCTTCGCTTTAGTTTATGCATATTGTACTGTTAACACATTTGGTTATTTGATCAAAGATAATGGCCTCCAAATATCATTTGTTAAGCGAGGTAAACCCTCATGCCCGTGGCTGGAAAATTCAGGTTCGTGTCGTCCAGTTGTGGGAACAACATGTCTATATGAAACCTTGGGAAGCATATTGTATCTAAATGGTGGTAATTGGTTGGATAAACCTTTGCTTGATTTTTTATGTATGTAGTATTGTTCATTAACATTATATGGAATACGTCATATTACATAATTTTTCTTATTCTTTGTTGTGTTGGTGTGTAGATATTGTCACTGTGTTAGATGGATACACGGATCTCATTGATACATCCATTGATGGACGCTCTACTCGGAGAGTTTGCTTTCAATTATTAAGTGAAAAGTATGTGTAATGTGTATCTGTTTTAATTCCTACTAGCCTCTTTATTTCTGAATTTATTAATGTATTTTCCCTAATGTTTTATGAATCTATTCATTAGACGGGTTTTGGCTTTGAGTATAGGTAAGGATTCCAAATTATAAATAACTATGATTTTATTGGTATTGTACACATACCGATTGCAAGACATAACTCGTAATATTTACCGTAGAGTTACAAATCCGTGTTAAAGACACGTTGGGTACAAATCCGTTGGTAATGTAAGTGATAAACCTAAGTTACTTGCAAACTTTCCTATGAAGGTTGAATTATTGAAGGTATTCTATATGTTTAACCATGTTTATTTAACAATGAAAAATACATAAAGAGTAAAGTGAATTACGAAAATTACTTTATTTATTTCCTAATTTTAATGTACGATGACGATACAAGCAACAAAGTTGTGATTGATAGTGATGATTGTAAAATTGTGACTCTTAAGGTTGACTCGAAAACAAATACCGTGGGTTCATCTAGAAAACATCGCAATATTGATGACAAAGATGGAGATGTAAAATGATCTATTGCTATGAAGAAGAAGCTTGTGTTTGTGAAGAAATAAAAAGTTTGAAGGATTTGAGATGACTACCGTTTAAATTAATGGTTTTTGTTTTTTACTTTTATCAAATAAGTTGCTTAGTTATCTTTGGTAGTATTTCCCTAATACTAATCCATCTCACCATCTGATAATTAGATCCTTTGGAAATAATATACTTTGGTTTGAGTTTTAAAATATAAGTTTTCATTTGGAGTCATTAACCTATTCTTGTTGTGTGTCGGTATATATGTGTATATTGTTCAATTAATCTCTACACATTATGTGTGTAATTGGCTTCGTTATACAATGATTGATGTAAGTAGTTTTTAAGCAATTAGGTGAGCTTGATATTGTTTTATGCAATATTTATTGAAATTGTTGTTGTAACTTATATGTTAATGTTGTAACATAACAATACTCATAAAACAATTCAAATTTATTACACATTAATGTTAATTATTACAGTTAAATAGCAACCTATTACTATAAAATTCAATCCCATATCCATAATTGTTATATATTTTTGAAAAATTATTTGTAACTTATATGTTACTAGAATAACCTAAGACAATATATTAAACTACACAAATTTATTAGACATTAATGATATTTATTACTATTAAATAGAAATTACTATTTATCATTACTTTATACTCTCTTACAATTTTCTCAACATTAGAAATTATTAATACGCTAAATATATTTACAACCTAGCAAAACCAAAAGAATAATTCTCATAATATCAATTATTGTAGGTTAGTTACAAATGTTATAATACATTTACGTTTCAACAACATGGATGGTTCTTTGAACAAATACATAACTAAACAGTTAACAAAAGTGTATTCTTAACAACAAAAATTTAAAAAACTCAACCGATTATTACAGATGAAAAACAAACATCCTGTTCATGAGTTTCTCGTGCACTTGCCAAAGTCACACTTTATTGTTTTCAAATGCGTAGTTTGTAACTTAGTTTAAAAAAACCATAAATATTTAACAACCCATAACAAACACATTATAAACGCCCGTGTTTACACGGGCTTGAGACCTAGTAATCATATATACCAACCTTAATCATCATTCATAACAAAACTCCAACTAAATCCCGATTCTTTTTTTCTTCTCTCTTCTTTCTTTCGGTTTTCTTGGCAGAGAAACACACACACACTTTTTCTTTGTTTGAATAAAATGAGCAAGTGAGAGACACCCTCAAATATTAACATGCAAAAGTAGGTGGCCAAAAATCACCACACCCTTCACACGTGTAATCCACTAAATATATATACATGCATATCTACTGCCAACATCCATACATACATACTTTTAATTCTAATTTCAATTAATTAATAAACTAATTCAATTAATTAATCACATAATTAAATTAATCTAATTAAAACACAAATAAACACATACCGTAAACCCGGTAATCTACTAGCCCAAGTTTGTGGGTGTTACAGTAACATTCTCCTTGCACAACATATCAGCCCCAAAAGTAACACATTTATGGTTGTCCACACCGGTGAACGATATGAACACCACGTCATACCTACAACATGAAAATGCAAAAAAATTATCTATATAAATATATATATATATATATATATAAGCTGTATCTGTTAACAAAATATATAAAAAATCAATCCAAAAAAACATACTTGTTTGTACGATAAATGGCATCAAAAGAAACAACGTCTACAAAAGCACTATAATTCCTCTTGGGATGTTCATCAGCCAAAAAAAACTACCAAGAGAATTGTCAGAATCAAGAAAGTATTCAAATGAAAAGTTTGAAATAGTCTCTTTCTTTTTCGTCAATAATTGAACAATGATCTCATAGTCCTGAATAAATGACAACATATCGCTCTTGTCATTCTTTACATCGGTTTTGGAAAGGCCAACATCTTCCAACCCATATACTTTTGACAAAATCCTATGACCAGAGGAGGAACCCACACCAACATCATTCATATTGTGAAGAAAAACTTTTTTAGAAAAACTAACTTTTCTGAAAGCATTCAAATGTTTGGTAAAATCTGGGTGAACCAACGTATGATTGTGCTCCTCCGTAAAATTACAAATATAATACTTATTGTCACTAGAGATATATAATTTCAACTGTGCAGGACATCCAAATTTTTTAGAATATTTTATACTTCGTTTTTTAATCTTCTTATTTAAAGTATCAGAATTATCTACGACGTCAGCATAATCGCCTGAACTAGAAACATCAACCTTTTCCAATTGTGGTTTCTTACCTCCTCTCGTGCAAGTAAACACTTTGGTCCTACAAGGCCACCAACAACGGACGATCTAGCCGGGGACTTCAAATTTGATTTAATATGTTCAAACCCACCAACCCTAGCATATTCTTTATAGAACAACCAAGCATGAGACAATGAATCAAAAGACATTCAAGACGGGCCTTTGTGTGTCAACAACATTAGCTATCCAATGTCTAACTCCTATAGCATTAACCTCTTCAATACAAATTTGAAGAGACACAGGAACAGAGTCTAAACCTAAAAAAAAGGAGAAAAATGCTAAAATTAAAAATACATTGGATGATAAACTGCATGAAAATGATGACTTTGAAAATGATGAATTCAATGATAAACAGCTTAAAAATGATGATTAAAACAATTATACAAAAATGATGATTAATATCAAAATGATGATAAGTATCAAAAGGATGTCCTATAAAAAATGATGTGATATCAAACTGATTAATAAGATACGTCTACTACATAAAATGATGACAAACTGCATGAAAATGATGAATTGAATGATGTCTTATGAGGTATTTGTTCAACATTAGTTGTACAGGGAAATTGATGAATTGAATGATAAACTGCATGAAAATGATGACTTGTGAAAATGATTAAGTGAATCATAAACTGCATGAAAATGATGAATTGAATGATTAATATCAAAATGATAAGTATCAAAACGATGTGCTATAAAAAACTGACTAATAAGTACGTCAAATACATTATGGAAGGTACGAAAATGATGATTTTATAAACATGATGAATCAAATAATAATATGAATGAAAATGCGTATAAGCCAAATGCATAAAAATGATGATTTTCAAATGCAATGATTTATACATCACAATTACAAAAACGATGTTAATGGATATCAACTGTAAATGAATTTCATCATTTTCAAAAAACTCTACAAAAATTAAAACTATCAGAAAACTAAGATATGTCATATAAATAACATAACAAAAAGATGATATAGAAGATTAACTGCAAATGACAATGAAAACTCTTCAAACGATGTTAGTGAGAATCAATTCCAAAATGAACAGGATACAAAGGAACATCGAAAAACACACAACATCGTATACATCATCATCGTCGCTGTTAATAGAAAGAAGAACCCGAGGCCATCACAATAACAGAAAAAAATGAGCGGCTGAACAAATACTATGGACGGCTGAATCATTAAATGACCGTGGTGGAGAAAATATACAACGAATATTGACATACTAGAAAAATGGAAAACAAACGTGGAATAAGGAAACTGTTACGTTAATGGTAACTGCCATATGGGACCAACTGAAATGTCGATCCTACCCTTTTTGAATCTAACTAAATCAATGGATGTAAATGGGACTTCAAGGACAATGTATAAGGAGGAGGACTATATTGATCCATATTCTATATATATATATATATATATATATTTATATAGAAATAGGATCAATATAGTGCCTAATCTTAATCATAGAACTTAAAGAACACATATGAACCATTTGATCATCTAAATTAATGGTTGAGATTTGAAGGTGACAATTTTGTAAATTATATGAAAACTATATAAGGTAACTGCATAATTGAGGGCAAATACGGAATTCTGTTTTGGTAACCAAATCCTCTTTCTAGCTCCACCTTCCAAAAATGCAAACTGATAACCAAAATGCAAATCATTAGGTTTTTTGCATGTTAATAACTTAATATTGTTTGCATTTTCAGTTATTTGCAATTTTGTTATCTTATTTTACGTATGTTGCATTTTGCCTTTTACATTTTCGTCAAACAATTTACATTTTTATTATATGTCTTTTTATTTTCTGCAAAAAAATTGCATTTTCGTAAAAAAAAATTAGAAAACATTTCAATCTTGGTCTTGAATTAAAGAGGATAAAAAACTGAATCTAATGGTTTATTTTTTTTGCTAAAATTCTTAAACATGAATTTATTATGACTATTGGGATGTTTAGTAGAATTGTTTTTTTAAAAAAATGGAAGTTTGGAGGTTGAATAAGGAAGGGGGAGTGAGTATTAATTTGTAATTCTAGATATAGATGGCTAGGATTGCATTTAAAAATCAAGCAAGTTGATTAGTAATTAAGTGCCAATTAATATATATAAAAGGGCAAAAATCTAAATTTCAAACCCCATAACTCGAACTACCGTTTTTAACTCAAAACTTATGGAAACCGAATATTTTCAAAATCCCATGCAAAATCAATATCAATAACCAGCTAACAAAAAATCAGTTCCAATCTAGCCTCCATTAGGTTTTGCGGAAGAAGAATTGAAGCGACTAACAAGTTCCACTTGCAAAGAGTAAGAGCTCCGTTCATAATTTCATTTTCTAAAATGCAAATCATTTGATTAAACTTACTTCTGATTCGTAAAAATGTAAGCAGATAAACCCCTAAGGCGAAGTGGGAGATTGATTGAATCGTTCGAAAAAACTATTAAGTATGATGGAAAGGTTATCAATGTAGAAGATGATGATGGAGATGTCGAAAATCAAAATGCAAAAGTTGATAAACCGGAAGTTCAAAAAGAGAGAAACAATGATGAAAAATCAATTGAAAGAGATGAAGATGTTGGCGACAATGGAGATGAAGGTATTTCAATTAACTTCAATGTAATTTTAATTGCATGTTAAGAAACTTTCGCATATTTAGGTTAAAATGCAAAAATTCAAGGTATAGAATGGCCACATTTAAGCTTTGGTATATTTTGAGTTATTGTTAGACCAAATATTGTGTTCATTATATTTGTTTAGTTATTTCTGTCATTAGTCATTGTAGAGGGTAGGTTTAGTAAATACCTTATGTGTGTATGTACTTGTCTACCTACCCGAAATCAAATGAGCATTTCATTATTCTGAAAAATGTGTGTATTTCTTAGTTCTCTCTTATCAATCAATGCTAAGATCATACACCATGATTGTGGATTTGCTCCAATATAATTAATATTTGGGACCAACAAGTGGTATCAGAGCCAAGCTTGATAGAAGTAAGGCTCGTGATTGTGTTTTTATCATCAAGATCAGAATTCGAAGATTAAGGTTTGAGTGTTCACTGTTTTTGATTCTATTCTACTCGAAAACCTTTTTTGAATCAAATACAATCAACATGGAGTAATTTGAAGCTGTTTAGATTTGAATTTTAAAGGTTTCTCGTAATCTGTTCTTACGATTTTTGCCTTTAAAATCCATTTTAAACAAGTTGATAATTGAATTGGTTGGTTATTAATTGAGATCAGAGATTTGCGAATCCAAAGGGATAAGTTTTAATTATTCAAAGGTTTCGTCAATATTCAAAATTTATTGAAGAACACTTGAAGAAGTTGAAGAAGTGAAGAAATATTATTTTGATCTATAATTCTTTTGAAAAAGAAATGAAAGGGGTTTGCTAGACAACTTCGAGCTTGTTAGTCACACGCCTATACACTTCGAAATTGTTTGTTACAAAGAATATCCCTGAAAATAAGGAAACTGTCTTATGTGAAGACTTCGAGCCGATTAATTCTTTTCAATTCGAAGTCCAATTTTTTTTTATTAAACACACTTCGAGCGCTTTTCTTTTGGCATTCACACTTCGAGCACCTTTATTTATCTCAAATAGAATTCGAAGTCTGCTATAGAGAACACTTCGAGCGCCTGTTTTGTTTTTCCCAAGAAGACTTCGAAGTTCTTTCTTTTATTATCCACACTTCGAAGTCCAGATTTTAATTGCCATGCACACTTCGAAGTCCACCAATAAATTCCATGCAATTCGAAGTCCACATTAATCCTATGCATGCTTCACGTGAACCCCATGCACACACACTTCGAATCACTTTTAAAATCCTTTAATTCATTTATGGGAATAGGCTTCGAGCAGATTAATTCCATGCACTCCGTGCACTTCTTCGAACTCCATGCACACTAAATTCCCATGCACACTTCAAAACATGTTAAACCCCATGCACGTTTGAACCCCATGCACACACAATTCGAAGTGCATATTTGTTTTGCTATTAACACTTTGAGCACCACAATTTCTTTCATGCAGGCTACGAAGTCCATGTTTGAAAATTAGAATTCAATTCGAACACATCAAATCCATGCACACGTCGAGCTTGTATATCCCATGCACGCTTCGAACCCATTAATCCATGCACAATTCGAGCTTGTATAATCCATGCACACGTCGAGCTTGTAAATTCCATGCACACTTCGAGCCATTAAATTCCATTCACACTTCGAACACAATAAACCCATTCACACTTCGAGCGGTTTAACTCCATTCAATTCGAAGGCCACGTGTTCTTCGAGCACCTCTTTATTAATCATTCACTTCGAGATCAATTTTATTTTGCCATTCACTTCGAGCACCGAATCCTTCGAAATCTTTGTTTAACTTCAAACAAACCTTTAAATCAACTCTGAACTCTTTCATATCTCGTTCGATCACTTCGAATTTCAACCTCGAACACAATCACAACCCTACTTCTCAAGTTAACGATCATCTCAAATCAAGTTATCAAGATGAGTCTTACTAAGAGAGAACTACAAGAAGGTTTATCAAGATGGTTTGCATGCAAACTTACCATAACAGAGCATGAACAAATATTATACAACAAGGTGAATGAAATGTATCTTCTATACGATAACTTGGAAGAGGAAAACACAAAACTTACCCTACAACTTTCTGAATTGACTGAGAAACTTCACATGTTAGAGAGCAAATTTCAAGAGTTTGAGATTGAAGAATGTGCCAAGAGAAGAAATCTTGAGCAACAATTGTTGGATATTCAAAGAAAGTCAACTGAAGAAAGAATGAATTTTGAGACCGAAAGAAATCAATTTGTGGTTAAAATTCAGAAATTGAAACAAGACTTACAAAATTGTGTAGAAGAAAAGGTCACGACATCTTCTGATTCTCAAAAGGTTCAAAAGTGTAAGTTTGCCAAAAGAAAGGAAATCAAGGTGGTTCCTGTAAGAGTCCTTGCAGGTGAATCATCAAAAGGTCATATGCATCTAAACTCCAAACGCTCTAAGGATCATTATTCAAGTTCCAAGTCATACACAAAGCAGTTCATAAATAGGGTCAAGCTTCGGAGAAAGATTTGGAATGAAAGCAAAGATAATTTTGAAGAAATGAAAGAGAAAATTCTTCTTCAAAAGAATTGTGGTACACCTCATCATGCTGCTTATCCATTTGCACGTGTTAGTCAAAGAAGATCATTCTCGAATACTAACACGAATGCACGTCTTCCCACCTTGCCAGAGCTTAAATATCCATGTGTGGTTCGTTCCGTCAAACATCTCTTAAGACTTTCTAAACAGAAGATTTTCATAAAACCACCTTACTTTTCAGTGGATGTTTATCATAAGAAGATATATGCTCATAAGATTAAGGGGGAGCAAAGTAATGAAAAGATCTCAACTCATTAATGAAGACTTAGAGCTTCATTCAAGGAGGAGTGTGTTTTCCACTTGCAGAATAACCAGGATGCTAAAATGGAAGATTCTCCCCAGATCAACTGCCCAGCAAAGAAGATATTTTTCTTTTATTATGCTTTATCTGTATAATGAACACAGAGGGGGAGATTGTTAGACCAAATATTGTGTTCATTATATTTGTTTAGTTCTTTCTATCATTAGTCATTGTAGAGGGTAGGTTTAGTAAATACCTTATGGGTATATGTACTTGTCTACCTACCCCAAATCAAATGAGCATTTCATTATTCTGAAAAGTGTGTGTGTGTGTATTTCTTAGTTCTCTCTCATCAATCAATGCTAAGATCATACACCATCATTGTGGGGTTATCATTTTCATCAATGTTATGAAGTACATATGGACATGATTTACATTTGATATACAAGAGTCTAATGACCGAATAGAGTATTTAAGGATCATCATTTTAGGCAAGATAACTAGGTTACAATTATCATTTTCATCCATGTTTGCATTGAAAGTCCTTTGATAGTGAAGAAGATGAGTTACTTGAGAATACTTGAACAAAAGATGAGAAAGTTTAGCAAGAACAAGTATGAACACTTTGCATGCAACTTGAATATTCTCTTTGATAGATCAAATGTATTGCAAGGCTGTAAATACAAAAGCCTCATGGGCTTAAAAGCCACATGGGCCCAAAAGTAGTAAACTAGACTAGATTTAATGAATTACATATAAAAGTGGGCTAAGCCCATAACACTAACTAGTCTAGAATAATACATAGTTTAATTACAACAAAAGTAACACAAGGCTAACAAATAAATATCTAACATTCTCCCCCTTTTGTTGCCTTGTGTTAAAGCAGGTATTAATCATCTGCTTCTCTGACCAAGGAGCCTTTCCCAGCTCCTTATGGCCTTTCTCTCTTAGATCTTTTCCTCCAGTTGATCCGCAATTATGTTCATTTTCACTAACTCTGATTGATCTGGCAAATATAGGTTATTGAAGCAAGTTCTGCGGAATTTTGATATACATCTTTGAAGTGTTCCATCAGAATATGCACCAAGCACAGAGAGTCGAAGGAATGTTTTGCCACCATTAAGGTTTGACATGATAAATCCATCGGCTCCTTCATAATCCTCATCAAAAATTTCAATTATAGTGTATTTTATGTGCTTGTCAAGCTTAGAATGTTGTTGGTTGGGCCTTTGAACGTTTATCTTTGCAAGATCAGCCTCAACACCTAGCTGTAAATCGTGGGTTCTGCACATGAGGATTTTCTTTCGCATGAAGTCTCTTATAACTTGGAGAGCTCTTTTTCCTCCCAATTCTTTCCGGTCTTACAGGCCAGCTTATCTTCCATATGAGTTATGTCCCCCAAATTCAGAAATCTTAGCTCGACCTCGTGAAATGTATATCTTTTCCCATCTGCTCTGGTGACGTGAAAGTGAACCATTGAGTAGTTGAGAAAGTTATGCAACTACATAAATTCAATCTTGACAACTGGATATTTGGAGGCCACTTGTTGTTTTGTGCTTGTATGGAAGGTGGCGGCGAATCGGACAGACTTCTCATGCTCTTGAGAGTTCATCACATATAAATTGTCAACCTCTCTGACTACTTCTAAAAAGATTTTCGGAATTATCTCTTCCAGATAGGGTGTATTAAGCTATTGAGTAGGCCAGCGAGGTTGGTCCTTCGCAAGTGCTTCCCTCAGCCTGATATTTTTAATGTTTGGCCTTTCTGCTATGATTCACTCATGAGTGGCCAAGGGTTTGGGTCCTCCATGCTAGGTTTCAGGTACCGGCCACTCACCCTCTTGTTGCTCAGACCTTTGAGGTTGCTGCTTACTGATAAGATCTATGGGCGCAATATTGAATTGCCCCTGTTCTGGTGGAAAAATGTCAAGCAGCTTCGTGTTGACTGTAGTGAAGACCTTGCGTATGTTGATCAGCGGAGTTTCTTCCACTTCCTCAGTGATAGGCCTTTTGCCTTTGGACTTTTTGGTTGAAGATTCGGGAAGGGAAGATTCTGGTTCTGTTTTAGTTGTTTGGATTTGCGGGAATTGGATTATTAGGATTTGGATTGTTGGGGTTTCTGGCTTATCAGTCTCTAACTCTGCCCCTTGACCAGTTTCAAATTCCAACTCTGCGGTTTCAGGCTCAACTGATTGTTGTTGTTTGCTGCCACTGCCACTCTGACCCTCTGACGGCTTTGATATTTGGGCGGCTTCAATTCTTAATACTATACTTTGAGCCCCAATGTATCGCCGCTACCGTTTCTCCCCCTCATGATGTCCTGGATCCTCAGGATCATCATGCCTCCGCTTCCTAGATTCAGATTGGGCTTTGCAGGATTCTTCTACGACTTCCAGCCGTTTGCTTATATTAGAGACAGTTGCGTTTAGGGCATTTAGGGCTTGGAGGACGGTATCTTGGAAGGTGGAGGAGCTGGAGGATGCGGGTTGGGGTTGTTGTTGTAGTGCTGCAAGGAGATTGGATTGTTCAGTGGTTGGATCGGCAACACTATTAAGTTTTGGCATGGAGAAGGTCCTTGAGTTCATCGATAGAGTAATCTCGCTCAATGACAGTGGGTGGGCGGCTTTCATGGGCATGGATTTGGGCTTTGAGGGAATCGATTTCAGAGTGAAGTTGTGTGTTAACATATGCCCTCAGGCCTGAGTAAAGACTGGAGAACTTTGAATCCATAAAGGATCGCAGTTCCATTGTAACCCCGAGCTCACGAAGAGGCTCGGTTGGCACAGGCCTTTCAGACCTGTGGCCCTCATGTAGTGTTGGCATAACGGTAGCACTGGAGGGACTTCCGCTCGATCCTCGCGTTACCTGTGCAGTAGAGGCCGCTATGGGTGTTCCGGGAACGTCACGAAGACGTGCAAGTGGTGATTGTGTCCTAGCAAAGGATTGAAATCCAGTTAAGATTGGCGCTAGACTCGATTTTGGATGAAATGAAGATGTGGACGGGGGAAGCAGTCCACTAGTTTAAAAGCCAGCAAACTCCGAATGAGTTGCCGACTGAGTATGTGATGATTCCCCGTGGAATGAAGCTACTCCTAGTTGAGTCGAAGCAGAGTGGCTGGTGGGGTGAGGTGCTTGCACTGGTGGGATGAAAGTGTCTGAATCAATACCAGCCGGAACAGTGTCCCGACCGGTAGTAGATGAGTCTTCCCGGCTTTCTGGTTCTGGGGTACTCTCACCCTCTTTCTTTTCTAGCTCATCCTCACTATCACTAACAACCACATCCATGTCTACATCTTCTTTTGCTATGATAGGTACATCACCGAAGGTGGCAGATATTTCGGACATGTCATGATGGATGTCCTTATGGTGATAAGATATTTGTCTCATGCTAGTAGATTCAGCACGGACTGGAGAAGGTCGCGGGCTGAAGGATATTGACTGCCCGGAGGAAGATGATTCGGTTTGAGTCCTTTCTGTGGAGGACTTACTCACTGATGCTTCATGGTTGGAGGCCTTGGAGTCACTGATCACCATTCCCTCACTCTCTTGTATCTCTTCTCCCTCACCACTTCCACCACCCCTCTCAACAGACTGTTCCCGCTAAAGCACAACCCTGCTCGGGGCACCCCTACGCACCCGAACTCCTAGACCACTAGGACCCTCGCCAGGTGCTAGTGCTCCTTCGGCAGGCACAACCGGTTCTAGTTGCGAAAGAGGAGCGATCCTATTCTCTCTCATATACTCACGCACAACTTCACTCCCCTGATTCAAGATTCGAAGAAGGGCAACATGCACATTTCGCAGTCGGTTGGTCTAGTACATTTCACAGTCGGACAGCAGTAAGAATGAATCGGACATTTTCGATGCATCCTTGGAGGCAATTGTGGCCTAGACGGGTAACATCCTCAGTAAAGGTATACCATAGTTGTTGAAGGTAGATTTCGGGTACATGGGTTGGTGATGTGTTTGGATTTTTGGTTATGGCTTGGCATAGTAGGTGGGCTCGGATGATTTCAGTGACTACTGGGATTTTGGTATCAGTTTCTAGGTCAAAGTAGAGGTTGTTGCTAAGTGTTTCTAGCCGCTCGTCAGTAGTTTAGAATGCACATGTGAATGTTTAAGTGAATTTGTGTTTTTGATTTCAATTCACATGTGAATATTGACTTTGACTTGACCTATGCTTGACCTATGAATTTTTACTCTTGATTAAAACAGTTTGGATTCATGTTGAAATTTGTGCAAGTGTGAGAAGTCGGATGAATGTTCACTCTAAAAGTCGCATGAGGTAAAATATAGGTGAAAGTCGCATGAAACTTTTGCAATAATCGCATGAGATCATGAAATCCGATTGTCAAATCCGACATGGGTTCCAAATCCGACAATGTTGTATTCTCAAAAATCCGATATATGGTGAAATCCGATTGGTTAACCATACTAAATTTAAAATCCGATAACGTGAAATCCGCTAAGTCCAACACCACTATCGGATTTTCATCAAAGACCGATGGAATGAAATCCAACAGTTTATCAAAATCCGCATGGTAAAAGGTGGACTTGAAAATCGCATGAACTAATTGTATGAAAGTCGGATGGACAAATTGTGAGTAAGTTGCATAGCACATTTCATGGCAAAAGTCGCGTGGAACACTTTTGAGTAAAAGTCGCATGGATTAGTTCACTCGACAGAATGTCGGATAGACTAAAGATATTCGAAAGTCGCATAGGTTTAATTTTACAAGAGTTGGATGAGCTTATTTCATGCGAAAGTCGGATGGACAAGTCATGCGAAAGTCGCATGGTTTCAAGTCATGCGAAAGTCGCATGGTTTAGGACTTGGCAAATTTTCAGAATCGTGAGATGCGAAAGTCGCATGAACTTGGGTACTTGGAAGTCGGATAGACCAAGCATATTCCAAAGTCGCATGTACTGAATTGACTAAGAGTCGCATGGAGCATATTTGAGCAAAAGTCGCATGAACTAAACTATCCAAAAGTCGCATAGAACAATTTCATATGAAAGTCGCATAGACTACACTATCCAAAGGTCGGATAGAACAAACTCATATAAAAGTCACATGGAGTAAGCTATCTAAGTGTCGGATAGAACAAACTCATCCGAAAGTCGGATGCTTCAAGTTACTTTCATAAGACATTCACGAACATATCCAATGAGTCCAGAATCAATTTTGATCAATAGTGTGTTTTGTGGACTCAAGATTTATACCAAACGACTCGGATTTCAACAACAGTCTTATATGTGATTTCAAACAGACCTAGAACAACCCAAATTTTGACAGATTTGGCTCGAAAAAAAACAGAACTCTATTTAAAGACGACGATGAATAGTGCCCAAAAACTTCAAAAACCTTTTCCATTTGTGTTGATCCAGTGTGATTTTGAATGTCATTTTAGTTCCAATGTGGTCATAAACATCAGAATGTTACTTTGCATCATTCAAACACTACAACAAACACCATTTGTGGTGTATTTGATTCAAACCTCAAAAAACCCAACTATTCGATAACAGGGGTTGAGAACCAACACAAAACTCGATTTTTAACACCTAAATGTGCATAGCCTTCAACATTTCTTGATAAAATGGTTTTACCTTTCGATTTAGTATCAAACAAACACAGATTATCACGAATGAGAGAGTTCGATCGAGTGCAGTTGGAGAGTGAGAGGAATAAGATGAACAGTGTTGGGGAGATAATTACTTCACCCTAATAATTAACTCTGCCTATCCTAAAACATAGAATTTGATGGTAACCAAAACCTACATTCAGTATGACTAAGAAAGAATTCCAACATGTGTTGTTTGAATCATATTCTGTAAAAATATGCTAAGTATGGAACCATCAGCTGAGCATCAGATCTTACTCAAAGTATCAGCCAAGGGATATCAGGTAAGGAGCATCAGATGAAGAAAACAAGTGAAGAAGACCATCGGCTGAGGAAAGTAAACCATCAGCTGAGTGAAGAAAATTGATCAGCTGAGTGCCTACACAATCAGTTGAGCAAGGACTTTGCTCAGCTACTCCATCAGCTGAGTGAACAAATGGATCAGCTGAGGCCCAGAGCATCAGCTAAGTAAGTCTTCTCTTACACAAGTCATCTCTACAGATAAAATGATATATTTAAATGATCAGCTGAGCATTCTTGATCAACTGATCATACAAATGCATGAGCTTATGTCCTCCTAAGTTTACTAATTGATCAATTGAGCATCTATATGATTAGCTGAGCAATATGTATCAACTGAGTCCTAGCAAAAAGTGATCAACTGATATATTTTTTCAACTGAGTAGTGAAATTCAGAGTTTCTAGTACAATCTGTTAGTTGAGTCGTGCAAAATATCAAATCTACACTATCTTTTCAGATTGTAAGTCATATGTAAAAGGCATAACATGTGTTGTTCTATTATGCCTTAGATCTTTGTTTGTAAAAGTAAAAAATGCACTTTTTGGATCAAGTATGAGACAAAGAGGTTTGATCTTATCCTCTGGAAAATGAGAAAGATACCTCAAACAGACGAAGATCTTGAAGATTTGTTCAACAACTAGGTATGGCTGGCAATCCCATACTTGGTAAAGTCAAATCAAACAGAAGAATGGTGTTGTTTAAAGTACAAGCATGGAAAGGGAAAGAAACTTCTACACGACAGTAGATGTGAGTTTTAATATTTTATATTGTGAGTGGGTTGCACTTTTGCAGAAAAGTACAATTACTTTTATCAATTAGTTGATTAAAGTAACTTTACTTTTCACCCACTACCTTTACAATTAAAATATTATATTTCAACATCCTCTTTGTCTCCTTCCTTCATGCAACCGGATATGCTAAGATTTCTATATATACTTATGCATGGTGGACATGCAAAATACAACACAGTGAAGTCTCTACTCCACAGAAAGAAATCTCATCAGTTGAGAAATTCGTAGAGTTTAAGCATTGTGTCGAATCAAACTTGTTCATGTGTTGAACACTCTATATACATTAGTTGTTTTAGAGTTAGCTTGTCTATGTGTTAGACAAATAGATTGCCACCTTTTATTGTACTTAGAATTTCCTCTTCTAGTACATGTAATTCTTGATTCAAAATCAATAAGAATTATATAAAAGTATATTGGTGTGTCTTTAAATTTAAAAAAGCTAAAGTTTGTATTCAACCCCCTTCTACAAACATTTGTTGTTGTGTACTCAATCTGGGACTAACAACTTGTATCAGAGCAGGTTAGATAATCAATATCTAGATCTGTTTTGCTTACTCTACAACTGCTTCTACCCCTCTTAAAATGACCTCATCATCAAACAACATGAACATCTCAAACACTGGGTCTTTAACAAGATGTCCCATGTTTGATGCAGAAAATTTCTCCATGTGGAAAAGTCGAGCACATATTTTCTTATCCACCCTTGATATCCAAATGCTTGAAATAGTCACTGATGGTCCTTATGTTCCAACATCAGTGTTATCTATTCCATCAGAATCTGAAGGTCAAACCTCCACAACAGAAAGAATCATAACCAAACCCATGCATCTGTGGACAGATGAAGATAAGAGGTTGGTTAGCCTAGATGTTAAGGCTAGATCAGCTCTTGTCTCTGCATTACCCAATGAGATCTATCATCAAGTGCTTAACTATACTTCTGCTAAAGAAATGTTAGATACACTCACAGTTGCATATGAAGGGACTGAAGAGGTGAAGGAGAACAAGAAGTTTCTCCTCAACATAGAGTATGAATTCTTCTTTGCTCAGAAAGGTGAGAGTCTTACACAGACATACACAAGGTTCAACTGCGTAGTAAATGACTTGAAGAGGGCAAACATAACCAAGAGCAACTTTGTTTTGGTGAACAAGTTTCTAGACTCCCTCCCTGAAACATGGGATCACTTTGTCACTGTACTAAGGCATAGTGAGAAGATAAAGGGAATGTCTCTGGTTGCTCTATATGGTAACTTACTAAACCATGAGCAATCAGTCAAGCAAAGGAAGTTGTCATCCAGGGAGATGAAGGAGGTCGTGAAAGCTGCACCAATTGCCCTTGTATCAAGAGATACAAAGATGAGAAGCTTTGCACCTATTGATTCTAGTTCTGATGAAGAAGGAGATGAAGAGGAGAGTGCTGGAGAAAGTGATGAGGAGAATGATTGTGAGGAGAATAACTTGGACGAGTTAGTTGAAGGTGTAGCAATGTTGGTTAAGAAGTTCAGACCTTTCAAGAAGGGAAAGGGTGTCAAGATGTTTAGCAAGAGGCTATCAAAATTTGTCAAGTCCAAATCTACATTTGATGCCTCCACAGCAGAGTGTTATAAGTGTGGCAAGATTGGCCACATAGCCAGTGACTTTAAGTCCAAATATAACACTAGTTCTTCATCTGTGCCAAAGCAGGAGGGCAAAATTGATTATGAAGCCAAGTACAAGAAACTCCTTGCTGTTGTCCTTGACAAGAAGAAGAAGAAGAAAGCCAAGGGCCAAGTTCTTGTAGCAGAAGAAGAAGATTGGGCAGAAGAAGATCTTTCGTCAGATGAAGGTGAGGTGATCTCTTCTCAGTTCTACATGATGGCCAACAACAATGATGGTAGTTCCTTTGATAAAGACATGAAAAAGACTGCAAAAGCTTGTTCAACTACTAACTGGGATCCTTCTTCTATGTATCAGGTTGGAAAATTTATTAACTATGATGATAATGAAAAGAGTGCTATGTTTGATTACTTTTGTATTGATTTCCAGTCTGCTATTCAAAGAGAGAAGAAGCTAAAACTAGAAGTAGAATCACTCAAGGAAAAATTAATTCTTAAAGATGAGGAACTTAAGCAGATATCTTAAATGATGAGCTAGCTAATCAAAAGATACTTAATGAGATCTTAGTAAAAGAAACTAGTGAAGCAACCAAAAAGTTCAATAACCTCCAAAAAGTAGTAAAGTCTTGGTGTGTATCTGCAGAAAAGACCACTCAGTGTGTCATGGAGCATATACCCAAACAAGTTCAAGCTATTATAGGTGGAAATTACTCTAAGGCTGCTAAATATGTTGATTCTAATAAGAACATTAATATCTTAGACAAAGTTGACATTTTGCCACAGACTTTTCACTAGACTGTTAAAGGCAAAAGTGTGTTCATAAATAAGTTTGTTAGAAGCAAAAGTTCCCACTCAAAAGAATCAATTATTTCTTCTGTTGAATTATCCTCTAGTAAGATTTCAGAATGTAAAAATACTAAGAATACAAAGTCAAAGGATGTGAGTAAAGGAAAGAATCATTGGTTGACACCTCAGAGACATTATGTTGTCAAACCTTGAAAACAGATGACTTAGATCTTAGTATTTCACAAACTGAAGAATCATTAGCTAATACTACTTTATCAACTTATAGGTTAGTAGATGATAAATGCTCAGCTGATAACCTGTTAGCTGATCATAGCTCATCTTCTAAACAATAAGTTGATCCAGAAGTAATCAACTCTCTTTCAATAGAAGAAACTATGAGTAAAAAGAATGATGTTCACATTGTTCCCATTTCTGCCACTCCAAAGATTGGTCAAAAACTTTCTAAATACAAAGATCAATCCAAGGTGCCTGTAAATAAAGACCTAAGAAATTTACAGGATAAGCTTCATAAGCTGAATGGTCAAGTTAGTCAAATGATGACTAATAATTGTCAAATGACTAATAAGAAAACTCATAGGCATTCAAACAATGTTGTTCAATGCTCCAAGGCCACAAAACCTCAAAAATGTTATAAATGTGGAAGTAAAGAGCATAAGGAATTTGAATGTTTTCTAGAAAGGAATTCAAGACAGCGGACTTGTAATGATAACATAGTCATTCCTCTCATACATAATAAACCTGAAATGAAGTGGAAAGCTAGGTGCATTCCACAGGGATCTACTAAGTAGTGGATTCCTACCTGTGTTACTAACTCTTCTTTCATTCAATCTGTGCAAGGTGTTGGTTCATGGTTTCTTGACAGTGGATGTTCAAGAACCATGACAGGTAACAAGGCTTTGCTCAGTAACTTTAAGAAAGAGAAAGGTCCAAGGGTGACTTTTGGTGACAACAATCATGGACAAACAAAAGGCTATGATGAACTTCATAATGGGAACCTCAAACTGTCTAAAGTTTCATATGTCAAAGGGCTAAAATACAATCTCATAAGCATAAGTCAGTTGTGTGATGGAGATAATGAAGTCTACTTCACAAAGACAGGAGGCTCCATAATAAATAAAGAAGGTAATACAGTGTTAAGTGCCAAGAGAACCAAGGATGTGTATACACTTGACATGTCCTCTGGTGACCCTTCAAAGGAAACATGTTTGTACTTCAAAAATAATGAGGATACAAATTGGATGTGGCACAAGAGGCTTTCCCACCTTAATTTCAAAAATATCAACAAGCTGAGCAAGGGTGAACTAGTGTCAGGACTACCTTCTCTGACTTATCTTAAGCCTAAACCTTGCACTGCTTGTGAGAAAGGAAAGCAGCATAAGACATCATTTCCATCCAAGCAGGCCTTCTCAATTACAGAACCTTTCTATATGTTGCACATTGATCTCTTTGGTCCGGTTGCAACTGCTAGTATTGGTGGAAGTAAGTATGCTCTTGTATTGGTTGATGAATTCTCAAGATACACTTGGGTTTTCTTTCTTAAAGCAAAGAGTGAGGCTGCTAAAGAGATTATATGTTTTATTAAGAAGATGGAAGTGTTGAATGGCAATTTGGTGAGGAGTCTTAGAAGTGATCATGGAACTGAATTCAAAAATCAAACTCTGGAATCTTTCTCTGATGAGAAAGGGATATCTCAAAACTTCTCTGCTCCAAGAACCCCACAACAAAATGGTGTATCTGAAAGAAGAAATAGAACAGTGATTGAAGCTGCCAGAACCATGTTGTGTGAAAGTAGGTTATCTTTTAATTTCTGGGCTGAGGCCGTAAGTTGTGCATGTTTCACACACAACATGTCCCTTATTATCAAGAGGCACAACAAAACTCCATATGAAGTGCTCAAGGGAAGGAAGCCAAGCATCAGCTTTCTGCATAGTTTTGGTTGTCAATGTTTCATACTCAATCAAAAAGGTCAATTGCAGAAGTTTGCTCCAAAAGCTGATGAAGGAATGTTTGTAGGTTACTCTGTGATCTTCAAAGCATACAGAGTATACAACCTCAGAACCAAAGTCATAGAAGAATCCATCAATGTAAGTTTTAATGAAAATGACTTTGTTGCTTCCTGTCATAGAAGAATCCTTCATGTTTCAGGTGAAGAATTTAATGATCTCATGCAAACTGGAAAAGACATTCCAGAGCAAGTTGATCCCTCTCCACCAACTGCTCATGATATAGATGAACCTGTTCCCATTCAAATCTTTAACCATATGCAACCAGCCTCATCCAATTCTATACCTCTACTGAATCATGTGGAAAATGACTCAACATTATTGGATTCTAATTCCACATCACACATTCCCTCTTCAGTAGAGATACCCACATATTGTAACAATGAATGTTATATCAGCCACTTAAAATGAACTCATTTCTACTGCTGATAGTCAACACATAACTTCTTCTCCCCAAATCCAAATGAATCCCAATTCCCAAGAAATCCAAAAAGCCTTCAAAGACCTCAAGCACCATCCTCATAATGTGGTGATAGGCAATATAGATGATCCAGTCAGAACAAGATCAAAAGCTTGCAACATCTGTTTATATTCTGGATCTGTCTCAATGATTGAACCAAAGAAGGTTGATGAAGCTCTCAATGATCCCCACTGGGTGACTGCCATGCAAGAGGAACTGGCAGAATTCAAAAGAGATAATGTGAAAAAGAAGAAGGTAACTCTACACTACATCAACACTGATTTGCAACTTGCAGATTTGTTCACAAAGCCATTGGATGAAGCAAGGTTCAATTTCCTAATATCCAAACTAGGTATGCTTAATTTTTATATTAGAATAGTGGTAATTTAGTTTGTGTTAATTTATAAGTGTTGAAAATCATGTGTTACTTATTTAAGCATCTCTATGTCTTACTTAATCTGTGTAAACTGAGTAATTGTGCTCAGCTGATACCTATGAGCTGATCAAACTTACTCAGCTGATCACCCTAAAATAATGTTAATATTAGATAAAATGTAGGAAAGCCCATGAGGCCCAAGTAGTAGGCTTTGCCTATATATAGGACATTTGTACCATGGGCAGCCAATGCCTTTTACGTTTCCTGAAATATATGCAATATCCTTTGAACGTGAAAGTGTGTGTAGCTCTCTCTCTCTCTCTCGATATTCATCTTGCCATAGATTGGTTGAAGGTTACACAATCACTGTTTTACATCTTTCAATTGGCATGAGAGCCTAACTTGATCTAAGTTGGCTCTTGATTAGGAAAACATCGACTAACAAGCATCATCGAAGAAGGCGACTGTTTTGAAATCGAAGCTATGAAGGTTTGAGTGGTTCAAAATCGAACGAATTCGTGAAGTTTTAGTGGGATACATCTACGGTTTTGCTTCATTAGTTCATCTGATTTAATTGGAATGATGAATTAATTGATATACTCTAGATCTATAAAGGATTACGACCAAGAGGGTATAAAAATCAATTGATTTTGCATTGTTTTTTATAAGGATTGTGTTTTTTGTCAAGAACATTTGAAGATGATGAAGAACAGTTGAGATTTGAGTGTTTGATCGAGTGAAATCAATTTTTTGAGGGTTTTTGGTGTTTACTGTAGAGTTCGAGCGTGCTTAATACATCAAAGAAGACTTCAAGCAAGGTTGTTAAAAACAGATCCCGTAAAATCCGGAATTTGTTGCCTATAGAAGGCTTCGAGCGTATCAAATCTATAAATTCGAAGGAACTATATTTCGAGTTCGAAGACTATACACTTCGAATTCGAAATCAACACAAGGTACAAGTTTGAAACAAGTCATAGGCGACTTCGAGCTGATTTAATTCCGCAAGAACACTTTGAATTCAAAGCCCATTCAAACTCCTTGACTTCAAGCAGATTTGATTCCAAAAAACACTTCAAATTCAAAGTCTATATCAACACCTTGACTTGTAGCGCATTACCACAGACTTCGAGCGCATTACTACAGACTTCGAGCGTGTCTTCAGAATACAATTTGAAACCTTTTATCACATTTTGTATTCGAAGTCACTATTTCATTCGAAGTTGACTCCGAAAACTAAACATTCAAAGAACTCACCCAAAGATCAAAAGAATTGTTTCATTCGAAGTTCATTTCAAAATTGACTTCGAATTCCAAGATTAACCTCAAACTACTTCCAA
Organism: Dittrichia graveolens; assembly: GCA_038502395.1. NCBI lineage: Eukaryota > Viridiplantae > Streptophyta > Magnoliopsida > Asterales > Asteraceae > Dittrichia > Dittrichia graveolens. The sequence goes on from JARJIL010000007.1 coordinate 25,873,153, forward strand.
GTTAATCATCTTCGAACAATTCCAATTCGAACTCATAGCTCAATACGAATTCACCACTTCGAACTATTCCAATTCGAAGAAACTTTCTTCGAACCCAATCACCCAACTTTTTCAAGTTAACGATCACTTTGAAACTTTTAAGTAATTCAATAAAAAATGTCAAGTTCCAATGAGATATTGGCCATAGGCACAGATTCCAAACCCCTTGTTCTCTTTCGGAATGACTACCTTGTATGGAAAGAGAGGTTCATGGATTTTCTTGAACATAATGAAGTTTATCGTGAAATGATGATCGATTCTATTCTTAACGGAGAAAATAAAATCTATCGAATCATGGATGCACAACCAGACAACAATCCTCCAATTGTTGGAACAATGAGAGAGAAAACTCATGATGAGTTAACAGCTGCTGAGAAAGAAAGAAAAAAAGCTGATAGGTTGGCTAAGTATTATCTCAAGCAAGGTCTATCTTCTGAAATGTACATGAAGGTTGACAGCTTAGCCACCGCCAAAGAGATCTGGGATGAAATCAAACGGCAATTGCAAGGGACTGAGCAAGGAGAGCACATAAAGAGAACACAATTGGTGAACATGTTTCACGAATTTTCTGCTAGGGAGAACGAACTGTTAATTGACACTTACAATCGTTTCTGCAAACTCCAAAACGAACTCAGGACAAACAAGGTTGAAAGAACAGACTTGGATATCAATTGCGTATTTCTTCGTGCTCTGGGGCCAGAATGGAAAGAGCATGTCAAACTATACAAACACATCAACCGAAAACTTACAATTGTCACATACCACAACATTTTTGAGGACCTTCAGCAATATCAAGATGAGGTCTCAAAAACTTCTCCCAGACTCACAGCTGATCCATTGGCCTTAATTGCTTCAGAACCAACCCTCCGCGAGTCCTCCAGAACTCAGAAATTCAAACAAGTGGCTTTATCTGACTCAGAATCTGATGAGTCAGATGGTACAGAAATGGAACAAGTCATCAAAGCTATGTCATTCATCACCAAGGCTTTTAAGAATAGGTACTCTAAAACCAACAATCGCCAAAGGTACACTTTTGGGTCCCGAAGACCAGAAAATTATAAAGTGGTTGAGAAACCAAGAATTGCCAAGGACGAGAGGAAAGAAGATCGCAAATGCTACAATTGTGGGGGAAATGGCCACTTCATAAAAGACTGCACACTGAAAAAGAAGAAAGATGCCGAGTACTACAAGCAAAAGCTTAGACTGGCCAAAAAGAAGAGTGCATGAAGGGCCATGTTGATGGAAGAAGACCAGTTCCTCACTGATACTAATGACAGTGATCTTGAGGAAGAGCCACAAGCACAATTCTGCTTAATGGCAGACGTTGAAGAAGAATTTAGTGATGATGAAGCCGAGCCAGAGGCATAATATGACAATTCTAATGATGAAGGGCTCGATGCTGTCAATGATAATGATGAGGTACACTCTAACGCCATTGCAGGTTGTGGTCTGAGCATGGAACATGTTCAGATCATCATTTCACGAATGAACAAGTTAGAGAAAAAGGTACTAAAATGAAAACTAAACAAAGAAAAACTAAAAGAAGTGATCAGAAATCAACAAATGGAATCCATACATGTTGATAAAGAAATTGAACAGCTCAAAATGAAAATCATTGAAAAGGAAAACGAACTCATTGAGCAAACTGCAAACATGAGCACTTAACTTCATGACCTAAAAGCAGAGAAGATCATCGCCGAAAATGATGAAAAATTTATTCTTAAGGAAAAGGGTGAACTGTGCTCAAAAATAAAAGAGCTTGAAGATACACTGATCAAACAGGGTCAAACAGAACAAACAATTTTTCTAAACAAATCCAAAGAAAGAAAATACTCAAAATGGACCTATGATGGTCTTGGATTTGAAAACCCACAAATCAGTGAGAAAGTGACAGCCAAGCAATTATATGACTTTAACTTAATGAATGCTGGCATCACAAACAAAATGGTATTTGTTGGACGAGAAGAAGAGGTTATGGAAGAAGATTTTAAAAGAAATAATCTACTAACATCTGAAATTTATTTTAATTATCAGGAATTAAATGATTCTATCTCATCTGAACCTCATAAGCTCAGTATGATAGATGAGTCTAATGGTTTCACCTATCTTGATGATCTAAAATAGCCACAAACAGTTCTAGAAGCCCGAATATATATACCACTTATGGTGTTACAAAGGCAACTTGAACAGCTTGTCGCTTATTATTATCAAACCATTATCACTGATGATTTGGAAAGAGAAATAAATAAATCAGAAAAGAGTCTTTCATGTCACTGTCAAAGGAAAATCTTGACATGCACTTCCACTCCATCTACTTCTCAACCAACACGCAAATATACCAGAGAAGAAAAAGGGAAGTCTACGGTGGAAGGATCATGGACTTCAAGTCTCAACATAAATTAACTGAACCCACCAAAAGGCAACCAAATGCCATTCCCAAAGCCCATCTCACACACTCTTCAAAAAACAAATCAAAATCACCATCAATTGTTGTCCACAAGAACATAAAACCATTCACACATAACCACGTTTTGAATGTTTCAGATGTAAGCAGAACCGACAACAAGATGAAGGGTGTTTGCACCACTGGATTCACAAGAAAGTTTAAACCTAGAGTTACTAAGCCTTGTTTTGATTTTCCCAAAAAGTGTCATCACATTACAAATTTCTTTAGTAATTGTAATTCACTTTCCTCAAAAGTAATGAAAGCAAGCACACATTTTTGCACAAGTCATGGATATTTGCATGGATATTGTGAATACAAGTGTGAATATGACAGGCTTCATAAACAATTGGGAATTAGTGCATGTGAGAGGTGGAGACCACTTGGGTCAAATCAAATAACTGTCCCATTTATTTCTTCATATGGTATAGTCATTCATTAGTGGGTGATTAAACACGCTTTAAAACTCATGAATTATTGGAACCATGCAAATAGACTCATTACTATTCAAGAGTTAGAAGCATACAGAAAGGGAGGCTACAAATAGTTTTTGAAGGCATGGAATAAAACAGGATCTAAAACACAAAAATCTCAATCATACTGTACCAAGTCTCATTCATGAAAGAGAAAATAAAAAACCTCAAGCTCTAGAGGAAAATCAATCAAACAACAAGAAACAAAACCATTCACCATTAAATCCAACCATACTACCACCAAAACGAAACCCATATATCAAACAGTTGCAAAACCAAAAATGATTCAAATTTGGAAACGAAAAGATGTGGTCGAAGTTATGGACATCAAAAACACAGAAAGTTCCCCAATTCTTGAAAGAGGAGAAATTCCTCTAACCATTGTATCAAAGATTGTTCCTGATCCTTTCTAGATGAAAACTTCAAGGTTTAACAAAGAACAACAAATGATTCAATGGAAGACACCAAAAAGAATACACTGCATTTTTCAAGACATAATTCACACCAGTGTTTCATCTAACACGCAAGGACCCATCTCAAAATGGGTACCTAAACCTTCTTTCTTCTCTGTATGCAGGAACCAAATCTCTAGTACCTGGACTCAGGATGCACAAAGCACATGACCGGTGACAAACGTCTTCTTAACAACTTTGTTCCCAAGTACTCCGGGAATGTTCGTTTTGGGAATGACAATGTTGCGCCAATACTGGAGTACGGAGATATAGAAAAGAAAAATATAAAAATAAAGAAGGTCTCTTATGTGGAAGGACTGGGCCATAATTTGTTCAGCATTGGCCAGTTCTGTGACAAAGATTTGGAAGTTACATTAAAAAAGAATTCATGTTCAATGACAACAGACACAGGTGATGTACTTCTCGTAGGAACACGAAAGTCTAACCTGTATTCAATAGATCTGAACAACTACAACACGAAGACTTCCATTTGTCTACTCAGCAAGGCCTCATCAGACCTCACTTGGCAGTGGCACAGGAAACTCTCCCATCTTAACTTCCACATCATCAACAAACTAGTTACTGGAGATCTGGTGAGAGGCCTGCCTAAGTTGAAGTTCTTCGAAGATCATCTGTGTGTAGACTGTGAAAAGGGAAGATGAAACACACATCACACAAAGTAAAGCAAATCTCCAGTACAAAGAAGACAATGGAGCTTCTGCACATGGATCTATGTGGTCCGATGAGAATACAAACACGCAATGGGAAGAAGTATATCTTAGTAATTGTCGATGATTACTCTAGGTATACTTGGGTCAAGTTCGTAAGGTCGAAAGATGACGCAACTCCTACTATCATCAACTTCATCAAACAACAGCAGAACAAGTATGAACACAGTGTAGCCTCCATTCGCACGGATAATGGAAATGAGTTCAAGAACAAATGCTTGTCAGACTACCTTGACCTCATGGGGATTACTCATCAATTTTCTGCAGCATACACTCCACAACAGAATGGAGTCGTGGAACGACGCAACCGAACTCTGGTTCAGGCTACTCGTACCATGCTTGCTTATTCTGGTCTCCCGCCTTCCTATTCGGCTGAAGCCATCAGCACTGCGTGTTACACACAGAATCGTTCTTTCATACATAAGCATTTTAATAAAACACCATATGAATTGGCAAATGGCATTGTACCTAATATCAAATATCTTCATATATTTGGTAATAGGTGCTTTGTACTAAATGAAAAGTATAATCTAGGGAAATTCGAAGCCAAAGCTGATGAAGCAATTCTCCTAGGTTATTCACATGAGTCAAAAGCGTACAGAGTGTTAAATAAAAGAACTAACTGTGTTATGGAAAGTATAAATGTTACATTTGACGACATGTTGGATGTTAACTCTTTTAAAAAGGGAAATGAAGTTGCTTCTGGATAAGTCAGTTCAGGACCAGTTCTTCAAAGAAAAGAAACAAATATAAATCCATCTTCATCAAAAAATAATTTAGATTTCTTATTTGATTTCTTACAGTCTGAATATGATGTTCAAATAGTTGGTGACAGGAGTGATGCAGTGTCTCCTGCTACAACTGCAACAGAGGTTGACAACTCGTCTTCGTATCTAACCGTGGATTCTCCGTCTACATCAACTGTCAATCCAGTCATAGTTCCTCATGAGCCGGTTTATGAGGGAACTCCAATCTATGATTCAGACCCAATATCAACAGAGGAAGACATTGAATTATCAAATCGTTTAAATGAGTTCTTTCCTCCGATCCAAAACCCCCGAGGAATAAGATGGACACAATCCCACCCCGAATCTCAAATAATTGGCAATGTTCAAGATAGAGTACGAACTCGTTCTGCAACAGCAAATGAGTGTCTCTATTCCAGTTTCCTATCCATGATAGAACCCACCAAAGTCTCTAATGCTTTAAACGATGCAGATTGGGTCATTGCAATGCAAGAAGAACTTAACCAATTTGAAAGGCTCAAAGTTTGGAGACTGGTACTACTTCCAGAGGGAAAATCAGTGGTTGGTACCAAGTGGATTTTTAAGAATAAACGGGATTCCGATGGAACAGTGGTTAGGAACAAAGCTAGGTTGGTTGCTAAGGGTTACAATCAACAGGAGGGTATAGACTACGTTGAAACATTTGCTCCTATAGCTAGGATAGAAGCCATTTGACTCTTCTTAGCCTATGCTGCCTATAAAAGCTTCAAGGTTTTTCAAATAGACGTTAAGACAACCTTTTTAAATGGTATCCTCAAGGAGGAGGTCTATGTGTCTCAGCCAGAAGGTTTTGTCAATCCCAAATTACCTCAACAGGTGTATATTCTAGACAAAGCCCTATATGGACTAAAACAAGCCCCGAGAGCTTGGTATGATGTCCTGTCAGAATATTTGTTGAGTGAGGGATACATAAAAGGAAAAACGGACACCACTCTGTTCACCAAAGCCAAAGGAAAGGATGAGTTTGCTTATACCATGCAAAATCGTCTTTGGTTCCACAAACCCAAAGTACAGTGATGAGTTTGCTTATACCATGCAAAATCGTTTTCAGATGAGTATGATGGGAGAGATGAACTTCTTTCTCGGATTACAAGTGAAACAACTGAGTCATGGCATCTTCATTAGTCAATCCAAGTATATTAAAGACTTGTTGAAGAAGTATGACATGCTTAGTTGTTATTCACTATCTACCCCCATGTCTTCAAAAGCTAAACTGACTGCTGATCTTGACGGAAAAGCAGCGGATTTAAAAACTTATAGGGGTATGATTGGCAGTCAAAAGAATATTCAACATGCTTATGTGCTAGATTCCAGGCTAATCCAAAGGAATCACATCTGTTGGCAGTCAAAAGAATATTCAAGTATCTCAAGGGCACCCCTAATCTAGGTCTATGGTATCCAATGGATTCTAGTCGTCAATTATATGCCTATTCAGATGCTGACTATGCTGGTTGCATGCTTGACAGAAAGAGTACATCCGGCAGTGCACAGTTTTTGGGAGATCGGTTAGTGTGTTGGGCTTCTAAGAAACAGAATTGTGTCTCTACTTCAACTATTGAGGCTGAATATGTTGCTGCTGCAATGTGCTGCTCTCAATGTTTGTGGATTAGGACTCAACTCTCTGACTTTGGCGTACACTATGACAAGATACCATTACTGTGTGATTCACAATCTGCCATTGCCATCTCATGCAATCCAGTCCACTACTCAAAGACCAAACATATTGACATACGGTATCATTTTATTAAAGATAATGTGGAGAAGGGTCTAATAGAACTTCAATATGTCAAGACTGATGATCAAGTAGCTGGTCTGTTTACTAAACCATTAGACGAATCTCGTTTTAATGATTTACTATCCAAATTAGGTATGTTGAGTTATAAAGTCTAACCACCAGTCTTTTATTGAGTGGGTAGTTCACTTTGTTTGTTCATGTTGCAGATAATCCAAGCACTATTTGAGGGGGAGTGTCAATCATTCATACAAGCTACACATGCTTGTAGGGGGAGAAAATCAAAGAAAATATCAAAACCATTTAGAAAATACAAGTAAAGACAAAAACATTTAGAAAATCAAAGAAAATACCAAATCATTCACAAAACAAAGAAAAATATAGAAAATATGTTTTATTTCTTTGAAAGTTGAAAAATACAAAAAGATTTTAAATTTTTTCGAATTCACAAGTCTTATTCAAAGTCAATGGACTTCGAACTCGAAGTACACAAATACTTCGAAGCCTATGGACTTCGAACACGAAGCATGTAATCAAAAGTGGACTTCGTGCACTTTAATTCAAATTCAGTCAGAGCACTTCGAACTCTAAATCTTCAATTTTGAGTTCACTTCGAGCGGCCTTTCGACAATTCGAAGTCAATGGACTTCGCATACGAAGGTTTTAATTCCCAGGCCACTTCGAGCGTGTTCTATGGGAGCCAATTAGAACTCAGTTGACTTCGAATACGAAGTCACTAATCCTCAGTGCACTTCGAGTGCGTTTACTAGCTTCTATTCGAAGCTAGTAGACTTCGCATTCTAAACAGTGCCAATCCAATGCACTTCGAGCGGACATGAACAGTGATCAAACCCAACTCACTTCAAGTTCGAAGCTTTAACACTTCGAATTCGAAGCGGCTTGGACTTCAAACTCAACAGTGGTCCTCAAGACCACTTCGAGCGCGTCTTTTTACCTCGAATTTCTTTACACTTCAAGCGTGCTTTTTGAATAGTTACCGTTTGAATTTTTTTACTATAAATAGATGTGGGTAAGTCGTATTTCATACGCCTTCTTACTTCTACTTTTACAAGTCTCTGGTTACGATTTTTTGCGATAAGTGTTCATAAGTTGCTGCCAAAATTTTGAAATTTTGTGATAAACGTGCTCATTTCCCAAAGGTATGCATCAAATGCATGACAAAACAAGTTTACTTCGCATTCAAATGAACAAAAATGAACATTCTACTGTAGAACTTGGAAACCACCTTTTTGAACTTTCAAGGCATTGTTTGACCTTCAAACGATTGTGTTAACTTAATCCACACTTGCGATGAGTCTTAGGAACACATGAACAAAGTTGTCATCAAATAAAAACTTACAAAATTTGAAAAGTTTTCTTCATGTGGATGAAGATGGCCTTGATTTCATTTTTTGGCTAAATCTTCATGTTATGGGCAAAATGGGAAAAATTTCAGTGTTAAGTACATGTTTAGATACATGTATTCATTGTAAAACGTGTGCCTAAAAACATTTTTGTCCATAAAAATTACCACTTAGTCAATGAAGATTTTCTCGGGTGTTATAAACTTTTTGGGTTTTGATCAAGGGATTCACATGTGAATGATCAATTGTCTAACACATTTGGCTATTCTTACAGGACATACTATGGCTATGGAAGACGATTCTGTCTAGTACCGTTCTTCGACAGCTAGCCAATCCCATAACCCTGATGACCAACTCCTTCCAAGAACCCAATTTCTTTTAGTGGTCACTCATGATAATAACAATTTCATTAACCTCAACAACTTCAGAAACCCAAACTTCCCAATCATTACTGAAATACTCTGCATACACCCCCTAAACCATGCCTTTAAATTTGATCCCTCAACCTCGGGAACTCATGTTCCTGAGTTGTATGTACAACAGTTCTGGAACACCGTTCACACCCATACAAATCCAAACAATAGCCGAGTCTCGGTTCGGGGTGATGTAGATCACTTCACCCTCAATATCACCGTCAGTCGCCTTCGTGAAATACTTCAACTTCCAACCTCTAGAAGCAGGCCTCCTCTCCTTGATTTTGAGGAGATGCCTGATGAGTTAACTGCCCTTGAGGGCATTCGTGCTATGGGGTACATTGGGGACTTACAACTCCGTTCCCATTTCAAACGAGCAAACCTTTGCCCCATCTTCTATACATTTCTCACCGTTCTTCAACGATGTCTCACTCCAAAGCATACTGGATATGAATATCCAAACACAAATCAGATCAAATTTATATATGTTGCGGCTAATCACTTACCTATTCATTATGCCTCTTTGATATTTCAAGATATTGTGCAGCAAGTTGAAGGCAAGCTCTCTGATCTTAAACGTGCAAAGGGCAGAGTTCTGCCGTACCAAAGGTTCTTGCTGATGATGGTCCAGTTCGCCATGGACAGAAATGAGGAAATTCCCCGTCGGCCAAATCATGCTTCTATGAGGCCGAAGCAGTTCATGTATGTCAAGGTTCTCACTGCTGATCATCCGGTTCAACCTCAACCTCTTCCGGCTTCGCTCCTGAATTTGTGTGCACAAAATTATGTGGTGCGAGCATATAGGGAGAGTGTAGGACTTGGTCCTATGGCGCAACCAGAGCCGGTTGCACCTAACCAAGGGCCAATAGCTCCAAGTGAGGTACTAGAACCTAGGCCTCAGCCTTCCACGGGGGAAGCTGAGCGGGGAGAGACTAGTGATAAAAGTGATGTGAGGGGTGGTGAAGGTGATGTCGGTGATACACATAGCGAGGGAGGGGCTGAGTATGACCCTGCGCAAATCTAGGTTATGATAGATTCCTTTTCCGATGTGCTTCCAGATCCCGAACATGTACCAGAATCCTCTGCACCAGAAATAACTACAGCTGCAACTGCTCCGGATTTTGCTTCTGATACTCTAGTTGTTATTGATTTTACCCCTGGAGCAGCACCACTGGTTCACGATAATACAGACGAACAATGAGTCAAAACGCCAGTGGTGGCTGAAGAGGAAGATTTGAGGCATGTACACAAAGGGCCTTCACTCCAGATGACTATTATAGGCATGTGCACATAGTTGATAATCTTCACAAGAAAGGCTCCAAGCCCTTTAAACCATTTGAGCTAAGACAGGTACTGCCCCGACATGAGTACTTGTATGAGTTTGAGGGTCTCAACACAACTCTACCACTGAACATCACCCCTGAGCTTTACAAGTTTATAGTTATGCCTGTTGAAGGCATATTCTTTCTAGACAGAGTTGGTACTTGGAGGTTCTTTAGATAGTCTGAAATCTCTAAAGCTGGCAAGAGTTTTCTCTTTGGGCTAAGAACATCTACAAGAGGTAGAACTGGAAATGAACATTTTGAAGCCCTTGTCCAAGCCCAATGTGAAGTATTAACTGAACCTGATCCCCATGCCAAAGAATTTGAAGTAAAAGAAGAAAAATGGTGGGATGATTGAAGATTGATCTAACTCTAAAGACTTGTTGATTTAGTTGATTGTATATTATGTTTAGACTAGTTTAGTTAGTAGTAAATATCTGTAAATATTTCTGTACATTTCCTTATTCTGTTATTTCAAGTGATGTTTATGTAAATCAGAAAATAAAAAACATATAAAAATGAAAAAATGAAAAGATACCACAAAAACAGAACAAAATGGTACAACACAGAAAAAGATTCCCCAAAAATAGAACAAAATGGAACACTGGAAAAGAAACCAAAAACAGAATAAGGTTCAAAAATAAAAAGAGCTACCAAAAACAAATAGCTAGGTAGCCAAATGCACTTAAAAGTTTAAATCTTTTGTATTCGAAGTCAAACTGAGTCTTCAAAAAGAAAAAGGTTTTATCATCATCAAATAGGGGGAGATTTTTGGGGAGATAATCACTTCACCCTAATAGTTAACTCTGCCTATCCTAAAACATAGAATTTGATGATAACCAAACCCTACATTCAGTATGACTAAGAAAGAATTCAAAGATGTGTTGTTTGAATCAGATTCTGTAAAAATATGTTAAGTATGGAATCATCAGTTGAGCATCAGATCCTACTCAAAGTATCAGCCAAGGGATATCAGCTAAGGAGCATCAGATGAAGAAAACAAGTGAAGAAGACCATCGGCTGAGGAAAGTAAACCATCAGCGGAGTGAAGAAAATTGATCAGTTGAGTGCCTACACAATCAGCTGAGCAAGGACTTTGCTCACCTACTCCATCAGCTGAGGCCCAGAGCATCAGCTAAGTAAGTCTTCTCTTACACAAGTCATCTCTACACATAAACTGATATATTTAAATGATCAGCTGAGCATTCTTTATCAACTGATCATACAAATACATGAGCTTATGTCCTCTTAAGTTTACTAATTGATCAACTGAGCATCTATATGATCAGCTGAGCAATATGTATCAACTGAGTCCTAGCAAAAAGTGATCAACTAATATGTTTTGTCAACTGAGTAGTGAAATTCAGAGTTTCTAGTACAATCTGTTAGCTGAGTCGTGCAAAATATCAAATTTGCACTATCTTTTCAGATTGTAAGTCATATGTAAAAGGCAGAATATGTGTTGTTCTATTATGCCTTAGATCTTTGTTTGTAAAAGTAAAATGCACTTTTTGGATCCAGTATGAGACAAAAAGGTTTGATCTTATCCTCTGGAAAAGGAGAAATATACCTCAAACAGACGAAGATCTTGAAGATTTGTTCAACAACTAAGTATGGCTGGCAATCCCATACTTGGTAAAGTCAAATCAAACAGAAGCATGGTGTTGTTTAAAGTACAAGCACGGAAAGGGAAAGAAACTTCTACACGACAGTAGATGTGGGTTTTAATATTTTATATTGTGAGTGAGTTGCACTTTTGTAGAAAAGTACAATTACTTTTATCAAACAGTTAATTAAAGTAACTTTACTTTTCACCCACTACCTTTACAATTAAAATATTATATTTCCACATCCTCTTTGTCTCCTTCCTTCATGCAACCGGATACGCCAAGATTTCTATATATACTCATGCGTGATGGACATGCAAAATACAACACAGTGAAGTCTCTACTCCACAGAAATAAATCTCATCGGTTGAGAAATTCGTAGAGTTTAAGCATTGTGTAGAATCAAACTTGTTCATGTGTTGAACACTCTATATACATTAGTTGTTTTAGAGTTAGCTTGTCTATGTGTTAGACAAATAGATTTCCACCTTTTATTGTACTTAGAATTTCCGCTTCTAGTATATGTAATTCTTGATTCAAAGTCAATAAGAATTATATAAAAGTATATCGGTGTGTCTTTAAATTTCAAAAAGCTAAAGTTTGTATTCAACTCCCCTTCTACAAACATTTGTTGTTGTGTACTCAATCTGGGACTAACAAACAGTATTTAGCTTTTTGAAATTCTGAAAGCGTGAAACAGAAGAAAGGTCGGATATCTATATTTATAGACTATTCGACTTTCGGATCAAGGTGGGTCGGGGCTATCCGACTGTCGGATCGACCCGGATTGGCCCCAATTTTGATGGTTGGCCCAGTCCATTCTAGCTAGGCCCAAGCCTTAGAAATTTACACTATTTAAGTCCTATAGCTAGAAATAAATTGACTATTTAAGTAAACATCAGAGAATCAGTCATTTGAAAATCAGAAACTGTAAGTGTTTGTCTGATTTGAATTTCTCCCCCTACACGAATGCACTGAAAGCATTCGTGTTAAGCAATGAACCGCTTCGCTGCCCCTAGACAGGAGCATCTGTATATCTTCACAGAGAACAAAACAACGCGTAATTCTGTTCAAGAAGGAAAACGATAATGAATTACAGTTTGAGATCCAGCATTCCAATCTTAGATACCAGAAATGAAAATCAGGTTTCGTCCAGTGGTTTGGTGACCACATCAGCCAGTTGATTATCAGTGGGAACGTACTGTAGTTTGATTAGACACTTTTCCACATTGTCTTTCAAGAAATGATACCTGATATCGATGTGCTTGGTTTTAGAGTGATGGACAGGATTGCAAAAAATGGCAATTGCACTCTGAGAAACACACGACAGTGGAATCTTAGAGTAGGTAAGACCAAAGTCCCGCAGTTGAGTTCGCATCCACAGACTCTAGGAACAGCAACTGGCAGCAATCACAAATTTAGCTTCAGCAGTTGATGTAGACACACAGTTCTGTTTCTTGGAACTCTAGCAAACCAATCGATCTCCCAAGAAGTGCGCACTACCTGACGTGCTTTTCCTATCCAACATACATCTGGCATAATCAGAATTGGAGTATGCAAGCAATTCGAATGATGAGTCATGGGGATACCACAGACCAAGGTCAGGGGTCCCTTTCAGGTATTTGAGGATACGTTTCACAACAAGAAGATGTGATTCTTTTGGATTTGCTTGAAAACGAGCATAGAGACACGTAGAAAACATTATGTCCGGTCTACTAGCTGTTAGATACAGTAAAGAGCCAATCATTCCCCCATAGGTTTTCAAATCAACTGCCTTTCCGTCAAGATCAGCAGACAGCTTGGTTGTGGAAGACATGGGGGTGGATTTGGACGAGCAGTCAGACATTTCATATTTTCTTAATAAATCATTAATATATTTAGACTGATTTATGAAAATGCCATTGGAAAGTTGTTTGACTTGTAAGCCGAGGAAGAAATTCATTTCTCCCATCATGCTCATTTCAAAGTTGCTCGCCATTAGTTTTGAAAACTCTAGATTGTACTGTGGGTTCGTAGAGCCAAATATAATATCATCTACATATATTTGGACTAAGATATAGTCATCCCCAATTTTCTTTGTGAAGAGGGTGGTGTCGATTCGTTCCTTTTAGTAGCCTTCACGAACCAGATAGGCTGATAGAACATCATACGAAGCCCGTGGAGCTTGTTTGAGTCCGTATAGGGCCTTATCAAGTATGTAGACATCGTTTGGTCATTTGAGATCGACAAATCCTTCTGGTTGGGATACATAGACTTCCTCTTTAAGGATTCCATTTAGAAATTCCGTTTTGACATCCATCTAATATACCTTGAAGTCCCTATAAGCAGTGTACACGAGAAATACCCGGATAGCTTCTATCCTGGCAACAGGAGTGAAGGTTTCATCATAGTCAATACCCTCCTGCTGGTTGTATCCTTTTGCTACCAGTCTAGCCTTGTTTCGAATCACCACACCGTCTAAGTCTTTCTTGTTCTTGAAGACCCACTTGATGCCAACAATTGTCTTGTCGGTGGGTCGAGGTACCAGTCTCCAAACCTTTAAGCGCGTGAATTGATCTAACTCCTCTTGCATAGCAAGAATCCAGTCTGGGTCTTGCAATGCATTAGCAGTTCGTGTAGGTTCTATCAAACTGAGAAAGCTAGAAAACTGACACTCATTTGCTGTGGCGGATCTGGTCTGAACACCGGCATCTTTTTCTCCGATAATTTGAGTTGAAGGATGTGCATCAGTCCACTTGGTTATAAGGGGGATGGGGTTATCAGCAACTTCATCATTGGCATCCTGAGGGAAGAATTCATCCAGTTGTTGTTGAATGGATGTTTCACCCTCAGGAGTTGATGAGTCTGGAATGTACTGAGGAGTAGTGTTCCCGTGGTCCTCAGTGTCAACATCATCAGCAGTGTTAACTGTTGCGTTGGATGCAGTGTAACGTTCACCCAAAATGAAGAATGGGTCGGCAGGTGAATCAACAGGTCCTGACATAGACGTAGTAGCCGTTTGCTATGTGAGTTCGAGAGATTCCTGAACGACATTTGTAGGCCTGTCAACAGGTACACAATTAATTCCAGAGTCATCATCTAAGAAATCAAATATATATTTTAAATCTGAAGATTCGTTTGCGTGAGATATATTTGTTTCTTGTCGATTAAGTCCCGGTCCTGAACCGATATGTTCGGAAACGATTGCAGGTGACTCATTAGATAAAGATGTGGTGGTTAGAGTATCATCAAACGTCACGTAAATACTTTCAATCACAGCATTTGTTCATTTTTTCAACTCACAAAACGCTTTAGACTCAGAAGAGTAACCTAGGAAAATTCCCTCATCTGCTTTGGGGTCAAACTTTCCTAGATTAGCCTTTTCATTAAGAACAAAGCACCTATTACCAAACACATGAAAATGATTAATATTAGGCACTCTGCCATTTTCCCGTTAATAAGGAGTTTTATTAAAGTGGCGGTGTAAAATTGTTCGGTTTTGATTGTAGCATGCTGTGTTGACTACTTCTGCCCAATAGAAAGGTGGTAAATCAGCATAGGACAGCATGGTTCGAGCCGTTTCGACAAGCGTTTGATTTCTTCGTTCGACAACTCCATTTTGTTCTGGAGTATAAGCTGCCGATAATTGATGCATGATTCCCACTGAGTCAAGAAAGAAATCCAAGACTTTGCTCTTGAATTCGGTGTCGTTGTCGGTTCGTATGGTACAAACTTTTCCTTGAGATTGATTCTGCACTTGTTCGAGGAACGAGATGATTGTAGATGAAGCTTCATCCTTCGTTCTCAGGAACTTGACCCACGTGTATCTCGAATAGTCATCAACTATCACGAGGATGTACTTCTTCCCATTCCTAGACTGAACTCTTATCGGCCCACACAAGTTCATGTGTAACAGTTGGAGAGGTGCTTTTGTATGGGACACCTGTTTGATTTTGTGTGATGCCCTTTTCATTTTACCTCTCTCACAGTGTTCACATAGGTGTTCCTTTTCAAACTTCAGCTTAGGCAATCCGCAAACTAAAACACCTTTGACCAATTTGTTGATATTTTTAAAGTTTAGGTGAGATAGTTTGCGATGCCACATCCATGTAAGTTCCGATGAGGCCGTGGACAGAAGACATACTGAATGCTTTCCTTCCAGATCTGCTAGATCAATAGTGTACAGATTTGACCTTCTGGACCCAGTCAATACCACATCACCATTCTCTATCTTGACTGAGCAAGTTTTGGCCTTGAAGTTAACTTCTAACCCCTTGTCACAAAATTGCCCAATGCTGAACAGGGTGTGTCCCAATCCCTCCACATATGATACCTTGCTTATTTTTATATTTTCTTTAATAATGTCTCCGGTTCCCATTATTGGTCCAACATGGTCATTCCCAAAACGAGCATTTCCCGAGTATTTTGGGACATAGTTCGTGAGAAGACCTTTTTCGCCAGTCATATGTTTTGAACAGCCGGAGTCAAGTACCATCGGCTAAATACCTCCACATGGAAGACAAAAATTGTTGAGGTACCCATTGTGTAGTGGGTCCTTGGTTGTTAGCCGACGCAACAGTATCAAATGATGTGTGAATTAATGAAGTTGTTGCTTGTGCTTTGGGAATCCAAGCTTGTGTGGTTATTTGGGGTTGGGATGGTGATGATGTTATAATATCTTCGGATATGGCGGGGGATAGAGTTGCTTTTGATGTGAGGATGGGTTGTTCAATTACCACACGATCACAGCCGTTTGGTAGTGAGACATCATCGTCGATGTATTCACTTTGTTTCTGTGGACTTCTTGTTTCGTTTGTTGTTGTTCTTGCTTTGGTGGGTTTATGTTGAACTATTGGTTGTTTATGCTGTGAGACTTGTGTTTTCTTACTCATTGGATTTGTGAAATGTGGTTTGATTTCAACAACATTTTGATTGGCGTGATTCCAATTGTTGTAGTATCTGCGATTTGGAGTCCATGGAGTGTGTCGATTGGTGGGATTTGATCCGGGATTGTGCTTAGAGGGAACACTTTCATTACTAATTTGGAATCGTGCTCTATTGGAGCGTTTCTTTCGCCAATAGGTAATTTTATTACCTTTCCGATTTATGAAGTAGGACTGTTAGTGATTTGAATCAAAAGATTTGTAATTAGGATTTGCTTTAACTCCACGGTTCTTTCGATCTTCATCATACACACAGTGATAAGTACAATGTCCATCAACATAACCATCACTCATGCAAAACAGACGAGTCATTACAAAGTAGTAGAGTTGTTTGTTTATTGAAGTTGGCAGGGTAAATCAAACACTCTTCGTCTTTTCTTTCTCCATCCTTCTCTTGAGACTTCTTCCTCCATCCAAAAGTTTGCTTTTTCTCGCTCTTAACATTGGCACCTAGATGGACACTTGGGTTAGAAGTAGGCATTGCCAATTAATCATTTTTGACTGATTTGGAACGAGAGAGAGTTTTTTGTTTCTTGGTGCGTTTTGTTTTGGATTGAGGTGATCTTGATGTACTTGTTTTATGTGGTGTCCAAGTATCAATGGATTTGGATTTCCCTTTAAAGTTAGCAGACTCAATTGTATGTGATTTGAAAATTTCGTTTTTGAGTGAATTGAGCCTTTCGTGAACTGTGAACAAAGAGCTTTCCAATTTTATACACTCTTCACAGTTTGTACCAGGGTTGGTTTTAGAAAATTCTCCAGCACGTGTGGTGTGTTCAGAATTTGCAAATGAAAAACAGTCACTTGTGTGCAAAGGTGAGACAAGGGTATCAGATGTAACATCGTAATTTCTCAAGCCATTTTTTTAATCGCCACGGAAGCGTTAACTGATTTCATTTAAACAAACAACTACAAAGTACAAAGTACTGTTTACAAACATCTCATCAATTTATATTACAAAATATTTACAAACATGGCTCGTCTCTTCACAAAACATAATATCAGAGCATTGGTCAAATTTCCCTTCCCCACAAACAAAGCTAAATAGCCAGACCTTCAAAAAGCAGTCAACCAAGGGGAATTAGCACAAAGCTAAGTGAATGGAAGCTACAAACAAGCATCCTCAACCAACAAGCACAAGCAACAGATCTCAACAGATCAAACAATCTCCACAAACCAATCCAATCTCTAGAGGAACGGCGGTTCTGCAGAACCTGCAACCGATGCGGGCCAAAGCAAAGGTTTACCGTTAGCTATTTGCTACTTGGTACATTTAAACCCCTTCTACTGCAACAAATGCATAGAAAGTCAAGAACTGTGCAACCAATAGCAGATAGCCCAGCCCAAAACATGCGATAGCTGACCCCCAACCATGCACGCATATAATTAACCATGCGTACAGGTCTCGCCACGTGCACACATAATTAACCATGTACACTGGCCACGCAACAATCCAAACAATCCCAATCAACAAACAACATTTAACTATGAACGAATAACAATTACATACTCAGACTTAACAGTCTAGCATGGCAACTAAGACTCAACAGTCTATCATGGCATCTCAGATCATAAGAATATCTCAATTCGTGTAACCCCAAATGTTACCACCATCACCACTCATGAGTACACTTCCACTCACCTCAGTCCACGTTCCCGTCTGCTCAGTTGTCTAATATCACTGAGTCTTTGCAAATCATGATAACACAATAAACCGAAGTCAATCTCTGATAAATATATATCCATAATATATATTTATATCTCTATATAACTTGTAAACAACATACAATAATCATATAAACCATAACCCATCTCTTCCCGCACAAATTCATAGCAAAACAAACCTATTTCCTAAAAATAGCCTGTCGCGCCACGACCAAACCAGGTGTCGCACCGCGACGCTTGCGGATTTGGAGTATTGGATTCCGGGTTTGCGGATTTCAGAGTTCCGGATTTTAGGGTGTCGCGTCACGTTTCTGTCTCCTTCCTTCTTGAACTGTCGGATTTCCAGCCAACTCCACATAAACATACCATATTCAATCTTAATTTTCTCAACTCAAAACACTTCCAACACCCATGAAACTTCATATAGCATCACAACAAACATATATAACTCATCAAATCTTATTAAAACCCATTATCCATCAAAACCAATATATCAAGTTTTGAGCTTTAAGCTCCAACAATGGTAATTCTTCATTTATACATATGTTTCGTCATATAAACATATCAAAACTATCTGTAACATCATACCAACACATACTAACCTTCACTTTGAATTATGAATCACCAAATCCTCTATTTGAAATTCCAAGTTTTCTTGTTCTTTCTAGCTTTCTTCAACAAGAAGTTTAACACACAAACACACACTTCACCTTTACTATGTGTTGGTGAATTTCACTCCCACGTATACATATTCATTTATTCAAAGCAGGAGGTGTCCAATTTCATATTCTTTTCACATGCATGCATACATACATACATACTTACTTTCATACATACATGAATTACATAACTTTTCTTTCTTTTAATTCTTTTAACTCCAGTAACACAAATATATATATATATATATATATTCATAAATATATACTTTCAATTCAATCAATATTTATTCAATTAATCACATAATCGACTTACGCAAATTAAATACGAAATCACTTGCTGCTAGCCCGCTAATCAACTAGCCCGGGTTTGCGGATGTTACAAATCTTCCCTCCTTTAGTGGATTCCGTCCTTGGAATCCTATAGCGCATATCAAACGGATTCTCCATGCTTCGTATTCATTCATCACTGACTGTCAATTCAATTGTAACTCATACGTAGCTTCATCTTACTACCAGCCACCTAAATCTCTTTGTACCTGTCTTTCTCAGTTTACAATCATCAGTTCTTTATCAACTTATCCTTCAAACCTTTTTTTTCAATTCAGCATTCAAGTCAACATGTAACTCATAGATTCGTTTAGTCTGTCTTTCAACTCATTCTCTTTCACATTCGAGCATATAGTCAAGGTCAATGCATCTCTTGAATACTCATTCATAGTACCCTGTTTCTTTCACTTAACAAGTTTCACGTACTTTTTACTGTCTGTCATGTAGAGTACTCACATATCACTTTCTCCTTACTTCCAACGAACATGTCGATACATTACCCCGATATTCACATAACCACTCACAATTGACATGTTAACATCCACTTGATAAAATTTACATCCCGTTAGTCTAATCAATTTGTTTGTGAATTCCACGAAACATCAAAATCCAATACAAATACAAGTTCATTCATACATATCTGCACAACTCTTTCTACTGCACTATCCAACAAGGATTCAGTCATAATGTTCATTTCACGTCTCAATTCTTGTAATAAAATCATTTAGAAATTATTCACTGTATCTCAATCTTTTATCAGCAACCTCAACATATAAAACATCATATCTTCAAATCATCTTGTCACAATATTGTTTGCCCAACCAAGGCTATCCCACTGGTGATATAATACTAGCGCTTTTTACTGATCAATCAATAATCACTCGTGTATATCCAAATTCCTTTTCATATAATAAATCGGGCATCAACTCCATCGTAACTTGTTTTCACAATCATTTTGATATCTCATATTATCTCGTCAGTATGCAATTCTGCTCAACAATGCCGTCTTACTGGCAATTACCCGTAATATATATATATATATATTCAGATTCCATCATGTAAAGTAAATTACATATAAATTCCATCATCACCGTTCTAGTATCTCAGGTATCTCAACATTTCATAATTCTCTGATACATCGCCTTAACTCATACACAACCATGTCATTTCTACGAAATATATCATGTTCACTCCTTCAGTAATTCATCAATTAAATACTCTGTATGGCATTATATCATTTAGCCCTTCCAAGTGCACTGGCAATCTAGTTTTATAAGTTCTGTTCGAATTAAATTTCCAATTTCAAGCAAAGGCACTTTCCTAGCAAAGGCAATTCATATATAAGATCGACAAGTCTTCATTCCATATGCTCAGGCCATTACATTATTCTTTCAAATCACATATGTCTTCAATTCACAGATAACCACTATCATTTAATCAATTCTTTCACATACATAACTTCTTATAATTAAATGTCAATTACATCTTTTACTCAAACAATCTTGTACATTTCAGATTTATCCAATCTGTAGCAATCAATCTCTTTCTCATATTTCAATCATTAAGTCGTCTATTTCTAGTAAAGGCAATTTCAATTTCATTCATCAAGTCGCATATACTTCAATTCACATAACTCCAGTGTTATCATCATAAACTTCCTCGTATTTTCACATGTCTACTAGCAATTATCCTACCCAGATAATATTCCAATCCCTCATTCACATTCTTCTATTCATTCTGAACTCTGTCTCTGTCATATATTCATTTCATCTGTATATAAGCATTCGCTTCTTCTTTTAATACTCGTGTCAATCACACATGTCATTCTTTATAATCAACACTTCCCACATAGTCAGTTCAAACATATCATGTACAGTCTTCAAGTCATGGGTTAAATCATTCTTCTCAAAATCTTTACTATAAGACATAAATCGCCTTTTAATCCCATAGCATAACATTATTTATTGATCCAACAGTTTCCATATCTCAACATACCCTAATCTCTTCAGATTCATCATTCATCATCACAAATTATCTTTACCCAGTAGATTTAATATCAATAGTCCGTAATCTCAATCATATCTTTATCAAAACATCTCTTGGTTAACACCAATATCTTCCCAGCCTCAACAATTTATTCTCTTCCCCTCATTTTTGCATAACACATATATACGCATATACAAACACAACATGCTTATGCACATAAACAAATACCATTTGTAAAACAATCTTACAACACATTGCATAGCAAGCAATTTTAATTAATCTGGAATATTCTTTCCTTAGTATATCATACTCAATTCACATTACTTCAAATATCACATACGTACCATCATATCATTTCCTAACAGTAGTATCAGATACTTTCACAATAACATATTATTAATTATCTTTACTTCTAAAGAATCATGCTCTTTCAGAAGTAAACACAAACACTTAGCACTCATAGGCATCAAGAATCAACAATTAACTCTAAAGTTAATAAACACATGCACAAATATAAAAGTCATTAAAACGTACCCGCCGTATCATCGTTGATATCAACATCGTCATCATCCATTATATCAAAAATTCTACCCTCTGGCACAGAAGGGTTCTTCCTCTTTCGTCCAACTGCTGACGAGGATTCCCCACCTGCATCCACTCCTGACCTGACCCCATTTTCCTTTCCTCTGTACATTCATTCGTATGATGACCTTCTTTCTGACAATTCCAACACACACCCCGAGAGAAACCACATTCCTTGATCTCATGTCCAAACAATCCACATCGAATGCAACACAAAGTCTGGGGTGTGCAAGGCCCCGTATGAACAAATCTACACCGGCGGCACCACAACGAACTTTGTTTAGATCTACTTGTCTTAGATTTCTTATTTCGATTCTTCTGTTTCTGGCCACTCTGCCCAATCTGCCCACTTTGTCTTTGTGGTTCACTAACACGTTCAATCATTGATTTATGCTGCAAGATACACTCTCTCATCATTCTATCTCTTGCCTTTCCATCACCCTCAGCCGTCTTGGCTAGAGTAAACGCTTGTGATAAAGTACTTGCCCATCTGGTAGTACTTCGATATTCTGGAAGCAAAGCTCCCACAAAATGTTTTATCTTTGTTGCCTCATCTGGCACCCACTGTTTCACAAATCGCAGTCTCTCATTGAATTGTTTAATCAAATCATCTACTGTCATGTCTCTTGTCATCTTCAAATCCATAAACTCTTTTTTGATTTTCTCAATCTCAAATGAACTACAATATCGCTCGCATAGCTTCTCTTGAAATTGATTCCAAGTAATACTTTCTTGTTGTGCTTCAGTAAAATGCCCAGTTAATGAATCCCACCATACCATCGCATCACCTTTTAGCATACGAGTCACAAATTTAACTTTGGATTCATCCTCGTAGTTGCACGCATCAAGAGTTCTTACCATCTCTCGCAACCAATTCAAAGTCTCGTTCGGATCAGTACTCCCATGATATCTAGATGGTTTACAATCCAAAAATTGCTTGTACGAACAAGGTTGCTTAAATCCCGGATATCCAAAAGGATAGTCTCCCTGTAAGGTGGAAGGATTGAAAAATAACGGTTGTGTCACTGACGTTACCGAAGG
Source organism: Dittrichia graveolens (assembly GCA_038502395.1). NCBI lineage: Eukaryota > Viridiplantae > Streptophyta > Magnoliopsida > Asterales > Asteraceae > Dittrichia > Dittrichia graveolens. The sequence continues at coordinate 25,895,693 of JARJIL010000007.1, forward strand.
AAACGGAGCAGTAACCGGCAAGGTAGTAGATTGGGTAACAACAGTTGTTAGTATCTGTGATGACATATTCGAATTAATCCTCCCTCTTCCGATACCACGAACTATATCTCTGAGTTCCTGAAGTTCATCCTCTAACTTGCGAATATATGCCTCTCGATCATTTTCCTGTTCATAACCTGAAGTACCCGCACGATTAGTCATATCCACAGTATCAATCACCGAAGTCTCAACCACCGTTTGGGTCACAGGAGGATCAGCAGGGGTATTTCTGTAAGCCATATCTGTACAATCACATCATCTCACAATCTCATTAGATAACCGTTAGTACATAACATACTAACTAACAAACAGCTTCACCAATTCACTCTGATTCCCACAAGAAAAATTTGATCCAACACGAGCCAAGATTTGGGAACGTAACACTCTAGCCGTGCCTGCATCGCCAAACCAAGGCTCTGATACCAACTTGTAACACCGTAATTTCTCAAGCCATTTTTTTAATCGCTACGCAAGCGTTAACTGATTTCATTTAAACAAACAACTACAAAGTACAAAGTACTGTTTACAAACATCTCATCAATTTGTGATACAAAATATTTACAAACATGGCCCGTCTCTTCACAAAACATAATATAAGAACATTGGTCAAATTTCCCTTCCCCACAAACAAAGCTAAACAGCCAGACCTGTAAAAAGCAATCAACCGAGGGGAATTAGTACAAAGCTAAGTGAATGGAAGCTACAAACAAGCATCCTCAACCAACAAGCACAAGCAACAGATCTCAACAGATCAAACAATCTCCACAAACCAATCCAATCTCTAGAGGAACGGCGGTTCTGCAGAACCTGCAACCGATGCGGACCAAAGCAAAGGTTTACCGTTAGCTATTTGCTACTTGGTACAGTTAAACCCCTTCTACTGCAACAAATGCATAGAAAGTCTAGAACTGTGCAACCAATAGCAGATAGCCCAGCCCAAAACATGCGATAGCTGACCCCCAACCATGCACGCATATAATTAACCATGCGTACAGGTCTCGCCACGTGCACACATAATTAACCATGTACACTGGCCACACAACAATCCAAACAATCCCAATCAATAAACAACAATCAACTATCAACGAATAACAATTACACAATCTGTCGACACATATCAAGTAACACATTCCATACTGGCAACTTACACTTAAACATTTTATCGTGGCATCTTAGACTAAACAGTCTAGCATGGCATCATAGACTAAACAGTCTAGCAAGGCAACTCAGACTTAACAGTCTAGCATGGCAACTCAGACTCAACAGTCTATCATGGCATCTCAGATCATAAGAATATCTCAATTCGTGTAACCACAAATGTTACCACCATCACCTCTCGTGAGTACACTTCCACACACCTCAGTCCACGTTCCCGTCTGCTCAGTTGTCTAATATCACTAAGTCTTTGCAAATCATGAGAACACAATAAACCGAAGTCAATCTCTGATAAATATATATCCATAATATATATTTATATCTCTATATAACTTGTAAACAACATACAATAATCATATAAACCATAACCCGTCTCTTCCCGCACAAATTCATAGCAAAACAAACATATTTCCTAAAAATAGCCTGTCGCGCCGCGACCAAACTAGGTGTCGCGCCGCGACGCTTGCGGATTTGGAGTATTGGATTCCGGGTTTGCAGATTTTAGTGTTCCGGATATCAGGGTGTCACGCTGCGACCCTTAGGCGTTGCGCCGCGACGCGTCGCGTTTCTGTCTACTTCCTTCTTGAACTGTCGGATTTCCAGCCAACTCCACCTAAACATACCATATTCAATCTTAATTTTCTCAACTCAAAACACTTCCAACACCCATGAAACTTCATATAACATCACAACAAACATATATAACTCATCAAATCTTATTAAAACCCATTATCCATCAAAACCCATATATCAAGTTTTGAGCTTTAAGCTCCAACAATGGTAATTCTTCATTAATACATATATTTCATCATATTAGTCCTTCTAAGATACTTAAGAATGTTCTTTACCGCAACCCAATGGGTTTGCCCCGGGTTTCCCTGATATCTACTAGTCAAGCTTAAAGTGCATGACACATCAGGTCGAGTACATAACATGGCGTACATGATCGAGCCCACGGCCGAAGCATATGGTACTCGCTTCATTACTTCTAGTTCCTCTTGAGAACTAGGACATTGAGTCTTACTCAATATCACTCCATGCGACATAGGAAGATTTCCTTTCGTGGAGTCCTCCATCTTGAACCGCTTCAAGACTTTGTCAATGTATGTACTTTGACTCAACCCGAGAAGTTTTCTAGATCTATCTCTATAGATCTTGATACCCAGAATATATGCCGCTTCTCCTAAGTCTTTCATTGAAAAGCATTTTCCAAGCCAAGTTTTGACACTTCGCAATGTTGGAATATCTTTACCAATGAGTAGGATATCATCCACATACAAGACTAAGAAAACAACGGCGCTTCCACTAGCCCTAACGTATACACATGGCTCGTCTACACTCTTCGAAAAACCAAACTCTTTGATTTTCTCATCAAAGCATAGATTCCAACAACGAGATGCTTGTTTAAGTCCATAAATGGACTTCTTTAGCCTACACACTCTATTAGGATGGTTCGGATGTACAAAACCCTCATGCTGCGTCATATACACCTCTTCGTAGAGCTTCCCATTAAGGAAGGAAGTTTTGACATCCATTTGCCATATTTCGTAATCATGAAATGCGGCGATCACCAAGAGTATCGTAATAGATTTCAAAATAGCCACTGGGGAGAAAGTTTCATCATAGTCGACACCATGTGTCTGGGTGAAACCTTTAGCCACCAGTCGGGCTTTGAAAGTGTTTACCTTTCCATCCATGTCGGTCTTCTTCTTTAAGACCCACTTACACCCTATTGGTTTACAACCGGGTGTGGGATCAACCAGTTCCCAAACCTGGTTATCCTCCATGGATTGCATCTCATTATCCATTTCCTCCTTCCATTTAGCAGACTCGTGGCGCGCTGCCGCTTCCCGATAGTTGGTGGGCTCATTAAGATCCACCAATAACTCGTCACCCTCAGATATGAGAAACCCATATCTCTCTGGCTCATGGCGAGTTCTACCGGATCTACGGGGAGGTAACGGATGTACGTTAGTATCCACATTGTCATGCTCAGACTCAAGCTTACTAGGTTGTTAGCTAGTGCCAACGTCAGGTCTTTCATCCGTTGACTCTTGAACTTCAACAAGTTCAATCTTAGTCCCGCCTTGCTGATTGGATACTAATTCTCTTATTAAAAAAACCGCCCTCCGAGCGACAAATACTTTGTTCTCGGAAGGTTTATAGAATATATATCCAATACCCGCAGCTGGATATCCGATGAAATAACACTTTTTGGATCGGGGCTCCAACTTGTCATCTACCTCACGCTGCACGTAGGCTTGACAACCCCAAACCTTTAGATAGGCAAGAACGGGAGGTTTCCCATGCCACATCTCGAAAGGTGTTTTCTCGACCTTCTTCGTTGGTACAAGATTTAGGACTCTTGTTTCCGTTTCAAGAGCATAACCCCAAAGGCTTATAGGCACTTGAGTGTGACTCATCATAGACCGAACCATATCTAACAACGTTTGGTTCTTCCTCTCGGCGACACCATTTAATTGTGGTGTCCTAGGAGGTGTAAGTTGTGAGATAATTCCACAACCCTTAAGATGATCACGAAACTCTTGACTAAGATACTCACCACCCCTATCGGATCTAAGTATCTTAATCTTTTTGCCCAATTGATTCTCTACTTCGTTTTGGAAAGTCTTAAAGACCTCAAAGGTCTCGGACTTTTGTCTAACCAAGTAGACATACCCATACCTACTATAATCATCTATAAAGGTAACGAAGTATCTAGAATTGTCTCTTGTGATGTGCTTAAATGGACCACACACATCGGAATGTATATTGTCCAATAAGTCTTTACCCCTCTCATTCACGCCGGGAAAGGGTGCTTTAGTCATCTTGCCTAATAAACAAGATTCGCATACTTCATTTGACTCGTGGTCAAATGATTCCAAGATCTCATCCGCTTGGAGCTTGGCGATACGAGTCTTGTTTATATGGCCAAGTCGACCATGCCACAAAGACAATTTGTCTAAACCATTTTTAGACGTTGAATCAATATTCATGATTGAACGATTATCACTAACGTATGCATCTACTTCATAAGTACCACGACAAGGATAAGCTTTAAAATAACAAATATTATTTTTAGAACAAACGATAACTCCATTATCAAAAGCAAAACCAAAACCATTGTCGTGTAGTGCATGAAAAGAGATAATGTTTCGCACCACAAGCGGCGAATAGCATACGTTCAATAATAATATGGAAAAACCAGAATTAAAAGATAATTCAACTTCTCCTCGATCCTTGACCGGGGCAATCTCCTTGTTTCCCATAATCAAGTCAAGCTCGCCACTTTCCATCCTTCTACTTGTCCTTAGCACCTGCACAATATTACAAACGTGAGTGCCACAGCCGGTATCTAATACCCAACTACCAGATGTAGAAGTATGATGGAGTTCAATCATGTACGTACCTGAATCGGAAGTTCCTCCGATGCTCAACCCCTTGAGCTTCTTTAGACCTTCTAGGTACCCCGGGCAGTTACGGCGCCAATGGCCCTTCTTCCCGTAGAAGAAGCATTCCGCTTCATTCGGAGTTTTAGCTTGGGGAACCATCTTCCCCTTGCCTTTACCCTCTGAAGCGGGGCTAGACTTGGCAGCGCCAATCTTCCCCTTCCCATTACCCTTAGGGGTATAAGCGGATCTCTTCTTCTTCTGGGATCGCCCCTCCCTTATAGCAAGAACGGGATTTGGAACGGCGGGCTTATTTTTGGTCATGCTAGACTCGGTTGTCTTAAGCATACCGTGAAGCTCCATAATGGACTTATCCATACTATGCATATGATAACTCATAACAAATTGATCATACGCGGTAGGCAGGGACCATAGAATCAAATCCACAGCTAGCTCCCTCCCTATAGTAAATCCGAGCCGTTCCATGCGCTCCACGTTTGCTTTCATGCGCAACACATGAGCACTCACATTCCCACCATCGGCCATCTTACTACCAAGTACCGTCTTAAGACACTCAAACCTCTCTTGTCTCACTTGCTGCTGGAACATTTCCTTAAGCTGAGCGATCAAGTCAAAAGCACTCAAATGATCCATTTGCTTTTGGAGCTCGGGGATCATCGTACTTAGGATGATGCAAGTAATGTCCTCGGTATCCTTGACACGCTTCTCATAAGCGTCTCGGATAGCCCGAGTGGCATTGGCAGCAGGAGCCTCGGGTAGGGCCTCCTCTATGGTAACCATCTTCCCTTCTTGGCGTAAGACAAGTTTAAGTTGTCTAAACCAATCCAAGAAGTTGTTACCGTTGAGTTTCTCCTTTTCAAGGAAAACTCTAAGCGAAAAATGGTTGGTGGTGTTGGTGTTGCTTGAAGACGCCATCTAAAATAGTAAAGTACCTTTAGTTAGTTTGGAAAACCTTGTTAAAATAGGTACCCATAGTTTTAAACAAAACAATTTATTTGTAACAAGGGCTAAGAACCTTATTTTACCTCGCACCATGACGGGTTTACCGCGGATCACGTGGCGAAGCTATTTAGGCCGGCAACCATTTTACCAATTGTAATCTCTATTACAACTCTTACACACTTGCGGGATCCGTTGACATCCATTATGTCGGTTGGCATGTTTGATCCCTATCTTACACCAATCTTAATATATATTTTTTGTTTAGATCGTGCTTAGCTCAACAACTAACCAAGAATTATATACTAAAATTGTAAATCGTCCGACAAGACACACGGGTAGCACTCTCGACCATTAATCGGCTCATGCTTAGCTCGACAACCAATCATGCGAGTTACCCCACTCACCTTCCACACAACTACACAAGGAATGACTTGTGCTTAGCTCAACAATCATCCTTGCTTCGTTAGATTCGGGTGGTGTCATCTTACGGATGGTGGGTGATTTACATTTTCAAAAACGGGATTTTGTCTCCGGTTTATAAAAACCCTTTTGTGATATAACAAAGTAAGTGTCAAAACAATTTTAAGCACTTTTAATATAATACCACTTTTATAATTTCTTTGTCAATTCTATTCGCGCGCAATTGTTAACCAATTTAACAAACATTGTATTTTATTTAATTTTATAGAAAAATTATCTAGCATGCGAATTCTAATCCATGCATAGAAAATAAAATACAACCACGCAAATATATATATAACTATATGATTCGGTAACATGCCCAAAATTCCTATGCGTTTTCCCCGTGAGCCACAACGGGGAAAACGAGGCCCAAAAATCTAAGGATAAGAAACGGTCTCGTTGGGTGAGCTCCCACTGAATCCAACACCTCCAATAGCATGTTGATTCCTTCTCGATAAGATGTCATCACCATGACTCTCGTTGACTATTCCGGTTTCTACTCTATACTATATACAAATACATAGAATATATATAAATGACACGCAGGTCGCAATTCTATACTATTTATACAAATACATAGAATGAAAGAAACTGCGTGCAAGCCGCACCAAAAAATAAATAAACAAATATTGTTACAACAATACAGCACGCAGGCCGCCAAAAACCAAAAACAATCAACCACCACAACACATAGGTCTAAGGGCATATTTTGTTACCGAATCAAACCAAACATATCAAATAGAAACATGGTGTGCCACACATAACCATGATATATAAATATATATATATATATATATATCTATATTTTAGTTAAGATTGTCAAAACATCAAAGGCACCAAAAGGACAATCCTTGTACATATGCATTAGTGTACCAAACCATTTTTGAGACACATATTCATATGTACATTTATAAGTACATATTTCTGTACACTTCATGCCAAGTTACAACAAATATATAAATATAAAAACTAAAATATATAAACACGACTACGAATAAATCTATTCTAGCACAACAAGAGTCTCAATAGAAAAACCAATTTTGAGAAAACACTTTTCTTATCCAAAAACACTTTTATGGTTTTTCTAGACTCAATAGTGCAAGCCATGTTAGATATGGCTCTGATACCACTGAAGGTATTCGTTTGGCAAAACAAGTAGCAACGGAAGCAAAGCATGTAACAAAAAATCGACACCAAACAACGAATACTTCCCATGGACCAAAATCTAACAATGGAATTGCAACTAAATATAAACAAGATAAGTAGAAAGGTTTATATCTCAATGCAAGTCTCAAAGAAAACCTTTCTTGCCAATTAGCTTAGAATCCAATATAAAACTCCTCCAATGAAGTTCACCCCAAGATTGTTTGATTCCCAAGTGCTAGCAAGTTGATGTGCAATCACCAAAACAACAATCAAGTGCAAGAGTTTCTTGCTTCTTGTGCTTAAGAACACCAAGAACAAGATGAACAAGAGAGAGAGAGTTCTAGTATCAACCAAGAGCCAATGTGTAAGCAAAAAGCCTCCCTTAGAGCAGATAACTCGTGGTCTCTTTGTCTACCACAATTATGAAAAGTTAACCCCATTAAACCAAGTGTTTAAGACTGTTAATTCTGCTGTAACAGCGAACATACACGGCCCGTGTAGCTCTACACGGCCGTGTAGGCCCAATGTCCATGGCCCCAAATGGGCTAAGACGGCTCGTGTCTAACAAGCACTACATGGCCCGTGTTCATCTACACGGCCCGTCTAGGCCCAAACTACATGATATCACCGAATTTAGATATAAATTTTAAGCGATATCTGTTTTATTTTAGCCTGTTATTATTTATAAATAAGTAAAATATACTTAATTATCATCATTTAGTGAATTTCAGGTTAAAAAGGCGTGTTATTAAAAGTTTTGAGCAAAAACCAGAAAAACTGAAAAAAATAAGAAAAGTTGTCCGCGCCGACACAGCTCTACTGCTTTGATCATATCTCACTTATACGAACTCGGATTGAGGTGATTCAAAAGGTCACGGAAACTAGAGTCAGAGGGCTACAAAATCACATATATGGTCAAAGACTAAAAAAGCGATGTCATGGCGCGAAGGAGCTATTCAAGATAAGGTCCAAAAACTCGCCACGTGTCATCGCGGCGCGACAGTTGCTTGGGTCGCGGTGCGACGCATTCAATTTTTAAAAGAGTTTTGGATCGCGTCAAACTCACCCGTCGCGACGCGACACTTATCCGTCGCGGCGCGACACCCCTGTTTTCAGTTTTCTATATAAACGAACATCCAGACCGGTTTTGGGGTGAACAACCCAACTTATACTACCCAAATACTGCCAAAACACGTCCAAAAGCATTCTAGGAGCTGTGGAGCTCAGATTTGAAGGATTGGAGCTTGGATTTTGAAGATTTTGGTTTTGGATCATCCTGGTTTTATCATTCTTTCTTATCCATCTTCAGTTTTTAATGTTTATTAATTTCCATAAGTTTATTAGGATGTTTCTAGGCTGATATTTTCTTGTTTTCCTCCCTAGAGGAGATGAACCTCAATAAAGTTGATTAATTTATGTTAACTTGGACATGTTTGCTATATAATTTGTCTTGTATTGCTTAATTGATGATCCATATGTGTTTTGGTTTCTGTTTTTAGATTTTATTTACTGAGTTTGCTCAAGTTGGAGGACAATTTTACTTGTGTAACTTGAATCTTGATTGTTTAAGACCAATAGACAATCTGGACTAGTGATAGACCAATCCTAGGTAAAACTTCTAAAATAGGAAACTTTAATGTGTGTGATGAATATATAATGACCATTTATATGTTAATACATGTTTTGTTAACCTAAACAAACATAAAGATTAAGTCTTTCTTGACACGAACTTAAAATCGGCTAATTATATGTTTTGATCAATCTCATGACCATAAGGTTTGTTAAAACCATAATTATAGAGGTATATAATCTGACCATGATTATAACCAATATAGGAATCGGTATATAGTAAATACATGTCCATTGCATGAGTTAATTGAATTAATCAGTTTAAAAGAGGTGAAATCAAATCTAGGGAGGGAGTCTTCACATTATAAGCTTAATTCTAGTAAAGTTTGTTGCTTTCCACTTCTTTTGGTTTGTTCTTGGTTCTTGTTATTATTATTTAGTGAGTTGGATGATAAAGTTTGAATCTTTATTGATAAGATTCTAAATTACCCTTTAGTTGTTCTTATTAGTTTAATATTTAATTAATATAGTTATATTCAAAATCATACCCGTTCCCCCTGTGTTTGACACCCGTACTTATTTACTATACTACCATACGATTAGGTTCTCTTGCCTATTTGTGTTGTAGTCGTGCTAAATAACTCGGATTTATAAATTTAAAACTGGTACGCTACACGCACATCAAGTTTTTGGCGCCGTTGCCGGGGAACGGTTTTATTTTGGTATAACTTGACTAATTCTTTATTAAACGATCCTTCCCGCGAGTTTCAGCTCAAAAGGAAGTTACTTTTCGTATTTTAGTATTTAGTGCCTAGTCTAGTCGTATCGCGCACTATTTTGGTTTTCTGTCGATGTCTGTTTTGTGATTATGTATTGGCCGGAGGATCATCCGATCTATTGGGATTCCTTCCTTAAAGATTTGTTGAATGAATTTTACGACGATGGCATCGAACGGGATGATTACGGTTTTATCCCAAAAGATGATGAGAATGACCACCCGATTGGCTCTCCCGATCAACCACATGTTAGTCCTGAACCGTACTATTCAGACGACTCCGATTCTGATGACAGTATACATTTTGATCCTTGTGTGGAGGTGGAGTCGAGAGAAGATGCTCAGTCTGATGGAGATATTCTGGAGTGTTTCGCTGACCTGCTTGAGGAACGAGAAGAATATTCAGAGGATGAACCGTCGACCCTCGTCCAACCAACACCCACATTAGGTTTAGGATCAAAACCCGTATGGGGACCCTCCCTTATTGAGAGAGAAGACGTGGAGAATTGTGCAGATGAAATCTTGGACTATCTGGAATTCCTACTCTTCAAGGAGGACGCTCCGAAATCAAAAAAGGAGGTAACCACGGAATCAAGTGAGGAGTTGGAGTTGCATTATGGAATCCCTTTGGCGCCGGGAATTCTGTGGGTTACTTCGAGTGTAGAAAATGATCAGGCGAATTACTTAAACAGCATTGGGAGCCGGTTGGAGTCTTTGCTTCAGTCACGGGGAGGAACCAAGATTTTGAACGCAGGAGAGATGTTTGTAGAGATCGGACGGCGTGGTGGGACGCAGCACTATCTTCATCTTTCCAAATTGGTAACAAATATACATCACCCGGTGTGTATAAATATTACCACCCGCACTTGATTGCGAGTATGGGGTCATTTGTTCAAAGTCACAATAAATAAATTCGGAGTCAAGCTAGAGACTCAGACAAAAACAAGCGCTTCTCGGGAGGCAACCCGTGTTTAGTTTACGTTTTCCTTTCTTATTTATTTTTGTATTTCGTTTCCTTTCTGTCCAACTTTGTGGGTGTGTTGCCTAGAAACCCTCACAAGACTACAACTCGTCCACTCGGGCTACCGAGGGGTTTAAAGGCTTGTTGCATACGCTAAATACAACCGTGATTCCTACGAAAGTGAGTTAGGTTTTTCTTTTTGTTTTTTGTTTTAGGAGTCCTAGCCTAGATAATTCTTCATATATGATTCTGGAATCCTTCATATAAAATCACATTCAGACATTACTATCATTTGATGTTTATATTTTTGTGTGTCTAACGACTTGCTTTGAGTGATTTATATTTCAATTATGGTTTTTAAGTTGTGGACTACGCGCGTATATGCTAACATCTATCTGCTCCGTTCGCCTAATAATACCTAGGGAGTTTTTCTAACCTTTTTCTACCTTGTGTTATCTTTTATTTTATGTACAATAGGGACATTGTACAATTTAAGTGTGGGTAGGGGGTTAGAAAATATTTCCTCGCTTGAACTTCATTTGTCCTTGTGTTAAATTATTATTTTATTTGGGCGTTAAATTTAAAGTTTTTAATATCATTCCAGTTAAAAGTTGGATATTATTTTAGAATGTCAAGGTTGTTGACTTTTAAACAATTCATAGTTATATCTAGCTTTTATGTATAGTACTTGTAGCTTTTCGTTAATTCCTTAGAAATTTGAGTTTATAGAAATCAAACTTTAATTTTTGAATTGCTGCAATAAATTAAGAGGTTAAGCCCTTTTGAGTCTAAGCTTGACAAAAATAGACTGAATATTAATTTTCAATTTTTATAAACATATGTTTAAAAAAAAGTGAAAAAAGCCAATGTGAAAAAAATGAAAAATATATGCAAAAGTGCTAGAAAAATATATAAGTCAAATACATGGCCTTTGGAACTCGAATTAGTAAACTCTGAGGGGTGTTCTACACCTAGCCACCTAAAGCCAACTAGTTTGGGATCGGTTGAGTTGAGGATTCACTACATGGGTTCCATAGAAAGTCATAAACTTATAAAAAAAGAGCTGAAAAGATAAAAAAACATATGTGAAAATAAAGTTGGAAATCTGCAATAAGTCTTGAGGTCAGAGGATTTTTAAGGGGTAAATTAACCAAATTAAATATAAATGCAATTCTTAAGTTAAGGTTTGGATATGTATAAATGAAAAAATTATTTGTGATGGTTGAAAAGTAAATATTGATCAAATTGTGAGTATGTGCATAATTCTAAGTATAGCCAATGTTTTGTTTTTAATCAACCTTTTTAACATTTATAAGTGATATTTAATTTTTTAAAGAATGGTACTGATCACTTAAAATTTATAGCCTGGATAGAGTTGTGATTTGCTTGGGGACAAACAAAGTACAAGTGTGGGGTATTTTGATATCGCCGAATTTAGACATATATATTTTAAGCGATATCTGTTTTATTTTAGCCTGTTATTATTTATAAATAAGTAAAATATACTTAATTATCATCATTTAGTGAATTTCAGGTTAAAAAGGCGTGTTATTAAAAGTTTTGAGCAAAAACCAGAAAAACTGAAGAAAATAAGAAAAGATGTCCGCGCCGACACAGCTTCACTGTTTTGATCATATCTCACTCATACGAACTCGGATTGAGGTGATTCAAAAGGCCACGGAAACTAGACTCGGAGAGCTACAAAAAAAATTTTATGGTTAAAGTATAAAAAAGCGATGTCGCGGCGCGACGGAGCTGTTCAAGATAAGGTCCAAAAACTCGCCACGTGTCATCGCGGCGCGACAGTTGCTTGGGTCGCGGTGCGACGCATCAGATCACGTCAGAATTCAATTTTTAAAAAAGTTTTGGATCGCGTCAAACTCACCCGTTGCGACGCGACACTTATTCGTCGCGGCGCGACGCCCCTCTTTTAGTTTTCAATATAAACGAACATCCAGACCGGTTTTGGGGTGAACAACCCAACTTATACTACCCAAATACTGCCAAAACACGTCCAAAAGCATTCTAGGAGCTATGGAGCTCAGATTTGAAGGATTGGAGCTTGGATTTTGAAGATTTTGGTTTTGGATCATCCTGGTTTTATCATTTTTTCTTATCCATCTTCTATTTTTAATGTTTATTAATTTCCATAAGTTTATTAGGATGTTTCTAGACTGATATTTTCTTGTTTTCCTCCCTAGAGGAGATGAACCTCAATAAAGTTGATTAATTTATGTTAACTTGGACATGTTTGCTATATAATTTGTTTTGTATTGCTTAATTGATGATCCATATGTGTTTTGGTTTCTGTTTTTAGATTTTATTTACTGAGTTTGCTCAAGTTGGAGGACAATTCCACTTGTGTAACTTGAATCTTGATTGTTTAAGACCAATAGACAATCTGGACTAGTGATAGACCAATCCTAGGTAAAACTTCTAAAATAGGAAACGTTAATGTGTGTGATGAATATATAATGACCATTTATATGTTAATACATGTTTTGTTAACCTAAACAAACATAAAGATTAAGTCTTTCTTGACACGAACTTAAAATCGGCTAATTATATGTTTTGATCAATCTCATGACCATAAGGTTTGTTAAAACCATAATTATAGAGGTATATAATCTGACCATGATTATAACCAATATAGGAATCGGTATATAGTAAATACATGTCCATTACACGAGTTAATTAAATTAATCAGTTTAAAAGAGGTGAAATCAAATCTAGGGAGGGAGTCTTCATATTATAAGCTTAATTCCAGTAAAGTTTGTTGCTTTTCACTTTTTTTGGTTTGTTCTTGGTTCTTGTTATTATTATTTAGTGAGTTGGATAATAAAGTTTGAATCTTTATTGATAAGATTCTAAATTACCTTTTAGTTGTTCTTATTAGTTTAATATTTAATTAGTATAGTTATATTCAAAATCATACCCGTTCCCCTTGTGTTCGACACCCGTACTTATTTACTATACTACCATACGATTAGGTTCTCTTGCCTATTTGTGTTGTAGTCGTGCTAAATAACTCGGATTTATAAATTTAAAACTGGTACGCTACACGCACATCACTACACGACCTTGAATTGGGCTAATACGCCTCGTGTATGTTGGACTGGACACGGCCCGTGTACCATCCTGCCAAAACCCATTTTGGCCTTTTTCTCTCTTTTGCTTGATCATGTTGCCGGAATTATTACTTAGTGTGTGACTCAATAGGCCTATACCTCATCGGTAGTGCCATTAACTCGTTCGTGTCAGCGGGCATATTCCAACACATCTAATGGCTCCCCCTCAACATGAGAAGTTGGTGTTGAGGTCAGAGGTGTAGATGTTACTACCTCAAATGGCTCATTATGAGCATCCTCTATTGACCCTGTATATATGGGGCTATGAATAGGAGTAGAACTAGTGAACACTAGAGGTTCACTAGAGCTTGGCTGTTGAGTTGGTGTATGGACAGGAGAGGAGGATGGGGTATCAAAGGTTGGGACTACCATTTGAATATCCTCAGAAGTAGAGTCAGAGCTATCATTACCATGGGAGATGATGTGTCTGCTTCTATCAATGAGCTCAAGCAGTTGCTCAGAGATTTCTTGTTATTGTTGGTCAAGCACGGCAGCATCACCAAGGGGACTCATAATCATTAGACTGGGAGGAGCAAAACCATGATCACCAGCATCACCACCATCATCACTATCACCTTCATCACCACCACTACCATCAGCATTGTTACCATTATCACTTTCCTCAACACCACTACCATCACCATCCATATTATCAACATTTTCCTCAACAGCATTATCAATCAATTCTTGCATGTGAGCAGTGATGGGAGGACCTCTGTTTGCCTTGATAAAATGAAAGACTTTTTCACCCATGGCAGGGGCAGGAATACTTTCAAGATGTTCATTGAGTCCAACGTAATCATTTTCACCAATCACCATCATTGCAACCATGCTTAAAAAGCGAATGTAAGGCTCTTGAGCTCTAGAGGATTTCTTGTTGGTGCTTTGAGTTATTTTATCAACAAGGTCAAAGAAGATGACCTGAAAAGTTAATATTTACCCCAAACACTAGGGCATACAACACCAACAACTCATTTTGATTTATGAGATGGTGGCTTCCCGATTTTAGACCAAAACATCTAATGACCACGTTGGCCAGATACTTCCATGGATGAGAGAAAGCAAAGACTTTGACTTCTCCGTGTACGACAGGCTCATTGTAGCCTATGGTTTAAAGAACAGTTTGAACTTGGGTTCGAGAGGGAAAGGCATTGTATAGTGGGAAATGAGGAATACCAATAGCTTCCCTCAAGGTTTCTGTGGTGATTTGCAGTTGGAAGTTTCCTTGGGCTAGGGTATAGTGGATTACGTTGTCATTTATGTTGTATGTGGCGGAGTACCAGAGTTCTCCAATGATGGTGGGGAAAATATAGTGAGGATCAGTCGTAAGACTTTCAAAAAGAGGGTGAGCTCGAAGGAACTGCACCATTGGTTCATACCCCTGGTTTTCACGAGAGACAGGATTGCAGGTGCACATGAGACTGTTGTTTGGAGTGATATTCATTTGTTGGTTGGGTGCAACATTCTCACCAGGGTTGACTGCAGGATCAGGTTTGTAGGTTGCCATTTAACAAGGATGATGAACAGTGAGTGAGAGAGAAATATCGTGAGAGAAGGTTAGGGTAAAGCTTTTTTAGTGAGAGAGAGAGGGAGTTTGTAGAATTTGAACAGGTAAAGAGAAGTGAGAGAGAAAGTGGGTTATGAAGTGTAGTTAACAGAGATCGTTAAATGCTGACAAAAGTTCTAACGGAAAACATAATAATAAGCTATTAAATGAAATCTGATAGACGGAGTAAATAACTAGGGTTAAAAAGCATTAACTGAGCCTAAAAAAGAAAATTTGACTAAGTGTTGATTCATCAGCTGAGTGATTGAAATGTATTAGTTGATAGATATCAGCTGATGAAAAAGCATCTGCTGATGGAAAGAATCTTGGTATATCAGCTGATAGAACTACTTAGCTGAGCATTTCTTCCTTAGTTGAGTGTGATCAGTTGAGTAACTCTGGTCAGCTGATAGGTATCAGCTGAGCAATTTTACTTAGTTATCACAAGATCAGTAAAGCTAAGAGATGCTTAGATAAATACACCATAATATTCAACACTTATCAATGAACTACTACTAAGCTAGAAATTAAGCATACCTAGTTTGGATATTAGGAAATTGAACCTTGCTTCATCCAATG
Organism: Dittrichia graveolens; assembly: GCA_038502395.1. Lineage (NCBI taxonomy): Eukaryota > Viridiplantae > Streptophyta > Magnoliopsida > Asterales > Asteraceae > Dittrichia > Dittrichia graveolens. The sequence goes on from JARJIL010000007.1 coordinate 25,911,405, forward strand.
GTTTGGTGAACAAATCTGCAAGTTGCAAATCAGTGTTGATGTAGTGCAGAGATACCTTTTTCTTTTGCACATTATCTCTTAGGAAGTGATGTCTGATTTCAATATACTTTGTCTTTGAATGCATGACTGGATTATTTGATATGGAGATGGCACTTGTATTGTCACATAGAAGTGGGGTGTCTTCAAACTTCACATCATAGTCAAGTAATTGATTTAGTAACCATAAAATTTGAGCACAATAGCTTCCTGCAGCAATGTATTCTGCCTCTGTAGTAGATGTTGATATTGAATTCTGTTTCTTACTCGACCAACTTATTAATCTTCCACCTAGAAGTTGACATCCACCTGAAGTACTCTTTATGTCTAATGTACATCCTGCAAAATCAGAATCAGAGTATCCAACTAACTCAAAATCTGAGTCTTTGGGGTACCAAAGACCTAGATTAGGGGTTTCTTTGAGATATCTGAATATTCTTTTAACAGCAGCAAGATTTGATTCCTTCAGTGAGGTATAAAAGTGACCCAATCATTCCTCTATAAGCAATTATGTTCACTGACTTTCCATCAATGTCCTTTCCTAGCTTGAGAGTAGTTGACATGGGTGTTTTTATTGAGGAACAAATTTCAAAATCAAACTTTTTAAGTAAGTCTTTAATGTACTTTGTTTGATGTATGAAAATACCATCACTTTCTGGTTTATTTGCAAACCAAGAAAATAGTTTAATTCACCCATCATGCTCATGTGATAGTTATCAGACATGAGTTTAGAAAACTTTTTGCATAGTTCCTAATTACTAGACCCAAATATTATATCATCTACATATATTTGTACAAGTATCACATCACCATTTTACTTCCTTATAAACAAAGTGCTATCAATGCATCCCCTTGTAAAACCTTTGTTAATGAGAAAAGAAGAGAGGGTATCATACCAGGCTCCTGGAGCTTGCTTAAGACCATATAAAGCTTTGTTGAGAAAGAATACATGATCATGTAAGCTTGACTCTTCAAAACCAAGAGGTTGTCTAACATACACTGTAACGCCCTAAATTATAAAACTGAATATTCTGATAAAAAACTCACATAATAATTTACACACCGAAGGTTTTACATAAAGCGAAAGCGTATCTATTTCGAAAGTATTTAGCCAAAAATTCAGACATGTAAAAAGTCTACGAGTTTATCAAAAAAAAACTTGTTCTGTACAACCAGGCGTTCATTTTCTCAACAAATCAGTCAAACCGGAGCTTTGCCCTTGCCTTGAATGGGAACTGCAAAATACATAAAATAATATCTGATAAGCTGCGAGAGCTTAGTGAGTAAACTAGGCTGCAAATCATATATACACATGAATATAATCACATTCTGAACATAGCCAACCACTGGTTCTAGACCCAGGGTAGTAATCTGAGCCATAGTACTGCGCTAATTCTGAGCCACTACTTCACAAAGCAGCATGCTTTTTAACACATAACTGAATACATATAAGTATTCCTTGTAATAACATCATTATGAACATGTGAAACATAGTTTAGAAGACTCACCTTATAAATTGAATTATTAAAATCTAATCCACAGATGATAAAGCTTCACGTATATGTCCTCAGCTAGTCACTACAGCCATATAATAATGATATGTATTAAACATGTGCTGAAACAGAAGAAATCAAGCTGAATAGGACAGGGGCACACCCGTGCCCCACATAGGTACGCCTGTGCTCTATCATGGGCACACCCGTACCCTACAATGGTACGGCCATGCCTAGAAGTTCATCCGACTTTCTCATCCGGCTTATTCATCCGACCTTTTTATCCGACTTATATCTTAAAAGTCGCATGACTATTGAGTCACGCCCGGGGGCACGCCCAAGACACGCCCGAACCTCAACAACATATGGCAGTCACAACCGCAAGGCACACCCGTGCCTCCCCCTATCTGAACCAGAACAGTCCGGCAACCTACTGTTTTTCCGGCCAAAATCTCCTTAAAACTCATTCAAAACAGTTTATAAACATCTTTTGGGTGGTTTCTAACATCCCTAACCATTTTAAACACTTAAAACTCATATAAAACATACTTTGATTCATTCTTCAACCTTTTGATTCATATAAACCCATATAAAGCTTGAAAACTAATCAACCAAACATACCTTGAGTATACAAGGTTGATGATGATGATGAAGATAACTTAATCTCTTTTTCTTTTGATCAATAACTCCAGAAAACTAAAGAACACTATAAACTTGAGAGCAACGTTTGTATCTGTAGTTGAAAACAGAAGTAATTGACTCTAAAAGTCAATTACAAGCATATATATATTTATATATATATAAATATATATATATATATATAAATTCCACACATTGGCATTATTAGTCCCTTGACTAATAAGTCTAATAGTATTACAATTTGGCCCCTCAAGTTAACATTCAAACTTCAATAATTGCAATCACTTAAAACACATTTATTTTCTGGATGTTACAACTCTTCCCCACTTAATAAGATTTCGCCCTCGAAATCATTTGTCGAAGAGTTCTGGATGATTCTTTATCATATCTTGTCCAGGCTCCCACGTGAAGTCTGATCCTTTTCTGTGCTTACATTGGACTTTAACTAGTCCAATCTGTTTATTGCGCAAGGTCTTAACTTTTCTTTCTAATATTGCCATAGGCTATTCCACATAGTTAAGTTTTTCATCAATATTAACATCTTCCAACGGTATGAATGCAAATTCGTCTGCTAGACATTTTCTGAGATGAGACACATGGAAGGTGTTATGAATCTGAGACAACGTTTCTGGTAATTCTAATCGGTAAGCAACCTTTCCCACACATGCAATGATTTTGAATGGTCCAATAAATCTTGGACCAAGTTTTCCTCTCTTTCTGAATCTAATTACGCCCTTCCACGGTGACACTTTTAACAATACATAATCCCCCACCTGGAACTCAAGTGGTGATCTACGTTTATCTGCGTAGCTCTTCTCTCTACTCTAGGCAGTTAACAATCTATCACGTATCTGCTGAATCTTTTCTGTTGTTTGTTGTACTACCTCTCTACTACCCAATTATTTTTCACCTACCTCACCCCAACAGATTGGAGTTTGGCATTTTCTTCCATACAACATTTCATACGGTGCATCCAATGCTAGAATGATAACTATTGTTGTATGAGAATTCTGCCAAGGGAAGATAAGAATCCTAGCTTCCACCAAAATCGATAACACATGCACGAAGCATATCTTCTAGCGTCTGTATAGTTCTTTCACTCTGACCATCAGTCTAAGGGTGATAAGCTGTACTAAGATGAAGCTTAGTTCCCAATTCTTCATGAAATTTATTCCAAAACCTGGAAGTGAATCTGGTATCCCTGTCTAACACAATAGAGACTAGCACGCCATGACGAGACACAATCTCTTTCATATAAATATCTGCTAATCGTTCTGAGGGATAATTTTCTTTAATGGAATAATATGTGCACTTTTTGTCAACCTGTCTACAACCACCCATAAAGCGTCATAACTTCGTGGGGTCTTCGGTAACTTAGTAATCAGGTCCATCGTTATATTTTCCCATTTCCAGATCGGTATCTCCAAGGGTTGTAATTTGTCATGGGGTTTATGATGTTCAGCTTTCACTTGTAAGCATGTAAGAGATTTCTCCACATATCGAACTACATCACGCTTCATACCCGGCCACCAGTAATCTATTTTTAGATCTTTATACATTTTGGTAGCACCCAGATGAATAGAAAATCTTGATTTGTGAGCTTCACTCAAAAGTGTCTATCGTGTCTCCTCATAACATGGCACCCATATACGACCATATCTAGTCAGAATATCACGACTATCTTTAAAAAGATTAATTACTTGGGCCTTGATACGTTCTTTGTTATGATTTTCACTTTTAATTGCTTCTGACTGAGATGTTCTTATCACGTCAATCATTGGCGTTGTAACTGTCATAGCTAAGGATTGATTCTTTATAAGTACTGTTCTTGACTTTCTACTCAAGGCATCGGCTACCACATTAGCCTTGCTAGGATGATATAATATTTCAAAGTCGAAATCTTTTAACAGTTCCAACCATCGTCTTTGCCTCATATTAAGATTTTTATGATCCATAAAATATTTCAAACTCTGTTGATCGGTATAAATTGTAAACCTTACACCACACAAATAGTGTCTCCATACTTTAAGCGCAAATACCACTACTGCCAGTTCTAAATCATGAGTCGGGTAATTACTTTCATGTGGTTACAATTGTATGGAAGCAATAGCAATAACCCTATCCTTCTGCATCAAAACACATCCCAAACCACTGTATGAGGCATCACAAAATACTATCATATTTTCAATCCCTTCAGGAAGTGCAAGAACTGGAGCTTTACATAACTTCTGTTTAAGGGTTGAGAAAGCGACTTGCAGATCACTTCCCCACTTGAATTCAACATTCTTCTTTGTCAATTGGGTTAAGGGAGTAGCAATCTTTGAAAAATCCTAAATAAACCTCCTGTAATAACCTGTCAACCCTAGAAAACTTCTGATCTCCATTGGATTCTTTGGAGAGTCCCACTTCATTACTGCCTCCACTTTCATAGGATCTACCTTAATTCCATCTTTATTAATTAAATGACCCAGGAATTGCACTTCTTGGATCCAAAATTCACATTTTGAAAACTTAGCATATAACTATTCTCTTCTTAAAGTTTCTAGAACTTCTCGAAGATGTTTTTCATGCTCAGCTGTACTCTTGGAATAAATAAGGATATCATCTATAAACACAATCACTGATATATCCAACATTGGTCTACAAACCCTATTCATCAGGTCCATAAATTCTGCTGGTGCATTAGTGAGACCAAAAGGCATTACAACAAACTCAAAATGCCCGTAATGAGTTCTGAAAGCGGTTTTTGAAATATCTTTTGTACTAATTTTAAGTTGGTGATAACCCGACCATAAAAAGATTTTTGAAAACCATGTTGCCCCTTGTAACTGATCAAATAAATCGTCTATCCTTGGTAAAGGATACTTATTTTTTATGGTCACTTTATTTAGTTCACGATAATCAATGCACATACGGAAAGTACCATCCTTCTTTTTCACAAATAAAATAGGGGCACCCCACGGAGAACTACTAGGCCTAATGAATCCCTTATCTAGTAGTTCCTGGAGTTGCTTCATCAACTCTTGCATCTCTGGAGGAGCAAGTCTGTACGGGGCTCTTGCAACAGGCGAAATTCCCGGCATTAAGTTTATTCTAAACTCAACCTGTCTATCTGGCGGTATTCATTCTCAAGAAACAGATCAGGGTAATCACATACCACTTTCACATCTTCTAAACTCATCTACCTCTTCACCAATTTAGTATCTATAACATAAGCTAAGAAAGCCGTGTACCCATGCTAAACATACTTCCTAGCTTTGAAAACTGAACATGTACATGATTTTCCCCTTGTTATATCACCACATATAACCAGTTCTTCCCCACTTGGGGTACGAACCCGTATCTTTTTTTGTTCACACAATATCGTAGCCTGGTTATAGCCTAACCAGTCCATTCCCACTACTACTTGAAATTCCCTCATAGTCATAGGTATCAATTCTATAGGGAATCTATTTCTAACACATTATGCTTATACACATCTGATACAATTACACTTTTATCATCTGCTATCTCCACTTGAAGAGGAGAATCCAGCTTTTCACACATATGATTGAAATTTTTGCAAAAAGTAACAGATACAAATGATCTACTTGCACCCGAATCAAATAGAACGAGAGCAGGCATATTATTGATAAGGTATGTACCTGTGACTACATCGGGCTTTGTTTTAGCTTCTTCAGCTGTAAGCTGAAAAGATCTTCCCTTAGTCTTTGACACATTCTCCTTCTTCACCTCAGGAACTCGTATAGACGGTAAAGTTGGAGTAGGTTTGGAACCGGTAGACACTGCCATAATTGGATTGGGACATTCAGACCTCTGATGACCCGGCTGATAACAGTTATAGCACACCTTGATAGGATTCTTGCAATCTCTGCTTAAATGACCAGGTTTCCCACACTTGTAACACGTCGGAGAACCAAACCTGCATTCTCCCATATGATGTTTCTTGCATGTCGGGCAAATCGGGTACGTCTTCTGTACCACAGTATTTTCTGGAGTCTCTACCCTCGATTTCTTATATACTGGCGTAGCTTTCTCCACTGACTTCCTTTTTGTATCCTGTCTTTCCAGTTCTAACTCTCTAGCCCTTGTAGCATCCATCATGACTTCACCATTTGATGCTTACTAGCATCAATAAACTCTCGGATGCTAGGCTTAAGCACCATCATATATCTATACATCTTCATCTTTTCATTTGCCACATAATCTAGGCAAAAACGAGCTTTCTCCATAAACTTTGCGTTAATTTCCGGTATAGTCTCTTTTGTCTGTTTCATCTTGTGGAATTCATCCACAATTCTGTCAATATCTGCTTGCGGTACAAATTGTTCCAAAGCAATTTTCTTTGAATTCATCCCATGTCATAACTTCAATCTGAGCATAACCTCTTTGTTTAACTTCCATATCCCACCAATCCTTGGTAACACTTCTCAGCTGATTGGTTGCATATCTAACTTTGTTTTCAGGTGCACACGAACATGTGTGAAACGCACCTTCAATTTCCAAAATCCATCTGACTGGCAAATGGATCAGTTGCCCCATAAAACAATGGCAGTTGACAAGCCGCGAAGTCTCTGAACGTACAGGTTTTTGGTGCTTCTCGTAAATAACTTGAGGTTGAGGATTAACCCCAGCACCCCCAGCAGTTATTCTAGCTGTGATTTCCTGCCCAATCATTTCTTTATTCTGATCATTTACTTGATCTGCAACCTGTTTAATGATAAAAGGAATACTTCGTTCCAAAGCTTTACTGATTTCCCTCGCTACAATTTCTCCAATTGTAGTTTCTGGGATTCCTTGATTTATCTCTGGGGCTTCATTACCCCCATCATGTCGTGTTCCTATAGGGACACACTCATCTGTTACACTAGTCTCTACCCCTTCGGGTCTGTGACTGGGACCACCTTTAGTATTTTTAGTTGCTCTTGAACCTCTTGTATTAACCATCCTGGTAGTATAGATAAAGCATTAAGGCGAAAGGCGGCTTTATCACACTATCCTTTATAATAAGCAGTTACGAACACATCTATATAAACAAGTACCCCTCACCCGATTCACAAGATTCCTCATGATTCCATTAAGTTTTAACATGTATCATGTGTTTGTAATAATATGGGCCCTTATATTATTCTAAACACACTATACACATTCAATCTTAACTTTATCACAAAAAGTCTCAATTCACAGGCTTAGGCCATGTACTACCAATCATATATCACATATATGTTCCAAACACATTATGTACTCGCATAAGGTTCTAACACATAATCAATATAATTGCTAGTTATACTCATCAAGCTACAAGCCTCCAGTTTGACAATTTTCAAAACCATGTTTCAAGTCCAGACTCTGCATAGCACATATCCAGATCTCTCAAACTGTGACTCTAATACCAAGTTGTAACGCCCTAAATTATAAAACTGAATATTCTGATAAAAACCTCACATAATAATTTACATACCGAAGGTTTTACATAAAGCGGAAGCGTATCTATTTTGAAATTATTTAGCCAAAATTTCAGACATGTAAAAAGTCTACGAGTTTATCACAAAAACTTGTTCTGTACAACCAGGCGTTCATTTTCTTAACAAATCAGTCAAACCGTAGCTTTGCCCCTGCCTTGAATGTAACCTGCAAAATACATAAAATAATATCTGATAAGCTGCAAGAGCTTAGTGAGTAAACTAGACTACAAATCATATATACACATGAATATAATCACATTCTGAACATAGCCAACCACTAGTTCTAGACCCAGGGTAGCAATCTAAGCCACAATACTGCGCTAATTCTGAGCCACTACTACACAAAGCAGCATGCTTTATAACACATAACCGAATACATATAAGTATTCCTTGTAATAACATCATTATGAACATATGAAACATAGTTTAGAAGACTCACCTTATAAACTGAAGTATTAAAATCTAATCCACAGATGATAAAGGTTCACGTATATGTCCTCAGCTAGTCACTACATCCCTATTATGGGCACACTCGTACCCTACAATGGTACGGCCATTCCTAGAAGTTCATCCGAATTTATCATCCAACTTATTCATCCGACCTTTCTATCTGACTTATATCTTAAAAGTCCCACGACTATTGAGTCACGCCCGGGGGCACGCCCAAGACACGCCTGAACCTCAAGAACATATGGCAGTCACAACCGCAAGGCACGCCCGTACCCTTTATGGGCACGCCCGTGCCTCCCCCTATCTAAACCAGAACAGTCCGGCAACCTGTTGTTTTTTCGACCAAAATCTCCTTAAAACTCACTCAAAACAGTTTATAAACATCTTTTGGGTGGTTTCTAACATCCCTAACCATTTTAAACACTTAAAACTCATATAAAACATACTTTGATTCATTCTTCAACCTTTTGATTCATATAAACCCATATAAAGCTTGAAAACTAATCAACCAAACATACCTTGAGTATACAAGGTTGATGATGATGATGAAGATAGCTTAATCTCTGTTTCTTTTGATCAATAACTCCAGAAAACTAAAGAACACTATAAACTTGAGAGCAACGTTTGTATCTGTAGTTGAAAAGAGAAGTAATTGACTCAAAAAGTCAATTACAAGCATATATATACATATATATATATATATATAAATTCCACACATTGGCATTATTAGTCCCTTGACTAATAAGTCTAATAGTATTACAATTTGACCCCTCAAGTTAACATTCAAACTTCAATAATTGCAATCACTTATAACACATTTATTTTCTAGATGTTACATACACCTCTTCTTTCAGATCCCTATTCAGAAATGAACTTTTCACATCCATTTGGAATACTGTGAAGTTCTTGAAGGCGGCATAGGCTAGGAATAATCTGATAGCTTCCAATCTTGGAACAGGGGCAAAGGTTTCATCCAAATCAATACCTTCTTCTTGAAAGTACCCCTGTGCCACTAGCCTTGCTTTATTTCTGTTGATCTGCCCATGTTCATCTAGCTTGTTTCTAAACACCCACTTTGTTCCAATGATGTTTTTGTCCTTTGGTTTTGGTACCAAGGTCCATACATTATTTCTTTTGAATTCTGCCAACTCTTCTTGCATGGCTGTTACCAAGTAGGGATCATTCAAGGCTTCATCAACCTTCTTTGGTTCAATAATAGAGACAAATCCAGAATAAAAGCAGATGTTGCAAGCTTTTGATCTTTTTCTAACTGGATCCTCTATATTGCCTAAGACCAGATCATGAGGATGATATTTGTGGTCTTTGAAGGCTTTTTGGATTGCTTGGGAATTAGGATTAAGTTGGATTTAGGGAGGTAAAGTTATATGTTGACTATCAGCAGTGGAAATGATTTCATTTTGATTGGCTTATATGACTTCATTTTCACAATCTGTGGGTGTCTCTACTAAAGATGGAATTTGTGATATGGAATTAGAGTCCAATGATGTTGAGTCATTTCCCACATGATTCAATAGAGGTATATGATTGGATGAGGTTGGTTGTACATGGTTGAAGATTTGAATGCGAACAGGTTCATCTAAGTCATGAGCAGTTGGTGGAGATGGATCAACTTGTTCCGGAGGTATTTCTCCAGTTTACATAAGATCATTAAGTTCTTCACCTGAAACATGATTAGAAGAACAAGAAGCAACAAAGTCATTTTCATTAAAACTTACATTAATATATTCTTCTATGACCTTTGTTCTGAGGTTGTATACTCTGTATGCTTTGGAAATCACAAAGTAACCTACAAACACTCCTTCATCAGCTTTTGGAGCAAACTTTTGCAAATGATCCTTTTGATTGAGAATGAAACATTGACAACAAAAAAAATGTGTAGAAAACTGATGCTTGGCTTCCTTCCCTTGAGCACTTCATATGGAGTTTTGTTGTGCCTCTTGATGATAAGGGATCTGTTCTGTGTGAAACATGCACAACTTACAGTCTCAGCCCAGAAATTAAAAGGTAACCCACTTTCACACAACATGGTTCTGGCAGCTTCAATCAATGTTCTGTTTCTTCTTTCAGCTACACCATTCTGTTGTGGGGTTCTTGGAGAAGAGAAGTTTTGAGATATCCCTTTCTTATCACAGAATGTTTCTAGAGTTTGATTTCTGAATCCAGATCCATGATCACTTCTAAGACTCCTCACCAGATTGCCATTCAACACTTCCATCTTCTTGATAAAGCATATGATCTCTTTAGCAGCCTCACTTTTTGCTCTAAGAAAAAAAGCCCAAGTATATCTTGAGAATTCATCAACCAATACAAGAGCATACTTACTTCCATCAATACTAGCAGTTGCAACAGGACCAAAGAGATCCATGTGCAACATGTAGAAGGGTTCTGTAATGGAGAAGGCCTGCTTGGATGGAAATGTTGTCTTATGTTGCTTTCCCTTCTCACAAGCAGTGCAAGGTTTAGGCTTAGAATAAGTCAGAGAAGGCAGTGCTGACACTAGTTCACCTTTGCACAATTTGTTGATATTTTTGAAATTAAGGTGGAAAAGCCTCTTGTGCCATAGCCAGTTTGTATCCTCGTTATTTTTGGAATACAAACATGTTTCCTTTGAAGGGTCACCAGAAGACATGTCAAGAGTGTACACATCCTTGGTTCTCTTGGCACTCAATACTATACTACCTTCTTTATTTATTATAGAACCTCCTGTCTTTGTGAAGTGGACCTCATTATTTCCATCACACAATTGACTTATGCTTATGAGATTGTATTTCAGCCCTTTGACATATGATACTTTAGACATTTTGAGGTTTCCATTATGAAGTTCTCCATAGCCTTTAGTTTGCCCATGATTGTTGTCACCAAAAATCACCCTTGGACCTTTCTCTTTCTTATAGTTACTAAGCAAAGCCTTGTTGCTTGTCATAGTTCTAGAACATCCACTATCAAGAAACCATGAACTAACACCCTACACAGATTGAATGAAAGAAGAGTTAGGTGCCGTTTGGTTCGTAGAATGTTTCTAAGGGAATTGGAATCTGTGAAGGAATTGGATTTTGTAAGAAATTGGAATTTGAATCTATGATCTGTTTGGTTGGCAGGAAATGGAATTGGAATTTGGTTCCAGTAATGTAAATTAACATAATTACCCTTCTCGTTTTTTTACTTATTTTTAGTTTATTCTATAACTTTTATGTAAAAATATATTATATAAATTATAAAATATTACTATTTTTAGTTTGAATCTGGTGACTGCGACTGATGAACAAGATGCTGCGATGGAGGGTCTGGAGGCGACAGCAGAGGAAGGCTGTGGCGGAGGGTCTAGAGCGGCGGCGGAGGAAGGCTGCGGCGGAGGAAGGTTGTGGCAAAGGGTCTGGAGGCGGTGGCGGAGGAAGGCTGTGGCGAAAGGCTACAGCAGAGGGTCTGGAGGTGGTGGCGGAGGAAGGTTGAGACGGAGGTTTGGAGGTGGTAGAAGAAGGTCTGACGGAGGAAGGCGACGGCGGAGGCTCTGGCAGAGGAAGGCGACGGCGGAGGGTCTGGCGGAGGAAGACTACAGCGGAGGGTTTGGATACAACGACGAAGGTAGGCTATGACGGTGGGTCTAGAGACAGCGGCGGGGGTTCTGGCGGAGGAAGGCTGCGGCAGAGGGTTTAGTAGAGGAAGGTTGCGACGAAGGGTCTGGAGACAGCAACAAATGAAGGTTGCGGTTGAGGGTCTATAGGTGGTGACGGAGGAAGGCTGCATAGGAAGGTCTGGAGGTGGTGATGGAGGAAGCCTGCGGTGGAAGGTCTGGAAGCGATGACGGGGGAAGGTGGCGACAGAAGATGTGGAGGCGGCGACGGGGAAAAGCTACAGTGGAGGGTCTAGAGGCGGAGGAAGAAGCCGTCGGTGTTTGGAGGGTAGAGTCGGCTCATGTGTTATGTCGATAGAACGAGATATATATATTAGGGCTATAGAGATGTTTAAGGGTAACAAGGTAATATTCCACATTCCCTCATTCAAAGGATTTTAAAATCCCTCCATCTAGTGATGGAATTCACTTTCCCTCATTTGATGGATCCCAATTCCTTCAGATTCCCTCATTAAAGTGAACCAAACACAGGAATCCTTAGGAATTGGTTTCCAATTCCTTCATAATCCCAAGGATTCCAACCAACCAAACACTACCTTAGTGACAAAAGTAGGAATCCACTATTCAGTGGATCCCTGTGGAATGCACCTAGCTTTCCACTTCATTTCAGGTTTCTTATGTACAAAAGAAATGGCTAAGTTATCATTACAAGTCTGCTGTCTTGAATTCTCTTCTAAAGAACATTCAAATGCCTTATGCTCTTTGCTTTCACATTTGTAACATTTTTGAGATTTTGTGGCCTTGGAGCAACATTATTTGAATGCCTATAAGTTTTCTTATTAGTCTTCTGATAATTATCAGTTATCAGTTGACTAACTTGACCATTCAGCTTATGAAGTTTATGTTGTACATCTCTTAGGTCTTTATTTACAGGCACCTTGGATTGATCTTTGGATTTAGAAAGTTTTTGACCAATCTTTGGAGTGGCAGAAATGGGAACAATGTGAACATCATTCTTTTTACTCATAGTTTCTTTTATTGAAAGAGAGTTGATTACTTCTAGATCAACTGAGTGTTTGGATGATGAGCTATGATCAACTGACAGGCCATCAGCTGAGCATTTACCATCTTCTAACAAATCAGTGGATAAAGTAGTATTTGCTAATGATTTTTCAGTTTGTGAAATACCAATATTTAAGTCATCTGTTTTCAAAGTTTGACAACATAATGTCTTTTTGGTCTCAACTAATGATTCCTTTTCTTTACTCACATCCTTTGAATTTGTGTTCTTAGTATTTTTACATTCTGAAATCTTACTAGAGGATGATTCAACAGAAGGAATAATTGATTCTTTTAAGTGGGAACTTTTGCTTCTAACAAATTTATTTGTAAACATACTTTTGCCTTTAACAGTTTTGTGAAAGGTTTGAGGCAAAATGTCAGTATTGTCGAAAATATTAAGGTTCTTATTAGAATCAACATAGTTAGCAGCCTTAGGGTAATTTCCACCAATAATAGCTTGAACTTGTTTGGGTATCTGCTCCTTAACACACTAAGTGGTCTTTTTAGCAAATACACACCAAGACTTTACTATCTTTTGGAGGTCATTGAACTTTTTGGTTGCTTCACTAGCTTCTTTTACTAATATCTCATTAAGTATCTTTTGATTTGCTAGCTCATAATTTAAAATTGTTATCTGCTTAAGTTCCTCATCTTTAAGAATTAATTTTTCCTTTAGTGATTCTACTTCTAGTTTTAGCTTCTTCTCTCTTTGAATAACAGACAGGAAATCAATACACAAGTAATCAAACATAGCATTCTTTTCATTATCATCATAATTAATAAACTTTCCAACCTGATACATTGAACAAGGTCCTAGTTGGTAGTTGAAAAAGCTTTTGCAGCCTTCTTCATGTCTTCATCAAATGAACTACCATCATCATTGTTGGCCATCATGCAGAACTGAGCAGAGATCACCTCATCTTCATCCGAAGAAAGATCTTCTTCTGCCCAATATTCTTCTTCTGCTACAAGAACTTGGCCCTGGGCTTTCTTCTTCTTTTTCTTGTCAAGGACAATAGTAAGGAATTTCTTATACTTGGCTTCATAATCAATTTTTCCTTCCTGCTTTGACACATATGAATAACCAGTGTTACTTTTGGACTTACAGTCACTGGCTATGTGGCCAATCTTGCCACATTTGTAACATTCTGTTGTGGAGGCATCAAAGGTAGATTTGGATTTGATAAACTTTGATGGCCTCTTACTGAACCTCTTGACACCCTTTCCCTTCTTGAAAGGTTTGAACTTTCTAACAAGCATGGCTACTCCTTCAACCAAATCTTCCAGGCTTCTCTCCTCATCACCTTTCTCCTCTTCACTTTCTCCAGCACTCTCGTCTTCATCTCCTTCTTCATCAGAACCAGAATCAATAGCTGCAAAGCTTCTCATCTTTGTATCAACACATGAACAAGTTTGGTTCTACACAATACTTAAACTCTATGAATTTTCTCAACAGATGAGATTGCTTTTTGTTGTGCAGAAGCTTATCTTTGCATGTCCACTATGCATGAATATATATAGAAGCTTGGCATCCGGTTGCATGTAGGAAGGAAGCAAAGAGTGTATGGAAATATGATATTTTAATTGTAAAGTTAGTGGGTGAAAAGTAAAGTTACTTTAATCAAGTGTTTGATAAAAGTAATTGTACTTTTCTAAAAAAGTGCAACCCACTCACAATATAAAATATTAAATCTCACATCTTTTGCCTTGTAAGACTGTCTTTCCCTTTCCATGCTTGTACTTTAAATAACAGTCATGCTTCTTCTAGATTTGACTTTACTAAGTATGGGATTGCCAGCCATACTTTAGTTGTTGAAACAAATCTTCGAGATCTTCATCTGTTTGAGGTATCATTCTCCTTTTCCAGAGGATAAGATCAAACCTTTTTCTCTCATACTTGATCCAAAAAGTGCTTTATAATTTTACAAACAAAGATCTAAGGCATAATAGAACAACACATGTTCTGCCTTTTACATATGAAACTTACAATCTGAAAGGAAAAGCAGATTTGACATTTTGCTCGACTCAGCTAACAGAAAGTACTAAGAACTTTAACTTTCACTACTCAGTTGAAATAATAGATTAGTTGATACTTATTGCTCAACTGATCGTATAGATGCTTAGTTGATCAATAGTTATACTAAGAAGACATAAACTCATGTATTGATATGATCAGTTGATCAAGAATGCTCAGCTGATCATTTAAATACATCAGTTTATGTAAGAAGATGACTTGTGTTTAGAAAGACTTACTTAGCTGATGCTCTGGGCCTCAGCTTATCCAATATTCACTCAGCTGATGGTATAGCTGAGCAAAATCCTTGCTCAGTTGATGGTGTAAACACTCAGCTGATCAATTTTTTTCACTCAGCTGATAGATGTTTTTCCTCAGCTGATGGTCTTCTACCCTTGTTTTCTTCATCTGATATTCCTCAGCTGATGTCTTTGGTTGATGCTCTTGAGTAGTGGCTGCTTATCAGCTGATGGTTCCATACTTAGCATATTTTCTTGAATCTGATTCAAATAACACATGTTTGAATACTTTCTAAGTCATACTGAAGGTAGGGTTTGGTTAGCATCAAATTCTATGTTTTAAGACAGATAGAGTTGATTATTAGGGTGAAGTGATTATCTCCCCAACAATCTTTCTAGGGTATTTCATACCCAATTCACATTTTTTCAAGTTTTACATACTTATTGTCACATGCATCAACTATTTCATGATTTAGAAAATATACATCAAATATCTCTACTTTCTAAAGAATCGTCCTCTTCAGAGGTACGCATACACACTTAGCACATATAAGCATCAAACATTCACAATTAACTCTGAAGTTAATAAACATACGTACAGGTATAGAGATTATCAAAACGTACCCGTTACATCATCTTCGGTAGTGGCAATGTCATCAGCCATCATATTGAAAGTTCTACCCTCTTGCACAGAAGTGTTCTTTCTCTTTTGTCCACTTGCTGACGAGGATCCCCCACCTGCCCTAACTCCTGACCCTGGCTCAAGTTTCTTGCTAACATTGCAATCTCTTGCTCGGTGATCTTACTCAAAACAAATCCAGCATACTTTTCGTGAGAAACGACATTCTTTCATTTCATGGCCGAACTGCCCACATGTCAGACACCGCATAGTCTGAGGTGTACAAGGTCCGGTGTGGTGAGACTTACACTTCCCACACCGTGGTACCCGTTGATTATATTCATCAAACATAAGTCTTTGTTTCAAGTTTCCTTTACTCGGGCTACCCTGCCCTCTTTGCTTTTCAACGTTATATTGTTCCAATCGGAATTTCTGTTGAAAAATCTGATCTCGATTTATTCTATCTCGGGCCTTCATATCACCTTCAGCCGACTTGGCTAAGGTAAATGCTTGCGACAATGTGCTAGCCCATCTGGTAGCACTTCGGTACTCCGGAAGCAAAGCTCCCACAAAGTGTTGTATCTTTGACGCTTCGTCAGGTACCCATTGCTTCACAAAACGCAATCTCTCGTTAAATTGTTTGATTAATTCATCCACAGACATGTTTCCAGTCATATGCAACTCCATAAATTCTCTTTTAATACGAGCTATCTCGAAAGTATTGCAATATTGCTCACATAACTTCTCTTGAAACTGATCCCAAGTCACATTGTCTTGCTGTTGTTTCGAAAAATGACTTGTAAGGGAATCCCACCATACTATAGCATCTCCTTTAAACATACAAGTCGCAAAACAAACTCTCAATTCATTCTCACAATTGCACGCATCTAAAGCCTTTACCATTTCTCGCAACCAATTCAAAGTTATATTGGGGTCCGTACTTCCATAATACTCCGAAGGTTTACAATCCAAGAATTGCTTATATGAACATGGTGGTTTGAATCCTGACTATGCAAAAGGATAGGCTCCTTGAGTAGTAAAAGGATGAAAGCTCGGTTGTTGTGTCACTTGTGATATTGGAGGAAACGGAACTGTAACTGGCACAGTTGTAGCTTGAGTGATAATAGACGTAGGAATCTGAATTCATTCGTTCTGAATAATCCTCTCTCGTTCCATGCTACACATAGCATTTCTGAGTTCCAGAAGTTCACTTTCCAACTTGGAAATATATTCACTCTGATATGTTCCAGGCTTACAACCTGAAGTACCAACTTGACCTGTTATATTCAAAACATCCACCGCTGAAGTTCTAGCATCTTCTTGGGTCACAGGAGTGTCAGCAGGGGTATCTCTGTCAGCCATATCTATACAATCACATCATCTCACAAGCTCATTAGATAAACCATTAGTACATAACATACTAACTAACACACAACATCTCCAATTCACTTTAATTCCCCCAAAGGAAAGTTTGACCCAACACGAGCCAAGATTTAGGAATGCAACACTCTAGTCGTGCTTTCACCGCCAAACCAAGGCTCTAATACCAAACTTGTAACACCGAAATCTCGAGCCAACTTTTTTAAATCGTTGCGGAAGAATTTTCTAATTTCGTTTAAACAAACACACACAAAGTACAAAGTACCATTTACAAAATACAACATCAATTTGTGTTACAAAAGATTTATAAAACATGGCTCGTCTCTTCTCAAAAATACAATATCAGAGCGTTGGTCAAATTCCCCTTCCCACAAACACAGCTAAACAGCAAATCACAACAATCCTGCAAAAAGCAATCAATTGTGGGGAATTAGCACTAAGCTAAGTGAATAGAAGCAACAAACAAGCTAACAACAACAATAGTTCACAACTGAACTTCTGAGCAACAATCACCAATAATCCGTCAATTCAACAATCTCTCGAAGCCTGAGGACCGGCGGTTTTGTCGAACCTACAAACAGTGCGGGCCAAAACAAAGGTTTACCGATAGCCCTCTGCCGACCGGCACAGTGAAATTCCCCTCTGATACAACGCATGCATCAGGAGGACTACCACTGTTCAACCAACTGCAAACGAGCCCAACTCTTTCAACAGCAGCTGACCCCAACCAGCCCTTTCACAGAAGTTGATCACCACCAACCCATTACAACAGCAGTTGGTTCTCAAACAATCTCAAATACACATCCAACCACGAACGCAAAGCATAACTCTACCACATAAAAACACATACGCAATCATAAATTCTTGATCAACACTTATGAGACAAACACTCTATCATGGCATATTATACTAAACAGTCTATCTTCTCATAACAGACTCAACAGTCTATAATCGCATATCAAACATTCTCTAAATCAAGCAAATCATAACATTACCACCATTACCACCCATGAGTATACTTCCACTCACCTCAGTCCTCAATCGCGTTCGCTTAGTTGTCTAATATCACTGAGTGTTCGCAGTTCCTGAGAACATAACAAACTGAAGTCAATCTCAATTCATAAATATATATCCACATATATTTATATCAAACATAACCATAATCAATAGGTTAAGATCACATATAAATAAACATATAACATGCCACATAATTGAACCAGCAACAAAACTCTTCAAATCCTGAATATCGCTTGGACGCGTCGCGTCCAATACACCAACTTGTCGCGTCGCTACAAAAT
This sequence comes from Dittrichia graveolens, assembly GCA_038502395.1. NCBI lineage: Eukaryota > Viridiplantae > Streptophyta > Magnoliopsida > Asterales > Asteraceae > Dittrichia > Dittrichia graveolens. The sequence goes on from JARJIL010000007.1 coordinate 25,929,692, forward strand.
GTCGGATTTCGGGTATCGGATTTCAATCAAAATTCCAGATTTCAAGTGCCGGATTTGAGGTCTTGGATTCTCAATTGTCGGATTTCAACATGTCGGTTAACAAGAATTGGATTTGGAACCATCGGATTTCAATTTGTCGGATTACAACGGACGCGTTGCGTCCCTCTCTTGGACGCGTCGCGTCGCGACCACCTCTGCAACATTTTCTTCTTCTTCTTCAAAATCCAGCCGACATAAATTTCCTAAATCTCCATGACCAGATATACAAACTTACAAAAACCCATCCAAAACATGTTTAAACTTCATATAACATAGTAAAAAACATATAGGACTCATCATATTCAAGTATAACATCAAAACAATCAAAATCCATTTCATCAAATTCCTTCATAACCCATCAATGGTGTTTCTCATAAAAACTCATAAAACTCTAAAAGAAATGTATCCAGATAATCAACAACATGTAGGGATCATAAGCTAACCTTTAGTTTGAATTATCAACTACAAAATCTTTACTTTGAGATTCCAAGTCTTTGTTCTTCTTTTTCCTTTCAAAGAAACTCACGCACATACACTCTCACTTTCACCAACAATATTAGAAGAGGTGATTTTTAAAGTCATACATATCCACACTTACTCTTCCACACGTCTCATAAACTCAATTTTAACAAGCATGAGGTGGTTTAACACCTCCATGTGTAAATATTCATACATACATGCTCACATACACAAACCCACATACATACCATCAATTTACAAACTATATATATAACTTCCAGCATTCTTATACATATACATAAACATGAGGTTACCAACCTTATCCTTTCTAGATAAATCCTACTAGTTAATCTTTCTTAATTAATTAACTTAACACACAATCGAGGTATTTTCTACAACCCTCGTATTAAACTCAATTTTATCCAATCATAAATTCATTTAATCACGTCATTAATTTAAAATACGCATAACTAAACACATTTCAACATACCATTGGCCCGCCCACGACTAGGTCGGGTTTTCAGATGTTACATTTATAGGATCTAAAATGAGAGAAAATAGTTATGTTTTGATTTAATTGACTTGCAAATTGGAATTAGAGTTGAATTGCAAATTGGCCTAAGTGGTCTAATCACAAAACTACCTTTAGTAAATGAATTACAAATCAGTTACAAGTAAGGAAATCGCAGATTAGTTGCTTAGTGACAATAGAAAATTGATAGTTTATTTGACAATTGCAAATCAACACTTTGCATGAATCACAAATGACGCTATTGGTAATTGTTTGGACCAGTTATAAGATATTAGTGGGCCGAGATACTTTGTGCATTCCAATTGCTAATTGGATGTAAGAAGAAGTTGCAAATTAATATTTTGACCTTAAATCACTAAAATTTATATCAAATGGAACAAGTATACGATTTGCGATTGCGAGTAGTCTTTAAATTTTAAATTGGGCTTGGGCCTTAATGCGATGAGGAAAAATCACAGGAGTTGTTAAATCGCATATTGCTATATGTTTATGAATTTCAAATTGAGAATTAAACTTGAATTGCAAAATGGTATAAATGGCATGAATTGCAAATTCGGCTTCAAGTGCATGTTAAATTGAAAATTAGTATAAGGTGTTATTGATAGTGAATATGTACTCAGTATTAATTAAGTGACAAGTGTTTGACATCAATCGCGAGGTGTGTTAACAGGGTCGGGATTCTTAGTTCATAGAGAATTATATGAGCAAGACACACAACATTGTGACGAATTAATTTTGAAACTCTAATTGTAAGTGATTGCTGACGAGTAACCAAAAATACATATGTGCTGAATTGTTTATAATTGTCTGAACTACTGTCAGGTGAGTATTCTTACCTACATTCTAACTCAACATCGTATGATAACTTTGATTTTATGTGTCTGTTGATGAGACAGATACTTCGGTGTCGGGTAGGTATGACCGACTGTCACGGCAACGGGTATGATACGAGTGTCTACTTCGGTAGTGGGTATGAAATGACCGTCTACTTCGGTAGCGGGTATGATGAGACCCTCAACTTCGGTGGCGGGTATGACGTATGTGGTATGTGATGATTGTGTGTATGTTATGTGAATGTGAATATGTTGAACTGATTCAGTATGTAAGTAATGTACTCACTAAGCTTCACGCTTACTATTGTTGTTTAAATTCTTTCAGGATATGATCGTGGGGAAAGAATGAAGGCAATTAATCTACCAACAGACACTTTCGTTGACCATTTCTTTACCTTACAAACACCTTTAACTCTTTTGTTGACAGGACATTGTTATGGCGTGTAGTTCCGGGTGCGGAACCTCATCACGTATTAATCGAATTACTGTGGATTATTTATTCCGATTTACATTTATATATGCATATCTATATATCAAAAAAAAAAAATTAGGGTGTTACACAAAACACATACATACGTATTTCAACGTTCAAACAAGCATCTTGAGGTACAAACAAATATTTAATTACCTCTGAATACCTGTAAACAAATTCCATATTTCATTTCTAGAGACTGATAATATACAAAGATTTGTGTCACATGTGGCAATTGGACGTTGAAGAAAAGAAAGAGAGCAAATGGATAGATAGTCACATACATAAATATTAGAGATGTTTATTTGTATGTGTGAGTTGAGTTTTGTAAGGTAAGTCCGGCAATTCGTGTCGGGTTTAAATTTATCGGGTTCGTGTTGTTCGTGTTAATTTATGCCAATCCATTTTCGAGTTCGTGTCATTTTCTAGTTTTGAATTACTGGGTTCGTCTCGAGTTCTAAATTCGTCAAAAATAGAGCCTTACCTAATACCATAGTTAAAGTAAGAAAGATAATATATTATTCTACTATTTCCTCCTAGTTATCCTTCTATTTATAAGATTAAAACAAATATCAAAATAAATAAAGAATATAAAAAAGATATATGAGAAGTAAAACGAGAGAATAGTAACAAATATGGGTGTTCAAAACCGGATATCCAAAATTTTGGATAGTTGGTTTTCAATATTCGAATCCTAAATTTCGGATTCGGATATCCGAAATTCGGATATCTGAAATTTCGGATTCGGATATCGGATATCCGAAATATCCGATAATTTCAAAAATATATATTTTTTAAATATTTTTAAAAAAATATATAATTACTAAATAACCATATTTTAAACTTTAATTATTAAAAATAGCTCAAGTATGCTTTAAAATGAAAAATACATGTACATAAAACTATATATGTTAAGAAAATTAAATAAATATACAATATAAAAATAAAAAAAATAAAAAATAATTTTTGGATATCGGATATCCGAAATATCCGAAAATTCAAAAAATAACTATCCGAATCCGAAAATTTGGATATCCGAATTTTAGGTATCTGAAATTTCGGATATCCGAATTTTCGGATAATTTCAAATCGGATTTTCGGATAATTGATTCGGATTTTCGAATTCGGATTATTTTGATAACAAATAGTAAAAAAATATATATTATTTTTCTTAAAACAAACACAAAATAACTTCTTTAATAACTTTCGGTAATTCTCACTCGGCCTATAAAACAGCGGTTACAAAAACCAGGGTTTAAATTAGGGTTTTCCAATCCCCTTTCCACATAAACGATCAACTAATGGCCGACGAATCCGCTGTCGCCGCCGAGACCACCGTCGTGGAAACGGGAAAAGATGATTCATCCATAGCCCCACAAGAGATGGAACTTGAAACCCTCGACTCCGACGCCGTTGCAGCCGCAAACTCCGGTAAACGTGAGAGAGAGGAAGAAGCGACCACTGAATCGCCGGAGAATGGAAACGATGCGAAGAAACCAAAGGTAGATGAGCAAGAGAAATCTGTGGAAGAAGAAAGGCTTGAGAAAGAAGAAACAAAGGCGAGTCCTGTTTCTGTTGGGTATAAGAACTTCAACAACTCTGTGGAGATGTTTGATTACTTCTACAAGTTTCTTCATTTTTGGCCTCCCAATTTGAATGTCAACAAGGTATCTGTCTTTATCTGTCATTTTTCTTAATCTGTGATCCTTGAATCTTCATTATATATTTCATGTCTCTAATCACTAGATGCCATCATTTATCTTTGATTGTCTGATTCATAGTTTTAGTGTCGTTTCTCTTTGATTAAATGTTTTAGGTTATTAAGGGGGTGTTTGTTTTAGCTTAAGAAGGGCTTTTTTTTTCGATCTTATTTTTCGTAATCTTATTTTTTCTGGCTTATTTTTCATGGATCCGCTTATTTTCTTTTCTTGTTGTAACTCATAATAAGCTTAAAAGTCAGAAAATAAGCCGGAAATTTATAAAATATAAGGTCGAAAAATAAGCCCTAAATTAGTTAAAACAAACACCACCTAACAGCTTATTTTACGAGCTTTTTTTGCAATTTTTTTCTGCTTATTTTCTGACTTTATTGTCTTATTATGATGACTTGTAATAAGAAAACAAACCCACTTATATAAGCGGAAAAATAAGACCAAAAAATAAGCGATTAATAAGCTAAAACAAACACCCTTATAGCTATTGAGTAACTTATTTGATGAATTAGTACAAAATTGACAGGTTGTTTGTTACAATCTTTTAAAGCAAAGTTACCTCCTTTTTGAGAGATTGGTAGCTAACTCATGTGATGTTTTTTTCATACATGTTTTATGTTTTGTTAAGCACTTAGGCTATGTGTAATAGGTTCCCCTTCACTTCCCTCTTGCCACTTGCCATGTTCACTTCTCTTTCCTTTCTTCTTCCCTTCCCTACCAACTATCTTTATACCCGAAGGAACCTGTGGACCAGTTAGGGGGCGGGTTGGGAACAACTGATGGCCTTAGTGTTTGCATATGTTTTCTTTTTCTTCTTTTTCTATTGAAATTGTATTATTTAGGCCTTCCTTTACCGGTCTTGCTATAGAACATTTGTTGCATTGTTAAGGGCAAATTTTATAATAGTGCATTTTGGTTTCCTTACTTTTCTTGGTATTATTTTGCTGTTGAATACTAGAACCCTTATCAAAAGTACGTTGTTATTCTATAACATTTACGCGGTTGTTAAGGCTTATGGTTTTATTTTCATACTTTTCTTGGTTTTATTTTGGTGTTGAATACTAGAACCATTACCAAAAGTATGTTGTTATTCTATAACATTTGCGTGGTTATTAAGGCTTTATGGTTTTATTTCCGTACTTTTCTTGGTCTTATTTGGGTGTTGAATACTAGAATCATTGCCAAAAGTACATTGTTATTCTATAACATTTACGCGTTTATTAAGGCGTATGGTTTTATTTCCATCCTTTTCTTGGTCTTATCTGGGTGTTGAATACTAGAACCATTGCCAAAAGTATGTTGTTATTCTATAACATTTATGCGGTTATTAAGGCTTATTCTATAACCATTACCAAAAGTATGTTGCTATTCTATAACATTTACGCAATATCTACTGCAGTATGAGCATGCGATGTTGCTGGACTTGCTCAAAAAGGGCCACTTAGAAGCAGAAAAAAAGATTGGTGCAGGCATTAATACCTTTCAAGTGAGGTACCACCCGCAGTGGAAAAGCCGATGTTTCTTTCTTGTGAGAGAAGATGAGTCTTCTGATGACTTCAGTTTTCGCAAGTGTGTGGATCACATTCTTCCATTGCCTGAAAACATGGTGGCAAAATCTGATGTCAACAAGGCATTGGGTGGCAGTGGGGGGGGCGGCAGAGGTGGTGGTCGTGGAAATTGGCGGGGGCGTGGTAGAGGGGGGAAATCGAGGAACTGATAAAGGCTCCCATCTTGGTTTTTGTGGTAAACCTAGACTTATAATATAGAGAAGAAAATGTCTTATTAAATCTATTGTTCTTCTTAACTGCTTGTTCTCCTGGATTTTGAATTTTAGTTATCTCACTTTTTTGGTCGTCTGATTACATGGCCCGTTTTACTAATGGGAATTTGATCTTTACACAGCAGTTTTTAGCTATACATAATAAGGTATAAATAGCTACCGGACATGGTACAAGTTGATGATTAATAAAGTTCCTGTGTTTCTAACACTGTGTTTCCGAGTTTTATGATAAGAAGGGATGTAAGGAGGAAAATTGATTTTAAAGGAAAATTCTTTCCGATTTTCTTTTCTTATTTTCTTTGGTTACGAAGATTTTAAAAGGGAAACAAAAAAAACATCTCATATATATATTTTTTCTTTTATTTTCTTTCCTACTCGGGAATATGCAATGATCAAAACATGTTCCTTTTAACTCCTTTTCTTTTTTCTCTTTAATTTTTTCTACCATCGTTAGATCAGGAATGCGGTGTAAAGGTAAATTATTGAGAAGGGTAATTTATGTATTAAAATTTGTTATAATGGTAACGTATTTTTTTGACGGAAAAAGAATTGTAGGTTTCAGTTTCTTATAAAAAGAATGGAATCTTTTTATGCATAATTGAAATTTATAATTCATTATTTGTAATTAAAAAAATTTACAATCTTTTGTTATAGTTATCTTTATTCATCAATTTATCCTTTGTTTAAAAAGATTTTACCTGCCAAAGCTGGGTTGTAGTAGTTTATAGGACCTTATTGATGTTTGTAAAAATAGTTATAAATTAGAATATAAAATAATGAGTTAATGTTTAATAAAGTCTATGTAAAAAACATAATTTTAAAATTTTAATATTTAATCACAGTTGATTTAGTATACAATCACATTTGATTTGTAAAAGCATCACATATAAATTACGAAAATATTACCATGTCAAAATATTTAAAATGTAATCTGGAGCATTGATCCTATTGATTCAAAAACTAAAGTTAGTCACTTAGACTAAGAATTAAGTATGTACTATATTGAACACTAGTTTATGGACCCGTACACGTACGGGTATTACAAAAGTAAACTTCAATTAAAACAAAATGAAATAGTTGTTTACAACGAAACGGAACACTTTGCAATAAATGAAATATATTAAAAAACTAATATATAGCAAAAATGTTTATACAAAAAAGTAACTAAATTTTTTGAAGCACTTCTTTGTACACTACATTTGTGGTTTTGTTTGTAACATTATCACTGTTGTCACAAATTAAAACTTTCAAGCCTTTTTTTGTTTTAACGCGTGAAACGGCAATGTATAGTTGTCCATGTGTAAACACAGGTTTCTGAGGAATAAACCAACTTCTGAAAGCGACTGTCCTTGACTTTTGTTGATTGTCATGGCAAAACACAGCATCAGAGGAAATAGTCTTCTTTGGAATTTAACCGGAAGTTTTGTATCTAATGATCACCAATATTTTTTTTCAGAAATGATTTTTGCTTCAATAACATGTGCCCCAAGACGAACAATTTGTAACCTTGTTGTAACACCACATCCGAAAACAACTACTTTTAATGATAATCGGATTTAGCAGTGAAATTTTTTTCTTTTAAAAGTAAGAAACTGTTGTTTACATTATCGCCTTTTCAAAACAACATTGGTGTTACATAATACAGGAACCAACCATAGTATCAATTTACATTACATATCATAACAAAATCAAGTGTTCCACCCACAAGGGGTTATTTACATCCAAAAGCCACCCGCCTCACAGGACTTCTAGTCTTTACTTAAAAAGGGAAATCATAGCACCATTAGCTAACACTTAGCTAGTGAGTACATACTTATCATAAACATCAATAGCTAGTGAGTACATACTTATCATAAACATCAATACAGTAAGTCATGCAACATACATATCATACATAAACAATCATCGCTAGCTTAACACATAGCGGTATGCTGACAAGATCAGTAAGAGTCATGTCTTGCAGGGTAATCAATCCCGCTCAACAACTCAGACCGGGGGATCAGACACGACCAACCGCGCTGGTGGGGGAGCGTAAAGCAGTCCACCAAACATCGTTCACAGAGCAAGAGGCTCCATAGGTAATCCAGCTACAACCGGCTGATTACCACTTACGTTAAGGCACGGCGGTTCTGTAGAACCTAGGATCCGGGATGCCTCCCGAATCACCGTGAAATCCCGAAGTACTCATGGGATCCAGTTACAACCGACTGACCTTAATCATGCTTCAGATAGTCTGCAGACAATGCACATACACACATACATACATATGATCCCACATGGATCTATCATCTTACACGCATCATTAGTTATTCATTCGTACATATCATCATGTATTAACTAAGCGGTTCCAGTCTGGATCCGCTGGCATGCACCTAATACACATCTTAATATCATTTAAGTCATATACTTACCTCCTTGAACATACCTGCAAAAACAAGTCAGATATACATAATACAATCATGCAGTCATCTAGCATACAAGCCTTACTTTACTGATTCTCATGAAAGCAGGCACTCACCTGAGTGGTTTACAACATTTAGGTACTTGGTTTTGACTCTACAAATACAACAAGTTGACCTAGAATGTCATTACTTACATTAATCATTCATACATGCATAACAAGACTACAAAACAAACACTTAATCTTGGACTTAGCACGAATCCGCCAAAACTGTCGGATTTGGGAAAATCCGATGGTTCTTGCAGATTTTGAGAAATCCGATGGTTCTTGCGGATTTTGAGAAATCCGACACTTTCATGCGGAATCCGACACTTAGGAAATCCGAAAACTTGCAGATTTAGGGAATCCGACAACTTGCGGATTCCAACACTTAAAATCCAACATGCATATGGAATCCGACACTTGCGGATTTAGGGAATCCGACAACTTGCGGATTCCAACACTTAGAAGGAAATCCGGGACATGAAATCCGACAGCTATGCGGAATCCGGCACTTCTATCGGATTCCGACAAATCCTCCGGATTTCAACAAATAGCGGATTCCGACACCTTCATAGGTCTCGGAATCCGACACATTCATACTCTGGAATTCCGATACACACTTTAATCCATTCTAAGGGTTACATTTTTGTTGTTCTTTCACCCAGACACCTTAGAACATCATGTTCTATTCACACAATCATCATAAACATATCAAATCCATACAAGAACACCAACTATGCAAAACCCACTTAGAAAGTAAGTTTTCATATTCTTCAAGGTGTTCTTGCATGAATTTGTGTTTCTAACATAACAATACATGAATCTAATCTTCTAAACATACTTAAATCATATTGCTAACCTTTGAAATCAACAACAGTGAATTCCTCTTCTTCCTTCTTCAAAATCCGAGAATAGCGAGAGAGAAAAGAGAAGTGTGTTTGTGTTTTGTATTTGTCACCTTTGACTTGTATGAGTCAAACATGATACACATATATATAATTACTTATCCAGACTAAAACACACTATAACACACTTAAAACACACAAATATACATACATTCATTTAAACAAGTACTTACAAGTAAAATACTCGCATATTACATTAACTACATACGCATAACTAGTATTTACAACTAGGCCCAAAACGAATGACGCCCTTCCAAGGAGAAACTTTTAAGAACACGTGATCACCAACTTCAAATGTAGCGGGACGACGCTTAGGATCCGCATACATCTTCTGTCGGTCCCGAGCTGCTTTTAGCTTTTCAAGAGCCACATTCACTTTATCAAAAGTTATCTGGACAATCTTAGGTCCAGCGAACTGTTTCTCACCAGGCTCTAACCAACAAGTCGAAGTACGACAACGTCTTCCGTAGAGCATCTCGTATGGTGGCATTCCAATGCTGGAATGATATGAATTATTATAAGCAAATTCAATCAATGGGAGATGAGAATCCCATGACCCACCAAACTCGAGTACACACGCACGAAGCATATCTTCCAACGTCTGGATCGTACGTTCAGATTGGTCATCAGTCTGCGGATGGTAGGCAGTGCTCAGATGAACACGAGTGCCAAGTTCGCGCTGCAGACTTTTCCAGAAATTCGAGACAAACCGAGAGTCACGATCCGAAAGAATTGAACAAGGAAGACCATGACGTGACACAATCTCATCGATATACAACTGAGCTAAACGAGTCAGCGAAGCAGATTCGTTTGTAGCCAAGAAATGAGCACTTTTCGTCAGTCGATCCACAATAGCCCTGATCATGTCGTGCCCTCTGAACGTCTTTGGTAGCTTCGTCACGAAATCCATTGTAATATTATCCCACTTCCACTCCGGAATATCCAATTGCTGCAGATTACCGTACGGTCTTTGGTGTTCTGTCTTCACTTGCGCGAATATCTGACATCTCTTTACAAATGAAGCGATGTCTTTCTTGAGAGTTGGCCACCAGTATAACATCTTCAAGTCGTGGTACATCTTGGTAATTCCGGTATGGACGGATAATTTGGACTTATGGGTTTCTTGTAGAATCAGCTCACGGTTACCTCCAACAAGAGGTACCCAAATCCTGGATTGAAAAGTCTTCAACCTACGATTATCTTTAGTAAGCTGATCCTTCAATTTCTTCATCGTCTCAGGTTTAAGATTTTCTTCTTGCAATGCAGTCTGTTGAGCTTCCTTCAATTTAGTAATCAAGTCTGGCACCACCACAATTCTCATAAACTTAGCTTCTTCTGTCGGTCCTTTACGGCTTAAAGCATCCGCTACAACATTGGCTTTACTAGGATGGTAACGGATCTCACAATCATAATCTTTTATTAACTCCAACCAAAGGCGTTGCCGCATGTTGAGTTCTTTCTGGAAAAAGACATACTGAAGACTTTTGTGATCAGTGCAAATCACACACTTCGTGCCATAAAGGTAATGCCTCCACAGCTTCAATGCAAACACAACATCAGCAAGCTCCAGATCATGGGTTGGGTAGTTCCGTTCGTGTGATTTCAACTGCCTAGAAGCGTAGGCAATCACTCTATCACGTTGCATTAGGACGCAACCTAAACCCGCGTACGAGGCGTCACAATATACTGTAAAGTGTTCCGAACCCTCAGGCAAAGTAAGGACCGGAGCTTCACATAATAATCGCTTCAAGGTCTGAAACGCTTCCTCCTGAGCTTCCGACCAAACAAACGCCACATCCTTACGAGTCAGTATGGTTTACAGACCCGCAAGCTTTGAGAAATCAAGGATAAACCACCGATAGTAGCAAGCCAAGCCAAGGAAACTTTTAATCTCTGACGGAGTTCGAGGAACCCCCCAATTCATCACAGCTTCCACCTTAGCTGGATCTACTTTGACACCATCCTGACATATAACATGGCCCAGGAAATGAACTTCCCTAAGCCAGAATTCACACTTAGACAACTTGGCGTACAATTGTTCTCATTTCAGAGTTTCAAGAACCTGACGAAGATGAAGCTCATGATCAGCTTCCGTCTTCGAGTAAACAAGAATATCGTCAATGAATACAATCACGGATCTATCAAGAAATGGACGACAAACGCGATTCATTAGATCCATGAAGACGGCAGGGGCATTGGTGTCAGGATCGAATATAACAAAAATCAATAACAAGAATTATCTTTTGAATTTAAATTAGAGTTGTATAAAAGACAATATTTGAGTTTGATCACATTCAACTAAGAACTTGCAGAATCACACTTAATTGATTAATAAAGGTTTTAATCACAAGAACAATTTAATCAATTCAAAGAATAACTTCAAAACACAAGATGTTTATTAATAATCAAGGATGATTACAATATTTGTAACACCGCTTCTGATTTCAGTTGCTTTAATGACAAAACAGATTTAGCAGCGGAAATTTTTCTTTTATTATTAACAAACAGTTAATCATATCATCTTTGTTTCCAAAACATTCATTGGTGTTACCTAACATACAGGAACCGACCATAGTATCGTACTACATTACAACATATAATTACAAGTGTTCCACCCACAAGGGCATTTACATCAAAAGTCACCCGCCTCGCAGGCCATCTAGTCTTTACCTGAAAAGGGAAATCATAACACCATTAGCTTCACTAGCTAGTGAGTACATACTTAGCATAAGCATCAATATAGTGAGTCATGCATCAAACACATCATACATATCGCATCGTAAACATCGTCGTACACAAGCACACATTGCTAGCTTAACACATAGCGGTGTGCTGACAAGATCAGTAAGAGTCATGTCTTGCAGGAGAGCTAGTCCTGCTCAACAACTCAGACCGGGGGATCAGACACGACCAATCCGCGCTGGTGGGGGAGCACAAGGCAGTCCACCAAGCATCGTTTACGGAACACAAGGTTCCCTAGTAATCACGGCCAGATCCTGGCTGATTATAGTCTCACGTTAAGGCACGGCGGTTCTGCAGGAACCTCGATCCGGGATGCACCCCGAATCACCGTAAATCCAGAAATGACCGAAGTCCTGTTAGGATCCAGCTAGTCGGCTGACCTTAACCATGCATTAGATAGTCTGCAGACAGTTCACATACATATATACGTACATTCAATCCCATAAGGATCCATCATCATTATATAGTCATATATCGTACATAGGATCCCATAGGGATCCATCATTCAATCATTCATTCATACTCTCACATGCAATCATCATACAGTTCATCATTCATGCACATCATCAGATATTAACTAAGCGGTTCCAATCTGGACCCGCTGGCATGCACCTATTACACACCTTACAAGCAATCATAACACTGTTAAGAAACTTACACTCATCTTCTTAAGCGTACCTGCATAGACAGGTTAGTCATACATACATACACATTCACACATTCACACATTCACATAATCATCTTAGCTTGCAAGACTTACTCTACTGAGTCTCATGAAAGTAGGCACTCACCTGAGCTGATACTAGGCACAAGTATTCGACTTGAGTCCTTTCACAAGTTCACCTAGCATATTACACTTACATCATTCATATGTGCATTCAAGACTTACAAAGACAACATTCAATTTTGGACATTACACAAATCCGCCAGAACTGTCGGATTTGGGAAATCCGATGATTCTGTCGGATTCATGAAATCCGACACTGACTTCAAATTCCGATACTCAATCAATCGGATTCCAACACTTAAGAATTCCAATCATGCATGTGAAATCCGACACTTGCAGATTCCAATACATAGAGGGAAATCTGACACTTGGAAATCCGATACAATGAAATCCGATACTATCGAATTCCAATACTTAGAATCCGAAACTATGGAAATCCGATAGACTTACGGATTCCATATTTAAAAGGACTACAAACAAATGAAATCCGACAAAGTGTCGGAATCCGACACCTCTATCGGATTCCGACATTTCCTTCGGTTTTCATCACATCTGGATTCCGACAACTTCATAGTTGCGGAATCCGACTGCTTCATCAATTGAAATTCCGATAACATCATTTGGTCATCTAGACAACTTTATTTTGGCTTGCTTTAAGCCCAGAACATCATAACATCATCATAAATACATGAAATCACAACAAGAACACCATTCATGCAAAACCCACTTAGAAAGTGAGTTTTCCATATTCTTCAAAGTGTTCTTGCATGGATTCATAGTTCTTGACATGTTTCACATGCTTCTAATCTTCTAAACATCTTAGAATTATGTTGCTAACCTTAAAGATCAACAGCAGAGTACTTCTCCTTTTCTTTTCTGGAAATCCGAGAGAACGCAAAGGAGACGAGAGAGAACAGCGAGAAACCGAGAGAGAAAGTGTGTGTTTTCTTGTTTGCTATATTTGACTTTGGAAAGTCAAATTACACACGTACATATATATTTTTGTATCCTCAAAGGCGGTTGCCACCTTACCTCACTAGAGGTTTTCCTTCCAATCACACACACACACCTACTTAATACATACATATATTCGCACACGCATACATACATATAAACACATATACACTTAACTCAACAAGTATACACAAAACATACTTCTTATTATAATAACTACATACATCTACGTACCAATTACAACTAGGCCCAAGTTGAGGATGTTACAATATTCACCTACACCTCCAATCTAACTCTTTTGTTAGACGAAGAACATACTTTGTTCTTAGGTTTCAAAGAAACTTGGAGGCTAATACACTTTCTGAAAACTATAAACAATATGAATGAGTGTAAACTCTGACAGATTTGAATTACAAAACTATCGATACTAACAAAATATTCTAAACAAAGTATTTATAAACTCTTGACCTTCCTTGATTAATGGAAGTTGGTTAATCTTCTATCTTGCGAGATAATCTTGATAATCTTCCAACTTGATAAGATATCCTTCAAATCCACAAAGATGGTAGTTTCCATGAATAGCTCAACAGAAACTGTTTGTTGAATAAACTGTTTTGAACTTTCTTCTAACAGTCTTCTCTTCAATGTCTTCTAACAGTTGTTATGATTGAACTAACAGTTCTGAACTTTTTGTACTAACAGTTGTAACACTCACAACAACTGTTAGTCACAATTGTTTTCACACACCAATGTAACAGTTTGCACCTGTTTTCTCAAAAATTTCTCTAACAGTTTTGCCTTTGCATATCCAACAGTTTCTATCACTTGGCAAATTTCCCAACAATTGGTTAAACCGAACGGCATAACCAGAAATTCGTAATGACTGTAACGAGTTCGTGTAACACCGCTTCTGAATTCAGTTGCTTTAATGTCAAAACAGATTTTAGCAGCGGAAATTTTTCTTTTAATATTAACAAACAGTTAATTACGTCATCTTTGTTTCCAAAACAATCGTTGGTGTTACCTGACATACAGGAACCGACCATAGTATCTATTTACATTACATTATAAAATACAAGTGTTCCACCCACAAATGGGAATGGTGTATCCCAAAAACAACCCGCCTCGCAGGCCATCTAGTCTTTACCTGAAAAGGGAAATCATAGCACCATTAGCTACACTAGCTAGTGAGTACATACTTAGCATAAGCATCAATAAAGTAACTCATGCATCATACACATCGTACATATCATATCATACATATCGTATCGTACACATATTATCGTACATAAGCACACATTGCTAGCTTAACACATAGCGGGGTGCTGACAAGATCAGTAAGAGTCATGTCTTGTAGGGGTGTCCTGCGCAACAACTCAGACCGGGGAAATCAGTCACAACCAATCCGCTGGTGGGGGAGCATGAAGCAGTCCACCAAGCATCTTTTACAGAACACAAGGTTCACGAGTAATCACGGCCAGATCCTGGCTGATTACGGTCTCACGTTAAGGCACGACGGTTCTGCAGGAACCTCGATCCGGGATGCACCCCGAATCACCGTAAATCCAGAAATGACCGAAGTCCTGTTAGGATCCAGCTAGTCGGCTGACCTTAACCATGCGTCAGATTGTCTGCAGACATTTCACATACACATATACGTACATTCGATCCCACTGGGATCCATCTTATCATCACATAGTCATATATCGTTCATAGGATCCCATCGGGATCCATCATTCATTCATTCATTCTTTCACATGCATCATCATACAATTCATCATTCATGCACATCATCAGGCATTAACTAAGCGGTTCCAATCTGGACCCGCTGGCATGCACCTATTATACATCTTACAGGCAATCATAACGTCAATCAGAAACTTACACTCATCTCTTTAAGCGTACCTGCATAAATAGGTTAGTCATACATACATACACATTCACATAGTCATCTTAACTTACAATACTTAGTCATACTGAGTCTCATGAAAGTAGGTACTCACCTGACTAGCTTACTACGTACAGGTATCTGGTTTTGACTCCACTAACACGACAAGTTCACCTGGCAACGTCATTACTTACATTAACCATTCGCATAAGCGAAATATGACAAGATCAGGAACCCCTAAACGAACTATAGACCAACAAACAAAGATTTAACAATCTTTGAGTTGTTTACAGAAAGACACCCCTTACGGCCGCAAGCACCCATGATTGCGCCCGCAAGCAATCTCGCTTGGGCCCGTAAGCACAGCAAATACGATATAACTATCGGATTCCGACACTTCTTCCGGATTCCGACATTTCTTGCGGATTCCGATACTTTCAATCGGATTCTAATACTTTATCGGATTTCAACATACCTTACCGGATTCCGATACCCTTTACGGCCGCAAGGGTGGGACCTTGCGCCCGCAAGCACTATCGGATTTCCACACTTAGTGTGTCGGATTTAGCTTTTAACTCATCGGATTTGGGCTGCTTGCAGCCGCAAGGAAGGGCCTTGCGCCCGCAAGCAAACCTGTTCAAGAACAGGTCGATTCCAGCATCCCCTGTTCCGACTGTTCTTATTTCAAACCTCAAATTTCGAGTTTCTAAATCATTTTCAACATTTGTACATCTTAGGGAACATTCATATGATCCCAAAAACACACCTTTTATTAATCATAACAACTTACACAAGATTTGGGATTAAAATCATCCATTTAACCCATTTTATTCAATTTTCAAGAACTTCACCAAAACACTATTTTAATTCATCAATTTAGTCCTAATCAACTTATAACTGATTTAGGGATCAGTTAAAGTCTATTTCAAAACTCAATTTGAGGTTCAATTCATTAATATCAAAAACCCACTTGGTAAAGCTTCTTACCAATTGAAGAACAAGATGGTG
Organism: Dittrichia graveolens; assembly: GCA_038502395.1. Lineage (NCBI taxonomy): Eukaryota > Viridiplantae > Streptophyta > Magnoliopsida > Asterales > Asteraceae > Dittrichia > Dittrichia graveolens. The sequence continues at coordinate 25,946,186 of JARJIL010000007.1, forward strand.
AAGATGATGACAACAACAAGGACCTCTATCTTGCTAGGGATCAGCTTATACAAGAAGCCTTCAACAATTTCCTCAAGAACAAAGAGTTGAGAGAGTTTCAATTTATCTGTGTATGTGTTTGTGTCAAAACACACATATAGACGTGTGAATAAAAGGCTTCAACCGCCTTTGGGTTAGATCTATCAACAACGGGGTATTTTGTTCCCCTTTTCAACTTACGACTTGACCTACGATTACCCGTTTCAACTAACGGGGATATTTCTGGAATCCTTACTTAAAACCATTCATATATTAATCATCTTATTTACACTTTTACTACTTTCATATTTTAACATAGAATTACTTAAAACATATAACAATTAAACAGATAATAATAGACGTGTATACTTTACTATTATTTTACTCGACTTTCACACACGTATATACTTAAATGCAACTAGGCCCAAATCGAGGATGTTACAGTTCGGAACGTAGTCTTCGGAATATCGTCTTCGTGAACTCGTACTTGATGGTACCCCGACCGGAGATCAATCTTAGAGAAGCATGTAGCTCCCTGCAATTGATCAAAAAGATCATCGATTTGAGGAAGTGGATACTTATTCTTTACAGTTCACTTGTTAAGCTCCCGGTAGTCTATGCACATACGCATCGTCCCGTCCTTCTTCTTCACAAATAATACAGGAGCTCCCTACGTTGAGGAACTCGAACGAATGAAACCTCTGTCTAGCAACTCCTGAATTTGAGTCATCATCTCTCTTATTTAAGAAGGTGCAAGACGATACGGAGATCGAGCCACATGTGTAGCTCCTAGAATAAGCTTTATCTTGAATACGACGTCTCTGATTGGAGGCAAACCCGGAAGATCTTCAGGAAATCAGGGTAGTCAGACACTACCCGAATATCACGAACTGGTCGCTTCTCCATTGTAGCATCTATAACGTATGCTAAATAAGAGTCACAACCTTTAGAAATCGATTTCTGAGCTTTAATCATGGAGACAATGGGAATATCAGAATCCCGTCGTTCTCCACGAGCAACAGCATAAGATCCATCCGAAAGAGGGATCTTGATCATCTTTTTGGAACAGAGAATCTCAGCATCGCGCTTGCTGAGCCAATCCATCCCAATCACAATATTGAAGCCCGCAATAGGCATAGTGAAGAATGAAATTGGGATACTACTCCCATCAATATAAATCACAGTGATCGGTACTTTCTCTGTAACAGAGACTACTTTGCCGTCAGCAACCTCTGCTCTGAGTGGCTCAGTTAATGGAACGACACCTAACTGCAATCTTCTACGACACGCCACAGATACTGTAATGACCCGAATATTTTAATAATATTTATCGAAAAATGAATATTATTTTCGAAGTTCAACTTGGCAATAATAATAAAGGGATATTATTATTTAAAAGAAAAGTAAAAGAAAAGAAAAGAATAGAAAAAAAAGAGGAAATAAAATAAAAGAAAAATTAAAAATTCTGGAAAATACGGGGTCGCGACGCAACGAGTTTGAGGTCGCGGCGCGACGCGTCGGGGCGACATGTGTCGGTTGCGTGTGACAGGCGGTAGTGTGTGTCAGGTCGGTTGCGTGTGTCAGGACGTCGCGACTCGACGCGTCGGCCAGATTCAAGGAGGCTATAAATTCAGCTCATTCCAACCGATTTTCACCCACACACTTCTACCATTTCGTTACTCTGCCCATTTTTCAAGAGAAATCAAGTTTAGTGAACTTTCAAGGGTGTCGGGTCTCGTTAGAACTCATATTCGAGGTGCGGGGTGAACGGAGATAGCGTTTCGGGCGTAGTTTTGAGCGTTGTTTCGCTTTGGTGACCCCGAAAGGTATATTCTTCTAGACTTAAGTTAACATTTCAGTTATATGGCTCGATATTCTACATGCATGTTGTTCTAGCATGTTTTGATGGACTTTCTAAGTTCGCGACGCGTATATCTTTGATCGAAAGTATATATATTTTTTACATATCTAGGTTATTCGAGACGGTTGAGGTCGATTTCTTGACGATTCGAGAGTGTAGTTCGTCGAATCTAGATTGTGGGTTTATTTCTGGACTAAGATGAGTTCAGTAGACTTTTACAAAACCAAGTACATAGACAAAACCTTATTTTCGAAATAAAGACGATTATAAATATATCTATATATCGATTGAGGATACATGTTATGTGTTCTAAGTTAAATACTCGTTGCATGTATGATCAAACACGAAATACACGTGTTACGATTATTCATGATTTTACTACGATTTACATATGACTGCTTACGAGTTATTGCAAGCATGTGTTTTAATGGCGGGGGTAGTATACGATATTACCATGTTACGGATTTTGCGGGCCTAGTTGGCATGATTGACCTTCTAGGATTAAATTTGTAGCCAACAAGAGTCACTTAGTCTATCTAGACGATTATTTTGACACGTGGTACGCGGATACTTCGGTGTTCAAGTACTGGAGTGATGTAGGCCAAGGAGGCTAGATCATACATCACGTGAGTGTGAGGAGAAGCTGAAATACGACCGGCTTCGTTTGAAATCGTACTAGAACGACAACGCAGTACTTGAACTCGCACCGTCGGAGTAGCGAAAGTGGAGTCTCGGGATTTATGTTCTCGGGTGGGAGTCGCGCGCCGCTTGAAAACATAGGTTGGCCGGGCACGCAAGTAGTGAACCTTGGGTTTTCTAGTGTGGGTTTAGACTCTACATCAGAATCATCCTTTGATATGATCTATGCGATATGATTTATGCGATATGATATATGCGGCTATGATACGATATGATCTATGAAATATTATGCGGTATGATTATGATTATGTGCGATTGACTTCATGAAATGACTTGTGAATATTTGACCCATTTGGTGCTATGTGATCTGCGGGTTCTCGGTACGGGTCAAATACGTTAAGGGTGGGATATGGTGTTTATTTATATGTCATATTCTACTTACAAACATGTTTTATGGTTTTTGCTTACAACTCCTATTGACTCACTTAGCGTAAGCTGACACTTGTTTCTTTCGAAATGTGTCTTGTACTCGCGCAGGTGGCTTAGAGGTTGTGGTTCTGCGAGGAGGGTAGTACTAATTCTGGTTTATGTTTTGGTATCAACAAACTATCCGGTAATGTAATAAATTCATAACATCGAACTTGTACTGACTTATGAATGACTGCGGTCGTAACCCCGTGGTTTATTTTATGAAGGATTCTATAATCGCCTCTATGGCGAAAACAACTATTTCCATTTATGACTTTTAAGACTTCCGCTGCATGTTTTTGCTATTAATTAAAGGTTTTTGTAAATGGTGAAATTTTGAAAAATCATGGGCGTTACAGATACAAAGGAGTAGGTAGCTCTAGATTCAAATAAAACACAAGCAGGGATATAATTAACAAGAAAAGTACCTGTGATGACATCCCCTTCTGCTTTGGGCTCATCCGCCATCATCTGAAATGCCCTCCCCTTTACGCGAGGCGCATCATCTTTCTTTTGGCCCCTAAAAGACCCTTCCATTCCAGCAGCCTGTCTCTCCGGGCAATCGGTCATCTTGTGCCCAGGCTTTTGGCACCGGTAGCAGACATCTTCTTTAAAACCACACTCAGTACTGGCATGGCCCTTCTGCCCGCACCTCCAACACCTTCTGGTAGCATTTGAACACTCACTAGAATGATACATCCGACACTGATCACACCAAGGATTTTCAGATCTCGGCTTCTTTGAAGTCTCAGTCTTTCCGTCTACAGAGGATTGTCCTTTGGATGGACCCGATTTATCAGACGGTTGAAGCTTTCTCTTTAACCCTCCACTGGCAGATTCGCCCTCGCAATGAATGCGATCTCCCTCCATTTGCCGGGCTATTTCAAAAGCCCGATCCAGATTATCAGCGAAAACAACTATTTCCATTTATGACTTTTAAGACTTCCGCTGCATGTTTTTGCTATTAATTAAAGGTTTTTATAAATGGTGAAATTTTGAAAAATCATGGGCGTTACAAGTTGGTATCAGAGCCACGTCGTGAGTGAACTGAGTGCTGAGACCGGCATTTAGACTCATGACTAGATTGGCTCGCATAAGAATGAACAGGACTTTAAGTGGGGGGGGAGGTGTGTGACTGAGTGCTTTAGGGATTACTTGTCTGTTACGTATAGGACTCTTCTCTCCTCTATTTTATTTAGAATCTCTCGGACTTCACTTGTGCTAACTTTCTGGATTTCAACTCGTCATCGTGTTGTCTTGAAGAAGAAATGGTGGGTACACGTAGAAATAACAACAATGCCATACCTGAAGCTGGTCAGGGAAGCGGTGGAGCTGGCGGTGGTGCCCCAATTATTGAAGAAATTCCCCATGCTGAGGATACCTCTTCAATTTACCGCTCGAACCACAATTTAGCTGAGAACGAAGGTCGCAATGATGAGCCAGAGAGGACTCATCAAAGCCAGCACAGTCGTGGTAGTATTGCGCGCCAGGCACACTTAGAGGAACAACTACGAGCAGGGGATGCTGAGATTTATCGTTTGCGTAGATAGGCACGAGGTGGAGGGGAGGACGAAAATGAGGAACGATCGGTGCATAGTGAGGCAGACAGCGTCTCACGCCCCGTGTTAGAGCATGGAAAAGCAGGAGGTAAAGGAACCTCGTTTGAAAGCTTTATGAAATGCAAACCACCAGCATTCAAAGGGGGTGAGGACCCACTAGGATGCCTACGGTGGATCATGAAGATGGAGCAAGTGTTTTGCGTTGGGAGTTACACTGATTACCAGCAGGTAAACTATGCGGTCATGCGATTTGAGGGGGAGGCCTTAGAATGGTGGCGAACGGTTAAGCGGACGCTTTCTAAAGCCGTGTTAGACAGTTTGACTTGGGAGATGTTTACTGATAAGATCAAGATGAGATTTTGTAGCTTGGGGGCAGGGGAGTAGGCGAAAAGGGAATTTTTGGAGTTAACGAAGGGAAACATGTCGGTGGCAAAGTACAATGCTGCTTTCACCGATAAGCTGCAGTTTGCTAGTAGCTATTGTATTACTGAGGAAGAACAAATCGGAAGGTATGCTGAAGGATTGCCTTTCGATTATCAAGTGGCTGTGAGGATGAGGAGAACTTTGGGGGAAGCAATGGATGAGGCAAGTCGGGTTGAGCATGACTTAACCAAGCGTGAGAAGACTGGGTTCAAGAGGGAGGAGAAACGAAAATGGGAGGGACCATCTGGATCCTTTAAGAAGAAGGATTTCCTTCCAAGGAAAGGTCAGCAAGGGGACAAACCCCGTTACTGTACGACTTGCCACTCTTCTCACAAGTGAGAGTGTAGCAGCCACATTCTGTGTTGCAGGAGATGTGGAAAGACTGGCCATAGGTTTGAGGATTGTAAGAATACCGAACCTATATGCTACAACTGCAGGGAAATGGGGCACATCAGTACAAATTGCCCAAAACCAAAGGTTCGAGGTGGAGATCTGGAGAGAAAGCAAGAGGCACCGAAAGCCAAAGGACGTGCCTTCAATATGACTGCGGAGGAGGCCAAGCGCAACGATGAGATTATTTTCGGAACCTTTCTTATAAATTCTATGCCTGCTAGAGTATTATTTGATTCGGGTGCAAGTAGGTCTATAGTGTCTACTTCTTTTTGCTCTCGTTTTGTGTTACCACGAAGTCCGTTAGAGTCGGTGTTGGAAATTGAGGTGGCGGTTGGAAAACCCGTCACTGTCAGGGAAAAATACGAAAATTGTGCGGTTGAAATTAACGAAAATATCTTCCCTCTAACACTGATTCCGATGGATCTCGAAGGATTTGATGTGGTTATCGGAATGGATTGGTTATCGTTTAATCGTGCGGAGATCCTTTGTGCCAAGAAAATTGTGAGTGTACCTCTTACAGCGGGTGGTTATGCCATCGCTTACGGGGAGAAATCCTCGGGAACTCTGTCCCTAATCTCGATTCTCAAAGCACGAAAGTGCTTAGCGAAAGGTTGTTTTGCGTTCTTGGCTCAGGTAGTCGAGACTTTTAGAAAGAAAGCGGTTTTATCCAAAGTAGAGGTGGTCCGGGACTATGCGGACGTCTTTTCAGACGAGTTACCTGGGTTGCCACCACCACGACAGATAGAGTTTCAGAACGATCTTGTTCCTTGTGTGGCGCCCATTGCTAAAGCACCGTATCGGCTAGCTCCATCGGAGATGAAGGAGATCATGACGCAGCTTCAAGAGCTTCTCGAGAAAGGCTTCATCAGGCCGAGCTCTTCGCCGTGGGGAACCCCGGTCCTGTTCGTTAAGAAGAAAGACGGTTCTATGCTGATGTGCATCGACTACCGAGATTTGAATAAAGTTACGATCAAGAATAAGTATCCGCTACCGAGGATTGACGATCTTTTCGATCAACTCCAAAGGGCGAGTTACTTCTCGAAAATCGACTTGCGGTTTGGCTATCACCAAGTGAGGGTGAGAGATCAGGACATTCCTAAGACGGCATTTAGAACTCGCTACGGCCACTATGAGTTCCTTGTGATGCCATTTGGTCTTACCAACGCTCCAACAGTTTTCATGGACTTTGATGAATCGAGTTTGTCATCCTTTCTTGGACAAATCGGTTATAGTATTTATTGACGATATTCTTCTATACTCTCGTACTTCAGAAGATCATAGGCGACATTTGCGTGAGGTTCTTGATACTCTTCGAAGGGAGGAGCTCTACGCCAAATTCTCCAAGTGTGAATTTTGGTTGCGAGAAGTTCAGTTTCTCGGTCATTTGGTTGGAATGGATGGGATCAAAGTAGATCCTACAAAGATTGAAGCGGTCAAAAAGTGGGAGACCCCAAAAACCCCTACGGAGATTTGTAGTTTCTTAGGTTTGGCGGGTTACTATCGGAGGTTCATTCAGGACTTCTCAAAAATAGCTACGCCTTTGGCGAAGTTGACAAGGAAGACGGAGCCGTTTGTGTGGTCGGGTAAGCAAGAGGAAGCGTTCCTAACGCTTAAGAACCTTTTGTGCGAGGCCCCTATTATTTCCCTACCTGAGGGAAATGAGGACTTTGTTGTGTATAGTGATGCATCTTATTCTGGTTTGGGGTGTGTCCTTATGTAGCGAGGGAAAGTTATCGCATATGCCTCGAGACAGTTAAAGGACGCGGAAAAGAACTACCCTGTTCACAATTTAGAACTAGCAGTGGTGGTTTTTTCTTTGAAGCTTTGGCGACATTACCTTTATGGTACAAGATGTACAATCTACACAGATCATAAGAGTTTGCAACACATTCAAAATCAAAAGGAGCTAAACATGAGGCAACGACGATGGATGGAATTGCTAATTGATTATGACTGCGAAATTAGCTACCATCCGGGTAAAGCAAATGTTGTAGCTGATGCTCTAAGCCGTAAGGAGCCTCGAGCGACTTACCGGCTGAAATCTATGGGATTGATGGTTATACCTGATATAATCGAGCAGATTCGGATGGCTCAAAGTGAAGGGTTAAAGGATGAGGTCATGGTCAAGCAGAAAATGCTGCTTGAAGAGGATAATCGCGGGTTGAGGACTTTCAAGGGACGAGTTTGGATCCCTAAGGTTGGAGGAGTCCGTGACAAGATATTGCGGGATGCCCATCGGTACAAGTATTCTATACATCCGGGCAACGCAAAGATGTTTCGTGACCCGTGACCTAATTATTGGTGGCCAGGAATGAAATCAGACATAGTAGATTATGTGGCTAAGTGTGTTACTTGTTCGCAAGTAAAAGCGGAGCACTAGAAACCATATGGGGAGCTTCAACAACTTGACATCCCCGAATGGAAGTGTGACAAAATCACGATGGATTTTGTTACAAAACTACCAAGAACACAACAAAGAAACGATATGATTTGGGTAATTATAGATCGTTTGACTAAGAGTGCTCACTTCTTAGAAACGAGGGAAAATGAGAAGCTGGAAAACCTAGATAAACTTTATGTACGAGAAGTGGTTACGAGGCATGGAGTCCCCGTATCCATTGTCTCTGATCGTCACAGCCGGTTCGCTTCACGGTTCTGGCAAAAGTTGCAAGAGGATATGGGTACCAGGGTACACTTGAGTACATCTTATCATCCTCAAATGGACGGACAAAGCGAAAGAACGATTCAAACGCTTGAGGACATGTTGAGGGCCTGCGTGATTGAGTACGGTGGTAGTTGGGATACACACCTACCACTAGTGGAGTTCGCTTACAATAATACCTACCATGCAAGTATCGATATGGCACCATACGAGATGCTTTATGGAAGGAAGTGTCATACCCCTACTTGTTGGTTGGAACCGGGAGAAAAGAAGTTTGTTGGGCCTGAGATAGTCCAGTTGACAGCAGACAAAGTTGCGGTTGCTCGCGAACGATTACGGGTAGCACGTGAACGACAGAAAAAGTATTCTGATAAAAAGCATAGACCAAAGACGTTCGAAGTAGGCGAGAAAGTGATGCTCAAAGTTTCGCGATGGAAGGGCATCATTCGGTTTGGGAAGTGTGGTAAACTAGGACCTCGATTTATTGGTCCATTCTTGGTACTTGAAAGAATTGGAGATCAGGCATATAAGTTAGAGTTGCCAGCGGAATTAGAGGGTATTCATAATGTGTTCCACGTTTGCTATTTACGAAGTGTCTGGCAGAGGAGCCGAGTTTACTACCTCTTGAGGAACTTCGAATAGATGAACATAAGCGGTTGATTGAAGAACCAGTGGCGATCCTAGATCGGAAAGTTAAGCAATTGAGGAAGAAACGGGTCAAGTTGGTGAAAGTCCAATGGAAGAATAAGCGTGGAGGGGACATGACTTGGGAAACCGAAGAGGAGATGAAAGCTAGATATCCCCAACTTTTTGTTTAATAGATTCCGAGGATGGAATCCTTTTAAGAAGTGGAGAATTGTAACGACCCGAATATTTTAATAATATTTATCGAAAAATGAATATTATTTTCGAAGTTCAGCTTGGCAATAATAATAAAGGGATATTATTATTTAAAAGAAAAGTAAAAGAAAAGGAAAGAAAAGTATAAGAAAAGAATAGAAAAAAAAAGAGGAAATAAAATAAAAGAAAAATAAAAAATTCTGGAAAATACGGGGTCGCGACGCGACGCGACGCGTCGGAGCGACACGTGTCGGTTGCGTGTGACAGGCGGTAGCGTGTGTCAGGTCGGTTGCGTGTGTCAGGACGTCACGACGCGACGTGTCGGCCAGATTCAAGGAGGCTATAAATTCAGCTCATTCCAACCGATTTCACCCACACACTTCTATCATTTCGTTATTCTACCCATTTTTCGAGAGAAATCAAGTTTAGTGAACTTTCAAGGGTGTCGGGTCTCATTAGAACTCGTATTCGAGGTGCGGGGTGAACGGAGATAGCGTTTCGGGCGTAGTTTTGAGCGTGGTTTCGCTTTGGTGACCCCGAAAGGTATATTCTTCTAGACTTAAGTTAACATTTTAGTTATATGGCTCGATATTCTACATGCATGTTGTTCTAGCATGTTTTGATGGACTTTCTAAGTTCGCGACGCGTTTATCTTTGATCGAAAGTATATATTTTTTTTTACATATCTAGGTTATTCGAGACGGTTGAGGTCGATTTCTTGACGATCCGAGAGTGTAGTTCGTCGAATCTAGATTGTGGGTTTATTTCTGGACTAAGATGAGTTCAGTAGATTTTACAAAACCGAGTACATAGACAAAACCTTATTTTCGAAAAAAAGACGATTATAAATATATCTATATATCGATTGATGATACATGTTATGTGTTCTAAGTTAAATACTCGTTGCATGTATGATCAAACACGAAATACACGTGTTACGATTATTCATGATTTTACTACAATTTACATACGACTGCTTACGAGTTATTGCAAGCATGTGTTTTAATGGCGGGGGTAGTATACGATATTACCATGTTACGGATTTTGCGGGCCTAGTTGGCATGATTGACCTTCTAGGATTAAATTTGTAGCCAACAAGAGTCACTTAGTCTTTCTAGACGATTATTTTGACACGTGGTACGCGGATACTTCGGTGTTCAAGTACTGGAGTGATGTAGGCCAAGGAGGCTAGATCATACATCACGTGAGTGTGAGGAGAAGCTGAAATACGATCGGCTTCGTTTGGACTCGTACTAGAACGAAAACGCAGTACTTGTACTCGCACCGTCGGAGTAGCGAAAGTGGAGTCTCGGGATTTATGTTCTCGGGTGGGAGTCGCGCCCCGCTTAAAAACATAGGTTGGCCGGGCACGCAAGTAGTGAACCTTGGGTTTTCTAGTGTGGGTTTAGACTCTACATCAGAATCATCCTTTGATATGATCTATGCGATATGATTTATGCGATATGATATATGCGGCTATGATACGATATGATCTATGAAATATTATGCGGTATGATTATGATTATGTGCGATTGACTTCATGAAATGACTTGTGAATATTTGACCCATTTGGTGCTATGTGATCTGCGGGTTCTCGGTACGGGTCAAATACGTTAAGGGTGGGATATGGTGTTTATTTACATGTCATATTCTACTTACAAACATGTTTTATGGTTTTTGATTACAACTCCTATTGACTCACTTAGCGTAAGCTGACACTTGTTTCTTTCGAAATGTGTCTTGTACTCGCGCAAGTGGCTTAGAGGTTGTGGTTCTGCGAGGAGGGTAGTACTAGTTCTGGTTTATGTTTTGGTATCAACAAACTATCCGGTTATGTAATAAATTCATAACATCGAACTTTTACTGACTTATGAATGACTGCGGTCGTAACCCCGTGGTTTATTTTATGAAGGATTCTGTAATCGCCTCTATGGCGAAAACAACTATTTCCATTTATGACTTTTAAGACTACCGCTGCATGTTTTTGCTATTAATTAATGGTTTTTATAAATGGTGAAATTTTGAAAAATCATGGGCGTTACAGATACAAAGGAGTAGATAGCTCTAGAGTCAAATAAAACACAAGCAGGGATATAATTAACAAGAAAAGTACCCGTGATGACATCCCCTACTGCTTTGGGCTCATCCGCCGTCATCTGAAATGCCCTCCCCTTTACGCGAGGCGCATCATCTTTCTTTTGGCCCCTAAAAGACCGTTCCATTCTAGCACCCTGTCTCTCCGGGCAATCGGTGATCTTGTGCCCAGGCTTTTGGCACCGGTAGCAGACATCTTCTTTAAAACCACACTCAGTACTAGCATGGCCCTTTTGCCCGCACCTCCAACACCTTCTGGTAGCATTTGAACACTCACTAGAATGATACATTCGACACTGAACACACCAAGGATTTTCAGATCTCAGCTTCTTTGAAGTCTCAGTCTTTCCGTCTACAGAGGATTGTCCTTTGGAAGGACCCGATTTATCAGACGGTTGAAGCTTTCTCTTTAACCCTCCACTTGCAGATTCGCCCTTGCAGTGAATGCGATCTCCCTCCATTTGCCGGGCTATTTCAAAAGCCCGATCCAGATTAGCAGGTGCCCGTACATGTGGGCGAAACTCCAATGGCAAGGTTGCCACAAATCTTCTTATCTTGGTGGTTTCATCGGGAATAAGATGGGGAACAAACCTCATTTTATCAGTGAAAGAGGTAATGTGTTCTTCTATCAGTTTATTCCCCTTCTAGAGATCGATAAACTCCCTCTCCATTGTTTCCATGTCGTATTCCGTACAGTACTTCTTCACCAACTTCTCAGAAAATTGCTCCCGTGACAGAGCACTTAGTACCTCCTTGCTTACAGAAGCTTTCACTGTGTCCCACCAGAAAATGGCGCGACCCTTCAGCATTCGTACCGCGTACTTCATGCAATACTCCGGTTCGCAATCGCACGATTCGAACGTTTGCTCCATCTCACGGAGCCACAAGATAGTAACTGTTGGGTTATCACTCCCCTCAAACGTTGGAGGCTTGCAGGACAAAAACTTCTTATAAGAACAAGTCTTACGGAGCTTGTTCAATGTAGCCTGCAACAAGAGCTCTTTAGCTACACGCAGCGCTTCTTCCAAACGCCTGATATAAGCAGCCTGATTGGGCTCAGGCTTGCCACCTCCGACATTATGCTGAGAACACTCATCCTCAGCCTGATGAGGCATATGAGAAGCCTCATCTTCTATTTTTTTCAAAGCTTGCTCTGTGTTGCCACGTTCGGCAGACATCTTTTAAACTTCTACACGACAGAGAAAGAGCAGTTAATATTCTATCTCACTTACTTATCTTACTAACAAGTCATCTTACAACAATATCATACATATAACACTCTCACTCAATTCCCCCCATAGGAACACTTATTTATGGTCGGGCCCGAGTTTGAGATCGAATACTCTTACAAGTACCAAATTCACTCATACTTAGGCTCTGATACCTAATTGTAACACCGCATCTGAAAACAGCTACTTTTAATGATAATCAGATTTAGCAGCATAAATTTTTTCTTTTAAAAGTAACAACCTATTGTTTACATTATCGCCTTTTCAAAACAACATTGGTGTTACAAAATCAAGTGTTCCACCCACAAGGGTTATTTACATCCAAAAGCTACCCGCCTCACAGGACTTCTAGTCTTTACCTAAAAATGGAAATCATAGCACCATTAGCTAACACTTAGCTAGTGAGTACATACTTATCATAAGCATGAATACAGTATGTAATGCAACATACATATCATACATAAACAATCATTGCTAGCTTAACACATAGCTTAACATACATATATACGTACACACTAAAACACACTTAAAACACACAAATATACATACATTGATTTAAACAAGTACTTACAAGTAAAATACTTGCCTATTACATTAACTACATATGCATAACTAGTATTTACAACTAGTCACAAGTTGAGGATGTTACACTTGTTCCATTCCATAAACCCTTAGACTGGTCTAGATTCATAAGTAACATAACAGGAACACCAATCTTTAAAGACAGTTTGTGATGAGGAAATCCAGAAACTTTTAATGAATTGAGAATCTCAGGAAAGTATAAAGATTCATCTAATGAACTTGACAATTCTTCGGCACACACAGAATCAGAACTTAAATAAGTTGTTTCCTTGTTCTCAATTTTGGATACCATGTATTCATTTATATACTCAACATCGTCGTTTGTTGGCACCAATATTGCTCGATCCTGAAAGTAATTTTCAGTATAAAGATGATCATCGATACAAGGATATATAGATTCTGTGATTGAATGAACAAGATCACCGTCCGTAGAAATTAAAACATCATCGGGAAATTCTATTTCAACTTCTCCATCATTTGTTCCACAAATATTCCCTTCTCCAATGTCCATGATCCAATCTGCAAATTGTTTTGTTTCTTCATCATTTTCATCGTTAGAACATGTCTTTAGACACATATTAAAAGACAAGGTAAGTGTTGTGCAATACTTCCAGATATAAGATGAATTCAATGAAGCATTGACAATATCTTCTCTTCGTCCCTTTTGTATTACAGGTAAAATCTGTCGAAAGTCTCCTCCAAAAACAATAACCTTTCCTCCAAAAGGTATAGAATTGTATTTGTTGATCAACTTTATCTCGTAATATCCTATCAAGAGCTTCAAAACAATGTTTATGCAACATCGGAGCTTCATCCCATATGATAAGATCTGTTTTCCTCAACAAATCAGCCAAATGACTATCAGAAGAAACTGAGCAAAAAGAATCTTCGTTTACATTAATAGGAATAGCAAACCTTGAATGCGCAGTTCTACCTCCCATAAGTAATAGCGAAGCAATTTCACTTGAAGCAACATTTATTACAATTCTACCGTCTGATCGAAGTCCAGCTGATAGAGTTTTCCACAAAAACGTTTTACCCGTACCACCGTATCCATAGACAAAGAAAACACCACCTTCACCTTTGATGATAGAATTCGTTATTTTATCATGCATAACTTTTTGTTCATTGGTCATCTTAGAATAAAGAAGATAATGTTCTTACTTCAATGAATCTCTGTCATATGACAATTCCTCTTATATCAACATGTTGCAAGAATCTTCGATAACCTCAAAATCAGGATATGGCATTGAAGGTAAACTTTTTAAAGTCATACCATAAACTTTCAGCATATCTTCAATGTTGGCTAAAGCAATATTTTTTATAACACTCTCATCAAGCTCAAGATCTAAAACATAATTTTTATTAAAAATGGAAATAACTAAAATATGTTAATTATTATTAATGTAATTACAAATATTTCTTCAGTAAAGTTAAAGAAGGTACCTGGAATATGGAGCTTCTTACGACGATTATGAAGAATATCATCACAAAGAAATTGCCAGGTATTTTCCCAAACATAATCGTGTCTTGACAAAGTATCTAAAGTAATTAAAATAACAAATAATGATCTGCAATATGATCCACTTGCCCAGCGTGATGTTTCCTCAATACATTCTATATATTCTTTGTCATCATCAAGAAGACCAAGAGCATAGCAAGCATCTCTAAATGTTTCATAAGTAACATTGTTAACTTTTTTGATATCATTGTAAGATGTAGGACCTTTGACCTTGTTAAGTAAAACTCTAAGATAAAATGCCTCACCAGCTCTAGGAAAAACATAATTAATTCTTCCAAGAGCAAAACCCCTTTTCGTTTGGTTCACTTTCTATCTTTTTGATTCCAAACAAAATATGCGGGAAACGCAACATATGTCAACTCTCTGACACGTTCATTTGTTTTGTTACACTCCATCCACGGAAGGAATTGAGATTTGCATATTGACAATATTCCTAAAATATCATTGATATGATTCCTAGGCTCATAAACAATAGGTTCCTCACCATCAAGATGAATGAGAGCCTCTCTACATGAGGCGTTTGATGATGTATCTCAAATCCAAAAAGACACCATGATGCCTCGCATGCAGAGACATATCGAGCATCAAAGTAATTCTTGACTTCATTCTCACCGTTTTGGTTATCATCATTTGAATCTGGAACATTTTTATTGATGTTTGAAAACCCAACCGTAATCCTATCCGGGCCCTTATTTATATACTTAAAAAGGTATTTGATGGATCCAAGTTGGTTACACCATTCTATATTGATATACGACTGAAATCTTCTAAGCAGAACACGGTTATATCCAACAACATACCTAATAAGAAAAAAAAACAATTTTTTAAATAACTAATCTATATATTTTCATTAAATAAATTTGATAGTATAAAAACTATTTTATAGTTATAGTATATATGAATGTACACAAGTGAAAAATAAAACCTGTCTTTTGTATATATGTGTGTATATATATACACACACACACTTTGATTATCTATACATACATAACTATAATATTAGATGGAAAATGATTATAAATAGTGAAAATGTGTAATAGAAATAAAATACCTAGCCCGATTTTTTTGAACAAATGCTCGAGTGTCACGACGTCTGTAAACAGGATAACCGTAACTGTCAATATACGTATGGCTATTAAACTTCTTTGGAAACTTCTTTGTACATTTGTGTTTGTTGTTATTTGTACACGGAGATTTTGGATTATCGGCTCCACAAGGACCGTGCATCATGAATTCGGATACCAATTGGTATAATTCTGGATCCTCTTCTTTATCAGGTGATTCAACACATATAATTTGATCTATATCATCACGATTTGGCAATTTATCTTCTTTTCTAAAGAATAAACATATATGAGCATGAGGCAGACCTCTCTTCTGAAATTCCACAGTATACACAACTGTAGAAAAGAATAAACTATGATTATTGTCTTTGAAATAAAGAAAGACTATGTACTTAAACAAACAAATTAGATACCTGCATTGACACGACCAAGAATGTGTTCATCCTTTAAAGCAGATATTAAATCATCCAACTTTAATTTAAATAGTATGCTAACTAAATTAGGCCTATCTGCATCTTGTAAATCAAGTTTGTCCAAGATTCTACATAGCTCTGGCCATTTTGGATTGCAAGTAAAAGAAATAAAAAAATCTGGATAACCATACCACTTGTAAGAGCCATGACGTCTAAAAAATTTTACTGCATGTATCTAGTTCCACCGGTGAATGATGATGGAAGGATAACACGATTACCAATGGAAGATGAATCTCCTAGACCATCAGCATGTGCTGTGTTCAATAATCAAAGTTGCCACTTCATTTGCCGTAGGAAGATTGTAGATCCGACCATCTTTATCTCTTCTGCCAATAAGCTTTAATTGTACTTGTTCATCTCCTTTCATAGAAAAACGATCTCTAACCATTCTAAATTTCTTCACTAATGGATTAATGTCATCCAAAAGGCTTTTTATCTCGAATACAGTCACAATTTGCATTGAATTGTCATCAGAATTGTTATCACCATTAGAAGATCCGAGAAAACATGTAATATTATTGAAGTGATATATATACAATAACATAATTAAAAATATCATAGATTAAAGGATATGAATACCTGTAAGCATTGAATCTATTTGAAGTCTCATGATCAGTATCATATATATATAGTTGGCAGAATCGTGGAATCTAATCATCTTCAGGAAGCAAAGTACCAATACAATGATAATTCTCTCCATGCATTCTAAAACTATAAGGTCCACCACCTCTATTATATCTGTTATCAATCTTTCCACCAAGAGATGTGAAACTAAACATATTGTTGTATTTTCTAATGTTTTTAAGAAAATCTTTACTTTGCTCATTTTTTCATGTAAAAAGTCTTTTCAACGTGTAAGGAGGATTAGCTAGTTTGGGTAGAACAACTTTTCCTCGCATACAACATAGAGAGTAAATCTTTGAGTTCAGTTTTTTATTTCCTCTATTAGCTTCATTTTTCCACAATTTAGCTTTACATCCTTGACATGTCTTATCAAGATTTCCCATATCAACGTAATCTAATAAAATTTGGTTCATAATTTAAAATTAGATCATCTTTTTAATATTCTATATCATGAAATGATAACTTAACATAAACAGCAAAATATAATATTTTAAATTGCTTACCTTTAGATATGCCAACAAATTTTGGATTAAGTGGTGTTGTATCATCTTCTTCTTCACAAGCTATAACTATAGAAGGCACATTCAGAGAAACTTGATTTCTGCCTCTTTTGAAAGTAGCACCGTTCATACTTGTGTTTTTTTTACGAACTACCAATGTCAAAAGTATTAAGATGTTTTTTCTTCAACATTGACGAATTTTTACTACAATCTATAAACATAATATATTTAAAGTAACTAACGGATAAACATAAATATGCCACTGATAGAGCTTAACAAATTTCAGCTATTAAGTTTGTTTGTTCTAGAATATACAGGTTAATCTTTTTAATAATATATTTTGTAAAACTTACTTGAAACATTCAAATCTCTAGAGGATACATTTGATTTGTTTAGATTAGAATGACACAAACTTGAGATCAAATAAGATTTCCCAGTTTGAGTAGATACACATGTTGGTATGTCATCTGTAAACATATCATATTTAAAGTAAGTAACTCTTAAACATAAATATGAATCTGATGGAGCTTAATAAATTTCAAATATTAAGTTTGTTTATTCTAGAATAATATTTAAAATTTTAAAATAACATATTCCGAAAAACTTACTTGAAACATTCAAACCTCAAGAGGATACGTTTAAATTCTTCAGATTAGAAAGGCACAACCTTGACATCAAATAAGATTTTTCAGTTTGAGTAGATACACCTGTTGAGCAAAAAGAAGAAAAGAAATATAATTAACTTACGAAGTGATATAGAATTTAAGGAATCTTTAAATGCTGGAAATTGTTGTGTAACAATAAATGATGGATGGCTTTATCTGAAACCGAAGTATTATCCGTTGAATTTTGAAATTTAATACAATCTTTATTAGCTTGTATGGACATATCAGAGTTACCACACGTCGAAATAGCCACTTCATAAAGATTGTCTAAATGAATATTTGGAACTTAGAAATTAGTACTAAAAAATAATATTTTATAAAAGTTGACAAAGCATGTATGATAACTTTATAATAAATATAAATGATGGGAAATGTTTATCCATGAAAGGTTGAAACTGGATACACTCTTTATCACTTTGCACACGGGTATCACGTGTTACACACGTCGAAATAGGCTTTTCATAAGTATTGACTAAATAAATATTTGAAGCTCGTCCAATTAGTACAATCCATAATTTAATTTCGCAAGATTCATTAAATTAACAAACTCATGTAAAATTAATATGAAAATACAAACCATTTGAAATATCTTGTAGAACAACACCTGAATTTCGGACATGATTTGATTTTTGACTTTAAGAGTTAATGTTCTTCGAATGTTGAATCAACATGTTATACTCTTTGGATGTTGAAACAGGCACATCATAAAAAACTAAAATAATATTTAGAGACCAAAAAAGAGAAAAAATAAGATTAATATCAAAACATCAATTATTTATGTACCTGAAGAATTAAACACAACTACTTTAGGTACTTTGCCTCTTTTGTTAATAAGCTAACAAATTCAAAGTTAAAAAGGATTATTACCTCTTGACAGGTCTTTTGGAGCAATCATTGGACTTCTTTGGACATGATTTGATTTTTGACTATAAGAATTAACGTCCTTCGAATGTTGGATTAACATGGTATATTCTTCAGATGTTGGAACAGACACTTCATAAACAACTAAAATAAAATTTAGAAAACAAAAATGAGAAGAAAAGAAGATTAATACCAAAGCATCAACTAATTATGTACCGGGAGAATTTAGCTACATATATGAGGTACTTTGCCTATTTTGTTAATAAACTAAGAAAATTCATTTCTCAGAAGGATTATTACCTTTTGACAGGCCTTTTGGAGCAATCATTGGACTTTTTTGTTAATGTGTATTGTCAATAATAGAGTTCAAGTTTTCCTTTGAAGACTCATTCATCAATATTCCTTTTACCGAAATACTTCTTTTTGGAATACCTACGAGTAATAAACAAATGATAATGATATTATAATCCGTTTATTAAAACAGAATTAATACAAAATATCTAAACTACAAAAAAAAATATAAATACGTGAGGTTCTCATACCATTAGAGGTGTCATCTAATGCGATCCTTTTATTTGTAGAATCACCAAGAACCTCAAAAGGTCTTTTACTCATACTTGATGAACATGATTTTCATGAAGATTGATTAGAAGTTGAAGAAATGTTAGTGTTTTTATCCATTTCATTCACTCCTTTAGAAGAATAACTATATAAAAATTGAATATACTTTGGATTTAAAGTGTTAAGGATTAATAATACAAATTTGATTTTAATTGTTTGAAAATAGTCCCGCACATTTTATTGTTTTGCATGAAATTTGAAAATTGGATTTAAAATTTTCGGAACACATTTCAAATGCTGCAAAAAACGTGAACAGGCCGATAGATTAACATATTTCATTTGTTTAACTTTATTAAGTTAGTTTAATTTAATTATTATTATCTCTACTAATAAGATAAATTTGAGGAACAAAAAATGAGGAAAGTTAATTAACTTCCTCATTAATATCGATTATACCATTATTTTAACTTAAACTAACCGTACATATTTACGTTATTCAACCATTTTTATTTAAAAAACTCTTGTGAATAATGCTATAATCATGTGCTTCGTATTAAATACTTGCCATAAGTTGTTGGTTTAAGTTGAATGTAGATCTTCCAAGTTCAAGCTCTAATTCAAATCTGGCAAAACAATCAAAATATAAAATATATCATTGATATTATTGTATTAACTTAAATTACAAAACAATAAGGATTTATAAGGTTAATCATTTAATTATTGCAGTTAAAACAATAATACAATACTATAGAGATATTTACCTACGATAGATATTAAAATCAAATAGTATGAGACATAAATCAGATGATTCAACCAAAAAAAAGGAACATTACATAAAAATAAAACCACAAATAATTATTCAATAACCAAAACCATAGTACCATTACAATGGAAAAAACATCCTAAAATCTTGTCCAACCATAAAAATACACATGAAAAAAAAACACAAACCGGAAATTTATTCAACTTTGGTAGTTACGAAAAAATGCAAGCAATCCTCTCAATCCTTCTCTACTTTAGGCTGCTTCAGTTTGTTTGAAAATGGCAAACTCTTTGAGGTTGAAGACTGGACTTGTGTGTCGTTCTCAAGAACTTCATATTTGCGTTTTTTTTCCGGGACTTGATGCGGTGCTTGAAACAATCTCCAACGGTGTTCCATTATCTCCGGTTATAGAAATGGCATCCTAAACAAATTTTTTTAACACCATTAGTATTAATTTTAATACCGTTAGTCTTAACATTAAGACTGCTAGTTTCCATGAAAATTAATTTTTACAAATCAACATAAAAAGCTTACCTTTGATTCATTGTAATCCTGGGAAACATCGATTATAGTGAGTGGAGCATCAACTTCCGACAACGTATTCTAAAATGATAATAACATATTAAATAATACCCGTTACTCGCAAATCAATATTTTAATAATGTAATTTATGACAATATTATAATAGATAGAATATTTCACACCTCCATATGTGATGACCTCTTTAGTTGGGCTTCAATAATATCTTCTTTATGAGTCAATCGATTAACCGTGAGAGAGTAGTACTTTTGATTGATGTTAAAGTCTGAAATCTGAATCTTGAACACAAATCTCTTGTTTAAAATGACCTTCAATTCATCCGGATATGTAACAAACTTTGACATCTGATTCATAATAATATATAAACATCTAACTCAAAGAAAAAAGGTGAAAATATGCAACAATTACAAAAAGGAGACACACCTTTTTCATCCTACCAAACAAAATTTTAGATGATGTTTTAACAATCTTCAATACATCATTCTGAAACATTGTTAAAGAAACAGTCCCTGTATTATCTTGAACTCTAACACATATTTTTACCCTACAAAATAAGAGTCAATACAAATCACAACTTAGTATATATAGATTTAAGAGAAAATGTAAAAAGACAATAAGATAGAAACTTACTTATGATAAACATCAGTAACATCACCACAATTGACACATTTGAACAGATCAGTTAAATCTTCTTGTTAATATTAGAAAAAGTGTTGAAAAGCCTTTTATTAAGGCGTGGCCTATAAATAGGCCTTCGGCCCCTTGGCCTTGTAAGCTTTTGACAGATTAATGCAATATCAATATTCAAAAGCAAAAGGTGTAGTATGTGTTTCTCTCAAATATCATCTTCTCTCTACACTATTACTTGAAGGTTTATATCACGGGCTTGACCTATCAATTGGTATCAGAGCCAAACTTGATCTAAGTTGGCTCGTGATTAGGTGAATAAAAAAGAACAAGCTGAATCGAGGAAGCTACCGTTCAAAATTCGAAGTTATGAAGGTTTGAGTGTGTTTTGTGTTGAATTTGATCCCATTCATCTCTAAATCAATTCCGAGTTCAAAAACAATCTGATATGATTTGATTTGGATCATAATCGATTGAGTTTTTGAAGTTGTTCGTGGAAACATCTATAGTTTTTGCTTCAAAAGTTTATCATATTTCATGAGGATGATGGAATCATTGGGATATTGTTGATCTACAGAGAATTGCGAGTAGAAGGATATATAATTCGAGCTGTTGTTCATTGATTTTGATAAGGATTAAAAATTTCAGTCAAGAACACATGGAGATCATCAAGAACAACCTAGATCTGAGTTTTTGATCGATTTGGATTCCCATTTAGAAGGTTTTGGTGTTTTACTGTTGATTTCAAGCGGGTTAGTTACTCATTTGAAGACTTCGAGCTTGGCAGTTGAAAACAGATCCCAAAAAATCCGGAATTTGTTTCTAAAAGCACACTTCGAGCGTATCTATTCTCAAATTCAAAGGTAGCACATCTTGAATTCGAAGCCTTAACACTTCGAGTTTGAAACCAATACTACAAGTTCCAAATTCGAAATACAATCTAGACACCTTCGAGCAGAGTCAATGTAACATCCTCAAATTGGGCCTATTCGTGCGCTCCATTTGGTATGTCAATTTATTTAAATGAATTAAATATGAATATATGTGAAAGTAATTAATAGAAAATAGCCATTGGTCAGTTAAATGTGGAATTAAAAATAGTAATAAAATTAGAAAAGAACTATAAAATAATAACTGGTTTCAAATGAGATTTCTAAAAATATCCTCGTTAGTTGAAACGGTTATTCGGGTATCGTGTTGTATGTTGAAAAGGGGAACAAAATACCCCTTGTGGATAACTCAAAAACCCAAGGTCAGTTTTAAATTACCAACACACACTCAACACACACACACACACCTCTCATCTTTGTTCTTCCATGTGTTCTTGAAGAGAAATCAAAACAAGGATCAATTGGAGCTGGATTGAAGCTTGATTCTTGTCTCTAATCTGTTCTTAATCCTTCTATCATCATCATCTTGCTAATAGTCAGCTTCCTCTTCTCTTGTTCTTCATTTTTGCAATTTAGGTCAAAAATGGGTAAAACGGATTTGTGCATTAAAGCTTAGGTTTTTGGAAGGCAATCTGTTCTAACATGATATATAAGTAGTTTGGAACTAATTTTGTGCATTAAAGTGGCTATTTTGATTGAATTTCTTGAAATTGACCAAATGGGTCAAATATGGTGATTTGATGAATCAAACAAGAATCTGATGATTAAAGCATGATGTTTATATGTTTATGAACTCCCTTTGATGTCCTAAAACTAGTACAAAGGCTGGAATTAATTAAGAACATGTTAAAGATGGGTTGGAATGGAAAACAGCAGCTACAGGGGTTCAAAATCGCAGCACTGAAGCTGCGTCGCGGCGCGACCTTGTGTGCAGCAGGCAGATTGTGGTTTTTCAATATACAGGGTATATGGACAATGGTTGAATCAATTTTGACCAGTTTTGGGGTATTTGGGTTAGTTTAAGCATTTTTACTAACTTAGACACAATTAGAGAACTTAACACTAGAATTAGCATTTGTATGTGATATGTGGTATTCTAAGTGGACTTATATGTGTATAGTAGGTAATTAAGCATTCAAAGAAGGCCAAGTACATATTTGTGTGGTTTTGAGCACCAAGGTGAGTACCGGCTTGTATGAATTCAATAAAGGAAGTTTTTGAATGCTATTTGGTTTAAATGATCATGGTATGCTATTTATTGCATATAGACTTGTATATTTGTGTATATATGCTTAGAAAACCATTAATGACATGATGAATGATATATTTGACATGTATATAACTACATGTATATTTATTGTGATATTTTGATGAATATGAATTCATATGTGAAAGCATGCATGCTATGATCCCTATTATGGGATAATGATGAGCTATGTGAAAAGTCCGGACATATGTGTATGAAAGGTCAGCTTCGGCTGGGTCTGAGGGGCTTTCGGGCAATTGTTCGGGAGTAATGGTACTCGAGTGCTATTCCTTTAAACTCTTGGGGTGATTGCCTTAACTGGCTGAGCCTAATGAGCCTTCGGCTCCGTAACGAGCAGGTGGAGTCACTTATGTGATGAAACTAGCACGGTTGGCATTGTTTGATTCCCCCGGTGGTTGTTATTGAGCCGGACTAGCTATCTGGCAAGATATAGCACTGCTGGACATGTCAGCATTACCGCTAAATGTTAGGATAGCATTGTATGCTCATTCTTGATTCATGACTTGCTATTATTGTACTCATACCTGTCTGTATTCACTAGCTATTTTAAATAGCTAATCGTGTTGTTGTTTCCCTTTTTCAGACAAAGAATAGGAAGGCCTGGTGAGATGGGAACCCTTATGATTTTGTACAGGCTTTTGTGGAACACTACTTTTGGTATATAATATATACAATGGTCGGTTTTGTTTAATGTAACACCGGTTGGCATGTTTGGCTATTTCTGTATTGTATATTTGTATATACGCCAAACATGTGTTTTTAAACTTTAATAGTTAATAGGCGTGGGTTTGTTTATTGATTTAATTTCCGCTGCTTTGGTTTTGAAATTTGGTTAGGATAACTAACAGGTAAACATTCAATTTACAAATGGACCCATGTAGTTTGAAAACTCAAATTTTTAACTGATTTTAATGTTTCAAAGTCGGTGTTACAAGTTAGGTATCAGAGCCTAAGTTTGAGGGAATTGGGTACTTGAAAGAGTATTCAATCTCAAACTCGGGCTCGACCATTATGAAGTGTTCCGAATTGGGTAAAGGGGTTTGAGTATGAGAGTTATATGAAAAGTACTTGTTAATAGTTAGTCTATATGTTTATGTGTAAGTATAATTGCTATAATGAATAATCCTTTTTTCATATAGCAAAAGTTGAATATGTCTGCACAACCGGGTGCTACTAGGCACTTAAGGAAATGGAGGACGAAGCCTCCCATATACCTCAGCAGGCTGTAGATCAGCAGTCTGAGCACCATTCTGAGGGTGCACCAGCTGAGAATGTGCAACAGGCGTATATCAGACGCCTTGAGGAGGAGCTCCGTACTGCAAAGGAGCTTCTACTCAACTCGGCTTTGGGTAGAGCAACCCATAAGCCATGTTCTTATAAGAAATTCTTATCATGCCATCCACCTACTTTCGAGGGGAGTGATGACCCCGTAGTTACCTTGAGGTGGATGAGAGAGATGGAGCAGGCCTTTGAGTCCTGCGAATATGAATCCGAGTACCGCGTCAGGTATGCAGTTCGGATGTTGAACGGCCGTGCCATATACTGATGGGACATGGTCAAAGCCTCTGTCAGAAAGGAGGTACTTGAAGCTTTATCTTGGGAACAATTTTCAGAGAAAGTGCAGAAGAAGTACTGCACTGAGTATGATATGGAACGCCTGGAACGTGAGTTCAACAATCTCCAAAAAAGAGATAAGACTATGGAGCAACATATCAGTGCTTTTTCTGATAAAATGAGGTTTGTACCTAATTTATTACCTGATGAGAATCTCAAGATAAGGAAGTTTGTTGCCACTCTACCTTTGGAGTTTCGAGCACATGTCAGAGCGGCTAGTGATCTGGATCGAGCTTTTGAAATAGCTCGACAAATGGAGGGTGATCGCATCCAGTGCAGGGGTGAATCTGCAGGAGGAAGCAACAAGAGGAAGTTCCGGTCTTCTTCTAACCCAAGTCCTTTAAAAGGACAATCTTCTGCAGGTACAAAATCTGGAGATTACAAGAAGCCTAAATCTGAAGGCTCATGGTGCAACCAATGCCGTTCCACTCATTCTGGTGATTGTTCTAGAGCTACCAGAAGGTGTGCTAGATGTGGTATCAAAGGCCACCCAGTGGAGGATTGCAAGTTTAAGGAGGACGTCTGCTTCAGATGTCGTCAGCCAGGGCACAAAATAGCAAAATGCCACAGGGTTCTAACACACAAGCTGGAGGATCATCGTCTGAGCCGAAGAAAGACGGCGCCCCACATGCTAAAGGGTGTGCGTTAAAGATGACGGCCGAGGAGGCCAAGACTGCGGGGGATGTGATTACGGGTATTTTCTTTGTTAATTATACCCCAGCATGTGTATTGTTTGATTCCAGGGCTACTCATTCTTTTGTCTCGGTATCTTTTTGTCATAAGCTGCAATTGCCTACATCTGCATTAATTGATCCGATTACAGTAGAGATCACTAATGGTAGAATAGTTTTTGTTGCTGATAAAGTTCTTATCGCGGTTATCTACATTGATGGCATTAGTTCCCTATTTCATTCCTTATCATGTCTATTGCTGGGTTTGATATTGTGATTGGAATGGACTGGCTTAGTACTCGCAATGCTGAGATCCTGTGTTCTAAGAAGATTATTAAGTTTCCTTTATCAGACGGGTCTTATGCAATAGCAAGGGGGGAAGGACGGGAATCTGACATTCCTATCATCTCGGTTATCAAAGCTTCTAAGTCATTGGCGAAAGCTTGTACATCCTACTTAGCATATGTTATTGATGCTAAGATGGAGAAGCAACCAGTTGAAGACATCAGGATAGTGTCAGAATATCCTGAGGTGTTTCCAGACGAATTACCTGGGCTACCTCCAGTCAGGGATGTTGAATACAAGATCGATCTTATTCCAGGAGCTACTCCGGTGGCTAAAGCTCCATATCGTCTCGCTCCTTCAGAGATCCGCGAGATGATGAATCAAATACAAGAACTACTTGACAAGGGCTTCATTCGCCCGAGCTCTTCTCCTTGGGGAGCTCTAGTTCCTTTCGTCAAGAAGAAAGATGGCACTATGCGAATGTGCAAAGATTACAGGGAGCTTAATAAGCGAACTATAAAGAACAAATACCCACTCCCGCACATAGATGACTTGTTTGATCAATTGTAGGGAGCAACGTGCTTTTCTAAGATTGACCTTTGATCAGGGTATCATCAGGTACAGGTTTATACTGAAGACATACCGAAGACTGCCTTTCGTACACGCTATGGCCATTATGAATTCTTGGTTATGCCATTCGGCTTAACCAATGCACCAGCTATCTTCATGGATCTCATGAACCGAGTTTGTCGTCCATTTCTGGACAGGTTCGTGATAGTCTTCATTGATGACATCTTGATCTTTTCAAAAACTGAAGCTGAACATGAATCACACCTTCGTCAAGTTCTCGATACTCTCAGACGAGAACAACTTTATGCCAAACTTTCTAAATGTGAGTTTTGGCTTCGGGAGGTGCACTTTCTTGGCCATGTTATCTGCAGGGATGGTGTTAAAGTAGACCCTGCTAAAGTAGAGGCAGTGATGAATTGGGAGGTTCCCAAAACTCCTACAGAGATCAAGAGTTTTCTTGGTCTAGCTGGCTATTATCGGCGGTTTATTTGTTACTTTTCTAAACTCGCTGGTCCTCTTACTAAACTGACACGGAAGGATGTCGCTTATGTGTGGTCTGATGCACAAGAGCAATCCTTTCAATCTTTGAAGCGGCTATTATGTGAAGCTCCGATTCTTACATTGCCTAACGGGTCGGAGGATTTTATCATCTATTGTGATGCATCTTATTCTGGATTGGGTTGTGTTCTAATGCAACGTGATAATGTGATCGCCTATGCTTCAAGGCAATTAAAACCACATAAAAAGAACTACCCAACACACGATCTTGAACTCGCAGCAGTAGTATTTGCATTGAAGCTGTGGAGACATTACTTATATGGCACAAAATGTGTTGTATGCACGGATCACAAAAGCTTGCAATATGTCTTTTCTAAAAAAGAACTCAATATGAGGCAACGACGCAGGATTGAGTTAATCAAAGACTATGATTGTGAGATCCGTTATCATCCAGGTAAAGCTAATGTAGTAGCTGATGCCTTGAGCAGAAAAGGGGTTTCAACAGAAGCCAAATTCATGAAGCTTATTGTGGTTCCTGATATCATTTCAAAATTGAAAGAATCACAGCAACAGGCTCTATAGGAGGAAAATCTGAAAGCTGAGACTATGAGGAAGATAAAGGATCAGCTAGCTGAAGATAGTCGGGGTTTGAAGACTTTTCAATCCCAAATCTTGGTACCATTTATTGGAAGCAACCGTGAGTTTCTAATAGAGGAAGCTCATAATTCCAGGTTGTCTATTCATCCAGGTATTACAAAGATGTATTATGATCTCAAGAAGCTGTATTGGTGGCCTACTCTTAAAAGAGACATTGCTTCCTTCGTGGAGAAGTGTCAAATATGTGCACAGGTCAAAACTGAGCATCAAAGGCCTTATGGCAATCTGCAATAGCTTAACATTCCAGAATGGAAGTGGGATCATATTTCAATGGATTTTGTCACCAAGCTACCTAAGACACTGAAGGGGCATAATATGATTTGGGTCATTGTTGACCGTTTAACCAAAAGTGTCCATTTTCTTGCTACAAACGAATCTGCATCATTGACATGCCTAGCTCAACTTTATATCAACGAGATAGTCACACGTCACGGTTTACCTTGTTCTATTCTTTCTGACCGTGACTCTTGTTTCATGTCTAATTTCTGGCAAAGCTTGCAACGTGAGCTTGGCACACGGGGTCATTTGAGTACTGCTTATCATCCACAAACGGATGGTCAGTCTGAAAGAACAATTCAGACTCTTGAAGAAATTCTTAGGGCATGTGTACTTGAATATGGTGGTTCTTGGGATTCTCATCTCCCTTTGATAGAGTTTTCTTATAATAACTCTTATCATTCTAGCATTGGGATGCCACCATATGAGATGTTATACGGGAGGCGTTGTCGCACTCCCACTTGTTGGCTTGAACCGGGTGAGAAGTAGTATGCCGGACCCGAAATTGTGCATATCACTTCTGATAAGGTCTAGATAGCTTTGGAGAAACTAAAAGTGGCTCGTGATCCTCAAAAGGTATATGCAGACCCAAAGCGCCGACCTGTTGAATTCAGTGTGGGTGATCGGGGTTTTCTTGAAGGTATCCCCTTGGAAGGGTGTAATTCGGTTTGGACGCAAAGGCAAGCTGAGTCCACGTTATATTGGTCCATTCAGAATTACCCGAAAAGTCAACGAGCAGACTGTATCTCTTGAATTACCTCCTGAGTTATCTGGTATTCACAACACTTTCAATGTATGCTACTTGAGAAAGTGTAAAGTTGAGGAAAGTCAAGTTCTACCTTTGCAAGAGTTGAAGGTTGATTCAGCTAAACGCCTTGTAGAGGAGCCAGTTGAAATTCTTAACGCGAAAACAAAGAAGCTGCGTAAGAAGATGATCAAACTGGTTCTTGTCAAGTGGGAGCACAGCCTAGGTCCCAACCTGACATGGGAAACAGAGGATGACATGAAGGCACGATACCCTCACTTATTCCCAGTTGCACAGATTCCGAGGACGGAATCTTCTTAAGGGGGTAGAGTTGTAACATCCTCAAATTGGGACTATTCGTGCGCTCCATTTGGTATGTCAATTTATTTAAACGAATTAAATATGAATATATGTGAAAGTAATTAATAGAAAATAGCCATTGGTCAGTTAAATGTGGAATTAAAATTAGTAATAAAATTAGAAAAGAACTAAAAAATAATAACTGGTTTCAAACGAGGTTTCCAAAAATATCCTCGTTAGTTGAAACGGTTATCCGGGTGTCGTGTTGTATGTTGAAAAGGGGAACAAAATACCCCTTGTGGATAACTCAAAAACCCAAGGTCGGTTTTAAATTACCAACACACACTCAACACACACACATATGGGAATACACACACACACCTCTCATCTTTGTTCTTCCATGTGTTCTTGAAGAGAAATCAAAACAAGGATCAATTGGAGCTGGATTGAAGCTTGATTCTTGTCTCTAATCTGTTCTTAATCCTTCTATCATCATCATCTTGCTAATAGTCAGCTTCCTCTTCTCTTGTTCTTCATTTTTGCAATTTAGGTCAAAAATGGGTAAAACGGATTTGTGCATTAAAGCTTAGGTTTTTGGAAGGCAATCTGTTCTAACATGATATATAAGTAGTTTGGAACTAATTTTGTGTATTAAAGTGGCTATTTTAATTGAATTTCTTGAAATTGACCAAATGGGTCAAATATGGTGATTTGATGAATCAAACAAGAATCTGATGATTAAAGCATGATGTTTATATGTTTATGAACTCCCTTTGATGTCCTAAAACTAGTACAAAGGCTGGAATTAATTAAGAACATGTTAAAGATGGGTTGGAATGGAAAACAGCAGCTGCAGGGGTTCAAAATCGCAGCACTGAAGCTGCGTCGTGGCGCAACCCATTAGGGTGTGGCGGCGTGACCTTGTGTGCAGCAGGAAGATTGTTGTTTTTCAATATACAGGGTATATGGACAGTGGTTGAATCAATTTTGACCAATTTTGGGGTATTTGGGTTAGTTTAAGCATTTTTACTAACTTAGACACAATTAGAGAACTTAACACTAGAATTAGCATTTGTATGTGATATGTGGTATTCTAAGTGGACTTATATGTGTACAATAGGTAATTAAGCATTCAAGGAAGGCCAAGTACATATTTGTGTGGTTTTGAGCACCAAGGTGAGTACCGGCTTGTATGAATTCAATAAAGGAAGTTTTTGAATGCTATTTGGTTTAAATGATCATGGTATGCTATTTATTGCATATAGACTTGTATATTTGTCTTTATATGCTTAGAAAACCATTAATGACATGATGAATGATATATTTGACATGTATATAACTACATGTATATTTATTGTGAGATTTTGATGAATATGAATTCATATGTGAAAGCATGCATGCTATGATCCCTATTATGGGATAATGATGAGCTATGTGAAAATTCCGGATATATGTGTATGAAAGGTCAGCTTCGGCTGGGTCTGCGGGGCTTTCGGGCAATTGTTCGCGACTAATGGTACTCGAGTGCTATTCCTTTAAACTCTTGGGGTGATTGCCTTAACTGGCTAAGCCTATTGAGCCTTCGGCTCCGTAACGAGCAGGTGGAGTCACTTATGTGATGAAACCAGCACGGTTGGCAGTGTTTGATTCCCCCAGTGGTTGTTATTGAGCCGCACTAGCTATCTGGCTAGATATAGCACTACTGGACATGTCAGCATTACCGCTAAATGTTAGGATAGCATTGTATGCTCATTCTTGATTCATGACTTGCTATTATTGTACTCATACCTGTCTGTATTCACTACATATTTTGAATAGCTAATCATGTTATTGTTTCCCTTTTCAGACAAAGAATATGAAGGCCTGGTGAGACGGGAACCCTTATGATTTTGTACAGGCTTTTGTGGAACACTACTTTTGGTATATAATATATACAATGGTAGGTTTAGTTTAATGTAACACCGGTTGACATGTTTGGCTATTTCTGTATTGTATATTTGTATATACGCCAAACATGTGTTTTTAAACTGTAATAGTTAATAGGCGTGGGTTTGTTTATTGATTTAAATTCCGCTGCTTTGGTTTTGAACTTCGGTTAGGATAACTAACAGGTAAACATTCAATTTACAAACGGACCCATGCAGTTTGAAAACTCAAATTTTTAACTGATTTTAAGGTTTCAAAGTCGGTGTTACAGTCAAACCCTCAAGTTCACTTTGAGTTCGAAATCCTCTAACACTAAGACTTCGAGTGCGTCCATACGTTTCAAATCCACTTCGAATTCACAACTCATTGACTTTGAGCGTGTTTTCAATTCCAAACACATTTCGAAAACCAAAATTCACTTCGAAGTTTTACTATATTTCGCATTCGAACATCGTTTGCTCGAATTCTTTCAATTAATCCTTCGAATTCCAAATTGTTACATTCGAAGTCAACTTCATAGTTCACTTCGAATTCTTTGTTATTCACTTTGAATTCACCACTTCAATCAATACTTCCGAACACATTCCCATCTTCGAATCCGAAACTCACTTTGAACAGATCTCTAATACGAAACAGTCTTCGAAGAAACCAACGAATCCCAATCACCAACTTTTTAAAGTAAACGATCATTATCAAACTTTCAAGTATTTGAACAAAAATGTCAAGTTCCAACGAGATTCTAGCCATTGGCACAGACTCGAAACCCCCTGTTCTCTTCCGCAATGATTACTTAGTATGGAAAGGGAGGTTTATGGACTTTCTAGAACAAAATGAAGTGTATGGAAATATGATGATTGATTCTATTCTCAACGGAGATAAGAAATTCTACAGAATCATCAATGCACAACCAGACAACAACCCTCCAATCCCTGGAGTGGCAAGAGAGAAAACACCTGATGAATTAACTGCTACTGAGAAAGAAAGAAAGAAAGTAGATAGGCTTGCTAAGTATTATCTAAAACAAGGCTTATCCTCTGAAATGTACATGAAAGTGGATAAATTAGCAACAGCTAAAGAAATCTGGGATGAAATCAAGAGACAACTCCAAGGGACTGAGCAAGGAGAGCATATAAAACGAACACAACTTGTGAACATGTTTCACGAATTTACTGCTAAAGAGAACGAACTGTTGATTGATACTTACAGTCGTTTCTGCAAGCTCCAAAATGAGCTAAGAACCAACAAGGTTGAAAGAACTGGCCTTGATATCAACCGTGTGTTCTTGAGAGCTCTTGGTCCGGAATGGAAGGAGCATGTGAAGACAAGCATATCAATCAGAACCTCACGTTTGTCACATATTACAATGTAACACCATAAAATCTAAGCCATTTTTTTAATTGCGTTGCCGAAGCTTTAATTAATCAAACATACATTTCATTCACAAACATTTACATAACAAAATAACTGTTCTTTAAATCCAACATACATAAACTCTTGTTACAAAATAGACTGGCTCGTTTCGTTTTTAAATCTAGACATCAGAGTTAGGTCAACTTCTCCTTCAACGAACACTCACAAGCACGAACCTGCAAAAAACAACAACTATGGGGAATTAGCACAAAGCTAAGTGAGTAGAGGTTAAACCCAAAAGCAAACATCAAAAGCCAATACTAATCATGTAATCACAAATCCAAGAAGACCGGCGGTTCGGCGCAAAACCTACAACCAATGCCGGCCAAAGCAAAGGTTTACCGATAGCCCTCTACTGAATGGGCACAGTGAAATCCCCCTCTGATGCAACATATGCATCAGTGAGGCTACAACTGTTCAACCAACTAGTAAACGAGCCCAGCCCAATTCTACGTGTAGCTGACTTCCCAAACGCAACTCAAAATCATACTAAGAGTGCGTATCGATCAAATAGTCATGCAACAGAGATCAATAAATAATATTCACAATCAACAGTTCCAATAACAATCCATCAAACACAATCATGCATCACACTAATAACATTAACCATAATCTTTACCATTCACGTTCAACATCCACTCACCTTTCAATTTCAGATGAAGTACTCAGAAGTCTAATGTTATTGAGCCTTTGTATTGCCTGAAAACACAATAACAACCAATTAGTCTCAATAAATATATCTGATCCATATATTTATAATTCATTTATCAATTAAACAACAAACAATAAACAATCACAAATCCAAAACATGAAATATCAGATTTCCAAAACTATCAGATTTGGCATCATCGGATTCTAGAAATCCGCAACTCTGAGTATCGGATTTCATTAACTGTCGGATTTCACCTTAGTCGGATTCCAAGTCTCAGATTCGGGTAGTTCCGGATTTAAGTGTATCGGTTTCTAAGTCATCATTTTCCAAGTATAGGATTCATGGTTATCGGTTTCTAAAGTATCGGATTCTTTAAATCCGGATTTCAAAAGTATCGGATTTAAGTCTCGGTTTTGGGTATAGATTTATCAAGTCTCGGATTTAAGTACAGGATTTCATTCCCGGATTAAACAATCGGATTTAGTTCTCATATTCCAAGTATCAGATTTCTTAGTGTAGGATTGTGAGTGTCGGTTTTTCAAACTTCCGGATTTGGACTATCGGTTTTACAAACAATCGGTTTTCACCGTCTTCTTCATTCTATCAAATCCGACAACTTCATCCATAATAATAATCCAACCCAGAATTCATAAACTCATTCAAATCATTCCAGAAACATAATTTAACATTGTAAAACATATTTTCATGCATTGAAATATCATCTAAACATATAAATCATATGAACACACAAAATCATCAAGATCATATTCTTTCAAAAACCGATTATGGTGTTCTTAGCATGCAATCTTCAAAACTAAACAGAAATCATGCCTTTAAAATTAGATAACACATCTAAGAAGAATAGTTACATGTTACATTAAACACACCAACTTTTAATCTTGATTTATAAAAACACAAATTGAATCCCGATTCTTTTTCTTCTTCTTCTTCTTCTTCTTTCGGTTTCTTGGCAGAGAAACACACACACACCTATATTTTCTTTTAGAAAATAATGAGCAAATGGTGGTACACACACAAATAAGTTTACATGCAAAGTTAGGTGTCACACTCTCCTACACACCCCCACTTGTAACCCACTAAATACATGCATACATATTCACGGTCACACATACATACATACATACATACTATTATTTTCACCTGATAACATATAACTAATTAACACCCATTAAAAATCTAATTACTTAATCAATTCAATCAATTAAATAACTCATAAAATCAAATAATCATTTAAAACACAAATAAACACATACCGTAAACCCGCTAATCTATTAGCCCAGGTTTGCGGGTGTTACAAATCTCCCCTCCTTAAGAGGATTCCGTCCTCGGAATCCTTTCCTGCTCAAATAATCGGGGATAGCTTTCTTTCATTTCCGCCTCAGTCTCCGAGGTTAAATCGGAACCTAAACTGTGTTTCCATTTGACCAACACCATTGGTATCTGCTTCTTTCGATGTTTGGTCACCTTTCGATCTAACAGTTCAATCGGTTCCTCTATCAGTCTTTTCTTTCAATCAACTATCAATTCATGCACTAGGAGAATCTGACTTTCATCATCAATCTTACACTTCCTCAGATAATAGACATTGAACGTATCGTGAATTCCTGCAAGCTCTGTGGGAAGATCTAAAGCAACTGTCTGATCATTAACAACCTGACGAGTACGGAAAGTTCCAATGTAACGGGGAGCTAATTTCTCGCGTTTGCCAAAACGGATTACACCTTTCCATGGAGAAACCTTCAAGTACACTAAATCTCCCACATCAAACTTTACTAGATGTCGTTTCGGATCAACATACATTCTATGTCTATCCCTGGCAGCTTTCAATTTATCTCTGGCTATAGCAACCTTGTCTGCAGTCAACTGTACGATCTCAGGACCTGTAAACTGTTTCTCACTAGCCTCTAAACAACAAGTCGGAGTACAGAAGCGACGACCGTACAACATTTCATACGGAGGCATTCCAATACTGGAGTGATGAGAGTTGTTATATGCAAATTCTATCAAAGGCAAGTGTGAATCCTAAGATCCACCATACTCTAATACATAAGCACGCAATATATCCTCAAGTGTCTGTATGGTTCGTTCAGTCTGACCGTTTGTCTGAGGATGATAGGCTGTACTCAAATTAATCCTTGTTCCCAATTCTCTTTGCAAACTCCTCCAGAAATTGGATACAAACCTTGAATCTCTGTCAGAAACAATTGACAACGGTATACCATGCCTCGCAACGATTTCGTCAATGTATAGTTGTGCCAATTTACCCAATGAAGCTGTCTCACAGGTGGCTAGAAAATGAGCACTCTTTGTCAGTTGATCTACTATCACCCATATCATATCATGATTCTTCTGAGTGCGCGGAAGTTTTGTTATAAAATCCATCGTTATGTGTTCCCATTTCCACTCAGGAATCTCTAGCTGTTTCAAAGACCTGTAAGGCTTCTGATGTTCTGCCTTCACTTGCGCACAAATATGACACGATTCCATAAAGTGTGCCACATCTGTCTTCATCATAGGCCACCAGTAAAGCACTTTTAGATCGTTATACATTTTAGTGCTTCGTGGGTGTATAGACAATCTCGACTTGTGTGCTTCTATCAAAATTAACTGTCTCAATTCTCCAAGCTTAGGCACCCACACACGAGTTTTAAACGTTTTCAATCCGCGAGAATCGTCATTCAGTTCATCTTTTCTTTTTCTCATTAATTCAGTCTTTAGATTTTCTTCATTTAGGGCTTCCAACTGAGCAGACTCCAGTTTATCTACCAGGTCAGATACTATCTCAATGCGCATAAACTAAATAGGACTTCCAGTTCTTTTTCGACTTAGGGCATCTGCTACCACGTTTGCCTTTCCAGGGTGATATCTAATTTCACAGTCATAATCTTTTATCAACTCAACACATCGTCTCTATCTCATATTCAATTCTTTCCGAGTAAATACATACTGTAGGCTCTTATGATCTGTACAAATTACGCATTTGGTGCCGTACAAGTAATGTCTCCACAGTTTAAGTGCAAATATAACCGCTGCCAGCTCCAAGTCGTGAGTCGGGTAATTCTTTTCATGAGGTTTTAATTGTCTAGAAGCATACGCAATCACCCGATCCCTCTGCATTAATACACACCCTAAACCAGCCAACGACGCATCACAATATACTGTAAAATCCTCCGATCCACTTGGCAAGGCAAGGATTGGAGCCTGACACAACAATTCCTTTAACAACTGAAAATCTTTATCTTGATCGTCTCCCCACACAAATTTTACATCTTTCCGAGTTAACTTGGTTAACGGTCCCGCAATTTTGGAGAAATCTTTGATAAATCTGCGGTAATATCCTGCGAATCACAGAAAACTCTTTATCTCCGATGGTGTTCTTGGAGCATTCCAGCTCATCACTGCCTCCACCTTCGAAGGATCCACCTTTACCCCTTCATTACAAATTATATGTCCCAAAAATTGTACTTCTCTTAACCAGAATTCACATTTCGAAAACTTCGCATACAACTGTTCTTTCTTCAAGGTTTCCAAGATCTGTCTCAAATGCTGTTCATGCTCTAACTTGGTCTTCGAATAAATCAAAATGTCATCAATGAAAACAATAACAAACTTATCAAGAAATGGTCGACAGACCCTATTCATGAGATCCATAAATATCGCAGGTGCATTGGTTAGACTGAATGGCATAACCAAGAACTCATAGTGACCATATCGCGTACGGAAAGCTGTCTTTGACACATCTTCTTTTGACACCCGTACATGATGGTAACCCGATCTTTGAGAAGAAAGAAGCTCCCTGCAGTTGATCCAACAAATCGTCAATTCTGGGTAACAGATACTTATTCTTTATTGTTCTCTTGTTCAATTCCCGATAATCGATACACATACGCAATGTACCGTCTTTCTTTTTCACAAATGAACTTGGACGAATAAAACCTTTATCTAACAAGTCTTGAATCTGTGTCATCATCTCTCGGATTTCTGAAGGATAACATACACCATCTATATCAATTTTAGCTCCAGCCATAGCAGTCGTGACTGGAACCATCATGCCATCAGCCACTTTTATCTCTAAGGTACTAGCAAGTTTAATAATAGGCACATTTAATCTACCACAAAACTCCATAGAAACAAACGAGCGATTAGCTCCAGAATCAAATAGTACTCTTGAAGGACTAGAGTTTATCAAGAACATACCAGTTATAACATCATCGGTGGTGGTGGCATCCTCCACCATCATTTTGAACGCCCTACCCTCAGTAGTAGGTGGGTTCTTCCTCTTCTGTCTGGCTGAAGATGATCCCCCAGCTACCCCAGCCTCTGTATCCGACCCTGCCTTCTTTCCCACCGGGCATTCTCCCACTCTATGCCCTTCTTTTTGGCAGTTCCAACAAACACTGCGTGGGAACCTGCAGTTCTTAAGATCATGACCAAACTGGCCACATTTAACACATCTCTTGGTTTGGGGTGTACACTGCCCGTTGTGGTAAGGCTTGCACCGACCACACCATGGTGCCTTTTGGGTTGACCCACTCAAATTTGACCTCCTGTTCTGGTCTCCCTGTCTGTTCCCACTGCCTTGCCCACCTTGCCTCTGTTGGGAACTATAATGATCAATCCTCGATTTTTGCTGGGCAATCTTCTCCTCACTTAACCTGTTTTTAACAATTAAATGCCCTTCTGCCGACTTGGCCAAGGTAAACGCCTGTGATAAAGTGGTAGCCCACGTAGTGGTTTGGATGAGGAAGCACAAGCACAGTTTTGCCTGATGGCTGATGTTCAGGATGAATTCTCAGAAGAAGATGAAAAGCAAGAGGCATACTATGATAAATCAGAAGATGAAATGCTTGATGCTGAGGATGAGGAACCTAATCTCTAGTACCTAGACTCATGGTGCACCAAGAATATGACAGGTGACAAGAATCTTCTCAAAAACTTCGTTCGCAAGTACTCCGGGAATGTTCGTTTTGAGAATGACAATGTAGCACCGATACTGGGTACAGAGATACAGTGAAAAAGAGTATCAAAATCAAGAAGGTTTCTTTTGTAGAAGGATTAGACCATAACGTGTTTAGCATTGGCCAGTTCTGTGACAAAGACTTGAGGTCATTTTTAAAAAGAATTCTTGTTCAGTCAAAACGGAAACAGGTGATGTGCTTCTAGCAGGAACAAGGAAGTCTAACTTGTATTCCATCGATTTGAACAACTACAACACAACGACCTCTGTTTGTCTTCTAAGTAAAGCCTCATCGGACTTAACTTGGTAGTGGCACAAGAAAACTCTCACATCTCAACTTCCACAACATCAACAAACTGGTTACTGGAGATCTAGTGAGAGGCCTGCCAAAGTTAAAATTCAACAAAGACCATCTGTGTGCAGATTGTGAAAAAGGCAAGATGAAACGATCATCTCACAAAGCCAAGCAAGTCTCCAGTACAAAGAAGACAATGGAGCTTCTACACATGGACCTATGTGGTCCGATGAGAGTCTAAACATGCAATGGGAAGAAGTATATCCTAGTCATTGTTGATGATTACTCTAGGTATACTTGGGTCAAGTTCTTAAGGTCGAAAGATGAAGCAACTCCTGTCATCATCAACTTCATCACACAACAACAGAACAAGTTTGAACACAGTGTCACCTCCATTCGAACGGATAATGGAACTGAGTTCAAGAACAACATCTTGTATGACTATATTGACCTGGTGGGGGATAACACATCAATTCTTTGCAGCATACACTCCACAATAGAATGGAGTGGTGGAATGACGCAACTGAACTCTAGTTGAGGCTACTCGTACTATGCTATCATACTCCGGTCTCCCACCTTCCTATTGGGCTGAAGCAGTCTGCACAACGTGTTACACACACAAAATCGTTCTTTCATCCATAAACGTTTCAAAACTCCTTATGAATTGGCAAATGGCATTGTGCCTAATATCAAATATCTTCATATATTTAGTAGTAGGTGCTTTGTACTCAATGAAAAGGATAATCTACGGAAATTTGAGGCCAAGGTTGATGAAGCAATTTTCTTAGGTTATTCACATTAGTCTAAAGCCTACATGATGTTAAATAAAAGAACTAACTGTGTTATGGAAAGCATAAATGTTACATTTGACGATATGTTGGATGTTAACACTTTTCAAAAGGAAAAGGAAGTTGCTTCTGGACAAGTCAGTACATGACCAGTACTTCAAATAAAAGAAACAAATACAAATCCAAGCTCATCAGAACACAATTTAGATTTCTTATTTGATTTCTTACAGTCTGAATCTAATGTTCCTAATGCTGATGACAGGAATGATGCAGTGTCTCCTGCTACAATTGCAACGGAGGTTGACAACTCGTCTTCATACCCAACCGTGGATTCCCCGTCTACATCAACTGTCAGTCCAGTTATAGTACCTCATGAGCCAGTTTATGAGGGTACTCCGATTTATGATTCAGAACCAATACCAAATGAGGAAGACATTGAACTCACAAACAAATTAACTGAGTTCTTTCCTCTAATTCAAAACCCCCGAGGAATAATATGGACACAATCCCATCCCGAATCTCAGATTATAGGAAATGTTCAAGACGGTGTAAGGACTCGTTTTTAAACGGCTAATGAGTGCCTTTATTCCAGTTTCCTATCTATGATTGAACCCACCAAAGTCTCTGATGCTTTACAAAATGCTGATTTGGTCATTGCCATGCAAGAGGAACTCAACCAGTTCAAAAGACTCAAAGTTTGGAGATTGGTACCACTTCCAGAAGATAAATAAGTGGTTGGTACCAAGTGGATATTCAAGAACAAATGGGATTCCGATCGAATAGTGGTTAGAAACAAAGCTAGGCTGGTTGCTAAAGGTTACAACCAACAGAAGGGAATAGACTACGATGAAACATTTGCTCATGTAGCTAGGATAGAAACCATAAGACTATTCTTAGCCTATGCTTCCTACAAAAGCTTTAATGTTTTTTAGATGGACGTCAAGACAACATTCTTGAATGGTATCCTCAAGGAGGAGGTTTATGTGTCTCAGCCAGAAGGCTTCGTCAATCCCAAACTCCTACAACATGTTTATATTCTAGACAAAGCGTTATATGGACTAAAACAAGCCCCGAGAGCTTGGTATGATGTCCTGTCTGAATATTTACTGAGTGAGGGATACAGCAAAGGAAAAACCGACACCACTTTATTCACAAAAGCCAAAGGAAAGGGTTTATCTTAGTACAAATTTATGTAGACGACATCATCTTTGGTTCTACAAACCTAAAGTATAGTGACGAATTTGCACTTAGTATGCAAAATCGATTTCAAATGAGTATGATGGGAGAGATGAATTTCTTTCTCGGATTACAAGTAGCTGTTCCTCTTTATCTACCCCTATGTCCTCAAAAACAAAACTGTCTGCTGACCTTGAGGGAAAAGCAGCTGATTTAAAAACATATCGGGGTATGATAGGCTCATTACTGTATTTGACAGCTAGTAGGCCAGATATAATGTTCTCTACATGCTTATGTGCTAGATTTCAGGCTAATCCAAAGGAATCACATCTGCTGGCAGTAAAAAGGATATTCAATTATCTCAAGGGTACTCCTGATTTAGGTCTGTGGTATCCAAGGGATTCAAGTCTACAGCTATATGCCTATTCAGATGCAGATTATGCTGGTTGCATGCTTGACAGAAAGAGCACATCTAGCAGTGCACACTTTTTGGGCGATAGGTTAGTGTGTTGGGCTTCTAAGAAATAGAATTGTGTCTCTACTTCAACTGCTGAGGCTGAATATGTTGTTACTGCAATGTGCTGCTCTCAGAGTTTATGGGTTAGGACTCAGCTCTTTGACTTTGGCCTACACTATGAAAAGATCCCACTCCTGTGTGATTCAAAGTCTGCCATAGCTATCTCATGCAATCCAGTCCACCACTTATAGACCAAACACATTGATATCCGGTATCATTTTATTAAAGATATTTTGGAAAAAGTTCTGATAGAACTTCAATATGTTTAGACTGATGATCAACTGGCTAATCTGTTTACTGAACCATTAGACGAATCTCGTTTTAGTGAGTTAGTATCCAAATTGGGCATGTTGAATTATAAAGTCTAACTATCAGTCATGTGTTTTGAGTGGGTATTTCACTTTGTTTGTTCACGTTGCAGATAAGAGAAAGCACAATCTGAGGGGGGTGTCAATCATCTGTACAACTTACGCATGCTTGTAGGGGGAGTATGTACTTTAAATCAATGAAAATACCAAAAACATCTTACAAAACAAAGAAAATGCCAAAAACATATGCAAAAGTCTAATAAATATCAAAAATATGTGTTTTCATTAGTTTAAAATTGAAAAATACAACAATATTTGAGTTTTGGTTTGAAAATACAAAAATATGTCTAATTCACTTCAAATTTGAACTCTTGGTCTTTGAATTCATAGTGAGCATTCATGTCTAATGGAGGACTTTGAAAATTCCCTAAAGTCTTCGCATTCGAAATAAATATTTTTGTTGACATTCGAAAGGAAAAACTTTAGACTTCGAGCGCTTCTCAACTTCGCATTCGAAGTCAATGGACTTCGCATGCGAAGCACACCCAAGTCAGAGGACTTCGAGCGCATACATGGATTCAAATTCGAAGCGAGTTGACTTCGAATACAAATCCATCATTTCCTTTAGACTTCGAGCGCATTTCCTAGCTTCAATTCGAAGCTAGTACACTTCGAATTCTAAACAGTGTATCTTCAATACACTTCGAGCGCCCATGAACAGTACTTTCAATGGTAAAAAACAACTCACTTCGAGTTCGAAGTCTTCACACTTCGACTTCGAAGCCTCCTGGACTTCAAAGTCTATAGTGGTCATCATGACCAATTCGAGCGCGTTTTTCACCTCGAATCCTTTGAACTTCGAGTGTGTGAAATTTCAAATTTTTACCATTACACTACATGCCTATAAATAGATAATTACATTAGAGTGTTCCTCACGCTTTCACACTTTTGAGTTTACATATTTACTCTCGTTGTGATCTACGTTGCTGCTCGAATTTCAAACTTTTGTGTTTAAGTTACTAACCAAAATCAAGGTATACATAAAACAAGCACTAAATCATGAGAAACACAAGTTTAAAAGCCTCAAACCCAACTAGTACTATTTAACTCAGAAAACACCTTTTTCCGACTTCAAATGCATTGTTCGATGTTCAAATGACCTTGTTAATGCAAATATGGTTTACGATGGGTCATAAGAACACTAGGAAAATGTTTTTGTCAAAGAAAAACTTGAAAAATTTGAAAAGTGTTCTTCGAGTGGTTGAAGATTGGGCTTGATTTCATTTTTAGCCTAGATCTTCATGTTATGGACCAAATTAGAAAATTTAAAAGTGTTTAGATACATGTATTCATTGTAAAACATGTGTCAAAACACATTTTTGTCCATCAACAATACCACTTCGTCAATGAAGGATTTTTGTGTAACATCCTCAAATCGGGCCTATTCGTACGCTCCATTTGGTATGTGAATTTATTTAAATGAATTAAATAAGAATATATTCATAAGTATTAATAGAAAATCTACTATTGGCCAGTTAAATGTGAATTTAAAAATAGTGATAAAAGTAGATAAGAATAATAAAATATTAACTGGTTTCAAATGAGGATTTCGAAAATATCCTCGTTAGTTGAAACGGTTAATCGGGTGTCGAGTTGTATGTTGAAAAAGGGAACAAAATACCCCTTGTGGATAACTCAAAAACCATAAGTCGGTTTTTAAGTCACCACATCAGATACACACACCCTCACACCTACGAAAACACACACACACACACCTCATGCTTTCTTCTTATCTTGTTCTTCAAGGAGATACAAATCAAAGATCAATCAAGGAGCTGAAGTTAAGCTCAAATCAAGTATAGAATCTATTCTTGTTCCTCTCATCATCAACATCTTGCTACTTGTAAACTTCTTCATCTTGTTCTTCATTTCAAGCTTTAGGTCAAAAATGGTTAAAACGAAATTAGCCAATAAAGCTTAGATTTTTGGATGGTAATCTGTTCTAATATCATCTACAGATTGTTTAGGATTGGTTTTATGAATTATAGAAGCTATCCTGTAGGAATTTCTTGAAATTGACCAAATGGGTCAAAAGTGATGATTTGATGATTGAATTATGAATCTGATGTTAAAACATGAT
Source organism: Dittrichia graveolens (assembly GCA_038502395.1). Lineage (NCBI taxonomy): Eukaryota > Viridiplantae > Streptophyta > Magnoliopsida > Asterales > Asteraceae > Dittrichia > Dittrichia graveolens. The sequence continues at coordinate 25,989,117 of JARJIL010000007.1, forward strand.
ATGTTTATGTTTATGAACTCCAAATGATGTCCCAAAACTAGTAAATAACCTGGAAATAATTAAGAAATGCTTGAACTTGGGTTTGGATGGAAAACACAGTAAACAGACCTGATGTTCGTCATCCTAGACTCAGTTCACGGCGTGAACTTCTGGGCAGTGTGCTGTTGCTGTTGTTTTTCAATGGTTTGAGTACATGGGTTATGGATGAATCATTTTAAACAATTTTAGGGGTATTTGGGATGACTTAAGTATTTCTACTAATTTAGACACTGTTAATATTAGAAAAATGTAGAAAAGCCCATGAGGCCCATGTAGTAGGCTTAGCCTATAAATAGGCTATTTGTCCCATGGGCGTGTATCACTTTTGACGTAGGAGCCATTTATGCAATATCAATCTTAACATGAAGTGTGTGTAGCTCTCTTTCTCAATAATCATCTCACTATTGATTACTTGAAGATTCATTGGTCATTGATTACATCTTTCAATTGGGATCAGAGCCTAACTTGATCTAAGTTGGCTATTGATTGGATCATCAAAGAAAGCTACTGTTCAGAAAACGAAACTATGAAGGTTTGAGTGTTTTTCGTATTGAAATTGATCCCATTCATCTCGAAATCAATTCTATATTCGAAACAATCATTTATGGTTTGAGTTGAATCAAAATCGAATGAGTTGTTGAAGTTTTTCGTGGAATACATCTACGGTTTTTGCTTCAATAGTTCATCTGATTTCATGGGAATGATGGATTCTTTGGTATATTTGTGATCTACGAGGAATTGCGACCAAGAGGGTATAAAAATCGATTGGTTTTTCATTGTTTTTGATAAGAATTGAAATTTCAGTCAAGAACATTTGAAGATGATGAAGAACAGTCGAGATCTGAGTTGTTGATCGAGTTGAATTAATTTTTTGAAGATTTTTGGTGTTTACTGTAGAGTTCGAGTGTGTCTAGTATTGCAAAGAAGACTTCGAGCAAGGCAGTTGAAAAGAGATCCCGTAAAATCTGGAATTTGTTGCCTATAGAAGGCTTCGAGCGTATCTAATTTTCAAATTCGAAGGAAACATATCTCGAATTCGAAGACTATACACTTCGAGTTCGAAATCAACACAAGCTCCCAAGTTTGAAACATATACAAAAACAACTTCAAGCGGATTCAAATCCAAAAGTACACTTCGAGTTCGAAGTCTACTTCAACACCTTGACTTCGAGCGCCTCATTTGAATTCCACATCCACTTCGAAAACAAAGCTCATCAACTTCGAGCGTATTAATTCCCAATACACTCCGTATACAAATCTTTTAAAACCTTACCTTACTTCGCATTCGAAGATCATTTGCTCAAAACACTTTCGCATACATCCATTCGAAGATTGACCTATTCCATCTGTTCACATAGCATTCGAGTACATCTTCGAAACCACTTTTAAAACACTTCGAAAACCAACTACTACTGTTCCATTCGAAGTCAACATCCAAGTTCACTTCGAATTCCTTAATTACTTCACTTTGAATTCAAAATAACTTTCACTTCGAATTCACTGTTCAATTCGAAGTCACCACTTTGAACCAGTACTTCCAATTCGTAGGAACCATCTTCAAACCCAATCACCCAACTTTTTCCAAGTTAACGATCACTTTGAAACTTTCAAGTAATTAAATCAAAATGTCAAGTTCCAATGAGATATTGGCCAATGGCACAGATTCCAAACCCCCTGTTCTCTTCCACAATGACTACCTTGTATGGAAAGGAAGGTTCATGGATTTTCTGGAACACAATGAAGTATATCGTGAAATGATGATCGATTCTATTCTCAATGGAGAAAAGAAATTCTACAGAATCATGGATGCACAACCTGACAACAATCCTCCGATTGTTGGAACAGTGAGAGAGACAACTCATAATGAGTTAACAGCTGCTGAGAAAGAAAGAAAGAAGGCTGATAGGTTGGCTAAGTATTATATCAAACAAGGTTTATCATCTGAGATGTACATGAAGGTTGACAGCTTAGCTACTGCCAAAGAGATCTGGGATAAGATCAAACGTCAATTGCAAGGAACTGAGTAAGGAGAACATATAAAAAGAACGCAATTGGCGAACATGTTTCACGAATTTACTGCCAGGGAGAACGAACTATTAATGGACACTTACAGTCGTTTCTGCAAGTTTCAGAACGAACTCAGGACAAACAAGGTTGAAAGGACGGATTTGGATATCAATTGCGTATTTCTTCGTGCTCTAGGACTGGAATGGAAAGAGCATGTCAAGCTATACAAACACATAAACCGAAACCTTACAATTATCACATACCACGACATTTTTGAGGACCTTCAGCAATACCAAGATGAGGTCTCAAAAACATCTCCCAGACTCTCAACTGACCCTTTAGCTCTAGTTGCTTCAGGAACCACCCCCTCCCCCCGCGAATCCTCCAGAACTCAGAAGTACAAAAAAGTGGATTTATCTGACTCAGAATATGATGAGTCAGATGGTACAGAAATGGGACAAATCAACAAGGCCATGTCATTCATAACCAAGGCTTTCAAGAGTAGGTACTCTAAAACCAACAAACGCCAAAGGTACACTTTTGGGTCTCGAAGACCAGAAAACTATAAGGTGGCTGAGAAACCAAGAATTGCCAATGAGGAGAGAAAAGAAGATCGAAAATGCTTCAACTGCGGGGGAAACGGCCACTTCATAAAAGACTACACACATAAAAAGAAGAAAGACGGCGAGTATTATAAGCAAAAGCTCAGGCTGGCCAAAAGGAAGAGTGCAGGAAGAGCCATGTTGGTGGAAGAAGACCAGTTCCTCACTGACACTGATGACAGTGATCTTGAGAAAGAGGCACAAGCTCAATTATGCCTAATGGCAGACGTTGAAGATGAGTCAGTGATGATGAAGCCGAGCCAGGGGCACAATATGACAATTCTGATGATGAAGGGCTTGATGCTACAAATGATAATGATGAGGTACACTCTAACTCCATTGCAGGTTGTGGTCTGAGCATGGAACATGTTCAGATCATCATATCACGAATGAAAAAGTTAGAGAAAAAGGTACTAAAATCAAAACTAAACAAAGAAAAACTAAAAGAAGTAATCAAAAATCAAAACAAAAATCATTGAAAAAGAAAACGAAATCATTAAGCTAATTGCAAACATGAGCACCCAATTACATGACCTAAAAGCAGAGAAGATCAGCGCTGAAAATGACGCAAAATTTATTCTCAAGGAAAAGGGTGAACTGTGCTAAAAAATAAACGAGCTTAAAGATACACTGATAAAACGGGGTCAAACAGAACAAAAAATTTTTCTCAATAAATCCAAAGAAAGAAAATTCTCAAAATGGACCTATGATGGTCTTGGATTTGAAAACCCACAAATCAGTGAGAAAGTGACAGCCAAACAATTATATGATTTTAACTTAATGAATGCTGGCATCACTAACAAAATGGTATGTGTTGCACGAGAAGAAGAGGTTGTCGAAGAAGATTTTAAAAGAAATACTCCACTAAAATCTGAAATTTATTTTAATTATCGGGAATTAAATGATTCTATCTCATCTGAGCCTCAAAAGCTCAGTATGACAGATGAGTCTAACGGTTTCACATATCCTGATGATCTCAAAAAGCCACAAGCAGTTCTGGAAGCCCGAATATATATGCCACATATGGTGTTACAAAGGTAACTCGAAAAGCTTGTAGCTTATTATTATCAAACCGTTATCACTGATGATCTGAAAAGAGAAATAAATAAATCAGAAAAGAGTCTTCCATGTCACTGTCAAAAGAAAATCTTGACATGCACTTCCACTACATCTACTTCTCAACCAACACGCAAATATACCAGAGAAGAAAAAGGGAAATCTACGATAGAAGAATCACGGACTCCAAAATCACTACATAAATCAACTGAAACCACCAAAACGCAACCGAATGCCATTCCCAAATCCAATCTCACACACTCTTACAATAAAAAATCAAAGTTACCAACAAAAGTTGTCCAAAAGAACACAAAACAATTCACACCTAACCATGTTTTGAATGTTTCAGATGTAAGCAGAAAAGACAACAAGATGACGAGTGTTCGCACCAATGGAAACACAAGAAAGTTTAAACCCAGTTTTTCTAAGCCTTGTTTTGATTTTTCCAAAAAGTGTCATCACTTTACGAATTTCTTTAGTAACCTACTTCACTTTCCACAAAAGAAATGAAAGCAAGCACACATTTTTGCACGAGTCATGGGTGTTTGCATGGACATTGTGAATACAAGTGTGAATATGATAGGCTTCGAAAACAAATGGGAATTAGTGCGTGTGAGAGGTGGAGACCACAAGGGTCGAATCAAATAAATGCCCCCTTTATAACATCACACGGAATAGTCATTCATCAGTGGGTGACTAAACACGCTTTAAAACTCATGAATTATTGGAACTATGCAAATAGACTAATCACTATTCAAGAGTTAGAAGCATACAGAAAGGGAGGATACAAAGAGTTTTTGAAAGCTTGGAATAAAACATAATCTAAATCATGGAAATCTCAAATACAATGTACCAAGTTTCTCTCATCAAAGGGAAAATCAAATTTTCTTCAAAAACATCAAGTTCAAAAGCAAAACCAACCAAACAGCAAGAATCAAAACCATCCACCATAAAATCCAACCATACTACCACCAAAAAGAAACCCATATCTCCAACAGTTGCAAAACCCAAAATGATTCAAATTTGGCAACGAAAAGATGTTGTTCAGGTAGTGGACGTCAAAGACATAGAAAGTCCACCAATTCTTGAAAGAGGAGAAATCCCTCTAACCATTGAATAAAAAATTGTTCCTGATCCTTTCTGGATTAAAACTTCAAGGTTTAACAAAGAACAACAACGGACTCAATGGAACACACCTAAAAGAATACGTTGTATTTTTGAAGACGTCATTAACACCAGTGTTTCATCTAACAAGTAAGGACCCATTTCAACATGGGGACCTAAACCTTCGTTCTTTTCTGTGTGTAGGACCCTAATCTTTGGTACCTTGACTCAGGCTGCACCAAGCACATGACCGGTGACAAGCGTCTTCTCAACAACTTCGTTCCCAAGTACTCCAGGAATGTTCGTTTTGGGAACGACAATGTTGCACCGATACTGGGGTACGGAGATATAGAAAAGAAAAATATCAAAATAAAGAAGGTTTCTTATGTAGAAGGACTGGGCCATAATTTGTTTAGCATTGGCCAGTTCTGTGACAAAGATTTGGAGGTTACATTAGAAAAGAATTCATGTTCAGTGACAACAGATATAGGTGATGTACTTCTCGCGGACACGAAAGTCTAACTTGTATTCAATTGATCTAAACAACTACAACACGAAGTCTACTCAGCAAGGCCTCATCACACTTAACTTGGCAGTGGCACAGAAAACTCTCCCATCTCAACTTCCACAACATTAACAAACTGGAGATCTGGTGAGAGGCCTGCCTAAGTTGAAATTCTCCAAAGATCATATATGTGCAGACTGTGAAAAAGGGAAGATGAAACGTTCTTCTCACAAGGTCAAGCAAATCTACAGTACAAAGAAAATAATGGAGCTTCTGCACATGGATCTATGCGGTCCAATGAGAGTATAAACACGTAATTGGAAGAAGTATATCCTAGTAATTGTCGATGAGTACTCTAGGTATACTTGGGTCAAGTTCTTAAGGTCGAAGGATGAAGCACCTCCTACTATCATCAGCTTCATCAAACAACAGCAGAAGAAGTATGAACACAGTGTAGCCTCCATTCGCACGGATAATGGAACTGAGTTCAAGAACAAATGCTTGTCGGACTACCTTGACCTCGTGGGGATCACTCATCAATTTTCTGCAGCATACACTCCACAACAGAATGGAGTGGTGGAACGACGCAACCGAACTCTGGTTGAGGCTGCTCGTACCATGCTTGCTTACTCTGGTCTCCCGCCTTCCTATTGGGTTGAAGCCGTCAGGACTGCGTGTTACACACAGAATCATTCTTTCATACATAAGCGTTTCAATAAAACACCATATGAATTAGCAAATGGCATTGTACCTAATATCAAATATCTTCATATATTTGGTAATAGGTGCTTTGTACTCAATGAAAAGGATAATCTAGGGAAATTCGAAGCCAAGGCTGATGAAGCAATTTTCCTAGGTTATTCACATGAGTCAAAAGCCTACAGAGTGTTAAATAAAAGAACTAACTATGTTATGGAAAGTATAAATGTTACATTTGACGACATGTTGGATGTTAACACATTTAAAAAGGGAAATGAAGTTGCTTATGGACAAGTCAGTTCAGGACCAGTACTTCAAAGAAAAGAAACAAATATAAATCCATCGTCATCAGAACAAAACTTAGATTTCTTACTCGATTCCTTACAGTCTGAATCTAATGTTCAAAATACTGGTGACAGGAATGATGCAGTGTCTCCTGCTACAACTGCAACGAAGGTTGACAACTCGTCTTCGTATCTAACCGTGGATTCTCCATCTATATCAACTGTCAATCCAGTCATAGTTCCTCATGAGCCGGTTTATGAGGGAACTCCAGTCTATGATTCAGACCCAATATCAACAGAGGAAGACATTGAACTCTCAAATCGTTTAAATGAGTTCTTTCCTCCGATCCAAAACCCCCGAGGAATAAGATGGGCACAATCCCACCCCGAATCTCAAATAATAGGAAATGTTCAAGATGGAGTAAGAACTCGTGCTGCAACGGCGAATGAGTGTCTTTATTCCAGTTTCCTATCCATGATAGAACCCACCAAAGTCTCCGATGCTTTACACGATGCAGATTGGGTCATTGCAATGCAAGAAGAACTTAACCAGTTTGAAAGAGTCAAAGTTTGGAGATTGGTACCACTTCCAGAAGGAAAATCAGTGGTTGGTACCAAGTGGATTTTTAAGAACAAACGGGATTCCGATGGAACAGTGGTTAGAAACAAAGCTAGTATGGTTGCTAAGGGTTACAACCAACAGGAGGGAATAGACTACGATGAAACATTTGCTCCTATAGCTAGGATAGAAGCCATTCGACTCTTCTTAGCCTATGCCGCCTATAAATGCTTCAAGGTTTTTCAAATGGAAGTTAAGACAGCTTTTTTAAATGGTATCCTCAAGGAGGAGGTCAATGTGTCTCAGTAAGAAGGCTTCGTCAAACCCAAATTCCCTCAACATGTTTATATTCTAGACAAAGCCCTATATGGACTAAAACAAGCCCCAAGAGCTTGGTATGACGTCCTGTCTGAATATTTGTTGAGTGAGGGATACATAAAAGGAAAAACCGACACCACTCTGTTCACCAAAGCAAAAGGAAAGGATTTAATCTTAGTAAAAATTTATGTGGATGACATCATTTTTGGTTCCACAAACCCAAAGTACAGTGATGAGTTTGCATATACCATGTAAAATCGTTTTTAGATGAACTTGTTTCTCGGATTACAAGTGAAACAGCTGAGTCATGGCATCTTCATTAGTCAATCCAAGTACATTAAAGACTTGTTCAAGAAGTATGACATGCTTAGTTATTCTTCACTATCTACCCCCATGTCTTCAAAAGCTAAACTGTCTGTTGATCTTGACGGAAAAGCAGGTGATTTAAAAACTTATAGGGGTATGATTGACTCATTACTGTATCTAACGGCTAGTAGACCAGATATAATGTTCTCTACATGCTTATGTGCTAGATTCCAGGCTAATCCAAAGGAATCACATCTGCTGGCAGTCAAAAGAATATTCAGGTATCTCAGGGGTACTCCTGATGTAGGTCTATGGTATCCAAGGGATTCTAGTCTACAATTATATGCCTATTCAGATGCCGACTATGCTGGTTGCATGCTTAACAGAAAGAGTACATCTGGAAGTGCACACTTTTTGGGAGATTGGTTAGTGTGTTGGGCTTCGAAGAAATAGAATTGTGTCTCTACTTCAACTGATGCGGCTGAATATGTTGCTGCTGCAATGTGCTGCTCTCAAAGCTTGTGGGTTAGGACTTAACTCTCTGACTTTGGCCTACACTATGACAAGATACCTTTATTGTGTGATTCACAATCTGCCATTGCCATCTCATGCAATCCAGTCCACCACTCAAAGACCAAACATATTGACATACGGTATCATTTTATTAAAGATAATGTGCAAAAAGGTCTAATAAAACTTCAATATGTCAAGACTGATGATCAACTGGCTGATCTGTTTACTAAACCATTAGACGAATCTCGTTTTAATGAGTTAGTATCCAAATTAGGCATGTTGAATTATAATGTCTGGCTATCGGTCCTTTATTGAGTGGGTAGTTCACTTCGTTTGTTCATGTTGCAGATAAACCTAGCACAATTTGAGGGGGAGTGTCAATCATTTGTACAAGCTATGCATGCTTGTAGGGTGAGAAAATCAAAGAAAATACAAAAACATTTAGAAAATCAAAGAAAATACAAAAACATTTGTACAAGCTTTCACACTTCGAACTCGAAGCCCTTTGGACTCCGAAGTGAACAGTGCTCAATAGAAGACTTCGAGCGCGTTTTTTCACCTTCGAAGCCCTTCACACTTCGAGGGTGAATTTTTCAAATGTTACCGTTTGATAATTTTACTATAAATAGGTGACAGTTGGTAAACGTATTCTTTACGCATTCATATTTTCACATTTACGAGAATCTCCAGTTACGATTTTTGCGAATCTTGTTCAACGTTGCTGCAAAAATTGTGAATTTTTGTGATAAACATGCTCATTTACTTAAGGTATACATCAAATACATGACAAAACGTGTTTACTTCTAACTCAAATGACCAAGAACGAAATTGGTACCGTAGCAATCGGAAAACCACTTTTTGATCTTCCAATGCATTGTTCTACCATCAAACGGTGGTGTTAACATAAACCACACATGCGATGGGTCTTAGGAACACAAGAACAATGTTTTCATAAAAGAAAAACTCACAAAATTTGAAAAGTGTTTTTGGTGTTCTTCGTATGGTTGAAGATGGCCTTGATTTCATTTTTTGGCTAGATCTTCATGTTATGAGCAAAATGGGAAAAATTTCAGTGTTATGAAAATGTTTAGATACATGTATTCATTGTAAAATATGTGTCAAAACACATTTTTGTTCATAAAAATTACCACTTCATTAATAAAGGAATTTCGGGTGTTATAAAATTTTGGGTTTTTGACCAAAAGATTCACATGTGAATGTTCAACTTTCTAACCCATTGGCTATTTTTATAGGACTTATTATGGCTATGGAAGACGATTCTGTCTCGTACCGTTGTTCGACAGCAAGCCAATCCCATAACCCGGATGACTAACTCCTTCCTAGAAACCAATTTCTTTCTGTAGTCACCCGTGATAACAACCACTTCATCAACCTAAACAACTTCAGAAACCCAAACTTCCCAATTATTACCGAAATACTCCGCATACACCCACTGAACCATGCTCTCACATTTAATCCATCTACTTCTGGAACACATGTTCCTGAGTTGTATGTGCAACAGTTCTGGAATACAGTTCACACCCATACAAATCCCGACAGTGGTTGAGTTTCAATTCGTGGTGATGTGGACCACTTCACCCTCAATATTACTGCCAGCCGACTCCGTGAAATCCTTCAACTCCCTACCTCGAGAAGCAGGCCTCCTCTCCTTAACTTTGAGGAGATGCCTGATGAGTCAACTGCCCTTGCGGGTATTCGTGCCATGGGTTACAATGGGGACTTACAACTTCGTTCCCACTTTAAACGAGCCAACCTTCACCCAATATTCTATACCTTACTCACCATTCTTCAACGGTGCCTCACCCCGAAATATACCGGATATGAATATCCCAACACCAACCAGATAAAGCTCATTTTTGCTGCGGCTAATCACCTACACATTGATTATGCCACTTTGATATTTCTTGATCTTGTGCAGCAAGTAGAAGGCAAATTGTCTGATCTTAAGCGTGCAAAGGGCAGATTTCTGACGTACCAAAGGTTCTTGCCAATGATGGTCCAGTTCGCGATGGACAGAAACGAGGAAATCCCTCGCAGGCCAAATCATGCTTCAATCTGGCCTAAGCAGTTTATGTATGTAAAGGTTCTCACCGCTGATCATCCGGTTCAACCTCAACCTTTTCCGGCTTCTCTCTTGGATCTTTGTGCACAAAATGAAGTGGTGTGAGCTTATAGGGAGAGTGTAGGACTTGGCCCTATGGCGCAACAAGAGCCGGTTACACCTACCCTAAGGCCGATAGCTCCCAGTGAGGTAATAGAGACTAGGCCTCAGACTTCCATAGGGGAAGCTGAGCGGGGAGAGTCGAGAGATAAAAGTGATGAGAGGGGCAGTGAAGGGGATATTGGTGATATACATAGTGAGGGAGGGGCGGATTATGACCCAGCACAGATCCAGGCTATGATGGATTCATTTTCACATGTACTTCCAGATCCTAAACAACCGCAGGAATCCTCTACACCTGAAATTACTAAAGCTGCAACTGCTCCGGACTTTGCCTCTGATACTTTGGCTGTGATTGATTATACCCCTGGAGCAGCACCACTGGTTCATGATAATACTGTCCAACAACGAGCCAAAAAGCCAGTGGTGGTTGAAGAGGAAGATTTGAGCTTTTTTGACCTATTTCCAAATCTACCCGAGGCATTCGACTCAGAAAGTGAATTTTTATATGGCTATCAACCGGGTCCTCTTGACGAAGGTAGTGAAGGATATGACTTTGATCCTTATGTAGAGGAAGAGGAAGAGGTGGAAGATAAAGAAGAGGTAGTGCTAGAGGAGAGAGATGTGAGAAAAGAAAAAGAGAGTGCTAAGGGTCCCCTAAGCCCAAAAAGCCGGGAAGCTACACCTGTCATCGGAGCTGACATTGTCAGCTATGGTGTTGAAACAGTCACTGTCATCCCAACAGTGCACATTAACCCCTCCAGCCACTCGGGTGTCTCTCAACAGACACCTGTTTCATTCAACAGAGATTATACACATACTCTACCGGCCTCCCAACCGGAGATGGCTGGTATTCAAACTAAAGGTCTGTCTCTCTCGACCTCGCCCTTTTCTTCTGAGCACATTGACATACCGTAGATTTATGCTTTTCTTTCTAGACACCAAACAATACTCGCACATATCATGACGTTGTTTACCAGAAAACTGTCCAGAACACCTGTAGGTAGCACTACTGAAAGTGTCATTCGAGGATCAGGTGAAAATCTCGGTGGAGTGTTCACAACCTCAGCTCCACATTCGAGTAGCTCCGCCTCTATGGCGGAGACTTCAACAAGCACTCTAAGTGAGTCTCGGTATGTTACCAAACAGGAATTGCAGGTGGCTCTCAACCCTATTACTGAGGGAATTGCCGACATCAAACAAACCCTTGCCTCTCTTAAATCAAAAGTTGATGACGGATCGAGCTTATCTACTGATACACTTAAATCCCTGCTTTATGCCCGTTTAATGGAAAAGGCCCCTACCGCGAACAGAACCTGGATCTCCTTGAAACCCTTCGTAATGAACAAACCTATAAGGTTAGCAACCTCTTTGAATTCAAAGAAACAGTCATGAACTCAATGGAGGATCTGGGGAACGTGGTATTTCAAAAGTTAGATTCTGTGGAAACAAGGCTGACAACGCTTGAAACAACTTGTAAAACCCAAGTGGCTGGGTCAAAACATAGGCGTGATGATGATGATCCCGATCATGATCGCCACGAGGGGGAGAAAGGACCCCGCGTTTTGACCTTTACCCCTTTGACCGAACGACTTGCAACGGCTATGGGGATCGGGGCAGAACCAGAGCCACAACCATCAGAACAGCAACAACAACAAAAGCAACAACAACTACAATCAGAACAACAGTCACAACAACAGCAACAACAACAACATCTGTCTGAGCCTGAAACTGCCATCCCAGTTTTTAAATTTGAAATGGAAACCGCCGATACTAATGAAAGGGATGAGTCAGATGAATTACTGAAATAGATTGAAGGGTTCTCATTTGAAAAGTTGCCAGAAAGAAACGAGGAGGTCCAGATAATGGACAAATTTGAGGATATGCCCGTGCCAACCATTCAAAAGCCAGCTTCTTCAAGGGTTGCAAATCCTGCGAGGGAGTTGGTCACCAAAAAGCAAATGGAGGAGACCATCAAAAGGCTAGATCTTACCAGGGTTCTCCGGGGCATATCGGAGGAGCTTCATCAACTATTACCTCTCGAGTCTAAAAAATTCCAGGTGTCTGCTGCCGACATCCTGAGGAAAAATCAAGAAGCTGAGCAGGCACAACTACAACAAGAAACATCATCTGATTGGCCAATTCCTCCTAATGTCCAACCGACATGTCCAATTCTAACTACATCAGACCCAGGCCTTGATAGATACAATATGTACACCAGGGAAGCTATGAAGAACCCTATATGGGGAAAATATGGTGTAAATGCTGCTTACCTTGAGTATCGGATCCCTACCATCTACACATCTCAAATCAGAGACAAGATTCCTCCAGAAATGAGAGGTCTTGACGATGCGCAAAGGAGACGATACACTCACATTCTCAATGAATACAAAACCCCAAGGGAGCAGATAGTGTCAGAGTACCCAATCAGCAAAGTACTTCGCGTAAGTATGCAAAAATCATTAAGGTACAGATTTGCTGTTTATGATGTCCAAAGAGCAGATGGTTAGAAAATCTCCCTCAATGAAGCAGACTTCAGACATGTAAAGCTGCATGACATTGAGTTCATATACGAGGAGCTCTCTACAAAGATCAACAAGTCCTATGAAGAACAACAAGGACGATCGGCTCTAATGAAATATATGAGGAGATTTATTGAATTTATACTAGAGCATGATCTAAAATTAGGCGCCGAGAGTAATCAACTTGAGGTGAATCTGCTCAGACCACTGCAGCATCTTACAAATATACAAACCCTAGAGGAGCTCACAATTATTGATGAAAATCATCCTAGCTTCGCGGGTCAAAGAGGTGTCATCTTTGTCAATCAACGCCGCCGAAAGATCATGGTATGGATGATAGAGTTAATGGCATACTCAGATGGGACTCTTAAACTGTTATTTCACCGTCTCCAAGAAAAGGCCGAAAAGGATCAATCTAACTTAAGTGAGACTGAGATGGCTAGGCTAATACGAACCATTGAACATGTCAAAAGGACGTTGGATAGCCGGCGGATTATAAGGAGGTGGCAGATGATGTTTGGCATAATAAATCGATCTACTTTGTAATTACTTACTTTCTGCATTTCATTTCAATGTAATAGGCTTTCTCTCCATTTAGGGGGGGATTGTTAATATTAGAAAAATGTAGAAAAGCTCATGTAGTAGGCTTAGCCTATAAATAGGCTATTTGTCCCATGGGAGTGTATCACTTTTGACGTAGGAGCCATTTATGCAATATCAATCTTAACGTGAGGTGTGTGTAGCGCTCTCTCTCTCTCTCTCAATATTCATCTCACTATTGATTACTTGAAGATTCATTGGTCATTGATTACATCTTTCAGAACACATTTAGGGAGTTTAACACTAGAACTAGTATATGTACATGATATATGGTAATCTAAGTGAACTTGTATGTATACAATAGGTAATTAAGCAATCAAGGAGAGCCGAATCCATTTTTGTGTTGTTTTAAGCACCAAGGTGAGTATCGGCTTCTATGAATCCTATAAAGGAAGGTTTGAATGCTAAATGAGTTACATGAATATTGTATGCTATTTATTGCACATAGACTTGTATGTATATGCAATTAAGGTTAGAAAACAAGTGTTGACATGATGAATAATATGCAAGACATATATTTAAGTACATGTACTTATATTAGGATATTTTGATGAATATAGGTCATATGTAAATGCATGCATGCTATTTTCCCTGCAAAGGGTTAATGATGAGCTATGTGAACGTCCGGACATATATGTTATTGAAGGTCAGCTTCGGCTAGGTCTCATGGGCCTTCGGGCAATTGTTCGGGATCAATGGTACTCGAGTGCCATTCCTTTAAACTCTTGGGGTGATTGCCTTAATTGGCTAATCCTAATGAGCCTATGGCTCTGTAACGAGCAGGTAGAGTCACTTAGGTGATGAAACCAGCACGGTTGGCAGTGTTTGATTCCCTCGGTGGTTGTTGTTGAGCTAGACTAGCTATGTGGCAAGATATAACACGGATGGACATGTCAGCATTACCGCTATGTGTTAGGATAGCGTTGTATGCTCATTCTTAAATTATGACTTGCTTTATAGTATTCATTCTTGTCTGTATTCACTAGCTATTTTAAATAGCTAATGTCGTTGATATTTCCCTTTTTACAGATAAAGATTAGGCAGGCCTGGTGAGTGGGGAACACTTGTAGCTGTTGTACAGGCTTTTGTTGGAACACTACTTTTGGTATTAAATTACAATGGTCGGTTTAGATTAAAGTAACACGTGGTGGCATGTTTGGCAATTGTTGTATTGTATATTTGTATATACGCCAAATATGTGTTTTTAAACTGTAATATTTAATAGGTTAGGTTTGTTTATTGTTATAAATTCCGCTGCATAGTTTTGAAATTCAGTTAAGTAAACTAACAGGTAAATATTCAATTTACAAACGGACCATGCAGTTTGAAAACTCAAATTTATACTATTTTTTAATATAGCAAATGCGGTGTTACATTTTTGGTGTTATACAATTTTACTAAGAAGTTGACAAATTTTCAAAGATTTTACTCCAAGTCAATGTTTCCAAGTCAACAAAAGTCAAAGTGTTTCACACTTGAATTGTTTGACCTAACAAGTCAATACATTTCACTAAGTTATTTTTCAAAGTGCAATAATCTAACCTATTGGCTATTCTTACAGGTTTAAATATGGCTATGGAAGATGAATCTGTCTCATATCGTTCTTCGACAGGCAGCCAATCTCATAACCCAGATGATCAACTCCTTCCCATAAATCAATTTCTTTTAGTTGTCACTCATGACCATAACCACTTCATCAACCTCGACAACTTTCGCAACCCAAACTTTCCCATTATCTCAAAAATTCTCCGCATTCATCCCCTAGACCATGCTCTTACATATAACCATCCACTTCTGGGACACATGTCCCTGAGTTATACGTTCAACAATTATGGCACACCGCCCATACCCATACCAATCCCGACTCCGGTCGCGTATCTATTCGCGGTGATGTAGACCACTTCACCCTGAACATCACTGCAAGCCGATTGAGGGAAATCCTCCGGCACTACTAGAATTCTAGCGATTACCAACATTTTTTTCCGACCGTTTAAAACTGTTTCTAATTTCCAACAAAACTGTAACACTTTTGCGGCAGAAATAAATTAAAAATCACAAACTAGGTAGCAACGAATTACCATCACTTTTAAAACTCTTTTGCAGCTACTACTAAACCATTGAAAAATCGTCGTTATTTAAAGGCAATTTAGCAACAACATAACTACGGTTTAAGTAAATCAATATAAAATCAATAAAAAAAGATTTATTAATTTAATAAATCGACTTTTTAAAGAATTTCGTGTGCAAATCGTCGCAAAGTCCGACACTTTAGCAACTATCCATAACATATAATGTTGAAAACATTATAATATATTTTTAATAATCAAGAAAACAATTTAAATATTTAATAGTTAATAAGATATGTTAATTTATAAATCGATGGAAAATCATTAGAAACGCCGACGATATAGCAACAATCTACGAATTTTAATTTCAAAACAATATAAATAATTTAATAATAAGTAAACTATTATTTTCCTGATTTTGGTCGGAATATCATCGCTAACTACCAACACATTAGCGACCCTTTGACCAACAATATAGGCAATGCAATAGTAAACATCCTACAGTATTTTTAATTTCATTTTTGTTGAAAAATCGTCGGAAATTACCAAGGTTATACTAATGCTTTGAAGTAGAGTATTTTTAATTTCATTTTTGTTGAAAAATCGTCGGAAATTACCAACGCTATACTAACGCTTTGATGAAAACAAAGGACGGTATTTCGTAATCGATAACATTACTTCCCTTAATTTTTTTCCTTGGAAAATCGTCGGTGATACAAACGCTTCAGCTACAGTTTAAGTTATTTTGTGGGAAAATGGTAGGTGATACAAACGCTTCAGCTATTGTATTTATTTAGATTTGGTTGGAAAATCGTCTATAAGTTTCAACACATTACAGACGGTTTGATAATGTAGTTTACAAAACAAAATAAACTATTTAACAATAAATGAAATAAGTTTTTTTAAGTATTTTTGTTGGAAAAGCAACGGTAATACAAAGACTTTAGCTACGATTTAAGATACAATTTAAAAACAAAATACTCAATGTAAAATATAATAAGTAACATAGAGTATTTTTTTTTATTTTTCCGGAAAATCTTATGTAACTATCGACGTTATACCAACTCTTTAATCATTTAATTTAAAAAACAAAATAAGTTTTCTTAATAATCAATAAAAATAATTTTTCTTAAGGTTTTTCTTGGAAAATTATATGTAGACGTTTTAGACTATACGATTTAATATACAATTTAATTACAAAGAATATACATAAAGTAATAATATGTAACCTATAGTATTTTATTTTGATTTTTTATGGAGAATCGACGGTAATATAAACAAAGTATTAGATAGTTATATAGCCTCAACCTTCCTCTTATAGGGGAGGTCAATTGATAAAATCTTGAAGGCTGCGGGGTTGTTTCAAGAAATGGTTACCGATAAAACTCCTATTCCATGGACGGGTACTCGGCGAGTACTCGTGACAAGGTGTATGACCTTGCCGAGTTGAGGTGAATCAGAGTATCGCAAAACTCGACCCCAACTTAGTCAAACTCACGATGATTCGGTCCTTGTGTCATGAGTTAGCTTGTTTGAGTTTTTATTTTCTAATTCTATAGTCACATGAACGTGCCATACAGTGTAAGTTTGTTTATATAAACACACGCTTTCGTGTGCTTGATTTCTTGAAGGAATTGTTCCTTACCCATAATGATGGGATTATTGTTTTAATACACCAAACTAGTGTTATAGGCAAATATCAGTCGAATCCAAAGTATCAAACATTGAGACCAAAGAATGAATATCAAATCATAAGATACTTTATTATTCTTTATAAAATCGTATTTATCCACCTTAATTTATCATATAAAATCGTATTTATCCACCTTAATTTACAAATATCATATTTACCCTTTATAATTTTTCAAAATATCATAATTAACAAAATTCTTTGTTTTATCATTCTAAAATATTTTATAATAATTTTAAATTCTTTTTAATTATAATCAATAACATTTAACTTTATTACCCTTAATTGTAATAATAATGATTGATGACTTATATAAAAAAATAATATCACATCTCTTCATATCATGATACCACGTTTCTGCCGTCAAGTTTGCATTTCCACTCGCGTTGATGTTTCCACTACTGGTTAGAGTATTGATGTCGTACATCATCATTTTTTAAACTATTATTTAATTCACGTTTTATTATTATTTAATAAGTTTTTTATTAATATTTAATATTTATTATCGTTTAAACCAACTCATGTATCACACGAGCATTTAGTCTAGTACCTTATCAACACCTAATATTTTTTTGTGTTAACTATACAAATTGAATATAAAAACGTATTTCCATATTTAATTTTAATTAACAAATTAAAATATTTATCTTAAGATTTATTCTTAAATACATAACTTTCATATTAATAAAAACAAGATAAGGTTAGAAACCATATTAAGATATTGAATAATTTTTTTGAAATTAAAAAATAAGCAACAAAGAATTTAGAAATTTTATAAAAATACCTTATTCCCTCTATAAAATTTAGATTCCCTCCTAAATTAATAATCCCAAAATTTATTCCCTCCTTCTAGCCCTAATCCCAAATTTGACGTCCCTATCCCTACGTACGTACATTCTGTTCCTTGGTTCGAGACCACAATTGACGCCTAGGTTCTCGACCACCATCAATGCCTTGTTCTCGACCACCGTTGCTGTCTTCACCCTCCCGAGACTCTACCGTCGAGTGTTGCAAGTTGGTACCAGAGGATTTCTCGAACCACAACCACTACCGTCACCCTGGTTCGCGATCGAACTCCAGAAGCAGCCATCGAGTTCCCGCAAATCACTATCGACTCTAATTCATTTGGTTCACTTGTAAGACTTCTTTTTTTATTTGAAGCATTGTTGTGATTTTTTGAATCAAATGATCGATTCCCCCATATTGGTTAACTGTTCTTGAAGCACTCATGTTCCTTGAAGCACTGTTCCATGATTTTTATTTGAAGATTGACTCACTTTTAGGAGAAACATTGTGATTTGATTACACAACAGATAGAATTTTGTTAATTCTTGTGAAGATTGGCTCACTTTGGGTTGACAGTGTGAGATTATGAGAATCCTTGAGCTCTCCTTGATATCCATCGAGATATATATACAAGAGATGGAGATAACCTTCCAAACAAACTATGATAACAAATAGGAAGGATATATCTCCTAATATAAAGGATTTACAAGATATACAATATAATTACAAGATATAGTTACTAATAGTCCCCCGCAGTTGGATCGTGTGCTTGTCGAACGTTCAAACTGGACCTGAAAGATTCAAATAAGTTCCGTGGAAGGCCTTTGGTAAAGATGTCTGCATATTGATAGGCGGCCGGGACATGGAGAACACGAATATCACCAACTCGAACTTTTTCTCGATCGAAATGAATGTCCATTTCCACATATTTTGTCCTCTGATGTTGTACTGGATTGCCTGACAAGTACACCGCAGAGATGTTATCACAGTAGACCAAAGTGGAGCGACGAAGTGGCACGTGTAACTCGGGGAGGAGATTGTGAATCCAACTAGTTTCAGCGACAGCATTAGCAACGCCTCTGTATTCAACCTCAGCACTGGATCTGGATATAGTATGTTATCGTTTGGAGGACCAAGATACCAGATTATCGCCAAGGAAAACGCAGTAACCCGAAGTAGACGTGCGAGAATCAGGGCAACCTCCCCAGTCCGCATCCGATTAAGCCGTGAGAGTAAGCTGGGGAGATGGCCGAATGAGGAGGCCATAGTTGATAGTTCCTTTTATGTACCTGAGTATGCGCTTCATGAAATTAAAATGAGATTCTGTGGGAGCATGCATGAAGAGGCAGATTTGTTGAACTGCATAGGTAATGTCTGGCCGTGTAAAGGTAAGATACTGAAGAGCACCAGCTAATCGCCTGTAAAGAGTGCCATCAGATAATGGAGTACCGTTAGTAGCGCTTAGTTTGGAGGCGGTGTCAACTGCAGTGGTGCTCGGGTTACAATTGCTCATAGAAGCCCTTTTCAAGATTTCCCGAGCATATCGTGCCTGAGATAAGAAGAGACCCTGCATGTCACGAGTTACAGAGATCCCAAGAAAATGGTGAAGGGACCCGAGATCGGTCATTGCAAATTCACTGGACAAGGTGCTAATTATAGACTTTAAGAAACCTTGATCAGAAGCGGTTAGCACAATATCATCAACATAAACTAAAAGATAAGCTGTGTGTTGCCCCTTGCGATGAATAAACAGTGAGTTATCACACACACTACTTTTAAAACCATTGGCAATAATAAACGTGGCGAAACGGTGGTACCAAGCGCGTGGTGCCTGTTTCAGACCATATAAAGATTTACGTAGGCGACACACATGATGTTGATGTGTGGAATCAGTGAACCCGGGTGGTTGATGCATATATACCGTTTCGTGTAAATCACCATGCAAGAATGCATTTTTAACATCAAGTTGGTGTATTGGCCAAGCACGTGAAACTGCTAAACTTAAAACCGTCCGTATTGTGATAGGTTTAACAACGGGGCTAAATGTTTCGTCACAATCAATACCAACCGTTTGTGATTTCCCATTGACCACGAGGCGAGCTTTATATCGTTGTAGGCTCCCATCGGCATGATATTTGTGGCGAAAAAGCCACATACATCGTATAACTGGCCGATCAGACGGGCGAGGGACCAACTCCCACGTATTATTTTCTTTTAATGCATTATATTCATTTTTCATGGCAGCAACCCAATTCGGATCCGAGAGGGCTTTGGTGTAGGATGTAGGGACGGGGGAGATGGAGGGTGAGGCTTGAGTGTGAAGGTTAAGTTTTTGAATGGGTTTAAAAATACCGTGTTGGGAGCGGGTGGCCATGGGATGACTAGGGGCTGGTGGTGGCGGTGGTGGAGTAGGATGTGGTGGTGGGGTGGCGGGTGGTGGGGGAGACGGCTGTGGAGGGGGCGATGGGGGTGATGTAGGTGGAGGGTTGAGTGGTTTTGGTGTGGTGGTGGTGGGGGAGATGTGTGGTAAAACCGAGGGGGTAAGGGAATCATCGGGATCAAGGAAGTCATAGGTGGTCGGTGGAAGAGAGTCGGCAAAGGGGAAGGATGACTCGTCAAAGGTGACGTGGTGGGATAGCAAGACCTTGCCACTTGAAGGGTCATAACATCGGTACCCCCGAAATTCGGAAAGGTAACCAAGAAACACACATCGTGTAGAGCGGGTGTCAAGTTTGTGGTTTTGGGTGGAAGAGGTGTTAGGGTAGCAGGAGCATCCGAATACTCGTAGAAGATTATAGGTGGGGTGACAGAGGTAGAGTGCGAAGGTGGGGGTGAAAAGGTTGAGAGTTTTGGTGGGTAGGATGTTATGAAGATATGTGGCGGTATGGAGGGCCTCGACCCACAAGGTAGGTGGTAGGTGTGCATGGGCTAGGAGGGCTCGAATAATGTCGTTTAAATGACAGATCATGCGCTTGGCTTTGCCATTTTGCTGAGAGGTTTGTGGACATGAAAAACGAAAGGTTAGGCCATGACGAGAGGCAAATGTTTTGAATTCGTTGTTATCGAATTCGCCACCTAAGTCGCATTGGAACGTTTTTATTTTCCGATTAAATTGAGTTTGGATGAGGGAGTGAAATTTGTTGAAATTGGTGAATGTGTCTGATTTATATTTAAGCGGGTAAACCCAAACATATTGTGTATGATTATCAATGAACACCATATAGTATTTAAAGTCGGATTTACTAACAAGAGGAGATGTCCACAAATCACAATGCACAATATCAAAAGGTGCAAAAGAAATAGATGTAGAGTCTAAAAACGGTAAACGAGTATGCTTAGAAATCTGACAAGAGTGACAAATAGAAGACATCTTGTTTTTATTACATGAAATAAAAGAACGAGTACGAAGAAAATCTAAGATAGCATTGCCGGGGTGGCCGAGGCGGTGGTGCCACACATCCAGTGGAGAGCTTGTGAGGAGGGCGGAAGGTAGTGTGGAAGGTGTGGTGAGCGGGTAAAGGTCCCCGGTAATATTGTGGCGTGAAAGTATCTTCCCAGTTGTCAGTTCCTTCACAGAAAAACCACAAGAGTCAAATTCGATGGAGACATTATTGTCACGAGTAAATTGGCGAACGGAAAGCAAGTTTTTAATGATGTGAGGGGTATAGCAAATATTATTAAGGGAATAGGTATGGGTGGGTGTTTTGTGAAGGGTGTTCCCGGATCCTAATACGGGAATGCGATTTCCATTACGAACAAATATAAATTTATTAAAAGAATTAATAGAGGGAGTAGATATCTTACCCGGTTCGGCAGTTAGGTGCGATGAAGCTCCCGAGTCCATGTACCAAGAGGAATCCGATGGTGTAAGGTGCATGGCCTGAAACGCGTGGTGTAGCTCGGTTGGATTCAGCGCATCATAGGCTTGGGCTGGGTCTGCTTCGGGCTGTTGGGCCTGATCAACAGCGACATGGGCCGCCGGGTTTTGCGCCTGGATGGGTGGAGCATGCTGCGGTATTGGGCCGGGCTATGTAGTTGGCCAAGGAGAAGGTGGGGCTGTCGGATACGGACACGGAGGCGGAGCCCACCAAGCCCAAGGAGGGTATGCCGGTCCATTAAAGCGTTGAGGGGTTGTTGATGACGGCGAACCACGACCACGGCCGGAGCCTCGTCCCCCGCCGCGACCACGGCCCGAAGGAGCACCGCGACCACGTCCTCGACCACGAGGGTGACGATATGGCTGCTGGTCATTGGGAAAAGCGGATGGGGTAACCATTACACTTGATGGATTAAGGGATTGACGAGCCGACTGCCGTTGTTGTTCCAATTGCAGCATACTCCTAGCGGTGTCCCAAGAGGAAAGGGTGTGGTTGATGAAGGAGGCGACGATGTCATACTCCGGTGGCAAACCACGAACAAGTTCAAGGACAAGACGCTTTTCAGGGACGGGGTTGTCCACATCGGCTAATTGAGTGGCCAGATCCTTCAATCGTTAACAATAGTCATCAAGGGAAGAAGCCGATTGAAGAGTAAGGTTGTTGAACTCATGTTCAAGGCTCGCTGCACGGGAGCCTTTGTTGTTGGTGAAGATGTGTTGGACACCAATCCAAGCTTGATATGCCGTGATGTTATCCTCCAAAACACGAACCAATAGGTCGTTGGATAGAGTGCCATATATCCATTGAAGGCAATGGCGTCAATCTCGAGCCAAGAATCATAGGAGTCGGAATCAGCGGCTGGGGATGGCGTACCATCGATATGATCAAGAACTTTGTACCCCCTTGCATGAAGCTTGAAAAGTTTCACCCAAGAATTGTACGTGACCTTAACGCCATCGAGAACACGGATCTTGTGTTGGATATTAGTGACGGTATAGACCGGGTGTAGAGAAGGCTTTGGGGAAGGGGGTGTATCCGCCATGAGGATGAGGATGCCGTAGCACCGATCGCCGGAATTAAAGTGGAAGACGGAAAAAAAACACGGCTCTTGATACCATGTGAGATTATGAGAATCCTTGAGCTCTCCTTGATATCCATCGAGATATATATACAAGAGATGGAGATAACCTTCCAAACAAACTATGATAACAAATAGGAAGGATATATCTCCTAATATAAAGGATTTACAAGATATACAATATAATTACAAGATACAGTTACTAATAGACAGTTCCTTGTGATTTCTTGAAGCAAAAGATTGCTTCCCCCATATTGGTTAACTGTTCTTGAAGCATTCATGTTCCTTGAAGCACTGTTCCATGATTTTTATTTGAAGATTGACTCACTTTTAGGAGCAACATTGTGATTTGATTACACAACAGATAGCAATTTGTTAATTGTTGTGAAGATTGACTCACTTAGAATTTTGTTAATTGTTGTGAAGATTGACTCACTTTGGGTTAAGGGTTCATTGTTGTGATTTCTTGAAGCAATATTTATTAAAAACATATTTGAAGTAACCAAGCAATAATATTTAAGATTAACAAAATGCATGAAATATAATGAATATAAAACAAAGCAACAATGTTTGTAGGTTTCATGTTGGAACAAATGAGAAATTGAGAAACTGAAATGATCTACTTTGAAGTGTAAGTGCAAAATCAAGTATATAATAAGAAAATAATAAATGGTTGCTCTTTATATTTGTGGTTGAAAAGCTTTTGCAAATGAACTTAAATAGTTAAATCAAAACTTGAAGAATTTGGAATAACCCCTAGGCCCTAGAACTAAGAATGTTTGTACATTTATTTAACTCCATTTTCATTGAGCAAGACACTCTCATACCATTACAATGTGGGTCAAAGATTCTTAAATAAATACATGACATGAAAGAATACCATATACTTATACATAAAAAACCAAACGCAAATATAAATTAAAAATTAAAACCCAACTTTCAAAATTCCATATCTTAAAAGTTCTTTCCTGGCAGATGTTTGGTTGGGACTTTTTTTTGTTTAGTAGTTGCAGGAGCAAAAGTTAGTGTTACAGGAGTAGCTCCGAATAACAACCAACAACTCTGTCTTTTTTCCTACATTAGTTTCATTACCAGTTTGTATAAAATAACTAAGTAAGCATGAACAAACCTCTAAAAACATATGAGACAACATCATAAACCCAACAATGAAACATCAAAATAAGATGAGAAAGTGAAAGAAAAGAAGGCCTCGAATGACTTGGGATATTTGTACATTGCAAAATCTAAACTAATTATATATAATAGCAAATACACAGGGGAATTTGTACCAAGTATTTACCTGCTTGGTGTTGAAGAAGAAGGCCTCGAATGACTTGGGTCTGCTCAAAAGTCGTCTCTTGATTGGGTCTGCTCAAAAGCATACATAAGATTAGTCTTTGAAGATTACTATATATAACAATGGCCTCAATAAAACAGTACATCATAACATAGATAAGATATATAGTTCTTGGTTGGTGTCATCTAGATATACAAATTGCCTTTTGAGCCTTAAACCAGTTATTATTTAAATATAAACATAAAAAACAGAACTAGCATAGTGATATAATAGATAATTTAGTCCTTCACAGCAGACTACACAAGATAACTAAATACTTTCCTAATAGTTATTAAGAGAATTCAACAAAATGATTAGGTAACAATTGTCTTTGTAGCCAAATGAATGATCCTAAATGGGTATTTAATTATTTTATTCGTAATAAGTAAAATATACATTCGAACTCCTAATATTTCATAGAGTATTGGAGAAGCTTGCAATAAGGTATTATAATAATAAGGTTCATTAATAATATTGACTTAAAACACTACTTGTTTGAGATTAAACATTATTTTTCCAACATGTAATCCGATAACCTTTTCTTTTAGTTGTGTTCATCCCTGCATTATAACTATTTAAGCAATATTATTGTGTTTTGTTTAGTATAATGTTCTATTAGGATCTTTGATTTACTATTATGATGTTGTCACAATTTTTGGTTTGCATAAGATTGACTTACATTTAGAAGCAACTCATAGTCACAAATTAAATATACCTATAATCCTCCATAGAGAGTTACAATTGAATTAACTGTTCTTGAATGAGATATTGCTGCACTATCTCGATTATTTCTTGGATTTCTTACCACTTTAATCTCTTTAAAAATCTTCGCGGTCATTATAACTATTTAACATTTTCTTTATTTTTGAATTCTTTCTCACACGCTAGTGTGTTGAATAATTATGTCAATGGAAGATGATAGAGGATGGATGTATAAGATGACAAATACCAGAGGATTTCTTTCCCTTGATTTTTGCCACAAATTAGACGAGTTCTTAGATTTTGCTTATTCAAAGGAGGCATTTGTTGATCGGAGACTTCTGTGTGGTGTCATAGAACTTTGTATCAAATGCCCTTGTTCTCTTTGCTGAAATACTCACTATAGAAGTAGGGAAGATGTTAGAACTCACGTGATGTCAAAAGGTTTCATGCCTAGTTATACAACGTGGTACAACCATGGTGAAACACTCAACCAATTCCATCATGTGGGGCAATCTTTGAATAATGTGGGAGATTATGATGATAGTATTGATGGTTGCACTCAGATGGTAATGGATTTAATAGGCCCTAATGATTTTAATTACCCAAGTTTCAATATTTGGGAAGAAGATGAACCGAATCCAAATGCTAAGGGATTTTATGACATGTTACAAGATGCTGATGAACCTTTATATGTTGGATTTCAAAAATGGTCAAAACTAGAAGCTTCATCGAGACTCTTAAGCTGGAAGTCTGAATGTAATGTACCCGAGACGACATATAATAAAATACTTCCCATCTTTAAAGATATGCTACCTGATGATGAAAAATTGGTTGGGAATTGCTATGAGACACAAAGACTCTAAAGAAACTTCGTCTACCAAAAATTAAGATTCACGCTTGCAAAAACCATTGCATGTTGTTCTATAAGGAACATGATGGTTTGAGCAACTGTTCCGTGTGCGGTGAATCTCGTTACAAGAATGGTGGACGAGGAATCCCTAACTTGGTCTTGACGTACATGCCGATTGCACCAAGACTTCAAAGGCTATTCATGTCTAAAAAAACAGCTAAAGAGATGAGTTGGCACTTTGATCATCAAACTCAACCAAGTATGATGGTACATCCAAGTGGTGGAGTTGCATGGAAGCATTTTGACTCAATCCATACAAACTTTGCAAGTGAAATCCGTAATTTTCGTCTTGGGTTATGCAACGATGGGTTTAACCCTAATAGCTCAAATTCAAATCCATATTCATTGTGGCCCGTTTTTCTCACTATTTATAATTTATATGTTAAACTTGCCTTAGTTATTCCTGGTAGAAAGAGTCCAGGTCAAAACATAGATGTGTTTCTTAGACCACTAATAGACGAGCTAAAAATACTATACAATGACGGTGTTCTTACTTTTGATGCTTATCGTAGGAATAATTTTCAAATGAGATGTGTGCTTTTATGGACAGTGAGTGACTTCCCTGCTTATGCAATGCTATCATGTTGGAGCACTCATGGACGGTTAGCTTGTGCGTATTGCATGGGAAGTACAAATTCGTTTCAATTACAAAATGGAGGGAAACCATGTTGGTTCAACTGTCGATTTCGGGGAGATCAAAATAGATTTATGGCTAATAAACGTGTCCAATCTTCTTCTGGACCTCGATAGTTAACAGGTGATCAAATTTGGGAGCAAGTCAGTCATTTGGAAACTGTTTATGAGGGTGTTCCATACAACAAAAAACGTAAGAAACATGTAGGTTTTGGGGAAAACAATAACCGGGTAAAAAGAAGCATCTTTTGGGAGTTGGCATATTGGCACGAATTGTTAATTCGACACAACCTTGATGTAATGCATATTGAGAAGAACGTGTTTGAGAATGTGTTTCACACCATCATGGACACTCCAAAGACAAAAGACAATATCAAATCTAGAGCAGATTTGGAATGGTACTGCAAACGGCCAGAGTTGCATATCTTGCATGCTGCAAACAATAAGGTTCTTAAACCAAAAGCAACATACACTTTGAGAAAACCACAAGTGCGTAAGGTATGTAAATGATTGAAGGCGGTGAGATTTCCGGATGGGTATGCTTCTAATATAGGTGGATGTGTAAACCAAGTCGATTATAACTTTTACAGTTTCAAAAGTCATGATTGTCATGTGTTTATGCAACGATTGCTTTCTATTGCATTAAGAGGGATGATACCAAATCAAATATGGGATGTAATAACTGAGTTATGCACATTCTTTCGTGTAATATGCTCAAACGTCTTACATGTGGATGACTTAGAAAAGTTTAAAATAAGTATTGTTGAAACTATTTGTAAACTTGAAAAAGTCTTCCCACCTTCATTTTTTGACTCGATGGAACACCTTGTCATACATTTGACTCAAGAAGCTATTATCGGTGGTCCGGTGCAATATAGGTGGATGTATTTGTATGAGAGGTAATTTCATTAACTTAAAAATTACATTACTTCATCCATAATTACTTACTTTTTATTGCTAATCTTTTTATCTTTCAAAAATTATTCACGAGGTTGGGCTCATTGAAAAGAACCATTAGAAACAAAGCAAGGGTTGAGGGGTCTATCGTTGAGTCCTATCTCGTAGATGAGTTTTCAACTTATTGTTCCCTCTATTATGAGCCAACCGTGGAAACACAATTGAATCGCGAGCCTTGAAATTTTGCTCCAGATATTCCTACTTCTTCTAAGATCGATTATCGATTAAGCATATTCAAAGTTCCATCTAGAAGAGTATTTGACAAAGGTGGAAAATGTATACCTCTCAATGAAGATGAAATGCACAAGATTCATACTTATATCTTGCTTAATTGTGAGGAGGTTCATTCATTCATAATAAAGTTTGATAACTGGGTCAGACGACATGAACCAAATGTTACACAAGAAACCCTTGATATCTATAGAGAGAGTCATTTTGCTCGTTGGTTTGAGAGAATTGTAAGTTTACGCGTTGATATATTCTTTAAAATTTGTTACCTACTAATCTAGTATCACTATAAAATGGAAAACATGTTCTCTTATCATTATAGATTATGCGAGGGTCCTTTGTTAACACAGAACACTTGAAAGATATAACACAATGGCCACTTCATTACGTACAATCGCATAAGGGCTATTTTATCAATGGTTATAAGTTCCACACACTAAAACACGACGAAGGAAAGGTTACACACAATAGTGGCATATGTGTAAAAGGCTCATGTTATAATGATAACGAGTTCGACTATTATCGATTGTTAGAAGAGATCCTTGAGGTTGAATATCATAGCAACTTAGGTTGCTGCATTGTTGTAGTATTCAAGTGTCATTGGTTTGATCCTATTAAAGGGGTAAGACTTGACCATAAACATAATTTAGTTGAAAAATATAAGTCCACCGGTTGTATCAACGACCCGTATATCCTAGCATCACAAGCAGTTCAGGTTTACTATGCTCCATATCCTTCAAATACAAAAGATTTAAAAGATTGGTGGGTTTTTGTTAAAACAAAGCCTAGGGGTATATATGAAATAGCAGAATGTGCTAGTGAAGTTGTTGAAGATGATAATGTGGATGGGGAACATTTCTTTCAAGAAAACGAAAGGTTTACCGGTACAACCAATATAGATGTGGATGTTGATCCTGTAGCTCTTGTCTCACAAGGTGAAATTTAGGAAGTTTGTAGAGTAATAAACGAGTACAATATAGAAATCAAGATGAGAGAATATGTAGAAACACCTTTAAGTGTGTGTATTATATTTCAATATATGTCAAAGGTTACATTGATAGAAGGCTAAAGATACTATTTTATACTAAGTACAAAATTAACCATAAAAACACTAAATTGTATCTAGACAATAAATGTTAGAACTATATTTGTGTTTATGGTCTAGTTACAATTTAGTGTTTTTATGGTTTACATTGTACTTAGTATAAATAGTATCTTAGCCTTCTATCAATGTAACCTTTGACATATTATTGAAATAGAAAACACACACTTAAAGGTGTTTCTACATATTCTCTCTACTTGATTCTATCGTGTACTCGTTATTTGTTCTACAATTGGTATCAGAGCCTAATATTTGCTATGATAAGGTTCTTGATTGAATAATTCGAGAGAAAACAGCAACAATTCGAAGCAATTGTCGGATTTGAAGGTATTTGGTTGACTTTTGGCAAATTCTGATTTCTATCAATTCGACAATGAAAATGGAGGATTAGTAGCCTATTAGATTCGCAATCAACATTGGAGTAAGTCTGTGTAAGTCCGCGATTGATTATTACAACAGTTTGTATTGAATTGAAATTTTTGTATTTTTCGGTTTTGAGAAAAATTTGATCGAAAATGTGTTCTAGAGGTTAATTTTGGCTGTAAAGTTGATTTTAAACTGTAATTCGCTTGTCTACGATCCTTGTGGAAGAAGAAATTCACGAGTTTGATCAAAATTCAAAGGAATTTGAAGATTTGAAGTTGGCGGTTTCAACTGTTGAGGAACTATCGGATTTACACTCAAGGACAATCGGATTTTACAAATCCGAAGATTTCTATTGGATTTCGATACTTTTCTAAGTGTCGGATTTTGCCATTCGAATTTGGTGTTGCAGATTTTGGGTTTACAAAGGATTAGGTTGCGGATTTGGAGCTTGTTTGGTATAAGCTACTATCGGATTACGAGGATTGGTTGCATTCGGATTTGATAACTCGGATTTGAGTATCGGATTTAAGTTCCGGATTAACATCAAACGGATTTCCAACTATCGGAATTTGGAAGTCTCGGATTTGCACAATCAAATTTCCATTTTATCGGATTTTAGGTCTCGGATTTGATTACTCAAGGATTTTCAAAAGCAATCGGATTTCCACAAAATCGGATTTGAATCAATCAGATTTCTCAATTCTCTCGGATTTCAAAACATCGGATTTTGAAGTTCACGGATTCCTACAATCGGAATTTGATTCAATCGGAATTCATTGGACTTTTGATTACTCTGATTTTCAATTGGATTTCCAACTTGGATTGTCAAACAATCAGATTTCCAATTGTTACAGATTTCAAATCATCGGATTTGAAGAATCGGATTTACAATTCTCGGATTTCAGAGAGTTAGTGAGTATCGGATTTGTGGTACAAGTTGCAATCGGATTCTTCAATTAAATATCTTAAAGAGAAAAGATCCTAAATCAAGAATGAGTATATATAGTGAAACCCTTTCGTTCGGTTCAGACACGAAGTCACCTGTATTGTACAGAGGAGAGTACCATGTATGGAAAGGTCGTTTCATGGATTTTATAGACAACAACGAGCAATATGGTGAGGAGATGAAGAAAAGTATACTAGAAGGAAACGGTGTCTTCAGAATTGATCAAGAAGCAAACCCTCACCATAATCCACCCTTTGATGAAATCCACCGGGGAAAGCTTCCATCTGAGTTTACAGCTGAGGAAAAGCACAGAGCCACAGCAGATCATAAAGAAAAATACTATCTAAAACATGGTCTTTCTTCAGAATTTTACATTAAAGTGAATGGCTTGAACACTGCTAAGGAGATATGGGACGATATAAAGAGCCAGATGGAAGGCACTGAGTCTGGGGTCTGGATCAAGGAGACTACACTGGTTAACTCATTTGATCATTTCAAAGCTAGAGATGGGGAAGCACTTATTGAAACTTACAGTCACTACTGTAAATTGCTTAATGACCTTAGAAACCAGAAGCTTGATGATTACTCCAATCTCACAAAGAATACAAGGTTTCTAAACTCTCTAGGGACTGAATGGAGATCCCAAGTGGCCATCTACAGATAGAGGAGTCAAAAGAACCTCAACAAAGTTACTCACCATATGATTTTTGAGGAACTAAACCAATATCAGGATGATGTTGGTCTGGGGACGCAAAAAGAAACTGTAGATCCACTTGCCCTGGTGGTTAATGAGAAAAGGGTAAAGAGCTCAACAAAATCTGTCAAGATGAAACCAGTTAAAGAGACAGAATCTTCAGATTCGGAGGAAGAGAGTGTGGTTGACAATGAGAAAATCATGGAGGCTATGGCCTATTTCACTAACATGATGCAAAACAAGTTTCTGAAGAACAAAACGAACAACAGGCAAAGGTTCACTTCTGGTTCTAGAAGAAGAGATGACCAATTCCAAAAGAAGGATGGTTAGAGATTGGAAAGGAGGTATGAAAGAAAAGTGGAAATTGCCCAGGAACACAAATGCTACAACTGTGGTGGAACTGGGTATTTCATTAAAGATTGCAAAAAGCCCAAGGTTAAGGACTCTGAATACTACAAGACAAAACTCAACCTCATCAAGCAGAGAAACAGTGGGAGGGCATTACTTGCTGAAGAGGATCAATTCTTATCTGACACTGACAACAGTGATGAAGATCCCAATGTCCACGCCCAGTTTGTTTTAATGGCTGAGGTAGAGGATTGTGAGTTCGAGGAAACCGATGGGGAAAGTGAAGATGAAACAGTGGAAAATGACTCTGGATTTATGGCCAGATTTGATGAGTCAGACATGGAAAGTGAGTATGAAGAAGAAGAAGAGATTGAAGCTGAGGTTGCTACTGAAGGCACCAACCCTTGCTGATCACCAAGAGAATGGAGAGAAGGTATTGACCGATGACTCTGAATTTCCTAGTGAGTATATACTAACTGTTATGCAACAGGTGGAGCTCTTAAATTCACAGAATCAATCACTCACAAACAAGAACCAGAAGCTGCATGAAAAGAATTTAAGTCTAAAAATGGAACAAGCAACAAAGAGTGAAGTCGAACTAACAAATCAATCTTCAAAAATTGGACAACTTCAACAAGAAATAACAGACAAAGAAAATGCACTCAACAAGTTACTAAAAGAAACAGAATTAAAATTGCATGACTTGAACGCAGCAAAATTGTCTGCAGAGATAAATCTTAATTTAATAATGAAGGAGAAAAAGAACCTCGACGAAAAAGCTCAACTTCTTGAGGAAAGAGTTAAAAAGCAAGTCACTACTCATCAAAGTATTTTTAAAAACCTTGAACCAAACGTGAAGAATAGATATAAATGTTTAGGGTATGACGAAAACAACTTTTTCACAAAGATTAATTGCACACAACTGTACCAATTAGAAAGAATGAATCAAAGTTAGACTTCCAATATGGTTTTTGTGGGAGAGGAAGAAATCAAACACGAAGAAGAACTCAAAATAAAAACAACAAAGAAAATACAAAACTCAATTAATTATGATGAACTAAACGCGTCATACGCAGATGGTGAAAAGAGTGGTGGTTGTTCTTCAGATGAATGCTTCATTCCTATACCACCTGAGGTGAAGAAAGTTGTTGAAGAAGGAAACAATGGAACTACAAGAGTGTATATTCCACATATGGAACTGCAGAGAAGACAGGAATTGCTTGAGGTAGCATGCATCAATTAGAAAATTCAATTTGAAGTGAAAAATTGTGTCCTAAAAGAAACAATCTTCAATCTTAACAAGAAGTTAAATTCCGCTACATCTGAAATTAAGATTGAAATAAGTGAAGAAAAAGTTATGATATTTCACAATACCTAATTCCATAATCTATTTCAAATGGAATTGAACGAAGAATGCTTGAAGAGAATGTGGAACGCTTGCTAACTGAATTGGACAGGTATCTGGATATTGTGTATCCACAGTGTCCGAAGGCTTGCACAGAGTTCATGTCACATAAATGCAATCAATTTTGTGATCCCAACAGTGTGACAGAGAAAGGATCATCGTCGAAAACAAAGCAAATTCCTAAAATGCCAAAAATCAAAAAATAATCAACTGTGCATGATTCAAAGACTGTCAAACCACTTCATGTCTCTAACAAAACTTCTTTTTCTGAAATAAAATTAGATCAGTTAAAAGGGAAAGAAGTTTCAAGCAAAAGAGTGAAGAAAGCAATTACCAAAGCTGTGAAGAATAGAGAGACGACAAAGGCTCAAATGAAGTGGATTCCAAAGGAAGATCTGAAAGAAAAAGAGAAAAAGAAAGTGCATGTAATCAATTCTGTTTCCAAGAACAAAGTTAAACCGTTTTGTAACATTCATAAATCATACTGCAATAAGAATTGTGAGTCACTTTTTTCTTGGAAAATCAAAACTGAAAACTCAAAAGCAAAAATAACTGATAACAAGATAAGTTGTGTTGGAGTTGGTTGTCCTGAAGGACATTGTGAGTTCAAGTGTGAGTATCATCAAAATGGAATGAAAAGAGGATTAAAATCGAACAGAAACTGGAAGAATCCCAATGACGATAAAATTCTGTTTTGGTTTGTAAACAAGAATGGATTCATCATTCACCAATGGATTCACAAACATCAAAGAGGTGGATTGTTAAAAAGGTATTCTAACAGAAAGATACCAGTCCGGCCAGGACAGTGGAGAGAACATCTGAATATAATGAATGAAAATAAAAAAAACTACACCAACTCCATCAAATCATAACAAATTCACGTCTTTCAAACCATTTCAACAGAAAGCTGCTTCATATTCATCGATTATACCAAATTCAACGAAGAATAAAAAACAAATGATGAATACAAATTTGTCATATCAACCAAAAGTGAAAAGCATGAATGTTGAGAAAGTCAAGCAATTTTCACCAGTGGTCAAATCAACTCAGTCACAGAATAAAAGAAAATCTTCAGCTGAGAAATGGATAATAAGGAAAGAGGTTAACAAAGAAAGTTTGAATCTTGTTAAAACATCTGAAGCATCTAACACAAAAGATCAAACTAGTTTCTTTTCCATGTGCAGAAAGATCATCTTTGGTACATGCACTCGGGCTGCACAAAACATATGACGGGGAACAAAGGTTGTCTCAAACACTTTGTGAGCAAGTACACATGAAATGTAAAGTTTGGGAATGACCAAGTTTCACCGATTCTAGGCCATGGGGTAATAGAAACACGTAATCTGAAGATAGAAAAGGTGTCCTATGTGGAAGGCTTAGGCCACAATCTGTTTAACATAGGACAATTCTATGATAAAGGAATGGAGGTCGTCTTCAAGAAAAGCTCATGTTCTTTAAGAACAGAAGATGGAGCAGAAATTTTGGGTGGCAATAGAATGACTTGTCTGAGAAATGTTCTGGCGCACTAGTATGCCTGCTGTCAAAAGCATCATCAGATCTAAACTGGTCATGGCATCGCAAGTTGTCGCATTTAAATTTCAAAAATATAAACACGCTCGTGAATGGTAATTTGGTTTGAGGTTTACCGAAGCTCAAATTTGAAAAAGATCATTTGTGTAAGGACTACGATGCGGGGAAAATGAAGAGAGTTCCACATAAAGTGAGTCAGATATCTTCAACTACCACACCTTTACAGCTGATCCATATGGACCTCTGCGGACCAATGAAAGTCAAGTCCAGAAACGCAAAGAGATATATTCTGGTGATAGTGGATGATTATTCTCGGTACACATGGGTCCGGTTTGTGAGTCACAAGAGTGAGGTACCACAACAAGTGATTCTATTTCTAAGGAAACACAAGACTCAGAACAGACAACCGGTGAAGAGTATTCGAACTGACAATGGGACAGAGTTCAAAAACAGAACATTAGATTCTTACTTGGACTCTGAGGGAATTACACATCAGTTTTCGGAAGCATATACTCGGGAGTAGAATAGAGTAGTTGAAAGGAAAAATAGAACATTGGTTGAAGCTGCCAGCCAGAACAATGTTACAATACTCGAAGCTACCACCATCCTACTAGGCTGAAGCCGTGAATACTGCATGCTACACCCCAAACAAATCCCTAATAAATCGTCGCTTTAATAAAACTCCATACAACTTATGTTATGGAGTATACCTAATATCAAATACTTTCATGTATTTGGTAATAGGTGCTTTGTGCTAAATGAATCGAACAAACTGTCAAAGTTTGATTTGAAAGCTGACGAAAGAGTCTTTTTAGGTTACTCAATGGATAAAAAGGCTTTTAGAATTCTAAATCGGAGAACTAACATGATTGTCGAAAGCATGAATGTTACATTTGATGATTTAGTCAATTTAAATTCCTTAACGAGTAAACCTAGCTCATCTAAACATTTAATTTTTACAAATAACAAAACAGATGAGTCATTCACACATGCAGAAGATATAAGCTTGGATTTTATGTTTGATTTCTTTAAAAAGAATGATAACACATCAATTGTATTGTAGGATATTCAGCAAGAGTCTATGTCAATAACTGAGCCACCTAGTGTATCTACAGTTCAACAGACTACAAATTCTGATAACTCGGAGTTTGAAGCTATAAATATCCCTGCAACCGAACAAAGTCCAAGATATGATCAATCAGCAGAAGATATTAATTCAAACGACCTTCAAAATCTTAATGACTACATTCAGGTTCAATCCCCCGAACTTGTTTGGCTGAAGAGTCATCCGGAGACACAAATCATAGGAAGTTTAAACTCCGGTCTTCAAACTAGATCTGCCACAGCTAATATATGCCAACACTCAAGATTTTTAAGCATGGTCGAACCCACACAAGTG
This sequence comes from Dittrichia graveolens, assembly GCA_038502395.1. NCBI lineage: Eukaryota > Viridiplantae > Streptophyta > Magnoliopsida > Asterales > Asteraceae > Dittrichia > Dittrichia graveolens. Next base: position 26,024,467 of record JARJIL010000007.1, read on the forward strand.
TCGGAAGCTCTAGCTGATCCTGATTGGATTATAGCTATGCAAGAAGAGCTAAACCAGTTTGACCGACTCAAAGTCAGGAGACTAGTTCCGCGACCTGAAGGCAAATCTATTGTCAAAACGAAGTGGGTGTTTAAGAACAAAAAGGATTCTGATGGTGTGGTGGTTAGGAATAAAGCTAGGCTAGTGGCTAAGGGGTATAATCATCAGGAAGGGATTGATTATTACGAGACCTTCGCCCATATAGCAAGGATAGAAGCAATTCGACTTTTCCTAGCCTATGCCTCCTACAAAAACTTCACGGTGTATCAAATGGATGTAAAGACTACCTTCCTCAATGGCAAACTTAAAGAGGAAGTGTGTGTCAGTCAACCTGAAGGTTTCGTAGACCCTAAAAGACCCAATGACGTCTACATTCTGGACAAAGTTCTATATGGTTTATAACAATCCCCGAGAGCTTGGTACAATGAGCTGTCAGAGCATCTGCTAAACGAAGGATACGTCAAAGGGAAAACGGATACCACACTGTTTAAAAAGGAAATTGGAAATGATTATGTATTGGTACAAATATATGTTGATGACATAATATTTGGCTCTACAAACCCTAAGTATGGCAATGAATTTTCAAACACTATGAAAAAGAGATTTGAAATGAGCATGATGGGGAAAGTTAATTTTTTCCTTGGATTGCAAATTAAACAATTTAGCCATGGAATTTTTATAAATCAAGCTAAGTATATCAAAGATCTGTTAAAGAGATTTGATATGAATGGCTGTTCATCAATAACAACACCCATGGCTTCTCGAACCAAACTATTTGTTGATCCGGAAGGAAAAGCAGTAGATTTGAAAACATATAGAGGGATGATAGGTTCATTGCTATATTTAACAACTAATAGGCCGGATATTATGTATTCTACATGCCTTTATGCCAGATTCCAAGCAAATCCTAAAGAATCTCATCTTCTGGCGGTAAAACGCATATTTAGATATCTTAAGGGTACCCCAGATCTAGGTTTGTGGTATTCTAGGGATTCAGGGTTTGAGCTAATTTCCTATTCTGGTGCAGATTATACCGGTTGCATGCTAGACCGAAAGAGCACATCTGGGAGTGCACACTTTTTGGGAGACAAACTGGTCTGCTGGGGATCCAAGAAGCAGAATTGTGTTTCATCATCAACGGCCGAAGCAGAGTACATTGTTGTTGCTAGCTTTTGTTCACAATGCCTTTGGATTCGGACTCAGCTCTCCGACTTTGGTCTGGTATATAACAAAATCCCTTTAATGTGTGACTCTCAAAGTGCCATTGCAATTACATGGAATCCGGTACATCACTCAAAAACGAAACATATAGACATCACATACCACTTTATTAAAAACTATGCTGAAAAAGGTTTAATAGAATTAAAATACGTTCAAACAGATAATCAACTTGCTGATATTTACACCAAAGCGTTAGATGAATCTCGTTTTAATACTTTAGTGTCAAGATTAGGAATGTTGAATTTGACAGTTTAACATAACATTCTAAATCAACACATCTTACATGGTATGTGCTAGTTGTGCACGTTAAATTCAGTCAAAGGACAAACAAATCAAATACAAGTTATGAATTACTGAGGGTTCATACTTGTTGGGGGAGAAAATAAATCAGGTTTTGTATATATTAAATGAAAAATCAAAAACATTTACAAAACAAACAAAATTCAAAAATATTTTTTTCTTCATCTCAAATTGTTGTACATCCGTGCATGATTTGAGGGGGAGTTTTATTTTTGTTTTTGAATTAAATTTGTCAAATTTTGAAAATTTCATCTTCATAATTAAAGAATTATTTTTAAAGATGAAATGTGAAGTTTAGGGGGAGTGGAATGATTTGAAAAATCAAAATTTTAATGATAAGTGTTAAAAATCCGCAAAAGTTGTCGGATTAAGTCAAAATCCGCTACTTTTATCAGATTCCGATACTTCTATTGGATTTTGACAAAACCGAGTGTTTTATCGGTTTTTGTGGGTTTGGGATTTCTTGTGGATCGGTTTTTACCCATTCGGATTTCATGGGTCGGATTTCCTTATAAAAGGAAAAATCCAACTCTATTATCGGTTTTCCAAACCTTTCAAAGAATCCGAGTGTTCAAAGAATTCAAGATTTTCAAAGTGTTTGTTTGTGCGAATAATTTACAGATCCTTGATCGCATTTGATTCCTGATTCAAAGGTATAATTCTTTTTTGATTTCATCAAAATTTATATGATTTTTAATCAAATTTTTTGACTGAAAAACCCTCAAACCGTTCGATGTTCAAATCTTTGAAATCAAGTGTGTTGTTAACATTGTGTTAGACTAAATATTGTGTTCATTATATTAGTTTGGTTATGTTTGCCATTTGTCATTGTAGAGGGTAGATTTAGTAAATACCTTATGGGTATATATACTTGTCTACCTACTACAAATCAATTGAGCATTCCATTATTCTGAAATAGTGTGTGTGTGAATTCTCTATTCTCTCTCATCAATTCATATATCATAATTGTGGATTTGCTCCAACATCATTGATCATCATTAAATATTGGGACAAACAAGTGGTATCAAAGCCAAGCTTGATAAAAGAAAGGCTCGTGATTGTCTATTAATCATCAAAGATAAGAATTCGAAGATTAAGGTTTGATTGTTCTCTATCTTTAATTTGAAGCTGTTAAGATTTGGATTTTTAAAGGTTTCTCGTAATTTGTTCTTACGACTTTTGCCTTTAAAATCCATTTTAAAACAAGTGGATAATTAAAATGGTTGATTATTATTTGAGATCAGAGATTTGCGAATCCAAAGGGATAAATTTCGAGGCAATTATTTAAAGGTTTCATGAATATTCAAATTTTATTGAAGAACACTTGAAGAAGTTGAAGAACAGTGAAGAAATATTATTTCGATCGAAAATTCTTCTGAAAAACAAATGAAAGAGGTTTGCTAGACAACTTTGAGTTTGTTAGTCACGCGCCTATACACTTCGAATTTGTTTGTTACAAACAAAATACATGAAAATCAGGAAACAATTTATTTGTGAACACTTCGAGCGCTTTTCTTTTAGCATCCACACTTCGAGCACCTTTATTTATCTCAAAAAGAATTCGAAGTCTGCTATAGAGAACACTTCGAGCGCCTGTTTTGTTTTTCCCAAGCACACTTCGAAGTCCATAATTAATTCCATACGAAGTCCACCAATTAAATCCACATGCTCCATTCGAAGTTGCCTATTTTTAATTGTATTCGAAGTCCATGTTCACTTCACACTTCGAGCTGATACATTTTTTTTATTCGAAGGCCCATAATTTCTTTTCAATTCAAAGTCCCATAACTTCCTTTTCACTTCGAAGACTAATAAAATCTGTTCACACTTCGAGCCACTAAACTCTTTCACACTACGAACCCATTAATTCCATGCACAATTCCATATTTAGCCACAATTCCTTGGAAGTTCCATATTTAAATTCCATTAATTCGAAGTCCTCCTTTTATTTTAGCCACAATTCGAAGTCCATATTGAAGGCCCAATAATTCCATGCAACAATTCGAAGCCCACATTGAAGTCCATGCAATTCGAAGCCCACATTGAAGTCCATGCAATTCGAAGCCATTAAATCATTACAATTCGAAGTCCTCTTTTTTATTTAGCTACCATTCGAAGTCCATCAACGCCTTGTACACGTCAAACTCCATGCACTCTAAACTCCATGCACAATTCAAAAGCCATTAAATCACATGGACAATTCAAAGTCTGAATTTCTTTAACCACTTTGAGCAGCATTAAATTCATTTCCATACGAAGCCCAATTAAAACCCACATGCTTCATTCGAAGTCCATGCACACTACAAGACTTCAAATTTTGAAATTTTGTAATCTTCGAAGTAGAAAATAAATTATTTTCTTTTGACACTACAAGACTTCGAGCTCCTCCACATTAATCATTCAAACTTCGAACAGATAATTGGTACACACTTCCAGCTACATATTAAATCCATGCACACTTCGAAGTCAATGTTTGAAATTTAGATTTCACTTCGAACACATTAACTTCCATGCACACTTCGAGCGGATAACTTCCATTCACACTTCGAACACAGTAAACCCATTCACACTTCGAGCGGTTTAACTCCATTTAATTCGAAGGCCACGTGTTCTTCGAGCACCTCTTTATTAATCATTCACTTCGAGATCATTTTTATTTTGCCATTCACTTCGAGCACCGAATTCTTCGAAATCTTTGTTTAATTTTTAACAAACCTTTAAATCAACATCGAAGTCTTTCATCTCGTTTGATCACTTCGAATTTTGAATACGAACACAATCACTTACTTCTCAATTTAACGATCATTTCATTTCAAGTGTGTGTTCATCTCTTGAAGCTTTCATCATAAATCTTGCTTACAACACTTGATTACAATCATGTTGCAAACCAAAGAAGAAGTAATTATAAATTTGGAGATTTGGGTAGAGTATGCCAACAAACAGAAAAGTAGGGCAGATGGTTTAGAAAAAGAAAATGCAAAACTTACCCTATGACTTTCTGAATTGACTGAGAAACTTCACATGTCAGAAAGCAAATTTCAAGAGTTTGAGATTGAAGAATGTGCCAAGAGAAGAAATCTTGAGCAACAACTTTTGGATATTCAAAACAAGTCATCTTTAGAAAGAATGAATCAATTTGAGTTTAAACTTCAGAAATTAGAGCAAGATTTACAAAATTGTGTAGAAGAAAAGGTCACGATATCTTCTGATTCTCAAAAAGTTCAAAAGTGTAAGTTTGCCAAAGGAAAGGAAATCAAGGTGGTTCCTGTAATAGTCCTTGCAGGTGAATCATCAAACAATCACATGCATTTAAACTGCAAATGCTCTAAGGATCATTACTCAAGTTCCAAATCATACACAAAGCAGTTCATAAACAGGGTCAAGCTTCGAAGAAAGCTTTGGAATGAAAGCAAAGATAATTTTGAAGAAATGAAAGAGAAAACTCTTCTTCAAAAGAATTGTGGTACACCTCATCATGCTGTTTATCCATTTGCACGTGTTAGTCAAACAAGATCATTCTCGAATACTAATATGAATGCACGTCTTCCCACCTTGCCAAAGCTTAAATATCCATGTGTGGTTCGCTCCGTCAAAAATCTCTTAACACTTTCTAAAGAGAAGATTTTCATAAAACCACCTTAGTTTTCAGTGGATGTTTATCATAAGAAGATATATGCTCGTAAGATCAAGGGGGAGCAAAGAAATGAAAAGATCTCAAGTCATGAATGAAGATTAAGAGCTTCATTCAAGGGGGAGTGTACTTTTCAGTTGAAGAATTACCAGGATGTTAAAAGTGAAGATTCCCTCAACAATCAAACTGCTCCTCGAAAGAAGACATTTTTCGTTTATCATGCTTTATCTGTATAACGAACACAAAGGGGGAGATTGTTAGACTAAATATTGTGTTCATTATATTAGTTTAGTTATATTTGTCATTTGTCATTGTAGAGGGTAGATTTAGTAAATACCTTATGGGTATATATACTTGTCTACCTACCACAAATCATTTGAGCATTTCATTATTCTGAAATAGTGTGTGTGTGAATTCTCTATTCTCTCTCATCAATTCATACATCATCATTGTGGATTTGCTCCAACATCATTGATCATCATTAAATATTGGGACAAACACATTTTTAGGCTCGGTTTTGGTTGTAGATTAGTGGGTTGTTTATCGGATTTCATGATCAATCGGATTTTGACAAATCCGATTCTTTGTTCAAACGGTGAAGTGTCGGATTTTAAAAGAAGCGGATTTCAAATTTAAAGGATTTCAAAGTTTGTCGGATTTCATGTAAATCCGAGAGTGTGTTGAATTTACCAAGTTTATCGGATTGTGATAAATTCGTGTGTTTGTCGGATTTCAAATATTTGACTTGTCGGATTTCAAATATTTGACTTGTCGGATTTTAATTAATTGATTCATCAGATTTTGGGATTTAAATGACTATCGGATTTTGAAGTTAACGAGTGTCGGTTTTTCAATTTCATCGGAATTTGAAGAATATGAGTGTCGGTTTTTCAATTTTATCGGATTTTGAAAAACATGACTGTCGGATTTTCGTATCTCTTGGATTTTGGAAGTAAATCATATCGGATTTTGAAACTTATCGGATTTTGGAAGTAACTCTTATCGGATTTTTAAAGATGTCGAATTTTGGAAGAAAAAGGGTGTCAGATTTTGCCTAAATCCTATGTGTCGGATTTCTAAGTGTCGGTTTTTGCCAACACTTAGGAATTTTCAAAAATTTTCAAATTTTCAAATTTTGTACTAACTGTTTTATTTCACAGATGGCTCAAATTCCTTCCAATACCCTTTACCCCCAAGCCAATTATCTTTCAAACCAACTCAATAACGCCTACTTCCTACCCGATGTAACCAAGATTGAATACCCGATAATCACCGAACTCATCACTTCTCATCCTCTAAACCATGTTTTCACTTTTAACCCTACCGAATCCATACCTCATGTTCTAGAGGTGTATGTTCAACAACTGTGGAGTTCTCTGTCTTTAACTGAAAGTGCAGAAGGTCTTCCAATACTTGTAGGCCAAATAGAACTAGTAGAGTTTGAAATGGGCCTTGAAAGTATCCCCAGAATTCTTAGACTACCCAAGCCAAACACTTACCCAACAAAATCTGATTTTGATCCCATCCCTACCGATAAACAAATTCTAGCCCATGTGATGGACCTCGGATGGAAGGGAGATGAACTAACTGGCATGTCTAAATTCATTCATTTAGGACTTGTTCCTCAGTGGCAAACTCTTTACGCAATAATCATGCGATGTTTGACCAGTGTGACAAAACGAATTGACGGTGCCAATGCCTTTGCATTGAAGGTGTTGGTTGGAATGGCTAAGCACTTACATTTTGACTATGCAGAGTTATTATTTATCGAAATAGCCAAGGTGGTCAGGGAGAAAGTAATGCCCGGAAAAAGACGAAATTTCTTACCATTTCCACGGTTTCTTTCAATGATAATTCAACGGGTGATGGCCATAGATACTGATATTTCGAGGCGGGATGATGAGCCACCGGTGCAAATACAAATGATGATTAAACTGTACAGAATCCCGGCGATGCCTGATATTCAACCGTTTGTGATGCCTATTGAATTGGTTCATTTGTTGGATCTTGAAAGTGCAGTGGTCCAGGAGTATGTGAGAGTTAATAACATTGTTCTTATGTATCGACAAGAGCCTATTGATCCTACCCCGAGGACGTTAGGATCCCCGAGCGTTGGTGAAATTAGGAGTCAATCTCCTATGGGAGAAGCTGACAAGGGAGATCAAAGTGAAAAAATAATTGAGAGCGGTGGAGAAGAAGGTGAAGGTGTAAGTGAGCTTAGAGAGGGAGTTGCTCCGGACACTTTTGAAAGTGAAACTAATTCGTTTCAAAAGCAAATTGAGAAAATGTTTTCAGATGAACAAATAGAGGAGGAGTTGGGTCCTGATGGTCATAGAGTACATCCTAGTTTACCTGAATATGACCAAATTATGGACTTTTCGGATGTTGATATGCAATTGTTGTATGATGATATTAGTGCGCTTAATTTAGATGAAGATGCTGAGAGGCAAAAATAAAGCGAGAGAGTGAGTGTTGTGAGAAAAGAATATGTGAGTGCTGAGATTCCCCCAGCCATTTCAAGGCGGGACACCACATCCACTGTCGGGTTTATACCTGGCATTGAAAAAGACTCTAGCTTCCCACCAGAGCATGCACAAACCCCTCCTAGCCACTCAGTATCCTCTCAACAGGATATTGTTTCACCTCACGGAGATCAAGCACATAATCTAACGGATCCTCATTTGGAGGAAACTGTTATTGAAACAAGTGGCATTCCTCTCCAAGCCACGCCTGTCGTTTCTGCGCACATCGATAACTATCAACAGATTGTTGATTTTCTTTCCAAACACAGGGACACACTTTAGGCAATAACTGGTTTATTTAGTGATAGACCAGCTGGAACTACTATAGGTGAAGCCTTAACAGGCCATATCCGAGGATTAGTAGGAAATCCCACCATAGCCAACGTCAATTCAGCTGTGAAAGTGGGTGGTCCTTCATCTACAGAATTCGTTTCTGGAGGTGCTGGAATCTCAACGGGTAATCTAAGTGGTCCCGGTGTTACCCAATCTAAATCTGAACCGGCTAAGGAATTCGTTTCCAAGGCTGATTTTGATGCCGCTATTGAGCATTTGCACGTACGAATTGATGATATCCAAAGACTACAACTTGAAAGACTGACCAGAATTGAAAAGAAATTGGATGATTTGGTAGAAAAGAAAGAAGTTGAAATGAAAGATCAAGTTACATATGCCTTATCAGTGGTTGAGCTGAAAAGTTTGTTGATGGTTAAATTGATTGGGAAAGGTGATAGCAGTTCCGAAGATTTGGATATATTATCATTGTTGAAAACTGAGGTGGAGTCGACTTGTAAAACTGCTGCCGGGTCATCAAAAAGACCTAGGCATGACGACGATGACTCCGACACCGATCGTCGTGAGGGGGAGAAACGTTTAAAAACTTATTTTGATACCCCGGCTGCGCAACGAATTGGTGCAGTTGCTGATAGATTGGAGGAAACTTCGTTCAAACAAAAATATAAGGGCAAGCAAACTGAGATGATTGAGTTTGAGGAATCGAATATGCATGAGGTTGAGACAGAGGATGAGGACTTAACACTAGCCTTATGGCTGAGTAAACAAGAGGTTGAAAAGTCTTCTTCTGAGATTGTTGATGAATCAGGTCTTGAAAAATATAATTTGGAAAGTGTGATGCAAGTACATGAAGAAGTGACAGAACAGTTTCCGCCATCTCCTGGTAAATTCAGAATCACTCCTGTAGACATCATAAAGCAACAACAAGAAGAAAGTCAAACCAGTGAAATATCAAAGCAGTCAGAATGGAAAATTCCTAATGTAAAAAAAAGTTATGTGCTGACTAGGAAGGCCCTGAAGAAGACCGTTAGAAACTGGAGGTACCAAGATATTCCGGTGGCCTTCCTAGAGGAAATGTTTGTCGACATCTACACAGATGAAATCGAAACACCAGATCATAAAGCTTAATTATGTTGGAGTTCAAAGAGTCGTATTCAAAGAAATGATCAGCTATCTCGTCACAAGGTCACATATGAAGAGTTATATGATTAGGCATGTGGACCTAAAATTCGTAAACCTTAGTGACATCAACTTTCTGCTAGAGGAGTTCGAAGTGAAATTAGAAAAGAATGCTGAGGATTCAGTTGGTTATAAAAAGCTCAGGGAGTTCATCAAACATCGATGTCAAATAGCAGAATACACTGATCTTCAGTTGGGAGCTAAATCTGATAAAGCCAAAATTAATTTGTTGAAGCCAAACATGAAGCATTCCAAAATAGACCAACTGAAGATGTATCAAGTTGTCTGGAGTGGTGATGAAGAGTTTGAAGGAGATGAAGGGATTGTTCTTTTCAACAGTAAAAGAGAAAAGTTCTTCCTAAGGTTCTAAGAAGTTAATGCTTATTCAGATGGATCTTTAAAAATTTGTACTTTAACAATCTTAGAACATAGTATGAGTTTGAAGGAAGAAATTGACCAAGCGCCCAGAGTTAGACTGACAAACGTTATCAAACTATTTGATGCCAAACGCGATGAAAGAAAAATGATGAGACATTGGCAGAGAAAGATTGGGCAGAGAAATACTAGCTAGACATAAACAAGGGGGAGAATGTTAGAACTGTATTTGTGTTTATTGTCTAGTTACAATTTAGTGTTTTTATGGTTTACATTATACTTAGTATAAATAGTATCTTAGCCTTCTATCAATGTAACCTTTGACATATTATTGAAATAGAAACACACACTTAAAGGTGAATCTACATATTCTCTCTACTTGATTCTATCGTGTACTCGTTATTTGCTCTACAACATTCTCCCCCTTGTTTATGTCTAGCTTGTATTTCTCTGCCCCATCTTTCTTTGCCAATGTCTGATCATTTTCCTTTCATCTTGTTTGGCATCAAATAGTTTGATAACGTGGGTAAGTCTAACTCTGGGCGCTTGATCAATTTCTTCCTTGAGACTCATACTATATTCTAAGATTTTTAAAGTCCAAATTTTTAAAGATCCATTTGAGTAAGAATTGACTTCTTTGAACCTTAGGAAGAACTTTTCTCTTTTACAATTGAATAGAACAATTCCTTCATCTCCTTCAAATTCTTCATCATCACTCCAGACAACTTGATACATCTTCAGTTGGTCAATTTTGGAATGATTCGGGTTTGGCTTCAACAAATTGATTTTAGCTTTATCAGATTCAGCTCCCAACTGAAGATCAATGTATTCTGCTATTTGACATCGATGTCTGATGAACTCCCTGAGCTTTTTATAGCCAGCTGAATCCTCATCATTCTTTTCCAATTTTACTTCGAGCTCCTCTAGCAGAAAGTTGACGTCACCAAGGTTTAAAAATTTTAGGTCCACATGCCCAATGGTATAACTCTTTATATCTGACCCTGTGACGAGAAAGCTGATCATTTCTTCGAATAAGACTCTCTGAATTCCAAAAAAGATAAGCTTTATGATCTGGTGTGCTGATTTGATTTCTTCTTTTTTTCCACTGTGCAAATTGAGAATCATTTTTGTTTTGACATCTTCTGCATTCTTTGCACCCATCAGATTTATATCCAACATCTCTTCAATTTCATCGGTGTAGATGTTGATAAACTTTTCTTCTAGGAAGGCCACTGGAATATCTTGATACCTCTAGTTTCTGTCGGTCTTTTTCAGGGCCTCCCTAGTCAGCACATAACTTTTCTTTACATTTGGTAAAGACCTAGTGTGAACCGGATCTATTTGAGCAATTTTAGGGATATTCCATTTAGAATGCTTTGATAGTTCACTGATTTGACTTTCTTTTGCTGCTGTTTTTTGATGTCTGCAGAAGTGGTTCTGAATTTACCAGGAGATGGCGGAAACTGTTCTATTACTTCTTCATGTATTTGCATCACACTTTCTAAATTATATTTTTCAAGACCAGATTCATTAACAATCTCGAAAGAAAGCTTTTCAACCTCTTGTTTACTCAGCCATAAGGCTAGTGTTAAATATTCATCCCCTGCCTCAACCTCAGGCACATTCGATTCCTCAAACTCAACCATCTCAGTCTCCTTGCCGTTATATTTTTGTTTGAAAGAAGTTTTCTCCAATCTGGCAACAACTGCACCGATTCGCTGAGCAGCCGGGGTATCAAAATAAGTCTATAATCTTTTCTCCCCCTCAGGACGATCGGTGTCGGAGTCATCGTCGTCATGCCTAGTCCTTTTTGATGACCCGGCAGCAGTTTTGCAAGTTAACTCCACCTCAGTTCTCAACAATGATAATATATCCAAATCCTTTGAACTGCTATCACCTTTCCCAATCAATTTAATCATCAACAAACTTTTCAATTCATCTACTGATAACACATTTGTAACCTTATCTTTCATTTCAACTTCTTTCTTTTCTACCAAATCATCCAATTTATTTTCAATTCTGGTCAGTCTGTCAAGTTGTAATCTTTGGAAATCATCGATACGTACATGCAAATGCTCAATAGCAGCATCAAAATCAGCCTTGGAAACAAATTCATTAGCCAATTCAGATTTAGATTGGGTAACACCGGGATCACTTAGATTACCCGTTGTGGTTCCAACACCTCAAGAAACGAATTCTGAAGATGAAGGACCACCCACGTTCATAGCTGGATTGACGTTGGCTATGGTGGATTTCCTACTAATCCTTAGATATGGCCTGTTAAGGCTTCACCTATAGTAGTTCCAGCTGGTCTGTCTTTGAACAAACCAGTTAGTGCCTCGAGTGTGTTTTTGTGTTTGGAACGAAAATCAACAATCTATTGATAGTTATCAATATGCGTAGAAACAACAGGCGTGGCTTGGAGAGGAATGCCACTGGTTTCAATAACAGTTTCCTCCGAATGAGGATCCGTTACATTATGTGCTTGATCTCCGTGAAATGAAAGAGTATCCTTTTGAGAGTATACTGAGTGGCTAGGAGGGGTTTGTGCATGCTCTGGTGGGAAGCCAGAGTCTTTTTCAATGCCAGGTATAAACCCGACATTGGATGTGGTGTCCCGGCTTGAAATGGCTAGGGAACCCTCAGCTGTCACATTTTCTTTTCTCACCTCTCGCACTCCCTCGCTTTGTTTTTGCCTCTCAGCATATTCGTCTATGTTAAGCGCACTAATATCATCATATAACAATTGAGTATCAACATCTGAAAAGTCTATCATTTGGTCATATTAAGGTAAACTAGGATGTATTCTTTGACTATCATGACCTAAATCCTCCTCTATTTGTTCATCTTGAATTTGAAGGATTTTATCAATATGCTTTTGAAACGAATCAGTTTCACTGTCTGAAGTGTTCAGAGCAACTCCCTCTCTAAACTCGCTTACACCTTCACATTCTTCTCCACCCCTCTCAATTATTTTTCCACTTTCCTCTCCCCTGTCAGCTTCTCCCATAGAAGACTGACTCCTAATTCACTAACACTCGGGGATCCTAACATTCTCGGGGTAGGATCAACAGGCTCTTGTTGATCCATAAGAACAATATTATTAACTCTCACATACTCCTGGACAACTGCACTTTCTAGATCCAATAAATGCACCAATTCAGCAGGCATCACCGGGATTTTGTATAGTTTGATCATCATTTGTATTTGCACTGGTGGCTCATCATCGCAACTCGAGATATCAGTATCCCTGGCCATCACTCTTTGTATGATCATTGAAAGAAACCGTGGAAACGGTAAGAAATTTCGTCTTTTTCCGGGCATCACGTTCTCCTTGACCACCTTTGCTATCTCAATGAATATCAACTCTGCATAATCAAAATGCAAGTGTTTAGCCATTCCAACCAACACCTTTAATGTAAAGGCATTGGCACCGTCAATTCCTTTTGTCACGCTGGTTAAACATCTCATGATTATTGCGTAAAGAGTTTGCCACTCGGGAACCAGTCCTGAACGTTTGAATTTGGACATCCCAGTCAATTCATCTCCCCTCCATCCGAGGTCCATCACATGTGCTAGGATTTGTTTATCGGTGGGTATGGGATCAAAATCAGCTTTGGTTGGATAAGTGTTTGACTTTGGTAATCTGAGAATACGTCTAATGCTTTCGAGGCCCATTTCAAATTCAAGTTGTTAAATTTCTCCTGCAAGGACTGGAAGACCTTCTGCACTTTCAGTTAAAGAAAGAGAACTCCACAGTTGTTGTACATACACCTCTGGGACATGAGGTATGAATTCAGTAAGGTTGAAAGTGAAAACATGGTTCAAAGGATGAGAAGTGATGAGTTCGGTGATTATTGGGTATTCAATCTCGGTTACATCAGGTAGGAAGTAGGCATTGTTAAGTTGGTTTGGAAGGTAATTGGTTTCGGGGTAAAGGGTATTGGAAGGAATTTGAGCCATATGTGAAATAAAACAATTAGTGATAAATTCAAAATTTTCAAGAATTTTGAAAATTCCTAAGTCTTGGATGAAATCCGACACTTAGAAATCCGACAGTTATGGTTTTAGCAAAATCCGACAGTCCTTTTCTTCCAAAATTTGATAGGAATGAAATTCCAATACTTGTCTTTTAAAATCGATGGAAGTTTAAAAAACCGACACTCATGTTTTTCAAAATCCGATGAGTTTGAAAAACCGACACTCATGTTTTTCAAAATCCGATGAAAATGAAAAACCGACATTCGTTTTACTTGAAAATCCGATAGTCATTTAAATCCCAAAATCCGATATTCTCAAAATCCGACAAGTATTGCAAATCCGACAAGTCATTTACTTGAAATCTGACATTTTCAAAATACGACAAGTTGAAATCTGGTATTTTGAAAATCTGATAATGATTAGAAATCCGGTATCAACTTGAAATCTGATAAACACTCGGATTTATCACAATCCCATAAACTTCCCAAATATAACATGAAATCCGACAACTTTGAAATCCGTTTGTATTAATTCCGACAAAGTTCCCATTTTTATGAACTGTCACAAAATCCGATTGATCATGAAATCCGATAAACTATTGGATTTACATGAAATCCGACAATTCATACATATGAACACAATTCATGTTTTCGACAATCCGATTCTTTCAAAACACCCATTTCAATCACTCAATGCTTGATACCCAAAATATTTATGCAATTAACCCTAAACTAAGAACTTCTATCGATTCAAACAACACAAATAACAACTAAAAACCTTCGTCGTTGTGTTCAAACTCCCGATCAACTTTTTGAAAACCGACATTCTCAGATCTAAGAAATACACATCTTAAAAGTCGATTAACTAGAAATCGAAACACTACCCACTAATCTATAACCAAAACCGAGTCTAACAATGTAAACAAAACCCTTGATTTCACGGATTTGAACATCAAACATTTTGAGGGTTTTTCAGTCAACTAATACGATTAAAAACCATTTAAACGTTGATGAAATCACAAAAGAAGTATACCGTTAGAATGAGGAAACAAATGCGATCAAGGATCTGTAAATTGTTCACACAAACAAACACTTTTGAAAATCTTGATTTCTTGAAGAACTTTTGGATTCTTGAATGTGTGGAAAACCGATAATAAAATCAGATTTTCCCTTTTATAGGAAATTCGACCCATGAAATCCGAATGGTTAAAATCCGACCCACAAGAAATCCGAAACCCACAAAAACCGATAAAACACTCTCGGTTTGTCAAAATCCGATAAAAGTATTGGAATCCGACAACTTTAGCGGATTTTTAACACTTGATTATCAAAATTTTGATTTTTCAAAGCGTTTTCACTCCCCCTAAACATCACATTTCATCTTAAAAAATAATTCCTTGATTATGAAGATGAAATTTTCAAAATTTGACAAATTTATTTCAAAAACAAAAAATAAAATTCCCCCTCCACAGATGTACAACAATATGAGATGAAGAAAAAATATATTTTTGAATTTTGTTTGTTTTGTAAATGTTTTTGATTTTTCATTTAATATATACAAAACCAGATTTGTTTTCTCCCCCTACAAGTATGAACCCTTAGTGATTCATAACTTGTATTTGATTTGTTTATCCTTCGTCTGAATTTGACCTTCACAACTAACACATACCATGTAAGATTTGTTGATTCAGAATGTTATGTTAAACTGTCAAATTCAACATTCCTAATCTTGACACTAAAGCATTAAAACAAAATTCGTCTAACGCTTTGGTGAAGATATCAGCAAGTTGATTATCTGTTTGAACATATTTTAATTCTATTAAACCTTTTTCAGCATAGTCTTTAATAAAGTGGTATTTGATGTCTATATGTTTCGTTTTCGAGTGATGTACCGGATTGCATGTAATTTCAATGGCACTTTGAGAGTCACACATTAAAGGAATTTTGTTATATATCAGACCAAAGTCGGAAAGCTGAATCCGAATCCAAAGGCATTGTGAACAGCAGCTAGCAGCAGCAATGTACTCTGCTTTAGCCGTTGATGATGAAACACAATTTTGCTTCTTAGATCCCCAGCAAACCAGTCTGTCTCCAAAAAGTGTGCACTCCCAGATGTGCTCTTTCGATCTAGCATGCATCCGGCATAATCTGCATCAGAATAGGAAATTAGCCCAAACCTAGAATCCCTAGGATACCACGAACCTAGATCCGGGGTACCCTTAAGATATCTAAATATGCGTTTTACCGCCAGAATATGAGATTCTTTAGGATTTGCTTGGAATCTGGCACAAAGGCATGTAGAATACATAATATCCGGCCTTCTAGCTATTAAATATAGCAATGAACCTATCATCCCTCTATAAGCTTTCAAATCTACTGCTTTTCCTTCTGGATCAGCAAATAGTTTGGTTCTTGAAGCCATGGGTGTTGTTATTGATGAACAGCCAGTCATATCAAATCTTTTTAACAGATCTTTAATATACTTAGCTTGATTGATAAATATTCTATGGCTAAATTGTTTGATTTGCAATCCGAGTAAAAAATTAACTTACCCCATCATGCTCATTTCAAATCTCTTTTTCATAGTGTTTGAAAATTCATTGCCATACTTAGGGTTCGTAAAGCCAAATATTATGTCATCGACATATATTTGTACAAATACATAATCATTTCCAATTTCCTTTTTAAACAGTGTGGTATCCGTTTTCCCTTCGACGTATCCTTCGTTTAGCAGATGTTCTAACAGCTCATCGTACCAAGCTCTCGGGGCTTGTTTTAAACCATATAGAGCTTTGTCCATAATGTAGACGTCATTGGGTCTTTTAGGATCTACAAAACTTTCAGGTTGACTGACGTACACTTCCTCTTTCAATTTTCCATTGAGGAAGGCAGTCTTCACATCCATTTGGTAAACCGTGAAGTTTCTGTAGGAGGCATAAGCTAGGAAAAGTCTAATAGCTTCTATCCTTGCTACAGGGGCGAAGGTCTCGTCATAATCAATCCCTTCCTGTTGATCATACCCCTTAGCCACTAGCCTTGCCTTATTCCTAACTACCACACCTTCACAATCCTTTTTGTTTTTAAACACCCACTTCGTTCTGACAATTGATTTTCCTTCTTGTCGCGGAACTAGTCTCCAAACTTTGAGTCGGTCAAGCTGGTTTAGCTCTTCTTGCATAGCTATAATCCAATCAGGATCAACTAGAGCTTCCGACACTTGTGTGGGTTCGAACATGCTTAAAAAGCTTGAGTGTTGACATATATTAGCTGTAGCAGATCTAGTTTGAACACCGGAGTTCAAACATCCTATAATTTGTGTCTCCGGATGACTCTTTAGCCAAACAGGTTCGGGGGATTGAACCTGAATGTAGTCATTAAGATTTTGAAGGTCGTTAGAATTAATATCTTCTGCTGATTGATCGTATCTTGGACTTTGTTTGGTTGTAGGGATATTTGTAGCTTCAAACTCCGAGTTGTCAGAATTTGTAGTCTACTGAACTGTAGACACACTAGGCGGCTCAGTTATTGACACAGAATCATGCTGAATATCCTACAAGACAATAGATGTGTTATCATTCTTTTTAAAGAAATCAAACATGAAATCCAAGCTTCTATCTTCTTCATGTCTGAATGACTCATCTATTTTGTTAATTGTAAAAGTTGAATGTTTAGATGAGCTAGGTTTACTCGTTAATGAATTTAAATTGACTAAATCGTCAAACGTAACATTCATGCTTTCGACAATCATGTTAGTTCTCCGATTCAGAATTATAAAAGCCTTTTCATCCATTAAGTAACCTAAAAAGACTACTTCGTCAACTTTCAAATCAAACTTTGACAGTTTGTTCGATTCATTCTGCACAAAGCACCTATTAGCAAATACATGAAAGTATTTGATATTTGGTACTACTCCATTACATAATTTGTATGGAGTTTTATTGAAGCGACGATGTATTAAGGATCTGTTTTGGGTGTAGCATTCAGTGTTCACGGCTTCAGCCCAGTAGGATGGTGGTAGCTTCGAGTATTGTAACATTGTTCTGGCAGCTTCAACCAATGTTTTGTTTTTCTTTTCAACTACTCCATTCTGTTCCGGAGTATATGCTGCTGAGAACTGATGATTAATTCCCTCAGAGTCCAAGTAAGAGTCTAATGTTCTGTTTTTTAACTCTATCCGATTGTAAGTTCGAATACTCTTCATCGGTTGTCCCTTCTGAGTCATGTGTTTCTTTAGAAATAGAATCACTTGTTGTGGTACTTCACTCTTGTGATTCACAAACCGGACCCATGTGTACCGGGAATAATCATCCACCTTCACCGGAATGTATCTCTTCGCGTTTCTGGACTGGACTTTCATTGGTCCACAGAGGTCCATATGGATCAGTTGTAAAGGCGCGGAAGTTGAAGATATTTGACTCACTTTATGTGGTACTCTCTTCATTTTCCCACTTCGCAGTCCTTACACACATGATCTTTTTCAAATTCGAGCTTCGGTAGACCTCTGACCAAATTACCATTCACCAGCTTGTTTATATTCTTAAAATTTAGATGCGACAACTTGTGATGCCATGACCAGTTAAGATCTGATGAAGCTTTTGACAGCAGGCATACTGGTGCGCCGGAACCTTTCTCAGACAAGTCAATTGTATACAAATTTGACTTTTTGTTGCCACCCAAGATTTCTGCTCCATCTTCTGTTCTTGGAGAACATGAGCTTTTCTCGAAGACGACCTCCATTCCTTTATCGCAGAATTGTCCTATGCTAAACAGATTATGGCCTAAGCCTTCAACATAGGACACCTTTTTTATCTTCAGATTACCGGTTTCTATTACTCCATGGCCTAGAATCGGTGAGACTTGGTCATTCCCAAACTTTACATTTCCTGTGTACTTGCTCACAAAATGTTTGAGAAGACCTTTGTTACCTGTCATGTGTTTTGTTCAGCCAGAGTCCATGTACCAAAGATGATCCTTCTGTACATGGAAAAGAAACTCATTTGATCTTTTATGTTAGATGCTTCAGGTGTTTTAACAAGATTCAAACTTTCTTTGGTAACCACTTTTTTTATTATCCATTTCTCAGTTGAAGATTTTCTTTTATTATGTGACTGAGTTGATTTGACCATTGGTGAAAACTGCTTGGGTTTCTCAACATACATGCTTTTCACTTTTGGTTGATATGACAAATTTGTATTCATCATTTGTTTTTGGTTCTTCTTTGAATTTGGTATAATCGATGAATATGAAGCAGCTTTCTGTTGGACTTGTTTGATCGATGTGAATTTGTTATGATTTGATGGAGTTGGTGTAGGTTTTTGATTTTCATTCATTATGTTCAGATGTTCTCTCCATTGTCCTGGCCGGACTGGTATCTTTCTGTTAGCATACCTTTTCAACAATCCAGCTCTTTGATGTTTGTGAATCCATTGGTGAATGATGAATCCATTCTTGTTTACAAACCAAAACAAAATTTTATCGTCATTGGGACTCTTCCAGTTTCTGTTCAATTTTAATCCTCTGTTCATTCGATTTTGATGATATTCACACTTGAACTCACATTGTCCTTCAGGACAACCTACTCCATCACAACTCATCTTGTTATCAGTTATTTTTGCTTTTGAGTTTTCAGTTTTGATTTTCCAAGAAAAAAGTGACTCACAATTCTTATTGCAGTATGATTTATGAATGTTACAAAACGGTTTAATTTTGTTCTTCGAAACAGAATTGATTACATGCACTTTCTTTTTCTCTTTTCCTTTCAGATCTTCCTTTGGAATCCATTTCATTGGAACCTTTGTCGTCTCTTCATTCATCACACCTTTGGTGATTGCTTTCATTACTCTTTTGCTTGAAACTTCTTTCCCTTTTGACTGACCTTATTTTATTTTAGAAAAAGAAGTTTTGTTAGAGACATGAAGTGGTTTAACAATTTTTGAATCATTCACAGTTGATGACTTTTTGATTTTCGGCATTTTAGTAATTTACTTTGTTTTCGATGATGATCCTTCCTCTGTAACATTGATGGGATCACATAATTTATTTCATTTATGTGACATAAATTCCCTACATGCCTTAGGACACTGAGGATACACAATATCCAGATATCTATCCAATTCAGTTAGCAAGCATTCAACTTTCACTTCAAGCATTCTTTGTTCAATTCCATTTGAAATAAATTGAGGAATTAAGTATTGTGCAATATCAGAATTGTTAACATTTTCTTCAGTTATTTCAATCTTAATTTTAGATGCAGCGGAATTTAACTTCTTGTTAAGATTGAAGATTGTTTCTTTTAGGACACAATTTTTCACTTCAAATTGAATTTTCTGATTAATGCATGCTACCTCAAGCAATTCCTGCCTTCTCTGCAGTTCCATATGTGGAATATAAACTCTTGCAGTTCCATTGTTTACTTCTTCAACAACTTTCTTCACTTCAGGTGGGATAGGAATGAAGCATTCTTCTTAAGAACAACCACCACTCCTCTTAGTGTCTACGTATGACGCGTTCAGTTCATCATAATTAGTTGAATTTTGCATTTTGGCTGTGGTTTTTCTTTTCAGTTCTTCTTCCTGTTTGATTTCTTCCTCTCCCACAAACACCATCTTGGAAGTCCAACCCTGATTCATTCTTTCAAGTTGGTACAATTGGGTGCAATTAATCTTTGAGAAAAAGTTGTTTTCGTCATACCCTAAACCTTTATATCTATTCTTCACGTTTGGTTCAAGGTTTTTAAAGATACTGTGACGAGTAGTGAATTGCTTTTTAACTCTTTCCTCAAGATGTTGAACTTTTTCATCGAGGTTCTTTTTCTCTTTCATTATTAAATTAAGATTTATCTCTGCAGACAATTTTGCTGCATTTAAGTCATGCACTTTTAATTCTGTTTCTTTTTGTAACTTGTTGAGTGCATTTTCTTTAGCTGTTATTTCCTATTAGGATTGAGTTGTTAGTTCGACTTCACTTTTTGTTGCTTGTTTCATTTTTATACATAAATTCTTTTCATGCAGCTTCTCGTTCTTGTTCGTGAGTGATTGATTCTGTAAGAGCTCCACTTGTTGCATAAGAGTTAGTATATACTCAGTAGGAAATTCAGAATCATCAGACAATACCTTCTCTCCATTTTGTTGTTGTTCAGCAATAGATGGGTTGGTGCCTTTAGTAGCAACCTCAGCTTCAATCTCTTCTTCTTCATCATACTCACTTTCGATATCTGACTCATCAAATCTGGCCATGAATCCTGAGTCATCTCCCACTATTTCATCTTCACTTTCCCCATTGGTTTCTACGAACTCACACTCTTCTACATCAGCCATTAAGACAAACTGGGTGTGGACATTGGGATCTTCATCACTGTTGTCAATGTCAGAAAGGAATTGATCCTTTTCAGCAAGTAATTGTTGGATATATGCCCACTGATACACGTATATTGGATCACTGCCGATGAGGCACGGGCCTATTGGGTCACACGCCAAGCGTTGAATCTGACAGCATGAGTCAAGAGAGAGAATTAGGGTTTTAGTCAACCATCACGGGCCCTCACGGGTCGTGAAGAGGTCGTGACATGATGACCTTCACGAGGCTTCATGGGCCGGTCGGGGATCGTGGGGGTGATGCCTTCACGACTTCCTCACGAGCCGTGAAAGACCGTGAAGGCAGAAGTCAAAGTGACACTTTAATCCTATTGGACCCTTTTGTTTGGTCCAATGAGAGCCACACCTTTTTGGCCGAGTCTGGTGTCACTTAAGCTCCCTATCAGCTTATATACCTCTCTTATTTCTCTCTTATGGACCTTTTGCCAAATTGAAGAACATATACACTAAAGAGAGCTTGTGTGTGATATATTAGAGGCTTTGAGTGTTAGTGTTGGCTAGTAAAAAGGGTTTCTCCTGCTGTTCTTGAAGCATAGCTCACGTGGGTGCAAGGTTTGTGCTTAAAGCTTTAGCAAAGGCGGTTCATGGAAGGCTTGGTGTGGATATCAATAGAGGAACTCGTCTTGGAGTTCAAGGATTGCATCTACAACAACACAAACACCAGCGACATCAAGGGTATGGTCTCTTTTTCTTGTTTCGTTTGTTCTTCTTGTTGCTATCATGTTTTGTAGATAGATCCCACTATGTTTTTCTTGTGCATGTGTTTGGAAACCCGAAATAAACTTGTTTTTATCTTCATGCTTCCGTTGTGCTTGGGTTTTGTTGTGCATGAGAAACCTTCAGTAATGCCCTCCCACTGTTTCTCTGCTTAATGAGAAATAAGAATTTCCATTGTGCCTTGAATGTTTGTTTGGAAATTCTTATCAAAATATTTGCTTGTTGCGGTTTTTGGCACACCGTTTGTTTTGTGGTTGTTTGCCTTGTTCTTTGTTGGTAACCTTGGCCTTAGACCTTGTGGTTGTTTGTGGTTGCTCCTTTTATTTGGTGACCTAGTGTCACATGGTTTGTAATAATTATTTATTTATTGATTAATTGTAATTATTATTGCGGTTTGCATACAGTTTCATTTATCCGTGTACTTGTAATAGATGATAGAATTTCGTGGCTTGCATGCCATTTCATTTCTATTTCATGTACATGTACTCATGGATCATGGAGACCACAATCAAGAATCAAGGATGATGTCTTGAAGATAGAAGATCTGGTGATACCCGTTGGAGATGGCGGATCAAGTGGGAGCTATGACTATTTGTATTGTGTCCCTAGTTGACCACATTCTCCCCGTAGGCTCATGGGTAGAACGCATAGGTTTTGGCTTGGTTACCAACCCCTTGCTATGCGTGTGTTGTGATTTATTTCTTGCATGGTTGTTTTAGGTTTTCGCATGCTAGAAAATTTTTCATTAAAATAAATCACAAGAGTTTTATAAAATTGGTTTATATTTCTCTCGCGCGCACTCACAATTAACAAAACAACTAAAGTGAAAATCGGATTTTGTCACTTAAATATGTTAATCAAAATTAATCGGAAACAAAAGCCCGTTTTTCCATAAAACATAAATCACGCACCATCCGTAAGATGATGCCACCCAAATCTAACAGCACAATGATTGGTTGTCGAGCATAGCACGAGCCAATCTTTGTGAAGTTGTGTGGAAGGTGAGAGTAGTAACTCGCAAACTTGGTTGTCGAGCTTAGCACGAGCCAATTCTTGTGGAGTGTACTTACCGCATGTCTTGACGGATGATTTATAATTTCAAATTAGAATTCTTGAAAGATTGTCGAGCTTGGCACGAGTCAATCAACAATTCTAAATTGGGATTGGTGTAAGAAGGGATCAAACATGCGAAACGACCGGTGCTTGTCGTAGGATCCCTCAAAGACCAAAGAGTTGCAATAATGGATTGCAATTGGCAATATGGTTGCCAACCCGAAATAACTTCCTTGTATGATCCGCGGTAAACCCGACATATATGGAAGTGAAATAAGGTTCTTGGCTTTGTTAAAATAATTAAAATTTGTTCTTTGGGTAACTTGTTTTAACAAACTTAAATATCAAACTAACCAAATCTACTTTGCTATTTTAGATGGCATCTTCAAGTACCACCACCACGAGCAATATTTCTCTACGAGTTTTCCTTGAGAAGGAGAAACTCGACGGTAGCAACTTCATGGATTGGCATAGGCAACTTCGGATTGTCCTACGCCATGAAGGGAATTTGCATATCATTAAGAAAGCCATGCCCGAAGTCCCTGCGACCACGGTACCTAGGGCCGCCCGAGAGGCGTATGAAAAACGCCTCAAGGACACGGAGGAAATCACGTGCCTTATGCTTAGCACATTGAGCTCCAATTTGCAAAAGAAAATGGATCATTTAACTGCTTTCAACTTGCTCGCGCAACTCAAGGACATGTTCCAACAACAAGTGAGGCAAGAAAGGTACGAATGCCTCAAGTCCGTCCTAGGTTGCAAGCTCCAGGATGGCGGGAACGTAAGCGCTCATGTGTTGCGTATGAAAGCAAACATGGAGCGCATGGAGAGGTTAGGGTTCACCATAGGGAGGGAGATGGCGGTTGATCTCATCCTCCAATCCTTGCCCAATGCATATGATCAATTCACCGTGAGTTATCATATGCATAGTATGGACAAAACCCTCATGGAGCTTCATGGGATGCTCAAGACCGCGGAGTCAAGCATCTCGAAGCCCAAGGCCACCTCATCCAATCCCGTCTTGGCTATCCGGGAGGGCCGCATCCAAAAGAAGAAGCCGATGTAGGAAATGCATGCACGCCAACACCCATACGCAGCGGAAGCAACGACATCAAAAACCGGGGTTTTCGGGTATTAAAACCGACATGCATGTATTCCCCAAGTGGGGATCGTGACTACAAACGAATATAGCAACAGAAACTAGAAGAAAGGGAGGAAAAAATATACCATCTCGCGGCTGGAGCTATCCATTGAGCTAGTAAGATCTTCGAGAACCCGAATCCGAGCTCCTCTATTGATAGTCCACACCAAGTAGCCGAGATTCCGTCTTGCTAATGACCTGAGACACGAACCACACGTTGTCTTCGTGAATCTAGAGCAGCAACAACACTTGAACTACTTACCTTCACTTGATACACCTCCTTGCTCTAGTAGAAGCCAAGAACCATGTATGTATGTATGTACATAATGAACATGAAGCAAGAGTTCTCTCATGAGAGTGATATGTGCCTTTTATAAAGGCTGAAAATGGTTCTAAGGAAACCAGAGTCAGCCATCATGCCACTCTCCCATTGGACCAACACAAAGGTCCAATAGAAACAAAGAGTCACTTTGACTTCTTCCTTCACGGGATCTCACGGGCCGTGAAGCACTCGTGAAGGCCTCATAGGCCGGGTTCCACCACACACTCTTATTGGGCCAACGAGTGGTCCAATAAAAGCATAGCGCCTGCCTTCACGGGCTCCCACGGGCCGTGAAGCCCTCGTGAAGGCATTGCTCCCACGACTACTTGTCCAGGGGTGAAGCCTCGTGGAGTGTTTCTCTTCACAACCTCTTCACGGCCCGTGAAGGTCGCCAGAAACCCTAATTTCATATTCTCTCATGCTTGCGTTGTGCTTCCAGAATCTACCCTTGGCGTGTGACCCAATAGGCCCGTACCTCATCAGCAGTGATGCTAGTACACGTGTATGAGTGGGCATATCCCAACAGTCTCCTACTTGCACATGATACATCGTTGCTAACATCATAGACAAGCAACGGCTCTAGCAAAGCATACTTGCCCCCAAGTCGGTACGAGTTACGTCATCCTTGAGAAATCCTGGTAGCCTAGAAAGGCTAAAAGGTCCCATAGACAAGTGATCATAAACATCCCTTTGTTAGCGATATCCTTGTGAACACGAGACATGGAAAAATGTCAATCTCCAGATCGTTCACGATTTTGTTTCTCGATTCTAGATTGGTGGTGACCAAAATAACAAGTTAGCAACTGATCTAAAATCATTGTAACTTGAGCACAGCCATGCATTTTTTATGCCAGCGCCCAATCATCGAGGGGATCAGGGATATCTCTCTAACTAGAGGAACAAATCCTTTTGACTACACAGCCCCGCCACATGCTTCATACTTTATTTGAAAACTCCCTTTATAGTGGCCAGTTAAGAACCATGTTTGAAAATAATCAAAATAAAGCAGACTCATGCTTTGGATACACATGTATCTCCGGTCTAAGGATGAAATGATATTATCATCCCGAGTCACTTGTGACCATGATCCATGAAGTGAACTAAGGTGTGGGTCTTCCAATCACTTGAAACTCATTTCAAGCAGGTTAGTTTTGCATCACTTGCATTCAATCCTTGATTAATGCATGACCAAACCCTAACCTCAGTCTTAGTTCAAATTTCCTTCCCTTGAAGAATGACTGACTGTGGAAATCTAGAATGCATAAGCACTCAGGGAAGTGGTTAAACATGCTAAGATGGAACACAATAAAGACTAATGAAAGTAACCGCATCTTGCGTATATATAGTCCCACTATATATCGAAAGCAATCAAAAGTTACGATACTGCTTGCAGTTCCCAAAGCTCATATAAAACAATCAACTACTAAAACAATATTTCAAGCCAAATTGTATGCATAAGAAATGCTACATGACCTAGTATGACAAACGTTACTAGTCATTATGACAAAGTCTTATTCAATGGATTTGCCATGCAACATCCATTTGTATTCTTGTTATCCTCACAATTATCTTTTGACCAAACTACTATTGATAGTATCTGTCAAAGAGATCATATAACGAAGTACTAAAGTACTCATATCCTCATTGTTTTGAAAGTTCACAATAGGATCAGTGATACTTAAGAACTTCTCTAATCAATAATCAACACCACAAAGTAGGATCATCAACTTCGATCAAGATCGATAGTTTATCCCATTAGAAATTAGTATTAGAGTAATAATTACTCCAAGTCTTATTTCTTGTCGTCAAAAATCAAGAACATATACAGTTATTTCTTGTAATTCAAAATTACAAAATTTTGTATCTCCTAAGTATTATCATGATACAATAATTCCCAATTTCAGGTTCATAGAACGCTTAATAATGGGACATTATCTTCAATCGATACATACTTGTAGGTATACAACAAAAGCTCCCACTAGCCCTGACATATGTAAAAGTCTTATCTATGCTTCTAGAAGACTCATGCTTTGATCCTCTCATGAAAGCAAAGATCTTACTTTTACGATGTTAGTATAAGTCCAAGGGACTTATCCATACTTGTAAACTTAATTTGGTTACTACGGATATCTAAGACCCTCGGAGAATGTGGTAAGCACTTCCTCAATACATAGTTCCATGAAGGAACACGGTCTTGTAGATCGGTGCACTATCTTTTATTGCCATAAGAGGGCAATAATAGCAGCGAGTATCAAATGACCTTCAACATGACCACTAGGAAAAGTTTCCACAATAACCATCATGAAACTTTTACCCTTAGCCGGTATTTGAAATAGTCTACAATACAATCCATGTTAATTCCATTTACACCATCTCGGTTTGCACCTTGGTATGGAATTAAGAAAAGTATTCACATACTTTAAATAGATTGCATCTCATGATTAATTACTTCTCATAATCTTAGTGAACACAGGACTCACCATCTAGTCATTGCCACTTAGATGTGAGGAACCCATATCTCTTTGGCTTGATGACTTCTATCAGCTTTGAAAGTAATTACTCATGGTCAGGATAACCGGCATTCTCATGCCGATATTTGATCATATGCTAGTGCCAACATCAAGTCTTTCATTTAAGTTGCACGTTCTTCTACTGGAATGCTTTAGTTATTATATTCCTTTGGAGCAACAAAACATTGTTCTCGTAAGGTCAAATATCCAAAACCTATAAG
Source organism: Dittrichia graveolens (assembly GCA_038502395.1). Taxonomy (NCBI): domain Eukaryota; kingdom Viridiplantae; phylum Streptophyta; class Magnoliopsida; order Asterales; family Asteraceae; genus Dittrichia; species Dittrichia graveolens. The sequence continues at coordinate 26,051,342 of JARJIL010000007.1, forward strand.
AACCTTTTAAAAGTATTAGCACCATTTAAGTTCTTCAATCTCCCACTAAATGTAGATTGAAAATCTCCAAACTTTGATATATACAAGCAAAGAACTCTTTCAAGATATAACTCATAAGGTGCTAAATAGACTTTCAAGTTAGATTAAGATTAAGGACTTGGCTCGTCACATTCAATGTGTATACTAACAAGTCGAATACACATATTTGACCCATCATTTACCGGATCATTTTCAACAATATCCGGTTTCCTTTAACGTGACACCATGTACAAATGTGTCTATGTTAAGGAATGAATTGTGAGATAATCCCGCATTTCATAATGTGGTCATTGATATAGATTTAAGGTATCTTGGCATCTCAACTAGATCTAAGCATCCTATCTATATGTCCCAATTGATTCTTTTAATTAGTTTCTCTTTGTTATGTGCTTGTAAGGATTATCCACCAAAGGTGATCAATATCTTACAAGCTAGCATCCCTCTCACATATACCGTGAAGGGTTTCATAATCATCTTACCCTAATAGATAAGACTAGCATCAAATGTTCAACCTGAGGTTAAACCATTTCAGGATCCGAACCACTTGGATCTAGGAGATACTTGTCTAATTTATATGGTTAAATAGATTATGACAAAGAGCCAACTAACCCAAACTACTTTGGACTTAGAATCAATTATTGATGATTTTTAGTACTTGTAACATGTATGTCCTGACACACTTCCATTTCCTACCCCACATAGATCCGGTAGAACTCATCATGAACCAGAGAGATATGAATTTCTCATATCTGAGGGCAATGAGCTATTGGTGGATCAAGATGAACCCACCAACTACCAAGATGCAATGGCGGGCCCTGAGTCTGCCAAGTGGAGGGAGGCAATGGAAAGCGAGATAGATTCCATGTCGGATAACCAGGTTTGGGAACTGGTTGATCCAACACCTGGGTTTCGACCCGTTGGGTGTAAATGGGTTTTCAAGAAGAAAACCAACATGGACAATACCTTGGACACTTTCAAAGCCCGATTGGTGGCAAAAGGTTTCACGCAAACACTGGGTGTAGACTATGATGAAACTTTTTCACCAGTGGCCATGTTGAAGTCCATTAGGTTCCTCCTTGCCATAGCTGTTTTTCATGATTATGAGATATGGCAAATGGATGTAAAAACCGTCTTCCTTAACGGGAAGCTTTCTAAAGAGGTGTATATGACACAACCTGAAGGTTTTATACATCCTAAGTATCCTAACAAGGTATGTAGGCTTAAGAAGTCCATTTATGGACTTAAGCAAGCCTCTCGTAGTTGGAATCTTTGTTTTGATGAAAAGATCAAAGAATTTGGATTTTTGAAAAACGAAGATGAACCATGCGTGTATGTCAGGGCTAGTGGGAGCTCAATAATTTTCCTAGTTTTATATGTAGATGATATTCTACTCATAGGAAATCATATCCCAACCTTGCGTAGTGTCAAGGCTTGGCTTGAGAATTGCTTTTCTATGAAAGACTTGGGAAATGCGGGGTGCATTCTCGGAATCAAGATCTATAGGGATAGATCTAGGAGGATTATTGGTTTAAGCCAAAGTGCATATGTGGATAAAGTCGTTAAACGATTTAAGATGGAGGATTCTAAGAAAGGGAATCTCCCATGATGCATGGGTTGGCATTAAGCAAGGCTCAATGCCCCAACTCCCAAAAGGAGTTGAACATAATGAAGCGAGTCCCATACGCTTCGGCTGTGGGATCGATCATGTATGCCATGTTATACATACTCCCCGATGTCTCATGTGCCTTGAGCATGACTAGTAGATATCAGGCGAATCTGGGAGAGGCTCACTTGAAGGCTGTAAAGAACATTCTAAAGTACCTTAGGAGTACAAAGAAAATGTTCTTAGTATACGGTGGTGAGGAAAAGCTTAGAGTAAAGGGTTACTCTGATGCTAGCTTCCAAACCGATAGGGACGACTGCCGATCTCAATCGGGGTTCGTGTTCCTATTGAATGGTGGTGCAGTAAGCTGGAGGAGCTCAAAGCAAGACACAGTTGCTCATTCAACAACCGAGTCAGAATCTATTGCAGCAAGTGAAGCTGTTAAGGAAGCTGTGTGGATGAAGAAATTCATCCAAGATCTAGGAGTGGTTCTAAGCATCACCGACCCTATTGAGTTTTTTGTGACAATGAGGGTGCGGTGGCTTTGGCGAAGGAACCAAGAGCTCACAAGAGGACAAGACACATTCTTCGAAAATATCACTTCATTAGAGAAGTAATCGAGAATGGTGACGTTGCCATAAGCAGAGTACCGACGGATGGGAACCTTGCGGACCCATTCACTAAGCCATTATCACAAGCTGCTCATGATTCTCACGCTAAAGCTATAGGTATTAGATTCGCTAAGGATTTGGCTTGACCTATGTATTTGGTTTGTTTGATTTGTATTTGTATTTATGGGAACATTTAAACGGTATTGTAACTTATGTTTGTTTCAATATATGAATGGAGATTTATATATACGCTTGTTGCGGTCACAATCATCAAGTCCATACCGTGTTCTATCTTAGCATGTTTAAACACTTCCTTGAATGTTTATCATTCTAAAAGATTCTGCAATCGGTTATTCTTCATATGGGAGGAAGAATGAAATAAGATTGAAGCAAGTGGTTGGCCCGGTATTCAAAATGGTTGAATAAGGGTGCAAGACTTACTTGTGCTTGAAAGGTGTTTCAAGTGACCAGCATGGATCTATAGTCACAAGTATCTCGGGATGATAATATCATTTCATCCTTAGACTTGAGACGCATAGGTTGCTAGAGTATGAATCTACCTTACTCTAGTTATCTTCAAACGCAGTTCGTAACTGGCTGTTATAAAGGAAATAATTGGGTAAAGTATGAAACATATGATGGGACTATGTGGTCGAAAGGATTTGTTCCTCTAATAAGGTAGATATCCCTGGCCCCTCGATGATTGGGAGCTAACATCAAATATGCATGGCCGTGCTCAAGTTACATTGATTCTAGATCAGATGCAACTTGTCTATTTAGTCACCACCAATCTGTAATCGAGAAACATAATAGTGAACGATCTGGAGATTGACATATTCCATGTCTCGTGTTCACATGGATATCACGAACAAAATGATGCACATGATCACTTATCTATAGAACCTCGTAAGCCTTTAAGGCTATTAGATTTTTGTCGAAGATGACAGCTCGCGCCGACTTGGGGGCATTGATGCTTAGCTAGAGCCGCTCTTTTTCTGTGATTAATATGTGACGATGTATCATGTGCAAGTGGGAGTCTGTTGGATATATGCCCACTGATACACGTATATTGGATCACTGCTGATAAGGCACGGGCCTATTGGGTCACACGCCAAGCGTTGAATCTGACAGCATGAGTCAAGAGAGAGAATTAGGGTTTCAGTCAACCTTCACGCGCCCTCACGAGTCGTGAAGAGGTCGTGATGTGAAGACCTTCACGAGGCTTCATGGGCAGGTCGGGGATCATGGGGGTGATGCCTTCACAACTTCCTCACGGGCCGTGAGAGATCGTGAAGGCAGAAGTCAAAGTGACACTTTAATCTTATGGGACCCTTTTGTTTGGTCCAATGAGAGCCACGCCTTTTTGGCCGAGTCTGGTGTCACTTAAGCTCCCTATCAGCTTATATATACCCCTCTTATTTCTCTCTTATGGACCTTTTGCGAAATTGAACAACATATACACTAAAGAGAGCTTGTGTGTGATATATTAGAAGCTAGTGTTAGTGTTGGCTAGTACAAAGGTTTCTCCTGCTGTTCTTGAAGCATAGCTCACGTGGGTGCAAGGTTTGTACTTCAAGCTTTAGCAAAGGCGGTTCACGGAAGGCTTGGTGTGGATATCAATAGAGGAACTCGTCTTGGAGTTCAAGCATTGCATCTACAACAACACAACCACCAGAGACATCAAGGGTATGGTCTCTTTTTCTGGTTTCGTTTGTTCTTGTTGCTATCATGTTTTGTAGCTAGATCCCACTATTTGTTTCTTGTGCATGTGTTTGGAAAACCGAAATAAACTTGTTTTATCTTCATGCTTCCGTTGTGCTTCGGTTTTGTTATGCATGAGAAACCTTCAGTAATGCCCTCCCACTGTTTCTCTGCTTAATGAGGTTGAGTTTAGTCTTATAGTATTCAGTGTCCTTGACCTTGGGCTTTTTGCAATCTTTAATGAGATGCCCAGTGCCGCCACAGTTGTAGCACTTGCGTTCCTGGGCAGTTTCTACTTTGCGTTCATACCTCTTTTCAAGCCTCTAACCATCCTTCTTTTGGAATTGGTCATCTCTCCTTCTAGAAACAGAACTGAACCTTTGCCTGTTGTTCATTTTGTTCTTCAGAAACTTGTTTTGCATCATGTTAGTTAAATAGGCCATAGCCTCTATGATTTTCTCATTATCAACCACACTCTCTTCCTCTGAATCTGAAGATTCTGTCTCTTGAACTTGTTTCATCTTGACATACTTTGTTAAGCTCTTTACCCTTTTCTCATTAACCACCAAGGCCAGTGGATCTACAGTTTCTTTTTGTGTCCCCAGACCAACATCATCCTGATATTGGTTTAGTTCCTCAAAATCATATGGTGAGTAACTTTGTTGAGGTTCTTTTGGTTTATCTGTCTTTAGATGGCCAATTGGGATCTCCATTCAGTCCCTAGAGATTTTAGAAACCTTGTATTCTTTGTGAGATTAGAGTAATCATCAAGCTTCTGGTTTTTAAGGTCATTGAGCAATTTACAGTAGTGACTATAAGTTTCAATAAGTGCTTCCCCATCTCTAGCTTTGAAATGGTCAAATGAGTTAACAAGTGTAGTCTCTTTGATCCAGACCCCAGACTCAGTGCCTTCCATCTCGCTTTTTATCTCATCCCAAATCTCCTTAGCAGTATTCAGGCCATTAACTTTAATGTAAAATTATGAAGAAAGACCATGTTTTAGATAATATTTTGCTTTACGATTTGTTGTGGATCTGTGCTTTTCTTTAGCTGTATACTCAGATGGAAGCTTTTCCCTATGGATTTCATCCAAGGGTGGATTATGGTGAGGGTTTGCTTCTTGATCAGTTCTGAAGATACCATTACCTTCTAGTATAATTTTCTTCATCTCCTCACCATATTGCTCGTTGTTATCAATAAAATCCATAAAACGACCTTTCCAGACATGGTACTCTCCTCTGTACAAGACATGTGACTTAGTGTCTGAACCAAACAAAAGGGTTTCACTGTATGTACTCATTACTACTTAAGGATCTTTTCTCTGTAACATATTTGATTGAAGAATCCGATTGCAACTTGTAAATCAAATCCGATACTCACTAAGTCTCTGAAATCCGAGAATTCAAAATCCGATACTTCAAATCCGGTGATTTGAAATCCGAAACAATTGGAAATCCAATTGCTTGACAATCCGAGTTGGAAATCCGATTGAAAATCCGAGTAATTGAAATCCGAGTTGGAAATCCGGTTAATTCAAATTCCGATAATTTGAATTCCGATTGTAGAAATCTGTGAACATCAAAAATCCGATGTTTTGAAATCCGAGAGAATTGAGAAATCCGATTGATTCAAATCCGATTTTGTGAAAATCCGATTGGTTTTGAAAATCCTTGAGTAATCAAATCCGAGACCTAAAATCTGATGAATTGGAAATCCGATTGTGCAAATCCGAGACTTTCCAAATTCCGATACTTGAAAATCCATTTGATGTGAATCCGGAACATAAATCCGATACTCAAATCCGAGTAATCAAATACGATTGCAAGCAAAGTAGCAAAAACCACTCAACAATTCCGAATACGCAACTTCAAATCTGCAACACAAAACCTTTGTAATTCTAAATCTGCAACTCTAAATCTGATTGTCAAAATCCGACACCTAGAAAAATGTCGGAATCCGATAGAAATCTTCGGATTTGTAAAATCCGATAGTTCTTGCAATGAAATCCGATAGTTCTTGCACAATTGAAACCGCCAACTTCTAAACTTCAAATTCCTTTGAATTTTGATCAAATTCGTGAATTTCTTCTTCCACACGGTTCGTTGACAAGCGAATTACAGTTTAAAATCAACTTTACAACCAAAATCAACCTCTAGAATACATTTTCGATCAAATTTTTATCAAAACCAAAAAATACAAAAATTTCAATTGAGTACAAAATGTTGTAATAATCGATCGCGGACTTACACAGACTTACTCCAATGTTTATTGCGAGTCTAATAGGCTACTAATCCTCCATTTTCAGTCTCGAATTGATAGAAATCAGAATTCACCCAAAAGTCAACCAAAAAACTTCCAATGCGATAATTTGCTTCGAATTGTTGTTGTTTTCTCTTGAATTCTTCAATCAAGAACCTTATCTTAGCAAAGATTAGACTATGATACCAATTGTAGAGCAATAAACGAGTACAATATAGAAATCAAGATGAGAGAATATGTAGAAACACCTTTAAGTGTGTGTATTCTATTTCAATATATGTCAAAGGTTACATTGATAGAAGGCTAAAGATACTATTTATACTAAGTACAAAATTAACCATAAAAACACTAAATTGTATCTAGACCATAAACACAAATATAGTTCTAACAAAGTTTGTGAAAATACACATACGGAGGATGTTTCTGTTGATGAAAATGATGGGGAAGAAGAGTCTAAAGACGACGATGAGGATTCGGAAGAACTTGAACTAATTTTGTCCGATCATTCTTCTGATGATATGTAATTAGTTTTGGATTATGAATTTCGCCTTTAAGTATGAAAAATTAATTAAGGAATGTTCGGTATTTATGTTTATTTTTAACTAATTTTAACTCATTTTTTGTAAGATATGTATTATTTATTGTATTTGTCATGTGTGTATGTTTCAAAAGCATATCCCTTACAAATTTATAGTTTTTTTAGAAACCATGGTACGTACTAGAGGCAGAGACGGAATTCTCGGTGCAAGTGGAGGATCACACGGTGTGGGTAGATGTACCGAGGCAGCAGGTAGAGGTACACATAGTTCAGTTATTGGTACCGATGGTGTAGGTCGGGGTTTTCCATAATTCAAGTAGAGGTACCCATAGTTTAGGTATAGGTACAGTGGGTGCAGGTAGGGGTACTCGCAATTCACGTAGGGGTACCTCTAGTTCAGGTCGAGGTGCACATAATGCACATCGACCCGGTGGAGTATCAATGCCTAGTACAACTATTCTAGAGTTTCTTGACACATATGAGGATTATGATGATATTGATGACATTGTCTTAGAGTCATCACACGGTCCTGAGTCATCACAGGGTATACATGCTTCGAACATGCTTCGAATATAATGGAGCAGTCTTCAATTCTTCCGGCAAATAGGTAGTGGCTTGAAGTTCAAGCAAATCAGTATGTACTGTTAGTCCCATGTTTAGAATAGTTAGATTTGATAAGACAAACTATAGATATGTATAGATGATAGGTTAAGATTTAGGAATTATGTAAATCTGTTATAGACTGACTAGTCAGCTGAAGCTGAGTAGTCAGCGTATAAACAGATATAGAGTTTTCTATGTAAGTACTAGATAGCTCAGTGACTTCTAAGCTGAGATAGGTTTTAAGAGTGAAGACTTGAAGACTTAAAGATTCAACAACCCAAGACTCAAGAACTCAACTTGACAGGGTCAAGACTGAGTGGTTCAACTCAGCATCAGAAGTCAGTTTAAAATTTAAGTAAGTTCTAAATTCTATTAAAAACTCTCCATATCTACGACATTTAAATTAGGATATCTAAACCTAAATTAAACTATCTATTAGTTGGATAGAAATCTCAAACGGAATTAATTAGATATGTTCTAATTAAGGAGTTTGTTACGGTTTTAAAGAAAAGATAAGTTCCATCTTTAAACTTCGATTTGTTCGTAGATAGATCAAGTATAAGTATAAACCTTCTTATGGTTTTTACATACGTACGTTTGCATAAGTGAACGAATACACCGAACAGATTCGACTGCATAAGTTGCAAATCGTACATGTGTTCGTGATACTTGATACACGTGTGTTGCGATAACTTTGTAAGTTCAAAGTTCGAGAGAGTTTTCAAGAGTTCTTGTTAATCAGTTTAAAAAGAAGTTCGATCATCAATTAGTTTGTGATTCAAGAGTGTTTAGAGAGAGTTGAGGTTATAATCATTGTAATACCAAATCTGTAACACCCGCAAACCCGGGCTAGTTGATTAGCGAGTAAGCGGTACGTGATTTTGGGTTGTTTGCATTTAATTGATTATATGATTACTAGAGTTAATTAAATTAAATTGAAAAGTATAAATATATATGTATATTTACAATTGTGTTAGCTGGAAGTGGAAATAAAGAAAGAATAAGAAATTGATTTAGGACACCTCCTGCTTGGAAGCGAGTCTTTTAGTGTGTACGTGTATGGTTATATGAAATACATCTGCTCATTTGATTCTGAAAGTGAAAAGTGTGAACTGTGTGTTTTGGAGAGAAAACCTTCAAAGAGAAGAAAGCTTGCTAACTTGAATTTGCTAAGTCAAGATCTTGTGCCCTATAATTCAAGAAGGAGGTTAGTGTGTGTTTGTATTATGCTACAGATTGTTTTGATGTGTTAATATACTGGAATCCATGACTATATGTGAAATCACCATTGTTGAAGCTTAGGTATAAACTTGATAAGTGGGTTTTACATGTTTTGGTGTTTTAATGAGTTTTAAAGTGTTGATGATGTTTGTGTACATGTTATAGAACGTTTATACATGTTTTGGAAGTGTTTTGGTAAGGATTACATGTGAAAATGGAGATTTAAAAGTTTTAGTCGGCTAGGGAAATTGAAGAAGATGATGCAGGTACGTCGCGACGCGACGTGTTGTGCTCTTCGACGTGACGCATTCTTGGTTTTATCGGATTCTTTGTTAATCTGAAGCCCAAATCCGATGGTTTGAATTCCGAGACCCGAAATCCGATTCTTGAATCCGACAAGTAAAACCCGAGACTCTGAAATCCGACACTTCGAATCCGGGATTTGAAATCTAGCGGATTCTTGAAATCCGACATTTCGAATCCGGGATTTGAAATCTGGTGGATTCTTGAAATCCGAAAGGGAAATCCGACACTTGGGGCGACGCGACACGTCATAGCACTGGACGTGACGCGTCCGGGCAATTTTCCGAAATTGACATTTTTTATACTAGTTCGATTGTGTAGCATGTTATATGTGTATTATGTGTAATCTTAACAAATTGAATGTGATGATAATTGATATAAATATATGTGGATATATATTTATGAATGGAGATTGATTTCGGTTTGTTGTATTCTCAGGATTTGCGAAGACTCAGTGATATTAGACAACTGAGCAGACGGGAACGAGCACTGAGGTGAGTGGAAGTGTACTCATGAGTGGTGTTGGTGGTAACGTTTATGGTTACATGAATTAAGATATTCTTATGCTTTGAAATTGCCATGATAGACTGTTTAGTCTGAGACGTTATGATAGACTCTTTAGTCTGAGATGCCATGATAGATTGTTTAGTCTGAGATGCCATGATAGATTGTTTAGTCTAAGATGCCATGATAAACTGTTAAGTTTAAGATGCCAGTATGGGATGTGTTACTTGATACGTGTTGACATACTGTGTTGAGTGTTATTCGTTGATAGTTGATTGTTGCTTGTTGATTGAGATCGTTTGGGATTGTTGCGTGGCCAGTGTACATGGTTAATTATATGTGCACGTGGTGAGACCTGTACGTATGGTTAATTATATGCGTACATGGTTAGGGGTCAGCTATCGTATGTTTTGGGCTGGGCTGTCTGCTATTGGTTGCACAGTTCTTGATCTTCTATGCATTTGTTGCAACAGAAGAGGTTTAACTGTACCAAGTAGCAAATAGCTATCGGTAAACCTTTGCTTCGGCCCGCATCGGTTGCAGGTTCTGAAGAACCGCCGTTCCTCTAGAGGTTGGATTGGTTTAAGGAGATTGCTTGATCTGTTTGAGATCTGTATGTTTGATCGGATGATGATTGCTTGTGCTTGTTGTTTGAGGATGCTTGTTTGTAGCTTCCATTCACTTAGCTTTGTGCTTATTCCCCTCGGTTGATCGCTTTTTCCAGGTTTGGCTTTTTAGTCTTGTTTGTGGGGAAGGGAAATTTGACCAATGCTCTGATATTATGTTTTGAGAAGAGACGAGCCATGTTTGTAAATATTTTGTAACACAACTTGACGTGATGTTTGTAAACAGTACTTTGTACTTTGTATATGTTTAACTGAAATCAGTTAACGCTTCCGCGGCGATTTAAAAAAAATGGCTTGAGAATTTATGGTGTTACAAGTTGGTATCAGAGCCTTGGTTTGGCGATGCAGGCACGACTGGAGTGTTGCATTCCTAAATCTTGGCTCGTGTTTGGTCAAACTTTCCTTGGGGGAATTAGAGTGAATTGGTGAAGCTTTTTGTTAGTTAGTATATTGTGTATTAACGGTTTATCTAATGAGATTGTGAGATGATGTGATTGTACACATATGGCTAACAGAGATACCCCTGCTGATCCTCCTGTGACCCAAACGGTGGTTGAGACTTCAGTGATTGATACTATGGATACGACGAATCGTGTGGGTACTTCAGGTTATGAACAGGAAAATGATTGAGAGGCATATATTCACAAGTTAGAGAATGAACTTCAAGAACTCAAAGATAGAGTTCGTGGTATCGAAAGAGAGAGGATTAATCAGAGTATGTCATCACAGATACCGACAGTTGTTACTACTCAATCTACTACTTTGCCGGTTACTGATCCGTTTCCTCCGGTAACGCAAGTGACGCAACCGTTATTTTTCAATCCTTCCACCTTACAGGGAGATTATCCTTTTGGATATCCGGGATTTAAACAACCTTGTTCGTACAAACAATTTTTGGATTGTAAACCATCAAAATATCATGGGAGTACTAATCCGAATGAGACTTTGAATTGGTTGCGAGAAATGGTAAAAGCTCTTAATGCGTGCAATTGCGGAGATAAAACCGGAGTTAAATTTGCAACTCGAATGCTTAAAGGTGATGCGATGGTATGGTGGGATTCATTAACTGGGCATTTTACTGAGGAACAACAGGAAAGTATTACTTGGAAACAATTTCAAGAAAAGTTGTGTGAGCAATACTGTAGTTCATTTGAGATTGCGAAAATCAGGAAAGAGTTTATGGATTTGAAGATGAAGAGAGACATGTTGGTAGACGATTTGATTAAACAATTTAATGAGAGATTACGATTTGTGAAACAGTGGGTGCCAGATGAGGCATCAAAGATACAACATTTTGTAGGAGCTTTGCTTCCAGAATATCGAAGTACTACCAGATGGGCAAGTACCTTATCACAAGCATTTACTCTACCCAAGTCGGCTGAGGGTGATGGAAAGGCAAGGGATAGAATGAATAGAGAATGTATCTTGTAGCAAAAATCAATGATTGAACGTGTTACTGGACTACAAAGACAGAGTGGGCAGAGTGGCCAGAAACAGAAGAATCAAGATAAGAAACCTAAGATAGGTGGATTTAAACAAAGTTCTTTGTGGTGCCGCCGGTGTAGATTTATTCATACGGGGCCTTGCACACCCCAGACTTTGTGTTGCATTCGATGTGGATTGTTTGGACATGAGATCAAGGAATGTGGTTTCCCTTGGAGTGTGTGTTGGAATTGTCAGAAAGAGGGTCATCATACGAATGAATGTACAGAGGAAAGGAAAATGGGGTCGGGGTCAGGAGTGGATGCAGGTGGGGGATCCTCGTCAGCAGTTGGAAAAAAGAGAAAGAACCCTTCTGTGCCAGAGGGTAGAACTTATGATATGATGACTGACGACGATGTTGATATCAACGATGATATAACGGGTATGTATTGATAACTTTTATATTTGTATTTGTGCGTATGTTTATTAACTTTAAAATTAATTGTTGATGCTTGATTCCTAGGTGTGCTAAGTGTATATACTTACTTCTGAAAGAGCATGATTCTTTAGAAGTAAAGATAATTGATATTAGGTTATCGTGAAAGTATCTGGTACTATTGTCAGGAAATGATATGATGGCACGTATGTGATATTTGAAACAATGTGAATTGAGTATGATATGCTAAGGAAAGAATATTCTAGATTAGTTAAAATTGCATGCTATGCAATGTGTTGTAAGATTGTTTTACAAATGATATTTGTTTATTTGCATAGAAATGCTGTGTTTGTATGTATATATGTTTATGTTTGTGCAAGAAAGATGAAGGAAATAGAATAAATTGCTAAGATTTGGAAGATTTTAATGACAACCAAGGGATGTTTTAATAAAGATATGATTGAGATTACGAACTATTGATATTAAATCTACTGAGTAAAGATAATTTATGATGATGAATGATGAATGTGAAGACATTAGGGTATGTTGAGATATGGAAACTGTTGGATCAATAAATGATGTTATGCTATGGGATTAAAGAGTGATTTATGTCTTATAGTAAAGATTTTGAGAAGAGTGATTTAACCCATGACTTGAAGACTGTACATGATATGTTTGTATTGATTATGCGGGAAGTGTTGATTGTAAAGAATGGTATGTGTGATTGACAAGAGTATTAAAAGAAGAAGCAAATGCTTATATACAGATGAATTGAACATATGACAGAGACAGAGTTCAGAATGAATAGAAGAATGTGAGTGAGGGATTTGAATATTATCTGGGAGGGATAATTGCTAGTAGACATGTGAAAATACTAGGGAGTTTATGATGATAACACTGGAGTTATGTGAATTGAAGTATACGCAACTTGATGAATGGAATTGAAATTGCCTTTACTAGAAATTGATGACTTGGATGAAAGAAAATTATTAAGTATAAGAAAGAGATGAATTGCTACAGATTGAGTAAATTTGATATGTGCAGAATCGTTTGGGTAAAGAATGTGATTGATGTCAGCTTACAAGAAGTTATGTATGTGAAAGAATTGGCTAAATAACAGTGGTTATTTGTGAATTGAAGACATATGTGATTTAAAAGAATGATGTAATGGCCTGAGCATATAGAATGAAGACTTGTGGATCTTATACATGAATTGCCTTTACTAGGGAATGCCTATACTTGGAATTGGAAAGTTAATCTAATAAGACTTATGAAACTGATTGCCAGTGCACTTAGAAGGGCTAAATGATATAATGCCCTACAGAGTATTTAATTGATGAATTACTAAAGAAGTGAACATGATATAGAAATTGTGCATGAGTCAAGTTAGAGTATTAGAGATTTATGAACTGTTGAGATGATTTAATATACTAAAATGATAGAAGTCAGCTGCGATGAAGTTTATATGTAATTTACTTTACATGATGGAATCTGAATATATATATATATATATATATATATATTATGGGTAATTGCCAGTAAGACGGAATTGTTTGAGCAAAATTACGTACTGGCGAGATAATTTGAGATAGCAGAATGATTGTGAAAATAAGTTATGATGGAGTTTACGCCCGATTTATTATATGAGAAGAAATTTGGATATATCACCAGTGGGACAGCCTTGGTTGGGCAAATTATATTGTGACATGATGATTTGAAGATATGATGTTTTATATGTTAAGGCTGCTGATGAAAGATTGAGATGCAGGGAATAAACTTCTAAATGATTTTATTACAAGAATTGAGGCGTGAAATGAACAATACGACTAAATCCTTATTGGATAGTACAGTAGAAAGAGTTGTATATGAGAATAAACTTGTGTTTTGGTGTTGGATTTTGACGTCTGGTGGAATTCACAAACAAAGAGATTAGATTGGCGTGATACAAATTCTATCAAGTGGATGTTAACATGTCAGTTGTGAGTTGTTATACGTAAATATCAAGATAATGTTTTGAATAGTGTTGTGACATATTAGCTGGAAGTAAGAAGAAAGTGATATGTGAGTATTCTACATGACAGACAGTAAATGAAAAGTACGTGAAACTTGTTAATTGAGAGAAACAGGGTACTGTGAATAAGTTTTCAAGAGATGTGTGGACATTGTCTATATGCGTGAATGTGAAAGAAAATGAGTTGAAGGATAAGTTGTTAAGGAATTGATGAATGCAAACTGAGAAAGATATATAGGAATGGATCTTTGTGTGATGGTAAGATGGAAATACATATGAATTACAATTGAATTGACAATCAGAAATGAATGAATATGAAGCGTGGATAATTCGTTTGATGTGTGCTATAGGATTCCGAGGACGGAATCCTCTAAAGGAGGGAAGATTTGTAACACCCGCAAACCCGGGCTAGTTGATTAGCGGGTAAGCGGTACGTGATTTTGGTTTGTTTGCGTTTAATTGATTATGTGATTACTAGAGTTAATTTAATTAAATTGAAAAGTATAAATATATATATGTGTATATTTACAATTGTGTTAGCTGGAAGTGGAAATAAAGAAAGAATAAGAAATTATTTAGGACACCTCCTGCTTGGAAGCGAGTCTTTTAGTGTGTACGTGTATGGTTATATGAAATACATCTGCACATTTGATTCTCAAAGTGAAATGTGTGAAGTGTGTGTTTTGGAGAGAAAACCTTCAAAGAGAAGAAAGCTTGCTAACTTGAATTTGCTAAGTCAAGATCTTGTGCCCTATAATTCAAGAAGGAGGTTAGTGTGTGTTTGTATTATGCTACAAATTGTTTTGATGTGTTAATATACTGGAATCCATGACTATATGTGAAATCCCCATTGTTGAAGCTTATGTATAAACTTGATAAGTGGGTTTTACATGTTTTGGTGTTTTAATGAGTTTTAAAGTGTTTATGATGTTTGTGTACATGTTATAGAACGTTTATACATGTTTTGGAAGTATTTTGGTAAGGATTACATGTGAAAATGGAGATTTGAAAGTTTTAGTCGGCCGGGGAAATTGAAGAAGATGATGCAGGTACGTCACGACGCGACGTGTTGTGCTCTTCGACGTGACGCATTCTTGGTTTTATCGGATTCTTTGTTAATCCGAAGCCCAAATCCGATGGTTTGAATTCCGAGACTCGAAATCCGATTCTTGAATCCGACAAGTAAAACCCGAGACTCTGAAATCCGACACTTCGAATCCGGGATTTGAAATATGGCGGATTCTTGAAATCCGAAAGGGAAATCCGACACTTGGGGCGACGCGACACGTCATAGCACTGGACGTGACGCGTCCGGGCAATTTTCCGAAATTGACATTTTTTATACTAGTTCGATTGTGTAGCATGTTGTATGTGTATTATGTGTAATCTTAACAAATTGAATGTGATGATAATTGATATAAATATATGTGGATATATATTTATGAATGGAGATTGATTTCGGTTTGTTGTATTCTCAGGATTTGCGAAGACTCAGTGATATTAGACAACTGAGCAGACGGGAACGAGCACTGAGGTGAGTGGAAGTGTACTCATGAGTGGTGTTGGTGGTAACGTTTATGGTTACATGAATTAAGATATTCTTATGCTTTGAAATTGCCATGATAGACTGTTTAGTCTGAGACGTTATGATAGACTCTTTAGTCTGAGATGCCATGATAGATTGTTTAGTCTGAGATGCCATGATAGATTGTTTAGTCTAAGATGCCATGATAAACTGTTATGTTTAAGATGCCAATATGGGATGTGTTACTTGATACGTGTTGACATACTGTGTTGAGTGTTATTCGTTGATAATTGATTGTTGCTTCTTGATTGAGATTGTTTGGGATTGTTGCATGGCCAGTGTACATGGTTAATTATATGTGCACGTGGTGAGACCTGTACGTATGGTTAATTATATGCGTACATGGTTAGGGGTCAGCTATCGTATGTTTTGGGTTGGACTATATGCTATTGGTTGCACAGTTCTTGATCTTCTATGCATTTGTTGCAACAGAAGAGGTTTAACTGTACCAAGTAGCAAATGGCTATCGGTAAACCTTTGCTTTGGCCCGCATCGGTTGCTGGTTCTTCAGAACCGCCATTCCTCTAGAGGTTGGATTGGTTTATGGAGATTGCTTGATCAGTTTGAGATATGTATTTTTGATCGGATGATGATTGCTTGTGCTTGTTGTTTGAGGATTCTTGTTTGTAGCATCCATTCACTTAGCTTTGTGCTAATTCCCCTCGGTTGATCGCTTTTTGCAGGTTTGGCTGTTTAGTCTTGTTTGTGGGGAAGGGAAATTTGACCAATGCTCTGATATTATGTTTTGAGAAGAGAAGAGCCATGTTTGTAAATATTTTGTAACACAACTTGACGTGATGTTTGTAAACAGTACTTTGTACTTTGTATTTGTTTAACTGAAATCAGTTAACGCTTCCGCAGCGATTTAAAAAAATGGCTTGAGAATTTATGGTGTTACAAAATCATCATGTAGATTTGATTAGAGAGTGATAATAGTTATTGTTCTATTTGATCATTGAATATATATTTGATTAATTTGGTTATTTGTTTAACGTGTATTCAACCCCCCCCCTTACACTGTATGGGTTGCTTGTTCACCCTCTTTGGGACCAACAACTGGTATCAGAGCAAGTTTTTTCATAAGTTGAAGATCAAGATCCGCTGTCAAGAGGTTAAGATGTCAACTAGCAAGCAATCAAGTCATATACCAACAATGGCGGCAAAAGGGTGTCCTATTTTTGATGGCACTGACTATCCTATGTGGAAGTTTAGAGCCATGCTATATCTGAAATCCGTGGATCATAGGATGAGTACCGTGATTCAAGATGGCCCAATCATACCAATGATCCATATTACGGCCACTAACAAAACTGTTCCTTCTAGAAAAACTCCCAAGCCTGAAGCAACTTGGACTGAGGAAGATCGTAAACTGTTCAACCTTGATGACAAGGCACAGAGCATTATAGCAAATGCTTTGACAAATACTCTTTTGCATACTGTGGCTGGGTGCCAAACTAAAAAAGAGATGTGGGATACTCTCAGTGTTACATATGAAGGCACTGACTTGGTCAAGAAACATAAGAATATAAATCTGAGTCGTTCTTATGAGACTTTCTTTGCTAAAAGGAATGAAACTCTGGCAGATTTGTTTACCAGATTTCAATGCTTGATAAATGATCTGATCTTGGTAGGTGTCGAGAAAGATGAGAATGAGTTGGTACTCAAGTTCTTGGATGTGTTACCAGAACAATTCAATGAGATCACCATTGCACTTCATGCTGGAGGAACCTTAGGAAAATATGATCTCAGATCTATCTATGGTTTTCTTCTAAATCATCAACAGATCATGGAACACAAGAAAGTGGCCCAACAACAACTAAAAGAATCTTTAAATAATGCTAGATCTGCATTAATTGCAGAAAAGAAGAAAAAGGGATCTAAGAAGTCTCAAGCTGAGACTGAATCTGAATCTGAATTTGAGGAGGTAAGTCCTAACTCTAGTTCAGATAATGAAGAGATGGATGTTCTTACTGAACAAATGGCAATGCTAGCAAGAAACTTTAGAAATTTTAGAAGAGGAAGGGGTCAGTCTGACAGAAACAAAAGTGGTAAGTCTACTTTTGATCCTAAGAAAGCTAAGTTCTATAACTCTTAGAGGATAGGACACATAGCTGCTGAGTGCAGAGTTAAGAAGGGAGAATCAGCTTCAGTAGCTGACAAGAATGCCTACAGAGCTGATACATATAAGAAGAAATATTCAAAGACTCAAAGGCAAGCCAAATGAAAACACCAAAGGTCTTCTTGCTGAGACTTGGGATACTGAATCATCTACTTCAGATGATGATGAGCCAGATAGGTGTTTGATGGCCATTGAGGATGAAGAGGAACAAGTTGACTATGAGTTAGAAGACAGTTCCTTTGATGAGGATCTAGCAGAAGTGGCTAATCTGAGTAAGCAAACCAGTAACTGGGATCCTGCCTCAATGTATAAGGTAAATAAGTTTAGCTCTTACACTGATGAAAAAAAATGTCTAATATTCAACTATTTGTTGAATGGTTTCAAAACCTCTCTCATAGTTCAATCTAGTTTGAAAACTGAAATTTCAAAATTAAAAGATGAACGGAAACACTTTGAAACTCTCTTAAATGCTGGTAAAAAGATGCAAAGTGATTATGAGTGTCAGCTTCATATAAACAAACTTCTAAGTGAAGAACTACAAGAATCAAAAGAACAAGTTGATAATCTAAGAAAGATTTGTGAATCTTGGTGTAAGTCATCAAGAGAAGTAGAAAAGTGTATTAACCAGCAGATACCAAATCAAGTAAAAGCAGTGTTAGGGGGAGATTATAGTGCTACTGCTGATGAAATCATCGAAGATCAAGTCAGTCTTGAAGAGAAAACGATGAAATCAGATGATATACTCCCAAGAACATTCTTACGAAACAATGATGGGAAACAGGTCAAAACCAATAAGTTTGTGAGACCAACCCAAAGTCCTCAAGTTATTCATACAAACCATCAAGCTGAATGTTCTAGATCCAACAGAAACTGTAAGTCAGTTTTCAAAAGATTGGATTACAATCAGAACAACTGTAATTGACAGAATATCTCACGTCAACTCAAAATGACATAACTCTCAAGCAAAATATGAAAGGATGTCTAAAAACAGGAAGTTGTCTGTAAGTCAGACTTCCCCAAATAAGGGTAACCATAAAGCTGACAAAGGTAAGTCCAAAGTCAGTGAAAATCATGTAGACAAACTGTCTAAAAGGATTGAAAGGTTATCCACATCGTATGACCCTATAACTGAATCCAAATTTATCACCCCAACACCCATCTTTAGAAGAAAATGTTATAAGTGTGGTGATATAGGTCACGAGGCTAAAGATTGTGTAAGTACCAATCTTAGACCTGAAAACAAAAAGGATGATCAGTCCAAAACAGACCCAGAATCTGTTCGAGCTGATCAGTCAAACTCTAAAGGATCAGCTAAGTGCTCATCCTCAGAACCCACCAAACAGTGGGTTCCAAAAAGAAACTAATGTGTTTAGTTGATCATGTGCAGGGCTCCTACAAGTGGTATATTGACAGTGGATGCTCAAGGCACATGACAGGAAGCAAGGGGATTCTAAGTGAATTCCAATACAATGAAGGACCCAAGGTGACATTTGGGGATAATTCTCACGGAAGGACTAAAGGTTATGGAAAGATAACTGCTGGAAAAGTCACTTTAAAAAAGGTAGCATATGTTGAAGGCCTTAAACACAATCTGATAAGTATCAGTGATGAGGATTATGAAGTCACTTTCAGAAAGCATGCAGTAACAATTTATGACAAGAAGGGAAAACCAATATTAATGGCAAAAAGAGAGAGAGATATCTATTTGTTAGATCTCAGCTCTGTAGATCCTTCAACTGAAACATGCTTGTATTCTGACTTAACTCCCAAGCTTAGTTGGTTATGGCACAAGAGGCTATCACATTTGAATTTTAAATACATTAACAAATTGTCTAGCAAAGAGTTAGTCTCTGGTCTGCCTAAGATCACATTTGCTAAAGACAAACTCTGCTCAGCTTGTGAAATGGGAAAACATCATAAAGGATCCTTCAAGTCCAAACAAAATTTTTCGATTAAAGAACCATTGCATATGTTGCATTTGGATCTATTTGGACCTATTAGCACCCCAAGCCTAAGTGGCAGAAAGTATACTCTAGTGATTGTTGATGAGTTCACAAGATTCACTTAGGTGGTCTTCTTAAAAGCCAAAAGTGAAGCAGCATATGAGTTAATCCGCTTCATAAGACAAGAAGAGTTGCAAAAGGGTAAGTCTCTTAAACAACTCAGAAGTGATCATGGGACTGAGTTCAAAAACTCAACCCTTGAAGGCTTTTGTGAAGAAAAAGGAATTATCCAGAATTTCTCATTTGTAAGAACTCCACAACAAAATGGAGTTGCTGAAAGGAGAAATAGAACCTTAATTGAAGCTGCCAGAACCATGCTATGTGAGGCAAAGCTCAAGCTGAACCAATTCCTACTCAGACTGAAGATGTAAGTCCGATTCAGCCTGAGATACACTGCTCTGACTCAGACCCAGAACCTCAGTCTCCCACTACAACCTTGAGAGTATTAAAAGATCATTCTCTTGATAATGTCATTGGGAACATTGAAGATGGTGTGTTAACTAGATCTAAGGCAAATGCAAACTATGCTGCCTACTCTAGTTTTCTATCTCAAATGGAACCTAAGAAGACTGAAGAGGCTCTAAAAGATGAAGATTGGATTGAAGCTATGCAAGAGGAGCTGACAAAATTACAAAGAAATAAGGTCTGGACCCTTGTCCCTGCCCCTAAAGGAAAAACAATTATAGGCACTAAGTGGGTCTATAGAAATAAAATGGACAAGGATGGAGTAGTGATCAGAAACAAGGTGAGGCTAGTAGCTCAGGGGTATCGACAAGAAGAAGGTATTGATTATGATGAGACCTTTGCCCCTGTTGCAAGAATTGAAGCTATAAGGTTGTTTCTAGCCTATGCATCCTTCAAAAACTTTAAAGTGTATCAAATGGATGTTAAAAGTGCATTCCTAAATGGAGCACTACAGGAGGAGGTCTATGTGAAACAACCCCCTGGTTTTATTGATTCTAAACATCCAGATTATGTCTATAAGTTAGACAAGGCTTTATATGGACTCAAGCAAGCTCCAAGGGCCTGGTATGATACACTGTCCACCTATTTGCTCTCAAATGATTTTGTTAGAGGAAGTATTGACAAAACTCTATTCATAAGAAAGAGCAGAGGACATGTCATTCTCGTTCAAATCTATGTGGATGACATTATCTTTGGTTTAACAAACCAAGATCTGTGTGACTGGTTCTCTAAGATAATGTCCAATCAATACAGAATGAGCATGATGGGTGAGATGACGTACTTTTTGGGACTTCAAATCTATTAGAAAGAAGATGGTATATTTATTAATCAGAGCAAGTATGTCCTTAATTTAATTAAGAAATATGGTTTAGACTCAAGTCATCCCGCAAAGTCTCCAATGTTACACAATGTCAAGCCACACAAGGACATTGATGGAAAATATGTATATCAGACTACATATAGAGGAATGATACGTTCATTACTCTATTTAACAGCAAGCAGACCTGATATAATGTTTGCTACATGTGTTTGTGCACGATATCAGGCTGATCCAAAGGAATCACACTTGCTAGCTGTTAAAGAATACTCAAATATCTAAAGGGAGCACCAAACTTAGGTTTGTGGTATCCCAAAGGATCAGGTTATGAGCTGATAGGGTAATCAGATTCAGACTTCGCAGGATGTGGTCTTGATAGAAGGAGTACTACGGGAGGATGTCAACTTTTGGGTGGAAAATTAGTTAGCTGGACAAGCAAGAAATAAAACTCAGTGGCAATTTCAATAGCTGAAGCTGAATACGTAGCTGCAGGGAGCTATTGTGCTCAAATAATGTGGATGCAACATCAACTGAAGGAATTTGATTTGCATTATTCAAAGACTCCCGTATTTTGTGACAATCAAAGTGCTATTGCCATTACACACAACCCAGTGTTTCACTCAAGAACCAAACACATTGAGATACGACATCACTTCATCAGAGATATTGTAGAAAAGGGAAAGATAGAGCTAGTCTTCATTGAGACTGAAGATCAGCTTGCAGATATCTTCACTAAACCTATTGAAGGCACAAGATTTACAACTCTACTCGGAAAGCTTGGCATGATCAACCCTTAATCGGTATGTTCCATTCTTTATCTCTGTTAATTTTTTTCTAAGTGCTATGTTTGACTAAGTGTCTAAATCTGAGCTGAGTGTTCAATCTGAGCTGAGTGCTATATCTGAAGCTAAGTGCTCCATCTAAGCTGAACATTCAGGATCAGCTGAGTACTCCATCTAAGCTGAACATTCAGGATCTGCTGAGTACTTCATCTAAGCTGAACATTCAGGATCAGCTGAGTACTCCGTTTCAAAGTGTGGTAAGTTCCACATGTCTAGGTTAGTTCTAACAAATAGTATGTCCAATAATATGGTAAGTCCAACAATATGGTAAGTCCAAAATATTTACAGTGTGTCCGGTAAATAAACGTCAGTTGTTTAAAAATTTTTATGATATATTCTTTTCATAAAAATATCTTTCTAATATAACAGTGTGTGTTTGTGTAACTTACAATAAATTTAGCCGTTGTAACAAACTGCGTAGAAGTTTTTACAGTAACGGTCATATTTATTACCCTCCAATAACGGTAACTTTTCTCTCACATTGAAAAGGAATAAATAAGAGAGATTTTTCATATTTCATTTACTCTTCCAAAATATTCTTCTCTACTCTCTTAAACCCTAACGTTGCTGTGTTCAGAGTTCATTGCTAAGTGCTAATCCTTACTACTGCTAAGTGCAATCCAATACGGTAAGTTCGATTTCAATGGAGGGTTATACTCTTAATCTGACTGACCAAATGATCCGTGGTGGAAATTTCAAGAACAGTGCACTCCCCACCTATAAACAAAACAATGTCATCGCCTGTATCGACATTCCAAAGTCCAAAATTGGCAGGGGATATGAGGAGTGGGTCTCATACGTTTGCAAGGGACCCCTGGCACATGCATTTCTTCGTGGTCCTGCTGTGCTCATCCCTTAACTTCTAACGGAATTTTGGTATACGTGTAAACTGGATGCAACTCAACCGGTTATACGGGGTACAGTCCTAAGTGGACAAGTGGCGATAGAAGTCGATGCAAACTGTCTCCGTCGGATTCTTCATCTCCCGGTTCATAATCAGTATGAAGCGACGGTTTCTAGGGAAACATCACGAAGTGTTTTACCCTTAATGGGTCATCCTCAAGTCATTGGCGTCATACGGAAATCTGTTTTCCAGACGGCATGGGGATTTATGGTATCCACTATGGTTCGTTCCCTTGGATACAAGGTGGATGGCCTGGATAATGTGAATGACTTTGAAATGCAACTATTATACAACTTATTTTATGATCGACTAGTGGATTACGCTGAGTTGATCTTTGAGGCATTCAAGTCATTGGTGACTAAGAACATAAGGGACACCCTTATGCCCTTCGCAAGATTTATATCCATGGTCATCGAGGACAGATTAGGTAGAAGATATATTGCTCAATATGAGTCAACCCCTACTCTTGTTCTCAGCTACAGAATGTTCGCCCATGATATTTTCCCTGGGCAACAAACAATGAGTGCTCAGATGAGGGTGTATGTACGGCTTCCGACCCTTGAGTCAAGTGAAGCTGATACAGAGGAGGAAGCTGCGGAAGAAGTGGGTGACGATGTTGGTTCTGAGGCTGAGTCCCCTCAAGCTGATCAACCTAGGACTCAGCTCAAACCCAGTGCATAAATAATTTCATCCACCACTTCGAGTTCTGAGCAAAGGAGTCTGTTTCCTAGCTCTGAGTCTCCTCTGCTAGGTGCAGCAGGTATACTTTCGCATCCATTATCTCCTTCTCTCTCCTTTATTTCTCCATCTCCAAAATTAGGAGATCGGACTAAGCCTAGCCCAACTCAGTCTAACCCCTCTCCTCCACCTCCAACATCTCCATCTATCTTACAATCTACAGCCAACCTTGGTCAGCCCACTACTACCAAGGATATATCCTACACGTATACAAGGAAAACTGCCAAAGGTGGTCTTCCATCTCAAAAGGACTCTGGAGTTGATATCACATTGATACCTCCACCGGCAAGAGTTGAGGGGGAGACACCTTCTCTTAAGGTGCCAACCTCAAGGCTCAGTTCAACCCTTAAGCCTAAACCGGGTATGGTGTCTATTCAGCCCATACTTACTAGTGCCATGGGAGAGCCTACTTCTGTGCCTTCACAACCCCATGAAGGTAACATTGAAATAATGACCAAACCCTAGGGTCAAATACCCCCTCCTCACCACTAAACCTAGCTCACCTCACTACCATACCTCGCGACATTGTTCATTCTTCTCTTCCATTCTTACACACTCTAGCATGACCTATCAATGAACCTTTCATACACCAGGAAGGTTTACAGGGTCCGCATTCTGGCCCCTTTGATTCCATAGGTCAGTACCAACCTTTGGATATGGGACCCACATCCTTACCTATTGAGGAACACTCAATAGCCACTCCTACGGTGGAAATACACTCTTCCACTGGTCAGGAGGACTTTGAGGTAAGAAGAAGACCTGAGGAGTCAAAGCTGATGACCAATGATGCTCAAGTCATTATGGACTATCTACAAACTCAGTTTGAGCTCCTACACAGGAAGAGGAAAGATGACAAAACCAAGTTGATGCGTATACTTAATGATTTGTCAACTTCAGTAGCCAACTTGGAAAGCTTCGTGCTCAAATTCAGACCCTCCCCTATTGATGATGACAAAAAGGGGGAGGAAGAATCAAAGAAATGTGACGATAAGGTTAAGGGGGTGCATACAGAGGAAGTACAATTTGAACAAGCTCATGATCGGTTTATGAGTACTGAAGATCAGCCTTCCCAACAACAACAGGCTCCAACCGTCCAAATTACCACAACTTCACAAGCTCAACCAGAAACTCCACATGAAGAAACATCTCAAGCTGCTCACATCAATCTTCCTCAAGCTAATTTACCAAAATTTGTTGAAGCTGAGTCCGTTCCAACTTCACAAACAGATAAAGGGAAGAGTAAGGTGTATGAGATGATAAAAAAGAAAGAAAAGAAGTGTTATGCCTCTATCAAAAAGAAGAAAGGTCATCATTGCTGAGCCTCAGCCTAAGCAACAGGGTAAGTCTTAATTAGTTGCACATGAATCTGACTCAAGTGATGAAGCTTATGCAACACAGAAAGCTAGTGACATGCTTGCTGAGCAAATGTTACAAGAGATGGCTAAAGAACTAGGCATAACATTGGAGGAAATAAAAGAGCAGCAACAACAAGCTGAAATTCAAAGAGAAAAGGTTAAAGCTGAGGCTGTCAGAGCTGAAGCTGAGGCTGACTACTCTGGACCTAGAGCTGCCCCAATTCCCTACTCAGATGTGGATCCAAGGCGTTGTTATAAAAGAACGCATTTTAATAACAAGATTGAATCAATTACACTAATGAGAAAAGGAGAATTGGTGATCTTCAACTTTGTACTAGACAACAAACAAGAAATTGGTCTAGATATGAGATGTCTGTACAAGTTGGGGTTCTCAGAGTTAAAGATCATAGCCACAACTATCAAACAGATGAAAAAGAGTCAAATTAGACAGGAGATAGTTGATGTGCTTAAAACACTCTTCATAAGAATTGATTAGTTAGATGAGATTCCTGCTGATGAAATTGATACTTTCCTTAATCGAGGCAAAACTACAAGAGTTAGAGCAGCGAGCCAGCGAGCTAAAAGAGACATCGATTAACAAGTTCCAAAGGGAGTTGAATTCAGAGAAAACACTTATATCACTCAACCTTTGGAAGGATTCTTGTATCTTGATGTGGAAGGTAATCAATGTTTCTTAAAAGTAGCAGATCTTCATTTGGGAAATCTGGAATTGATTCTGTACTTGAGAATTCTTAGTGATGACTCAATTCAGAACTCAGTATTCAGATATCATCTCCACAAAGAAATTAGATCAAGAAGAACTGAGATGAGAGAGCTGACAGAAGGTGAAGAGATTGTGAATGATGCTATCAAGAAAGCTAAGATCTGGGAACTTAAATGTTATGATATGTGGTTAGAAGTTGGATATCCTATTGATTAAAAAGATTAGTTCTATGATTTTGTAAGAACTAAGTGTGCAGCAGCTGATCATAAAGATTAAGCTACAATGTAAATGATATGTTCATTAATACAAACTCAAGTTTGATATGTTCAACTGTTTTATTATTTGATGCGTTCAACTGTTTTATTATTTGATATGTTCAAAATTATGTTTGATATGTTCAAACAGACAACTTTGTAAGTGTAAGCTGATAATTGATATGTTCAATTACAAACTGATATGTTCAGTAGTATAAGTTTTGTAAGTTCAGAACTTAAATTACTTCTGATAAGTTCAGAATCTAAGTAGTTGTATATTCAAATACTTAGAATACAAGTCTTATAATATATTTGTAACTTACACATCTTGTAAGTTCAAGATACGTGAATAAATATGGATCAGTTCAATATTTATTTCAAGAACTAACTTTGGTCAGTTCCAGAGTGGTTCGACATAATTCTGTTAACCTATACCTACGTTGATTAAATGTTTTGTCATCATCAAATAGGGGGAGATTGTTAGTCCCATGTTTAGAATAGTTAGATTTGATGAGACAAACTATAGATATGTATAGATGATAGGTTAAGATTTAGGAATTATGTAAGTCTGTTATAGACTGACTAGTCAGCTGAAGCTGAGTAGTCAGTGTATAAACAGATATACAGTTTTCTATGTAAGTACTATATAGCTCAGTGACTTCTAAGCTGAGATAGGTTTTAAGAGTGAAGACTTGAAGGCTTAAAGATTCAAGAATCCAAGACTCAAGAACTCAGCTTGACAGGGTCAAGACTGAGTGGTTCAGCTCAGCGTCAGAAGTCAGTTCAGAATTTAAATAAGTTCTAAATTCTGTTATAAACTCTCCATATCTACGACATTTAAGTTAGGATATCTAAACCTAATTTAAACTATCTATTAGTTGGATAGAAATCTCAACGGAATTAATTAGATATGTTCTAATTAAGGAGGTTGTTACGGTTTTAAAGAAAAGATAAGTTCTATCTTTAAATAGCGATTTGTTCGTAGATAGATCAGGTATAAGTATAAACCTTCTTATGGGTTTTACATACGTGAATGAATACACCGAACAGAGTCGACTGCATAAGTTGCAAATAGTACGTGTGTTCGTGAAACTTGATGCGCGTGTGTTGCGATAACTTTGTAAGTTCAAAGTTCGAGAGAGTTTTCAAGAGTTCTTGTTAATCAGTTTAACAAGAAGTGCGATCATCAATTAGTTTGTGATTCAAGAGTGTTTAGAGAGAGTTGAGGTTATAATCATTGTAATATCAAATCATCATGTTGATTTGATTAGAGAGTGATAATAGTTATTGTTTTGTTTGATCATTGAATATATATTTGATTAATTTGGTTATTTGTTTAACGTGTATTCAACCCCCCCCCCCTTCTACACTGTATTGGTTGCTTGTTCACCCTCTTTGGGACCAATATGTAAATATATTGATAATATTTTATGATATATAAAATATTTGATGGTCAAATACTAATTCTGTTGAACATTTTTATTGTGTAGGTTTTGTTCTACCAAGCCTCCTAGAGATATCACTGACATATTAAAGAACATGTTTGAAGGTCCGTGGACGTCATGGAAATACATTCCACGTGATTCTCGCGCGAGACTTTTTGACTGTTTCAAGGTTTTGAATTACTTGTTGTTTATATAAATTAATTACTACATAACTTTAATATGTGATTAACTAACGATGATAAGTGTTTATTTACAACAAATTTTCTAATGGGATAGTGAAGTAGATGGAGTTGTTCTAAAAGCAGGGGAGGAAAGCATGAAAAAGCGAATCAAGGATACAGTTCACTCAGAGCGAAAAAATGCTATAGAAAAGGCAAGGGAAGCGGGCTTTGATGTTGATGTCAATCTATGTGTCATCATCCCTTATTGTCCAACGTGGATAAAGTAGGAACACTGGGTACAAATGGTTGAAAGGGTATGAGATTAATACAAATGAATACTCAATTTAATTTAACCTTAATTTGAATGAACTTGACTAATTTTTACCCAATTTGGGTCCTTAAAAACATGTTTTGACTACCAATAAAGTGGAACACCCCAAAATGGAAAGCATTGTCAGAAATAAACAAGAAAAACAAAAACACCGTAGTAGAGGGATCAGTTGGCAAGCATACGACAGGGTCGGTTAACTTTCTTCTTACTAAGTTGGGACACGTAAGATACTGATCTATCTTTAGTATTTTAAATAATTTTCACTCTTACTATATATGTCTTGAAATTTATATAACTTTTAACAACCAAATCTGACGGTAGGAAAAAGAAGTGGGTCATGCATTGCCTTTGAGTAATCATTTTTCTAAACTTTCATATAACGAAAGTTTCGCGGGAGACGGTTGCTGCAGGGACGGGGGAGCCGGTGTTTGTTAACTCGAAGTCAAAACGAGTGTTGGTAAATTCCATTATATCTTGAATATTTTATGTCATTGATTTGTATAAATTATTGGGAAGATTGTGATGAATGTGATATTTTTAATAGGAGGAGTATCTCAAGGGTATGAGTGAAAAATACGGGTCCGATCCTACATCTCATCCGGTTGGTGATGTTGAAGTTTGGGGACGAGTTGCGAAAGCGGCAAACAAAAGGGGATTCCTTGGAGTTGGGGGGATCAGATGCTTGTTATGTGGTGACAGGTCAATCGAGTACTAGCCATATTTCATCTTCTATACCGGGGGGTGCGGCATTTTCTAATTAGGTTAGCGTATTATAACTTATTCCAATACATAGGTCGTATAAACGGGTTATGACGTGGTCATACCAGGAAACCATAATTTAACTTACTGTTTACATTGATATTCTTTTACGTTGGAATAAAAATATTTTGTTCTAAAATGCTTTTAATTAATATACGTTGGTGAACTTGTTAAAACAACAAATGGGTCAATAGAAGGAAGAGGCAAAAGCAAGAGAAGAAATGCTTCGAAATGAAATAGTAGAACTTCGTAAACAGGATGAAGCACGTGATAAGGAAATGAACGATAGGTTTGCTGAATTGAAAAACCTTTTCCTTTCCGGTGACAATCACCACCCATCTCCCCTTTGAGACATGACGTAGTTTTATATTTGGACACGAACATTGTGTTATGAACATTGTATGTTTCAATTATGTGACTTTATGCATTATTTTGTGGATTAAATGCAATTTTTAATACAATTATGGATTATGTATGAATATAAACACGCAAATTTATAGTGTATTACTCAAAATAGTGAAACGTTAAAATGAATTATAATTGAAAATAAAACATTATATTTCGTAGTTAAACCGTCGCTAATAATAAATTTGATTAATAATATAAAATCTTAAGTGTCTGTAAAGCGTCTGTAATTGTAAACCAGAATTGTTGGTAATTCGTAGCTGAATTATAAACTCGATTTTAAAATAAAAAAAATACAATTCGTCTGTAAATGTAACAATTCGTCTAAAAATTGTTGCCACAATTCGTCTGTAAATTGTTGCTACATTTCGTCTGTAAATTGTCGTTAAAACCCGTCTGTAAATCGTCGCTACAGTTCGTCTGTAAATCGTCGTTGATTTATGTCTATAAATCGTCGCTAAAAATCGTCTGAAAATAGTCGTTGATTAATGTCTGTATTCCGTCGCTATAATTAAATTCGTAATTACAAATTAAAAGCAACAAACGTCAGTAATACGTCATTGTTTTTCGTCGCCAATTCGTCGGATTTATTTATTACTTAATTTAATATATTATTAATAAAAGATAATGATTATTATTATTTAATATTAAAAAAACTTTTTGAGATGTTTTTTTCCGTTAGAATTGGAAATAAATGGTCCGTAATTTTCGTCAGAAATTTTAGCGACCATGTATATACCGGCGCTTTGAAACTGTTGAAAATTCGTTAGAACTAGGTGTTTGCGACGCTTTTTAGAAGTTTTTTCTGTCTGTAATTTCCAGAATTCGAGTAGTCCGGCTTCCTACTGCTAGAAGCAGGCCTCCTCTTCTTTAGTTTCAAGCGATGCTTGACGAAACCACTGCCCTTGAGGGCATTCGAGCCATGGGTTATCTTGGGGATTTACCACTTCATTCCCACTTTAAACGAGCCAACCTTCACCCCATATATTATACATTCTTAACCATACTTCAACGCTGTCTTACTCCCAAACACACTGGCTATGAATACCCAAACTCCAACCAAATCAAACTCATATATGTTGCGGCTAATCACTTGCAGATTGATTATGCCACCTAAATTTTTCTTGACATAATGCAGCAGGTAGAGGCTAAACTCTGTGATCTGAATAGAGCCAAGGGCAGATTTCTGCCGTATCAATGGTTTTTACCAATGATGGTCCAGTTTCCAATGGACAGAAACGAGGAGATACCAAGATGGCCAAATCATGCTGCTATCAGACCAAAACAGTTTTTGTATGTCAAAGTTATGTGTGGTGATCATCCTGTGCAACCCCAACCATTCACAGTTTCCCTGCTTGATCTATGCACCCAAAACGAGGTGGTGAGAATTTATAGGTAGACCGTAGGATTAGGTCCTATGGTGCAACCAGAGCAGGTTGTACCTACCCCAGGGACTGTAGCACCAAGTGAAGATATAGCAGATAGGCCTCAGTCTTCCACGAGGGAGGCTGAGAGGGATGAGCAGAGAGAGAAAAGCCAAGAGAGGGGTGGTGAAGGGGATGAGGGCGAAACACATAGTGAGGGAGGGGCTGAATATGATCCTGCCCAAATACAAGCTATGATTGATTTATTCTCTGATGTACTCCTTGAACCTGAACAACAACCGGAGTCTCCTGATTTGCTTGCTGGTGCAATGGCGCCTGACCTTGAACAGATACCTTTGCCTTTACCACATATACTCCTGGTGCAACACCATTAGTCACCGATAATACTGAACGCCAAAGAGCTAAAACTCTAGTGGTGATTGAGGACGAGGATCTAAGTTTCTCAGATCTATTCCCTGACTTACCCGATGCCTTTGACTCTGAAACAGAATTTGTGTATGGCTACCAACCGGGTCCTCTAGACAGAGCAAGTGCAAGCCATGAATTTGATCCTTCTATGGATTTCTATGATGAGTATGAAAGCGAAATGGAAGAAGAAGAGGTAGAGATAGGAGAGAGAGAGAGAGAGAGAGAGGTGAGTAAAGAACAAACGAGTGCTGAGGGACCCCCAAGCCCAAAAAGCCGGGAAGCCACACCTGCTACCGGAGCTGACACTGTTAGCTCTGGTATTGAAACAGACACCATCATACCAACAGTGCACACTTACCCCTCCAGCCACTCAAGTATCTCTCAACAAATGCTTGTTTCAACTCATGGAGAACTAACACATACTCTATCGGCCTCTTATTCGGAGATGGCTGGTATTCAAACTAGAGGTTTGCCTCTCCCGACCTCGACCGTCTCTTCAACGCACATCGATATACCACAGATATCTGCATTTCTTTCTAGACACCAATCCACACTTGCACAAATAACGATGTTGTTTACAAGACAACAGTCCAGAATACCTGTAGGTGACACTACTGAAAGTGTCATTCGAAGATCAGGTGGAAATCTCGCTGGAGTGTACACCACTGCAGCTTTGAACGCGAGTAGCTTTGCCTCTGTGGCAGAGACTTCAACGAGTACTCTTAGTGAGTCTCAGTTTGTTACAAATGATGAATTGCACGAGGCCCTTAACCCGATTACTGAGAGCCTAGCAGAAATCAAGTAGACACTTGCTTCATTAATAACGAAGGTTGATGATGGCTCGGGCTTATCTACTGACACTTTGAAATCCCTGCTTTATGTAGGATTGCTGGAGATAGCTCCAGACCGTGAACAGAACCTAGATCTCCTTCAATCCCTTCAGAATGAACAGACATACAAGGGTAGTAATCTGAATGAATTTAAAGAAACAGTTATAAACTCAATGGAGGATCTGGGCAATGTGGTCTTTCAAAAATTAGATTCAGTGGAAAACAGGATGACAATTATTAAATCTACATGTAAATCCTAAGCTGTTGGGTCAAAGTGCAGGCATGATGACGATGATCCTGATCATGATCGTCACAAGGGGGAGAAAAGACAGCGTGTTTTGACCTTTACTCCTTTCACAGAACGATTAGTGGCTGCAATGGGGATCGGGGCAGAATCACAACAACAACAACAACAACTACAACCAAAACAACAACAACAAACACAAACTGAACCTAAACCTGACATCCCAATGTTTGAATTTGAAACTGAAACTGCTGATATCGGTGAAAGGGATGAGTCAGATGAGTTGCTGAAACAAATTGATGAATTCTCTTTTGGCATATTGCTAGAAAGAACCGCGGAAGTCCAGATAGTGGACATGTTTGAGGATATGCCAGTGTCTGTTATTCAAAAGTCAGCTTCTTCAAGGGTTGCAAAGCCTGTGAGGGAGTTGGTCACCAAAAAGCAAATGGAGGAAGCAATCAGGAAACTAAATCTAACAAGAGTCCTCCAAGGCATTTCAGAGGAGGTTCATAAACTATTTCCTCTTGAACCAAAGAAATTCCAGGTGTCAGCTACCGACATCTTGAGGAAAAATCAACAAGCAGAGCAAGCTAAACAACTACAACAATCATCTGAATGGCCACTACATTCGAATGTCCAACCAGCTCCTTTGGTTCCTATCTCCTCAGACCCAGGCCTGGATAGACACAACATATTCACTAGAGATGCTATGAAAGACCCTTTGTGGGGAAAATATGGAGTGAATGCTGCTTACCTTGAGGATCGGATTCCTACTATCTTTACCTCTCAAATCAGAGACAAGATTCCTCTAGAACGGAGGGGTCTTGATGATGTTCAAAGGAGACGGTACAATAATATCTTTAATGAATACAAGACACCAAAGGAGCAGATTGTGTTAGAATACCCGATCATCATAGTACTTCGCATTAGCATGCAAAAATCTTTAAGATACAGGTTTGCTGTTTATGATGTACAGAGAGCAGATGGTTAGAAAATCTCTTTGAATGAAGCTGACTTTAGACACGTCAAGCTCCATGACATTGAGTTCATATACGAGGAGCTATCC
Source organism: Dittrichia graveolens (assembly GCA_038502395.1). Classification (NCBI taxonomy): domain Eukaryota; kingdom Viridiplantae; phylum Streptophyta; class Magnoliopsida; order Asterales; family Asteraceae; genus Dittrichia; species Dittrichia graveolens. The sequence goes on from JARJIL010000007.1 coordinate 26,084,059, forward strand.
ACCAAGATCAACAAGTCCGATGAAGAACAACAAGGACGATCAGCTCTGATGAAGTATATGAGGAGATTTATTGAATTTATCCAAGAGCATGATCTACAATTGGAGGCCGAGAGTAATCAACTCAAGGTGAATTTGCTTAGACCTCTGCAAAACCATCATGATCTACAAACCCTAGAAGAGCTAACCGTTATTGATGAAAATCATCCGAGCTTTGCGGGTCAAAGAGGTGTCGTCTTCATCAACCAATGTCGTCGAAAGAACTTCGTTCGGATGGTGGACATGATGGCATACTCTGATGGTACTCTAAAATTGTTATTCCACGGACTCCAAGAAAAAGAAGACAAAGAAAAATCAACCTCAAGTGAGTCAGAACGAGCTGGGCTGATAAGAACTATTGACGATGTTAAAAGGATGTTGGATAGTCGTCGGATTATTCGAAGGTGGCAGATGATGTTTGGAAAAAGAAATAGGTCTATATTGTAATTACTATCTTTCTGCATTTCTATTTTAATGTAATAAGCTTTCTCTCCATTTAGGGGGAGATTGTTAATATTAGATAAAAATGTAGAAAAGCCTTTTATTAAGACGTGGCCTATAAATAGGCCTTAGGCCCCTTGGCCTTGTAAACTTTTGACAGATTAATGCAATATCAATATACAAAGCAAAAGGTGTAGTGTGTGTTTCTCTCAAATATCATCTTCTCTCTAGACTATTACTTGAAGGTTTATATCACGGGATTGACCTATCACGTCTGTAAAAAAAAGTAACATGAGTAATTAATCACTGCATTTCGATTTTCATTAATGAAGATATTTTGCATTATTGTTGTAAAATATTGATCTATGTGTCAATAACTGTAGATATTTTACATGAATAATGACATACCATCCTCATTTTTCACGATACTGGAACAAACCGCACACTTAGAATGATACCAACCCTGCTCATGCTCGATCTTGATAACTTTTCCAACAATAAGGCAAACCATAGGCTAAATTTAAAGAAGTAAGAAATGGCGAAATTAACCAAATAATTTTAAATAATAAAATATAGAGAAGTGGAAAAACAGAATTGATAAACACAAAATATAGTGAATGTAGCTCAAAGATATCAAACAACTCATCGATATGCTTGAATTCAAAGATGTTATAAAAATCTAGCTCATTTATTACTACGGTGTCACTTGACAACTGAAAAACAACATCTAAAGCTCATGAATCTTTATCATCTTATTCAAGCTACATATCCAAAAAAAACTTATTAAAATACACTTCCATCAAAGATAGAAGCACATGAAATAAGAAATGATTTATCAATACACACCTTTCCCTAAACTTTGAGATTGGAGGGATATCATCATTAACAAACAATCTTGAACCATAAAGAGAATTGGAAACTTGTGGAACACCTTTATTTCAATATATATATATATATATATATATATATATATATATATATAACTCTCTCTAAGATATATTTTATATCTAATAGAAAGATACAATAAATAACATACCAACATATAGATAAAACTTAGCAAGTTGCAAGAGGACAACAACTTGATTGTCTTTGTTACTACCTGACTTGATGAAATTATGCATCTTCTGTGCATACTCATCCCAAAGAGCACAACCAATTGTTAGTCTCAGATTGAGTACACAACAACAAATGTTTGTAGAAGGGGAGGTTGAATACAAACTTTAGCTTTTAAAATTTAAAGACACACTGATATACTTTTATATAATTCTTATTGATATTGAATCAAGAAATACATGTACTAGAAGCGGAAATTCTAAGTACAATAAAAGGTGGCAATCTATTTGTCTAACACATAGACTAGCTAACTCTAAAATAACTAATGTATATAGAGTGTTCAACACATGAACAAGTTTGATTCTACACAATGCTTAAACTCTACGAATTTCTCAACTGATGAGATTTTCTTTCTGTGGAGTAGAGACTTCACTGTGTTGTATTGTGTGTTTTGCATGTCCACCATGCATGAGTATATATAGAAGTCTTGGTGAATCCGGTTGCATGAAGGTAAGAGACAAAGAGGATGTGGAAATATAATATTTTAATTGTAAAGGTAGTGGGTGAAAAGTAAAGTTACTTTAATCAAATGTTTGATAAAAGTAATTGTACTTTTCTGCAAAAGTGCAACCCATTCACAATATAAAATATTAAAACCCACATCTACTGCCGTGTAGAAGTTTCTTTCCCTTTCCATTCTTGTACTTTAATCAACACCATGCTTCTATTTGATTTGACTTTACCAAGTATGGGATTGCCAACCATACTTAGTTATTTGAACAGATCTTCAAGATCTTCGTCTGTTTGAGGTATCATTATCCTTTTCCAGAGGATAAGATCAAACCTTTTTGTCTCGTACTTGATCCAAAAAGTGCATTTTTACTTTTACAAACAAAGATCTAAGGCATAATAGAACAACACATGTTCTGCCTTTTACATATGACTTACAATCTGAAAAGATAGAGTAGATTTAACATTTTTCATGACTGAACTAACAAATTGTACTAGGAACTCTGATATTCACTACTCAGTTGACAAAACATATTAGTTGATCACTTTTTGCTAGGACTCAGTTGATACATATTGCTCAGCTGATTAATAGTAAGCTTAGGAGAGCATAAGCTCATGTATTTGTTTGATCAGTTGATCAAGAATGCTCAGCTGATCAATCAAATACATCAGTGTATGATGGGAGATGACTTGTGTAAAGGAACACTTACTTAGCTGATGCTCTGGGCCTCAGCTGATCTATTTGTTCACTCAGCTGATCAGTTTGTTCACTCAGCTTATCAATTTGTTCACTTAGCTGATCAATTTGTTCACTCAGCTGATGAAGTATTTTCCTCAGCTGATCAACTTTCTTCACTCAGCTGATGGTTTGTTTTCCTCAGTTGATAGTCTTCTTCACTTGTTTTCTTCATCTGATGCTCCTTGGCTGATATCTCTTGGCTGATACATTGAGTAGGATCTGATGCTCAGCTGATGGTTTATTTTCCTCAGCTGATGGTTCCATACTTAGCATATTTGTACATAAACTGATTCAAACAACACATGTTTGAATTCTTTCTAATTCATACTGAATGTAGGGTTTGGTTATCATCAAATTCTATGTTTTAGGATAGGCAGAGTTGATTATTAGGGTGAAGTGATTATCTCCCCAACAATCTCCCCCTATTTGATGATGACAAAACCTTTTTCTTTTTGAAGAATCAGTTTGACTTCGAATTACAAAAGATTTGAACTTTTAAGTACATTTGGATACCTAGCTATCTGTTTTTGGTAGCTCTTTTTATTTTGAACCTTGTTCTGTTTTTGGTGTCATTTCTAGTGTTCCATTTTGTATTGTTTTTGTGGAATCTTTTTCTGTGTTGTACCATTTTGTCCTGTTTTTGTGGTATCTTTTCATTTTTCCATTTTTATATGTTTTTGATTTTCTGATGCACATAAACATCACTTGAAATAACAGAATAAAGAAATGTACATAAGTGTTTACATAGATTAACTACTAACTAGTCTATAATATACAATCAACTAGATATCAACAAAACTTCAGAGTTAGAATCAGTCTTCAATCATCCCACCAATGCTCTTTTTTAACTTCAAAATCTTTGGCATGGGGATCTGCTTCAGCTAAGACTTCACATTGGGCTTGTACAAGGGCTTCAAAAATTTCATTTCCAGTTCTGCCTCTTGTAGATATTCTTAGCCCAAATAGAAACTTCTTGCTAGCTTTGATGATTTTAGACTGTCTAAAGAACCTCCAAGTGCCAGCTCTGTCTAGAAAGAATATACCTTCAATAGGCATAACTATAAACTTATATAGCTCAGGGGTGATGTTCAATGGAAGTGATGTGTTGAGACCCTCAAAGTCAGATAAGAATTCATGATGGGGTGGTACCTCTCTTCGCTCAAATGGTTTAAAGGGCTTGGAGCCTTTCTTATGAAGATTATCAACTGTGTGCACATGTCTATAATAGTCATATGGAGTGAAGGCTCTTTCTGACACAACTAGAGCTATCCAATTCTGAATCTTCTGAATGAATTAAACTTTGAGCTTATATTTGGATTTGAAGAGAAGGTACAGGATCTCAACTAACTCTATGAACCCATAAATGTGACACCACTCATAGGATACAACTTCACAGCTGTTGAAGTTGTTTTGCCTTATAGCTTTGAGGTAGGGTTCACCATCACCTTTGTGGACAGTGGCTCTTGTTATTGGAGTTGGTTCTGTTCTGTTTCTGAGAATGTTAATCCTTTCTCTGAAGCATTGAAGCCTTTGTTGACTTAGATTGATGGGAGCAGATAGATCAAGGTTGAAGAGGGTTTGGATAGCATCCGCATGAGATCTATCTTTAAGCAGTTCAGACTGAGATTTCTCCCTTGCCAATTTGTGTTGAGCAGCAGCTTGATTTTGAACTTGTTCTTGTTCTTGTTCTTGCTGATATGCTAGCTCCATGGCTTGGTAGATTTCTTCAACTGAAACACCCAATGCTTGAGCCATTTGGGCATTTTCCCTTTCTTCTTGTTCTTTAAGAGCAAGCTCCCTTTTCATTTGATCATCTGCTTCAACTTGCTCAGGTGTCAGTTTTTGTTTGCCTTTGTCCTTAGGAGCAGAGGTTGAAGCCTTTTGGACTGATGGGGTTGATTGGACTGGAGGAGCAGATAGCTTTCGGCTCTGTCTTCTTCTGCTGAGGATGTCAGATAGTGGAGTATCATCCTCATCATCAGAATCAGACTCTATATCAATTGGAGGAGAGCAACCCTCAGCAACTTTTCTTCTTGGCTTTGTCCTATTAGCCATTCCTTTTAACCTTTTAGGAAACCTTTTTCTCCCCCTCAGAAGGTGCTTTTCTTTTAAGAGGTGGAGGAGCTGTTGCTTTGGGTGCTTCCTGCTGCAATATTTTTGTGGCAGATTCAGAATAAGAAGCATCTATTTCCTCTGAGTCAGGATCATCCTCTCTCGAAGAACTTGAGAATTTCTCCCCCTTTTTGGCATCATCAAAAGGAGGAGGGGAGTCACATGCCGTTGGCTTTTGGGATGGGGTAGGGGCAGGGGTAGGTGTGTTGGAAGTATAGGCCTATTGGGTCACACACCAAGTATTGATTCCGGCAACACGATCAAGCAAAAGAGAGAAAAGGCCAAAATGGCTTTTGGCAGCATGGTACACGGGCCGTGTTCTTGAACACGGGCCGTGTCCAGCCCAACTAGCACGGGGCGTTTTGGCCCAAGTAGAGGCCGTGTGCTTTGGGCCTACACGGCCGTGTAGATGAACACGGGCCTTATTGGGTCTGTTAGACATGGGCTAACTTGGCCCAATTGAGGCCGTGGGCTTTGGGCCTACACGACCGTGTTAGCCAACAGGGGCCGTGTATGATCACTGTAACAGTAGAATTAACATTCTTAAACACACCTTTTAATGAGATTAAGGGTGTGTTAAGAGAGCTACGTTTTTCTGTGCCAAGGAACAGACTCTTGGTAGTTGTAGAGTTCTTGGTCTTGAGAAGTCTCTCTCTAATTGCTTTTCATCTTTGTGATCAAGTTTGATGCACAAGAGAGTGTGGTACACACAATTTGGTTGTTGTTTTGGTGTCTAACGCCAACCTACTAGCATTGGGGAATCAAGTGTGCTTGGGGTGGACTTCACTAGAGGAATCCTAGTTTGAATTCTTGAAGCTTGACAAGAGGAAGATTGTAGTTGTTGCACATTGGTACATTTCTATCCATCTTGTTCTTTTATTTAGTTGCAATTCCATGTTTAGATATTGGTCCATGGGAAGTGTTTGTTAGCTTATTATTTTTGTATTGTATCTTGCTTTCATTTCTACTCGTTTATGCCAAACAAATACCTTCAGTGGTATCAGAGCCATATCTAACATGGCTTTGCACTAATGAGTCTAGAAAAACCATATGAATATTTTATACAAGAAATTGTTTTCTTGAAATGATTTTGGTATGGATGGTTGCTTAGCTAAAATTGATATATTTGTTGTTAGAAAATTGTTTTCTATAAATGGTTTTTCATGTAAATCTTTGTTAGGCTAAAATTGGTATATTTGTAGCCTACTTAATATGTTAGTTTTTACATCAAGTCTCAAAAACCATATAAGTACATTTATATAAGAAAATTGTTTTCTAAAAATTGGTTTTTCCATTGAGGCTCTTCTTGTGCTAGAATAGATTTATTCGTAGACGTGATTGTATATTTTAGTTTTTATATTTATATATTTGTTGTAACTTGGCATGAAGTGTACACAAATATATACTTATAAATGTATATATGAATATGTGTCTCAAAAATGGTTTGGTACACTAATGCATATGTACAAGGATTGTCATTTTGGTGCCTTTGATGTTGTTGACAATCTTGACTAAAATATAGACATATATTTATATCGTGGTTTTGTGTGGCACACCATGCTTCACTTATGTTGCGTTTAGTTAATTCGGTAACACGATATGCCCTTAGACCTATGTGTTGTGGTGGTTGATTGATTCGGTTTTTTGGTGGCCTGAGTGCCGTATTGATGTAAATATTTATTTATTTATATATTTGTTTGTGCGGCTTGCACGCCGTTTATTTTATTCCGTGTATTTGTATAAATAGTGTAGGAATGCGACCTGCGTGTCGTTTATATATATATTCTGTGTATTTGTAAATAGTATAGAATTAGAACCGGAGAAGTCAACGGGAGTCATGGTGATGACGTCTTAGCGAGAAGGAATCAACACGCTATTGGAGGTGTTGGATTCGGTGGCAGCTCACCTAACGAGACTTTACCTTGTCCTTAGGTTTTGGCCTCATTTTCCCCGTTGTGGCTTACGGGGAAAACGCATAGGATTTTTGGACATGTTACCGAATTATACATATATATATATTTGCGTGGTTGTGTTTTATTTTTCTATGCGTTGATTAGGATTCGCATGCTAGAGAATTTTTCTATAAAATTAAATAAAATACAACGTTTGTTAAAATGGTTAACAATCTCGAGCGAATAGAATTCACAAAGAAAATATAAACTTGGTATTATATTTAAAAGTGATTAAAATCGTTTTGACACTTACTTTGTTAATTCACAAAAGGGTTTTTTTAGAAACCGGAAACAAAATCCTGTTTTTCAAAATGTAAATCACGCACCATCCATAAGATGACACCACCCGAATCTAACGAAACAAGGATGATTGTCGAGCTAAGCACAAGTCATTCCTTGCGTAGTTGTGTGGAAGGTGAGTGGGGTAACTCGCATCATTGGTTGTCGAGCTAAGCACGAGCCAATTGATGGTCGGGAGTGCCACCCGTGTGTCTTGTCAGACGGTTTACAAATTTAGTATATAATTCTTGATTAGTTGTCGAGCTAAGCACGAGCTAAACAAAAATTATATATTAAGATTGGTAAGGAAGGGATCAAACATGCCAACCGACATAATGGATGTCAACGGATCCCGCAAGTGTCTAAGAGTTGTAATAGAGGTTACAATTGGTAAAATGGTTCCCGGCCTAAATAGCTTCGCCACGTGACCCGCGGCAAACCCGTCACGGTGCGAGGTGAAATAAGGTTCTTAGCCCTTGTTACAAATAATAGTTTGATCTAAAACTATGGGGTAATTATTTTTAACAAGGTTTATCTAAACTAACCAAAACACGTATTATTGTTATTTATAGATGTCAAACCATAAAAATACCACGTCAAACATCTCACTTCGAGTGTTCCTAGAAAGGGAGAAACTCACAGGGGTGAACTTTATTGCATGGCTTCGGCAATTGAGGATTGTCCTTCGCCATGAGTCAAATTTGCACATCCTTGAGGAACCCCTTCCGGAGCCACCTGCTACCAACGTGACTTGGGCCGTCCGATATGGGTATGAAAAATATGTTGAGGACACACACGATGTTGCCTGCCTTATGTTGTCAACTATGAGCTCGGAGTTGCAAAAGCAGCTCAAGCACATGAGTGTGTACAATATGTTAAACAAGCTCAAGGACATGTTCCGACAGCAAGTTAGGCAGGATACTATGAGTGTGTTAAAAGCCTAGTCGGTTGTAGGCTGCAGGAAGGTGGGAATGTTGGTCTTCACGTCCTTAAGATGAAGGCAAACGTGGACCAAATGGAGAGGTTAGGATTTCCTATTGGGAGAGAGCTCGTTGTGGATATTGTACTCCAGTCTCTGCCCGCATCATATGGTCAGTTTGTCACAGACTATCATATGCAAGGAATGGAGAAGTCCTTAAGCGAATTGCATGACATGTTGAAATCTGCAGAATCTGACATGGCCAAGCATAATTCCACCTCAACCACTCCCGTCTTGGGCTTAAAGAAACAAAAGAAAAGGAAGAAGAAACCGACCCTAAAAGGAAAGGTTGGAGTTCCCAAGCCTATCCTTAATATTGAGTCGAAGGACATAGAGAGTGTGCCTCAAGAAGAGACTCAAGAAAAGGTGGTTTGCTACTTCTGTGGAAGATTTGGAAATTGGGGCCGTCACGCCTGCCCTGCGTGCCGAGAGGATATAAAACTTCTCAAAAAAGAGAGAGTTAACTTTCCATCTTCAGGTACATTCATGATTCATTGCTATTCTTCTATAAGCTGGGTTGTTAACCCGAGCTAATTGACTCACGTTTGTCACAAATTTGTTTGTTACAAAGTGTAGGTCCTTTGTTGAAAGAAAAGCATGAAGAACCGGATCTCGAACGAGGAAACCATGGTGATTGTCCTCCAAGAGAAGATAAGGAGACTTGATCTCGCTTTTGTCGCCGGTTTATTTATTACTTTGTTTTATTGCCCTGCGTGGCAAGTAACATCTCTTTGTATGCTCGTTTTCATTTGTTTTATTGCCCTGCGTGGCAAGTAACATCTCTTTGTATGCTCGTTTTCAATTACGATGGACATAATTTTGAAGTTTTAAGAATTGATGTAAAACTTTTGAAACGTTATTCATTCAAGGTTTTTATGTCATAGCTCATGTGTTGTTTTGCCCTGCGTGGCGTACAACTTTACATGTGGTGACGATGAGTTTATTCTTAAAATACGAAATTTATTATGAAAATCTATTGTGAGATATTTTGTTCAAAATTTCCCATGTCATGGCATACACAAGGATTTGTTACAAGTAATAAAATATTCATGAATAATTGATTCTGAATCCAAAATAGTTTGGATGAGTTATCTTTGTGTGATAATCAACGTAACCACATAAAGAAGAAATATATCGCCTAGATCCATGTGGTTAGTATCTCGGAATAGTTTAGTCTCGGGCTAAACGCTTTGATGTTGATCTTCTTTATTAGGCTAAGATGATTATGAGATCCTTCGCCGGAGTTTGTGAGAGGATTATAAGTTTGTTGGATATTGATCACACTTTGTGGATAATCCGTTCAAGCCTACCACAAATAATAACGAAAGAGAAACCTCTTCATCACTACCTTGATGGTAGTAATTGCGAGACGTTTATTAGTTTAGGCATATGTCTGAAACCTTGTTGGTGTTTAGAATTAGCCAAAACAACTTTAAGAATCAATAGGGCATATAGATCAAGGTACTTAGATCTAGTTAAGATGCTAAGGTATCTATTATCTATATATTGGATGACCATATAGTGAATTGTGGAATTGTTTCACAATTCATATCCTACTAAGACACATTGGTACATGGTGTCATGGAGTAGGGAACCGGGTGTTGTTGATCCGGTTTATGACGGGTCAAGAATGCGTGTCCGATTTTTCGAGATATTCATTCACCATTGTGACTAAGTCCTCAAATCCAAATTTAATTGATAGTCTATTTAGCATTTATTAAGATACGACTAGAAAGGTTCTTTGCTAGTCTATCTTATAGTTCAAAGTTATCCATTCTACATTCAGTGGGAGATGGATAAACTTGAAATCAAGAAGTGTTAATACATTTGAGGAGTTCTTCTAAGTTTTAGTTATTTAGCCTTTTGAGAATAATGTTTGTTGCTTAAAAGGGGAAGAAGAAAGAAACTAAAACTAAGGCATTCCAGTGGAAGAACGTTGGACTTAAATGAAAGACTTGATAATGATACTAGCATATAATCTGATAAATGATCAACATGGTTATGCTGGTATGCCTGACTAAGAATCATTACTTCTTTTAATTCTGATTAGAGTCATATAGAGCCAAAGAGATATGGGTTTCTCATATCTAAGTGGTAATGACTTAATCGTGAGTCTTGTTGAGTTCGCCACCTATCGGAAGACGTAGTGGATCCAGAATTCGCTAAAAATAAAAGAAGTAAATGATAAAGAGATGCAATCCATTTGAAATGTCCAAGTACTTGACTTGATTTGATCCCATACCTAGGTCCAAACCAAGGTGGTAGTGTTGGGATTAACATAGATGGAATTGTAGACAACTTCAAATACCGACTAGTGGTAAAGTTTTCATGATGGTTATGGAGAAACTTGTCCTAGTAGCTATGTTGAAGAATGTTTGGTACTCATGGATATTAATGACCGCGTTCCGTCATGGAACAATATGATGAGGAAGTGCTTATAACACTCTCTGAGGGTCTTAATATATATCCGTAGTGTCTGAATTATGTCTACAAAAGTGGATAAGACCACTTCGGGCTTATTCTTGCATCTTGAAGGAAAGATATCTTTGCTTACTATTAGAAGATCATAGTGATGAGTTTTCTAAAAGCATAGATAAAACCTTTTACGTATGTCAGGGCTAGTGGGAGCTTTGTTGTATTCCTAGTGTTAAATGTCTATGGAAGATAATGTCCCAATATTAGGTTATCTGCAAACCTAATTCAGGAATTACTACTTCATAGGGGCATTTAAGAGATACAAAATTGGATAGTATTTAGTTCAAGAAAGTTAGAGATATGTTCTTGATGTTTGACACGAACGAGCTAATAGCACTGCTGATGAAGTATAGGCCTATTGGGTCACACACCAAGTATTGATTCCGGCAACACGATCAAGCAAAGAGAGAAAAGGCCAAAATGGGTTTTGGCAGCATGGTACATGGGCCGTGTTCTTAAACACGGGCCATGTACAGCCCAACTAGCACGGGGCATTTTGGCCCAAGTAGAGGCCGTGTGCTTTGGGCCTACACGGTCGTGTAGATAAACACGGGCCGCGTTGGGTCTGTTAGAAACTGGCTAACTTGGCCTAATTGAGGCCGTGGGCTTTGGGCCTACACGACCGTGTTGGCCAACACGGGCCGTGTATGATCACTGTAACAGCGGAATTAACATTCTTAAACACACCTTTTAATGAGATTAAGGGTGTGTTAAGAGAGCTACGTTTTTCTGTGCCAAGGAACAGACTCTTGGTAGTTGTAGAGTTCTTGTTCATGAGAAGTCTCTCTCTAATTGCTTTTCATCTTTGTGATCAAGTTTGATGCACAAGAGAGTGTGGTACACCCAATTTGGTTGTTGTTTTGGTGTCTAATGCCAACCTACTAGCATTGGGGAATCAAGTGTGCTTGGGGTGGACTTCACTAGAGGAATCCTAGTTTGGATTCTTGAAGCTTGACAAGAGGAAGATTGTAGTGGTTGCACATTGGTACATTTCTATCCATCTTGTTCTTTTATTTAGTTCCAATTCCATGTTTAGATATTGGTCCATGGGAAGTGTTTGTTTGGTTAGCTTATTATTTTTGTATTGTATCTTGCTTCCGTTGCTACTCGTTTATGCCAAACAAATATCTTCAAGGTGTATAGGTGGAGGAAGGGATATAGGATGGGAGAGAGGTAATTTTAGAGATTTGAAGAGAGAGGTCATCCTTGAGATCCCTAAGAGATTTCCATAAGGAAAGATGGTTCATGCGGCTTTGTTTTGTGAGGGCTTCTATATCATCAAGGATGCCTTTGAGGAAGGAAGGCATTGGTAGGAGTTGTTCTGGGATGGGGACATATATGTTTGGGTTGATTGGGCGTAGGGTTTGGAGTTGGGATAGGAGGTTGGAGATGGTGTGGCTGAGGGAAGAGATAGTGGATTGAGGAAGGATGGGAATTTGTGATAGAGATGGGAGAAGGGTGGACAGATGGTCTATTTTGTTTAGAATTGGGGTAAGATTAATGGGTGCAGGGGAGGGTTGGGGTGGGGTCTTTAGGGACTCAATGTCTTTTGCATGTTTGGACAGTTGAGTAGAGGTTTGGGTTTGGAAGGCTTGGAAGGTTTGGGTTAGGTGATCAAGGTTCTGGTTTATGGTTTGGATAAGGGCAAGGTTTGGTGTTTGGGTAGAGGTAGATGGCTTAGAGGTGGAAAGAGGTTCAAAGAACTTGGGTAAGGTTTGTGTCCCCTCATTTGAGCCTTGGTGTATAAGCTCAAATTCATTGGGAAGGAGTGTGGAGCCCTGTGCAAGTGGTTGGTTTGTACCACTAACATTGGCAGGCTATGCTTGTGTAAGAATATAATTGATAAGGGGTGCAAGATAAGTGGACTGAGTGTGGGATGCACTCAATAACAGGGAATCCCTTATTGGATCCACATTCTGTTGGGAGAACGTGAATGGCATAGGCTGACTCAATGTTGGGAGAGTCACATTATGACCGTGGGTTGAGGTCTGTCTTTCAAAGAGATCAACCTGTTGGGAGGTTGTCTCAGCTAACGGCTTAGATCCCATTTTTACTGATACATCCTGTTGTGAGGATACATCCACTGGTTGAAAGGTTGCAACATCCAATTGCTCCCCCTCAACATGAGGAAGGGTAATTGGAGTTGAGGTCAGAGATGTGGATTGTACTCCCTCAAAGTGCTCATAATGAGTCACTTTTGGTGACCTTGTATATATGGGGCTACGAATAGGAGTAGAACTAGTGACGACGGGAGGTTCACTAGAGCTTGGCTGTTGGAGTGGTGTATGGACTGGAGAGAAGGATGGGCTATCAAAGGTTGGGACTACCATCTGAATATACTCATAGGTGGAGTCAGAGCTGTCCTTACCTTGGGACATGATGTGCCTGCTCCTGTCTATGAGTTCCAGAAGTTGCTCAGAAATTTCTTGTTCTTGAGCATCACCATCATCACCAAGAGGACTTAACACCATTGGACTGAGAGGAGTAAATTCACCAGCATCACCATCACCAGCATCATCATCATCATTCTTAGAGCCAGTGTGGCTTTCATCAGCATCATCACCATTGTTATCATCATCATTTTCATCACCATCGTTATCATCATTAGCATTGTCATTTGCAGCATCTATTAGCTCTTGCATTTGGGCATTGAGTGAGGACCTCTGTTTGCCTTTTGAAAATGGAATATCTTTTCTCCCATGGCAGGGAAAGGAATATGCTCAAGATGTTCAATCAAGCCCACGTAATCATCTTCTCCAATCTCCCTCATAGCTATCAGGCTTAGTAGTCAAATGTATGGCACCTGAGACCTTGATGATTTCTTGTTGGTGCTTTGAGTGATTTTATCAATAAGGTCAGAAAATATGACTTGAGCAAAGTCGATATTTACCCAAAAGACTAGGGCATAGAGCACCAGAAGCTCGGTTTGATTGATGAGATGATGGCTACCAGATTTCGGACCGAAGCAACGTATGACCACGTTGACCAAATATTTCCACGGATGAGCAAGAGCAGAGACTTTAACTTGACCTTGCACTATAGGTTCATTGTAGCCGATGGTTTCCAGAACTATTTGAACTTCTGCTCTGGACGGAAAAGCTGTGTAAGGTGGGAAGTGGGGAATACCAGAAGCTTCACGAAGAGTTTCGGTGGTGATCTGGAGATGGTAGTTTCCTTGGGCTAGGGTGCAGTGGATGGTGTTGGTGTTTAGGTTATAGGTTGCGGAGTACCATAGCTCACCGATAATGGTAGGGTATATATAGTGTGGATCAGCGGTGAGACTATCAAACAAGGGATGAGCTTGAAGGAACTGAACCATTGGTTCATAGCCTTGGTTTTCTCGCGAGGCAGGGATGGTGGTTCAGAGTAGAATGTTGTTGGGAGTTATATTCATTGGTTGATTGGGTGCAACATTCTCACAAGGGTTAACAGCCGGGTCTAGAATATAGGTGGCCATTTGGTAGGGATGATGAACAGTGAGTATCGAGAGAGAAGGTAAGGTAGTTCTTTGTAGAGAGAGAGGGAATTTAGAAAGTTTGAATAGGTAAAGATGAATGAGAGAGAAATTGGGATATTTATGAAGGTTAGTTAACAGAGATCGTTAGATACTGACAAAAGATCTATCGGAAAACAAATTAATTAGCTATTAAATGAAATCTGACAAACGGAGTAAATAACTAGGGTTAAAAAGCATTAAATGAGTGTAAAAAATGAAAATTTACTAAGTGTAGAAACATCAGCTGATCATAGAAATGTATCAGCTGAGGGGTATCAGCTAATGAAAAACTATCAGCTGATAGTGAAAATTTGAAGTATCAGCTGAGTAAAGTACTTAGCTGAGCATGTCTTTCTTATCTTAGGGTGATCAGCTGAGTAAATTTGATCGGCTGATAGGTATCAGCTGAGCATAGTTACTCAGTTTACACAAATTAAGTAAGACTTAGATATGCTTAGATAAGTAATTTATAATTTTCAGCACTTATAAATGAACACAAACTAAATTACCACTATTCTAAACTAAAAATTAAGCATACCTAGTTTGGATATTAGGAAATTGAACCTTGCTTCATCTAATGGCTTTGTGAATAAGTCTGCAAGTTGTAAATCAGTGTTGATGTAGTGCAAAGTTACGTTCTTCTTTTGCACATTATCTCTGAGAAAATGATGTCTGATTTCAATATGCTTTGTCTTTGAATGCATGACTGGATTATTTGAGATGGAGATTGCACTTGTATTCTCACATAAAATTGGGGTATCTTCAAACTTCATATCATAGTCAAGTAGTTGATTTTGTAACCACAAAATTTGAGCACAACAGCTTCCTACAGCAATATATTCTGCCTCTGCAGTGGATGTTGACACTGAATTTTGTTTCTTACTAGACCAACTAATCAATCTTCCTCCTAGAAGTTGACAACCACCTGAAGTACTTTTTTTGTCTAATGTACATCCTGCAAAATCAGAATCAGAATATCCAACTAACTCGAAATCTGAGTCTTTAGGGTACCAAAGACCTAGATTAGGATTTCCTTTGAGATATCTGAATATTCTCTTAATAGCAGCAAGATGTGATTCCTTAGGATCTGCTTGATATCCTACACAGAGACATGTCAAAAACATTATATATGGTCTACTTGCAGTGAGGTATAAAAGTGACCCAATCATTCCTTTATAAGTAGTAATGTTCACTGATTTTCCATCAGTGTCCTTTCCTAACTTGATAGAAGTAGACATAGGTGTTTTCATTGAAGAACAGTTTTCAAAATCAAACTTCTTGAGTAAATCTTTGACATAATTTGTTTGATGAATGAAAATACCATCAACCGCTTGTTTAATTTGCAAACCAAGAAAATAGTTTAACTCACCCATCATGCTCATCTGATAATTATCAGACATGAGTTTAGAAAACTTTTTGCATAGTTCCAAATTAGTAGACCTAAATATTATATCATCTACATATATCTGCACAAGTATCACATCACCTTTGTACTTCCTAATAAATAAAGTGTTATCAATGCATCCTCTTGTAAAACCTTTGTTAATGAGAAAAGAAGAGAGGGTATCATACCAGGCTCTTGGAGCTTGCTTAAGACCATATAAAGTTGTGTTTAGAAAGTAAACATGATTAGGTAAGCTTGACTCCTCAAAACCGGGAGGTTGTTTTACATACACCTCTTCTTTCAGATCTCCATTCAGAAATGCACTCTTCACATCCATTTGGAACACTTTGAAGTTTTTGAAGGCAGCATATGCTAGAAATAGTCTGATAGCTTCCAATCTTGCAACAGGGGCAAAGGTTTCATCAAAATCAATACCTTCTTCTTGACAATACCCCTGTGCCACTAGCCTTGCTTTGTTTCTTATGATTTGACCATTTTCATCTAGCTTATTTCTGAACACCCACTTTGTTCCAATGATGGATTTATCCTTTGGTTTGGGTGCCAAAGTCCATACATTATTTCTTTTGAATTCTGCCAGTTCCTCTTGCATGGCAGATACCCAGCAGGGATCATTGAGAGCTTCATCAACCTTCTTTTGTTCAATCATTGAGACAAATCCAGAATACAAGCAGATGTTGCAAGCTTTTAATCTTGTTCTAACTGGATCATCTATGTTGCCTATCACCAAATTATGAGGATGGTGCTTGAGGTCTTTGAAGGCTTTTTGGATTGCTTGGGAATTGGGATTCATTTGGATTTGGGGAGAAGAAGTTATATGTTGGCTATCAGCAGTAGAGATGAGTTCATTTTGAGTGGCTGATATAACTTCATTATTGCAATCTGTGGGTATCTCTACTGAAGAGGGAATGAGTGATATGGAATTGGAATCCAATGATGTTGAGTCATTTTCCACATGATTCAGTAGAGGTATAGGATTGGATGAGGATGGTTGTACATGGTTAAAAATTTGGATAGGAACAGGTTCATATATATCATGAGCAGCTAGTGGAGAGGGATCTACTTGCTCTGAAGGAACTTCTCCAGTTTGCATAAGATCATTAAATTCTTCACCTGAAACATGATTAGAAGAACAAGAAGCAACAAAGTCATTTTCATTGAAACTTACATTGATGGATTCTTCTATGACTTTGGTTCTGAGGTTGTATACTCTGTATGCTTTAGAAATCACTGAGTAACCTACAAACACTCCTTCATCAGCTTTAGGAGCAAACTTCTGCAATTGATCTTTTTGATTGAGTATGAAACATTGACAACCAAAGATATGCAGAAAGCTGATGCTTGGCTTCCTTCCCTTGAGCACTTCATATGGAGTTTTGTTGTGCCTCTTGATAATAGGGGACCTGTTCTGTGTGAAACATGCACAACTTACAGCCTCAGCCCAAAAATTAAATGGTAACCCACTTTCATACAACATGGTTCTAGCAGCTTCAATCAATGTTCTATTTCTTCTTTCAGCTACACCATTTTGTTGTGGGGTTCTTGGAGCAAAAAAGTTTTGAGATATCCCATTCTCATCATAGAAGAATTCCAGAGTTTGATTTCTGAATTCAGTTCCATGATCACTTCTAAGACTCCTCACCAGATTGCCATTCAACACTTCCATCTTTTTGATAAAGCTGATAATTTCTTCAGCAGCCTCACTCTTTGCTTTAAAAAAGAAAACCCAAGTGTATCTTGAGAATTCATCAACCAATACAAGATCATACTTACTTCCACCAATACTAGCAGTTGCAACAGGACCAAAGAGATCCATGTGCAACATATAGAAAGGTTCTGTAATTGAGAAGGCCTGCTTAGATGGAAATGATGTCTTATGCTGCTTTCCCTTCTCACAAGCAGTGCAAGGTTTAGGCTTAAGATAAGTCAGAGAAGGTAGTCATGACACTAGTTCACCCTTGCTCAACTTGTTGATATTTTTGAAATTAAGGTGGGAAAGCCTCTTGTGCCACAGCCAATTTGTAGCCTCATTATTCTTGGTGTACAAACATGTTTCCTTTAAAGGGTCACCAGAGGACATGTCAAGTGTATACACATCCTTTGTTCTCTTGGCACTAAACACTGTATTACCTTCTTTATTTATGATGGAGCCTCCTGTCTTTGTGAAGTGGACTTCATTATCTCCATCACACAATTGACTTATGCTTATGAGATTATATTTCAGCCCTTTGACATATGAAACTTTTGACAGATTGAGGTTCCCATTATGAAGCTCACCATAGCCTTTTGTTTGCCCATGGTTGTTGTCACCAAAGGTCACCCTAGGACCTTTCTCTTTCTTGTAGTTACTGAGAAAAGCCTTGTTACCTGTCATGGTTCTTGAACATCCACTGTTAAGAAACCAAGAACCAACACTCTGCACAGATTTGAATGAAAGAAGAGTTAGTGACACAAGTAGGAATCCACTACTTAGTGGATCCCTGTGGAATGCACCTAGCTTTCCACTTCATCTCGGGTTTCTTATGTATGAGAGGAATGACTACGTTATCATCACAAGTCCGCTGTCTTGAATTTCCTTCTAAAGAACATTCAAATGCCTTATGCTCTTTGCTTCCACATTTGTAACATTTTTGAGATTTTGTGTCCTTGGAGCATTGAACAACATGGTGTGAATGCCTATGAGATTTCTTATCAGTCATCGTTTGACTAACTTGACCATTCAGCTTATGAAGCTTATCCTGTAAATTTCTTAGGTCTTTATTTACAGGTACCTTAGATTGATCTTTGTTTTTAGAAAGTTTTTGACCAATCTTTGTAGTGGCAGAAATGGGAACAATGTGAACGTCATTCTTTTTCACTCATAGTTTCTTCTATTGAAAGAGAGTTGATTACTTCTAGATCAACTGATTGTTTAGATGATGAGCTATGATCAGCTAACAGGTTATCAGCTGAGCATTTATCATCTACTAACCTATCAGTTGATGGAATAGTATTAGCTAATGATTCTTCAGTTTGTGAAATGCTAAGAATTAAGTCATCTGTTTTCAAGGTTTGACAACATAATGTCTCTGAGGTCTCAACTAATGATTCCTTTCCTTTACTCACATCCATTGACTTTGTGTTATTAGTATTTTTACATTCTGAAATCTTACTAGAGGATGATTCAACAGAAGGAATAATTGATTCTTTTGAGTGGGAACTCTTGCTTCTAACAAACTTATTTGTGAACACACTTTTGCCTTTAACAGTTTTGTGAAAAGTCTATGGCAAAATGTCAGCTGTGTCTAAGATATTAAGGTTCTTACTAGAATCGACATAGTTAGCAGCCTTAGAGTAATTTCCACCAATAATAGCTTGAACTTGTTTAGGTATCTGCTCCTTGACACACTGAGTGGTCTTTTCTGCAGATACACACCAAGACTTTACTACTTTTTGGAGGTCATTAAACTTTTTGGTTGCTTCACTAGTTTCTTTTACTAAGATCTCATTAAGTATCTTTTGATTAGCTAGTTCCTCATTTAAGATTGTTATCTGCTTAAGTTCCTCATCCTTAAGAATTAACTTTTCCTTTAGTGATTCTACTTCTAGTTTTAGCTTCTTCTCTCTTTAAATAGCAGACTAGAAATCAATACACAAGTAATCAAACATAGCATTCTTCTCATTATCATCATAGTTAATAAATTTTCCAACCTGATACATAGAAGAAGGATCTCAGTTGGTAGTTGAACAAGCTTTAGAAGCCTTTTTCATGTCTTCATCAAAGGAACTACCATCATTGTTGTTGGCCATCATGCAAAACTGAGCAGAGATCACCTCATCTTCATCTGAGGAGAGATCTTCTTCTGCCCAATCTTCTTCTTCAGCAACAAGAACTTGGCCTTGGGCTTTCTTCTTATTCTTCTTGTCAAGGACAGCAGCAAGGAGTTTCTTATACTTGGCTTCATAGTCAATTTTGCCCTCCTGCTTTTGCACAGATGAAGAACGAGTGTTATATTTGGACTTACAGTCACTGGCTATGTGGCCAATCTTGCCACACTTATAACACTCTGCTGTAGAGGCATCAAAAGTGGATTTGGGCTTGACAAACTTTGATGACCTCTTGCTGAACCTCTTGACACCCTTTCCCTTCTTGAAAGGTCTGAACTTCTTAACCAGCATTGCTACACCTTCAACCAACTCCTCCAGATTACTTTCCTCATAATCATTCTCCTCATCACTTTCTCCATCACTCTCCTCTTCATCTCCTTCTTCATCAGAACCAGAATCAATAGCTGCAAAGCTTCTCATCTTTGTATCTCTTGATACAAGGGCAGTTGGTGCAGCTTTCACGACCTCCTTCATCTCCTTGGATGACAACTTCCTTTGTTTGACTGATTGCTCATGGTTTAGCAAGTTACCATAGAGAGCAACCAGATACATTCCCTTAATCTTCTCACTGTGTCTTAGAACAGTGACAAAGTGATCCCATGTTTCAGGGAGGGAGTCTAGAAACTTGTTCACCAAAACAAAGTTGCTCTTGGTTATGTCTGCCCTTTTCAAGTCATTAACTAGGCAGTTGAACCTGGTGTATGTCTGTGTAAGACTCTCACCTTTCTGAGCAATGAAGAATTCATACTCTCTGTTGAGGAGGAGCTTCTTGTTCTCCTTCACCTCTTCAGTCCCTTCATATGCAACTGTGAGTGTATCTAACATCTCTTTAGCAGAAGAACAGTTAAGCACTTGATGATAGATTTCAGTTGGTAGTGCAGAGACAAGAGCTGATCTAGCCTTAACATCTAGGCTAACCAACCTCTAATCTTCATATGTCCACAGATGCATGGGTTTGGTTATGATTCTTTCTGTTGTAGAGTTTTGACCTTCCGATTCTGATGGAATGGATAACACTGATGTTGGAACTTAAGGACCATCGGTGACTATTTCAAGCATTTGGATATCAAGGGTGGATATGAAAATATGTGCTCTACTTTTCCACATGGAGAAATTTTCAACATCAAACATGGGACATCTTGTTAAGGACCCAGTGTTTGAGATATTCATGTTGTTTGTGGATGAGGCCATATTGAGAGGGGTAGAAGCAGTTGTAGAGTAAGCAAAACAGATCTAGATATTGATTATCTAACCTGCTCTGATACCAGTTGTTAGTCCCAGATTGAGTACACAACAACAAATGTTTGTAGAAGGGGGGTTGAATACAAACTTTAGCTTTTAAAATTTAAAGACACACTGATATACTTTTATATAATTCTTATTGATATTGAATCAAGAATTACATATACTATAAGCAGAAATTCTAAGTACAATAAAAGGTGGCAATCTATTTGTCTAACACATAGACAAGCTAACTCTAAAACAACTAATGTATATAGAGTGTTCAACACATGAACAAGTTTGATTCTACACAATGCTTAAACTCTACGAATTTCTCAACTGATGAGATTTTCTTTCTGTGGAGTAGAGACTTCATTGTGTTGTATTGTGTGTTTTGCATGTCCACCATGCATGATTATATATAGAAGTCTTGGTGAATCCGGTTGCATGAAGGTAAGAGACAACGAGGATGTGGAAATATAATATTTTAATTGTAAAGATAGTGGATGAAAAGTAAAGTTACTTTAATCAAATGTTTGATAAAAGTAATTGTACTTTTCTGCAAAAGTGCAACCCATTCACAATATAAAATATTAAAACCCACATCTACTGCCGTATAGAAGTTTCTTTCCCTTTCCATGCTTGTACTTTAATCAACACCATGCTTCTGTTTGATTTGACTTTACCAAGTATGGGATTGCCAACCATACTTAGTTATTTGAGCAAATCTTCAAGATCTTCGTCTATTTGAGGTATCATTATCCTTTTCCAGAGGATAAGATCAAACCTTTTTGTCTCGTACTTGATCCAAAAAGTGCATTTTTACTTTTACAAGCAAAGATCTAAGGCATACTAGAACAACACATGTTCTGCCTTTTACATATGACTTACAATCTGAAAAGATAGAGTAGATTTGACATTTTTCATGACTCAGCTAACAAATTGTACTAGAAACTCTGACATTCACTACTCAGTTAACAAAACATATCAGTTGATCACTTTTTGCTAGGACTCAGTTGATACATATTGCTCAGCTGATTATATAGATGCTCAGCTGATTAATAGTAAGCTTAGGAGAGCATAAGCTCATGTATTTGTTTAATAAGTTGATCAAGAATGCTCAGTTGATCAATCAAATACATCAGTTTATGAAGGGAGATGACTTGTGTAAAGGAAGACTTAGTTACTTGATGCTCTAGGCCTCAGCTGATCTATTTGTTCACTCAGCTGATGAAGTAGGCACTCAGCTGATCAATTTTTTCACTCAGCTGATGAAGTATTTTCCTCAGCTGATCAACTTTCTTCACTCAGCTGATGGTTTGTTTTCCTCAGCTGATGGTCTTCTTTACTTGTTTTCTTCATCTGATGCTCCTTGGCTGATATCTCTTGGCTGATACATTGAGTAGGATCTGATGCTCAACTGATGGTTTATTTTCCTCGGCTGATGGTTCCATACTTAGCATATTTTTACATAAACTGATTCAAACAACACATGTTTGAATTCTTTCTAAGTCATACTGAATGTAGGGTTTGGTTATCATCAAATTCTATGTTTTAGGATAGGCAGAGTTGATTATTAGGGTGAAGTGATTATCTCCCCAACACCAATCCTTTCACCACTGTAGATCACAAGAACATGAGGATATATATTAAATTTGTATTTTATAAATTAAATAAAGAAAAATCATCAATATACTATATATATATATATATATATTATTGTAAAAAACTACCATAAATCTTGTAATTGCAAATTAATAACACATTTTTGTTGACCCGATGAATGGAAAACTTTCATAGCACCTGATGATATCAAACGACCAATGACATCTACACATTTTTGAAAAAAAAATTAAATTAGCATGTGTAAATCAAATATTGAAATAAAAAGTTATTAATGGGAAAACTAACCAAAAGTGATTGTTTTGTCAACTTTTCCGTGTGTAATGTCTTGAAAGTCTACAAAACGATAAACACTCTCCACACATTTAAAATCACTTGCTGGCTGAACAAATGTTGCACGATAAAAGTTGATCTTCGATTTATGATTAACAACCCTATAATTAGTACTGTTTGAAGCCACCGCAAAGTTTGAAATTAAATACGAATCACCTTCCTTCAATTGGTGGTCGAAGATCTTTATAAGACCTCTTTTAACAGTAGCATATATCCTATCACCCTATAAAATTTTAGATTCAGTACATTAAACTTTATATAATTTTTATAAATGTAATCTTCACGCTTAAACAAAAGTCATAAGAATTTTAAAAATAAGACATACCTTTTCATCCTGTAAAATGAAGTCCATACTTGATTCAACACCAGGAGTGTTGTTATAGAATGATTTTCACTTGAGAATTACCATGACCTTTATGGTACATTCATCGACATTGCAATCAATTTCTTCAACAAATGTTATATTCTCACATGAAATATTTGTAGCATCCATCGACATTGTTTCACTCAAAGAATTGAACCATAGCAAAATGATTTTCGTAAGTAAACTGTAAGCTTTGAGTAAAAATCGTAAATATAAAAGGTTATGTATAACAACCCAATAGAGATTTAAGGATTTAATTTTCAGGATTATCATGAAGTTAGTTGACAAATATGTTTTGTAAACAGATTAAACTTTAGTGATTAGATATATTCAAAGAATTTTAAATATATACAATTTTTTCTATTATCATTAACCTTTTACTTACCAAAACAGGTTTCAAAATATAAAACTGACGGAAAGGATAGAAAGTATGAAAATTAAAAGATGTTTAAAATATAAATCCAAACAGATTAACTTTTAGTGAACCTGATATATTCAAAAATTTTAAATATATCGGTAACCCTAAAATTGTTAGCCTAAAAATCGTAAAAAATGTTGTATTAAGAACCAAATATTCTAAGTATTATATATTCGTGGATTAAAAAATAGTTCAACAAAATAAACGTTGTAAAAATCTCATATATATATATGGTTAAGTTGGCTAATGAAACCTGCTCATATACATTTAGGTTCATTGACTAAGTTTCGTCTTTGTTTCGTAGGATTGGTGTTCGATGAGTGTGTTGTTTGCTTATATTATATTTAGAGTTTCGCTTACTCACAAATAAAAATAAAAATATATAAATCAATTATGAGCATTTACTTTTCTAAGACGTTATGTATATGATAATAAACAATGATTACTAAAAAAATCAAAATTAATCAATTTGATATATAATAAAAATGTGTAAATAAATTTTCAACATTTACTTTGTTACCCTGCGATCTGATTAATTTAAAAAATTTGTCGAGAATACAAAAATTTATCGAGTTACATAAATTTATCAAGTTTAAAAATTTATGTAGTATAATAAAATTTTAATAATGAAGAAAATGTATCAAATCCTTTGAATTTGTGTTGTTGGTAAGGATTTTTCTTATCAAGCAAATTAACACCCCGTATATTTTACATTCCTAACTTAAAAAGATTTATCATACTAATACGTGATTTTCCAAGCAAACAAAATAGTAGTTCATCACCATGTATAGGTCACCAAAAAAATACCTTAAATCTATAGTCCTAAACTTCCACATTAAGATACTAAACCTCCTAATAACTAATTAACCCTGATTGCAAGTGCTTTCAAAAGCTAACAAAAGTTCCAGAGATAGCAACATGTTTACAATAACTCCCCCATTTACCCCCGATGCATATGCAGTTTTTAAGTAACGGTAAAGAAAACTTTACAATCTACCAAATCTGCCCGATCCAAACTAAAATGCAACATGTCACCAATGTTGTAATTGGTTTGTGTTTTGAACTCAACCCAATCACCAACAATGCAAAAATGATTACTTTGTTTGGACCTCTTCTTCCTCGGATCCTGATAATTTTTGTGCTTCATCTCTGCAGTTTATCCTCTACAAACAATAACCGCATGTTGGTATTGATAAATCCGTTGTTTAGAAACAAACTTTCCGGGAATGAGCTGCAGACAACATGTGAATTTATTATGCTCTTAAATAACAAATATAAAGAATAAAACAACAAATCTACATCAAATTTGAAACTTACAAAGCTTCTCTTTGTTAGGACTTTGTTATCCATTTGTTTCTTAAATGTTGGATTTACGAGAGCTGGTTCCACACGTTGTTATCCGTTTTAGATAACTTCACTAATGATACAAAAGTACGAAACATAATATTGGGTAAGAGAAAGACAGCTTCTCCAATAGTAATATCTTATGATAATACTAGTAGGCTTTACTTGTATACCTAAGATGGGTGGATTTAAATTCTTTGATATCAGATGTTGTATACTTGGATACACCTCAGGTGGTTTATAGGGAGACCCTCATGATACAAAGGTACAAAACATTACCACATATAGTTATAGATTCTTTCTAAATAGTAACAATAATTAGAAAGGATATACATGATTTTACTTTGTCGAAAACAAAGGAGAAAGGAACATCACAACAAAAAACCTGATCTTCATGGCCCATAAATTCAATTGAATAAAATATAAGATTTTAATCAATTACATGACATCATACACAATAAGGAAGGTATAAAATATAATCACAAAACGATACATATCTCATCATTAGACAGAATATATCCGTGGTAAACCAAAAATTCTTTGTCTGGAGTCTGATCCTTGATTGGCATACCATCAGGGGTATATACCTTCATCTCAAAAACATATGGTCCAAAATAATTCTGAAACACCAAATAACAGCCTTCAAACACTCCAAGATCCTTGTAACATTCTACCCACTCCTCACCACCAAGACCTACATCATCTCCAATTTCCAAAAAATTGACATAGTAGTTTCTCACTTTTGTGACAAGAACACACTTCTCGACATCTTTTTGTATAAAACACCCTCGAATAGCCTGTTTTAACATGACAATCTTAGAGTCTTTAAACATAAATTTAAAAAATTTCAATCATTGTAATCAAAAGGAACATATAACAGACAAACGAAATAAGCAGTCTGATGATGAACTGAAGAAGAAAGTGTCCGAACACAGCACCTCAGACGTGTACCTCCCATTTTAAAGTTGTGACTCAGTTCCATTGAAATTTCAGTTTTGTTGAAATCCGTAAGATAAATATTTTTCATCTCGATTTGCATGTGGAAAACATGCCCGAATTCCACTTCTTTAGCCTTGCAGAACTGCAAGAGTGTGTTACCATTAAATTATAGGCAGTTTTGGGATCCTTCCTAACCTCCATTACCCACATGGAGTCAGCACTATGGATTACAATTCTTTCTGGAACTTTTGGAAATAAAGCATCTCTAAAAGTATGAGGAAGACTCTACAAAGAAATAAAACAATTTAAATATAAAAAGACTTATTCAATAAAACAACTCATTTTGGTAATCATGTTATTACCAAGTAAGCGTAGTGTCTCTGCTGGAGGAGGATGATAAAATCCATCACGTGTATAATAACATAAATCAACATATCATAAAATAGTGTATGGTGGAAAATATATAAATATAAAGGAAGCATATCTAATAGAACTAATATGGTTTATATATTTGATTTTAGACGACATTTTCCAGCCAAAAATATAACAAACACATTATGATCACTCCATCTGAGTAAAAAAAGTATAATCTAATATCCTTAAGACTTTAAGAGTTTTATACATCTAATATATGGTATACTACATATACCATTTCAAGTGGTGTTCATCTTCACTTGTTAAAGGATTTTTCGTTCAACACTAACTATTTATGTTTATGTATCACAATAGTTTTTCTTATGATGAACTAAAAAACAAAACCTTTATATCATCATAGTCACAACATGTGCAGGAAAGATGTCAAAAGCGTAGAGAAATTGTATAAACAAAGTTAAACATTCAATTCTATGTCTAATGATTTTTTCATCAACCCAAATGTTAACTTTGATAATGTTTATGAATTCCATCGTATAAAACCCATAAACACACGACTAATGTATCTGTTATGTTTTAAGCTTCACTAAATAACTTTCATATAAAATAACTCAACACAAACATCATAAAAACAGAGAATTGATAAGGTAAAGAAAACAATAGAATGTGTAAACAAAGAAAACCCAAAACACATAGATTTGATACGATTAAGATAACAATCCGAGGTTTGAACAAAGAAAAATATGAAAGTTATGGGGAGACATTAATGCTATAGATTTGGAGTCTTTTTAGGTTCAAAATTCATTCAACCCTTTTATAATCTAAAACCAAGAGCAACTTATAATCGTGATTGTAAAAACCCTAATTATTACACGTTCGATTTGTGCACCCCATTGTGGTAATTCGAGAAATTATCGGTACATAAAAACCAAAACATAGGAAACAGATTTAGGGTTTAGAACAAAAACCTTGAATCAAAATTTTGTAGAAAAAATGAAGAAGATGAAGTATAAATCAAATCATATGAACAAAATTTCAAGTAACTTATAACCGTGGTTTATAATTCGAGAAATTATGAGTACATAAAAACCAAAACATACGAATCAGATTTAGGGTTTAGAACAAAAACCCTAAATCAAAATATTGTACAAAAAATGAAGAAGATGAAGTATAAATCAAATCATATGAACAAAATTTCAAGTAACAACTCGAATAACAAAGGAGTAAATTCAATACATACCTGGTCGTATACACGTTCAAGCAAAACACGGAATAAGAAAACAACCTAAAATGGAGATAATTCGAAAAATTATCAGTAATTAAATATGAAAACATACGAATCATAAAACAGGTTTAGATCATTCGATTAAAACTTCAAATCGTCGGACCTTGTATGAGAGAAATTACGAAGCCGTCGAGAGGAAGCTAGGGTATATTTCAATTTGTGAAGTCGAATGGGGATATTGGCCTCTTTTCTTTCCGGGTTAAAAAAATACCCGGGCTCATGAGAGACCAGCGTGTGAAAAGCAAATGGATAGTTACCAAAATTGTTTTCTAAATTGAATTGATTTTGGAATTGAAGGTTGTGATTGGTTAATAGGTTCTGATTTAATAGCTAAAAAGGAAAAAGGTAAGGCATTTAATAATAGTTATAGATTCTTCTAAAATAACATTAAATGACATAAAAATTAAAAAAATAAAATTAATCGAAAGTTATTTGAGTTATTTGATTGGGTCAATAAAGTGAGTAAAATAAAAAAAACATACAAAACTTGTTATTAATTATTTTATTTAAGAAACTTCTACGTTTAAATAATTTGAAAAAACGATTATACATGTTAGTTTTTTTTAGAAACTTAACAAACTTAAGGGGTTAAACAAATTTTTAAAAAAAATTTAAGGGTTGAATCATTTGAAAAAAATTAAGTTTTATACTAAAAAGAAGGTGTAACTTTGAGAATTAAATAATAACATATTTAAACTTTATATTAAAACTGTTTAAAAAATAATTTTGATAGTTAAATCGGAATTGAATTAAAATTATAAAACTTTGATTATTAATGGATTGATCATATTTAATTTATCAAATGCTACAACATTTCTAAAAGCTATGTGAAGTAGCTTTTGTTTTTGAATCTTTTAAGAGCTTATTTTTTAAAAAACATAAGGGGATAAAATATATGTTTATGTTTTTGTAAACTTTAAATGAGAGACATGTTTGTCATTTCATCATTTACTTATTTAAGTGTTTGTGAGTGTGAAGAAATATACGTCACAAATGCTTTTAACTACACACATCATATACCCAAGAAATAAAAGCATTTTGTTAGATAAAGTTTATTTTCATAGAAACTGAAAAATCCCTTTTCTTAAAAGCTATGAAAAAGTCTATGCCAAAGGCATTCTTAATCTTATCTTATCTTATCTAATAAAAGAATAACTATTCTGCCACATGGCGGATTTCTAAAGCAACTAAATCCACATGGCAAGTTCTGGATGCTTGACACTTTTGTTTTCCCGCTTCTCTTTTCTCCATCTTCTATCCTAACTCAGGTACCCTTTCCTCGATTCAAAGTTTCAAACTGAATTGTGCTCACGATATCCATTAAATTCATTTCTTCCTAACAAATTATCTTTTAAAAATATGTAGAGTTCTAAACCTTTTCCTTTTTGAATCCATTTTGCTTTGTTTAGCCAACTCAAATGGAATCTTCGTATGTCACTATATCGAGAACCATGTTCAATAATTAGGTTACCTCAACTGACAGTGACAGTTATTGGGTGTAACACCATGCTTTTGAGAACCAAATTTTTCTTTTTAAAATACTATTTTAAGTTTAATTCAAATACGCAGCGGAATAAAATTTAGCCAAATACGGTGTCAACATGTTAAGCCTAGCATCATCATGCTTTACAAACTACACTTAATCAAGCGTGTATATTATCATGGTAATCATTCCTCATACATACTACAAGATATTCTACCTTTTTATCATCATATTCGATTCGTTCGTTAATATATGTTATAGATATATTAATTGTTAGGTTATCTGGCACTCACCTAGCTAGCTTAAATTGATAATTATAATGTTCCGGGTCTTCTTAGTTGTCAGACTCACCTAAAAAAACACCCCGAATATCAGGACAACGCGAAACAGTAAACTATATTCTGAAACAGTGCTCCTTGCGGCCACAAGCAAAACTACTTGTGCCCACAAGGGCAGGAAACTGCTTGCGCCCACAAGGAGGGAAGGGCCTTGCGCCCACAAGCAAGAATTCCATTGCGACAGCAAGGGTTAATCCTTGTGCCCACAAGCATGCCTTCACAAACAAGTGCGATTTTCCAGCCTTTGTTTTGGCCATTTCAACCCCAAAACTTAATCAAACTATTCCAATCAAATTTCCAGTGTTGACATATGAAACGGTCATTTAAACTAAGCTAGAAATAACTCTTACCACTTACTTTAACATCCAAATTAAGGATTTTGATCAAAATCATCAATTTTGACCCATTAGTACTTATTCCAAATTCAACCAAAGTCATTACTTTAATTCAAGAAAATGATTCGTAAACACTTAGAATAGATGTAGGAACAAATTGGAATCATTGAATTGAATTATAGAATTCAATTTGCAATTTTGACCCATTGACCTAAATGGTCAAAACTCAAGAACAAAAGGGATTCATGGAAGAAAGCTTACAAGGAAGAGTGGAGGTGATGAAGATGATGCTTAACAACATATTATAACTTGAATTTACACTTGGAATCAGCTTGCTTGATGATTTCTTGAGTTTCCTCCTTCAATAGCCAAGAACAAGAAGAATGTTGAGTTGTGTGTGTTTACAAGTATAGATGTGTATGTGGGGTTTGAGCCTATACCGACTTGTGGGTTGATAATATCCACAAGTGAGTATCTTGTTCCCCTTTTCAACTTACAACTCAAAACACGATTACCGTTTTAACTGGGATATTTTTGGAATCCTCGTTCTAAACTGTTTAATATTTGTTATTTTTATTAATATTTTTATAATATCAATTCTTTATTATTTTCTTCTAATTTCAATCAAATTAAATAAATAAAATTCTTTTATTCAATATTAAATTTGAGATTTCGACGTACGAGATTTGAACACGACTAGGCCCAATCTGAAGATGTTACAAATCTAACCCCCTTAAAAAGATTTCATCCTCAGAATCTGCTTTTAAGAAAACAGATGGGGATAGCGGGCCTTCATATCCTCCTCGGTCTCCCAAGTCAGGTTTGACCCGAGGTTGTGCTTCCATTTGACCAAGACGAGCTGAATAGTCTTCTTTCTCAGCCGCTTAGTCTTCGTGTTCAAAATCTCAACTGGCTCTTCCACAAGCCCTGTAAAAGAATCCACTTTCAGATCATACAGAGGTAAAATCTGATCCTCATCGACCTTGCATGACTTTTTGAATGATTCTAAAAGGACCAATGTATCGCGGGCTCAACTTGCCCTTCCTGCAAAATCTGATGACACCCTTCCACAGGGAAACCTTTAAGAATACCCGATCACCTATTTCAAAGGTAACCGGTATGTGTTTCGGGTCTGCGTACATCTTTTGTCTATCTCTGGCTACTTTAAGCTTCTCTCGCGCAAACTTGACTTTATTTACAGTGATCTAGACCAGATCAGGTCCAGCATAATGTTTTTCTCCTGGCTCAAGCCAACAGGTAGGGGTACGACAACGCCTACCATAAAACATCTCATACGATGGCATACCAATACTAGAATGATATGAGTTATTATAAGCAAACTTAATCAAAGGCAAATGAGAATCCCATGAGGCACCGTATTCGAGTACACATGCGTGCAACATGTCTTCAAGAATTTGGATAGTCCTTTCGGACTGTCCATCCGTTTGGGGATGATATGTGGTACTCAAATGAACACGAGTACCAAGCTTCCGCGGAAGACTGCTCCAGAACGGTGAAACAAAGCTTGTATCTCTATGAGAGACAATAGATAATGGAACACCGTGTCGAGATACTATTTCATTGATGTACAACTAAGCAAGACGAGGCATGGAAGATGATTCATTAATAGCTAGGAAATAGACACTCTTGGTGAGTCTATCAACAATCACCCATATCATATCATGCCCTTTTGAAGTCTTGGGCAATTTAGTAACAAAATCCATAGTGATGTTGTCCCATTTCCATTCTGGTGTTTGGTGCTCGGTCTTCACCTATGCACAAATCTGACATTTCTCTACATATGAAGCTATGTCATGCTTCAATATAGGCCACCAATAAAGTGCCTTAAGATCATGGTACATTTTCGTGCACCCAGGATGAATAGATAAACGAGAGCTATGCGCCTCCTTCAAGATTAATTCCTGGTTCCCTCCGATGCTAGGTACCACGATTCGGGACATGTATATCTTCAATCCCCTGTCGTCATCTTGTAACTGCTCCTTCATTTTAGCCGTAACCTCAGCCTTCAGATTAGTTTCTAATAAGGCTCCTTGTTGCGCCTCCATCAGTTGATTAATAAGATCAGAAACAATGGTAATTTTCATGAATTTGATGTTATCTTTGGAGCCCTTTCGGCTTAACGCATCAGCCACCACATTAGCCTTGCCCGGGTGGTATTTAATTTCATGACCATAATCATTTATCAACTCTACCCACCTACGTTGCCTCATATTGAGCTCCTTTTATGTAGAAACATATTGGAGGCTCTTATGATCAGTGAATACCATGCATTTGGTGCCATACAAGTAGTGGCGCCATAGTTTTAGAGCAAAGACAACAGCTGCCAACTCTAGATCATGAGTCGGATAGCTCTTCTCATGTGGCTTCAGTTGGCGGGAAGCATAAGCTATAACCTTGTCCTTCTGCATAAGGACACTTCCCAAACCTACGTAAGAAGCATCACTGTAATAATAAAATCTTCTGACCCATTTGGCAAAGTTAAAATTGGAGCTTGACACAACAATTGTTTCAATGTCTGGAAAGCAACATCTTGTTCATCAGACCACGAATAGGGAGCCTCCTTTCGTGTAAGCTTTGTTAGAGGACCTGTAATTTTAGAGAAGTTCTAAATGAACCGCCGATAGTAACCAGCAAGTCCTAGAAAGCTACGAATCTCAGATGGGGTTTTGGGAATTCCCCAATTCATCACCGCCTTAACCTTGGCTGGATCAACCATAACACCATCCTTGCTTATAACATGCCCAAGGAAGTGTATGTTTTCAAGCCAGAACTTGCATTAAGAGAATTTAGCATGTAATTGTTCTTGCATCAAAGTGTCAAGAACTATGTGAAGTTGTGTCTCGTGTTCTGCTTCAGATCTAGAATAAATAAGAATGTCATCGATGAATACAATGACAAATTTGTCAAGAAACGCGCGACATGCCCGATTCATAAGATCCATAAATATTGCTGGAGCATTCGTCAATCCGAAAGGCATCACAAGAAACTCATAATGCCCATATCTCATTCTGAAAGCCGTCTTTGGATATCTTCATCGCGTACACGGACTTGGTGATAACCAGAATGAAGATATATCTTTGAAAAGCAGGTAAAACCCTGGAGTTGATCAAACATATCATCGATACGGGGAAGAGGGTACTTGTTCTTTACAGTTCGCTTATTCAGCTCCCTGTAGTCAATGCACATTCGCATCGTCCCGTCCTTCTTTTTAACAAATAAGATTGGAGCTCTCCAAGGTGAAGAGCTAGGACGAATGAAACATCTATCAAGAAGTTCCTGAATCCGAGTCATCATTTCCTGAACCTCAAATGGTTCAAGATGATAAGGAGATCTTGCTACAGGCGTAGCACCTAGTACAAGATCAATCTGATATTCAACATCTCTTACCGGTGGCAAACCCGGTAATTCATCAGGAAAAACATTAGGGTATTCAAAAACTACCCGAATGTCATCAATAGCTTTCTTCTACATCTTTGTATGAACAACATAAGCCAAATAGGACTCACATTCCTTGGCTACAAATTTGCGAGCTTTCATCAATGATATTAATGGAGTTCCAGAAGTTCTCCCCTCACCACGAGCCACAGAATATGACCCGTCAGAAAGAGGAATTTTAATGATCTTTTTGAAGCAAAGAATCTCAGCATTGTGATTGCTGAGCCAATCCATCCTGATTACAACATCAAACCCCGCAATCGGCATAACAAGAAATGAAATTAGAAAACTAGTCACGACAACATCAATCACTGCCATAGGAACTCTATGAACAACAGAAACTATCCTACCGCTAGCAACTTCAACTTCAACGTCTAACGGATCAGTCAATGTAGAAATAGGCAATTGTAGTTTAGTACATAAAGATGCAGAGATGAAAGAATAAGTTGCTCCTGAATCAAATAAAACACAGGCTAGAGAATAGTTAATCACAAAAGTGGCAGTGATAACATCTCCTTTTGTCTTTGCCTCATTAGCAGTCATCTGGAACGCCTTGCCCGGTGCACGGGGCGCAGTACTCTTCCCCTGACCTGAGGAAGATCCTCCAGCTCCACCTGACCCAGGGTTGGGACCCGATTTGCATTCTGACGATCAATGTCCTGGTTTGAGGCACTTGTAACAGACGTTATCCTTATACCTGCAGTTCTCCGCGGTATGCCCTTTCTGCCCACATTTAGGACACCTCGCGGTATCCCAGGTATAGTGCCCCGAGTGGTTAGTATGACACTGGGAACAACATAGATCATCCAAAGAACTTTGCCTCTGATCCCTCTATTGCTGATGCTACTGTCGTTGCCATGATCCTCCACCTGTATTCTTTGACCCCAAAGACTGTTCAAACATTCTTTTGGAAGTATCCCGGCCTCCTTCTATTGTGCATGATCACTCTCATACCGGCGAGCAAAATCAAAAGCCTTATCCACTGTAGTAGCAAACCGGATATAGGATCTTTATTCAGGTGGTAATGCCATTGGAAAACGGTTAATCTTCGCCTCTTCATTAGGAAATGTGTGTTGCACAAATCGCAGTAGATCTGTGTATCTGGTAATGAGCTCCTCAACAGATTTGTTGCCTTTGGTCAAGGCCATGAACTCATTATCTACACTCTCCAATGCTTGAGCCGAACTGTACTTGGCCCGTAAGATTCTCAAAAAGTCAGACCAAGTGAAAGCATCCCTAATTGTAGCTGGAGTAGATGCAATCACGGTATCATACTGTTAGTCCTAAGTGGTTCGAGTATGAATGGAGTAATGCAAGAATGTAGTGTGAGAGATGATTAATACCATACAAAACACACACTTAAACTTTGATTATGGCAAAACTCACATATTACAAGGGTCATATCCCTATTTATACTCTATGAGTATTTTCTCAAGCAAACTCCTATTTCTATACAATTTTATACTTTACATTCTCCCCCTTTGTATTGAAATAGGAGTGTAAACGCTAGTAGCCTAAGGATTCTATCTGTCTTCCTTAGATTATATAAGCAGTTTTGGATGTAGCGTCTCACTAAATACATCTGTCTGAAACAATGCTTTATCTTGAGCTTTTGACAACGGAAGCATAAACACTTTTGATGTGTTGGGAAGAATCTTCTTTTTGTCTCCCCCTACAATGTAGCTCATATTGTTCCCATGTCTTCATAAGTCTGACAATCTTGACTCCCCCTAGACATGATATAGACTGACGTTTCTTTGTCTCTCTCCCCCTCGAGTAGACACAATAACTTTTCAATATGTTCTTTTACTCTCTCTGAACAACTGAATCAATAATGTAAAATTTCTTTACTTATTTTTTTTATTCTCCTCCTCATGATGATTAGGATACATTATGAGCATCATGCATAAAGGACATCACTATGAGATTAAGTTGT
This sequence comes from Dittrichia graveolens, assembly GCA_038502395.1. Classification (NCBI taxonomy): domain Eukaryota; kingdom Viridiplantae; phylum Streptophyta; class Magnoliopsida; order Asterales; family Asteraceae; genus Dittrichia; species Dittrichia graveolens. Next base: position 26,118,847 of record JARJIL010000007.1, read on the forward strand.
AACAAACATGGAAAAGGGATAGGGGAGGATCCTACGTATTCATGTCAAAAAGATCTCCATTTGTTGTATGACATGAGTAGATACTCGAACCACTCTCGATCGTTAAGGAGTGGTAATGATTTGATCTGAATTCGTGAAGATTTATAACTTTGTGTTGGATGTAACATGATATTGGAGATTAATGTTGTCAAGTAAGTCTCCAAATACCGTGTAATCAACCTTGACCAAATCACCGCAAGTCCCAAAAAAATTTTGGAAGACATACGGGTGCAAAAGAACTTGGGTACACATAAGTGGGTAGATGACTTTGATATAATAATCAGTGAGTCGGATCCATCCTTACTCAAGAGCATTCACATGTAATACAAAATTTTCTCAAAAACCTGAAGTAATTTGATGTTGGTCAATCCTTCAAACAATTTCACCAATAATGTGATCTGGGTTGTCAGAAATGACTGATATAAGATAACCAAGATTCAAAAGAAACAAGGAATAGATGACCAAAATCTGGTTTTGAGACCAAAAATTGGTGACACTAAGAAAGAAGAACCAAAAATCAGTTAGGAAAGGGTAGGATGACTAGACATAAGGTACTAGACATTTAGCATATGGTAGCAATGACTCAAAGTAAACCAAATCTAGAAACATTAGAATGATAACTAAAACTTTGAGAACTCCTGACTCAGCCAAAAAATCAAAAACACTTGTCTTAGGAATCAAGGTGACCAGATAATGCAGTCACAACGACTACGGGGGTTCGGGGGTAGCGCCCCTGATAGCGGGGTCCAAGAGGTGGCAACCCCTGGCGGGGTCCAAGGGGCAGAGCCCCTGGCTGGGGTCGAGCTTTCAAATCCGATACTTTCAAATCCGGAAGATGCTAAAAAAATGATAAGAAAATGGAAAATCTGACCAAATCCACTCAAATCCCAAATCTGATACTTTCAAATCCGGAAGAAGCCAAATCCGATACTTTGAAATCCAGAAGAAGCCAAATCCGATACTTTCAAATCCGAAAGAAGCCAAATCGGATACTTTCAAATCCGATAGAAAGGCAAATCCGGTACACACAATCGGATTTATGAAATCCGCATAAACCAAATCCGGTAAACACAATCGGATTTATGAAATCCGATAACTTCATCTTCCAAATCCGATAACTTCATCTTCCAAATCCGATAACTTCATATTCTATATCCGATAAACTCATATTCATCTCGCACAGATTAAAAAAATTCTTCAAACTTGCACGAATCTGTATATTTCTTGCCCAGATCACTTCACCTATCAACTACAAACAATCCTATATCAAATTTTCCAATAAACAACAACGAATTGATATTGAATTAGACGATTTTCTTCAAAACCCGTTTTTCACAAAACATACTAAAATCTTTGATTTGCTTGATGTTTTGTTGTTAATTTGATCTCGTTCACTCCAGAATGATTCTAAAATGATAATCGAGCATCAATCAACCATAATCTTCATGAAAATCACAAAATTTGATGAAAACACAAAAATCTCAAAATGTGTTCTCGATTTTCTTCAAATTCTTCAAAAATCTTGAACTTGTATGTTGAATTCAGAATCAAATCAAACTTCTTAGGCTCTGATACCACTTGTTAGTCCCAAGTGGTTCGAGTATGAATGGAGTAATGCAAGAATGTAATATGAGAGATGATTAACACTATACAAAACACAAACTTAAACTTTGATTATGGCAAAACTCACATATTACAAGGGTCATATCCCTATTTATACTCTATGAGTATTTTCTCAAGCAAACTCCTATTTATATACAATTTTATACTTTACACATACCATGCAACAGTGCGGCCTCGAAGCATTTTCCAAGCATAGGCCACTTTCTTGGATTCCTCTGCTTCGTAGGTTTCAAAAGCTAGTTCAATGTCACGGATCCACCTTTCAGTAACAGGTAGATCCATACTACCATCAAAGGTAGGTGGTTTACATGATATGAATGCCTTTACGCCCACGACCATTTTCTTTTCAGGAGTAGGAAGAACAATTGCATGCTCCTCGGCTACTTTAAGTCGGGCCTCTAATTCACGGATGTACGTTTCCCTATCTTCACCTCCAGCCATATTAGTCTCTTAATTCTATTCGACCAAATATAGTCATGATATTTAGTATACTTATCTTACTTGATTAATCATAATAAGCAGATAAGCATAAGCATGTGAAACATAGAAATCTCTCTGACACCCCATAACCTCCCGAGGAACACTTTAAATAATGGTCGAGCCTGAATTTGAAACTGAATACTCTTTCAAGTACCTAATTTACTCAAACTTAGGCTCTAATACCAGCTTGTAACACCATGCTTTTGAGAAACAAATTTTTCTTTTTAAAATACTATTTTAAGTTTAATTAAAATGCGCAGCGGAATAAAAAAACGTGGCTAATTATATACATTCAAAATTTAGCCACATACATAGTTTGGTGTTATTGTTACTGAACCGATTGACCATTAATGGAGTACTATTACATACATAATATCAGAGTTTAAACAAAAACAATGTTTCTCCTAAACAAGTAACTACTCGCAGGCACCCGAGCTCACCGCCTAAGGATCACCTGCACATGCGAGAGGGAGTATTTGTTTTCTATGATAGCTAGTGAGTATAGAATAGCATAAAATCAACATAAACATATCACATATCATCAATCATGCTCAAACAGTGCTATCCTAGCATCTCGCGATGAGCTGGCGTAGTCAAAAAGCGACATATCTCGCAAGGGAGCGAACCCGGCTTAATACACCAAACTGGGGTACCAGACACATCAACCGCGCTGATGGGTGGGCTGTAAAGCGGTCCACCATTGCGCTTTGAAATCTATCAATTCCTCCGAGTACAGCTGGAGGCTGTACCCATCCGTTCGGGGAGCATTGGGCTTGCAAGGCCCTAAATACCTATACAGGTATCGCTGATGCTATCAATGGTCCGCAGACCTCAAGCAATCCTTGGCCATCGCTGGCCCCGATGTAGGACTAGTCAGTCCTCAAGTCCGGATCATTCACAAACACATAGCTGATCTAATCAGATCTTCATTGCGCGCACGGAATCATACATAACATCATAACATACACCTAATCAAGTGCATATTATACTGTGTCAATAAGTTATACCTAACGTCATCATGCCTTACAATCTACACTTAATCAAGTGTGTATCATATGGTGTAGACTTGTTAAGCCTAGCATCATCATGCTTTACAAACTACACTTAATCAAGTGTGTATATTATCACGGTCTAGACTTGTTCTACCTTTTTATCATCATATTCGATTCATTCGTTAATATATGTTATAGATATATTAATTGTTAGGTTATCCGGCACTCACCTACCTAGCTTAAATTGATAATTATAATGTTCCGGGTCTTCTCAGTTGTCAGGCTCACCTAAACAATCACCCCGAATATCAGAATAACCGAAACAGTAAACTATATGCTGAAACATGGCTCCTTGCAGCCACAAGCAAAACTACTTGTGCCCACGAGGTCAGGAAACTGCTTGCGCCCACAAGGGGGGAAGGGCCTTGCGCCCACAAGGGGTAAGGGCCTTGCGCCCACAAGCAAGAATTCCCTTGCGGCCGCAAACGTTAATCATTGCGCTCGCAAGCATGCCTGCACAAACCAGTGCGATTTTCCAGCCTCTGTTTTGGCCATTTCAACCCCAAAACTCAATCAAACGATTCCAATCAACTTCTAGTGTTCACATATGAAATAGTCATTCAAACTAAGCTAGAAACAACTCTTACAACTTACTTTAACATCCAAATTAAGGTATTCGATCAAAATCATCATTTTTGACCCATTTGTGCTTATTATCCAAATTCAACCAAAATCTTTACTTTAATTCAAAAAAATGATTCCTAAACACTTAGAATAGATTTAGGAATAGATTGGAATCATTGCTTTCAATTATAGAAGTCAATTTTCAATTTTGACCCAAGAACAAATGGGATTCATGGAAGAAAGCTTACAGGGAAGAGTGTAGGTGATGAAGATGAAGCTTAACAACAGATTATAACTTGCATTTACACTTGGAATCAGCTTGCTTGATGATTTCTTGAGTTTGTTCCTTCAATAGCCAAAAACAAGAAGAATGTTGAGTTGCAAGTATAGATGTGTACGTGGGGTTTGAGCCTATACCGACTTGTGGGTTGATAATATCCACAAGTGGGTATCTTGTTCCCCTTTTCAACTTACAACTCAACGCACGATTACCCGTTTTAACTAACGGGGATATTTTTGGAATCCTCGTTCTAAACCCTTTAATATTTTATTATTTTTGTCTATATTTATTAATATTTTTATAATATCAATTCTTTATTATTTTCTTCTAATTTCAATCTAATTAATTAAATAAAATTCTTTTATTCAATATTAAATTCGATATTTCCACGTATTCGAACACGACTAAACCCAATCTGAGGATGTTACATTGACATCACCGGAGGTTAATTTGCCATAAAAACTAGGAACTATCGATGGATAGAAGATGAAGCGACAACTATGGCACTCAACAGTGGGTGAGCAATTGGCAGTTATAGTTATCGATTCAGGCAAGTTATCTTCACATTTTGTTACCTTCGCTTAAAAGATAATGGTGCACATCAAAAACGGGGTTGATTTGTTAAAAGCCTCTTGCTAATGTAAGGTTGCTAAATCATGCTACTCTTCCTGCGGATCTTTTAATAATCTATTAAAAATTGTGTGTTTTAGATCTTTATTAATCTCTGTTGTAAAAATCGGCCTAGGCGGTTATCCGAGTGATAAATCATATGGTCGGCCAAAGTTATCGGTCTGGTCAAAATTAGTCTAGTCGGTCTCTTGGCGGTATAGGTTGTCAACTTAGTTTAGTTTGACCTGATTAAAAAACTAGGGTTTAAGTTACGGGAAAGCCCTAAACAGCCGCTACTTCTCTCGGATCCACACATACCTTTTAGGCTCCATTTGATTCAATCGGTCCTCTTCCACTGGTCTACCTCCGGTGACTTCCACATCCGCAAGTGACAACCCACAGGTTTGTCTATCTTCCCTTGGTTTTGACTTTTCTATCGACTTTGTCCCTCTTCCCTTTTTGAGCTTTTTTTGCTCGACTCCACACGTCAACACCACTATAGTTTTAATTTTTCTACTCCAGTGCTTGACTACATGAGAATTGATGATTGATGAATTTGTTGACCTTTTTGAGTTTTTTCCTGCTCGTTACCACACACCATAACCACACCTTGAGTTTGTTTAACTTTATTTACTTTTGGTTAATTCTATATTTCCCTTCTTTGTTGTTTATGCTCGAATTGTTTAATTACTTGTAAACTAGTAAACTTGTCTAGTTTTTGCACAGCTGCTTTTGGTTAACTGTTTTTGCATAGCTTATTTGAAAATTACATGGTGTATTTTTTGATTTCAGTAAATTGAGTAATTGACAGCCGAGAATTGCATCTATATCCGCCAGTTCACCATCCGTTTCATCAACGGTTGCTGGTTCTAAAAGAAAATCAAATGATATTGTTGGAACTATGGTGTTTGCCCGGATCCTAACAACTTAGATAACATCAAATGCATCTTGTGTGGAATAGTGGTCAGTGGAGGGATTTATAGAATGAAACAACACATTGCACATGTTACAGGACAAGTAGCTTCATCTCCAAAGTCTACCAAAGATAATCAGTTGAGATGTCGGGGTGCTATCAACGAAGGAAAGTTAAAAAAGAAGGGTAAAAAAGAACATGATGAAGCCATAAGATCGGAGGTGAGTCTTGATGTGGAAGAACAACTACATGGTTCTCTAGGAAGTATGAAGGAACCTAATGTTTTTGTTCCCATGGATAACTTTGCAAATAAAGTTAACCTCGAGGAGGCTTTAAACCAGGGGAAGGGTAAAATTGTTGACCTTAACAATACTATTCGGAAAGATAGAATATGGGTTTGTAAGAAATACATTACTAGGTGGATGTATGAGTGTGGGATTCCTTTTAATTGCATAGAAAAGGATAGCTTCAAAATGATGTTGGAAGTGATTGGTCAATTCGGAACCGGGCTTCTTCCTCCTACTAGATATGAGTGTAGCACCCCACTTCTAAAGGAAGAGGTTGTAAGAATAAAAGAATTGTTGAAAAGAAACGAAGAAGAATAGAAAGAGGATGGATGCTTGATTAAGACGGATAATTAGATCGATAGAAAGAGGAGGAGCATTATGAATTTATGTGTAAATTCAAAGATGGGTACCATTTTCCTAGGTTCCGATGAAAATTCGAATGCCGCACATACAAGTGAGCACATATATGCGTATGTGGAGGCTTGCATTTAAGAAATTGGTCCTGAACATGTTGTTCAAGTTGTGACTGATAATGTGTCAAATAACATGGGAGCGGCGAAGTTGCTTAAAGAGACAAGACCACATATTTTTTGGACATCATGTGCGACGCATACCATTAACCTTATGCTTGAAGGTATAAGATTTTTTATACTTTTATGTGTTCATTTAATTTTATACTTTTATGTGTTCTTTTAGTTTTATACTTGTATAGTTCTATTTCTTCTGTCAATTTTATACTTTTATGTGTTCTTTTAATTTTATAGATTTATGTTCTTCAAGGTATTGGACTATTGGTGCAATTGCAAGGTATAAGAAAGTCATAGATCAAGCAAAGAAACTAACCATCTTTATTTATTCTCACCACAAAACGTTGTCTATGATGAGAATTTCACAAAGAAAAGGGATATTGTCCGACCAGGTGTCACAAGATTTGCTTCCGCCTTTCTAACGATACAAAGTTTGTCCGAGAAAAAGGAGCAACTAAGACATAGGTTCTCTAGTATGGAATGGAAAGAGTGCAAATTTTCTAGTAGCGTTAAAGGGAAACCCGCATATGCAACGGTGCTAAGTACTGCATTTTGGACCAGCGTGTCACTATGTTTGAAGGTGTTTACCCCTTTAGTCAAAGTTCTTCGAATGGTTGATGCGGATTGGAAGCCATCAATGGGTTTTGTTTATGGGGAGGTTAAAAAAGCAAAAGAAGAAATCATTGAAGCTTTGGGTGGTAACAAAAAAGCTTACGAGCCTATCATAAGTATCATAGACAAGAAGATGAAAGGTAGACTAGATTCAGTTATGCATTTGACGGCTTATCTTTTAAATCCTTATTATCTCTATAAGGATTCGCAAATCCAACATGATCGCGATGTATTGGATGCGGTTCTTGATTTTTTTGAAACAATACTTGCCGGCGATCTAGAGATGCAAAAACAAGTGCTAACTATTGAGTTGCCAAAGTACAAGAAAAAATGGATAGATTTGATAAGGAGCTTGCAATTAGTACATGTCAAAAGAATGACGCCGACTATGATTCGGGTAACGCAATCTACTATAAATTACTTATTTCTTTTAAGGCTTTCATATTTATCTATTTAATAATTTGTTTAATATTTCAAAATTGAAGCAAATTGGTGGGGAACTTTTGGTGGTGCAACTCCTAATTTGAAAAAGAATGTAATGAGGATTCTTTCTTTAACTAGTAGTTCATCGGATATGAAAGGAATTCAAGCATGTTTGAAGGGGCTAGTAGACTTTATATGTCGACCAATTTATTTTAGTTATAATTATATTTTATAATTTTATAACATTTGGTTTCTTTAAAGTTTCTATATACATACAAAGAAAAGAAATAGATTGGAGGCGAGTAAATTGAACGATCTTGTTTATGTTCAATTTAACGCTAATTTGATGGAAAAAAAACAAAAGGAGAAAAGATAGGAATGTTGAAGTGCTATTGGCAAATCATAGTCACTTGGCTCAAGAATGGATTGTTGATTGTAAAGAACGTGGTGGAGATAAAGTCAAAGTTGAAGAAGGTGTTGAAGATGAAAATGCTGAAGACGAAGCACATTGGGAAGTAGTTGTTGAAGCGTTAGAAGCCGATGAATATCTAGAACCCCGAAAGAGTTCTAGAACAACTACAAGTAAAATAACTAGAACAACTACAAGAGAACTTTTTGAGGACGACTTCGAGTTCGAGAGTGAGGAGGTAGTATATGAAGAAGGTGAATACGAGTCGGATGGAGCTCAAATCATGGAAACTTGTGGAGATGATGACTAGAAGACAAAATATGGACTATTGAACTTATGGTTTTATTTAAGTTTATTAAACTAATTTCTAATTATGAACTTATGGTTTCAACTTTCAAGCTTGTTAAACATTTTAGTTTTTTATGGTTATTGACTTATTTTATTAGGGTGCTAATATTTATTTTTTAAAATAAATTCCTTCATAATTTATTGTTTTCGCCGAGAAACCGATTGATCGCCGCCAAGACCGATTAATATCTTGGCGATGGTCGACCGCCGACATACCCCCGACCGATTTCTACAACGCTGTTATTAATTATTGTTGTTAGCTGTGTTTAAAGTTTAGAGTGAAATAGTTAAGGGACATAACTTAATATTTTTTTGACTTATTATGAACATAACCACTTTGATGATAGATGCAAGAATAAGATAGTTCAATATTAGGATAATTGTAAGCTTACCTTATTAAGGTGTTAGTTCTCTTCTATGTGTTTCCGAGATATATTAAGGAAAAAAAAAAGAAGAGATAAGAAAAGAAGAGAAAATTGTCAGAAGAAAAGAAACGATAATAATTTTATGTTTCGTATTTTCGAGCTGGAAAAAATGAAATGAAATTGGAGAGAAAGAAAATAAGTCTGTTCCTAAGAAGGAAAGAAAAAATTGTTATTTTACGATAATACCCTTACTTTATAAAACTATTTATTGTGAGTAAGGGTAATTTTATCACTTACGAAAAGCTATACACTTTTCTTTCCTTCCAAATCCTCTCACTTTTGATAAGAAAGTTTAGGAGAAAAAGTTAACTAAACTTTTATTCTGAATCTTTTTCTTTCTTTCCTTAAAATAACTTTCGAATACAAAACTTTTTTTCTTTCATATGCTCTCTTTGAAATGTCCATTTGGTTAACACAAAGTAAAACAAAATTCTCTCTTTTGTTTATTATATTGCACACCACATGTTTGTTGTTTTGCTTCATGTGTTTTTTTAAGATTTACTAAGAAATTACAAGCCTTCTCATATAGTCATATCTATCGATTGAAGAAGTAAAAATGCAATTTATCTTATTTTTTATGGGTAAATAGGTAATTATATATAAACTCATAAGAATTTGTTCTTATCATGATATTTAAAATTATATATCCACCTACCATCCTCTTCAAATTAAAGCCTTTATCTCCTTCTCTAAACTCCTACCATCAAATCAAAGTCCATAATCAACACAAGTAGGAAGATATACTATCATTGCTTTACTCTTTAATTAGGAAAAAATAATTATTTTATAGTCTTTTGAAATTAAAGTTTTCAACGATTTATTTCTCAAATGAATTATTTTCTAATTTAGTTCTTTTTAATTATTAACATTTATCTTCATCTAATTGTGACGTGCCATAAAAATACAATGATTGTTATTGAAGTTTTATAAAGTGATAAAAACCTATATGACCAACAATTAGTCTAAGTTTGAGATAAATTAGAAAGAAAAGAATGATTGATGAGAGAGAAGACCTTAATTTAGAGATAAGTAGATATACTTGTTGTAATTAGTCCATTTTTTAAATAATAAAAAAATAGATTCCGGATTAATGAAAAACAAATTTGGTGTAATATCTTTTGGTAGTAATCATTATAATTAACATTGAATGTATGTGGTTTATCATTTATGTTGCGTAATTGCTTCCTAAAAAGAGGTAGGTGGTTTTTGAGTTTTTTTTTTTTTTTTTTTTTTTTTTGTATTTGGTATTTTTTAACAAGAATAACATAATTTAAACTTTAGATAAAAATAATTTAACCCCGTCACAAAGCGCGAATTACATAATACCTTGTCGTAATCAATTGAAACAAGCAACATTGCTTCTTGGAAAACCACTAGTACTTAATTCCTTTTGTATTTAGTAGATCCAGTTCCATTAAGTACAACATAATGTGATTAAATGATCTATAATTTGTCTGTTTTGATTTTTTTTTTGTTTTAATTCAACATGATGAAACAAAATATATGAACAAACCATGTGTAATTTGACTCTATTAGGAGTCAAACCTGTCCATCTGCTGAGGATTTGGAAGAACATATTTGGTTTGTTGTATTTTTTACCACGTAGTGTGTGAATATCATGGTTCTAAAAAACCCATTATGATTTCGTCAAAGCTTAAAGCTTGACCATGCCGCCACGAGATAATCCAAGGTTTGGACGTAAGGCTTGGCATACGCTAATAACCTGCTTGACATGTTTTTACTTGTTATAAGCCGTGTTTTTAAGTGTGTTAGAGGTATTAAGACATATGAGTCGAATATATATAGTTATTTAGTTATAAAGATGATTGGATATACCAAAAACAAAGAAAATGATTGATAAAGTACGTTATAAACGTATAATTATATGTTTTTAATATTTGTTTGTATAATTTTATATACATAATTAGAATTTATATACAAAATGACCGCCTTAAGTCGTGCCTTATGAAACATTGTTGCCTCGCCATACCTTCCAAGACCTAAGGCTTAACCCTTCCACCGCGTCACACCTCACATTATTTAGAACCTTGATAAATATATATTGGGTTTGATCATTAGAATCCTATCCACAAGCAATTTATTTATTAAGTTATAGATAACATGCATTTTTGTACAAGCAAAGCTATTATCTCAACAAGCGATGTATATAGAGATTGACATGGACATTTATTGAGGTTAAGCTATTTATTAATTGTTTTATGTAATATTTTTCAAGGAGTAACCATAGTGAATCAGACCATTAGCATTTGTCTTGCAAAAAATTATGCACTGTGTGCCAAAACCTGAGTGTGGGGTACTGTACTACTATTATTTAATGTGCATTTAATTTTATTTTCTTCTATGATACTAGAAATTACGTTGTAATGTCACTTCTTGCAAGAAGTTGGTGAATTAGATAACACAACAAGCGTATCTCTAGAAAACTCTTTACTTTTTACACAGATTACCTAGTTCTTACACATGACTATAGCCTATAAACGTGATATTATTTAGATAATGGGCTTGGCCCATATTTTATATGTAGCCCTAGGTTCCTATGGTTTGTATATATTTAGGGTGCTTGTATTCTGAAAAGGCATCAGATTTTACCTTGATTAACAAGGTATTAGAGCTGTCTAAGTCTTTGATTATCTCTCCCAAAATGTCACCCTAATCCCATTCTCTTTTCCAAAATAAAATATCCTTGAATTCTACCGTCTCTCTTTCTAGTGACGACTTCTCACCGCTTGAAAAAAAAACGGAAAAATAAAACAAGAACTAATTTTCTCTTGGTGGCTCATCTCTCTAGAAGATAATTCAAGAAATTGCTTTTTATCTTCCTTGGGGTGCATCATGTCATCTCCCAGATCCGCACAATCATTTTATTTGACCTTTGAGTTTCAGGTTTGCATATTGCTTTATTATTTAGATTTCATAATGATCGGAGATGATGGTTCTTCAAAAATTGCTTTTACAGATAAGCCATTTAGTGTTAATAATATCGAATCTCATATTCCGATTATCTTGGACTTGGATAAACATAACTACAATTCATGGAGTGAGTTATTTAAAACTCATTGCATGAGATATGGAGTCATGAAACTCATTGACGGTGCCTCTTCCAGTAATGATGCAGCAGACCCCGAGTGAATTAAACTTGATTATCTTGTTAAATCTTGGATTTATGGTACGATATCTGAATCTCTTCTTGAGATGGTGCTCGCACCCAACACGAAGTCAAAAGACTTGTGGGACAATCTTGAAACTATTTTTCATGATAATAAAGATGCTCGGATCATGCAAATCGAAAGTGAATTAAGGTCAATACAAATCGGAAATCTTTCTATATCAGAATACTTTATTAAAATAAAAAGGATAACCGATTTGTTAAGAAATCTTGGCTCTCCGATTCCTGATAAAAAATATTGTTATGTATGCCGTTAATGGACTTGGTGAAAAGTTTAGTCATATAGCTCGTATTAACAAAGAATCTTTACCTAATATCATTGGTCTACATACGATGTTATTACTTGAAGAGACTGATATGACAAATCAATCACAACATACTGCTAAATCTAGAGATAACTCTTTCTCCCCAGCTGTTCTTGTTACAAGCGCAAATGATATACGTCCTCCAAATAATCCTGTTATGTGTAGGAATTTTAGTCGTAGACATTGCAGGTTTGGTAATCAATGCAGGTTTCTTAATCTCGTGCCAACCAAAGCCCACTATGGAAATCTAGGCCAAACAAATGTGCAGTTTGGTTTGATACAAAACAAGCCCAGAGGGTCCAACCGACCGCACCAGCAGACCCAATCATCATATAACCTCTTGCCATCCTGGACTAGACCTGCCTTGTCATAGGTTACTTCGTTGCATTCTGCACAGGCCCTAATACCTATGCCATGGTCCTCTTATGGGCAATCCAAAACGTTCCTCCCATGATCAAATACATATGCTTACATGACCTACTAGTGAGGGATTCTTGCAACACCTACTTTTATTAATCACACGGTCACTCAAGCAATTGCTCTTCCGCAAGCGTTTAGCACCATGAATTTACACGATGTTGGGAATACAAGTGGCACATGGACACCGAAGCAACCTCGCACCTTAGTGCTGGCATAGGTAATCTCACTACTATTTTTAATAAAAGCATTTATTGTTCGGTCATAGTTGGAAACAAAAAACCTATTCCCGTTTCTAGCTCAAGACATAGCATTTTTCCATCATTGCATCGTCCACTTCATCTTCATAACATTCTTGTTACCCCTGACATCATTAAAAATCTCATTTCTGTTTTACTCGAGACTATAAATGCACAACTGAATTTGATGAGTTTCTAAAAAGTTAATTCCTTGTAATAAAACAAACTCTACAAGTCTTTGTCATGCGTGTCAACTTGGGAAGCATGTGAAACTTTCTTTTTCTAGTTCTACTACTATTGTTAATTCTGCTTTTGACATTGTGCATTCTGATTTATGGACTTCTTCGATTCCAAGTTTAAGTGGTTTTAAGTATTACATTATTTTTCTTGATCATTTCTCCCATTTTTTATGGGTCTATCCGTTACACAACAAACCTGATGCTTTTAGTAAATTTTTGCAATTTCGTGCTTATGTAAAAACTCAATTTAATTGTGAAATTAAAGCCTTTCAATGTGATCATGTAGGCGAATGTGATACACTTCCATGCATACTCTCTTTGATAATAATGGCATTCAAATTCGATTCTCTTGCCCTAAAACGTTGCAACAAAATGGAAAGTCCAAAAGAATGATTCGCACGCTTAATAATTTTATTCGTACTCTTCTTTTTCAAGCTCATCTTCCACCCACCTTCTGGGTTGAAGCCTTACACATGACCATCTATCTTCTCAACGTTCTTCCTTCCACCGCTATTCAAAATGACATCCCTTACCATAAGTTATTCAACCGATTTCGCAGCTACTCTTGTTTACGCATTTTTGGCTGTCTCTTTTATCCTCAGATAAACACCACCAACAAACTTGGTCCATGTTCTACCCCTTGCATTTTTCTAGGTTATCCTTCACAACATCATGGTTTTCGATGCTTTGATCTTTCCTCAAACAAAATCATCATCTCCAGACATGTTACCTTTGATGAGTTAGTCTTTCCTTCTGGTTTTATGACCCCTCATGAACCTCCTTCATACTGCTTTTTAGACACCGACGATGAACCCAACTTTATCTCTCGTCGCATGTCTACCTCTTATGCCGATAACCCTCCTTCTCCACCTATTGTTGTTCCACCTCCTTCCCCTGCACCAGTTGCTCCTCTACCTACGCCAACTCATCACATGGTTACCCGCTCGTACTGGAAACCTCAAACCCACGCACCGTCTTAACCTTCATACCTCTACTGTCTCTCCTCTTCCTAAATCTCATACCTTTCCCCTTGATGATCCCAATTAGCGTCTTGCTATGTCTGATGAATATAATGCTCTTATTAAAAATGGTATGTGGGATCTTGTTCCCTGGCCGCAAAATACCAATGTTGTTCGTTCTCTGTGGCTTTTTAAGCATAAATATAATGCAGACGGCAGTCTTAGCATGTACAAGGCGCGGTTGGTTGCTAATGGCCGGAGTCAACAAGTAGGAGTTGATTGTGATGAAACTTTTAGTCCAGTTGTCAAACTAGCAACTATTCGTACTTTTCTTAGCTTGGCTGTTTCTCACCATTGGCCGGTTCACCAACTTGGTGTCAAGAACGCCTTTCTTAACGATGATTCTGTAACATCCTGATTTTGGGCCTAGTTGTTACGTAGGCCAAGGTATGTTTTGCGTGATTAGTGTTATTGAATTGAGTATTTATTTATTTAGTGATTATGAATTACTTAAATTAATTGTTGATAAGTAATTAAGTATATTGGAAAATATGTATATATATATAGGTGAGTAGATATTACTGGGAATTAAACATATAGATGTATGTATGTGGGTATGTATGCATGCACATAAGTGGATAAAGTTGGAAACACCACCTCATGCTTTGTGTGTTGTGTCATGTATACGTGGGTTTGGCATGAGAAGTCTGATTATTTGTATTTCAATTAGTAAAAGTGGTTGTGTGTGTGTGTGTTGTGTGTATTTTGAAAGAAAAGCATAGAAAGAACACAAACTTGAAAGGTGAAAGATTTGGATTTCTGGGTGTTAATTCTAAACAAAGGTAAGATGATGTTCCTTGTATGATGCTGATCATTTTGATATGTTTAGCTTGTCAAGATATGCTAAAATCATGAAGTTGCCATTGTAGAAGTTTAGAAGTAAACTTGATAAATGGGTTTTGGTTGAATTGGTGTTTTTATTGGTTATGATGTGTTCATGTTGTTGATTACATATTATAATATGTTTATACATGTTTTGGAAGTGTTCTTGTGGGAATCCTAGTGTTTAAACGGATTTTGGAAAAGTGGAAATGGCTGAAAATCCGACAGATTGGTCTGCATGATTGAAGGTCACGATGCGACACTTGAGGGTCGTGGCGCGACGAGTGGCGGATTTCAAAAATCCGAATGTATGAAATCCGATTGTGTAATCCGAGACTTGAGACCTGGATTTGAAATCCAATGGCGTCGCGGCGCGACACTATGGCTTGTTGCGGCGCGACGGGGTTTGTTTCAGATTTGTTGTTTGTTTTGCTTTGTAATTGCGAGGGATGTGATGGCCTATTAATTGTATGATTATTCTATATTGTTTACGAGTCATATACAGATATAGATATATATTATGGATATATATTTAAGACTCAGAGATTGACTTCAGTTTGTTGTGTTCTCAGGATTTGCAAAGACTCAGTGATATTAGACAGCTGAGCAGGCGGGAACGAGGACCGAGGTGAGTGGATGTTTACTCACGGGTGCTATTAGTTGTAACCGGATGGTTGCAACTGTTATTGGTTTGACGCATGGATAGATTGTGCATCTGATAAATGATTAACTGTTGTATTGATGCATGGATAGACTGTTTGTCTGCTAATCGATTAACGGTGATATGTTAATTGATTGAATTGATGCATAGATAGACTGTTGTCTATTAATTGATTAACTATGTTATGTTAATTGATTGTTGTGTCTATTAATTGATTTACTATCGGCTAATCAGTATTGTGGTCTTTTGATGCATTTGTTGCAACTTAAGATAATACTGTGTGAGAATAGCAAATAGACTATCGGTAAACCTTTGCTTTGGCCGGCATTGGTTGTAGGTTCCTGCAAAACCGCCGGTCTTCTCGTGAGGCAAAAAGGGTGTTTATGTGTTTACTGTTGTTGATATCATGCGGTTATTTGCTAGTATATCTGTGGCGGTTTACTTCCATTCACTTAGCTTTGTGCTAATCCCCCACCTCTCACTACTTTTACAGGTGGCTAGTGAGTTCTGCGGTTTTGTTGTGAGGGGATGTAGCCTGGGGAATAATTGACAGGCACTCTGATTAAACTAGTGACGAGCCATAGTTTTTGTAATACTGTATTTTGAACTGAATGGTTTTGTTAAAAAAGTGGTTCAACCTCTGTTGTAATTACTTTTATGTTTTGGTAAACGCTTCCGCAGTGTTAATTTAAATGAAAATTTTATGGGTGAAAATACGGTGTTACAGATTCGTCTGAAATTGTGTACATGCATCAACATCCTGGCTTCACTGATTCTCGTTTTCCAAATCATGTATGTCTTCTTAAGAAGTCTTTATATGGGCTAAAACAAGCTCCGTGTGTCTGCTTTCAACGGTTTGCTAATTATGATACTTGTGTTGGGTTTCAACATAGCCGATGTGATTCTTCTCTATTCATTCTCACGCTTAAGTATGGTGTTGCCTATTTGCTAAACTATGTTGACAATATATTGTCACGGTATCATCAACACACCTTCTTCAGCTTGTTATTGATTCTCTTAATCGAGTCAACTATTTCTTGGGCATTGCTATTACCAGGTTAACATCTAGCATGTTTCTTTCTGAAAAGAAATATGCCTATGATATTCTTGCTCGAGCTCATATGTCTAATTGCAATCTATGCACTGCTAAACTAGGTCCCGAGGGTGGTCCACTTTCTGATCCCACATTATTTCGCAGTTTGGCCGGTGCTCTTCAATATCTAACGTTTACTAGACTTGATTTGAGTTATGTTGTTCAGTAGCTATGTCTTTATATGCATGATCCTCGGGAACCCTACCTCAATGCTCTCAAACGCATTCTTCGTTACGTGTGTGGCACATTGGATCATGGTTTACAACTTTATACATCCTCTGTTGCTGCCTATTCTGAGGCTGATTGGGTTGGATGTCCATCTACTAGACGTTCTACCTCAGGTTACTGTGTTTTCTTGGGCGACAATCTTCTTTCCTGGTCCTCTAAAAGGCAGCATACGGTTTCTCGATCTAGTGCCGAAGCCGAATACAGGGGTGTTGCTAATACGGTCGCTGAAACGGCATGGATTCGTAATTTACTGCGTGAGTTGCATACGCCTCTCCATTCAGCTACTCTTGTATATTGCGACAATGTTAGTACTGTTTATCTCTCCAACAACCCTGTTCAACATCAACGCATGAAGCACGTAGAAATTGATATCCATTTTGTTCGTGATCAACTTGCAACCGGAGTTCATGTTTTACATGTTCCTTCTCGCTATCTTTACCAAAGGTCTGCTGTCGCCTCTTTTTGAGTTTCGATCCAGTTTGAACGTCCGCATTCCTCCCACTCAAACTGCGGGGGCATATTAACGTGATATTATATAGATAATGGGCTTGGCCCATATTTTATATGTAGTCCTAGGTTCCTACGGTTTGTATATATTTAGGGTGCTTGTATTTAGAAATTACATATAACCAACCTGTGTATTACACAGGTATCTAGTGGACTTGATACCGCCTTAATTTTATATATATATTTATAATTATGCGATATCTTCTTTATTTAGCCAATTATTATTCATAAGTAAGTGAAAAGATATTTAATATCTTAGGTTGTTAGATTTCAGGTTATAACAGAGGATGATGAAATGGTTTGAGCAAAAACTAAAGAAAACGAGAAAAATTGACAGTTCCGACACACCTTCACTTTTTCAATCATATCCCACTCATACGAACCCGTATTGAGATGATTTAAGCAGCTACACAAACTAGACACAGAGGGATACAACATAAACTTATCGTCAAGTTGTTATAATACAAGGTCGTGATGCAACCAGACAATTTGTTGCGAAGAGGTCACGATTTAATTATACAAAACGAGTCAGCTTGAATGGTAATGTTGTCCATGCTAGAACGTGAAAACTATAAATTTAGCCATATTTTCTTACCCAAGGAACATATATGCGATTCTAGGGTTCCAATATGACGGCCGAGAAATGATTTGAAGACCTAAGAGAAGGATTGGAGCTTAATAATGAAGAGGAAGACCACAAATTTGACGGGATTGACTTGGGTTTTCCATCATGGGTCTATTATGGTTTGCAATTTCTGTTCATCTAAGTTTTTTATGTGTTCTAGTATGTCCATGGGTTAGGTTTTTTGTTTTCACCTTTATGATAAACCATTGTTTATTGTTTTGATTTCTATGGATATGGATGTTTAGTAACTGTATAATTATCATGTTTAGATTTTTCAAATATCCATTGATATTAATTTTTCTATCTTTATGACCTATTGCTAAGTTTTTACAGGTGAGATGTGTTGGATTATACCTACTGACACACACGAATTGGTACCACTGCCGATGAGGCATAGGCCTATTGGATCACACTCCAAGTATTGGTTCTAGCAACACCTTTGAACGAGAGAGAGAAAAACGCCAAAAGATGGTTTTGGTGGGCTAGGCACGGTCGTTCCTAACGGAGGTACAAGCGTGCCTATCAGCTAGATGCGGGCCCAAGTCAGGCGTGACTTGAACATACCCTTTGGGGCCGGCATGGGCTTTCCTAATAGAGGTACGGGCTCAAGTTAGGTGTGACTTGGGTGTGCCTTATGATACACTATAACATCCGAAAACCCGATCTAGTCGTGAGCAATTCGGTGGTAGGTAATTGTGTTTATTTAACTCATGTTTAAATTTGATTATGGTTAATGTTGATAATAATCTCATGATTAATTAAATATTTGAGTGGTAACTTTGTGTGTATAAGTTAAATGGAAAGAATGGATTGTGTATGTATGTGTGTATGGTTAAGTATGCATGTATAGTTTTGTGAAATTTATTTTAAATTTGACATCCCCTGCTTAGTTTTTCAAGTCTTGTGGCATGCGTGGATGTGTATATGAGTTTGAGAAGTTGAGTCATCAATAACCTCACTTTTGAAAGATTATTTTGTGTGTGTAACTGTGTATACGTGGGTTTTGAAGAGTACCATGGATGAGTCTAAGAATACCATGGATGAGTTTAAAGCTTGACTTAAGCAACTGGGTTTTGATGGTTCTGTGATTTTGAATGGATTTTATGTGTTTTTGATATTTGTAAACATGTTATATGAAGTTTGGTAATACCTATTCCTGATTACCTTTAATATTATTATTAAGTTATAATTATCAATGCTATTGAATTATTATTATTATTATTATTATTATTATTATTGTTGTTGTTGTTGTTGTTGTTGTTATTATTATTATTATTATTATTATTATTATTATTATTATTATTAGAGTTATTATTATGTTACTTGACTCAAATGTTATTAAGTGGTATAATAGTGATAGATCCTAGAATAATTGTATTGGGTATGTGAAATTTGAGCCCAAGTATTGATAATTAACCTTTAATTTTATGGGCTTGTACTAAAGATTGGACCATTAGGATTTAAATTAAGGAAAGTAGCCTAACTTGATGATGCCCTAGACCCCTTAAGAGCCCAGCCGCACCCCTAAACCTCACGTCAGAAACCTGGGGCTGTCGAAGGACTGTCGATCGAAGGAAAACAAGGGCTGTAGAAGGACTATTGACGAAAGGAAGAGGCTTGGCAGCAGTTAAACAGCGAGAATCAAGGGGGCAACGTCGAGAGGCAATCTCCAAAAACCACTCTTCCAATCTCAGGTTAGAACACCACCTTATTGTAATCGAAAATGTGATATTAGAGGTCGGAATCGCTGCTCCTTGTGGGCTGTCGATGAGAACAAAGACAGGGAAGAATACATATATATATATATATATATACACATATAACTAAATCGAGTTACATGATGGGCCTATAGTGCAAATCAATTAATTAGTTATGGAAATCGTAATTGGGCCTAAGGCCCGGATTTGAGAAATAAGGTTAAAGGCCCAAAGCAAGTTTACTCACAAGTCATAGGGTTATGCGTGAAAGCGTGAAACAAGAGGATTTATGGGTTACAACTTAATTGTAGGTATTCGTCTGTAATTGAGTAAATCTCTAACGCTTGTGGCGTGAATCGTATTGAGTGCTAGACTGCAAATCAGGTGAGTTTCACTAATCCTTATTTTATGATGTATTTGTATAATTGTGAAATGTGCAATACGTGTGTATGTTATTTGTTACATTATATTTATGTGTATGCTTGATAACCGAGGGGGTTATCTAATACCTATGGCATCAAGGTCGAGTGGACCAACTTAATGGATGTCTTTTAACATTGTGGCCGAGGGGCCTTGTGTTCATTTATGTGTACTGTATGGATCATAAAGTATGGATGTTGTGTTGCTCAATAAGCTTAGAGCTTACCCGTTGTTGTTTAATTCTTTTTAGGACCATCGGGCACCAGCATGACAGCGAATTGAAGATTTTTGAATTAATATTTATCTAAACATTTATTTTAAAGCTTACGCTACTAAAACTTAACACTTATTTATTTGGGATGAATGTAATGACAATATTATCAATTATTTATTTATTCGAATGACTATTTATGGTGACTTATATTATTTAATTTTTTTTTGGGGAGTTACAACTTGGTATCAGAGCCTCGGTTTAAGGGATTCAAGAATGCGAGTAGTGTGTTTGGACTTAAACCTTGGTTCAATACGAAATTTTCAAACTAAAATTTTTACAAATTATTTTCAAACGCGCTGTCAGCTAGAGCCGAAGGTCCTGGTGGGCACTTATTTATGAAGTGATTAATGAATTGTGATTATTACTCGGACATTCGTGGTATTCTGGATATGGATGCTTAGTGTACTGAGAATACATTATGCCATGCATGAAACTAGACATATTGGTTTAGAAAACTTGAGTTGGCCTTATTGAATCTTCTCGTTTGATGTTGTGGTAGGGTAGATTCAAGCATTGGACTACCTATATGGCTAGGGTTATGCATAGCACCAAATTTACACTACACTAGACTAATGTAAGAAGTGATGACTTATAAGCGATGACTTAAACGTGACGACTTGTATGTGATGCCTATACATGATGCTTTATATTGAGATTTACGATGTGATACATGGCCTAAGCCTGTGAATCAGGACTTCTCGTGGTAAGGTTAAGATCGAATATGTCTAATGTGTTCGGAGTAATAGACAGACCCATATTATTACAAGCACATGGTATATCTTGGAACTTAATGGAATCACTGGAAATCTTATAAATCAGGTGAGGGTACTTGTAGGATGTAGTACACCCGCAATGATTATATGAGTGCCTTAGTGTGTATAGGGTCACTTCAGATTCGAGGATGGGTGTACAAATGTGTTGAATGGATAGAATTTTTCTTGTGGAGCACAGTATGGTAAAGCTACCTTATGCCTTAACGCTTTATCTATACTTCCATAATGGTAACTACGAGAAGAAACCAAACCTTGCTAATTGAGGAAAGTGCTATGCCCCTCGGGATGGGGCTATAGCAAATCATACAGCTGAAATCGATCCCCATCAAGAACCAAGGATGCATGTCACTAGGTGTAACATCCTCGATTTGGGCCTAGTTGTAAATCGTGTGTGAGAGTACGTAAGATAGTGATTAATAGAGAGGATCCACATTGTAAGCTAATTATATAAATAAGAAGAGTTAATTGTATATTTTTGTTATGTGTTATGTGTTTAGATGTAATATATATGTATTTATGTATTAATATTATAGAAAGAAATGAAATGAAATCCAGAGGCGGTGCCTCTGGATATAATTTCTTTGTATGTATATAATTAATTTAAAAGTCAATATGGTCAAAGTACCAAAGTAAACAAACACACAGAAACACTTCTCTCGCTTTCTCTCGGGTCTCTTTCTCTCTTTCTCTTTTGCGTCTCTCTGCCTCTCGGATTTCTTGAAGGGTTGAAGCATCGGTGGGTCTTGAATCTAAACAAAGGTAAACAATTACTTGTTAACAGATTTAAACATGTTTGAACTCAATTTTATGTTTAGATGTGACATTCGGCAACAAATTTTCCAGGTTAGCCATTAGAAATTTGTATTTTAAGCCTAGTATGACTAAAAATAGTATTTATGATTTAAATACATCCATAATAATATTAGATTTCATAGAAATCCCGCCTATATGGTTAGAACCTTCCGGAGCTCGAAAAATCGAATTATTAAAAGTCAAGAATTACAAATCATGTACAATAATAAATATGATATCAATAAAAATAATTAAATAAATCATAATAAATATAAATAAGTTAAAATATAAAACATATAAAAAAAATTCATAAAAGTAATAAAAACTTTATAATTAAAAGATTTAAACAAAATCAACAATTATACAAAATTTGTTTAAACAAATTACACTTAATTATTCAAAAAAAAAAGAAAATCCCCCCCTATGGCCGGCCACCCTACCCCCCCCCCCCCCTCAAAATCCTCTTGCCTCCTTCTCTTCCCAAGAATCATCACTTGATCTCCCCCATGCTCTATATAAGCCTCCTACTACTCTTCATCATTTCCTTTACCACCACACTCCATCTCTTCTCTTTTCTCTCTTCTTCTTTCACCAACAAAAATCTCCCAAGAACATCCAAGTTTTGTTCATCTTTTGAAGATCAAACACATAATCAAAGAAAATAGTTGGTAAGATGATCATAACACACTCATCTCTACTCTTCTACTCTTCTACATTTCTTCTTTTCTTCTTTCTTCTTTTTTTTATTTTCTTTGATGTTCATCTTATTTCTTATATATATATATCTATAATCATCTAAATATAAGCATCCTACCAATGTTGTAAGGAGCACATGAAATGTGCATCATCCTACCATTGTTGTATGGAACCTAATCAACTAAAAATCAAGAAAATAAGACTTTGATCATGCATGTGTTTCATCTTAAAAAATGTTGTAAGGAACACATAAAATGTGTATCATCCTACCATTTTTGTAAGAACACATGGATTATCAAAGCTTATACTCATACAAGATGATTAATCATGAATATAAACATGTTATATTAGAGTTATGACCCATAAGCAAAAAGAATAATAAATCTGGCAGATTCTAATGCTAGAACTCCCCACTTGTTTTTGTTATATCTGGAGTTCTAGATATCAAAATCAGTTGATTTTTTTGCTAATCTTATTTTAAAGTGTTACCTTTCATTTAAACCTGGATTCACTAATTTTCATGAACGTTTGATCCTTCAAACATATTTAAAGAGACACATATGTTGAATCTGGAAATCTGACAGATTTAAAAAGGTACACTTTAAACGCGTGCAACTTACTCATTCTTGGGTCAAAATACGTCTAGTTTTTTTTAAACGTTTCATCGTTGAGTCGTGGTTAATTGCCAGTTTGAATCATGTAAAAAGGAGGTCGTATGAGCCCTAAACAGACGTTTTAGTAACAACATGTCATCCAGACACTGATGAGAGGACATCCTATACACTTTGAATTATTAAAAATACTAAACATGGATTATAAATTCCTATATTTTTAATGGACATTCTAGAGACATGTATTAAGATTATATTGAAATATCAGGCCTTAATATGACTCCTAAATTACAGTTTTTAATTTTTAAAGTTCAACTTAAAGAACTGAAAATTCCAGTGAACACTTATGATTTATGGAAAAATAGAGACAACCTTTAACTATTTAATAAATAAGTTAACAACAAATAAATAATACAAAATAATAAATAAAATAAGTCTAATAGAGCTACATACCTCTTATATTAGGAAAGGAGCTTTGGTAGGAACAAGAAATCCTTACAAGTGAACACATTTGCATACCGAGTGAGTATCATAGCCCCTTTTTACCGTATTTCATATTATTTTGGGGTGAAAGCATGTGTATATATTTCATGAAAAGTTTATTGCCTATCTTCTTATTTATTTCAAATATTATTTTGAGCACTTATGGTATTATTCTTTGATGTGCTTGGGTGATCGTTGTAAGGCCCTTTCGTTGGACATTATTCCTTAACTCCGCTAGTGAGCCGATGGTATTTGTAAGTAGCGCTATTTGGAGATTCCGACGTCTCCCATTTATGGTTGACGAACTATAGATGTACTTTACCACTACTAACGTCATTTAATATAGGCTTTAGGTTTTTCATGGACAATTGGTTGTCGGCTAGGTTGGAAAATGGCTCAAGCAACAATCATCATAGTATATTACTACCATGTGCAACGTATTGGGCAATATAATACATCTTCTATCATTATTTCATACTTGGATTTTATTCAAAAACTTCCATCAATTATTTAAACTTTTCTCATTTAAAAGATATTTTGTGCATATATTAAAAACCTATGAACTCACCAACTCTAGTAGTTGACCGTTTTCTTTCTTTTACCCGTGCTTTCAGGTGATTGTCGTTAGGTACCTTATGCTTACAAACATGATGTGTGGCATCTTCATCTTCATCGTCACGTTTTATAAAAACAATATCTATTTTATTTCCGCATCCTACAAGACAATGTCATTTAATTTTTATTCGATTATGTAACATTTATTTATCTTTTACCCAAACTACTTATTTTTGTTAAGTCAATATAATGGTTATTGTCTATTTACCTTGTGCGATGATATCTTTTGCTGTGACACCTCGTGTTTCCGCTTTAGCGGGGTGTCACATTAGAATATGATTAAAACTCAAATTCATGCAAAACACCACACAAGAACATTCAAAGCTTACTTCACAAGTGGGTTTTGATTGTTTGGTGTTATTTTTTGGGTTTGATGAGTTTATGAAGTCATACTAATGAAAATAGATGTTTTCTGAATGTTCAAATGTAAAAACAATGAATGAAATTCTGGAAATAAGCCAAGAATGAAGATGGCGGATTTTCAATCTTGCATGTGTCGGATTCCGAGACATGTAAGTATCGGAATCCACATGTTTGTCCAAATCCGCAAATGTCAAAATCCGATACCGACACCCGCAGGTTGTCGGATTTCGTATGTGTCGGGTTTCCTCGCAAGTGGCGGATTTCTTCAAAAGTATCGGATTCTGATAGAATGTCGGGTTCCATTATATTGTCAAGTCCACAAGATGTTTATGTGTTGAAATCCAATGATATATCGGATTTCCCTTATGTGTCGGATTTCCACGAGTACCGGATTTCCCAAAGTACCGGATTTTCCTAAGTATCGAAATCCGCATGAAAGAATCAGATTCTCCACAATCCGACAGTTTTGTCGGATTTGTGTGAGGTCCGGATTTCGGAATTCCTATGTTGATTTTGTAGACATTCTTTGTATGTTAAGGTAATTAATGTAAGCCATAATGTTCTAGGTGTACTTGACATACTAAGTAAAGCAGAAGTGAATTAACTATCTATTTAAACTACTCAGGTGAGTACCAACTTCCGTAAGCGTCAGTAGAGTAAGATTATTTGCTAAGTGTTTTAAGTGCACGTATGCTTGAAAGTAAATGAATGAGTGTTTCCATGCTACTTAGTGCACAATACCATACTAAATACTTGTCATATGTAAGTTAAGTGTATGCCAACGGAATCCAGAATTGGAGCAGCCTAGTTAAGATGAATGATATGTATGTTAGGGGTCCAGATTTGATCCGTAATGATGATGAAATGAATGAAAATGCATGCTTAATGATGTAAATGAATATGCATGCATAATGAAGTAAATGAATATGAGTGCTCTGTGAGTATATCATTGTGAAAGGAAGAAGGAGGAGCAAGAATTGGAGTTTTGAAGCAATCTATGAAGAAAATTCAAGGTATGGATCTATCCTTCGTAGTTGATTTCAGTTGGACTTCTTGGGTGAGATTTGGGTTGGAAAGCTGTATAGATTCATCCCTGTTCTTGAAGTTTTATGAAAACCCATTTTTAAAGGAAGAACTTCATCTGTGGACCACCAAATTGTAGTATTAATTGGGTTGTTTGATAAGGAGTTATTCTTTAGTTGTTAGGAATCTTTAGAAACTAAAATAAAAGGAATTGATTGAGTTTTTGGAAAGCTGGATTTTTGGCCATGGAACCTGGGTTTTCAAAATGATGAACTGACAGGGAAGGAGTATCCCATGTGACAGTCGCATGAGTGCCTAGGCATTCCATGCGACTTCCATGCGACTTTCGTAGTTGTTCCATGCGACTTTCGTAGTTGTTCAATGCGACTTTCACTGTTGTTCAATGCGACAGTCGCATGAAGCTCAAGGTGGTTCCATGCGACTTTCAGTTGATGATTGGGTAGAGCCATGCGACTTTCACTGCTGTTCAATGCGACAGTCGCATGAAGCTCAAGGTGGTTCCATGTGACTTTCAGTTGATGATTGGGTAGAGCCATGTGACTTTCACTGTTGTTCCATGCGACAATCGCATGAGCTCGAGGTGGCTCCATGCGACTTTCACTTAGTGTGCCTCATGCGACCTTTAGTTGATCCGACTTTCGTGTGGTCCGACTTTAGGACTTAGGGTGTGCGTGTGTGCCTTATGATTTAGGGACTTGTGCCCGGTATTGATTTGATAGATGTGTTGTAGGTTCTTGCCGCTGAACAATCCCGAGTACTTCGACTGTTACTATGTTTCTATAGCTTTTACTGCTAAACAGGTGAGTTTCACTAACTCTTATATTATGTTGTGATATGTTCTCTATGTGATATTGTGATTGATGTGACACGGAGGTTGTGTCGACCCCGCCTTTATGGCAATTGATGTGACATGGAGGTTGTGTCTACCCCGCCTTTATGGCATTTGTTGTGACACGGAGGTTGTGTCTACCCCGCCTGTGTGGCGTAATTGATGTGTTGTGCATTATCTCTAGATGTGTGTTCTGATATAATGTATGAGTGTGGTGTGCTCACTAAGCTTTGTGCTAAACCCGTTGTTGTTGATTCTTTCAGGACCGTCACGTGCTGACAAAGGGAATGGTCCTGCATGACAGCGGTTTCCACTAAATTTTATTTGAACTCTAATTTAAATTATTACTTACAAACATATATTTTTGTGCCGTAAGTCCCATGTGTTGGGCTGGCTGTTGATTGATGACGAACTAAACGTTTATGATTTTATTTGAATATATGCATGAATTCAAAAAAATAAAATTTGGGACGTTACTGTTGGAATCTGCCCACCGACACACGTAGGCCGACATCACTGCCAATGAAGCACGGGCCTATTGGGTCACACACCAAGTTTCAATCTCGACAGCCTACTATAAGAGGAAGGAGTCAAAATGATCAAATTCCAGTTGACCTAGGCTTCACGACCGTGAAGGATGCTCCAAGGGTCATGAAGCAACTCGTGTCCACGAGTCCTGTCGTGGGCCGCATGGTTCGTGAAACCCTATGGCTTCACAACCCTACACGGCCCGTGAAGGAGGTCGTGAAGACACAACCCTCACGCTTCTTGCACAACGTGGCACGGCTCGTGGAGGATTAATGGCCGGTCGTGGCGCATTTATCCTTCACGGCCCGTGAGAGCCCGTGAAGAAGTCGTGAAGGCAGAATTCTAAGTGACACTTGAATTTGGTTGGACCATCTTGTTGGTCCAATGAAAGGGTGCCAATTAGCACGACTCTGGACTCTCAAGAACAGATGAAATCTCTTTATAAGGGGCATTGTTTGTTCATTCAATACTCTTAGTCAATTTGTGCAAGTATACACTTTGTGAGTTCTTCTAGTGTGAGAGAGAGCAAGAACAAGTGTTCAAGGGTTGTGCACAAGTGGTTCTAGGGCTGTTCCAGAAGAAGATCATCAAGTGTTGGTGCTTCTTCGGTTTGTTAGTACAAGGAGATTGAAGACTTAGCTTGGTGTGGACTTCGTTGGTGCTTGAGGCCATTTGTTTCAAGAGCTCATCCCACACTTCGACGTTGTTCGAGAAATATCAAAGTCTTCAAGGGTATGGTTTGCTTACCTTCTTCTCTTTGTGTTTGTTTTTGGTTGCATGCATGTTCTTGCAAGTTTTCACCACCATTGGGAAATCATGGGATCTTTTTGTGTGTTTTTGTTGCTTCCGTTGCGTGCTTTAATCTCCATGGATTCCCAACAGTGGTATCAGAGCCATACTTGTAAGATGCATGCACCTTTGTGGCTTGAAAAATACATATTTTCGATTTTGGACATTCTGTCCAGAAGGTCTTCACGGGCCGTGGAGCTTGCTTCACGGGTCGTGAAGGCCACACGACCAGTCTCGTGGGATGGTGTTCGTGAAAGGTTTTTAATCTGTTTCACGAGTCGTGGAGCGTACTGCCTTCACGGCCCGTGAGGGTCCGTGAAGAGCAGTAGCTCGTGAAGGAGTCGTGAACAAGCTGTTTTTGGCCTTTTTGAAAAAGAAAACTTGATATGGATTTTAGCATTTGATTTTGGTGTTTCCAAAATCATTTGAGGTTGTTTAGCCTTGTAGATTAAGCCCCATAATATCCTAATTCTTTTATATGTATGTATTGGGTGGTTTTGGCATAAAATGCACACATGCATACATGTAAATTGTGTATATATGAATATGGATTTCAAAGTGTTTGGAATCCTAATGCATATGTACAAGGTTTATTCTTGTGCCTTTAGTTTTTGAATAAACTTATTTGGGATATTGTTTTGTGCATGATTTGGTGTGGCACACCATGCTTTGTGGTTGTTTCGTTTTCGTGAGCACCGGTTTGAGCCTAGACCTTTGTGTGGTTGTTTGGTTGCTTTATTTGTTGTTCTTTCATTTGGTGGTTTGTACCACATTTGGTTTGTAGTAATTTATTTAATCCGGTTTGTAATAATTTATTTATTTGTGGCTTGCATGTCAAAGTATTTATTCTTTGTAATTGTATATTAGCTTAGAATAGATTGTGTGGCTTGCATTCCATTTCTCTTTAAATTATGTATGTAATGAGAAGAGAAGACCGGAGGCACCAACGGGAGTCTTGGGAGACGTCTTGGCTACCTTGGATCCGGAGGCGCGGGATCGAGTGGGAGCACGCCACGAAGTCTTGGATTGTTTGTCCTTAGTAGACTTAGTTCCTCGGTTGGCTCACCGGGGAACACTTAGGTTGGCTCAAATCGGTTTTGTATGCGTGGTTGTGTAGTTTTATTTATTTGTTTTCTTGCGTGGTTGTAGGATCTTCGCATGCTAGAAAATCTATTGAAAATAATAAAACTATATAGTTTTCCTTAATTGGTTAACAAACCCCGCTCACTCACATGATTAACAAACGAATATAAAGTGTTTATGTTCAATTGGTGAAAAATGCGTTTTGTCACTTATTTGTTAATCAAAACGAAAAGAGGTTTTTAACCGGAAAAACAAAAGTCCCGTTTTTCTTAAAAACGTAAATCACACACCATCCAAAAGATGACACCACCCGAATCTAATGAAGCATGGGACAATTGTCGAGCTTAGCACGAGTTGTTCCATGTGGACTTGTGTGGAAGGTGTGTGTGGCGTCTTGAAATCTTTGGTTGTCGAGCTTAGCACGAGCCAATTATTGTCAAGGGCGTCATCGTGTATCTTGTTGGACGATTTGCAATTCCAATTTAATACGCCTTGATAATTGTCGTGCCTATACCGAGTTATCAAATCGGCTTATTGAGGAATCGGTGTGGGAAGGGATCAAACATGCCAAACCGGTGTTATGAGTACCGATGGATCCCGCAAGTGCCTAAGAGTTGTAATCATGGATTGCAATTGGTAAAGCGTTTACCGGCCTAAATACCTTCACGAAGTGATCCGCGGTAAACCCGTCATGTAGTGAAGTTATGTTGGGTTCTTAGCCCTTGTTAAATTTTAAGTGCTAAACTATTGGGTAATTATTTAACAAGGATTAAAATATGTCGAACTAACCTTTTTGTGTGCTTTGCCTTCTTTTAGATGGCATCTACAAGCAACACCGCGACACACATGTCACTCCGTCCATTTTTGGAGAAAGAGAAACTAATAGGTGTAAACTTTATGGATTGGCATAGGCAATTGAGAATTGTCTTGCGCCATGAAAGCAAGTTGTACGTCCTAGAGGAACCTCTTCCGGAGGCTCCTGCTACCACCGCTACGCGGGCCATTAAGGATGCTTATGAGAAGCGCCTTAAAGACACCAATGAGGTGACTTACCTCATGTTGACGACCATGAATTCTGAGTTGCAAAGGTAATTCGAGGACGTTGGTGCGTTTGACATGATCTCGCAGCTAAAGGAAATGTTCCAGCAGCAAGCGAGGCAAGAACTCTACGAGTGTGTCAAGGCCTTTATAGGGTGCCGGATGCAGGAGGGCGGGAACGTGAGCTTCCACGTGCTTCGTGTGAAGCAATACGTGGACCAGCTCGAGAGGTTGGGCTTTCCAATGGGGAAAGAGTTGGCTACGGATATTATCCTCCAATGTTTGCCTCAAGCATATGGTCCGTTCATTGTGAACTACCATATGCATAACATGGACAAGTCCTTGATGGAGTTGCACGGCATGTTGAAGACCGGCGAGTCTAACATGGCCAAGGCAAAGCCATCGACCTCCACACCCGTCCTAGCCATCCATGAGGGTGGTGCTAAGAGGAGGCGGCCCGCTTCAAGCTCTAAGGGCAAAGGGAAGGGGAAGGTGGCAACACCCAAGCCCAAACCACTCCCGGCGCCGGAGCCGAAGGGGAAGGAACCCGCTCTTATAGCGCCCTCACCGGAAGAGGAAACCTACTTCTTCTGCGGGGAGAGGGGACACTACCGGCGTAGTTGCCCCAAGTACACGGAGGATCTCAAGAGGCTTCGCGCCAAGGAACAAGGCGCCTCCGGTATGTATATGATTGAACTCCATAACACTTCTACTTCTAACGCTTGGGTCTTGGACACCGGGTGTGGTACTCACATAGTTAATAATGTGCAGGTACTAAGAAGAAGTAGGGACTTGGTTGATGGGGAGCTGGATCTTATCATGGGAAACAAGGCGGTTGTCCCGGTTGAGAAGATAGGGAGTGTGGACCTCGCCTTTCCATCCGGCTTATTTATTACTTTATTAAATGTATCTTATTCGCCCTACGTGGCAAGAAACATTTTATCATTTTATGCACTCGTTGACGATGGATTTAATTTTAATTTCTCTAATGGAATTATTTCTTGCTTTAAGAATGATTTATTTTATTTTAAAGCACATCCATGTCGTGGCATATATGAGACAAGCGTATGCTTGCAAAGTAATAAATCAATCATGAATGTTGGTTCTAAATCCAAATGTCATTTGGATAAGTTATCTTTATTGCATTGTCGTTTGGGCCACATAAACAAGAAACGCATCGCCAAGCTCCAAGCGGATGGGATCTTGGAATCATTTGACCATGGTTCGGATGATGTATGCGAATCTTGCTTATTGGGCAAAATGACCAAAGCACCCTTCACCGGCATTTGAGAATGGGGCAAAGACTTGTTGGATATCGTTCACACGGATGTGTGTGGTCCGTTCAAGCATGTCACTAGGGATAACTCAATGTACTTCGTAACCTTTACCGATGACTTTAGTAGGTATGGGTATGTCTACTTGGTGAGACAAAAGTCGGAAACCTTTGAGGTTTTCAAGACTTTCAAGAACGAAGTTGAGAACCAATTGGGTAAACCAATTAAGATGCTCAGATATGATCGTGGTGGTGAGTATCTAAGTTCGAAATTCCGAGACTATCTAAAAGATTGTGGAATTGTTTCGCAATTGACACCTCCTAGGACACCACAATTAAATGGTGTCGCCGAGAGGAGGAACCGGACATTGTTGGATATGGTTCGGTGTATGATGAGTCGTACGGATGTACCCATTAGCTTTTGGGGCTATGCATTGGAAACGGCTGTTAGAATCCTTAACCTCGTACCAACTAAGAAGGTCAAGAAGACACCTTTTGAGATGTGGCATGGAAAGGTTCCATCGCTTTCATATCTAAAGGTTTGGGGTTGTCCTGCCTACGTGAGACGTGAGGTGGAGGACAAATTAGAACCCCGAGCCGAGAGGTGTTTGTCCATTGGATATCCTACTGGGTCTATGGGATATTTGTTCTACAAACCATCCGAGAACAAGGTATTTGTTGCTCAGAGGGCCATCTTCCTTGAAAGGGAGATGTTATCCAAAGACACTAGTGGGAGAAAGGTAGATCTTGAGAGATTCAAGAACCTTCGAATGACCAACCTGAAGTTGGCACTAGTTCACAAGATGATTCTCAGCACGACGCTATTGGAGAACCTGACACGGATCCTTTACCTCTTAGGAGATCCGGTAGGAGTCGCAACGAGCCAGAGAGATATGGGTTTCTCATGTCTGAGGGCTGCGACCTAGTGATGGATCATGATGAACCATCATCTTATCGGAACGCCATGGTGGGCCCTGAGTCCGCTAGGTGGAAAGAGGCTATGGAGTCCGAGATGCAATCTATGTCGGATAACCAAGTCTGGGATTTGGTAGATCCGGTACCCGGGTGTCACACCCCGCTAAAGCGGAAACACTAGGTGTCACAGCACAAGATATCATCGCACAAGGTATATAGACAATAACCATTATATTAACTTAACAAAAATAAATAGTTCGGGTAAAACATAAATAAAAGTTACACAACCGAATAATAATTAAATGACATTGTCTTGTACGATGCGAAAATAAAATAAATATTGTTTTTATAAAATGTGACGATGAAGATGGAAATGCCACACATCATGCTTGTATGCATAAGGTACCTAACGTCGATCACCTGAAAGCACGGGTAAAAGAAAGAAACGGTCAACTACTAGAGTTGGTGAGTTCATAGGTTTTCTTAATATGCACAATATGACTTTTAAATGAGAAAAGTTTAAATAATTGATGGAGGTTTTTGGAATAAAATAAAAGTATGCGTGAATGATAGAAGATGTATTATATTGCCCAATACGTTGCACATGGTAGTAATAGATTATGATGATTGTTGCTTGAGCCATTATCCAACCTAGCCGACAAGCAATTGCCCATGATAAACCTAACGCCTATATTAAATTACGTTAGTAGTGGTAAAGTACATCTATAGTTCGTCAACCATAAATGGGAGACGTCAGAATCTCCAAATAGCGCTACTTACTAATACCATCGGCTCACTAGCGGAGTTAAGGGATAATGTCCAACGAAAGGGCCTTACAACGATCACCCAAGCACATCAAAGAATAATAACATAAGTGCTCAAAATAATATTTGAAATAAATAAGAAGATAGGCAATAAACTTTTCATGAAACGTATACACATCCTTTCACCCCAAAATAATATAAAATACGGTAAAAAGGGGCTATGATACTCACTCGGTATGCAAAGGTGTTCACTCGTAAGGATTTCTTGTTCCTACCGAAGCTCCTTTCCTAATATAAGAGGTATGTAGCTCTATTAGACTTATTTTATTTATTATTTTGTATTATTTATTTGTTGTTAACTTATTTATTAAATAGTTAAAGGTTGTCTCTATTTTTCCAAAATTCATAAGTGTTCACCGGAATTTTTCAGTTCTTTAGGTTGAACTTTAAAAATTAAAAACTATGTTTTAGGAGTCATATTAAGGCTTGATATTTTAATATAATATTAATACATGGTTCTAGAATGTCCAGTAAAAATATAGTAATTTATAATCCATGTTTAATATTTTTAATAATTAAAAGTGTATAAGATGTCCACTGATCAGTGTCTGGATGACATGTTGTTATTAAAACGTCTGTTCAGGGCCCATACGAACTCGTTTTTACATGATTCAAAATGGGAATTAACCATGGTTCAAAGATGAAACTTTAAAAAAAACTAGATGTATTTTGACCCAAGAATGAGTAAGTTACACGCGTTTAAAGTGTACCCTTCTAAATCTGTCAGATTTCCAGATTCAACATATGTGTCTTTTTAAACATGTTTGAATGATCAAATGTTAATGAAAATTAGTGAATCCAGGTTTAAATGAAAGGTAAAACTTTAAACTAAGATTAGAAAAAAGAATCAACTGATTTAGATACCTAGAACTTCAGATATAACAAAAATAAATGGGGAGTTCTAGCATCAGAATCTGACAGATTGTTATTCTTTTTGTTTATGGGTCATAACATTAATATAACATGTTTATATTCATGATTAATCATATTGTATGAGTATAAGCTTTGATAATCCATGTGTTCTTAAAACAATGGTAGGATGATACACATTTTATGTGTTCCTTACAACATTTGTTAAGATGAAACACATGCATGATCAAAACCTGATTTCCTTGGTTTTTAGTTGATTAAGTTCCATACAACAATGGTAGGATGATGCACAGTTCATGTGCTCCTTACAACATTGGTAAGATGTTTATAGTTACATGATATATATATATATATATTTATAAAGGAAATATGATGATCAACAAAGAAAATAAATAAAAGAAAGAAGAAAGAAGAAAAGTAGAAGAGTAGAAGAGTAGAGTTGAGTGTTATATGATCATCTTACCAACACTTGCCTTTGATTTGGTGTTGGATCTTCACAAGATGAACAATTCTTGTAGTTCTTGGGAGATTTTTGGTGGTGAAAGAGAAGAGTGAAAAAAGAAGAGATTGAGTGTGGTGGTAAAGGAAATGATGAGAAGAGGAAAGGGGGATTATATAGGACATGGGGAGATCAAGAGGTGTTTCTTGGGAAGAGAAGGAAATCAAGAGAATTATGAGGGGGGGGGGGGGTAGGGTGGCCGGCCTCAAGGGGGGGGGTTTGAATAATAAAGTGTAATTTGTTTAAATACATTTTGTATAATTGGTGATTTTGTTTAAATCTTTTAATTACAAAGTTTTAATTACTTTTATGAGTTTATATATGTATGTTTTATATTTTAACTTATTTATATTTATTATGATGTATTTAATTATTTTTATTGATATTATTTTTATTATTGTACATGATTTGTAATTATTGACTTTTAATAATTCGATTTTTCGAGCTCGGGAAGGTTCTAACCATATAGGCGGGATTTCTATGAAATCTAATATTATTATGGATGTATTTAAATCATAAATACTATTTTTAGTCATACTAAGCTTAAAAATTAGAATTTCTAATGGTTAACCTGGGAATTTTGTTGCCGAATGTCACAGTCTCCCCTGATTAAAAGAATTTCGTCCCGAAATTAATCGTTGACGTCTTGGACATGCTTTTTGGTGAAGAGGTGCGGATATTTGAGTTTCATATAATCCTCTCGCTCCCAAGTGTATTCAGGCCCGTGCCTTGAGTTCCAATGAATTTTTAAGATGGGGATCTTGCTTCTCCTTAGTCTTTTGACCTCCCGGTCAAGGATTTCTATTGGTTCTTCTACAAAGTGCAACCGGTCATCAATTTGCACATCTTTTATGGGTAAGACTAAGGTTTCCTCCGTTTCGCATTTCTTTAAATTCGACACATGGAACGTGTCGTGGATGGCGCTCAGTTCTTGTGGCAGTTTTAGCTTTTAGGCTACCGGTCCAATCCTTTCGATTATCTCGAATGGCCCAACGTACCTGGGACTTAACTTGTTATTTTTCCTAAAATGCACTATCCCTTTCCAAGGTGATATCTTTAGTAGAACTTTATCGCCAACTTGAAACTCTAGGGGTTTCCTGCGATTGTCGGCGTAGCTCTTTTGTCGGTCCCTAGCGGTTTTGAGCCTTTCCCTGATAATCTTTTATCTTATCAGTGGTTCCTATACGACGTCTGGTCTGGACAATTGTCGGTCTTCGATTTCCAACCAGCTGAGCGGGGATCTACATTTACGTCCGTACAATGCTTCATAGGGTGCACACTGGATACGGGTGTGATAACTATTATTGTATGAAAATTCAACCAGTGGCAAATGCGAGTCCCAGTTCCCACCAAAATCTAACACACAAGCACGTAACATATCTTCCAGCGTTTGAATAGTCCTTTCCGATTGACCGTCTGTTTGGGGGTGGTAAGAGGTGCTTAAATTGACTCGCGTTCCCAGTGCTTTCTGAAGTGATTGCCAAAATCGGGAAGTGAAGCGACTATCCCTATCCATATCCGAGATGATAGAGATGGGCACTCCATGACGCATGATGATCTCGTTGATGTAGATTCGTGCCAGCTTTTCCATCTTGTAATCTTCACGAATGGGTAGGAAATGTGCTGACTTTGTAAGTCGGTCTACTACTACCCAGATGGAATCGTACCCTTTAGCGGATTGGGGTAACTTAGTCAAAAAATCCATAGTTATCTGTTCCCATTTCCATTCCGGGATTTCTGGTTGCTGCAGTAATCCAGAGGGTTTCTGGTGTTCTGCCTTAATTCTTGCACAAGTCAAACATTTCCCCACGTATAGGGCGACATCCTTCTTCATTCCGGGCCACCAATAGTATTCCTTTAAATCCTTGTACATTTTATCGGCTCCGGGATGAATAGAATACTTAGACTTATGTGCCTCATCCAATATCGTTAACCTTATGTTATTCGCCTTGGGTATCCAAACCTTCTTTTCCAAGTAACGTACTCCATCAGTTCCAATCTCGAATCTGTGCTCCAAATGACGGAGGTTTTCCTCTTTTAGATTTTCTGTTTTTAATGCTTGCTCCTGAGCTTCGAGGATCCTTCCTTTCAGACTGGTTTGCACAAAAGCTCCTAATGCTCGTAATCGCGTTGGTTTTACTCTTTCCTTCCTACTCAACGCGTCGGCTACCACATTGGCCTTGCCTGGGTGATATTTGATTTCGCAATCATAATCATTGAGTCGTTCTACCAATCGCCTTTGTCTCATATTGAGCATCTTTTGATCAAAAATATGTTGGAGACTCTTATGGTCGGTGTAGACGGTACACTTGGTGCCATATAAATAGTGTCTCCATATTTTGAGTGCAAACACCACCGCTCCTAACTCCAAATCATGAGTAGTGTAGTTTTTCTCATGAAACTTCAATTGTCTCGAAACGTAGGCGATAACTTTGTCTTTTTGCATTAAAACACATCCCAACCTTTGGTGCGATGCGTCGCAATAGATCACAAAGTTTTCTGTTCCAGTTGGCAATGACAAGATAGGTGCGTTGCATAGCTTCTGCTTTAAGGTTTGAAAGGCTTCTTCTTGCATATCTCCCCAAATTTGTTAATGGTTGAGCCACGCGTGAAAAGTTTTCGATGAATCGCCTATAATATCCTGCCAAACCCAGAAATTGTCGAATCTCGGTTGGCGTCTTTGGTGCTTCCCACTTTTTGATTTCTTCGATCTTTGCTAGATCGACATGATTTCCGTTTGAATTAACTACGTGACCAAGGAAGTGTACTTCTCAGATACAAAATTCACACTTGGAGAATTTGGCATACAACTTCTGGTCCTTAAGTAGTGTTAAGATTAAATGCTGCTCATGATCTTCGATCTTTGCTGGATCGACATAAATGCTGCTCATGATCTTCCTTGCTTCGTGAATAGATGAGAATGTCGTCTATGAACACTATAGCAAACTTATCTAAATATGGTCTACAGACCCTATTCATTAAGTCCATAAATACTTCTGGAGCGTTAGTCAACCCAAAAGGCATAACTAAGAACTCATAATGTCCATAGCGGGTTCTAAAGGCGGTCTTGGGGAGGTCTTCTTCGCGAACTCTCAATTGGTGATATCCTGAGCGAAGATTGATTTTTGAAAAATATTTGGCGCCTTCAAGTTGGTCAAACAGATTATCGATTCGAGGGAGAGGGTATCGGTTCTTGATAGTTAACTTGTTGAGTTCCCGATAGTCGAGACACATTGGTAGCGACCCGTCCTTCTTTTTGACGAAAAGAACTGGGGCTCCCTAAGGGGATGAACTTGGTTGAATGAAACCTTTGTCGAGTAGTTCTTGTAGTTGTGCCGACAGCTCTTGCATTTCTGATGGGGCCAGTCAATATGGTGCTTTCATCACGGGAGCTGCTCCAGGGACTAGATCGATATGGAATTCGACTTGCCGATTCGGGGGTAATCTTGGCAAATCTTCCGGAAATACTTCAAGAAAGTCTCGTACGACGGGAATTTCTTGAATGTTTTTCTCACAGGTTTTCTTATTGATTATATGTGCTAGGAATGCCTCGTTTCCTTTCCTTAAGCATTTTCTCATCTTGATGGACGAGATTATCTTGAAATCCCTTCTGGATTTTTCTCCATACACATTAAGTGTCTCACCATTAGGCGTCGGAATTCAAACGATCTTTTCGAAGCAAGAGATTTCCGCTCGATGGCTAGAAAGCCAATCCATCCCAACAACTATGTCAAAATTTCCCATTTCAAGTGGGATTAAATCTATGGTATATGTTTTATCGGCTATGCCCAAGGTATAACCAGGGATTATGTCCTTAACGGTAGTTTTCTAACCATTAGCAAATTCAATGGTGTAAGGCTCTTTCATTTCTATGGTTTTTAGATTTAGCCTTAACTTAAATCTTAATGATATGAAGCTTTTATCGGCCCCTGAATCAAATAGTATTGATGCATAATAACCGTTTAGAGGAAACGTACCTGTAACGACATCGGAGTTTTGTCTAGCTTCATTTGCTCCAATCTCAAACACCCTGCCTCGTGCTTGATTTCCTTGGTTACTTTGGCTTGCAGGACGTGCTTGATTATAATTAGACCCTTGAGTTGGCCGCGAGCAGACGGTGACATGGTGCTCCAGAGTTCCACACTTAAAGCATGGCTTTACTCGGCAAGTTTTGCTGAGGTGTCCTAGCCGCTTACATCTAAAGCACACCATGCACTTCCCTTCGTGGTGCTTGTGGCACTTGTCACATTTGGGGTAGAATCTCCATCCTTTATCGGCTGCTTGCGTCTGAGCTCCGAAGTTTCTAGCCCTTTTGTGAGTCCTCGCAGCTTCTCCACCGGATGGCTTCCTTGGCACCTCCTCAAGCTTCCTCTTACCCTTTTCCTTGTCGCTCCCAAGCGATCCCGAACAGATAGCATTGTGGGTAAGTCTTGTAGCTAGATTTACCGCACTTTGGATGGTGTTGGGGTTTGCAGCCGTGACATTTGCCCGGATCTCAGGGGCTAGACCCCAAATGTATCTATCGATACGGTTTTCTTCCGGGGTCACCAAGTGCGGCACCAGCTTGGCCAAATCATGAAATCGGGTGGTGTAGGAGTTGATGTTGCCCCCGATCATTTCATGATTCCACAGCTCGGCTTCTAGCTTTTGAATTTCACTCTTCGAGCAAAATTCGTCCCTTAATAGCCTGAGGAATGCATCCCAGGTGAGTTGGTGCGCGTCATTTCTTCCAAGCGTGTATACTTGGATATTCCACCACGATAGGGCTCGCCCTTGCAGAAGACATGCTGCAAACTCCACCTTGTTTGCTTCCATACATTTACTGATGCTAAGGTCTGATTCCGTGCTTTCAATCCAGTTTAGTAGACCCACGCCTCCTTCCGTTCCAAAGAATTCTTTAGGGTTGCAAGCCGTAAAGGTTTTGTAGTTGCAATCTTGGGTTGGGGTTGGTGCTCCTTGATTTGTTTGAAGCCCATCAGCAACTTGGCTAACTATGTTGGGTAATGTTGCAATCACTTGTTCCATGACAAGTTGGTCTAACTCGGGGTTTGCTCTTCGTGGAGGCATCGTTCTAGAGCATAATCACACGACGATTTTTAGTCACTCAATCTAATCAGTTTTATCATACTACTCTACGTGTAACGTGTTTAATTTATTCATGGCATTAAATATGACTAATAGTACGAGATTTAATTAAATAATCAATCATTCACTTGGCACAAAATAATTACCAAAATTGGCTCTTTAAAAGATGCCATATATATTAATAGAGTGTTAATAATAGCCATACAATCATACATCCTTTAAACCAACATAGGATGTTTTAGTTCATAATCAACAAAAAAAAAATACATTAAAACCCAAAGTAAATCCACTCCAACCCATCTAGTGCCCAAATCCACTGTAAGCTAGCCCCACTAACATCATCAACACAACCCCTGAAACTAGGCATGTATGCACTAGCCTAATTAGTCTTCGGGCTTCTTGAGCCGCCTCTAAGGCTTGCATTGCGTGATGGTGGTTAAGGTCCGCCATGTCTAAGCACGAACTAACCCTGTAGGTTTGGTAATCTAACATGCCTCTCATGTTATATAGCTCCAGAGACATGTGGTGGAATCTCCTCTTTTCCTTGTCGGTCATCCCGGATGAAGGTATCATCGGGATTCCCGTGAGGACGGGGGCTCTTACCAACTCGTTCACCTGCCGGGAAGGTTCTCCCACGGTGGGCTGGGGTGTTGCTACGGTTGCTCGTACTGGAATGGCCACCCTCTTTCGGGCAGTTTGTCTAACCCGAGGCTCGGTTGTTCCGGGGTTTGGGTTTTGGTTTGGTTGGGAGGAGGGAATGTCAAGGATCCTTACGGGTCTACGTAGGGGTTCTAAGAACCCTTCAGGCAGCTGGTATTGCGGGGATTGGTTACTATCGGTGGATGATCTTTGGCCGTTCTCGGTAGGTTCACTTTCGCTTGACATGATCTGCAAGGTTTGAATAGACTTATTCACTAAATTCATAACTTAAATCGTCTATATAAGAATGTTATGCTCATGCACACACACAATGATCATGATATAGAAAGAAAATAAATAAAATTTTGTTTCTAAGTATATTTTTATTATAACTAACCTAAGTGCCATATCGTACATAGCTAAATTAGACATAGGTGATCAAGCTTTGTCTAATTGAGGTATAATAATGTGGTACTCAACTTAATTGTATTATCAATACACTTGATGTATTTTAAACAAAATTATTTTGAAAATCAATAGTTGGTGTTTTACCCCCATAAGGAAAACAACATTCTCTATAACCTTAGGTTCTGATACCAAATTTGTCACACCCCACTAAAGCGGAAACACGAGTTGTCACAGCACAAGATATCATCGCACAAGGTATATAGACAAAAACCATTATATTAACTTAACAAAAATAAATAGTTCGGGTAAAACATAAATAAAAGTTACACAACCGAATAATAATTAAATGACATTATCTTGTACGATGCGAAAATAAAATAGATATTGTTTTTATAAAATGTGATGATGAAGATGGAAATGCCACACATCATGCTTGTATGCACAAGGTACCTAACGTCGATCACCTGAAAGCACGGGTAAAAGAAAGAAACGGTCAACTACTAGAGTTGGTGAGTTCATAGGTTTTCTTAATATGCACAATATGAATTTTAAATGAGAAAAGTTTAAATAATAGATGGAGGTTTTTCGAATAAAATAAAAGTATGCGTGAATGATAGAAGATGTATTATATTACCCAATACGTTGCACATGGTAGTAATAGACTATGATGATTGTTGCTTGAGCCATTATCCAACCTAGCGGACAAGCAATTGCCCATGATAAACCTAACGCCAATATTAAATTACGTTAGTAGTGGTAAAGTACATCTATAGTTCGTCAACCATAAATGGGAGACGTCGGAATCTCCAAATAGCGCTACTTACTAATACCATCGGCTCACTAGAGGAGTTAAGGGATAATGTCCAACGAAAGGGCCTTCCAACCATCACCCACGCACATCAAAGAATAATACCATAAGTGCTCAAAATAATATTTGAAATAAATAAGAAGATAGGCAATAAACTTTTCATGAAACGTATACACATGCTTTCACCCCAAAATAATATGAAATACGGTAAAAAGCGGCTATGATACTCACTCGGTATGCAAAGGTGTTCACTCGTAAGGATTTCTTGTTCCTACCGAAGCTCCTTTCCTAATATAAGAGGTATGTAGCTCTATTAGACTTATTTTATTTATTATTTTGTATTATTTATTTGT
Source organism: Dittrichia graveolens (assembly GCA_038502395.1). Taxonomy (NCBI): domain Eukaryota; kingdom Viridiplantae; phylum Streptophyta; class Magnoliopsida; order Asterales; family Asteraceae; genus Dittrichia; species Dittrichia graveolens. The sequence continues at coordinate 26,160,489 of JARJIL010000007.1, forward strand.
TGTTAACTTATTTATTAAATAGTTAAAGGTTGTCTCTATTTTTCCAAAATTTATAAGTGTTCACTGGAATTTTTCAGTTCTTTAAGTTGAACTTTAAAAATTAAAAACTGTGTTTTAGGAGTCATATTAAGGCATGATATTTTAATATAATCTTAATACATGTTTCTAGAATGTCCAGTAAAAATATAGGAATTTATAATCCATGTTTAATATTTTTAATAATTAAAAGTGTATAAGATGTCCACTGATCAGTGTCTGGATGACATGTTGTTATTAAAACGTCTGTTCAGGGCCCATACGACCTCGTTTTTACATTGGAATTAACCACGGTTCAAAGATGAAACTTTTAAAAAAAATAGATGTATTTGGACCCAAGAATGAGTAAGTTACATGCGTTTAAAGTGTACCCTTCTAAATCTGTCAGATTTCCAGATTCAACATATGTGTCTTTTTAAATATGTTTGAAGGATCAAACGTTGATGAAAATTAGTGAATCCAGATTTAAATGAAAGGTAAAACCTTAAAATAAGATTAGAAAAAAGAATCAACTGATTTTGATACCAAGAACTCCAGATATAACAAAAATAAATGGGGAGTTCTAGCATCAGAATCTGACAGACTGTTATTCTTTTTGTTTATGGGTCATAACTTTAATATAACATGTTTATATTTATGATTAAGCATATTGTATGAGTATAAGCTTTGATAATCCATGTGTTCTTACAACAATGGTAGGATGATACACATTTTATGTGTTCCTTACAACATTTGTTAAGATAAAACACATGCATGATCAAAGTCTTATTTTCTTGGTTTTTAGTTGATTAAGTTCCATACAACAATGGTAGGATGATGCACATTTCATGTGCTCCTTACAACATTGGTAGGATGTTTATAGTTACATGATATATATATATATATTTATAAAGGAAATAAGATGAACAACAAAGAAAATAAATAAAAGAAAGAAGAAAGAAGAAAAGTAGAAGAGTAGAAGAGTAGAGTTGAGTGCTATATGATCATCTTACCAACTCTTGCCTTTGATTTGGTGTTGGATCTTCACAAGATGAACAATTCTTGTTGTTCTTGGGAGATTTTTGGTGGTGAAAGAGAATAGAGAAAAGAGAAGAGATTGAGTGTGGTGGTAAAGGAAATGATGAGTAGAGGAAAGGGGGATTATATAGGACATGGGGGAGATCAAGAGGTGTTTCTTGGGAAGAGAAGGAAATCAAGAGAATTATAAGGGGGGGGGGGAGTTCTTTTATTTTTACTTTTTTTGAATAATAAAGTGTAATTTGTTTAAATAAATTTTGTATAATTGGTGGTTTTGTTTAAATCTTTTAATTACAAAGTTTTAATTACTTTTATGAGTTTATATATATATATGTTTTATATTTAACTTATTTATATTTATTATGATGTATTTAATTATTTTTATTGATATTAATTTTATTATTGTACATGATTTGTAATTATTGACTTTTAATAATTCGATTTTTCGAGCTCGGGAAGGTTCTAACCATATAGGCGGGATTTCTATGAAATCTAATATTATTATGGATGTATTTAAATCATAAATACTATTTTTAGTCATACTAGGCTTAAAAATTAGAACTTCTAATGGCTAACCTGGGAAATTTGTTGCGGAATGTCACACCGGGTGTAGACCCGTAGGGTGCAAGTGGGTCTTTAAGAAAAAGACCGGCATAGATGGAGAGGTAGGAACCTTCAAAGCCCGACTGGTGGCTAAGGGTTTCACGCAAACTCATGGTGTAGACTATGATGAAACCTTTTCCCCGGTGGCTATGTTGAAGTCTATCCGGATACTCATGGAAATTTCCGCATTTCATGATTATGAGATTTGGCAAATGGATGTAAAAACCGCGTTCCTTAATGGGACACTTAGAGAGGAGGTCTATATGACTCAACCCGAAGGTTTTATAAATGCCAAGCATCCAGATAAAGTCTGCAAGCTTAAGAAGTCCATTTATGGACTGAAGCAAGCATCGCACAGCTGGAACCTGTGCTTTGATGAGAAAGTCAAAGAGTTTGGCTTTTCGAAAAGCAAGGATGAGCCATGCGTATACGTCAGGGCTAGTGGGAGCATAGTTGTGTTCCTAGTCTTGTATGTCGATGACATACTCCTCATTGGGAACGATGTCCCGACCCTTCAAGGTGTAAAAACTTCGTTAGGGAATTGTTTTTCAATGAAGGATCTAGGAGATGCAACCTATATTCTTGGGATCAAAATCTATAGAGATAGATCAAAGAGGCTGTTGGGCTTAGCCAAAGTACATATGTTGACAAAGTCCTAAATCGGTTTAGGATGGCAGACTCCAAGAAGAGGTTCATTCCAATGTCACATGGTTTGGTATTGAGTAAGACTCAATCCCCTAGTTCCCTAGAGGAACGGGAAGTAATGAAGCGAGTGCCCTATGCTTCGGCTGTGGTCTTGATCATGTACGCCATGCTATGTACGATGCCTGATGTATCGTGTGCCTTGAGCATGACGAGTAGATATCAAGCCAACCCTGGTGAAGCTCATTGGACGGCGGTGAAGAGCATTCTCAAGTATCTTCGGAGGACTAGGGAGATGTTCTTGGTGTACGGAGGTGAGGAAGAGCTTAGAGTAAAGGGTTACTGTGATGCAAGCTTCCAAACCGATAGGGATGACTGCCGATCACAATCGGGGTTCGTGTTCCTATTAAACGGCATTGCTATATCCTGGAGGAGCTCCAAGCAAGACACCGTGGCCGATTCACTACCGAGTCGGAATACATTGCGGCCAGTGAAGCTACTACGGAGGCCGTTTGGATGAGGAAATTTCTGCTTGATCTGGGAGTGGTTCCAAGCATCAGCGACCCTGTTGAGATCTTATGTGACAACGTGGGTGCCGTTGCTTTAGCAAAGGAACCAAGGTCTCATCGATGCACGATGCCCACACACGTGTTATTGGGATTAGATTTGCTAGTGACTTAGTTTGAGTTGTATATGGTTATTGTATTCGATGTATTTACTTTGTTATTGGGAACATTAAGCAATATTGTATTTTTGAATGTATTGATTATTAAATGGAGATTTAATGATACGCGTGTAGCGAATACTTTCTTTAAATCATTATTGTGTTCCAACTTTGCATTTTTATCACTTCCTTTAACGTTTTAACATTCTAAATTGGCCACGATCGGTCATTCTTCATGGAAGGAAGTATGAACGAAGATCGAGGGAAATGATTGGTCATAGTGTTCAATGGGATTGAATACAAGGGACGCAATATTTCGCCTATACTTGAAAAGAGTTTCAAGTGATTGGACGACCCACACCCGATCTTACTTCATGGTACATGTCAAGAGTAAATCAGGATGATAATATCTTTTATCCTTAGACCGGAGATGCATGTATTTCACTACTTTGGTTTGCTTTATTCTGACTGCTTTCAAATGTAGTCCGTAACTGGCTATCATAAAGGAGGTATTTGGGTAAAGTATTGCCATTGTATTGGAGGCAATGTAGTCGAAAGAATTTGTTCCTCTGTAAAGAGAGATATCCCTGGGCCCCTCGATGATTGGGTGCTGACATCAAAAATGCATGGCCATGCTCGAGCTTGCAATGATTGTTGATCAGTTGCAACTCACCTTTTTGGTCACCACCAATCTTGATCGAGAAACATAATCGTGAACGATCGGAGAATGACTTTGTACCATGTCTCGTGTTCACTTGGATATCGCGAACAATAAGATAATTGATCACTTATCTATAGGACCATGTAAAACTATTTTAGTTTAACATGGTACTTGTCAAGGATGACATACCCCGTGTTTAGTTGGGTGCAGGGATGCCTTGCTAGAGGCCGCTCCCTGTCTGTGGTGCCCATGGGTACGGTGTGTCATGTGCAAGTGGGAGTTTGTTGGAATTTGCCCACCGACACACATAGGCCGACATCACTGCCAATGAAGCGCGGGCCTATTGGGTCAGACGCCACGTTTCAATCTCGACAGCCTACTATAAGAGGAAAGAGTCAAAATGGTCAAATTCCAGTTGACCTAGGCTTCACGACCGTGAAGGATGCTCCACGGGTCGTGTAGCAACTCGTGTCCACAAGTCCTGTCGTGGGCCGCATGGTTCGTGAAACCCTAGGGCTTCACGACCCTACACGGCCCGTGAAGGAGATCGTGAAGACACAACCTTCACGATTCTTGCACAGCGCGACATGGCTCGTGGAGGATTAATGGCCGATCGTGGCGCATTTATCCTTCACGGACCGTGAGAGCCCGTGAAGAAGTCTTGAAGGCAGAATTCTAAGTGACACTTGAATTTTGTTGGACCATCTTGTTGGTCCAATGAAAGGGTGCCAATTAGCACGACTCTGGACTCTCAAGAACAGATGAAATCTCTTTATAAGGGGCATTGTTTGTTCATTCAATACTCTTAGTCAATTTGTGCAAGTATACACTTTGTGAGTTCCTCTAGTGTGAGAGAGAGCAAGAACAAGTGTTCAAGGGCTGTGCACAAGTGGTTGTAGGGTTGTTCCAGAAGAAGATCATCAAGTGTTGGTGCTTCTTTGGTTTGCTAGTACAAAGAGATTGAAGACTTAGCTTGGTGTGGACTTCTTTGGTGCTTGAGGCCATTTGTTTCAAGAGCTAATCCCACACTTCGAAGTTGTTCCAGAAATATCAAAGTCTTAAAGGGTATGGTTTGCTTACCTTCTTCTCTTTGTGTTAGTTTTTGGTTGCATGCATGTTCTTGCAAGTTTTCACCACCAATGGGAAATCATGGGATCTTTTTGTGTGTTTTTGTTGCTTCCGTTGCGTCCTTTGATCCCCATGGATTCCCAACAGTTACAACTTGGTATCAGAGCCTCGGTTTAAGGGATTCGAGCACGCAGGTGGTTTGTTTGGACTTAAACCTTGGTTCAGTACAAGATTTTAAAACGATTTTCTTAACTTATTTTCAAAACGCGTTGTCAGCTGGAGCCGGAGGTCCTGGTGAGTACTTACTATTGATATGATTGTTGAACTGTGATTACTGAATTTTGAATGTTGCTCAGATATTGATGATATTGTTGATGCCGGTGCTTAGTGTACTGTAAATATACTATGTCTTGCATGAAACTGGATAAATAGATTTAGAAAACTTGAGTTGGACTTATTTCATGTTCACATTTGATGTTATGGTAGGGTAGATTTAAGGATTCGACTACCTGTATGGCTAGGGTTATGCATAGCACCATATTTACACTACACTACACCAATGTAAGTAGTGACAACTTATACGCGATGCCCTGTACATGATGCTTTATATTGAGAATTATGAGGCAATACATGACCTAAACTCGTGAATCAGGAAATTGAGTGGTGAAGCTAAGATCTGGTGTGTATAGTGTGTTGGTAACAATATGAAGGCATGTATTGTTACAAACCCATGATACACATTAGAACTCGACGGAATCATAAAATGTCTTGTGAATCGGGCAATGGGTTACTTGTTTGATGTTATGTGCTTAGCTAGGGTTGCTTTAATGCACATAGGGCTACCTGTAGGGGATCCTAGATGCGAGAAAGTTTGTGAGTTGGGAAGTTATGTGCGGTAACGCCTACCTAACATACAATGTGTTATCTATACTTCAGAATGGTTGAAACAAGAAGGAACCGAAACTTGTTGGCTGGGGGAAACGCTGCCGCCGAGGTAACGAAAGCACTGGATGCCAGGGGAATTGGCAAACATCCCGTGGCACAAACAAGAGCCCAAGGAGCTACCGGGGGTTATACATACCGGGAGTTTGTGGCTTGCCAGCCGCCGACCTTCAAAGCAAGCAAGACCCCGTAGCTAGCTCTAGGTGGCTAGCGGAAGTTGAAGGGGCCTTCAGGACAAGTTACTGTCCTGCGGACCGCAAGGTCCTTTTTGTGAGCAATTTGCTTCGCAGTGCTTCAAAGGAGGAATTCAAGGCGATGTTTACTACCAAGTTCACACCAACGGTAGAAGTGGAGAGGGTGAAGAGGGAATTTATGTCCATGAAGCAAACAACTGAAACCATTACCGAGCTCAACGAGCGGTTCTTGGAGAAAGCTAGGTTTTGCCCCGAGTACGTAGAGGATGAGCAAATGAAGATGTTCTGCTATTTGGATGTGTTGAAGACAGAGATCAGGGAGTTTGTGGATGAGTCCAAGTATTAGACCTTGGAGCAGATGATGGGGGCTGCGAGGGCAAGGGAACTGGAACTAGAGAAGCAAGCGGCAGAGAGGCATGTCAAGAGGAAAATGGAACAGGTTGATATGGGGTACAAGAAAGCAAGATTCAGTGTACCAAAGCAAGGGGGAAAGAAAGAACCTGCTAAGTGTGTGAAATGCGGGAAGCACCACCAAAGTGCGTGTGGAGAATGGGCACCGAACTGTTAGAGGTGCGGGAAGAGGGGTCATCTAAGCACGGATTGTGGTTCAGCTACGAGATTATGCTTTGTGTGTTACCAACCTGGGCATGAGAGGTCGGCCTACCCACTCTTGAAAGCTAACCCAGTCAGGGCACCAACCCAGCTACGTTGAGGATTGCCGATGGTAACCAGGGCAAGAGGACCGAAGGACCGAGTCGTAGGGGTCGGGCTTTGCGGAGGAAGCCAAGACGGAGCCGGATGTGGTCGTAGGTACTTATCTTGTTAACTCGAATCCTGCACTTGTATTGTTTGATTCGGGGCCGGCAGGTCCTTTGTGTCTTTTAACTTTTGTGATAACCTTGGAATCACGCCAGTTAAGTTAGAAGTACCTTTAGAAGTAGACATTGCGGATGACCAGGTTGTATGAGTAACAACGGTTTGTAGAAGTAACCTTCTACATATAGAAGGGGAAGAATTTAAGATCGAACTGATACCTATTGCGATAAGGGAATTCCACGTGATCGTTGGTATGGATTGGTTGAGTCAAAATCGGGCTACCATTGATTGCAATCGACGCGAGGTAAGGATTCGGACTCCAACTCGGGGAGAAGTAGTAATCATCGGGGAACGTAAGAGGGGTGGTCCGGCTATCTGCACAGTCTTAAAGGAGAGGAAATACCTGCGGCACGGGTGTTCCGCATTTCTAGCATACGTCATCGACAACACCAAGGAAAAGAAAATAGTGGAAGTAGGCGACGTACCAGTAGTAAGGGAATTCCCATAAGTGTTTCCGAAGGACTTGCCGGGGGTGCCACCGGAACATCAGGTGGAATTCATGATTGATCTAGTACTTGGCGCCACTCCGATAGCTAAAGCACCGTATCGCCTCGCCCCACCGGAAATGAAGGAGTTAATGAGTCAGCTGCAAGAGCTGCTAGACAAGGGATTCATACGCCCGAGTAGTTTGCCGTGGGGAGCACCGATACTCTTTGTAAAGAAGAAAGATGGAACCTTCAGAATGTGCATTGATTACCGAGAGCTGAATAAACATACGGTCAAGAATCGTTACCCATTACCCCGAATAGACGATCTATTCGACTAACTGCAGGGAGCGTCATGGTTTTCAAAGATAGACCTTCGATCGGGATACAACCAGTTGAGAGTTCGGGAGAAAGACATTAGCAAGACTGCGTTTTGAACAAGGTACGGGCACTACGAGTTTGTAGTAATGCCCTTCGGACTTACGAACGCGCCAGACGCTTTTATGGATTTAATGAATCGAGTGTGCCGACCCATGTTGGACCGATCCGTAATTGTGTTCATCGACGACATCTTAATATAGTCCAAGACTCGGGACGAGCACGAACGACACCTCCGGGAGATCGTAGAAACCTTAAAGCGGGAAAAGTTGTATGCAAAGTTCTCTAAGTGTGAATTTTGGCTATGCGAGGTTCAATTTCTGGGTCACCTCGTGAATCATGACGGAATCAAGGTGGATCCCGCCAAGATTGAAGCAGTGCTAAGATGAGAACAGCCGAAAAGCGCCACCGAGATTCGGAGTTTCCTTGGTTTGGCAGGATATTATAGATGATTTATCCAGGATTTCTCGAAAATTGCCTCACCATTAACAAAGCTGACAAAAAAGAATGAGAAATTCAGTTGGGGGAGTGCGCAGTAGAAAGCTTTTGAGACATTGCTAAGGAAGTTGTGTGAGGCTCCGGTATTAACCCTACCTGAGGGAATGGAGGACCTAGTGGTTTATTGTGACGCATCGCACTTCGGGCAATTATCCAACTCACGACCTAGAGCTTGCGACGGTGGTTTTGGCTTTGAAAATTTGGAGGCACTACCTCTATGGAGTTAAATGCACTATTTATACCGACCACAATAGTTTAAGGTACTTCACAGACCAGAAGAATCTAAATATGCGGCAGCGAAGGTGGTTAGATTTGGTGAAGGACTACGATTGCGAGATCCTATATCATCCGGGTAAGGATAATGTTGTGGCCGACGCCTTGAGTCGTAAGTCGGGATGTACGTTGCTGGAGGCGAAATGTTTGCAAATGACCCTTACCACTTCATTGTTTGACTTGGTCCGGTCAGTGCAGGCTGAAGCAATTAGACCGGAGAACCACAATAAAGAGAGAATTAAGGGCCAAGTGAAGAATTTTGTCAAGGATAGCTGAGATCTACTCACACGTTATGAGCGGATATGGGTACTAGCAACCACTAATGTTAGGACAACGTTACTAGAGAAAGCTCATAAGTCAAAATTTTCCATTCATGCTGGGGCAACGAAGATGTATCAAGACTTAAGAGGGGACTACTCGTGGCCCGGGATGAAGAGGGAGGTTTCCAAGTTTGTTGACGGATGTTTGACCTGTCTAAGGGTCAAAGCCGAGCACAAGAGACCGCATGGGAAGCTACAGTCGTTGGAAATTTCGGAATGGAAATGGGAGCACATTACGATGGATTTTATCACCAAGCTACCGAGGACACCAAGAAATTTCGATACGATTTGGGTGGTGGTGGATAGGCTTACTAAGAGTGCACACTTTATACCAATTCGCGAGACCTTCTCGTCAGCAGCTTTGGCCAGTGTGTATGTGAAGGAAGTGATCTCTAGGCATGGTGTGCCGGTGTCGGTGGTGTCCGACAGGGATACGAGGTTCCTTTGAGGTTCTGGGAGAAGTTTCATGGCGATTTGGGAACAAAGTTGCATTTTAGTACCTCTTATCATCCACAGACCGATGGTTAGACTGAGAGAACGATTCAAACGCTCGAGGACATGTTGAGGGCGTGTGTTCTAGATTATGGTGGTAGCTGGGATACCTACCTCCCATTGGCGGAATTCTCTTATATTAACAGTTACCATGTGAGTATCGGGATGCCTCCGTATGAGATGTTATACGGGAGGCGGTGTAGAACCCCGGTTTGTTGGGGTGAGGTTGGGCATAGGGTACTGGGTTGTACCGAAGTTGTGCAAATGACGAAAGAGAATATACAGAAAATTCGTGAGAGGTTACGCGCAGCTCAGAGCCGACAGAAGAGCTACGCAGATAAGAGGCAATAAGATTTAGAATTTCAGGTTGGGGACTTTGTGTTGCTCAAGGTCTCACCATGGAAAGGCATTATACGATTCAGAAAGCGGGGTAAGCTGAACCCTAGGTTCATCAGGCCCTTTAAAGTGATTGAACGAATAGGCAGGGTAGCATATCGTCTGGAGCTACCCGAGGAGCTGTCAAGGATTCACAATACGTTTCATGTGTCACATCTGAGGAAATACCTAGCCGACGAGTCTACTTTCGTACGGTTGGAAGATATAGAGGTTGATGAGAACTTGAACTATGTTGAAAGACCCGTGGCTATAATAGATCAGGAAACCAAGGTGCTTAGGAATAAGCAAGTGGAAATGGTAAAGGTTCAATGGGAATATCTAAAAGGTTCCAAGTGGACATGGGAACCAGAGGCGGAGATGAGGAAGTTCTACCTAGGACTATTTGAGTAGTGACTTCGGGGACGAAGTCGTGTCTAAGTGGGGGAGAGTTGTAATACCCGGTTCCCGCATGTAATTTTTAAGACAATGTAAATTGAATTACGAATATTATTATCAAGGTTAATCGAAATCGAGAACATGAATTTATTTGGCTTGTGCGTGACTTAGTTAATTGATATATATATATATATACATATGGACTTATTTAATTTTGGGCTCTCATGGGAAATCTAGCAAAGTATCGACTCGGGCTTAAACTTTAATATTAAAAGAGAAAGGAATTGGATGGGCTTGGCCTAACAAGACAAGTATATATATATATATATATATATATATATATATATATATATATTATTTTAGGGCACAGCCTCCCAAACATTTTCTACTGTTCCATTGAGTTTCAAACTTAGAGAGAGAGAGAGAGAGCTCTGTGAGTATATCATCGTGAAAGGAAGAAGGAGGAGCAAGAATTGGAGTTTTGAAGCAATCTGTGAAGAAAATTCAAGGTATGAATCTATCCTTCGTAGTTGATTTCAGTTGGACTTCTTGGGTGAGATTTGGGTTGGAAAGCTGTATAGATTCATCCCTGTTCTTGAAGTTTTATGAAAACCCATTTTTAAAGAAAGAACTTCATCTGTAGACCACCAAATTGTAGTATTAATTGGGGTGTTTGATAATGAGTTGTTCTTTAGTTGTTAGGAATCTTTAGAAACTAAAATAAAAGGAATTGGTTGAGTTTTTGGAAAGCTGGATTTTTGGCCATGGAACCTGGGTTTTCAAAATGATAAACTGACAGGGAAGGAGTATCTCATGTGACAGTCGCATGAGTGCCTAGGCATTCCATGCGACTTTCGTATTTGTTCCATGCGACTTTCGTAGTTGATCCATGCGACTTTCCTAGTTGTTCCATGCGACTTTCACTATTGTTCCATGCGACAGTTGCATGAAGCTCAAGGTGGTTCCATGTGACTTTCAGTTGATGATTGGGTAGAGCCATGCGACATTAACTGTTGTTCCATGCGACAGTCGCATGAAGTTCAAGGTGGTTCCATTCGACTTTAAGTTGATGATTGGGTAAAGTCATGCGACTTTCACTGTTGTTCCATGTGACAGTCGCATGAGCTCGAGGTGGTTCCATGCGACTTTCACTTAGTATGCCTCAAGTGACCTTTAGTTGATCCGACTTTCGTGTGGTCCGACTTTAGGACTTAGGCTGTGCGTGTGTGCCTTATGATTTAGGGACTTGTGCCCGGTATTGATTTGATAGATGTGTTGTAGGTTCTTGCCGCTGAACAATCCCGATTACTTCGACTGTTACTATGTTTCTATTGCTTTTACTGCTGAACAGGTGAGTTTCACTAACTCTTATATTATGTTGTGATACGTGCTCTATGTGATATTGTGATTGATGTGACACGGAGTTTGTGTCTACCCCGCCTTTATGGCAATCGATATGACACGGAGGTTGTGTCTACCCCGCCTTTATCTGTAGATGTGTGTTCTGATATAATGTATGGGTGTGGTGTGTTCACTAAGCATTGTGCTTAACCCGTTGTTGTTGATTCTTTCAGGACCGTCACGTGCTGACAAGGGGAAGGCTCCTGCATGACAGCTGTTTCCACTAAATTTTATTTGAACTCTGATTTAAATTATTACTTACAAACATGTATTTTTGTGCCGTAAGTCCTGTGTGTTGGGCTGGATGTTGATTGATGACGAACTAAATGTTTAATTAATGCTTTATGATTTTATATGAAAATATATACATGAATTAAAAAAATAATAATTTTGGGATGTTACACAAGAAACCAAGACCTGACAATCCTTGGTGTTCTTCATGCCGCACCTATCATGCTAGGGAGTGTTCCGCAACAACCAAAAGATGCGGCAGGTGTGGGCAGAAGGGGCATTCTGTGAATGAGTGTTGGTATAAAAAGGATGTTTGTTACCGGTGTCGCAAACCCGGTCACAAGATGGTGGAGTGCCCTAACCAGCAAAGCTCTGGAGCAGGTGGGTCTTCTGGAGCAGGCGGGTCTTCTGGAGCAGGCGGGTCTTCTGGAGGGCAGAATAGAGATAATGGATCTGGTGCGAAAGGGAGGGCATTTCAGATGACGGCTGATGAAGCAAAGGTAGCAGGGGATGTCGTCACTGGTACATTCCTTATCAATTATATTCCTACAAGTGTGCTATTTGATTCAGGAGCAACATATTATTTTGTTTCGGTAACTTGTCGCAAAAGACTTTAATTACCTGTTGTGCCATTAGATGAGCCTCTTAATGTAGAAGTTGCTAATGGCAAAGTAGTCTCGGTTACCGAGAAAGTCCCTATCGCCATTATCTATATTGATGGGAGTAGTATCCCTATCTCATTCTTTATAATGCCTATTGCGGGCTTCGATGTCGTGATTGGAATGGATTGGCTTAGTAAGCGTGATGCTGAGATTCTCTGTTCCAAGAAAATGATTAAGATCCCTCTAGCTGATGGGTCTTATGCAGTAGCTCGAGGAGAACGACGAGAGTCTGATATTCCTGTTATTTATGTCCTTAAAGCTCAGAAGTCTGTTTTCAAAGTTTGTGATTCTTTCTTAGCATATGTTATTGATGCTAGGATGGAAAAGCGACCAGTTCAAAATATCAGGGTAGTGTCTAAGTTCCCTGAAGTGTTTGCTGGTGAAATACCGGGTTTACCTCCGGTAAGAGACGTTCAATACAAAATCGAGCTTATTCCTTGAGCTACACCTGTAGCTAGATCTCCATATCGTCTCGCTCCTTCTGAAATCCGCGAAATGATGACTCAAATCTAGGAGTTACTTGAGAAAGGTTTCATTCGTCCAAGTTCCTCACCTTGGGGAGCTCCGGTGCTATTTGTTAAAAAGAAGGATGGAACCATGCGAATGTGTATAGATTACAGGGAGTTGAATAAGCGAATTGTAAAGAATAAGTATCCCCTTCCACGAATCGACGATCTCTTCGATCAGTTGCAGGGAGCTACGTACTTTTCTAAAATCGATCTCCATTCGGGGTATCATCAAGTACGAGTTCACGAAGAAGATATTTCGAAGACGGCCTTTCGAACTCGTTACGGACATTACGAATTCTTGGTTATTCCGTTCGGCTTAACCAATGCTCATGCTATATTCATGGATCTAATGAATCGCGTTTGCTGACCATTTCTTGATAGATCTGTGATTGTTTTCATTGATGATATTTACTCGAAGACTGAGGCTGACCACGAGATTCATCTTCGTCAGGTTCTCGAAACTCTCAAACGAGAACAGTTATACGCCAAGTTTTCTAAGTGTGAGTTCTGGCTTAGGGAAGTACATTTTCTTGGCCATGTCATTTGTCAAGAAGGCGTCCAAGTAGATCCGGCTAAGGTGGAAGCGGTGATGAATTGGGGGGTTCCTCGAACTCCTTCTGAAATAAAAAGTTTTCTTGGCTTGGCTGGCTACTATTGGCGATTTATTTGCAATTTTTCTAAATTTGCGGGTCTGTTGACTAAGCTGACTCGTAAGGATGTTGCGTTTGTCTGGTCGGAAGCTCAAGAAGTAGCGTTCTAGACCTTGAAGCGATTATTGTGAGAACCTCCGATACTCACCTTGCCTGACGGTTCGGAGGACTTCACGGTCTATTGTGATGCCTCTTATGCGGGTTTGGGTTGTCTCCTCATGCAGAGAGATAAAGTGATTGCTTATGTCTCTCGGCAACTGAAATCTCACGAAAGGAGCTACCCAACTCATGATGGATCCAATTGCAGAAGCATATGGAATCTCACTCATTCTATCTAGCTCTTCCTTGGTGCTAGGGCTTTGAGCTTTACTCAAAACTGTGCCTTGTGCCATTGGCAAGAATCCTCTCTTAGAATTCTCAATCTTGAACCGTTTCAAGATCTTGTCAATATATTCACTTTGACTTAGGCCAATAAGACGCCTAGATCTATCCTTATATATCTTTATTCCAAGAATATAGGCGGCTTCTCCCAAGTCTTTCATTGAGAAACACTTCCCAAGCCAACACTTGATGTCTTGCAAGGTCGGGATGGCGTTTCCAATGAGTAATATGTCATCAACATACAAGACTAGGAATGCTACTGCCCTCCCACTAGTTTTCTTGTAAACACACGGTTCATCTTCTGATTTGATAAAACCAAACTCTTTGATTTTCTCATCAAATCGAAGATTCCAACTTTGAGATGCTTGCTTTAGTCCATAAATGGATCTTTTAAGCTTGCACACCTTGTTAGGATACTTAGGATCTACAAAACCTTCGGGATGAACCATATAGACATCTTCACTTAAGTGTCCATTTAGAAAAGCCATTTTGACATCCATTTGCCATATCTCATAGTCATAATATGCGGCTATGGCAATAAGTATCCTAATAGATTTAATCATGGCCACTGGAGAGAAGGTCTCATCATAGTCAATACATTTCCATCCATGTCGGTCTTCTTATTGAAGACCCACTTGCTCCCTACAGTCTTACTATTGGGAGGAAGATCAACCAAGTCCCATAATTGATTTTCATACATGGACTGCATCTCAGTGTTCATGGCATCAAGCCATATATCGGATTCCGGATCCAATATAGCATCGTGGTAGTTAGTAGGCTCCGAAGAGTCTACCAAGAAAATCTCATAATTAGACATGAGAAATCCGTATCTCTCGGGTTCTTGACGAGGTCTACTAGATCTACGAACACTTTGTGTTTTAGCAGGTTCTTGAACAACCAATTGTTCAGGTTCAACAACCGTTTGTTGAGTGCTAGTGCCAACCTGACTTGTATTTTGTGGTTCTTGAATTTCTTCAAAGTCTACATTGCTCCCACTTGCCTTTTTTTTTGAAAGAAACTCCTTTTCTAAGAAAGTGGCATGCCTAGAAACAAACACTTTGTTCTCAGCCGGGTTGTAGAAATAATATCCTAATAAATCTTTAGGATATCCCACAAAATTACATTTGATAGATCTAGTATCGAGTTTACTTGAAGCTTCTTGTCGTACATGAGCTTCACAACCCCAGACTTTCAAGTAAGATAAGTTTGGAATCTTTCCATACCACATCTCATATGGTGTCTTATCTACCTTCTTGGTTAGAAGCATATTCAATATGCGCGCAGCAGTTAATAAAGCATAACTCCAAAAGGATGAGGGTAGAGTATTTCGGCTCCTCAGAGACCGAACCATATCTAGTAGAGTTCGGTTCCTCCTTTCAGACACACCATTATGTTGTGGTGTTCTAAGAGGAGTAAGTTTTGAGATAATCCCACAATTACTAAGATGATTCATAAATTCTTGGCTTAAGTACTCGCCACCTCGATCGGAACGAAGGGCCTTGATTGTTTTGTTGAGTTGATTTTGTACTTCGTTTTGAAACAACATGAACATTTCAAATGTTTCATGTTTATGTTTCATCAAATAAACATAACCAAATCTACTATAATCATCGGTAAATGTCACCAAGTATCTGTCACCATCCCTAGACATTGATCTAAAAGGACCGCATACATCCGTATGTATGATTCCTAATAGATCTTTAGCTCTTTTACTTGAACCGGAGAAAGGAGCCTTAGTCGTCTTCCCATATAAACATGATTCGCAAACTTCAAATGAGCTACAATCTTTTGATTTTAAAATTCCATCCTTTTGAAGTTTTGCAATGCGTTTCTTGTTTATATGACCAAGTCGACAATGCCATAGGTATGTTTGACTTAAGTCATTCTTAGGTCGTTTGGTGCTAGTGGTATATATAGAATTATCATCAAGAGATCTTTTAAGATTAACATCATATAGTCCATTAAGAGGGCGAGCCTCAAAATACAAATTTCGTTTTCGAAATCACGAATGCCATCATCAACGAAACCAAAAGTGAATCCAAATTCTCTTAACCGAGCTACTGAAATAATATTCCTAGTTAAACTAGGTACATAACAACAATTGTTCAATATTAAGTACAGGCCATTTGGTAATAGTAATTCAAAAGTTCCAAGGGCTTCAACAACAACATTTGCTCTATTCCCCACGTGGTGGTCCAAATCGCCTGGCTTCAGTAGCTTACTTTTTCTCAACCCCTGCACATTGTTACAAATGTGAGTTCCACAACCGGTATCAAATACCCAGGAATTTATAGAAAAATTATACATTTCAGTCATATATATACCTGAAGTGCTGGCCTCGCCAGCCTTCTTCTTTTTCAACTCCACGAGGTAGGTTGGACAATTGCGCCTCCAATGTCCTACCACCCCGCATTCAAAGCACGGGTCATTCTTGGGAACCTTTCCCGAAGTCTTGGGTGTAGGAGCTTTGGCAACTTGCTTGCCTTTGTCCTTTCCCTTTGCCTTCCACTTGCCTTTCCCTTTCGACTTGTTTTCTTTTTCTTGATTTTCCCTTCTTGAATCATCAAGACTTGAGGTGTTTTGCTTGGAATCTTGCTCTCAGCAGTTTTAAGCATCCCGTGCAACTCTAAGACAGATTTCTCCCAATTGTTCATGCTGTAATTCATGACGAATTGATCATAAGCTTTGGTCAACGAGTTAAGGATCATATCCTGTGCAAACTCGTTGGTTATGGGATATCCAAGCCTAGCAAGTTGGTCAATGTAGCCTTTCATCTTTAGCACATAGTCGCTAACGGATTGACCTTCCTCCATCTTGCATTCATGGAACGCTCGAGTGACCTTGAAGAGTTCTTGCTTCGCTTGCTTTTGGAACATTTCCTTAAGTTGGCGAAGCATCTCATATGCTCCATGCTCCTCGATGTTCTTTTGAAGATCCGGAGACATGGTAGCAAGCATGAAGCATGCAACTTCGACCGAGTCGTTGGAATGCTTCACCCAAGCGTCCCTAACGGCTTTGGCCGCAGTCAATGGAAGTTCCTCAGGGACGGGATCCTCAAGTACGTACAATTTCTTTTCGTGCTTAAGAACGATTCTCAAGTTACGATACCAGTCTAAGAAATTTGTACCATTGAGTTTTTCTTATTCTAAGATTGAACGAAGAGAGAAGTTGTTAACGGGCGTAGTTGAGTTAAGGGTCATCTACAAAATTAACAAAGTTCAATTTAGTATTTTCGATATTTAATCCTTTAATAATTAATATCCTTTAGAATTATATAAAATTCTTTAATTGTTAAAGGCTATGATCCAAGTTGAACTTAACCTTGAATGTTTGGCTAATGCTCTCTCTATCAAGTTAAAACAACAAGGTAGGTAACGTTTACCAATTACATCTCATATGTAATTCCTAGATCTTTATGGGATCCTAGACAACGATTGTCTATTTTTGGCATGTTTGATTCCATCTATGCCTCGGGCTTCCTTATGTTTAGCTAATGCTCTCTCAGTAATAAGATTCCGATTAAGTCGTCCTATTTCAAGACGGTGAATTTCCGGCCCAAGATGTTCATGGAATTCGCCGAAAAACACCTCGGTTGTTACAAAAACAATCCACGCGTTTGGCTAATGCTCTCTCCATGTGAGTGTTGTTGCAATAAGCGAGTGTCTTAAAATGGAATGACATAGAATTACGTTTTGAAAAAAGGGCTTTAACCGTTTTGTATATTTATTAAATAAAACAAAACGAATCGTGTGACTAATATTGCATGCATACAATAATAAGTCCACGTTTTTATAAAATCATATTTTATATATATATTGGTCTTGAGTATTCTTAAAATCCATATTTTACGAACTCTCGACGCGTTCAATTTTAAACTAGTATTAATATCCTATATTAACGTGTGAAGTTTCGAGCACGCGAATACGACCAATTTTAGCTTGTAATAAAACCATTTTATTATTAAGCTTGAATGGAGTTTGGTTGAGTTTTTAAAATCTCTATTTTATAAAACTCATATATATATATATATATATGTACACACATATATATATATATATATTGATATAATGAATTTTAATCTTTATAAAACCTCTTTTATATAAAATTCATTTTACATCTTATGTTATGTCAATTTAAAATACCAAACTCCTATTGTGTGATTTATATTATGTCAAAAATATTATCTAGCATGCAAAAATCCAATTTTCAACCATGCATAATAATATAAACATAAACACACACAAATAACATGTATAAGTGCATAACCAAGCCATTTATCCTAAGTGGTATTTTTGTGAGCCATACAAAAATACCAAGTCATAACTAAGGACCATAAAATTCCTCTTGTGATGAACTTGAAGCTCCCACTTTCTAAAGCAACTCCTTGTAGTGCAAATGACTCCAAACCTTCATGGTTGACTCCACTACACTTGAGAACTCCAACTTGGTCATTTCTCCATCTTGTTACATTTTTATAAAAGTAAACTAGTCTAAACTATTCTAATACTTACAAAATACAACAAGATGAAACAAAACTAAAATTATTATTACATACCAAATGAAAGAATAATTTTACAACCAAATCGAATTTCGAACACATCACAAAATGTCTATGGCTTGTTATGCACAACATACACTCAAACAAACATATATATATATATATATATATATATATATCAACACTTGATATTAGGCAACTTTTACAACCAAACATGCATGTGGTTTGGTTGCATCCAAAAAAAAAATATAAACATATATAAGTTGCCAACAAGAAAATCCACAACTTTTCTAACAAAAGAAAGGTTGTCCATTTTCATAAACAATACATACTCAAAAAATAAAGTTTCTTAAAACTATGCATAAGTGGCTCTGATACCACTGTTGAGGTTTGTTCGATTTTTCAAAATATATTTTAGCAACGGAAGCATGAACAACAATTTTAAACTTTTTAAAACTCCCCACCAATGATCCATATGCAAGACTTAAGAAACAAAACAACCATAGGGTGTTTAGAACTACAACCTTTGTAGCGTGAGTAAAACCGTTGGTGAAGTGGTTGATCAATGAGAAGCCAAGTAGAGACTTCATCTAAGGTATCCACAAATCAATGAGTCCAACACCTCCAAGATGCTAGTCTCTCCAACCCTTGAAATTCAAGCAAGCAAGCAACAACCTCTTGTTCTTCTTCTTGAACTAGATGTATCTATATTGAGTATGTATTGTAATACCACACTTGACATACTTGAAGAACACCAATACAAGAATGTAGAGATGTTTTCAAAGCTTCAAGAATACTTAGAACTTTTCTAAAAGAAGCCTAAAGGTGGTAGCATGCAATAGTTAGAACAAAGAACCATGCATGTACTAAATAAGATCAAGAAGTGAAGCAACAAGAGGGAGGCCCCCTTTGGCTCCCATTTTTGGCCGAAAATAGGTGAGGAGGGAGGGTCCCCTCTTGCCTTCCTTCCATGCTTGTACATCTAGTCCATGCCTTGGTTGATTGCTTTCAAGTATACACAACATGGCCCCCATTTGAATTAATAAGGGATTCTCTAGTTTCCTTCATAAATACATATACAAAAGATATACTAGATGTGTCATACTATGTATAAAATACATCTACATGTATTTTATATACATACTTGATTGGTACTAGTAACTCTTTACTTGTAACAAGGATGTACATACATTTATATAATTTGTTATTAGTAACAATTTACATGTAACAAATATATATTTATGCATATATATATACATATATATATATATATATAAATCATATGTTTATATCTATGTATTTGATATGCATTATCTTGTATCAATATACAAGAGTGATATTATTATTTCACATAAATAATAATATGCAACAATATATATATATATATATATATAATTGAAGGTATTCGTTTGGCATAATCAAGTAGCAACGAAAGCAAGATATAATACAAAAATAATTTAAACTAGCCAAACGAACACTTCTCATGGACCAACATCTAGACATGGAATTGCAACTAAAATAAAGTAACAAGAAGCAAGAAATAGTTATACCTTTAAGCAAGATCCCAATATCTATTTCTCCTTGTCAAATGTATAGAATCCAACAAGAGAATTCCTCTAATGAAGTCCACCCCAAGCACACTTGATTACCTAATGCTAGTAGGTTGATGTTGACACCAAAACAACACAATTAAAGTACAAGAAACACCTTTGTACATAAAAGCTAGATCACAAAGTGTATATCACCTTCTCTTGTGCATCAAACTTGATCACCAAATAAGAAGTATCATTAGAGAGAGTATGAACCTGTACAAGGCTCTAGAACTTCCCCAAGTTCTGTTCCAGAGACATATGAAACGTAGCCTAGCATTCACCCATATTAATCCCATTAAAATGAGTGTTTAAAGCTGTTTATTCTGCTGTTACATAGCATGTACACGGCTCGTGTTGGTCAACACGGCCGTGTAGGCCAAAAGCCCACGGCCTCAATTGGGCCAAGATAGCCCGTGTAAAATAGGCTGAACACGGCCCATGTTCACCAACACGGCCGTGTCACCCCAAAGCACACGGCCTTGATCTGGGCCAAAACGCCCCATGCATCTTGGGCTTGACACGGCCCGTGTTCAAGAACACGACTCGTGTACCATCCTGCCAAAACCCATTTTGGCCTCTTTCACTCTTTTGCTTGATCATGTTACCGGAATCAATACCTGGTGTGTAACCCAATAGGCCTATACTTCATCAGCAGTGCTATTAACTCGTTTGTGTCAGCGAGCACATACCAACAGACTCCCACTTGCACATGACACGACTACGAAAAATAACACAAACATAGAGTGGCCTCTAGCAAGACATCTATGCTCCCAAGGCAGTATAAGGTATGCCACTCTTGACAAGATCCCAATCATAAAACGATTGTCCTAAAGATAAATGAACATGTACATCCCTTTGTTCGCGATGTCCCATGTGAACACAAGGCATGGAATATAGTCAACCTTCAGATCGTTCACGATTGTGTTTCTCAATTCTAGATTAGTGGTGACCAACAAACCAAGTTAGCATTGATCCATCATCAATATAACTTGAGCATGGCCATGCATACGAACGTCAGCACTCAATCATCGAGGGGCCCATGGATATCTTCTCTTTACATAGAGGAACAAATTCCTTTCGACTACATAGTCCCGCCACATAGATAATACTCAACTTAATCATCTCCCTTATAACGACTAGTTACGGACCGCATTAGAAGATGATCAAAGCAAAGCAGATCCATGCTTTGGAACCACATGTATCTCTAGTTCAGGGATGAAACGCCATCATCATCCCGAGTTACTTATGACCAGAACCATGAAGTAAACTCGAGTGCGGGTCCTCCAATCACTTGAAACCCCTTTCAAGTATAGGCAAGAATCACGTTTAACAAAACCGATTCTTTACCTCAATCTTAATTTATACTTCCTTCCCATAAAGTATAACCGATTGTGGAGATTTAGAATGAAAAACACTCTCGGAAGTGTTTAAACATGCTAAGATGGAACACAATAAGCATTCATAAAATACCCACCCTCGGCGTGTTATTAAATCTCCATTTAATAATCGATATAGTATGAATTACAATACTACTTAACATCCCCGAAATATAAGTACAAATCAAACATAAACCAACAATAGGGTTAGTGATACTTAAGAACCAACAATTAACACCACAAGTTAGGATCATAAACTTTGATCAAAATCAACAGTTATCCTAATAGAAACACGCATTAGAGTAACTACTTACTCCAAGCCTATTCTAGTCGTCAAACATCAAGAATATATCTCTATACTTCTTGAACTAAATATTATCTAATTTTGTATTTCCTTAATGCTCTTATGAAGCAATAATTCCAGAATTAGGTTCGCAGATAACCTAATATCGGGACATATAACACTAGGAATACAACAAAGCTCCCACTAGCCCTGACATACATAAAAGGCATTATCTATGCTTCTAGAAAACTCATCACCTTGATTTTCTAACAGTAAGCAAAGATCTTACCTTTAAGATGCTAGCATAAGTCCGAAGTGGACTTATTCACTTTTGTAGACATAAATCGGATACTACGGATGTATATTAAGACCCTCGGAGAGTGTTATAAGCACTTCCTCATCATATTGTTCCATGACGGAACGCGGTCATTAATATCCACGAGTATCAAAAATTCTTCAACATAGCCACTAGGACAAGTTTCTCCATAAACATCATGAAAACTTTACCACTAGTCGGTATTTGAAGTTGTCTAAAATTCCATCCATGTTAATCCCACTACTACCGGCATGGCATACACCTAGGTATGGTATTAAGCCAAGTCATGTAATTGGCCATTCCAAATGGATTGCATCTGTTTATCATTTACATCTTTTATTTTAGTGAATTCCGGATCCACTACGTCTTCTGATAGGTGGTGAACTCAACATGACTCACCATCAGGTCATTGCCACTTAGATATGAGAAACCCATATCTCTTTGGCTCTGTATGACTCTTATCAAAATTAAAAGAAGTAATGACTCTTAGTCAGGCATACCAGCATGGATATCAATCAAAAATATCAGATTAAATGCAAGCATCAACATCAAGTCTTTCATTTAAGTTCAACGTTCTTTCACTGGAACGCCTTAGCTTTAGTTTTTCTCTTCTTCCTTTTTACGCAACAAACATTGTTCTCAAAAGGTTTACTAACTAAAACTTAGAAGAACTCCTCAAATGTATTATCACTTCTTGACTTCAAGTTCATCTATCTCCCACTAAATGTGGATTGGATAACTTCGAAAGATAGACAAGCAAAGAACCTTTCTAGCCATATCATGTATATCAATTGAATTTTAGATTTGAGGACTTAGTCACGATGGTAAATGAATATCCCAACAAATCGGACATACATTCTTTACCCGTCATAAACCGGATCATTATCAACAATATCCGGTTCCCTACACCATGACACCATGTACCAATGCGTCTTAGTAGAGATATGAATTGTGAGACAATTCCACAACTCACTATATGGTCGTTCAATATAGATAGTATCTTAGCATCTTAACTAGATCTAAGTACCTTGATCTATATGCCTTATTGATTCTGAAATTTGTCTTGGTTAATGCTGAACACCAACAAGGTTTTAGACATATACCCAAACTAGTAAACGTCTCGCAACTACTACCATCAAGGTAGTGACGAACAAGTTTATCTTTCATTATTCTTTGTGGTGTGCTTGAACGGATTATCCACAAAAATGTGATCAATATCCAACAAGCCTTCAATCCTCTCACAAACCCCGGTGAAGGATCCCATGATCATCTTAGCCTAATAAACAAGATCAACATCAAAAAGTTTAGCCCGAGGCTAAACTATCCCGAGATCTCAACCACACGGATCTAGGTGATATATCTCTTGTTTATGTGGTAAAGTTGATAATCACACAAAGATAGTTTATCCAAACTATTTTGGATTCAGAATCAATTATTTTTGAATATTCTATTACTTGTAACAATATCTTGTGTATGCCATGACACGGAAAAATTTTGAATATAACAAAATATCTTACCATAAACTTTCATAATAAATTGCATGTTTTAAGAATAAACTCATCGTCATCAAATGTATAGTTGTGTGCCCCGCACGGTAAAACAACACATACGCTATGACATGAACAAACTTTGGACAAACAATGCTAAAAGTTGTACATCAATTCTTAAAACTTCAAAATTATGTCCATCGTAATTAAAAACCGAGCATACAAAGAGAAGTTACTTGCCACGCAGGGTAATAAAATAAAGTAATAAATAAACCGGCAACAAAAGCGAGATCAAGTCTCCTTTTCTTCTCTTAGAGGACAATCACCCTGGTTTCCTCGTCCAAGTACCGGTTCTTCATGCTTTTCTTCTTTCCTCCAAGAACCTACACTTTGTAACAAAATAAATTTGTGACAAACGTGAGTCAATCAGCTCGGGTCAACAACCCAGCTTATAGAAAAATAGAAATGAATCATGAACGTGCCTGAAGATGGAAAGTTAACTCTCTCTTTCGTGAGAAGTTTTATATCTTCTCGGCACGTAGGGCGGGCGTGACGGCCCCAATTCCCAAATCTTCCACAGAAGTAGCAAACCACCTTTTCTTGAGTCTCTTCTTGAGGCACATGTCAGACTCCGCAGACTTCAATATGTCGTGTAATTCGCTTAAGGATTTCTCCATTCCTTGCATATGATAGGTTGTGACCAACTGATCATATGATGCGGGCAGAGACTGGAGTACAATATCCACAGCGAGCTCTCTCCCAATAGGAAATCCTAACCTCTCCATTTGGTCCACGTTCGCCTTCATCTTAAGGACGTGAAGACCAACATTCCCGCCTTCCTGCATCCTACAACCGACTAGGCTTTTAACACGCTCATAGTGTTCCTGCCTAACTTGCTCTTAGAACATGTCCTTGAGCTTGTTTAACATATTGTACACACTCATGTGCTCGAACTACTTTCGCAACTCTGAGCTCATAGTTGACAACATAAGGCAGGCAACATTTTGTGTGTCCTCACCACGTTTTTTATACCAGTATCGGACGGCCCAAGTCGCGTTGGTAGCAGGTGGCTCCGGAAGGGGTTTCTCAAGGATGTGCAACTTTGACTCATGGCGAAGGACAATCCTCAATTTCCTAAGCCATGCAATAAAGTTCACCCCCGTGAGTTTCTCCCTTTCTAGGAACACACGAAGTGAGATGTTTGACGTGGTGTTGTTATGGTTTGACATCTATAAATAACAAAACATGAGTTTTGGTTAGTTTGATAAACCTTGTTAAAAATAATTATCCCATAGTTTTAGATAAAAACAATTATTCTTAACAAGGGCTAATAACCTTATTTCACCTTGCACCGTGACGGGTTTACCGCGGATCACGTGGCGAAGCTATTTAGACTGGCAACCATTTTATCAATTCTAATCTCTATTACAACTCTTAGACACTTGCGGGATCCGTTGACATCCATTAGGTCGGTTGGCATGTTTGATCCCTTCCTTACCAATCTAAATATATAATTTTTATTTAGCTCGTGCTTAGCTCGACAATTAATCAAGAATTATATACTAAAATTGTAAACCATCCGACAAGACACACGGGTGGCACTCCCGACCATCAATTGGCTCGTGCTTAGCTCGACAACCAATCATGCGAGTTACCCCACTCACCTTCCACACAACTACGCAAGGAATTACTCGTGCTTAGCTCGATAATCATCCTTGTTTCGTTTGATTTGGGTGGTGTCATCTTACGGATGGTGCGTGAGTTACATTTTGAAAAACGGGATTTTGTTTCCGGTTTGTAAAAAAACCCTTTTGTGAATTAACAAAGAAAGTGTCAAAACGATTTTAATCACTTTTAAATATAATACCAAGTTTATATTTTCTTTGTCAATTCTATTCACGCGAGATTGGTAACCATTTTAACAAACATTGTATTTTATTTAATTTTCAAGTAAAAATTATCTAGCATGCGAATCCTAAACCATGCATAGAATATAAAATACAACCACGCAAATATATATATAATTCGGTAACATGCCCAAAAATCCTATGTGTTTTCCCCGTGAGCCACAACGGGGAAAACAAGGCCAAAACCTAAGGACAAGGTATAGTCTCGTTGGGTGAGCTCCCATTGAATCCAACACCTCCAATAACGTGTTGATTCCTTGTTGCCAAGACGTCATCACCATGACTCCCGTTGACTTCTCCGGTTCTAATTCTATACTATTTAAAAATACATAGAATATATATATAATTATAACCGACACGCAGGTCGCATTCCTACACTATTTATACAAATACACGGAATAAAAGAAACGGCATGCAAGCCGCACCAATAAATAAGTAAATAAATTATATTACATCAATACAACATGCAGGCAACCAAAAACAAAATCAATCAACCACCACAACACATAGGTCTAACGGCATATCATGTTACCGAATTAACCAAACACAACAAAATGAAATATGGTGTGCCACACAAAACCATGATACAAATATATATCTATATTTTAGTTAAGATTGTCAAAAACATCAAAGGCACAAAATGACAATCCTTGTACATATGCATTAGTGTACCAAATCATTTTTGAGACACACATTCATATATACATTTATAAGTATATATTTGTGTACACTTCATACCAAGTTATAACAAATATATAAATATAAAAACTAAAATATTATGACGACTTCAAATATATCAATTTTAGTCCAACAAGAATCCATACGAAAAACCATTTCAACAAAACAGTTTTCTTATATAAAAGTATTTATATGGTTTTTCTAGACTCGATGTAATAGCTAAAATATTAGGTAGGATACAAATATACCAATTTTAGCCTAACAAGAATCTACATGAAAAAACCATTTAAAGAAAACAATTTTCTAATATAAAAATATTTATATGTTTATGGTTTTTCTAGACTCAATTGGGCAAAGCCATGTTAGATATGGCTCTGATACCACTGAAGGTATTCGTTTGGCATAATCGAGTAGCAACGTAAGTAGGATATATTACAAAAAAATCTAAACTAGCCAAACGAATACTTCCCATGGACCAACATCTAGACATGGAATTGCAACTAAAATAAAGTAACAAGAAGCAAGAAATAGTTATACCTTTAAGCAAGATCACAATATCTATTTCTCCTTGTCAAGTGTATAGAATCTAACAAAAGAATTCCTCTAATGAAGTCCACCCCAAGCACACTTGATTCCCCAATGCTAGTAGGTTGATGTAGACACCAAAACAACACAATCCAAGTACAAGAAACACCTTTGTGCATCAAAGCTAGATCACAAAGTGTATATCACCTTCTCTTGTGCATCAAACTTGATCACCAAAGAAGAAGTATCATTAGAGAGAGTATGAACATGCATAAGGATCTAGAAGTTGCCCAAGTTCTGTTCCAGAGACATATGAAATGTAGCCTAGCATTCACCCATATTAATCCCATTAAAATGAGTGTTTAAAGCTGTTTATTCTGCTGTTACAGAGCATGTACACGGCCCGTGTTGGTCAACACGGCCGTGTATGCCCAAAGCCCACGGCCTCAATTGGACCAAGATAGCCCGTGTCAAATAGGCTGAACACGGCCCGTGTTCACCTACACGGCCGTGTCAGCCCAAAGCACACGGCCTTGATTTGGGCAAAAACACCCCGTGCTTGTTGGGCTAGACACGGCCTGTGTACCATCCTGCCAAAACCCATTCTGGCCTCTTTCTCTCTTTTGCTTGATCATGTTGCCGGAATCAATACCTGGTGTGTGACCCAATAGGCCTATACTTCATTAGCAGTGCTATTAACTCGTTCGTGTCCATTGATTGTAAATGTGTGACCCTATGGGTTTATTTATTATGAGTAATATCATATTAATTTGTGTCTTGTGCACATAGAACCAACAACATTATCTTTATGGCACAAAGTGTGTGATATGCACTGATCACAAAAGCTTACAGTATGTCTTTACTCAGAAAGAACTCAACATGCGGCAGCGCCGTTGGTTGGAATTAATCAAAGACTACGACTGTGAAATCCATTACTACCCGGGTAAAGCCAACATCGTAGCGGTTGCTTTGAGTTGTAAGGGACCAGCAGTAGAGGCAAAGTTCATGAAGCTCACAATAGTATCAGACATAATTGCAAAGTTAAAAGACGCCGAGCAGTTAGCTTTGCAAGATGACAATATGAAAGCTGAAACGATGAAGAAGTTAAAAGCCCAGCTTGGTGAAGATAATCGTGGATTGATGACTTTTCAGTCCAGGATTTGGGTACCTCTCATTGGAGGCAATCGTGAGCTAATTCTACAAGAAGCTCATAAGTCTAAATTGTATATCCATCCGGGTATCACCAAGATGTACTATGACCTGAAAAGGTTATATTGGTGGACCACTCTAAAAAAGGACATTGCTTCATTTGTGCAGAAATGTCAAATCTGTGCCCAAGTGAAGACAGAGCATCAAAGGCCTTATGGCAATTTGTAACAGCTTGACATTCCGGAATGGAAATGGGATCACATTACGATGGATTTCGTCACAAAGCTGCCAAAGATGTTCAGAGGGAATGATATGATTTGGGTCATTGTTGACCAACTAACCAAAAGCGCTCACTTCTTGGCAACCAACAAGTCGGCTTCGTTGACTCCTTTGGCACAGCTTTATATCGATGAGATAGTATCACATCGCGGTCTTCCTTGCTCAAATATTTTTGATCGTGACTCACGATTTGTATCTAATTTCTTGCAAAGTTTGCAACGTGAGTTAGGAACTCGTGTGCATTTAAGCACTGCCTATCACCCGCAGACCAATGGCCAATCCAAACGAATGATCTAGACACTGGAAGATATGCTTCGGCGTGTGTACTCGAGTTTGGTGGATCGTCGGATTCCCATATCCCATTCATTGAATTTGCTTATAATAATTCATATCATTCCAGTATTGGAATGCCACCATACGAGATGCTCTACGAGACACGTTGTCGCACTACAACTTGCTGGTTGGAGCCCGGAGAGAAACATTTTGCTGGACCTGAGATTGTCCAGATAACTTCCGACAAAGTGAATGTGGCTCTAGAAAAGCTTAAAGTATCACGTGACCGACAGAAGATGTATGCGTATCCTAAGCGTCGTCCCGCTACATTTGATGTTGGTGATCGAGTATTCTTCAAAGTTTCGTTTTAGACGCAAAGGGAAGCTAAGTCCACGTTTCGTAGGCCCATTAAAGATAGTGCGTAAAGTCAATGATCAGACGGTAACTCTTGAGATGCCTCCTGAACTATCTGGAATCCACGATACCTTTAATGTATGCTACTTATGCAAGTGCAACATTGAAGAGGAGCAGATTGTTCCGTTACAAGAACTAAAGGTTGACTCTTCTAAGCGACTCGTAGAAGAACCCGTTGAAATTCTTGACACGAAGGTCAAGAAGCTACGAAAGAAGATTCTCAAACCGGTTCTTGTCAAGTGAAACCACAGCTTAGGTCCAAACCTGACATGGGAAGTCGAGGACAAGATGAAAATAAGATACCCTCACCTGTTTATCACTGAGTAGATTCCGATGATGAAATCTTCTTAAGGGGTGTAGATTTGTAACATCCTCAATTTGGCCCTAGTTGTAAATCGTGTGTGAGAGTACGTAAGATAGTGATTAATAGAGAGAATCCACATTGTAAGCTAATTATATAAATAAGAAGAGTTAATTGTATATTTATGTTAGGTGTTATGTGTTTAGATGTTATATATGTATTTATGTATTAATATTATTGAAAGAAAAGAAATGAAATCCAAAGGCGATGCCTTTGGATATAATTTCCTTGTATGTATATACTTAAGTTAAAAGTCAATATGGTCAAAGTACCAAAGTAAACAAACACAGAGAAACACTTCTCTCTCTTTCTCTCAGGTCTTTTTCTCTCTTTCTCTCTTGCGTCTCTCTGCCTCTCAGATTTCTTGAAGGGTTGAAGAATCGGTGGGTCTTAATTAAAACTCTTGCGTCTCTCTGCCTCTCTAAACAAAGGTAAACAATTGCTTGTTAACAGATTTAAACATGTTTGAACTCTTTTATGTTTAGAATATGATTAAAACTCAAATTCATGCAAAACACCACAAAAGAACATTCAAAGCTTACTTCACAAGTGGGTTTTCATTGTTTGGTGTTATTGTTTGGGTTTGATGAGTTTATGAAGTCATACTAATGAAAATAGATATTTTCAGAATGTTCAAATGTAAAACCAATGAATGAAATTCTGGAAATAAGCTAAGAATGAAGATGACGGATTTTCAGTCTTGCATGTGTTGGATTCCGAGACATGTAAGTATCGGAATCCGCATGTTTGTCCAAATCCGCAAATGTGAAAATCCGATAGTGTCGGAATCCGTAGGTTGTCAGATTTCGTATGTGTCGGGTTTCCTCGCAAGCGTCAGATTTCTTCAAAAGTATCGGATTTCGATATAATGTCTGATTCCATTATATTGTCAAGTCCACAAGATGTCTATGTGTTGAAATCCGATGATATGTTGGATTTACCTTATGTGTCGGATTTCCACGAATACCGGATTTCCCAAAGTACCGGATTTTCCTAAGTATCGGAATCCGCATGAAAGAATCGGATTCTCCACAATCCGACAATTTTGTCGGATTTGTGTGAGGTCCGGATTTGGGAATTCCTATGTTGATTTTGTAGCCATTCTTTGTATGTTAAGGTAATTAATGTAAGCCATAATGTTCTACGTGTACTTGACATACTAAGTAAAGCAGAAGTGAATTAACTATCTGTTTAAACTACTCAGGTGAGTACCGACTTCCGTAAGCCTCAGTAGAGGAAGAATTATTTGCTAAGTGTTTTAAGTGCACATATGCTTGAAAGTAAATGAATGCGTGTTGCCATGCTACTTAGTGCACAATGTCATGCTAAATACTTGTCATATGTAAGTTAAGTGTATGCCAGCGGAATCCAGAATTGGAGCCCCCTAGTTAAGATGAATGATATGTATGTTAGGGGTCCAGATTGGATCCGTAATGATGATGAAATGAATGAAAATGCATGCTTAAGGAAGTAAATGAATATGCATGCTAAGTGAATGATCCAGATTGGATCACTATGTGTATGTGAAATGTTCGCGAACTAATGAAGCATGGTTAAGGTCAACTTTGTAGTGGGGTTCCAGGGATCCTTAACAGGTGATTCGGAACTTAACGATTATTCAGGGTGCATCCTGGATCTTAGGTTCTGCAGAACCACCGTGCCTTAACGTGAAATTATAATAAGCCAGTATCTGGCCAGGATTACCAGGGAACCTATGGTTCCGTAAACGATGCTTGGTGGACTGCATTATGCTCCCCCACCAGCACGGATGGTCGTTTCTGATTGCCCGGTGTATTGGTGTTGAGTGGGACTAGCTATCCTGCAAGAAACAACTTATACCGATCTTGTTAGCACACCCCAATGTGATAGGATAACATTGTATGCATATTTCTGTGATGCATGACTTACTCTAATGATGCTTATGTTAAGTTTGTACTCACTAGCTATGTGTATAGATAACGGTGCCATGTTAACTCTTTTGTAGATTTAGAATAGGTTGCCTGGTGAGCTGGGTTGCCTTCTATTGGATATTTTTGGTGTAACACTTTGTACTGTAATATACATTATGGTCGGTTGTTTATAGAGTAACACCAACACGTTATACAGAGTTTGATTGTAAATAGTTTCCGCTGCTTAATATAATGATATATAATCGTGATTGAGTCCACGTTTATTAAAAACGCAAATTTTTGCTAAAATCTGGTAATTGCAAAGATGTTTGTTACAAGTAGGTATCACAGCCGAAGTTTGAGGGAATTGGGTACTTGCAAGTGTATTCAATCTCAAACTCGGGCCCGACCATAATAAATTGTTCCGTATTGGGTGGGGGGAGGGTTGAATATGAGAGTTGCATGAATATTACCTGTAATGATATAGCTTGTCACATAAGATAAGCAAGTATAAGAAAGTATTAATTACTTTTTTGTGTTATATAGAAAAGTTAAGTCAAAGAAAATGTTTGTTGAGCGTGGAAATACTGAGCAAGCCCTAAAAGAAATGGAGGATGAGGCTTCTCACATGCCTCGTCAGGATGAAGATCAACGCTCTCAGCATAATGCTGGTGGCGAAAGACCTGACCTAGACTAACTCACATATATAAAGCGTCTGGAAGAAGAGCTCCGTCTTGCTAAAGAGCTCTTGCTTCAGTCTACCCTAGGAAAACCACGCAAGACTTGCTCGTATCGAGGGGAGTGATAACCCCACTGTTACGATCCAATGGCTCCATGAGATGGAACCAACATTTGAATCTTGTGAATGCGAGCAAGAGTACTGTGTGAAATACGCAGTACATATGCTGAACGGTCGCGCCATTTTTTGGTGGGACACCGTGAAGGCCTCTGTGAGTAACGAGGTATTGAGTGCTCTCTCTTCGGAGCAATTTTCTGAGAAGGTATTAAAGAAGTACTGCACAAAGTATGACATGGAACGAATGGAAAGGGAGTTTACGAATCTCCATAAAGGAGATAAACCGATAGAAGAGCACATCACCTCATTCACTGATAAGATGAGGTCTGTACCACACCTGATAGCAGATGAAGTAACCAAGATAAGAAGGTTTGCGGCGACCCTGCCACTGGAATTTCGCACCCATGTGCGGGCAGCTCCAACACTGGATCAGGCATTTGATGTGGCCCGACAAATGGAAGGCGATCGTATACAATGTCTGGGAGAATTTTCCAGTGGAGGTACTAAAAGAAAGTTTCAGCCATCTTTTAAATCGTGCTCTTCAAAAGGGCAATCCTCTGGAGGTGGAAAGACTGAATCTTCCAAGAAACCAAGACCTGACAATCCTTGGTGTTCTTCATGCCGTACCTATCATGCTGGGGAGTGTTCCACAACACCCAGAAGATGCGATAGGTGTTGGCAGAAGTGGCATTCTGTGAATGAGTGCCGGTATAAAGACGATGTTTGTTACCGGTGTCGCAAACCCGGTCACAAGATGGTGGAGTGCCCTGACCGATAAAGCTCTAGAGCAGGTGGGTCTTCTAGAGCAGGCAGGTCTTCTGGAGGGCAGAAGAGAGATAATGCACCTCGCGCGAAGGGGAGGGCATTTCAGATGACGGCTGATGAAGCAAAGGCAGAAGGGGATGTCGTCACTCGTACATTCCTTATCAATTATATTCATGCAAGTGTGCTATTTGACTCAGGAGCAACATATTCTTTTGAATCTGTAGCTTGTCGCAAAAGACTTCAATTACCTGTTGTGCCATTAGACGATCCTCTTAATGTAGAAGTTGCTGACGGCAAAGTAGTCTCGGTTACCAAGAAAGTCCCTATCGCCGTTATCTATATTGATGGGAGTAGTATCCCTATCTCATTCCTTATAATGCCTATTGCGGGCTTCGATGTCGTGATTGGAATGGATTAGCTTAGCAAGCGTGATGCTAAGATTCTCTATTCCAAGAAAATGATTAAGATACCTCTTGCTGATGGGTCTTATGCAGTAGCTCGAGGAGAACGACGGGAGTCAGATATTCCTATTATTTATGTCCTTATAGCTCAGAAGTCTGTTTCCAAAAGTTGTGATTCTTTCTTAGCATATGTTATTGATCCTACAATGGAAAAGCGACCAGTTCAAAATATCAGGGTAGTGTCTGAGTTCCCTGAAGTGTTTCCTAATGAATTACCGGGTTTACCTCCAGTAAGAGACGTTGAATATAAAATCGAGCTTATTCCTGGAACTACACCTGTAGCTAGATCTCCATATCGTCTCGCTCCTTCTGAAATCCGTGAGATGATGACTCAAATCTAGGAGTTACTTGAGAAAGGTTTCATTCTTCCAAGTTCCTCACCTTGGGGAGCTCCTGTGCTATTTGTTAGAAAGTAGGATGGAACCATGCGAATGTGTATAGATTTCAGGGAGTTGAATGAGTGAACTGTAAAGAATAAGTATCCCCTTCCGCGAATTGACGATCTCTTCGATCAGTTGCAGGGAGCTACGTACTTTTCTAAAATCGATCTCCGTTCACGGAATCATCAAGTACGAGTTCACGAAGAAGATATTCCGAAGACGGCCTTTCGAACTCGTTACGGACATTACGAATTCTTGGTTATGCCGTTCGGCATAAGAAATGCTCCTGCTATATTCATGGATCTAATGAATCGCGTTTGATGACCATTTCTTGATAGATCCGTGATTGTTTTCATTGATGATATTGTTGTCTACTCGTAGACTGAAGATGACCACGAGCTTCATCGTCGTCAGGTTCTCGAAACTCTCAAATGAGAACAGTTATACGCCAAGTTTTCCAAGTGTGAGTTCTGGCTTAGGGAAGTACATTTCCTTGGCCATGTCATTTGTCAAGAAGGCATCCAAGTAGATCCGGCTAAGGTGGAAGCGATGATGAATTGGGGGTTCCTTGGCTTGGCCGGCTACTATCGGCGATTTATTCGCAGTTTTTCTAAACTTGTGGGTCCGTTGACTAAGCTGACTTGTAAGGATGTTGCGTTTGTCGGGTCGGAAACTCAAGAAGAAGCATTCCAGACCTTAAAGCGATTATTGTGTGAAGCTCCGATCCTCATGCAGAGAGATAAAGTGATTGCTTATGCCCCTCGGCAACTGAAATCTCACGAAAGGAAATACCCAACTCATGATCTCGAACTTGCTGCTGTTATCTTCTCATTGAAGTTATGGAGTGTAACACCGGATCTGCAATTACCAGATTTTAGCAAAAATTTGTGCTTTTAACAAACGTGAACTTAATCACGATTAAATAGCATTAAATTAAGCAGCGGAAGTTATTTACAAACAAACTTTGTATCAAGTATTTTGTGTTACTCTAATATACTACTGACCATAATGTATATATTATATCACAAGTGTTCCACCAAAAATATCCAGCAGGAGGTAACCCAGCTCACCAGGCAATCTAATCTCAATCTACAAAAGAGTTAACATGGCACCGTTAGCTACACTTATCTAGTGAGCACAAACTTAACATAAGCATCATTAGAGCAAGTCATGCAGAACAGGAATAAGCATACAATGTTATCCTATCACATTGCAGTGTGTTGACGAGATCGGTATAAGTTGTTTCTTGCAGGATAGCTAGTCCCGCTCAACAACAATACACCGAGGAATCAAACACGACCCTCCGTGCTGGCGGGGGAGCATAAAGCAGTCCACCAAGCATCGTTTACGGAACCATAGGCTCCTTAGGAAATTCACCCATTTCCGACTGATTACCCCTCACGAGATAAGGCACGGCGGTTCTGTAGAACCTACGATCCAGAATGTTACCTCGAATCACCGTTAAGTCCCGAATCACCTGATCAAGGATCCTGGAACCCAACTACAGAGTTGACCTTATTCATGCTTGAAGATGTTCGCGAACTTTTCACATACACATACCGATCCAATTTGGATCATTCACTTAGCATGCATTTTCATTTACATCATTTAGCATGCATTTACATTCATTTCATCATTACGGGTCCAATCTGGAGCCCTAGCATACATATCATTTATTTTAACTAGGCGGCTCCAATTCTGGATTCCGCTGGCATACACTAAACTTACATAAGACAAGTATTTAGCATGACATTGTGCATTAAATAGCATGGCAATGCTTATTCATTTACTTTTAAGCATATGTGCACTTAAAACACTTTAGCAAATAAATCTTCCTCTAATGAGGCTTACGGAAGTCGGAACTCACCTAAGCGGCTTAAACAGATAGTTATTTCAATTCTGCTTTACTTAACACGTCAAGTTCACCTAGAACAGTATTACTTACATTAATTACCTTAACACATAAAGAATGGCTACTAAAATCATCATAGGAATTCACAAATTCGGATCTCACACAAATCCGACAAAACTATAGGATTGTGGAAATCCGACACTTAAGGAAATCCGACCACTTGCGGATTGAGGAAATCCGATACATCATCGGATTTCGACACTTAAACATTTTATGGATCTAACCACAATGGAATCTGACACTTTATCGGAATCCGATACTATGGAAATCCGACACTATCGGACTTCGACACTTGTACCTTTTTTTGACTTGTGGACTTTGACAAACTAATGGAATCCGATATTCAATCAGAATCTGATACTTTGGAAGAAATCCAACACTTTTTCGGATTCCGACACTTTCAAGGGAATCCAACACTATCGGATTTTGACCTTTGCGGATTTGGACAAACATGCGGATTCCGACACATTCAAGTCTCGAAATCGGACACATGCAAGACTGGAAATCCGCTAACTTCATCCTTAGCTTATTTCCAGAATTTCAATCATTGGTTTTACATTTTGACATTATGAAAACATCTATTTTCATTAGTATGACTTCATAAATGCATTAAACCCAAACAATAACACCAAACAATCAAAACCCACTTTCAAAGTAAGCTTTGAATGTTCTTGTGTGGCATTTTGCATGAATTTGAGTTTTAAGTATATTCTAAACATGAAATTGAGTTCAATCATGTTCAAATCTTCTAACAAGTAATTGTTTACCTTTGTTTAGATTCAAGAATATGCTATGGCCAACTTCTTCAAGAATCCGAGAGGTAGAGAGAAAACGAGAGAAAGAGAGAAATCCGAGACAAAGTTTGTATGTGTGAATTTGCTCTTGATATCAACTTTGACTTAGTCAAAGTAACCTCCAAACATATATACTTGACATCTAGAGGCACCACCTCCGGATTGTTTTCTTTTATTTCTTTTAATAATATCTATACTTATATATATTACACATAACACACACATAGCACACTTAATCACAATTATATACAATTAACTCTTCTTATTTAATATAATTAACTTACAACTTGGACCCTTTACACAATCACTAACTTAAATATACTTATACACGATTAACAACTAGGCCCAAATCGAGGATGTTACAAATCTACCCCCCTTAAGAAGATTCCGTACTCGGAATCTGCTCAGTGATAAACAGGTGAGGGTATCTTGTCTTCATCTTGTCCTCGACTTCCCATGTCAGGTTTGGACCTAAGTTGTGCTTCCACTTAACAACAACTAGCTTGATCATATTCTTTCGTAGTTCTTGACCTTCGTGTCAAGAATTTCAATAGGTTCTTCTACGGGTCGCTTAGAAGAGTCAACCTTTAGTTCTTGTAACAGAACAATCTGCTCCTCTTCAACGTTGCACTTACGTAAGTAGCATACGTTAAAGGTATCGTAGATTCCAAATAGCTCAGGCGGCAGCTCAAGAGTTACCGTCTGATCATTGACTTTATCCACGATCTTGAATGGGCCTGTGAAACGCGGACTTAGCTTCCCTTTGCGTCCAAAACGAATAACGCCCTTCCAAGGGGAATCTTTCAAGAATATTCGATCACCAGCATCAAATATAGCGGGACGGTGTTTAGGATCCGCATAATTCTTCTATCGGTCACGGGCTTCTTTAAGCTTTTCTAGAGCCACATTCACTTTATCAGAAGTTATCTGGGCAATCTCAGGTCCAGCAAACTGCTTCTCTCCGGGCTCCAACTAGCAAGTTGGAGTTCGACTACGTCTCCCACAGAGCATCTCATATGGTGGCATTCCAATGCTGGAATGATATGAATTGTTATAAGCAAATTCAATCAATGGGAGATGAGAATCCCACGAACCACCAAATTCGAGTACACACGCCCGAAGCATGTCTTCCTGGATCATTCGACTCAACGAAGCCGACTCGTTGGTTGCCAAGAAATGAGCACTTTTAGTTATCTGTCAACGATGACCCAAATCATATCATGCCCTCTTAACGTCTTTGGCAGCTTTGACACGAAATCCATCGTGATGTGATCCCATTTCCATTCCGGAATGTCAAGCTGTTGCAAATTGCCATAAGGCTTTTGATGCTCTGTCTTGACTTGGGCACAGATTTGACATTTCTCCACGAATGAAGAGATGTCCTTTTTCAGAGTGGGCCACCAATAAAAGCTTTTCAGGTCATAGTACATTTTGGTGATACCCGGATGGATAGACAACATAGACTTATGAGCTTCTTGCAAAATCAGCTCACGATTACCTCCAATTAGAGGTACCCAAATCCTGGATTGAAAAGCCTTCACTCCATGATTATCTTCACCCAGCTGGTCTTTAAAATTTTTCATCGTTTCAGCTTTCAGATTGTCTTCTTGCAAAGCTAACTGCTGGACATCTTTTAACTTTGTAATCAAATATGATATCACTGTGAGTTTCATGAACTTTGCCTCTGCTGCTGGCCCCTTACGGCTCAAAGCATCCGCTACAATGTTGGGTTTACCAGGTTGGTAACGGATTTCACAGTCGTCGTCTTTAATTAACTCTAACCAACGGCGCTACCGCATGTTGAGTTCTTTCTGAGTAAAGACGTACTGTAAACTTTTGTGATCAGTGCATATCACACTTTGTGCCATAAAGGTAATGCCTCCATAATTTAAGTGCGAAAACAACAACAGCAAGTTCGGGATCGTGAGTTGGGTAGTTTCTTTTGTGAGATTTCAGTTGCCGAGAGGCATAAGCAATCACTTATATCTTTGCATGAGGACACAACCCAAACCCGCATAAGAGGCATCACAATAGACGGTGAAGTCCTCCGAACCGTCAGGCAAGACGAGAATCGAAGCTTCACACAATAATCGCTTTAAGGTCTGGAACGCTTCTTCTTGAGCTTCCGACCAGACAAATGCAACATCCTTATGAGTCAGCTTAGTCAACGGACCCGCAAGTTTGGAGAAGTTGCGCATAAATCGCCGATAGTAGCCGGCCAAGCCAAGGAAACTTATTATTTCAGAAGGAGTTGGAGGAACCCCCCAATTCATCACCGCTTCCACCTTAGGATCTACTTTAACGCCTTCTTGACAATAACATAGCCAAGGAAATGTACCTCCCTAAGCCAGAACTCACATTTAGAAAACTTGGCGTATAACTGTTCTCGTTTGAGAGTTTCGAGAACCTGGCGAAGTTGAAGCTCGTGGTCAGCCTCAGTCTTCGAGTAGACAAGAATATCATCGATAAAAACTATCACGGATCTATCAAGAAATGGTAGGCAGACGCGATTCATTAGATCCATGAATATAGCAGGAGCATTGGTTAAGCCGAACGGCATAACCAAGAATTTGCAATGACTGTAACGAGTTCGAAAGGCAGTTTTCGGAATATCTTCTTCGTGAACTCGTACTTGATGATACCCTGAACGGAGATCAATCTTTGAGAAATACGTAACTCCCTGCAACTGATCGAAGAGATCGTCGATTTGCGGGAGAGGATACTTATTCTTTACAGTTCGCTTATTCAGCTCCCTGTAATCGATGCACATCTGCATAGTTCCATCCTTCTTTTTAATAAATAGCACAGGAGCTCCCCAAGGTGAGGAACTAGGACGAATTAAACCTTTTTCAAGTGTCATACAAACCTCATTTTATCGGTTTCTCTCCTTTCTGGAGATACGTAAACTCCCTTTCCATCCGCTCCATGTCATATTCGGTGCAGTACTTCTTTAGCACCTTCTCAGAAAATTGCTCCCAACAGAGAGCACTCAACACCTCTTTGCTAACAGAGGCCTTCATGGTGTCCCACCAAAAGATGGCGCAACCCTTCAACATTCGTACTACATATTTCACACAGTACTCCACTTCACACTCAGAAGATTCAAACCTTTGCTCCATTTCACGGAGACATTGGATTGTAACAGTGGGGTTATCACTCCCCTCGAAAGTCGGTGGCTTACACGACAAGAACTTTTTGTAATAGCAGGTCTTGCGTGGTTTGCCAAGAGTAGACTGTAACAAGAGCTCTTTAGCAATATGGAGCTCTTCTTCCAGACACTTTATGTATGCGAGTTGGTCTAGGTCAGGTCTTTCGCCACCAGCATTATGTTGAGAGCGTTGATCTTCAGCTTGGTGAGGCATGTGAGAAGCCTCATCCTCCATTTCTTTTAAGGCTTGCTCAGTATTTCCGCGTTCAGCAGACATTCTTAACTTAACTCCTCGATATGACACAAAAGAGTAATCAATATTTTATCATACTTGCTTATCATATCTGACAAGCTATATCATAACAGGTAATATTCATGCAACTCTCATACTCAACCCCCCATAAGGAACACTTTATTATGGTCGGGCCCGAGTTTGAGATTGAATACTTTCGCAAGTACCCAATTCCCTCAAACTTAGGCTCTGATACATACTTGTAACACCGGCTTTGCAATTACCAGATTTTAGCAAAAAATTGCGTTTTTAACAAACGTGAACTTAATCACGATTAAATAGCATTAAATGAAGTAGCGAAAGTTATTTACAAACAAACTTTGTATCAAGTATCTGGTGTTACTCTAACATACAACCGACCACAATGTATATATTACGTCACAAGTCTTCTACCAAAAATATCCAGCAGCAGGTAACCCAGCTCACGAGACAATCTAATCTCAATCTGCAAAAGAGTTAACATGGCACCGTTAGCTACACTTAACTAGTGAGCACAAACTTAACATAAGCATCATTAGAGCAAGTCATGCAGAACAAGAATAAGCATACAATAGTATCCTATCACATTGCGGTGTGCTGACGAGATCGGTATAAGTCGTTTCTTGCAGGATAGCTAGTCTTGCTCAACAACAATTCAACGGGGAATCAGACACAACCCTCCGTGTTGGTGGGGGAGCATAAAGCAGTCCACCGAGCATCGTTTACGGAACCATAAGCTCCTTAGGCAATTCAACCATTTCGATTGATTACCTCTCATGAGATAAGGCACGATGGTTCGGCAGAACGTACGATCTGGAATGTTAACTCGAATCACCGTTAAGTCCCGAATCACCTGATCAAGGATCGCTGGAACCCAACTATAGAGTTGACCTTATTCATGCTTGAAGATGTTCGCGAACTTTTCACATACACATACTGATCCAATCTGGATCATTCACGTAGCATGCATTTTCATTTACTTCATTTAGCATGCATTTACATTCATTTCATCATTACTGGTCCAATCTGGATCCCAAGCATACATATCATTCATTTTAACTAGGCGGCTACAATTCTGAATTCCGCTGGCATACACTTAACTTACATATGTCAAGTATTTAGCATGACATTGTGCATTAAATAGCATGGCAATGCTTATTCATTAACTTTTAAGCATACGTGAACCTAAAACACTTTAGCATATATATATTCCTCTAATGAGGCTTACGGAAGTCGGTACTCACCTGAGGGACTTAAACAGACAGTTATTTCAATTCTGCTTTACTTAACACGTCAAGTTCACCTAGAACAACATTACTTACATTAATTATCTTAACAC
Source organism: Dittrichia graveolens (assembly GCA_038502395.1). Taxonomy (NCBI): domain Eukaryota; kingdom Viridiplantae; phylum Streptophyta; class Magnoliopsida; order Asterales; family Asteraceae; genus Dittrichia; species Dittrichia graveolens. The sequence continues at coordinate 26,201,076 of JARJIL010000007.1, forward strand.
ATAAAGAATGGCTACTACAATCATCATAGGAATTCCGAAATTCGGATCTCACACAAATCCGACAAAACTGTCGGATTGTGGAAATCCGATACTTAAGGAAATCCGAGTACTTGGGGATTGAGGAAATCCGACATATGAGGGAATCCGATACGTCATCGGATTTCGACACTTAAAACATTTTATGGATCTAACCACAATGGAATCCGACACTTTATCGAAATCCGATACTATGGAAATCCAACACTATCGGATTTCGATACTTGTACCTTTTTTTGACTTGTGGACTTTGACAAACTAATGGAATCCGACTTTCAATCGGAATCCGATACTTTGGAAGAAATCCGACACTTTGTCGGATTCCGACACTATCGGATTTTTACCTTTGCGGATTTGGACAAACATGCGGATTACGACACATTCAAGTCTCGGAATCCGACACACGCAAGACTGGAAATCTGCCAACTTCACCCTTAGCTTATTTGCAGAATTTCATTAATTGGTTTTACATTTTAACATTCTGAAAACATTTATTTTCATTAGTATGATTTCATAAATGCATCAAACCCAAACAATAACACCAAACAATCAAAACCCACTTGCAAAGTAAGCTTTGAATGTTCTTGTGTGGCGTTTTGAATGAATTTGAGTTTTAAGTATATTCCAAACATAAAATTGATTTCAATCATGTTCAAATATGCTAACAAGTAATTGTTTACCTTTGTTTAGATTCAAGAATATCCTATGGCCAACTTCTTCAAGAATCCGAAAGGCAGAGAGAAAACGAGAGAAAGAGAGAAATCCGAGAGAATGTTTGTGTGTGTGAATTTGCTTTTGATATCAACTTTGACTTAGTCAAAGTAACCTCCAAACATATATACTTGACATCTAGAGGCACCGCCTCTAGATTGTTTTCTTTTCTTTCTTTTAATAATATCTATACTTATATATATATATATATTATACATAACACACACATGGCACACTTAATCACAATTATATAAAATTAACTCTTCTTATTTAATATAATTAACTTACGACTTGGACCCTTTACACAATCACTAACTTAAATATACTTATACTCGATTAGCAGCTAGACACAAATCGAGGATGTTACAAATCTACCCCCTTAAGAAGATTCCGTCCTCGGAATCTACTCAGTGATAAACAGGTGAGGGTATCTTGTCTTCATCTCGTCCTCGACTTCCCATGTTAGGTTTGGACCTAAGCTATGCTTCCACTTAACTACAACCAGCTTGATCATATTCTTTCTTAGTTTCTTGGCCTTCGTGTCAAGAATTTCAACAGGTTCTTCTACGAGTCTCTTAGAAGAGTCAACCTTCAGTTCTTGTAACGGAACAATCTACTCCTCTTAAACGTTGCACTTACGTAAGTAGCATACGTTAAAGGTATTGTGGATTCCAGATAGTTCAGGCGGCTGCTCAAGAGTTACCATCAGATCATTGACTTTATGCACGATCTTGAATGGGCCTATAAAATGCGGACTTAGCTTCCCTTTGCATCCAAAACGAATAACGCCCTTCCAAGGGGAAACTTTCAAGAATACTCGATCACCAACATCAAATATAGCGGGACGGCGTTTAGGATCCGCATAATTCTTCTGTCGGTCTCGGGTTGCCAAGAAATGAGCACTTTTAGTTAATCGGTCAATGATGACCCAAATCATATCATGCCCTCTGAACGTCTTTGGTAGGTTTGTCATGAAATCTATCGTGATGTGATCCCATTTCTATTCCGGAATGTCAAGCTGTTGCAAATTGCCATAAGGCCTTTGATGCTATGTCTTGACTTGGGCACAGATTTGACATTTCTCCATGAATGAAGTGATGTCCTTTTTCAGAGTGGGCCACCAATACAACCTTTTCAGGTCATAGTACATTTTGGTGATTCCCTGATGGATAGATAACTTAGACTTATGAGCTTCTTGCAAAATCAGCTCACGATTACCTCTAATGAGAGGTACCCAAATCCTAAATTGAAAAGTCTGCAATCCATGATTATCTTCACCCCACTGGTCTTTCAACTTTTTCATCGTTTGAGCTTTCAGATTGTCTTCTTGCAAAGCTAACTGCTGGGCGTCTTTTAACTTTGCAATCAAATCTGATATCACTGTGAGCTTCATGAACTTTGCCTTTGTTGCTGGCCCCTTACGGCTCAAAGCATCCTCTACAATGTTGGCTTTACCCAGGTGGTATAACGAACAAGGTTTGAAAATTTCTGTTTATATTTATTAACTAATAAGTATTATAGGTTTGATATTGTTTCTTTGTGCTTTGATAATGTTTCTTTGTCCAGGGTTTATTTTGCAATTTCAGAAAAGTTATATGTATATAAGTGGTAACATTTGACTTTAACTCTTCTTGAAAACACAGCTGCACATTTCTTTTCTTTCTAAGTTGCACCAAAACACAGAGGTTTCATAGCTGAATCTGATCTTGTAGTGATCACATAGCTGAGGTATGCAATTGTTGTTGTTTAATTGGTATTTTTAGTTAAGGGGGGGGGGGAGATTCATGGTGAATCAATGATCCTAAGATGTGATAATTGAATGTTATAATGTTATTTAGCTGTTCTAGTAGTTTTGGAACATGTTACAAGTGCTGGAAAACACTTGTTTAGAGTTTTGTTGAATTTGCTTTGGTAAAACCAGCAAGAAGTCGCTGGGAACTGCTGCTGTAATTCTTAAGGCACGGGCGTACCTAGGGAGGTACGGGCGTGCCCAGAAGCTCGTGAAACCCTAGTTCATGTGGTCCAGGCGTACCTATAGAAGGTATGGGTGTGTCTGAGGTACGCCCATGATGGCAGAAGTCATGACCGGACTGTGGGTGAAGCACGGTTGTGCCTGCAAGCAGGTACGGGCGTGCCTGCGCTCTGGTCAGTTTCTAGTTTTTCCTGTACTGCTGTAAGATTGATGTAATGTTTGATTACTATTTGTAGGTAATAAGAGTTGGTAGTTTCCTATTTTAATATCACTCTGACACATGTATAATACCACTAAGGTGAGTATACTATCTTTAATATGTTTAGAAAATATATGTGCACAAGATAAATGATTCCTTTGGAAGATGCTAGTGCAGAAGCATAGTTATACTGTGAGTATTACTGTGCAGAAAGAAAGTGATAGGGTGCGCAAATAGTTGTGTACCAAGTGAAGCATGCTGAATTACGTGTGTGGTATTTCAGTATCTAGATAAGTGGAGAGGGGGTATACTGAATACTTTATACCCACAGTTATCAACAATTATTATCACATCCAGCTGTTCAATCAATCCAATCTCAATCCACAATCATACATTACATCAATAATATTTACTGCAATCTTTACCATCCGCGATTAACGTCCACTCACCTCAGTTTCAGCTTAAACTCAGATATCTAATTTTACTGAGCTTTTGGATTGCCTGAAAACACAGTAGTAACCACATCAGTCTCAACCTCATAAATATATCTATCCATATATTTATAAATCATTTATCAAACAATAACAAACAATAAACAAATACAAGTTTCAAACACAAAGTTTCGGAATTCTAAAACTCTCGGATTTCTCAAAATCCGATACCCATGACTCGGATTTTACCCATGTCGGATTTGGGAATCCGATGGATTCCATACTGTCGGATTTTCCTTAATTGAATTCCAAGTATCCAGATTTCACTAGTATCGGATTCTAAGTGGTAATTTCCCAAGTTTATCGGATTTAGGTATAGGATTTTGAATGTCGTATTGTATCATTCGGATTTCAAGTCTACCAGATTTGGGTCTCGGTTTACAAGTATCGGTTTCTCATGTGTAGGATTCTAGTGTCGGTTTTATGAGTGTCGGATTTCAACACTCCCTATTTTCCAAATATCGGTTTTGCCCCCTATCGGGATTCACCTTCTTCCTCAATCAAATCCGCCAGTTCATAACTCCTTTAATCCACCATTTTCAAAACATCATAACTCAAATCTAGATTTCATAAATTCATCACATCATCTCAGATTCATAATAAAACACTTTTAAACACATACTCATGCATCAATACACCATATTAACATATACATCATATAAACACAAAAACTAATCCAAAACTCATGTTTTCAAATCCAATCATACTGTTCCTTACGAATTTCATGTTTAATCATTCAAATTTTATATCAAATTAACATGTGATCTTAACAAAGTATATTTCTAACCTTGAATCTTGAATACACACACTAAATCTGAAAATCCGATTGTTTCCTTGTTCTTCTGTTTCTTCTTTGGCAGAGAGATTTCACAAGTTCACACACATACACACTTTTCTAAATTGAGATAATGATGGTTACCCACTAACCCCCCCCCCACGTATACACATAAAACAGGAGGTGGCATAACCTTCTTAACACACATCTACGTAGACAATTTAGATATATACATGCATACAGTCCAACATACATACACATACAACACATACATGCATATTTAATTAACCATATATTAGAATTAACGCAATTAACCTTTTTAATCATAATAAAACAATTAAGCATGTACCACAAACCTTGCTAATCTCCTAGCCCAGGTTTGAGGGTGTTACAAATCTCTCCCCCTTAAGAGGATTCCATCCTCGGAATCCCTTCCTGTTCAAACAAACGGGGATATCTTTCCTTCATCTCTTCCTCAGTCTCCCATCTTAAATCAGAACCTAGACTGTGCTTCCACTTGACCAACACCATCGGTATCTGCTTCTTTGGGAGCTTGGTCACCTTTCGATCCAACAGTTTTACAGGTTCTTCTATCAATCTTTTCTTAGAATCAACTTTCAGTTCTTGTACTGGGAGAATCTGGCTTTCATCATCAACTTTGCATTTTCTCAAATAATAGACGTTGAATGTATCCTGGATTCCTTCAAGTTCTGCCGGAAGATCCAATGTAACCGTCTCATCATTCACAATTTGACGTATGCGGAAGGGACCAATGTAACGGGGAGCTAACTTCCCACGTTTACCGAATCGAATCACACCCTTCCATGGACAAACCTTCAAGTATACTAATTCTCCCACCTCAAACTTTACTGGGCGACGACGTGGATCTGCGTACATTTTCTGTCTATCTCTGGCAGCTTTTAACTTGTCTCTGGCAATAGCAACCTTATCAGCTGTTATCTGAACTATCTCGGGCCCTGCAAATTGTTTCTCACCCGCCTATAACCAACACGTCGGAGTACGGCAACGACGGCCGTATAACATCTCGTACGGAGGCATCCCAATACTGGAGTGATAAGAATTATTGTACGCAAACTCTATCAATGGCAGGTGAGAATCCCAAGATCCACCAAACTCAATTACACAAGCTCACAACATATCTTCAAGTGTTTGTATGGTACGCTTAGTCTGACCGTCAGTCTAGGGATGATATGCAGTACTCAGGTTAATCCTCGTCCCCAACTCACTTTGTAAACTCCTCTAGAAATTAGAAACGAATCTAAAGTCTCTTCCAGACACTATTGACAATGGCATGCCATGCCTCGCTATAATCTCGTTAACATAAAGTTGAGCCAACTTACTCAGAGAAGCCGTTTCACATGTAGCAAGAAAGTGAGCGCTCTTGGTTAGCCGATCCACAATCACCCAAATCATGTCATTATTCTTTTGAGTTCGCAGAAGTTTAGTCAGAAATCTATCGTTATTGTAACAACCGGAATTTTATTTATTATTTAACGAGAGAAGTGTACAAAGTGTTATACGAGTTATAAATGGATACATATGATAGTATGTAGTTATAAATTAGAGGGGCTAAAACCATCAAATTATAAGTTGAATAAGTGCAGGGACTTGTTGTGTCAATAGTTGAAACTTATATATATATAAGTCACCAACTTTGACATTAGAAGTCAAAGTTAGGCATTTTATTCTCTACAAGTCACGAGCATAAGATCAGAAGCATAGCAACTCTCTTTTCCTTTGAAGTAAACAGTAGAATTAGTAGCTTTTCAAGATCCTAGCAAGTATCCAAGTTTGAGGTAAGATTTTAAACCTTTCTTCTTAAGGTTTTATGAGTTTAAACACATGATTCCATGGTGGAATCATGATAGGGATGTTTGATATTGTTTAGATTATGTTTATCAGTTGTATGAGGTGTTGGAAAACACCTCTAGTCGGTTTTATGATGATATTAGCGGATTTATGGAGAAATCCGACAGTTCTTACTAAGAACGGTTTGCTGGCTCTGTAGTGTACACTGCCCGTGTAGAGGTACACGGCCGTGTAGTGTTAAAGGCGGTCACAGAGCCATGTTGTAACACCGGAAATTTACAAGCCATTTTTTTAAAACGCACTGCGGAAGCTAATTAAAACAACTTGATTAGATATAATCAGTAATTACAAATATACATTCATTTGTTTCAAAAGACAACCACATCTACAATTGTTTGGTGTTACAAAATACTGGCTCGTCTCTTTTTCAAAATAAGTATGAGAGTGTGGTCAACTCTTCCTTCTTCATCTACAAACACCAACCTGCAAAACATCAACTGAGGGGAATTAGCACAAAGCTAAGTGAGTAGAGGGTAAAGCAACAAACGCAAACATTCACAATCAATCATTAATCATGTAATCACATATTTAGAGAAGACCGGCGGTTCGGCGCAGAACCTACCACCAATGCCGGCCAAAGCATAGGTTTACCGATAGCTTTCCACTAGATTGGCACAGTAACTCCCCTCTGAGCAACAAATGCAACAGAAAGGCTACTACTGTTCAACCAACCAGTTAGACAAGCCCAGCCCAAGTCCACATATAGCTGACCTCTCAACGCAACTCAAAATCATCCTAAGAGTGCGTATCGACCAAATATTCATGCAGCAGTTATCAACATTTCATAAACACAATCAACAGTTCAATCAATCCAATCTCAAACCACAATCATGCTTCACATCAATAAAATTAACTGCAATTTTTACCATCCGTGTTCAACGTCCACTCACCTCAATTTCAGCACGAACTTAGAAGTCTAATATCACTAAGTCTTAGGATTGCCTGAAAACACAACAATAATCAAATCAGTCCCAATCTCATAAATATATCTTATCCATATATTTATAAATCATTCATAACACCAACATCAAACAATAATCAAATATAAGTTCAAAACACAAGTATCGGATTTCCTAAAACTATCGGATTCCAAGAATCCGCAACTCATGTCTCCGATTGTACCACAATCGGATTTCCCTTGACTCGGATTTTGGGGTCCGGATTTGAGACTATCGGATTCTCATCATTCGGATTTAGAATAAATCGGATTCAAGTAGTCGGTTTTCAAATAACTGGATTTAACAAGTGTAGGATTTGGGTCTCGGTTTTTCACATTCGGATTTTAGGTATAGAATTCTCATGTCCCGGATTTGCTTCCATTAGATTTGAGGTTCTGGATTACATACATAATAATCGGATTTAAGGTTTGGTTTCTCAAATATAGGATTTTACATCAATCGGATTTTACCTTCTTCGTTACCAAAACCGACAGTTTTATATAATTATCCAATCCACCATTTTTATAACTCATAACTCAAATCCAGGTTTTTCATAACTTCATCATACCATACCAAACTCATGTTTAAACACTTCTAAACATATTTTTATGCATCATATCACCACTAAAACACAAAATCATATGAACACGTAAAACCCATAAAACCGATTCTTATGATCTTCATAAATTCATGTCATTTCAATTAAAATCATAACAAGTAATAATTTAGTCATATATAAACCCAAATCTAACCTTAGCTTGAATTTAAATACAAAAAACTAGAAATCCGATGGATCCTTCTTTTGTTCTTCGGTTTCTTCTTTGGCAGAGGATAGAACACAACACACACTAACACCTTACCAAATTTGAGAATAATCAATAAAGTTTACACCATCTACACGTTAACATGCAAATAGTCATGAGGTGGCACTTAGTTAAGCAATTAACCTATTATACATACACGTGCACACAAACACACAAAACTACACACATACGGTTACATACATATATATAACACATGCAACTTAACTCACTTATAATTAATTTAATCTTATTACTTAAACATTTAATCATAACTAAAACAATTAGACAAATACCACAAACCTACTAATCTTCTAGCCCAGGTTTGAGGATGTTACACATGTAGGGTTACATGGTCGTGTAGCATGAGTGGTACACGGCCCGTGTAGAGCTTCACGGCCCGTGTAGGGTGACTAGACCATACTAGCCATGTTGCCAGCTTAGGTCGTGTAGCATATAAGGGACACGGCCCGTGTAGGGATACACGGCCCGTGTAGGCCCTATTTCAAATCAGAATGTTCTTATGTGATATTTATGTATTGTTTATATAGGAGGTGATTGGCATATTATCTTTATCATTGACATCTGTGGATCATTGCATAATATTATAATCAGGTGGTGAGTCTTCTAGACTATTACTTCATATCTGCTACACGTATGCTATTATATCAGATTACGGACATGTAATGTTATTCATATGTGTGTATAAGCTTGCTGCTTTGTGAAGTAAGTCTCAGAGGTGGGGTGCTTACTGCTATGTTCAGTAAGGCTCAATTGTGGTACAGTACTGTGACCTATGTTGTTTCCCTGGGTCAGAACCAGAGGCTAGCATTGATTGCCAGACATGCGTGTATTATCTTCATATGATTTTATACGTGTCTTTATATGATGTTTAGTCTGGTTTACTCACTAAGCTCTCATAGCTAATCAGATACTATTTTTAAAATGTTTTGCAGGTTTTAGCAAAGGCAAGGGCAAAGCTTCGGTTTGACTAATTTTGATAAACTCTTTGAAACACTTAACGCCTGATTTGTAAATATCAAGTTTTTGGTACTAAACTTGTAAGAGTATTTATGTGCGTATCTTTCGATACATCAGGATTTGAAACAAATTATGCTTTTGCTTTTATGTAAAACTTTCAGATGCGAGCACTTATATGTGTTTGATCTTAATATTTAAAAATTTTGGAATCTGGGGCGTTACAACATGGTATCAGACCCACGGTTTGAGGGATCTGGATGTGTACAAGACACATTTTGGACTTAAACCATGGTTCTCCGGATTTTAAAAATTGTCAAACTGGAGTCTTGCAGCTTGGTGAGTATACTATAAATTATACTGATTATGTATTATGTGAGCATTGTATGCGAGTACAGTATATGTTTAAGACATACATGTTATATATGTATACAACTGTTAAGAGTTGGTTTTATGTGAGCATGCACGATAAATTAAATTGTATATGAATATATGAGAACATGATGTATAAACTTTGGCCTAAGCCTGTGAATCGGGACTTTTTGTGATAAAGTTTAGATCATACATGTGTAGTGTGCTTAGAGTAATATAAGGGCCCATATTATTACAAACACATGATACATGTTGGAACTTAATGGAATAATGAGGAATCTTGTGAATCGGGTGAGGGGTACTTGTAAAGGTAGTACACCTGTGAATATATATAGAATGCCTTAGTATGTATAAAAATACTTTGGATTTGATAGTAGGTGTACTGATATATTGGATGTACTAATAATTGTTTGTTATAGAGGATAGTGTGGTAAAGCTACCTATAGCCTTAATGCTTTATCTATACTACCAGGATGATATATACAGGAGCTTCAAGAGTAGTGTATAACCCTAAAGGTGAATATAGTCACAGACACGCAGGGATAAACATTAGTATTGCAAGTGAGTGTATTCTTATAAGAATATAGCATGATAGGGTGTTTGTGCCCCAGATATAAATTGTTAAAAGATCAGAACCTACATTTGGAGAATCCAGTGCAGAAAATTTAGTAAAGTGATGAGGCAAAGTTTATGCCATATATTATTGTACGGGTTGTCGAACAGATAAAAGAACAAAGAAGTGATCAAATAAGAGTCAGTATCAAGATTAGCTATACAAGGTGAAAGGGTTCATTTTTTACCCCAAGTTATTATTCGTGAAGTATCAAAAGGTTGTACGTTCAAGGATTTTCTGCGTGTCAACCAACGATGTATTGAAGGTTAGCAAATTGACTGTTAGTCATAAGTAAATTTCAGAGATCGTGAGTGCATTTCACATATGTACGTATGCACTTGGAAATAAAGTGAAATATGTAATAGATTTGATGAGAATTGCAGACAAATTGAGAGCATGACGTGAAAAGAGTTTAAAGACATTACAATTGGGCAGTTGGTGCCACAGTCAGAGATAGGCAGAATTATGGTTTAATTCCATAGGTGGAATAGATGTTAGATACAATTCAAGAAGTCGATGTAAAGTTTCAGAAAATATACATTTTGCTCAGATTATGTTGTCAATGAAAAGATAAAAGTGTACAGATACATGATAGTGTTCCAGCCTAGCATATGAGAATTTATAAACACTTATAAACCCCAAGATGTGAAATCCTTGATGGATACAGTCGGGATTAGAGAGACAGAAAAGAAAGGGAACCGATAGAGGAAGTTGTACCGGTGTTTGAGAAAACAAGAATGGAGGTTCGAAAGAAGAAAATGATGCAAAAGATCTACCCTATCTGCTTAGCATATAAGAAATGTCGACTGGGGGAAAGCAGGTTTGATTCAATGACATGTTTTAAATATAGAAACCGGGTCATAGGAGTAAGTATGGTGGGAATTCAAGAAAGTGAAAGAGAAGAATATGTCAATAACCAAAAGTGAGAGTTTTCCATACAACAACCGAAGAAGCTAGAACAGAATCAAGTATTGCTACAAAAGATCAAATGTGTATAAGTATAAGGTGACATAAATGAATACTATTAAATTCCTTAGTGAATTTGTATCTATGAATATGAGTGAGTTCCAAATAGTAATTGGAATGGAGTGGTTATATTGTAACCAGGTAATGATATTATGTGAACAGAAGTGATACGAGTTCATACCCCAAGTGGGGAAGAACTAATTATATGTGCTAAAATCAAAACAGGTAGATTATATGGGTGTTCAGTTTCAAAAGTTGGGGAGTATCTTCACTATGGATACATTATTTTCTCAACTTATTTTATAAATATTAAATTAAAGAAGAACAGATGATCTAGAAAGATATGAAAGTAATATGTGAGTATCTTGATATGTAATTCCAGGAATTACCAAGGTTACTGCCAGACAGACAGATTATGTTTAGAATTTATGTGGTGCTGAAGACTTCACTGATTTTGAGGGCTTCGTACAAATTTGTTCCTTCAGAAATACATGAACTATTGAAACAGCTCTAGAAATTGCTAAATGTGGGGGTTTATAAGACCCAATAGCCTTTCATGAGGTGTACTTATATTATGTGTATTAATTATTATGAGCTCAATAAAGTGATCAAGAATATATGTCCGTTATTCAGAATATGTGAATTACTTGGTCAGTTATAATGGGGTAAAGTGGTTGTCAAAGCTGACTCATGGTCGGATTTTCTTCAACCTAAGATCAGAAGGGATGACATTCCTTAAACTGTGTTCAGAAAATGTTTAGGTATTTTGAAGTGGTTATGATGCTTTCTGGCCTTGCTAACGCACCAGCAGTGATTATGTATTAAATGAATAGGGTGTATAGGCTAATGTTAAGTAAGTCAGTAATTATGTTCATCAACGATATACATATTTATTTCAGGGGTTTAGCAGATCATGAGAATCATGTTTGAAAAGTCTTAGTGACATAGAGCAGAGAATAGTTATATGTGAAATTTTCAATGTGAATTTCAAGATATAAGGAATGAAATTCTTTAGACAATTTATTAGTAGGAATGGGATCGAGATGAATTCTGAGAAATATAGAAGGTGATGAATTGGGAGTCGCCAAAGAACCCGACAGTAATCAACAGTTCTATGGGATTAATTGTAGAAATTATGTGATGCAACAGTTTGCACTACCTGAATTGATTGAAGAGATGATAGCATTGTGTGATGCCGGTACAATGGTTTGGATGAATGCAGAGGGGTAGAATTAGTGTTTGCACTTCTAGACAGTTAAAGTCGCACAGAGAATAGTTACCTGACTCATGACAGAGAGCTAGCTGCAATGGTTTTGTTATTGTAAATATGGAGACATTGTTATTACAGTGAAACGTTTACACTAATAATAAAAGTTTGAAATACTATATTAATCAGAAAAGGCTAATGTTATAGCCGATAGTCCGAATAAAAAAGCAGAAATCATACTTAGATAAGATTAGTCATTTAAATGATAGTTACAATGCTTATATTCAGATGTAATGGGAAAAGATCAGTCAAAAGTGATCAAAAATGAAAAGTATATTAATGAATGGATAAACATGACAAGTAATTAATCCGATTAGAGACAGTCGTGATAAACTGATTTGATATGACCGTATATGAGTATCAGGTTATAGAGGTGCATGTCACACACAACTAAATGAGGCTCACAAGTTTAGGTATTCTATCCAGTCAAAAGCTACCAACTGTATAAAGATCCGAGGGTAGATTATTGGTGACCGGATATGAAACAAAATATAGTTAGAAAAGTGGAGAAATATTTATAAATGTGTACGAATGAAAGCTAAGTGTCAGAAGTCATATCTGGAAATATTATTATGAACCTGAATACCAAATTACCCAAAAACGCTATGAGGTTATAATGTGATATGGGTGATTGTAGGCAGGTTAAATAAAAGTGTGTATGTGGGTTCCATTAGAGAAACTCATTCTTCAGAACATTTAAGAGATGTATATGTGAAAAAGATTTTGTCATGTCATATCATATCAGTGTTTATTGATTCCGACAATGATACCAGATTCTCTTCTAGAATTCGGAACAGATTTCATATAAAGTTAAGAATTAAGCTTCATCTCAGTATAGTCAGAATGAAAGAAATATACAAATGATGGAAAGCATATTTTATGATTGTGTTATTAATTCAGAAGAAAACTGGGGTACATATTTGCTTGACAGATTTTCTTATTACAACAGATACCAGTCTAGCACTGGGATGCCAACGTATGAAATTTGTATGATATTTCCTCCAAACTTTAGTGTATTGGGTGACGTGGGTCAGAAAGTGTGGGGTAGTACAGAAATGATACAATGAAAGACAGAACAGATTTAGAAAGTATGTAATAGATTGTTTGACGCCCAGAATAGACAGGAGGGTTATACAGATAAACTGAGATTACCACATCAGTTTTAGTGGGGGAGTATGTATATGTGGGTAAAGGTTGTTTATAGATCAGAGTTATCAGAAAAAAATTATCATATATTCATAACACCTTTCGTGTATTTTATCTCAGAAAGTGTTTATCAGATGGGTCTGCAATCGTGTTGTTGGAAACTTTTAGTAATGATGATAAACTACACTATGAGGAACAATTTATAGCGGTTTCGAAAAGATGAGACTTTACTCAATAGTCAGATTAGACTTGTCAAGAATCAGTAAAAGCATATAAAAGGTTCAGATTACATATAGAAGCTTGAACAAATTATGATGAGTAATTATCCAGAACATTTCGGTAGTTGATTTTGGGGACGAAATCATTTCAAGTGGGGAAGAGTTGTAACATCCGGAATTTTATTTATTATTTAACGAGAGAAGTGTACAAAGTGTTATACGAGCTATAAAAGGATACATGTGATAGTTTGTGGTTATAAACTAGAGGGGTTAAAACCGTCAAATTATAAGTTGAATAAGTGCTGGGACTTGTTGTGTCAATATTTGAAATTTATATATGTATATATATATATATATATATATATATATAAGTCACCAACTTTGACATTAGAAGTCAAAGTTGGCATTTTATTCTCTGCAAGTCACGAGCATAAGATCAGACGCATAGCAACTCTCTTTTCATTTGAAGTAAACAATAGAATTAGTAGCTTTTCAAGAACCTAGCAAGTATCCAAGTTTGAGATAAGATTTTAAAGCTTTGTTCCTAAGGTTTTATGAGTTTAAACACATGATTCCATGGTTGAATCATGTTAGGGATGTTTGATATTGTTTAGATTATGTTTATCAGTTGTATGAGGTGTAGGAAAACACCTCTAGTTGGTTTTATGATGATATTAGTGGATTTTTGGTGAAATCTGATAGTTCTTGCTAAGAACAGTTTGCTAGGTCTGTAGTGTACACGGCCCGTGTAGAGGTACACGGCCGTGTAGTGTTAAAGGCGGTCACAGGGCCATGTAGGGTTACATGGTCGTGTAGCATGGGTGGTACACGGCCTGTGTAGAGCTACACGGCCCGTGTAGGGTGACTAGAGCACACTGGCCATGTTGCTAGCTTAGGTCGTGTAGCGTATAAGGGACACGGCCCGTGTAGGCCCTATTTCATATCAGGATATCCTTATTTGATACTTATGTATTGTTTATATAGGAGGTGATTGGCATATTACGTGTATCATTGACATCTATGGATCATTGCATAATATTATCATTAGAAGGTGAGTCTTCTAGACTATTACATCATATTTGCAGCATGTATGCATTATGCAGTAAGTCTCAGAGGTGGGGTGCCTACTGCTATGTTCAGTAAGGCTCAATTGTGGTACAGTACTGTGACCTATGTTGCTTCCCTGGGTCTAGAACCAGAGGCTAGCATTGATTGCCAAACATGCGTGTATTATCTTCATTTGATTTTGTACGTGTGTTTATATGAGGTTTAGTCTGGTTTACTCACTAAGCTCTCGTAGCTTATCATATACTATTTTTAAAATGTGTTGTAGGTTTTAGCAAAGGCAAGGGCAAAGCTTCGGTTGTAAATATCAAGTTTTTAGTACTAAACTTGTGACACTATTTATGTGCGTATCTTTTGATACATTAGGATTTGAAACAAATTATGCTTCCGCTTTTATGTCAAACTCTCAGATGCGAACACTTATATGTGTTTGATCTTAATATTTTAAAATTTTGGAATTTGGGGCATTACAGTTATGTGTTCCCACTTCCACTCAGGTATCTCCAATTGCTTCAAAGATCCGTAAGGCTTATGATGTTCTGCTTTCACTTGCGCCCACATATGGCATGATTCCACAAACTCTGCCACATCTATTTTCATAGTAGGCCACCAGTAAAGCACTTTCAGGTCATTTTACATTTTAGTGCTTCCTGGGTGTACTAACAATCTGGACTTGTGTGCTTCTGTCAAAATCAGCTTCCACAAATCTCCAATCATAGGCACCCACACACGAGTCTTATATGTTTTCAATCCATGAGAATCATTAACATGTTCGTCTTTACGTTTCTTCATTAGTTCATTCTTTAAGTTTTCCTCTTTCTAAGCTTCCAACTGTGCAGACTTGAGTCTAACCACTAGATCTGATACAATCTCTATTCGCATAAACTGGATAGAACTTCCCGCTCCCTTGTGGCTTAAGGCATCTGCTACCACGTTTGCTTTCCCTGGGTGATATCTGATTTTCGCAATCATACTCTTTAATTAATTCCACCCATCGTCTCTGTCTCATGTTCAACTCTTTCTGTGTAAATACGTAATGTAGGCTCTTATGATCTGTACAAATCACACACTTGGTTCCATACAAGTAATGTCTCCATAGCTTTAGGGCAAAAACAACGGCTGCCAGCTCTAAATCATGTGTCGGGTAATTCTTCTCATGGGGTTTCAACTGTCTTGAGGCATACACAATCACCCAATCCCTCTGCATAAGTACACAACCCAATCCAGCAAATGACGCATCGCAATAAACAATAAAATCCTCTGTTCCACTTGGCAATGCAAGAATAGGAGCTTGACACAATAACTGTTTTAACATTTGGAAGGCTTTATCCTGTTCACTGCCCCACGCAAACTTCACGTCTTTACGAGTCAACTTAGTCAATGGACGCGCAATCTTGGAAAAATCTTTTATAAAGCTGCGGTAGTATCCAGCTAACCCAGAATACTCTTGATGTCGGATGGTGTCTTTGGAGCGTTCCAATTCATAACTGCCTCAACCTTTGAGGGATCCACTTTCACTCCTTCATGGAAAATAACATGCCCCAAGAACTGTACCTCTCTCAACCAGAATTCGCATTTTGAGAACTTAGCAAACAGATGCCCTTTCTTTAGTGTCTCCAAAATCTGTCTCAAATGTTGCTCGTGCTCTACCTGAGTCTTTGAATATACCAGAATGTCATCGATAAAAACTATTACAAAATTATCCAAGAATGGTCGATAAACTCTGTTCATTAAATCCATGAAAATTGTAGGTGCATTGGTTAAGCCGAATGGCATAACCAAAAACTCGTAGTGCCCGTAGCGCGTACGAAATGCCGTCTTTGACACGTCTTCCTCTGAAACCCGCACCTGGTGATATCCTGATCTCAAATTTATCTTAGAAAAGAACGAAGCTCCCTGTAATTGATCAAACAAACCGTCTATTCTTGGCAACGGATACTTGTTCTTTATCGTTCTCTTGTTCAGTTCACGATAGTCGATACACATTCGCAACGTACCGTCTTTCTTCTTCACAAACAACACTGGCGCACCCCACGGAGATGAACTCGGATGAATAAAGCCCTTGTCTAACAGATCCTGTATCTGAGTCATCATTTCCCGAATCTTTGAAGGTACCAACCTGTATGGTGCCTTTAGCACTGGTCGGGAACTAGGAATCAGATCTATCTTGAACTCTACCTCACGAACTGGAGGTAGCCCTGGTAATTCCTCTGGAAACACCTCCGGGTATTCCGTTATTACCCGGATGTCGTTCACTGTCTACTTCTCTTTCTTTCCATCAATAACATAGGCCAGATACGATTCAAAACCTTTATCCAACGCCTTTCTAGCCTTCAAACACGAGATAACAGGGATTACAGACCCAGCCTTCTCACCCCTTGCTACTACCTGTGTGCCATCACCTAATGGAAAGGAGATCAACTTCTTGTGGCACTTAATACTGGCTTGATTCAGACTCAGCCAATCTATCCCGAGCACCACATCGAACCCAGATAACGGCATTACAAGGAAATAAACAGGGAAACAAATACCATCTATATCTGTCTTGGCTCCAGCCACTACAGTCGTGACTGGAACCATCATACCATCAGCTACCTATATTTCTAAAGCAGTAGCAAGTTTAGTTAAAGGCACATTTAACCTACCACAGAATTCTATAAATATAAAGGAACGATTTACCCCTGAATCAAATAACACTCTATCAGGAGTAGAGTTTATCAGAAACATACTAGTTATCACATCATCCGTGGTAGTGGCATCATCCACTATCATCCTAAATGCCCGGCCCTTAGCAGTGGGTGGTTTCTTTCTTTTCTACCCTTCTGAAGATGATCCTCCAGATCCTCCCCCTCCCGACCCTGATCTTGCCTTCTTACTCAATGGGCAATCACCAACCCGATACCCCTCCTTTTGACAATTCCAACAGACGCTCCTCGGTAGTCTGCAATTCTTTAGATCATGGCCAAACTGGACACACTTCACGCATCTCATGGATTGGGGCGTACATTGCCCATGATGATAAGACCTGCACCAGTTGCACCAAGGTGACCTCTGAGCAAACCCACCTGTAGTAGTCGTCCTACTCTGATTACCTTGTTGGTTTCCACTACCCTGCCCTCCTTGCCTCTGTTGAGTGTTATAGTGTTCAAATTTTGATTTCTGCTGGGAAATTCTTTCCCTACTCAACTTATTTCTAGCTATCAAATCCCCTTCAGCCAACTTAGCCAAAGTGAATGCTTGGGATAGTGTAGTAGCCCACCTAGTGGCACTTCGGAGATCCGGATGTAACGCTCCAACGAAATGGGCAATCTTTGACTCTTCATCAGGAACCCATGCTTCGCAAATCTCATCTTTTCATTAAATTGTTTGATGAGTTGGTCCACAGTCATATTACCAGTCATCTGCAACTCCATAAATTCCCCTTTTATCTTTGCAATCTCAAAAGTACCACAATATTGCTCGCAAAGTTTCTCATGAAATTGACTCCAAGTAATACTCTCTTGTTGCTGCTCTGTGAAATGGCCGGTGATTGAATCACACTAGACCATAGCATCTCCCTTTAACATTCTCGAGGCATATTTTACTTTCATCTCATTCTCACAATTGCAGACATCCAATGTCTTTGCCATTTCCCTAAGCCAATTCAAGGTGATACTAGGGATAGAACTTCCCCGGTATTCAGAAGGCTTGCAGTCAAGGAACTATTTGTAAGTGCATGGTTGTTTAAATCTTGGAAATGCAAATGGGTAACCTCCAGGTTGTGGATACGGATAGAAGAAAGGTTGTTGCATCATCTGAGTCACTAGTGGTAGAGGTGCTAACACTCGTGGTACTGTTGCTTGTGTGGTTATCGCAATTGGTACAGGTGTTCGTTCAGGTTGGTTTAATCTTTGCTCCATGTTAAGGACTTTAGTTCGAAGATCCATGAAATCATTTTCCAGTTTAAAGATGTATTCGCTTTGGTCTTCTTCTTGCTCTTGCCCAGACGTTCCAGCTTTGTTTACATTACTCAAGTCTTCAATTACTAGAGCCTTTGATACAGCTTGGGTCAGAGGAGGTAGGATAGGAGTCTCTCTGTCAGCCATAATCTGTTACAATCACATCACCTCATAGCTCATTAGCATAAATCGTTAGTATCCAAAATACTAACTACTACTGACAACTCTAACTCACCCTAATTCCCCCTAAGGAAAGCTTGACCCGTCACGAGCCAAGATTAGGGAATGCAACACTCTAGCCGTGCATGCATCGCCAAACCTAGGCTCTGATACCAAACTGTAACACCGGAAAATCACAAGCCATTTTTTTTAAACACGCTGCGGAAGCTAATTAAAACCATCTTGATTACATATAACCAATAATTACAAACGTACAATCTTTGTTCCAAAAGTTAACACAACAATTACTATTTGGTGTTACAAAATACTGGCTCATCTCATTTAAAACATAGTATTAGAGTAATGATCAACTCTTCCTTCTTCAATTCAAACACGAACCAGCAAAACATCAACCGAGGGGAATTAGCACAAAGCTAAGTTAGTAGAGGCTAAAACATCAAATGAAAACATTCACAATCAATCATCAATCATGTAATCACATATCACGAGAAGACTGGCGGTTCAGCGCAGAACCTACAACCAATGTCGGCCAAAGCAAAGGTTTACGAATAGCTTTGCACTGGATTGGCACAGTAAACTCCCCTCCGAGCAACAAATGCAACAGAAAGGCTACTACTGTTCAACCAACAAGTTACACAAGCCCAGCCCAAGTCCACGTATAGCTGACTTCTCAAACGCAACTCAAAATCATCCTAAGTGCGCGTATCGACCAAATAATCATGCAGCAGTTACCAACAATTATTATCACATCCAGCAGTTCAATCAATCCAATCTCAATCCACAATCATGCATTACATCAATAATATTAATTGCAATCTTTACCATCCACGATTAATGTCCACTCACCTTAGTTTCACCTTGAACTCAGATATCTAATTTTACTAAGCTTTTGGATTGCCTGAAAACACAATAATAACCAAATCAGTCTCAACCTCATAAATATATCTATCCCTATATTTATAAATCATTTATCAAACAATAACAAACAATAAACAAATATAAGTTCCAAACACAAAGTTTCGGAATTCCAAAACTCTCGGATTTCTCAAAATCCGCTACCCATGACTCGGATTTTACCCATGTCGGATTTAGGAATCCGATGGATTCCATGCTGTCGGATTTTCCTTAATTGAATTCCAAGTATCCGGATTTCACTAGTATCAGATTCTAAGTTGTAATTTCCCAAGTTTATCTGATTTAGGTATAGGATTTTGAATGTCGGATTGTATCATTCGGATTTCAAGTCTACCGGAGTTAGGTCTCGGTTTACAAGTATCGGTTTCTCATGTATAGGATTATAGTGTCGGTTTTATGAGTGTCGGATTTCAACACTCCCGGTTTTCCAAACTATCGGTTTTGCCCACATTCGGGATTCACCTTCTTCCTCAATCAAATCCGCCAGTTCATAACTACTTTGATCCACCATTTTCAAAACATCATAACTCAAATCCAGATTTCATAAATTCATCACATCATCTCAGAATCATAATAAAACACTTTTAAACACATACTCATGCATCAATACATCATATTAACATACAAATCATATGCACACAAAAACTAACCCAAAACTCATGTTTTCAAATCCAATCCTACAGTTCCTTACGAATTTAATGTTTAATCATTCAAAGTTTATATCAAATTAACATGTGATCTTAACAAAGTATATTTCACAAGTTCACACACATACACACTTTTCTAAATTGAGATAATGAGGGTTACCCACTAACCCCCCCCCCCCCACGTATACACATAAAACAGGAGGTGCCATAACCTCCTTAACACACATCCACGTACACAATTTAGATATATACATGCATACGGTCCAACATACATACACATACAACACATACATGCATATTTAATTAACAATATATTAGAATTAACGCAATTAACCTTTTTAATCATAATAAAACAATTAAGCACGTACCATAAACCCTGCTAATCTCCTAGCCTAGGTTTGAGGGTGTTACATTTATTTTCCAAATTCAGAAAAGTTATATGTATATAAGTGGTAGCATTTGACTTTAGAATTCAAATGTTCCAAACTCTTCTTGAAAACACAGTTGCACATTTCTTTTCTTTCTGAGTTAGACCAAAACACAGAGGTTTCATAGCTGAATCTGATATTGTAGTGATTACATAGCTGAGGTATGCAATTGTTGTTGTTTAATTGGTATTTTTGGTTAAAGAGGGGAGATTCATGGTGAATCAATGATCCTAAGATATGATAATTGAATGTTATAATGTTATTTAGATGTTCTAGTAGTTTTGGTAGATGTTACAAGTGCTGGAAAACACTTGTTTAGAGTTTTGTTGAATTTGGTTTGGTAAAACAGCAACCAGTCGCTGGGAACTGCTGATGTTGTTCTTAAGGCACGGGCGTACCCAGGGAGTTACGGGCGTGCCCAGAAGCCCGTGACAAACCATAGTTCATGGGGTCCGGGCGTGCTTAAGGCACGGGCGTACCTATAGATGGTACGGTCATGTCTGAGGTACGCCCATGATGGCAGAAGTCATGACCGGATCGTGGATGAAGCACGGCCGTACCTGCAAGCAGGTACAGGCATGCCTGCAAGCAGGTACGGGCGTGCCTGCGCCTTGGTCAGTTTCTAGTTTTTCCTGTACTGCTGTAAGATTGATGTATTGTTTGATTACTATTTGGAGGTAGTAAGAGTTGATAGTTTCCGATTTTAATATCACTCTGACACATGTATAATACCGCTAAGGTGAGTATACTATCTTTCATATGTTTAGTAAATATATGTGCACAAGATAAATGATTTCTTTGTAAGATGCTAGTGAAGAAGCATAGTTATACTATGAGTATTACTGTGTAGAAAGAAAGTGATACGCAAGTAGTTGTGTACCAAGTGAAGCAGATGCGGAATTACGTGTGTAGTATTTCAGTATCTAGATAAGTGGAGAGGGGGTATACTGAGTACTTTATACCCACAGGAAGCACCGGGGATATGCTACACTGAAGTGTAGATAAGCCCCTGCACTGGGTTAGTCTACACAGGACTGCAAGTAATAGAAAGCAGATGTGAGGCATCTTGCGAAAAGCTTATCCCTGATACCATGATGTTAAATTCCTGTTTAGTTAGTATGCTCACTAAGCTTTTGCTTATGTTTAGTATGTTATGTTTTTAGGTGGAACCGGGTCCAACAAGGGCAAGGCCCTAGCACCTTGATCAGTGGATAGCTCCTGGAAATTTTGAAAAGAATGTTTAACACCGCTTTCGGAAAACTGATATGACATTGTAAATTTGTAAACATGTTTTGTAAACTCTGAAAGGTTGTGTAAACAGTAAACTTGAAGTCTTTTTGTATAAAAGGTTAAACTAAAAATGTGGTGTTACATGTGGTAACGGATTTCACAGTCGTAGTCTTTAATTAACTCTAACCAACGGCGCTGCCGCATGTTGAGTTCTTTCTGAGTAAAGACGTATTGTAAACTTTTGTGATCAGTGCATATCACACAGTTTGTGCCATAAAGGTAATGCCTCCATAATTTCAGTGCGAAGACAACAACAGCAAGTTCGAGATCGTGAGTTAGGTAGTTCCTTTCGTGAGATTTCAGTTGCCGAGAGGCATAAGCAATCACTTTATCTCTTTGCATGAGGACACAACCCAAAACTGCATAAGAGGCATCACAATAGACAGTGAAGTCCTCCGAACCGTCAGGCAAGACGAGAATCAGAGTTGCATACGATAATTGCTTTAAGGTCTGGAACGCTTCTTCTTGAGCTTCCGACCAGACAAACGCAACATCCTTATGAGTCAGCTTAGTCAACGGACACACAAGTTTAGAGAAGTTGCGAATAAATCGCCGATAGTAGCCGACCAAGACAAGGAAACTTTTTATTTCAGAAGGAGTTCGAGGAACCCCCAATTCATCACCGCTTCCACCTTAGCCGGATCTACTTTAACGCCTTCTTGACAAATAACATGGCCAAGGAAATGTACCTCCCTAATCCAGAACTCACATTTAGAAAAATTGGCGTATAACTATTATCGTTTGAGAGTTTCGAGAACCTGACGAAGATGACGCTCGTGGTCAGCCTCAGTCTTCGAGTAGACAAGAATATCAACGATAAAAACAATCACAGATCTATCAAGAAATGGTCGGCAGACGCGATTAATTAGATCCATGAATATAGCAGGACCATTGGTTAAGCCGAACGGCATAACCAAGAATTCGTAATGACCGTAACGAGTTCGAAAGGCAGTTTTCGGAATATCTTCTTCGTGAACTCGTACTTGATGATACCCTGAACGGAGATCAATCTTTGAGAAATACGTAGCTCCCTGCAACTGATCGAAGAGATCGTCGATTCGCGGGAAAGGATACTTATTCTTTACGGTTCGCTTATTCAGCTCCCTGTAATCGATGCACATCCGCATAGTTCCATCCTTCTTTTTAACAAATAGCATAGGAGCTCCCCAAGGTGAGGAACTTTGACGAATTAAACCTTTTTCATGTAATTCCTAGATTTGAGTCATCATCTCGCGAATTTCAGAAGGAGCGAGAGGATGGGGATATCTAGCTACAGGCGTAGCTCCAGGAATAAGCTCAATTTTATATTCGACGTCTCTTACCGGAGGTAAACCCGGTAATTTATCAGGAAAGACTTCAGGGTAATAAGACACTACCTTGATATTTTGAACGGGTCGCTTTTCGATCGCAGCATCAATAACATATGCTAAGAAGGAATCACAACCTTTGGAGACAGACTTTTGGGCTTTTATAACAGAGATAACAGGAATGTCAGACTCCCGTCGTTCTCCTCGAGCCACTGTATAAGACCCATCAGCAAGAGGGATCTTAATCATTTTCTTAGAACAGAGAATCTTAGCATCACGCTTGCTAAGCCAATCCATTCCAACTACGACATCGAAGCCCGCAATAGGCATTACAAATAATGAGATAGGGATACTACTCCCATCAATATAAATAACGGCGATAGGAACTTTCTCGGTAACCGAGACTACTTGGCGGTCTACAACTTCTACATTAACAGGCTCGTCTAATGGCACAACAGGTAACTAAAGTCTTTTGCGACAAGCAACAGAAACAAAAGAATATGTTCCTCCTGAATCAAACATTACACTTGCAGGAATATAATTGATAAGGAATGAACCAGTGACAACATCCCCTGCTGCCTTTGCTTCTTCTGCAGTCATCTGAAACGCCCTCCCTTTCGCGTGAGGCACATTCTCTCTCTTCTGCCCTCCAGAAGACCCAGCTGCTCTAGAAGACCCGCCTGCTCCAGAGCTTTGTCGGTCAGGGCACTCCACCATTTTATGACCGGGTTTGCGACACCGGTAACAAACATCCTCTTTATACTGCCACTCATTTACAGAATGCCCCTTCTGCCCACACTGGCGCATCTTCTGGTTGCTGCGGAATACCCCCCAGCATGATAAGTACGGCATGAAGAACACCAAGGATTATCAGGTCTTGGTTTCTTTGAAGATTCATTCTTCCTAGCTCCAGAGGATTTCCCTTTTGAAGAGCCCAGTTTGAGAGATGGCTGAAACTTTCTTTTTCTTCCCCAACTGGCAAATTCTCCCCGACACTATAGACGATCGCCTTCCATTTGTCGGGCTACTTCAAATGCCCGATCTAGTGTTGGAGCTGCCCACACATGGGCACGAAATTCCAATGGCAGGGTTGCCACAAACCATCTTATCTTGGTGACTTCATCTGGGATCAGGTGTGGAACAAACCTCATTTTATCAGTGAATGAGGTGATGTGCTCTTCTATCGGTTTATCTCCTTTCTGGAGATTCGTAAACTCCCTTTCCATCCACTCCATGTTGTTGGAATCTGCCTACTGACACACGTAGGCCGGCGTCACTGCCCATGAAGCGCGGGCCTATTGGGTCACACGCCAAGTTTCAATCTCGACAGCCTACTATAAGAAGAGTCAAAATGGTCAAATTCAAGTTGACCTAGGCTTCACGACCGTGAAGGATGCTCCACGGGTCGTGAAGCAGCTCGTGTCCACGAGTCCTGTCGTGGGCCGCATGGTTCATGAAACCCTAGGGCTTCACGACCCTACACGGCCCGTGAAGGAGGTCGTGAAGGCACATCCCTCACGATTCTTGCACAGCGCGGAACGGCTCGTGGAGGATTAATGGCTGGTCGTGGCGCATTTATCCTTCACGGCCCGTGAGAGCACGTGAAGAAGTCGTGAAGGCAGAATTCTAAGTGACACTTGAATTTGGTTGGACCATTTTGTTGGTCCAATGATATAGTGTCTCTTAGCTCCGACTCTGGGCTCTTTGAACACAGAGAATGCTTATATTAGAGGTGTTCTTTGTTCTTTGTAGCTTCTTGGTCATTTGGTGCAATATACACATATTGTGAGTTCTTCCATAGAGAGATAGAGCAAGATCAATTGAGAGTGGTTAGTGCACAAGTGATTTCAAGGCTGTTCTAAAAGAGATCCATAAAGTGTTGGTGGTCCTTCTGTTTGCTAGTACAAAGAGGTTGAAAGTTTCTTGGTGTGGACTTGCATTAGGGCTTGGAGCCTTTTGTTTCAAGATTACATCCCAAATCCGAGTTGTTCCAGCCAATTATCAAAGTCTTCGAGGGTATGATTTGATCTCCTTCTTCTCTTTGTTCTTGTTTTTGGTTGCATGCATGTTCTTGCAAGTTTTCACCACCAATGGGAAATCATGGGATCATTTTGTGTGTTTTTGTTGTTTCCGTTGCATGCTTTGATCCTCATGGATTCCCAACAGTGGTAACAGAGCCATACTTGCAAGATGCATGCACCTTTGTGGCTTGAAAATCCATATTTTTGATTTTGGACATTGTGTCCAGAAGGCATTCACAGGCCGTGGAGCTTGCTTCACGGGTCGTGAAGGCCACACGACCAGTCTCGTGGGGTGGTGGTCGTTAAAGGTTTTTTATCTGTTTCACGAGTCGTGGAGCGTACTGCCTTCACGGCCCGTGAGGGCTCGTGAAGGCATCGTGAACAGGCTGTTTTTGGCCTTATTGAAAAAGAAAACTTAATATGGATTTTGGCACATGATTTTGGTGTTTCCAGAATCATTTTAGGTTCTTTAGCCTTGTAGTTTAAGCCCCATAATATCCTAATTCTTTTATATGTATGTATTGGGTGGTTTTGGCATAAAATGCACACATGCATACATGTAAATTGTGTATATATGAATATGGATTTCAAAGTATTTGGAATCCTATTGCATATGTACAAGATTTATTCTTGTTCCTTTAGTTTTTGAATAAACTTAATTGGGATATTGTTTTGTGCATGGTTTGGTGTGGCACGCCATGCTTTGTGTTTGTTTCGTTTTTGTGAGCACCGGTTTGAGCCTAGACCTTTGTGTGGTTGTTTGGTTGCTTTATTTATTGTTTATTCATTTGGTGGTTTGTACCACATTTGGTTTGTAATAATTTATTTAATCCGGTTTGTAATAATTTATTTATTTGTGGCTTGCACGCCAAAGTATTTATTCTTTGTAATTGTATATTAGCTTAGAATAGATTGTGTGGCTTGCATGTCATTTCTCTTTAAATTATGTATGTAATGAGAAGAGAAGACCGGAGGCACCTACGGGAGTCTTGGGAGACGTCTTTGCTACCTCGGATCCGGAGGCACGGGATCGAGTGGGATCACGCCACGAAGTCTTGGATGGTTTGTCCTTAGTAGACTTGGTTCCTCGGTTGGCTCACCGGGGAACACTTAGGTTGGCTCAAATTGGTTTTGTATGCGTGGTTGTGTAGTTTTATTTATTTATTTTCTTGCGTGGTTGTAGGATATTCGCATGCTAGAAAATCCTATGAAAATAATAAAACTATATAGTTTTCCTTAATTGGTTAACAAACCCCGCTCGCTCACATGATAAACAAACGAATATAAAGTGTTTATGTTCAATTGGTGAAAAATGCGTTTTGTCACTTATTTGTTAATCAAAACGAAAAGAGGTTTTTAACCGGAAAAACAAAAGTCCCGTTTTTCTTAAAAACGTAAATCACACGCCATCCAAAAGATGACACCACCCGAGTCTAATGAAGCATGGGACAATTGTCGAGCTTAGCACGAGTTGTTCCATGTGGACTTGTGTGGAAGGTGCGTGTGGCGTCTTGAAATATTTGGTTGTCGAGCTTAGCACGAGCCAATTATTGTCAAAGGCGTCATCGTGTATCTTGTTGGACGATTTGCAATTCCAATTTAATACGCCTTGATAATTGTCGTGCCTATACCGAGTTATCAAAGCTACTTATTGAGGAATCGGTGTGGGAAGGGATCAAACATGCCAAACCGGTGCTATGAGTACCGATGGATCCCGCAAGTGCCTAAGAGTTGTAATCACGGATTGCAATTGGTAAAGCGTTTACCGGCCTAAATACCTTCACGAAGTGATCTGCGGTAAACCCGTCATGTAGTGAAGTTATGTTGGGTTCTTAGCCCTTGTTAAATTTAAGTGTTAAACTATTGGGTAATTATTTAACAAGGATTAAAATATGTCGAACTAACCTTTTTGTGTGCTTTGCCTTCTTTTAGATGGCATCTACAAGCAACACCGCGACACACATGTCACTCCGTCCATTTTTGGAGAAAGAGAAACTCATAGGCGTAAACTTCTAGATTGGCATAGGCAATTGAGAATTGTCTTGCGCCATGAAAGCAAGTTGTACGTCCTAGAGGAACCTCTTCCAGAGGCTCCTGCTACCACCGCTACGCGGGCCATTAAGGATGCTTATGAAAAGCTCCTTAAAGACACCAATGAGGTGACTTGCCTCATGATGACGACCATGAGTTCCGAATTGCAAAGGCAATTCGAGGACGTTGGTGTGTTTGACATGATCTCGCAACTAAATGAAATGTTCCAGTAGCAAGCGAGGAAGAACTCTACGACTGTGTCAAGGCCTTTATAGGGTGCCGGATGCAGGAGGGCGGGAACGTGAGCTCCCACGTGCTTCGTATGAAGCAATACATGGACCAGCTTGAGAGGTTGGGCTTTCCTATGGGGAAATAGTTGGCTACGGATATCATCCTCCAATCTTTGCCTCAAGCATATGGTCCGTTCATTGTGAACTACCATATGCATAATATGGATAAGTCCTTGATGGAATTGCACGGCATGTTGAAGACCGCCGAGTCTAACATGGCCAAGGCAAAGCCATCGACCTCTGCACCCGCCCTAGCCATCCATGAGGGTGGTGCTAAGAGGAAGCGGCCCGCTTCAAGCTCCAAGGGCAAGGGAAAGGGGAAGGTGAAGGTGGCAACACCCAAGCCCAAGCCACTCCCGGCGCCAGAGCCGAAGGGGAAGGAACCCGCTCCTATAGCCCCCTCACCGGAAGAGGCCACCTGCTTCTTCTGCGGGGAGAAGGGACACTACCGGCGTAGTTGCCCCAAGTACACGGAGGAGCTCAAGAGGCTTCGCGCCAAGGGACAAGGCGCATCCGGTATGTATATGATTGAACTCCATAACACTTCTACTTCTAACGCTTGAGTCTTGGACACCGGGTGTGGTACTCACATAGTTAATAATGTGCAGGTACTAAGAAGAAGTAGGGACTTGGTTGATGGGGAGCTGGATCTCATCATGGGAAACAAGGCGGTTGTCCCGGTTGAGAAGATAGGGAGCGTGGACCTCGCCTTTCCATCCGGCTTATTTATTACTTTATTAAATGTATCTTATACGCCCTATGTGGCAAGAAACATTTTATCATTTTATGCACTTGTTGACGATGGATTTAACTTTAATTTCTCTAATGGAATTATTTCATGCTTTAAGAATGATTTATTTTATTTTAAAACACATCCATGTCGTGGCATATATGAGACAAGCGTATGCTTGAAAAGTAATAGATCAATCATGAATGTTGGTTCTAAATCCAAATGTGATTTGGATAAGTTATCTTTACGGCATGGTCGTTTGGGCCACATTAACAAGAAACGCATCGCCAAGCTCCAAGCGGATGGGATCTTGGAATCGTTTGACCATGGGTCGGATGATGTATGCGAATTTTGCTTGTTGGGCAAAATGACCAAAGCACCCTTCACCGGCGTTTGTGAGAGGGGCAAAGACTTGTTGGATATCGTTCACACGGATGTGTGTGGTCCGTTCAAGCATGTCACTAGGGATAACTCAAGGTACTTCGTAACCTTTACCGATGATTTTAGTAGCTATGGGTATGTCTACTTGGTGAGACAAAAGTCGGAAACCTTTGAGGTTTTCAAGACTTTCAAAAACGAAGTTGAGAACCAATTGGGTAAACGAATTAAGATGCTCAGATCGGATCGTGGTGGTGAGTATCTAAGTTCGGAATTCCGTGACTATCTAAAAGATTGTGGAATTGTTTCGCAATTGACACCTCCTACGACACCACAATTAAATGGTGTCACCGAGAGGAGGAACCGGACATTATTGGATATGATTCGGTGTATGATGAGTCGTACGGATGTACCTATTAGTTTTTGGGGCTATGCATTGGAAACGGCCGTTAGAATCCTTAACCTCGTACCAACTAAGAAGGTCAAGAAGACACCCTTTGATATGTGGCATGGAAAGGTTCCATCGCTTTCATATCTAAAGGTTTGGGGTTGTCCTGCCTACGTGAGACGTGAGGTGGAGGACAAATTGGAACCCCAAGCCGAGAGGTGTTTGTTCATTGGATATCCTGCTGGGTCTATGGATATTTGTTTTACAAACCGTCTGAGAACAAGGTATTTGTTGCTCGGAGGGCCGTCTTCCTTGAAAGGGAGATGCTATCCAAAGACGCTAGTGGGGGAAAGGTAGATCTTGAAGAGATTCAAGAACCTTCCAATGACCAACCTGAAGTTGGCGCTAGTTCACAAGATGATTCTCAGCACGGCGATGCTGGAGAACCTGACACGGATCCTTTATCTATAAGGAGATCCAGTAGGAGTCTCAACGAGCCAGAGAGATATGGGTTTCTCATGTCTGAGGGTTGCGACCTAGTGGTGGATCATGATGAACCATTTTCTTATCGGAACGCCGTGGTGGGGCCTGAGTCCGCTTGGTGGAAAGAGGCTATGGAGTCCGAGATGCAATCTATGTCGGATAACCAAGTCTAGGATTTGGTAGATCCGGTACCCGGGTGTAGACCCGTAGGGTGCAAATGGGTCTTTAAGAAAAAGACCGGCATAGATGGAGAGGTAGACACCTTCAAAGCCCGACTGGTGGCTAAGTGTTTCACGCAAACTCATGGTGTAGACTATGAAAACCTTTTCCCCAGTGGCTATGTTGAAGTCTATCCGGATACTCATGGCAATTGCCGCATTTCATGATTATGAGATTTGGCAAATGGATGTAAAAACCGCGTTCCTTAATGGGACACTTAGCGAGGAGGTCTATATGACTCAACCCGAGGGTTTTGTACATGCCAAGCATCCGGATAAAGTCTGCAAGCTAAAGAAGTCCATTTATGGACTTAAGCAAGCATCGCGCAGTTGGAACCTGTGCTTTGATGAGAAAGTCAAAGAGTTTGGCTTTTCGAAAAGCAAGGATGAGCCATGCGTATAGGTCAGGGGTAGTGGGAGCATAGTTGTGTTCCTAGTCTTCTATGTCGATGACATACTCCTCATTGGAAACGATGTCCCAACCCTTCAAGGTGTAAAAACTTGGTTAGGGAATTGTTTTTCAATAAAGGATCTAGGAGATGCGACTTATATTCTTGGGATCAAAATCTATAGAGATAGATCCAAGAGGCTTATTGGGCTTAGCCAAAGTACATATGTTGACAAAGTCCTAAAGCGGTTTAGGATGGAAGACTCCAAGAAGGAGTTCATTCCAATGTCACATGGTTTGGGATTGAGTAAGACTCAATCCCCTAGTTCCCCAGAGGAACGGGAAGTAGTGAAGCGAGTGCCATATGCTTCGGCTGTGGGCTCGATCATGTACGCCATGCTATGTACGAGGCCTGATGTATCGTGTGCCTTGAGCATGACGAGTAGATATCAAGCCAACACTGGCGAAGCTCATTGGATGGCGGTGAAGAGCATTCTCAAGTGTCTTCGGAGGACTAGGAGATGTTCTTGGTGTACGGAGGTGAGGAAGAGCTTGGAGTAAAGGGTTACTCTGATGCAAGCTTCCAAACCGATAGGGATGACTGCCGATCACAATCGGGGTTCGTGTTCCTATTAAATGGCGGTGCTATATCCTGGAGGAGCTCCAAGCAAGACACCGTAGCCGATTCCACTACAAAGTCAGAATACATTGCGGCCAGTGAAGCTGCTAAGGAGGCCGTATGGATGAGAAAGTTTTTGCTTGATCTGGGAGTGGTTCCAAGCATCAGCAACCCTGTTGAGATCTTCTGTGACAACGAGGGTGCCGTTGCTTTAGCAAAGGAACCGAGATCTCATCAACGCACGAGGCATATTCCGCGGAAATATCATTTTATCCGGGACGTGGTCAAAAATGGAGTCATCGTCATCAGCAAAGTACACACGGATAGCAATTTGGCGGATCCGTTCACTAAACCGTTGGGATTAGATTTGCTAGTGACTTGGTTTGAGTTGTATATTGGTTATTGTATTCGATGTATTTACTATGTTATTGGAAACATTAAGCAATAATGTATTTTTGAATGTATTGATTATTAAATGGAGATTTAATGATACGCGTGTAGCGAATACTTTCTTTAAATCATTATTGTGTTCCAACATTGCATGTTTTGTCACTTCCTTGAATGTTTCACATTCTAAACTGTCTACGATCGGTAATTCTTCAAGGAAGGAAGTATGAACGAAGATCGAGGGAAATGATTGGTCATAGTGTTCAATAGGGATTGAATACAAGGGAAGCAATATTTCGCCAATACTTGAAAAGAGTTTCAAGTAATTGGACGATCCACACCTGATCTTACTTCATGGTACATGTCAAGAGTAAATCAGGATGATAATATCTTTTATCCTTAGACCGGAGATGCATGTGTTTCACTATTTTGGTTTGCTTTATTCTGACTGCTTTCAAACGTAGTCCGTAACTGGCTATTATAAAGGAGGTATTTGGGTAAAGTATTGCCATTGTATTGGAGGCAATGTAGTCGAAAGAAATTTGTTTCTCTGTAAAGAGAGATATCCCTGGGCCCCTCGATGATTGGGCGCTGACACCAAAAATGCATGGCCATGCTCGAGCTTGCAATGATTGTTGATCAATTGCAACTCACCTTTTGGTCACCACCAATCTTGATCGAGAAACATAATCGTGAACGATTGGAGAATGACTTTGTACCATGTCTCGTGTTCACTTGGATATTGCAAACAATAAGATAATTGATCACTTATCTATAGGACCATGTCAAACTCTTTTAGTTTAACTTGGTACTTGTCAGGGATGACATACCCCGTGTTTAGTTGGGGGCAGGGATGCCTTGCTAGAGGCCTCTCCCTGTCTGTGGTGCCCATGGGTACGGTGTGTCATGTGCAAGTGGGAGTTTGTTGGAATCTGGCCGGTGTCACTGCCAATGAAGCGCGGGCCTATTGGGTCATACGCCAAGTTTCAATCTCGACAGCCTACTATAAGAATAAAGAGTCAAAATGGTCAAATTCCAGTTGACCTAGGCTTCACGACCGTGAAGAATGCTCCACGGGTCGTGAAGCAGCTCGTGTCCACGAGTCCTGTCGTGGGCCGCATGGTTCGTGAAACCCAAGGGCTTCACGACCCTACACGGCCCGTGAAGGAGGGCGTGAAGGCACAACCCTCACGATTCTTGCACAGTGCGGAACGGCTCGTGGAGGATTAATTGCCGGTCGTGGCGCATTTATCCTTCACGGCCCGTGAGAGCCCGTGAAGAAGTGGTGAAGGCAGAGTTCTAAGTGACACTTGAATTTGGTTGGACCATTTTGTTGCTCCAATGATATAGTGTCACTTAGCTCCGACTCTGGGCTCTTTGAACACAGAGAATGCTTATATTAGAGGTTTTCTTTGTTCTTTGTAGCTTCTTGGTCATTTGGTGCAATATACACATATTGTGAGTTCTTCCATAGAGAGATAGAGCAAGATCAATTGAGGGTGGTTAGTGCACAAGTGATTTCAAGGCTGTTCCAGAAGAGATCCATCAAGTGTTGGTGGTGCTTCGGTTTGCTAGTACAAAGAGGTTGAAGGTTTCTTGGTGTATACTTGCATTAGGGCTTGGAGCCTTTTATTTCAAGCTTACATCCCAAATCCAAGTTGTTCCAGCCAAGTATCAAAGTCTTCGAGGGTATGATTTGATCTCCTTCTTCTCTTTGTTCTTGTTTTTGGTTGCATGCATGTTCTTGCAAGTTTTCACCACCATTGGGAAATCATGGGATCATTTTGTGTGTTTTTGTTGCTTCCGTTGCATGCTTTGATCCCCATGGATTCCCAACACATGTCATATTCGGTGCAGTACTTCTTTAGCACCTTCTCAAAAAATTACCCCCAAGAGAGAGCACTTAACACCTCTTTGCTAATAGAGGCCTTCACGGTGTCCCAGCAGAAGATGGCGCGACCTTTCAACATTCGTACTACATATTTCACACAGTACTCCGGTTCACACTCACAAGATTCAAACATTTGCTCCATTTCACGGAGCCATTGGATTGTAACAGTGGGGTTATCACTCCCCTCGAAAGTCGGTGGCGTACACGACAAGAACTTTTTGTAAGAGCAGGTCTTGCGTGGTTTGACAAGAGTAGACTATAACAAGAGCTCTTTAGCAATACGAAGCTATTCTTCCAGACGCTTTATGTATGCGAGTTGGTCTGGGTCAGGTCTTTCGCCACCAGCATTATGCTGAGAGCATTGATCTTCAGCTTGGTGAGGCATGTGAGAAGCCTCATTCTCCATTTCTTTTAAGGCATGTTCAGTATTTCCGCGTTCAGCTGACATTCTTAACTTAAATTTTCGATATGACACAAAAGAGTAATCAATACTTTATCATACTTGCTTATCATATTTGACAAGCTATATCATAACAGGTAATATTCATGCAACTCTCATACTCAACCCCCCATAAGGAACACTTTATTATGGTCGGGCCCGAGTTTGAGATTGAATACTTTCACAAGTACCCAATTCCCTCAAACTTAGGCTCTGATACCTACTTGTAACACCGGCTTTGCAATTACCAGATTTTAGCAAAAAAATGCGTTTTTAACAAACGTGAACTTAATCACGATTAAATAGCATTAAATTAAGCAGCGTAAGTTATTTACAAACAAAATTTGTATCAAGTATCTAGTGTTACTCTAACATACAACCGACCACAATGTATATATTACATCACAAGTGTTCCACTAAAAATATCCAGCAGGAGGTAACCCAGCTCACCAGGCAATCTAATCTCAATCTGCAAAAGAGTTAACATGGCACCGTTAGCTACACTTAGGTAGTAAGCACAAACTTAACATAAGCATCATTAGAGCAAGTCATGCAGAACCGGAATAAGCATACAATGCTATCCTATCACATTATGGTGTGTTGACGAGATCGGTATAATTCGTTTCTTACAGGTTAGCTAGTCCCGCTCAACAACAATACATCGGGGAATCAGACACGACCCTCCATGCTGGTGGGGGAGCATAAAGTAGTCCACCGAGCATCGTTTACGGAACCATAGGCTCCTTAGGCAATTCAGCCATTTCCGACTGATTACCCCTGATGAGATAAGGCATGGCGGTTCTACAGAACCTACGATCCAGAATGTTACCTCGAAACACCGTTAAGTCCCGAATCACCTGATCAAGGATCCCTATAGAGTTGACCTTATTCATGCTTGAAGATGTTCGCGAACTTTTCACATACACATACCGATCCATTCTGGATCATTCACTTAGCATGCATTTTCATTTACATCATTTAGCATGCATTTAGATTCATTTCATCATTACGGGTCCAATCTGGATCCCTAGCATACAAATCATTCATTTTAACTAGGTGCCTCCAATTCTGGATTCCGCTGGCATACACTAAACTTACATACGACAAGTATTTAGCATGGCATTGTGCATTAAATAGCATGGCAATGTTTACTCATTGACTTTTGAGCATACGTGCACTTAAAACACTTTAGCAAATAAATCTTCCTCTAATGAGGCTTACGGAAGTCGGTACTCACCTGAGTGGCTTAAATAGATAGTTATTTCAATTCTGCTTTACTTAACACGTCAAGTTCACCTAGAACAGTATTACTTACATTAATTACCTTAACACATAAAGAATGGCTACTCAAATCATCATAGGAATTCACAAATTCGGATCTCACACAAATCCGACAAAACTGTCGGATTGTGGAAATCCGACACTTAAGGAAATCTGACCACTTGCGGATTGAGGAAATCCGACATATGAGAAAATCCGATACATCATCGGATTTTGACACTTAAAACATTTTATAGATCTAACCACAATGGAATCCGACACTTTATCGGAATCCGATACTATGGAACTCCGACGCTATCGGATTTCGATACTTGTACCTTTTTTTGACTTGTGGACTTTGACAAACTAATGGATACGACATTCAATCGGAATCCGATACTTTGGAAGAAATCTGACACTTTTTCGGATTCCGACACTTTCAAGGGAATCCGACACTATCGGATTTTGACCTTTGCGGATTTGGATAAACATGCGGATTCCGACACATTCAAGTCTCGGAATCCGACACATGCAAGACTGGAAATCCGCCAACTTCATCCTTAGCTTATTTCCAGAATTTCATTCATTGGTTTTACACTTTTACATTCTGAAAACATCTATTTTCATCAGTATGACTTCATAAATGCATCAAACCCAAACAATAACACCAAACAATCAAAACCCACTTGGAAAGTTAGCTTTTAATGTTCTTGTGTGGCGCTTTGCATGAATTTGAGTTTTAAGTATATTCTAAACATAAAATTGAGTTCAATAATGTTCAAATCTGCTAACAAATAATTGTTTACCTTTGTTTAGATTCAAGAATCTCCTATGGCCAACTTCTTCAAGAATCCGAGACGCAGAGATAAAACGAGAGAAAGACAGAAATCCAAGAGAGTGTTTGTGTGTGTGAAATTGCTTTTGATATCAACTTTGACTTAGTCAAAGTAACCTCCAAACATATATACTTGACATCTAGTGGCACCGCCTCTGGAATGTTTTCTTTTCCTTCTTTAAATAATATCTATACTTATGTATATTACACATAACACACACATAGCACACTTAATCACAATTATATACAATTAACTCTTCTTATTTAATATAATTAACTTACAACTTGGACACTTTACACAATCACTAACTTAAATATACTTATACACGATTAACAGCTAGGCCCAAATCGAGGATGTTACATAGAGATATTTGTTGGGGTTTGTTCGTTTTTCAAAATATATTTTAGCAACGGAAGCATGAACAACAATTTTAAACTTTTTAAAACTCCTCACCAATGATCCATATGCAAGCCTTAAGAAACAAAACAACCATAGGGTGTTTAGAACTACAACCTTTGTAGCGTGAGTAAAACCGTTGGTGAAGTGGTTGATCAATGAGAAGCCAAGTAGAGACTGTCAGGATCGAATATAATCAAAATAAATAACAAGAATTATCTTTTTGAACATAAACCAGAGTTTGTATGAAAAAGACAATATTAGAGTTTAATCACAATCATCTAAGAAGTTACGGAATCACACTTAATTGATTAATAAAGGTTTAAATCACAAGAACAGTTTAATCAATTCAAAGAATAACTTCAAAACACAAGATGTTTATTAATAATCAAGAATGATTACAATAATCACCTACACCTCCAATCTAACTCTTTTGTTAGACGAAGAACACAATCTGTTCTTGGGTTTCAGAGAAACTTGGAGGCTAATACACTTTTTGAAAACTATAAACAATATCAATAAGTGTAAATTATCGATACTAACAAACTATTCTAAACAAAGTATTTATAACCCTCTTGGTCATCCTTGAATAGTTGAAGTTTGTTACTTCTATCTTGCGAGATAATCTTGATAATCTTCAAATCTTGATAAGATATCTTTCAAATCCACAAAGATAGTAGTTTCCATAAATATCTCAATAGAAACTGTTTGTTGAATAAACAGTTCTGAGTTTCCTCTAACAGTCTTCTCTTTGATGTCTTCCAACAGTTGTTACAATTGAACTAACACTTCTGACCCTTTTGTACTAACAGTTTCAAAACTGTTTTCTCAAAATTTCTCTAACAGTTTTGCCTTTGTATAACAGTTTTAAATTACTTAGCCAATTTCCCAACAATCTCCCCCTAACTTAAGATATTGAACAATATACTTAAGTTGTTTTATAGGGTTCAACCACAGAAAAATTAACATAAGTAATAATGTATGTAGAACTGTTTCAATCAAAACATAAAGATCAACCTTTCTTGGACTGTAGGGATTCCAACCTTTCTTTGAGCCTCTGAAGAAGATTTTCTTTAACTTTAGCAGGGCGAAAGAACTTTGCTTTTATCAAATACGAGAGCTTTGTTTTGTTATGCTCTATGAATTCAATATCAAACCATTGAGTCAGTGCAT
Source organism: Dittrichia graveolens (assembly GCA_038502395.1). NCBI lineage: Eukaryota > Viridiplantae > Streptophyta > Magnoliopsida > Asterales > Asteraceae > Dittrichia > Dittrichia graveolens. The sequence continues at coordinate 26,238,146 of JARJIL010000007.1, forward strand.
TTCCCATCACAATGTGATAAGTCTTTGACTTAGCATACACCTTGACAGTACTTATTGAGAATGCCTCCTCAGCTATCAGCATTGGCATTACTCTCACAGGATCACATATGCTTGTTAGACATCTCATCGGCACTCTGATTTCAATACCAGCAGCTTCTCCATAGTGCCTTACACCATATTCAAACATTTCTTGCACATTTCTTCTGGTCACACTTTCCATTAATTGCAAGAAGCTTGCATAGCTCTCAATAGGTTCATTCTCTCTTACAATGGTTACCCCTTGTTTCCCTATTTCAATCCTTAACAATTCAAATCTCCACTCAGTTATGTGGGATTTTTGACCAAGTTGAGCTTCCACCAGCTTGTCTAATTTTTGTTCAACCTCCAATCTGAACATGTCTTGCAAGATAGTTTGAACCATACCAGCCTTTGCTTTCTCTTTAGATGTTTTAACTGTTTGGGATTGTTGAGACTGTTTAGGTTGAGATATTTGCCTTTTCTTTTTAGCTGTTTGCTTTGAAAGTGGAACTGTTTTCTTTCTTTCAACTCTCTTTCTTTTCACTCCCTTATCTGCCTTCTTTGCTTTTTCTTCCGCATCAATTTCCTTAGTGATTTCAGCAGCCATCTCTTGAGCCAATTCAAAATCTTTTTGCTATTGTTGCTCCATTTCAGCATTCAGTCTTTGTGCAAGCTCATGGTCATGCTCTTCTTGTTGTTCAATTGAAAGTTTTAACTTTGGAATATTAACAACATCTTCCTTTCCCTTTCCTAGCACAGGAGACATCTTTTCATCTTTCTTTGTTTCTTGAATTGCAATGCCTTTGAACCCTGGCTTAGGTGCAATTGGCTCTAGTTTAGACACTTTGCCATCCAGCCACCCATCATCGATCTTTTGAGCCATTTTGAATGTGCTAATATTAAGTGTTTGAGCGGCAACCTCAATCAGATGATTTTGTTTAACTTTGGACAATGATTTTAATACCTCTGTTGTTGGATAATCCCTAGATATGATCATCCTATTAATCAAAACTCTATCAACAGCAAATAATTTATCTTTTTGTGATTGAGCACTTGCAACTGTTTGAGCAACTGTTGTTTGTGGAGTTGCAACTGTTAGTAATTCTGGTGCAGCTATTTGTGTATCTTGCACATCCTTCACTTGCTCTTTTATGATTCCCTTCTCCCCCTTTTTGATTGGAACTATTTAAGAAGGAGTGGCATGAATCTGTTTGAACATTTGACCATGGATTCGAAGAACATCCGTAGCCTTCTTTAGAGTAGATGACAAAGCTTTGATTTGACTGTCTTGCTGAATAATAAGTTCATTATGCTTGGCAAGCAGCTTGTCTTGTACGGTGCTCCTCTTTTTGAGATATAGGAAGGCAGCAAGAAATGGTACAAGTTCAGGATTCGTCAAAGCCTTTTGTTTCATACTAGCCTCAATGTCAGCAAGTGTTGCCACTTCAAACATATCATCGGTAGATAAAACTGGTGGGTCACTCCTAGAAGTTCCCTCACCAGTACCCCTTTGTTCTTGGTACTGGGGATTTCCAAAAGCTGTTTGACCAGCCTTTGTTGCCGTAGGTGAGGTCTTACTTATGTTGACACTGCCCTGCTCACCCCTTGCGGATGAAACAGTAGTGCCAGCCTCAAGAACCACATGATCGCCCTCCATTGGAGTGATCACCTCCTTAGTGTGCTTGGGAGACAGCACAATGGGTTCCCTTTGGATACTCTGCACACGTGAATACACCTGTGCAGGGCTTACAGTTTGGGATGGTGGGACTGTGATGGAAGGAGCACCAACAGTTCTCTTCCTCTTTCTGAATGTTATAAGTGAGGGGGCTTGTGTTGTAGCTCGAGAAAGGGTAGTAGAGGGAGATATTTGAGTATCGTGAGCTGTGGGTTCCAGAGTTGGTAGTGTAGCAATAGTTTGGAGTTCATGTTCAACTCTGGCAGCTCTGTTTCATGAAAGAAACTCCACCATTTCAGAGAGTGGTGGAGTGATGTTACCAGAGAAATTCTTCCCATTTATCAACAGTTTGGTCAATGTGGAGGCCACATGAGCAAAGGGAATCAGAACCCTCTTGTGAGTTTGAAGATTTGGCAATAAAAAGTGTAAACATGTTTGCACAAATCTGGGGTACATCAAAAAGAGACCATATTTGGTCCCGAGATGCTTTACCATACCATTAAAAATTAATTTTGAAAAGTTGAAGCGAAGATTGTTGACCAAACAGATTAAGGCCAAAGCAATGTTGCTTCCAAACTCATTCCAGCCAGTTCTTTTGGGACTTAGACATTGTTGTAAGGTATGTATTAAATATTTCCAGTGAGCACAAAATTTCTCTTTGTAGAAGGTACCCTTTCCCTTAGGGCCCTCATACCCCAGCTTAACCAACTCCTCATGTAAGAATTCCAAGGAGACTGAATCCGAATACTCACCCTCAAGATCATTATGCTGAAGATGTTCACGGATGGTATTATCAGATACTGAAACATCATGGCTATCAACATTTGAAGTGATCCATTGCACTCCATTTATTTCAGTGAGCGTAGCGTTTTTCCATAATTGATCGAGATGAGAAGTGTAGATGGTTGGATTGATGGTGAGAGCGGTGTTGAGGTTTGACAGGGTAAGGTAGTCAATCATGTCATGAAAGACATGCAACTCAGCTGGTTTGGAGAGGAAGGCGAGCATGTTGTGTTCTTTGACAAACGGAAGGGGAGCCATGACGATTTTGAAGAGAGAGTCTAGGGTTTTAGTTGGAATATGCCCGCTGACACGAACGAGTTAATAGCACTGCTGATGAAGTATAGGCCTATTGGGTCACACACCAAGTATTGATTCCCGTAACACGATCAAGCAAAAGAGAGGAAAAAGGCCAAAATAGGTTTTGGCAGCATGGTACACGGGCCGTGTTCTAGAATACGGGCCGTGTGTAGCCCAACTAGCATGGGGCGTTTTAGCCCAAGTAGAGACCGTGTGCTTTGGGCCTACACGGCCATTTAGATGAACACAGGCCGTGTTGGGTCTGTTAGACACGGGCTAACTTGGCCCAATTGAGGCCGTGGGCTTTGGGCCTACACGGCCATTTAGATGAACACAGGCCGTGTTGGGTCTGTTAGACACGGGCTAACTTGGCCCAATTGAGGCCGTGGGCTTTGGGCCTACACGACCGTGTTGACCAACACGGGCCGTGTAGAGTGCGTGTAACAGTAGAATTAACATCTTTTAAGTCACTTTTTAATGGGATTAACTAGAGGTTAATGGTTGCTACGTTTTTCTCTGCATATGAACAGACTTGAGAGAGTTCAAGAGCTTCTTGGAAGTTCATATTCTCTTTCGGTTCTTCTTCTTGAAGGTGATGAAGTTTGATGCACTTAAGAAGGTAACATACACTTTGTGACCAAGCTTTGATGCACAAAGTTGTTGCTTGTCCTTGATTGTTGTCTTGGTGATCACACACCAACCTACTAGCATTTGGGAATCAACACAACTTGGGGTGGACTTCACTAGAGAAATCCTAGCTTGAATTTTTGAAGCTTGACTTGTTTGATTCTTGAAGCTTGACAAGAGGGAGATTGTGATACTTGCATATTGGTACATTTCTTTCCATCTTGTTAATATTTAAGTTGCAATTTCATGTCTAGATATTGGTCCATGGGAATTCTTTGTTTGGTTAGCCTATTATTTTGTATTATATCTTGCTACCGTTGCTACTCGTTTATGCCAAACAAATACCTTCAGTGGTATCAGAGCCATATCTAACATGGCTTTGCACAAATGAGTCTAGAAAATGTTTTCGTGAAAGTTTTGCGTGTAGATCTTTGTTAGGCTAAAATTGATATATTTGTAGTTTACATAATATTCATATAAATATTTTTATATTAGGAAAATTATTTTCTCAAAATGGTTTTTCATGTAGATTCATGTTAGGCTAAAATTGGTATATTTGTAGCCTACTTAATATATGTTGTTTTTACATCAAGTTGAGAAAAACCATAAAAATACTTTTATGTAAGAAAATTGTTTTCTTAAAATTGGTTTTTCATTGAGACTCTTGTTGCGCTAGAATTGTTATATTTGTAGCATTGTTAATATTTTAGTTTTTATATTTATATATTTGTTGTAACTTGGCATGAAGTGTACACAAATATATACTTATAAATGTATATATGAATGTGTCACAAAAATGGTTTGCTACACTAATGCATATGTACAAGGATTGTCATTTTGGTGCCTTTGATGTTGTTGACAATCTTGACTAAAATATAGATATATATATATTTATCATGGTTTTGTGTGGCACACCATGTTTCACTTATGTTGCGTTTGGTTAATTTGGTAACACGATATGCCCTTAGACATATGTGTTGTGGTGGTTGATTGATTCGGTTTTTGGTGGCATGCGTGCCATATTGATGTAAATATTTATTTATATATTTGTTGGTGCGGCTTGCATGCCGTTTATTTTATTCTGTGTATTTGTATAAATAGTGTAGGAATGCGACATGCGTGTCGTTTATATATATATTCTATGTATTTGTAAATAGTATAGAATTAGAACCGGAGAAGTCAACGGGAGTCATGGTGATGATGTCTTGGCGAGAAGGAATCAACACGCTATTGGAGGTGTTGGATTGGGTGGAAGCTCACCCAACGAGACTTTACCTTGTCCTTAGGTTTTGGTCTCGTTTTCCCCGTTGTGGCTCACGGGGAAAACGCATAGGAATTTTGGGCATGTTACTGAATTATACATATATATATATATATATTTGTGTGGTTGTGTTTTATTTTTCTATGCATGGATTAGGATTCGCATGCTAGACAATTTTTCTATAAAATTAAATAAAATACAACATTTGTTAGAATGGTTAACAATCTCGCGCGAATAGAATTGACAAAGAAATATAAACTTGGTATTATATTTAGTAGTGCTTAAAATCGTTTTGACACTTACTTTGTTAATTCACAAAAGGTTTTTATAAACCGGAAACAAAATCCCGTTTTTTTTAATGTAAATCACACACCATCCGTAAGATCACACCACCCGAATCTAACGAAACAAGGATGATTGTCGAGCTAAGCACGAGTCATTCCTTGCGTAGTTGTGTGGAAGGTGAGTGGGGTAACTCACATGATTGGTTGTCGAGCTAAGCACGAGCCAATTGATGGTCTGGAGTGCTACCCGTGTGTCTTGTCGGACGGTTTACGATTTTAGTATATAATTCTTGATTAGTTATCGAGCTAAGCACGAGCTAAACAAAAGTTATATATTAAGATTGGTATAAGAAAGGGGTCAAACATGCCAACCAACATTATGGATGTCAACGGATCCCGCAAGTGTCTAAGAGTTGTAATAGAGATTATAATTGGTAAAATGGTTGCCGGCCTAAATAGCTTCGCCACGTGATCCGCGGCAAACCCGTCACGGTGCGAGGTGAAATAAGGTTCTTAGCCCTTGTTGTGAATAATTGTTTTTATCTAAAACTATGGGGTAATTATTTTTAACAAGGTTTATCTAGACTAACCAAAACTTGTATTATTGTTATTTATAGATGTCAAACCATAACAACACAACGTCAAACATCTCACTTCGTGTGTTCCTAGAAAGGGAGAAACTCACGGGGGTGAACTTTATTGCATGGCTTAGGCAATTGAGAATTGTCCTACGCCTTGAATCAAAGTTGCACATCCTTGAGGAACCCCTTCCGGAGCCACCTGCTACCAACGCGACTTGGGCCGTCCGATACGGGTATGAAAAACGTGTTGAGGACACACACGATGTTGCCTGCCTTATGTTGTCAACTATGAGCTCGGAGTTGCAAAAGCAGCTCTAGCACATGAGTGTGTACAATATGTTAAACAAGCTCAAGGACATGTTCCGACAGCAAGTTAGGCAGGAACACTATGAGTGTGTTAAAATCCTAGTCGGTTGTAGGCTGCAGGAAGGCGGGAATGTTGGTCTTCATGTCCTTAAGATGAAGGCAAACGTGGACCAAATGGAGAGGTTAGGATTTCCTATTGGGAGAGAGCTCGCTGTGGATATTGTACTCCAGTCTCTGCCCGCATCATATGGTCAGTTTGTCACAAACTATCATATGCAAGGAATGGAGAAGTCCTTAAGCGAATTGCATGGCATGTTGAAGTCTGCGGAGTCTGACATGGCCAAGCATAATTCCACCTCAACCACTCCCATATTGGGCTTAAAGAAACAAAAGAAAAGGAAGAAGAAACCGACCCTAAAAGGAAAGGTTGGAGTTTCCAAGCCTATCCTTAGTATTGAGTCGAAGGACATAGAAAATGTGCCTCAAAAATAGACTCAAGAAAAGGTGGTTTGCTACTTTTGTGGAAGATTTGGAAATTGGGGCCGTCATGCCTGCCCTACGTGCCGAGAGGATATAAAACTTCTCACGAAAGAGAGAGTTAACTTTCCATCTTCAGGTACGTTCATGATTCATTGCTATTCTTCTATAAGTTGGGTTGTTGAACCGAGCAGATTGACTCACGTTTGTCACAAATTTGTTTGTTACAAAGTGTAGGTCCTTTGTTGAAAGAAAAGCTTGAAGAACCGGATCTCGAATGAGGAAACCATGGTGATTGTCCTCCGAGAGAAGATAAGGAGACTTGATCTCGCTTTTGTCACCGGTTTATTTATTACTTTGTATTATTGCCCTGCGTGGCAAGTGACATCTCTTTGTATGCTCGTTTTCATTTATGGTGGACATAATTTTGAAGTTTTAAGAATTGATGTTGAACCTTTTTAAATGCTATTTATTCAAGGTTTTTACATGTGGTGACAATGAGGTTATTCTTAAAATACGGACTTTATTATGAAAATCTATTGTGAGATATTTTGTTCAAAATTTCCCATGTCATGTCATACACAAGGATTTTTTACAAGTAATAAAATATTCATGAATAACTGATTCTGAATCCAAAATAGTTTGGATGAGTTATCATTGTGTGATAATCAACGTAACCACATAAACAAGAAATATATCGCCAAGACCCATGTGGTTAGGATCTCGGAATAGTTTAGTCTCGGGCTAAACGTTTTGATGTTGATCTTGTTTATTAGGCTAAGATGATTATGAGATCCTTCGCCAGAGTTTGTGAGAGGATTATAAGCTTGTTGGATATTGATCACATTTTGTGGATAATCCGTTCAAGCATACCACAAAGAATAACGAAAGAGAAACCTCTTCATCACTACCTTGATTGTAGTAATTGCGAGACGTTTATTAGTTTAGGCATATGTCTGAAACCGTGTTGGTGTTCAGAATTAGCCAAAACAACTTTAAGAATCAATAGGGCATATAGATCAAGGTACTTAGATCTAGTTAAGATGCTAAGATATCTATTATCTATATATTGGATGACCATATAGTGAATTGTGGAATTGTTTCACAATTCATATCCTACTAAGACGCATTGGTACATGGTGTCATGAAGTAAGAGAACCGGGTGTTATTGATCCGGTTTATGACGGGTCGAGAATGTGTGTCCGGTTGGATAATCATTTGCCATTGTGACTAAGTCCTCAAATCCAAATTCAATAGATAGTCTATTTAGCATTTATTAAGATACGACTAGAAAGTTTCTTTGCTTGTCTATCTTAATAGTTCGGAGTTATCCATTCTACATTCAGTAGGAGAAGGATAAACTTGAAATCAAGAAGTGCTAATACATTTGAGGAGTTCTTCTAAGTTTTAGTTATTTAACCATTTGAGAACAATGTTTGTTGCTTAAAAGGGGAAGAAGAAGGAAACTAAAACTAAGGCATTCCAGTGGAAGAACGTGGAACTTAAATGAAGACTTGATTATGATACTAGCATATAATCTGATATCTTTGATAGATGATCAGCATGGTTATGCTGGTATGCCTGACTAAGAATCATTACTTCTTTTAATTCCTTTTAATTCTGATTAGAGTCATATAGAGCCAAAGAGATATGGGTTTCTCATATCTAAGTGGTAATGACTTAATGGTGAGTCTTGTTGAGTTCGCCATCTATCGGAAGACGTAGTGGATCCAGAATTCGCTAAAAATAAAAGAAGTAAATGATAAAGAGATGTAATCCATTTCGAATGCCCAAGTGCTTGACTTGTCTTGATCCCATACCTAGGTGTATACCAAGGTGGTAATGATGGGATTAACATGGATGGAATTGTAGACAACTTCCAATTCCGACTAGTGGTAAAGTTTTTCATGGTGGTTATGGAGAAACTTGTCCTAGTGGCTATGTTGAAGAATGTTTGATACTCGTGGACATTAATGACCGCGTTTCGTCATGAAACAATATGATGAGGAAGTGTTTATAACACTATCCGAGGGTCTTAATATACGTCCGTAGTATCCGAATTATGTCTACAAAAGTGGATAAGACCACTTCGGGCTTATTCATGCATCTTGAAGGAAAGATATCTTTGTTTACTATCAGAAGATCATAGTGATGAGTTTTCTAAAAACATAGATAAAACCTTTTACGTATGTCAGGGCTAGTGGGAGCTTTGTTGTATTCCTAGTGTTAAATGTCTATGGAAGATAATGTCCCGATATTAGGTTATCTGCAAACCTAATTCAGGAATTACTGCTTCATAGGGGCATTTAAGAGATACAAAATTGGATAGTATTTAGTTCAAGAAATATAGAGATATGTTCTTGATGTATGACGACTTTGTTGGAACTCGTGGTGGGCACAAACACAGCGGAAGCAAAAAGAAAAATAGCATGCAAGACATAAAACAAAAGCACACACAAAGCCCACAACTAGTTCCAATGGTGGAACACACTACAAAGAAAATTGCAACAAAAGAACAAGAAGAAAGAGTAGAAAGTACCTCCTTACCATGGCTAGAATTCGAGCTCTACATGTGGATTGGGATGAAGATGAAGAAACAAAAGGCTTCTTATCCAATGCAAGTCCACACCAAGTATGCTTGATCCCATTGTACTAGCAATCCATAGATGAACGTCCACCATGACTTCACCATCTGGAACAGCCCAAAGATGTTCTCCTCTTGCACCAATGATCTTCATATGAACACTCAAGATCACCATCTTAGTGTTGTAGCATGAAACCCATTTTGTACCAAGAGAGAATATGGAGTAGAGATAAGTTGTATATGGTTGCTTGTGTTCTACAGCCTCAAACCATGCCTATTGACACCAGAAACTCGGCCAAATTGCATGTTAATTGATTGGACCATCAAATGGTCCAATAAAACACAACTGTCACTGCAGCTACCCTCTTCACGACCCCTCACGGGCTCTCACGGGTCGTGAAGCCTAAGTGCACCACGAGGGGACTTAGAACTCCACGAGCCGTGCTGCCTGGTCGAGACTCGTGAGGGCATCTCCTTCACGACCCCTCACTACCTCGTCACGGGTCTTGAAGCCCAAAGGCGTCACGAAGCGTGGCGGCCGTCGAACAATCGTTAGGGCAGCCTGCTTCACGACACGTGGAGCACCCTTCACGGTCGTGAAGCCCCGAATCAAAACACTTTTGATTCTTTGTCTTTCTCCATCCACATAAAGCTGTCGAGATCAATCCTTGGCGTGTGACCCAATAGGCTCGCGCTTCATTAGCAGTGATACCGGCATACGTGTGTTAGTGGGCAGATCTCCAACAAACTCCCACTTGCACATGACACACCGTACCCATATGCATCACAGACAGGGAGCGGCCTCTAGATAGACATCCCTGCCCCCAAATCAACACGAGGTATGTCATCCCTGACAAGTACCTAATCACAATCCAAACAGGTTTGAAAAGGTCCTATAGATAAGTGATCAATCATCCTATTGTTCGCGATATTCGGGTGAACACGAGACATGGTACAAAGTCATTCTCCGATCGTTCACGATTATGTTTCTCGATCAAGATTGGTGGTGACCAAAATATGCAAGTTGCAACTGATCAACTATCATTGCAAGCATGAGCACGGCCGTGCATTTTGGTGTCAGCGCCCAATCATCGAGGGGCCCATAGATATCTCTCTAAACAGAGGAACAAATTCCTTCGACTACATTGCCCCATTACATTGGCAATACTTTGCCCAAAAGCCTCCTTTATAGCAACCAGTTACGGACTGCGTTTGAAAGCAATCAGAACAAGGCAGACCAATGTCGTGGAAACACATGTATCTCTGGTCTAAGGACGAAATGATATTATCATCCTGAGTTACTCTTGACATGTACCATGAAGTAAACTCATGTGTGGGTCGTCCAATCACTTGAAACTCTTTTCAACTATAGGTAAAGTGTTGCATCTCTTGTATCCAATCACCATTGAATACACGACCAACCCTTTCCCTCAGTCTTCGTTCAAACTTCCTTCCGGCGAAGAGTGACTGACTGTGGACATTTAAAATGTAAAACATTCAGGGAAGTGGTAAACATGCTAAGATGGAACACAATAAAGGCAACTGAGAGTACCCGCTACACGCGTATTAACAAATCCCCATTTGATAATCGATACTAGCAGAAGCACAATGTTGCTTAATGTTCCCAAAATCACCATATCAAAATTTCAACTAAAACAAACTCAAGCCAAGTCTTTGCAAGCATTAGTGTGACAATCATCACTATCTTGCAACTACGGCTTTAGCAAAACGGATCCGCCACCATGCTATCCGTGTGTATTCGTAAGATGACCATATCTCTACCTCAACCAATCACTCAAAAGTGTGCGTTGGTGAGATAACGGTCTTTTGAAGCTATCGCACCTTCATTGATTCATCAGAACTCAATAAGATCAAAGATGCTTGAGATAAAGGTTATCTTTCATAAGCCATCGTACTCTCATTGTCTCATAAGATCCCAATAGAGTCAGCGATGCTTTGAGAAGCATACTTATTAACACCATATTTAGTAGGATCACGAACCCCGATAAAGATCGGCAGTTATCCTAAGCTAGCATTTGAATAACAACTTATTCTATGTTGCTTCTTACTATAGTTCAACAAGAACATATTTCAATATTTCCTTAACTCCTTCCATAGGTTTTGTATATCCTATAATCGTTATGGATGCATAATTCTTGATTCAGGCTTTTCAAGCGAAATCAGGACATTATCTCCAACACGATGTATGTACTAGACATATTTAGAATGGGATTACAAAATGCTCCCACTAGCTCTGGCATTCTTCCATGTTTCATCGTTGCTATTTGAAAACTGAAATAAATGATTTTCATATCAACGCAAAGATTCTAACATTGAGATGGCAACATAAGTCCACAAGTGGAATACTTAGGGTTTGTAGATTTCATTAGGATACTTATTGATAGTAAAAGACCCTCGAAAATGTTGTGAGAATTTCCTCAGAAATTCCTATTAAGGAATGTAGTCTTCACTTCTATCCAATATTGCCTAAAAGGCACTTGTAAAATAAGTATCCGTGTGGACTTCAACATAACCACCAGGAGAATGTTTCTAGATGATACCTTCCTCATGGTCAATCATTGTGAAACCATTCCTACCAGTCGGTATTTGAAGTAGTCTACAAACTTATCCATGTTTGGTTTATTTCCTCAAATAACCAATCACACCTCGCGGGTTCACACCCAGGTGTAGGATCAACCAAGTCGAAACCTTGGATATCCGTCATGGATAGCATCTCATCTTATCATTTCCTCCTTTCTCCTAGCGGACTCCAAGCCCACTACGCTTTCCGGTAGTTGACGCATTCATCATGAATCATCATTCAGTTGTCTTCCTCAGATATAACGAGTTATATCTTTCTGGTCTTATGACAACTTCTACCAAGAGTTAACGATTTTATGCCAGGTTCTCCAGCATTGCCATGCTGAGTTCCAATCATTTCTGATTGGATTCTAGTGTCAACATGAGGTTTTTCCATTCAAGGTATACTTTACTCTCACTGGCATCCATGGATATTAATTTATTAAGAGACTCTACCTTTGAGCAACTTACAAGTTCTCACAAGGTTTGTCAAGATAAATATCCCACGGTCTTAGTAGAGTACCTAATGGAGTAAATACCTCTAGATCCTGGGTTCCTCCACCTCACGTCTAAACGTAGGCTAGAAAATCCAGACTTTGGAATAGACAAACAAGGATCCTCCTTTTCGTCATTCCTCTAAGGCGTTTACATGACCATCCTTGTTGTTTATAAGATTTAGAACTCATGCCCACCATTTGGAGAATGACCCAAAACAATTTTGGACATAAAAGTGTAACCTATCACTTGTCAGACCATATCAAAATGTCCGGTTCCTCCTTTAGACGACCACATGTAACAATGCGTCTTAAGAGGAATGAATTGAAGGACAATCCCATAATTCTTATGATAGTCACATAATATAAAACTAAGGTACTCAACATCTTACCTAGATTCGAGTATCATAGTTGCATTGCCCTCTGTATCATGTACCTCGTTATAGTGAGTTTTGAACACCTCTAAGGTTTCAAAACTAGTCCATTAAAATAGACTTACCATCCTTTCTACCATCACCGGTAAAGGTAACAAGGTATCTAAAGTTACTCCTTAATGTTTTCTTGAACGGTCAACACACTAAAAGTGTGAACGAAATCCAACAAGCTTTGAATCCTCTCACATACTCAAGCGAAGGATGTTTAAGTCCTATAGCATAACAAACAAGATATGAATTCAACATTTGACCAATGGTCAAAGGGTTCCAAGTTCCTAAACCTCATGGATCTTGGTGAAGCTAGTCTTGTTTACATAGCTAAATCGACTTCTACATAAGGATAACTTATTAGTACATTTATGATCGTTCTATTACTCCTTAAGCAAAAGCTTACTTTAAATGCCACGACATGGATAAACTTTGAAATAAATCACCACTAATTTCAAAAGTCAAAGTAATATCCATCGTCAACAAAGGCGTTTAGATATAATGTTTCTAGCAATACATGGCATAAACATACATCCAATAAAGTAATAGAATAGTTGGAAGGAAAGGCAAGATACCCACTTCCAATCTTCTCAATAGGGACAACAACTATGTTTCCCTTTTAGAATTCCAACTCTCCATACCTCATCCGCCTACTTCTCTTTTAACACCTTCACTTTGTGACAAACAAATTTGTGACAAACGTGAGCATTATTGCTAGCGTTTAAAACCTAGCCTTTAGAAGTAGAAGAGCAATGGAGTTTGATCATGAATGTTCCTGAAGTCAAGGAGCTAGTTTCTCTTACTCGTAAGTGATTTTAACTCTTCAGGCTCATAGGGCTGTCGTGGTGGCGCCAATTTTGAAATCTTTCCGTAGAAGTAGCAAATTACCTCTTGTGGAGTCTTATATTGAGGCGCAATCTCATTGCCCTCTGACTTCACATATAAGATAGGCTTGGTAAAACCAAACTTTCCGTTTGAGGTCAATTTCTTCTTCTCGGTTTCTTGTTCCTTTATAATGTTAGCGGGAGTTGGTGAGGCGAGTCATACTTTGGCCATGCAAGACTTAGCAGTCCACAACATGCCATAATGCTTTATCACGGACTTCTCCATATTGTGCATGTGATAGTTCATAATGAACTATTTACATCACGTGGGCAGGGACTTTGGAGAATTTTCATTCACCTCAAGCTCCCTCCCTATGGTGAATCCATGCCTCTCCTTTAGGTCCACATACGCCTTCATCTCAAGGATATGGACACTAATATTCCCGCCTTCATGCATCCTTCAACCGATCAAGGCCATGATGCACTTTTACATGCATATAGAGGTCTAGGTCGCGTTGGTAGCATTTTGGCTCTAGAAGGGATTTCTCTATAATGTGCAACTTTGACTCATGGTGGAAGACAATCCTCAACAACCAATCCTAGTCCACGAAGTCCACATTAGTGAGTCTCACCTTCTTTAGGAACGAACGGAGTTTTATGTTGAAGTGGTGTCGTTAACATTTGCCAATTAAAGATATAAGAATACACGTTTTAGTTAGTTTTGATACAATCCTCGTTACGATAATTACCCATTTAGTTTTAAGAAAGACAAATATCTTAACAAGGGCTAAGAACCTTATTTCACTTCACTACATGACGGGTTTGCCGCGGATCACTTCATGAAGTTATTTAGGCCGGTAAACGCTTTACCAATTACAATTCGAGATTACAACTCTTAGACACTTGCGGGATCCATCAACACTCATAGCGTCGGTTTGGCATGTTTGATCCCTTCTCACACCAATTCCTCGTTAAGCCGCTTTGGCAACTCGGCATAGACACGACAATTACCAAGTTGGAACTGTAAATCGTCCGTCAAGATACACGGTGACAACCTTGACAATCATTGGCACGTGCTTAGCTCGACAACCAATAATTTCAAGTCGCCACACTCACCTTCCACACAGATCCACATGGAACAACTCGTGTTTAGCTCGACAATCATCCCATGTATCACTAGATTCGGGTGGTGTCATCTTACGGGTGGCGTGTGATTTACGTTTGAGAAAAACGGGACTTTTGTCTTTCCGGTTTAAAAAACCTCTTTTCAAGTTGATTAACAAACAAGTGACAAAACGCATTTTTCACTTTAATATAATCCAATTTTTATTATTTTGAAAAGTTTTCTAGCATGCGAAGATCCTAACAAGCACGCAAGAAAATAACAAAATAAATCACAACCACGCACAAAGAAAATATCCGGTAACACGCCCCTAAACCCTATGCGCCCTCCCCGTGAGCCAAACGGAGAGAGCAAGGCCAAACTAAGGACACAACCAAATGGCCTCGCCGGAAGTGCTCCCACTGAATCCATCATCTCCAAATGATCCACTAGATCCAATATAGCCGAGACGTCTCTCCATGACTCTCGATGGTTGTCTTCGGTCTTCTTTTCACAATTACAAACAATTTGAAAAGAAACGGCGTGCAAGCCGCGATTGCTATTCTAAGCTACTTACAAAAAGTACAAAGGAAAACAATGGCATGCAAGCCATAAATAAATTTACAAATTTACAAACCGAATTAAATATTATTACAAACCATTGTGACTAAAAGTCACCAAATGAATGAATACATAAATAAACAACCAAACAACCAACACATAGGTCTAACGGGCAAGGCGTTACCGGACACAACAAAAACCACAAACAAAACATGGTGTGCCACAACAAAACCATGCAAAATGTATCTCAATTAAGATTGTTCAAACAAGCAAAGCACTCAAGGCACAAAAGGAACAATCCTTGTACATATGCATTAGTATCCCAAACACTTTGAGAACACATATTCATATATACACAATATAAGTATATGCATGTGTTCATTTTATGCCAAAACCACCCAATACATATAAATATATGAATCAAGACACATAAACGGGGCTTTTCGAATGTCCAAACAACAAGGACAGATTCTGGAAAAACAAAATCACAAGGTGCTAAAACCGAAAATTTATTTCTTTTAAAAAAACAAGGATAAAAACACTGTTCACGAGACCTTCACGGCCCAGAAGCCTTCACGGGCCCTCACGGCCCGTGAAGCCCATGAGCTCCACGACTCTGACACGGTCAAAACCTTTCACGAGCAACATCCCATGAAGCCACTCGTGTAGGCTTCACGACCCGTGAAGCCAAAAGCTCCACGGCCCGTGAAGCACTTCTAGACAGAATGTCCATTTTCGGTTTTCAAGCCATCAAAGTGCAATTTCTTTGTAGAGATGGCTTTGATAACACTGTTGGAACTCGTGGTGGGCACAAACGCAGTGGAAGCAAAAAGAGAAATAGCATGCAAGACATAAAACAAAAGCACACACAAAGCCCACAACTAGTTCCAATGGTGGATTGCAATTGGCAACATGGTTGCCAACCAGAAATAACTTCCTTGTATGATCCGCGGTAAACCCGTCATATACAGAAGTGAAATAACGTTCTTGGCTTTGTTAAAATAATTAAAATTTGTTTTGGGTAAATTGTTTTAACAAACTTAAATATCAAACTAACCAAATCTACTTTGCTATTTTATATGGCATCTTCATGTACCACCACCACGAGCAACATTTCTCTTTGAGTTTTCCTTGAGAAGGAGAAACTCGATGGTAGCAACTTCATGGATTGGCATAGGCAACTTTGGATTGTCCTACGCCATGAAGGGAAATTGCATATCATTGAGGAATCTTTGCCCGAAGCCGCTGCGACTACGGCACCTAGGGCCGCCCGAGAGGCATATGAAAAACGCCTCAAGGACACGGAGGAAATTACGTGCCTTATGCTTAGCACAATGAGCTCCGATTTGCAAAAGAAAATGGATCATTTAAGTGCTTTCGACTTGCTCGCGCAGCTCAAGGACATGTTCCAACAGCAAGCGAGGCAAGAAAGGTACGAATGCCTCAAGTTCCTCCTAGGTTGCAAGCTCCAGGATGGCGGGAACGTAAGCGCTCATGTGTTGCGTATGAAAGCAAACAAGGAGCGCATGGAGAGGCTAGGGTTCACCATAGGGAGGGAGATGGTGGTTGATCTCATCCTCCAATCCTTGCCCAATGCATATGATCAATTCATCGTGAGTTATCATATGCATAGTATGGACAAAAACCTCATGGAGCTTCATGGGATGCTCAAGACCGCGGATTCAAGCATCTCGAAGCCCAAGGCCACCTCATCCAATCTCGTCTTGGCTATCCGGGAGGGCCGCATTCAAAAGAAGAAGTCGAATCCTTCCCATAAGGGAAAGGGTAAGGGCAAGGTTGGTGCAACCAAGCCTACCCCTACCCCGGTGGCAAAGGGCAAAGGGAAGATTCCCCAAGCCAAGGCCCCGGAGGATGCGCAATTCTTCTTTTGCGGGGACAAGGGGCATTATCGCCGAAGCTGCGCAAAGTACCAAGATGGCCTCAAGAAGCTCAAGGCAATGAGCATCTCGGGACCGTCGAACCAATGTACGTTCATGATTGAGCTCCATCAAACTTCTATTTCAAAGGGCTGGGTTGTAGATACCGGCTGCGGCACTAACATTTGTAATATGGTGCAGGTGCTAAGGGAAAGTAGAGGCTTGGAGCATGGAGAGCTGGATCTAATTATGGGGAACCGAGAGGTTGTGCCCGTAGAAGCAAAAGGGAGTGTCGAGCTCTCTTTTAGAACCGGTCTTTCCATTGTTCTTATTAATGTATGCTATTCGCCCTACGTGGCAAGAAACATTTTATCTTTACATGCTTTGTATGACGATGGTTTTTCTTTTAAATTTATGGATGGATCTATTTTATGTTATCAAAATGATGTTTGTTATTTTAAAGCTTTACCATGTCATGGCATATATGAAGTTGATGCATACATTGAAAATAAGAGACCTATCATGAATATTGATTCTCAATCCAAAAATTGTTTGGATAAATATTCCTTATGGCACGGTTGTCTTGCTCATTTAAATAAGACTCGCATCACCAAGATCCAAGCGGACGGGATCTTGGAATCATTTGACCTTTGGTCAAAAGATGTATGCGAATCTTTTTTACTAGGAAAAATGACCATAGAACCCTTCACCGGAGTTGGTGAGAGGGGAAAGGATCTTTTGGAAGTCATTCACACCGATGTGTGTGGTCCTTTCAAAAATGTCACAAGGAACAATACTAGATATATCGTTACCTTCACGGATGATTATAGTAGGTATGGATATATCTACTTGATTAGACAAAAGTCTCAAACCTTAGAGGTGTTCAAGATATTTCAAAGTGAAGTAGAGAATCAATCGGGTAAGAAGATTAAGATACTACGCTCGGATAGAGGCGGTGAGTATCTTACTTTGGAGTTTCTAGACCATCTTAGAAAATGTGGGATTATATCACAATTAACTCCTCCTAGGACTCCACAATTAAATGGAGTTTCCGAAAGGAGAAATCGGACATTATTAGATATGGTCCGTTCTATGATGAGTCAAACGGAGGTACCAATTAGTTTTTGGGGTTACGCTCTAGAGACGGCGGTAAGAATCCTTAACCTCGTACCAACAAAGAAAGTTGAAACAACACCATATGAGTTGTGGCACAAGAAAAAGCCCACTCTCTCATATCTTCGTGTATGGGGATGTCTAGCCTATGTGAAACGTGAGGCGAATGACAAACTAGAACCTCGTTCCGAAGGGTGTTACTTTATCAGATATCCTCCTGCCGGTATTGGATATATTTTCTACAAACCTTCAGAGAACAAAGTTTTTGTTGCTCGAAGAGCCGTTTTCCTTGAAAGGGAACTTATATCCAATGTACCGAGGCAAAAGGAAATAGATATTGAAGAAATTCAAGAAACACCCGATAAAGAACTTGATGTTGGCACTAGCAATCAACCATCAATGGTTGACACTGAGCAAAGTGAAGCTGCGGTACCTGACACACTTCCACTTCCTACCCCACGTAGATCCGGTAGAGCTCATCATGAGCCAGAGAGACATGGATTTCTCATATCTAAGGTCAATGAGCTATTGGTGGATCAAGATGAACCCACTAACTACCGAGAAGCAATGGCGTGCCCTGAGTCTGCCAAGTGGAGAGAGGCAATGGAGAGCGAGATAGATTCCATGTCAGATAACCAGGTTTGGGAACTAGTTGATCCAACACCCGAGTTTTGACCCGTTGGGTGTAAATGGGTTTTCAAGAAGAAAACCAACATGGACAATACCTTGGACACTTTCAAAGCCCGATTGGTGGCAAAAGGTTTCACGCAAACTCCGGGTGTTGACTATGATGAAACCTTTTCACCAGTGGCCATGTTGAAGTCCATTAGGATCCTTCTTGCCATAGCTACTTTTCATGATTATGAGATATGGCAAATGGATGTAAAAATCGCCTTCCTTAACTGGAAGCTTTCTGAAGAGGTGTATATGACACAACCTGAAGGTTTTATACATCCTAAGTATCCTAACAAGGTATGTAGGCTTAAGAAGTCCATTTATGGACTTAAGAAAGCCTCTCGTAGTTGGAAACTTTTTGTTTTGATGAAAAGATCAAAGAATTTGGATTTTTGAAAAACGAAGATGAACCATGCGTATATGTCAGGGATGGTGGGAGCTCAATAGTTTTCCTAGTTTTATATGTAGATGATATTCTACTCATAGGAAATCATACCCTAACCTTGCGTAGTGTCAAGGATTGGCTTGGGAATTTCTTTTCTATGAAAGACTTGGGAAATGCGGGATGTATTCTCGGAATTAAGATCTATAGGGATAGGTCTAGAAGGCTTATTGGTTTAAGCCAAAGTGCATATGTGGATAAAGTCATTAAACGATTTAAGATGGAGGATTCTAAGAAAGGGAATCTCCCCATGATGCATGGACTGGCATTAAGCAAGGCTCAATGCCCCAACTCCCATAAGGAGTTGAACATAATGAAGCGAGTCCCATACGCTTCGGCTGTGGGATCGATCATCTATGCCATGTTATGCACACACCCCGATGTCTCATATGCCTTGAGCATGACTAGTAGATATCAGGCGAATCCGGGAGAGGCTCACTGGAGGGCTGTAAAGAACATTCTAATGTACCTTAGGCGTACAAAGGAAATGTTCTTGGTATACGGTGGTGAGGAAGAGCTTAGAGTAAAGGGTTACTCTGATGCTAGCTTCCAAACCGATAGGGACGACTGCCGATCTCAATCGGGGTTCGTGTTCCTATTGAATGGTGGTGCAGTAAGCTGGAGGAGCTCAAAGCAAGACACAGTTGTAGATTCAACAACCGAGTCAGAATATATTGCAGTAAGTGAAGCTTCTAAGGAAGCTGTGTGGATGAAGAAATTCATCCAAGATCTAGGAGTGGTTCCAAGCATCACCGACCCTATTGAGATTTTCTGTGACAATGAGGGTGCGGTGGCTTTGGCAAAGGAACCAAGATCTCATAAAAGGGCAAGACACATTCTTCAAAAATATCACTTCATTAGAGAAGTAATCGAGAATGGTGACGTTGCCATAAGCAGAGTACCGACGGATGGGAACCTTGCGGACCCATTAACTAAGCCATTATCACAAGCTGCTCATGATTCTCACACTAAAGCTATAGGTGTTAGATTCGCTAGTGATTTGGCTTGACCTATGTATTTGGTTTGTTTGATTTGTATTTGCATTTATGGGAACATTTAAACGGTATTGTATCTTATGTTTGTTTCGATATATGAATAGAGATTTATATATACGCTTGTTGCGGTCACAATCATCAAGTCCATACCGTGTTCCATCTTAGCATGTTTAAACACTTCCTTGAATGTTTATCATTCTAAAACCTTCGGCAATCGGCTATTCTTCATATGGGAGGAAGAATGAAATAAGATTGAAGTAAGTGGTTGTCCGAGTATTCAAAATGGTTGAATAAGGTTGCTAGACTTACTTGTGCCTGAAAGGTGTGTCAAGTGACCAGAAGACCCACACCTGAGTTTACTTCATGGATCTATTAGTCACAAGTATCTCGGGATGATAATGTCATTTCATTCTTAGACTTGAGACGCATAGGTTACCAGAGTATGAATCTGACTTACTCTAGTTATCTTCAAATACAATTCGTAACTGGCTGTTATAAATGAAATAATTGGGTAAAGTATGAAACATATGATGGGACTATGTGGTTGAAAGGATTTGTTCCTCTAATAAGAGAGATATCCCTAGGCCCCTCGATGATTGGGAGCTGACATAAAATATGCATGGCCGTGCTCAAATTACATTGATTTTAGATCAGATGCAACTTGTCTATTTGGTCACCACCAATCTGTAATCGAGAAACATAATAGTGAACGATCTGGAGATTGACATATTCCATGTCTCGTTTCACAAGGATATCGTGAACAAAAGGATGCACATGATCACTTATCTATAGAACCTCGTAAGCCTTTAAGGCTATTAGGTTTTTGTCGAAGATGACAACTCGCGCCGACTTGGGGGCATTGATGCTTAGCTAGAGCCGCTCTTTGTCTTTGATTAATATGTGACGATGTATCATGTGCAAGTGGGAGTCTGTTAGATATATGCCCACTGATACACGTATATTGGATCACTGCCGATGAGGCACGGGCCTATTGGGTCACACGCCAAGCGTTGAATCTGACAGCACACGTCAAGAGAGAGAATTAGGGTTTCGGTCGACCTTCACGTGCCCTCACGGGTCGTGTAGAGGTCGTGACGTGAAGCCCTTCACGAGGCTTCATGGGCCGGTCGGGGATCGTGGGGGTGATGCCTTACCGACTTCCTCACGGGCTGTGAGAGCCCGTGAAGGCAGAAGTCTAAGTGACACTTTTATATTATTGGACCTTTTGTTTGGTCCAATGGAAGGGTGCCATTATGGCCGACCCTGGTGCCTCACAGATTACCCTTCTACTTATAAAAGTGCATGTTCTCTCTCTTGAAAGAACCTTTTGCCATTTGACTAACCTACACACTTGAGAGAGCTTGTGAGATACATAGATGCTTTGAGAGAGAGTTTGTGTGGGTGTTGTCAAGAGTTCATCTGCTGTTATTGAGCCCTTGTTCACGTGGTGAAAGCATAGTGGTTCAAGCTTTAGCAAAGATGGTTCACGCAAGGCTTGGTGTGGATATCAATAGAGAGACTCGTCTTGGAGTTCAAGCATTACATCTACTACAACAAATCAACCAGAGAAATCAAGGGTATGGTCTCACTTTCTGGTTTCATTTGTTCTTCTTGTTGCTATCATGTCTTGTAGCTAGATCCCACTATGTGTTTCTTGTGCATGAGTTTTGAAAACCCGAAATGAGCTTGTTTTTATCTTCTTGCTTCCGTTGTGCTTGGGTTTTGTTGTTCATGAGAAACCTTCACATATCCCATATATCATTCAGATAAAATAAGTATTGTCATAATGTTCGAAAATATCCAAATACTAAATTACAATTCAAATCCAATCCCTTGCAAAGCGAAGACCTATTGCCCTAGTATAGACTTATGCTTAGTCGAGGCAAGAGGTTTCATAAAAGGATCTGCAAGATTCTGATTTGTATGAACTTTGCGAATACACACATCTCCTCTATCCACTATATCCCGTATGTAGTGGAAACGCCTGAGGATGTGTTTGGTGCTGTGATGTGATCTAGGTTCTTTTGCCTGGGTAATAGCACCTTCATTATCACAAAATATCTCTATGGGGTCTTGAATGCTTGTTACTACCCCAAGGTCAGCAATGAACTTCTTCATCCATGCAGCTTCTTAACCAGACTCAGATCAGCAGTGTATTCCGATTTTGTAGTGGATTGTGCAACTACACTTTGTTTAGAACTTTTCCAAGCAACCGCGCCTCCATTCATAACGAAGACATAGCCCAATTGTGATCGAGAATCATCTCGATCCGTTTGGAAACTAGCATTTCTGTAACACTTTACACAAAGATCTTCTTCCAAACCCCCTTAGATCAAGAACATGTCTTTGGTTCTTCTCAAGTATTTTAAAATGTTCTTGACCGCCATCCAATGGCTATCTCCTGGGTTTTGCTGGTATCTTCTCGTCATGCTCAAAGCATACGAGGCATCTAGCCTAGTGCATAGCATGGCATATATGATGGATCCAATTGCAGAAGCATATGGGATCTCACTCGTTCTATCTAGCTCTTCCTTGGTGCTAGGGCTTTGAGCTTTACTCAAAACCGTGCCTTGTGCCATTGGCAAGAATCCTCTCTTAGAATTCTCCATCTTGAACCGTTTCAAGATCTTGTCAATATATGCACTTTGACTTAGGCCAATAAGACACCTAGATCTATCCCTATAGATCTTTATTCCAAGAATATAGGCGGCTTCTCCCAACTCTTTCATTGAGAAACACTTCTCATGCCAAGACTTGATGTCTTGCAAGGTCGGGATGTCGTTTCCAATAAGTAGTATGTCATCAACATACAAGACAAGGAATGCTACTGCGCTCCCACTAGTTTTCTTGTAAACACACAGTTCATCTTCTGATTTGATAAAACCAAACTCTTTGATTTTCTCCTCAAATCGAAGATTCCAACTTCGAGATGCTTGCTTTATTCCATAAATGGATCTTTTAATCTTGCACACCTTGTTAGGATACATAGGATCTACAAAACCTTCGGGTTGAACCATATAGACATCTTCACTTAAGTGTCCCTTTAGAAAAGCCGTTTTGACATGCATTTGCCATATCTCATTGTCATAATATGCGGCTATGGCAATAAGTATCCTAATAGATTTAATCATGGCCACTGGAGAGAAGGTCTCATCATAGTCAATACCATGAGTTTGAGTGAAACCTTTCTCCACTAGCCTTTCCTTTAATGTGTGTACATTTCCATCCATGTCGGTCTTCTTCTTGAAGACCCACTTGCTCCCTACAGTCTTACTATTGGGAGGAAGATCAACCAAGTCCAATACTTGATTTTCATACATGGATTGCATCTCAGTGTTCATGGCATCATGCCATATATCGGATTCCGGATCCGATATAACATCTTGGTAGTTAGTAGGCTCGGAAGAGTCTAGCAAGAAAATCTCATCATTAGACACGAGAAATCCGTATCTCTCGGGTTCTTGACGAGGTCTACCAGATCTACGAACACTTTGTGTTTTAGCAGGTTCTTGAACAACCAATTGTTCAGGTTCAACAACCGTTTGTTGAGTGTTAGTGCCAACTTGACATGTATTTTGTGGTTCTTGAATTTTCTTCAATGTCTACATTGCTCCCACTTGCCTCTTTTGAAAGAAACTCCTTTTCTTAGAAAATGGCATGCCTAGAAACAAACACTTTGTTCTCAGCCGGGTTTAATGAATCTTTAGGATTGTTAGATTTACATTTGTGTATAATTTCTAGTTACAATTTAGTGTTTTATAATTTACATTGTACTTAGTATAAATGGTATTGTAGACTACTTTCCTTGTAACCTTTTGACATGTTATTGAATAGAAAACACACACTTTAAGGTGTTTCCATACATTCTCTCTACTTGAATCTATTGTGTATTCATTTGATTGCTTTACAATTGTTATCAGAGCCTAATCTTTGCTAAGATAAGGTTCTTGATTGAAGAATTCGAGAGAAAACATCAACAATTCGAAGCAATTTGTCGGATTTGAAGGTATTTTGGTCGACTTTTGGTGCAATCTGATTTCTATCGATTTGAGAACGAAAATGGAGGATTAGAAGCCTATTTGATTTGCAATCATCATTGGAGTAAATATGTGTAAGTCCGCAATCAATCACTACAACAGTTTGTGTTGAATTTGAGATTTTGTATTTTTCGGTTTTGAGAAAAATTTGATATAAAATGTATTCTAGAGGTTGAATTTTGTTGTAAAATTGATTCTGAATTGTAATTCGATTGTTTACAAACCTTCTTGAAGAAAAAATTCACGAATTTGATCAAAATTCAGAGGAATTTGAAGTTTGAAAGTTGGCAGTTACAACTGTTGCAAGAACTATCGGTTTTGCTATCAAGAACAATCGGATTTTACAAAATCCGAAGATTTCTATCGGATTCCGATACTTTTCTATCAGATTTTGTGTTGCAGATTTTGGGATTACAAGGTTTGAGTTGCGGTTTTGGAGTTTGTTTTCTATCGTATTGATTAGATTGCCATCGGTTTTGAGTTTCGGATTTTCAAAATATCGGATTTTGGAGTCACGGATTTAATCAACGGATTTGATTGATCGGATTTACAAAGTTGCAAGGAATTCTCTCGGATTTCAAATCATTGGATTTGAATTTCTCGGATTTTGTATTAAACGGATTTCTAACTCGGTTTTCAATCTCTCGGATTTCCTTGGATTGTCAATAAATCGGATTTCAAAACCTCTATCGGATTTTGAATCTATCTGATTTCAAAATCTCGGATTTTGAAGTTTGGATTTCTCACCTATCGGAATTTGAATCTATAGGCTTTCAAATTCACTCAGATTTTAAGTCTCGGATATTGGAGATTTAATAGCTATCGGATTTAAAGCAAACTTTCGGATTTCAGTTGAAACAAGAATTCTTCAATCAAATATCTTACAGAGAAAAGATCCTAAAGCAAGAATGAGTACATATAGTGAAACACTTTCATTCGGTTCAGACACAAAGTCACCAGTGTTGTACATAGGAGAATACCATGTATGGAAAGGTGGTTTCATGGATTTTATAGCCAACAATGAACAATATGGTGAGGAGATGAAGAAAAGCATACTGGAAGGTAATGGTATCTTCAGGATTGATCAAGAAGCAAATCCTCATCATAATCCACCCTTGGATGAAATCCACGGAGAAAAGATTCCATCTGAGTATATAGCTGAGGAAAAACATAGAGCCACAACAAATCGTAAAGCAAAATACTATCTAAAACATCATCTTTCTTCAGAATTTTACATTAAGGTGAATGGCTTGAACACTACCAAGGAGATATGGGACGAGATAAAGAGCCAAATGGAAGGCATTGAGTCTGGGGTCTGGATCAAGGAAACCAGAAGCTTGATGATTACTCTAATCTCACAAAGAATACTAGATTTCTAAACTCTCTACGGACTGAATGGAGATCCCAAGTGGCAATCTATAGACAGATGAATCAAAAGAACCTCAACAAAGTTACTCACCATATGATTTTTGAGGAACTAAATCAATATCAGGATGATGTTGGTTTGAGTACACAAAAAGACACTGTAGATCCATTGGCTCTGGTGGTCAATGAGAAAAGGGTTAAGAGCTTAACAAAGTCTGTTAAAATGAAACAAGTTAAAGAGACAGAATATTCAGATTCGGAGGAAGAGAATGTGGTTGATAATGAGAAAATCATGGAGGCAATGGCCTATTTAATCAACATGATACAAAATAAGTTTACGAAGAACAAAATGAACAACAGGCAATGGTTCACGTCTGGTTCTAGAAGGAGAGATGACCAATTCCCAAATAAGGATGGTCAGAGATTGGAAAGGAGGTATGAAAGAAAAGTAGAAACTGCCCAGGAGTGCAAATGCTACAACTATGGCGGAACTAGGTATTTCATTAAGGATTGCAAAAAACCTAGGGTTAAGGACTCTGAATATTACAAGACTAAGCTCAACCTCGTCAAGGAAAGAAACAATGGGAGGGCAATACTTGCTGAAGAGGATCAATTCTTATCTGACACTGATAACAGTGATGAAGATCCCAATGTCCACGCCCAGTTTGTTCTAATGGCTGAGGTAGAGGAGTGTGAGTTCGAGGAAACCGATGGGGAAAGTGAAGATGAAATCATGGGAAATGACTCTGGATTTATGGCTAGATTTGATGAGTCAGACATGGAAAATGAGTATGAAGAAGAGGAAGAGATTGAACCTGAGGTTGCTACCGAAGGCAACAACCCATCTATTGCTGAGAATGAAGAGAAGGTATTGACTGTTAATTCTGAATTACCTACTGAATATATACTAACTCTTATGCAACAGGTGGAGATCTTAACTTCTCAGAATCAATCACTCACGAACAAGAACCAGAAGTTGCATGAAAAGAATATAAGTCTAAAAATGGTAGAAGCAACAAAAAGTGAAGTTGAACTAAAAACTCAATTCTCAAAAATAGAACAACTTCAACAAGAAATAACAGACAAAGAAAACGCACTCAACAAATTACAAAAAGAAACAGAGTTAAAAGTGCATGACTTGAATGCAGCCAAACTGTCTGCATAGATAAATCTTAAATTAATAGTGAAGGAGAAAAGGAATCTCGACGAAAAAGTTCAACATCTTGAGAAAAGAGTTAAAAAGAAGTCACTACACGTCACAGTATTTTTAAAAACCTTGAACCAAATGTCAAGAACAGATATAAAGGTTTAGGGTATGATGAAAATAACTTTTTCTCAAAGATCAATTACACTCAACTGTACCAATTAGAAAGAATGAATCAAGGTTGGACTTCAAAAATGGTGTTTGTGGGAGAGGAAGAAATTAAACATGAAGAAGAACTCAAAAGAAAAACAACAAAGAAAATGCAAAACTCAACTAATTATGATGAACTGAACGGGTCATATGCAGACATTGAAAAGAGTGGTGGTTGTTCATCAGAAGAATGTTTCATTCCTATCCCACCTGCAGTGAAGAAAGTTGTTGAAGAAGGAAAGAATGGAACTGCAAGAATTTATATTCCACATATGGAACTATAGAGAAGGCAGGAACTGCTTGAAGTAGCATGCATCGATTAGAAAATTGAATTTGATGTGGAAAATTGTCTTTTAAAAGAAACTATCTTCAATCTTAACAAGAAGTTAAATTCCGCTAAATCTGAAATAAAGATTGAAATAACTGATGAAAAATTTAAAAATTCTGATATTGCACAATACTTTATTCCACAATTTATTTCAAATAGAATTGAACGTAGAATGTTTGAAGAGAAGGTGGAAAGATTGCTAACTGAATTGGACATGTATCTGAATATTGTGTATCCACAGTGTCTGAAGGCTTGCAGGAAGTTCATGTCACATAAATGCAATCAATTTTGTGATCCAAACAGTATTACACAGAAAGGATCATCTTCGAAAACAAAGCAAATTCCTGAAATGCCAAAAAATCAAAAAGTCATCAACTGTGCATGCTTTAAAATCTGTTAAATTACGTCATGTGTCTAACAAAACTTCCTTTTCTGAAATAAAATCATATCAATCAAAAGGGAAAGAAGTTTCATGCAAAAGCGTGAAGAAGTCAAACATCAAAGGTGTGAAGAAAAGAGAGACGACAAAGGCATATATGAAGTGGATTCAAAAGGAAGGTCTGAAAGAAAAAGAGAAAAAGAAAGCACATGTAATCAATGCTGATTCCAAGAACAAAGTTAAACCATTTTGTAACATCCATAAATCATATTGCAATAAGAATTGTGAGTTACTTTTTTCTTAGAAAGTCAAAACAGAAAGCTTAAAATGTAAGTATCGTCAAATTAAAATCAAAAGAGGATTAAAATCCAACAAAAACTGGAAGAATCCCAATGATGATAAAATTCTGTTTTGGTTTGTAAACAAGAATGGATTCATTATTCATCAATGGATTCACAAACATCAAAAAGCCGGATTTTTAAAAAGGTATGCTATCAGAAAGATACCAGTTCGCCCAGGATAGTGGAGAGAATATCTGAACATAATGAATGACAATCAAAAACATTCACCAACTCCATCAATTCATAACAAAATCACATCTTTCAAACAAGCTCAAAAGAAAGTTGGTTCAAATTCATCATTTATATCATATTCAACGAAGAATCAAAAACAAATGATGAATACAACTTTGTCATATCAACCCATAATGAAAAGCGTGTATGCTGACAAAAACAAGCATTTTTCACCTGTGATCAAATCAACTGAGAAATCAACTGGGAAATGGATTGTAAAGAAAATGGTTTACAAAGAAAGTTTGAATGTTGTTAAAACACCTGAAACATCTAACACAACAAATCAAACTAGTTTCTTTTCCATATGCAGAAAGATCATCTTTGGTACATGGACTCGGGCTGCACAAAGCATATGACGGAGAACAAAGGTCTTCTCAAATACTTTGTGAGCAAGTACACAGGAAATGTAAAGTTTGGGAATGACCAAGTTTCGCTGATCTTAGGCCACCGGGTAATAGAAACAGGAAATTTGAAGATAGAAAAGGGGTCCTATGTGGAAGGCTTAGGCCACAATTTGTTTAGCATTGAGCAATTCTGGGATAAAGGAATGAAGGTCGTTTTCAAGAAAAGCTCGTGTTCGTTTAGAACAGAAGATGGAGCAGAAATTTTGGGTGGCAACAGAAAGTCAAATTTGTATACAATTGACTTGTCTGAGAAAGGTTCCGGCGCACCAGTATGCCTACTGTCAAAAGCATCATCAGATCTAAACTGGTCATGACATCGCAAGTTGTCGCATTTGAATTTCAAAAATATAAACTAGTTGGTGAATGGTAATTTGGTTAGAGGTCTACCGAAGCTTAAATTTGGGAAAGATCATCTCTGTAAGGACTGCGGAGCGGGAAAAATGAAGAGAGTTCCACGCAAAGTGAGTCAGATATCTTCAACTACCGCGCCTTTACAATTGATCTACATGGACCTCTGCGGACCAATGAAAGTCCAGTCCAAAAGCGCGAAGAGATATATTCTGGTTATGGTGGATGATTATTCCCGGTACACATGGGTCCGGTTCGTGAGTCATAAGAGTGAGGTTCTACAACAAGTGATTATATTTCTAAAGAAACACAAGACTCAGAACGGACAACCGGTGAAGAGTATTCGAACTGACAATGGGACAGAGTTCAAAAACAAAACCTTAGATTCCTACTTGGATTATGAGGGAATTACTCATCAGTTCTCGACAGCATATACTCCGGAGCAGAATGGAGTAGTTGAAAGGAAAAACAGAACATTGGTTGAAGCTGGCAGAACAATGTTACAATACTCAAAGCTACCACTATCCTACTGGGCTGAAGCCGTGAATACTGCATGCTACACCCAAAACAGATCCTTAATACACCGTCTCTTTAATAAAACTCCATACGAATTATGTAATGGAGTAGTACCTAATATTAACTACTTTCATGTGTTTGGTAATAGGTGCTTTGTGCTGAATGATTCGAACAAACTATCAAAGTTTGATTCGAAAGCCGACGAAGGAGTCTTTTTAGGTTACTCAATGGATAAAAAGGCTTTTAGAATTCTGAATCGGAGAACTAACATGATTGTCGAAAGCATGAATGTTACGTTTGACGATTTAGTCAATTTAAATTCCTTAACGAGTAAACCTAACTCATCCAAACATTCAATTTTTACAAATAACAAAATAGATGAGTCATTCACACATGCAGAAGATATAAGCTTGGATTTTATGTTTGATTTCTTTAAAAAGAATGATAACACATCCAATGTCTTGCAAGATATTTAGCAGGAGTCTTTGTCAATATCTGAGCCACCTAGTGTATCTACAGTTCAACAGACTACAAATTCTGATAACTCGGAGTTTGAAGCTACAAATATCCCTGCAAACGAACAAAGTCCAAGATAAGATCAAGCAGCAGAAGATATTAATTCAATTGATCTTTAAAATCATAATGACTACATTCAGGTTCAATCCCCCAAACCTGTTTGGCTGAAGAGTCATCCAGAGACACAAATCATTGGAAGTTTGGACTCCGGTGTTCAAACTAGATCTGCCACATCTAATATATGTCAAAACTCTAGCTTTCTAGGCATGGTCGAACCCACACGTGTGTCGGAGGCTCTAGCTGATCCTGATTAGATTATAGCTATGCAAGAAGAGCTAAATCAGTTTGACCGTCTCAAAGTCTGGAGACTAGTTCCGCGACCTGATGGTAAATTTATTGTCGGAACGAAGTTGGTATTTAAGAACAAAAAGGATTCTCATGGTTTGGTGGTTAGGAATAAAGCTAGGATAGTGGCTAAGGGGTATAATCAACAGGAAGAGATTGATTATGATGAGACCTTCGCCCCTGTAGCAAGGATAGAAGCAATTCGACTTTTCCTAGCCTATGCTTCCTACAGAAATGTCACGGTGTATCAAATGAATATGAAGACTGCCTTACTCAATGGCAAACTGAAAGAGGAAGTGTATGTCAGTCAACCTGAAGGTTTAGTAGACCCTAACAGACCCAATGACGTCTACATTCTAGACAAAGATCTATATGGTTTAAAACAAGCTCCGAGAGCTTGGTACGATGAGCTGTCAAAACATCTGCTAAACAAAGGATAGGTCAAAGGGAAAACTGATACCACATTGTTTAAAAACGAAATTGGAAATGATTATGTATTGGTACAAATATATGTCGATGACATAATATTTGGCTCTACGAATCCTAATTATGGCAATGAATTTTCAAACACTATGAAAAAGCGATTTGAAATAAGCATGATGGGGGAAGTTAATTTTTTCCTCGGATTGCAAATTAAACAATTTAGCCATGGAATTTTTATAAATCAAGCAAAGTATATCAAATATCTGTTAAAGAGATTTGATATGACTGGCTGTTCATCAATATCAACACCCATGGCTTCTCGAACCAAACTATTTGCTAATCCGGAAGGAAAATCAGTAGATTTGAAAACATATAGAGGGATGATAGGTTCATTGCTATATTTAACAGCTAGTAGGCCGGATATTATGTATTTTACATGCCTTTGTCCCAGATTCCAAACAAATCCCAAAGAATCTCATCTTCTGGCGGTAAAACGCATATTTAGATATCTTAAGGGTACCCCAGATCTAGGTTTGTGGTATCCTAGGGATTTTGAGTTTGAGCTAATTTCTTATTCTGATGCACGTTATGCTGGATGCATGCTAGACCGAAAGAGCACATCTGGGAGTGCACACTTTTTGGGAGACAGACTAGTCTGCTGGGGGTCCAAGAAGCAGAATTGTGTTTCATCATCAACAGCTGAAGCATAGTACATTGCTGCTGCTAGTTGCTGTTCACAATGCCTTTGGATTCGGACTCAGCTTTCCGACTTTGGTCTGGTATATAACAAAATCCCTCTAATGTGTGATTCTCAAAGTGCCATTGCAATTACATGCAATCCGGTACATCATTCTAAAATGAAACATATTGACATCATATACCACTTTATAAAAGACTATGCTAAAAAAGGTTTAGTTGAATTAAAATATGTTCAAATAGATAGTTAACTTGCTGATATTTTCACCAAAGCGTTAGAGGAATCTCGTTTTAATGCTTTAGTGTCAAGATTAGGAATCTTGAATTTGACAGTTTAACATAACATTCTGAATCAACAGATCTTACATGGTATGTGCTAGTTGTGCAGGTCAAATTCAGTCAAAGGAAAGACAAATCAAATTCAAATTATGAATCACTGATGGTTCATACTTGTAGGGGAGAAAACATATCAGGTTTTGTATATATTAAATGATAAATAAAAAACATTTACAAAACAAACAAAATTCAAAAAAATTTTCTTTCTTCATCTCAAATTGTTGTACATCTGTGCATTGATTTGAGGGGGAGTTTTATTTTTTGTTTTTGAATTAAATTTGTCAAATTTTTGAAAATTTCATCTTCATAATCAAAGAAGTATTTTTAAAGATGAAATGTGAAGTTTAGGTGGAGTGGAATATTTTGAAAAATCAAATTTCAAATGAGAAGTGTTAAAAATCCGCTAAAATTGTCGGATTCCGATACTTTTATCGGATTTCGAATGTTTTATCGGTTTTGTGGGTTCCGGATTTCGTGAATCGGTTTTTTA
This sequence comes from Dittrichia graveolens, assembly GCA_038502395.1. Classification (NCBI taxonomy): domain Eukaryota; kingdom Viridiplantae; phylum Streptophyta; class Magnoliopsida; order Asterales; family Asteraceae; genus Dittrichia; species Dittrichia graveolens. The sequence continues at coordinate 26,270,233 of JARJIL010000007.1, forward strand.
CCCATTCGGATTTCATGGGTCGGATGTTCTTATAAAAGAAAAAATCCGATTCCATAATCGGTTTTCCAAAGCTTTCAAACAATCCGAGTGTTCAAAGAATCCAAGAATTTCAAAGTGTTCATTTGTGCAAACAAAGTACAGATCCTTGTTCGCAATACCTTTCTGAATCTACAGGTATATTTTGTTTGCAATTTCATCAACATTTTCATAGATTTTAATCGATTTTTTGGACTGAAAAACCCTCAAATCGCTCAATGTTTGAATATTAGAAATCAAGTGTGTTGTTTAATTAGTTGTAGATCAATGGGTTGTATGTTGATTTCAAGATAATCGATCTTTGAGTTAGGTATTTCATGATTTTGAATCTGCCGGTTTTCGAGTGTTTAAACGTGAGTTTTGATCTAAACGACGAAGGGTTTTAGTTACTGTTTGTGTTGTTTGACTCAAAAGGAGTTCTTAGTTTAGGTTTAATTGCACAAACATTTTGATTATTAAGAGATAAATGAAAGAAGTGAGGATTTTGAAAGAATCAGATTGTCGAAACATGAACTATGTTCATAAACATGAACTGTCGGATTTCATGTTCCATCGGATTTTGACAAATCCGAATGTTCACACTGTCAAGAGTCGGATTTAATAACAAACAGAGCAAAGGATTTCAAAGTTGTCGGATTACATGTAAACCCGAGTAGTTGTCAGATTTCATGTAAATCTGAGTGGTTGTTGGATTTTAAGTCATACGGGACTTTCAATATCATCGGATTTTGAAAATGTCGGATTTCAAGTTTTTCAACTTGTCGGATTTTAATTAAATGATTCATCGGATTTGAGTGTCAGTTTTTCAAACTCATCGGATTTTGAAAAACATGACTCTCGGATTTTGAAACTTATCGGATTTGGCAGTTACTCTTTATCGGATTTTAACAAATGTCGGATTTTGGAACAAAAAGGGTGTCGGATTTCGCATATAGCATATATGCCGGATTTCTAAGTGTCGATTTTTTCCAACACATAGGAATTTTCAAAGCTTTTTCAAATTTTTGAGATTTGTACTAATAGTTTTATTTCACGGATGGCTCAAATTCCTTCAAATACCCTTTACCCTCAAGCCAATTACCTACCAAACCAACTCAACAATGCCTACTTCCTACCAGACATAACCAACATTGAATACATGATAATCACCGAACTCATAACATCTCACCTATTGAACCACATATTAACTTTCAATCCTTCTCAAGCCTTCCCTCATGTTCCAGAGGTTTACGTACAACAATTATTGAGTTCTTTATCTTTAACCGAAAGTGCTGAAGGTCTTCCCGTACTCACAGGTCAAATATAACAAGTTGAATTTGAGATAAGCATTGAAAGCATTCGCAGAATTCTTAGACTACCAAAATCAAACTCTTATCCAACAAAGGCTGACTTTGATCCCATCCCGACCGACAAACAAATTTTAACCCATGTAATGGACCTTGGATGGAGGGGAGATGAATTGACCGGCATGTCAAAATTCAAACGTTCAAGACTCGTTCCTCAGTGGCAAACTTTATATGCAATAATCATGCGGTGTTTGACAAGTGTGACCAAAGGAATAGATGGTGCCAATGAATTTGCATTGAAGGTGCTGGTTGGAATGGCTAAGCATTTTCATTTTGACTATGCAGAATTATTATTTGTGGAGATAGCCAAGGTGGTGAGGGAGAAAGTGATGCCCGGAAAAAGATGTAACTTCTTACCGTTTCCACGGTTTCTTTCTATGATAATTCAACGGCAAAAACAAAGTGAGGGAGTGAGTGTTGGGAGAAAAGAATATGTGAGTGCTGAGATTCCCCCAGCCATTTCTAGCCGGGACACCACATCTACTGTCGGGTTTATACCTGGCATTGAAAAGACTCTGGCTTCCCACCAGAGCATGCACAAACCCCTCCAAGCCACTCAGTATCCTCTCAACAGGATATTGTTTCATCTCACGGAGATCAAACACATAGTCTAACGGATCCTCATTTGGAGGAAACTGTTATTGAAACAAGTGGCACTCCTCTCCAGGCCACACCTGTCGTTTCTGCGCATATCGATAACTATCAACAGATTGTTGATTTTCTTTCCAAACACAGGGATACACTTGAGGCAATAACTGGTTTATTCAGTGATAGACCAGCTAGAACTACTATAGGTGAAGCCTTCACAGGCCATATCCGAGGATTAGTAGGAAATCCCTCCACAGCCAACGTCAATCCAGCTGTGAAAGTGGGTGGTCCTTCATCTACAAAATTTTTTTTTGGAGGTGCTGGAACCTCAACGGGTAATCTAAGTGATCCCGGTGTTACACCATCTGAATCTGAATCGGCTAAGGAATTCGTTTCCAAGGCTGATTTTGATGCTGCTCTTGAACATTTGCACGTTCGAATTGATGATATTCAAATATTACAACTTGACAGACTGACAAGAATTGAAAAGAAATTGGATGAGTTGGTAGAAAAGAAAGAAGTTGAAATGAAAGATCGGGTTACATATGCCCTATTAGTGGATGAGTTAAAGAGCTTATTGATGGTTAAATTGATTGGCAAGAGTGATAGCAGTTCAGAGGATTTAGATATTTTATCATTATTACGAACTGAAGTGGAGTCTACGTGTAAAGGTGCTGCCGGGTCATCAAAGCGACCTAGGCATGACGATTATGACTCAGACACCGATCGTCCTGAGGGGGAGAAACGTTTAAAAACTTAATTTGATGCCCCGGTTGCTCAGCAAATTGGTGCAGTTGCTGCCAGATTGGAGGAAACTTCGTTTAAACCAAAATATAAGGGCAAGTAGACTGAAATAGTTGAGTTTGAGGAGTCAAATGTGCCTGAGGTTGAGACAGAAGATGAGGATTTGACGCTAGCCTTGTGGCTGAGCAAGCAAGAGGTTGAAAAGCCTTCTTCTGAGATTGTTGATGAATCAGGGCTTGAAAGATATAATTTGGAAAGTGTGATGCAAGTGCATAAAGAAGTGACAAAACAATTTCCGCCATCTCCTAAGAAATTCAAAATCACTCCTTCAGACATCAGAAAGCAACACCTAAAAGAAAGCCATATCAGTGAAATATCAAAACAGTCAGAATGGAATATCCCTAAAACTGCTTAAATAGATCCGGTTCGCACTGGGTCTTTACCAAATGTAAAGAAAAGCTATGTGCTAACTAGGGAGGCCCTGAAAAATACCGTCAGAAACTGGAGGTACCAAGATATACCAATGGCCTTTCTAGAAGAAAAGTTTGTCGACATCTACAAACATGAAATCGAAGATATGTTGGATGTAAATATGATGGGTGCAAAAGATGCAGAGGATGCTAAAGCAAAGATGATTCTCAATATGCACACTGCAAAGAAAGAAGAAATCAAATCGAAACACCAGATTATAAAACTCAATTTTTGTTGGAGTTCAGAGAGTTGTATACAAATAAATGATCAGCTATCTCATGACAAGGTCGGATATGAAGAGTTATACGATTGGGCATGTGGACCAAAAATTCTTAAACCTTAGTGACGTCAATTTTCTTCTAGAGGAGCTTGAGTTGAAATTAGAAAAGAATGCTAAGGATTCAGCTGGTTATAAGAAGCTCAGGGAGTTCATCAGGCACCGATGTCAAATAGCATAATACACTGATCTTCAGTTGGGAGCTGAATCTGATAAAGCCAAAATAAATTTGCTGAAGCCAAACACGAAGCATTCTAAAATTAACCAACTGAAGATTTTTCAAGTTGTCTGGAGTGATGATGAAGAGTTTGAGGGAGATAAAGGGATTGTTTTGTTTAACAGTAAAAGAGAAAAGTTCTTTCTAAGGTTCAAAGAAGTTGATGCCTATTCAGATGGATCTTTGAAGATTTGGACCTTAAAAATTTTGGATTATAGTATGAGCTTAAAGGATGAATTAGACCAAGCGCCCAGAGTCAGACTAAATGAAGTCATAAAACTATTCGATGTCAAAAGTGATGAAAGAAAAATGATAAGACATTGGCAGAGAAAGATGGGGCAAAGAAATACGAGCCAGACTTAAACAAGGGGGAGAATGTTAGAGTTACATTTGTGTTTAATATCTAGTTACAATTTAGTGTTTTATAGTTTACATTGTACTTAGTATAAATAGTATTGTAGACTACTTTCCTTGTAACCTTTTGACATATTATTGAATAGAAAACACACACTTTAAGGTGTTTGCATACATTCTCTCTACTTGAATATATTGTGTATTCATTTGATTGCTCTACAAGGATATCCCACAAAATTACATTTGATATATCTAGGATCGAGTTTACTTGAAGCTTCTTGTCGTACATGAGCTTCACAACCCCAGACTTTCAAGTAAGATAAGTTTGGAACCTTTCCATACCACATCTCATATGGTGTCTTATCTACCTTCTTGGTTGGAACCATATTCAATATGCGCGCAGCAGTTAATAAAGCATAACTTCAAAAGGACGAGGGTAGAGTACTTCGGCTCATCATAGACCGAACCATATCGAGTAGAGTTTGGTTCCTCCTTTCAGACACACCATTATGTTGTGGTGTTCTAGGAGTAAGCTGTGAGATAATCCCACAATTACTAAGATGATCCATAAATTCTTGGCTTAAGTACTCGCCACCTCGATCGGAACGAAGGGCCTTGATTGTTTTGTTGAGTTGATTTTGTACTTCGTTTTGAAACAACTTGAACTTTTCAAATGTTTCATGTTTCTGTTTCATCAAATACACATAACCAAATCTACTATAATCATGGGTGAATGTAACTAAGTATCTATCACCATCCCTAGACATTGACCTAAAAGGACCGCATACATCCGTATGTATGATTCCTAATAGATCTTTAGCTCTTTCACTTGAACCGGAGAAAGGAGCCTTAGTCATCTTCCCATATAAGCATGATTCGCAAACTTCAAATGAGCTAGAATCGTTTGATTTTAAAATTCCATCCTTTTGAAGTTTTGCAATGCGTTTCTTGTTTATATGACCAAGTCGACAATGCCATAGGTATGTTTGACTTAAGTCATGCTTAGGTCGTTTGGTGTTAGTGGTATATATAGAATTATCATCAAGAGATCTTTTAAGATTAACTTCTTATATTCCATATACAAAATGTCGTTTTTGATAGCACGAATGCCATCATCAACGAAACCAAAAGTGAATCCAGATTCTCTTAACCGACCTACTGAAATAATATTCCTAGTTAAACTAGGTACATAACAAAAATTGTTCAATATTAAGTACAGGCGATTTGATAATAGTAATTCAAAAGTTCCAAGGGCTTCAACAGCAACATTTGCTCCATTGCCCACGTGGAGATCCAAATCGCCTGGCTTCAGTAGCTTACTTTTTCTCAACCTCTACACATTGTTACAAATGTGAGCTTCACAACCGGTATCAAATTTCCAGGAATTTATAGAAAAAGTATACATTTCAATCATATATATACCTGAAGTGTTGGCCTCGCCAGCCTTCTTCTTTTTCAAGCCCGCGAGGTAGGTTGGACAATTGCGCCTCCAATGTCCTACCACCCCGCATTCAAAGCACAAGTCATTCTTGGGAAACTTTCCCAAAGTCTTAGGTGTAGAAGCTTTGGCAACTTGCTTGCCTTTGTCCTTTCCCTTTGCCTTCCCTTTGCCTTCCCTTTGCCTTTCCCTTTCGAGTTGTTTTTCTTTTTCTTCTTGATTTTCCCTTCTTGAATCATCAAAACTTGAGGTGTTTTTCTTGGAATCTTGCTCTCAGCAGTTTTAAGCATCCCATGCAACTTTGAGACAGATTTCTCCCAATTGTTCATGTTGTAATTCATGACGAATTGATCATAAGCTTTGGTCAACGAGTTAAGGATCATATCCTGTGCAAATCGTTAGTTATGGGAGATCCAAGCCTAGCAAGTTGGTCAATGTAGCCTTTCATCTTTAGCACGTAGTCGCTAACGGATTGACTTCATCCATCTTGCATCCATGGAAGGCTCGAGTGACCTCGAAGCGTTCTTGCTTTGCTTGCTTTTGGAACATTTCCTTAAGTTGGCGAAGAATCTCGTATGCTCCATGCTCCTCGAGGTTCTTTTGAAGATCCGGAGACATGGTAGCAAGCATGAGGCATGCAACTTCGACCGAGTCGTCGGAATGCTTCACCCAAGCATCCCTAACGGCTTTGGCCGCAGTCAATGGAGGTTCCTCAGGGACGGGAGCCTCAAGTACGTACAATTTCTTTTCGTGCTTAAGAACGATTCTCAAGTTACGATACCAGTCTAAGAAATTTGTACCATTGAGTTTTTCTTTCTCAAAGATTGAACGAACAGAAAAGTTGTTAACGGATGTAGTTGAGTTAGGGGCCATCTACAAAATTAATAAAGTTCAATTTAGTATTTTCGATATTTAATCCTTTAATAATTAATATCCTTTAGAATTATATAAAATTCTTTAATTGTTAAAGGCTAGGATACAAGTTGAACTAAACCTTGAATGTTTGGCTAATGCTCTCTCCATCAACTTAAAACAACAAGTTAGGTAACGTTTACCAATTACATCGCGTATGTAATTTCTAGATCTTTATGGGATCCTAGACAACGATTATCCATTTTTGGCATGTTTGATCCCATCTATGCGTCGGGCTTCCCTACGTTTGGCCAATACTCTCTCCGTAATAAGATTCCGATTAAGTCGTCCTATTTCAAGACGGTGAATTTCCGGCCCAAGACGTTCATGGAATTCGCGGAAAAACACCTCGGTTGTTACAAAAACAATCCACGCATTTGGCTAATGCTCTCTCCACGTGAGTGTTGTTGCAACAAGCGAGTGTCTTAAAATGGGATGTCATAGACTTACGTTTTGAAAAAGGGCTTTAACTGTTTTGTATACTTATTAAATAAAACAAAACGAATCGTGTGACTAATATTGCATGCATACAATAATAAGTCCATGTTTTGATAAAATCATATTATATATATATATATATATTGGTCTTGAGTATTCTTAAAATCCATATTTTACGAACTCTCGACGCGTTCAATTTTAAACTAGTATTAATATCATATATTAACGTGTATACTTTCGAGCGCGCGAATACGACCAATTTTAGCTTGTAATAAAACCATTTTATTATTAAGCTTGAATGGAGTTTGGTTGAGTTTTTAAAATCTCTATTTTATAAAACTCATATATATATATATATATATGTACACACACTCACACATATATATATATATATACATATATTGACATAATGAATTTAATCTTTATAAAACCCCTTTTATATAAAATTCATTTTACATCTTATGTTATGTCAATTTAAAATACCAAACTACCATTGTGTGATTTATATTATGTCAAAAATATTATTTAGCATGCAAAAATCCTATTTTCAACCATGGATAATAATATAAACATAAACACACACAAATTGTTGGGAATCCATGGGAATCAAAGCACGCAACAGCAACAAAAACACCCAAAATGATCCCATAATTTCCTAATGGTGGTGAAAACTTGCAAGAACATGCATGCAACCAAAAACAAGAACAAAGAGAAGAAGGAAATCAAATCATACCCTCGACGACTTTGATACTTCGCTGGAACAACTCGGATTTGGGATGTAAGCTTGAAACAAAAGGCTCCAAGCCCTAATGCAAGTCCACACCAAGAAACCTTCAACCTCTTTGTACTAGCAAACCGAAGAACCACCAACACTTGATGAATCTTTTATGGAACAACCTTGAAATCACTTGTGCACACCCCTTAACCTCTTGCTCTTGCTCACTCTCACTAGTATGAAGTCACAAATGAAGTATGCTTGCACAATTTTTGATCAAGAGTGTAGAATGCACCAAAAGGACCTCTTTTATAAGCATTCTATCTGTTCAAAGAGCCCAGATTCGGAGCTAAGTGTCACACCACCATTGGACCAACAAAATGGTCCAACCAAATACAAGTGTCACTTAGAATTCTTCCTTCACGACTTCTTCACGGGCTCTCACGGGCCGTGAAGAATAAATGCGCCACGACCGGCCATTAATCCTTCACGAGCCGTGCCACGCTGTGCAGGAATCGTGAGGGTTGTGCCTTCACGACCTCCTTAACGGGCCGTGTAGGGTCGTGAAGCCATAGGGTTTCACGAACCATGCGGCCCACGACAGGAGTCGTGGACATGAGCTGCTTCACGACCCGTGGAGCATCCTTCACGGTCGTGAAGCCTAGGTCAACTGGAATTTGACCATTTTGACTCTTTCCTCTTATAGTAGGCTGTCGAGATTGAAACTTGGCGTGTAACCCAATATGCCCGCGCTTCATTAGCAGTGATGCTGGCCTACGTGTGTTAGTGGGCAAATTCCAACAAACTCCCACTTGCACATGACACACCGTACCCATGGGCACCACAGACAGGGAGCGGCCTCCAGCAAGGCATCCCTGCCCCTAACTAAACACGGGGTATGTCATCCCTGACAAGTACCAAGTTAAACTAAAAGAGTTTGACATGGTCCTATAGATAAGTGATCAATTATCTTATTGTTGGCGATATCCAAGTGAACACGGGACATGGTACAAAGTCATTCTCGGATCGTTCACGATTATGTTTCTCGATCAAGATTGGTGGTGACCAAAAGGTTGAGTTGCAACTAATCAACAATCATTGCAAGCTCGACCATGGCCATGCATTTTTGGTGTCAGCGCCCAATCATCAAGGGGCCAGGGATATCTCTCTTTACAGAGGAACATATTCCTTCGACTACATTGCCTCCAATACAATGGCATCACTTTACCCAAATACCTCCTTTATAATAGCCGGTTACGGACTACGTTTGAAAGCAGTCAGAATAAAGCAAACCAAAATAGTGAAACACATGCATCTCCGGTCTAAGGATAAAAGATATTATCATCCTGATTTACTCTTGACATGTACCATGAAGTAAGATCAGGTATGGGTCGTCCAATCACTTGAGACTCTTTTCAAGTGTAGGCGAAATATTGTGTCCCTTGTATTCAATCCCATTGAACACTATGACGAATCATTTCCCTCGATCTTCGTTCATACTTCCTTCCATGAAGAATGACCGATCGTGGACAGTTTAGAATGTAAAACATTCAAGGAAGTGATAAAACATGGAAAGTTGGAACACAATAATGATTTAAAGAAAGTATTCGCTACACGCGTATCATTAAATCTCCATTTAATAATTAATACATTCAAAAATACAATATTGCTTAATGTTCCCAATAACATAGTAAATACATCGAATACTATAACCAATATACAACTCAAACCAAGTCACTAGCAAATATAATCCCGATAGCACGTGTGTGGGCATCGTACTTGGCTTGCGACAACGGTTTAGTGAACGGTTCCACCAAATTGCTATCTGTGTGTACTTTGCTGATGATGATGTCTCCATTTTCGACCACGTCCCGGATAAAATGATATTTCCGCGGAATATGCCTCGTGCGTCGATGAGACCTCGGTTCCTTTGCTAAAGCAACGGCACCCTCGGTGTCACAGAAGATCTCAACAGGGTCGCTGATGCTTGGAACCACTCCCAGATCAAGCAGAAATTTCCTCATCCATACGGCCTCCTTAGCAGCTTCACTGGCCGCAATGTATTGTGCCTCGGTAGTGGAATCAACCACGGTGTCTTGCTTAGAGCTCCTCCAGGATATAGCACCGCCGTTTAATAGGAACACGAACCCCGATTGTGTCGGCAGTCATCCCTATCGGTTTGGAAGCTTGCATCAGAGTAACCCTTTACTCTAAGCTCTTCCTCACCTCCGTACACCAAGAACATCTCCTTAGTCCTCCGAAGATACTTGAGAATGCTCTTCACCGCTGTCCAATGAGCTTCGCCTGGGTTGGCTTCATATCTACTCGTCATGCTCAAGGCACACGATACATCAGGCCTAGTACATAGCATGGCGTACATGATCGAGCCCACAGCCGAAGCATATGGCACTCGCTTCATTACTTCCCGTTCCTCTGGGGAACTAGGGGATTGAGTCTTACTCAATACCAAACCATGTGACATTGGAATGAACCCCTTCTTGGAGTCTTCCATCTTAAACCGCTTTAGGACTTTGTCAACATATGTACTTTGGCTAAGCCCAATAAGCCTCTTGGATCTATCTCTATAAATTTTGATCCCAAGAATATAAGTTGCATCTCCTAGATCCTTCATTGAAAAACAATTCTCTAACCAAGTTTTTACACCTTGAAGGGTCGGGACATCGTTCCCGATGAGGAGTATGTCATCGACATACAAGACTAGGAACAAAACTATGCTCCCACTAGCCTTGACGTATACGCATGGCTCATCCTTGCTTTTTGAAAAGCCAAACTCTTTGACTTTCTCATCAAAGCACAGGTTCCAACTGCGCGATGCTTGCTTAAGTCCATAAATGGACTTCTTAAGCTTGCAGACTTTTTCCGGATGCTTGGCATGTAGAAAACCCTCGGGTTGAGTCATATAGACCTCTTCACTAAGTTTTCCATTAAGGAACGCGGTTTTACATCCATTTTCCAAATCTCATAATCATGAAATGCGGCAATTGCCATGAGTATCCGGATAGACTTCAACATAGCCACCGAGTTTCATCATAGTCTACACCATGAGTTTGCGTGAAACCCTTAGCCACCAGTCGGGCTTTGAAGGTGTCTACCTCTCCATCTATGCCGGTCTTTTTCTTAAAGACCCACTTGTACCCTACGGGTCTACACCCGGGTACCGGATCTACCAAATCCCATACTTGGTTATCCGACATAGATTTCATCTCGGACTCCATACCCTCTTTCCACCTAGCGGACTCAGGGTCCACCACGGCGTTCTAATAAGATGATGGTTCATCATGATCCACCACTAGGTCGTAGCCCTCAGACATGAGAAACCCATATCTCTCTGGCTCGTTGCGACTCCTACCGGATCTCCTAAGAGGTAAAGGATCCGTGTCAGGTTCTCCAGCAGCGCCGTGCTGAGAATCATCTTGTGAACTAGTGCCAACTTCAGGTTGGTCATTGGAAGGTTCTTCAATCTCTTCAAGATCTACCTTTCTCCCACTAACGTCTTTGGATAGCATCTCCCTTTCATGGAAGACGGCCCTCCGAGCAACAAATACCTTGTTCTCAGACGGTTTGTAGAACAAATATCCCATAGACCTGGCAGGATATCCAATGAACAAACACCTCTCGGCTCGGGGTTCTAATTTTTCCTCCACCTCACGTCTCACGTAGGCAGGACAACCCCAAACCTTTAGATCTGAAAGTGATGGAACCTTTGCATGCCACAAAAGCTAATGCAAAAATCCTATTTTCAACCATGGATAATAATATAAACATAAACACACACAAATTGTTGGGAATCCATGGGGATCAAAGCACGCAACGGAAGCAACAAAACACACAAAATGATCCCATGATTTCCCAAGCGTGGTGAAAACTTGCAAGAACATGCATGCAACCAAAAACAAGAACAAAGAGAAAAAGGAAATCAAATCATACCCTCGATGACTATGATACTTGGCTGTAACAACTCGGATTTGGGATGTAAGCTTGAAACAAAAGGCTCCAAGCCCTAATGCAAGTCCACGCCAAGAAACCTTCAACCTCTTTGTACTAGCAAACCGAAGAACCACTAACACTTGATGAATCTCTTCTGGAACAACCTTGAATCACTTGTGCACAGCCCTTAACCTCTTGCTCTTGCTCACTCTCACTAGTATGAAGTCACAAATGAAGTATGCTTGCACATTTTTTGACCAAGAGTGTAGAATGCAATCTATCCAAGAATAGTTGCAACCAAACCAGTACAACTAATATCACCCATGAGCAAACATCCACTCACCTCTGGTTCTCAGATATTCCACTCAGTGATCTAATGTTACCGTGCCTTGTCTGTCCCTGAGAACACAACAACCAACCATTAGTAACAATTCATAAATATATGTATCATTTATGTATTTATATCCTTTAATCAAACATAAACATGTAAGATTCACATATGAATACACATATATCACATAGCATCATACAATGCAAAACAACAAACCAAAACTGTCGAATTTCACATGAAATCCGACACTACTATCTGATTTGCACCAAATCCGCATCCACCATCGGAATCCGCTTCTATGTATCGGTTTTGAAGGAATCCGATACTTCCTTCGGATTTCCACACTTGCATCTCAACTTGGCATCCATAATCGGATTTCATGTTTAGGATTCCAACACTAGGATTCCACACATCCGGATTTAGGAACAACCGGATTTCATCATAAGTCTCGGATTCTTAGAGTATCGGATTCTACACCCGGTTTTTATCAACACCAAATCCGCAACCTTCAACCTTCCAAGATTCCGATAAATTCAAATCTTGCATACCTCAACTTTCCAGTCTATACTATTCACATACAAGTTCATATAAACACATATAAACATGTTTAAACATGTAAGCATGCATATTAAACACCATAAAACTATAAGAACACCAACAACATCAAATCCGATTACTTCATATGATGTTCATTCTAAAATCCAACTGTGTATGGCAAAAACTGTAGCATGTTATAATTAATAACATGTTATCAAGAATCAATAAGGATCAACAACCTTGCTAACTTGAATCACACAATCAAGAAATCAGAATTCCGATGTTGCTCTTCTTCCTTGCTTTTGTTCTCGGTTTCACACTCAAACACGCATACATGCAATAACTTCAAAGTGAAGTAAAGCAAACATATACCCACGTATACTCAAATTGAATTACAAGCATGAGGTGGCACGGTTTAATCATCTAAACACATGCACACACACATATCCGTATACACACACATATATATCTATATATATATTCAACATTTAATTACTAATTACAATTAAATAAACATAACCAATTGATTAACATCATAATTCACGTGTAACATACCCCAATGCCTACGTTTCTACTAGACCCAATCTCAGGATGTTACAACTACACCTAGTCGCGTGTGGATGAGCATAAGCGGTTAATAGAGGAGCCAACAACGATACTTGATAGACAGACAAAGCACTAAGAAAGAGACGGGTCAAATTGGTTAAAATTCAGTGGAAGAACAAACACGGTACAGACTCAATTGGGAAATTGAAGACGATATGAAAATCCACTATCCCCAATTGTTCATCTCGGTGCCCAATTCCGAGACGGAATCTTTTTAAGAGGAGGACAATTGTAACGACCAAGATTCTTAAGGTTCAAAGTTTGTGGACCTAAGTGTAATTAAGTAACACTTGTGGGATTAGAGATTTAATTGAGAAGCTATAAATGTGGGATTAACCTAGTTAGCAGCCCCATTTTGTTACCTATGGCAATTTCAAAAAACAAGAGGTATGTGTGTGGGTGTTCATACGATCGACCAAGAGAGCAACAAGAATCATCAAATCGAGAATCAAGTTGTGTTTTTAGTGATCATCATCAAGTAACAACATTAAATCTTTTAACTATGCATTTTAGATGATTTGTAGTCGGATTAAAAGATTAATTGTGGGTGTTTCTATCAATCAATAAAGAGTTAGGGTTTGATGGTTTGATCTTAGAATCGCGAATCAACTTGGTAATGGTTAATTAAACTTGAAATTGATGCTGGGATTTTGATCTATGAGGAAAACTAAGAGCATTGGAACTTGAATTATGTGTTTTGAATTAAGAATCCTTGATCGATTTCTTGGTTTTTCGTCCCGTACGTCGACGGTTGATTTGGCTTGAACGGAAGGGCTACTAAGCCATTCTCCTAATGGCTTGAAAGGGGAGGTGGTCAAGTCATTTGCTAATGTCTCGACAAATTTCCAAATGGCTTGAGGACTTGAAAAAAAGGAATGGCTTGACTTCTGTTGCTACTAGCATGAATAAGATTTGGCTCCTAAAATGGCTTGAGTGAAACGGCTTGGTCAAATGGCTCGGCCGAATGGCTTAGTCAAATGGCTTGGCCAAGGTGTCCAGGCACAAGTTCATGTTTCACTACACATCATTCTTTTAATTTAGTATTCGGTTCTTGTTGTTCGATTCCTTATAAATATTCGTGTATTCATTTATGTTTTGCGGTAGGCTTTCAACGATTCACTCGGTTATTACTCTCGGACTTTGGGTTAGTTCAATAGTCTGTGCAAAATCAGAGTACGAAGACGAAACCTAATTTTCGGAATATAACGGTTATATATATTAATTGATTATATGTGTTATGTGTTTATAGTTAAATACTTGTTACATGTATGCATAAACTCATGATACGTATGCTATACTTACTTGCGGTTTACTATGGTTTATATTTGATGATTTACGATAATACGCATGCGTGAACTTAGCGGTCGGGGGTAGTATACTATATTACTCATTTGCGGATTACGGGCCTAGTAGGTATGATTTGACCTTCTAGGATTAAAGTGCTAGCCAATGCGGGTCGCTTGGTCTTTCTTGATGGCTATAGTGACACATGGTATGCGGACACTTCGGTGTTCGAGTACTGGAATCATGTAGGCCAACGGGGCTAGATCAAACATCATGAGGGTGTGAGGAGAAGCTGAAATTGCGGTTGACTTCGTTTGTACTTGCACTGGAACGACAATGCAGTATTTGTACCTGCTATATGATTTGCGGGTTGTTGGGTACGGGTCAAATATACGTTGGGTCGAATATGGTATTTACTTTAATGTCAAACCTATACTTATGATTATATTTTTTGGTTTCTAGTTAAACTCCTATTGACTCACGAGACGTATGCTGACACTTGTTCTTTTGAAATATGTCTTGTACTCGTGCAGGTGGCTTAGAGGTTGCGGTTTTGCATGGAGGGTAGTCATAGTCTATATTTGCCTTAGTACTTGGTGCCAACAAATAGTTTATTGGTTTATTTGACTCACGGTTTTAAACTTTGTAACGGTTTTTGAAAGATGGCGGTAGTTACACTGTGGTTTGTTTTTGGATTGGATTTTCTTTGTCTTTATGACGATGACATTTAATTCTGTCAGTGATTCAGACTTCCGTTGCAAGTATTTGTTTTATTCAAAAAGTGTTTATAAGTGGTGAAATTTGGAAATCACGGTGTTACACTGTCGCTGAGAACAAAGACGGGGAAGAATACACACACGTATATATATATATCTTATATACATATGTATGAATTAGATGGTGGCACATATGTATACGTACAAACCTAAAAGCCTAAACATATGATTGAGATGGTGAGATATATATATATATATACACATACCATTAGCCGACATATATATATATATATAAAAGAACTTGGAAGGATGACATTTATATATTATGCATCGGGTAGAATATAGATATACATACAAACATGTATATATACATACATTTGTACATGACAGGACTAAAAGTATATATATATATATATATATGTAAAGAAGTATTCTGGAAAATGATTAGGTATATATATATATGTAAAGCATTGGTAATATAGATATATAAAGTATTAGTGATAATATATATATATATATATATATACGTAAAGCATTGGTAAATATATATATATATATATAAAGATGAACTCGAGAATGTATATATAGATATATAAAGTATTAGTGATAATATATATATATATATTATAAAGTATTAGTGATAATATATATATATATATGTATAAAGATGTATTCGAACATATATATATATATATATAGATGTATAAGGTGTCGGTGAAGAGATAAATATATATACATAAACACGCATACTAATATGTAAATAGGAGAAAAGTTGGGGACATATATATATATATATATGTGTGTGTGTGTGTGTGTGTGTGTGTGTAAAGGTATTAAACAAGCCTAATGGGTCTTCAGCCCAATAATGAAACTTACATATGAAAATATACATGTTTGTCCCAAAAAGAAAGACTGATATATATATATATATATATATATATATATATATATATATACATATTTACTAAGGTAGCACGCGGGCCTAATGGATTTTAAGCCAAGTAAGGGAATTAGTAAATGGACAACATATATTTTAAACCTAAGGGGTGAAAGTGAGACTATATATATATATATATATATTTTAAACCTAAGGGGTGAAAGTGAGACTATATATATATATATATATATATATTAACATTAAACTTAACTAAAAACACAAGGTTCCTCTGCCCAGTCTTTCTCTGCCAGTGTCTGGATCATTTTCCTTTCATCGCGCTTGTCATCAAACAACTTGATTACTTCCATAAGTCTGACTCTGGACGCTTGATCCACATCTTATTTCAAACTCAAGCTATACTCCTTGATTTTGATAGTCCAAACTTTCAATTAACAACATTAAACCTTAAGAAGAATTTTTCACTTTTGCTGTTAAACAGAACTACTCCCTCATCTCCTTCCAATTCGTCATCACAACTCCAAATTACCTAATCCAGTTTGTCAAGCTTTGAGTGATTTGTCTTTGGTTTAATCACATTGATTTTTTCTTTGTCAGCTTCTGCTCCCAACTGGAGATCAGTAAACTCATCTATTTGACATCTATGTCTTATAAACTCCCAGAGCTTTTGATAGCCAGCTGATTCCTGTTCATTCTTTTCCAATTTTATTTCAAGCTGCTCAAGTAGGAAGTTTATATCACCAAGGTTTAAGAATTTCGGGTCTACATGCCCAATGGTATAACTCTTCAGATCTGACTTTGTGACAAGAAAACTGTTCATATCATTGAATAGAACTCTTTGAATTCCAACATAATTTAAGTTGATGATCTGATGTGTCGATTCAATATCCTCTTTCTTTCCGTCAGTTTTTTCAAATTCAAATTCTTTAACCTCAACCATCAAGACAAATTGGGCATGCACATTAGGATCTTCGTCACTGTTGTCCGTGTCAGAAAGAAATTGATCCTCTTCTGCTAGTAATTACTTCCCATTGTTTCTCTGCATGATCAGGTTGAGTTTAGCCTTGTAATATTCAGAATCCTTGACTTTAGGCTTTTTACAGTCTTTGATGAAATGGCCAGTGTCACCACAGTTGTAGCACTTTCTTTCGTGGCCAGTTTCAACCTTCCTTTCATATCATCTTTCAAGCCTTTGACCATCCTTCTTCTACAATTGGTCATCTCTCCTTCTTGATCCAGAAGTGAACCTTTGCCTGTTGTTCGTTTTGTTCTTTAGAAACTTGTTTTGCATCATGTTCGTCAAATAATCCATAGCTTCCATGATTCTCATTGTTTACCACACTCTCTACCTCTGAATCTGAAGATTCTGTCTCTTGAACTGGTTTCATCTAGACAGATTTTGTAGAGGTCTTTACCCTTTTCTCATTAACCACCAAGGCCAGTGGATCTACATTCTCTTTTTGTGCACCCTTACCAACATCATCTTGATATTGGTTTAACTCTTCAAATATCATATGGTGGGTGACTTTATTCCAATTCTGTTGGTTCATTTTCCTGTAAATACCCACCTGTGATCTCCATTCAAGCCCTAAAGAGTTTAGAAACCTTGTGTTTTTAGTTAAGTTTGAATAATCATCAAGCTTCTGGTTTCTAAGTTCATTGAGCAATTTACAGTAACGACTGTAAGTTTCAATAAGTGCTTCACCATCTCTAGCTTTGAAGTGGTCAAAAGAGTTAACCAGTGTAGTCTCTTTTATCCAAACTCCAGATTCAGTGCCCTCCATTTGGCTTTTTATTTCATCCCAAATTTCTTTGGTTGTATTCAAGATATTAACCTTGATATAAAACTTTGATGATAGACCATGCTTTAAGTAATACTTTTTCTTTTAGTCAGCTGTGGCCCTGTGTTTCTCTTCAGCTGTGTATTCACTCGGAAGCTTTTCCCTATGAATTTCATCGAGTGGTGGATTATGATGAGGGTTAACTTCTTGACCTATCCTGAATACTCCGTTGCCCTCAAGAAGACTCTTTTTCATTTCTTCACCATATTGTTCGTTATTATCAATGAAGTCCATAAATGACAGTGTTTCTATGTAAGCACTCATCTTTGCTTTAGGATCTTTTCTTTGATAAGATTTAAAAATGAAGAATCTTCAAGTTTTGAAACAAATCCGATGAACAGCAAATCCTTGCAAATTCGATTAATTTGGAAATCCGATTGCTTTAAAATCCAATAATACTTGCAAATCCAATTGATTTGGAAATCCGAGAACTTTCAAAATCCGATAACTTGGAAATCCGAGAACGTAAAAACCTTTGAAAATCTGTAAAACGAAGTCAATCCCGATGATCAACAAAATCCGAGACTAAATCCGATAATCACCAAAATCCGAACTCAAATATTCTTGAAATCCAATGCTTAAATCCGAATAAGCAAACCGATAGTAACCAATCTGATCAAATCCGATGATTCAATTGTAGCCAAATCCGTAAGTAAATCCGGAACTCAAATCCGCAAAAGAACAAATTCGGTAATACCAAAATTATTTGTAATCCGATGATAATCAATCTGGTATCAAATCCGCAATTCAAACCAACTCAAATCCGTTGTAAATCCAAATCCGCAACTAAATCCGATCACTAAATCCGACACTTACAATAATGTCGGAATCCGATAAAATCCTTCGGATTTGAAGAAATCCGCAAGTTCTTCACACAAATCCGCAAGTTCCTCCACTGAGCAATCCGCCAACTATGAAAATTCAAAAATTCTTCGAATTTTGATCGAATTCGAAAAGTTTTCTTTCCTCTAGCTTCGTATACTAGCAAATTACAATCCTAAAACAACTTTACAACAAAAATCAGGCAACTGAATAAATTTTCAATCAAAATTGTTTCGAACTTGCAAAACACAAAAATTCCAATTCACTACCATCTGTTGTAATGTATGATCGTGGACCAACACAGATCTATTCCAATGATGATTGCGAGTTATACAAGCTACTAATCTTCCATTATCACTTACGAATTGATTGAAATCAGAAAGCTTCAAAAAGTCGACCCAAACCTTTTTAAATCCGATAAATTGCTTTGAATGTCGCTGTTATCACACGAATTCTTCAATCACAAGCCTTTTCTTATCAAAGATTAGGCTCTGATACCAATTGTAGAGCAAAGATCAAGTAGAATGAAGGATCAATGTTAAGAGCAATTGTAGAGCAAAGATCAAGTGTGTGTTTGTATTACTTGAATAATGATAAAAGTTACATTGAAAGGATACTAAGGTCACTATATATACATATCCCTATTAGTGACCTTATAAGTACATTTTTACCTATTTAAGTACAAAATGTAACTAGAACACAAACGCGTATTCTATTCCTATCAAAAATCTTATTAACTTCTCTCCGCTTATTTCATAAATATAAATATTTTTTCTTATTTTTAATGTCTTTTAGATATTATTTTTAAAATTAATAAAATAGTTGATACAAATAAAAAAAATTAAAAGAAAACGAAAAATTTGTAGAAAACCTTTTCGTGACATTGAAACGAACGGATAACATATTATTACATTCGTGAAAGTGATATGTTGTAAAACAGAAACTATTTGCCGCTGCAGTGTTATTAAAAGACTTTATGAAAAATGTTTAATATAGTTCATACTTAATTCATAGTGAAATGTTCATTTTAGAACCGTTTTTATTGTGAGAACCAATCTTAGCCCTACCACACTCAATTCCCCCACACTCTTAATCCGTGAATATATTCCATTATCCAAAATGAACGACTAAGATTGGTTCTCGCGGTTCTCGCAATAAAAACGGTTCTCAAATGAACATTCCCACATATATATATATATACTAATCTTTTTTTATTAAAATATGTTAAATAGTGTCTTAGATCCAATCTATATATTATGGAGTCATGCATATGTATGTATGTATGTATGCCTAATGTGTTTCATTGAAAGATTAAACATTTAATATGCATGTAAATGCCAATGACACCACCACATGCATATATCTCATGATAAATTAACATCTCATGATAACAAGATAAATTTACCAAATTAACCTCAATATCTCATGAGATTTAGGCTTTCTATTTATCCTAATTGATAGTTAGGGGAATTGTTAAAAGCAAATTCAATCAATCGGAGATGAGAATCCCATGAACCATCAAACTCAAGTACACACTCACGAAGCATATCCTCCAAGTTCTAAATTGTTCTTTCAGATTAGCTATCCATTTGCGGGTGGTAAGCAGTGCTCAGATGAACATGAGTGCCAAGCTCACGTTGTAATCTTTTCTAGAAATTAGAAACAAATCTAGAGTCATGATCGGAGACAATGGAACAAGGCAAACCATGACGTGACAAATTTCATCGATATGAAGTTGAGCTAAACGAGTCAACAATGCAGACTCATTCGTAGCTATGAAATGAGCACTTTTGGTCAAACGGTCAACAATCACCTAAATCATGTCGTGTTCTCTAAACGTTTTTGGCAACTTTATCACGAAATCCATTGTAATGTGATCCCATTTCCATTTAGGAATTTCAAGTTGTTGCAGATTGCCGTACGGCCTTTGATGTTCCGTCTTGACTTGCGCACAGATTTGACATCTTTCGACAAAGGAAGCGATGTCTCTTTTAAGAGTAGGCCACCAATGTAACGTTTTCACGTCATAGAACATTTTCGTGATTACCGGATAAACAGACAGTTTGGACTTGTGAGCTTCTTGCAACTCTAACTCACGACTACCTCCAACAAGTGGCACCCAACTTCGGGATTGAAAAGTCTTCAACCCACGATTGTCATCACCAAGTTGATTTTTCAACTTCTTCATCATTGCAGCTTTTAGGTTGTCTTCTTATAACGCCATTTGTTGTGCTTCTTTTAATGTTGCAATTATACCTGGCACCACCGTAAGCTTCATAAACTTCGCTTCTTCTAACGATCCTTTACCGCTCAAGGCATCCGCTACTACATTGGCTTTTCTAAGATGATACCGGATTTCACAATCATAGACTTTAATTAACTTAAGCCAACGACATTTCCTCATGTTGAGTTCTTTCTAGGTAAAGACATATTGTACATATTGTAAACTCTTGTGATAAGTGTAAACCATACACTTTGTGCCATAAAGATAATTCCTCCACAATTTCAAGGCAAACACCACAGGAGCAAGCTCTAGGTCATGAGTTGGGTAGTTCTTTTCATGCGATTTTAATTGCCGAGAAGCATAGGCAATTACTTTATCACGTTGCATCAGAACATAACCCAATCCTGCATAAGAGGCATCATAGTAAACTATAAAATATTCCAAACCATTAGGTAAGGTAAGGTTCAGAGATTCACACAACAATCGCTTAAAGGATTGGAAGGCTTCTCCTAAGCTTCAGACCATACAAAGGCTACGTCTTTTCCGGTTAATTTTGTCAAAGGACCCGCAAGCTTAGAGAAATCACGGATAAACCACCGATAGTAGCCACCTAGGCCGAGAAAACTCTTGATCTCGGAAGGAGTTCGGGGAACTCCCCAATTCATCATAGCTTCAACCTCAGCTACATCTACTTTAACACCTTCCTTGCAAATTACATGGCTGAGGAAATGCACTTCTCGAAGTCAAGAACTCGCATTTAGCAAGTTTAGCATACAGATGCTCCCGTTTAAGGGTTTTTTGAACTTGACGGAGATGTAGTTCATGGTCAGCTTCGGTTTTTGAATAAACAAGAATATCATTGATAAACACGATCACAGATCTATGAAGAAATGGATGACAAACACGATTCATAAGATCCATGAAAATGGAAGGGGTATTGGTTAAGACGAATGGCATCACCAAAAATTCATAATGACCATATCGGGTTTGAAAACTAGTATTCGGAATATCTTCCTCATGAACCCGCACTTGATGGTACCCCGACCGGAGATCAATTTTAGAAAAATAGGTTGCTCCATGCAATTGATCAAAAAGATCATCTATGCGTGGAAGGAATGTCAGACTCGAGCTACTGCGTACGACCCGTTGGGTAGAGAAATTTTAATCATCTTTTTTTAACATAGAATCTCAATGTTTTGATTGTTGAGCTAATCCATTCTAATCACCGCATCAAATCCCACAATACGCATAATAAGAAATGAAATAGGGAAACTATTTCCGTCGATATCGACAACAGCCAAGGGAACACTATAAGTAACAGTAACTACTTTAACGCTAGCAATCTCTACTTTAAGTGGATTAGTTAATGTGGAGACAGGCAATTGCAGCTTATCACGACAAGATACAGAGACAAAAGAATAAGTAGCTCCTGAGTCAAATAAAACACATGCTGGGGTATAATTAATAAAGAATGTACGGGTGATTACATCCCCATCCGCCTTTGCCTCCTCCGCCGTCATCTAAAATGCCCTTCCTTTTGCACGAGGGACATTTTGTGTCCACTGCCCCGATGAAGACCCTCCCGTTCCTATACTATGTCTTTCAGGGCAATCAACCATTATGTGCTTTGGTTTTATGACACGTGTAACAAACATTCTCCTTGTATCTACATTCAGTAATAGTGTGCCCTTTCTACCCACACCTCAGGCACCTTCTGGTTGCTTTAGAACAATCACCAGAATGATAAGTACGACACGGAGAGCACTAAGGAGTATCAGCCTTTGGTTTCTTGGAAGTATTAGATCTTCCACCTGTAGAGGATTGTCCTTTCGAAGGACCTGATTTGAAACATGGTTGAAACTTCCTTTTATAACCCCCACTGGCAGATTATCCTTTAAACTAGAGACGATCTCCCTTCATCTGTCGAGTTATTTGAAAAGCTCAATCAAGGTCAACAGCCGCTTGAATGCTGGTGTGAAACTCCAATGGTAAGGTTCCCACAAAACTCCTTATCTTGGCATTCTCATGGGTTATAAGATGTGGAACAAATCTCATCTTATTAGTAAAAGCATTTATGAGATCTTCCATAGATTTATTCCCTTTCTAGAGATTGTTGAACTCCCACTCCATTCGCTGCATGTCGTAATCTGTGCAATATTTCTTTAACAACTTCTCAGAAAACTGCTCCCAAGATAGAGAACTCAACACCTCTTTACTAACAGAGGCCTTCATAGTATCCCACCAGAAAATGGCATGACCCTTTAACATTCGTATTCCGTATTTTACACAATACTCTAGTTCACACTCACAAGATTCAAAAATTTTCTCCATCTCTCGGGGCCACCGCGTAGTAACTGAGGGGTCATCACTTCTGTCGTACATGGGAGGTTTACAAGAATGAAATTTCTTGAAAGAGTAAGACTTATGACTTTTACCCTGGTAGTTTTCAACACTAGCTCCTTTGCTAGACGGAGCTCTTCTTCTAGATATCTTATATACGCCTCTTGACCTTGTTCAGGTCTTGATTCCTCAGCACGAGGTTGAGAAGGTTCTTTCTCAACTTAAGGATGAGTACGAGAAATCTCATCCTCCTTTTGTTTCAGGGCTTGCTCGGTACTATCTTTTTGTTCTACCATCTCGCTTTTCAACTTGCTAAGCAAAGGGAAGAATATTTAACATCCCACTATATCTACTTATCAACTTACAAGTTAGTTTACAACATGCAGTAATTATACAACACTCACACTCAACCCAAATTACCCGTAAGGAACACTTGATAATGGTCGGGCCCAAGTTTGAGACTGAATACTCTTTCATGTATCCAATTCCCGCAAACTTAGGCTCTGATACCTAATTTGTAACACCGTCTTTGAAGATAGTGAAATTAATAAAATTCTTGTTTTTAAAATTGTGCAGGTGAAGGTATTCGTTTGGCAAAAACAAGTAGCAACGGAAGCAAAGCATGTAACAAAGATCGATGCCAAACAACGAATACTTCCCATGGACCAAAATCTAACCAATGGAATTGCAACTAAATATAAACAAGATAAGTAGAAAGGTTTATACCTCAATGCAAGTCTCAGAGAAAACCTTTCTTGCCAAGTAGATTAGAATCCAATATAGAACTCCTCCAATGAAGTCTACCCCAAGATTGTTTGATTCCCAAGTGCTAGCAAGTTGATGTGCAATCACCAAAACAACAATCAAGTGCAAG
Source organism: Dittrichia graveolens (assembly GCA_038502395.1). NCBI lineage: Eukaryota > Viridiplantae > Streptophyta > Magnoliopsida > Asterales > Asteraceae > Dittrichia > Dittrichia graveolens. The sequence continues at coordinate 26,294,187 of JARJIL010000007.1, forward strand.
AGTTTCTTGCTTCTTGTGCTCAAGAACACCAAGAACAAGATGAACAAGTGACAGAGAGTTCTAGTATCAACCAAGAGACCATGTACATCCAAAAAGCCTCACTTAGAGCATATTACTCGTGGTACCATCAATTATGAGAAGTTAACCCCATTAAACCAAGTGTTTAAGGCTGTTAATTCTGCTGTTACAGCGAACGTACACGGCCCGTGTAGCTCTACACGGCCGTGTAGGCCCAATGTCCCCGGCCCTAATTGGGCTAAGACGGCCCGTGTCTAACAAGCACTACACGGCTCGTGTTCAACTACACGGCCCGTGTAGGCCCAAACTACACGACCTTGAATTGGGCTAATACGCCTAGTGTATGTTGGACTGGACACGGCCCGTGTACCATCCTACCAAAACCCGTTTTGGCCTTTTCCTCTCTTTTGCTTGATCGTGTTGCTGGAATCAATACTTGGTGTGTGACCCAATAGGCCTATACCTCATCGGTAGTGCCATTAAATAGTTCGTGTCAGCGGGCATATTCCAACAGACTCCCACTTACACGTGACACGACTACGAAAAATAACACAAACATAGAGTGACCTCTAGCAAGACATCTATGCTCCCAAGTTAGTATAGGGTATGCCACTCTTGACAAGATCCCCAATCATGAAATGATTGTCCTAAAGATAAATGAACATGTACATCCCTTTGTTCGCGATATCCAATGTGAACACAAGGCATGGAATATAGTCAACCTTCAGACCATTCACGATTATGTTTCTCGATTCTAGATTAGTGGTGACCAACAAATCAAGTTAACATTGATCCATCATCAATAGAACTTGAGAACGGCCATGCGTATGAACGTCATCACTCAATCATCGAGGGGCCCATGGATATTCTCTCTATACATAGAGGAACAAATACCTTTCGACTACATAGTCCCGCCACATAGATAATACTCAACCCAATCATCTCCCTTATAACGACCAGTTACGGACCGCGTTAGAAAACGATCAAAGCAAAGCAGACCTATGCTTTGAGATCACATGTATCTCTAGTTTAAGGATGAAATGTCATTACCATCCCGAGTTACTTGTGACTAAAACCATGAAGTAAACTCGGGTGCGGGTCCTGCAATCACTTGAAACCCCTTTCAAGTATAGGCAAGAATCACGTTTTATCAAAACCAATTCTTTGCCTCAATCTTAGTTCATACTTCCTTCCCAAAAAGTATGACCGATTACGGAGACTTAAAGATTGTAAAACAATCTAGGGGAGAAATTAAACATGCAAAGATAGATCACAATAAAGACTAAATGTAAGTAACCGCAACTCGTGTATATATAGATCTCTACTATATAAATCGAAACAAACATTAGTGACATTATTGCTTAACGTTCCCAAATACATAATGTTCCAAATATAAATTAAAACTAAATCTAAACCAAGTCATGAGCAAATCTAACACCTATCGCTGTAGTGTGAGAATCATGAGAAGCTTCTGACAATGGTTTAGTAATCGGATCAGCCAAATTGCCTTCCGAGGTTACCCTACTAATAGCAACTTCACCACTTTCAATCATCTCTCTAATCAAGTGGTACTTACGAGGTATATGCCTCGTTCTCTTGTGAGCTCTCGGTTCCTTCGCTAAGGCTACCGCACCCTCATTGTCACAAAAGATCTCAATAGGGTCGGATATGCTAGGAACCACTCCAAGGTCCCGGATGAACTTCCTTATCCACACAGCTTCTTTAGCAGCTTCACTTGCCGCAATATATTCTGACTCTGTAGTAGAGTCAGCCACTGTGTCTTGCTTTGAACTTCTCCAAGTAATAGCCCCACCATTCAATAGGAACACAAACCCCGATTATGATCGGCATTCATCCCTATCAGTTTGGAAGCTAGCATCAGAGTAACCCTTTACTTTGAGCTCTTCCTCACCACCAAAGATCAAGAACATTTCTTTAGTCCTCCTATGATACTTAAGAATGTTCTTTACCGCAACCCAATGGGCTTGCCCCGGGTTTCCCTGATATCTACTAGTCAAGCTCAAAGCGCATGACACATCAGGTCGAGTACATAACATGGCGTACATGATCGAGCCCACGGCCGAAGCATATGGAACTCGCTTCATTACTTCTAGTTCCTCTTGAGAACTAGGACATTGAGTCGTACTCAATATCACTCCATGCGACATAGGAAGATTTCCTTTCTTGGAATCCTCCATCTTGAACCGCTTCAAGACTTTGTCAATGTATGTACTTTAACTCAACCCGAGAAGTTTTCTAGATCTATCTCTATAGATCTTCATACCCAGAATATATGCCGCTTCTCCTAAGTCGTTCATTGAAAAGCATTTTCCAAGCCAAGTTTTAACGCTTTGCAAAGTTGGAATATCTTTTCCAATGAGTAGGATATCATCCACATATAAGACATAGAAAACAACGGCGCTCCCACTAGCCCTATCGTATACACATGTCTCGTCTACACTCTACGAAAAACCAAACTCTTTGATTTTCTCATCAAAACATAGATTCCAACTTCGAGATGCTTGTTTAAGTCCATAAATGGACTTCTTTAGCCTACACACTCTATTAGGATGCTTCGGATGTACAAAACCCTCAGGCTGCGTCATATACACCTCTTCAGAGAGCTTCCCATTTAGGAAGGCGGATTTGACATCCATTTGCCATATTTCGTAATCATGAAATGCGGCAATCACCAAGAGTATCCTAATAGATTTCAGCATGGCCACTGGGGAGAAAGTTTCATCATAGTGGACACCATGTGACTGGGTGTAACCTTTAGCTACTAGTCGGGCTTTGAAAGTGTTTACCTTTCCATCCATGTCGGTCTTCTTCTTGAAGACCCACTTACACCCTATTGGTTTACAACCAGGTGTGGGATCAACCAGTTCCCAAACCTAGTTATCCTCCATGGATTGCATCTTGTTATTCATTGTCTCCTTCCATTTAGCAGACTCGTGGCCCGCTACCGCTTCCCGATAGTTGGTGGGATCATTAAGATCCACCAATAACTTGTCGCCCTCAGATATGAGAAACCCATATCTCTCTGGCTCATGGCGAGTTCTACCGGATCTACGGAGAGGTAACGGATGTACATTAGTGTGACATTCGGCAACAAATTTCCGAGGTTAGCCATTAGAAATTCTAACTTTAAGCTCGGTATTACTAAAAAAATTATTTATGATTTAAATACATCAATAATAATATTAGATTTCCTAGAAATCCCGCCTATTTGGTTAGAACCTTTCTGAGCTCGAAAAATCGAATTATTAAAAGTCAAGAATTACAAACCATATACAATAATAATAATAATAATGATAACAATAAAAATAATTAAATACATCATAAGAAATATAAATAAGTTAAAATTTAAAACATATATATATATATATATACTCATAAAAGTAATTAAAACTTTGTTAATTAAAAGATTTAAACAAAATCACCATTTATACAAAATTTATTTAAACTAATTACACATAATATTTTTAAAAAAATAAAAAATAAAATAAAAGAAACCCCCCTCTCTTTTCTCTTGCCTCCTTCTCTTCCCAAGAATCACCACTTGATCTCCCCCATGCTCTATATAAGCCCCCTACTACTCTTCATCATTTACTTTACCACCACACTCCATCTCGACAAATGAATTATTCGACCAAGTACCTCACCATGGGGAGCCCTAGTCCTATTCTTCAAAAAGAAAGATGGATTGCTGCAAATGTGGATCGACTATAGGGAACTCAACATATTGACCATCAAAAATCAATACCCTCTTCCTCGAATCGATGATCTGTTCGATCAACTTGACCTAAAAAACATACAACTTGACCCGCATTTACCCGTTTCAACTAACGGAGATATTTTAGTAATCCTTATTTAAAACCGTTTATGAATTTATTTATTCCACATGTAATACTACAAATTCTATAATCTCATTTAACACCTAGAATATACATATTTTATTAATTTACTTAAATTACACACACATATCTATTACATATGGCTAGGCCCGTTTCGAGGATGTTACACTTTGGTACCCTAAAGACTCAGATTTTGAGTTAGTTGGATACTCTGACTCTGATTTTGTACGATACACCCTAGATAGGAAAAGTACTATAGGGAGATGTCAACTTCTAGGACGAACATTATTTAGTTGGTCAAGCAAGAAATAGAATTCAATGTCAACTTTTAATGCTCAAGCAGAATATATTGCTGCTAGTAGTGGTTGTACTCAACTCTTATGGCTGCAAAACCAACTTCTTGATTATGATGTGCAGTTTGAAAAAAACTCCCATTTTATGTGACAATACATGTGCAATCTCTATTTCCAACAATCTAGTTATGCATTTAAAGATGAAGCATATTGAAATCAGACATCACTTTCTAAGAAATAATGTTTAGAAGAAGAAAGTCTCCATGAACTACATCAACATTGACTTTCAACTTGCAAATTTGTTTACCAAACCTTTGGATGCGTCAAGGTTCAACTTCCTAATATCCAAACTACGTTGCTTAATTTATAGTTTAGTTGTGTATTTGTGTGCTTTTAGATATAAGTTAGCTCGACTTTGTGTATTTTATATGATGTTTTACTTATCTAAGTATCTCTAAGTCTTTCTATTTATGAAAAAGCTAAGTTTGTTTGTTTAGCTGATACCCTTTAACGGATCAAAACACTCAGCTGATCATGCTCAGCTAAGGAAGAAATGCTCGGCTAAGTGAATCATCAACTGATACTCTTGAGTTCTAAACTATCTTTTTGATCAACTGATGATTAGCCGATGCTTTTATTCTATCAAATGATACTCTTGAACTGATACTTTTACTCAGCCGATACTTCCACACTTGTCATATTTAACAGTCTTACTCCTCAGTTAATACTTTTAACCTATGTTATTTACTCTGTCTGTCAGTTCTTTGTACTTTACCTATTTAACATGTTTTCTATTCATTCCTTGTCATTATTTAACCGTTTATATTTTCATTAATGAGCTTTAAATATCTCTTTCCCTCTCTCTTGAAAATCACTTGTTCAAATTCTTAGAACTCTCTCTCTCTCTCAAAAAACCCGTACCCTAAAGAGCTCTCTACAAATCAAGTTTTCATCTTCTTCGCCATAACCACCTACATTCCTGATCCTCAAGTCATTCCTGGTGAAAATCTTGCTCCTAACACATGTATGAACATCACCACAAATAAAATTATGGCATGTATTACCATTCCCTCCTCTAGAGTTAACCAAGGTTACGAACCTATGGTGGAGTTCATAACTTCCCATCTAGTGTTTGATTGTCTCACCGCTGATCCTCACTATATTTACCTAGACCTTATCGGTAAACTTTGGTACTTGCAACTTACTATGCCACTTCCACACCATTTCTTCTACTATTGGTCGTGGTTCTCATATATTTGATATCATTGGTGACCTTTAGCCAAGCCTTACATATTCCAAACTTCGCACCATACACCCCATTTACAAAAAAATAGATACATACTGTGCTCCTAACAATAGGTTACAATGAACCTATTGTCCATGGCTAAGTAAAGGTTGCTAACCTCGCAGACCCTTGGAAATATCTAGCCAATGTTGTAATCAGATGTTTTGGTCCAAGATTTGGCAGTCATCATCTTATAAACCAAACTGAACTCATGATCATATATGCCCTGGTTTATGGCATAAACTTGGATTTTGCTCAAGTCATCTTCTATGACCTTGTTGACAAAAGTACTCAAACCACAAACATAAGTCAACTCGGTTTCAAGTACCTTATACCAGATTCCTCAGTCAGCTCATCATGGATTACGTGGATGAAGACAATTGTGTTAACATGAATGCAACTTTGATTTCCATCCCTGTTCCTGCTACGGGTGAAAAGATTTTATATTTTTTGAAAGCTGAAAGGGGTCCTGCTGTAACCCTTTAGATGCAAGATGTTATTGATGCTGAGGAAAATCAGATGATGAAGGAGGTAAAGGAGAAGGTAAAAATGTTAAGGGTGGTGATGAAAATGATGATGAAAGTGATGGCAGTGATGAAAATGTAAATGATGATGATGAGTTTTGTGGTGCTAGTGCTGTCGTAGGTGTTGGTGGTGATTAGAATGTTGCACTCGATGAAGGTGCAATTTTTGTAGCTGATAGTCTTGATGGTGATAACGATACTGAGTTAGATGATGATGATGAGTTTGATGGTGGTGATAAGGTTGTTCTTGATGAACCAATGCAAAATGGTGGTGAGTTTGATGACGATTTTGATTTTGTTCCCGTAACTCCATTGATTCTAAGTCTTCTTAGTGATGCTGTCTTAGAAGATGATTAACCTACACAATAAGTGTCTGATCAACTACTCAGATTGATAGACCAAAGTAAACATCTCTAATCACAAGGTATGGATACTTCTGAATCAACTCCTAAGGATATTTAAATGGTTGTCCCTACCTTTGATAGCTCATCCTCGTTCCCAGTTTAAACACGTCCACATCAACTAAGCTCTAGTGAACCCCCCATGGTTCCTAGTTCTACGCCCATTCGAACCTATACAAGAAGAAGGTCAGATGAGAATGTGCAAACTTCACATGTCTCATAGGTTTTGACATCTACACCTCAGACCTTGGCTTTATTTATTCCTTCTTATGTTGAGGGGGAGAAAATGGTAGCTAGTGCTAAAACCCTTAAGCTAGTAGATGTATCCTCACAACAGGATAAATCTATACAAATAGGACTGCTGCAATCTTGTTCACCCTCCCAAAAACGTGCAACCATTGAAAGACAGACCTCCTCCCAAGGTCATACTATGTCTTCTCCCTCTATGAGTTGGCCAAGTCCTTTCCTGTCCTCACAACAGGACATGGTTGTAACAAGGGATACCACAGTGAGTGCATCCCACACTAAATCCATGACACTTTTGTAGATAATCGATTCTATTCTTACACATACTACTACACAGCCTATCAACGTTAGTGGTATAAACTAATCACTAATATAGGGGTCTACTTCTGTTCCTAGTGAATTTGAGCTTATATATAAAAAGCTAAGAAGAGGGACCACATACCATACCCTTAATTGCACAACTCCCTCCCACCTCTCAACCTCAACCATATACGTCTACCTAAGTAGATACCTCAATCCTATTTCTCTAAACCCCTGTCTCAATAAACCAAAAACTAAATGACTTAACCCAAACCTTCACCGATTTCTAAGTCCAAACAAATACTCAATTATTCACACTTGCAAAGGATATTAAGTCTCTTAAATCATGCACTTCCCCACCTGACCCACCCCTGCACCAACTCCTCAACCTGACCTAACCCCTATTATAGCCAAACTTGACCAAATCCTTAACCAAATACCTACCACTTCTGCCCATACACCTATCTTACCACAATCCACTCTCTCTCCCTAAACCAGACCATATCCAACCTATTAACCATCTTCTAAAACCTTAAGCCCATTGACCCAAGATTTTCATTTGTTGTACCTAAACAACTCTTTGTGGTACCTACTGTTCTGAACAACCTACGTGATGAGCTTCAAAGTCTATCTTCCCAAGGTCACAAGTCTCATCTTACCTTGTGGAAAGCTATCAACGATGTAACATCCGTAAACCCGACCTAGTTGTTATTGAGTTGGTGGTGAGTTATTTGTAATTAATTACGTGTTTGTTTGATTTTATGTGAGTAAATAAATATTTTATGTCACATAAGTTTATGAGATAAATGAATTCGTTTTTGAACGAGGGTCATAGATAATACCTGATTGCATGTTAACTAATTGAGATTGATTGCTTAATTGATGAACTGTATATTAGAACGCAGTGTAGTGCAATGAGGTTTGAAAATATCTAAACCTATTGTTGCCACCTCATTTGTCTTGGATATACTTCACTGTGAAGTATCCATATGTTTGTATGTGTGTATGAGCGTGTGCTTTGAAGAAGAAAGTAACAGAGAAGCAAACTTAAATTCTTAATTTAGTGTTTGATATTACAAAGAAAAGGTTTGTATATGTTTCTACCATCATTCTTGTTTATATTTGATGTGTTTGTGTTTAGTTTTGATGTTTAAAAGCTTTAAAACCATTAATGAAGAAATGAAGCTTTTGAAGAAACTTGAGGAGTGGGTTTTGACGATTTGAAGGTTTTAATTGACATTCATGTGTTATTGATGCATGTTTATGCGTTTTATGATGATTGTAAATAGGTTGGATGTATTTTCCTAGTCATTTGTAGATTTTTAAAATTGTATGTATATGTGTTTCTACGATTGGAACAAGAACAAGGAAGAAGATGAAGTTTGAACTTAGTGATAGGGGCTCCGACTTTGGCTTGTTTCATATCTAAAACTAATATGTTTTTATGATTATGATTGATATATATATATATCTGAATATATATTTATGAATCAGAAACTGATTTTGTTATTGTTGTGTTCTCAGGAAACACGAAGACTCAGTAAGATTAGACAACTGAGTAAATAGATTGAGAATAGAGGTGGAGGTTTTCTGGCGAGTGGTATTGGTGGTAATTGATATGGTAAGATGGAATTGAGATGATTGATGCTATGATAGACAGTTTAGTCTGAAGATTGATGATTGAATAATTGGTTGTGTGTTATTTGATCGAGTCAAAAGATATGTGCTCGTGGTATGATAATGAGTAAATGGTATAGATAGAGGTCAGCTATTGTTGAATGGGGCTGGGCTTGTTTGCTATTGGTTGCACAGTTCTAGATCTTCTCATGCATTTGTTGCAACGGAAGGGGTGTTTAACTGTACCATGTAGCAAATGGCTATCGGTAAATATTTGCCTTTGCCTGCATTGATTCTAGGTTCTACGCCAAACTGCTTATTCTCTAGAATTATGTGATTGTCTGATTACTATTGTTGATTGTGTTGGTTGTTGCTGATAACTGTTTGTGTTGTAGCTTCTATTCACTTAGCTTTGTATTAATTCCCCACCGTTAATTCTGTTTTTGTAGGATTCGGTAAGTGCAGCTGTTTAGCTGGGGTTTGTGTGTGTACGGGAAATTGACTGACTCTCTTGTATTCTTTTAAGAAAAGGATAAGCCATGTTTGTTTAACTTTTTTAACACAAACGAGATACTATAATATTTTGTAACAGTATGATTTGTTGTAGATATATATATATATATATATATATATATATATATATATATATTCTACTTTAGTTCAATGCTTCCGCAGCAATTTAAGAAGTATGGCTTAAGATTTTCAGTGTTACAATTTGGTAGCAGAGCCTCGGTTTTAGATGCGTGCACGATTAGAGTGTAGCATTCCCAAATCATGACTCGAATTGGGTCAAACTTTCCTTGTGTGGGGGAATTAGAGTGTTTGGAGATGCTATGCCGTAATTAGTATGTTATCTACTAACGGTTTATCTAATGAGTTGTGAGGTGATGTGATTGTTACAGATATTGCTAATAGAGATACCCCTACCGAGACTCTTGTGACCCAAGTTGTGGATGGAACTTCAACAATTAATGTTTTAGAAACAAAACAGACTGGTACTTCGGGCTATAAAGCTAAAGCTTATCAAAGTGAGTACATTTACAAGTTGGAAAGTGAGCTACAAGAATGTAATATCCGAGATTTTTCTAAATTATAAAATATATATTTATGCAAGTGCTTGAATATTTAGTGATTAATATATTGTTATTATTACTCCATCCTTGTGTATGTGTGTATTATTATTAGAACTGTGGACTAGAGTGTCAAGCTTAGAATACTTGAGGGGTTAAATTTAGAAATTAATATACAAATATCTTATTTATTAAATTTGACTCGTTTGAGTCTCCATGTCCAGCCCTAAAATCGTGACTGAGACAGAGAACAAGAGAGAGAGAGAAGAAATGAAAGTTGAGGAAGAAATCAAGAAGTATTTGGTAGCTTGAGGTGTGTATAAGCTTAATAGTGTGTTTTTAACACTCATTCTAGCATTTCAGCTTGGTTTTGAAGCAAGATAGGGCAAAATCAATTGGTTGGTAATCAAGTAAGTTTTAACTTCTAATTGTGTTTGGTTTTAGCTATACTTGATGTATTTGATGGTTTATTGTTGAAATTGTGGTTGATTTAACAAATGGGTCAAAATGGAGTTATATGGTAAAATTAGGGTTTGAGTAATCACAATTATGATAGGTGCTGATGTTTTCATGTTATGAAGTGTTATTTGAGTTTTGGTATGCTGCGAATAAGTTTGAAATCGGAAAGAAATGGGGTTTGGTCGAATTTTGTGATAAAATAAAGCAAAACTGGTACTGTTTTCCGGGATCGTGGCACGAACCCAATATTTTGCACAAGGATTTTTTCCATAGAATTTTCCATGGTGCAAGCAGTCTTGCCTCGCGGCGTGAGCCACCCTCAAACCTTCAAAAGCATAAAGTTAACCCCCTTCGACCTTGTATTTGATAGGGGATTGATTCTGTAACACCTAAGGTTTGGAAATTTCCTAAATTAGTAACTTTATCAAGTGATGCGTTTTAGTGGATTACCTAATTAAGATTAGGAGGTGTTTAAAAACTTGAGGGGTTAAAGTTGTCAAAATGAAACAAGAGAAGTTGAGGGACCATTTCTGCCATTTTTCAAAAGATATATATATATATATATATATATATATATATATATATATATAGCTTTGATTTAAGCTAGTCAAACCTCTCATTTGCTACTTATAACTCACGTATACATTTGAGCAGCCAAGTTTTCTCTTTGGATTTCTCTCAAGAACAGTTAGAACAAGTGGTAACAACTGAACCTAGCAATCACAAGCTTGAGGTAAGGATTCTTGAACCATTTTATTGATGTTTTAGTGGGTTTTTGAAGTGATTCATGGTGAATCAAGGATTTAGTCATGTTATGGTTGTTTTTTATAGTTTAAATGTTGATTGGGGTGTAGGAAAACACCCCAATAGCGTTTTTATGAATTACGATTGAGAGTTATGTTGAGTTAGCTAGAGTTACAGCAAGACAGTCGGCAAACTGTTGCTAAAATCAGAGAGGCACGGGCGTGCCTTTGGGGGGTACGGTCATGCCTAGTGACAAAGACTGCCTTTGTTCATGAGGTCTGGGCATACCGGGGCACGGGCATACCTATCTAATGTACAGGCGTGTTGGGCCTAGGACGCATATGTTTGTTGCGCCCTGTTTCTGGGTCTGGACCGTGAGGCACGGGCTTGCCTCTAGGAAGCACGGGCGTGCTTCACCCCTGTGCAATTTGTTAAGTGCTGAATTTAACTATGTCATTAATACCATGATTGTATATATTTGTAGGAATTACTGTTTGATGTGTTCTGAATATATCTGGCATATCATTGTGTGGTACTAATTGCTAGGTGAGTTTTCTAAACTCTGATTCATATATGTGATATGTGTGATGCATTGCAATGTGTATTATCGATCTCCGGAGCACCGTGAGGGTATCATGCTACTTTGTGATGTAGGAGCTACAAGCAGCGTTTAAGCCTTCTTGGCAGATGATTAGATTGTGAAGTACTGTATCCATAAGAACTGTTGTGGCATTCGTATATGTGTATGTGCATGCTTATATGATTTATAGTTTAGTTTTCTCACTATACTATCGTAGCTTATTAGATACTGCTTACTGTTGTTTTGTAGGGCGTAATGACTCCAAAGGCAAGGCCCTGGTTAGATGGTTGTTGGTTGATTGTTGAAAACTGTATTTTGTAATCCTAACGCCCGTTTGTGTTTTTCGGGGAAATGATTTCGGATGTAAATATGTTTACACTACTTTTTGTACGAACCTGAGGGTTTAAAACTGCTTTGTTGCTTCCACTGGTTGTTTTATAACTATTTTACTTCTGAAAGACCTTTATTTACAAATTTTAATCGTATTTTGAAATTTGGGGCGTTACAGATTCTAATGAATATAAGCGTATAAATTGGAGTATTTAAGACCCGAAAGAGGTGTTTAAACATAGTATTGACTCTATACACTTATGAGTCTTGATTCCGGTTAACTTAAGTTAACTTCATGCTTTGTGATTATAGGACTTTTATTCAAGTGATATAGCTTTGTTTTGGATTAGAAGTGATCCTCATCACTTTAAGCAGGTGAGTTGTACCCCGCGGATACACTATTGGTAAAAGCATGTAAGTCAACTAAATGTGCTTGTATTATGTATTTTACACTTTTATGGCATCAATATGACTTGTTATTGTTGATTATCATGGTAATGATGATATGATTTGCTTATGGATGTGTTTTGAATGTTCTGAAAGCATGTAATGCTAATTTATGTTTCTTGCAAGTTATTAACCGTGTGTGTTTAACTTGGGTGCGTTTGTGGTTCTGACCTGTGTTTCAGAATTAGTGCTTTGTACCATGATGCTTCGTAACCATTGGGTGACGTGTATTTGTTCATGTGGCTTTAGAAATTAGGAACCTAGATACATGGGTGGTTGAGGAATTAGTGCAAAGAGTGGAGGGGGATGATAGTACCCATTATGACCAAGTGGTTCAATGGGCTAACGAGCCATCGAACGTAAGCAAACACGAGTGGTCTTGAGGAACATGTCGTTCACTTTTTATAACCCTTGTATGGTGGATGCTTTGGGCTCCCCCACCTTCACGGGAGATGTGGACAGACCCTCACGTGGACTTGTTGACCATGGTTGGTCACTATGGAAGATACAAGCACTAGTGGACTTGTCCCCCACATCTTGTGTGCTAAATTAAGTGATGCCATGTTGTTAAACATTGATGATGAATTATTTATTTGGTGAAACTGTTTTGGTAAACTCACTAGCATTATGCTGACAACTCTGTTCTTTAAATGTTTTGTATCCACAAATAAATAGTACCTTTTGTTGGTGAGGCGGGTAGAAGCTTTTGTGAAGCCTTGTTAGGACCTAAAGTGACATGTTTGGATATACATAACATTTGCACTTCTTTTGTATATTTGTGATTAATTGCCGTGTAAACAAAACAACAAGTAACACCAAGCATATGTAAATCCACTAGAGCTTCCGCACACTTTTGTAAATGAAATGACAAATAATGTTGTTTTATTAGTAAATTAAAAAGTTTAAATTCATACTTAAATTTAGGGTGTTACAAAGAACTCAAAGATACTATTCATAGTATGGAATGGGAGAGGATTAATCAGAATGTTCAAACTCAAATTCCTCCGGCTATCACTTCTCAAAGTGATAGTTTCGTTACCTACTGTATCACAAGTGATTCAGCAACCGTTCATCTATCCATTTACTACTCAAGGAGTTTATCCTTTTGCTTATCCAGGATTCAAACAAGCATGCACGTATACATAATCTTTGGATTGTAAACCTTTGGAGTACCATGGTAGTACTTATCATAATATAACCTTCAACTGGCTACGAGAGATGGTGAATGCATTGGACGATTGTAATTACGAGAATGAATCAAGAGTTCGGTTTGCAACTCGTATGCTTAAGGGAGATGCGATGGTCTGGTGAGATTCCCTTACACACCACTTTACGAAACATCAACACGATAACATTACTTGGGAGAAATTTCAGGAGAAGCTATGTGAAAGATATTGTAGTACTTTTGAGATTGCCAGAATCAAAAAGGAGTTTATGGACTTGCAGATGACTGGAAATATGTTTGTGGATGATTTGATCAGATAATTCAACGAGAAATTGCGATTTGTGAAACAGTGGGTGCCTGATGAGGCATCATAGATACAACAGTTTGTAGGTTCTTTGCTTCCAGATTACAGGGGTGCTACCAGGTGGGCTAGCACTTTATCACAAGCATTTACCCTAGCTAAGTCGGCTAAGGGTCATGTAAAAGCCAAAGACAAAATGGCCCGAAATAGGATTTCTCAACAGAAATCCATGTTTGAACATTATAATACTCAGCAACGACATAGTAAGCATGATGGCCAGAGTCAAGACAATCAGAACTGTAGGCCTACGTCTAGTGGGTCTAATCAACTAGCACCATGGTGTGGCAAGTGTAAGTCTTTTCACACTGGACCTTGCACACCCCAAACTATGCGATATATTAAATGTGGTCAGTTTGGTCATGAGATCAAAGATTGTCGATTTCCTCGGAGAATTCACTGGAATTGTTTGAAGGAAGGTTACCGGACTGGTGAGTGTCGTGTTAAAAGGAGAGTAAGTTCAGGGTCAGGATCAAAGGCATTTGAGGGATCCTCGTCGGCAACTGGGTAGAAAAGAAAGAACCCTCCTACACCAGAGGTTAGAGCTTTTCGGATGCCGGTAGATAATTCTTCCACTACCGATGACGTAATAACGGGTGTTTTTAATAAATTTTATAATTGCTCGAGTACTATTTGATTCTAGAGCTACTCGCTCATTTATTTCTATGGCTTTCTGTGCTAAGTTGAATATACATACTTCTGAATTTACTGCTCCAATAGAAGTAGAAGTAGCTAATGGCATGATGGTTCAAGTCACAACATCTGTGTCTAGAGCTAAATTTGATATTGATGGTGTATGCTTTCCTGTTTCTTTTTTCTTTATGCCCTTATCTAGTTTTGATGTTGTTTTGTGTATGGATTGGTTGATCCGGAATAGAGCAAGCGTTAGATGCCATAAGAAACTGTTCTTTTTTCCCCTAGTTGACAGGTCAAATGTAGTGGCTCAAGGTAAGAAGGCTAGGTCTACTTTTCCTTCTATTTCGTTTTTGAAAGCTATAAATCTTTGGCCAAAAGATGTGAATCATTTCTTGCTTATACTTTTGATGCCAAAAAGGAAAAGCAGACTTTGACTAATACGGGAGGTTTCGGAATACCCGGATGTGTTACCCGAGGAGTTGCCTGGGTTGCCTCCAATGCGGGAGGTAGAGTATAAGATTGACTTAATTTCTGGATCTCGTCATATGGCTAAGTCTCCATACAGACTAGCACCTTCTGATGTTAGAGAAATGATGACGCAAATTCAAGATTTACTGGATAAAGGTTTTATTCGTCCAAGTTTATCTCTGTGTGGTGCACAGGTCTTGTTTGTTAAGAAGAAAGGCGGTACTCTGCGAATGTGTATTGACTATCATGAGCTGATTTAAAGGACGATTAAGAACAAGTATCCGTTACCCAAGATTGATGACTTATTTGATCAGTTGCAGGGAGCTTTGTTCTTTTCTAAGATTGATTTGAGATCCGGATATCACCAGGTACGTGTTTCTAATGAAGACATGTCTAAAACTACTTTCCGTACTAGGTATGGCCACTACGAATTCTTAGTTATGCCATTCGGTCTAACTAATACACCTATAGTGTTTATGGATTTGATGAATCGGGTCTGTAGACCATTCTTGGATAAATCCATCGTTGTTTTTATTGATGATATCCTAATCTATTCTAAAACCAAGTTTGAATACGAAATTCATTTGAGACAGATTCTGTAAACCTTGAAAAAAGAACAATTGTAAGCTAAGTTCACAAAATGTGAATTTTGGTTGCGAGAAGTTCAATTTTTGAGGCATATTATTTGTAGTGAAGAAGTTAAATTCATCCTTCGAAAGTTGAAGCTGTAATGAATTGGAATGCTCAAAAATCACCTTCAGAGATTAAGTGTTTTATGGGATTGGCGGGTTACTATCGCAGGTTTATTAAAGACTTTTCTAAGATTGCGAGTCCATTGACTAAGTGAACCCGTAAGAATGTGCATTTAAATGGAATGATGAACAAGAAGCGGCTTTTCAAACTATGAAGCAGTTGTTGTGTCAATCTTCTATTCTTACACTACCCAGTGGGTCTGATGATTTTGTTGTGTATTGCGATGCTTCTTTTGCTGGTATAGGTTCTATCTTGATGCAGCGTGATGGGTTGTTTGCTTATGCTTCACTTCAGTTTAAACCACATGAAAATAATTATCCAACCCTTGACTTGGAACTCGTAGCCATTGTCTTTGCGGTAAAATTAGGGAGACATTATTTGTATGGTACTAGATGTGTAATTTGTACCGATCATAAGAGTCTGCAGTATGTATTTATATAGAAAGAGTTGAATATGCGGCAAAGGCGGTGGTTGTAATTGATTAAGGACTATGATTGCGAAATTCGTTATCACCATGGAAAAGCTAATGTGGTGGCAGATGCGTTGAGCTGAAAGGAAGCTAATGATAATAACCGTTTTATGTGAATAGAGATTTTGTCTGACTTGGCGGATAGATTAAAGTCCACTCAATTGGAAGCTTTAAAAAATGAGAACTTGGAGTCAGAAATTATGATGAAAAGAAAGGAAGAATTAATTGACGATTCATGTGGATTGAAGACTTACAAATCTTGTGTTTGGGTGTCATGGAGAACTTCGAAATTTGATTCTATCCGAGGCACACAAGTCCAGATTGTCTGTACACCCTCATAGTACCAAAATGTATAACGACCTTAAGGTACTGTATTGTTGGCCAACAATGAAAGCAGATGTTGCAAAGTTTGTAGAATCATGTCACATTTGTGCACAAGTCAAGGAAGAACACCAGAAACTTTATGGATCATTGAGACAACCGGAGATACCTGAATGGAAGTGGGAACACATCACGATGGATTTTGTATCCAAACTTCCATGTACTCTACAGAATCATGATATGATTTGGGTGATTGTTGATCATCTAATGAAAAGTGTGCATTTTCTTGCCACTAGTGAGACAACACCTCTTGCCAGATTAGCTCAACTGTATACGGATGAGATAATATCACGAGATGGTATTCCTTTGTTAATCGTTTCTGACAGAAATTCCAGATTTGTTTCAAACTTCTGAAAGAGTTTACAAAGAGAATTGGGGACGCAAGTTAATTTGAGTACAACTTATCATCCCCAAACTGATGGTCAGACTGAACGAACCATACAAACGCTTGAAGATATGTTATGTGCTTGTGTGTTAGAGTTTGGTGCTTCTTGGGATTCACACTTGCCCTTAATTGAGTTTGCATATAATAACTTCTATCATTCGAGTATATGTATGCCACCTTATGATATGTTATATGGTCGTTGATGCCGTATTCCGGCAGGTGAGAAACAGTATGTGGGTCCAGAAATTGTTTAGATGACAGCTGATAAGGTTGTTATCACTCGGGCAAACTGAAAGCATAGAAAAAGTACGATGATCCATGTCATCAACCTGTTTCGTTTGTTACAGGCGAGGTAGTCTATCTTAAAGTCTCAACATGGAAAGGGATTATTTGTTTTGGTAAACACGGAAAGTTTTCTCCTCGTTATATTGATCACTTTCATATATGGCAAATAGTCAATAATCAGACGGTTACTCTGGATCTTCCTCATGAGTTAGCAGGTTTTCATGACACATTCAACGTCTGCTATGTGTGTAAGTGTAAAAGTGGAAGATGAAAGTCAGATTCTCCTAGTGCATGAACTAAAAGTTGATTCGAAGAAGAGACTAATGGAAGAATCCATTGAACTTTTATACCACAAAACTAAGCTTCGCCAAAAACAGATTCCAGTGGTATTGGTTAAATGGAAGCATAGTTTGAGTTCTAATTTAACATGGGAGACGGAAGCGGATATGAATATTCAATACCCTCATCTGTTTGAATGTAATGAGATTCTGAGGACGGAATCCTCTTAAGACGTGGAGATTTGTAACATCCGTAAGCCTGACCTAATCGTTATTGGATTGGTGGTGAGTTATTTGTAGTTAATTACGTGTTTGTTTGATTTTATGTTAACAAATAAACATTTTATGTCACATGAGCTTATGAGATAAATGAATTCATTTTTGAATGAGGGTCGTAGATAATACCTCGTTGCATGTTAACTAATTGAGATTGATTGTTTAGTTGATTAACTATATATTATAAAGCAGTGTAGTGCAATGAGGTTTGTAAATATCTAAAAATATTGTTGCCGCCTCATTTTTCTTGGATATACTTGACTGTGAAGTATCCATGTGTTTGTATGTGTGTGTATGAGTGTGTTCTTTGAAGAAGATAGAAACAGAGAAGCAAACTTGAATTCTTGATTATTGTTTGATATTACAAAGCAAAGGTTTGTATATGTTTCTACCATGATTCTTTTGAAGAAACTTGAGAAGTGAATTTCGATAATTTAAAGGTTTTAATAAGTTTTGATGTGTTCATGATTCTTGTTTATGTGTTTTATGTTGATTGTAAATAGTTTGGATGTGTTTTCCTAGTGATTTGCAGATTTTTTAAGATTATATGTGTATGTGTTCCTACGACTGGAACAAGAACATGGAAGAAGATGAAGTTTGAACTTAGTGATGGGGGTCGGACTTTGGCTTGTGCGACTTAGGGGCCTTGCGGCCGCAAAGGGTCACCCTTGTGGGCGCAAAGGTTAATGTTGTTGTTAATACTGTTAGCCTTGCAGCCACAAAGGACTTTCCTTATAAAGGCCTTACTGCCACAAAGGATATCCTTGCGGGCACAAGGGGCGTGCGACTTGTAAGAATACGACTTGAATTGATGTTGTTTGAAGGATTGATCTGACCTTGGGCCTATCCGACATGGAGTACTGGTCCAACTTACTTGGTCCGACTTTGCTTGGTTTTACATGGTTAATTTTGTTTATGGTTGGACGCGACACGTCGAGGTTCTGGACGTGATGCGTCTGAGGGATTTCCTGATTTTGGAGTTTTGTTTGTTGTTTGTTTGTGTTGCATGCTATATGTTTGTTTCATATGTTAAACTAATATGTATTTATGACTATGATTGATATAAATATATATTGATATAAATATATATATATGAATATATATATATATATATGTAGGAATCAGAAACTGAACTCGATGTTGTTGTGTTCTCATGAAATGAGAAGACTTAGTAAAATTAGACAACTGAGTATAGAAATTGAGAAAGGAGGTGAGTGGAGGTTTGCTCACGAGTGGTAATGGTTGTAACTAGTATGGTTATATGCAATTGAGATGACTGATTCTATGATAGACTGTTTAGTATGATGATTGATGATTGGATAACTACTTGTGTGTTATTTGATCGAGTCAAAAGATATGTGCTCATGTTATTATAATGAGTACATGGTAAAGATAGAGGTCAACTGCTTTTGAATGGAGCTGGGTGTGTTTGCTATTGGTTTCACAGTTCTAGATCTCCTAATGCATTTCTTGCGACGTAAGGAGTTTAACTATACCAAGTAGTAAAGGGATATCGGTAAACCTTTACCTTGTCCCACATTGGTTGTAGGTTCTACGCCGAACCGTCGGTCCTCTGGAATTAGGTGATTGTCTGATTGCAATTGTTGATTGTGTTGGTTGTTGCTGATAACTGTTTGTGTTGTAGCTTCTATTCACTTAGCTTTGTGCTACTGTAATATTTTGTAACAGTATGATTTGTTGTAGGTGTATATGTTCTACTTTACTTCAACTTACGTAGCAATTTTTAAAAAATGGCATAAGATTTTCAGTGTTACAAATGATCTCAAGGATGAACTCCGTGTATACCAACGAACCTCCACCTCCTCAAGACAAACCTCTATTGTTAGGTTTATTAATTGTATAAAATAGAGGATTACATTTTGAGTGAAGTTTGTATTAATTACAAACTAGATGGTCTTAATTGTAAATATACTCATGGAGTATATAAGCCTATGATTAAGGCTAATCATGTATCAATTGCCATAATAAATGATATGAACTATGTATTAATCAAGGTGTAATTAGTATCCTCTCATAGTTCTACACATGCAATTGAAGATTAGCTTGACACTTGAAGAATTAAGGGATTATCAATTGGTATCAGAGCCAAAGGAGTGTTGATTTGATCTTACTTTGATGAAAATTTGAAGATTTTTTTTGGAAAATTCGGATTTAGTGTGAGCTGTGATTTTAAAAATTCTTTAAAAATTCATATGATCTTCGTTTGAGCTGAATTTTGTATATGTTGTTCACCATGATGACAGGCACCTACAGTAAAAGTTTCATGCAAAAATTCTATACCATTTGAGAGAAATCAAAATTTTCGGTTTCTGGCTTTTTGGTTGGTGTTTTTGAGGATGAAATTTGGGATTTCGTGATTTAATTGAGATTAAGGGCTATAATTCAAAACGAGTCTTAGCATTTACGTGTTGAATCATTCTGGAAGGTTTCATATCATGAATCCTAACATACATAGAGTAATTTGAAATTTTTGTGTTTGAAAGTTTCATGATGTTCTTGGTGAATTTTGGTTAAATTCGTGAGTTTTAATCCAAATAATTGTAATGTGAGTGTTTTAAAAGTGTTTGTTTAGGTGGAGATGGATTAATTTGAAGAGAAAATTCATTTTTGGTAAAGATTTGAAGATTCAAGTTAGATATGAGTTTATGTGTTCTTGATGTTCTTGAGAAGATGAAGTTATCGGATTTGGAAGATGAAGTTATCGGATTTCATAAATCCGATTAAGTGTTTATCGGATTTGAAATTTGGCGGATTTGGTTTAGGCGGATTTCGAAATTATCGGATTTGAAAAGTGTCGGATTTGAAAGTACCGGATTTGCTTTCAATTAGATTTGAAAGGGTCGGATTTTAAAGTGTCGGATTTGGACAGATTTGAAAGTGTTGGATTTGGGACACTTGGACCCCGGTATCAGGGGTGCTGCCCCCGAACCCCCGTCGTCGTTGTGACTGAATTAGAATCGGATTTTCTCAACTCATAGTTACTTTAATTGATTCTCCTAGTACACTTTTAATCATTGTTGATCATTACCAACTCATTCTTAATTGATCAAATCATTATTATTCATTAAATTTTTGATCAAATCAAATCATTCTTAAACGATCGTATATTTTTCAAGGTATCAAGATAAATATCAAGATGTCAACGAAGATTCCACAAGTTGAAGTAAGTTTTTAGAAAAACAAGGCAGAAGGATTGGTTAATGAGAATATCCAGCTCAAAGAGAAGATTTCTTCACTTAACAAAGAGATTCACAAATTGTCACGGAGCAATCACTTTTATGATTTAAGGATTGAACGTATATCAGATGATAAAATAAAAAAGGAGAAACATATGCAAATTCTGAGTGGAGAAAGATCATTACTAAAAGAACAAGTTGAATTTGAAAATAAAAGAGCAAGTGAATTACAAGTTGAAAAGGCTGAATTGCATGATAAGTTGAAATAACTTGAGCAACAACTACTTGTTAAAAAAGTTGAGTTGCAGAATGAAACAAAGGTATTAGACCTAGAAAGGAGTTTGGAAAGTGAAAAGAAAATGTTTGAAGAAGAAAGAAGCAAGTTTGTCGAGAAAATCTCACAACTTGAAGTACATTCTAAAGATGAGAAAAAGAAAGCAGAGATTTTGTCAGAAGAGAATGACAAGTTGAAAGAGCAAATGCCTAGAGTGTATGAGGAACTTCAACTTTTGGAAAAGAAATGTCAAGAATATAAAGTTGAATTTGAGAAGAAGGAAGCAAATACAGAACAGATAAAGAAGAGAGCAAATGATCTGGAAGAAGAGAATGTCAAGTTTAAAAACCTCATATATGAATTTTCTGTTGAACGCCGAGATTTTCAAAGGGTGTCGCATAATGATGATAAGTAGATAGCGAGTTTAGGTATTGAAAAGGCTGAATTGTGAAGAAAAGTCACAGGACTTGAGCAACAGCTTCTTAGTTCTTCTAAACTATATATTCCCAGCTCAGTTCTGAAAAACAAAATATCCGAGTTTCAGAAGACTCTGGACACAGAGAAGAAAACATTGGTGAAAGAGAGACTACAGTTTTTGGATAAACTCAAGTTCGCAATGCTTCTTGCTGAAAAAGCTTCTGAATCTACCAAGACTTCCGCTTACAATATCAATTTTGATTCAGAAACACATTGTGGTAGCGATACTGACTCTTATTTTTCTGTTGCAGATGCTAAAAGTAGAAAATCAGATGACGATTTCATTGATGCTTCTACTCCCAAAGCAACTACTTCTTCTCAAAAGCCAAAAGAAACTGAATTCAGAAGTCAACATAATGCATCTTATTCAAGTTATATTGATTTTGAATTTTCAGTAAGCTCAAATGATTCTTTACTAAAGACTAAACAAGCTTAGATTCCAAAGAAGAATCTAGGTGACATGTTTGTAAAAATATCATCATTCTTAACTGAAAAGAAGACAACCACATAAACCTCAATTTTTAATTCACCATTCATTATTGAATTCTATCCTGATAATAATTCTGGAAATCCTTCCTTTATTGTCGAATATTCCATTCATTATGGAAACTGTTCATTCTTGTGTCAATCATTTTTTATGTGACACATACTTTTCAACTGATCAATAAGGCACCAAAGAGAGAGGGAGTGTAGGATAATTCTACTCCTATGGTCAATCCAGAACCGAAAGGACCTGCCCCAGGAGTTCACCTTATGTTTCAAAAAAACAAACAAAGTAAGGGTTTAATAGGTCAAATACGTGAGCAGAATGAGTTATCACGTGATACTGATTGGTGGGCAGAGATAAAATGAAAATGAGAGGGGTGGAACAGGAGATGGGGGTGCATATGATCAACAAATCACTTTGAGCATACATGTCAAATCATTTTTTCATTTCCTGCTTCAAAATTCTTTGATTGTTCATATACTTTCATTGCTTAAATCATTCTTGACAATATAACCAGTTTCCATTTGAATCCAACGGATATATAAACATTTATTTTGGGAAGAGAGTTTGAGGGAGAAATTGAAAAAAAAATTAGAGAGCTGAGGGTGAGAGATAGGATCAAAAGAAAAGAAAGATCCTCTCCAAACAGTGTCAATCTGGGTAACCACATATACTACTAGACTTCATGTGTTGAAATTTGGTATTGAAGAAGACATCATGAACCCAGTAATGCAATGCACTAACCTCACCCATCTACTTAATTATCTCTTAAAAGATGATTGTTTTAACTTCACACGGAGAATTAGCACATTTCTATTGACATCTCACTCAGAGATTGTTAATATTGAAGCAAAGAGGACAGCTACTCCGGTCCCCGACTTCTTTCATGCACATATTGAGTCTAGAGCTAATTGCAATATTAAATTAAATTCTTAGGACACATGTTAGAATTATCATAAGTATCAAGTTTTCATAACTGATACCGGAACATCTTGAAGTGATATCTTTGTGATATACACGATGATTAGATGGAAATTCTACCAGAATCAATGCTATGCCAGTTCTGAACGTGGGTCACACAGTTTATTCAAACTGTTGTGTTAACGAGCAATCTATGTGATCTTGGTGTTAACATTTCCCAACGGGAACTTTGAGATAGTGCCCTAAAGACTCAATCATTCAATTACAATTGTGGTCTAACTTTCATTGATTACAATTGAGAACTTTGAGACTGTCTCGGATACTTTCATTGCAATGTCATTGTGGTCCCAATGTCAAAGAGATACATATCATGAGGAGGGTTCTAAGCTATAAATGTTGAAGTATTCATGCACAAATCAACCTCAATATCAATTACAATTGCATGATGTTCATGAAGAATCCTGATCATCATGAGGTGGAGAAAGTTTAAAGAAATTGAAATTCAGTTGATCTTGAAATAAGGAAACAAAAATATTAGCTGATTCTTACTGAGTTGAAGATGATGATGTGTTGAAGACCAGATTCATGTGTTGAGAGGGAGACAAAGAAAAGTTTAATTCGGAAAAATCAATATATGTCAAGTCAATGGGGAGCAAAGAAAAGAGATATATATCAAATTTGAAAAAGATCAAGAGATTCAAAAGAAAAGATAATTGTATGATCAAGATTGGTTAAAGATTGGGAAAAGCTGAAAATCACTACATGTTAAATTGATTATACAACCAAAGGTTGAAAAGCCTAAGGTTACCAATGCAAAAGAGGAGTTTGAAGAGAAAAGATGTCATTGTATGCTATCAAGTTTCAAGTTCTCATCAAGATGTTGAAGTGAATACTATTCTCAAAATGAAGAGTCTCTATTTAAAATGAGAAGTCATTTTGAAGACATCAAGTAAAGGTTTGAAGATTCCGCAAAGCTTCAAAAGAATATTAACCGAAAAAGAATATTTGCATGATTCAAAAGGGGAGATTGTTAAAGTTTGCATCAGATGCCAAAAAGACATAACATCTTCTATTTCTATACAAAGGGGAAGATTGTTAGGTTTATTAAATGTATAGAATAGAATATTACATTATGAGTGCAGTTTGTATTAATTACAAACTAGATGGTCTGAATTGTAAATATACTCATGGAGTATATAAGCCTATGATTAAGGCTAATCATGTATCAATTGCCATAATCAATGATATTAACTATGTGTTAATCAAGGTGTAATTAGATTTCACTCATAGTTCGACACATACAATTGAAGATATGCTTGATACTTGAAGAATTAAGGGATTATCATCTACCCCTACCCCTACCACAACCTCTAATCCTTTCAACCAACCTCATTAACCTTCCACTTCCAAACCTACCTCCTAACCAGGCCCTTCTACTTCTATACTTACACCTACCCTTGCTACCACACCTCAACCTACAAAACCCTCTACAAATCTGAAGGTATTTGTTTGGCATACTCAAGTAGAAACGGAAGCAAAGTATATAACAAAAATTCATAGCCAAGCAAACGAATACTCCCATGGACCAAGATCTAACCATGAACTTGCAACTAAATAAATGAACAAGATGGGAAGAAAACTTTATACCTCAATGCAAATCACAAAGTAAACCTTTCTTGTCAAGAAGCTTAGAATCCAAATAAGAATCCCTCTAGTGTTGTCCACCCCAAGCTCCGTTGATTCTCAAAAGCTAGTTTGTTGATGCAAAACACCAAAGCAACAATCAAGTATGTATCTTAGACTCTTATGCACCAATAAGAACACCAAGAACAACATGACGTTTTAGAGAGAATATATTATGATGAACTATCTCCTAGCCACCCAAAAGTCTGTATTCTAGTAGAGAAAAACGTAGCCTTTTGGTCTACCAAAGTTAATACCACAAACCCCATTAAACATAGCGTTTAAGGCAGTTAATTCTGCTGTTACAGCGAATGTAACTGGCTCGTGTTAGCACAAAGTCCACGGCCCCAATTGGGCTAAGACGGCCCGTGTCTAATAGGCATAACAAGGCCCGTGTTCATCTACACGGCCCGTGTCGGCCCAAACTACACGACCTTGAACTGGGCCAATACACCTCGTGTATGTTGGACTAGACACGGCCAGTGTACCATCCTACCAAAACCCATTTTGGCCTTTTCCTCTCTTTTGCTTGATCGTGTTGCCAGAATCAATACTTAGTGTGTGACCCAATAGGCCTATACCTCATCGGTAGTGCCATTAACTCCTTCGTGTCAGCAAGCATATTTCAATAGACTCCAACTTGCACGTGACACGACTACGAAAAATAACACAAACATAGAGCGGCCTCTAGCAAGGCATCTATGCTCCCAAGTTAGTATAGGGTATGCCACTCTTGACAAGATCCCCAATCATAAAATGATTATCCTAAAGATAAATGAACATGTACATCCCTTTGTCTGCGATATCCAATGTGAACACAAGGCATGGAATATAGTCAACCTTCAGATTGTTCACGATTATGTTTCTTGATTATAGATTAGTGGTGACCAACAAACCAAGTTAATATTTATTCATCATCAATATAACTTGAGAACGGCCATGCATATGAACGTCAACACTCAATCATCTAGGGGCCCATGGATATTCTCTCTATACATAGAGGAACAAATTCCTTTCGACTACATAGTCCCGCCACATAGATAATACTCTACCCAATCATCTCCCTTATAACGACCAATTATGGACCGCGTTAGGAAACGATCAAAGCAAAACGGACCTATGCTTTGGGATCACATGTATCTCTAGTTTAAGGACGAAATGCCATTACCATCCCGAGTTACTTGTGACTAAAACCATGGTGTAGACTCGGGTGCGGGTCCTCCAATCATTTGAAACTCCTTTCAAGTATAGGCAAGAATCACGTTTTATCAAAACCAATTCTTTACCTCAATCTTAATTCATACTTCCTTCCCACAAAGTATGACCGATTGTGGTGATTTAAAGATTTTAAAACAACATAGGGAAGAAATTAAACATGCAAAGATGGAACACAATAAAGACTAAATGTAAGTAACCGCAACACGCGTATATATAGATCTCTACTATATAAATCGAAACAAACTCTAGTGACATTACTGCTTAATGTTCCCGAATACATAGTGGTCCAAACATAAACTAAATCTAAACCAAGTCATGAGCAAATCTAACACCTACTGCCATAGTGTGAGAATCATGAGAGGCTTGTGACAACGGTTTAGTAAACGGATTGGCCAAATTGCCTTCCGAGGTAACTCTACTAATAGCGACTTCACCACTTTTAATCATCTCTCTAATCAAGTGGTACTTTCGAGGTATGTGCCTCGTTCTCTTGTGAGCTCTCGGTTCCTTTGCTAAGGCTACCACACCCTCATTCCAACAAAAGATCTCAATAGGGTCGGATATGCTAGGAACCACTCCAAGGTCTCGGATGAACTTCCTTATCCACACAGCTTCTTTAGCAGCTTCACTTGCCGCAATGTATTCTGACTCTGTAGTAGAATCAGCTAATGTGTCTTGCTTTGAACTTCTCCAAGTAATAGCCCTATCATTCAATAGGAACATTACCCCGATTGTGATCGGCAGTCATCCCTATCAGTTTGGAAGCTAGCATCAGAGTAACCCTTTACTTTGAGCTCTTCCTTACCACCAAAGATCAAGAACATTGCTTTAGTCCTCCTAAGATACTTAAGAATGTTCTTTACCGCATCCCAATGAGCTTGCCTCGGGTTTCCCTGATATCTACTAGTCAAGCTCAAAGCGCAAGACACATCAGGACGAGTACATAACATGGCGTACATGATCGAGCCCACGGCCGAAGCATATGGTACTCACTTCATTACTTCTAGTTCCTCTTTAGAACTAGGACATTAAGTCTTACTCAATATCACTCCATGTGACATAGGAAGATTTCCTTTCTCAGAGTCCTCCATCTTGAACCGCTTCAAAACTTTGTCAATGTATGTACTTTGACTCAACCCGATAAGTTTTCTAAATCTATCTCCATAGATCTTAATACCCAGAATATACGCCGCTTCTCCTAAGTCTTTCATTGAAAAGCATTTTCCAAGCCAAGTTTTAACACTTTGCAAGGCTGGAATATCTTTTCCAATGAGTAGGATATCATTCACATATAAGACAAAGAAAACAACGGCGCTCCCACTAGCCCTAACGTATACACATGGTGTTGGGAAATTTGCTAAGTGATTGAAACTATTGGACATGCAAAGGTAAAACTGTTAGGGTGTTTTTGGAGAAACAGTTGAAAGCTGTTATTTTGATTTGTGAAAACAGTTGTAACTAACAGTTGTAGTGAGTGTTGCAACTGTTAGTACAAAGAGCTCTGAACTGTTAGTATGATTATAACAACTGTTGAAAGGCATGAAAGAGAAGACTGTTAGAAGAATCTCATTCAACAAACAGTTTCTGTTGAGTTATTTATGGAAACTGCTATCTTTGTGGATTTGAAGGATGTCTTATCAACTTAGAAGATTATCAAGATTATCTCGCAAGATAGAAGATTAACCAACTGTCACCTATTCAAGGAAGATCAAGAGTTTATAAATATTTCTTTAGAATATTATGTTAGGGATCGATACTCTTTGTAATTCAACTCTGTCAGAGTTTGCACTCATTCGTATTGTTTATTGTTTTCAGAAAGTATGTTAGCCTCCAAGTTTCTTTGAAACCTAAGAACAAAGTGTGTTCTTCGTCTAACAAAAGAGTTAGATTGGAGGTGTAGGTAAACAGTGTAATCATCATTGGTTATTAATAAACATCTTATGTTTTGAAGTATTTCATTGTGTTGATTAAATTGTTCTTGTGATTAAAACCTTTACTAATCAATTAGGTGTGATTCCACAACTTCTTATTTGATTGTGATCAAACTAAAAGATTATCTTTCAAACAATTCTGATTTAAATTTAAACGATAATTCTTGTTATTGATTTTGATAATATACGTTCCTGACAAGTGGTATCAGAGCCTTAACATTAAGGTTCCTTTATCACCAGTTGAAGGTTTTTCACAGATCTGGTGTGCTTGAGTTTTTAAAGTATTTTTAAATGTTATTGTAAGTTTTCTATCACTTTATTGCAATGGAGTCTGGCAGATCTTCTGATAACACTGGATCTGGGTCAAACATTCGTGTTCCCATGCTCAAACCAACTGATTTGGAGATGTGGAAACTGAGAATCAAGCAGCATGTTCAATTAATGGACTGTGCTGTTTGGGAAATCATTGAGAATGAACCCACAAGTATTATTGATTTAGATGAAACGGGAAAACCAAGGAAGGAACCACCACCAAAAATAGATGCTAAAAGGAAAGAAAGGATGCTTGAGATGAAAGTTCTCAGCATTCTTTAGATTGCTATTCCAAATGAGTATCAATATCAGTTTTAGAAGTTTGATGGTGCTCATGAATTGTGGAATGCCTTAGAGAAGAGGTTTGCAGGGAATGCAAGTTCCAAAAGGAATCAAAGGGATCTTCTAAAACAGGCTTATGAGAACTTTTCTAGTGTAAATAATGAAAGTATCACTCATATTTTTGATAGGTTCTATAAGCTGGTAAGTCAAGTTGAGAGTGCAAAAGTTAGAATAGAGAAAAATGAGATCAATAGAAAGTTTCTCAGGTCCTTAGGTGATGAATGGACAGTTTATGCTGCACAATGGAGACCTAAGGATTCTTGGAAGATATAGAATTAGATGATCTATACAAAAGTTTGATTGTGTTTGAAGGAGAAATTGAGGGAAAAGGAAGTTTATGACCCCGAGCCACAATGCTGCTCTTCTTTCATCCTCAGGTATGGACTCAAATCTTTCTTTAACTAATTCTGTTGATGGTTGTGCAGGGACCAGTTCTGTTGCTGGATTAGATGTGAACAATTCTAATGCAGTGCTTGACGCATTCCTTGCTAGTCATGCACATTCAACTTTCACTAATGAGGATCTTGAACAAGTGCATCCAGATGATCTTAAGGAGATGGATCTCAAGTGAAAGATGGCTATGCTAACTATGAGAGCAAAAAGATTCATCAAAAGAACAGGAAGGCAAAACATGAACTTCAGGCCTGATGGTCATGCTGGATTTGACAAATCCAAAGTAAGATGTTTCAAATGTCAATAGCCTGGTCACTTTGCTAGAGAATGCAGATCTGGTGGACAAGGCCAGCATCAAAGTCAAAATTCAAATTCCGCCTCATCAACATTGGTCTCGCAAGAAGGTCATAGGTTTGATTGGAGTGATCAAGCAGAGCAAGCTACTCACTATAAAGCATTGATGGCATTGACTGACTCCTCCATCAACATGGATTCATCAGAAATAGAAGACATTCAGGTATCTTCTAAACTATGTCCTAGTGAATGTAGAGCTATAGTTAAAAGGTTTGAAAAGAAAATCAGTGTAAGATAGATGAGTTAATCAAGAAATTAGATTGTGTGGATATGGATTTGAGCATGTTCAAAGCATCAACTCTTAATCTTGAAACCTTGCTAAAATCACAAATCTCAAACAAGGTAAAAATAGGCATAGGCTACAACCAGACTCCACCTCCATACAATAACAACTATATAACCCCCATGTCTGGTGTAGCTGAAAGGTATGTTAATGAACCATTACAAGAAGAATTGAAGTCAGCTGATCCACAGTTTGAAAGTGAATAGGAGGGAATTGCCTATGAGGTGATTGATGATAAGAAGGAGGGAGTTGTGAAGAAAGAAGAAGTTATTTCACTTGAAAATCACATCTGCTATGAACCTACAACATCTAAATCATCTCCACAAAATGTGATGTTTGTAAAAGCATTATCTGAACTCTCCACCAGTGAACCAAAACCCTTTAAAATCTGTTTATTCTATAAACAGTTCCACTACTATTGAAAATAGTCCCCACCTTTACACTAATAGTACCAAACATAACCTAAACAGTTTTAACCCAAAAACCTCAACTTATAGTATTAAGACCAAAGGAAAGGAGAAGGTTGGTGAAGTTGCATTTGTGAAGCAAAAAAAGGAAGTTTCAAAAGCACAGTCTCAATCCAAACATGTGAAAAGGTATACTGAAGTGCCTGTCTGCACATGCAGACAACATGGTGTGCAAAAGTTTCCTTCTTCAGCACCAGTGAGAGGAAATCAAAGAAATAGAAATCAGTATAGGGCACAAAGAACTGGTTTGCCTATAGTTAAAAGCAAAAGGTGTTATATATGTGGGAGAGCAAATCACTTGGCTCACAACTGTTATCATATCCCACAGTTCTATAGAGCCCAGAGACCAAGTACCAGAAAACAGTCTAACAGTTCTCCAACTGTTAAGCCAAAACAGTCTAACAGTTCTTAAATTGTTAAGCCAAAATCAAAGGATGTTTGTCTGGCATGGGTAAAATTGCAGAAACAAACAGTTTCTGAAGAGGCTAAAACTGATAATCCACCTGAAATTCAAATTGAGCCACAAACTGACTTAACTGTTTTATCAAATTCAAAGGCTGAGTGTTCCAAAGTCTCAACTGTTAATCACAATAGTTGGAAACCACATGTTCTCACTAAATACTCTTCACATAGAATAGAGAAATATAACTAGGATGAAATTAAGAAAACTCAATCTGTGGTTAAGTATTATGACTTGAATGGTGTACCCAACACCTGTATGGCCTGGGTACTTCCTGCTACTAACTGATTTTATTTTGTGTAGAGCATTCATAGGGCCAATCAAGGAGCAATCTGGCATGTGGATAGTGGATGCTCAAGGCACATGACTGGAAATCCACACTGCTTGAAGGATTTCAAAAGAATCAATGAAGGATATGTAGCATTTGGAGGAAATCCAAAGGGAGGAAGTATCACAGGTAAAGGAGCTGTATAGGCATGTACCCTTACTATTAATGATGTTTTCTTTGTTGAACAACTCAAGTACAATCTGTTGAGTGTGTCTCAAATGTGTGACATTGGAAACAAAGTCTTGTTTACATATACTGAATGCATTATCCTTTCAAAATATTTTAAATTAGCTGAAAAGGATATTCTTTTAAGAACACCAAGAAAGGATAATGTATACTGTTTGCATACACAAAACGTTGCTAAGCAGAATGTTTTAAGTTCTTTACCTCAAAAGCATCTCATGATGAGTCTGCCATTTGGCATAGAAGGATGTGTCACATGAACTTTAAAACCATGAATTTTTTAGCTAAAAACAGTCTGGTAAGAGGTTTGCCCCAAAAGGAATTCTCATGTGATGATCATTGTATTGCGTGCCTCAAAGGCAAGCAACACAAAACTTCTTATAAGCCCAAAGAAGTTTCTTCCATCTCTGCACCTTTACAATTATTGCATATGGATCCTTTTGATCCTACTTCTGTAGTGAGTATAGGGAAGAAAGCTTATTGTTTAGTGATAGTTGATGATTTTATCAAATTCACTTGGGTTCAATTTCTTAAGAACTAAGGATGAAACTGCTGAGTTAGTTAGGTCTCTTATTCTCATAATAGAAAATCAATCTGATTTGAAAGTGAAAGTCATTAGATCTGACAATGGTTCTAAGTTTAAGAACTATGAATTAAACAGTTTTTGTGAGGAGAAAGGGATTGAAAGACATTTTATTGCTCCTAGGACTCCACAACAAAATGGAGTGGCTAAGAGAAGGAATAGGACTTTGATAGAGGCTGCTAGATCAATGTTAGCTGACTCTAGGCTCCCAATGACATTCTGGGTAGAAGTGTTCACTGCTTGCAATGTTCATGTAACACCGCCGTTTCGAGAACCAGATTTTTCATTTTAAAACATTTGTTCATCTTTTCAATTAAAAACACGCAGCGGAAATAGAAAACACGTGGCAAATATATTACAATCAAAAGTTGCCACATACATGTTTGGTGTTACTGTTAGTTATCCGGTCGACCATTATTAAATACAAACAACATTATATCAGAGTTATTACAGACAAAGTGTTCTCCTATGAAATCAAACTATCCGCAGGGTCCCGAGCTCACTGAGGATCACCTGCACATGTAGGGTGTAGCATCTGTTAGCTATAATAGCTAGTGAGTACGCAAATAGCATATGATCAACATAAACACATCACATATCATCAGTCATGCTCAGATAGTTCTATCCTAGCATCTCGCGATGTGTTGGCGTAGTCAGGAGGCAACATATCTTGCAGGGGAGCTAACCCGGATCAATGCACCAAACTGGGGTACCAAACACATCAACCGCTCCGGTGGGGGAGCTATTAAGCGTCCACCGTTGCGTTTTGGAATCAACCGATTCCTCTGTTGTACAGCCGCAGCTATACCCGAAAAGGACAAACCTAGTCCGGGGCAAACCTTGCCCAATCAGTACGACCGCCTGGTCCGGCGCAAACCTTGCCCAATAGATCCGTACCGATCACAAACAGATAGTATGATTCAGCTGAATCATCAATCAATCAATCAATCATTCATCAATGCACGCATATATTCAATTATCATCATTTCATACACCTAATCAAGTGCATACTATACTGTGTCAACATGTTATATTCTATCATCATCATGCAACCTACACTTAAACATGTGCGTGTACAAACCGTGGTATACAATCCAGTAATAATTTTAACATGTGTTATAGATATATTAATCGTTATGTTATCAGGCACTCACCTGTCGAGTTAGAATACTTTACTATTCGATACCGAGGCTTCTGGATCAACTGGAATACCTAAACAAGGTTTACAGCTATTAAAACCTTGGTAAAACACATTCTGTCACGGGCAAGGCATGCCCGTACCTTTCCAAGGCACGCCCCGGGTACACCCCGTACCTGGGTCTCAGATACACCCCATGACTTCAGGTTACCCCCGGGCTCGCTAGGCTTAGGCACGCCCCGTACCCTTGGGAGGTACGGCCGTGCCTCCTAGGTATGCCCTATGGTAGGGTCTATTCATGAGAGGCACGCCCGTGCCCTTCAATATACAGCAGCAGGTTAGTGCAGAACCTGCTGTTTTCCATTCTAAAATTATCAAAACTTCACCAGAGCTTTACCAATCGGTTTCTATGGTTCATATGTGAAAATACACATCAAAGGCAATCCAAAAACACCATTTTTTACATATCAAAGCAACCAATTCTGTGTTTGGGACCAAAATCATCATTTTGACCCATTTACCACTTTAATTCTCAAAATCAATCCAATCCTTCAATTTAATTACAGATTCTGATTTCTATGAACCTAATAATCATCTAGGAACAGATTGGTAACTTCATAAACACAGATTGGGATCAAAATCATTGAAACCCAATTTAGAACCTAAACTTGAAAGTGAAGAACTTGGGAATTTAACTTACAACAAGATGGAGATTAAGACTTGATAACTTGCAGCAGATTAAAGACTTGGATTATCACTTGAATTCACAGCAAATCAGATTGCTAATTGATCTTCTTGAATTTCTCTTCAAAGCCAAACAAGAGCACAAGAAAGTCAAGGAAAACGGATTTGTCTATTTTTTGGTGAAGGGGTGCTCAGGTGGCTGTAACTAAGGTACCTGCTTGTGGGTTGTGCATATCCACAAGTGGGTATCTTGTTCCCCTTTCCAACTTACAACTTAACGCACGAATACCCGTTTTAACTAACGGGGATATTTTTGAAAACCTCGTTCTAAATCATTTAATAATTCATTATTATTATCTATTTATCATAATATTTTAATATTATAATTTCTTTATTATTTTCTTCCATTTTCTTATTTAATCAACAATATATATTCATTTTCCTTTTATTCAATATTTAATTAGAATTTGGATGTACCAGATTCGAACACGACTAGGCCCATTTTGAGGTTGTTACATATCTATCCCCCTTAAAAAGATTCTGTCCTTGGAATCTACTTTAAGTGAACAGATGGGGATAGCGGACCCTCATATCCTCCTCGGTCTCCCATGTCATGTTTGATCAGAGGTTGTGCTTCCATTTGTCCAAGACCAGCTCAATGGTCTTCTTTCTCAGCTGCTTAGTTTTCATGTTCAGAATTTCGACGGGTTCTTCCACGAGCCGTGTAGAAGAACCAACTTTCAGGTCATGCAAAGGTAGAATCTGATCTTCATCCACCTTACACTTACGAAGATAGCAAACATTAAAGGTATTATGAATACCTGATAGCTCTGGAGGTAACTCCAAAGATACTATCTGCTCATTGACTTTCTAGACAATTTTGAAAGGACCAATATATCTCGGACTCAGCTTTCCCTTCTTGCCGAATCTGATAACACCCTTCCAGGGAGAAACCTTCAAGAATACCCGATCACCAATTTCAAAGGTAACCGGCCTGCGTTTAGGATCAACATATATATTTTGCCTATCCCTGGCTGCTTTAAGCTTCTCACGTGCAAGCTTAACTTTATCTGATGTAATCTGGACCAGATAAGGTCCAGCATATTGCTTCTCCCCTGGTTCAAGCCAACAGGTAGGTGTGCAACAACGCCTACCATAAAGCATCTCATACGGTGGCATACCAATACTGGAATGATATGAGTTGTTATAAGCAAACTCAATCAAAGGCAAATGAGAATCCCACGAACCACCGTATTCGAGCACACATGCACGTAGCATGTCTTCAAAAGTTTAGATAGTCCTTTCGGACTGTCCATCTGTCTGCGGATGATATGCGGTACTCAAATGAACACGAGTACCGAGCTCCTTTTGAAGACTGCTCCAGAAGTGTGAAACAACCCGTGTATCCCTATCAGAGACAATAGATAGAGGAACACCGTGTCGAGCAACAATTTCATTTATATAGATCTGAGCAAGTCTGGGCATAGACGAAGATTCATTCACAGCTAGGAAATGTGCACTCTTGGTGAGTCTGTCAACAATCACCCAAATCATGTCATGCCCTTTAGAAGTCCTGGGCAATTTAGTAACAAAATCCATGGTAATGTTGTCCCATTTCCATTCAGGAATTGGTAATTGTTGCAAATTACCATAGGGTCATTGGTGCTCGGTCTTCACCTGTGCACAGATCTAACATTTCTCCACATAAGAGGCAATGTCACGTTTCAGAGTAGGCCACCAATAAAGTGCCTTAAGATCATGGTACATCTTCGTGCACCCAGGATGAACAGATAGACGAGAACTGTGCGCCTCCTTCAAGATAAGATTCCAGTTCCCTCCGATGCTAGGTACCCAGATTCGGGACCTGTATGTCTTCAAACCCCTGCTGTCATCTTGTAGCTGCTCCTTCATCTTTGTCATAACCTCAGCCTTCAGATGAGCTTCTGTTAAGGCTTCTTGCTGAGCCTCCTTTAAACGAGTGATAAGATCAGAAACAATGGTGATTTTCATGTACTTAACGGTTTCTGTGGTGCCTTTTCGGCTTAAAACATCAACCACCACGTTAGCCTTGCCCGGGTGGTATTTGATTTCACAGTCATAGTCCGTAATCAATTCCATCCACCTGCGTTGCCTCATATTGAGCTCCTTCTGTGTAGAAACATACTGGAGACTCTTATAATCAGTGAATACCACACATTTGGTGCCATACAAGTAGTGGCACCATAGTTTCAGAGCAAAGACAACAACTGCCAACTCCAGATCATGAGTCGGATAGCTCTTCTCATGTGGCTTCAGTTGGCGGGAAGCATAAGATATTACTTTGTCCTTTTGCATAAGGACACTTTCTAAACCTGCGTAAGAAGCATCACAGTAAACAATAAAATCTTCTGACCCGTCAAGTAGAGTCAAAATTGGAGCTTGACATAAAAGTTGTTTCAAAGTCTGGAATGCATTGTCTTGTTCATCAGACCACGAATAGGGAACATCCTTTCGTTTAAGTTTTGTCAAAGGACCTGCAATCTTAGAGAAATTCTAAATGAATCGCCGATAGTACCTGGCAAGTCCTAAGAAACTACGAATCTCAGATGGGGTTTTGGGAATTCCCCAATTCATCACCGCCTCAACTTTGGCTGGATCAACCATTACACCATCCTTGCTTATCACATGCCCAAGGAAGTGTATCTTTTCGAGCCAGAACTCACATTTAGAAAATTTAGCATATAATTGTTCTTGCATCAACGTGTCAAGAACTATGCGAAGATGTGTCTCATGTTCTGCTTCAGATCTGGAATTAATTAGAATGTCATCAACGAATACAATGATAAATTTGTCAAGAAAGGCACGACAGACACGGTTCATAAGATCCATAAATATTACTGGAGCATTCGTCAACCCGAAAGGCATCACAAGAAACTCATAATGCCCATATCTCGTCCTGAAAGCCGTCTTTCGAATATCTTCATCGCGTACACGGACTTAAAGATAACCAGAACGAAGATCTATTTTTGAAAAGCAAGTAGCACCTTGGAGTTGATCAAACCGATCATCAATACGAGGAAGAGGGTACTTGTTCTTTACAGTTCGCTTATTCAGCTCCTTGTAGTCAATGCACATCCGCATCGTCCCGTCTTTCTTTTTAACAAACAATACTGGATCTCCCCAAGGCGAAGAGCTGGGACAAATGAAACCTCTATCAAGAAGTTCCTGTATCTGGGTCATCATCTCACGGACCTCAAATGGTGCAAGACGATAAGGAGATCTTGCTACAGGCATAGCATCTGGTACAAGATCTATCTGATATTCAACATCTCTTACCGGTGGGAAACCCGGTAATTGATCAGGGAAAACACGCGGGTATTCAGAAACTACCCGAATGTCATTTACAGCTTTCTTCTCTATATGTGTATCAATAACATAAGCCAAATAGGACTCACATCCCTTGGGTACAAATTTGGGGGCTTTCATCAAAGAAATTAATGGAGTTTCAGAAGTTCTTCCTTCACCACGAGCCACAGCATATGACCCGTCAGAGAATAGAATTTTAATAATCTTATTTGAGCAAATAATCTCAGCATTTTGTTTGTTGAGCCAATCCATCCCGATTACTACATCAAACCCACCAATCGGCATAACCAGAAAAAAAACAGGGAAACTAGTCCCGTCAATATTAATCAGTGCAATAGGAACTCTATGAACAACAGAGACTATCCTACCACTAGCAACTTCAACACTTAACGGATCAGTCAGTGTACACATAGGCAATTGCTGTTTAGCACATAAGAATGCAGTGATGAACGAATATGTTGCTCCAGAATCAAATAAAACACAGGCAGGAGAGTTATTAATAAGAAAGGTGCCAGTGATAACATCACCTGCAGCCTTAGCCTCATCGGTTGTCATCTGGAAAGCCCTGCCTGGTGCACGTGGGGAAACATTCGTTCCCCGACCCAAGGAAGATCCACCAGCTCCTCCTGATCCGTTGTTGGAACCCGACCTACAGTCAACTGATCGTTGTCCCGGATTGAGACATTTGTAGCACACATTATCTATATATTTACAGCTTTCAGCTGTATGCCCCTTTTGCCCACATTTAGGACACCTCATAGTATCCTTGGTACAATGCCCGGTATGCCTAGATCGACCCAAAGCACACCATAGATCATCAGAAGGATTATACCTGGAACCCCCTTGTTGTTGCTGGTGTTGCTAAGGCTGTCTCTGCCATGATCCTCCACCTGAGCCTTCGACCCCGAAGACTGTTCAAACTTCCTTTTAGAAGTTCCCCCAGCTCGTCAAGCATGATCAGTCTCATACCGGCGTGCAATATCAAATGCCCTATCCAGAATAGTGGCAAACCGGACGGATGATCGATACTCCTGTGGCAAAGCGAGTGCAAAGCGATTAATCTTTGCATCCTCGTCTAGTAAAGAACCCTGCACGAAACGAACCAATTCTGTATACCTGGTGATGAGTTCCTCAATCGATCGATTGCCTTTAGACAAGGCTCGAAACTCATTATCCACTACTTCTACCGCTGGGCTGAACAGTATTTAGCTCTCACGATCCTCAGAAAATCAGACCATGTCATAGAGTTGAGGACATCAGCCGGTGTAGAAGCTATCACCGTATCATACCAGGACACCGCTCTACCTCGCAGCATCTTTCTTGCATATGCCACCTTCTTGGATTCATCAGCCTCACATGTCTCGAATGCCATTTCAGTATCGCGGATCCACCGCTCCGCGACCACCATATCCATATCACCTTCAAAAGTCGGTGGTGAACACATCATGAAGGCCTTTAATCCCATGGCCATCTTCTTTTCGGGAACACGTTCCTCAGAGGCTTTAAGACGAGCCTCAAATTCGCGAATATACGCCTCCCGATCATCACTTCCAGACATAGTCAATCTTTAAGTTCTGTTAGATCATTAAAGTCAAACATACTTAGTATACTTTTCCATACATGATTAATCATGTTAATCAAATAAACAAATAATCAACAACTGTGTTAGTCATGTGAATCATATCAATCTCTCTCACACCCCAACACCTCCCGAGGAACACTTTAATAATGGTCGAGAACCTGAATTTGAGACTGAATACTCTTCCAAGTATCCAATTCACTCAAACTTAGGCTCTGATACCAGCTTGTAACACCGCCGTTTCGAGAACCAGATTTTTCTTTTTAAAACATGTGTTCATCTTTTCAATTAAAAACACGCAGCGGAAATAGAAAACACGTGGCAAATATATTACAATCAAAAGTTTCCACATACAAGTTTGTTGTTACTGTTACTTATCCGGTCGACCATTATTAAATACAAAACAACATTATATCAGAGTTATTACAGACAAAGTGTTCCTCCTATGAAATCAAACTATCCGCAGGGTCCCGAGCTCACTAAGGATCACCTACACATGTAGGGTGTAGCATCTGTTAGCTATAATAGATAGTGAGTATGCAAACAGCATATGATCAACATAAATACATCACATATCATCAATCATGCTCAGATAGTTCTATCCTAGCATACCACGATGAGTTGGCGTAGTCAGGAGGTAACATATCTTGCAGGGGAGCTAACCCGGGTCAATGCACCAAACTGGGGTACCAAACACATCAACCGCTCCAGTGGGGGAGCTGTTAAGCGTCCACCGTTGCGTTTTGGAATCAACCGATTCCTCTGTTGTACAGCCGCAGCTATACCCGAAAAGGACAAACCTTGCCCAATCAGTACGACCGCCTGGTCCAGGGAAAACCTTGCCCAATAGATCCATACCGATCACAAATAGATAGTATGATTCAACTGAATCATCAATCAATCAATCATTCATCAATGCGCGCATATATTCAATTATCATCATAGCATACACCTAATCAAGTGCATACTATACTGTGTCAACATGTTATATTCTAGCATCATCATGCAACCTACACTTAAACATGTGCGTGTACAAACCGTGGTATACAATCCAGTAATCATTTTAACATATGTTATAGATATATTAATCGTTATGTTATCAGGCACTCACCTGTCGAGTTAGAATACTTTACTATTCGATACCGAAGCTTCTGGATCAACTAGATTACCTAAACAAGGTTTACAGCTATTAAAACCTTGTTAAAACAGATTCTGCCAGGGGCAAGGCATGCCCGTACCTTGCCAAGGCACGCCCCGGGTACGCCCCGTACGTGGGTCTCAGATACACCCCGGGACTTTAGGGTACCCTCAGGCTCGCTAGGGTTAGGCACTCCCCGTACCCTTGGGAGGTACGGCCGTGCCTCCTAGGTATGCCCTAAGGTACGATCTGTTCTTGAGAGGCACGCCCGTGCCCTTCAATATACTGCAGCAGGTTAGTACTGAACCTGCTGTTTTCGATTCTAAAATTACCAAAACTTCACGAGAGCTTTACCAATCGGTTTCTATGGTTCATATGTGAAAATACACATCAAAGGCAATCCAAAAACCCCATTTTTTACATACCAAAACAACCAATTCAGTGTTTGTGACCAAAATCATCATTTTGACCCATTTACCAATTTAATTCTCAAAATCAATCCAATCCTTCAATTTAATTACAGATTCTGATTTCTATGAACCTAATAAACATCTAGGAACATATTGGTAACTTCATAAACACATATTGGGATCAAAATCATTGAAATCCAATTTAGAACCTAAACTTGAAAATGAAGAACTTGGGAATTTAACTTACAACAAGATGGAGATTAAGACGTGATAACTTGCAGCAGATTAAAGACTTGGATTATCACTTGAATTAACAGCAAATCAGATTGCTAATTGATCTTCTTGAATTTCCCTTCAAATCCAAACAAGAGCACAAGAAAGTCAAGGAAAACGGATTTGTCTATTTTTTGGTGAAGGGGTGCTCACGTGGCTGTAACTAAGGTACTTGCTTGTGGGTTGTGCATATCCACAAGTGGGTATCTTGTTCCCCTTTCCAACTTACAACTTAACGCACAAATACCCGTTTTAACTAACGGGGATATTTTTAAAAACCTCGTTCTAAATCATTTAATAATTCATTATTATTATTATCTATTTATCATAATATTTTAATGTTATCATTTCTTTATTATTTTCTTCCATTTTCTTATTTAATCAACAATATATATTCATTTTCCTTTTATTCAATATTTAATTAGAATTTGGAAATACCTGATTCGAACACGACTAGGCCCATTTTGAGGTTGTTACAGTTCAAAATAGAGTACAAGTAGTCAAGTCCAAAGGGAAAACTCCATATGAGTTGTTTCTTTACAGGAAAACTTTGATCAACTTCTTCAAACCATTTGGATGTCCCTACACTATCCTTAATACCAAGTTACAATTAGGAAAGTTAGAGAGCAAAGCACAAGAAGGATTCTTTGTAGGA
The DNA here is from genome assembly GCA_038502395.1 of Dittrichia graveolens. Classification (NCBI taxonomy): domain Eukaryota; kingdom Viridiplantae; phylum Streptophyta; class Magnoliopsida; order Asterales; family Asteraceae; genus Dittrichia; species Dittrichia graveolens. Next base: position 26,334,927 of record JARJIL010000007.1, read on the forward strand.
TACTCCACTCAAAGCGAAGCATATAGAGTTTTTAACAATGTTTCTAGGATCATAGAAGAAAGTATGAATGTGTCTTTCAATGAGAATAGGATCAATGTTGCAGGTAATGGTCCTGTGTGGTTATTTGATATTGATGCATTGGATAAATCTCTTTCTTTTGAGTGTTTTACAGAAACAGTTGCAGGTGTTCCTACAGCTGTTAGTGAAGATCAACAAACTGTCTCTAAAAGTTCAAACAATTGTGAAACTGTTAGCTCAAAACCAACAACTGTTGGTGAAAACAAAGTTCCTAAAGACTTTGTAGTGATTCCTTGGCTCAAAGTAATACTTCCAATGTTGTTAGTCAAATGAATGATGATACTGAACCTTCAAAGGACATGGAAACTCATGTTCCTCAATAACACTATGCATCTGAACATCAAACAGTTGCAGATCAAGTATGTAATTCTTCTGGGAATGAAAGTGAATTTGAGATTGATATGTCAAATTTTGGGAATGAACTGCATGAAGAAAACATGCCTACATCGAGAGTTCACAAGAATCATCCCATAAGGCAGATTATAGGTGATCCTACCACTCCTATTAGAACAAGAGCTATACTGCAAAATGAAAATAGTGGTGTGAATCTTGAATAGTTTGATGTGAATGCCTGCTTTCTATCTCATATAGAACCAAAGAAAGCAGTAGAGGCATTAAAAGACCCTTCATGGGTATAAGCAATGCAAGAGGAACTTTTATAGTTCCAAATTCAGCAAGTTTGGAAGTTGGTTGAACTTCCAAGAGGCAAAAGAGCAAATGGCACCAAGTGGGTGTTCCGAAATAAGAAGGATGAAAGAGGAATAGTCATCTAGAATAAGGCTAGGCTTGTTGCACAGGGTTATTCTCAAGAAGAGGGCATAGATTATGATGATGTCTTTGCACCAGTTGCAAGAATAAAAGCAATTAGATTGTTCCTTGCTTTTGCTAGCTTCAAAGGGTTCAAGGTGTATCAAATGGATGTCTAATCAGCTTTTCTCTATGGAACTATTGATGAGGAGGTATATGTGTGTCAACCACCAGGTTTTGAAGACTCGAAATATCTTAATAGGGTATATATGTTGGATAAAGCTTTGTATGGGTTACATCAGGCTCCTAGAGCTTGGTATGAGACATTATCATCTCATTTGATTGAGAATGGTTTTAAAAGAGGCACTATTGATAAGACATTGTTCACAAAGATTGTTAAAACAAAGATTTTGCTTGTACAAATCTATGTTGATGATATAATCTTTGGATCCACTAAAGAAAATATATGCAAGGAGTTTAAAGCCATCATGCATAAGAAATTTCAGATGAGTTCCATGTGAGAACTTACATTCTTATTGGGTCTACAGGTGAAGTAGAAGCCATCCGGTATTTTTCTTAATCAGTCAAAGTATGTCAAGGACATTTTGGACAAGTTTAGCTATCAAGATGTGAAGCTGACAAGTACTCCAATGGAAAGACACAAACAGTTAGGAGCAGATCCTGAGGGGGAGGATGTAGACATACACTTGTATAGGTCTATGATAGGTTCATTAATGTACTTAACTGCTTCTAGACCAGATATAATGTTTGTTGTGTGTGTGTGTGCCAGGTTTCAATGCAATCCTAAGATGTCACATCTATTTGCTGTAAAGAGGATTTTTAGGTACCTCAAAAGCCAACAAAAACTGGGTCTTTGGTATCCTAAGGATTCACCATTTGAATTGGTGGCATACTCTGATAGTGACTATGGTGGAGCTAATGTGGATACGAAATCAACTTCTGGAGGATGTCAATTCTCTGGCTCCAGGTTGGTATCTTGGCAGTGCAAGAAACAAACAACAGTTTCAACTTCAACAGTTCAGGCTGAATATATTGTTGCATCAAGTTGTTGTTCTAAAGTGTTGCGGATCCAGAATCAGCTTCTGGATTATGGTATGACTTTCTTGAGTACACCTATCTATGTTGATAACACAAGTGCTATTAGCATTGCTAACAATCCTGTGAAGCATTCAAAAACAAAGCACATAGAGATCAGGTTTCACTTCATCCGAGATTGCAATGAGAAAAAGTTAATCTAAGTTATGAAAGTCCATACTGATGATCAGTTAGCTGATCTGTTCACTAAAGCATTTGATGTGAGTAGGTTTAACTTTCTAATCTCAAATATTGGAATGATTAACTTAGAATAATGGTTTGTCAGCTTATTTTTCTATGTTATTTTTGTGTTTTCAAACTAACAGTTTGAAACTATTAGTTTTAAGTCTAGCAACTGTTTATGTTAGTGTTCAGGGAACTATAGTGCAAGATACAACTAACATTTTCAACTGTTAGTACATGGAGTTCACAACTGTTAGACAAGCTGCCTGTTATTTAAGGGGAAGTGTTACAGTTGAAGTTCAATAACCAAACAGTTCTCAACTGTTAGTTCTTTGTTTCCTTCAACGGTTAGTCAAGGGTATTTTAGTCTTTGTAGAAACTCTGAGGCATTTTGAATTGCATTTAATATGCATTACATATATAAGTCATTCCTTCCTCGCAATTTTCATTACGCTTACTAAACTTCTATCAAACGCTAAACCCTGTAATTTCTCTTAGAAATCGTTATGGCTCCTCTTCCATTTGTCATAAAACACAACATGCTAGCATTTCTCTCAAAACCTACTGAGTTGCATGTCTTTCATGACATGATCGACTACCTAGTGCTGTCAAACCTCAACATTGCTCTCAGCATCAATCCAACCATCTACACTTCTCATATTGATCAATTCTGGAAAAATGCTACTATCACAGAAGTAGATGGAGTGCAATGGATCGCTTCAAAGGTTGAGAATCATGCTATTTCTCTCTCTGAAAATACCATTCGGGAACTCCTTCACCTTGATGATCTTGAGGGTGAGTATTCTGATTCTGTTTCATTGGAATTCTTGCACGATGAGTTGGTTAAACTGGGGTATGAGGGCCCTAGGGGAAAGGGTACCTTTTACAAAGGGAAATTTTTTGCACACTGGAAGTTTTTGATTCACACTCTACAACAGTGTATCAGCCCCAAAAGAATTGGTTGGAATGAGTTCGGAAGTAACATTGCTTTGGCCTTAATCTGTTTGGCCAACAATCATTGCTTCAACTTTTCTAAATTAATTTTTAATGGCATGGTAAAAAATCTCGGGACCAAATATGGTCTCTTTTTGATGTAACCTCGATTTGGGAAAGTTTGTTTAAACTCTTTATTACCAAATCTTCAAACTTACAAGAGGGTCTTGATTCCCTCTGCTCATGTGGCTTCCACATTGAGCAAACTATTGATAAATGGCAAGAATTTCTCTGGTGTCATCACTCCACCACTCTCTGCAATGGTGGAGTTTCTTTCAAGAAACAGAGCTGCTAAAGTTGAGCATGAAGCCCAAATTATTGCTACACCACCAATTCTAGAACCCACAGCTCATGATACTCAAATATCCCCCTCTGCTACCATTTTTCAAGCTACAACACTAGCCCCCTCACTCATAACATTTAAAAAGAGGAAAAGAAATGTTGTTGCTCCTTCCACCACAGTCCCAACAACCCAATCTGTAAGCCCTGCACTCACCTGTGCAAAATATCCAAAGGGAACCCACTATGCTGTCTCCCAAGCACAATGAGGAGGTGATCACTCCAAGGGAGAGTGATAATGTGGGTCTTGAGGCTGACACTACTATTCCATCCGCAAGGGGTGAGCAGGGCGGTGTCAACATAAGTAAGACCTTAACCACAACAACAAAGGCCGGTCAAACAGCTTTTGGAAATCCCTAGTACCAAGAACAAAGGGGTACCGGTGAGGGAAGTTCTAGGAGTGACCCACTAGTTCTATCTGCCGATGATATGTATGGCAACACTGGCTGACATTGAGGCAATTATGAAACAAAGGCATTAACGAATCCAGAACTTGTACCATTTCTTGCTGCCTTCCTCTATCTTAAAAAGAGGAACTCTCTTCAAGACAAGCTTATTGCCAAGCACAATGAGCTTATTATCAAGCAAGACAAATAGATCAAAGTCTTGTCGACTACGTTGAAGAAAGCTACAGATGTACTTCAAGCTCATGATCAAATGATTAAACAGTTCCATGTTAGACCTCCTCAAACAGTTCCAATCAAAAAGGGGGAGAAGCCAATCATAAAGAAGAAAGTGCAAAATATGCAAAGTGAAAGGAGATTGTGGTTAATATTCCAAAGCTCAAACTGTCAAAAGAACAACAAGAAGAGCATGATCATGAGCTAGCACAAAGATTGAATGCTGAGATTGAACAACAAGAAAAGAGAGACCTTGAACTAGCTCAAAAGCTGGCAGCTGAGTTTACAAAGGAAATTGATGAAGAGGAAAGAGGAAAGAAGGTTGATAAGGGAGTTAAGAGAAAAGGTTAAAGCTGGTATGGTTCAAACAATTTTACAAGACAGACTCAGAGTGGAGGTTGAAAGGAAATTGGAAAAGCTTGTGGAACATCAATTAGGACAAAAATCCCATATCACTGAGTGGAGATTTGAAATGTTGAGAAATGAAACAGGAAAGCAAGGGGTAACAATTGTGACAGAGTTAGATCCAATTGAAAGCTATGCTAGCTTTTTACAGCTAATGGAAAGTGTGACAAAAAGGGATGTGCAAGAAATGTATGAATATGGCATAAGTCACTACTGAGAAGCTGCTGGAATTGAAATCAGAGTGCTAATGAGGCATTTAACGAGCATATGTGATCCTCTGAAAGTTATGCCCATGTTGATAGTTGAGGAAGCATTCCCAATCAGTACTGTAAAGGTGTATGATAAGTCAAGGACTTATCACATGGTGATGGGAAATGCTATAAATAGTCTTTGTAATTCAACTCTGTCAGAGTTTGCACTCATTCGTATTGTTTATTGTTTACAGAAAGTGTGTTAGCCTCTAAGTTTCTTTGAAACCTAAGAACAAACAAAAGAGTTAGATTGGAGGTGTAGGTAAACAGTGTAATCATCATTGGTTATTAATAAACATCTTATGTTTTGAAGTATTTCATTGTGTTGATTAAATTGTTATTGTGATTAAAACATTTATTAATCAATTAAGTGTGATTCCGCAACTTCTTAGTTGATTCTGATCAAACTAAAAGATTTTCTTTTAAACAATTATGATTTAAATTTAAACGATAATTCTTGTTATTGATTTTGATAATATACGTTCCTGACACATGGCTCGTCTATACTCTTCAAAAAACCAAACTCTTTGATTTTCTCATCAAAGCATAGATTCCAACTACGAGATGCTTGCTTAAGTCCATAAATGGACATCTTTAGTCTACACACTCTATTAGGATGCTTCGGATGTACAAAACCCTCAGGCTGCATCATATACACCTCTTCGGAGAGCTTCCCATTAAGGAAGGCGGTTTTGACTTTCATTTGCCATATTTCGTAATCATGAAATGCGGCGATTGCGAAAAGTATCCTAATAGATTTCAACATGGCCACTGGGGAGAAAGTTTCATCATAGTCGACACCATGTGCCTGGGTGAAACCTTTAGCCACCAGTCGGGCTTTCAAAGTGTTAAATTTTCCATCCATGTCGGTCTTCTTCTTGAAAACCCATTTACACCTTATTGGCTTACAACCGGGTGTAGGATCAACCAGTTCCTAAACATGGTAATCCTCTATGGATTGCATCTCATTATCTATTGCCTCCCAAACATGGTTATCCTCCATGGATTGCATCTCATTATCCATTGCCTCTTTCCACTTAGCAGACTCGTGGCCAGCTGCCGCTTCCCAATAGTTGGTGGGCTCATTAAGATCTACAAATAGCTCGTCGCCCTCAGATATGAGAAACCCATATCTCTCTGGCTCATGGCGAGTTCTACCGGATCTACGGGGAGGTAATGGATGTACGTTAGCCTCCACATTGTCATGCTCGGTTGTTGGCTAGTGCCAACATCAGGTCTTTCATCCGTTGACTCTTGAACTTCTTCAAGATCAATCTTGGTCCCCCCCTTGCTGATTGGATATTAACGGGAGATTTCCCATGCCACATCTCGATAGGCGTTTTCTCGACCTTCTTCGTTGGAACGAGATTACGGATTCTTGTTGCCATTTCAAGAGCATAACCCCATAGGCTTATAGGCACTTGCGTGTGACTCATCATAGACCGAACCATATCTAACAATGTTCGGTTCTTCCTCTCGGAGACACCATTTAATTGTGGCGTCCTAGGAGGTGTAAGTTGTGAGATAATTCGACAACCCTTAAGATGATCACGAAACTCTTGACTAAGATACTCACCAACCCTATCGGATCTAAGTATCTTAATCTTTTTGCCCAATTGATTCTCTACTTCATTTGGAAATTCTTAAAGACCTCAAAGGTCTCAGACTTTTGTCTAACCAAGTAGACATACCCGTACCTACTATAATAATCTATAAAGGTAACGAAGTATCTAGAATTGTCTCTTGTGATGTGCTTAAATGGACCACACACATCGGAATGTATGATGTCCAATAAGTCTTTTCCCCTCTCATTCACGCCAGAAAAGGGTGCTTAGTCATCTTGTCTAATAAACAAGATTCGCATACTTCATTTGCCTCATGGTCAAATAATTCCAAGATCCCATCCGGTTAGAGCTTGGCGATACGAGTCTTGTTTATATGGCCAAGTCGACCATGCCACAAAGAATATTTGTCTAAACCATTTTTAGACGCTGAATCAATATTCATTATTGAACGATTATTACTAATGTATGCATCTACTTCATAAATACCACGACAAGGATAAGCTTTAAAATAACAAATATTAATTTTAAAACATACGATAATCCATTCTCAAAAGTAAAACCAAAACCATCGTTGTGTAAATCATGATAAGAAATAATGTTTCGCGCCATAAGTGGCGAATAGCATACATTTAACAATAATATAGAAAAACCGGAATTAAAAGATAATTCGACTTCTCCTCTAGCCTTGACTGGGACAATCTCCTTGTTTCCCATTCTCAAGTCAAGCTCGCCATCCTCCATCCTCCACCCTTCTACATGTCTTTGAAAGATGTAAAACAGTTATTGAATAACCTTCAAGCAATCAATGGCAAGATGAATATCGAGAGAAAGAGAGCTACACACACTTTCATGTTTAATGGATATTACATATATTTCAGGAAACTTAAAAGGCATCAGCCGCCCATGGTACAAAGGTCCTATATGTAGGCTAAGCCTACTAATTGGCCCTCATGGGCTTTCCTACATTTTAACTAATACTAACAATCCCCCCCTAAATGGAGAGAAAGCCAATTACATTGAAATTTAAATACAGAAAGTAAGTAATTACAAAATAGATCGATTTCTTATGCCAAACATCATCTGCCACCTTCTAATAATCCACCGGCTGTCCAATGTCCTTATGACCTGTTCAATGGTACGTATCAGCCCAGCCAATTCCGTTTCACTTAAGTCAGAATGATTCTTTTCGGCCTTTTCTTGGAGACTGTGAAATAGAAGTTTTAGAGTCCCATCTGAGTATGTCATTAAGTCTATCATCCGAATAATGATCTTTCAGCAGCGTTGATTGACAAAGATGACACCTCTTTGACCCGCGAAGCTAGGATGATGTTCATCAATGATTGTTAGCTCCTCAAGGGTTTGTAAGTCTGTATGATGTTGTAGTGGTCTGAGCAGATTCACCTCGAGTTGATTACTCTCGGCGCCTAATTGTAGATCATGCTCCTGTATAAATTCAATAAATCTCCTCATATATTTCGTTAGAGCTGATCGTCCTTGTTGTTCTTCATAGGACATATTGATCTTTGTGGAGAGCTCCTCGTATATGAACTCAATGTCATGCAGCTTTACATGTCTGAAGTCTACTTCATTGTGGGATATTTTCTGACCATCTGCTCTTTGTACATCATACACAGGAAATATGTACCTTAATGATTTTTGCATGCTAACTCAAAGTACTTTGCTGATTTGGTAATTTGACACTATTTGCTCCCTTGGGGTTTTGTATTCGTTGAGAATGTGAGTGTATCGTGTCCTTTGCGCATCATCAACACCTCTCATTTCTAGGGGAATCTTGTCTCTGATTTGAGAAGCGTAGATGGTAGGGATCCAATCCTCAAGGTAAGCAGCATTTACACCATATTTTCCCCAAATAGGGTCTTTCATAGCTTCCTGGTGTACATGTTGTGTCTATCAAGGCCTGGGTCTGAAGTAGTTGGAATTGGACGGGCTGGTTGGACATTAGGAGGAATAGGCCAATCTGATGATGTTTGTTGTTGTAATAGTGCCTGCTTAGTTTCTTGATTTTTCCTCAGGATATCGGCAGCAGACACCTGGAATTTCTTAGCTTCAGGAGGAAATAGTTGATGAACCTCCTCCGATATGCCCCGGAGAACCCTGGTAAGATCTAGCCTTTTAATGGTCTCCTCCATTTGCTTTTTAGTGACCAACTCCCTCGCAGGCTTTGCAACCTTTGAAGAAGCTGGCTTTGGAACGCTTTGCACGGGCATATCATCAAATCTATCCAATATCTGAACCTCCTCGGTTCTTTCCGGTAGCTTTTCAAACGAGAACCCTTCTATCTGTTTCAATAATTCATCTGACTCATCCCTTTCATCAGTATTTGCGGTTTCCATTTCAAATTCAAAAACTGGGATAGCAGGTTCAGGCTCAGACATAGGTTGTTGTTGTTGTTGTTGCTGTTGTTGTGGTTCTGATTGTAGCTGTTGTTGCTTTTGTTGTTGTTGCTGCTGTTGTTGTGGTTCTGGTTCTGATTGTAGTTGTTGTTGCTTTTGTTGTTGTTGCTGTTTATGTTGTGGTTCTGGTTCTGCCCTAATCCCCATAGTAGCAGCAAGTCGTTCGGTCAGAGGGGTAAAGGTCAAAACGCGGGGTCTTTTCTCCCCCTCGTGGCGATCATGATCCGGATCATCATCATCACGCCTACGTTTTGACCCAGCAGCTTGGGTTTTAGAAGTAGTTTCAACCGTCGTAAGCCTTCTTTCAACAGAATCTAACTTTTGAAATACCACATTCCCCAGATCCTCCATTGAATTCATGACTGCTTCTTTAAACTCAGAGAGGTTGCTACCCTTATATGTTTGTTCTTTGCGAAGGGTTTCAAGGAGATCCAGGTTTTGTTCGCGGTCAGGGGCTCTTTCTAGTAACCGGGCATAAAGCAGGGATTTGAGTGTGTTAGTAGATAAGCTCAAGCCGTCATCAACTTTTGATTTCAGAGAGGCAAGTGTTTTTTTGATGTCAGCTATTCCCTCAGTAATAGGGTTGAGAGCCTCCTGCAATTCCTCTTTTGTAACATACCGAGACTCACGTAGATTGCTCGTTGAAGTCTCTGCCACAGAGGCAGAGCTACTCGTAAGTGGAGCTGATGTTGTGAACACTCCACCGAGATTTCCACCTAATCCTCGAATGGCACTTTCAGTAGTGCCACCTACAGGTGTTCCGGACGGTTGTCTGGTAAACAACGTCATAATATGTGATAGTGCGGTTTGGTGTCTTGAAAGAAACGCAGAAATCTGCGGTATATCGATGTGCGCTGAAGAAAGGGGTGAGGTCGAGAGAGGAAGACCTCTGGTTTCAATACCAGCCATCTCCGAATGAGAGGCCAGTAGAGTATGTGTATAATCTCTATGGAATTAAACAGATGTCTGTTGAGAGACACCCAAGTGGCTGGAGGTGTTAAGGTGAACTGTTGGGATGACAGTGACTGTTTCAACACAAGAGCCGACAATGTCAACTCCGATACCAGGTGTGGATTCCCGGCTTTTTGGGCTTGGGGGACCTTCAGCACTCTCTTTTTCTTTTCTCCCCTCTCTCTCCTCTTCCACAACCTCTTCTTCTTCTTCCACCTCTTCCTCATCCTCAAAATCATATCCTTCACTGCCTTCGTCAAGAGGACCCGATTGATAGCCATATAAGAATTCAGTTTCTGAGTCGAAGGCTTCAGGTAGATTTGGAAATAGATCAGAAAAGCTCAAATCTTCCTCTTCAGCCACCACTGGCATTTTGGCCCGTTGTTCGTCTGTATTATCACGAACCAGTGGTGTTGCTCCAGGGGTAAAATCAATAACAGCTAAAGTATCAGAAGCAAAATCCGGAGGAGTTGCAGCTGTAGTTATTTCTGGTGCAGAGGATTCCGGTACATGTTCAGGATCTGGAAGCACATCAGAAAAAGAATCTATCATAGCCTGGATTTGCGCAGGGTCATACTCCGCCCCTCCCTCACTATGTGTATCACCGACATCACCTTCACCACCCCTCTTATCACTTTTATCACTAGTCTCTCCCTGCTCAACTTCCCCCGTGGAAGGCTGAGGCCTAGGTTCTAGTACCTCACTTGGAGCTATTGGCCCTTGGGTAGGTGCAACCTGCTCTGGTTGCGCCATAGGACCAAGTCCTACACTCTCCCTATATGCTCACACCACATCATTTTGTGCACACACATCCAGAAGCGAAGATGGAAAAGGTCGAGGTTGAACCGGATGATCAGCAGTGAGAACCTTGACATACCTGAACTGCTTCGGCCTGATAGAAGCATGATTTGGCTGGGGGGGGGGATTTCCTCATTTCTGTCCATGGCGAAATGGACCATCATCGGCAAGAACCTTTTGTACGGCAGAAATCTGCCCTTTGCACGTTTAAGATCAGAGAACTTGCCTTCAACTTGCTGCACAATATCTAGAAATAAAAAAGAGGCATAATCAATGTGTAAGTGATTAGCCGCAACATATATAAGTTTGATCTGATTTGTGTTTGGATATTCATATCCAGAATGCTTTGGAGTGAGACATCGTTGAAGGACGGTGAAATGTATAGAAAATGGGGTGAATGTTTGCTCGTTTCAAGTGGGAACGGAGTTGTAAGTCCCTAATGTACCCCATAGCACAAATGCCCTCAAGGGCAGTTGACTCATCAGGCATCTCCTCAAAATCCAGGAGAGGAGGCCTACTTCTAGAAGTTGGGAGTTGAAGTATTTCACGGAGTCGACTGTCAGTGATATTGAGGGTGAACTGGTCTACATCACCACGAACTGAGACTCGGCCAGTGTTTGGATTTGTATGGGTGTGAACGGTGTTCCAGAACTGTTGTACATACAACTCAGGAACATGAGTTCCCGAGGTTGAGGGATTAAATGTAAGTTTATGGTTTAGGGGGTGTATGCGGAGTATTTCAGTGATGATTGGGACGTTTGGGTTTCTGAAGTTGTTGAGGTTAATGAAATGGTTATTATCATGAGTGACCACCGAAAGAAATTGTGTTCTTGGAAGGAGTTGGTCATCATGGTTATGGGATTGGCTAGCTGTCGAAGAACGGTACGAGACATAATCGTCTTCCATAGCCATAATATGTCCTGTAAGAATAGCCAAATGTGTTAGACAATTGATCATTCACATGTGAATCTCTAGGTCAAAACCCAAAAAAAAATTTATAACCGAGAAAATCTTCATTAAGGAAGTGGTGATTTTTATGAACAAAAATGTTTTTAGACACATGTTTTACAATGAATACATGTATCTAACCATTTTCTTAACATTGAAATTTTTCTCATTTTGCCCATAACATGAAGATTTAGCCAAAAATTGAAATCAAGGCCATCTTCATCCACACGAAGAACACTTTTCAAATTTTGTAAGTTTTTCTTTGATGAAAACTTTGTTCATGTGTTCCTAAGACCCATCGCAAGTGTGGATTAAGTTAACGCAATCATTTGAATGTCGAATAATGTCTTCGAAGTTCAAAAAGGTGGTTTCCGAGTTCTAAAGTAGAATGTTCGTTTTTGCTCATTTGAATGCGAAGAAAACTTGTGTTGTCATGCATTTGATGTATACCTTTGGGAAATGAGCACGTTTATCACAAAAGTTCCAAATTTTGGCAGCAACGTATGAACACTTATCGCAAAAAAATCATAACCGGAGACATGTAAAAGTAGAAGTAAGAATGCGTATGAAATACGTCTAACCCACATCTATTTATAGTAAAAAAATTCAAACGGTAACTATTCAAAAAGCATGCTCGAAGTGTACAGAAATTTGAGGTAAAAATACGCGCTCGAAGTGGTCTTGAGGACCACTGTTGAGTTCGAAGTCCAAGCCGCTTCGAATTCGAAGTGTTAAAGCTTCGAACTCGAAGTGAGTTGGGTTTGATCACTGTTCATGTCCGCTCGAAGTGCATGGGATTGGCAATGTTTAGAATGCGAAGTCTACTAGCTTCGCATAGAAGCTAGTAAACACGCTCGAAGTGCACCAAGGATTAGTGACTTCGTATTCGAAGTCAACTGACTTCGAATTGGCTCCCATAGAACATGCTCGAAGTGGCCTTGGAATTAAAACCTTCGTATGCGAAGTCCATTGACTTCAAATTGTCCAAAGGCCGCTCGAAGTGAACTCTAAATTGATGGTTTCGAGTTCGAAGTACTCTGACTTCGAATTTGAATTAAAGTGCTTCAAAGTCCGCTTTAGATTGCATGCTCCGTGTTCGAAGTCCATAGACTTCGAAGAATTTGTGTACTTCGAGTTCGAAGTCCATTGACTTCGAATAAGACTTGTGAATTTGAAAATAATAAAATCTTTTTGTATTTTTCAACTTTCAAAGAAATAAAACATATTTTTGATATTTTTTTTTGTTTTGTGAATGTTTTTGGTATTTTCTTTGATTTTCTAAATGTTTTTGTCTTTACTTGTATTTTCTAAATGGTTTTAATATTTTCTTTGATTTTCTTCCCCTACAAGCATGCGTAGCTGGTATGAATGATTGACACTCCCCTCAAATAGTGCTTGGATTATCTGCAACATGATCAAACAAAGTGAACTACCCACTCAATAAAAGACTGGTGGTCAGATTTTATAATTCAACATACCTAATTTGGATACTAATTTATTTAAAGCGACATACGTCTAATGGTTTAGTAAACATATCAGCTAGTTGATCATCAGTCGACATATTGAAGTTCTATTAGACCCTTCTCCACATTATCTTTAATAAAATGATACCGTATGTCAATGTGTTTAGTCTTTGAGTGGTGAACTGGATTGCATGAGATGGCAATGGCAGATTGTGAATCACACAGTAATGGTATCTTGTCATAGTGTAGGCCAAAGTCAGAGAGTTGAGTCCTAATCCACAAACTTTGAGAGCAAGACATTGCAGCAGCAACATATTCAGCCTCAGCAGTTGAAGTAGAGACACAATTCTGTTTCTTAGAAGCCCAACACACTAACCGATCTCCCAAAAAGTCTACACTGCCGGATGTACTCTTTCTGTCAAGCATGCAACCAGCATAGTCAGCATCTGAATATGCATATAATTGAAGACTAGAATCCCTTGGATACCATAGACCTAGATCAGGGGTGCCCTTGAGATACTTGAATATTCTTTTGACTGCCAGCAGATATGCTTCCTTTGGATTAGCCTAGAATCTAGCACATAAGCATGTAGAAAACTTATATCTGGTCAACTAGCCGTTAGATACAGTAATAAGCCAATCATACACATATATGATTTTAAATCAGCTGCTTTTCCGTCAAGATCAGCACACAGTTTTGCTTTGGAAGACATGGGGGTAGATAGTGAAGAACAACTAAGCATGTCATACTTCTTCAACAAGTCTTTAATGTACTTGAATTGACTAATGAAGATACCATGACTCGGCTGTTTCACTTGTAATCCAAGAAAGAAGTTTATCTCTCTCATCATACTCATCTGAAAACGATTTTGCATGGTATAAGCGAACTGATCACTGTACTTTGGGTTTGTGGAACCAAAAATGATGTCATCCACATAAATTTGTACTAAGATTAAATCCTTTCCTTTGGCTTTGGTGAACAGAGTGGTGTCGGTTTTTCCTTTTATGTATCCCTCATTCAGCGAATATCATGACAGGACATCATACCAAACTCTTGGGGCTTGTTTTAGTCCATATAGGGCTTTGTCTAAAATATATAGTTGTTGAAGTAATTTGGGATTGACAAAACCTTCTGGCTAAGATACATAGACCTCCTCCTTGACGATACCATTTAAAAAGGCTGTCTTAACGTCCATTTGAAAAACCTTGAAGCTTTTATAGGCAGCATAGGCTAAGAAGAGTCGAATGGCTTCTATCCTAGCCGCAGGAGCAAATGTTTCATCGTAGTCTATACCCTCCTATTGATTGTAACCCTTAGCAACTAGCCTAGCTTTGTTCCTCACCACTGTTCCATCGGAATCACGTTAATTCTTAAAAATCCACTTGGTACAAACCACTGATTTTCCCTCTAGAAGTGGTACGAGTCTCCAAACTTTGAGCTTTTCAAACTGGTTAAGTTCTTCTTGCATTGTAATGACCCAATCTACATCGTTAAAAGCATCGGAGACTTTGGTGGGTTCTATCATGGATAAGAAACTGGAATAGAGACACTCATTTGCCGTTGCAGAACAAGTTCTTACTCCATCTTGAACATTGCCTATTATTTGAGATTCAGGATGGGATTATGTCCATCGTATACCTTGGGGGTGTTGCATCGGAGGAAAGAACTCATTTAAGCGATTGGAGAGTTCAATGTCTTCCTCTGTTGATATAGGGTCTGAATCATAGACTGGAGTTCCCTCATAAACCGGCTCATGAGAAACTATAACTGAATTAACAGTTGATGTAGACGGAGAATCCACGGTTGCATACGAAGACGAGTTGTCAACCTCCGTTGCAATTGTAGCAGGAGACACTGCATCATTCCTGTCACCAGCATTTTGAACATCAGATTCAGACTGTAAGAAATCAAATAAGAAATCTAAATTATTTTCTGATGATGATGGATTTATATTTGTTTCTTTTCTTTGAAGTACTGGTCCCGAACTGACTTGTCCAGAATGTAACATCCCAAAACCCGGCCTAGTCGTGAGCGGGTTAGAGGTGAGCGATGTGTGTTTATTTATTCGTATTGATATTTACCTATGTGATTAAAATGAAGATTTTATGTCGCATGATTTTATGAGTTAAATAAACTTGATTTTGTACGAGGGTTGTAGAAAATGTCTCGTTGTATATTAAGTAATTATGGAAGATTAATTAATTGAAGAACTGTATGCTAGAAAGCAGTATAGCACACTGCGTATATGGTTATTTAAAAAAAGGGTGGTGGTGCCACCTCATGCTAGTAAGATTGGTAATTTGTGTGTATGTATATATGTATGCATGAAAGTATGTATATATGTAAGTAAATATGTGTAATTGGATAAGTGTATTAGTAACACCTCATGCTTAAATTGTTGTGCATGTGTGTGTATGTGTAAAAGAGTAATACGGAGGAATCACCTCCTCACTTTGATACACACTTGAAGGTGTTGTGTGTGTTTTTGCTTCATTGTGAAGAAACTTCAAGAAACTACAAACATGAAATTTCAAATTAATGATTTGGTGCTTGATAAATCAAGACTAAGGTTAGAATGAGTTTATAGCATGTTTATGATTACCTTGATATGAATTAATTGCTGGGTTTGTGTTTATACATGAAGAACACCATAGATGGAAATTTGAAGCTTTCTTGACATATGGGCTTTGTTTGATTTGGTGCTTTAATTGGTTTTGGTATGATCATGATGTTTGTTTAAGTGTTCTATGAGGCTTGTTTGTAATTTGGAAGAGTTTTCTTGATGATTTGAAGATTTCCAGATTTATGGTTGTGTTTTGAAAAGTTGGTTTGAAGCTAAAAGAACATGGAAGAAGAAGGTGAATTTTGAGGGGTGCTGAAAGGGGTCCGACTTTTGGCCCCGAGTCATCCGACTTTTAGGCCCCGGGTGGTCATCCGACTTTTAGGCCCCGGGTGGTCATCCGAATTTTGGCCCCGGCCCTAAGTCATCCGACTTTTAGGCCCTGGGTGGTCATCCGACTTTTAGGCCCCGGTTGGTCATCCGACTTTTGGCCCCGGCCCCGGGTCATTTGACTTTTATGGCCCGGCCCCGGGTTATCCGACCTTAGGCCCCGGGCAAGCTAAAAAGGGTCCGAATTAGGCCCCGTGCGACTTATATGGACCCCACTTTTTATGTTTCTTTTCTAAAGTGAAATTTAGCATGTTGGCTATGATTTTGTTGTATATAAATATATGTGAATATATATTTATGAATCCGAGACTGATTTCAGTATGTTGTGTTCTCAGGAACTACGAAGACTCAGTGATATTAGAAAACTGAGCAAACGCGATTGTGGACTAAGGTGAGTAGATATGAACTCACGGATGGTAAAAGTTATGATTATGATTGATTGGATGCGTGTGACTGCGTTGATTGTTTGTTTAACTGGAAATGGATTATTATGGAAGTACTGTATGATTGATAGATTGTTAGTGTCTATTTGATTATTGAGCTTTCGATTGTGATTTAAGATCAGCTAAGCGAGTAGTACAACTGATAGAGATTGTATTTGAGACCAGCTAAGCGAGTAGTACGGCTGGTAGGGGTTAGCTAAGCGAGTAGTTCAGCTGGGCCTGATCGTTATTAGTTTAGCAGTTGTAGACCCTCTCATGCATGCGGTGGGCTATCGGTAAACCTTTGCTTTGGCTTGCATTGGTTGTACGTTCCGCAGAACCGCCGGTCCTCTGGAGTTCAGTGGACTGTTTGGCTTGTTTTTGTGCCTGTTCACTGATCGTGCTATTTGCTGATGTGTCTTAGTATCCTCTCACTTAGCTTTGTTGGTTATTGCAGGTTTGTGTTTTGGTGGGGTTCGTGGAAGGAAAAGTTGACCCCCCTCCGATATGTATTTTAAAATGGAAACGAGCCATGTGTATTTTGTAACACCAAGTTGTTTGATGATTTGTTTTGTGAACAAGTGTTGGTTGTTGATTGTAAATACAATGTTTTTATGGTTAATCTTATTTATGAGCTTCCGCGGCGTATGTATAAAAACAATGCCTTGAGATTTGCGGTGTTACACAGAAGCAACTTCATTTCCCTTTTTAAAAGTGTTAACATCCAACATGTCATCAAATGTAACATTTATACTTTCCATAACACAGTTACTTCTTATATTTAACACTCTGTAGGCTTTTGACTCATGTGATTAACCTAGGAAAATTACTTCATCAGCCTTGGCTTCGAATTTTCCTAGATTATCCTTTTCATTGAGTACAAAGCACCTATTACCAAATATATGAAGATATTTGATATTGGGTACAATGGCATTTGCTAATTCATAGGGTGTTTTATTGAAACGCTTATGTATGAAAGAACGATTCTGTGTGTAACACGCAGTGTTGACGGCTTTAGCCCAATAGGAATGCGGGAGACCAGAATAAGCAAGCATGGTACGAGCAGCCTTAACCAGAGTTCGGTTGCGTCGTTCCACGACTCCATTCTTTTGTGGAGTGTATGCTGTAGAAAAGTGATGAGTAATCCCCACGAGGTCAAAGTAGTCTGACAAGAATTTGTTCTTGAACTCAGTTCCATTATCCGTGCGAATGGAGGCCACACTGTGTTCATACTTGTTATGCTGTTGTTTGATGAAGCTGATGATAGTAGGAGTCGCTTCATCTTTCGACCTTAAGAACTTGACCCAAGTATACCTAGAGTAATCATCGACAATTACTAAAATAAAGGGGGGCATTTACTTGATTTGACCCAAGTGGTCTCCACCTCTCACATGCACTAATACCCAATTGTTTACGAAGCCTGTCATATTCACACTTGTATTCACAATGTCTATGCAAACATCCATTACTTGTGAAGAAATGTGTGCTTGCTTTCATTTCTTTTGAGGAAAGTGAATTACAGTTACTAAAGAAACTTGTAATGTGATGACAATGTAAAACCCAGATTTTCAGTTCAAATTTAAATTTTCCAAAACTCAATTTAAATCATACTTGATACAAAACTCTTTAAACATTTCGCGGAAGCATCGTAATATTCTTGAAATATTTCACCAGAATACAATAACATTTTAACAATAAAGTTTATCTCATAAATATTTCCCAAAACCTTTTGTTGTTACTACAGTTAATCTCACGACCATAAACAGAGAGTAGGAAATCCAAGATTACCAGAAATTGCAATCAAAGCAAAGCTATGCCCAAGGCATCTACCCGCCTCACCAAGGCCTCTATACAACCTGCGGATACAAAACATTTTCACACACAACATTAGCTCTAAACATAGCTAGTGAGTACAACCAATATCCTTTTTGAAAACACAAGTTTGGCAATCAATATCCTTTTTGAAATCACACATAATAGCACATAAGGATGCGGGTATATGCATTGGGCCACAATGTATCCACGTGGTAGCTAGCCACGGTCAACACGTGCCCACATGGGGGATAACCACACACCCCGCCAAGGTGGGGGATGCACGAAGCAGTCCACCATACAACGGTTATCTGGAGTCAATGCCCTGTTCACCAAATCCACTCGTGTTGCCACGGGTTTGGTGGCTCGTCAGCCCAGTGAACCCACACGGTCATGATGGCTACTGACATACCCCTCCACTCTCTGCACCGATCCCTCAGCCACCCGTACCTCGCGGTTCCCAAATCGCCGAAGCCAAAGGAACCTCTATGTACGTCTCAATAACTAGGAACCCTATGATACAGAGTTATATCACACAGTGGTCCGGACCGAAGCACATATACCCCGAAGGGTCACATAAGCACATACCCCGAAGGGTCACATAGGCACATACCCCGAAGGGTCACATAATCACTTACCCCGAAGGGTCATAAAATCACTTACCCCGAAGGGTCATAAAACCACTTGCCATAAAGGCCACAGATATCTTTCCATAAAGGCCAATTAATCCAAACATATCAGCTTATCAATAAAATGAGCAAGTTTCACAATTTATATCACTTGAGCATAAATGCTCAACAATCAAAACCATATTTGGCATCTCAATGCCTAAAAACAACTTTAGTGAAAACATAAGCTTCATTAAGTCAAAACCATGTCTTTTGCTTCAAAATCAAAGTCCATTCCATCATGGAGTATCATGTTTCTAAACCAATAGTTAAATCACAATTTAAACAAAGACCATCTCCAACATGAAGCAATGGACTTACTTTGGAAACCACCATTTTAAACACATCTTAAATTGAATTCACAATTTCCACATTCTTTGAAACCTCAGAGTTTCATTAAACATTTGCATTTCATATAAACCATAATAAAAACAATGCATGGTTTCCATATTCTTAAGTTCAAAAGCTTTATAACCTTTTCAAATCATATAAAACATCTTATAAAGCAATTTCATAATCCACATCCTTTGAATCATCAAGATTCATCAAACAATTGCCAAACAATCAAAACACATAAGTGATGACTTGAAAAACTTTAACAATTCTGGGTATTTGCACGGTGTACTCACCTGAGGGTGTGATGAGGATCACAACCCCATCCAAACCAAAGCTTAACACTTGATCATAAACCTATGATCACTAAAACACAAGGTTAACTTAGTTAAGTTAACCATACATGGAAGTTACACACAATTGTGGACTCAAAACACAACTTAATAGCTCATTTCGGGTCTTTCGGACCCCCCATGAACTCCCTAAAACCATTAGAAACCATCCCCAATCAATTACAAGGTCAAATGGGGTCAAAAACAAGTTTTTGGACACTTCAGGGGTCCTCGCGCCGGGAAGAATTCTCCGGAAACTTGACCCTCGCCAAGAAGGTCCCTCGCGCCGCGACGCATGGGGTGTTGCGCCGCGACGCGCGTGTGAACAGTAATCCGGGGCCTTTTTCTTTGCTGCAGGCTCCGAATTTTATCAACATCCCAACACCAAAACATATCTCTTTCATCATAAGCTTTAAAACTCTTACCAAATTACTTCATAACTCAAATATAACCATTATCTAACACATTTAACAACAAATTAATCATCAATACCCCTTTCTTCCTCAATTTAAAGTTTTTGACTCATTTAACCAAATCAACACAAATTTAATCATAAATCACCAACACTAACATGGAATACCCCAATCAAACTCAAGAATCAACACTTTGAACACACTTGATCATACCAAACCCTAACTTTCAATATTTCCCCAAAATTTGACCCATTTATCATGATTTTTCAACATAGAAGCCAAGAATCATGACAAACAACAACTCAAACTTAAAATCAAACACAAGAAAGGAGTTTAACTTACTTGGTTTACATACCCACTTGACCATTTTACTTCCTTGCTCAAGATCAAACTCCAAAAGGAGGAAGATGATGATCCACCACCCAAATCTTGGACTTAATCACATAGTCACCTATCTTTCCCCTTGAATTCCCTTCCTTTTCTTGCAAACCATGCTTCATCTCTCTCTCTCTCCCTCCATCTCGATTCGTCTGGAGAATAATGACTCCAAATTAGTCTAGATTCTTCTTTTTTTTCCTTTTATAAACTTAATTTCCATATACAACCCCCAAATTTCAAGACTTGACACCTATAACCCTCATAGTTTCCTCAATTTTACACCTAAACCCTTAACTCATAATATTAACATCCATTTATATTTTAATAAACTTATATATTTTTATATTTTATAGTTTTATAAAATCCCGGGTATTACAGACACTTTTTGGAAAAATCAAAACACGGCTTAGAAACTCTGGGTTTAAACTTTCTTGTGACTCCATTGGAGCAAACACTCTTCATCTTGTTGTCTTTTCTACTTACAGCTGAAACATTCAAAACGTGGTTAGGTGTGAATGGTTTTGTGTTCTTGTAGACAACATTTGGTGGTGACTTTGGTGTGTTCTTGGAAGAGTGTGTGAGATGGGCTTTGGGAATGGCATTCGGTTTCCTTTTGGTGGGTTCAGTTAATTTATGTTGAGACTTCGAAGTTCATGATCCTTCAAACGTAGATTTCCCTTTTTCTTGTCCGGTATATTTGCGTGTTGGTTGAGAAGTAAATGGAGTGGAAGTGCATGTCAAGATTTTCCTTTGACAGTGACATGAAAGACTCTTTTCTGGTTTATTTATTTCCCTTTCCAAATCATCAGTGATAATGGTTTGATAATAATAAGCTACAAGCTATTCAAGTTGCCTTTGTAACACCATATGTGGTATATATATTCGGGCTTCCAGAACTGCTTGTGGCTTTTTGAGATCATGATGATAGGTGAAGCCATTAGACTCATCTATCATACTGAGCTTATGAGGCTCAGATGAGATAGATCATTTAATTCCTGATAATTAAAATAAATTTCAGATTTTAATGGATTATTTCTTTTAAAATCTTCTTCCATAACCTCCTCTTCTCGTCCAACAAATACCATTTTGTTTGTGATGCCAGCATTCATTAAGTTAAAGTCATATATGTGCTTGGTTGTCACTCTCTCTCACTAATTCGTGGGTTTTCAAATCCAAGACCATCATAGGTCCATTTTGAGTATTTTCTTTCTTTGGATTTGTTTAGAAAAATTGTTTGTTCTGTTTGAACCCGTTTGATCAGTGTATCTTCAAGCTCTTTTATTTTTAGCACAGTTCACCCTTTTCCTTAAGAATAAATTTTGCATCATTTTCGGAGATGATCTTCTCTGCTTTTAGGTCATGCAGTTGAGTGCTCATGTTTGCAGTTAGCTCAATGAGTTCGTTTTCCTTTCCAATGATTTTTATTTCGAGTTGTTCAATTTCTTTATCAACATGTATGGATTCCATTTGTTGATTTCTGATTACTTCTTTTATCTTTTCTTTGTTTGGTTTTGATTTTAGTACCTTTTTCTCTAACTTGTTCATTCGTGATATGATGATCTGAACATGTTCCTTGCTCAGACCACAACCTGCAATGGAGTTAGAGTGTACCTCATCATCATCATTGACATCATCGAGCCCTTCATCATCAGAATTGTCATATTGTGCCTCTGGCTCGGCTTCATCATCACTAAACTCTTCTTCAACGTCTGCCATTAAACAGAATTGAGCTTGTGCCTCTTCCTCAAGATCACTGTCATCAGTGTCAGTGAGGAACTGGTCTTCTTCCACCAACATGGCCCTTCCTGCACTCTTCTTTTTGGCCAGTCTAAGCTTTTCCTTGTTTCTTTTTGCTTTAGCACCTGCACAATATTACAAACATGAGTGACACAGCCGGTATCTAATACCCAACTACTAGATGTAGAAGTATGATGAAGTTCAATCATGTACGTACCTGAATCGGAAGTTCCTCCGATGCTCAACCCCTTGAGCTTCTTAAGACCTTCTATGTACCCCGGGCAGTTACGGCGCCAATGGCCCTTCTTCCCGCAGAAGAAGCATTCCACTTCATTCAGAGTTTTGTCTTGGGGAACCATCTTCCCCTTGCCTTTACCCTCCGAAGCGGGGCTAGACTTGGCAGTGCCAATCTTCCCCTTCCTCTTACCCTTAGGGGTATAAGCAGACTTCTTCTTCTTCTGGATTCGCCCCTCCCTTATAGCAAGAACGGGATTTGGAACGCCGGGCTTGTTTTTGGTCATGCTAGACTCTGTTGTCTTGAGCATGCCATATAGCTTCATGATGGATTTATCCATACTAGGCATATGATAACTCATGACGAATTGATCATACGCGGTGGGCAGGGACCATAGGATCCAATCCACAGCTAACTCCCTCCCTATGGTAAATCCGAGTCCTTCCATGCGCTCCACGTTTGCTTTCATGCGCAACACGTGAGCACTCACATTCCCGCCATCGGCCATCTTACTACCAAGAACTGTCTTAAGACACTCAAACCTCTCTTGTCTCGCTTGCTGCTAGAACATTTCCTTAAGCTGAGCGATCATGTCAAAAGCACTCAAATAATCCATTTGCTTTTGGAGCTCGGGGATCATAGTACTTAGGATGAGGAAAGTAACGTCCTCGGTATCCTTGACACGCTTCTCATAAGCGTCTCAGATAGCCCAAGTGGCATTGGCAGCAGGAGCCTCGGGTAGGGCCTCCTCCATGGTAACCATCTTCCCTTCTTGGCATAAGACAAGCTTAAGTTGCCTAAACCAATCCAAGAAGCTGTTACCATTGAGCTTCTCCTTTTCAAGGAAAACTCGAAGTGAAAAATGTTTGGTGGTGTTGGTGTTGCTTGAAGATGCCATCTAAAATAGCAAAGTAGTTTTAGTTAGTTTTGAAATCCTTGTTAAAATAAATACCCATAGTTTTAAACAAAACAATTTATTTGTAACAAGGGCTAAGAACCTTATTTCACCTCGCACCGTGACGGGTTTACCGCGGATCCCGTGGCCAAGCTATTTAGGCCGGCAACCATTTTACCAATTGTAATCTCTATTACAACTCTTAGACACTTGCGGGATCCGTTGACATCCATTATGTCGGTTGGCATGTTTGATCCCTTCCTTACACCAATCTTAATATATAATTTTTGTTTAGCTCGTGCTTAGCTCGACAACTAACCAAGAATTATATACTAAAATTGTAAATCGTCAAACAAGACACACGGGTGGCACTCACGATCATTAATTGGCTCTTGCTTAGCTCGACAACCAACCATGCAAGTTACCCCACTCACCTTCCACACAACTACCCAAGGAATGACTCGTGCTTAGCTTGACAATCATCCTTGCTTCGTTAGATTTGGGTGGTGTCATCTTACGGATGGTGCGTGATTTACGTTTTGAAAAACGGATTTTGTTTCCGGTTTATAAAAACCCTTTTTGCGAATTAACAATGTAAGTGTCAAAACGATTTTAAGCACTTTTAAATATAATACCATCTTTATATTTTCTTCGTCAATTCTATTCGCGCGAGATTGTTAACCATTTTAACAAGTGTTGTATTTTATTTAATTTTATAGAAAAAATTGTCTAGCATGCGAATCCTAATCCATGCATAGAAAATTAAAATACAACCACGCAAATATATATAAATAATTTGGTAATATGCCCAAAAATCCTATGTGTTTTCCCCGTGAGCCACAATGGGGAAAACGAGGCCAAAATCTGAGGACAGGATATAGTCTCGTTGGGTGAGCTCCCACTGAATCCAATACCTCCAATAGCATGTTGATTCCTTCTCGCCAAGACGTCATCACCATGACTCCCGTTGACTATTCCGGTTCCAATTTTGTACTATATACAAATACATAAAATATATATAAACGACACGCATGTCACACTCCTATGCTATTTATACAAATACATAGAATAAAAAAACGACATGCAAGCCGCGCCAACAAATAAATAAATAAATACTATTACAACAATACAGCACGCAGGCCGCCAAAAACCAAAAATAATCAATCACCACAACACATAGGTCTAAGGGTATATCATGTTACCGAATCAAACCAAACATATCAAATAGAAAACTGTTGTGCCACACATAACCACGATACATAAATATATATCTATATTTTAGTTAAGATTGTCAAAACATCAAAGACACCAAAAAAACAATCCTGTACATATGCATTAGTGTACCAACCCATTTTTGAGACACAAATTCATATACACATTTATAAGTATATATTTGTGTACACTTCATGCCAAGTTACAACAAATATATAAATATAAAAACTAAAATATTAACAAGACTACAAATATATCAATTCTAGCCCAACAAGAGTCTCAATGAAGTACCAATTTTAAGAAAATAATTTTCTTACTAAAAAAGCTTTAATGGTTTTTCTAGACTCAATAGTGCAAAACCATGTTAGTTATGGCTCTAATACCACTGAAGGTATTCGTTTGGCATAATCAAGTAGCAACGGAGGCAAAGTATATAACAAAAATTCATAGCCAAGCAAACGAACACTCCCATGGACCAACATCTAACCATGAACTTGCAACTAAATAAATGAACAAGATAGGAAGAAAAGTTTATACCTCAATGCAAATCACAAAGTAAACCTTTCTTGTCAACATGCTTAGAATCCAAATAAGAATCCCTCTAGTGTTGCCACACCAAGCTGTAACGACCAAAATTTTAAGAAATGTTGTAATATTATTTTATGGAGAAATAAATAATATTATATGGTGTTTATTAAATTATTATGATAATTAAGGAATATTATTATTAGTGGAATAAAATATTAAAGTTGGAAAAGAAAGGAAAAGAAAAGAAAAGAAAAGTAAGAGAAAAGAAGGGAAATAAAATAAAAGAAATGAAAAATCTGAAATGACCGGGGTCGCGACGCGACGCGTTAGATGTCACGACGCGACGCGTTGCGGCGGCTGGACACATGTCGGTAGCGTGTGTCGGGCGATGGCGTGTGGCAGGCGATGGCGTGTGGCAGACTGATGGCGTGTGTCAGAAACGTCGCGACGTGACGCATCGGCAGAAATTCTGGGCCTATATATACAAGTTCATTTCAGCCGATTTTCTCACAAAACTCTCAACCAAGTCGTTACTCTGCCAATTTTTAGAGAAAACCCGAGTGTGTGGTCGTATAGGAGTGTCGGGATTCATTTGGGGCTCGTATCTAAGGTTCGGGAAGATCGAAGATTCGATTTCGGACGTTGTTTTGACCATAGTTTCGCGTGGGAGAACCCGAGAGGTATATTTATCTAATATTATGATTCCATTTCGGTTATTTAGCATTTTGGACGGCATGCATGTCGTTTATATGCATTTTTATGAAGTTTCTGAGCTCGTGACGCGTAAATCTTTAGTCGGGGTTTATTCGTTGCCGTGTTTTGGTGTTTTGGGCAAGATCCGACTTGTTTATTATTATGAGATTGTGTTTCTCATGTAGTAACCTTCGTAGGTTGATCGCAGTGTTTCAGTTTGCGGTCTAGTTGATTCGTGAGCGTTGTTTGTCGTTTTGAGATTGTACGTTTCGTTGCCCAGACTAAGGTTAGTTCAGTTGTTTTACAAAACCGAGCATATAGAAAAAATCTGTTTTGATATTATTAACGGGTTTTAAGATGATATAGCTGTATAAATGTTTATGGTAGATTTTGGATCTTTCGTAATGCATGCTCGTTTATTAAATGATGATATACGATTGATTTATTTGATGAATATGACGGATGCATATATGCTTATAGATATATGATATGATGTTTATGATGTATATGACGATTTAGGAAGGGGTAGCTATACTCAGAGATGAAATAATTATGCCTAGTAGGAAAAGTGTGCCTTCTAGGATATGCTAGCATTGAGATGTTGGGTTGTCGGGTTTCTAGATAACATTGGCAACACATGGTGTATTTATACACTGAAGTGATGTATTGACCACAGAGATAGGGTCATGTGCAAAACGTCACGTGAGTGAGAGGAGGGCCCAGTGGTTGGGGGCACCGTTTGTACTTTTGCCTGAATGACTTGTGTCGGAGTAACTATACCGGACGGATTACGGGAGTGTGTGTACAAGTGGGAGTCGCACCCTTCCTTGAACCATACTTGCTGGACACGCTTAGTGAACTTTTGACAATGCGGACGGACCTTGGATTTAGTAGTTGCTAGGCACGCATATGGTATCTTTTGCGGACGGATCTTGGAACCTTAGCGGTTGCCAGGCACGCATGCGATGTTTGGGGTAGTGATGTTAATGATAGTCTTGATAGACCCCAATATGATGATTTGTGATGCTTAAGATGCTAACGAAGTTAAAAGATTATCATGATGATTTAAATGATGTTATATGATGTTTTATGATGACACTTGACCAGGTGGGGATTTACGATGCTATGCGGGTGGGTCAAGTTACGGTTTGGGATATAATGCCTGAACCTAAATATGTTTGCGAATGTTTTATATGATGATTTTGAGATGATAAGTAAGCTGACTCACGAGGCGAAAGCTGACACTTGTTTCTTTGAAATACGTCTCGTGCTCGTGCAGGTTGCTTAGGTGCATAACCTTGTGAGACGGGGGCTTTTGGGTATTTTTCTTTTGTTATGTTGATACTTAGTATCAACTTGTGGTTGTGTAATGAACAAAGTTAAAACAATGATGTGTTTGAGACGTACCGGTGGTTTTGTTTAATGAATGTTTAAAATTGTTTATCTATTTTAATCAATATGATGTTTAAAAAGTCTTCCGTTGCGATGAATCTGTTTGAGTACAAAAAGCTTTTTGTAAATCTCAATTTCTGGAAACCACGGCAGTTACAAGTTGGTATCAGAGCTGTGTTGCGAGAGATCTGAGTACTGAGTCCTGTGCTTAGACTCACAACTTAGCTCTTATAGGATGACTTGGTGGGGGATGTGTGTGCGAGAGTTGCTTGTTAGGTAGCTTTTTTCCTTGTGATGATTATAGATGTTTACTTTTACTCGACTTCCTTACGTATAGAATGGTGGAAACGAGGAGAGGTAACGGGAAGTAAGTGATGAATCAAGGGGAGCAGGCCAATGTGGAGGGATCATTCAGAATTCTGGGTGAAGGAGAAGCAGAAAGTGAGTGAGTTCCGTCACCTCCCAGAACTGCGTTGGTGCATAGTAGTCGTACTGCACACAGCACCAGCAGTATGATCCACGTGGCTGAGTTGGAGAGAGTGTTGAAGGAATGGGATGAGGCTATGAAAAAGCAAACAGAGGAGCTAAACGAAATGAAGCAAGCAATGCATGAGGCGGGAATCCTAGGGAAAAAGCCAATCACGCCTGAGGAAGGAGATGACGACGAGGATGATCAAGCGGGTCTAGGTGGCCGAAATGAAGGTGCACTGTACCGAGTAGGAAGCACCTACAGGATGTTCAGGGAGTGCAAACCACCTAAGTATGCGGGAGGGACCGATCCCCTCGATTGCATACGCTGGATCCGTAAGATGGAACAAACATACAACTCTGGTGTGTTTACTAAGGAACAGCGGGTCAGTTATGCGATCCGTGTGTTGGAGAAAGAAGCTTTAGTGTGGTGGGATTCTATTGAAGGTTCACTATCAACAGTAACAAGGAGGAACCTTACCAGGGAGATGTTCAAAGAGAAGTTACAGAACCGTTTTAGTAATCTGGGGGCTAGACAACGTGTTGAGAGGGAATTTTTGGATCTGAAAAAGGGCAACATGACAATTGCCAAGTACAACTCTATTTTTTCGGAAAGGATGCAGTTTGCCAAGAGGTACTGCTATGATAATGCTTCAACGGTAAACCAGTATGTGGAGGGTTTGCCATATGAATACCGTGGGACGGTGAGATTGAGGTCTAATTTGGGTGATGCGATGGCTGAGGCAGAAAGGATCGAGCATGATTTGAAACTGAGAGAGAAGAGTGAGGGGGTGGTGGGAGAAAAGAGAAAGTGGGAAGGGCCATCTGGGTCCTCCAACAAGAAGATGTTCTCGAGTGGCAACAACAAGAAAGGGGAGAAACAAGGAAAGACAGGGTATTGCACCACATGCCACTCAAGCCACAGTGGTCCGTGCACTGCAGAGATGATGAGTTGCCGTCGATGCGGAAAAATGGGGCATAAGGCAGTGAATTGCAAAAGCGACAAGCCCGTGTAATACAACTGTAGGGAAATGAGGAATATCAGTACACAATGCCCAAACCCGAAGAAGATGATCGAGGAAGCAGGAAAGAAGCCAACCCCGAAAGCAATTGGCCGTGCTTATCAGATGACAACCAAAGAGGCACGCCGAGATGATGAGGTGATTTTCGGAACTTTTATGATTAACTCTTTACATGCCGTTGTATTATTCGATTCGGGTGCTAGTAGGTCTGTAGTGTCCCTTAGATTCTGTGATTAGTTGAATGTGCCTCGTAGTTCTTTAGAACATGCTTTAGAGATCGAAATAGCGGTCGGGGAACCGATTACAGTAAGTGAGAAATACGACGATTGTACGATAGATATTGATGGCACTACTTTCCCTTTGACACTTATTCCGTTAGGAATCGAGGGATTCGATGTAGTGATCCGAATGGATTGGATGACCGCGCATGGAGCTGAAATCGTGTGCTCAAAGAAGTTGGTCCGAGTTCCTCTTCCATTAGGTGGACATGCTATCGCCTATGGAGAACGATGTACGGGGATCATAGCAATGATATCGGTCCTTAAGGCACGAAAGTGTCTAGCGAAGGGGTGAGCTGCGTTCTTAGCTCATGTGGTGGATTCGGCGAAGAAAAAGAGTGTGTTGGCAGAGGTAGAGGTGGTGAAGGAATATCCCGATGTCTTTCCAGATGATCTTCCGGGATTACCGCCGCCAAGAGAGGTGGAATTTCAGATTGATTTGGTTCCAGGTGTTGCACCGGTTGCTAAACCACCATATCGATTGGCTCCCTCTGAGATGAAAGAGATAATTACGCAATTGAAAGAATTGCTAGAAAAGGAATTCATTAGGCCGAGTTCTTCACCTTGGGGAGCTCAGGTCCTATTTGTAACGAAAAAGGATGTGTCGATGAGGATGTGTATCGACTATAGAGAATTGAATAAGTTGACAGTGAAGAACAAGTACCCACTTCCAAGAATACCAAAGACGGCTTTTCGTACTCGTTACGGTCATTACGAATTTCTAGTTATTTCGTTCGGTTTGGCAAATGCACCAGCAGTTTTCATGGATTTGATGAATCGAGTGTGTAGGCCGTATCTTGACAAATCCGTGATAGTGTTTATTGATGATATCTTGGTGTACTCCAAGAGTGCGGATGACCATAGGCGTCATTTGAGAGAGATATTGGAGACTTTGCGTGAAGAGAAGCTTTACGCCAAATTCTCAAAGTGTGAGTTTTGGCTAAAAGAAGTACACTTTTTGGGTCACATCGTGGGAATGGACGAAATAAAGGTAGACCCAGCAAAGATCGAGTCGATAAAGAAGTGGGAAATTCCTAAAACCCCAACCGAGATTCGTAGTTTTCTTAGCTTGGAAGGTTATTATAGGAGGTTCATAAAGGATTTCTCGAAGATAGCATTCGAAGAAGTGTCTATGTGAAGCGCCGATACTCTCCTTACCAGAGGGCAACAAGGATTTTGTGGTATACAGCGATGCTTCTTACTCTGGTTTAGTATGTATTCTCATGCAGTGAGGGAAGGTTATTGCGTATGCCTCTAGACAGCTAAAGGATGCGGAAAAGAATTATCCCATACACGACGTAGAGCTAGTGGCAGTTATCTTCGCTCTTAAGTTGTGGTGGCATTACTTGTATGGTACTCATTGTACGATCTTTACCGATCATAAGAGCTTGCAACATATTTGAGATCAAAAGGAATTGAATGTGAGTCAGCGACGATGGATGGAGTTGTTGACCGACTATGACTGTGAAATCAATTATTATCCGGGAAAGGCCAATGTAGTGGCCGATGCCTTGAGTCGGAAGGAGCCTAGATCTGCTTACCGATTGAAATCTATGTGTATGGTGGTTATACCGGATTGGGTTGAAGAGATTCGGGCGGCTCAAATCGAGGGCTTGAAAGAGGAAAACTTAAAGGGTGAAGTGATGGTGAAGCAACAAACAAGTCTTGGTGAGAATAGCCATGGTCTCAAGACTTTCCAGGGACGTGTTTGGGTTCCCAAGGTTGGGGGAGTCCGTGAGGTGTTGCTACGAGAGGCCCATAGATCGAAGTATTCGATACACCCTCGGAGTACAAAGATGTACTTGGACCTAAAACCGAGATACTGGTGGTCCGGTATGAAGACGGATGTGGCTACTTATGTGTCGAAATGTGTCACTTGTTCGCAAGTTAAGGCGGAACATCAAAAGCCCTATGGATAATTGCAACCATTGGAGATACCCAAGTGGAAATGGGATAAGATCATAATGGATTTTGTTACGAAATTGCCCAAGATTGCGAAGGGCAATGATATGATTTGCGTTATTGTCGATCGTCTGACCAAGAGTGCACATTTCCTTGCAACCAAAGAGATGGAAAAGCTAGAAAACCTAGCAAAGTTGTATGTGTGTGAGGTGGTTACGAGACATGGAGTCCCATTATCTATTGTTTCGGACCGAGATAGTCGATTTGTTTCTAGATTCTAGAAGAAGTTGCAAGAGGAATTAGGAACCAAAGTGCATTTGAGCACAACCTATCACCCGCAGTCAGATGGGCAAAGTGAGAGAACTATTCAAACGCTCGAAGACATGTTGAGAGCATGTGTGATTGAATACGGTGGGAGTTGGGATGCTCACCTTCCATTGGTGGAGTTCGCGTAAAACAATACGTATCACTCAAGTATCGACATGGCGCCGTATGAGATGTTATATGGAAGGAAGTGTCGCACGCCGACTTGTTGGTTGGAAGTTGGAGGGAAACAATTCGCGGATTCAGAAATTGTGTAGTTGACAGCAGAGAAAGTGGCGGTAGCACGGAATCGACTCTGAATAGCAAGAGAAAGACAAAAGAAGTATTTGGATCGAAAGCAGCGACCGAAAGTGTTTGAGGTTGGTGAAAAGGTAATGCTAAAAGTCTCGCCATGGAAAGGGATCATACGTTTTGGTAAGCAAGGCAAGCTTGGTCCACGGTTCATTGGTCTGTTGACGATTGTGGAGAAAGTTGGAGACCAAGCCTACAAGTTGGAGTTACCACCGACTTTGGAGGGAATACATGATGTGTTTCACGTATGTTATCTATGTAAATGTTTGGCTGAGGAACCAAGCATTTTGCTGTTAGAGGAGTTACGAGTAGACAGTAACAAGAGGTTAATTGAAGAACCGGTGGCAATCTTGGACCGCAAGGTCAAGCAGTTAAGAAAGAAACGAGTCAAGCTCGTGAAGATTCAGTGGAGGAACAAACATGGAGGGGATATGACGTGGGAGACCGAAGAAGAAATGAAGATTAGATATCCCCAACTTTTTGTTTAGCCGATTCCGAGGACGGAATCTTTTTAAGGAAGGGAGAATTGTAACGACCGAAATTTTAAGAAATATTGTAATATTATTTTATGGAGAAATAAATAATATTATATGGTGTTTATTTAATTATTATGATAATTAAGGAATATTATTATTAGTGGAATAAAATATTAAAGTTGGAAAAGAAAGGAAACGAAAAGAAAAGAAAAGTAAGAGAAAAGAAGGGAAATACAATAAAAGAAATGAAAAATCTGAAATGACCGGGGTCGCGACGCGACGCGTCGCGGCGGCTGGACACGTGTCGGTAGCGTGTCTCGGACGATGGCGTGTGTCAGGCGATGGCGTGTGGCAGACTTATGGCATGTGTCAGAAACGTCACGACGCGACGCGTCGGCAGAAATTCTGGGCCTATATATACAAGTTCATTTCAGCCGATTTTCTCACAAAACTCTCAACCAAGTCGTTACTCTGCCAATTTTTAGAGAAAACCCGAGTGTGTGGTCGTATAGGAGTGTCGGGATTTGTTTGGGGCTCGTATCTAAGGTTCGGGAAGAACGGAGATTCGATTTCGGACGTTGTTTTGACCATAGTTTCGCGTGGGAGAACCCGAGAGGTATATTTATCTAATCTTATGATTACATTTCGGTTATTTAGCGTTTTGGACGGCATGCATGTCGTTTATATGCATTTTTATGAAGTTTCTGAGCTCGTGACGCGTAAATCTTTAGTCGGGGTTTATTCGTTGCCGTGTTTTGTGCAAGAGCCGACTTGCTTAAGATTATGAGATCGTGTTTCTCATGTAGTAACCTTCGTAGGTTGATCACGATGTTTCGGTTTGCGGTCTGGTTGATTCGTGAGCGTTGTTTGTCGTTTCGAGATAGTACGTTTCGTTGTCCCGACTAAGGTGAGTTCAGTTGTTTTACAAAACCGAGCATATAGACAAAATCTGTTTTGATATTATTAACGGGTTTTAAGATGATATAGTTGTATAAATGTTTATGGTAGATTTATGATCTTTCCTAATGCATGCTCGTTTATTAAATGACGATTTGGGAAGGGGTAGCTATACTCAGAGATGAAATAATTATGCCTAGTAGGAAAAGTGTGCCTTCTAGGAAATGCTAGCAATTAGATGTTGGGTTGCCGGGTTTCTAGATAACTTTGGCAACACATGGTGTATTTATACACTGGAGTGATGTATTGACCACAGAGATAAGGTCATGTGCAAAACGTCACGTGGGTGAGAGGAGGGCCTAGTGGTTGGGGGCACCGTTTGTACTTTTTCCTGAACGACTTGTGTCGGAGTAACTATAGCGGACAGATTACGGGAGTGTGTGTACAAGTGGGAGTCGCGCCCTTCCTTGTACCATACTTGCTGGATACGCTTAGTGAACTTTTGCCAATGTGGATGGACCTTGGAGTTAGTAGTTGCTAGGCACGCATATGGTATCTTTTGCGGACGGATCTTGGAACCTTAGCGGTTGCCAGGCACGCATGCGATGTTTGGGGTAGTGATGTTAATGATAGTCTTGATAGACCCTAATAGGATGATTTGTGATGCTTAAGATGCTAACGAAGTTAAAAGATGATCATGATGATTTAAATGATGTTATATGATGACACTTGACCAGGTGGGGATTTACGATGCTATGCGGGTGGGTCAAGTTACGGTTTGGGATATAATGCCTGAACCTAAATATGTTTGTGAATGTTTTAAATGATGATTTTGAGATGATAACTAAGCTGACTCACGAGACGAAAGCTGACACTTGTTTCTTTGAAATATGTCTTGTGCTCGTGCAGGTTGCTTAGGTGTGTGGCCTTGTGAGACGGGGGCTTTTAGGTAGTTTTCTTTTGTTATGTTGATACTCAGTATCAACTTGTGGTTGTGTAATGAACAAAGTTAAAACAATGATGTGTTTGAGACGTACCGGTGGTTTTGTTTAATGAATGTTTAAAATTGTTTATCTATTTTAATCAATATGATGTTTAAAAAGTCTTCCGTTGCGATGAATCTGATTGAGTACAAAAAGTTTTTTGTAAATCTCAATTTCTGGAAACCACGGCAGTTAAACAAGCTCCTTTGATTCCCAAATGCTAGTTTGTTGATGCAAAACACCAAATCAACAATCAAGTATGTATCTTAGACTCTTGTACACCAATAAGAACACCAAGAACAAGATGAAGTTTTAGAGAGAATATCTTATGATGAACTAACTCCTTGCCACCCCAAAAGTCTGTATTCTAGGAGAGAAAAACGTAGCCTTTTGGTCTACAAAAGTTAATCCCATAAATCCCATTAAACATAGTGTTTAAGGCAGTTAATTTTGCTGTTACAGCGAACATACACAGCCCGTGTTGGCCCAAAGTCCACGGCCCTAATTGGGCTAAGATGGTCCGTGTCTAATAGGCACAACACGGCCCGTGTCTGCCCAAACTACACGACCTTGAACTGGGCCAATACGCCTCGTGTATGTTGGACTGGACATGGCACATGTTCAGGCACACGGCGCGTGTACCACACTGCCAAAACCCATTTTGGCCTTTTCCTCTCTTTTGCTTGATCGTGTTGCCGGAATCAATACTTGGTGTGTGACCCAATAGGCCTATACCTCATCGGTAGTGCCATTAACTCGTTCGTGTGAGCGAGCATATTCCAACAAACTCCTACCCCTGTTGCTCCTACCAAATCCTCCAAACCCTCACCTAGTCCCTTCCTCCCTTTGATGATGACAAAAAGAGGGAGAACTCAAATGAATCTCAAAATCGGGAGAATGATCCTACTGATGATGATGTCAATGCATGGTACATGGAATCAATTGCAAACATCTAAAGAAAGGAGGAAGCCAAAGATCAGACAGCAACAACTCCTCCTAATGAAGCAGATAAAGATAAATCAACTATTAAGGGGGAGCAAAGGCCTTCAAAGAGAAGAAAGACTATGACAAGAAGGCAAATGCCCAAAAGAAAGAAGGTTGCTCGAAGCTATTTTCCACACATTGATATCGAATCAAACTCTGATGAGGATGAGGATGATGACACTCATATTTATGATCTCCTCATAAGAAAGAGGCAAGAACCAAGAACTAGCCTTGCTCCAAAAGTCCATACATCCTAAGTAGCCTAAGAAGCTCCTTTAACCTCTGCTCCAAAGGACAAAGGCAAGAAAGTGATGACTACTGAGCAAGTTGAAAAATAGGAGAACAAAAAGAGAGACCTCCAAAGAAAGAGCAAGAGGATAAGAAAATCAACCAAATGACTCAAGCTTTGGGTGTTCTAGATGAGGAAGTCTTCCAAGCTAGGAAGTTAGCTTTTGCACAAGAACAATAAATGTAAACAACCAAAGCTGCTGCCCAAGTCAAAGAGGCAAAGGAAAAAGCCCAAGCTGAGCTACATAAAGCCAAATATCATACTGATGCTCTCCAAACTCTGCTCAATGTTGATCTTTCTATTCCCTATACTCTAAGTGATGACAAAAAGAAGAAGTTCAAGGAGAACTTAGATATCATAAGAATAAGATGTGATCCATCTCCTGTTTCCAGAGTGATTGTACATAAGGTGATGATAAAGAAAAGTATCTAGGATAGCTATGAAACTGTGACCTATCAAAAATTCTATATCTATGGTTTAAGTAAGTTGATTGAAATTCTCTATCTTCTGTATAAATCAAAAAGCAAGCTTAAAGTTCAATTCATCCTAAAAGTACAAGCCTAGATTGCTCTTTCAACATCTCGAGGTGAATTCACCAAGGATGATTACTATCATCATGTATATCAAGTGGGGACCCTTCATCAGAAAGGCTCTAAGCCATTTGAGTAGAGAGAAGTTCATCCTAGCCATGTGTACTTCACAGATTTAGGAAACTTGGATACATCCATCCCACTGAACATAACACCAGAACTCTACAAGTTCATATCTGAGCTTGTTGAAGGATTCCTCTTCCTTGACAGAAGTGGTGGATGGCTCTTTTTTACGCAGTGTGAAATTCCGAAGGCCAACAAAAACTTCTTATTCTTGGTGAAGATCATCACTAAAGGCAAAACTGGAAATTCTCAATTTGAAGCATTAGTAGAAGCTCAAAGTGTAGCATTAGCTTCTAATGATCCACTTGATGAAGCCTTCCTAGAAGCAAAAGAAGAAAAATGGTAGAAAGATTGAAGACTAACCTTAATGTTTTTATTTCCTATAACTTGTACCTTAATTATCTTAGCTCTATTACTTTATCTTTCTTTTGTAAATTCTATTTGGTTTTGTTTTGCTTTAATGTATAAACTCTTGTATTTCTTTTCTTTGTAATATAGCTCAACACTTTGATCATGAATAGCTTAACAAACTACAAGTATAAGTGACTCTTAGTAATAGCTAACTTAGTGTAAAAAAAAACCTCAAAACATAAAAAAGATGAAAAGATACCACAAAAACATAAAATGGTACTCTTAGAAACAACAACAACAACGCTATGCTTGAAGCTGCTCAAGGAAGCGGTGGAGCGGGCGGTGGTTCCCCAATTATTGAAGAAATTACCCATGCCGAGGATACCTCTTCGATTTACCGCTCGAACCACAATTTAGCTGAGAACGAAGGTCACAATGATGAGGCAGAGAGGACTCATCAAAGCCAGCGCAATCGTGGTAGTATTGCGCGCCAAGCACACTTAGAGGAACAACTACGAGCAAGGGATGTTGAGATTGCTCGATTGCGCAGAGAGGTACGAGTGGAGGAGAGGAGGAAAATGAGGAACGGTCAGTGCATAGTGAGGCAGACAGCGTCTCACGCCCCGTGTTGGAGCATGGAAAAGCGGGAGGTAAAGGAACCTCGTTTTAAAGTTTTATGAAATGCAAACCACTAGGATTCAAAGGGGGTGAGGACCCACTAGGATGCCTACGGTGGATCATGAAGATGGAGCAGCTGTTTTGCATTGGTAGTTACACAGATTACCAGCAGGTAAACTATGCGGTCATGCGATTTTAGGGAGAGGCCTTTGAATGGTGGCGAACGGTTAAGCGGACGCTTTCTAAACCCGTGATAGACAGCTTGACTTGGGAGATGTTTACTGATAAGATCAAGATGAGATTCTGTAGCTTGGGGGCAAGGGAGAAGGCAAAAAGGGAATTTTTGGAGTTAAAGAAAGGAAACATGATGGTGGCAAAGTACAATGCTGCTTTCACCGATAAACTGCAGTTTGCTGGTAGCTACTGTATTACTGAGGAAGAACAAAGTGGAAGGTATGCTAAGGGATTGCCTTTTGATTATCAAGTGGCTGTGAGGATGAGAACTCTGGGGGAAACAATGGATGAGGCAAGTCGGGTTGAGCATGACTTAACCAAGCGTGAGAAGACTGTGTTCAAGAGGGAGGAGAAACGAAAATGGGAGGGACCATCTGGATCCTATAAGAGGGAGAGTATAGCAGCCACACTCCGAGTTGCAGGCAATGTGGAAAGACTGGCCATAGGTTTGAGGATTGTAAGAGTACCGAACCTATATGCTACAACTACAGGGAGATGGGGCACATCAGTACCAATTGCCCAAAACCAAAGGTTCGAGGTGGAGCTCTAGAGAGAAAGCAAGAGGCACCCAAAGCGAAAGGACGTGCTTCAATATGACTGCACAAGAGGCCAAGCACAAGGATGAGGTTATTTTCGGAACCTTTCTTATAAGTTCTATGCCTGCTAGAGTATTATTTGATTCGGGTGCAAGTAGGTCTATAGTGTCTACTTCTTTTTGCTCTCATTTTGTGTTACCACAAAGTCCGTTAGAGTCGGTGTTGGAAATTGAGGTGGCGGTTGGAAAACCCGTCACTGTCAGGGAAAAATACGAAAATTGTGCGGTTGAAATTAACAAAAATATCTTCCCTCTAACCTGATCCCAATGGATCTCGAAGGATTTGATGTGGTTATCGGAATGGATGCCATCGCTTACGCGGAGAAATCTTCGGGGACTCTGTCCCTAATCTCGATTCTCAAAGCATGAAAGTGCTTAGCGAAAGGTTGTTTGGCGTTCTTGGCTCACATAGTCGATACTTCTAGAAAGAAAGCGGTTTTATCTGAAGTGGAGGTGGTCCGGGACTATGCGGACGTCTTTCCAGACGAATTACCTGGGTTGCCACCGCCACGACAGATAGAGTTTCAGATCGACCTTATTCTTGGTGTGTCGTCCATTGCTAAAGCACCATATCGACTAGCTCCATCGGAGATGAAGAAGATTATGACGCAGCTTCAAGAGCGTCTCGAGAAAGGTTTCATCAGGCCAACTCTTCGCCTTGGGGAGCTCCGGTCCTGTTCGTTAAGAAGAAAGACGGTTCCATGCGCATGTGCATCGACTACCGAGAGTTGAATAAAGTTATGATCAAGAATAAGTATCCGCTTCTGAGGATTGACGATCTCTTCGATCAACTCCAAGGGGTGAGTAACTTCTCGAAAATCGACTTGCGGTCTAGCTATCACCAAGTGAGGATAAGAGATCCGGACATTCCTAAGACGGCATTTAGAACTCGCTACGGTCACTATGAGTTCCTTGTGATGCCATTTGGCCTTACCAACGCTCCAGCAATTTTCATGGACTTGATGAATAGAGTTTGTCGTCCTTTCTTGGACAAATCGGTTATAGTATTCATTGATGATATTCTTGTAAGCTCTCGTACTTCAGAAGATCATAGGCAGCATTTGCGTGAGGTTCTTGATACTCTTCGTAGGGACGACCTCTACGCCAAATTCTCCATGTGTGAATTTTGGTTGCGGGAAGTTCAGTTTCTTGGTCATTTCGTTGGAATGGATGGGATCAAAGTAGATCCTACAAAGATTGAAGTGGTTAAAAAGTGGGAGACCCCGAAAACCCCTATTGAGATCCGGAGTTTCTTAGGTTTGGCGGGTTACGCCTTTGGCGAAGTTGACAAGGAAGACGTAGCCGTTTGTAAGGTCGGGTAAGCAAGAGGAAGCGTTCCTAACACTTAAGAACCTTTTGTGCGAGGCCCCTATTCTTTGCCTACTTGAGGGAAATGAGGACTTTGTTGTGTATAGTGATGCATCCTATTCTGGTTTAGGGTGTGTCCTTATGCAGCGAGGGAAAGTTATTGCATATGCCTCCAGACATTTGAAGGACGCGGAAAAGAACTACCCTGTTCACGATTTAGAACTAGCAGCGGTGGTTTTTGCTTTGAAGCTTTGGCGACATTACCTTTATGGTACAAGATGTACAATCTACACGGATCATAAGAGTTTGCAACACATCCAAAATCAAAAAGAGCTAAACATGAGGCAACGACAATGGATGGAATTGCTAATTTATTATGACTGCGAAATTAGCAACCATCTGGGTAAAGCAAATGTTGTAGCTGACGCCCTAAGCTGTAAGGAGCCTCGAGCAACTTATCGACTGAAATCTATGGGATTGATGGTTATACCTGATATAATCGAGCAGATTCGGATAGCTTAAAGTGAAGAGTTAAAGGATGAAAACCTAAAGGATGAGGTCATGGTCAAGCAGAAAATGCTGCTTGAAGAGGAAAATCATGGGTTAAGGACTTTTAAGGGACGAGTTTGGATCCCTAAGGTTGGAGGAGTTCGTGACAAGATATTGTGGGATGCCCATCGGTCCAAGTATTCTATACATCCGGGCAACGGAAAGATGTTTCGTGACCTGCGACCTAGTTATTGGTGGCCGGGAATGAAGTCAGATATAGCAGATTATGTGGCTAAGTGTGTTACTTGTTCGCAAGTGAAAGCGGAGCACCAGAAACCATACGGGGAGCTTCAACAGCTTGACATCCCCGAATGGAAGTGGGATAAAATCACGATGGATTTTGTTACAAAACTACCAAGGACCCAGCGCGGAAGCGATATTATTTGGGTGATTATAGATCGTTTGACTAAAAGTGCTCACTTCTTAGCAACGAAGGAAAATGAGAAGCTGGAAAACCTAGCAAAACTTTACATACGAGAAGGGGTTACGAGACATGGAGTTCCCGTATCCATTATCTCTGATCGTGACAGCCGGTTCGCTTCACGGTTCTGGCAAAAGTTGCAAGAGGAGATGGGTACCAGGGTGCACTTGACTACAGCTTATCACTCTCAAACAGACGGACAAATCGAAAGAACGATTCAGACACTCGAGGACATGTTGAGGGCCTGCGTGATTGAGTACGGTGGTAGTTTGGATACACACCTACCACTAGTGGAGTTCTCTTACAATAATACCTACCATGCATGTATCGATATGGCACCATACGAGATGCTTTACGGAAGAAAGTGTCGTACCCCTACTTGTTGTTTAGAACCAGGAGAAAAGAAGTTTGTTGGGCCTGAGATAGTCCAATTGACGGCAGACAAAGTTGCTGTTGCTCGCGAACGGTTACGAGTAGCCCGAGAATGACAGAAAAAGTATTCTGATAAAAAGCGTAGACCAAAGACGTTCGAAGTAGGCGAGAAAGTGATGCTCAAAGTTTCGCCATGGAAGGGCATCATTCGGTTTGGGAAGCGTGGTAAACTAGGACCTCAGTTTATTGGTCCATTCTTGGTACTTGAATGAATTGAGATCAGGCATACAAGTTAGAGTTTCCATCGGAATTAGAGGGAATTCATAATGTGCTCCACGTTTGCTATTTACGAAAGTGTCTGGCAGAGGAGCCGAGTTTACTACCTCTTGAGGAACTTCGAATAGATGAACATAAGCGGTTGATTGAAGAACCAGTGGCGATCCTAGATCGTAAAGTCAAGCAATTGAGGAACAAATGGGTTAAGGTCAAAGTCCAATGGAAGAATAAGCATGGCGGGGATATAACTTGGGAAACCGAAGAGGAGATGAAAGCTAGATATCCCCAACTTTTTGTTTAATAGATTCCGAGGACGGAATCCTTTTAAGAGGGGGAGAATTGTAACGACCTGAATATTGTAATAATATTTAACGAGAAATAAAATACTATTTACAAAAGCTCAACTTGTTGATAATAATAAAGGAATATTATTATTTAAAAGAAAAGAAAAGAAAAGTAATAGAGAAGAAGGGAATTAAATTAAAAAGAAAAATGAAAAATCTGAAATAACCGAGGTCGCGACGCGTCTGGGCGGCAAGACACGTGTCAGTTGCGTGTGACAGGTGGTAGCGTGTGCCTGGAAAGGTTGCGTGTGTCAGTACATCGCGGCGCGACGCGTTCGGGGGTCGCGACGCAACGCGTCGACCAAGTTCAAGGAGGCTATAAATACAAGCTCATTCCATCCGATTTTCACACACACACACTTCTACCATTTCGTTACTCTGCCCATTTTTGGAGAGAAACCAAGTTTAGTGAACGTTCAAGGGTGTCGGTTTTTGTTAGAACTCGTATTCGAGGTGCGGGGTGAACAGAGATAGCGTTTTGGGCGTAGTTTTGACCGTGGTTTCGCTTTGGTGAACCCGAAAGGTATATTCTTCTAGACTTAAGCTAATATTTCGGGTGTGTGGCTTGATATTCTACATGCATGTCGTTCTAGCATGTTTTGATGGACTTTCTAAGTTCGCGACGCGTATATCTTTGATCGAAAGTATTATTTTACATATCTAGGTTATTGGGGATGGTTGAGGTCGATTTCTTGACGATCCGAGAGCGTAGTTCGTCGAATCTAGATCGTGGGTTTTTTTTGTAGGGAATCCATGGGGATCAAAGCACGCAACGGAA
Organism: Dittrichia graveolens; assembly: GCA_038502395.1. Lineage (NCBI taxonomy): Eukaryota > Viridiplantae > Streptophyta > Magnoliopsida > Asterales > Asteraceae > Dittrichia > Dittrichia graveolens. The sequence continues at coordinate 26,376,191 of JARJIL010000007.1, forward strand.
GCAACAAAAATACACAAAAGGATCCCATGATTTCCCAATGGTGGTGAAAACTTGCAAGAACATGCATGCAACCAAAAACGAACACAAAAAGAAGAAGGTAAGAAATCCATACCCTTGAAGACTTTGATAATTCTGGAACAACTTAGAGATTTGGGATGAGCTCTTGAAACAAAAGGCTTCAAGCACCAAAGAAGTCCACACCAAGCTAACCTACTTTCTCCTTGTACTAGCAAGCCACCAAACCACCAACACTTGAGGGTTTGATTCTGGAATAGCCTTGTAAACACTGTGCACTTACCACCTTCACTTGTTCTTGCTCTCTCTCTCTCTATGGAAGAACTCACAATATGGGTGTAATGCACAAAATGACCAAGAGTGGCTAATGAACTAAGAGAGCCCCTTTTAAAGACCTCCATTCTGTTCAAAAGAGCCATAGTCGGACCCCAATGGCACCATATCAATGGACCAACTCAAATGGTCCAATGAAACACAATTGTCACTTGGAATTCTGCCTTCACGACTTCTTCACGGGCTCTCACGGGCGGTGAAGGATAAATGCGCCACGACCGGCCATTTACCCTCCACGAGTAGTGCCGCGCCGTGCAAGAATCGTGAGGGTTCGTGCCTTCACGACCTCCTTCACGGGCGGTGTAGGGTCGTGAAGCCCTAGGGTTTCACGAACCATGCGGCCTACGACAGGACTCGTGGACACGAGCTGCTTCACGACCCGTGGAGCATCCTTCATGGTCGTGAAGCCTAGGTCGACTGGAATTTGACCATTTTGACTCTCTCTTCTTATAGTAGGCTGTCGAGATTGAAACTTGGCGTGTGACCCAATAGGCCTGCGCTTCATTGGCAGTGATACTGGTCTACGTGTGTCGGTGGGCAAATTCCAATAAACTCCCACTTGCACATGACACACCGTATCCATGGGCACCACAGACGGGGAGCGGCCTCTAGCAAGGTATCCCTGCCCCCAACAAAACATGGGATATGTCATCCCTGACAAGTACCATGATAAACTAAAAGAGTTTGACATGGTCCTATAGATAAGTGATCAATTATCCTATTGTTCGCGATATCCAAGTGAACACGAGACATGGTACAAAGTCATTCTCCGATCGTTCACGATTACGTTTCTCGATCAAGATTGGTGGTGACCAAAAGGTGAGTTGTAACTGATCAACAATCATTGCAAACTCGAGCATGGCCATGCATTTTGGTGTAAGCTCCCAATCATCGAGGGGCGCAGGGATATCTCTCTTTACAGAGGAACAAATTCCTTCGACTACATTGCCTCCAATACAATGGCAATACTTTACCCAAATGCCTCCTTTATAATAGCCAGTTACGGACTACGTTTGAAAGCAGTCAGAATAAAGCAAACCAAAATAGTGAAACACATGCATCTCCGGTCTAAGGATAAAAGATATTATCATCCTGATTTACTCTTGACATGTACCATGAAGTAAGATCAGGTGTGGGTCGTCCAATCACTTGAAACTTTTTTCAAGTATAGGCGAAATATTGCGTCCCTTGTATTCAATCCCTATTGAACACTATGACCAATCATTTCCCTCGATCTTCGTTCATACTTCCTTCCTTGAAGAATGACCGATCGTGGACAGTTTAGAATGTAAAACATTCAAGGAAGTGATAAAACATGCAAAGTTGGAACCCAATAATGATTTAAAGAAAGTATTCGCCACACGCGTATCATTAAATCTCCATTTAATAATCAATACATTCAAAAATACAATATTGCTTAATGTTCCCATTATCACGGTAATTACATCGAATACAATAACCAATATTTAACTCAAACCAAGTCACTAGCAAATCTAATCCCAATAGCACATGTGTGGGCATCGTGCTTCGCTTGTGACAACGGTTTAGTTAGCGGATCCGCCAAATTGCTATCCGTGTGTACTTTGCTGATGATGATGTCTCCATTTTCGACCATGTCCCGGATAAAATGATATTTCCGCGGAATATGACTCGTGCGTCGATGAGACCTCGGTTCCTTTGCCAATGAAACGGCACCCTCGTTGTAACAGAAGATCTCAACAGGGTCGCTGATGCTTGGAATCACTCCTAGATCAAGCAGAAATTTGCTTATCCATACGGCTTCCTTAGCAGCTTCACTGGCCGCAATGTATTCCGACTCAGTAGTGGAATCGGCCACGGTGTCTTGCTTGGAGCTCCTCTAGGATATAGCACCGCCGTTTAGTAGGAACACGAACCCCGATTGTGATCGGTAGTCATCCCTATCGGTTTGGAAGCTTGCATCAGAGTAACCCTTTACTCTAAGCTCTTCCTCACCTCCGTACACCAAGAACATCTCCTTAGTCCTCCGAAGATACTTGAGAATGCTCTTCACCGCCATCCAATGAGCTTCGCCAGGGTTGGCTTGATATCTACTCGTCATGCTCAAGGCACACGATACATCAGGCCTTGTACATAGCATGGCGTACATGATCGAGCCCACAGCCGAAGCATATGGCACTCGCTTCATTACTTCCCGTTCCTCTGGGGAACTAGGGGATTGAGTCTTACTCAATACCAAACCATGTGACATTGGAATGAACCCCTTCTTCGAGTCTTCCATCCTAAACCGCTTTAGGACTTTGTCAACATATGTACTTTGGCTAAGCCCAATAAGCCTCTTGGATCTATCTCTATATATTTTGATCCCAAGAATATAAGTCACATCTCCTAGATCCTTCATTGAAAAACAATTCCCTAACCAAGTTTTTACACCTTGAAGGGTCGGGACATCGTTTCCAATGAGGAGTATGTCATAGACATACAAGACTAGGAACACAACAATGCTCCCACTAGCCCTGACATATACGCATGGCTCATCCTTGCTTTTCGAAAAGCCAAACTCTTTGACTTTCTCATCAAAGCACAGGTTCCAACTGCGCGATGCTTGCATAAGTCCATAAATGGACTTCTTAAGCTTGCAGACTTTATCCGGATGCTTGGCATGTACAAAACCCTCGGGTTGAGTCATATAGATCTCCTCGCTTAGTGTCCCATTGAGGAACGCGGTTTTTACATCCATTTGCCAAATCTCATAATCATGAAATACGGCAATTGCCATAAGTATCCGGATAGACTTCAACATAGCCACCGGGGAAAAGGTTTCATCATAGTCTACACCGTGAGTTTGCGTGAAACCCTTAGCCACCAGTCGGGCTTTGAAGGTGTCTACCTCTCCATCTATGCCGGTCTTTCTCTTAAAGACCCATTTGCACCCTACAGGTCTACACCCGGGCACTGGATCTACCAAATCCCAGACTTGGTTATCCGACATAGATTGCATCTCGGACTCCATAGCCTCTTTCCACCTAGCGGACTCAGGGCCCACCACGGCGTTCCGATAAGATGATGGTTCATCATGATCCACCACTAGGTCGCAGCCCTCAGACATGAGAAACCCATATATCTCTGGCTCGTTGCGACTCCTACCGGATCTCCTAGGAGGTAAAGGATCCGTGTCAGGTTCTCCAGCAGCGCCGTGCTGAGAATCATCTTGTGAACTAGTGCCAACTTCCGGTTGGTCATTGGAGGGTTCTTGAATCTCTTCAAGATCTACCTTTCTCCCACTAGCGTCTTTGGATAGCATCTCCCTTTCAAGAAAGACGGCCCTCCGAGCAACAAATACCTTGTTCTCGGACGGTTTGTAAAACAAATATCCCATAGACCCGGCAGGGTATCCAATGAACAAACACCTATCTACTTGGGGTTTCAATTTGTCCTCCACCTCACGTCTCACGTAGGCATGACAACCCCAAACCATTAGATATGATAGCGATGGAACCTTTCCATGCCACATCTCAAAGGGTGTCTTTTTTACCTTCTTAGTTGGTACGAGGTTAAGGATTCTAACGGCCGTTTCCAATGCATATCCCCAAAAGCTAATGGGTACATCCGTACGACTGATCATACACCGAACCATATCTAATAATGTTCGGTTCCTCCTCTCTACGACACCGTTTAATTGTGGTGTCCTAGGAGGTTTCAATTGCGAAACAATTCCACAATCTTTTAGATAGTCATGGAATTCCGAACTTAGATACTCACCACCACAATCCGATCTGAGCATCTTAATTCGTTTACCCAATTGGTTCTCAACTTCGTTTTTGAAAGTCTTGAAAACCTCAAAGGTTTCCGACTCTTGTATCACCAAGTAGACATACCCATACCTACTAAAATCATCGGTAAAGGTTACGAAGTACCTTGAGTTATCCCTAGTGACATGCTTGAACGGACCACACACATCTGTGTGAACGATATCCAAAAAGTCTTTGCGCCTCTCACAAACGCCGGTGAAGCGTGCTTTGGTCATTTTGCCCAACAAGCAAGATTCGCATACATCATCCGACCCATGGTCAAATGATTCCAAGATCCCATCCGCTTGGAGCTTGGCGATGCGTTTCTTGTTTATGTGGCCCAAACGACCATGCCATAAAGATAACTTATCCAAATCGCATTTGGATTTAGAACCAACATTCATGATTGATCTATTACTTTGCAAGCATACGCTTGTCTCATATATGCCACGACATGGATGTGCTTTAAAATAAAATAAATCATTTTTAAAGCATGAAATAATTCCATTAGAAAAATTAAAGTCAAATCCATCGTCAACAAGTCCATAAAATGATAAAATGTTTCTTGCCACGCAGGGCGAATAAGATACATTTAATAAAGTAATAGATAAGCCGGATGGAAAGGCGAGATCCACGCTCCCTATCTTCTCAAGCGGGACAACCACCTTGTTTCCCATGATGATATCCAGCTCCCCATCAACCAAGTCCCTACTTCTTCTTAGTACCTGCACATTATTAACTATGTGAGTACCACACCCGGTGTCCAAGACCCAAGCGTTAGAAGTAGAAGTGTTATGGAGTTCAATCATATACGTACCGGAGGCGCCTTGTCCCTTGGCGCGGAGCCTCTTGAGCTCCTCCGTGTACTTGGGGCAACTACGCCGGTAGTGTCCCTTCTCCCCGTAGAAGAAGCAGGTGGCCTCTTCCGGTGAGGGGGCTATAGGAGCGGGTTCCTTCCCCTTCGGCTCCGGCGCCGGGAGTGGTTTGGGCTTGGGTGTTGCCACCTTCGCCTTACCCTTTCCCTTGCCCTTGGAGTTTGAAGCGGGCCGCTTCCTCTTAGCACCACCCTCATGTATGGCTAGAACGGGTGCGGAGGTCGATGGCTTTGCCTTGGCCATGTTAGACTCGGCGGTCTTCAACATGCCGTGCAACTCCATCAAGGACTTATCCATATTATGCGTATGGTAGTTCACAATGAACGGACCATATGCTTGAGGCAAGGATTGGAGGATTATCTCCGTAGCCAACTCTTTCCCCATAGGAAAGCCCAACCTCTCGAGCTGGTCGACGTATTGCTTCATACGAAGCACGTGGGAGCTCACGTTCCCGCCCTCCTGCATCCGACACCCTACAAAGGCCTTGACACACTCGTAGAGTTCTTGCCTCGCTTGCTGCTGGAACATTTCCTTCAGCTGCGTGATCATGTCAAACGCACCAACATCCTCGAATTGCCTTTGCAATTCAGAGCTCATGGTCGTTAACATGAGGCAAGTCACCTCATTAGTGTCTTTAAGGCGCTTCTCATAAGCATCCTTAATGGCCCGCGTAGCGGTGGTAGCAGGAGCCTCCGAAAGAGGTTCCTCTAGGACGTACAAATTTCTTTCATGGCGTAAGACAATTCTCAATTGCCTAAGCCAATCCATAAAGTTTACGCCTACGAGTTTCTCTTTTTCCAAAAATGGACGGAGTGAAATGTGTGTCGCGGTGTTGCTTGTAGATGCCATCTAAAAGAAGGCAAAGCACACAAAAAGGTTAGTTCGACATATTTTAATCCTTGTTAAATAATTACCCAATAGTTTAACACTTAAATTTAACAAGGGCTAAGAACCCAACATAACTTCACTACATGACGGGTTTACCGCGGATCACTTCGTGAAGGCATTTAGGCCGGTAAACGCTTTACCAATTGCAATCCGTGATTACAACTCTTAGGCACTTGCGGGATCCTTCGGTACTCATTGCACCGGTTTGGCATGTTTGATCCCTTCCCACACCGATTCCTCAATAAGCCGCTTTGATAACTCGGTATAGGCACGACAATTATCAAGGCGTATTAAATTGGCTCGTGCTAAGCTCGACAACCGAAGATTTCAAGACGCCACACGCACCTTCCACACAAGTCCACATGGAATAACTCGTGCTAAGCTCGACAATTGTCCCATGCTTCATTAGATTCGGGTGGTGTCATCTTTTGGATGGCGTGTGATTTACGTTTTTAAGAAAAACGGGACTTTTGTTTTTCCGGTTAAAAACCTCTTTTCGTTTTGATTAACAAATAAGTGACAAAACACATTTTTCACCAATTGAACGTAAACACTTTATATTCGTTTGTTAATCATGTGAGCGAGCGGGGTTTGTTAACCAATTAAGGAAAACTATATAGTTTTATTATTTTCAAAAGATTTTCTAGCATGCGAAGATCCTACAACCATGCAAGAAAAAAAAAATAAAACTACACAACCACGCATACAAAACCGATTTGAGCCAACCTAAGTGTTCCCCGGTGAGCTAACCGAGGAACTAAGTGTACTAAGGACAAATAATCCAAGACTTTGTGGCGTGCTCCCACTCGATCCCGCGCCTCCGGATCCGAGGTAGCCAATACGTCTCCTAAGACTCCCGTTGGTGCCTCCGGTCTTCTCTTCTCATTACATACATAATTTAAAGAGAAATGGCATGCAAGCCACACAATCTATTCCAAGCTAATATACAATTACAAAGAATAAATACTTTGGCGTGCAAGCCACAAATAAATAAATTATTACAAACCGGATTAAATAAATTATTACAAACCAAATGTGGTACAAACCACCAAATGAATGAACAACAAATAAAGCAACCAAACAACCACACAAAGGTCTAGGCTCAAACCGGTGCTCACGAAAACGAAACAATCCACAAAGCATGGTGTGCCACACCAAACCATGCACAAAACAATATCCCAATTAAGTTTACTCAAAAACTAAAGGCACAAGAATAAACCTTGTACATATGCATTAGGATTCCAAACACTTTGAAATCCATATTCATATATACACAATTTATATGTATGTATGTGTGCATTTTATGCCAAAACCACCCAATACATACACATAAAAGAATTAGGATATTATGGGGCTTAATCTACAAGGCAAAACAGCCTAAAATGATTCTGGAAACACCAAAATCAGATGCCAAAATCCATATCAAGTTTTCTTTTCCAAAAAGGCCAAAAACAGCCTGTTCACGACGCCTTCACGAGCTACTACTCTTCACGGGCCCTCACGGGCCGTGAAGACAGTACGCTCCACGACTCGTGAAACAGATTAAAAACCTTTCACGACCACCACCCCACGAGACTGGTCGTGTGGCCTTCACGACCCGTGAAGCAAGCTCTACGGCCCGTGAAGACCTTCTGGACAGAATGTCCAAAATCAAAAATATGGATTTTCAAGCCACAAAGGTGCATGCATCTTGCAAGTATGGCTCTGATACCACTGTATGGAATCCATGGGGATCAAAGCACGCAACGGAAGCAACAAAAACATACAAAAGGATCCCATGATTTCCCAATGGTGGTGAAAACTTGCAAGAACATGCATGCAACCAAAAACGAACACAAAGAGAAGAAGGTAAGCAATCCATACCCTTGAAGACTTTGATAATTCTGGAACAACTTGGAGATTTGGGATGAGCTCTTGAAACAAAAGGCTTCAAGCACCAAAGAAGTCCACACTAAGCTAAGCTTCTTTCTCCTTGTACTAGCAAGCCACCAAACCACCAACACTTGAGGGTTTGATTCTGGAACAGCCTTGTAAACTCTTGTGCACTTACCACCTTCACTTGTTCTTGCTCTCTCTTTCTATGGAAGAACTCACAATATGTGTGTAATGCACAAAATGACCAAGAGTGGCTAATGAACTAAGAGAGCCCCTTTTAAAGACCTCCATTCTGTTCAAAAGAGCCAGAGTCGGACCCCAATGGCACCATATCATTGGACCAACTCAAATGGTCCAATGAAACACAATTGTCACTTGGAACTCTGCCTTCACAACTTCTTCACGGGCTCTCACGGGCCGTGAAGGATAAATGCGCACGACCGGCCATTTATCATCCACGAGTCATGCCGCGCCGTGCAAGAATTGTGAGGGTTCGTGCCGTCACGACCTCCATCACGGGCCGTGTAGGGTCGTGAAGCCCTAGGGTTTCACAAACCATGCGGCCCACGACAGGACTCGTGGACACGAGCTGCTTCACGACCCGTGGAGCATCCTTCACGGTCATGAAGCCTAGGTCAACTGGAATTTGACCATTTCGACTCTCTCTTCTTATAGTAGGATATCGAGATTGAAACTTGGCGTGTGACCGAATAGGCCCGCTCTTCATTGGCAGTGATGCTGGCCTACGTGTGTCGGTGGGCAGTTTACAACATATTTTTCTGGACTAAGGTGAGTTCAGTAGACTTTTACAAAACCGAGTACATAGACAAAACCTTATTTTCGAAATAAACATGATTATACATATATCTATATATTGATTGATGATACATGTTATGTGTTCTAAGTTAAATACTCGTTGCATGCATGATCAAACACGAGATACACATGTTACGATACGATTTTGCTACGATTTACATATAACTGCTTACGACTTATTGCATGCATGTATTTTAATGGCGGGGGTAGTATACAATATTACCATGTTACGGATTTGCGGGCCTAGTGGGCATGATTGACCTTCTAGGATTAAAGTGCTAGCCAACAAGAGTCATTTGGTCTTTGTAGACGACTATTTTGACACGTGGTATGTGGACACTTCGGTGTTCAAGTACTGGAGTGATGTAGGCCAAGGAGGCTAGATCATACATCACGTGAGTGTGAGGAGAAGCTGAAATATGATCGGCTTCGTTTGGACTCATACTAGATCCACAACGCAGTATTTGTAGTCGCACCATCAGTGTAGCGAAAGCGGAGTCTCAGGATTTATGTTCTCGGGTTGGAGTCGCGCCCCGCTTGAAAACATAGGTTGGCCGGGCACGCAAGTAGTGAACCTCGGGTTTTCTAGTGTGGGCTTAGACTCTACAATAAGATCACCCTATTGACATGATTTATGCGATTATGATGCGATATGATTTATGCAATACAATTTATGCGATTACGATGCAATATGATCTATGAAATGTTATGCGATATGATTATGATTATGTGCGATTGACTTCATGAAATGATTTGTGAGTATTTGACCCATTTGGTTCTATGTGATCTGAGTGTTCTCGGTACGGGTCAAATACGTGAAGGGTGGGATATGATATTTACTTTTTTACATGTCATATTTCTACTTACGAACCTATTTTATAATTTTAATTTACAACTCCTATTGACTCACTTAGCGTAAGCTGACACTTGTTTCTTTCGAAATGTGTCTTGTACTCGCGCAGGTGGCTTAGAGGTTGTGGTTATGCGAGGAGGGTAGTATTAGTTCTGGTTTATATTTTTAAATCAACGAACAATCCGGTTATGTAATAAATTCATAACATTGAACTTGTACTGACTTTTTGAATGACTGCGGTCGTAACCCTGTGGTTTATATTATGAGGGATTCTGTAATCTCCTCTATGGTGAAAACAACTATTTCCATTTATGAATTTTAAGACTGCCGCTGCATGTTTTTGCTATTAATTAAAGGTTTTTATAAATGGTGAAATTTTGAAAAATCACGGGCGTTACAACCGCAATCTCAACAACTAAAGCCGAATCCAAAGTACTATGGGGTTTATCAAATTTAGCACAGAAGGCATGAGAAACAAAAGATCGACTAGCACCATAATCAAATAGTACTTTAGCAGGCATAGAATTTATCATAAAAGTTCCAAAAATCAACTCATCATTCTTGCGAGCATCATCGGTAGTCATCTTGAAAGCTCGTCCGGTAGGTTTACCTGCAGCAGGCTTCTTGCTACCATCAGTACTCTTGTTTTTCAGTTTCGGGCAGGCAAAAGCCATCTGCCCGATCTCCTTGAAGTAATAGCACATAAGTTCATAACTTGTGCACTTGAAACTAGTGTGCCCCAACTTACCACACCTCCTACAACTCATAGTGCTTTTTGTGCAGGGACCCTTATGGGAAGAATGACAAGTCTTGTAGAAATTTGGGTCCTTCTTCTTGCCCTCGGACCCAGACGGCCTCTCCCACTTTCTCTTCTCTCCGCGGACGGGATTCTTCAGACCCAAATCTTCCTCAATATTCCTTGCTTCCTCCATTACTGCATCTAGGGTAGACTTAATGATAAGAAAAGATCTACAATTCCTATAACACTCAGCACACACCCTCCAGTTGGAATATGCCCACTGACACGAACGAGTTAATGGCACTACCGATGAGGTATAGGCCTATTGGGTCACACACCAAGTATTGATTCCGGCAACACGATCAAGCAGAAGAGAGGAAAAGGACAAAATGGGTTTTGGCAGGATGGTACACGGGCCGTGTTCCGGAACACGGGCCGGGTCCAGTCCAACATACACGAGGCGTATTAGCCTAGTTCAAGGTCGTGTAGTTTGGGCCTACACGGGCCGTGTAGTGCTTGATAGACACGGGCCGTCTTAGCATAAAAGTGTAGTTTGGCTTTGCACTATTGAGTCTAGGAAAACCATAAAAGTGTTTTTGGATAAGAAAAGTGTTTTCTTAAAATTGGTTTTTTCATTGAAACTCTTGTTGTGCTAGAATAGATTTATTCATAGTCGTGTTAATATATTTTAGTTTTATATTTATATATTTGTTGTAACTTGGCGTGAAGTGTACACAAATATATACTTATAAATGTATATATGAATGTGTCTCAAAAATGGTTTGGTACACTAATGCATATGTACAAGGATTGTCTTTTTGGTGCCTTTGATGGATTGACAATCTTAACTAAAATATAGATATATAGATATACATCATGGTCATGTGTGGCACACCATGTTTCTATTTGATATGTTTGGTTTGATTCGGTAACAAGTTATGCCCTTAGACCTATGTGTTGTGGTGATTGATTATTTTTGGTTTTTGGCGGCCTGCGTGCTGTATTGTTGTAACAATATTTGTTTATTTACTTATTGGTGCGGCTTGCACGCCGTTTCTTTTATTCTATGTATTTTTATAAATAGCATAGGATTTCGACCTGCGTGTCGTTTATATATATATTCCATGTATTTGTATATAGTGTAGAGTTAAAACCAAAATAGTCAACGGGAGTCATGGTGATAGCGTCTTGGCGAGGAGAAATCAACATGCTATTGGAGGTGTTGGATTCAGTGGGAGCTCACCCAACGAGACCATATCTTGTCCTTAGATTTTTTGGCCTCGTTTTTCCCGTTGTGGCTCACAGGGAAAACGCATAGGAATTTTGGGCATGTTACCGAATCATATGTATATATATTTGCGTGGTTGTATTTTATTATTCTATGCATGGACTAGGATTCGCATGCTAGATAATTTTTCTATAAAATTACATAAAATACAATGTTTGTTAAAATGGTTAACAATTGCGCGCGAATAGAATTGACAAAGAAAATATAAAAATGGTATTATATTAAAAGTGCTTAAAATCGTTTTGATACTTACTTTGTTAATTTACAAAAGGGTTTTATAAACCGGAAACAAAATCACGTTTTTCAAAATGTAAATCACGCACCATTCATAAGATGACACCACCCGAATCTAACGAAGCAAGGATGATTGTCGAGCTAAGCACGAGTCATTCCTTGTGTAGTTGTGTGGAAGGTGAGTGGGGTAACTCGCATGATTGGTTGTCGAGCTAAGCACGAGCCAATTAATGGTCGAGAGTGCCACCCTTGTGTCTTGTCGGACGATTTACAATTTTAGTATATAATTCTTGGTTAGTTGTCGAGCTAAGCACGAGCTAAACAAAAATTATATATTAAGATTGGTGTAAGATAGGGATCAAACATGCCAACCGACATAATGAATGTCAACGGATCCCGCAAGTGTCTAAGAGTTGTAATAGAGATTACAATTGTTAAAATGGTTGCCGGCCTAAATAGCTTCGCCACGTGATCCGCGGTAAACCCGTCATGGTGCGAGGTGAAATAAGGTTCTTAGCCCTTGTTTCAAATAAATTGTGTTGTTTAAAACTATGGGTACTTATTTTAACAAGGATTTCCAAACTAACTAAAACTACTTTGCTATTTTAGATGGCGTCTTCAAGCAACACCAACACCACCAACAATTTTTCGCTTAGAGTTTTCCTTGAAAAGGAGAAACTCAATGGTAACAACTTCTTAGACTGGTTTAGGCAACTTAAACTGGTCCTACGCCAAGAAGGGAAGATGGTTACCATAAAGGAGGCCCTACCCGAGGCTCCTACTGCCAATGCGACTCAGGCTATCCGAGACGTTTATGAGAAGCGTGTCAAGGATACCGAGGACATTACTTACCTCATCCTAAGTACTATGATCCCTGAGCTCCAAAAGCAAATGGATCATTTGAGTGCTTTTGACTTGATCGCTCAACTTAGGAAATGTTCCAGTAGCAAGCGAGACAAGAGAGGTTTGAATGTCTCAAGACGGTACTTGGTAGTAAGATGGCCGATGGCGGGAATGTGAGTGCTCACGTGTTGCGCATGAAAGCAAACGTAGAGCGAATGGAACGGCTCGGATTTACCATAGGGAGGGAGCTAGACGTAGATTTAATCCTATGGTCCCTGCCCACCGTGTATGATCAATTCGTTATGAGTTATCATATGCATAGTATGGATAAGTCCGTTATGGAGCTTCATGGTATGCTTAAGACAACCGAGTCTTGCATGACAACAAAATAAGCCCGTCGTTCCAAATCCCGTTCTTACTATAAGGGAGGGGCAAATCCAGAAGAAGAAGAGATCCGTATTTACCCATAAGGGTAAGGGGAAGGAGAAGATTGGCGCTTCCAAGTCTAGCCCCGCTTCGGAGGGTAAACGCAAGGGGAAGATGGTTCCCCAAGCCAAAACTCCGAATGATGCGGAATGCTTCTTCTGCGTGAAGAAGGGCCATTGGCGCCGTAACTGCCCGGGGTACCTAGAAGGTCTTAAGAAGCTAAAGAGGTTGAGCATCGTAGGAACTTCCGACTCAGGTACGTACATGATTGAACTCCATCATACTTCTACATCTGGTAGTTGGGTATTAGATACCGGCTGTGGCACTCGCGTTTGTAATATTGTGCATGTGCTAAGGACAAGTAGAAGGATGGAGAGTGGCGATCTTGACTTGATAATGGGAAACAAGGAGATTGTCCCGGTCAAGGGTCGAAGAGAAGTTGAATTATCTTTTAATTCCAGTTTTTCCATATTATTATTGAACGTATGCTATTTGCCGCTTGTGGCACGAAACATTATATCTTTTCATGCATTACACGACAATGCTTTTGGTTTTTCTTTTGACAATTGGGTTATTGTTTGTTTTAAAAATGGTATTTGTTATTTTAAAGCTTATCCTTGTCGGGGTATTTATGAAGTACATGCATACGTTATGATAATCGTTCATTCATGTGTTGCACATGAAAGCAAACGTGGAGCGCATGGAACTGCTCGGATTTACTATAGGGAGAGAGCTAGCCGTGGATTTGATTCTATGGTCCCTGCCCACCGCGAATGATCAATTTGTTATGAGTTATCATATGCATAGTATGGATAAGTCCATTATGGAGCTTCACGGTATCCTTAAGACAACCGAGTCTAGCATGACCAATAATCAGCCCGCCATTCCAAATCCCGTTCTTGCTATAAGGGAGGGGCGAATCCAAAAGAAGAAGAGATCCACTTATACCCCTAAGGGTAAGGGGAAGGGGAAGATTGGCGCTGCCAAGTCTAGCCCCGCTTCGGAGGGTAAGGGCAAGGGGAAGATGGTTCCCCAAGCTAAAACTCCGAATGAAGCGGAATGCTTCTTTTGCGGGAAGAAGGGCCATTGGCGCCGTAACTGCCCGGGTACCTAGAAGGTCCAAAGAAGCTCAAGGGGTTGAGCATCGGAGGAACTTCCAATTCAGGTACGTACATGATTGAACTCCATCATACTTCTACATCTGGTAGTTGGGTATTAGATACCGGCTGTGGCACTCACGTTTGTAATATTGTGTAGGTGCTAAGGACAAGTAGAAGGGAGGAAAGTGGCGAGCTTGACTTGATTATGGGAAACAAGGAGATTGTCCTGGTCAAGGCTGTAGGAGAAGTGGAATTATCTTTTAATTCTGGTTTTTCCATATTATTATTGACCGTATGCTATTCGCCGCTTGTGGCGCGAAACATTATCTCTTTTCATGCACTACACGACAATGGTTTTGGTTTTTCTTTTGATAATGGAGTTATCGTTTGTTCTAAAAATAATATTTGTTATTTTAAAGCTTATCCTTGTCGTGGTATTTATGAAGTAGATGCGTACGTTAGTGATAATCGTTCAATCATGAATATTGATTCAACATCTAAAAATGGTTTAGACAAATTGTCTTTGTGGCATGGTCGACTTGGCCATATAAACAAGACTCGTATCGCCAAGCTCCAAGCGGATGGGATCTTGGAATCATTTGACCACGAGTCAAATGATGTATGCGAATCTTGTTTATTAGGCAAGATGACTAAAGCGCCCTTTTCCGGCGTGAATGAGAGGGGTAAAGACTTATTGGACATTATACATTCCGATGTGTGTGGTCCGTTTATGCATATCACAAGAGACAATTGTAGATACTTCGTTACCTTTATAGATGATTATAGTAAGTATGGATATGTCTACTTGGTTAGACAAAAGTCCGAGACCTTTGAGGTCTTTAAGACTTTCCAAAACAAAGTAGAGAATCAATTGGGCAAAAAGATTAAGATACTTAGATCCGATAGGGGTGGTGAGTATCTTAGTCAAGATTTTCGTGATCATCTGAAGGGTTGTGGAATTATCTCACAGCTTACACCTCCTAGGACGCCACAATTAAATGGTGTCGCCGAGAGGAAGAACCAAACATTGTTAGATATGGTTTGGTCTATGATGAGTCACACCCAAGTGCCTATAAGCCTTTGGGATTATGCTCTTGAGACGGCAACAAGAATCCTTAATCTCGTTCCAACGAAGAAGGTCGAGAAAACACCTTCCGAGATGTGGCATGGGAAACCTCCCGTTCTTGCCTATCTAAAGGTTTGGGGTTGTCAAGCCTACGTACTGGTGGATCTTAATGAGCCCACCAACTATCGGGAAGCGGCAGCGGGCCACGAGTCTGCTAAATGGAAGGAGGCAATGGACAACGAGATGCAATCCATGGAGGATAACCAGGTTTGGGAACTTGTTGATCCCATACCCGGTTGTACACCAATAGGGTGTAAGTGGGTCTTCAAGAAGAAGATCGGCATGGATGGAAAATTCAACACTTTCAAAGCCCGACTGGTGGCTAAAGGTTTCACCCAGACACATGGTGTCGATTATAATGAAACTTTCTCCCCAGTGGCCATGTTGAAATCTATTAGGATACTTTTGCCAATCGCCGCATTTCATGATTACGAAATATGGCAAATGGATGTCAAAACCGCCTTCCTTTATGGGAAGCTCTCCGAAGAGGTGTATATGACGCACCCTGAGGGTTTTGTGCATCTGAAGCATCCTAATAGAGTGTGTAGACTAAAGAAGTCCATTTATGGCGCTTGCGGGCGCAAGGCTCCGCCCTTGCGGCCGTAAGCAGTGTCGGAACCCGATAGGAGGTATCGGAATCCGATATGAACTATTGAAGTCTGATTAAAAGTATCGGAATCCGATGGAAGTGTCGGAATCCACAAGTAGTGTCAAAATCCGACAGTTTTGTCGGATTTAGGGTACTTACGGGCGCAAGAGTGATTGCTTGTGGGCGCAAGCATTGGTGCTTGCGGCCGCAAAGGGGTATTCGTTTATGAGCAACTTAGAGATTGTTAAGTCTCTGTTGGTTGGTCTATGGTTCCTTTTGGGGTTCCTAATCTGTTATGTCTCGCTTATATAGGCGATTAATGTAATCAATGTTATTATAGGTGATCTTGCCCCATTAGCAAGTCTGAAGTAAACTATCTGTTGATTTCAAGTTATTCAGGTGAGTGCCTACGACCATGAGACTCAGTAGAGTAAGGCTTGCCTACTAAGGGATTATGTGAATGTACTACGTATGACTTACTTGCTTTTGCAACTATGTTCGAGAAGGTAAATGTATGATTGATATGATGTTAGAATAATTGTCAGGAGCATGCCAGTGGGTCCAGTTTGGAACCACTTAGTAAATACATGATGATATGACCGTATGAACAATTGTATGACGTTATATGTAAGATGATGGATCCCTGTGGGATCAAATGTACGTATATGTGTATGTGACCTGTCTACAGACTATCTGACGCATGGTTAAGGTCAGCCGGTTAGGTGGTTCCTAACAGGACTTTGGTCATTTCTGGATTTAACGGTGATTCGGGGTGCATCCCGGATCGAGGTTCTGCAGAACCACCGTGCCTTAACGTGAGTGGTGATCTATTGATTGTGGCTGGATTACCTGTAGAGCCTTTGGCTCTGTGAACGATGCTTGGTGGACTGCCTTGTGCTCCCCCACCAGCGTGGATTGGTTGTGTCTGATCCCCCGGTCTGAGTTGTTGAGCGGGATTGATTACCCTGCAAGACACGACTCTTACCGATATTGTCAGCACACCGCTATGTGCTAAGCTAGCAATGACTGTTTATGATACGATGCATGACTTGCTATATTGATGCTTATGATTGTATGTATTCACTAGTTAGTGTAGCTAATGATACTATGTTTCCCTTTTCAAGTAAAGACTAGGTGGCCTGCGAGGTGGGTTGCTTTGGGGGAATTGTATTGCCCCTTGTGGGTGGAACACTTATATTTTTTGATGTATTGTAAATAGATACTATGGTCGGTTCCTGTACTTGGTAACACCAACGTTCTTTTGATAATGTAAATGACATTTGTTGTTTTTAAAGCAAAATTTCTGCTACTAAAAACTGTTTTGACATTAAAGCAACTGAATTCAGAAGCGATGTTACAATTAGGTATCATAGCCTAAGTTTGAGTGAATTGGATACTTGTAGGAGTATTCGATCTCAAGCTCGGGCCCGATCATAAAGAAGTGTTCCTAAGGGGGGGGGATTGAGTGAGAGTTATATGTATGCTAGCATTATGTGATGACTTGTTTGTAAGTTCAGTCAGTGAGATTGAGTATTAACTGCTCGTTCTCTTTCATGTAAAAAGTTTATATAAGATGTCTGCCGAACGTGGCCATACAGAACAAGCTATTAAAGAGCTAGAGGATGAGGCTTCTCATATGCCTCATCAGGCTGAGGATTAATGATCTCAGCAAAATGTTGGTGGTGGCAGACCTGAGCCAGATCAGGCTGCTATTATAAGGCGTCTGGAGGAGGAGCTTCGAGTAACAAAGGAGCTCTTATTGCATGCCACGCTGAACAAGCCCTGCAAGACTTGTTCGTATAAGAAATTCTTGACTTGTCATCCTCCAACGTTCCAGGGGAGTGATAACCCCATAGTTACTATCCAATGTCTCCAGGAGATGGAGCAGGTGTTTGAATCTTGTGAATGTGAACTAGAGTACTGCGTCAAGTATGTAGTACGGATGTTGAAAGGCCGTGCCATCTTTTGGTGGGATACAGTGAAAGCCTCTGTTAATAAGGAGGTGTTGAATGCTCTCACCTCGGAGCAATTTTCTGAAAAGGTGCTGAAGAAGTACTGCACCGATTATGATCTGGAATGTATGGAAAGAGATTTTAATGATCTCAAGAAGGGGGACAAGCCAATCGAAGAACACATAACCGCATTTACTGATAAGATGCGGTTTGTTCCCCACCTGATTCCTGACGAGACCACCAATATAAGGCGGTTTGTGGCAACTCTGCCACTGGAATTTCGCCCTCATGTACGGGCTGTTGTTGAACTAGATTGGGCTTTTGATATAGCCCGACAATTAGAAGGTGACCGTCTTTACTGCTAGGGAGAATCTGCCGATGCAGGGTCAAAGAGGAAATTCAATCTGTCTGATAAATCGGGTCCTTCCAAAGGACAATCCTTAGCAGGCGGGAAGACAGATTCCTCTAAAAAGCCGAGGCCTAATTCTCCTTGGTGTAATCCATGCCGAATTTTTCATTCTGGTGAGTGTTTTTAACTCTACAAGACGTTGATAGAGATGCGGACAGAAGGGCCACGCTACGACCGAGTGTGGTTTCAAAGAGGATGTGTGCTACCGGTGCCACAAGCCCGGGCACAAACTGACTGACTGCCCGGAAAGGCAAAATATTGGAGCTAAAGGGTCTTCTTCTTCTAGAGGACCAAAGAGAGATGACGTGCCCCGCGCGAAAGGCATGTCTTTTCAGATGATGGCGGATGAGGCCAAAGCAGCAGGGGATGTCGTTACGCGTACTTTTCTTATCAATTATATCCCTGCTAGTGTTTTATTTGATTCTGGAGCTACCTACTCCTTTGTATCCGTGGCCTGTCGTAGAAGATTGCAATTATCTGTTGTTCCTTTGACTAAGCCGCTCAGAGTAGAGGTCGCTGACGGCAAAGTAGTCTCTGTTACAGAGAAAGTCCCAGTAGCTGTGATTTATATTGACGGGAGTAACATCCCTATTTCTTTCTTTGTTATGCCCATTGCGGGATTTGATGTCGTGATCGAGATGGATTGGCTCAGCAAGCGTGATGCTGAGATTATCTGTTCCAAAAAGATGATTAAGATCCCTCTCTCCGATCGATCGTATGTTGTTGCACGTGGGGAACGACGGGATTCTGATATTCCTTATGTCTCCATGATAAAAGCTCAAAAGTCGATTGCCAAAGGTTGTGACTCTTATTTGGCATATGTCATTGATGCCACGATTGAGCAGCGACCAGTTCGTGATATCCGGGTGGTGTCTGACTACCCTGAGGTATTCCCTGAAGAACTTCCGGGTTTGCCTCCAATTCGTGATGTTAAATTCAAGATAGAGCTTATTCCCGGAGCTACACCTGTGGCTCGTTCTCCGTATCGTCTTGCTCCTTCTGAAATAATAGAGATGATGACTCAAATTCAGGAGTTGCTAGACAAAGGTTTTATTCGATCGAGTTCCTCGCCGTGGGGAGCTCCTGTATTGTTTGTGAAAAAGAAGGACGGAACGATGCGAATGTGCATAGATTACAGGGAGCTGAACAAGCGAACTGTAAACAATAAGTATCCGCTTCCTCGAATAGATGATCTTTTTGATCAGTTGTAGGGGGCTACATGCTTCACTAATATTGATCTCCGGTCGGGGTATCACCAAGTACGAGTTCGTGAAGAAGACGTGCCGAACTCGTTATGGTCACTACGAATTTCTGGTTATGTCGTTCGGCTTAACCAATGCCCCTGCCGTCTTCAAGGATCTGATGAATCGGGTTTGTCATCCGTTTCTTGATAGATCTGTGATTGTGTTTATTGATGACATTTTTGTTTACTTGAAGACGGAAGCTGATCATGAGCTTCCTCTTCGTCAGGTTTTCGAGACGTTAAAGCGAGAATAGTTATATGCTAAGTTGTCTAAATGTGAGTTCTGGCTTAGGGAAGTTCATTTCCTGGGCCATGTTATATGTCATGACGGTGTTAAAGTAGACCCAATAAGGTGGAGGCTGTGATGAATTGGGGAGTTCCTCGGACTCCTTCCGAAATTAAAAGTTTCCTTGGCTTGGCTGGCTACTATCGGCGGTTTATCCACGATTTCTCGAAGCTTGCGGGTCCGTTGACCAAACTAACTCGCAAGGATGTTGCTTTTGTCTGGTCGGAAGCTCAAGAAGTAGCTTTCAAGACTCAGAAACGATTGTTATGTGAAGCTCCAATCCTTACTCTGCCTAAGGGTTTGGAGGACTTCACAGTATATTGTGATGCTTCTTACACGGGTTTGGGTTGCGTCTTGATGCAACGTGAAAAAGTGATTGCCTACGCTTCTAGGCAGTTAAAATCACACGGACGGAACTACCCAACCCATGATCTTGAAATTGGTGAGGTTGTCTTCGCTCTGAAACTGTGGAGACATTATCTTTATGGCACAAAGTGTGTGATTTGCACAGATCACAAAAGTCTTCAATACGTCTTTACTCAGAAAGAACTCAACATGCGGCAACGCCGTTGGTTGGAGTTAATAAAAGACTATGATTGTGAGATCCGTTACCATCCTGGCAAGGCCAATGTTGTAGCGGACGCTTTAAGGCGTAAAGGACCGACAGCAGAAGCTAAGTTTATGAGGATCACTATTGTCTCATATTTGATTTCTAGACTGAAGGAAGCTCAACAGACTGCATTGCAAGAAGAAAATCTGATGGCTGAGACAATGAAGAAGTTAAAGGATCAACTTACTGAAGATAATCGTGGGTTGAAGACTTTTCAATCCTGGATTTGGGTACCTTCTGCTGGAGGTAACCGTGAGCTGATTCCGCAAGAGGACCATAAGTCCAAATTATCTGTCCATCCGCGAATTACCAAGATGTACCACGACTTGAAGATGCTATACTGGTGGCCAACTCTGAAGAAAGACATCGCTTCGTTCGTGGAGAGATGTCAGATCTGCGCGCAAGTGAAGACGGAGCACGAGAGACCTTATGGTAATCTGCAGCAGTTGGATATTCCGGAGTGGAAATGGGATAATATCACGATGGATTTCGTGACGAAGCTACCGAGAACGTCCAGATGGCACGACATGATTTGGGTTATCGTTGATCGACTGACGAAAAGTGCTCATTTCTTGGCAACGAACGAGTCTGCTTCGCTGACCCGTTTAGCCCAATTGTATATTGATGAGATTGTGTCACGCACCAGTCTTCCTTGTTCGATTGTATCTGATCGTGACTCTCGGTTTGTCTCAAATTTTTGGCAAAGTCTGCAACGCGAACTTGACACTCGTGTTCGTCTGAGCACTGCCTATCATCCGCAGACTGATGGCCAATCTGAACGTACGATATAGACGTTAGAAGATATGTTTCATGCCTGTGTACTCGAATTTGGTGGATCGTGGGATTCTCATCTCCCATTAATTGAATTTGCTTACAACAATTCATATCATTCCACCATTGGAATGCCACCATACGAGATGCTTTACGGAAGACGATGTCGCACTCCGACCTGTTGGTTGGAGCCTGGTGAAAAGCAGTTCGCTAGACCTGAAATTGTCCAGATTACTTCTGACAAAGTGAATGTGGCTCTTGAAGAGCTAAAAGCAGCTCGGGATCGACAGAAGATGTATGCGGATCCAAAGCGTCGTCCCGCTACATTTGAAGTCGGTGACCGTGTGTTCTTAAAATTTCTCCTTGGAAAGGCGTCATTCGTTTCGGTCGCAAGGGGAAGCTAAGTCCACGTTTCATTGGCCCATTCAAAGTTATACGAAAAGTGAATGATCAGACGGTGACTCTAGAGCTGCCGCCTGAACTATTTGGAATACACGACACCTTTGACGTGTGTTACTTACGCAAGTGCCACGTTGAGGAAGAACAGATTATTCCTTTGCAAGAATTGAAGGTTGACTCTTCTAAACGACTTATAAAAGAACCCGTAGAGATTCTTGACACGAAAGTCAAGAAGTTATGCAAGAAGATAGTCAAGTTAGTTCTTGTAAAATGGAAGCACAACTTAGGTCCAAACCGGACGTGGGAAACCGAGGACGAAATGAAAGCAAGATACCCTCACCTGTTTATCACTAAGTAGATTCCGAGGACGGAATCTTCTTAAGGGGGGTAGATTTGTAACATCCTCATATTGAGCCTAGTTGTAATTTCTATGTATGTGTATGTAAATTGGTTGAAATAATAATAAAGTATATATTTTGTTGTTATGTGTTATATGTTTTAAGTAGTTATGAATGGTTTTAAGTAAGGATTCCAGAAATATCCCCATTAGTTAAAACGGGTAATCGTAGGTCAAGTTATAAGTTAAAAAGGGGAACAAAATACCCCTTTGTTATTAGGCTTAAACCATAGGCGGTTTATGCCTATAAAATGTCACGTTTGTGTGTTGTGTTCAAACACAAACACAGAAAACTCTCAAACTCTCTCTACTCTTGTTCTTGAAGATCTCTTGAAGGATTTCTGGTTTTCAACTGATTTCTAGCAAGATAAAGACTTGTGATATCTTCATCTTCATCATCATCATCTTCACCTTCTTGTTCTTCATTTGGTAAGAAACCTTACCAAGTGGGTTTTGTGGTTTAGTCAAGGTAAACTCAAATTGAGTTTTGGAATCAACTCTAATTGATCCCTACATCAATTACAAGTTCATTGGAACTCATTTGGTGAATTAAAATGATGTTTTGATTTAGTTTATGAAACTTGGAAGAAATGGGTGAAATGAATAATTTTGATCCTAGATCATGAATAAGTTGTCAGAATTAATGAAGGATATATTTTTGGGATCATATGAATGTTCCCTAAGATGTATCAAAGTTGAAAATAGTTTAGGAACTCAGTTTTTGAAGATTGGAATCAAAAAAGTCGGAACAGGGGTGTTGTAGCCGACCTGTTCTTAAACAGGTCTGCTTGCGGGCGCAAGGCCCTTTCTTGCGGCCGCAAGGGACCAAAATCTGATAAGCCAAGTGCTAGAATCCGACACACCAAATGCAAATCCGATGGCGCTTGCGGGCACAAGGCTCCGCCCTTCCGGCCGTAAGCAGTGTCGGAATCCGATGATTAGTGTCGGATTCAGATAGGGGGTATCGGGATCCGATATGAACTATTGAGGTCCAATTAAAAGTATCGAAATCCGATGGAAGTGTTGGAATCCGCAAGTAGTGTCGGAATCCGACAGTTTTGTCGGATTTAGGGTGCTTACGGGCACAAGTGTGATTGCTTGCGGGCGCAAGCATTGGTGCTTGCGGACGCAAAGGGGTATTCTTTTGTGAGCAACTCAGAGATTGTTAAGTCTCTATTGGTTGGTCTATGGTTCCTTTTGGGGTTCCTAATCTGTTATCTCTCGCTTATATAGGCGATTAATGTAAGTAATGATGTTATAGGTGATCTTGTCCCGTTAGCAAGTGTGAAGTAAACTATTTGTTGATAAGGCTTGCCTGCTAAGGGATTATTCAGGTGAGTGCCTACGACCATGAGACTCAGTAGAGTAAGGCTTGCTTGCTAAGGGATTATGTGAATGTAATATGTATGACTTACTTGCTTTTGCAGGTATGTTCGAGAAGGTAAATGTATGATTGATATGATGTTAGAATAATTGTCAGGAGCATGCCAGTGGGTCCAGTTTGGTACCACTTAGTTAATACATGATGATATGACCATATGAGCAACTGTATGACGTTATATGTAAGATGATGGATCCCTGTGGGATCAAATGTACGAATATGCGTATGTGACCTGTGTGCAGACTATCTGACGCATGGTTAAGGTCAGCCGGTTAGCTAGATCCTAACAAGGCTTCGGTCATTTCTGGATTTAACAGTGATTTGGGGTGCATCCCGGATCGAGGTTCTGCAGAACTACCGTGCCTTAACGTGAGTGGTGATCAGCTGATTGTGGCTGGATTACCTGTAGAGCCTCTGGCTCTGTGAATGATGCTTGGTGGACTGCCTTGTGCTCCCCCACCAGCGCGGATTGGTCGTGTCTGATCCCCCGGTCTGAGTTGTAGAGCGGGATTGATTACCCTACAAGACACGACTCTTACCGATCTTGTCAGCACACCGCTATGTGCTAAGCTAGCAATAAATGTTTATGTTACGACGCATGACTTGCTATATTGATGTTTTTTATTGTATGTACTCACTAGCTAGTGTAGCTAATGATACTATG
The DNA here is from genome assembly GCA_038502395.1 of Dittrichia graveolens. NCBI lineage: Eukaryota > Viridiplantae > Streptophyta > Magnoliopsida > Asterales > Asteraceae > Dittrichia > Dittrichia graveolens. The sequence goes on from JARJIL010000007.1 coordinate 26,400,073, forward strand.
TTTCCCTTTTCAGGTAAAGACTAGGTGGCCTACGAGGCGGGTTGCTTTGGGGGAATTGTATTGCCCCTTGTGGGTGGAACACTTATATTTTGTGATGTATTGTAAATAGATACTATGGTCGGTTCTTGTACTTGGTAACACCAATGTTCTTTTGATAATGTAAATGACAGTTGTTGTATTTAAAGAAAAATTTCCGCTGCTAAAATCTGTTTTGACATTAAAGCAACTGAATTCAGAAGCGGTGTTACATTAGGGCTAGTGGGAGCGCCTTTGTTTTCTTAGTCTTGTATGTGGATGATATACTACTCATTGGTAAAGATATTCCAACCTTGCAAAGTATCAAAACTTGGCTTGGAAAATGCTTTTCAATGAAAGACTTAGGAGAAGCGGCATATATTCTGGGTATCAAGATCTATAGAGATAGATCTAGAAAACTTCTCGGGTTGAGTCAAAGTACATACGTTGACAAAGTCTTGATGCGGTTCAAGATGGAGGACTCCAAGAAAGGAAATCTTCCTATATCGCATGGAGTGATATTGAGTAAGACTCAATGTCCTAGTTCTCAAGAGGAACTAGAAGTAATGAAGCGAGTACCATATGCTTCGGCCGTGGGCTCAATCATGTACGCCATGTTATGTACTCGTCCTGATGTGTCATGCGATTTAAGCTTGACTAGTAGATATCAGGGAAACCCAGGGCAAGCCCATTGGGTTGCAGTAAACAACATTCTTAAGTATCTTAGGAGGACTAAAGAGATGTTCTTGATCTTTGGTGGTGAGGAAGAGCTCAAAGTAAAGGGTTACTCTGATGCTAGCTTCCAAACTGATAGGGATGACTGCCGATCACAATCGGGGTTTGTGTTCCTATTGAATGGTGGGTCTATTACTTGGAGAAGTTAAAAGCAAGACACAGGGGCTGATTCTACTACAGAGTCAGAATACATTACGGCAAGTGAAGCTGCTAAAGAAGCTGTGTGGATAAGGAAGTTCATCCGAGACCTTGGAGTGGTTCCTAGCATATCCGACCCTATTGAGATCTTTTGTGACAATGAGGGTGCGGTAGCCTTAGCGAAGGAACCGAGAGCTCAAAAGAGAACGAGGCATATTCCTCGTAAGTACCACTTGATTAGAGAGATGATTGAAAGTGGTGAAGTCGCTATTAGTAGAGTAGCCTCGGAAGGAAATTTGGCCGATCCGTTTAATAAACCTTTACAACAAGCTTCTCATGATTCTCACACTACGGCGATAGGTGTTAGATTTGCTCATGACTTGGTTTAGATTTAGTTTTAATTTATATTTGGACCATTATGTATTTGGGAACATTAAGCAATAATGTTACTAGTGTTTGTTTCGATTTATATAGTAGAGATCTATATATACGCGTGTTGCGGTTACTTACATTTAGTCTTTATTGTGTTCTGTCTTTGCATGTTTAATCTCTTCCCTAGATTGTTTTAAAATCTTTAAGTCTCCAAAATCGGTCATACTTTGTGGGAAGGAAGTATGAATTAAGATTGAGGTAAAGAATTGGTTTTGATAAAACGTGATTCTTGCCTATACTTTAAAGGGGTTTCAAGTGATTGGAGGACCCACACCCGAGTTTACTTCATGGTTTTAGTCACAAGTAACTTGGGATGGTAATGACATTTCATCCTTATACTAGAGATACATGTGATCTCAAAGCATAGGTTTGCTTTGCTTTGATCATTTTCTAACGCGGTCCGTAACTGGTCGTTATAAGGGAGATGATTGGGTAGAGTATTATCTATATGGCGAGACTATGTAGTCAAAAGGCATTTGTTCCTCTATGTATAGAGAGAATATCCATAGGCCCCTCGATGGTTGAGTGCTGACGTTCATATGCATGGCCGTGCTCGAGTTACATTGATAATGGATCAATGTTAGCTTGGTTTGTTGGTCCCCTCTAATCTAGAATCGAGAAACATAATCGTGAATGATCTGAAGGTTGACTATATTCTATGCCTTGTGTTCACATTGGATATCACGAACAAAGCGATGTATATGTTCATTTATCTTTAGGAAAATCATCTTATGATTGGGGATCTTGTCAAGCGTGGCATACCCTATACTAATTTGGGAGCATAGATGTCTTGTTAGAGGCCGCTCTATGTTTGTGTTATTTTTCATAGTCGTGTCACGTGCAAGTTGGAGTCTGTTGGAATATGCCCGCTGACACGAACGAGTTAATGGCTCTACCGATGAGGTATAGGCCTATTGGTTCACACACCAAGTATTGATTCCGGAAACACGATCAAGCAAAAGACAGAAAAAGGCCAACATGGGTTTTGGCAAGATGGTACACGGGCCGTGTTCCTGAACACGGGCCGTGTCCAGTCCAACATACATGAGGCGTATTAGCCAAGTTCAAGGTCGTGTAGTATGGGCCTACACGGGCCGTGTAGTGCTTGATAGACACGGGCCGTCTTAGCCCAATTGGGGCAGTGGACTTTGGGCCTACATGGCCGTGTAGACCTACACGGACCGTGTACGTTCGCTGTAACAGCAGAATTAACAGCCTTAAACACTTTGTTTAATGAGGTTAACTTCTCATAATTGTGGTAGACAAAGAGACCACGAGTTATCTGCTCGAGAGGAGGCTTTTGGCTTATACTTTGTCTCTTGGTTGACACTTAAACCCTCTCTCTCTTTTTCATCTTGTTCTTGGTGTTCTTGAGCACAAGAAGCAATACATACATACTTTATTGTTGTTTTGGTGGTTGCACATCAACTTGCTAGCACTTGGGAATCAAACAAGCTTGGGGTGGACTTCACTGGAGGAGTTCTATATTGGATTCTAAGCCACTTGGCAAGAGATGTTTTCTTTGAGACTTGCATTGAGGTATAAACCTCTCTACTTATCTTGTTTATATTTTAGTTTCAATTCCATTGTTAGATTTTGGTCCATGGGAAGTATTCGTTGTTTGGCGTCGTTTTTGTTACATGCCTTGCTTCCGTTGCTACTTATTTTTGCCAAACGAATACCTTCACCTCCCCCTTAGAAGTCTTGTTCTTTCTTAAGGAGCCGTTAACAGTTGTAAGTCTAAGCATCAGACTCAATGCTTAGTTCGATCACAACGTGGCCATGATAAAAACTTGTTACGACTGCGATTTCCCAATATTTGCCATTTACAAAAAATCTTGCTATTTTATCATAAAAACCTGCAATGGAAGTCTTTAGTCATAAAATACATCTTACCGAAACAATAAGATATTACATCAGTATGAAAATCACGACATCGCGTTCATAAACATTAGTCATAGAGACATGAATTGTTTGATGCAATATAAACAAAATGGTATCATCTAAGACAGTACACTACGCAAAGTCCCTATCTCACAAGCAATCTCTATGCAACCTGCACGAGTACAAGACACATTTCAAGAAACAAGTGTCAGCTTACAGCCTCATGAGTCGATAGAGTTACTAAATGATTAAGTTAAAACATATCATACTTTAGGCAGTAATAACAAAATAATAATCCAGTCTCGCCCGTTCTCATAGTTGACCAACCCATCAGCTGACATTTAGCACATAACGGTCAACTAATCATAGTATCTCATAATAATCATTTCATGTACTTGGTTATCATAATTCTTTAAATCATAATTATCATCATCATCACAATCATCATTAATGGTCTAGGGATATTATCTTAACCCAAGATATAGACCCGGTTCACGAGTTACGTGGTATACAACGTATTCCACAATGCCATTTAGGTGAAGTAATAACGGTGTTTTACCTCTTATACCTCCTTACACCCACATGATATTGAATAGGGTACAACCTCTACTACCAAACATCATTCCAATGAGTATAAATACATCATCACGTTATCCCAGACTTGTCATGAACGTCCGGTAACCCACAAATGGCTAGCACTTTTCCTAGAAGGTTCAACCTACTAGGCATCATTAATAAGGATAGGACTACCCCCATCCCAAGGTCACATAAATTAATAATATGTTAAAACTCATAATTTCATAACATAGCATAATCATGATACAATTTCATAACACATAACAGTCATACATATATCACATATTTCTTGCATAGGTAATATATAAACACCTATTACCATTCTATAGTGAATCATTACTTTTGAAAATATATCATTTTTGTCTAGTACTCGGTTTTGAGAAATATTGAACTCACCTTAGTTCCAATAACAAAACACAAGATCCCGAAAAGACAAACGACACTTCCGGATCGTCAAAAAAGCGAACTCAAACGCCTCAAACAACCTTTGAAGATCACTACGTTAAAAACAAGATCCAAAGACCCTAAACTAGTCAAAACTAGCTTATTATACTTAGACATGCAAAATAACAACTCCCGACCAAAGATTATCGCTTCACATGCTTAGAAACTTCATAGAAATGCATATACTCGACATGAATGTAGCCTAAACATCTTCATAATCGAAATAGAAGCATGAGATTAAAGAAATATACCTCTCGGGTTCACCCACGCGAATCCTTGGTCAAAACCACGCCCGTGACGGTGTTTCCGATCTCCCGGAACTACGGATATGCTTACAAATAAAACCCGACACTCACGTGGGCTCAAAGATCTCGGGTCGGCTCGGAATTTCGGTAGAGTAATAACTCTTGGGGTGTTGTGTGTCAAAAATGGCTGCCAAACACCCATATATATAGAAATCCCGGAACGCGTCGCGTCGCGACCGCCTTCAATCTGACCAATCTTGAAGCATGCAAATGCTTACACCTGCAACTTATAGCCTCTGACACACGCAACCTAACTGACACATGCGACAAATGACGCGTCGCGTCGCGTGGCGACGAATTTTCTAAAATTCCGAATTTTCTTTTATTTTCCAACTTTCAATATTTTTGTTTAATTAATAATTATATCCTTAATTATCATTAAAATAAATCAACTCCATAAGTATAATTTATTTATCGGTAAAATAATATTACAATAATTGTTTCGAATTTCCGTTCATTACAATTCTCCCCTCCTTAAAAACATTCCGTCCTCGGAATCGACTAAGAAAGCTGGGGATACCTAGCCTTCATCTCATCTTCAGTTTCCCACGTCATATCCCCCACCGTGCTTATTCTTCCATTGTACCTTCACTAATTTCACCCATTTCTTTCGGAGTTGTTTGACCTTACGATCCAAGAATGGAGTGATATTGAGTAAGACTCAATGTCCTAGTTCTCAAGAGGAACTAGAAGTAATGAAGCGAGTACCATATGCTTCGGCCGTGGGCTCGATCATGTACGCCATGTTATGTACTCGTCCTGATGTGTCATGCGCTTTGAGCTTGACTAGTAGATATCAGGGAAACCCGGGGCAAGCCCATTGGGTTGCGGGAAAGAACATTCTTAAGTATCTTAGGAGGACTAAAGAGATGTTCTTGATCTTTGGTGGTGAGGAAGAGCTCAAAGTAAAGGGTTACTCTGATGCTAGCTTCCAAACTGATAGGGATGACAGCCGATCACATTCGGGGTTTGTATTCCTATTTAATGGTGGGGCTATTACTTGGAGAAGTTCAAAGCAAGACACAGTAGCTGATTCTGCTACAGAGTCAGAATATATTGCGGCAAGTGAAGCTGCTAAAGAAGCTATGTGGATAAGGAAGTTCATCCGAGACCTTGGAGTGGTTCCTAGCATATCCGACCCTATTGAGATCTTTTGTGACAATGATGGTGTGGTAGCCTTAGTGAAGGAACCGAGAGCTAACAAGAGAACGAGGCATACACCTCGTAAGTACCACTTGATTAGAGAGATGATAGAAAGTGGTGAAGTCGCTATTAGTAGAGTAACCTCGGAAGGCAATTTGGCTGATCCGTTTACTAAACCGTTGTCACAAGCTTCTAATGATTCTCACACTATGGCGATAGGTGTTAGATTTGCTCATGACTTGGTTTAGATTTAGTTTTAATTTATGTTTGGACCGTTATGTATTTGGGAACATTAAGCAATAATGTCACTAATGTTTGTTTCGATTTATATAGTAGAGATCTATATATACGCGTGTTGCGGTTACTTACATTTAGTCTTTAGTGTGTTCTATTTTTATATGTTTAATTTCTTCCCTGGATTGTTTTACAATCTTTATGTCTCCGTAATCGGTCATACTTTTTGGGAAGGAAGTATGAACTAAGATTGAGGCAAAGAATTGGTTTTGATAAAACGTGATTCTTGCCTATACTTGAAAGGGGTGTCAAGTGATTGGAGGACCCACACCCGAGTTTACTTCATGGTTTTAGTCACAAGTAACTCGGGATGGTAATGACATTTCATCCTTAAACTAGAGATACATGTGATCTCAAAGCATAGGTTTGCTTTGCTTTGATCATTTTCTAACGCGGTCCGTAACTGGTCGCTATAAGGGAGATGATTAGGTAGAGTATTATCTATGTGGCGAGACTATGTAGTCGAAAGGCATTTGTTCCTCTATGTATAGAGAGAATATCCATGGGCCCCTCGATGGTTGAGTGCTGACGTTCATATGCATGGCCGTGCTCGAGTTACATTGATAATGGATCAATGTTAGCTTGGTTTGTTGGTCCCCTCTAATCTAGAATCGAGAAACATAATCGTGAATGATCTGAAGGTTGACTATATTCCATGCCTTGTGTTCACATTGGATATCGTGAACAAAGCGATGTACATGTTCATTTATCTTTAGGACAATCATCTTATGATTGGGGATCTTGTCAAGAGTGGCATACCCTATACTAACTTGGGAGCATAGATGTCTTGCTAGAGGCCGCTCTATGTTTGTGTTATTTTTTGTAGTCGTGTCATGTTCAAATGGGAGTCTGTTGGAATATACCCGCTGACACGAACGATTTAATGACACTACCGATGATGTATAGGCCTACTGGGTTACACACCAAGTATTGATTCCGGCAACACGATCAAGCAAAAGAGAGGAAAAGGCCAAAATGGGTTTTGGCAGGATGGTACACGGGCCGTGTCCAGTCCAACATACATGAGGCATATTAGCCCAGCTCAAGGTCGTGTAGTTTGGGCCTACACGGGCCGTGTAGATGAACACGGGCCGTGTTGTGCCAGTTAGACACGGGCCGTCTTAGCCCAATTGGGGCCGTGGACTTTGGGCCTACACGGCCGTGTTGACCAACACAGGCCGTGTACGTCTCCAGTAACAACAGAATTAACAGCCTTAAACACTTAGTTTAATGGGGTTAACTTCTAATAATTGTGGTAGACAAAGAGACTACGAGTTATCTACTCTAAGTGAGGCGTTTTGCATACACTTGGGCTCTTGGTTGATACTAGAACTCTCTCTCTCTCTTGTTCATCTTGTTCTTGGTGTTCTTGAGCACAAGAAGCAAGAAATACATACACTTGATTGTTGTTTTGGTGATTGTGCATCAACAAACTAGCATTTGGGTATGAAGAAAGTTTGGGGTGGATAACACTAGAGGGATTCTATTTGGATTCTTAGCTTCTTGAAATGAAAGGTTTTCTTTGTGACTTGCATTGAGGTATAAATCTTTTTTCCCATCTTGTTTATCTTTTAGGTGCAATTTCATTGTTAGATGTTGGTCCATGGGAAGTATTCATCATTTGGCATCGATTTTTGTTATATACTTTGCTTCCATTGCTACTTGTTTTTGCCAAACCAATACCTTCACGGTAGCCATGATTAAATCTATTAGAATACTTATTGCTATAGCCGCATATTATGACTATGATATACGGCAAATGGATGTCAAAACAGCTTTTCTAAATGAACAGTTAAGTGAAGATGTCAATATGGTTCAGCCCGAAGGTTTTGTAGATCATAAGTATCTTAACAATGTGTGCAAGCTTAAAAGATCCATTTATGGACTAAATCAGAAGATGAACCGTGTGTTTACAAGAAAACTAGTGGGAGCGTAGTAGCATTCATTGTCTTGTATGTAGATGACATACTACTCATTGGAAACGACATCATGACCTTACAAGACATCAAGTCTTGGCTTAGGAAGTATTTCTCAATGAAAGACTTGGGAGAAGCTGCCTATATTCTTGGAATAGAGATCTATAGGGATATATCTAGGCGTCTTATTGGCCTATGTCAAAGTGCAAATATTGACAAGATCTTGAAACGGTTCAAGATGGAGAATTCTAAGAGAGGGGTTCTTGCCAATGGCACAAGGCACGGTTTTGAGTAAAGCTCAAAGCCCTAGCACAAAGGAAGAGCTAGATAGAATGAATGAGATCCCATATGCTTCCGCAATTGGATCCATCATGTATGCCATGCTATGCACTTGGCCAGATGTCTCGTATGCCTTGAGCATGACGAGCATTTACCATCAAAACCCAAGGGATAGCCATTGGATGGCAGTCAAGAACATTTTAAAATACCTGAGAACCAAAGACTTGTTCTTAATATATGGGGGTTTGGAAGAAGATCTTTGTGTAAAATGTTACACAAATGCTAGTTTCCAAACAGATCAAGATGATTATCGATCACAATCAGGCTATTTCTTAATTATGAATGGAGGCACGGTTGCTTGGAAATGTTCTAAGCAAAGTGTAGTTGCACAATCCACTATAGAATCCAAATACATTGCTGCTTCTGATGCTGGACAAGAAGCTGCTTCGATGAAGAAGTTCATTGCTGATCTTGGTGTGACAACCGTCAATTAGAATTTCAGGTTAGCTTCTAGAAAACTTTAATATAGGTTTTTAATAGCTACAAATAGTATTAATAACATAAATTATTTTGTAGAAACCTTTTATCCCCTAAAAATCCCGGCGATGTGCTTAAAATATTCAAAAATCGTAAAATCGGTAAAAGCGCCTAATTAAAAGTCCGGATTTTTTTTATATACCACTCAAAATAATAAGAACAAAACACATCATTACATATATTATCTATCCCAAATATAAAACTTATATAAATACCAACAAAACTAATCAAAAACTTGTAAGTATTGACTTTAATTGAACCACCAATGTACAAAATACATCCAACACACACATATTATACATATTAATTAAACAAAAGATAATAATAATAATAACAATATTAATATCAAAATTTGGCCAGCCATGTCCCACCTCACAAACCCACTACAACACTCTATCTACATGCATATATTCTAGTCATCTTCCACTCATTTGCACCACCTCACTCTCTCTCTCTCTCTCTAAGCCCATTCTCTCCACCTTCTCTCTACATTCCAACCTCCAAATAAGCTGCAAATCATCATAAGCTTCCATATTTTAAAGTGTTCTTGAAGGATTGAAGCAAAATATTCAAAGTAAGCATGCATAGGTAGCAATCTTTTGGGTAATCTCTTCATTTCTTGCATTTTCTTACTTTTTCTTCAAGATTTCTTGAGTTTCTGAAATTTTATGAACATCAAAGTGTTTTGATGATGATACATTCACTAAAAATATAATAATGTTCAACTCAAAAACAAAACTTTATGAATCAAGCAACAAGAACTCAAGAAATTAGTGTTTTTATGCACATGCATGTGGGTTTTTGCACATGCATGTGGTTTTCATTGAAGGATCTATCATGATATGATCATGCATGGAATTTTTGTTTTAAAATCTGGAATATTTGAGTAATCAAGTAAATAACGTGATAAAATCATAATATTGGTGGTGATGAACACAAAATGTAAGCTATTAGTTGATATGGTGTAAAGATCTGATTCTGACAGAAAGTTTGTGTTGACTTAAAATGACCATAACTTAATGAATATTTAACCAAACGATTTGATTCTTTTTTTAAAAGTTTTATCTCTGTGTTGAGCTTCATTTCCAAGTGTAAATTCAAGATTTCATGAGGATTTGACCCTCCAACCACATGTATCAAGCCAGATATGTCAGAAAGCTCACTGTTCAATAATGTGACCCAATTGCATGGTTGTTAAACCACTCAAATATTATTCAAATAAATTGGTTTTTCTTCTGGAAATTTAATTTAATGAGTTATATTTCAAATAAATTTAACCTCACTCAAAAATATTAATTTTTGACCCCTTAACTATGTAAAATAAGTTGCATGCACAAAACTGAGAAATCTGGATAATTTCATTGATGAACTTTAATCAATCATAACTTGGTACAAAGAAACTTAAAAATGGTCAACATTTTTTTAAAAGTTACATTATCGAGTTAGAAATTTAACCCAATTTGAATCATCTAAAAATAAGGTCGTTTGGTCACTCAAACCCTTAAAACAATATGAGAGTGTTAACTGGATTTTGACCAGTGACCTCTAAATTTAAATAAATCAAATAAACTACCTATGAATCTTTAAAATATCTAATATTTTTACAGTATTCTCTACAGACATATTATAATAAAATATAAAAACTTGGAACCTTAAAAATTCGTTAGGATACTAAACATTGCACCAAAGTACAACCCATGAAGCTGACAGAAAAGGACTTGCACAGTAAATAAAGAAGAATAAAATATTTATGATTGGGACTTGAAAAATAATAATTAGAGTATAATAATCATATAAATAAGATAGAAATACCTAAAAAGTAAATATAAAATATAAAATATAAAATATAAATGTATTCACATGAAATAAAGTTGGGTAAATATATATATAATTGTAACATGTAACGAGATCACTATAAAATCAATATAAACAATACAAGATTAATTATTAATTTAAATAACTAGAGTTTGGGGACTAATAATAGGATATTATTCCACTAGGAAGGAAGCACCGCGGGAATTCAAGACCTTACGAATTATTTTAAGAACGCGTTAGACTTTGTCAGGTGAGTATTCACGGCCCCACTTTTTATTGTTTTTAATATTTTTGGGGGAAAAGCATGCTACTATTTAAATCATCGGTTGATCTGTTTATCAAACTGTTATCTTATCTTCTCACTTTGGTATATATGCTTATGTTTAACGATTATGAGTTTCTCTCTTTATGTAAGTCCCACCGTTCAACACTACCTATTAACTCATTATATGGAGCCGTTAGTAATCTATGGATAGCGCTATTAGGTTGACACCCAACTTCCTTGTGTAAGTGCATAATTACTGTGAAACAGGCTCTGTTTATTACTCTATGGGCATTCAGTCAGTAGGCTTAGGTAGTGGGCTCTTTGCGTTAGCATTCTGCATATACTTATACCACGTGCAAACTAAACAACCGATTTACATACTCATCGTTTAGTGATGAACGTTTTTGGCATTAAAATCTTATTTTATTGCATATCAAAACCTGTGATCTCACCAACTATTTCTATAGTTGACACTCTCTTTATCATGCTTTTCAGGAAATCATTAGCAAGTGGTCAGCACCTGTTTGGCATGCATGTGGCAGCATTATCTAGCAATTTACAATATGTTATTTTCCAAACTTTTGAACAAGTATCAAAACTTGTTGTAAACAATTGTACTACTTTTAATTATCTATGGTTGGTGTGATCTTGTACCTTATGCTTTGAAACCATAAACTGTTACATCTCGTAATTCCACTTTAGCGGGGTGTGACACTTGGGGTAGTAACAAGCATTCAAGACCCCATAGAGATATTTTGTGATAATGAAGTTGCTATTGCCCACGCAAAAGAACCTAGATGACATCACAGCACCAAACACATCCTCAGGCGTTTCCACTACATACGGGATATATTGGATAGAGGAGATGTGTGTATTCGCAAAGTTCATATAAATCAGAATCTTGCACATCCTTTTACGAAACCTCTTGCCTTGGCTAAGCATGATTCTCATACTAGGGCAATAGGTCTTCGCTTTGCAAGGGATTGGATTTGAATTGTAATTTAGTATTTGGGTATTTAGGAACATTATGACAATACTTATTTTATTTGAATGGTATATTGGATATGATCACTTCATTAATATTTATTGTGCTCCTTATTAGCATGTTTAAATCCATGAATAATTTCTTATCTAAAAACATCCATAGTCGGTTATAACTATGGGAATAGTTATGAATTAAGACTAATGTGAATCAGTTGGTTGACTTTCATTTGTGATGAAAGTACGCACAAGGGTTTGCAGCCAAATTCACTAATGTTTGTTAGGGAACAAACATCAGACATGACCCGCTCTCAAGATCACTTCATGGATCTGTGTCATAAGCGAATCTTGAGAAAAAGGTGGTATCTTTGTATCCTTAGACCTTAGACACGTATTAGGACTCGAGTATGAGGAGTAACATGCTTTAATGTGGTTAAATGCTATCTTTAACTTGGTAGTTATAAAGGCTATTAATAGGTATGATATGAGTCTTATAAGAGACGTATGTGGTCAAGATGGAATTTGTTTCTCTCATTTAATTGGGAGTATAGTATTTCTAGGCCCTAAAATAAGTTGAACACCATATGACAATTGATGACGATCAATGTCTCATGTTCAACGATATGTTAAAATAAATGGATAATTGATGACTTAACTATAACAACGATTTGTAACTAGTGAGTTGATTTCGTTGGTGAAAGTGTTGATCAACACACTTTATTTATTATTAGGGGCAATGGGATGTTGCTAGAAGTTCTTACCATTGTCTATATCAACTTAAGTTGTAACTTGTGCAAGTGCGAGATTGTTAGTTCTATGTGCACAAGACACAAATTAATATGATATTACTAATAAAAAATAAACCCATAGGGTCACACATTTATAGTCAATGGACACCAATGACATATTTGAATATGATTTAAATATGTTTCCAACTCATCATATATATATATAAGTATATATGCATTGTTGTATATTATTATTTATGTGAAATAATAATATTACTCTAAGATAATGCATATCAAATACATAAATATAAACACATGATTTTATACATATGTGTATATATATATATATGTGTATGTATACATATATATTTGTTACAAGTAAATTGTTAATGGTAACAATTATATATATTTATGTATATCTTTGTTAAAAGTAAAGAGTTACTAGTAACACTCAAGTATGTATATAAAATACATGTACATGTATTTTATATATAGTATGGCACATCTAGTATGCCTTTTATATATTTAAAGAAAGAAACCAGAAAATCCCATATTAATCAAAATGGGGGCCATGTTGTGTTTGCTTGAAAGCTACTTGACCAAGGCATGGACTACATCAACAGAGAAGAAACAAGGCAAGAGGAGACCTCCCCCCTCACCATTTTTGGCCAAAAATGACCATTGGGAGGGGCCTCCCTCTTGTTCTTTGTTGTTTGATGTTTTAAGTACTCATGCATGGGTCATTTGCTACTAGAACACACCACCACCTTTGCTTGTTGCTTTCAAGTGTTGTTGCAAGTCTTGCATTCATCTTTACATTATTGTATTGGTGTATCAAGTTGGCTATGTGTGGTAATACATACATACTCAAAATACATACATCCAGTTCAAGAAGAAGGACAAAGGTTGTTGCTTGCTTTCTTAAGCTTCAAGGATTGGAGAAACTAGCATTTCAAGGTGTTCAGATTATTTGCTGGTGGATACCTTGGAGGAAGTATCTTCTTGGCTTCTCATTGATCAACTACTTCACCAACGGTTTACTCACGCTACAAAGTTTGTAGTTCTAAACACCCTATGGGTGTTTTGTTTTCTTAAGGCTTGCATATGGATCATTGGTGGGGGAGTTTTAAAAAGTTTTAAATTGTTGTTCCTACTTCCGTTGCCTAAAATATATTTTGAAAACCAAACAAACCCCAACATGCACCTTTGTGGCTTAAAAAACCAAATTTTTTAAAATGTATTTTCTATCTAGAAGGTCTTCATGGGTCGTGAAGGCTACACGACCAGCCTCATGGGGTTCTAGTCGTGAAAGGTGTTAGGTTTATTAATTGTATAGAAGAAAAGATTACATTTTGAGTGAAGTTTTTATTAATTACAAACTAGAGGGTCTTAATTGTAAATATACTCATGGAGTATATAAGCCTATGATTAAGGCTAATCATGTATCAATTGCCATAATCAATGATATGAACTATGTGTTAATTAAGGTGTAATTAATATTCTCTCATAGTTCTACACATGCAATTGAAGATTAGCTTGATACTTGAAGAATTAAGGGATTATCAATTGGTATTAGAGCAAGGTTCATTTGTGCAAACAAACAACAGATCCTAGTTCGCAATACCTTACTGATTCCAAAGGTATACTTCGTTTGCGATTTCATCAATATTTAAATAGATTTTAGTCAATATTTTTGACCGAAAAACCCTCGAATTGTTTGATGTCTAAATCTTCAAAATCAAATGTGTTGTTACTATTGTTAGACTCGTTTTTAGGTGTGGATTAATGGGTTGTATGTTGATTTCAAGATACTCGATTTTTGAGTTGGGTATTTAATGATTTTGAATCTGTTGGTTTTTCGAGATTTAATCGGAAAAGTTGGTTTAAACGAGGAAGGGTTTAAGTGGTTATTTGTGTTGTTTGATCCAAAAGTAGTTCTTAGTTTAGGTTTAATTGCACAAATATGTTGATTATTAAGTGATAAATGAAAGAATTGAGGATTTTGAAAGAATCGGATTGTCGAACAAGTACTGTGTTCATGAACATGAATTGTCGGATTTCATGAAAATCCGATAGTTTATCGGATTTCATGTTTAATCGGATTTTGACAAATCCGAATGTTCACATTGACAAGTGTCGGATTTAATAACAAACAAAGCAAAGGGTTTCTATGTTATCGGATTTTATGTAAATCCTAGTAGTTGTCGGATTTCATGTAAATCCGAGTGGTTGTCGGATTTTAACACAACCAGATTTTCAATATCATCGGATTTTGAAAATGTCGGATTTTAATTAAATGATTCATCGGATTTCAAGTTCAAAAGACTCGGATTTTGAAATTAATGAGTGTCGGTTTTTAATACTTATCGGATTTTGAAAAACATTGACTATCGGAATTTCATTTATATCAGATTTTCAAAGAATTCAATCGGATTTTAACATATGTCGGATTTTGAAACAAAAAGGGTGTCGGATTTCATCTTGTCGGATTTCTAAGTGTCGGTTTTTGTCAACATTTAGGAATTTTCAAAAATTTTGGAAATTTTTGAGATTTGTACTAATCGTTTTATTTCACAGATGGCTCAAATTCCATCCAATACCCTTTACCTTCAAGCCAATTACCTACTAAACCAACTGAACAACGCCTACTTCTTACCAGACATTACCATAATTGAATACCCGATTATCACTGAACTTATAACATCTCACCCATTGAACCACATATTCACTTTTAATCTTACTAAAGCCTTCCCTCATGTTGCAGAGGTGTACGTACAACAATTATGGAGATCTTTATCTTTAACTCAAAGTGCTGAAGGCCTTCCCGTACGTGCTGGCAAAATAGAGTAAGTTGAATTTGAGATGGGTATTGAAAGCATCCGTAGAATCCTAAGACTACCCAAATCAACCTCTTATCCACCAAAACCTGACTTTGATCCAATCCCTACCGACAAACAAATTCTAACCCATGTGATGGATTTTGGATGGAGAGGAGATGAATTAACCGGTGTGTCAAAATTCAAACGTTCAGGACTCGTTCCTCAGTGGCAAACCTTATATGCTATGATCATGCGGTGTTTGACAAGTGTGACCAAAGGGGTAGATGGTGCCAATGCTTTTGCATTGAAGGTGCTGGTTGGAATGGCTAAGCATTTTCATATTGACTATGCAGAATTATTGTTTGTGGAGATAGCAAAGGTGGTGAGGGAAAAAGTGATGCCTGGAAAAAGACGTAACTTCTTACCGTTTCCACGGTTTCTTTCTATGATAATTCAATGGGTGATGACCAGAGATACTGATATCTCGAGGCATGATGGTGAACCAGCAGTGCAGATTCAAATGATGATAAAATTATACAAAATTCCGGCGATGCCTGATATTCAACCATTCGTGATGCCTTCTGAGTTAGTACATTTGTTGGATATGGAAAGTGAAGTGGTCCAGGAGTATGTTAGATTACATAACATTGTTCTTATGGATCGACAAGAGCCTGTTGATCCTACCCCAAGAACGTTAGGATCCCCGAGTGCTAGTGATATTAGGAGTCAGTCTTCTACGAGAGAAGCTGACAAGGGAGAGCAAAGATTAAAAATAATTAAGAGAGGTGGAGAAGAAAGTGAAGGTGTTAGTGAGTTTAGAGAGGGAGTTGCTCTGGACACATCTGAAAGTGACACTGATTCGTTCCAAAAACATATCGAGAAAATGTTTCCAGACCAGATCGAGGAGGAGTTAGGTCCTGATGGTCAAAGAGTAGATACTAGTTTACCTGATTATGACAAAATGATGGATTTTTCGGATATTGATATGCAATTGATGTATGATGATATTACTGCGCTTAATGTAGATGAAGATGCTGAGAGACAAAAACAAAGTGAGGGAGTGAGTGTTAGGAGAAAGTTTAAAGAAATTGAAATTCAGTTGATCTTGATAGAAGGAAACAAAAATAATTAGTTGATTCTTACTGAGTTGAAGATGATGATGAGTTTTTATCATCAAAATTGTGCAGCTAGAGAAAGCAGATTCATGTGTTGAGAGGGAGACAAAGAAAAATTTAATTCTGAAAAATCAATATATGTGAAGTCAAGGGGGAGCAAAGAAAAGAGATATCTATCAAATCTAAAAAAGATCAAGAGCAACACTCAAGGGGGAGAGATCAAAATATTCCTCATGCAAAAGGAAAGCTTATTTGAAGACAAGAGAGCTCAAGATTAGAAAGAATAGGTTAAAGATTTGGAAAAGCTGAAAATCACTACATGTTAAATTAATAATACAACCAAAGGTTGAAAAGCCTAAGATTACCAATGCAAAAGAGGAGTTTGAAGAGAAAAGATGTCATTATATGCTATCAAGTTTCAAGTTCTCATCAAGATGTTGAAGTGAATAATATTCTCAAAATGAAGAGTCTCTATTTAAAGATGAGAAGTCATTTTGAAGACATCAAGTAAAGGTTTGAAGATTCCCCAAAGCATCAAAAGAATATTACCCAACAAAGAATATCTGCATGATTCAAAAGGGGAGATTGTTAAAGTTTGCGTGAGATGCCAAAAAGACATAACATCTTCTATTTCTATACAAAGGGGGAGATTGTTAGGTTTATTAATTGTATAGAATAGAAGATTACATTTTGAGTGAAGTTTGTATTAATTACAAACTAGTGGGTCTTAATTGTAAATATACTCATGGAGTATATAAGCCTATGATTAAGGCTAATCATGTATCAATTGTCATAATCACTTATATGAACTATGTGTTAATCAAGGTGTAATTAGTATTCTCTCATAGTTCTACACATGCAATTGAAGATTAGCTTGATACTTGAAGAATTAAGGGATTATCAAAAGGTTTTTTAACTTTCTCACGAGTCGTGGGGCATACTGTCTTCACGGGTCATGAGAGGTCGTGAAAAAAGTAGCTCGTGAAGGCGTCTTGAACGGCATGTTTTTTTGCCTATTTTGAAAAAAAACGAATTCGGTTGTTAGCACTTGTTTTCGTTTTTCCACAATCTTTTTTTGGGTCTCTTGAGCTTGTAAAGCCCCATATGTGTCCTATATTCATGTACGTGTATGTAATGGGTGGTTTTGGCATATAATGCACACATGCATACATATATATATATATATATATATATATTGTCTATAGATGAATATAGATTTCAAAGTGTTTGGAATCCTAATGCATATGTACAATGTTTATTCCAATGTGCCTTGGGTGTATAAATTGGATTGGGAACAAACTTAATTGTTATACATTTTGCTTAGTTTGGTGTGGCATACCATGCTAGCTTGTTTGTGGTTGTTTGTGAGCACTGGTAATTTTGAGGCCATTAACCTTTGTGTGGTGTTTGGTTGTATTTATTTATTTCATTCATTTGGTAGTTTGTACCACAATGGTTTGTAATAATTAATTCATTCGGTTTGTAAACTTAATTTATTGTGGCTTGCTTGCCATTGTTATTCCTTGTAATTGTTTATTAGCTTAGAATAGAAATTGCAGCTTGCATGCCAATTCTTTTCATATTTGTTTGTATTTATGAAGAGAAGACCGGAGGTAATCATCAGGAGTCTTGGGAGACGTCGCGGCGATCACAGATCCGGAGGCCATTCAGAGGAAAGAGATCAAGTGGGAGCACACCGCGAAGTCTTTGGTTGTGTCCTTAGTAAACTTTCTTCCCTCTATTGGCTCACGGGAGAAAACTTAGGTTTTATGGGATCCTTACCGGTTTTTACATGCGTCGTTTTTTATTTGTTTTGATATATTTTCTTGCATCGTTGTTAGGATCTTCGCATGCTAGAAAATCTTTCAAAATAATAAAACTTATAGTTTTCCTTAATCGGTTAACAAACTCTGTGCGCTCACACGATTAACAAGAATTTAAATTGTATATATTTAAAAGTGGAAAAAGTGTTTTGTCAATTAGTTGTTAATCAAATCAAAAAGAGGTCTTTTAAACCGGAAAAACAAAATTCCCGTTTTTCTTAAAAGTAAATCACACGCCATCCGTAAGATGACGCTGCCTGAATCTAGCAAAACAAGGATTGGTTGTCGAGCTAAGCCAAGCTAATTCTTGCGTAGATGTGTGGAAGGTGATTGTGGCAACTCGCAAGGTTGGTTGTCGAGCATAAACCGAGCTAACCATTGGGTTAGAGTACCACTGCGTATCTTGAGGATGATTTGCAATTCCAACTTAATGCACCCTGATATTTATCGTGCCTATAGCGAGTTACCAAAGTGGCTTAACGATGACTCGGTGTGGGAAGGGATCAAACATGCCAAACCGATGCTATGAGTATTGAAGAAGGATCCCGCAAGTGTCTAAATGTTGTAATCATGGATTACAATTGGTAAATTGTTTACCGGCTTCATGATGTGATCCACGGTAAATTCGTCATGTAGTGGAGTGAAATAAGGTTCTTAGCCCATGTTAAGATAATTAGTTTGATTTAAACTATGAGGTAATTATTTAATGAGAATTAATATATCAAACTAACCATTTTGTACTTTGCCTTCTTTTAGATGACATCTACAAGTAACACCGTAACACACATGTCACTCCGTCCGTTTTTGGAAAAGGGGAAACTCGTAGTAGTAAATTTTATGGATTGGCACCATAAATTGTTAATTGTCTTACATCATGAAATGAAATTGTACGTCCTCGAGGAACCTTTTTTGGAGGCTCGTGCTACCAACACAATAAGAGCCATTAAGGACGCTTATGAGAACCGCCTTAAATACACTAACGAGGTTACTTGACACATGTTGATGACCATGAGTTCCAATTTGTAAAAGAAATTCGAAGATGTTGGTACGTTCGATATGATAATGCAGTTCAAGGAAATGTTCCAACAACAACTGCCGCAAGAACTCTACGAGTGCGTCAATGCCTTCATCGGTTGCCAAATGTAGGAAGGCGGGAATGTAACCTCTCACGTCTTTCATATGAAGGCATTCGTGAACCAGCTTGAGAGGTTGGGCTTTCCCATGTGGAAGGAGTTGGCTACAAATATTATCCTCCAATCCTTGCCCGACGCATATGATCCGTTCATTGTGAACTACCACATGCACAACATGGAAAAGTCCTTGATGGAATTGCATGGCATGTTGAAGACCACCGAGTCTAACATGTCCAAGGCAAAGCCATCAACCTCCGCTCCCATCCTATCCATCCAAGAGGGTGGCACTAAGAGGAGGTGACCCGCTTCGGCTCTAAAGGAAGGGCATGGGCAGGCGAAGGTGGCAACACCTAAGCCCAAACCAAACCCATCCCGGGACCCCAAGGGGAAAGAATTGCCTTCCTTAGCCGCCTTATCGGAATAGTCCACCTGCTTCTTCTGTGGGGAGAAGGGACACTACGAGCGTAGTTGCCCCAAGTACACAAAGGAGCTCAAGAGGCTTCGCGCCAAAGGGACCGCTGCCTCCGGTACAAATATGATTGAACTCCATAACACTTTTACTTCTAACGCTTGTTTCTTGGACACCGGTTGTGGTACTCACATATGTAATAATGTGTAGGTACTAAAAAGAAGTAGGGACTTGGTTGATGGGGAGCTGGATCTCATCATGGGAAATAAGGCGGTTATCGCAGTTGAGAAGATTGGGAGCGTGGACCTCGCCTTTCCTTCCGGTTTATCTATTACTTTGTTAAATGTATCTTATTCACCCTACGTGGCAAGAAACATTTTATCTTTTTATGTCTTGTTGGATGATGGATATTTATTTAATTTCTCTAATGGAATTATTTCTTGCTTTAAAGATAATGTATTTTGTTTTAAAGCATATCCGCGTCATGGCATAAATGAAACAAGCATGTGCTTGAAAAGTGATAAAACAATCATGAATGTTGGTTCTAAGTCCAAAGATAGTTTGGACAAGTTATCTTTATGGCCTGGTCGATTATGCCATATAAACAAGAAACACAGCACCAAGATCCAAGCGGATGAATCTTGGAATCATTTGACCATAGGTTGGATGATGTATGTGAATCTTGCTTATTAGGCAAAATGACCAAGGCAACATTCACCAACGTTTTTGAGAAGGTAAAAGACTTGTTAGATATCGTTCACATGGATGTGCGTGGTTCGTTCAAGCATGCCACTACAGACAACTCTAGATACTTCGTAACCTTTACCAATGATTTTAGTTGGTATGGGTATGTCTACTTGGTGAGGCATAAGTCGGATACCTTTGAGGTATTTAAGACTTTCCAAAATGAAGTTCAGAACCAATTGGGTAAACGGATTAAGATACTCAAATTGGATCGTGGTTGTGAGTATCTACGTTCGGAATTCCATGATCATCTTAGAGATTGTGGGAATTTCTCGCAAATGACCCCTCCTAGGACGCCCCAATTAAATGGTGTCACCGAGAGCAGGAACCGGACATTATTCGATATGGTCCGGAGTATTATGAGCTGTACGGATATACCCATTAGCTTTTCGGGCAATGCATTAGAAACGGCCGTTAGAACCCTTAACCTTGTACCAACAACGAAGGTTAAGAAAATGCCTTTTGAGATGTGGAATGGTAACCTTTCATATCTCAAGGTCTAGGGTTATCCTGCCTATGTGAGACGCGAGGTAGAGGACAAGTTAGAGCCTATAGCCGAGGTGACTGCAGATCTCAAACAAAATCAAGATGTGTTGCAACAAAATCAGCAGAGTCAACAAGCCACTATTCAAAGTCTGGAAAGGGAGATAGGCAGGATAGCTGAAGCTCTTTCTGAGAGACCAGCTAGAGGACTACCGCTGAACACGCAAGAAAACCCAAGAAACAAGCTTGTGCTAGCAGTTACCACCCGAAGTGGTAAAGAGGTAAGTTCCCCACCCCTACAAATAATTCTAACGAGTCTGTTAGTGTGCAGGTTAATGAGGAAGAGCCTACAGAGCTCGAGATGGAAAAGGAGGCATAGCCGAGAGCTAAGAAAACACCGAACCCGTCTCCACCTTCGGCTAAAGTACCATTTCCGCAGAGACTTCAGAAGGAAAAGTTGAAGGCTCAGTATGGTAAGTTTTGTGACATGATTAAACAAGTTAGGATTAATGTGCCATTGGTCGATGTTCTTGCAGGTATGCATAATTATGGCAAATTCATTAGAGACCTGGTATCTAAGAAGTCAAAACTTGAAGAAGTTTCTTCCGCCATTCTTGGCGAGGAATGCTTAGCCGTGCTACAAACTAAGATGCCACCCAAGCTAGGCGATCCAGGGAGTTTCACTATCCCTTACTTTCTGAATAATTACTTTGTGTGTGATGCATTGGCTGATCTAGGTGCTAGTATTAACTTAATGCCATAATCTCTATATACTAAACTAGGCCTAGATGAACTTAAACGCATTAGGATGAGCATTCAGTTGGCAGATAGGTCCTTCAAATATCCATTAGGGATAGCTGAAAACCTACCAATAAAAGTTGATAAGTTTGTGTTCCCAGTTGACTTCGTGGTCTTAGAAATGCCCAAAGAGGGTAAGGTGCCTCTCATCTTAGGTAGACCCTTTTTAAATACAGCTGATGCTATAGTTCATGTGTCTAAAAAGCAACTTACTTTAGGCATAGCTGACGAGAGGGTGACTTTCTCAATTGACAAGGCAATGAAACATTCCACCTCCACTTTTGACGATTCCTGTTTCTTTCTAGATATCATTGACAATTGCATGGATGAAGAAGTAGGAGAAATTCTCCAAGTTGACTCACCGGAAATCAACTCAATAGCTGAGATGAACCTGAGTTCATACCCGGAGGAGGTCAAACGAGAGCTGGAGATCATGAGTCAGAATAGTCTTTCAGAGGCAATTAAAGACGAGAAGTTAGAGAATATCAAGTTGGATCTATCCCTCAGAGTAAAGGCGTCCCTTGAAGAACCACCATCACTAGCTCTTAAAGAACTCCCGTCTCACCTTCAGTATGCTTTTCTTCAAGGTGATTCATCCCTTCCCGTGATAATCTCGTAAAATCTTTCCGAGGGCGAAAAGTCCAAGCTCTTGGAGGTGTTGAAGATCCATAAAAAAAGCTCTGTCATGGTAAACTGCTAACATCTCCGGGATTAGCCCCACCTTTTGTACTCATAAAATCCTTATGGAGGACTCATTCAAACCAAGTGTTCAGAGGCAGCAGCGGCTCAATCCCAACATGAAGGAGGTGGTCAAAAAGGAAGTTTTGAAGTTGCTTGATGCAGGACTGATCTACCCGATCCCACATAGCCAATGGGTTAGTCCTGTTCAGGTGGTACCCAAGAAAGGGGACACTACTCACAAGGACCATATCCCCCTCCCCTTTATCGATCAAATGCTCGAGAGACTCGCGGGAAACGAATTCTACTGTTTCCTCCATGGGTTCTCGGGTTACTTCCAAATTCCTATCGATCCAAAGGACAAAGAAAAAAAGATATTTACGTGTCCTGTTAGTACCT
The DNA here is from genome assembly GCA_038502395.1 of Dittrichia graveolens. NCBI lineage: Eukaryota > Viridiplantae > Streptophyta > Magnoliopsida > Asterales > Asteraceae > Dittrichia > Dittrichia graveolens. The sequence continues at coordinate 26,422,961 of JARJIL010000007.1, forward strand.
TCGCCTATAGGAGAATGCCCTTTGGGCTTTGCAATGCACCTGCGACTTTTCAGCGATGCATGATAGCAATTTTCGATGACATGATTGAAGACTTCATGGATGACTTTTCTGTGTTCAGCAGTTTCTTCGACATGTGCCTGTTGAGTCTAGCAAGTGTCCTTACAAGGTGTGAGGAATCAAACCTTGTCCTTAACCGGGAAAATGCCATTTCATGGTTAAGGAAGGCATCATCCTGGGACATAAAATCTCGAAAGCCGGTCTTGAGGTAGACAAGGCAAAGGTAGATTCCATCGCAAAGCTACCTCCTCCGTCGAATATCAAAATTGTTCAAAGTTTCTTAGGTCACGCGGGTTTCTACAGGAGGTTCCTAAAAGATTTTTCCAAAATTACCCGACCGATGACCCAACTTTTAGAAAAAGACAAGCCATTTATATTCTCTCCCGAATGTGTTGATGCGTTTAACATCCTCACGGAGAAGCTCACACACGCGCCTATCATGGTGCCACCGGACACGTCCATCCCGTTCAAGTTAATGTGTGACGCGAGCAACTCTACTTTGGGGGCCGTGCTTGGGTAACGCAAAAATAATCACTTTCATCCCATATACTATACCAGTTGTACACTGACGAGCGCCCAAGAAAAATAAACAACCACCGAGCAGGAGCTTCTCGCGGTTGTATTCACATTCGATAAGTTTCGGCCATATCTTGTTTTATCCAAAACCATAGTATACATGGATCACTTTGCACTATGGTTCCTCTTTGCCAAACAAGATGCCAAACCCCGTCTCATTCGTTGAATTCTTTTACTGCAAGAATTCGACATTGAAATAAGGGACAAAAAAGGGGCAGAAAACGTGGCCGCAGACCACCTATCTCGTCTCGAGAATCTGAATCTCAAGAAGTTCAATGAAAAAGAAATCCATGATACATTCCTTGATGAATTCTTAAATGTGGTGGAATCATTCAAGGAACCCGAAGCCCCATGATTTGCCAATTTCGCCAACTATCTAACCGCGGGCATTTTGCAAAAGGGATTCACTCATCAGCAAAAGGGTAAATTCTTTTCTGATGTGAAGTTCTATTTTTGGGAGGATCCAGATTTATGGAGGATAGTGGCCGATATTGTCATTCGTCGATGCGTTCACGGAAATGAAGCAAGAAGGATTCTAGAGGAATGCCATGATGGGCCTACCGGCGGACACTTTGGACTGAGTTACACATCTCGGAAGATCCTAGATGCTGGTTTCTATTTGCCCACGATTGTCAAGGATGTTCACGCGTATGTGAAAAGGTGTGACGCGTGCCAACGACTCGGGAATATCTCCAAGAGCGACGAGATGCCTCAAAAAGACATTCTAGTATGTGAAGTATTTGACGTGTGGGGCATTGACTTTATCGGTCCATTCCCAGACTCCCATAACAACAAATACATTCTCGTAGCCGTAGACTACGTCTCGAAATGGGCCGAAGCCAAAGCCCTCCCAACAAATGATGCGAGAGTAGTAGTCAATTTTATCAAATATCTCTTCTCAAAATTCGGTTGCCCCCGAGCGATCATAAGCGATCGAGGCACCCATTTTTCCAATTATATGATGGAAAAGGTGGTAAACCGATACGGGGTAGATCACCGATTCACCACTACCTACATCCACAGTCAAGTGGGCAAGTAGAGAACACAAATCGCGCATTGAAGGGTATCTTGTAGAAGACTGTAGATAACAACCCGAAGTTGTGGTCTCAAAAGCTTGATGACGCTTTATGCGCCTTCCGAACAGCCTTTAAGACTCCAATCTGGACCACACCTTATCAGTTGGTCTATGGGAAGGCGTGCCATCTCCCACTTGAGATTGAGCACAAAGCGTATTAGGCGGTTAAAGAGAGCAAGTTGGACCTGTATAGGGCAGGGGAGGAGAGTCAATTCCAAATCAACGAGTTAGAAGACTTGAGATTGGCGGCATATGAGAATTCACGCATTTACAAGGAGAAAACGAAGAAATGGCATGACAACAAGCTGTAAGAAATCAAAACTTTTCAAGAAGGCGATTTCGTGTTGATCCATCAAACAACATTTATATTCTCTCCCGGGAAAATCAAATCAATATGGGCCGGACCATACACCGTGGTCAAGGCCTAACCGTCTGGGTATGTGGATGTGTAGATGAGAAAGGATGTTCTCCGCATCAATGGACATCGTCTCAAAATATACCACGAAAAGATGCCCAATCCGGAAGGTGAGGAAATGGATCTTCACCCCAAGGTGCCGTAAACATGCACGGTCGAGTCAAGCTAAGACTCGCTTCACAGAAACCAAGTCTCGCGCCACGAGCTCGTGTGGCTAGCGCCGCGAGGTACACTTCTTCGAATGTCCATTTTTCAAGAGAATTTTTCCCGCCGCGAGATAATCTGCACCACGCCGCGACCTCGGTGAACAAAGTCAACGTTGACCGATCAAAATGGCTTGCTCTACGAGCCCAAGAGCCTCGCGCCACGAGGTCGTCTGCACAAAAATATAAAATCTGTTTGCTAGTTCCTTTTCTCTCACTTCAAAAATTCCTCCGTTCGCGAAGCACCACCCACCACCACCTGGATCCGCCATTTTTCACCGGTTTTCACTTATTTTCTTCCATATATCATGGCTCCTAAGGATGGTAACACTTCCTTGCCCTTCTTTATCCTTGATTCATGATAAAAATCATATTTTTAGGGCTTGTTATTCTTGGTTCAAATCACTCACGAAATTGAGGGTTCTTTGAGGAAAATCTTCAATTTGTCACCATAGAACCTTTTGTTTATGCTAGATTATGGTTTTCCCCACCATTGGAAGTGTTTTGATCCATCATTTGCACACCCCCCATGCTTAGGCCGATTTTAACCTAGGGTTTACATATTTATGCTTCCTTTCCATGTCTTTACCATTGATATGTCATATTTCACTGCAATTATTAGTATTGTTGTTTGAGATGGCATCAATTTCACGATTTGGAGCATTTTTGGCCACCCATGATGTAACGGGTCAACAGTTGACTTTTCTGTTTGACTTTTGCATAAGAGTGCTATTTTACCCAATTGTTGCACATGGGACACACAATAGACCTCACACTTTCACTCTATTGCGTGGGAAATGGGAGAATCGATGATGCCATACTTTTAATTAGTAGCACAACCATGCAAAGCTTATGCTTAATTTACTTGAGGCATATGTTGTGTGGGATTCTTGGGCATTGATTGTGTGTGCATGAATTAAATTCACCCGTGTTATCTCTCTTTTCGCAATCACACGATAGTACTCCAATTCTATTATGTGGGAATTGGAGTACAATGATTGATGTGTTTACTTCTTGACCTAACCGCTTTTTCATCCGTGTTTTATCTTTTAGCGAGGTCGTCACACCTCATCCACCTCTAGGGCAATCGCCGCTGACGGATTCCCTAATCAATTACGCGATGACAACGGGGTGAATACCTTCTTATATTTTGATTCACCAATACATCCATCGAAGGCTATCGAGGTCTCTGCACTACACTTTGCAGAATTCAAAACAAAGCTGGAGACGTTGAATCGGCAAAGGATTGATCCCGACCGTTTTCTTGGCTGGGATTTTATACAACAGTTGGGTCACAACGTAGGGATGAGAGCATACTTGCAACGGTTAATGCGTGATGGAGCGGGGGTGGGATTGTTTGTTTGCCATGCGTGGGAGAATGCACTCAACCTAAGAGAGCCTATTTATCGGGAATTATGGTTGGATTTTTTTGCCACATATAGATTTGGCATTCGCAGAGCAATTGTAGATCTTTATGACAACGGTACAATTATGTTTAGGCTCGGAGGCATTTGGAGGGTAGGGTCCGTCATTGACTTTGTTGAATGGGTGGGCCTATACACCCTAACGGAGACTTCACATCCGGCATTCATCCCGTATATTGAGATGTGTGCCCAAGGACCACCTGCAGATGTAAACTACCATGCTCTATGGTCTGACATAGGTGACCATGACTATCGGGGGCAAACACAAAGGCATCCCGCCTTAGAGACCTGGATCACATAGTGCTACATCGCATGATAGGTAGTTCCATCAACCAGCAGTGGGAGAGCATGGACAAAGTCAGCAAGACTGACTTATGGCTGCTACACCAGCTCGTCTCCCAGGATAGATTCACAAACATCCTCTTCGTTTTAGCCGCATACTTGGTCGAGGCTATAGTTACGAGGTCCGCGAGTGCTGTTTGTGGCGGGAGGTTTGTCACTCGCTTAGCTCGGCATTTCGGGGTTTTGGTTCCTCGTGTGGTCGCTTCCCTGACCGACGTGGGTCCAATGGGAAACATCGATGTGAATCAACTACAGGGAATGCGGGTTATTGACCATGGAATCCGTTGCGGGTCATGGAAATGGGCCTATCGCATCTCACCCCCTCACAGCCCAGAGTACGTGCCTGCGGAGGGTCCATCTCACACTACCTCACCTCAACATGATTGGGATGCCCAAGCCGTGTTTCAGGGTCTATCCTCTAGGTTTGATAACTTAGAGCTGTCATTCGACACCTTCTGGAATGAAGTGCGTGATTATGATCGGAGAAGCGACGATCAGCAGTCGCAAATCCAGTACACAGTAGAGTGGCAGCAGCGGGCATTCATGCAAGTATGCGGCACGCATGCCGGATACACTCCAGAGGTATATAGACCACCACCACCGTAGCCCCGAAGGAACCCAACCCGCCATACTACTCGGGACCGAGCTGGCACGAGCACTAATCTGAGCCACACCGTGATGATTTAGATGAGCTATAGGTGTGGCAACTTGATACACTTGATTGTTAGACATTCGATGGGGTTGTACCTTACATTTTCCTTCTTTTCCTTCTTGTTCTTTTTAGTTTTGTCTGCTCGTATTTTGTGTGTTTGTTTTTGCAGCCGATTGCGTTTAAATGATTTCCCATTGATTCATGAGAGCATTCCTACATAGCCCACTACCAACATTATCCCAAGAAGTTTCTTACCCTTATTCCGCCTCGTTATCCACATATTTTATTTTACTTAATTTCAAGCATTGGGGACAATGCTTATCTTTATTATGTGGGAATTGGGGTTAAGTAAACTTAGTTGACTTGTCTTTGCTATTGTCGCTAGAATAATCTAATTGTAGGCCAATTTTCGTTTTTAATTCATCATACAAATGGTTATAAGCCATCCCAAGTGAATAAACGGTCGGAATCATGAAATTTAAGATCACATGCATTACAGATCATCACATAACCCGCTTTCATAATTGAGATTTTGAGCCACATGGTACATATTTTAGGCAAAAAAAAATTCTTCGGTTGTGTGAGGATAGCTGCAAACATAGACTGTAGAACTTGTGCCAAATTGCTTGTCAAAATCACAATAATGAGATTGATCACCATTGCATTGATAGAGGCCATTGATCGTTGATAAAGCAATTGTGTTAGGCTGTATTTGTTCGTTAGATTATCTTATTATTAGATTTTCTAATCAGTCCTACCCGTAGTGCGTAGTACTCATTCTCAGTACTCGATACCATGTTGAAGCCTTAGCCTTTTCCTTTGTTAGCCCAATATTTAGCCGAACCTGTTTAGCTTTCTTTGGCCTTAGCTTGTCTAAATTATGCTGGATTCATGACATTTATTAGTTTGTTGCTGTTTGTTATCGAGTTAATAAAGGGAGTGCGCCAAATCAATAATTGAAGATTCTTAAGCAGTGAATTGCTAGAGAATTCTTACCAAAGGCAAAGTAGTGTAAAATTCAAAAAAAGAAAGAAAGGGGTGCATAAACAATAAAGAGAGTATCATATGCCCTATACAATATGAGTTCAACAAAAGAAAGAGCCCATATTAATCAGTTTCGTTTATGTGATTCGTTGAACCGCTTCGGTTTAAGCGGTGGGTCGTTGTTATTCAGCATGGTTTAGATTATTGCTATCTTAGTCACTTCACATATTACTTTTCCCTATCTTTTACCTTAACCATACGTTGCAGCCCGTAAGTCCTCTTGAAGGTCGATACCTCTAGTGATGGAGATGAGAATTGAGTTCAAGCCTATACTAGTCGGTTGGTTGTTAGCTATCATGAGTGTTCACTAAACAAACAGCCTAAACACTTTTGTGATAGAGTGAACTCCTCGGTGAGGATGAGATGTTTGCATGCTTTCGAAAATTGAATGTTTTCAGATTAGTTTGCTCAATTGGGATGATTTATATTTAGTGCCGTGAATGAGTTGAGAAATTTGACTGGCCAGGTTGGATTGCCTATAGCTGACAGTTTGCTTGAGGACAAGCAAAGTTCAGTGTGGAAATTGTGATATTTCCGGATTTAACTATGTTTTTATCCGTCAATATTATGCTTTTTACATGTTTATTATGCATAAATGATCAGATCATACACCTAAGTACTGTTTGGGAATGTTTCAGGTTAAATGTGTTGTAAAAGTCGAAGAAACAGTGGAGCCGGGCAAAAGACTGAAGAAAAATGAAGAACAAGGCAAAACTTAGGAACTCGCGCCGCGAGCTATCCGTCTCGCGCCGCGAGAATGCTTCACACCGGAGGCCATGGCCTTTCGAGCCGCGAGAATGCTTCACACCGGAGGCCATGGCCTTTTGCACCGGAGAAAAAGTTCTGGAAAATGGGATCAAAAGCCTCGCGCCACGAGCCCTCATGCCTCGTGCCGCGAGCTCGTTGGCAAACTGTTAGTATAAATTGATCATTTAGGGTTTAAAAACGGGACTTTTTGCATTGTGGCCAACTTGGACACTCTTTTGAAGCCTATAGCAACCCTGGAGGAGCAAATCTCACCATTGGAGGTTTTCGAATCGAAGATCAATCGTCAATCATCATCAATTGCAATCCGGTTTGTTTCGATTAAGATATTTCCTGATTCATTCATGGATTATTTTCTGTTTTTGATGGTTAAAGGACTATCGTGTTGGGTTTTCGTGCTTCAAATAAACACAACAGAAGCAAAAGGTAGGAAAATAATTTAGTTGGTGAACCACACAATACCCACCAAGCGGACCGAAAAATCTAAGCACGTCAAAGCAACAAAAGAAAGAAAAGAAGAGATAGAGATTATACCATTCAAATGTGTATCTCCTTATTACCGCCTTTGTTGGTTATGTACACAAAATTGTGTACCTCTATCGGTATCCACACCAAGTGTGTTTGATCCTCACTTAATAGAGTGTTTGTATGCCAACAAGAACATCATCACTATGTAACTAATACCACTTGAAGATTGATATAACAATCTATCTTCCAAGTGTGTACAGTGAGAGTGATATGAACTAACTTGAAATTACAAGTTCATGTGTTTTTTCACCAAGAATTAAGAAGAAACAAAAAGTATATTAGTTTTCTTTTTATTTTTCTCACTAGATCATCAAGAAAAACTAACCTTCAAAAGGCTCTTCATGTTTCCAAAACGTTTCAAGAGTTACTAGTGTAAATATCCATAAGGCCACATTCAATCTAAACTTAAAAGCCCAATTGAATTGGCTGTTACAGCATGAGGTACGGTCGTGTCTCACAATGCACGCCTGTGACAGCGCACGGGCACACCCAAGTCACGCCCGACTTGGGCTTGTGCTTTCGCACTAGGCACGGCCGTACCTTCACGAGGCTTGCCCATGCCGGCCCCTATGGGTACGCCCTAGGCACGCCGGCCCAGGCCCCGTACCTGGCATAGGTTACGCCCGTACCTTCACAAGGCACGGCCGTGCCCGGCCCAACCAAAACCTATTTTGGCATTTTTCTCTCTCTTGTTCAATGGTGTTGCCGGAATCAATACTTAGTGTGTGACCCAATTGGCCTATGCCTCATCGACAGTGATACCTACTCGTGTGTGTCAGTGGGCATATTCCAACAAACTCCCACTTGAACATGACACACATACGAAAAGTAATACCGACATAGAGCGGCCTCTAGCAAGGCATCTACGCCCCCAAGTCAACATAGGGTATGTCGCCCATGACAAGTACCAACCTGTAAAGAATGGTCCTACAAATAAGTTATTATTCATCCCTTCATTCACGATATCCATTTGTAATACCCGAATTCCTGTAAATAAATAAAAAGAATATTTTATTGAGAAAATATAACTTGTGTTGACTTGTGCACTAAGTTATGTAATATTTTAGATACTATGGGCTTGAGTGGATAAAGAAAGTGGATTATGGACTAGTTATGTGTATGCAATTGGATTATTGGAATAATGGGCTTAAGTGATAAATATGGGCTAGGCCTTTAAGAGAAGTAGTATATAAAGCCATTAGGGCACAGCCCCCAACAATTTCTACTGTTCCATTCATTCAACAAAGAGTTTTATGTGTCTTTGTGGGTATGCTTAAACCCCAAGAGAAGTAGAAGAAGGAGCTATCAAGATTATTGGAAACTCAAGGAATTTGCAAGGAAATCATCAGGTAATGATTCCTATCTCATTGTGGTAGTGTAGCTATAAGTTTTATCTTGATTAGATGATGTTAGCTTGGGGTTTTGATCTGGGTTTTGAAGTTATTGGTTTATGAAGAACTAGAGAGAGAAATTATGATATGATCTTTGTTACTTGATGGAATATAGTTAAAACTTGAAAGAAGTAACTAAATGAATGGAGAAATGTTTTGGAACAAAAATAAAGTGATTTGGTTAAGTTTGAAAGAGTTGGATTTTGGCTATGGAGTCTGGGTTTTAGAAAAATAATGAACTGATGAAGATGATGATACCCCATCCGACTTTCATGTTCCTATATGTGATCTACGCACGAATCCATGCGACTTTTGTAGTGTTCATGCGACTTATGTATGTTGAATCTATATCCATGCGACTTTAGAACTTGTGCTATGCGACCTACATGTCACTCCATGCGACTTTCATGACACTCATGCGACTTTCATTACAACTTGGTATCAGAGCCTAGGTTTAAGGGAGTCGGATGCGCTTCTGCGTGTTTGAACTTAAACCTTGGTTCAAAAGAAATTTTTTAACAAATGTTTTAAAATTTTTTAAACGACAAATTTTGCGAAGAGCTGTCGACTGGAGCCCGATCCCGATAAGCGCGAGGTGGAGTATGGTACGACACGATGACATTGGTAAGAGTAGCTGATAACTATCTCCGTGTTTAGGCAAATCGTGGATACTATATACTGTGTACAATGATAACCGTGCAGGTATAGAGTGGATGACTTGACCTTATTTCATGTTCTCGTTTGATGTTAGGGTAGGGAAGGATCATACACTCGACTACTTATACGATTTAGCATTGTACACGGATGTATACATGATTTACTTAAACTAGGATATACGAATCGAATGCGAATCTATTATGCTTATGTAATACCCTGACAGTAGAAGGACTTACAGATACACATACGTAAAAGGATATATTTTCAGCTAGTACGCCTTATTAGCCTAACAGGTAGACTAGACTTATACATGTGACTATACGTTGCAAGTAATACATGGCCTAAGCCTGTGAATCGGGATTTCGAGGGGTGACGACAAGACCTGGTATGAGTAATGTGTTGGGAATAATATACGGGCCCATATTATTAATGGCACATGACACGTGTTAGAACCTGTCGGAATCAGGGGAAATCTTGTGAATCAGGTGAAGGGTACTTGTAGAACAGCAGTTTGCTTATAGAGTAGAGTGCCTTAGTAGACTAGGACTGCTTTAGATAAGGAAGCATGCTAGAGATATGTGCAAAATATGAATGTGGATTGTGATAGTAGGACAGTGTGGTAAAGCCACCTAACACTTTAATGGTTTACCTATACTTCCAGAATGGTTAACACGAGAAGGAGACGAGACCTGTCATCCGCAAGAGTGGGAACTCGCCATGCACCCGATGGATTTGAAACGAGTGTTACCGGCGAGTCTGTCCCTTGCCTGCAAACGATCTTGAATGAAGGAATACATGAGGTACCCGACCCAAGGAATGTAACACCAGTGACTGCTATACCCGGTACTGAGGAAGAGGAGGGGGAAGAAGAAGTGGATAGAGAGGCGGTGATATCGGCAAAGGTAACTGCCGACGTGATGAAAGAGTTGTAAGACATGCCGTCATAGATCGTTGCAGAGATAAAGGAAGACATGGGAACTATGATAGACCAAAAGCTGAGCGCTCTATGGGCGGCAAGGGAAGCTGTAGCAACCCAAACCAATAACCGCACGACAAACCAGCCACAGCAAGGGGGTTGCTACCGGGATTTTTCTACTTGTCAACCACCTACCTTTGAGGGGACCCTAGACCCTGTGAAAAGTACTCAGTGGGTATCTGAAGTGGGGGGAGCCTTCCACACCCGTCGTTGTACGGAAGAGAACAAGGTATGGTTTGCGTCAAACCTACTGAGGGGTAAGGCAAAGACGTGGTGGAACTTGCTAAAATAGTTGAAAGGGGAGGCGATTTTCACCATCACTTGGGAGGAGTTTACGAGGTTATTCACGGAGCAGTTTGCGCCAAGGGTAGAGAGGGAAAGATTGCTAAATGAGTTCTTAAAGCTGGAACAGACCACTGAATCGGTGAACGAGATCACCGCGATCTTTAAGGAGAAAGTCCTGTTCTGCCCCGCCTATGTGGCAGATGAGGGCTTGCAGATGAACCGTTATGCGCAGATGTTAAAGGAGGAGATCCGAGAGTTTGTGACAACAGGGTGATGCTCTATGTTGGAGGAGATGATTGAGGTTGCAAGGAAGAGAGAAATGGACCTGGAGTTGAGGGCTAAGAAGCGAACTGCCAATCGGGCTGCCTTGGGGAATGTGCAGGGAAAACAATTTGCCAAGAAACCTAATACCGGTGGTACTGGGTCTGCAGAGAGGAACATGGGGAGGAGATGCCACAAGTGTGGAAGGGGGCATTCTGGGCCATGCCGGATGGGAATGGATATTTATTTTCGATGTGGGAAGAGTGGGCATCTAGGAATAGACTGTAAAGCGTTCGTCAACGTGTGCTTTGGGTGCAATCAACCAGGGCACCGCATTGCAGAGTTTCCCCTGGTAGCAGGAGCTGAAAGACCAGCCAGACAACAGCCACTCCGGATTACTGATGGGAGGGAAGGCAAGAAAGCCGATGTGCCGAGAGCAAGAGGACGTGCCTTCCAAATGACGGCTGAGGAGGCAGTCAAAGAACCAGACGTCATAGCAGGTACCTTTATTGTTAACGCTTCACCCGCACTAGTGCTATTTGATTCCGGGGCCAGTAGGTCCTTTGTTTCTTCCTCTTTTTGTAAAAGTTTTGTAACTAGGCCGGTGATGTTAGAAAAACCATTAGAGGTAGAGATAGCCGACGATAAGACCTTAAACGTATTTACTGTGTACAAGAGTAATGTATTTGTTGGGGAGATAATCATTTCACCCTAATAATCAACTCTGCCTATCCTCAACATAGGATTTGATGATAACCAAACCCTACAATCAGTATGACTTAGAAAGAATTCAAACATGTGTTGTATGAATCAGTTTATGTAAAAATATGCCAAGTATGGAACCATCAGCTGAGGAAAATAAGCCATCAACTGAGCATCAGATCCTACTCAAAGTATCAGCCAAAGGATATCAGCCAAGGAGCATCAGATGAAGAAAAGAAGTAAAGAAGACCATCAGCTGAGGAAAACAGTCTATCAGCTGAGCAAAAATGTTGATCAGCTGATGAAAATATTCCATCAGCTGAGTAAACAGTTTGATCAGCTCAGTGAAGTAAGTGATCAGCTGAGTGAAGAATTTGATCAGCTGAGTGAACAATTGGATCGGCTGAGGCCCAGAGCATCAGCTAAGTAAGTCTTTCCTTACACAACTTATCTCCACTTATAAACTGATGTATTTGATTGATCAGCTGAACATTCTTGATTAACTGATCATACAAATACATGAGCATTATGTCCTCCTAAGCTTACTATTGATCAGCTAAGCATCTATATGATCAGCTGAGCAATATGTGTCAACTGATTCCTAGCAAAAAGTGATCGACTAATAAATTTTGTCAACTGAGTAGTGAATATCAGAGTTCCTTGTACAATCTATTAGCTGAGTCGTAAAAAATGTCAAATCTAATCTATCTTTTCAGATTGTAAGTCATATGTAAAAGGCAGAACATGTGTTGTTCTATTATGCCTTAGATCTTGGTTTGTAAAAGTAAAATGCACTTTTTGGATCAAGTATGAGACAAAAAGGTTTGATCTTATCCTCTAAAAAAGGATAATGATACCTCAAACAGACAAAGATCTTGAAGTTTTTGTCAAACAACTAAGTATGGCTGACAATCCCATACTTGGTAAAGTCAAATCAATCAGAAGCACGGTGTTGATTAAAGTACAATCATGAAAAGGGAAAGATACTTCTACACGACAGTAAATGTGGACTTTAATATTTTATATTGTGAATGGGTTGCACTTTTGCAGAAAAGTACAATTACTTTTATCATACATTTGATTAAAGTAACTTTACTTTTCACCCACTACATTTATAATTAAAATATTATATTTCCACATCCTCTTGGTCTCTTACCTTCATGCAACCGGATCCACCAAGACTTCTATATATACTCATGCATGGTGGACATGAAAACAGAGAATACTACACAACACAAAAAAAAGTGAAGTCTCTACTACACTAAAAGAAAATCTCATCAGTTGAGAAATTTCGTAGAGTATAAACATTGTGTAGAATCAAACTTGTTTATGTGTTGAACACTCTAAATACATTAGTTGTTTTAGAGTTAGCTTGTCTATGTGTTAGACAAATTGATTGCCACCTTTTATTGTACTTATAATTTCCGCTTCTAGTACATGTAATTCTTGATTCATATCAAAAAGAATTATATAAAAGTATATAAGTGTGTCTTTAATTTTTAAAAGCTAAAGTTTGTATTCAACCCCCCATTCTACAAACATTTGTTGTTGCGTACTCAATCTGGGACTAACAACTGGTATCAGAGCAGGTTAGATAATCAATATCTAGATCTGTTTTGCTTACTCTACAACTGCTTCTACCCCTCTCAATATGGACTCATCCGCAAACAATATGAATATCTCAAACACTGGGTCCTTAACAAGATGTCCCATGTTTGACGCTGAAAATTTCTCCATGTGGAAAAGTAGAGCACATATTTTCCTATCCACCCTTGATATCCAAATGCTTGAAATAGTCACTGATGGTCCTTATGTTCCAACATCAGTGTTATCTATCCCATCAGAATCTGAAGGTCAAACCTCTACAACTGAAAGAATCATAACCAAACCCATGCATCTATGGACAGATGAGGATAAGAGGTTGGTTAGCCTAGATGTTAAGGCTAGATCAGCTCTTGTCTCTACACTACCCAATGAAATCTATCATCAAGTGCTTAACTGTTCTTCTGCAAAAGAGATGTTATATACACTCACAGTTGCATATGAAGGGACTGAAGAGGTGAAGGAGAACAAGAAGCTCCTCCTCAACAGAGAGTATGAATTTTTCTTTGCTCAGAAAGGTGAGAGTCTTACACAGACATACACCAAGTTCAACTACCTAGTTAATGACTTGAAAAGGGCAGACATAACCAAGAGCAACTTTGTCTTGGTGAACAAGTTTCTAGACTCCCTCCCTAAAACATGGGATCACTTTGTCACTGTTCTAAGACATAGTGAGAAGATTAAGGGAATGTCTCTGGTTGCTCTCTATTGTAATTTACTCAACCATGAGCAATCAGTCAAGCAAAGGAAGTTGTCATCCAAGGAGATGAAGGAGGTAGTGAAAGCTGCACCAACTGCCCTTGTATCAAAAGATACAAAGATGAGAAGCTTTGCAGCTATTGATTCTAGTTCTGATGAAGAAGGAGATGGAGATGGAGAGGAGAGTGCTGGAGAAAGTGATAAGGAGAAGGATTGTGAAGAAAGTAATCTCGAGGAGTTGGTTGAAGGTGTAGCTATGCTGGTTAAGAAGTTCAGACCTTTCAAGAAGGGAAAGGGTGTCAAGAGGTTCAGCAAGAGGTCATAAAAGTTTGTCAAGCCCAAATCCACTTTTGATGCCTCCACAGCAGAGTGTTATAAGTGTGGCAAGATTGGCCACATATCCAGTGACTGTAAGTCCAAATATAACACTGGTTCTTCATCTGTGCAAAAGCAGGAGAGCAAGATTGATTATGAACACAGGTATAAGAAACTCCTTGCTGCTGTCCTTGACAAGAAGAAGAAGAAGAAAGCCCAGGGCGAAGTTCTTGTTGCTGAAGAAGAAGATTGGGCAGAAGAAGATCTCTCCTCAGATGAAGATGAGGTGATCTCTGCTCAGTTCTGCATGATGGCCAACAATAATGATGGTAGTTCCTTTGATGAAGACTTGAAAAAGGCTGCTAAAGCTTGTTCAACTACCAACTGGGATCCTTCTTCTATATATCAGGTTGGAAAATTTATTAACTATTATGATAATGAGAAGAATGTTATGTTTGATTACTTATGTATTGATTTCCAGTCTACTATTCAAAGAGAGAAGAGGCTAAGACTAGAAGTAGAATCACTAAAGGAAAAGTTAATTCTTAAGGATGAGGAACTTAAGCAGCTAACAATCTTAAATGATGAACTAGCTAATCAAAAGATACTTAATGAGATCTTAGTACAAGAAACTAGTGAAGCAACCAAAAAGTTTAATGACCTCCAAAAAGTAGTAAAGTCTTGGTGTGTATCTGTAGAAAAGACCACTCAGTGTGTCAAGGAGCAGATACCCAAACAAGTTCAAGCTATTATTGGTGAAAATTACTCTAAGGCTGCTAACTATGTTGATTCTAGTAAGAACCTTAATATATTAGACAAAGCTGACATCTTGCCACAGACCTTTCACAAGACTGTTAAAGGCAAAAGTGTGTTCACAAATAAGTTTGTTAGAAGCAAGAGTTCCCACTCAAAAGAATCAATTATTCCTTCCGTTGAATCATCCTCTAATAAGATTTCAGTATGTAAAAATACTAATAACAAAAAGTCAAAGGATGTAATTAAAAGGAAAGGAATCATTAGTTGAGACCTTAGAGACATTATGTTGTCAAACCTTGAAAACAGATGACTTAATTCTTAGCATTCCATCAGCTGAGTGGTTAGTAGATGATAAATGCTCAGCTGATAACCTGTCAGCTGATCATAGCTCATCTTCTAAACAATCAGTTGATCTAGAAGTAATCAACTCTCTTTTAATAGAAGAAACTATGAGTAAAAAAGAATGATGTTCACATTGTTCCCATTTCTGCCACTTCAAAGATTGGTCAAAAACTTTCCAAAAACAAAGATCAATCTAAGGTGTCTGTAAATAAAGACCTAAGAAATTTACAGGATAAGCTTCATATGCTGAATGGTCAAATTAGTCAAATGATGACTGATAAGAAATCTCATAGGCATTAAACCCATGTTGTTCAATGCTCCAAGGCCACAAAATCTCAAAAATGTTATAAATGTGGAAGCAAAGAGCATAAGGCATTTGAATGTTCTTTAGAAGGGAATTCAAGACAGCGGACTTGTGATGATAACATAGTCACTCCTCTCATACATAAGAAACCTGAGATGAAGTTGAAAGCTAGGTGCATTCCACAGGGATCCACTGAGTAGTAGATTCCTACGTGTGTCACTAACTCTTCTTTCATTCAAATTTGTGCAGGGTGTCGGTTCTTGGTTTCTTGACAGTGGATGTTCAAGAACCATGACAGGTAACAAGGCTTTGCTCAGTAACTACTAGAAAGAGAAAGGTCCAAGGGTGACTTTTGGTGACAACAACCATGGGCAAACTAAAGGCTATGGTGAGCATCATAATGGGAACCTCAAGCTGTCAAAAGTTTCATATGTCAAAGGGCTGAAATATAATCTCATAAGCATAAGTAAATTGTGTGATGGAGATAATGAAGTCCACTTCACAAAGACAGGAGGCTCCATCATAAATAAAGAAGGTAATACAGTTTTCAGTGCCAAGAGAACCAAGGATGTGTATACACTTGACATGTCCTCTGGTGACCCTTCAAAGGAAACATGTTTGTACTCCAAGAATAATGAGGATACAAACCGGCTGTGGCACAAGAGGCTTTCCCATCTTAATTTCAAAAACATCAACAAGTTGAGCAAGGGTGAACTAGTGTCAGGACTACCTTTACTGACTTATCTTAAGCATAAACCATGCACTGCTTGTGAGAAGGGAAAGCAGCATAAGGCATCATTTCCATCCAAGCAGCCTTCTCAATTACAAAACCTTTCTATATGTTGCACATGGATCTCTTTGGTCCTGTTGCAACTGCTAGTATTGGTGGAAGTAAGTATGCTCTTGTATTGGTTGATGAATTCTCAAGATATACTTGGGTTTTCTTTCTTAAAGCAAAGGGTGAGGCTGCTGAAGAGATTATCTGTTTTATCAAGAAGATGGAAGTGTTGAATGGCAATCTGGTGAGGAGTCTTAGAACTGATCATGGAACTGAATTCAGAAATCAAACTCTGGAATCTTTATGGTGGCGAGAAAGGGATATCTCAAAACTTTTCTGCTCCAAGAACCCCACAACAAAATGGTGTAGCTGAAAGAAGAAACAGAACATTGATTGAGGCTGCCAGAACCATGTTGTGTGAAAGTGGGTTAACATTTAATTTCTGGGCTGAGGCTGTAAGTTGTGCATGTTTCACACAGAACTGGTCCCTTATTATCAAGAGGCACAACAAAACTCTATATGAAGTGCTCAAGGGAAGGAAGCCAAGCATCAGCTTTTTGCATATCTTTGGTTGTCAATGTTTCATACTTAATCAAAAAGATCAATTGCAGAAGTTTTCTAAAGCATACAGAGTATACAACCTCAGAACCAAAGTCATAGAAGAATCTATCAATGTAAGTTTTAATGAAAATGACTTTGTTGCTTCCTGTTTTTCTAATCATGTTTCAGATGAAGAATTTAATGATATTATGCAAACTGGAGAAGTTCCTTCAGAGCAAGTAGATCCCTCTCCACCAGCTACTCATGATTTAGATGAACCTGTCACTATCCAAATTTTTAACCATGTACAACCATCCTCATCCAATCCTATACCTCTACTGAATCATGTAGAAAATGACTCAACATCATTGGATTCCAATTCCATATCACTCATTCCCTCTTCAGTAGAGATACCCACAGATTGTAATAATGAAGTTATATCAGCCACTAAAAATGAACTCATTTCTACTGCTGATAGTCAACATGTAACTTCTTCTCCCCAAATTCAAATGAATCTCAATTCCCAAGAAATCCAAAAAGCCTTCAAAGACCTCAAGCACCATCCTCATAATTTGGTGATAGGAACATAGATGATCCAGTTAGAACAAGATCAAAAGCTTGCAACATCTATTTGTATTCTGGATTTGTCTCAATGTTTGAACCAAAGAAGGTTGATGAAGCTCTTAATGATCCCCACCGGGTGTCTGCCATGCTAGCGGAACTGGCAGAATTCAAAAGATATAATGTATGGACTATGGTACCCAAACCAAAGGATAAATCCATCATTGGAACAAAGTGGGTGTTCAGAAATAAGCTAGATGAAAATGGGCAAATCATCAGAAACAAAGCAAGGCTAGTGGCACAGGGGTACTATCAAGAAAAAGGTATTGATTTTGATGAAACCTTTGCCCCTGTTGCAAGATTGGAAGCCATCAGATTATTCCTATCCTATGCTGCCTTCAAAATCTTCAAAGTGTTCCAAATGGATGTGAAGAGTGCATTTCTGAATGGAGATTTGAAAGAAGAGGTGTATGTCAAACAACCTCCTGGTTTTGAGGAGTCAAGCTTACCTGATCACGTTTACTTTCTAAACAAAGCTTTATATGGTCTTAAGCAAGCTCCAAGAGCCTGGTATGATACCCTCTCTTCTTTTCTCATTAATAAAGGTTTTACAAGAGGATGCATAGATAGCACTTTATTTATTAGGAAGTACAAAGGTGACGTGATACTTGTGCAGATATATGTAGATGATATAATATTTGGGTCTACTAATTTGGAACTATGCAAAAAGTTTTCTAAACTCATGTCTGATAATTATCAAATGAGCATGATGGGTGAGTTAAACTATTTTCTTGGTTTGCAAATTAAACAAGAGGTTGATGGTATTTTCATTCATCAAACAAAGTATGTCAATGATTTACTCAAGAAGTTTGATTTTGAAAACTGTTCTTCAATGAAAACACCTATGTCTACTTATATTAAGTTAGGAAAGGACACTGGTGGCAAATCAATGAACATTACTACTTGTAGAGAAATGATTGGGTCACTTTTATACCTCACTGCAAGTAGACCAGATACAATGTTTACAACATGTCTCTGTGCAAGATATCAAGCAGACCCTAAGGAATCACATCTTGCTGCTGTTAAGAGAATATTCAGATATCTCAAAAGAACTCCTAATCTTGGTCTTTGGTACCCCAAAGACTCAAATTTTGAGTTAGTTGGATATTCTGAATCTGATTTTGCAGGATGCACATTAGACAGAAAAAGTACTTCAGGTGTTGTCAACTTCTAGGAGGAAGATTGATTAGTTGGTCTAGTAAGAAACAGAATTCAGTGTCAACATCTACTGCATAGGCTGAATACATTGCTGCAGGAAACTATTTTGCTCAAATTTCGTGGTTACAAAATCAACTACTTGATTATGATATGAAGTTTGAAGACACCCCAATTCTTTGTGACAATACAAGTGCCATCTCTATCTCAAATAATTCAGTCATGCATTAAAAAACAAAGCATATTCAAATCAAACACCATTTTCTCAGAGATAATGTGCAAAAGAAGAAGGTAACTTTGCACTACATTAACACTTATTTACAACTTGCAGATTTATTCAGAAAGCCATTAGATGAAGCAAGGTTCAGCTTTCTAATATCCAAACTAGGTATGCTAAATTTTTAGTTTAAAATAATGGTAATTTAGTTTGTGTCAATTTATAAGTGTTGAAAATTATAAGAGACTTATCTAAGCATATCTAAGTCTTACTTGATTTGTGTAAACTGAGTAACTATGCTCAGCTGATGCCTATCAGCTGATCAAATTTACTCAGCTGGTCACTTTAAGATAAGGAAGACATGCTCAGCTAAGTACTTTACTCAGCTGATACCCAAATTCTCACTATCAGCTGATAGTTTTCCATCAGCTGATACCCTTCAACTAATAGTTTTTCATCTGCTGATACCCATCAGCTGATACTCTCCTTGATTAGCTGATGATTCTACACTTAGTAAATTTTCACTTTTTACTCTCATTTAATGCTTTTTAACCCTAGTTATTTACTCCGTTTGTTAGTTTTCATTTAATTGCTATTTAATTTGTTTTCCGTTAGAACTTTTGGCAGTATCTAACGATCTCTGTTAACTAATCTTCATAAATATCCCAATTTCTCTCTCATATACCTTTACCTGTTCAAACTTTCCAAATTCCCTCTCTCTCTCTACAAAGAACTACTCTACCTTCTCTCTCGATACTCACTGTTCATCATCCCTACCAAATGGCCACCTATATTCCAGACCCGGCTGTTAACCCTGATGAGAATGTTGCACCCAATCAACCGATGAATATAACTCCCAACAACATTCTGCTTTGCACCACCATCCCTGCCTCGCGAGAAAACCAAGGTTATGAACCAATGGTTCATTTCCTTCAAGCCCATCCCCTATTTGAAAGTCTCACCGCTAATCCACACTACATTTACCCTACCATTATCGGTGAACTATGGTACTCCGCAACCTCTAACCTAAACACCAACACCATCCACTGCACCCTCGCCCAAGGAAACTATCATCTCCAGATCACCACCGAAACCCTTTGTGAAGCCTCTGCTATTCCTAACTTCCCACCGTACACCACTTTTCCCTCCAGAGCAGAAGTTCAAACCGTTTTAGACACCATCAGCTACAATGAACTTGTAGTGCATGGTCAAGTTAAGGTCTCTGCTCTCGCTCATCCATGGAAGTATTTGGCCAATGTGGTCATACGTTGCTTCGGTCCTAAATCTGGAAGCCATCATCTCATCAACCAAACCGAGCTTCTGGTGCTCTATGCCCTAGTCTTCGGGGTAAATATCGACTTTGCTCAAGTGATATTTTCGGACCTTATTGATAAAATCACCCAGAGCACCAACAAGAAATCATCGAGGTTGAAGGTGCTCTACATTAGACTATTGAGCCTGATAGCTATGAGGGAGATTAGAGAGGATGATTATGTGGGCTTAACAGAACATCTTGAGCATATACCTGTCCCTACCATGGGTGAAAAGATATTCCATTTCATAAAGACAAACAGAGGTCCTCCAATCACTGCCCAAATGTAAGAGCTGATAGATGCTGCAAACGACAATACAGATGAAAGGGAAAATGCTTAAATGGCTCAAGCATTGGGTGTTTCAGTTGAGGAAATCTATCAAGCCAAAGAGCTAGCATATCAGTAAGAGCAAGAACAAAGTCAAAATCAAGCTGCTGCTCAACACACATTGGCAAAGGAAAAATCTCAGGTTGAACTACTCAAAGCTAGATCCCATGATGATGCCATCAAAACCCTCTTCAACCTTGATTTATCTGCTCCCATCAACCTAAGTCAACAAAGACTTCAAAGCTTCAGAGAAGGAATCAATATTCTGAGAAACAGAACATAACCAACTCCAATAACAAGAGCCACTGTCCATAAAGGTGATGGTGAACCCTACCTCAAAGCAATAAGACAGAACAACTTCAATAGCTGTGAAGTTGTATCCTATGAGAGGTGTCACATATATGGGTTCATAGAGTTAGTTGAGATCCTGTACCTTCTCTTCAAATCCAAGTCAAAGCTTAGAGTTCAATTCATTCAGAAAATTCAGAATTGGATAGCTCTAGCTGTGTCACAAAGGGCCTTCACTCCAGATGACTATTACAGGCAGGTGCACACAGTTGATAATATTCATAAGAAAGGCTCCAAGCCCTTCAAACCATTTGAGCTAAGAGAGGTACTACCCCAGCATGAATTCCTATCAGATTTTGAGGGTCTCAACACATCTCTTCCACTGAACATCACTCCTGAGTTGTACAATTTTATAATTATGCCTATTGAAGGTATATTCTTTTTGGATAGAGCTGGCACATGGAGGTTCTTTAGACAGTCTGAAATCCTTAAAGCTAGCAAGAAGTTTCTATTTGGGCTAAGGATATCTACAAGAGGCAGAACTGGAAATAAAAACTTTGAAGCCCTTGTTCAAGCCCAATGTGAAGTCTTAGCTGAAGCTGATCCCCATGCCAAAGATTTTGAAGTTAAAGAAGAACCATGGTGGGATGATTGAAGACTGATTCTAACTCAAAGATTTTGTTGTTATTTAGTTGATTGTACATTATAGAATAGTTAGTTAGTAGTTAATCTATGTAATCACTTATGTACATTTGTTTATTCTGTTATTTCAAGTGATGTTTATGTATATCAGAAAATCAAAAGCATATAAAAATGGAAAAATGAAAAGATACCACAAAAACAGACAAAATGGAACATTAGAAAAGAAACCAAAAACAGAAAAAGGTTCAAATAAAAAGAGCTAACAAAAACAGATAGCTAGGTAGCCATATGTACTTAAAAGTTTAAATCTTTTGTAATTCGAAGTCAAACTGATTCTTCAAAAAGAAAAAGGTTTTGTTATCATCAAATAGGGGGAGATTGTTGGGGAGATAATCACTTCACCCTAATAATCAACTCTGCCTATCCTAAAACATAGGATTTGATGATAACCAAACCCTACATTCAGTCTGACTTAGAAAGAATTCAAACATGTGTTGTTTGAATCAATTTATGTAAAAATATGACAAGTATGGAACCATCAGCTGAGGAAAATAAGCCTTCAGATGAGCATCAGATCCTACTCAAAGTATCAGCCAAAGGATATCAGCCATGGAGCATCATAAGAAGAAAACAAGTAAAGAAGACCATCAGCTGAGGAAAACAGTCTATCAGCTGAGCAAAATTGTTGATCAGCTGATGAAAATATTCCATCAGCTGAGTAAACAGTTTGATCAGCTGAGTGAAGAAAGTGATCAGCTGAGTGAAGAATTTGATCAGCTGAGTGCCTACTCTATCAGCTAGGTGAACAATTGGATCGGCTGAGGCCCAGGGCATCAGCTAAGTAAGTCTTTCTTTTCACAAGTCATCTCCCCTTATAAACTGATGTATTTGATTGATCAGCTGAGCATTCTTGATCAACTGATCATACAAATACATGAGCATTATGTCCTCCTAAGCTTACTATTGATCAGCTGAGCATCTTTATGATCAGCTGAGCAGTATGTGTCAACTGAGTCCTAGCAAAAAGTGATCAACTGATATATTTTGTCAACTGAGTAGTGAATATCAGAGTTCCTTGTACAATCTATTAGCTGAGTCGTAAAAAATGTCAAATCTAATCTATCTTTTCAGATTGTAAGTCATATGTAAAAGGCAGAACATGTGTTGTTCTATTATGCCTTAGATCTTGGTTTGTAAAAGTAAAATGCACTTTTTGGATCAAGTATGAGACAAAAAGGTTTGATCTTATCCTCTAAAAAAGGATAATGATACCTCAAACAGACAAAGATCTTGAAGTTTTTGTCAAACAACTAAGTATGGCTGGCAATCCCATACTTGGTAAAGTCAAATCAATCAGAAGCATGGTGTTGATTAAAGTACAATCATGGAAAGGGAAAGATACTTCTACACGACAGTAGATGTGGACTTTAATATTTTATATTGTGAATGGGTTGCACTTTTGCAGAAAAGTACAATTACTTTTATCATACATTTGATTAAAGTAACTTTACTTTTCACCCACTACCTTTACAATTAAAATATTATATTTCCATATCCTCTTGGTCTCTTACCTTCATGCAACCGGATCCACCAAGACTTCTATATATACTCATGCATGGTGGACATGCAAACATAGAATACTACACAACACAAAAAAAAGTAATATCTCTACTACACTAAAAGAAAATCTCATCAGTTGAGAAAATCTCATGTGTTGAACACTCTAAATACATTAGTCGTTTTAGAGTTAGCTTGTCTATGTGTTAGACAAATTGATTGCCACCTTTTATTGTACTTAGAATTTCCACTTCTAGTACATGTAATTCTTGATTCATATTAATAAGAATTATATAAAAGTATAAAAGTGTGTCTTTAATTTTTAAAAGCTAAAGTTTGTATTCAACCCCCCTTTTACAAACATTTGTTGTTGCGTACTCAATCTCGGACTAACAGTATTAGGTATAGATGATGTAAAATTCCCCATAGACCTCATCCCAAACCCGATGCGAGAATTTCAAATGATCGTGGGAATGGACTGGCTAGGACGGCACCAGGCCAGCATATTGTGCAGTCAGGGAATCATCCGTATCCGAAACCCAAATGGGGGAGAAGTTATCATCTACGGGAGACACAAGAAGGGGGCGACGGCTTTGTGCACTATGGTAAAGGCAGCCAAATATCTGCACAAGGGTTGTGAAGCCTTCCTCGCCCACGTGGTGAATAGTAAGATGGAAAAGGGGAAGCTGATAGTGGTAGACGTGCCGATAGTACGGGGAGTACCCAGAGGTTTTTCCTGAAGATCTACCTGGAATCCCACCCGACCGAAAAGTAGAGTTTCGAATAGACCTCACGCCCGGAGCAACACCAATTGATAAAGCACCGTATCGCCTAGCGGCACCAGAAATGCAAGAGCTCATGTCGCAATTACAAGAACTGCTAGATAAGGGGTTCATCCGGCCGAGTAGTTCACCGTGGGGAGCGCCGGTATTGTTCGTAAAGTAGAAGGATGGAACCTTCCGGATGTGCACCGACTATCAGGAATTAAACAAGGTAACCATAAAGAATCGGTACCCATTGCCTAGAATCGACGACTTGTTCGACCAACTGCAAGGGGCTGCTTGGTTCTCAAAAATCGACTTGTGGTCGGGTTATCACCAACTGAAGGTTCGGGAAGAAGATGTAGCAAAGACAGCATTCCGCACCCGTTATGGGCACTTCGAATTCGTAGTCATGCCTTTTGGTCTCACCAACGTTCCCGCAGCCTTCATGGACTTAATGAATAGGGTTTGCCGACCGATGATGGACAAGTCCGTAATAGTTTTCATTGATGACATTCTGATCTACTCCAAGACCGGAGGGGAACACGAGGATCATCTAGGAGAGGTATTGAGGACGCTAAAGAACGAGAGGCTATACGCCAAGTTCTCGAAGTGTGAGTTCTAGTTACGAGAAGTGCAGTTCCTCGGACACTTGGTAAACAAGGACGGTATTAAGGTCGACCTAGCAAAGGTCGAAGCGGTAATGAAGTGGGAAGTACCTAAGAGCCCAACGGAAATTAGGAGCTTTTTAGGGTTGGCCGGCTACTATAGAAGGTTCATTCAGAACTTCTCCAAGATTGCAGTGCCACTGAAGAAATTAACAAAGAAGATTGTACAATTCAACTGGGGAAGGGAGCAACAACAAGCTTTCAAAATACTACGGGAGAGACTATGTGAAGCGCCAATCTTAACGTTACCAGATGGTATGGAGGATTTTGTGGTCTACTATGATGGCTCGCACATAGGCCTGGGGTGTGCCTTGATGCAGAGAGGGAAGGTTATAGCATACACATCGCGACAGCTAAAGCCACATGAGAGTAACTACCCAACCCACGATTTAGAGTTGGCGGCAGTGGTGTTTGCGTTGAAAATTTGGAGGCACTATCTGTATGGGGTCAAGTGCATGATCTACACCGACCATAAGAGCCTAAAGTACTTCGCCGACCAGTTACGAGAGGCTGCCGGTGGCTTGCATGAGAATGACTGTTTCGACAACGTTACTTGAGTCGATTAGGTGCGCACAAGTGGAAGCGATGAGGGAAGAGAATCAGAAGGCGGAACAGATAAAGGGACAGGTAATGCACATGAAGAAAGATAGTAGGGGGTTGATGATCGATACAACCACGTTTGGGTGCCGAAAGCGTTAGGGATTCGCGATATGTTACTCGAAGTAGCTCATAAGTCCAAATTCTCGATTCATCCGGGGGCAACCAAGATGTATAGGGACTTGAAGGCGGATTATTGGTGGCCGGGTATGAAGAGAGACGTAGCCAAGCATGTAGAAAAATGTTTAACCTGTTTGCGAGTGAAAGCCGAGCATCAGAGGCCTCATGGGAATTTGCAACCGTTGGAAGTACCAGTATGGAAATGGGAGCACATAACCATGGATCTGATCACCAAACTCCCGAAGACGCCAAGGAACTTTGACGCAATCTGGTTAGTCGTGGACCGACTCCTAAAGAGTGCTCACTTCATACCTATTAAGGAAGCATTTTCCGTAGAAAAGATGGCGGAAGAGTACATTAAGGAGGTGGTATCGCGGCATTGAGTGCCAGTTTCTATTGTTTCCGACCGAGACGTACGTTTTACTTCCAGATTTTGGGAGAAGTTTCATCAAGATTTTGGTACCCGGGTCAATCTCAATATAGC
Source organism: Dittrichia graveolens (assembly GCA_038502395.1). Taxonomy (NCBI): domain Eukaryota; kingdom Viridiplantae; phylum Streptophyta; class Magnoliopsida; order Asterales; family Asteraceae; genus Dittrichia; species Dittrichia graveolens. Next base: position 26,448,400 of record JARJIL010000007.1, read on the forward strand.
TTACCACCCCCAGACCGAGGGACAGAGCGAAAGAATGATACAAACACTAGAGGATATGCTACGAGCATGCGTCATAGACTTCGGTGGAAACTGGGATTCGTATCTACCACTAGCAGAATTTTCTTACAATAACAGCTACCATGCGAGCATTGGGATGCCGCCTTATGAAATGTTGTACGGAAGGAAGTGCAGAACCCCCATTTGATGGGGAGAGGTTGGGCAGAGGGAGCTCGGAGGCACTGAGATAGTATAGAGAATCACCGAGTACGTACAGCAAGTTCGTGAAAGGTTGAAAGCGGCCCAGAGTCGTCAGAAATGTTACGCGGACAAACGAAGATCCCCTTTAGAATTTCAGGTTGGGGATTTTGTACATCTCAAGGGGTCCCAGTGGAAGGGTGTGATACGATTTAGGAAACAGGGAAAGTTGAATCCAAGGTTTATCGGGCCGTTCAAAGTGATTGCAAGGGTCGGCAAGGTGGCCTATCGACTGGAATTACACGAGGAATTATCAAGGATACACAACACCTTCCATGTGTCCCATTTAAGGAAATGTTTAGCCGATGAGACGGCCATTGTGCCCTTAGAAGATATCACTGTGGATGAGAAGTTAAACTACATTGAAAGACCGGTTGCCATCATCGACAGAAAGACCAAGCAGCTACGCAACAAGCAAGTGGGAATGGTTAAGATACAGTGGGAGCATCGTAAGGGATCGGAGTGGACCTGGGAATCCGAAGACGAGATGAAAAGAGACTAGCCATTAAAGATTTCGGGGACGAAATTGTGTTTAAGTGGGGGAGAGTAGTAATACCCGAAATCCTGTAAATAAATAAAAAAATATTTTATTGAGAAAATATAAGTTGTGTTGACTTATGCACTTAGTTATGACATATTTTAGATACTATGGGCTTGAGTGGATAAATAAAGTGGATTATGGACTAGTTATTTGTATGCAATTGGATTATTGGAATAATGGGCTTAAGTGATAAACATGGGCTTGGCCTTTAAGAGAAGTGGTATATAAAGCCATTAGGGCACAGCCCCCAACAATTTCTACTATTCCATTCATTCAACCAAGAGTTTTGTGTGTCTTTGTGGGTGTGCTTAAACCCCAAGAGAAGTAGAAGAAGGAGCTATCAAGATTATTGGAAACTCAAGGAATTTGCAAGGAAATCACCAGGTAATTATTCCTATCTCATTATGGTAGTGTAGCTATATGTTTTATCTTGATTAGATGATGTTAGCTTGGGGTTTTGATCTGGGTTTTGAAGTTATGGGTTTATGAAGAACTAGAGAGAGAAATTATGATATGATCTTTGTTACTTGATGGAATATAGTTAAATCTTGAAAGAAGTAACTAAATGAATGGAGAAATGTTTTGGAACAAAAATAAATTGATTTGGTTAAGTTTTGAAAGAGTTGGATTTTGGCTATGGAGTCTAGGTTTTAGAAAAATAATGAACTGCTGAAGATGATGATACCCCATGCGACTTTCATGTTCCTATATGCGACCTACGCATGAATCCATGCGACTTTTGTAGTTTTCATGCGACTTATGTATGTTGAATGTATATCCATGCGACTTTAGAACTTGTGCTATGCGACTTACATGTCACTCCATGCGACTTTCATGACACTCATGCGACTTTCATTACGCTCATGCGACTTTCATTATGCTCATGCGACTTTCATTATGTTCATGTGACTTTCATTATGTTCATGCGACTTTCACTTGCCATGCGACTTTCATAGTGTATTTCATGCGACTTTCACATGTAGAAATTAGGTCCATGCGACTTTGCATATGTTCATGTGACCTTCGGACCATGTACCATGCAATCTTTAGACTTGTACCATGCGACTGTCAGATGGTGTCTTCATGCGACTTACAGTTTTGTGCCATGCGACCTTCACGTGTTCATGCGACTTACAGTTTTGTGCCATGCGACCTTCACGTGTTCATGCGACTTTTGTGTTATGTGCCATGCGACTTAGGTGTTGCACCATGCGACTTTTATCATTTCATGAGACACTAGGCCTGAAATCCGATAGTGGGGGACCCAGATTCTTGAAATCCGATAGTGGGGGACCCGGATTCTTGAAATCCGATAGTGGGGACCCGGATTCTCGAAATCCGATAGTGAGGACCCGGATTCTTGAAATCCGACACTTTGACTCGACGCGACGCGTCGGCTTGGGGGACGCGACGCGTCCCCGGTTTTATGGACTTTGATGATTGCATTCTGTATTGTTACGAGTCTATGAGAACTTGTGTTATGCCGGTCAGACTTGTAGAAGTTGTGATAGTAAATCTGGGTTATTGCCCCGTACTGATTTGTCAGACTTGGATCAGATGACAGTTAAAGTTAGAAGAACCAAGTAATGTTCAGTAAGAACCAGTGATAGCTGCCAGGTGAGTATTCTTACTTGCACACCAAACCAGTGGAGATTGTGAATGTGTTATGACTGTCTGCTTCGGCAGCGGGTAGTTATGACCGTCTGCTTCGGCAGTGGGTAGTTATGACCATCCGCTGCAGTGACGGGTAGCATGACGTATGCTTCGGCATCAGGTAGATATGACCGACCACCTTGGTTACGGGTAGAATGTGCATGACTGGGACTAATGTGTAAGGTCGTAGGTTGCAGTAACTTACTCACTAAGCTTCGCGCTTACCGTTGTTAATATCTTATCTTTCAGGTCGGGACCATGATAGAGCTCCAGGACGGTGACGACAGCTCACAGTCGAAAGAATTCTATCTCATTTCAAAAGATATTCCAATTGAACTAATGTAGAATTTAATTTGGATATTGTAATTGAACTCGTAATGTCTTGATACTTCCGCATTTCCTCTGATATGGAATGACGTTATATTTACGTGTGTTAAAATAAATTTGGGACGTTACACCATTGTGAATGCAGGTCATGGAACATTGTCAACCCCAAAACATCCACGATTATGTTTCTCGATCTAGACGAACTATGACGAACAATACAAGTTGCAAAATTGATCCACTCTCAATTCAACTTGAGCACGGCCATGCATTTTGATGTCATCAGTTCAGTCAACGAGGGGCCCAGGGATATCTCTCTAAAGAGGAACGAATACCTTTGACTACGTCCTTCCGTCATAACATGTTCTTGCATGAAAACTTTCCTTATAACAACCACTTACGAAATGTGTTAGAAAGCAATCTAAGTAAGACTATCTCATTAATCAAGAAGCGCATGTTGTTGGGTTTTGGTGGCATCTAGAAAACGCAGCGGAAACAAAAAACGAGTATAAAACAATTTCATTTTATGCCACCAACACACCACCTAATGGACCACACTCTAGAAAATAGCAAAGCAACTAAAAGAAAGGAACAAGTAGAAGAAGTTATACCATACAAGCTCTTCAACTTCCTTGTTGATGTTTCAAACGGAGTGGACTTGAGAATACAAAGATGTATTCCTCTATTGGTATCCACACCAAGTGTTTATGATTCACACGTGCTAGCTAGGTTTGGACGCCGCCAAAAGCTTCACCAATGGTCTAACACCATCTTGAAGATTGATATGCCAATCTATCTTCTAAGTATGGGTTACTTGATAGAGTATATATAAACTAACTTGGAACTACAAGTTCATATATCAAGAAAGCAAACTACCGAGTCTCATGAAAGCAGGCACTCACCTGAATAGCTTAGATTCACCAGATGATTCACTTCAGACTTGCTAACAAGACAAGATCGCCTATAACATCATTACTTTCGTTAATCGTCTATATAAGCGGGACACAACAAGACTAGGAACACCTAAAGGAACCATAGACCAACCAACAAGGCCATACTGACCTTTCATATCTAACATACTGAGACTTAAGAGTCTTTGACTTGTTTATAGAAAACACCCCCTTGCGGCCGCAAGGAAGGGCCTTGCGCCCGCAAGCAAACCTGTTCAAGAACAGGTCGGCTACAACATCCCCTGCTCCGACTGTTCTTCTTTCAATCTTCAAAAACCAAGTTTCTAAATTATTTTCAACATTGATATACCTTAGGGAATATTCATATAATCCCAAAAACATATCTTTCATTAATTATAACAACTACACATGATTTAGAATCAAAATTATCCATTTAACCCATTTTTATTCAAGTTTCAAGAACTTCATTAAAACATCATTTTAATTCACGAAATGAGTTCCAATCAACTTATAATTGATATAGAAATCAATTAAAGTCAATTTCAGAAATTAATTCAAGTTTATCTTGACTAAATCACAAAACCCACTTGGTAAGGTTACTTACCAAATGAATAGCAAGGAAAAGGAAGAAGATGAAAGAGATGATGATGATAACAAGGATGTTAATCTGCTAGAAATCAGTTGACACAAGTAATCTTCAAGAAAACCTTCAGGAATTATCTGTGTTTGTGTTTGAAAACAAACACCTAAACGTGATATTTCTAAGGCATAAACCACCTTTGGTTTAAGCCTAACAACAAGAGGGTATTTTGTTCCCCTTTTCAACTTACAACTTGACCTACGATTACCTGTTTTAACTAACGGGGATATTTCTGAAATCCTTACTTAAAATCATTCATAAATTATTTGTTTTACTTACTTTACTACTACTTTTGTATTTCAACACATAACTACTTAAAACATATAACACTTAACACGTACATAGGAATTACAACTAGGCCCAATATGAGGATGTTACAATAGATATTGAATTTCCACTTTCTATCGAGCGACAAAAACTTTGTCCTCAAAAGTTTATGAAACGAATATCCCATGGTCTCAGCACAACGCCTAATGGAGTAGCATCTTTAGTCCCCGGATTCATCCACCTCACGTCTACACGTAGGCTAGACAATCTAGACTTTGAGATAGACAGACAAAGAAATTCTTTCTAGTCTTATCTCCTAAGATGTGTGTTAAACCATCTTTGTTGATCTTAAACACGCAAGTTCAAACTAAATTCAACAAGCTTTTAATCCTCTTACATTCGCTGTTGAAAGATGTTCAAGTCATTTAGCCTAATAAACAATTCTCACATTCAACATTTAATCAACTATCAAATGCATCCAAGAGTCCAAACCATACGGACCTTGGTGAAGCAAGCCTTGTTTACATGGCTAAAATAACCTTATCACTTGGATAACTTATCCAAACCATTTTTGCATTTAACCATATTATTCATGATTATTTTATTACTTTTAAGCAAAAGCTTATTAAATGCAATGACATGGATAAACTTTGAAATAAACCATTACTATTCATGTATCAAATACAAAGTAATATCCATCGTCAACCAATGCATAATAGACTTAATATTTCTCTCGCCACGCACGGCAGATAATATATTAATCTAGTAAAGTAATAAAATAGCTAGATGGAATGACTAGATCCAAACTCCCAATCCTCTCAATCGAGACAACTTTCAAGTTTCTCAATCTTGAGCTCTAGCTTTCCATGCCTCATCAACAACTTCTTTCGTTTAACGCCTATACTTTGTAACAAAACATTTTTGCAACCAACACGAGTGTTATAGCCAGCATTTCAATAAATCTAGCTAAGAAGTAGAAAAGAAATGGAGCTATTCATGAATGTACCTGATGATGAGAAGCTATTCCTTGCCTCGTAAGAAGCTTCAACTCCTCTGAACACTCAGGACAAGCGTGGCGGCCCCAATCTCCATATTTACCGTAGAAATAGCAAACTTCTCCTTTAGGAGTTGTATTCCCTTTCTCGGTTTTATGTTCCTTAAATAACCGGGTGGAACGAACTTGTGTTTGGCCATGTTAGACTCGAAAGTCTTCAGCATGCCATGCAACTCGTCAAAGGATTCTACCATTTTTTCCTTTTGATAGATTTTGATAAACTCATCATAAGACACGGTCAGGGACTGGAGAATCAGATTCACTGCAAGCTCCCTCCCAATGGGAAATCCTAGCATTTCCATTTGGTCAATGTATGCCTTCATACGAAACACATGAACATTAACCTTCCCACCTTCCTGCATCCGGCAACCGACAAGGGCCTTGACACACATAAAGTTTTCCTCTCTAATCTGATGTTGGAACATGTCCTTCAACCTATTAATCATGTCATACACAATTATCTGCTCGAGTTGCTTTCGCAGCTCGCAGCTCATAGTCGATAACATGAAAGAAGAAACATCGTTTGCGTCCTCGACACGTTTTTCAAAAGCATATCCAGTGGCCCAATGTTGGTCCCATAAAGGGTAAACAAGCAACCGATATAGTGTAGAAGGGGGGTTGAATACACTTTAAAACAATTAATCAAATTAATCAAATGTATATTCAATAATCAAATATAATGATTACAATTATTACTCTCTAATCAAATCAACAGGATGATTTGATGTTTACACTAATTATAAACTCAACTCTCTCTAAACACTCTCATATCACAAACTAATTGACGATTGAACTTCTTGTTAAAACTGATTAACAAAAACTCTTGAAAACTCTCTCTTGAACCAAAGTTATCGCAACACACGCGTATCGAGTATGACGAACACACATACGTTTTGCAACTTACGCATTCGTATTCTATTCGGTATTCTGTGTTCTATATATATTGAAACCCACAAGAAGGTATATAATCATACTTGATATATCTATGAACAAATCGTAGTTTAAAGATATAACTTATCTTTTCCTTAAAACCGTAACAAACTCCTTAATTAGAACATATCTAACTAATTCCGTTTGAGATCTCTATCCAACTATTAGATAGTTTAAATTAGGTTCAGATATCCTAATTTAAATGTCGTAGATATGGAGAGTTTATAACAGAATTTAGAACTTACTTAAATTCTTGAACTGACTTCTGACGCTGAGCTGACTCACTCAGTCTTGACCTTATCAAGCTGAGTTCTTGATTCTTCAAATCTTCAAGTCTTCATTCCAAAAACCTATCTCAGCTTAGAAGTCACTAAGCTATCTAGTACTTACATGGAAAACTCTATATCTTTTTATACGCTGACTACTCAGCCTAAGCTGACTAGTCAGTCTATAACAGACTTACATAATTCCAAATGTTTAACATATCTATGGTTTGTCTCATCAAATCCAACTATTCTAAACATGGGACTAACAATCTCCCCCTATTTCATGATGACAAAACATTGAATCAAAGTACGTATAGGTTAACAGAATTATGTTGAACAACTTGGGAACTGACCAAAGTTAGTTCTTGAAATAAGTATTAAACTGATCTACACCTATTCATCATTTCTTGAACTTACAAGATTTTAGGTTACAAATCTGTTCTAAGACTTGTATTCTAATAATTTAAACATACCAATACTTAGATACTGAACTTATCATAATTAATTTAAGTTCTAAACTTACAAAACTTGTATTACTAAACTTATCAAATTATATTTGAACTTATTAATACTCATATTATTTAAACACATCAAACAGTTGAACATATCAAACTTAGCTTTTCATTCATGAACATATCATCTTAATTTTAACTTGATCATTTTTTATTAGCTTATGCACACTTAGTGCTTACAAAATTATAGAACTAATCTATTTCATCAATAGGATGTCCAGCTTCCAACCACATATCTGAGCATTTAAGCTCCGAGATTGCTGCTACTTTGATAGCATCATTCAAAATTTCGCCACCCTCTGGCAACTCTCTCATCTCAGCTTCTCTTAATCTGATTTCTTTGTTGAGATGGTATCTGAAAACTGAGTTCTGAATTGAGTTATCACATAGAATCCTCAAGTACAAAATCAATTCCAGATTTTCCAAGTGAAGATTTGCTATCTTTAAGAAACACTTGTTGCCTTCCACAATCAAATACATAAATCCTTCCAAAGGTTGAGTGATAAAAGTATTTTCTCTGAATTCAACTCCCTCTGGAACTTGTAGACTGATGTTTCGTTTGGCTCTCTGACTTGCGGCTCTAACTCTTGCAACTTTGTTTCTGTTTAGGAAGGTATCAATTTCATCAGCTGGAATTTCTCCTAATTGATTAATTCTTATGAAGAGAGTCTTGAGCACATCAACTATCTCTTGTCAGATTTGACTCTTTTTCATTCTTTTGATAGTTGTAGCTACCACCTTTAACTCTGAGAAGCCCAACTTGTACAGACATCTAATATCTAAACCAATTTCATGTTTGTTGTCTAGTACAGAGTTGATGATTACCAATTCTCCTTTTCTACTCAGTGTGATGGATTCAATCTTGTGATTAAAATGTGTTCTTTTGTAGCAATGCCTTAGATCAGCATCTGAGTAGGGAATTGGGGCAGCTCTTGGTCCTGAATAGTCAGCTTCAGCTTCAGCTCCGGCAGCCTCAGCTTTAGCCTTTTCTCTTTGCAGTTCAGCTTGTCTTTGCTTCTCTTTCATCTCTTCCACTGTCATGCCTAGTTCTTTGGCCATTTCTTGTAACATTTGCTCAACAAGCATGTCACTGGATTTTTGTGCTGCATCAGCTTCATTACTTGAGTCTGATTCATATGCAACTAGTTGATACTGACCTTGTTGCTCAGGCTCAGCAATGATGACTTTTCTTCTCTTTGCTAGAAACATAGCACTTGTTCTTTTCTTTCTTTTTACCATCTCAAACCCTTTGCTTTTCCTTTTATCCATTTGTGAAGCTAGAACAAACTCAGCTTCAACAATCTTTCACAATTCAGCTTGAGGGAAATTTGTAGGCACAATCTGAAGTGTTTCCTTATGTGGAACTTGTTGTGGAACTGATTGAGCTTGTGAAGCTGTGATAATTTAGACTGTTGGAGATTGTGGTTGTTGTTAAGAAGGCTGATCTACAGTGCTCAAGAACTGATCATGAGCTTCTTCCTCGATTTGTACTTCCTCTGTATGCTCCCCCCCAACATTATCAGATTTCTTTGATTCTTCCTCCTCCTTTTTGTCATCATCAATAGGGGAGGGTCTTGATCTAAGCACGATATTTTCTACGTTGGCCACAGAGTTTGACAGATCATTCAGCTTGCGCATCAACTTCGCTTTGTCACTTTTTTCGCTTCTTATGCACGATCTCAAACTGAGTTTGTAAGTATTCCATAATGGCTTGGGCATCAGTGGCCATCAGCTTGGGCTCCTCTGGTCTCCGGTTGACCTCAAAGTCCTCCTCACCAGTGGAGGAATGAATTTCCACCGTAGGAGTGGCTGTTGAGTGTTCCTAAATAGGTAAGATTGTGGGCCCCATATCCAAAGGTTGGCGCTGACCTATGGAATCAAGGGGGCCAGATTAGGGACCCTGTAAACCTTCCTGGTATATGAAAGGTTCATTGACAGGTCATGCTTGAGTGTGTAAGAATGGAAGAGAAGAATGACCAATGTCATGAACTATGGTAGTGGGGTAGGCTGGGCTTAGTGGTAAGGAGTGTTGGGCTTTGGTGGCATCTAGAAAATGCAGCGGAAACAAAAACGAGTATAAAACAATTTCATTTTATGCCACCAACACACCACCCAATGGACCACACTCTAGACAATAGCGAAGCAACTAAAAGAAAGGAACAAGTAGAAGAAGTTATACCATACAAGCTCTTCAACTTCCTTGTTGATGTTTCAAACGGAGTGGACTTGAGAATACAAAGATGTATTCCTCTATCGGTATCCACACCAAGTGTTGATGATCCCCACGTGCTAGCTATGTTTAGACGCCGCCGATATCTTCACCAATGGTCTAACACCATCCTGAAGATTGATATGCCAATCTATCTTCTAAGTATGTGTTACTTGAGAGAGTATATATAAACTAACTTGGAGTTACAAGTTCATATATCAAGAAAGCAATCAACCATGTTCCATAAGCATATTAGGACTTATATAGACTCCAAAATGAAGCCAAAAACGTCCATAACCGACTTAGGAATAAATGGCTATCAATAACCATGAATACCCCATTAATCTAGTCTTAAAAGGCTAGTTTAATAGGATGTTTTTAGCATGAGGCATGGCCGTGCCTCACAGGGCACGCCCGTGCCAGCCCACGGAAACACCCAAGTCACGCCCGACTTGGGCTCGTGCTTTCGCACTAGGCACGGCCGTACCTCCACGAGGCACGACCGTGCCCGGCCTAACCAAAACCCATTTTGGTATTTTTCTCTCTCTTGTTCAAAGGTGTTGCCGGAATCAATACTTGGCGTGTGACCCAATAGGCCTATGCCTCATCGGCAGTGATACCAATTCGTGTGTGTCAGTGGGCATATTCTAACAAACTCCCACTTGAACATGACACACCCACGAAAGGTAACACCGACATAGAGCGGCCTCTAGCAAGGCATCTATACCCCCAAGTCGGCATAGGGTATGTCGCCCATGACAAGTACCGACCTGTAAAGAATGGTCCTACAGATAAGTGATTATTCATCCATTCGTTCATGATATCCATTGTGAATGTAGGTCATGGAACATCATCAACCCCAAAACATCCACGATTATGTTTCTCGATCTAGACTAACTATGACGAACAACACAAGTTGCAAAATTGATCTACTATCAATTCAACTTGAGCACGGCCATGCATTTTGATGTCATCAGTTCAGTGAACGAGGGGCCTAGGGATATCTCTCTAAAGAGGAACGAATACCTTTGACTACATAGTTCCATTATAATAATAAGTTCTTGCCTGAAAACTTTCCTTATAACAGCCAGTTATGAACTGCGTTAGAAATCAATCTAAACAAGACCATATCATTATTCAAGAAGCCCATGTATCTCCAGTAAAAGGACAAACAATATTATCATCCTGATTTACTCGTGATCATGTCCATGAAGTAAACTCAGGTGCGGGTCCTCCAATTACTTGATCACTATCAAGTACAGGCCAGTGTTGCGAAAACATGTATTCAATCCACTATGAATACTTTACCAACCACTTGCCTCGATCTTAATTCACTTCTTCCTTCCAATGAAGAACGACCGATCGTGGAGCATTTAGAATAAATAAATTTATTCTCGGAAGTAGTTAAACATGCTAAGATGGAACACAATTAAGGCTAAAAAAAGTACCCGCTCCGCGCGCATTATCAAATCTCCATTTGATAATCGATACAATCAAAGCACATTATTTCCTTAATGTTCACAACTCAAAAAATATAAAATTCAACTAAACAAACCCAAGTTAAAGCCACTTGTAAACCAAGTGTATGCAAGCCTAGTATGAAAACTCATCACTAGCTCACAACTAAAACTTAGTAAGCGGGTTCACAAAGTGTCTTCCATGCGTACTCTAAGAATCACCAGATCTTCTCTCGACCAAACGCTTATAAAGTGTGCGCCGGCAAGATCATGGTCCTTTGTCCAAGCCTTCGTGCTCTCATTGTTCCAAGGAACCAAATGGAGTCACAATGCATAAGACTATGGTTCACATATATAAGCCATCATACTCTTATTTTCTCAAGAGAACCCAATTAGAGTCAATGATGCTTAAAGAACCATTCTAGTTGATAATATTCCACTTAACAACACATCAATAACAATTCACCAAGAGTAATATATTACTCAAATTTCCTTGTTACCACCGAACATCAACTTGAAGAACAATGTACCAAGAGTTCTTCCAAGTATGTCAAAATGAGAGAAAAGAAACCATGTGATAAACCAAGTTGCTAATTAAATTAACACACTAGTCCATCATGTTTCAATGTCACTCTCTTAGTTTTTCACTCCGAAAAATCCACGTTCGTATCCTCCCAATTCTTCTTATAAAGCAATTATTCCTCAACCCCGGTTTTATAAACCGCCAAATTAGGATATTATCCGTAATAAGAAGTATATCATGGATACACAATATTTGGAACGTAAGCGCTCCCACTAGCTCTGGCATACATCCAAGTTTTATCTTCCCTTTTCGAAAACTCAAATCTATGATTTTCTCATTAGAGTGAAGATTACAACCTTGCGATGTTTATTAAGTCTACGAGGATACTTTCAACGTACAAGACCTTCGGAAAGTGTTGAAACACTCTTCCTCAAAATTCCCATGAAGGAATACGATCTTTACATTGTAGTGATAAACACATGTATCCGAGTAACCTTCAACTTAACCACTAGGACAATTTCCTTATGATACCATCCTCATGGCCAATCATGACGGAAAATTTGTCATTAGTCAGCATTTGAAGTTCAAGTCCATGAATAGACTTCTTGTAGACCATACGAGGATACTATTAATGTACAAGACTCTCGGAGAGTACTAAAACACTTCCTCAAAATTCCTATAAAGGATTAGAGCCTTTTCCATTTCACTATCATACCTTCACATTCAAGAAAAGGCAGTGATACATCATAAGTCATCCAAGCAGACTTCAACATAACCACCAAGGAAAAACTCTTTTATGATACCGTCCTCATGGTCAATCATATTAGAATTTTTTTACCACTGGTCGGCATTTGAAGTTGTCTACATCTTAATCCATGCATACCCGTAGGTTTGCACCAAGGTATCGGATCAACCAAGTCCAATACTTGGATATCCTCATGGATTGCATCCCATTCTCATTACCTCTCTCCTTCTAGTAGACACTAGGCCCACTACGACTTTCGATAGTTGATGAATTCAATTAATACATCATCGAGTTATCTTCCTCTAGATATAAACATATATCTATCCGGCCTTACGACAACTCCTATCAGAAATAGGAAGAGTAACGAATTATGCCAGGTACTCCAGCATCGCCATGCTGAGTTCCAATCATTACTGATTGTATGCTAGTGCCAACATCAGGTTTTACTCCCACTGGCTCCCATAGATATTAGACTTCCACTTGCTATTGAGCAACAAAACTTGTCCTCAAAAGTTCGTGAAACAAATATCTCATACCTAATGGAGTAGCATCTTTAGTCCCGGATTCTACCACCTCACGTCCACACGTAGGTTGGATAATCTAAGTTTAGAGATAGACAAGTAAAAACACTCTTTCTAGTCTTTTCTCGTAAGATGCGTACTAAACCATCTTTGTTGATTTTATATATAGAACATTGTTTGCCATACTTAAGCATCCCAACACATTGGGAATGAATTTGTGATCCATCAAGACCCGAACATACCCAAGAATGTTCGGTTCCTCCTCTATGCGACCCATATGCCAATGTGTCCTAGAAGAAATAAATTATGAGATAAATCCCACAATTCTTATGATGATCATAAAATTCATAAATTAAGATACTCAACATCTTTACAAGATTTAAGTAACTTAACCTTTCGTCCACAAACCTCGTTAAGGTAATCAATGAACACCTCAAAGGTTTCAAATATACCTATCCCTGCTACCACCACGGGTAAAGGTAACGAAGTGCAAGTAGTTATCCCCATGGATTTGCATGAACGAATTAAACACACAAGTGTGAACCAATTACAACAAGCTCTCAACCCTCTTACATACGCCGATGAAAGATGTACAAGTCATTTAGCCTAATAAACAATTCCCGCACTCAACATTTGATCAATTATCAAATGCATCCAAGATTCCAAACCACAGGGAACTTGGTGACATAAGTCTTGTTTACATAGCTAAATAACCTTGTCACTTGGATAACTAATCCAAACCATTTTTGGATTTAAAGACATTATTCATGATTACTTTATTACTTTTAAGCGAAAGCTTACAAATGCCATGACATGGATAAACTTTGAAATAAACGACTAATATATATATATATATATATATATATATATCAAATACAAAGTCATATCCATCGTCAACCAATGCATAATAGACTTAATATTTCTCTCGCCACGTATGACAGACAAAACTCCCAATCCTCTCAATCGAGACAACGTCCAAGTTTCCCAATCTTGAGCTCTAGCTCTCCATGCCTTATCAGCTACTTCTTCCGTTTAAGACCTACACTTTGTAACAAAACAATTTTGCAACAAATGTGAGTGTTATAGCTAGCATTTTAACAAATCTAGCTAAGAAGTAGAAAAGCCATGGAGCTAATCATGAATGTACCTGATGACGAGAAGTTATTCCCTTTCCTCATAGGAAGCTTTAACTCCTTCGAACACTCAGGACAAGCGTGGCGGCGCCAATCTCCATATTTACCGCAGAAATAGCAAACTTCTCCCTTAGGAGTCGTATTCTTTTTCTCGGTTTTACGTTCCTCAAATAACCGGGTGGGAATGAACTTGCGTTTGGCCATGTTAGACTCGAAAATCATAAGCATGCCATGCAACTAGTCTAAGGATTCTACGATTTTGTCCTTTTGATAGTTTTTGATAAACTCATCATAAGACGTGGGCAGGGATTGGAGAATCATATTCACCGCAAGCTCCCTCCCAATGGGAAATCCTAGTATTTCCATTTGGTCAATGTATGCCTTCATACGAAGCATATGAACACTAACCTTCCCACCTTCGTGCATCCGGCAACCGACAAGGGCCTTGACACACATAAAGTGTTCCTCTCTAATCTGATGTTGGAACAAGTCCTTCAACCGATTAATCATGTCATACGCACTCATATGCCCGAGTTGCTTTCGCAACTTGCATCTAATAGTCGATAACATGAAAGAAGAAACATCTTTTGCGTCCTCGTTACGCTTTTCAAAGGCGTATCTAGTGGCCCAACTTGTGTTGGCAACAGGTGGTTTCGGAAGAGGTTCCTCGAGGATGTGCAACTTAGATTCATGGCGATGGACAATTCGCAATTGCCTATACCAATCCACAAAGTTCACACCTACGAGTTTCTCCTTTTCTAGGAACGAACGGAGAGATAAATTCGGTGTTGCGTTGTTAACGTTTGTCATCTACAATTTTAGAGTACACGTTTTAGTGAATTTAGATATAATCCTTGTATAAATAATTACCCAAATAGTTTTTCAAAACCAATAATTTAAACAAGGCTAGAAACCATATTTCACTTTACCTTACGACGGGTTTACCGCGGATCACAAAGCAAAGCTATTTAGGCCGGTAACTATTTTACCGATTACAAACACTTTGCAACTTCTAGATCCTTGCGGGATCCATTGACAATCAAAATTTCTTTTGACATGTTTGATCCCTTCTCGCACCAATTCTAACTTGATCCCTTAAATGACTAGGCTAGAGCTCGACGCCACCTAAGTGTCACAAAAAGAGTTGTAAACCGCCCGTCAAGACACACGGTGGAACTCTCGCCAATAATTGGCTCGTGCTAAGCTCGACAACCAATATCGCGAGTTACCACACTCACCTTCCACACAGTTCCACTCGGCATGACTCCTGCTAAAGCTCGACAATCATCCAAGTTTTACTAGATTCGGGTGGTGTCGTCTTACGGATGGCGCGTGATTTACATTTTAAAACAGAATTTCGTTTTTCCCGGTTAAAACAATTTTAACCCATTTTGCGAATTAACAAATCAAGTGATAAATACAATTTTTATCCACTTATAGTACAATACAAATTTATATTATCTTGTTAATTCTATACGCGCGGAAAGAAATATAAACCAATTTTATAAATCTTTGTGTTTTATATATTTCAAAAAATTATCTAGCATGCGATATCCTACACATCCATGCAAAATAATAAATATATAAAACAACCACGCATACATAATAGTTCGGTAACATGCCCAAATCCTATGCGTTTTCCCCGTGAGCCATACGAGGAAAACAAGGTTAACTAAGGAATCCAATATCCAAAGCACCTAGCCGGGTGTGCTCCCACTCAAGCCGGCATCTCCAAAAGGCAATCCGGACTCCATGTTCCCGAGACATCAACGCCGTGATTCCCGTTAGTTTATTACATACTAAATCAACTGCTATACTATTCTACAAATACATAGAAGAAGAAATGGCATGCAAGCCACAATCCTATGCTACTAATACAAGTACAAAGGAATGAATAAACGGCATGCAAGCCGCACCAAATAATAATTATAAAAATTACAACAATACGGCACGCATGCCACCAAAACCAAATAAACCAAACACCACAACACATAGGTCTAAAGGGCATCTCGTTACCGAACGACAACCAAACACAACCAAAGCAAGACCATGGTGTGCCACAAAACCATGTCAAACATATTTTGATTAAGATTGCCAACAAAACACCCAAGGCACAAAAGGCAATCCTTGTACATATGCATTAGTAATTTTAATACACCTTTAAAATTACATATTCATATATACACCTTTAAATATATATATTTCTATGCACTTCATGCCAAGCCATACAAAATATATAAATTCAAGGAATCAAAATATAGTGGAGAATGACCAGATCCAAGACTGGTCCAACACAATCAAAAACCGGATTTTAAGAACACCAAATATCACAGTTTCAAAAATCCAGATTCCGACCAAAACACGACGGGGCACGGGCGTACCCTATGAAGGGTAAGGGCGTGCCCTTCGTGTGCCAGTACACAGATCTAAACATTTTTTAATCTGGTAAAAAGAAATCTGCCGGCACTGCCCGTACCCCACCGGTACGGCCGTGCCCCGGCCACCGGCACGCCCCGTACCCCATAAGGTACAGCCGTGCCCAGTCACCGGAAAACTCATTTTTGACAGAAAATTCTAGTTTTCAAACCAAGAGTGCAAAGCCATGTTAGAGATGGCTCTGATACCACTGTTAGGTTTTGGTGGCATCTAGAAAACGCAGCGGAAACAAAAACGAGTATAAAACAATTTCATTTTATGCCACCAACACACCACCCAATGGACCACACTCTAGACAATAGCAAATCAACTAAAAGAAAGGAACAAGTAGAAGAAGTTATACCATACAAGCTCTTCAACTTCCTTGTTGATGTTTCAAACGGAGTGGACTTGAGAATACAAAGATGTATTCCTCTATCGGTATCCACACCAAGTGTTGATGATCCCCACGTGCTAGCTATGTTTGGACGCCGCCAAAAGCTTCACCAATGGTCTAACACCATCTTGAAGATTGATATGCCAATCTATCTTCTAAGTATGTGTTACTTGAGAGAGTATATATAAACTAACTTGGAGTTACAAGTTCATATATAAAGAAAGCAATCAACCATGTTCCATAAGCATATTAGGACTTATATAGACTCCAAAATGAAGCCAAAAACATCCGTAACCGACTTAGGAATAAATGGCTATCAATAACCATGAATACCCCATTAATCTAGTCTTAATAGGCTAGTTTAATAGGTTGTTTCAGCATGAGGCACGGCTGTGCCTCACAGGGAACGCCTGTGCCAGCCCACGGGTACACCCAAGTCATGCCCGACTTGGTCTCGTGCTTTCGCACTAGGCACGGCCGTACCTCCACGAGGGACGCCCGTGCCGGCCCCAATGGGTACGCCCTCGGCACGCCGGCCTTGGGTCCGTACCTGGCATAGGGCACGCCCGTACCTCCACGAGGCACGGCCGTGCCCGGCCTAACCAAAACCCATTTTGGTATTTTTCTCTCTCTTCTTCAAAGGTGTTGCCGGAATCAATACTTGGCGTGTGACCCAATAGGCCTATGCCTCATCGGCAGTGATACCAACTCGTGTGTGTCAGTGGGCATATTCCGACAAGGAGGGGGTAGTTGACCATGGGGAGAGGTTGTTTGTTCAATGTTACCTTCATGGGTCTGTGAAGGCATAGAAGTAGGTTCTCCTATTGGTAGAATAGGTATGGTCTGAGTAGACACCATACCCGGCTTAGGCTGACTAGTGAAGTAAGTCTTGAGGTTGGCACCTTAAGAGAAGGTGTCTCCCCCTTAGCTCCTGCCTGTGGAGGTGTTAGTGTGACATAAGCTCCAAGGCCCTTTTGAGGGGAAGGACCACCCTTGGCAGATTTGCGTGTATAGGTGTAGGATATATCCTTGGTAGAAGTGGGCTGACCAAGGTTGGTTGTAGAGTGGATAGTATATGGAGATGTTTGTGGTGGGGGAGAGGGGTTAGACTGAGATGGGCTTGACTCGGTCTTATCTCCCAATTTAGGAGGTGGAGAAGTAAAAGAGAGATAAGGAGATAAAGTATGAGAAGGTATACCTGCTGCACCTAGCAGTGGTGACTCAGAGCTAGGAAATAGACTCCTTTGCTCAGAGCTCAAAGTGGTGGAGGAAATTCTTTGAGCACGAGGTCTGAACTGAGTCCTAGGTTGTTCAGCTTGAGAGGACTCAACCTCATAATCAACAGCTTCACCCTCTTCTTCCTCAGCTTCTTCCTCCGTCTCAGCTTCACTTGACTCAAGAGTCGGAAGCTGTGCATACGCCCTCATCTGAGCACTCATTGTGGGGTGCTCAGGGGAAATATCATGAGCAAACATCCTTGGGCTGAGAACACGAGTAGGGGTTGACTCATATTGGGCAGTATATCTTCTACCCAAGCTGTCCTCGATCACCATTGATAAAAATCCTACAAAGGGCAAAATGGTATCCCTTAAATTCTTGGTCACTAGAGACTTGAGTGCCTCAAAGATGAACTCAGCATAATCTAATCGGCGATCATAGAATACATTGTATAGTAGTTGCATTTCAAAACCATTAACATTATCCAAACCACCCACTTTGTATCCAAGGGAACGAACCACAGTGGACACCATAAATCCCCATGCAGTCTGGAAACGGATTTCCCTATAATTCCAACAACTTGAGGATGACCCATTAAGGGTAAAACACTCCTTGATGTTTCCCTAGAAACCGTCGTCTCATACTGATTATGAACCGCAAGATGTAGAATTCGTCGGAGACAATTTGCATCGACGTCTATCGCCACTTGTCCACTTAGGACTGTACCCCGTATGGCTTTTTGATTCGCATCTAGTTTGCATGTATACCAAAACTCCGTGCGAAGTTGAGGGATGAGCATAACTAGACCACGAAGAAATGCATACGCCAGGGGTCCCTTGCGAATGTAGGTGACCCACTCCTCATATCCCCTGCCAATCTTGGACTTTGGAATGTCGATACAGGCAATGACATTGTTTTGTTTGTAGATGAGGAGCGTGTTGTTCTTGAAATTACCACCACAGATCATTTGATCAGTCAGATTAGAGTGTAACCCTCCATTGAATTCGAACTTATCGTATTAGATTCCACTTAGCAGTAGTAGGGTATAGCACTGAGTAACTGATTCTGCACACAACAAGGTTAGGGTTTTAGAGAATGGAGAAGAAGATATAGGATTTGGAAGAGTAAAAGAAATATGGTAAATAGCCTCTCTTATTTATACCTTTTCAATGTGATGGAATAGTTACCGTTATCGGAGGGTAATAAATATGACCGTTACAGTAACAATCGGCTACGCAATTTGTTATAACGGCTATATTTAATGTAACTTAGCTTGACTCACACTGTGACATTGATCCGAATATTCACAATATGAAAAGAATACTACCATGAATATCTTTTAAATAATTTATTTTATAAACGACTTACGTTTATTTTTAAAAGAACACATCTTACATATTGTACACTTGCCATAGGATTGGACTTTTATTGTTAGGACTAACCTAGACATGTGGAACTGACCACACCTTAGAACTGATTACTCAGCTCAGATTTAGCACTCAGCTCAGATTGACACTTAGTCAAGGTTAGCACTTAGCATAAATTTAACAGATATAAAGAATGGAACATACCAAATTAAGGGTTAAGCATGCCAAGCTTGCCAAGTAGAGTTATAAATTTTGTGCCTTCAATTGGTTTAGTGAATATATCTGCAAGTTGATCTTCAGTCTCAATGAAGACTAACTCTATCTTTCCCTTTTCTACTATGTCTCTGATGAAGTGATGTCTTATCTCAATGTGCTTTGTTCTTAAGTGAAACATTGGGTTGTGTGTTATGCCAATAGCACTTTGATTGTCACAAAATATGGGAGTCTTTGAACAATTCAAGTCAAAGTCCTTAAGCTGATGTTGCATCCACAGTGTTTGAGCACAACAGCTCCCTACAGCCACATACTCAGATTCAGCTGTGGAAATTGCCACTGAGTTTTGTTTCTTCCTTGTCCAGCTAACTATTTTTCCACCCAATAATTGACATCCTCCAGTAGTACTCTTTCTATCTAGGCCACAACCTGCGAAGTCTGAATCTGAGTACCCTGTCAGCTCAAATCCTGATCCTTTGGGATACCACGAACCTAAATTTGGTGTTTCCTTCAGATATTTGAGAATTCTTTTAACAACTAGCAAGTGTGATTTCTTAGGATCAGCCTGATATCATGCACAAACACATGTATCAAACATTATATCAGGTCTGCTTGCTGTGAAGTAGAGTAATGAACCTATCATTCCTCTATATGTAGTCTGACATACATATTTTCCATCAATGTCCTTGTGTATCTTGACATTGTGTAACATTGGAGACTTTGCATGATGGCTTGAGTCTAATCCATATTTCTTAATTAGATAAAAAACATGTTGCTCTTATTAATAAATATGCCATCTTCTTTCCGATTGATTTGAAGTCTCAAAAAGTAAGTCATCTCACCCATCATGCTCATTCTGTATTGATTAGACATTATCTTAGAAAACCAATTACATAGACCTTGGCTTGTTGAACCAAGGATAATGTCATCAACATAGATTTGAACCAGAATGACATGTCCCCTGCTCTTTCTTATAAATAGAGTTTTGTCAATACTTTCTCTAATAAAATCATTTGAAAGCAGATAGGTGGACAGTTTATCATACCATGCTCTTGAAACTTGCTTAAGTCCATACAGAGCCTTATCTAACTTGTAGACATAATCTGGATGTGTAGGATCAACAAAGCCAAGATGTTGTTTCACATAGACTTCCTCCTGTATTGATCCATTTAGAAAAGCACTTTTAACATCCATTTAATACACTTTAAATTTTTTTAAGGCCGCATAGGCTAGAAACAACCTTATAGCTTCAATCCTTGCAACAAGGGCAAAGGTCTCATCATAGTCAATACCTTCTTCTTGTCGATACCCCTGAGCTAGTAGCCTAGCCTTATTTCTGATCACTACTCCATCCTTGTCCATTTTGCTTCTATAGACCCACTTAGTGCCTATAATTGTTTTTCCTTTGGGAGTAGGGACAAGGTTCCAGACCTTATTTTAAGGCTGTTAATTCGGGTCGGGTTTGTGTTATCGGGTTCGTGTCGTTCGGGTTCGGGTCAGTTTCGTGTCGACCCAATTTCGACCCATTTATTTTCGTGTCAGGTTCAGGTCGTGTCGGGTTCGTATCGACCTTCGGGTCTACCCATTTAGGCCAAATGTCAACAACGAGAATTTTTTCGGTTTTCGAATACGGTTTTCAGGTACGATTTTTGAATACGGTTTTCAAGTACGATTTCCAAATACGGTTTTCCATTTCAACTATCATTTTCTTTATCAATATTTCAAATTCCATGTTTGTTTTCCAACGTTCAGCAATTTCGAAAACGATTTTCATATATATTATAACTTCAATAATCAATGTTCATTTCCGTTGTATTCGAACTTTAAATTCGGTATTTATTTCAGTTTGATTGAAATTTTGATTTTACTTTTTTATTCACTTATACAAATGAATATAATAAAAACTATGATGTATTACTTTTCTATACCAATAAATAATGTCATTGAACAACCAAATAATTTAAGATTATTTATCATTAAATAAAGTTATGAATCGATCCAAAATACTAAAGTATTACCTATCAAATAATCAAATGTAAAAGTATTAAAATCATATAGTGAAAGTAAGAAATACTAAAATAACGTATTATTGTTTTAACTGTAAATCTTTTATTGTTTATTTTGAGTTTTTAATGTTTAAGGGTTTTGTACTTTTGTTTGGCGGGTTTTATTGTCCTAAAATGTCACTCCATTTTTGAATTCATAATCTTCTTTTCAAAATTTAAATTTCAAGTATTAAAGAAAATTTTAAAATGTTATAGTTTTACCCATAAACGAGTCATACGGGTCATTTTAGGTTGTCGGGTTGACCCTAACCCGACCCATTTATTTTCGTGTCACTTTCGTGTCAACCCGCTTTTGACCCGTTTCGGGTTCGTGTCAGGTTCGTGTCACTTTTTTCGTGTCAGGCTTCGGGTGGACCCAGAAATTGCCAGCCTTACCTTATTTAGCTCCTCTTGCACAGCTTCAATCCAATCTTCATCTTTAGAGCCTCTTCAGTCTTCTTTGGTTCCATTTGAGATACAAAACTAGAGTAGGCAACATAGTTTGCATTTGCCTTAGATATAGTTAACACACCATCTTCAATGTTACCAATAATGTCATCAAAGGGATGATCTTTTAATGTCATCAAAGGGAGTATCTTAGTCAAGAGTTTCGTGATCATCTTAAGGGTTGTGGAATTATCTCACAACTTACACCTCCTAGGACGCCGCAATTAAATGGTGTCGCCAAGAGGAAGAACCGAACGTTGTTAGATATGGTTCGGTCTATGATGAGTCACACCCAAGTGCCTATAAGCCTTTGGGGTTATGCTCTTGAAACGGCAACAAGAGTCCTAAATCTCGTACCAACGAAGCAGGTCGAGAAAACACCTTTCGAGATGTGGCATGGGAAACCTTCCGTTCTTGCCTATCTAAAGGTTTGGGGTTGTCAAGCCTACGTGCGGCGTGAGGTAGATGACAAGTTGGAGCCCCGATCCGAAAAGTGTTATTTCATCGGATATCCACCTGCGGGTATTGGATATATATTCTATAAACCTTCCGAGAACAAAGTATTTGTCGCTCGGAGGGCGGTCTTTTTAGAAAGAGAATTAGAATCCAATCAGCAAGGCGGGACTAAGATTGTTCTTGATGAAGTTCAAGAGTCAACGAATGAAAGACCTGACGTTGGCACTAGCCAACAACCTAGTGAGGTTGAGTCTGAGCATGACAATGCGGAGAATATCGTATATCTGTTACCTCCCCGTAGATCCGGTAGAACTCGCCATGAGCCAGAGAGATATGGGTTTCTCATATCTGAGGGTGACAAGTTATTAGTGGATCTTATTGAGCCCACCAACTATCGGGAAGCGACAGTGGGCCACGAGTCTGCTAAATGGAAGGAGACAATGGATAACGAGGTGCAATCCATGGAGGATAACCAAGTTTAGGAACTGGTTGATCCCACACCCGGTTGTAAACTAATAGCGTGTAAATGGGTCTCCAAGAAGAAGACCGACATGGATGGAAAGGTAAACACTTTCAAAACCCGACTGGTGGCTAAAGGTTTCACCCAGACACATGGTGTCGACTATGATGAAACTCTCCCCAGTGGCCATGTTGAAATCTATTAGGATACTCTTGGCGATCGCCGCATTTCATGATTACGAAATATGGCAAATGGATGTCAAAACCGCCTTCCTTAATGGGAAGCTCTCCAAAGAGGTGTATATGACGCAGCCTAAGGGTTTTGTACATCCGAAGCATCCTAATAGTGTGTGTAGGCTAAAGAAGTCCATTTATGGACTTAAACAAGCATCTCGTAGTTGGAATCTATGCTTTGATGAGAAAATCAAAGAGTTTGGTTTTTCGAAGAGTGTAGACGAGCCATGTGTATACGTTAGGGCTAGTGGGAGCGCCATTGTTTTCTTAATCTTGTATGTGGATGATATCCTACTCATTGGTAAAGATATTCCAACCTTGCGAAGTGTCAAAACTTGGCTTGGAAAATGCTTTTCAATGAAAGACTTAGGAGAAGCGACATATATTCTGGGTATCAAGATCTATAGAGATAGATCTAGAAAACTTCTCGGGTTGAGTCAAAGTACATACATTGACAAAGTCTTGAAGTGGTTCAAGACGGAGGACTCCAAGAAAGGAAATCTTCCTATGTCGCATGGAGTGATATTGAGTAAGACTCAATGTCCTAGTTCTCAAGAGGAACTAGAAGTAACGAAGCGAGTACCATATGCTTCGGTCATGGGCTCGATCATGTACGCCATTTTATGTACTCGACCTAATGTGTCATGCGCTTTGAGCTTGACTAGTAGATATCAGGGAAACCCGGGGCAAGCCCATTGGGTTGCGGTAAAGAACATTCTTAAGTATCTTAGGAGGACTAAAGAAATGTTCTTGATCTTTGGTGGTGAGGAAGAGCTCAAAGTAAAGGGTTACTCTGATGCTAGCTTCCAAACTGATAGGGTTGACTGCCGATCACAATCGGGGTTTGTGTTCCTATTGAATGGTGGGGCTATTACTTGGAGAAGTTCAAAGCAAGACACAGTAGCTGATTCTACTACAGAGTCATAATATATTGCGGCAAGTGAAGCTGCTAAAGAAGCTGTGTGGATAAGGAAGTTCATCCGAGACCCTGGAGTGGTTCCTAGCATATCCGACCCTATTGAGATCTTTTGTGACAATGAGGGTGCGGTAGCCTTAGCGAAGGAACCGAGAGCTCACAAGAGAACGAGTCATATACCTCGTAAGTACCACTTGATTAGAGAGATGATTGAAAGTGGTGAAGTCTCTATTAGTACAGTAACCTCGGAAGGCAATTTGGCTGATCCGTTTACTAAACCATTGTCACAAGCTTCTCATGATTCTCACACTACGGCGATAGGTGTTAGATTTGCTCATGACTTGGTTTAGGTTTAGTTTTAATTTATGTTTGGATCATTATGTATTTGGGAACATTAAGCAATAATGTTACTAATGTTTGGTTCGATTTATATAGTAGAGATCTATATATACGCATGTTGCGGTTACTCACATTTAGTTTTTATTGTGTTCTATCTTTGCATGTTTAATTTCTTCCCTAGATTGTTTTACAATCTTTAAGTCTCCACAATCGGTCATACTTTGTGGGAAGGAAGTATGAACTAAGATTGAGGCAAAGAATTAGTTTTGATAAAACGTGATTCTTGCCTATACTTGAAAGGGGTTTCAAGTGATTGGAGGACCCGCACCCGATTTTACTTCATGGTTTTAGTCACAAGTAACTCGGGATGGTAATGAAATTTCATCCTTAAACTAGAGATACATGTGATCTCAAAGCATAGGTCTGCTTTGCTTTGATCGTTTTCTAACGCGCTCCGTAAATGGTCGTTATAAGGGAGATGATTGGGTAGAGTATTATCTATTTGTCGGGACTATGTAGTCGAAAGGTATTTGTTCCTCTATGTATAGATAGAATATCCATGGGCCCCTCGATGATTGAGTGCTGACGTTCATATGCATGTCCATGCTAAAGTTCTATTGATGATGGATCAATGTTGACTTGATTTGTTGGTCACCACTAATCTAGAATCGAGAAACATAATCGTGAACGATCTGAAGGTTGACTATATTCCATGCCTCGTGTTCACATTGGATATCGCGAACAAAGGGATGTACATGTTCATTTATCTTTAGGACAATCATTTCATGATTGGGGATCTTTTCAAGAGTGGCATACCGTATACTAACTTAGGAGCATAGATGTCTTGCAAGAGGCCGCTCTATGTTTGTGTTATTTTTCGTAGTCGTGTCACGTGCAAGTGGGAGTCTGTTGGAATATGCCCGCTGACACGAACGAGTTAATGGCACTACCGATGAGGTATAGGCCTATTGGGTCGCACAGAAAGTATTGGTTCCGGCAACTAAATAAACAAACAAACGAGAACAAATGAGGTATAGGCCTATTGGGAGTCTGTTGGAATATGCCCGCTGACACGAACGAGTTAATGGCACTATCGATGAGGTATAGGCCTACTGGGTCACACACCAAGTATTGGTTCCGGCAACACGATCAAGCAAAAGAGAGGAAAAGGCCAAAATGGGTTTTGGCAGGATGGTACACGGGCCGTGTTCTTGCACACAGGCCGTGTCCAGTCCAATATACGTGAGGCATATTAGCCCAATTCAAGGTCGTGTAGTTTAGGCCTACACGGGCCGTGTAGATGAACACGGGCCATGTAGTGCTTGTTAGACACGGGCCATCTTAGCCCAATTGGGGCCGTGGACATTGGGCCTACACGGCCGTGTAGAGCTACACGGGCCATGTACGTTCACTGTAATAGCAGAATTAACAGCTTCAAACACTTGGTTTAATGGGGTTAATTTCTCATAATTGTGGTAGACAAAGAGACCATGAGTTATCTGCTTTAAGGGAGGCTTTTTGCTTACACATTGGCTCTTGGTTGATACTAGAACTCTCTCTCTCTCTCTCTTGTTCATCTTGTTCTTGGTGTTCTTGAGCACAAGAAGCAAGAAACTCTTGCACTTGATTGTTGTTTTGGTGATTGCACATCAACTTGCTAGCACTTAGGAATCAAACAATCTTGGGGTGGACTTCATTGGAGGAGTTCTATATTGGATTCTAAGCTACTTGGCAAGAAAGGTTTTCTTTGAGACTTGAATTGAGGTATAAACCTTTTTACTTATCTTGTTTATATTTAGTTGCAATTCCATTGTTAGATCTTGGTCCATGGGAAGTATTCGTTGTTTGGCGTCGATTTTTGTTACATGTTTTGCTTCCGTTGCTACTTGTTTTTGCCAAACGAATACCTTCAGGGTTTTTGTGGTACAAAAACACAGGGGAAGCAAAATGAGTAGAAACATAGGTTTCAAATTTTGACCACGCAACGCCTACCAAATGGACCAAAACTCTAAACATGTCAAAGCAACTAAATAAAGAGACAAAGAAATAGTGTCATACCCTTGAAGCTATCTTCTTTGTGCAAACGAGATTGGAGTTTGGAAGTTATGTGTACTAACTTGTACACCACTAGTGAAGTCCACACCAAGCTCTTATCGACACGGCACAAGATTGTTTGTTTATTTAGTTGCCGGAACCAATACTTTCTGTGCGACCCAATAGGCCTATACCTCATCGGTAGTGCCATTAACTCGTTCGTGTCAGCGGGCATATTCCAACAGACTCCCACTTGCACGTGACACGACTACGAAAAATAACACAAACATAGAGCGGCCTCTTGCAAGACATCTATGCTCCTAAGTTAGTATACGGTATGCCACTCTTGAAAAGATCCCCAATCATGAAATGATTGTCCTAAAGATAAATGAACATGTACATCCCTTTGTTCGCGATATCCAATGTGAACACGAGGCATGGAATATAGTCAACCTTCAGATCGTTCACGATTATGTTTCTCGATTCTAGATTAGTGGTGACCAACAAATCAAGTCAACATTGATCCATCATCAATAGAACTTTAGCATGGACATGCATATGAACGTCAGCACTCAATCATCGAGGGGCCCATGGATATTCTATCTATACATAGAAGAACAAATACCTTTCGACTACATAGTCCCGACAAATAGATAATACTCTACCCAATCATCTCCCTTATAACGACCATTTACGGAGCGCGTTAGAAAACGATCAAAGCAAAGCAGACCTATGCTTTGAGATCACATGTATCTCTAGTTTAAGGATGAAATTTCATTACCATCCCGAGTTACTTGTGACTAAAACCATGAAGTAAAATCGGGTGCGGGTCCTCCAATCACTTGAAACCCCTTTCAAGTATAGGCAAGAATCACGTTTTATCAAAACTAATTCTTTGCCTCAATCTTAGTTCATACTTCCTTCCCACAAAGTATGACCGATTGTGGAGACTTAAAGATTGTAAAACAATCTAGGGAAGAAATTAAACATGCAAAGATAGAACACAATAAAAACTAAATGTGAGTAACCGCAACATGCGTATATATAGATCTCTACTATATAAATCGAACCAAACATTAGTAACATTATTGCTTAATGTTCCCAAATACATAATGATCCAAACATAAATTAAAACTAAACCTAAACCAAGTCATGAGCAAATCTAACACCTATCGCCGTAGTGTGAGAATCATGAGAAGCTTGTGACAATGGTTTAGTAAACGGATCAGCCAAATTGCCTTCCGAGGTTACTGTACTAATAGAGACTTCACCACCTTCAATCATCTCTCTAATCAAGTGGTACTTACGAGGTATATGACTCGTTCTCTTGTGAGCTCTCGGTTCCTTCGCTAAGGCTACCGCACCCTCATTGTCACAAAAGATCTCAATAGGGTCGGATATGCTAGGAACCACTCCAGGGTCTCGGATGAACTTCCTTATCCACACAGCTTCTTTAGCAGCTTCACTTGCCGCAATATATTATGACTCTGTAGTAGAATCAGCTACTGTGTCTTGCTTTGAACTTCTCCAAGTAATAGCCCCACCATTCAATAGGAACACAAACCCCGATTGTGATCGGCAGTCAACCCTATCAGTTTGGAAGCTAGCATCAGAGTAACCCTTTACTTTGAGCTCTTCCTCACCACCAAAGATCAAGAACATTTCTTTAGTCCTCCTAAGATACTTAAGAATGTTCTTTACCGCAACCCAATGGGCTTGCCCCGGGTTTCCCTGATATCTACTAGTCAAGCTCAAAGCGCATGACACATTAGGTCGAGTACATAAAATGGCGTACATGATCGAGCCCATGACCGAAGCATATGGTACTCGCTTCGTTACTTCTAGTTCCTCTTGAGAACTAGGACATTGAGTCTTACTCAATATCACTCCATGCGACATAGGAAGATTTCCTTTCTTGGAGTCCTCCGTCTTGAACCACTTCAAGACTTTGTCAATGTATGTACTTTGACTCAACCCGAGAAGTTTTCTAGATCTATCTCTATAGATCTTGATACCCAGAATATATGTCGCTTCTCACTAAGCTCTCGTAGCTTATCAGATACTGCTTTTAAATCTTTTGCAGGACGCGGCAAGGATAAGGTTAAGGCTCCTGTTTGACTACTTTTTGGGTTACTCTTTTGAAACAATTTTAACGCCTTGTTCTGTAAATATTGACTTTCAAAGTACACTAAGAATGTACTCTTATATATATTTTTTGGTAGTAACTTGGTTTTATAGTAAAATGCTTCCGCGTACGTTTTAAACTAAATGTGTATTTTATAAATGAAATTTTGTGTTACTTTATGAATTTGGGGCGTTACAACTTGGTATGAGAGCCACGGTTTGAGGGATCTGGATTGTGTGAAGCACAGTCTGGACTTGAACCATGGTTTTGAAAATTTGTGTCAAACTGGAGGCTTGCTACTTGCAGGTTAAAGAGTATACTAACAATTGTTACCTATTATGTGTATTACATGAGGATTATACATGAATACTTGAGTAGTTAAAGATTGATATGTTTTATGCAGAATCCTTATGAATTACATGATTATGTTAGATTGCATAGATGATACTTGGCCTAAGCCTGTGAATCGAGACTTTTTGTGATAAAGTTAAGATCGAACGTGTGTAGTATGTTTGGAATAATATAGGGCCCGTATTATTACAGACACATGATACATGTTGGAACTTAATGGAATCATGAAGATTCTTGTGAATCGGGTGAGGGGTACTTGTAAGAAGATAGTATACCTGAGAATGTAAGTATAAATAGAATGCCTTGATATGTATAGAAATTCTTTGGTTTTGAAGATAAGGTATACTGAGTTGATAGATACATGAGTACATTATTGATAGAGGTTGGTGTGATAAAGCTACCTATTTACCTTAACGCTTTATCTATACTATCAGGATGGTTAACATAAGAGGATCTCGCGCAGGCCCGAGGGTGGTCCTAGTCATAGACCCGAAGGCGTAGAAACCAGTGTTACTGGTGGACAGATTCCTGTTAAAGCCCAACCAAATGTGAATGAAGGAGCCCCTAATCTCAATGAGAGGGTGGTAGAACCTACAGTACAAGAGACAGTTGCCAGGGAAATTGGCAAGGCATTAGATCAAAGTATTCCTTTCATTGTCACACCAGTGGTAGAATAAATGAAGGATCAGAATCGAGACATGATCAGACAGGAATTAACAACAAGGTTTGCTGCGGGTGGTGAAGGATTTAATCCTCAACCACAAGTAATTATTCGTGATGCCCCAAAAGTGTGTTCGTTCAGAGATTTTTCAGCATGTCAACCTCCATTGTTCCATGGGTCTACAGATCCGGTTATAAGTCACAGGTGGATCTCTGAGATAGAGGGTGCATTCCATACATGTTCTTGTGCACCTGAGGTCAAAGTAAGATACACAACCAATCAGATGCGTGGTGCGGCAAAAGATTGGTGGGATATGGAGATCAAACCGAGGGGTTATGTCGGGATTGAAGCTATGACTTGGGAGGAATTCAAAGAGTTGGTTATTGAACAGTTTGTTCCTCAATCCGAGATTGATAGAATTGTAGATGAATTTCATAGATTAAAGCAGACGACAAAGACGGTTCCTGAAATCAATGCAAAATTCTTGGAACAAGCACGTTTTTTGTCCTGATTATGTGGCGAACGAGAAAATGAAGATGTACCTATACATGATGGTACTCAAACTCGGCATCAGAGAATTCATCGATGCCAGTAAACACCAGACAGTGAAGTCCATGATGGACGTGGCTAGAGCGAGGGAGTTAGAGTTGGAGAGACAAGATAAAGAGAAGAAGTCTGTGGAGAAAGCTACGCCTGTGTATAAGAAATAGAAGGTTGAACAGTTTGAGAAGAAAGTGGTGCAGAAAACCTACCCGATTTGCCCGAACTGCAAGAAACATCACGTGGGGCAATGCCGATATAGTCCTCCCACGTGTTATAAATGTGGGAAATCGGGTCACGCAGGGAAATATTGTAGAACACCACTACGTGTATATTTTAACTGCTATTAGTCGGGCCATCAGAAGTTAGAGTGCCCGAAACTATCATCGAATGCACCGTCTGCAGGATTCAAACATACTCCAGCCTTACCTCCACCACGAAGCTCTGGAGTAAATGAAGTGAAGAGATAGGATGCTCAGAAACCCAAAGGGAGAGCTTTCCAACTTACAGCTGAGGAAGCTAAAATGGAACCTGGCGTAGTTACAGGTACATATCTTGTCAACAACTTGCCTGCTCTTGTGTTATTTGATTCTGGTGCAAGTAAATCCTTCGTATCTGTTTCTTTCTGCAAAAATTTCAATCATATATGTGAAAACCTAGATTCTCCTCTGGAAGTTGAAATAGCTGATGATAAATCTATAATTGTATCAAATGTGTATAAACATAATGTGATAGAAATAGATATAGTTAGATTTCCTATAGAACTTATACCTATGACTATGAGAGAATTCCAAGTAATAGTTGGAACGGATTGGTTAGGCTATAACCTGGCTACCATTATGTGTGGGCAAAAGGTGATACGAGTTCATACCCCAAGTGGGGAAGAACTATCTATATGTGGTGATAATAAAAAGGGAAAGTCATATGTGTGTTTGGTGTCCAAAGCTCGAAAATATTTGCAGCATGGTTATACAGCTTTCTTAGCTCATGTGATAGATACAAAATTAGAAAAGAGGCAAATGAGTCTTGAAGATGTGAAAACAGTATGTGAGTATCCTGATGTCTTTCCGGAAGACTTACCTGGGGTACCGCCAGATAGACAAGTTGAATTCAAAATCGATTTAGTACCTAGGGCTTCGCCAGTTGCAAGGGCTCCGTACAGACTTGCTCTACCAGAGATGCAAGAACTAAAGAAGCAAATTCAGGAACTTCTAGACAAATGGTTTATTAGACGCAGTAGTTCACCTGGGGTGCTCCAATTCTATTTGTCAAAAAGAAGGATGGTACTTTTCGTATGTGCATTGATTACCGTGAACTTAATAAAGTGACCACCAAGAACAAATATCCTTTACCCAGAATAGATGACTTGTTTGACCAGTTACAAGGATCTTCGTGGTTCTCAAAAATCGACTTAAGGTCGGGGTATCATCAGTTAAAAATCAAGAAGGAAGATATTCCTAAAACCGCGTTCAGAACTCGATACGGGCATTTTGAGTTTGTGGTAATGCCGTTAGGTCTTACGAATGCACCAGTAGCATTTATGGATCTGATAAACAGAGTTTGTAAACCAATTCTAGACAGATCTGTGATTGTGTTTATTGACGACATTCTCATTTATTCATAGAATCCGGTGGATCATGAAAGACATCTCAAAGAATTTTTGGCAACTTTGAGGAGAGAACGATTATATGCCAAATTCTCTAAATGTGAATTTTGGATTCAAGAAGTGCAATTCTTGGGCCATCTAATTAATCAAAACGGAATCAAAGTGGATCCTGCGAAGGTAGATGCTGTAATGAAGTGGGAACCACCAAAGAACCCTACTAAAATTCGAAGTTTTCTAGGATTGGCAGGTTTATTCATAATTTTTCAAAAGCTGTCGTTCCTTTGACTCAACTGACGAAAAAGAATGTTGAATTTGTGTGGGGAAGTGAACAACAGTCTACTTCCTCAACTTTCAAAAAGAAGTTATGTGAGGCACCAGTTCTTGCATTACCTGAAGGGGTTGAAGACATGGTGGTATTTTGTGATGCTTCATATCGTGGATTGGGTCGTGTATTGATGCAGAAAGGTAGAGTTATTGCTTATGCTTCACGGCAATTGAAGCCACATGAAAGTAACTACCCAACACATGACTTGGAGTTGGCAGCGGTGGTGTTTGCACTTAAGATTTGGAGACACTATCTATATGGTGTGAGATTCTCTATTTACACTGATCATGAAAGTTTGAAATATTTCAAGGATCATGAAAGTTGGTTGGAATTGTTAAAAGATTATTATTGTGATATTCTCTATCATCCAGGAAAAGCAAATGTGGTAGCTAACACTTTAAGCAGAAAGTCAGGAACAGTTCTAGTGAAGAATCAAACTTTAAAAATGACTGTTACTACACCTATTATTGACATGATACGAACAACTCAACTTGAAGCATCAAAGATAAGAATCAGAACTCTAAGCGAATAAAAGGGCGGGTGACCTATTTTACTACAGTCAGTCGTGATATTTGGACCCGTTATGGTCGTATTTGGATACCAATTTATGGTGACACACGCTAGATATTTCTTAGTGAAGCCCATAAATCCAGATTTTCTATTCATTCAGGAGCTACTGAAATGTATAAGGATCTAAAAGTTGATTATTGGTGACCAGGCATTAAACGCGATGTAGCAAAGTATGTGGAAAAGTGCCTTACGTGCTTTCAAGTGAAAGCTGAACACCAGAAACCTCACGGGAAGTTACAGTCCTTAGAAAATCCAATTTAGAAATGGGTGTTGGATTATGCCCACTGACACACACACGAGTTGGTATCATGGCTGATGAAGCAAGGGCCTACTGGGTCACACGCCAAGTATCGATTCCAGCATCACGGATGGTCTAATGAGAGAGAAAACCAGAAACTGGTTCTGGTGGGCTAAGGCACGCCCGTGCCTCTATGAGGTACGGCCGTGCCCTACAGGCAGGCACAAGCCCAAGTCGGGCGTGACTTAGACGTAGCCTGTGGCTAGGTATGCCCGTGCCCTATACCCAATGGACGGGCACGAGCCCAAGTCAGGCGTGACATGGGCGTGGCCTCTTGGGCTGGCACGCCCGTGCCTTATGCAGTATCAACCTCTTTACTAGGCTTTCTAAGCTAGTTAAAGTGTGTTTATGTGTATTGATCATGTAACAACCATGAGATTAATTGTTGCACGTTTTTTGAACTCAATTTTGAGTTCTGTATAAACCACATGAACTCATATGGTTTTGGTTGCTTGAAAGAAATACAAAAAGTTGATACAATTTGCATAACTCTCTCAAACACACAAAATACATCCAAGGCTTTGGTTCTTTTGTGTAGATCATATTTGTGGTGTTTAGGTTGGCACACCTAACACTCTAGCAAGTGGGAAAATATCAAGACTTGGTGTGGACTTCGATAGAGGTGTACACGTTAGTATACACGCTTCCAAACTCCAAATTCGTTTGACTAAGGGACATAGCTTCAAGGGTATGAACTTATTCCTTATTGTCTTTATTTAGTTGCTTATCCATGTTTAGAGTTTTGGTCCATATGGTGGGCACGTTCATGGTCAATTTTTTAAATTCCTTTTCTACTCGTTTTGCTTCCGTTGCGATTTTAGACCACAAAAACCCAATAGTGGTCTCAGAGCCATCTCTAACATAGCTTTGCACTTTTGGAGTTAAACCGGATTTTTTGAGTTTTCTGTCAAAAATGGTTTTCCGGTGACCGGGCACGGTCGTACCTCTAGGGGTACAGGCCGTGCCGGTGACCGGGGCACGGGCGTACGGGCGGTGCCGGCAGAATTTGTAAACTGTTTAAAATTGTTTAAGCTGTACACTGACAAAAATGGCAGGCACGCCCGTACCCTCTGGGGTACGCCCATGCCTTATGGTTTTTTTTGTCAGAATTCATTTTTGAAACAATGTGTTTAATTATATTAAAATCCGGGTTTTAGACTAGTCTTGATTCTGTTGATCCCCACTATATTTTGGTTCCTAATTCTATATGTTTTGTGTGACTTGGCATGAAGTTCACAAAAACATATATTTTTTGGTGTATATATGAATATGCAATTTTAAAGGTGTATTAAAATTGTTAATGTATATGTACAAGGATTGCTTGTTGTGCCTTGAGTGTTGTTATGCAATATTGATCAAAATATATATATTTGTTGGACGTGGTTTTGTGGCTCACCATTGCTTTCGTTTGGTTGTGTTTGTTGTGGTAGCCCGGTAACTTGTTTTGCCCATAGCCCTTTGTGTTGTTTATGGTTGGTTTTTGTTTTTGTTTTGGCCTGCGCGCCATATTGTTGTAATATTTATATTTGGTGCGACTTGCATGTTGTTTATTTAAATCTTTGTACTCGTAATAGATTATTAGGATCACGACTTGCATGTCGTTTTCTTATTATTATGTACTCGTACTTAGATTATGTCAAATATGTAATACTGCATCAAACCGACCGGGAGACACGGTGTTGGCGTCTTGACGAACCAAATCCGGGAGATTCTCCGGAGTGGAGATCGTGACGGAGCATCCCTTGGTGTTGTCCCTAGATTGAGTATGTTTTCCACGTTTTGGCTCACGGGGAAAACACTTATGATTTGGGCACGAAACTTGGATGATTGTCGAGCATTAGCACGAGTCATGCCTTGTGGAGTTGTGTGGAAGGTGAGTGTGGCAACCCGCAATATTGGTAGTCGAGCTTAAGCACGAACCAATGATTGAGCTAGGGTACCAACGTTTGTCTTGACGGGCGACTTACAAATTCTGTTATAAAGCTTAAATGATGTCGATCTCTAGCCGAGTCATTTAAGAAATAATAAAAGGATTGGTGTATGAAGGGATCAAACATGCCTTAGACATTTGATGTCGAAAGGATCCCAAAAGGATCTAAGAGTTGCAATGGTTGCAATTGGTAATTTGTCTACCGGCCTAAATAACTTATTTCATGATCCGCGGTAAACCCGTCATGAGATAGAGTGAAATATGGTTCTTAGCCTTGTTCAAATAATTAAGTTTTATAACTATTTGGGTAATTATTTCTACAAGGATTTGGCAACTAAAATTGGTACTCTAATTTTGTAGATGGCATCCAACAACGCTTCTACATCTTCATCAAACTCTATTTCCCTAAAATTGTTCCTCGAAAAGGCCAAACTCGATGGCCAAAACTTCATGGATTGGTTCCTCAAAGGATAGCCCTTAGGTATGAACAAAAGATGTGGGCCATCGAGGAGCCTTTATCGGAAGCACCTGCGGCGAATGCGACTAGGGCGGTCCGAGACGCGTATGATAAGCGCGTCAAGGAAACGAACAAAGTGGCTTGCATTATGCTCTCGTCAATGATTCCTGAGCTTCAAAAGCAAATGGAACATTTAGTATCATATGACATGCTTAACCAGCTGAAGGAAATGTTCCAACAGCAGGCTAAGCTAAAGCGCTTCGAGTGCCTAAAGTCCCTTTTCGATTGCCATAGGCAGGAGGGAGGAAATGTGAGCGTTCACGTGCTTAAAATGAAAGCATTGGTTGATTGCTTCACGTAATGTTAAAGACCGTCGAGTCCGACATGTCCAAGAAGCCCTCCTTGTCCAAACCCGTCCTAGTTATCCAGGGAGGCGGAACCAAAAGAAAAGGTGCTCCCCCCTCTAAGGGAAAGGGTAAGGGGAAGGTTGCAAAACCTAACCCGAGTCCGGCTCCGAAGGGCAAGGGGAAAGCCGTGATGGTTCCACCGGCCAAGGACCTTGCGGAAGCCGAGTGCTTCCACTGCAAGGAAAAGGGGCATTGGCCGCGTTCTTGACCAAAATACCTTGAGGAGCTCAAGCGGGTAAAACCGAAGGGAGCGGTTAACTCAGGTACGTTAATGATTGAACTCCACAATACCGCTACTTCTAACGGCTGGGTACTTGATACCAGTTGTGGCACTCATATTTGTAATAATGTGCAGGTGCTAAAAAGAAGTAGGGCGCTAGGTGCTGGAGAGCTTGACCAGATCATGGGAAAGAAGGATGTGGTTCCCGTGGAGCGGATAGGGAGTGTTGATCTCGCCTTTCATTTAGGACTTGCTATTACCTTATTAAATGTTTGCTTTTCGCCCTGCGTGGCACGAAACATTATTTCCTTTCATGCTTTGTTTGACGATGGGTATAAGTTTAATTTTAATAATGGAATTATTTCTTGTTTGAGAAATGATGTTCATTACTTTAAAGCTTATCCATGTCTTGGGATTTATGAAACAAATGTGTGTTTGGATGGTAATAAATCAATCATAAATATTGATTCTAAGTCCAAAGGTGTATTGGACAAGTTGTGTTTGTGGCATAGTCGTCTTGGCCATATAAGCAAGAAACGTATCGCCAAACTCCAAGTGGATGGGATTTTGGAATCGTTTGACCACAGGTCAAGTGTAGTATACGATTCTTGTTTATTAGGCAAAATGACTAAAGCACCCTTCACCGGCGTTAGTGAAAGGGGCAAAAGATTTGTTGGACATTGTTCACACGGATGTGTGTAGTCCGTTCAGGTCTACTTCAAGAAACAACTGTAGGTACTTAGTTACTTTTACTGATGATTTCAGTAGGCATGGTTATGTTTATTTGATTAAGCATAAGTCAGAAACCTTTGAGGTGTTTAAGACATACCAAAACGAAATGCAGAATCAATTGGGCAAACGGATTAAGATTCTCAGATCCGATAGGGGTGGTGAGTATCTTAGTACCGAGTTTCTTGATCATCTTCGGGGTTGTGGAGTTATTTCACAACTTACTCCACCCAGGACACCACAATTAAATGGGGTCGCCGAGAGGAGGAACCGAACTTTATTAGATATGGTTCGGCCCATGATGAGTCGTACAAAGCTACCCGCAAGTTTTTAGGCTTATGCTTTGGAAACCACTGCTAGGACCTTAAACCTTGTACCAACAAAGAAGGTTGCGAGTACATCGTTCGAGATGTGGCATGGAAGGGTTCCTTCGCTAGCCTATCTCAAGGTATGGGGTTATGAGGCTTACGTGAGACATGAAGCCCAAGACAAACTTGAACCCAGAGCCGAGAAGTGTATTTTCATTGGCTACCCAACTGGTTCTATGGGATATTTGTTTTACAAACATTCGGAGAACAAGGTGTTTGTTGCTCGAAGGGCGGTCTTCCTTGAAAGGGAGCTGAAATCTGCAGAAGCCAGTGGGAGGCAAGTTAACCTAGAAGAAATTCTAGACAACATCAATGACCAACCTGATGTTGGCACTAGTACTGCTTTTGAGGTCGGCGTACCGGAAGAAGTGGAACCTCAACCAATGGTGGATGAGGTGCCGGATACACAACCATTAGAGCTCCATAGATCTGGTAGAGTTCGTAATGAGCTGGAAAGATACGGGTTTCTCATATCCGAGGGCGACGAACTATTGGTGGATCATAGTGAACCAACCAACTACCGGGAAGCCGTAGCGGGCCCTGAGCCTGCTAGGTGGAAAGAGGCAATGGACAGTGAGATTCAATCTATGGCGGATAATCAAGTCTGGGACTCGGTTGATCCGGTACCCGGCCACAAGCCTGTAGGGTGCAAATGGGTCTTCAGGAAGAAGTCTAACATGGATGGAAAAGTAGACACCTTCAAAGCCCGACTGGTAGCAAAGGGTTTCACTCAAACTCATGGTGTAGACTATGATGAAACCTTTTCTCCGGTGGTTATGTTGAAGTGTATTAGGATACTAATGGCTATCGCTGCATATTACGATTACGAAATATGGCAGATGGATGTCAAGACTGCCTTCCTTGACGGGAAGTTGGCAGAGGAGGTTGACATGGCATAACCTGATGGTTACGTAAACCCCAAATATCCTAATAAAGTCTGCAAGCTTAAGAGGTCCATTTATGGACTTAAGCAAGCATCTCAGAGTTGGAACATTTGCTTTGATGAAAAGGTCAAAGAGTTTGACTTTTCTAAAAGCAAGGATGAACCTTGTGTATATGTCAGGGCTAGTGGGAGTGTTGTAGTTTTTCTGGTCTTGTTTGTAGATGACATACTACTCATAGGAAGTGACGTGACTACCTTGCAGGAAGTGAAAACCTGGCTTGGGAGTTGCTTCTCTATGAAAGACATGGGAGAAGCAGCATATATTTTGGGGATAAAGATCTATAGAGATAGATCTAAAAGACTCATTGGTTTGAGCCAGAGTACGTACATAGATAAAGTCTTGAAGTGATTCAAGATGCAAGATTCCAAGAAAGGGAATTTGCCTATGTTGCATGGTATGGCATTGAGCAAGTCTCAATGTCCTAGTTCTCAAAAGGAACTAGAAGAAATGAGTCGAGTCCCGTATGCTTCGGCAGTTGGATCGATCATGAATGCTATGCTATGTACTCGGCCTGATGTGTCGTATGCCTTGAGCATGACGAGCCGATATCAGGCTAACCCTGGTCAAAGTCATTGGGTTGCGGTTAAAAACATCCTTAAATATCTTTAGAGAACTATGGAAATGTTTTTAGTGTTCGGTGGATTGGAGGAGCTTAGAGTTACTGGATATTCTGATGCTAGCTTCCAAATGGACAAGGATGATTGCCGGTCTCAATCGAGATTTGTATTCTTGTTAAATGGTGGAGTAATAAGTTGGAGAAGTTCCAAGCAAGATACCGTGGCCGATTCAACCACGGAGTGAGAGTATATTGCTGGAAACGAGCCTGCTAAGGAAGTTGTCTGGATGAAGAAATTCATTCAAGACCTTGGAGTTGTTCCTAGCATCGCTAACCCTATTGAGATCTTCTATGACAATAAGGGTGCAGTAGCTCTAGCTAAGGAACCAAGAGCGCATCAACGTACGAGACACATTGCTCGGAAATATCATTTTATTCGTGATATCATCAAGAATGGTGACATTGTGGTTAGTAGAGTACCGACTGAGGGGAACTTAGCAGATCCGCTCACTAAACCTTTGTCACAAGTTAAGCATGATTCTCATGCTAAGTCTATTGGTATTAGACTTTCTAGTGACTTGGTTTAATTGTTTTAGTTGTATTTGTTATTGAGAATATTAAAGCAATAATGTATTTCTTATTGTAATGACTATTAAATGGGGATTTAATATACGCATGCGATTACTTTATGAAACATTATTGTGTTCTATCTTTGCGTGTTTAATACTCCCACGAATAAACTTGTTTATTCTAAATACTCCATGATCGGTCGTTTTTCATTGGATGGAAGAAGTGAATTAAGATCGAGGCGAGTGGTTGGTAAAGTTTTCATCTTGATTTGAATACTTGTTTACGCAACACTAGCGTGTACTTAATGGTGATTAAGTAATTGGAGGACCTGTACCTGAGTTTACTTCATGGATATTATCACGAGTAAATCAGGATGATAATATTATTTATCCTTTTACTGGAGATGCACACGTTGCTTGATTATTAGCATGGACTTGTTTAGATTGCTTTCTAACGCAGTTCCTAACTGGATGTTATAAGGGAAGTTTTCAGGCAAGAACTTGTTATTATGATAGGACGGTGTAGTCAAAAGTATTCGTTCCTCTATTGAGAGATATCCTTGGGCCCCTCGTTGACTAAGCTGATGACAAATCAAAATGCATGGTCGTGCTCAAGTTGAATTGATAATGGATCAATTGTGCAACTTGTATTCTTAGTCATAGTTAGTCTATATCGAGAAACATAATCGTGAATGATTTGGAGTTGATCATGTTCCATGACCTGCATTCACAACAGATATCGTGAACGAAGGGATAAGTAATCACTTATCTATAGGACCTTTCCTTTTGGTAAGGTATTTGTTTTTGGAAGACAAACCCTGTGCTGACTTGGGAGCATAGATTCCTTGCTAGAGGCCGCCCTATGTCGGTGACGCCTTTCGTGAGTTTGTCATGTGCAAGTGGGAGTCTGTTGGATTATGCCCACTGACACACACACGAGTTGGCATCGTGGCTGATGAAGCAAGGGCCTATTAGGTCACACGCCAAGTATCGATTCCGGCATCATGGATGGTCTAATGAGAGAGAAAACCAGAAACTGGTTCTGGTGGGCTAAGGCACGCCCGTGCCTCTATGAGGTACGGCCGTGCGCTACGGGCAGGCACGAGCCCAAGTCAGGCGTGGCCTGTTGCTAGGTACGCCCGTGCCTTTGGGAGGCACGCCCGTGCCCTGTGCCCAATGGACGGGCACGAGCCTAAGTCTGGCGTGACTTGGGTGTGGCCTCTTGGGCTGGCACGCCCGTGCCTTGTGAGGCATGGCTGTGCCTTATGCAGTAACAGCCTCTTTATCAGGCTTTCAAACCTAGTTAAAGTGTGTTTATGTGTATTGATCATGTAACAGCCATGAGATTAATTGTTGCACGTTTTTTTAACTCAATTTTGAATTCTATATAAACCACATGAAGTCATATGGTTTTGGTTGCTTGAAAGAAATACAAAAAGTTGATACAGTTTTCATAACTCTCTCAAACACACAAAATACATCCAAGGCTTTAGTTCTTTTGTGTAGATCATATTTGTGGTGTTTAGGTTGGCACACCTAACACTCTAGCATGTGGGAAATGATCAAGACTTGGTGTGGACTTCGATAGAGGTGTACACGTTAGTACACACGCTTCCAAACTCCAAATTCGTTTGACTAAGGGACATAACTTCAGGAGTATGAACTTATTCCTTCTTGTCTTTATTTAGTTGCTTATCCATGTTTAGAGTTTTGTTCCATATGGTGGGCACATTCGTGGTCAATTTTTTAAATTCCTTTTCTACTCGTTTTGCTTCCATTGCGATTTTAGACCACGGAAACCCAACAATGGGAAAACATTACAATGAACCTGATTACCAAATTACCCAAAACCCCACGTGGTTATGATGCAATATGGGT
The DNA here is from genome assembly GCA_038502395.1 of Dittrichia graveolens. NCBI lineage: Eukaryota > Viridiplantae > Streptophyta > Magnoliopsida > Asterales > Asteraceae > Dittrichia > Dittrichia graveolens. The sequence goes on from JARJIL010000007.1 coordinate 26,489,415, forward strand.
AATTGTAGACAGGTTAACTACAAGTGCTCATTTTATTCCCATCAAGGAGACTTATCCTTCAAAAAGGTGTGAAAGAGATTGTGACTCGTCATGGCGTGCCAGTTTCTATTGTATCAGACATAGACACAAGATTTACTTCTAGGTTCTGGAGCAAATTTCATGAAGATCTCGGAAATAAATTACATCTCAACACAGCATAACATCCTTAGACGGATGGTCAAAGTAAAAGAACTATTCAAACCCTGGAGGACATGTTGCGGGCATGTGTTATAGATTTTGGAGGAAGCTGGGATTCTTATTTACCTTTAGCAGAGTTTTCATACAATAACATCTATCATCCTCGTATTGGAATGCCACCGTACGAAATGCTATATGGTAGAAAGTACAGAACTCCGGTATGCTGAGGTGAAGTGGGTCAGAAAGAATTGGGTAGCATAGAAGTGGTACAGCGAACAACCGAACAGATTCAGCTTATCAGAGATAGATTCCTTACTACCCAAAGGAGACAAAAGATTTATGAGGATAAACGTAGATCACCACTTAAGTTTCAAGTGGGAGATTATGTGTTGTTAAAAGTATCGTCGTGGAAAGGCGTAATCAGATTTAGAAAGAGAGGGAAACTCGGTCCAAGGTTTATTGGACCATTTAAAATCATTGCACGTGTGGGAAAAGTTTCTTACATATTGGAATTACCAGAGGAACTATCTCAGATTCATAACACCTTCCATGTTTCACACCTCAGAAAATGTTTAGCAGACAAGTCTGCAATTGTACCGTTAGAAGATGTTACTATTGATGCTAAACTGAACTATGTGGAGCAACCAATAGCTATTTTGGAGAAAAAGGTCAAGACTCTACGTAATAAACATATTGGACCGGTTAAAGTTCAATGGAAACACATAAAGGGTTCAGTCTTTACATGGGAGCCGGAACAGGAGATGATGCATCACTATCCGGAACTCTTCAACAACTGTTTCTGAGGACAAAATCACTTCAAGGGAAGAGTTGTAACACCCAAGGTTTGAAATCCCTTATATTTAATAATAAAATAGGAAGTGATATACTCGCGTTGTAGGTTGCCGATATGAGATTAGATATGTTTATACAACTAAAGGGGTTAAAACCGCCAAAATATAAGTTAGACAAGTCTAGGGACCAATTATGCAATTAAACCATACCTATACATATATATATATATGGTTACTTCTTTAGAATTCCATTCACATTTTTACTATAGCAAGAACAAACACAGTAGTAAATCCTTTGTATCTGGCGATTTTTAGAGGTTCAACAACAACAAACTTGAGTTCTATAGCATCTAATCCAACCTCGTTTGCTAAAGATATGATTAAACCTTTTGTTCTTGAGGTTTTGTGACTCTAGTAGCTTGATTCTATGGTGAATCATGTTAGAAGTGCATATAAATGATTGGTTTATGTTCCACTATTGTAGGGGGTGTAGGAAAACACCCCTAACCAGTTTATATGAAGATTATAGCAAAATTCTGGTAAAATCTGACACTAAGTGTATGAACTGTCAGATTGTCTGTTAGATACACGGCCCGTGTAGTATGAACTGTAGGATTGTGAAACTATCGGATTGTCAAAGGCGGTCACAGGGCCATGTAGGGTTTCATGGTCGTGTAGTACATGAGGTAAACGGCCCGTGTACAAAACACGGCCTATGTAGTATGACTAGATAACACTGGCCTTGTAGCCAGCATAGGTCGTGTATTATGAGGGACACGGCCCGTGTAGGCCCTATTTCAGATTAGAATTCTAGTAATGTGACACTTTATTATACTATTATTATAGGACGATGATTGAATTACTTATCTGAGTTATCATTACCTGGATCATCGCATATCATAAATATCATAAGGTGAGTCTTCTAGACTATTAATCATATCTGCAGCATGTATGCTATCATAACAGATTATAACATGTAATGTTATTCGTATGTGTATATATACCAAACTGCTATGTGCAGTAAGGTTCAAAGTTGATACAGTACTATTACAAAGGTGGTTGCCCTGTGTCTAGAACCAGTGGTTAGCAATGATTATCTGACATACGTGTATTACCTTTATATGATTCTATACGTGTGTTCATATGTTATTAGTTTAGAATACTCACTAAGCTCTCATAGCTTATCAGATACTGCTTTTAAATCTTTTGCAGGACACGGCAAGGCTCCTGTTTGACTACTTTTTGTGTTACTCTTTTGAAACAATTTTAACGCCCAGTTCTGTAAATATTGACTTTTAAAGTACACTAAGTATGTACTCTTGTATATATCTTTTGGCAGTAACTTGGTTTTATTGTAAAATGCTTCCGCGTTCGTTTTAAACTAAATGTGTATTTTATAAATGAACTTTTTTTTACTTTTGTGTTATTTTTTGAATTTGGGGCGTTACAGCCCGGCCCTAAGAAGGAACGCATGTATAATTGACCATCTATTAGTTTGTATCATGCTACAATTAGTTTGATTTTACCTTCGTCTAGCCCTTCTGTCGTTCCTTCTTCCATCAAGTACTTGATTACTGGTCTCATCAAAGTATCACCTTCTCCTTCCACTATCATATGCACTTCCCTAGCTTCTATCAATCGCAGGTTTAAGACTTCAACTAAGATCTCCTTCATTAAATGAGCAAATGTGACCGATGCTACGTACGATCCATTGATCTGCGATTCAACCAATTTAGAGTCTACATACACTTTTAAATTTTTTACCTTCCTGGTTAGAGCAATACTTAGACCTGCAAGAAGAGCCTCATATTCATATTCATTGTTAGAACTATTGAAATTGAATCATAGTGCGTAAGTGAACTCCGAGCCAAATGGACTTATGAGTATCAGCCCTCCTTCATCCCCTTCTGTACTTGAAGCCCCATCGGTGTAGAGTTTCCAAGGTGCCTCTTCTAAGTCTTTACTGCTCGCACCTTCAACAAAATGACCTTCAGATTCTAACATGAAATCTGCTAACACTTGGCCTTCCATCAAGACTCGTGGTTCGTAAGTGATGTCGAACGTACCGAGTTCCATTACCCATTTGGCTAGTCATCTGGAAATTTCTGATTTTCACAGGATGTGCTTGATTGGTGTATCTGTGATTACCTTTATTGGGTGTGTTTGAAAATACCTTATAAGCCTCATGGTTGCAATGACTAAATAGAATGTCACCTTTTCCAATGTTGGGTAATTAATCTCCGGGCCTTGTAGTACCATGCTAACGAAATAGATGGGCATCTGTTTCTTATTTCGCTCAACCATGAGTATTGCGCCATGAGTGTATGGCAAAGCTGCCAAGTAAATGGACAGAGTCTCTCCTTCCTTTGGTGCTATAAGTGGGGTAGCTCTAAGATGGATTTTTTGGTTTTCTAAAAAGCCTCCTCTGCTTCTTCAGTCCATTTAAAGTCTTTTTATTGATGCAATTCTTCAAAGTTTTGAAAAATTGTAAGGAATGTTCCACTACACGTGACATGTATTTGTGTAGGGATGCAAGCTATCCATTCAAACTCTGCACTTGTTTCACCATTTTTGGGGATGCTAGCTCGGCAATAGCTTTGACCTTGTCAGGAATTACCTGTATCCCTTCAGTAGTGCTTCTTCCGTTGTGCTTTTAATGACGATATCACCTACGTACCCTTCTACGTTCCTTCCAATCTGGTTTTTGAAAACCTCATCCACCCGTCGTTGGTAAGTAGATCGTGGATCTAATGGTGTAACACCGCTTCAGAATTCAGTTGCTTTAATGTCAAAACAGATTTTAGCAGCGGAAATTTTTCTTTAAAAACAACAACTATTTACATTATCAAAAGACCGTTGGTGTTACCTAGTACAGGAACCAACCATAGTATCTATTTTCAATACATCACAAAATATAAGTGTTCCACCCACAAGGGGCAATACAATTCCCAAAAGTAACCCGCCTCGCAGGCCATCTAGTCTATATCTGAAAAGGGATACATAGTATCATTAGCTACACTAGCTACTGAGTACATACAATCATAACCATCAATATAGCAAGTCATGCATCATATCATAAACAGTTATAGTTAGCATAGCACATAGCGGTGTGCAGACAAGATCGGTAAGAGTCGTGTCTTGCAGGGTAATCAATCCCGCTCAACAACTCAGACCGGGGGATCAGACACGACCAATCCGCGCTGGTGGGGGAGCACAAGGCAGTCCACCAAGCATCGTTCACAGAGCCAGAGGCTCTACACGTAATCTAGCCACAATCAGCTGATCACCACTCATGTAAAGGCATGGTGGTTCTGCAGAACCTCGATCCGGGATGCACCCCGAATCACCGTTAAATCTAGAAATGACCGAAGTCCTATTAGGATCCAGCTAACCCGCTGACCTTAACCATGCATTAGATAGTCTGCAGACATGTCACATACACATATACGTACATTTGATCCCACAGGGATCTATCATCTTACATATAGCATCATTAGGCAGTGATTCATGCATAGCATCATATACTAAGTGGTTCCAAACTGGACCCACTGGCATGCTCCTGACCACAGTCTAACATCATATAAGTCATACAATTAACACTTTGAGCGTACCTGCAAAAGCAAGTTAGTCATACATATATACATTCATATATTCACTTAGCAGGCAAGCCTTACTCTACTGAGTGTCATGGTCATAGGCACTCACCTGAATAGCTTAGAACCAACAGATAGTTTACTTCAGACTTGCTAACAGGACAAGATCCCCTATAACATCATTACTTACATTAATCGCCTATATAAGCGAGACATAACAGATGAAGAACCCCAAAAGGAACCATAGACCAACCAACAGAGACTTAACAATCTCTGAGTTGCTCACAAAAGAATACCCCTTTGCGGCCGCAAGCACAAATGCTTGCACCCGTAAGGGCTGCTTGTGCCCGCAAGCAATCATGCTTGCGCCAGTAAGCACCCTAAATCCGATAAAACTGTCGGATTCCAACACTACTTGCGGATTCCGACACTTCCATCGGATTCCAATACTTTTAATCGGATTTCAATAGTTATCGGATTCCGATACCTCATATCGGATTCCGACACTAATCATCGGATTCCGACACTACTTACGGCCGCAAGGGTGGAGCCTTGCGCCCGCAAGCGCCATCGGACTTGCATTTGGTGTGTCGGATTCTAGCACTTGGCTTATCGGATTTTGGTCCCTTGCGGCCGCAAGAAAGGGCCTTGCGCCCGCAAGCAGACCTGTTCAAGAACAGGTCGGCTACAGCACCCCTGTTCCGACTGATTTGATTCCAATCTTCAAAAACTGAGTTCCTAAACCATTTCAACTTTGATACATCTTAGGGAACATTCATATGATCCCAAAAATATATCCTTCATTAATTCTAACAACTTATTCATGATCTAGGACCAAAATCATTCATTTCACCCATTTCTTCCAAGTTTCATAAACTAAATCAAAACAACATTTTAATTCACCAAATGAGTCCAATCAGCTTGTAATTGATGTAGGGATCAATTATAGTTGATTCCAAAACTCAATTTGAGTTTACCTTGACTAAACCACAAAACCCACTTGGTAAGGTTTCTTACCAAATGAAGAACAAGAAGGTGAAGATGATGATGAAGAAGATGAAGATATCACAAGTCTTTATCTTGCTAGAAATCAGTTGAAAACCAGAAATCCTTCAAGAGATCTTCAAGAACAAGCGTAGAGAGAGTTTGAGAGGTGTCTGTGTTTGTGTTTGAACACAACACACAAACGTGACATTTCATAGGCATAAACCGCCTATGGTTTAAGCCTAATAACAAGGGGATATTTTGTTCCCCTTTTTAACTTACAACTTGACCTACGATTACCCGTTTTAACTAACGGGGATATTTCTGGAATCCTTATATAAAACCGTTCATAATTCATTCGTCTTACTTACTTTACTACTACTTTTATATTTTAACATATAACTACTTAAAACATATAACACATAACACATAACAACAAAATACATACTTTATTATTATTTCAACCAATTTACATATACATACATAGGAATTCCAACTAGGCCCAATACGAGGATGTTACAAATCTACCCCCTTAGGAAGATTCCGTCCTCAGAATCTACTTAGTGATAAACAGGTGAAGGTATCTTGCTTTCATTTCGTCCTCGGTTTCCCACGTCAGGTTTGGACCTAAGTTGTGCTTCTAGTTTACAAGAACTAACTTGACTATCTTCTTACATAACTTCTTGACTTTCATGTCAAGAATATCTACAGGTTCTTCTACAAGTCGTTTAGAAGAGTCAACTTTCAATTCTTGCAAAGGAATAATTTGTTCTTCCTCAACGTGGCACTTGCGTAAGTAACACACGTTAAAGGTGTCGTGTATTCCAGATAGTTGAGGCGGCAGCTCTAAATTCACCGTCTGATCATTCACTTTTCGTATAACTTTGAATGGGCCAATGAAACGTGGACTTAGCTTCCCCTTGCACCCAAAACGAATGACGCCTTTCCAAGGAGAAACTTGTAAGAACACACGGTCACCAACTTCAAATTTAGCGGGACGACGCTTTGGATCCGCATACATCTTCTGTCGATCCCGAGCTGCTTTTAGCTTTTCAAGTGCCACATTCACTTTGTCAGAAGTAATCTGGACAATTTCAGGTCCAGCGAACTGCTTCTCGCCAGGCTCCAACCAACAGGTCGGAGTGCGACATCGTCTTCCGTAAAGCATCTCGTATGGTGGCATTCCAATGCTAGAATGATATGAATTGTTGTAAGCAAATTCAATCAATGGGATATGAGAATCCCACGATCCACCAAATTCTAGTACACAGGCACGAAGCATATCTTCTAACGTCTGTATCGTACGTTCAGATTGGCCATCAGTCTACGGATGATAGGCAGTGCTCAGATGAACACGAGTGCCAAGTTCACGTTGCAGACTCTGCCAAAAACTTGAGACAACCCGAGAGTCACGATCAGATACAATCGAACAAGGAAGACCGTGATGTGACACAATCTCATCAATATACAACTAGGCTAAACGGGTCAGCGAAGCAGACTCGTTCGTTGCCAAGAAATGAGCGCTTTTCGTTAGTCGATCAACGATAACCCAAATCTTGTCGTACCCTCTGGACGTTCTCGGTAGCTTCGTCACGAAATCCATCATGATATTATCCCATTTCCACTCCGGAATATCCAACTGCTACAGATTACCATAAGGTCTTTGGTGCTCCGTCTTCACTTGCGCGCAGATCTGACATCTCTCAACGTATGAAGCGATGTCTTTCTTCAGAGTTGGCCACCAGTATAGCATCTTTAAGTCGTGGTACATCTTGGTAATTCCTGTTGGAATCTGCCCACTGACACACGTATGCCGGTATCACTGCTAATGAAGCGCGAGCCTATTGGGTCACACGCCAAGGATTGATCCCGACAGCTTTATGTGGAAGGAGAATGTCAAAGAATCAAAAGTGTTTTGATTCGGGGCTTCACAACTGTGAAGTATGCTCCACGGGTCCTGAAGCATGCTACCCAAACGATTGTTCGATGGCCGCCACGCGTGGTGATGCCTTTGGGCTTCACGGCCCGTGACGAGTTCGTGAGGGGTCGTGAAGGAGATGCCCTCACGAGTCTCGACCGGGCGGCACGGCTCGTGGAGTTCTAAGTCCCCTCGTGGCGCACTTAGGCTTCACGGCCCGTGAGAGCCCGTGAGGGGTCGTGAAGAGGGTAGCTATAATGAAACTTGTGTTTTATTGGACCTTTTGATGGTCCAATCATTTTGCTTGCTTTATGGCCGGCCAAAAGAGGGTCTTGAGGCTGGTTAGGGCAGATGAACAGATGAGAACACATCAAGAACTCTTTCTACTTGATATTCTCTCTTGGCTCCAAAGATTTCATGCTTCTAACACTACGTTGGTGATCTTGAGTGTGATGATGAAGATCAATGGTGCAAGAGGAGTTGCTACATGGGTTGTTCCAGATGATGAAGTCATTATAGGATGTTCACCTATGGTTCACTAGCATTTGGGGATCAAGTTCATCTTGGTGTGGACTAGCAATGGAGGAGGAAGCCCTTTGTTTCCTCAAGCTCATCCCACACATATGGAGGTCGATTTCCAGGCATGGTAAGGAGGTACTTTCTTCCTTCTTCTTCTTGTTCTTTAGTTGCAATTTGCTTTGTAGTGGGTTCCACCATTGGAACTAGCTGTGGGCTTTTGTGTGCTTTCATTTTATGTCTTGCATGCTACTTTCTTGTTTGCTTCCACTGCGTTTGTGCCCACCACGAGCTCCAACAGTGGTATTAGAGCCATCTCTACAAAGAAATTGCACTTTGATGGCTTGAAAACCGAAAATGGACATTTTGTCCAGATGAGCTTCACGGGCCGTGGAGCTTTTGGCTTCACGGGTCGTGAAGCCTACACGAGTGGCTTCATGGGGTGTCGCTCGTGAATGGTTTTGACTGTGTCAGAGTCGTGGAGCTCATAGGCTTCACAGGCCGTGAGGGCCCGTGAAGGCTTCTGGGCCGTGAAGGTCTCGTGAACAGTATTTTTATCCTTGTTTATAAAAGAAATAAATTTTCGGTTTTAGCACCTTTCGATTCTGTTTTTCCAGAATCTGTCCTTTTGTTTGGACACTTGAAAAGCCCTGTTTATGTGTCTTGATTCGTATATTTATATGTATTGGGTGGTTTTGGCATAAAATGCACACATGCATATACTTATATTGTGTATATATGAATATGTGTTCTCAAAGTGTTTGGGATACTAATGCATATGTACAAGGATTGTTCCTTTTGTGCCTTGATTGCTTTGCTTGTTTGAACAATCTTAACCCAGATACATTTTGCATGGTTTTGTTGTGGGACACCATGTTTTGTTTGTGGTTGTTGTTGTGTCCGGTAACGCCTTTCCCGTTAGACCTATGTGTTGGTTGTTTGGTTGTTTATTTATGTATTCATTAATTTGGTAACTTTTTGTCACAATGGTTTGTAATAATATTTAATTCGGTTTGTAAATTTGTAAATTTATTATGGCTTGCATGCCATTGCTTTCGTTTGTACTTGTTGTAAGTAGCTTAGAATAGCAATCGCGGCTTGCATGCCGTTTATTTTCAAATTGTTTGTAATTGTGAAAAGAAGACCGAAGACAACCATCAAGAGTCGTGGAGGAGACGTCTCGGCTACATTGGATCCGGTGGATCATTTGGAGATGACGGATTTATTGGGAGCACATCCAGCGAGGCCATTTGGTTGTGTCCTTAGTTTGGCCTTGCTCTCTCCGTTTGGCTCACGGGGAGGGCGCATAGGGTTTAGGGGCATGTTACCGGATATTTTTTTTGTGCGTGGTTGTGATTTATTTTGTTATTTTCTTGCGTGGTTGTTTAGGATCTTCGAATGCTAGAAAACTTTTCAAAATAATAAAATCACAAGAGTTGTTAAATTGTTTAACAAACCCCGCGCGCTCACGATTAACAAATAAATATAAATTGGTTTATATTAAAGTGAAAAATGCGTTTTGTCACTTGTTTGTTAATCAACTTGAAAAGAGGTTTTTTAAACCGGAAAGACAAAAGTCCCGTTTTTCTCAAATGTAAATCACACGCCACCCGTAAGATGACAACACCCGAATCTAGTGATGCATGGGATGATTGTCGAGCTAAGCACGAGTTGTTCCATGTGGATCTGTGTGGAAGGTGAGTGTGGCGACTTGAAATTATTGGTTGTCGAGCTAAGCACGAGCCAATGATTGTCAAGGGTGTCACCGTGTATCTTGACAGACGATTTACAATTCCAACTTAATACGCCTTGGTAATTGTCGTGCCTATACCGAGTTGCCAAAGTGGCTTAACAAGGAATTGGTGTGAGAAGGGATCAAACATGCCAAACCGACGCTATGAGTGTTGATGGATCCCGCAAGTTTCTAAGAGTTGTAGTCTCGGATTACAATTGGTAAAGCGTTTACCGGCCTAAATAACTTCATGAAGTGATCCGCGGCAAACCCGTCATGTAGTGAAGTGAAATAAGGTTCTTAGCCCTTGTTAAGATAATTGGTTTTCTTAAAACTAAATGGGTAATTATCGTAACGAGGATTGTATCAAAACTAACTAAAACGTGTATTCTTATATCTTTAATTGCCAAACGTTAACGACACCACTTCAACTTAAAACTCCGTTCGTTCCTAAAGAAGGAGATACTCATTAGTGTGGACTTCGTGGACTATGATTGGTCGTTGAGGCTTGTCCTCCACCATGAGTCAAAGTTGCACATTTTAGAAAAATCCCTTCTAGAGCCAAAATGCTACCAACGCGACCTAGACCTCTACATGCATGTAAAAGTGCATCGTGGTCTTGATCGGTTGAAGGATGCATGAAGGCGGGAAAATTAGTGTCCATATCCTTGAGTTAGAGAGGTACGTGGACCTAAAGGAGAGGCTTGGATTCGCCATAGGGAGGGAGCTTCTGGTGAATGAAAATTCTCCAAAGTCCCTGCCCATGTGATGTAAATAGTTCATTATGAACTATCACATGCACAATATGGAGAAGTCCTTGATAAAGCATTATGGCATGTTATGGACTGCTAAGTCCTGCATGGCCAAAGTATGACTTGCCTCACCAACTCCTGCTAACATTATAAAGGAACAAGAAACCGAGAAGAAGAAATTGACCTCAAGTGGAAAGTTTGGTTTTACCAAACCTACCATATATGTGAAGTCAAAGGGCAATGAGATTATGCCTCAAGATATGACTCCACAAGGGGTAATTTGCTACTTCTGCGGAAAGATTGGAAAATTGGCACCACCACGCCTGCCCTATGGGCCTGAAAGAGCTAAAATCACTTATAAGTAAGAGAATTTAGCTCCTTGACTTTAGGAACATTCATGATCAAACTCCATTGCTCTTCTACTTCTAAAGGCTAGGTTTTAAACGCTAGCAATAACGCTCACGTTTGTTACAAAGTGAAGGTGTTAAAAGAGAAGTAGGTGGATGAGGCATGGAGAGTTGGAATTCGAAAAGGGAAACATAGTTGTTGTCCCTATTGAGATGATTGGAAGTTTGTATCTTGCCTTTCCTTGCAGCTATTCTATTACTTTATTGGATGTATCTTTATGCCATGTATGGCTAGAAACATTATATCTAAACGCCTTTGTTGACGATGGATATTACTTTGAATTTTGAAATTAGTGGTGATTTATTTCAAAGTTTATCCATGTCGTGGCATTTAAAATAAGCTTATGCTTAAGAAGTAATAGAACGATCATAAATGTATTGATAAGTTATCTTATTGTGAAAGTCGATTAAGCTATATAAACAAGACTTGCATCACCAAGATCCGTGAGGTTTAGGAACTTGGAACCCTTTGACCATGGGTCAAATGCTGAATGCATATCTTGTTTATTAGGTTAAATGACTTAAACATCCTTCACTTGAGTATGTGAGAGGATTGAAAGCTTGTTGGATTTCGTTCACACTTTTAGTGTGTTGACCGTTCAAGCAAACATTAAGGAGTAACTTTAGATACCTTGTTACCTTTACCGGTGATGGTAGAAGGGATGGTATGTCTATTTTAATGGACTAGTTTTTAAAACCTTAGAGGTGTTCAAAACTCACCATAACGAGGTACATGAAAGAGAGGGCAATGCAACTATGATACTCGGATCTAGTTAAGATGCTGAGTAACTTAGTTTTATATTATGTGACTATCATAAGAATTATGGGATTGTCTCACAATTCATTCCTCTTAAGACACATTGTTACATGTGGTCGTCTAAATGAGGAACCGGACATTTTTTATATGGTCCGACAAGTGATAGGTTACACATTTATGTCCAAAATTGTTTTGGGTCATTCTCCAAATGGTGGGCATGAGTTCTAAATTTTATGAACAACAAAGATGGTCATGTAAACGCCTTAGAGGATATGACGAAAAGGAGGATCCTTGTTTGTCTATTCCAAGGTCTGGATTGTCTAGCATACGTTTAGACGTGAGGTGGAGGAACCCAGGATATAGAGGTATTTACTCCATTAGGTACTCTACTAAGACCATGGGATATTTTTCTTGACAAACCTTGTGAGAACTTGTAAGTTCCTCAAAGGTAGAGGCTCTTAAGAAATTAATATCCATGGGTGCCAGTGAGAGTAAAGTATACCTTGAATGGAACAACCTGATGTTGACACTAGAATCCAATCAGAAATGACTGAAACTCAGCATGGCAATGCTGGAGAACCTGGCATAAAATCATTACCTCTTGGTAGAAGTTGTCATAAGACCAGAAAGATATAACTCGTTATATCTGAGGAAGACAACTTAATGATGATTCATGATGAATGCGTCAAATACCGGTAAGCGTAGTGGGCTTGGAGTCCGCTAGGAGGAAGGAGGTTATGAAAGATGAGATGTTATCCATGACGGATATCCAAGGTTTCGACTTGGTTGATCCTACACCTCGGTGTGAACCCGCGAGGTGTGATTGGTTATTTGAGTAAATAGACCAAACATGGATAAGTTTGTAGACTTCTTCAAATACCGACTGGTAGGAATGGTTTCACGATGATTGACCATAAGGAAGGTATCATCTAAAAACATTCTCCCGGTGGTTATGTTGAAGTCCACACGGATACTTATTTTATAAGTGCCTTTTAGGTTATATTGGATAGAAGTGAAGACTACATTCCTTAATAGGAATTTCTGAGGAAATGCTCACAACATTTTCGAGGGTCTTTCACTATCAATAAGTATCCTAATGAAATCTACAAACCCTAAGTAGTCCACTTGTGGACTTATGTTGCCATCTCAATGTTAGAATCTTTGCGTCGATATGAAAATCATTTGTTTGAGTTTTCAAATAGCAATGATGAAACATGGAAGAATGCCAGAGCTAGTGGAAGGAGTTAAAGAAATATTGAAATATGTTCTTGTTGATCTATAGTAAGAAGCAACATAGAATAAGTTGTTATTCAAATGCTTGCTTATATATTTCTTAGGATAACTGCCGATCTTTATCGGGGTTCGTGATCCTACTAAATATGGTGTTAATAAGTATGCTTCTCAAAGCATCACTGACTCTATTGGGATCTTATGAGACAATGAGAGTACGATGGCTTATGAAAGATAACCTTTATCTCAAGCATCCTTGATCTTATTGAGTTCTGATGAATCAATGAAGGTGCGATAGCTTGACAAAAGACCGTTTTCTCACCAACGCACACTTTTGAGTGATTGGTTGAGGTAGAGATATGGTCATCTTACGAATACACACGGATAGCATGGTGGCGGATCAGTTTTGCTAAAGCCGTAGTTGCAAGATAGTGATGATTGACATACTAATGCTTGAAAAGACTTGGCTTGAGTTTGTTTTAGTTGAAATTTTGATATGCTAATTTTAGGAACGTTAAGCAACATTGTGCTTCTGCTAGTTTCGATTATCAAATGGAGATTTGTTAATACGCGTGTAGCGGGTACTCTCAGTTGCCTTTATTGTGTTCCATCTTAGCATTTTTACCACTTCCCTGAATGTTTTACATTCTAAAGTCCACAGTCGGTCACTCTTCATCGGAAGGAAGTTTGAACGAAGACTGACGTAAAGCATTGGTCGTGTATTCAATGGGGATTGGATACGAGAGACATAATACTTTACGTATACTTGAAAAGAGTTTCAAGTGATTGGACGACCCACACCTGAGTTTACTTCATGGTACATGTCAAGAGTAACTCAGGATGATAATATCATTTCGTCCTTAGATCGGAGATACATGTGTTTCCACGACATTGGTCTGCCTTGTTCTGATTGCTTTCAAAAGCAGTCCGTAACTGGTAGTTATAAAAGGAAGCTTTTGGGAAGGTATTACCGATGTAATAGGGCAATTTAGTCGAAGGAATTTGTTCCTCTGCTTAGAGAGATATCCCTGGGCCCCTAGATGATTGGGCGCTCACACCAAAATGCACGGCCGTGCTCATGCTTGCAATGATAGTTGATCAGTTGCAAACTTGCATATTTTGGTCACCACCAATCTTGATCGAGAAACATAATCGTGAACGATCGGAGAATGACTTTGTACCATGTCTCGTGTTCACCCGGATATGGCGAACAATAGGATGATTGATCACTTATCTGTATGACCTTTTCAAACCCGTTTGGATTGTAATTAGGTACTTGTCAGGGATGACATACCTCACGTTGATTTAGGAGTAGGGATATCTTGCTAGAGGCCGCTCCCTGTCTGTGATGCATATGGGTACAATGTGTCATGTGCAAGTGGGAGTTTGTTGGAATCTGCCCACTGACACACGTATGACGGTATCACTGCTAATGAAGCGCGAGCCTATTGGCCCACACGCCAAGGATTGATCGAGACAGGTTTATGTGGAAGGAGAATGTCAAAGAATCAAAAGTGTTTTGATTCGGGGCTTCACGACCGTGAAGGAAGCTCTACGCGTCGTGAAGCATGCTACCCTAACGATTGTTCGACGGCCGCCACGCGTCGTGATGCCTTTGGGCTTCACGGCCCGTGACCAGGTCGTGAAGGAGATGCCCTCACGAGTCTCGACCGGGCGGCACGGCTCGTGGAGTTCTAAGTCCCCTTGTGGCGCACTTAGGCTTCACGGCCCGTAAGAGCCCGTGAGGGATCGTGAAGAGGGTAGCTGTAATGAAACTTGTGTTTTATTGGACCATTTGATGGTCCAATCATTTTGCTTGCTTTATGGCTGGCCAAGAGAGGGTCTTGAGGGTGGTTAGGGCAGATGAACAGATGAGAACACATCTAGAACTCTTTCTACTTGATATTCTCTCTTGGCTCCAAAGATTTCATGCTTCTAACACTAAGTTGGTGATCTTGAGTGTGATGATGAAGATCAATGGTGCAAGAGGAGTTGCTACATGGGTTGTTCCAGATGATGAAGTCATTATAGGATGTTCATCTATGGTTCACTAGCATTTGGGGATCAAGTTCATCTTGGTGTGGACTAGCAATGGAGGAGGAAGCCCTTCGTTTCCTCAAGCTCATCCCACACATATGGAGGTCGATTTCCAGGCATGGTAAGGAGGTACTTTCTTCTTTCTTCTTCTTGTTCTTTAGTTGCAATTTGCTTTGTAGTGTGTTCCACCATTGGAACTAGTTGTGTGCTTTTGTGTGCTTTCAGTTTATGTCTTGCATGCTACTTTCTTGTTTGTTTCCGCTGCGTTTGTGCCCACCACGAGCTCCAACAATTCCCAGATGGACAGATAATTTGGACTTATCGGCCTCTTGCAGATTCAGCTCACTGTTACCTCCAGCAGAAGGTACCCAAATCCTGGATTGAAAAGTCTTCAACCCACGATTATCTTGAATAAGCTGATCCTTTAACTTCTTCATTGTCTCAGCCTTCGAGTTTTCTTCTTGCAATGCAGTCTGTTGAGCTTCCTTCAGTCTAGAAATTAAATCTGAGACAATAGTGATCCTCATAAACTTAGCTTATGATGTCGGTCCTTTACGGCTTAAAGTGTCCGCTACAACATTGGCCTTGCCAAGATGGTAACGGATTTCACAATCATAGTCTTTTATTAACTCCAACCAACGGCGTTGCCGCATGTTGAGTTCTTTCTAAGTAAAGACGTATTGAAGACTCTTGTGATCTGTGCAAATCACACACTTTGTGCCATAAAGATAATGTCTCCACAGTTTCAGTGCGAAGACAACCGCAGCAAGTTCAAGATCATGGGTTGGGTAGTTCTGTTCGTGTGATTTTAACTGCCTAGAAGCGTAGGCAATCACTTTTTCACGTTGCATCAGGACGTAACCCAAACCCGCGTAAGAAGCGTCACAATATACCGTGAAGTCCTCCAAACCCTCAGACAGAGTAAGGATTGGAGCTTCACATAACAATCGTTTTAGAGTCTGGAAAGCTACTTCTTGAGCTTCCGACCAGACAAAAGCAACATCCTTGCAAGTTAGTTTGGTCAACGGACGCGAAAGCTTCGAGAAATCGCGGATAAAGCGCCGATAGTAGCCAGCCAAGCCAAGGAAACTTTTAATTTTGGAAGGAGTCCGAGGAACTCCCCAAATCATCACAGCCTCCACCTTAGTTGGGTCTACTTTAACACCGTCATGACATATAACATGGCCCAGGAAATGAACTTCCCTAAGCCAGAACTCACATTTAGACAGCTTAGCATATAATTGTTCTCGCTTTAACGTCTCGAGAACCCGACGAAGATGAAGCTCGTGATCAGCTTCCATCTTCGAGTAAACAAGAATATCATCAATAAACACAATCACAGATATGTCAAGAAACGGATAACAAACCCGATTCATCAGATCCATGAAGACGGCAGGGGCATTGGTTAAGCCGAACGGCATAACTAGAAATTCGTAGTTACCATAACGAGTTCGGAATGCAGTCTTCGGCACGTCTTCTTCACGAACTCGTACTTGGTGATACCCCGACCGGAGATCAATCTTAGAGAAGCATGTAGCCCCCTGCAACTAATCAAAAAGATCATCTATTCGAGGAAGCAGATACTTATTCTTTACAGTTCGCTTGTTCAGCTCCCAATAATCTATGCACATTCGCATCGTTCCGTCCTTCTTTTTCACAAACAATACAGGAGCTCCCCACGGCGAGGAACTCGATCGAATAAAACCTTTGTCTAGCAACTCCTGAGTTTGAGTCATCATCTCACTTATTTCAGAAGGAGCAAGACGATACGGAGAATGAGCCACAGGTGTACCTCCTGGAATAAGCTCTATCTTGAATTCAACATCACGAATCGGAGGCAAACCCGGAAGTTCTTCAGGGAATACATCAGGGTAGTCAGACACCACCCGAACATCACGAACTGGTCGCTTCTCCATCGTGGCATCAATGACATATGCCAAATAAGAGTCACAACCTTTGGCAATCAACTTTTGAGCTTTTATCATGGAGACAATAGGAATATCAGAATCCCGTCGTTCCCCACGTGCAACAGCATAAAATCCATCAGAGAGGGATCTTAATCATCTTTTTGGAACAGATAATCTCAGCATCACGCTTGCTGAGCCAATCCATCCCGATCACGACATCAAGTCCCGCAATGGGCATAACAAAGAAAGAAATAGGGATATTACTCCCGTCAATATAAATCACAGCTACTGGGACTTTCTCTGTAACAGAGACTACTTTTCCGTTAGCAACCTCTACTCTGAGCAGCTCAGTCAAAGGAACAACAGGTAATTGCAATCTTCTACGACAGGCCATAGATACAAAGGAGTAGGTAGCTCCAGAATCAAATAAAACACTAGCAGGGATATAATTGATAAGAAAAGTACCCGTAACGACATCCCCTGCTGCTTTGGGCTCATCCGCCGTCATCTGAAAAGCCCTGGCTTTCACGCGGGGCGCGTCATCTCTCTTTGGTCCTCTAGAAGAAGAAGACCCTTTAGCTCCAATATTCTGCCTTTCCGGGCAGTTAGTCAGTTTGTGCCCGGGCTTGTGGCACCGGTAGCACACATCCTCTTTGAAACCACACTCGGTCGTAGCGTGGCCCTTCTGTCCGCATCTCCAGCAACGTCTGGTAGAGTTAGAACACTCACCAGAATGATAAGTTCGGCATGGATAACACCAAGGAGAATTAGGCCTCGACTTTTTAGAGGAATCTGTCTTCCCGCCTGCTGAGGATTGTCCTTTGGAAGGACCTGATTTATCAGACGGATTGAATTTCCTGTTTAACCCTGCACCGGCAGATTCTCCCTTGCAGTAAAGACGGTCACCTTCTAATTGTCGGGCTATATCAAAAGCTCGATCCAGTTCAACAGCAGCCCGTACATGAGGGAGAAATTCCAGTGGCAGACATGGCCACAAACCGCCTTATCTTGGTGGTCTCGTCAGGAATCACGTAGGGAACAAACCGCATCTTATCAGTAAATGCAGTTATGTGTTCTTCGATTGGCGTGTCCCCCTTCTTGAGATCATTAAAATCTATTTCCATACGTTCCAGAACGTAATCAGTGCAGTACTTCTTCAGCACCTTTTCAGAAAATTGCTCCCAGGTGAGAGCATTCAGCACCTCCTTATTAATAGAGGCTTTCACCGTATCCCACCAAAAGATGGCACGGCCTTTCAACATCCGTACTGCATACTTGACACAGTACTCTGGTTCACATTCACAAGATTTAAACACCTGCTCCATCTCCCGGAGCCATTGGATAGTAACTGTGGGGTTATCACTCCCCTGGAACGTTAAAGGATGGCAAGTCAAGAATTTCTTATACGAACAAGTCTTGCGGGGCTTGTTCAGCGTGGCTTGCAATAAGAGCTCCTTTGTTACTCGAAGCTCCTCCTCCGGACGCCTTATAATAGTAGCCTAATCTGGCTCAGGTCTGCAACCACCAACATTTTGCTGAGATCGTTGATCCTCAGCCTGATGAGGCATATGAGAAGCCTCATCCTCTAGCTTTTTAATAGCTTGTTCCGTATGGCCACGTTCGGCAGACATCTTATATCAACTTTCTACATTACAGAAAAAGAGCAGTTAATACTCAATCTCACTGACTGAACTTACAAACAAGTCATTACATAATGCTAGCATACATATAACTCTCACTCAATCCCCCCCTTAGGAACACTTCTTTATGGTCGGGCCCGAGCTTGAGATCGAATACTCTTACAAGTGTCCAATTCACTCAAACTTAGCCTCTGATACCTAATTGTAACACCGCTTCAAAATTCAGTTGCTTTAATGTCAAAACAGATTTTAGCAGCGGAAATTTTTCTTTAAAAACAACCGCATTTACATTATCAAAAAAACGTTGGTGTTACCAAGTACAGGAACCGACCATAGTATCTATTTTCAATACATCACAAAATATAAGTGTTCCACCCATAAGGGGCAATACAATTCCCAAAAGTAACCCGCCTCGCAGGCCATCTGGTCTTTACCTAAAAAGGGATACATAGTATCATTAGCTACAGTAGCTAGTGAGTACATACAATCATAAGCATCAATATAGCAAGTCATGTGTCGTATCATAAACAGTCATAACTAGCTTAGCAAATAGCGTTGTGCTGACAAGATCGGTAAGAGTCGTGTCTTGTAGGGTAATCAATCCCGCTCAACAACTCAGACCGGGGGATCAGACACGACCAATCCGCGCTGGTGGGGGAGCACAAGGCAGTCCACTAAGCATCGTTCACAGAGCCAGAGGCTCTACAGGTAATCCAGCCACTATCAGTTGATCACCACTCACGTTAAGGCACGGTGGTTCTGCAGAACCTCGATCCGGGATGCACCCCGAATCCTTGTTAAATCCAGAAATGACCGAAGTCCTGTTAGGATCCAGCTAACCGGCTGACCTTAACCATGCATCAGATAGTCTGCAGACATGTCACATACACATATACGTACATTTGATCCCATAGGGATCCATCATCTTACATATAGCATCATTAGGCCGTGATTCATGCATAGCATCATATACTAACTAAGTTCCAAACTGGACCCACTGGCATGCTCCTGTCCACAGTCTAACATCATATAAGTCATACAATTACCACTTTGAGCGTACCTGCAAAAGCAAGTTAGTCATACATATATACATTCAGATAGTCACTTAGCAGGCAAGCCTTACTCTACTGAGTCAATTGGTCGTAGGCACTCACCTGAATAGCTTAGAACCAACAGATAGTTTACTTCAGACTTGCTAACGGGACAAGATCACCTATAACATCATTACTTACATTAATAGCCTATATAAGCGAGACATATCAGATTAGGAACCCCAAAAGGAACCATAGACCAACCAACATAGACTTAACAATCTCTGAGTTGCTCACAAAAGAATACCCCTTTGTGGCCGCAAGCACAAATGCTTGCGCCCGTAAGGGCATGCTTGCGCCCGTAAGAACCCTAAATCCGACAAAACTGTCGGATTCCGACACTACTTGCGGATTCAGACACTTCCATCGGATTCCGATACTTTTAATCAGATTTCAAATGTTATCGGATTCCGATACCTCCTATCGGATTTCGACACTAATCATCGGATTCCGACACTGCATTTGGTGTGTCAGATTCTAGCACTTGGCTTATCGGATTTTGGTCCCTTGCGGCCGCAAGAAAGGGCCTTGCGCTCGCAAGCAGACCTATTCAAGAACAGGTCGGCTACAGCACCCCTGTTCCGACTGATTTGATTCCAATCTTCAAAAACTGAGTCCCTCAACCATTTTCAACTTTGATACATCTTAGGGAACATTCATATGATCCCAAAAATATATCCTTCATTAATTCTGATAACTTATTCATGATCTAGGATCAAAATCATTCATTTCACCCATTTCTTCCAAGTTTTATAAACTAAATCAAAACATCATTTTAATTCATCAAATGAGTTCCAATCAACTTGTAATTGATGTAGGGATCAATTAGAGTTGATTCCAAAACTCAATTTGAGTTTACCTTGACTAAACCACAAAACCCACTTGGTAAGGTTTCTTACCAAACGAAGAACAAGAAGGTGAAGATGATGATGAAGAAGATGAAGATATCACAAGTCTTTATCTTGCTAGAAATCAGTTGAAAACCAAAAATCCTTCAAGAGATCTTCAAGAACAAGCGTAGAGAGAGTTTGAGAGTTGCCTGTGTTTGGGTTTGAACACAACACACAAACGTGACATTTCATAGGCATAAACCGCCTATGGTTTAAGCCTAATAACAAGGGGGTATTTTGTTCCCCTTTTTAACTTACAACTTGACCTACGATTACCCGTTTTAACTAACGGGGATATTTCTGGAATCCTTACTTAAAACAGTTCATAATTCATTCGTCTTACTTACTTTACTACTACTTTTATATTTTAACATATAACTACTTAAAACATATAACACATAACAACAAAATACATACTTTATTATTATTTCAACCAATTTACATACACATACATACGAATTACAACTAGGCCCAATACGAGGATGTTACAAATGGTACCCTTTATTTCCATCCAAAAAATTACTTGAAACGATAGCCAAAAAGATATTAAACGTTCAGGTCTATCTCGGGAAGAGGGTATGGGTCTTTAGGACATTCCTTGTTGAGGTTGTTAAAGTCAACACACATTCTTCAAGTGTTATCTTTCTTCTTCACCATTAACGGGTAGGCTACCCATGATTGATAATGAACTTCTCGTAACAAATCCGCTTATGTTAATTTAGCCACCTCAGCATAAGCTTCCCAGCTTCTACCTAGAGCTAAGCCTCTCTTCTTTTGTACTACTGATTTCACCTCCAAACTAATTCTCAACTTGTGCTCTGTTAATTCTCTTAGGATTCCGGTCATATGTGGAGATTCCCAAGCAAAGACTCCTCTGTTGGCCCGAAGTAACTCTACCAATTTTTGCTGACACCCAGTGTTCAGTGTGGCTCCTATGAGCACTGGATGCTTCAGGTATTGGTTGTTTATTATCACAACCTTATTATCTTCTTCTTGAGCTGCTGTGAAAGTCTAAATATGTGAATAAAGATGAGTAATCTAAAAGATTCTTATATGAATAATAATGAATATGAACAACAATATGTATGAACACACAAGAAGAACACTTTGCAAGATGAGAGCAATTCTCAGATGTATTTCTATTCATCAATAAATGGCAAAGGTTACCTTGCAAACTAGGTTTACAAGGATTTAAATACAAGTAAGCAAATGGTCCTCCAAGCCTTTAGGCTTGCATGATGGACTATCTAATTACATTAAAGTGGACCAAGCCCTTACATGTTGAGCTAGTCTATTGGGCAATTAATACATTACAATAAGATAGTTACACAAGGCCTACAAACAAATTTAAGAAAAAAATTTCCCGCTTTTGTAGCCTTGTGCACGATCACCTACTTATTTATCCTATAAGCCTTTCCCAAGACCTCAAAGTCTTTCTTTCCTGAACCTTGGTCTCGAGGAGATCAGCTGCCTTTACAATGATATCTTGCTCTTGGACGTTTTTGTTTCTATAGTGAGTTCTGCGGTACTTTGAGATACATGTGTGGAGAGTACGGTCAGAATAGGCGTTTACACTGTGTTCCCGAGACACGGTAAGAAAAGAAAAGAAAATTAACGGAAGAAAAGAAAGGATAATGATTTTAAATTTTCATGCTCCCGAGTTGGAAAGAAAAGTAATGAAATTAGAGAAAAAAACACATAAATTTGTGTTCCCGAATTGGAGAGGATAGAAAGAAAAAGGATCATTTTATAGTAATTCCGTTACTTTTTAAAATCATTTATTAAGATTAAGGGTAATTTAGTCACTTATTAAAATAATAAAGATTTTCCTTTCCTTTCCTTCCAAATCCTCCCACTTTTGAGAAGAAAGTTTAGGAGATAAAGTTAACCAAACTTTCCTTCCAAATCTTTTCTCTTCTTCCCTTAAAATATTTTTGGAACACAAAATATTTTTTATTTCCTTCCTAATCACTTCTTTTCTCTCCAAGTTAAACTTCGGGAACACAGGATTAGTTCTGAGAACCTCATGAAGGGTTTATCACCTTTTCGTGTTGATATAACAATTCCTTCAGTGCCTTCAAAGTCACCATCACGATCTTCAATGAATGTATATTTTCTGAGTTGGCTCAATTTGGAGTGATGTTGATTCGGCTATAAAATGTTTATCTTTTCAAGGTCTGCCTTAGCACCCAACTGTAAGTCATGAAGTCGACTAAAGGTGATTCTCTTTCTCATGAAGTCCCTTGTGATCACCAAGCCCCTCAGCTCTTCTCTTGTATTTTCAACTTCGCACGCAAGTTTGTCTACAAGATGAGTGATGTCATCCAAATGCAGATGTCTCAATTTAACTCCATTGAAGTTATACCTCTTCCTGTCTGCCCTGGTTACATGGAAGTGAACCATTTGGTAGTTAAGGAAGTTGCGTAGGTATACTATGTTGATATTAATGATCAGATGCTTGGAAGCCACTTTCTCTTTTGGATTGGTGTGAACATTATGGCAAATTTGATGGGTTTTTCATTTTCCGTTAAGTTAAGCATATACATATCATCCACTTCCGTTTCCTGTTCAGAGAAGGTTGATGGGATCCTTACTTCAAGGTAGGCTTCCACGAACAACTCTATTTGCTAGTGAGGATGGACTTTGTTAAGGCTTCTCTAGGCCTGATATTTTCTATTGTTGGCCTTTCTGCGAAGATTCTCTCATGAGTTGACAGAATTTTGGTCCTCCATGGTACGATTCAAGTATCTGCCAATCACATCCCTCTCTTCCTCTTCTTTCTGCCACTTGTCTTTCTCTGTTGACCAAGTCTGATGGAGCAATGCTTAACTGACCTTGAGTAGGTGGAAAAATCTCAAGAAGTTCACTGTTTACTGTAGCAAATGCCTTATGTATGTTAATTAATGGCTGCTCCTCCTCTTCCTCATCAATTATCAGCCTTTTGCCTTTAGATTTTTTAGTTGAGGCTAAGTGATTTTCAGGGATAGTTAGTTCAGTTTGGGCTTTAGGGATTATGAGCTTGGGTTCTTATGGGGTTAAAGGTTTTGTTTGGATATTAGGGATTTGGATTTCATGGGTTTCAGGTTCCTCTTCTTCTTCTTGAACACCGACACTACCTTCAGTTTGGAACTCAAATTTGAACTTTGTCTCATATGCAGTCAGTCATAGAGGTTCATTATCTTTTGGTTGTTCACCACCACTACCACTCCTACCAGTTTAGGACTCAGGTTCTATTGTAGATGTAAGTCTGAGCGTTGAGCTTTGAGAACCAATGTAATGTCCCCTATCATTCTTCTTTTCTCCCCCTCATAATGACCTGGATCGTCAGGATCATCATGCCTCCTTTTAGATGAGTCTACATGAACTTTACATGAGTTTTCCACAATGTTGGTCCCAAAGAGGGTGAACAAGCAACCGATACAGTGTAGAAGGGGGGGTTGAATACACTTTAAACAATCAAACAAATTAATCAAATGTATATTCAATTATCAAATAGAACAATAACTATTATCAATCTCTATTCAAATCAACAGGATGATTTGATATTACAATGACTATAACCTCAACTCTTTAAACACTCTTGAATCACAAACTAATTGATGATCGAATTTCTTATTAAAACTGATTAACAAGAACTCTTGAAAACTCTCTCGAACTTTGAACTTACAAAGTTATCGCAACACACGCGTATCAAGTATCACGAACACATGTACGTTTTGCAACTTATGCAGTCTTGCAACTTATGTAGTCGTCGTTGTGTATCGCGTATGTTCACATACACACGTAAGAACATCTATGTAAAACCCACAAGAAGGTTTTTACTTATACTTGATATATCTACGAACAAATCGCAGTTTAAAGATAGAACTTATCTTTTCTTTAAAACCGTAACAAACTTCTTAATTAGCACATATCTAATTAATTTCATTTGAGATTTCTATCCAACTAATAGATAGTTTAAATTAGGTTTAGATATCCTAATTTAAATATCGTAGATATGGAGAGTTTATAACAGAATTTAGAACTTACTTAAATTCTGAACTGAGTTCTGACGTTGAGCTGACATACTCAGTCTTGACCTTGTCAAGCTGACTTCTTGAATCTTGGATTCTTGAATCTTCAAGTCTTCAAGTCTTCATTCTTAAAACTTATCTCAACTTAGAAGTCATCGAGCTATCTAGTACTTACATAGAAAACTCTATATATGTTTATACGTTGACTACTCAGCTGAAGCTGACCAGTCAGTCTATAACAGACTTACATAATTCCTAACTCTTAACCTATCATCTACACATATCTATAGTTTGTCTCATCAAATCTAACTATTCTGAACATGGGACTAACAATCTCCCCCTATTTGATGATGACAAAACATTGAATCAAATTAGTTATAGGTTAACAGAATTATGCTAAACAACTCTGGAACTAACAAAAGTTAGTTCTTGAAATATGTATTGAACTGATGCATACTTATTCACGTATCTTGAACTTACAAGATGTTTATATTACAAATCCATTATAAGACTTGTATTCTAAGTGTTTGAATATACAACTACTTAGATTCTGAACTTATCATAAGTAATTTAAGTTCTGAACTTACAAAACTTATACAACTGAACATATCAGTTTATAATTGAACATATCAATCATCAGCTTAAACTTACAAAGCTGTTTGTTTGAACATATCAAACATAATTTTGAACATATCAAATAATAAAAATTTGAACATATCAAACCTGAGTTTGTATTAATGAACTTATCATTTACATTGTATCTTAATCTTTATGATTAGCTTGTGCACACTTAGTGTTAAAAAAATTATAGAACTAATCTATTTAATGAACGAAATCTCCAACTTCTAACCACATGTTATAAGATTTAAGTTCCCAAATTGCAACTTTCTTGATAGCCTCATTCACAATTTCTTCACCTTCTGGCATATCTTTCATCTCAGCTTTCCTTAATCTTATTTCTTTGTAGAGATGATATTTGAATTGAGTCATCACATAGAATTCTCAAGTATAGAATCAATTCCAGATTTGCCAAATGAAGATCTGTTACTATCAAGAAACATTGTGTACCTTCCACATCAAGGTTGAGTGATATAAGTATTCTCTCTAAATTCAACTCCCTCTGAAACTTGTAAAATGATGTCTCTTTTAGCTCGCTGGCTTGCTGCTCTAACTCTTGCAGCTTTGCCTTGATTAAGAAAAGTATCAATTTCATCAGCAGGTAGTTATGGCTATGGTCTTCAACTCTTGATAGTTATGGCTATGGTCTTCAACTCTGAGAATCCCAACTTGTACAGACATGTCATATCTAGACCAATTTCTTGTTTGTTGTCTAGTAAAAAGTTGATGATTACCAATTCTCCTTTTCTACTCAGTGTAATTGATTCAATCTTGTTATTAAAATGTGTTCTTTTATAACAATGCCTTAGATCCACATATGAGTAGGGAATTGGGGCAGCTCTTGGACCAGAATAATCAGCTTCAGCTCTGGCAGCCTCAACTTTAGCCTTTTCTCGTTGAACTTCAGCTTGTCATTGCTGCTCTTTTATTTCCTCCACTGTTACGCCTAGTTCTTTAGCCATCTCTTGTAACATTTGCTCAGCAAATATGTCACTGGCTTTCTGTGCTGCATCAGCTTCATCACTTGAGTCAGATTCATGTGCAACTAATTGAGACTTACCCTGTTGCTCTGGCTCAGGCTCAGCAATGATAACCTTTCTTTTCTTTGCTAGAGGCATAACACTTCTTTTCTTTCTTTTTACCATCTCAAACACCTTACTCTTCCTTTTGTCTATTTGTGAAGTTGGAACAAACTTAGCTTCAACAAATTTTGGCAAATTAGCTTGAGGAAGGTTGGTGTGAATATCTTGAGAAGTTTCTTTAATTGGAGTTTCTGGTTGAGCTTGTGAAATTGTGGTAATTTGGACTGTTGGAGCCTATTGTTGTTGAGAAGGCTGATCTATAGTACTCATGAACTGATCATGAGCTTCTTCAAATTGTACTTCCTCTGTATGCTCCCCCTCAACCTTATCATCACACTTCTTTAATTCTTCCTCCCCCTTTTTGTCATTATGAATAGGGGAGGGTCTGAGTTTGAACGTGAAGCGTTCCAAGATGGCAACAAAAGTTGACAAATCATTAAGTTTGCGCATCAACTTGGCTTTGTCATCTTTCCTCTTCCTGTGTAGAAGCTCAAACTATGTTTGTAGATAGTCCATAATGACTTGAGCATCGTTGTTCATCAGCTTGGGCTCCTCAGGTCTAGTTCTTACCTCGACGTCCTCCTGTCCAGTGGAAGAGTGTATTTCCACCGTAGGAGTGGCTGTTGAGTGTGCATCAATAAGTAAGGATGTGGGTCCCATATCCAAAGGTTGGTGATGACCAATGGAATCAAGGGGGCTAGAACGGAGACCCTGTAAACCTTCCTGGTGTATGAAAGGTTCATTGACAGGTCGTGTGAGAGTGTGTAAGAATGGAAGAGAAGAATGAACAATGTCGTGAGGTAAGGTAGTGGGGTGAGTTAGGCTTATTGGTGAGGAGGGGGAATTGACCCTGGGGATTGGTCAGTATTTCAATGTTACCTTCATGGGGCTGTGAAGGCACAAAAGTAAGCTCTCCCATGGCACTAGTAAGTATGGGCTGAGTAGACACCATACCCGGTATAGGCTTAAGGGTTGAATTGAGCCTAGAGGTGGGCACCTTAAGAGAAGGTGTCTCCCCCTCAACTCCTGCCGGTGGAGGTATCAAGGTGATATCAATACCAATGTCCTTTTGAGGTGAAGGACCACCTTTGGCAGATTTCCTTGTATAGGTGTAGGATATATCCTTGGTAGCAGTGGGCTGACCAAGGTTGGCTGTAGATTGTAAGATAGATGGAGATGTTTGAGGTGGAGGAGAGGGGTTAGACTGAGTTGGGGTTGACTCAGTCCTATCTCCTAAGTTTGGAGATGGAGAAGTAAAAGAGAGAGAAGGAGATAAGGGTTGCGAAATTATACCTGTTGCACCTAGCAGTGGAGACTCAGAGCTAGGAAACAAACTCATTTGCTCTGAGCTCGAAGTGGTGGATGAAATTATTTGAGCACTGGATCTGAGCTGATTCCTAGGTTGATCAGCTAAAGGAGACTCAGCCTCAGAACCAACATCGTCACCCACTTCTTCCGCAACTTCCTCCTCTATCTCAGCTTCACTTGACTCAGGAGTCAGAAGCTGTACATACACCCTCATCTAATCACTCAACATAGGGTGCCGAGGGAAAATATCATGGGTGAACATTCTGTAGCTGAGAGCAAGAGTAGGAATGGACTCATATTGAGCAGTATATCTTCTACCCAACCTGTCCTCGATGACAATGGATATAAATCTTGCGAAGGGCACAATGGTGTCCCTTATGTTCTTGGTCACCAATGACTTGAATGCCTCAAAGATCAACTTGGCGTAATCCACTCGTCGATCATAGAATAAGTTGTATAACAGTTGCATTTCAAATTCATTCACATTATCCAGACCTCCCACCTTGTATCCAAGTGAATGAACCACAGTGGATACCATAAATCCCCATGCCGCCTGGAAAACAGATTTCCGTATGACGCCAATCACTTGAGGATGACCCATTAAGGGTAAAACACTTCGTTATGTTTCCCTAGAAACCGTCGCTTCGTACTGATTATGAATCGGGAGATGAAGGATTCGGCGGAGACAGTTTGCATCGACTTCTATCGCCACTTGTCCACTTAGGACTGTACCCCGTATAACCGGTTGAGTTGCATCCAGTTTACACGTATACCAGAATTCCGTGAGAAGTTGAGGGATGAGCACAGCAGGTCCACGAAGAAATGCATGTGTCAGGGGTCCTTTGCGAATGTAGGAGACCCATTCCTCATATCCCCTGCCAATTTTGGACTGTGGAATGTCGGTACAGGCGATGGCGTTGTTTTGTTTGTAGGTAGGGAGTGCGTTGTTCTTGAAATTTCCACTACGGATCATTTGTTTAGTTAGATTTAGAGTATATCCCTCCATTGAAATCGAACTTATCGTATTGGATTGGACTTACCAGTAGTAAGCACTTAGCAATGAACTCTGCACACAGCAGCGTTAGGGTTTAAGAGAGAAGAATATTTTGGAAGTTTAAACGAAATATGATGAACAATCTCTCTTATTTATACCTTTTCAATGTGAGAGAAAAGTTACCGTTATCTGAGGGTAAAAAATACGACCATTACCGTAAAAGAAACTTCTACGCAGTTTATTACAACGGCTAAATTTCTTGTTACTTACCCAAACTTACACTGTTATACTGAAAAAAAAAATTTATTAAAAATATAAAAAACTTCTAAACGACTGACATTTATTTATCGGACATACCGTCAATATTTTGGACTTACCATTTTCTTGGACACACCATTTGTTAGGGCTAACGTAGACTTGTGGAACTAACCACACTATGGAATTGATTACTCAGCTGATTCTGAATGTTCAGCTTAGATGGAGCACTTACCTTCAGATAGCACTCAGCTCAGTTTGAGCACTCAGCTCAGATTGAGCACTCAGCTCAGATTTTGACACTTTGTCAAATGTAGCACTTAGCAAAAATTAAACAGAGATAAAGTTTCTAAACTCAGTCCCATGATCACTTCTGAGTTGTTTAAGAGACTTACCCTTTTGCAACTCTTCTTGTCTTATGAAGTTGATTAACTCATATGCAACTTCACTTTTGGCTTTTAAGAAGATTACCCAAGTGAATCTTGTGAACTCATCAACAATCACTAGAGTATACTTTTTGCCACTTAGGCTTGGGGTGCTAATAGGTCCAAATAGGTCCAAATGCAACATATGCAATGGTTCTATGATTGAGAAATTCTGCTTGGACTTGAAGGATCCCTTATGATGTTTTCCCATTTCACAATCTGAGCAGAGTTTGTCTTTAGCAAATGTGATCTTAGGCAGACCAGAGACTAACTCTTTGCTAGACAACTTGTTAATATATTTGAAGTTTAAATGAGACAGTCTTTTGTGCCATAACCAACTCAGCTTGATAGTTAAATCAGAATACAAACAGGTTTCAGTTGAAGGATCTGCGGAGCTGAGATCTAACAAATAGATATCTCTCTCTCTCTTTTTGCCAATAATATTGGTTTTCCCTTCTTATCATAAATTGTCACTGCATGCTTTCTGAAGGTGACTTCATAATCCTCATCACACAGTTGACTGATACTTATCAGATTGTCTTTAAGGCCTTCAACATACGCTACCTTTTTAAAAGTGACTTTTCCAGCAGTTATCTTTCCATAACCTTTAGTCCTTCCTTGAGAATTATCACCAAATGTCACCTTGGGTCCTTCATTGTTTTGGAATTCACTTAGAATCCCCTTGCTTCCTGTCATGTGCCTTGAGCATCCACTATCTAGATACTACTTGTAGGAGCCCTGCAATGGATCAACTAAACATATTAGTTTCTTTTTGGAACCCACTGTTTGGTGGGTCCTGAGGATGAGCACTTAGTTGATCCTTTGGAGTTTAATTGATCAGCTCGAATAGATTCTGGGTCTGTTTTGGACGGATCATCCTTTTCGTTTTCAGGTCTAAGATTGGTACTTACACAATCTTTGGTCTCATAACCTCTATCACCACACTTATAGCATTTTCTTCTAAAGATGGGTGTTTGGGTGTTTTCTTTAAGTTTTCCAACATTAAATTTGGATTCAGTCTTAGGGTCATATGATGTGGATAACCTTTCAATCCTCTTCGACAGTTTGTCTACTTGATTTTCACTGACTTTGGACTTACCTTTGTCAGCTTTATGGTTACCTTTATTTGGTGAAGTCTGACTTACAGACAACTTCTTGTTTTTAGACATCCTTTCATATATGGCTTGAGAATTATGTCTTTTTGAGTTAACATGAGATATTCAATCAAAAAACAGTTGTTCTCACAGGATTGTAATCCAATCTTTTGAAAACTGACTTACAGTTTCTGTTGGATCTGGAACATTCAGCTTGATGGTTTGAGTGAATAACCTGAGGACTTTGGGTTGGTCTCTCAAACATATTGGTTTTGACATGTTTCCCTTCGTTGTTCCTTAAGAATGTTCTTGGGAGTATGTCATCTGATTTCATCGTTTTGTTTTCAAGACTGACTTGATCGTCGATGATTTCATCAGCAGCAGCACTATAATCTTCCCCTAGCACTGCTTTTACTTGATTTGGTATCTACTGGTTAATACACTTTTCTGCTTCTCTTGATGACTTACACCAAGATTCACAGATTTTTCTTAGATTGTTAGCTTGTTCTTTTGATTCTTGCAGTTCTTCACTTAGAAGTTTGTTTATATGAAGCTGACATTCATAATCACTTTGGATCTTTTTACCAGCATTTAAGAGAGTTTCAGAGTGTTTAAGTTCATCTTTTAGTTTTGAAATTTCAGTTTTCAAACATGTTTGAACTGTGAGAGAGGTTTTGAAGTCATTCAACAGATAGTTGAACATTAGACATTTTTGTTCATCAGTGTAAGAGCTAAAGTTATTTACCTTATACATTGAGGCAGGATCGCAGTTACTGGTTTGCTTACTCAGCTTAGCCGCTTCTGCTAGATCCTCATCAAAGGAACTGTCTTCTAACTCATAGTCAACTTGTTCCTCTTCATCCTCAATGGCCATCAAGCACCTATCTGGCTCATCATCATCCGAAGTAGATGATTCAGTATCCCAAGTCTCAGCAAGAAGACCTTTGGTGTTTTCATCTGGCTTGCCTTTGAGTCTTTGATATTTCTTTTTATACTTATCAGCTCTGTAGGCATTCTTGTCAGCTAATGAAGTTGATTCTCCCTTCTTTACTCTGCACTCAGCAGCTATGTGTCCTATCCTCTGACAGTTATAGCACTTAGCTTTCTTAGGATCAAAAGTAGACTTACCACTTTTGCTTCTGTCAGATTGACCCCTTCCTCTTCTGAACTTTCTAAAGTTTCTTGCTAACATTGCCATTTGTTCAGTAAGAGCATCCATCTCTTCATCATCTGAACCTGAGTTAAGACTTACTTCCTCAGATTCAGATTCAGAGTAGATCTTAGCTTGAGACTTTTTAGATCCCTTCTTTTTCTTTTCTGCAATTAATGCAGATCCAACATTGTTTATAGATTCTTTTAGTTATTGCTGGGCCACTTTCTTTTGTTCCATGATCTGTTGATGATTTAGAAGGAAACCATAGATAGATCTGAGATCATATTTTCCTAATGTTCCTCCAGCATGAAGTGCAATAGTGATCTCATTGAATTGTTCAGGTAACACATCCAAGAACTTGAGTACCAAATCATTCTCATCTTTCTTGATACCTACCAAGATCAGATCATTTATCAAGCATTGAAATTTGGTAAACAAATCTGCCAGAGTTTCATTCTTTTTAGCAAAGAAAGTTTCATAAGAACGACTCATATTTGTCTTCTTATGTTGCTTGACCAAGTCAGTTCCTTCATACGTGACACTGAGAGTATCCCACATCTCTTTTGCAGTTTGGCACCCAGCCACAGTATGCAGAAGAGGGTTTGTTAAAGCATTAGCTATAATGCTTTGTGCCTTGTCATCAAGATTGAACAGTTTACGATCTTCCTCAGTCCAGGATGCTTTAGGCTTGGGAGTTTCTCCAGAGGGAACAGTTTTGTCAGTGGCAGTAATATGGATCATTGGTATGATTGGGCCATCTTGAATCACGGTACTCATCCTATGATCTACAGATTTCAGATATAGCATGGCTCTAAACTTCCACATAGGATAGTCAATGCCATCAAAGATAGGACAACCTTTTGCCACCATTGTTGGTATATGACTTGATTACTTGCTAGTAGACATCTTAGCCTCTTGACAGCGGATCTTGATCTTCAACTTATGAAGAAACTTGCTCTGATACCAGTTGTTGGTCCTAAAGAGGGTGAACAAGCAACCGATACAGTGTAGAAGGGGGGGTTGAATACACTTTAAACAATCAAACAAATTAATCAAATGTATATTCAATTATCAAACAGAACAATAACTATTATCACTCTCTAATCAAATCAACAGGATGATTTGATATTACAATGATTATAACCTCAACTCTCTCTAAACACTCTTGAATCAAAACTAATTGATGATCGAATTTCTTGTTAAAACTGATAAACAAGAACTCTTGAAAACTCTCTCGAACTTTGAACTTACAAAGTTATCGCAACACACGCGTATCAAGTATCACGAACACACGTACGTTTTTCAACTTATGCAGTCTTGCAACTTATGCAGTCGTCGTTGTGTATCGTGTATGTTCACGTACACACGTAAGAACATCTATGTAAAACCCACAAGAAGGTTTTTACTTATACTTGATATATCTACGAACATATCGCAATTTAAAGATAAAACTTATCTTTTCTTTAAAACCGTAACAAACTTCTTAATTAGATCATATCTAATTAATTCCATTTGAGATTTCTATCCAACTAATAGATAGTTTAAATTAGGTTTCGATATCCTAATTTAAATGTCGTAGATATGGAGAGTTTATAATAGAATTTAGAACTTACTTAAATTCTGAACTGACTTCTGACGCTGAGCTGACATACTCAGTCTTGACCTTGTCAAGCCGACTTCTTGAATCTTGGATTCTTAAATCTTCAAGTCTTCAAGTCTTCATTCTTAAAACTTATCTCAGCTTAGAAGTCACCGAGCTATCTAGTACTTACATAGAAAACTCTATAATTGTTTATACGCTGACTACTCAGCTGAAGCTGACCAGTCAGTCTATAACAGACTTACATAATTCCTAACTCTTAACCTATCATCTATACATATCTATAGTTTGTCTTATCAAATCTAACTATTCTAAACATGGGACTAACACACAGCTTCTAGTCTCTACCCAAACCCGAAAACAGTCTTTTTTAGGGTATTAAGGGCGTGAAGGATGGTGTCATCGATAGTGTTTGAGGCGAAAGTTTGTGCTGGGGGGTTACTTGGACTGAAGAGCTGCCATAGGTTTAATTGTTTAGTGTTAGGGTTGGCAATGCTATTGAGTTTAGCATGCAGTAGCTCTTTGAGTTCATCGATCGAGTAATCTCGCTCAATAAAAGTGTGTGGTTTGTTGGTAAATGTTTGAACGGTGAAGGCCAAGTCATTTAGTTGGGTTTGGAGATTTGAGAGTTGAGTTTCGAGTTGGGTTGACTTGGCCCTTACTTCCTCTTTGAGATTGGATTGAAGCTTCCAGAACTTAGAATCCATATATCGTCTTAGCTTAGTTATAACTCCGAGTTCTTTGAGAGGACCCTTTGGCATAGTGGTTGATGAGACAGTGTGGCCCACATACAGCATTAGAATGATGGTGGCACTCGTAGAACTTCCTCCCGATCCTCATGGTTGACCTTCAGTAGGTTCCACTATGGGAGTTTTGGCAACATCACTAAGATGTGCGGATGAAGCGACTCGTATCCTAGTGAAAGAAAATAAACTTAGTCGAATTAGCACTAGATTCGTGAGTGAGTGAAATATGGGTGTGGACAGGGGAGACGGGCCACTTAATTCAAAGCCAACAAACTCCGAATGAGTAGCCAGCCGAGTATGTGTAATGTCCCCATGGAATGAAATAGCAGTCAGTTGAGTGAATGTTGAGTGGATGGAGGGCATAGGTGCATGCACCGGTGGGATGCCAATGTTTATTTCAATACCATCCTGGACAGTGTCCAGGCCAGTAGCAGATGTGGTGTCCCGGATATTTGGGGCTGGGGATCCCTCTCTCTCTCATCAGTTCTTTTTCTCATATCTCTCTCGTCTACTACTACTTCTACCATCTCCCTATTGTCCTTCCTAAACGTTGAGAGTTCACCAAAAGTTTCAGAAATCTCAGGTAAGTCCCAGTGAATATTCTCTAGATGATCAGACACTTGGTGAGTGTCTATTCACTCAGTGTCAAGTCCTTGATGTACGGACTTGGTGGAGAAGGATCGTTCCGATGAAGTTTTGGTTGTTCGGACCTCAACTACTGTTCTCTCTTCCAAGGACTTACTCGTAGATTTAGATTTTGAGGATGCCTCTAAGTCACTAACCACAAGCTTGTCAAACGTAGTTTCGGGACGACCACCCTCACTCTCGTGTATAGCTCTTCCCTCACCACTTCCACCATCCCTCTCAGACTTTTCTCTCTCTTGCTCTTCCCTACTCGAGGCACCCCCGTGCTCTTGAGCACCTAGATATCTGCCACTCGAACCCTCACTGGCTTCTATAGCCCCCGGGGTAGGTGCTGCCGGATCTGGCCGTACTGGAGGGGCGATTCTATTCACTCATATGTACTCTCATACAACCTCGCTCTCCTGATCAATAATGTAAATTAGAGAAACTAGTATAGGCATAGTTCAATCCCAGGAAATTCCTTTACTTTTGGAAACCTCTCAATTCGTTGCATTAGAATCCGAGGATTATCAAGTCTTAGGGTTACTCCGTCATATCATCGAAATGTTTGATTTGAGTTGGTGTACTGTCATATCCCAGGTGGATCACATAATCAAGAAGTTCATTGTCGATTGGCGGGTCCTCAAACCCATCCTTTTCTAGATAGTGATTGGGTTGTGGGAGGTGTAGAACATATCTAATTCTGCGGGCAGTGAGTTGGACACGTTTGTTGTCAATGCGTCCATTCAGGCACGGAAGGCCTTTTCATGTGTCACCTTTTTCGAATGTATACCACAACTGTTGAAGGTATACTTTGAGTACATGAGTTTGAGAGGAGTTAGGGTTATAGGTTATTGCGTGGCGTAAAGGGTAGGCTTTTATTATTTCTATAATGATTGGGAAACGGGTGTCTATTTCAAGGTCGAAGTAGATGTTGTTTGTGTTGGTGGAAAGGTATGCATCAGCGGGTATTAGTTCAACAATGGGGATGGGTTGGTTAGGAAGGTATGCATTAGCCATCTGTAAAGCACATAGTTAAACAGGTTAGAATACAGATACGGCAAACCATTGATTGTAACACTTTAGATTTTAAAAGTTTCACATGTGAGCATGAAATCTTTGTTTCGGGTGTTTAAGAGTGAATTGACTTTTGGATTTGACTTTGACTTTGGTTAGACATTTTAATTTTGTTTTTGAAAAATCTTGAAAATTTTCTAAGTGTTGAAGGTCGGATCAAGAAAACTTCTAAGTGTTGAAGGTCGGATCATGTTGTGAGTCACTCAAAGTCGGACCAATTGTAATTGAACCAAAGTCGGACCAACTGAAATTCCTTAAGTTGAATAATGTTTTGAGTCACTTTAAGTCAGATCAATTTTATTTGAACCAAAGTCGGGCCAACTGTATTTGAACACAAAGTCGGACCAGAGTTCATTCGAACTAAGTCGGACCACCATTAACTTGAGTTAAATCAAAAAAAGTATCCAAATCGGATCAATAGCCAATTCACCTAAGTCAGATCATTAGAGATATAATCAAGTCGGATTAAAGCTATAATCAAGCCGGATTCAGTACAAGTGAACAAATCAGATAGATTGTTTTCCAAACAAAGTCAGATCAAGAGGATTATAACCTAAGTCGGATTAAGGATTAACATGTAAGTCGGACCAAGATCATTTTCAATACTAAGTCAGACCAATTGCAACCAACATAAGTCGGACCAAGTGAAACCATATAAGTCAGACCAAAACTTTTAAAGTAGGTCGGATCTGAAATAGTTCAAACAAGTCGGACTACTATTGAGGCAAGTAAGTCGGATCCATTTTGTTCCCAAACTAAGTCAGACTAAACCCTAAACACTGTAATTCGGAGCATTTGCTTGACTTACTGTTTCACATTTTGTACACCATTTTTGAACAAAACAATATCAAACATCACATATCTAACATCATCAGGTTCGGAATGTGATTCCAAACAAGTGTGCTTTACTTAGCAACCAAAAACAACAACAGTTAAGTGATTATTGAACCAAAAATCGACTGTTCTAAAAAAAGTCAACACCGAGAGAAACCCCTTTTCAAAATCGATGAATCAAGTGTTGTTTGTGTTCGATTTTAGCGTACAAAGCATCGTAAAGGTGTTAATCTTGATTTCAACACATTTACTAACATAAACAATAGCATATCAGTGGGTTTTGAACATAAAACTCATACATTTAGACGGTTTCAAAGAACAGGAAGAACAGACGCAATTCTTTGATTTTGAGCATTAAAACCTTTCATTCGAGTAAAAGGAAGCCTACCTTGTGATTTGTAGGTCGATTACGAGTATACTAGAGCAAAAATCAAAAGTCACTGTTGAGTAATCACGAGGAAAGGATTGATGGTCGAGAATGCTGTGAAGAACACTATGTGTGTGTGTGTTTCGAATTTGATATTGTGACCGGTGGGAATGAACAAGTCGGACAAGGTTTATGAAGGTGTTAGACCTAGTTCTAACCCTGGTCGAACCATGTGTGACCCAGTCTGACCCACCCATAAACCCAGTTTGAAGAACAGACCCAATCCATTTCCCTTTCCCTTTTTTTGTTTTTGCTTTTCTGAGTTTTATATAGAAGTTTTTTTATTTTATTATTTTTGGGTAACTAACAACAAACATGAAAACATTAAAACAAACTCCCCCTTGAACAACGCATGTTCCATTAATGAGATAAAATGTTGAAGGTTATCTGTTTTTCTATTTTTCTCCCCCCTACACGAATGCATATGAATATATTCATGTAGACTTGCAAATGATAATGCTCCCCCTACATATGAGCATCTTTATTCCTGCACATGAAACACAACCACGTGTGATATCTTTTGAAAGTATTCGGAAAGAACAAATGCAAAGGGAGAAGACTGGAATGTTTTGAATTACATTTTCAAATTCAACATTCCCAACTTAGATACCAAGTAGTTGAACTGAGATTCATCCAACGACTTGGTGAATATGTCGGCAAGCTGATTATCATTCTGAATATATTGTAATTCAATCAGTCCCTTTTCAACATTCTCTTTCAGAAAGTGATACTTGATGTTGATATGCTTGGTTTTGGAATGATGTACCGGGTTGCATGAAATGGCAATTGCACTCTAGTAGTCACACAATAAGGGAATTTTTGAATACGTTAGACCAAAATCTCTGAGTTGGGTTCGCATCCACACACTTTGTGAACAACAGCTAGCAGCCGCAACGAATTCAGTTTCTGCAATAGAAGTGGACACACAATTATGCTTCTTTGAACTCCAGCAGACAAGTAAGTCACCCAAAAAGTGTGCACTACCATAATTGCTTTTTCTGTCGATCATGCACCCGACATAGTCAGAGTCAGAGTAAGCAAGCAATTCGAATGACGAATCTCAGGGATACCCTAAAACAATCTGGTGTTCCCTTCAGGTATTTCAAGATTAGTTTGACAACTAGGAGATGTAATTCTTTAGGATTGGCTTGAAAGTGGGCATACAGATACGTAGAAAACATTATATCAGGTCTACTAGCTGTCAAATACATAAGAGATCTAATCATACCCCTATAGGTTTTCAAGTGAACTGCCTTTCCATCAAGATCAACAGACAACTTGGTTTTTGAAGACATAGGGGTTAGCATGGACAAGTTGTTGGTCATTTCATATTTTCTTTATAAATCATTAATATATTTAGATAGGTTTATGAAAATGCCGTTTGAAATTTGTTTCACTTGCAATCCAAGGAAGAAATTCATCTCCCCCATCATGCTCATTTCAAATTGCTCGCAATGGTTTGGGAAAACACATAGCTATAAGACGGGTTTGTAGAACCAAAGATAATATCATCTACGTAGATCTGGACTAATAAGTAGTCATCTCCTATCTTCTTGGTAAACAAGGTGGTGTCAATCTTTCCTTTGGAGTACCCTTCTTGATCCAGATAAGCCGATAAGCCATCGTACCATGCTCGAGGAGCTTGTTTGAATTCGTGTAAGGCTTTGTCAAGGATGTATATGTCGTTTGGTCTCTTGGGGTCAACAAATCCCTCTGGCTAGGAAACATACACTTCTTCCTTCAGAATTCCGTTTAAGAAGGCCTTCTTGACGTCCATTTGATAAACTTTGAAATCATTAAAGGTGGCATAGGCTAGTAATATGCGAATAGCCTCTATGCGAGCAATAAGAGAGAAGGTTTCATCGTAGTCAATACCCTCCTTTTGCTTGTATCCTTTAGCCACTAGACGAGCTTTGTTGTGTATTACAACTCCATATGAATCCTTCTTGTTCTTGAAGATCCATTTGGTACCCACAATATATTTACCTAGGGGTCGAGATACCAATCTCCAAACTTTAAGCCTTGCAAACTGGTTCAATTCATCTTGCATGGAAAGGATCCAGTCAATGTCTTTCAAGATATCTGTTATGCGTGTTAGTTCAAACATGCATATGAAGCTTGAAAACTGACACTCATTGGCTGTTGCAGATCGAGTTTAAACGTCGGTGTCTCGATTGCCAATGATTTATGTCTCAGGATGTGCATTCGTCCATTTTGTAACACGAGGAGTAGGAGTGTCATTTATTGTAGGGTTGTTTGTTTGAGGAAAGAACTCATCTAACTATTGTTGTATGGATGTTTCATCTTCTTAAGCTTTTAATTCTAGATCAAACTGAGGAGTCGGTTCATAATAAACCTCAGTATTAGCTTCTTCTTCAGTGCTGATGGGTGAATTATATGGTATGAATGTACTACCAAAAATTGGAAATGGATCAACAGATGAGTTGACTGGTCACAATGTCGACACATTTGTAGTTTGCTGTGAGATTTCAAGAGATTCTTGCGCAACAACTTTAGTCCTGTCATTACGCACAAGATTAGATCCAGAATCATCATCTAAGAAATCAGATATATATTTTAAGTTAGAAGACTCTTTTGGATTAAGCTCATTTGTTTCTTTTCTATTACGACTTGGTTCTGAACGGACGTGTTCAGAAACGATTGCCGGTGACTCTTGTGACAAAGAGGTAGTTATGAGCGTGTCATCAAAAGTCACATTTATACTTTCAACAACAACATTTGTTCATTTATTCAACACATGAAAAGCTTTTGACTCTTGAAAGTAACCAAGGAAAATCCCCTCATATGCTTTTGAGTCAAAATTTCCAAGGTTGGATTTCTCATTTAGGACAAAGCACCTATTACTAAATACATGAAAGTATTTCATATTAGGAACTATGTTGTTTTCAAGTTCATAAGGAGTTTTATTAAAGCGTCGGTAAAGAATTGATCTGTTTTGAGTATAGCATGTTGTGTTGACAACTTTTGCCCAATAAAAAGGTGGCAGATCAGCATATGGGTCAGCATGGTTCAAGCCGCTTCAACTAGGGTTCGATTTCTTCATTCTACAACACCATTTTATTCATGTGTGTATGCTGCTGAAAATTGATGCATGATCCCCACGGAGTCAAGATAGGAATCCAAGAGTTTGTTCTTGAGTTCAGTGTTGTCGTCTGTTTTGATAGTACCAACTTTTCCTTGTGAATGATTCTGCACTTGCTTTAGGAAAAAGATGATAATTGTTGGAGCTTCATCCTTTGTTCTCAAGAATTTGACCAAAGTATATCTTAAGTAGTCATCAACTATCACAAGGACATACTACTCCCCATTTCTCGATTGTACTCTTATGAGCCCACACAGATCCAGGTGAAGTAACTAGAGAAGAGATGTGGAGCTAGATACTTGTTTGACTTTGTGTGAAGCTCTTTTCATCCTGCCCTTCTCACACTATTCACACAGGTGTTCCTTTTCAAATTTCAGCTTCGGTATGCCACGAATTGAATCACCTCGAACAAGTTTGTTGATGTTTTTGAAGTTCAGGTGAGACAGTTTTCTGTGCCACATCCAAGTGAGCTCCGATGAGGCTTTGGACAACAAGCATACTAACTGTTTAGCGGCCAGGTTGTCTAGGTCGATTGTGTAGAGATTTGACCTTCTAGATCCGGTCAACATTTCATCACCGGTTTCTATTCAAACAGAGCACGTCTTGGCTTTAAAATTTACTTATAGCCCTTTGTCACAAAAGTTCCAGATGCTAAATAGATTGTTACCCAACCCTTCCACATATGATACATTTCTTATTTTTATATTTTCTTTTATGATGTCTCCTGTTCCCATTATTGAAGCTACTTGGTCATTCCCAAATCGAACGTTTCCCGAGTAATTGGGACAAAGTTCGTGAGAAGACCCCTTTACCTGGTCATATCTTTTGTACAGCCGGAGTCTATGCACCATCTTCTAGCAGCCTACACATAGAAAATAACAGGTGTTTAGGAACCCAGTTTGAGTTGGGTCCTCGCATGTTAGCACATACAACAGATTCTATGTTTTTATCCATTACTGATTTTGTTAGTTTTATAACTGGAACGCACATCTGTATTGTAGATGGAGGTTAGGTTGGTGATGGGGTTTTGTGCCCTTTGGATTCATCGGGTATGAGTGCACCTATCGGATTCTCGATCACCGTTTGAAGCCCTTCGGGAGAGACACATTATCTTGGATGAATTTGAAATCCTTTCGGTTTGGCTCTTGATTTTCCATTCCATGATTCGGATGGAAGTGAAATAGTGTGTTGGACTTTGCGTTTTGAGTGATTGATCTATTGGTACTGTCGTCGTGGAATCTAAGCTTGCTTGGGTTTAGCTCTCTGATTGTTTTGATGGGGATTATTCCTGATGGCTTCTTCATTGGCGTGATTCCAATTGTTGTGGTATCGAAGATTTGGATTCCAATTATTTGTGAACATTTTGTTCAATTTTTGTTTATTGGAAAACTATGATTGTGAATTACTCAATTTTGACGAAGGCAGGTCAATTGATTGGAATCATACTCCGCTTGAGAGTTTCTTTCGCCAGTAGGTTATCTTGTTATCTTTTTTATTTATCAAGGAAGCTTGTTCATGAAGTGAAACGAATGGCCTATATGATGGATCCAGTTTAATCCCGTGGTTCTTGCTACCTTGGTCATATGCACAATGATAGGAGCAATGTCCTTCGATGCAACCATCGCTCATGCAAAACATTTCAGGTTTAACGGACTTAACAAGAGTTTTAACATGATTACCACGTAAAATAGTCGAATCATTACATAACAGTAAATTCGTTTGTTTAGAAAAATTAGCAGGATAAACTAATGTTTCATCTTAGCTTCCTTCAACAGCCTTCTCTTGTTGCTTCTTCCTCCAGCCTAGCACTTGCTTCTTCACCCCCTTCGCGCTTGTACCTAGATGCATACATACGTTAGATGAATAACACGCTAACATATCACCTTTGGTATATAGTTTGCGGGGTTTGGTTGTGCATTGTTTGGTTCGTCGTGATTTTGACTAGGGAGATGTGTATGTACTTGGTTCACTAGATGAACTCAATTCACTAATCTTAGCCTTTCCTTTGAGTGTAGTTGATTCTGGTGTGTGGTGTGTGAGTCTTGAAAAATTTGTTTTCAAATGAATTGAGTTTTGATTGAAGTTTGAAAAGTCTGGTTTCAAGATTAATACACCCCTCTGTATTCTCTGCATCTCTCTTCTGAGTTGGCTAAATCAGATGTTACTTCATGGTTCAATCCTATCAGCAATTCTATTCTTTTGTTTTCCCCTTCTAATCTAGATTTGGTTTAGGACAATTCATCGGTGATGTCGATAGTGCTGGAATCAAAAAAATGAAAAACACTCATTTGTATGCACGTGGAAGGTGTTTATAACTGATGTTCTTAATGCAGCGGAATTTTGTAAACGGGTGTATTTAGATTCAAGTTCACCAATTTTATCATATAAAGTCACAGTTTCTAACTCATGGTTGATTGATTTATTGAAAAGTTCAGTTTTAACCCATTCAAATCGGCGTTGTAATTCCATGTGAGGAATATACACACGCGGTTTTTTTTAAGTAGTAGAAAATTTTGGCATTGATTTCATTTCCGATTGCGAGTAACTTGAAAGTAATCGTTAGAGATAAATGGTACAAATTAATTTGTTTCATACGATCGATTCAAACTTTCGTAGTTGTATGATGTTGAAGCTTTGGTTGAAGTAAGTCTTTTGAACTCTTCCTCCACAAGTTCTTCGACTTGCCCTACAAATACCATTTTTGCCATTAATCCTACATTCATGCTTTCAAAATCATACTGTTGTTTAGCACTAATCTTATCACTTATGTGTGGATTAACAAAACCTAGACCTTCGTATGTCCATTTGGAAAATTTCTCGTCTTTAGGTTTGTTAAGAAAATGGTTTGTGCGGTTTGGTCTCGTTTTATTAACAAATCTTCAAGACTTTTGATTTTAGAGTATAGTTGACATCTCTCCTTTTGTAGGAATTTAAAGTCTTCTTCTCCGGATATTTTGGCTACTTTGAGATCGTGAACAATTACTTAATTTCCGTTTCTTAAAGTGATTAATTCAATTTCTTTAGCAGTTAATATTTGTTAAAGTTCACCTAAATTTTGTAACACCCAAGTTTCGGAATTTCTGCAATTTGTAACACCCAAGTTTTGTAACACCCAAGTTTTGGTATTGCCTAATTGAGATTAGGAGGTGTTTAGAAACTTGGGGGACTTGTGTTGTAATTTCTGGAACTAGAAAAGTCCAGGGGCCATTAGTGACAACTTTCAAAGTTGTATATATATATATATGCATTTTTGACTTTGAAGAGTCAAACAATACATTTCTTCACTTCTGTCAAGCGAGAGAGAGATAGAGCAGAGCTTTTCCTTGGGATTTTGAGCAAGAACAGCAGATAGCAAGTGTTTTCCATCTGATTCCAGTAGGCACAAGCTAAGGTGAGGCTTCTTGTTGGTTGTTCTTGAGGTTTAAGTTGAGTTTTAAGGTGATTCAATGGTGAATCAAGATTTAAGCATGTTATGGTTGTTTTTATTGGTTTATATGTTGTTTGGGGTGTAGGAAAACATCCCAGTAGTGTTCTTACGAATATTTAGTAAGTGTTTTTGAGGTTTTAATCGAGTATACAACAGACAGTCGGCGAACTGGAGCTGTAAGTAGTAAGGCACGGGCATGCCTTTGAGGGGTACGGCCGTACCTCATGGCCGTGACCGCCTCTGTTCTTGAGATCTGGGCGTACCTAAGCACGGGCGTACCTGAGTAGGGTACGGGCGTGCCTGGGTCCGGTTCAAGGTGTGCTTGACCCGGTACGCCCATGCTTGTTAGGGCCTGATTTTGGGCCTTGGGCCTGGGGGCACGGGCGTACCCTGCGGGGGTACGGGCGTGCCCTGCCCCTGGTCAGTTTGTTTTAGTGCTGGTTCGAGAGTATCTTGATACTATAATTGTATATGAATGTAGGGATTACTATCTGAAGTATTCGGAGTTTGCGTGATATATCTCTATGTGATATTTATTGCTGAGCTGAGTTTTCTAAACTCTGATTCATATCTGTGATATGTGTGTGGTACATTGCAATGTGATATTTTATTGATCAGAGGATCATCAAACAGAGAGCTGTAGCACACGACTTTGTGCAGTAGTTGCTACGGGTAGCATTTTAGCCTTCTTGGCCGATGCTAAGATGGTGCAGTACTGTATCCATAAGACTTGTTGTGGCATTCGTATATGTGTATGCGCATGCTTATATGATTTACAGTTTAGTTTTCTCACTAAGCCTTGTGGCTTATCAGATACTGCTTACTGTTGTTTTGCAGGGCGTGATTCCTCCAAGGGCAAGGCCCCAGTTTGACAGAGGTTGTGATTTGGGAGTAAATCTGTATTTTAAAACTTAAACGCCCTGTGAATTTTGTTAAACGACTCTTTGTTGTAAATATTTAGTACTACTTTTGTAACTGAACTAGAGGGTTCAGTGTTAACTAGCTTCCGCTTTGTGTAAACTTCTTTTTATTCTAAAATACTTCTATTATCAGAGTTTTATTTTATTTAAGATTTTGGGGCGTTACAACTTGGTATTAGAGCCAAGGTTTGAGAGATCTGGAGGTGTGTTATGCATCGTCTGGACTTAAACCATGGTTCTGAGGATTTTTAAGTCAAACTGGAGGCTTGCAGCTTAGTGGAGATACATAGTGTTGCATTGAGAATATGCTAACTATTTATGTTGCTATTTGTGGTATAGAGATACTTGAGATATTAATGATGTTAGTGTCAGATACGTGATGCCTTATGTGATATGATATGCTAGTGATACATGGCCTAAGCCTGTGAATCGGGACTTTTTGTAATAAAGTTAAGATCGA
Source organism: Dittrichia graveolens (assembly GCA_038502395.1). Lineage (NCBI taxonomy): Eukaryota > Viridiplantae > Streptophyta > Magnoliopsida > Asterales > Asteraceae > Dittrichia > Dittrichia graveolens. Next base: position 26,533,997 of record JARJIL010000007.1, read on the forward strand.
ACGTGTGTAGTGTGTTATGGATAATATAAGGGCCCATATTATTACAGACACATGATACATGTTAGAACTTGATGGAATCATGAGGAATCTTGTGAATCGGGTGAGGGGTACTAGTAAGAGGTAGTGCACTTGAGATTATAGATGCCTTAGTATGTATAGAACTACTTTGGGTCTGAGGATAAGCGTACTGAGATATTGTTTGTACTTGAGATTGGTTGATATAGAGGATGGCGTGGTAAAGCTACCTTTTGTCTTAATGCTTTATCTATGCTATCAGGATTGTGAATACTAGAGGGTCATGAGCTACGGATCGTCTTGGGGGTGGTCCTAGTAATAGACGAGAGGGGGTAGACACCAGTGCAAGTGGTAGGAGGAGGCCACCTGTAGCCCATAATACAAAAGCAGATGAGACACCAGAGTTAAATCAGGGGTTCGCTGAAACCCAACCTAGAGTGACTGTTGCTGAGGAAATTGGCAAAGCTTTAGAGAAAGCCATACCGTTTATTATTACCCAAGTGGTAGACCATCTGAAGGAAAGTACGGGGGAAGCTGTACGACAGGAAGTGGCAGCTGCGTTAGCTGGGAGTGAGGAAAGGGTTAATCCTCAACCGCAAGTGATTATCAGAGATGCACCGAAAGGGTGTACTTTCAGAGATTTTGCTGCGTGCCAGCCACCGTTGTTTAATGGATCTACTGATCCGATTGTGAGTCGGAGGTGGATATCAGAGTTAGAGGGAGCGTTTCACACTTGTTCGTGTGCTCCGGAAAACAAAGTCAGGTTTGCTACAAACCAGTTCAGAGGTGCAGCCAAAGATTGGTGGGATCTGGAAAAGAAAGTGAGGGGCGAGACTCAGATCGAGGCCATGACTTAGGCGGAATTTAAAGAGGTTACTACCGAGCAGTTTGTTCCACAGTCTGAAATTGATCGTATTGTTGATGAGTTCCATAAACTGAAGCAAACTACAGAGACCGTACTAGAGATTAATGCCAAGTTTCACGAGAAGGCACGGTTCTGTCCTGATTATGTAGCCAATGAAAAGATGAAGATGTATCGTTATATGATGGTTTTGAAGCCGAGTATCAGGGAGTTTATTGATTCGAGCAAACATCAAACTTTGAAGTCTATTATGGATGCTGCGCGAGCTAGAGAGTTAGAGTTAGAGAGACAGGTAAAAGCGAAGAGGTCAGTGGAAGGATCGACACCACAAAATAAGAGGCCGAAGGTAGATTATGGGGAAAAGAAGGAAGCACCGAGGGTGTGTCAGAAGTGTAAGAAGAGTCACTACGGGAACTGTCAGACAAATGTTATTCACTGTTTCAAATGTGGCAAGCCAGGTCATATGGGTAAAGATTGTCGCAGTTCGTTGAGCGTGTGTTTTCATTGTTATCAGCCTGGCCACCAGAAAGCCAATTGTCCCCAACTCACTCCATCCAACCGTTCAACCGGATCGAGAAACACTCCATCTCTACCACCACTGCGGATTACAGAGAATAAAGAGGTAAAGAAAGAGGATACTTCCAAGAGCAAGGGGAGGGCCTTTCAACTAACTGCAGAGGAAGCTCAGAGGAAACCTGATGTGGTTGCAGGTACATATCTCGTAAATTATCTACCTGCTTTAATATTATTTGATTCGGGTGCTAGCAAGTCGTTTGTATCTGCTTCTTTTTTTAAAAGTTTCAAGCAAGTATGTGATAAGCTGAGTCCCCCTCTCGAGGTAGAAATAGCTGATGATAAGTCTGTGCTCGTGACTGATGTGCATAGAGATATTGTGCTAGAGATAGACTCTGTTAGATTTCCTATTGAGCTTATCCCTATGCCTATGAGAGAGTTTCAAGTGGTAGTGGGAATGGATTAGCTTGGGTGTTATCAAGCAACCATTTTGTGTAGGCAAAAATTGATTCGAGTTCAGACCCCAAGTGGGGAAGAACTATCAATTTTTGATGATAGAGAGAGTAAGAGAATGTGTTTGTGTTCCATGACTAGAGCTAGGAAATACCTTCAGCATGGGTGCACAGCCTTTTTAGCTTATGTTAGTGATTCGAAATTAGAAAAGAGACAGGAGAGTGTGAATGATGTGGCAGTGGTACGTGAGTATCCAGATGTTTTTCCAGATGATCTGCCTGGTATACCGCCTGATAGACAAGTAGAGCTCAGAGTTGAGTTGGTACCGGGGGCTGCGCTGATTGCCAGAGCTCCGTACAGACTTGCACCGCAAGAGATGTAGGAATTGATGAAACAGTTGCAAGAGTTGTTGGATAAAGGTATTATCAGACCTAGCAGTTCAGCGTGGGGCGCTCCCATTTTATTTGTAAAGAAGAAAGACGGTACGTTTCGTATGTGTATTGATTATCGTGATCTTAATAAAATGACTGTGAAGAATATGTATCCTTTGCCCAGAATAGACGATTTGTTTGATCAGTTGCAAGGGGCGTCGTGGTTTTCAAAGATTGATCTAAGGTCGGGTTATCATGAGTTGAAAGTGCAGGAGGAAGATATTCCTAAAACTGCGTTTAGGACGCGGTACGGGCATTTTGAGGTTGTGGTTATGCCATTTGGTCTTACAAATGCACCTGCAGCATTTATGGATCTTATGAATAGAGTTTGCCGTCCGATGTTGGACAAATCTGTTATTGTGTTTATTGATGATATTCTCGTGTATTCAAGAAACCCGACAGAGCATGAAAGACATTTGAAAGAGGTATTGGAGACGCTGCGAAGAGAGAAGCTGTATGCTAAATTCTCCAAGTGTGAATTCTAGATTCAAGAGGTGCAATTCTTGGGTCATCTTATTAATAAGGAAGGAATTAAAGTTGATCCTGCGAAGGTTGATGCAGTAATGAAGTGGGAACCTCCGAGGAACCCTACCGAAATCAGAAGCTTTTTAGGGTTAGCAAGTTATTACAGGAGATTCATTCAGAATTTTTCAAAGACTGCAGTTCCATTGACGAAGCTAACCAGGAAGAATGTAGAGTTTGTATGGGGAGATGAACAAGAGGCTGCGTTTTAAACTCTCAAGCAAAGGTTATGTGAGGCGCATGTTCTTGCTTTGCTAGAAGGAGTAGAAGATATGATTGTGTTCTGTGATGCTTCTTATTTGGGTTTGGGATGTGTTTTGATGCAGAGAGGTAGAGTAATTGCTTATACTTCACGACAGCTTAAGCCGAATGAGATTAATTACCCAACTCACGATTTGGAGTTAGCTGTAGTGGTTTTTGCGTTGAAGATCTAGAGACATTATTTGTATGGAGTGAAGTGTACTATTTATAAGGATCACAAAAGTTTGAAATATTTTGTGGATCAGAAGAATCTTAAAATGAGGCAGAGAAGGTGGTTAGAACTTCTGAAGGATTATGATTATGAGATACTTTATCACCCGGGGAAAGCCAATGTTGTGGCAGATGCTTTGAGCAGAAAGTCGGGGTCGGTACTTTGGAAGAATGAGTCGTTACGGATGACGGTGACTACGCCATTCTTGGACGTTATAAGAGATGCTCAGCTAGAAGCAATAAAGAGGAAAATCACAACAAAGAGTGGATTAAGGGGCAGGTAACTAATTTTGTTAAGGATAGTCATGATCTATTCTTATGCTGTGGACGAGTGTGGGTACCTAATCATGGAGAAGTCAGAGAGACTCTTTTGAGTGACGTACACAGATCTAAATTCTCTATTCACCCGGGGGTGACAAAAATGTATAAAGATCTAAAGGTAGAGTATTGGTGGCCAGGTATGAAGCGAGATGTGGCTAGGTATGTGGAGAGGTGTCTTACGTGCCTGCAAGTGAAAGCTGAACACCAGAAACCGCATGGGAAATTACAACCTCTAGATATACTAGTGTGGAAGTAGGAGAATATTACTATGGATCTAATCACTAAATTACCTAGGACCCCTAGAGGTTACGATGCTATTTGGGTAATTGTGGATAGATTGACTAAGAGCGCGCATTTTATTCTTATTAAAGAGACTTACTCATCAGAGAAGCTATCAGAGGTGTATATGAAAGATATAGTATCTCGTCATGGTGTACCAGTGTCTATTGTGTCAGATAGAGATACTCGATTTACTTCCAGGTATTGGAATAGATTTCATGGCGAAATGGGGACTAAGCTTCATCTTAGTACCGCATTTCATCCGCACACTGATGGCGAAATGGGGACTAAGCTTCATCTTAGTACCGCATTTCATCCGCACACTGATGATCAAAGTGAGAGGACGATTCAAACCCTGGAGGATATGCTACACGCGTGTATTATTGATTTTGGAGGGAGTTGGGATTCTTATCTACCGCTTGCAGAGTTTTCTTATAATAATAGTTATCATTCCAGTTTGGGAATGCCACCTTATGAAATGTTGTATGGTAGAAAGTGTTGGACTCCGGTTTGTTGGGGTGAAGTCGGTCAGAGAGAGTTGGGAAGTACTGAGGTAGTACAGCGTACGACAGAGCAGATTCAGCAGATCAGAGACAGATTGCTAGCAGCTCAGAGCAGACAAAAGAGTTACGCGGATAAAAGAAGATCACCACTAGACTTCCAAGTGGGTGATTATGTGCTGTTAAAGGTGTCACCGTGGAAGGGGGTTATTAGATTCAGAAAGAGAGGTAAACTGGGTCCGAGGTTTATTGGACCGTTTAGAGTTAGTGCTCGTGTGGGAAAAGTTGCATACAGACTGGAATTACCAGAAGAGTTATCCAAGATACACAATACCTTCCACGTGTGTCATCTTCAAAAATGTTTAGCAGACGAGTCTGCGTTTGTGCCACTGGAGGATGTTTGCATTGATGAAAAGCTGAATTATGTCGAGGAACCTGTTGCTATACTGGAAAGAAAAGTTAAGGCTTTACGTATTAAACAGATTGTGTTGGTTAAAGTGCAGTGGAAACATCGAAAAGGGTCGGATTATACTTGGGAACCAGAGAGTGAGATGATACGTAACTACCCAGAACTCTTCAGTAGTTGATTTCGGGGACGAAATCGTTTTCAAGTGGGGAAGAGTTTTAACACCCAAGTTTTGGAATTTCTGTAATTAGTAACATTTCGATTTAACGCGTTTTGGTATTGCCTAATTGAGATTAGGAGGTGTTTAGAAACTTGGGGGACTAGTGTTGTAATTTCTGGAACTAGAAAAGTCCAGGGGCCATTAGTGACAACTTTCAAAGTTGTATATATATATATATATATATGCATTTTGACTTTGAAGAGTCAAACAATACATTTCTTCACTTCTGTCAAACGAGAGAGAGATAGAGCAGAGCTTTTCCTTGGGTTTTTGAGCAAGAACAGTAGATAGCAAGTGTTTTCCATCTGATTCCAGTAGGCATAAGCTAAGGTAAGGCTTCTTGTTGGTTGTTCTTGAGGTTTAAGTTGAGTTTTAAGGTGATTCGATGGTGAATCAAGATTTAAGCATGTTATGGTTGTTTTTATTGGTTTATATGTTGTTTGGGGTGTAGGAAAACACCCCAGTAGTGTTCTTACGAATTGTTAGTAAGTGTTTTTGAGGTTTTAATCAAGTATACAACAGACAGTCAGCGAACTGGAGCTGTAAGTAGAAAGGCACGGGCGTGCCTTTGAGGGGTACGGTCGTACCTCATCGCTGTGACCGCCTCTGTTCTTGAGGTCCGGGCGTACCTAAGCACGGACGTACCTGAGTACGGTACGGGCGTGCCTGGGTCCGGTTCAGGGTGTGCTTGACCCAGTACGCCCATGCTTGTTAGGGCCTGCTTTTCGAGGTTGGGCCTGGGGGCACGGGCGTACCCTGCGGGGGTACGGGCGTGCCCTGCCCCTGGTCAGTTTGTTTTAGTGTTGGTTCGAGAGTATCTTGATACTATAATTGTATATGATTGTAGGGATTACTATCTGAAGTATTCTGAGTTTGCGTGATATATCTCTGTGTGATATTTATTGTTGAGCTGAGTTTTCTAAAATCTGATTCATAATGTGATATGTGTGTGGTAAATTGCAATGTGATATTTTATTGATCAGAGGATCATCAGAGAGAGAGCTGTAGCACACTGCTTTGTGCGGTAGTTGCTACGGGCAGCATTTTAGCCTTCTTGGCGGATGCTAAGATGGTGTAGTACTGTATCCATAAGACTTGTTGTGTCATTCGTATATGTGTATGCGCATGCTTATATGATTTACAGTTTATTTTTCTCACTAAGCCTTGTGGCTTATCAGATACTGCTTACTGTTGTTTTGCAGGGCGTGATTCCTCCAAGGGCAAGGCCCCAGTTTGACAGAGGTTGTGATTTGGGAGTAAATCTGTATTTTAAAACTTAAACGCCCGGTGAATTTTGTTAAACAACTCTTTGTTGTAAATATTTAGTACTACTTTTGTAACTGAACTAGAGGGTTTAGTGTTAACTAGCTTCCGCTTTGTGTAAACTTCTTTTTATTCTAAAATACTTCTATTATCAGAGTTTTATTTTATTTAAGATTTTGGGGCGTTACAAATTTGATTGTGGTTGGTTTCTGAGTTTGGTTTCTAATTTAGTGATTTTCCTATTTTGTTGTTCAATGTGATCAACTAATGTTTGTGCAGGTTCAATACTAACCTTTCCACGGGCAGCCTCTTCCTCATTATGAGCTTCCTGGAACTCATCATCATTATCAGCTTCATCATCATCACTACAACTTGAGGAACCTGTATCCTAAGTCATCAAGCACAAGTGTGCTTAGGTCGAATCATCCTCGTCTGAATTATTGGTATCACTCGAGAACTGGTCTTCCTTCACCATCATTGCTTTCCCATTCGCTTTCTTCTTCATCAACCTCAGCTTAGCTTGGTAGTAGTTGGCATCTTTTGTCTTTGGTTTCCGACCGTCTTTGATGTAATGCCCGGTCCTACCACAGTTTTTGCACTTTTTCTCTTCTTCCTTAGCTTCCTCCAGCTTCTTATGCCGCTTCTTTTCCTCAATAAACACTTCCTTTCTCCTTGAACTCGAGGTGAACCTTTGTTTGTTGTTTGTGTTTTGATAAGCCCTGTATATAAGAGACATGGTTTTCATTACTACCTCCATATCACAGGCTTTGGTCTCCCCTTCAAAATCGTCGGATTCACTAGCAACTTGTTTACCCTTGGCAACTCTAGAGTAGTCTCGGATTCAGGAGTTTGTTTAACAGGAGCCCTCGACAAAACTTCGTCCTGAAATTGATTCAGGTCTTTACACATGGAGTGGTGAGAAACTGCCTTTAGATTGCGGTTAACATGTTTATACAGTCTCACGTGCTCCTGCCATTCCGGACCGAGAGCATTAATCCAGGAGTCGGATCTGATGACACTGTGATTTCTCATCTCATTCAATAGTCGGCAGAAGTGACTGTAGGTGTCTTGAAGAAGTTCTCTGTCTCAGGCTCAGAATTCTTTGAGTGTGTTCACAACCTGCGTTTCCTTAATAAAGGCACCCTGTTCGGTTCCCTCCATTTGTTGCCTAACCTCATCCCAGATGGCTTTAGTGGAGGTCAGACTGTCAATCTTGGAGTAGATCTTGGCATAGAGACCTTGTTTAAGGTAGTATTTGGCGTCTGTGTCAGCTTTCGCTTGTTCTTTCTCTTCCGTAGTGAGTTCAGAAGGAAGCTTTGGTCTTCTCTGTAACACCCGCAACCCTGGGCTAGGAGATTAGCGGGTTGGCGGTACGTGATTGGGTTGCTTTATTTGATTGTGTGTTTATTAAATGTTAAATGAAATTAATTTGAATATGAGTTTATATATATATATATATATATGTGTGTGTGTGTGTGTTACTGTTGGAATTAGAAAGAAAAGAAAGTAATATGTATGAATGTATGAGTTTAAGTAAATGAATAGGATTTCAAATTAAGAGTTGCCACCTCCTACTTAAATTGTGCCAATATATGTGTACGTGTATGGTAAGTAATCTGCTCACATTTGCAAGGTGTGAAAAGGTGTTTGTGTGTGTATTTGGAAAGAAAACCGTAAGAGTGAAGAAAGCTTCAAAACTTTAAATCCTAGAGTCAAGAGTTTGTGGGTTTTAATTAAAAAGAAAGGTAAATAGTGTTCATAGCTTAATATGATTCATGTTGGTTTAGATATTGAAAAGTATGAATTTATGTTGTTACACCATTTTTAAGTTTGAAAGAAAGTTTGGTAAATGGGTTTATAGATTTTGTGGTTATGAATGAGTAAAAAGATGTTTTTGATGATCTATAAGCATGATAAATGTTAAATATGTGTTTTGGTGGAAGAATTATGAAGTAAGAATGAGATTTGGAGAAACTTGGCTGAAAATCCGACAATGGAGGAAGAAGATGAATCTGGAAATTTGAGTGTAGCGGCGCGGCGCGACCTTCATTCAAAACCGGGACTTGGGTTCTCGGATTGTAAGAATCCGATTGTTATTGCAAACCGACTTTGAAATCCGAGTTTTAGTAAAATCCGACCCTAAATCCGAGACTTGTGAGGACCAAACACTAAAATCCGCATACAAATCCGATTCTAGAGAAAATCCGTATGAAAATCCGATTGTTTGTTCTCGGATTCGAAATCCGATGCTCGTCGCGGCGCGACGAGGGGTATGTCGCGGCGCGACAAGCCCCAAATCCGAATGTTGGCTCCTTTCTTCTATATTTTGCTTGGTTTGAGTTAGTTTATTTGTTATGTGATTTAATTGAGTTGTTTTGATAAATTTGAGATATAAATATATATAAGAAGATATATTTATATATTCGTGACTGGTTTGATTGTTGCTGTGTTTTAGGCAATCCAAAGACTCAGTAAAATTAGATTTCTGAGCCCGTGTTAATTTTGAGGTGAGTGGGCGTTAATCGCGGATGGTAAGGATTTCGGTTAATGTTATTGGTGTGATGCATGATTGTGATTGAGACTAGGTTGGATTGATTGAATTGTTGATTGTGATTATTGTTGATTGATATCTGCTGCATGAATATTTGGTCGATACGCACTCTTAGTATGAATTCGAGTTGCGTTGAGAAGTCAGCTATACGTAGAATTGGGCTGGGCTCGTTCACTAATTGGTTGAACAGTGTTAGCCTTACGGGTGCATATGTTGCATCAGAGGGGGAGTGCATTGTGCCAATTCAGTGGAGGGCTATCGGTAAACCATTGCTTTGGCCGGCATTGGTTGTAGGTTCTACGCCAAACCGCCGGTCTTCTCGGGATACGTGATTACATGCTTTGATATTGACTGTTGATGTTTGCTTTTGGTGTTTAGCCTCTACTCACTTAGCTTTGTGCTAATTCCTCTCAGTTGCTGATTTTGCAGGTTCGTGTTTATGAGGGTGGCAGAAGGAAAGGGATGACCTGACTCTGATATTATTTTTGGAAACGAAACGAGCCTGTAGTTTTTGTAACACACAATGATACTTGTTTTGTGAACAATGTTTGTACAATTGTTAATGTTGATTCTTATGTAAATGGTTTGTTTGTTTAAAAGCTTCCGCAGCGTAATTTAATAAAAAATGGCTTGTGATTTTACGGTGTTACAGTTTGGTATCAGAGCCTAGGTTTGGCGATGCATGCACGGCTAGAGTGTTGCATTCCCAAATCTTTGCTCGTGACGGGTCAAGCTGTTGGGTTTTGGTGGCATCTAGAAAACGCAGCGGAAACAAAAACGAGTATAAAACAATTTCATTTTATGCCAGCAACACACCACCCAATAGACCACACCCTAGACAATAGCAAATCAACTAAAAGAAAGGAACAAGTAGAAGAAATGATACCATACAAGTTCTTCAACCTTCTTGTTGATGTTTCAAACGGAGTGGACTTGAGAATACAAATATGTATTCCTCTATCGGTGTCCACACCAAGCTTGCTTTGATTCCCACTTGCTAGAGAACTTGTATACCAACAAGAACATCACCACTATAGAACTACCATCACTTGAAGATTTCCAAGTATGTCTTTGAGAGAGAGAGAGAGATATGAACCAACTTAATGTTGCAAGTTCATATGCCTTTTGGTTTAATCCTTTCTAGTAATCATTTCAATATGGTTCCAACCAACTTAATGGTACATAGAAGCTAGTCATATATAAAGAAAATGATCACCAAATCGTAACTCATATTACTAGGAATTAAATGCCATAAAGCCACATTTAAACTAGTCTTAAAAGGCTAGTTAAAGAGGATGTTACATAGTGAGGCACGGCCGTGCCTCACCCGGCACGCCCGTGCCAGCCCACAGGCACACCCAAGTCACGCCCGACTTGGGCTCGTGCATTCGCACTGGGCACGGCTGTACCTCCACGAGGCACGCCCATGCCGGCCCCAACGGGTACGCCCTAGGCACGCCGGCCTTGGGCCCGTACCTTCACAAGGCACGGCCGTGCCCAGCCTAACCAAAACCCATTTTGGTATTTTTCTCTCTCTTGTTCAAAGGTGTTGCCGGAATCGATACTTGGCGTGTGACCCAATAGGCCTATGCCTCATCGTAAGTGATACCAACTCGTGTGTGTCAGTGGGCATATTCCAACAAACTCCCACTTGAACATGACACACTCACGAAAGGTAACATCGACATAGAGCGGCCTCTAGCAAGGCATCTATGCCCCCAAGTCAGCATAGGGTATGTCTCCTATGACAAGTACCAACCTGTAAAGAATGGTCCTACAGACAAGTGATTATTCATATCTTCGTTCACGATATCCGTTGTGAATGCAGGTCATGGAACATCATCAACCCCAAAACATCCACAATTATGTTTCTCGATCTAGACTAACTATGACGAACAAAACAGGTTGCAAAATTGATCCACTATCAATTCAACTTGAGCACGGCCATGCATTTTGATGTCATCAGTTCAGTCAACGAGGGGCCAGGGATATCTCTCTAAAGAGGGACGAATACCTTTGACTACATCATTTCGTCATAATAATAAGTTCTTGCCTGAAAACTTTCCTTATAACAACCAGTTACGAACTGCGTTAAAAAGCAATCTAAACAAGACCATATCACTATTCAAGAAGCCCATGTATCTCCAGTAAAAGGAAAAACAACATTATCATCCCGATTTACTCGTGATCATGTCCATGAAGTAAACTCAGGTGCGGGTCCTCCAATTACTTGATCACCATCAAGTACAGGCTAGTGTTGCGAAAACATGTATTCAAACCACTATGAATACTTAACCAAACACTTGCCTCGATCTTAATTCACTTCTTCCGTCCAAATTCAACTAAACGAACCCAAGCCAAAGCCACTTGTGAACCAAGTGTATGTAAGCCTAGTATGTAAACTCATCACTAGCTCACGACTAAAGCTTAGTAAGCGGATTCACAAAGTGACATCCATGCGTACTCTAACAATTACCATATCTTCTCTCGACCAAACACTTATAAAGTGTGCGCCGACAAGATCATGGTCCTTTGTCCAAGCCTTCGCGCTCTCATTGTTCCAAAGAATCCAATAGAGTCACAACGCACAAGACTATGGTTCGCATATATAAGTCATCATACTCTTATTTTCTCAAGAGAACCCAATTAGAGTCAATGATGCTTAAAGAACCATTCTAGAAGATAACATTCCACTTAACAACACAACAATAACAATTCGCCAAGAACAATACACTACTCAAAGTTCCTTGTTACCACCGAACATCAACTTGAAGAACAATGTACCAAGAGTTCTTCCAAGTATGTCGGAATGAGAGAAAAGAAACCATGTGATAAACCAAGTTGCTAATTAAATTAACACACTAGTCCATCATGTTTCAATGTCACTCTCTTAGTTTTTCACTCCGGAAAAATCCACGTTTGTATCCTCCCAATTCTTCTTATAAAGCAATAATTCCTCAACCCCGGTTTTATAAACCGCCAAATTAGGATATTATCCGTAATAAGAAGTATATCATAGATACACAATATTTGGAACGTAAGCGCTCCCACTAGCTCTGGCATACATCCAAGTTTAATCTTCCCTTTTTGAAAAACTCAAATCTATGATTTTCTCATTAAAGTGAAGAATACAACCTTGTGATGTTTATTCAGTCTACGAGGATACTTTCAATGTACAAAACCTTCAGAAAGTGTTGAAACACTCTTCCTCAAAATTCCGATGAAGGAATATGATCTTTACATTGTAGTGACAAACACATGTATTCGAGTAACCTTCAACATAACCACTAGGACAATTTCGTTATGATACCATCCTCATGGTCAATCATAACGGAAAATTTATCATTAGTCGGCACTTGAAGTTCAAGTCCATGAATAGACTTCTTGGGCTTGTAGACCATACGAGGATACTAATAATGTACAAGACTCTCTGAGAGTACTAAAATACTTCCTCAAAATTCCTATAAAGGAATAGAGTCTTTTCTATTTCACTATCATACCTTCACAATCAAGAAAAGGCAGTGATACACCATAAGTCATCCAAGCAGACTTCAACATAGCCACCAAGGAAAAACTCTTTTATGATACCGCCCTCTTGGTCAATCATATTAGAATTTTTACCACCGGTCAGCATTTGAAGTTGTCTACATCTCAATCCATGCATACCCTTAGATTTACACCAAGACATCGGATCAACCAAGTCCAATACTTGGATATCCTACATGGATTGCATCCCATTCTCATTACCTCTCTCCTTCTAGTAGACACTAGGCCCACTATGACTTCCGATAGTTGATGAATTCAATTATTCCATCATCGAGTTATCTTCCTCTAGATATAAAACATATATCCATCCGACCTTACGACAACTCCTATCAGAAATAGGAAGAGTAACGAATTATGCCAGGTACTCCAACATCGCCATGCTGAGTTCCAATCATTACTGATTATATGTTGGTGCCAACATCAGGTTTTACTCCCACTCGCTCCCATAGATATTAGACTTCCACTTGCTATTGAGCGACTAAACTTGTCCTCAAAAGATCGTGAAACAAATATCTCATGCCTAATGGAGTAGCATATTTTGTCCCCGGATTCTACCACCTCACGTCTACACGTAGGCTGGATAATCTAGATTTTGAGATAGACAAGCAAAGACACTCTTCCTAATATTTTCTCCTAAGATGTGTACTAAACCATCTTTGTTGATTTTATATATAGAACATTGCCCGCCATACTTAAGCATCCCAACACATTGGGTATAAATTTGTGATCCATCAAGACCCGAACATATCCAAGAATATTCGGTTTCTCCTCTATGCGACCCATATGCCAATGTGTCCTAGGAGAGATAATTCATGAGATAAATCCCACAATTCTTATGATGATCACAAAATTCATATATTAAGATACTCAACATCTTTATAAGATTTAAGTAACTTAACCTTTTGTCCACAAACCTCGTTAAGGTAATCAATGAACACCTCAAAGCTTTCAAATATACCTATCCCTACTACCACTACGGGTAAAGGTAACGAAGTGCATGTAGTTATCCCCATGGATTTTCATGAACGAATTAAACACACAAGTGTGAACCAATTACAACAAGCTCTCAATCCTCTTACATACTCCGATGAAAGGTGTACAAGTCATTTAGCCTAATAAACAATACTCACACTCAACATTTGATCAATTTATCAAATGCATCCAAGATTCCAAACCACACGGAACTTGGTGAAGCAAGTCTTGTTTACATAGCTAAATAATCTTGTCACTTGGATAACTAATCCAAATCAAATTTGGACTTAAACTCATTATTCATGATTACTTTATTACTTTTAAGCAAAAGCTTATAAATTCCACGACATGGATAAACTTTGAAATAAACCACCAATTTATATATCAAATACAAAGTAATATCCATCGTCAACCAATGCATAATAGACTTAATATTTCTCTCGCCACGCAGGGCAGATAATATATTAATCTAATAAAGTAATAAATTAGCTAGATGAAATGGCGAGATCAAAACTCCCAATCCTCTTAATCGAGACAACGTCCAAGTTTCCCAATCTTGAGCTCTAGCTCTCCATGCCTTATCAGCTACTTCTTCCGTTTAACACCTACACTTTGTAACAAAACAATTTTGCAACAAACGTAAGTGTTATAGCCAGCATTTCAATAAATCTAGCCAAGAAGTAGAAAAGCAATGAAGCTAATCATGAATGTACCTGATGACGAGGAGCTATTCCTTTGCCTCATGGGAAGCTTTAACTCCTCCGAACACTCAGGACAAGTGTGGCGGTGCCAATCTCCATATTTACCACAGAAATAGCAAACTTCTCCCTTAGGAGTCATATTCTTTTTCTCGGTTTTACGTTCCTCAAATAACCGGGTGGAAATGAACTTGCATTTGGCCATGTTAGACTCGAAAATCTTAAGCATGCCATGCAACTCGTCTAAGGATTCTACCATTTTGTCCTTTTGATAGTTTTTGATAAACTCATCATATGACGTGGGCAGGGATTGGAGAATCATATTCACCTCAAGCTCCCTCCCAATGGAAAATCCTAGTATTTCCATTTCGTCAATGTATGCCTTCATACGAAGCACATGAACACTAACCTTCCCACCTTCCTGCATCCGGCAACCGACAAGGGCCTTGACACACATAAAGTGTTCCTCTCTAATCTGATGTTGGAACAAGTCCTTCAACCGATTAATCATGTCATACGCACTCATATGCCCGAGTTGCTTTCGCAGCTCACAGCTTATAGTCGATAACATGAAAGAAGAAACATCTTTTGCGTCCTCGATACGCTTTTCAAAGGCGTATCTAGTGGCCCAACTTGTGTTGGCAGCAGGTTGTTTTGGAAGAGGTTCCTAGAGGATGTGCAACTTAGATTCATGGTGAAGTACAATTCGCAATTGCCTATACCAATCCACAAAGTTCACACCTACGAGTTTCTCCTTTTCTAGGAATGAACGGAGAGATAAATTCGGTGTTGCGTTTTTAACGTTTGTCATCTACAATTTTAGAGTACACGTTTTAGTAAATTTAGATATAATCCTTGTATAAATAATTACCCAAATAGTTTTCAAAACCAATTATTTAAACAAGGCTAGAAACCATATTTCACTTTACCTTATGACGGGTTTACCGCGGATCACAAAGCAAAGCTATTTAGGCCGGTAACCATTTTACCGATTGCAAACACTTTGCAACTTCTAGATCCTTGCGGGATCCATTGACAATCAAAATGTCTTTTGGCATGTTTGATCCCTTCTCGCACCAATTCTAACTTGATCCCCTTAAATGACTCAACTAGAGCTCGACGCCACCTAAGTGTCACAAAAAGAATTGTAAACCGCCCGTCAAGACACACGGTGGAACTCTCGCCAATAATTGGCTCGTGCTAAGCTCGACAACCAATATTGCGAGTTACCACACTCACCTTCCACACAGTTCCACTCGGCATGACTCGTGCTAAAGCTCGACAAACATCCAAGTTTCACTAGACTCGGGTGGTGTCGTCTTACGGATGGCGCGTGATTTACATTTTAAAAACAGGATTTCGTTTTTCCAGTTAAAACAATTTTAACCCATTTTGCGAATTAACAAATCAAGTGATAAATACAATTTTTATCCACTTATAATATAATACACATTTTATATTATCTTGCTAATTCTATAAGCGCGGAAAGAAATATAAACCAATTTTATAAATCTTTGTGTTTTATATATTTTGGAAAAATTATCTAGCATGCGATATCCTACACATCCATGCAAAATAATAAATATATAAAACAACCACGCATACAAAATAGTTCGGTAACATGCCCAAATCCTATGCGTTTTCCCCGCGAGCCACACGGGGAAAACAAGGTCAACTAAGGAATCCAAGATCCAAATCGGGTGTGCTCCCACTGAAGCCGGCATCTCCAAAAAGCAATCCGGACTCCACGTTGCCGAGACATCAACGCCATGATTCCCGCTGGCTTATTACATACAAAATCAACTTCTATACTATTTTACAAATACATAGAAGAAGAAATGGCATGCATGCAACAATCCTATGCTACTAATACAAGTACAAAGGAATAAATAAACGGCATGCAAGCCGAACCAAATAATAATAATAAAAATTACAACAATACGGCACGCAGGCCACCAAAACCAAATAAACCAAACACCACAACACGTAGGTCTAAAGGGCATCTCGTTACCGAACCACAACCAAACACAACCAAAGCAAAACCATGGTGTGCCACAAAACCATGTCAAATATATTTTGATTAAGATTGCCAACAAAACACCCAAGGCACAAAAGGCAATCCTTGTACATATGCATTAGTAATTTTAATACACCTTTAAAATTACATATTCATATATACACCTATAAATATATATTTTTATGTACTTCATGCCAAGCCATACAAAATATATAAATTCAAGGAATCAAAATAGAGTGGGGAATGACCAGATCCAAGACTGGACCAACATAATCAAAAACCGGATTTTAAGAACACCAAATATCACAGTTTCAAAAATCCAGATTCCGGCCAAAACACGACGGGGCACGGGCGTACCGTATGAAGGGTACGGGCGTGCCCTCCGTGTGCCAGTACACTGTTTTAAAAATTTTTAATCTGGTTAAAGGAAATCTGCCGGCACTGCCCGTACCTCACAGGTACGGCCGTGCCCCGGCCGCCGGCACGCCCCGTACCCCATAAGGTACAGCCGTGCCCGGTCACCGGAAAACTAATTTTTGACAGAAAATTCCGGTTTTCAAACCAAGAGTGCAAAGCCATGTTAGAGATGGCTCTGATACCACTGTTGGGTTTTGGTGGCATGTAGAAAATGCAGCGGAAACAAAAATGAGTATAAAACAATTTCATTTTATGCCACCAACACACCACCCAATAGACCACACCCTAGACAATAGCAAAGCAACTAAAAGAAAGGAACAGGTAGAGGAAATGATACCATACAAGTTCTTCAACCTTCTTGTTGATGTTTCAAACGGAGTGGACTTGAGAATACAAATATGTATTCCTCTATCGGTGTCCACACCAAGCTTGGTTTGATTCCCACTTGCTAGAGAACTTGTATGCCAACAAGAACATCACCACTATAGAACTACCATCACTTGAAGATTTCCAAGTATGTCTTTGAGAGAGAAAGAGAGATATGAACCAACTTAATGTTGCAATTTCATATGTTTTTTGGTTTAATCCTTTCGAGTAATCATTTCAATATGGTTCCAACCAACTTAATGGTACATAGAAGCTAGTCATATATAGAGAAAATCATCACCAAATCGTAACTCATATTACTAGGAATTAAATGCCATGAAGCCACATTTAAACTAGTCTTAAAAGGCTAGTTAAAGAGGATGTTACAAAGTGAGGCACGGTCGTGCCTCACGGGGCACGCCCGTGCCAGCCCATAGGCACACCCAAGTCACGCCCGACTTGGGCTCGTACCTGGCATTGGGCACGCCCGTACCTTCACAAGGCACGGCCGTGCCCGGCCTAACCAAAACCCATTTTGGTATTTTTCTCTCTCTTGTTCAAAGGTGTTTCCGGAATCAATACTTGGCGTGTGACCCAATAGGCCTATGCCTCATCGGCAGTGATACCAATTCGTGTGTGTCAGTGGGCATATTCCAACACAAGCTTTGCTTCGGGGGAATTAGGGTGAGTTAGAGTTGTCGGATGTAGTTAGTATTTTGGATACTAACGGTTTATGCTAATGAGTTATGAGGTGATGTGATTGTAACAGATAATGGCTGACAGAGATACTCCAATCCTTCCTCCTACGACCCAAGCTGCAACTGAAGCTCCAACGATTGAATACTTTAATAACCCAGCTACTACGGTAACATCGGGTCAAGCTCGTGAAGAGGATAATAGTGATTATGTTTATCAACTGGAATACGAGTTGGTTGAACTTCGAGATAAAGTTCAAAGGATGGAACAACAACAACAACAACAACCGGAACCAACCCCTGTGCCAACTGCGATTCTTACCCAGGCAACAACTACACCAGTTACAGCACCGCTGCCACCAATGACTCAAATGATGCAGAAACCCTTCTTCTATCCATATCCATAACCAGGAGCTTATCCGTTTGCGTTTCCTGGATACAAACAACCCTGCACCTACAAGTAATTTCTGGATTGCAAACCAGCTGAGTATCATGGGAGTTCTGATCCCAATGCAACATTGAATTGGTTGAGGGAAATGTCAAAGGCACTTGATGCCTGTAATTGCGAGGATGAGTTAAAGGTTAAATATGCGTCAAGAATGTTAAGAGGGGATGCGTTGGTCTGGTGGGATTCCATTACCGGCCACTTTACTGAACAACAGTAGGGGAGTATCACCTGGAGTCAATTCCAGGAGAAGATATGTGAACAATACTGTGGGAGTTTTGAAATGGCCAAGATCAAAAAGAAATTTATGGATCTACAGATGAGAGGGAACATGACTGTGGATCAGCTGATAAAACAATTCAATGAAAAAATGAGATTTGCCAAGCACTGGGTACCGGATGTGTAACACCACTTTTCTAGTTTTAATTTAAAAATATTATCTTTCGAGTTAGCACTAAGAAGATATCAGAGTTTCTCAAAAATACAGTTTCTAATCATATACGTGCTAACATTTACCCAAGTAGTGTCAAAATTTGCTTCTTGAAAACTAGGAGCTATCCGACTGATTATCACGCTAGGGCCTTACCCTTGCTGAAACCTGCAAAACCTGCAACAAGCAACACTGAAACATAAGCTACCGCTTAGTGAGCATAGTAACTGAACATAAACAACGTAAGGATGTCCTGCATCCAATCTGTGTCGTCAGGAGTAAAGTCTCCTCAAGATGTCTTGTATCCCAGCTGTATTACCTGCAACCTGCAAATCTGTTACTATGTTGGGGTTTATCTACACTATAGTGTAGGATATCCCAGTGCTTTCTTTGGGTATAAAGAGTTCGATATACCCCTTTCTATTATCTTGGATACAAAGCTACATTTGCACGTGCTGAGTATCCTCTGTGCTGGGCTTATCTACACCTCACGGGTGTAGCCTATCCCTGCTGCTATTGGTGTACAGTTCACTGTATACCCTGTCTCTGTTCTTGTGCATAATTATGCTCGCGGCATAACTATACACCTGTATTGGTATCACATATCATATCTGAGCATAACATAACATATCATACTTGGTCATATCATAACATATCATATCTAGTCATAACATAACATATCATATCTGATCATGTATGCATAGCATATCTAGTCATAACATAACATATCATATCTAATCACGTACGCATAGCATAACTGGTCATAACATAACATACCATGTCTGATTATATCTTCTAGTACACAACTACATATACTGAATCATAATTACTTATACCGCTTTGGTGTTCAGTTACACCATCTGAATGGTTGTATATCATAATACTGTTCTTTGTACAAGATTACACCTCGCATATATACTCTGTATCACGCTTACTTCCATTGTATATCTATAGCATTCATATCTCATCATACAAGTATCATGTTGTTCATCTAGATCATAGCCATATGCTAAATATGCTAAAGGACTAGTACACTCACCTGGTGATCGTGTAACATGCTAAGCTTTGCTAACTCGGCCGCACTTCGCCATAAGTACGCCATCACTTATTGCCTTCAAGCAAAATATAATCACTGCATCAATGTTTAGGACTCTTCTGAAAGAATAAAGTTAAACAGGGCCAGGCACGCCCGTACCTCCCTCAAGGCACGCCCGTGCCTTTCATTCTGGGCCCAAACATGGCCTGCTCCAACTTGGACGTACTGGGCCAGGCACACCCGTACCCTTCATAGGTACGCCCGGACCTGAAGAACAATGGCGGTCATGCCTACTTGGCACGGCCGTACCCCCCAAGGGCACGCCCGTGCCCTATGAACTGCAGCAGCAGTTCTCGCGACTGCTTTGCTGGAAATCGAACAAACTCACTATAAAACTTATTGCAAGTGTTTTCCAGCACCTGCAAACTATACTATAACTTCTAAAACTACTAAACAACATCTAGAAACACATTAACATGCATCTATCAAGGATTTCACCATTGAAATCACTTTCTTGACTCAAAACTCACAAAACATAATCAAGAACACTTACCTTGCTATAAGAACTACTTGGATGAGTCGCTATACTCTAGATCTGCTACACTTGATCAAAAGAAACCAAGGAAATGGTCTGCTATGAATGTGGCTGGAGAATGTTTATGGGTTTGACTTTTAAAGTCAAACCTGACTACATATATATATATATATATATATACTTTCTAAGAATTGGTAAACAGCCCCTGGACTTATCATCTTTTAATCTGACAGCTTTAGCCCCTATAGTTTTATAAACACCTCTACTCTTTTGTAACACTTAGTCATAACAACTTTTGAACTTTGGGGTGTTACAGGATGAAGAATCGAAGATTGCCCATTTTGTGGGGTAACTACACCCAGATTACCGAGGCGGCACCAGGTGGGCTATCACACAGTCCCAGGCTTTCACTTTAGCCAAATTGGCTGAAGGGGACATTTTTGCGAGAAATAAGTTGAGCGGGGAGAAACTTTCCCAACAAAAATCGAGGTTTGAACACTATAATGCTCAACAGAGACAGGGAGGGTAGAGCAGCGGAATTGCAGTTTGAACACCAGTTTGGCCATGATTTAAGGAACTGCAGGTTCCCAAGGAGTGTATGCTGGAATTGAAGGTATTCGTTTGGCAAAAACAAGTAGCAACGGAAGCAATATGTATAACAAAAATCAATGCCAAACTAGTGAATACACTCCCATGGACCAAAATCTAACAATAACATTGCAACTAATATGAACAAGATAAGAAGAAAGGTTATACCTTAATTGATCAAATCACAAGTTAACCTTCCCTGTCAAGTAGCTTAGAATCCAACAAAGAACCCCTCCAATGAAGTCCACCCCAAGCTTGTTTGATTCCCAAGTGCTAGCAAGTTGATGTGTAATCACCAAAGCAACAACCAAGTGTGTGTATATCTTGCTTCTTGTGCTCAAGAACACCAAGAACACCAAGAAAAAGAGAGAGAGAGTTATAATGTCAACCAAGGGACAAAATGATAGCCAAAAGCCTCTACAAGAGCAGATAACTCGTGGTCTCTTTGCCTACCACAATTATGAGAAGTTAACACCCATTAAACCAAGTGTTTAAGGCTGTTAATTCTGCTGTTACAGCGAACGTACACGGCTGTGTAGGCCCAAAGTCCAAGGCCCCAATTGGGCTAAGACGGCCCGTGTCTAACAGGCACTACACGGCCCGTGTTCATCTACACGGTGTTGGAATCTGCCCACCAACACATGTAGGCCGACATCACTGCCAAATAAGCGCAGGCCTATTTGGTCACACGCCAAGTTTCAATCTCGATAGCCTACTATAAGAGGAAAGAGTCAAAATGGTCAAATTCCAGTTGACCTAGGCTTTACGACCGTGAAGGATGCTCCACGGGTCGTGTAGCAACTCGTGTCCACGAGTCCTGTCGTGGGCCGCATGGTTCGTGAAACCCTAGGGCTTTACGACCCTACACGGCCCGTGAAGGAGGTCGTTAAGACACAACCCTCACGATTCTTGCATAGCGCGGCACGGCTCGTGGAGGATTAATGGCCGGTCGTGGCGCATTTATCCTTCACGGCCCGTGAGAGCCCGTGAAGAAGTCGTGAAGGCAGAATTCTAAGTGACACTTGAATTTGGTTGGACCATCTTGTTGGTCCAATGAATGGGTGCCAATTAGCACGACTCTGGACTCTTAAGAACAGATGAAATCTCTTTATAAGGGGCATTGTTTGTTCATTCAACACTCTTGGTGAATTTGTACAAGTATATACTTTGTGAGTTCTTCTAGTGTGAGAGAGAGCAAGAACAAGTGTTCAAGGGCTGTGCACAAGTGGTTCTAGGGCTGTTCCAGAAGAAGATCATCAAGTGTTGGTGCTTCTTTGGTTTGCTCGTACAAAGAGATTGAAGACTTAGCTTGGTGTAGACTTCTTTGGTGCTTGAGGCCGTTTGTTTCAAGAGCTCATCCCACACTTCGAAGTTGTTCCAGAAATATCAAAGTCTTCAAGGGTATGGTTTGCTTACCTTCTTCTCTTTGTGTTTGTTTTTGGTTGCATGCATGTTCTTGCAAGTTTTCACCACCATTGGGAAATCATGGGATCATTTTGTGTGTTTTTGTTGCTTCCGTTGCGTGCTTTGATCCCCATGGATTCCCAACAGTGGTATCAGAGCCATACTTGTAAGATGCATGCACCTTTGTGGCTTGAAAATCCATATTTTCGATTTTGGACATTCTGTCCAGAAGGTCTTCACGGGTCGTGAGCTTGCTTCACGGGTCGTGAAGGCCACACGACCAGTCTCATGGGGTGGTGGTCGTGAATGGTTTTTAATCTGTTTCACGAGTCATGGAGCGTACTGCCTTCACGGCCCATGAGGGCCCGTGAAGAGCAGTAGCTCGTGAAGGCGTCGTGAACAGGCTGTTTTGGCCTTTTTGAAAAAGAAAACTTGATATGGATTTTAGCATTTGATTTTGGTGTTTCCAGAATCATTTCAGGCTGTTTAGCCTTGTAGATTAAGCCCCATAATATCCTAATTCTTTTATATGTATGTATTGGGTGGTTTTGGCATAAAATGCACACATGCATACATGTAAATTGTGTATATATGAATATGGATTTCAAAGTGTTTGGAATCCTAATGCATATGTACAAGGTTTATTCTTGTGCCTTTAGTTTTTGAATAAACTTAATTGGGATATTCTTTTGTGCATGGTTTGGTGTGGCACACCATGCTTTGTGGTTGTTTCGTTTTTGTGTGCACTGGTTTGAGCCTAGACCTTTGTGTGGTTGTTTGGTTGCTTTATTTGTTATTCATTCATTTGGTGGTTTGTACCACATTTGGTTTGTAATAATTTATTTATTCTGGTTTGTAATAATTTATTTATTTGTGACTTGCACACCAAAGTATTTATTCTTTGTAATTGTATATTAGCTTAGAATAGATTGTGTGGCTTGCATTCCATTTCTCTTTAAATTATGTATGTAATGAGAAGAGAAGACCGGAGGCACCAACGGGAGTCTACGGAGACGTCTTGGCTACCTCGGATCCGGAGGCGCTGGATCGAGTAGGAGCACGCCACGAAGTCTTGGATTGTTTGTCCTTAGTAGACTTAGTTCCTCGGTTGGCTCACCGGGGAACACTTAGGTTGGCTCAAATCGGTTTTGTATGCGTGGTTGTGTAGTTTTATTTATTTGTTTTCTTGCGTGGTTGTAGGATCTTCACATGCTAGAAAATCTTTTGAAAATAATAAAACTACATAGTTTTCCTTAATTGGTTAACAAACCCCGCTCGCTCACATGATTAACAAACGAATATAAAATGTTTATGTTCAATTGGTGAAAAATTTGTTTTGTCACTTATTTGTTAATCAAAACGAAAAGAGGTTTTTAACCGGAAAAACAAAAGTCCCGTTTTTCTTAAAAAAGTAAATCACACGCCATCCAAAAGATGACACCACCCGAATCTAATGAAGCATGGGACAATTGTCGAGCTTAGCACGAGTTGTTCCATGTGGACTTGTGTGGAAGGTGCGTGTGGCGTCTTGAAATCTTTGGTTGTCGAGCTTAGCACGAGCCAATTATTGTCAAGGGCGTCATCGTGTATCTTGTTGGACGATTTGCAATTCCAATTTAATACGCCTTGATAATTGTCGTGCCTATACCGAGTTATCAAAGCGGCTTATTGAGGAATCGGTGTGGGAAGGGATCAAACATGCCAAACCGGTGCTATGAGTACTGATGGATCCCACAAGTGCCTAAGAGTTGTAATCACGGATTGCAATTGGTAAAGCGTTTACCGGCCTAAATACCTTCACGAAGTGATCCGCGGTAAACCCGTCATGTAGTGAAGTTATGTTGGGTTCTTAGCCCTTGTTAAATTTTAAGTGCTAAACTATTGGGTAATTATTTAACAAGGATTAAAATATGTCAAACTAACCTTTTTGTGTGCTTTGCCTTCTTTTAGATGGCATCTACAAGCAACACCGCCACACACATGTCACTCCGTCCATTTTTGCAGAAAGAGAAACTAATAGGCGTAAACTTTATGGATTGGCCTAGGTAATTGAGAATTGTCTTGCGCCATGAAAGCAAGTTGTACGTCCTAGAGGAACCTCTTCCGGAGGCTCCTGCTACCACCGCTACGTGGGCCATTAAGGATGCTTATGAGAAGCGCCTTAAAGACACCAATGAGGTGACTTGCCTCATGTTGACGACCATGAGTTCCGAGTTGCAAAGGTAATTCGAGGACGTTGGTGTGTTTGACATGATCTCGCAGCTAAAGGAAATGTTCCAGCAGCAAGCGAGGCAAGAACTCTACGAGTGTGTCAAGGCCTTTATAGGGTGTCGGATGTAGGAGGGCGGGAACGTGAGCTCCCACGTGCTTCGTATGAAACAGTACGTGGACCAGCTCGAGAGGTTGGGCTTTCCAATGGGGAAAGAGTTGGCTACGGATATTATCCTCCAATCTTTGCCTCAAGCATATGGTCCGTTCATTGTGAACTACCATATGCATAACATGGACAAGTCCTTGATAGAGTTGCACGGCATGTTGAAGACCGCCGAGTCTAACATGGCCAAGGAAAAGCCATCAACCTCCGCACCCGTCCTAGCCATCCACGAGGGTGGTGCTAAGAGGAAGCGGCCCGCTTCAAGCTCCAAGGGCAAAGGGAAGGGGAAGGCGAAGGTGGCAACACCCAAGCCCAAACCACTCCCGGCGCCGGAGCCGAAGGGGAAGGAACCCGCTCCTATAGCCCCCTCACCGGAAGAGGCCACCTGCTTCTTCTGCTGGGAGAAGGGACACTACCGGCGTAGTTGCCCCAAGTACACGGAGGAGCTCAAGAGGCTTCGCGCCAAGGGACTAGGCGCCTCCGGTATGTATATGATTGAACTCCATAACACTTCTACTTCTAACGCTTGGGTCTTGGACACCGGGTGTGGTACTCACATAGTTAATAATGTGCAGGTACTAAGAAGAAGTAGGGACTTAGTTGATGGGGAGCTGGATCTCATCATGGGAAACAAGGCGGTTGTCCCGGTTGAGAAGATAGGGAGCGTGGACCTCGCCTTTCCATCCGGCTTATTTATTACTTTATTAAATGTATCTTATTCGCCCTGCGTGGCAAGAAACATTTTATCATTTTATGCACTCGTTGACGATAGATTTAATTTTAATTTCTCTAATGGAATTATTTCATGCTTTAAGAATGATTTATTTTATTTTAAAGCACATCCATGTCGTGGCATATATGAGACAAGCATATGCTTGCAAAGTAATAAATCAATCATGAATGTTGGTTCTAAATCCAAATGTGATTTGGATAAGTTATCTTTATGGCATGGTCGTTTGGGCCACATAAACAAGAAACGCATCGCCAAGCTCCAAGCGGATGGGATCTTGGAATCATTTGACCATGGGTCGGATGATGTATGCGAATCTTGCTTATTGGGAAAAATGACCAAAGCACCCTTCACCGGCGTTTGTGAGAGGGGCAAAGACTTGTTGGATATCGTTCACACGGATGTGTGTGGTCCGTTCAAGCATGTCACTAGGGATAACTCAAGGTACTTCGTAACCTTTACCGATGACTTTAGTAGGTATGGGTATGTCTACTTGGTGAGACAAAAGTTGGAAACCTTTGAGGTTTTCAAGACTTTCAAGAACGAAGTTGAGAACCAATTGGGTAAACGAATTAAGATGCTCAGATCGGATCGTGGTGGTGAGTATCTAAGTTCGGAATTCCGAGACTATCTAAAAGATTGTGGAATTGTTTCGCAATTGACACCTCCTAGGACACCACAATTAAATGGTGTCGCCGAGAGGAGGAACCGGACATTGTTGGATATGGTTCGGTGTATGATGAGTCGTACGGATGTACCCATTAGCTTTTGGGGCTATGCATTGGAAACGGCCGTTAGAATCCTTAACCTCGTACCAACTAAGAAGGTCAAGAAGACACCTTTTGAGATGTGGCATGGAAAGGTTCCATCTCTTTCATATCTAAAGGTTTGGGGTTGTCCTGCCTACGTGAGACGTGAGGTGGAGGACAAATTAGAACCCCGAGCCGAGAGGTGTTTGTTCAATGGATATCCTGCCGGGTCTATGGGATATTTGTTCTACAAACCGTCCGAGAACAAGGTATTTGTTACTCGGAGGGCCGTCTTCCTTGAAAGGGATATGCTATCCGCTAGTGGGAGAAAGGTAGATCTTGAACAGATTCAAGAACCTTCCAATGACCAACCTGAAGTTGGCACTAGTTCACAAGATGATTCTCAGCACGGTGCTGCTGGAGAACCTGACACGGATCCTTTACCTCTTAGGAGATCCGATAGGAGTCGCAACGAGCCAGAGAGATATGGGTTTCTCATGTCTGGGGGTTGCGACCTAGTGGTGGATCATGATGAACCATCATCTTATCGGAACGCCGTGGTGGGCCCTGAGTCCGCTACGTGGAAAGAGGCTATGGAGTCCGAGATGCAATCTATGTCGGATAACCAAGTCTGGGATTTGGTAGATCCGGTACCCGGGTGTAGACCCGTAGGGTCCAAGTGGGTCTTTAAGAAAAAGACCAGCATAGATGGAGAGGTAGACACCTTCAAAGCCCGACTGGTGCCTAAGGGTTTCACGCAAACTCATGGTGTAGACTATGATGAAACCTTTTCCCCGGTGGCTATGTTGAAGTCTATCCGGATACTCATGGAAATTGTCGTATTTCATGATTATGAGATTTGGCAAATGGATGTAAAAACCGCGTTCCTTAACGGGACACTTAGCGAGGAGGTCTATATAACTCAACCCGAGGGTTTTGTACATGCCAGGCATCTGGACAAAGTCTGCAAGCTTAAGAAGTCCATTTATGGACTGAAGCAAGCATCGCGCAGCTGGAACCTGTGCTTTGATGAGAAAGTCAAAGAGTTTGGCTTTTCGAAAAGCAAGGATGAGCAATGCATATACGTCAGGGCTAGTGGGAGCATAGTTGTGTTCCTAGTCTTGTATGTCGATGACATACTCCTCATTGGGAACGATGTCCCGACCCTTCAAGGTGTAAAAACTTGGTTAGGGAATTATTTTTCAATGAAGGATCTAGGAGATGCAACTTATATTCTTGGGATCAAAATCTATAGAGATAGATCCAAGAGGCTTATTGGGCTTAGCCAAAGTACATATGTTGACAAAGTCCTAAAGCGGTTTAGGATGGAAGACTCCAAGAAGGGGTTCATTCCAATGTCACATGGTTTGGTATTGAGTAAGACTCAATCCCCTAGTTCCCTAGAGGAAAAGGAAGTAATGAAGCGAGTGCCATATGCTTCGGCTGTGGGCTCGATCATGTACGCCATGCTATGTACGAGGCCTGATGTATCGTGTGTCTTGAGCATGACAAGTAGATATCAAGCCAACCCTGGCGAAGCTCATTGGACGGCGGTGAAGAGCATTCTCAAGTATCTTCGGAGGACTAAGGAGATGTTCTTGGTGTACGGAGGTGAGGAAGAGCTTAGAGTAAAGGGTTACTCTGATGCAAGCTTCCAAACCGATAGGGATGACTGCCGATCACAATCGGGGTTCGTGTTCCTATTAAACGGCGGTGCTATATCCTGGAAGAGCTCCAAGAAAGACACCATGGCCGATTCCACTACCTAGTCGGAATACATTGCGGCCAGTGAAGCTGCTAAGGAGGCCGTATGGATGAGGAAATTTCTGCTTGATCTGGGAGTGGTTCCAAGCATCAGCGACCCTGTTGAGATCTTCTGTGACAACGAGGGTGCCGTTGCTTTAGCAAAGGAACAAAGGTCTCATCGAAGCACGAGGCATATTCCGCGGAAATATCATTTTATCCGGGACGTGGTCGAAAATGGAGATATCGTCATCAGCAAAGTACACACGGACAACAATTAGGCGCATCCGTTCACTAAACCGTTGTCGCAAGCTAAGCACGATGCCCACACATGTGATATTGGGATTAGATTTGCTAGTGACTTGGTTTGAGTTGTATATTAGTTATTGTATTCGATGTATTTACTATGTTATTGGGAACATTAAGCAATATTGTATTTTTGAATGTATTGATTATTAAATGGAGATTTAATGATACGCGTGTAGCGAATACTTTCTTTAAATCATTATTGTGTTCCAACTTTGCATGTTTTATCACTTCCTTGGATGTTTTAACATTTTAAATTGTCCACGATCGGTCATTCTTCATGGAAGGAAGTATGAACGAAGATCGAGGGAAATGATTGGTCATAGTGTTCAATGGGATTGAATACAAGGGACACAATATTTCGCCTATACTTGAAAAGAGTTTCAAGTGATTGGAAGACCCACACCTGATCTTACTTCATGGTACATGTCAAGAGTAAATCAGGATGATAATATCTTTTATCCTTAGACCGGAGATGGATGTGTTTCACTACTTTGGTTTGCTTTATTCTGACTGCTTTCAAACGTAGTCCGTAACTGGCTATCATAAAGGAGTTATATGGGTAAAGTATTGCCATTGTATTGGAGGAAATATAGTTGAAGGAATTTGTTCCTCTGTAAAGAGAGATATCCCTGGGCTCCTCGATGATTGGGCGCTGACACCAAAAATGCATGGCCATGCTCGAGCTTGCAATGATTGTTGATCAGTTGCAACTCACCTTTTTGGTCACCACCAATTTTGATCGAGAAACATAATCGTGAACGATCGGAGAATGACTTTGTACCATGTCTCGTGTTCACTTGGATATCGCGAACAATAAGATAATTGATCACTTATCTATAGGACCATGTCAAACTCTTTTAGTTTAACTTGGTTCTTGTCAGGGATGACATACCCCGTGTTTAGTTGGGGGCAGGGATGCCTTGCTAGAGGCCGCTCCCTATCTGTGGTGCCCATGGGTACGGTGTGTCATGTGCAAGTGGGAGTTTGTTGGAATCTGCCCACCGACACACGTAGGCCAACATCACTGCCAATGAAGCACAGGCCTAT
Organism: Dittrichia graveolens; assembly: GCA_038502395.1. NCBI lineage: Eukaryota > Viridiplantae > Streptophyta > Magnoliopsida > Asterales > Asteraceae > Dittrichia > Dittrichia graveolens. Next base: position 26,562,905 of record JARJIL010000007.1, read on the forward strand.
TGGGTCACACGCCAAATTTCAATCTCGATAGCCTACTATAAGAGGAAAGAGTCAAAATGGTCAAATTCCAGTTGACCTAGGCTTCACGACCGTGAAGGATGCTCCACGGGTCGTGTAGCAACTCGTGTCCACGAGTCCTGTCGTGGGCCGCATGGTTCGTGAAACCCTAGTGCTTTACGACCCTACACGGCCCGTGAAGGAGGTCGTGAAGACACAACCCTCACGATTCTTGCACAGCGCGGCACGGCTCGTGGAGGATTAATGGCCGGTCGTGGCGCATTTATCCTTCACGGCCCGTGAGAGCCCGTGAAGAAGTCGTGAAGGCAGAATTCTAAGTGACACTTGAATTTGGTTGGACCATCTTGTTGGTCCAATGAATGGGTGCCAATTAGCACGACTCTGGACTCTCAAGAACAGATGAAATCTCTTTATAAGGGGAATTGTTTGTTTATTCAACACTCTTGGTGAATTTGTGCAAGTATACACTTTGTGAGTTCTTCTAGTGTGAGAGAGAGCAAGAACAAGTGTTCAAGGGCTGTGCACAAGTGGTTCTAGGGCTGTTCCAGAAGAAGATTATCAAGTGTTGGTGCTTCTTTGGTTTGCTAGTACAAAGAGATTGAAGACTTAGCTTGGTGTGGACTTCTTTGGTGCTTGAGGCCGTTTGTTTCAAGAGCTCATCCCACACTTCGAAGTTGTTCCAGAAATATCAAAGTCTTCAAGGGTATGGTTTGCTTACCTTCTTCTCTTTGTGTTTGTTTTTGGTTGCATGCATGTTCTTGCAAGTTTTCACCACCATTGGGAAATCATGGGATCATTTTGTGTGTTTTTGTGTATTCCGTTGCGTGCTTTGAATCCCCATGGATTCCCAACACACGGCCCGTGTAGGCCCAAACTACACGACCTTGAATTGGGCCAATACGCCTCGTGTATGTTGGACTGGACACAGCCCATGTTCAGGAACACGGCCCGTGTACCATCCTGCCAAAACCCATTTTGGTCTTTTCCTCTCTATTGCTTGATCGTGTTGCCGGAATCAATACTTGGTGTGTGACCTAATAGGCCTATACCTCATCGGTAGTGCCATTAACTCGTTCGTGTCAGCGGGCATATTCCAACAGACTCCCACTTGCACGTGACACGACTACGAAAAACAACACAAACATAGAGCGGCCTCTAGCAAGACATCTATGCTTCCAAGTCAGTATAGGGTATGCCACTCTTGATAAGATCCCCAATCATAAAATGACTGTCCTAAAGATAAATGAACATGTACATCCCTTTGTTCGTGATATCCAATGTGAACACAAGGCATGGAATATAGTCAACCTACAGATCGTTCACGATTATGTTTCTCGATTCTAGATTAGTGGTGACCAAAAAACCAAGTTAACATTTATCCATCATCAATGTAACTTGAGCACGGCCATGCATATGAACGTCAGCACTCAATCATCGAGGGGCCCATGGATATTCTCTCTATACATAGAGGAACAAATACCTTTCGACTACATAGTCCCGCCACATAGATAATACTCTACACAATTATCTCCCTTATAACGACCAGTTACGGACCGCGTTAGAAAATGATCAAAGCAAAGCAGACCTATGCTTTGAGATCACATGTATCTCTAGTTTAAGGATGAAATGTCATTACCATCCCGAGTTACTTGTGACTAAAACCATGAAGTAAACTCGGGTGCGGGTCCTCCAATCACTTGAAACCCCTTTCAAGTATAGGCAAGAATCACGTTTTATCAAAACCAATTCTTTACCTCAATCTTAATTCATACTTCTTTCCCATAAAGTATGACCGATTGTGGAGACTTAAAGATTGTAAAACAATCTAGGGAATAAATTAAGCATGCAAAGATAGAACACAATAAAGACTAAATGTAAGTAACCGCAACACGCGTATATATAGATCTGTACTATATAAATCGAAACAAACATTAGTAATATTATTGCTTAATGTTCCCAAATACATAATGGTCCAAGCATCAATTAAAACTAAATCTAAACCAAGTCATGAGCAAATCTAACACCTATCGCCGTAGTGTGAGAATCATGAGAAGCTTGTGACAATGGTTTAGTAAACGGGTCAGCCAAATTGCCTTCCGAGGTTACTCTACTAATAGTGACTTCACCACTTTCAACCATCTCTCTTATCAAGTGGTACTTACGAGGTATATGCCTCGTTCTCTTGTGAGCTCTCAGTTCCTTCGCTAAGGCTACCGCACCCTCATTGTCACAAAAGATCTCAATAGGGTCGGATATGCTAGGAACCACTCCAAGGTCTCGGATGAACTTCCTTATCCACACAGCTTCTTTAGCAGCTTCACTTGCCGCAATATATTCTGATTCTGTAGTACAATCAGCTACTGTGTCTTGCTTTGAACTTCTCCAAGTAATAGCCCCACCATTCAATAGGAACACAAACCCCGATTGTGATCGGTAGTCATCCCTATCAGTTTGGAAGCTAGCATCAGAGTAACCCTTTACTTTGAGCTCTTCCTCACCACCAAAGATCAAGAACATCTCTTTAATCCTCCTAAGATACTTAAGAATGTTCTTTACCGCAACCCAATGGGCTTGCCCTGGGTTTCCCTGATATCTACTAGTCAAGCTTAAAGCACATGACACATCAGGACGAGTACATAACATGGCGTACATGATCGAGCCCACGGCCGAACAATATGGTACTCGCTTCATTACTTCTCGCTCCTCTTGAGAACTAGGACACTGAGTTTTACTCGATATCACTCCATGCGACATAGGAAGATTTCCTTTCTTGGAGTCCTCCATCTTGAACCGCTTCAAGACTTTGTCAATATATGTACTTTGACTCAACCCGAGAAGTTTTCTAGATCTATCTCTATAGATCTTGATACCCAGAATGTATGCCGTTTCTCCTAAGTCTTTCATTGAAAAGCATTTTCCAAGCCAAGTTTTGACACTTTGCAAAGTTGGAATATCTTTACCAATGAGTAGGATATCATCCACATACAAGACTAAGAAAACAACGGCGCTCCCACTAGCCCTAACGTATACACATGGCTCGTCTACACTCTTCGAAAAACCAAACTCACTAGGTTGCTGGCTAGTGCCAACGTCAGGCCTTTCATCCGTTGACTCTTGAATTTCTTCAAGATCAATCTTAGTCCCGCCATGCTGATTGGATACTAATTCTCTTTCTAAAAAGACCGCCCTCCGAGCAACAAATACCTTGTTCTCGGAAGGTTTATAGAATATATATCCAATACCCGCAGCTGGATATCCTATGAAATAACATTTTTCGGATCGGGGCTCCAACTTGTCATCTACCTCACGTGGTACGTAGGCTTGACAACCCCAAACCTTAAGATAGGCAAGAACGGGAGGTTACCCATGCCACATCTTGAAAGGTGTTTTATCGACCTTCTTCGTTGGAACGAGATTAAGGATTCTTGTTGCCGTTTCAAGAGCATAACCCCAAAGGCTTATAGGCACTTGGGTGTGACTCATCATAGACCGAACCATATCTAACAATGTTCGGTTCTTCCTCTCGGCGACACCATTTAATTGTGGCGTCCTAGGAGGTGTAAGTTGTGAAATAATTCCACAACCCTTGAGATGATCACGAAACTCTTGACTAAGATACTCACCACCCTTATCGGATCTAAGTATCTTAATCTTTTTGCCCAATTGATTCTCTACTTCATTTTGGAAAGTCTTAAAGACCTCAAAGGTCTCGGACTTTTGTCTAACCAAGTAGACATACCCATACCTACTATAATCATCTATTAAGGTAACGAAGTATCTAGAATTGTCTCTTGTGATGTGCTTAAACGGACCACACACATCGGAATGTATAATGTCCAATAAGTCTTTTCCCCTCTCATTCACGCCGAAAAAGGGTGCTTTAGTCATCTTGCCTAATAAACAAGATTCTCATACTTCATTTGACTCGTGGTCAAATGATTCCAAGATCCCATCTGCTTGGAGCTTGGCGATACGAGTCTTGTTTATATGGCCAAGTCGACCATGCCACAAAGACAATTTGTCTAAACCATTTTTAGACATAGAATCAATATTCATGATTGAACGATTATCACTAACGTACGCATCCACTTCATAAATATCACGACAAGGATAAGCTTTAAAATAACAAATACCATTTTTAAAACAAACAATAACCCCATTGTCAAAAGAAAACCAAAACCATTGTCGTGTAATGCATGAAAAGATATAATGTTTCGTGCCACAAGCGGCGAATAGCATACGTTCAATAATAATATGGAAAAACCAGAATTAAAAGATAATTCAACTTCTCCTCGAGCCTTGACCGGGACAATCTCCTTGTTTCCCATTATCAAGTCAAGCTCGCCACTCTCCATCCTTCTACTTGTCCTTAGCACCTGCACAATATTACAAACGTGAGTGCCACAGCCGGTATCTAATACCCAACTACCAGATGTAGAAGTATGATGAAGTTCAATCATGTACGTACCTGAGTCGGAAGTTCCTGCGATGCTCAACCCCTTGAGCTTCTTTAGACCTTCTAAGTACCCTGGGCAGTTACGGCGCCAATGGCCCTTCTTCCCGCAGAAGAAGCATTCCGCTTCATTCAGAGTCTTAGCTTGGGGAACCATCTTCCCCTTACCCTTCCCCTTAGGGGTATAAGCGGATCTCTTCTTCTTCAGGATTCGCACCTCCCTTATAGCAAGAACGGGATTTGGAACGGCGGGCTTATTTTTGGTCATGCTAGACTTGGTTGTCTTAAGCATAACATGAAGCTCCATAATGGACTTATCCATACTATTCATATGATAACTCATAACGAATTGATCATACGCGGTGGGCAGGGACCATAGGATCAAATCCACAGCTAGCTCCCTCCCTATGGTAAATCCGAGCCGTTCCATGCGCTCCACATTTGCTTTCATGCGCAACACGTGAGCACTCACATTCCCGCCATCGGCCATCTTACTACCATGTACCGTCTTGAGACATTCAAACCTCTCTTGTCTCGCTTGCTGCTGGAACATTTCCTTAAGCTGAGCGATCAAGTCAAAAGCACTCAAATGATCCATTTGCTTTTGGAGCTCGGGGATCATAGTACTTAGGATAAGGCAAGTAATGTCCTCGGTATCATTGACACGCTTCTCATAAGCGTCTCGTATAGCCCGAGTGGCATTGGCAGCAGGAGCCTCGGGTAGGGCCTCTTCTATGGTAACCATCTTCCCTTCTTGGCGTAGGACAAGTTTAAGTTGCCTAAACCAATCCAAGAAGTTGTTACCATTGAGTTTCTCCTTCTCAAGGAAAACTCTAAGCGAAAAATGATTGGTGGTGTTGGTGTTGCTTGAAGACGCCATCTAAAATAGCAAAGTAGTTTAATTAGTTTGGAAATCCTTGTTAAAATAAGTACCCATAGTGTTAAACAAAACAATTTATTTGTAACAAGGGCTAAGAACCTTATTTCACCTCGCACCGTGACGGGTTTACCGTGGATCACGTGGCGAAGCTATTTAGGCCGGCAACCATTTTACCAATTGTAATCTCTATTACAACTCTTAGACACTTGCGGGACCCGTTGACATCCATTATGTCGGTTGGCATGTTTGATCCCTATCTTACACCAATCTTAATATGCAATTTTTGTTTAGCTCGTGCTTAGCTCGACAACTAACCAGGAATTATATACTAAAATTGTAAATCGTCCGACAAGACACATGGGTGGCACTCTCCACCATTAATTGGCTCGTGCTTAGCTCGACAACCAATCATGCGAGTTACCCCACTCACCTTCCACACAACTACACAAGGAATGACTGGTGCTTAGCTCGACAATCATCCTTGCTTCGTTAGATTCGGGTGGTGTCATCTTATGGATGGTGCGTGATTTACATTTTGAAAAAACGGGATTTTGTTTTCGGTTTATAAAATCCTTTTGTGAATTAACAAAGTAAGCGTCAAAAAGATTTTAAGCACTTTTAATATAATACCATTTTTATATTTTCTTTGTCAATTCTATTCGCGCACAATTGTTAACCATTTTAACAAACATTGTATTTTATTTAATTTTATAGAAATATTATCTAGCATGCGAATCCTAGTCCATGCATAGAATAATAAAATACAACCATGCAAATATATATACATATGATTCGGTAACATGCCCAAAATTCCTATGCGTTTTCCCCGTGAGCCACAACGGGGAAAACGAGGCCAAAAATCTAAGGACAAGATATGGTCTCGTTGGATGAGCTCCCACTGAATCCAACACCTCCAATAGCATGTTGATTCCTTCTCGCCAAGACGTCATCACCATGACTCCCGTTGACTATTTTGGTTTTAAATCTATACTATATACAAATACATAGAATATATATAAACGACATGCAGGTCGCAATCCTATACTATTTATACAAATACATAGAATAAAAGAAACGGCGTGCAAGCCGCACCAATAAGTAAATAAACAAATATTGTTACAACAATACAGCACACAGGCCGCCAAAAACCAAAAATAATCAATCATCACAACACATAGGTCAAGGGGCATATCTTGTTACCGAATCAAACCAAACATATCACATAGAAACATGGTGTGCCACACATAACCATGATATATAAATATATATATCTATATTTTAGTTAAGATTGTCAAAACATCAAAGGCACTAAAAAGACAATCCTTGTACATATGCATTAGTGTATCAAACCATTTTTGAGACACATTCATATATACATTTATAAGTATATATTTGTGTACGCTTCATGCCAAGTTACAAAAAATATATAAATATAAAAACTAAAATATATTAACAAGTCTACGAATAAATCTATTCTAGCACAACAAGAGTCTCAATGGAAAAACCAATTTTAAGAAAACACTTTTCTTATCCAAAAATACTTTTATGGTTTTTCTAGACTCAATAGTGCAAAGCCATGTTAGATATGGCTCTGATACAACTGAAGGTATTCGTTTGGCAAAAACAAGTAGCAACGGAAGCAATATGTATAACAAAAATCAATGCCAAACTAGTGAATACACTCCTATGGACCAAAATCTAACAATAACATTGCAACTAATATGAACAAGATAAGAAGAAAGGTTATACCTTAATTGATCAAATCACAAGTTAACCTTCCTTGTCAAGTAGCTTAGAATCCAACAAAGGACCCCTCCAATGAAGTCCACCCCAAGCTTGTTTGATTCCCAAGTGCTAGCAAGTTGATGTGTAATCACCAAAGCAACAACCAAGTGTGTGTATATCTTGCTTCTTGTGCTCAAGAACACCAAGAAAACCAAGAACAAGAGAGAGAGAGTTCTAATGTAACCAAGGGACAAAGTGATAGCCAAAAGCCTCTACAAGAGCAGATAAGTCGTGGTCTCTTTGCCTACCACAATTTTGAGAAGTTAACCCCCATTAAACCAAGTGTTTAAGGCTGTTAATTCTGCTGTTACAACGAACATACACGGCCCGTTTAGGTCTACACGGCCGTGTAGGCCCAAAGTCCACGGCCCCAATTGGGCTAAGACGACCCATGTCTAACAGGCACTACACGGCCCGTGTTCATCTACACGGCCCGTGTTCATCTACAAGGCCCGTGTTCATCTACACGGCCCGTGTAGGCCCAAACTACACGACCTTGAATTGGGCCAATACGCCTCATGTATGTTGGACTGGACACGGCCCGTGTTGAGGAACACGGCCCGTGTTCAGGAACACAGCCCATGTACCATCCTACCAAAACCCATTTTGGCCTTTTCCTCTCTATTGCTTGATCGTGTTGCCGGAATCAATACTGTTGTGTGACCCAATAGGCCTATACCTCATCGGTAGTGCCATTAACTCGTTTGTGTCAGCGGGCATATTCCAACAGGAATTCCAGAGGGAGGGGCACCGTGTTGGTGATTGCCCGATGGGCAAAAAGTCAGGGTTGGGGTCAAGGGGAGGAGGAGCTGGAGGATCGTCTTCAGTAGGTCAGAAGTAAAAGAACCCACCCACTGTAGAGGGTCGGGCGTTTAAAATGACGGTGGATGATGCCACCACCACTGACAACGTGATCACGGGTATGTTTCTAATAAACTCTAATCCTACTAGAGTATTGTTTGATTCGGGAGCATATCGCTCCTTCGTTTTTGTGGAATTCTGTGATAAACTAAATGTGCCTGTGATTGAACTTACTACTGCTTTAGAGATAGAAGTAGCCGTTGGTATGATGGTTCCGGTCACGACTGCTATGGCTAGGGCTAAAATTGATATAGATGGCGTGTGTTTTCCTGTTTATTTACTTGTTATGCCATTGTCTGGGTTTGATGTGGTGCTTGGGATGGATTGGCTAAGTCTGAATCAAGCCAGTATCAAGTGTCACAAAAAGTTGATCTCGTTTCCACTAGCTGATGGTTCGCGGGTAATAGCAAGGGGAGAGAAGGCAGGGTCTGTGATTCCGATGATTTCATGTTTGAAAGCAAAGAAAGCGTTGGGTAAGGGGTGTGAATCTTATTTGGCATATGTGATTGACGGGAAGAAAGAAAAACAAGCAATGACTGATATCCGGATGGTAACGGAATACCTGGAAGTGTTCCCAGAAGAGTTGCCAGGATTGCCTCCGGTTCGTGAAGTGGAATTTAAAATAGACTTAATACCTGGTTCTAGACCAGTAGCAAAGGCTCCGTACAGGTTGGCACCTTCAGAAATCCGGGAGATGATGACGCAGATTCAGGATCTGCTCGATAAAGGGTTTATTCGTCCGAGTTCAACCCCGTGGGGAGCACCGGTATTGTTTGTAAAGAAGAAAGACGGTACGTTGCATATGTGTATCGACTACCATGAACTGAATAAAAGAACGATAAAGAACAAGTATCCGTTGCCGAGAATCGATGATTTGTTTGATCAACTCCAAGGAGCTTCGTTCTTTTCTAAAATTGATTTGAGGTCGGGATATCATCAGGTACGTGTTCCTGAGGAAGATGTGTCGAAAACGGCCTTTCGTACGCGTTACGGGCATTATGAGTTCTTGGTTATGCCGTTCGGCTTAACCAATGCACCTGCGATTTTTATGGATCTGATGAACAGGGTTTGTCGACCATTCTTGGATGATTTTGTGATAGTCTTTATTGATGATATTCTAATTTATTCAAAGACTGAACAGGAGCATGAACAGCATTTGAGACAAGTTTTGGAAACCTTGAAGAAAGAACATCTGTTTGCTAAATTCTCAAAGTGCGAGTTCTGGTTGAGGGAAGTTCAATTCTTGGGGCATGTTATATCTAATGAAGGAGTGAAAGTAGACCCTTCGAAAGTGGAAGCTGTAATGAACTGGAATGCTCCAAAGACACCGTCTGAGATAAAGAGTTTTCTGGGTCTGGTTGGATACTACCGCAGGTTTATTAAATATTTCTCGAAGATTGCGGGTCTGTTTACTCGGAAAGAAGTGAAGTTTGTTTGGGGTAGTGAACAAGACAAGGCTTTCCAGACTTTGAAACAGTTGTTGTGCCAGGCTCCCATTCTTGCATTGCCAAGTGGAACGGATGATTTTACTGTTTATTGTGATGCGTCGTTTGCGGGATTGGGATGTGTGCTTATGCAGAGAGATCGGGTAATTGCGTATGCTTCAAGACAGTTGAAACCACATGAAAAGAATTACCCGACTCATGATCTAGAACTGGCAGCTGTCGTATTTGCCCTAAAACTGTGGAGACATTACTTGTATGGCACCAAGTGCGTGATTTGTACTGATCATAAGAGTCTTCAATATGTGTTTACACAGAAAGAATTGAACATGAGACAGAGGCGATGGGTGGAGTTGATAAAAGATTATGATTAAGAGATTAGATACCACCCGGGAAAAGCAAATGTAGTAGCAGACGCCTTGAGCCGTAAGGGAGCGGGGAATTCCATTAAATTCATGCGTATGGAGATTGTATCTGATTTAGTGGATAGAATAAAGTCTGCACAGTTGGAAGCTCTGAAAGAGGAGAACTTGAAGGATGAACTAATGAAGAAACGTAAGGATGAGCTTACTGATGATTCTCGTGGATTGAAAAGGTATAAGACTCGTGTGTAGGTGCCTATCCTTGGACAATTGAGAAAGTTGATTTTAACTGAAGCACACAAGTCGAGACTGTCTGTTCACCCAGGAAGCACTAAAATTTACCACGATTTGAAAGTGCTTTACTGGTGGCCTACGATGAAGGCAGATGTGGCTCGTTTTGTAGAGTCATGCCATATCTGTGCGCAAGTGAAAGCAGAGCATCAGAAGCCCTACGGATCCTTAAAAAAATTGGAGATTCCTGAGTGGAAGTGGGAAAATATAACGATGGATTTCGTGACTAAACTTCCGCGAACTCAGAAGAATCATGATATGATTTGGGTGATTGTGGATAGACTAACAAAGAGTGCCCATTTTCTGGCTACCTGTGAAACGGCTTCTCTTAGCAAGTTGGCACAATTGTACATTGATGAGATCGTTGTGAGGCATGGTATACCATTGTCAATAGTATCTGACAGAGACTCCAGGTTTGTTTCTAATTTCTGGAAGAGTCTATAGAGGGAGTTGGGGACGAGAATAAATTTGAGTACTGCTTATCATCCCCAGACTGACGGCCAGACTGAACGAACCATACAGACACTCGAAGATATGCTACGTGCCAGTGTAATTGAGTATGGTGAATCTTGGGATTCGCACCTGCCATTGAAAGAGTTTGCGTATAATAATTCTTACCACTCCAGTATTGGGATGCCTCTGTATGAGATGTTGTACGGTCGTCGCTGCCGTACTCTGACGTGTTGGTTAGAGGCTGGTGAGAAACAATTTGCAGGGCCTGAGATTGTTCAGATGACTGCTCACAAGGTTGCTATAGCCAGAGAAAAGTTGAAAGCGGCCAGAGATAGACAGAAAATGTATGCGGATCCACGGCGTCGTCCAGTATCGTTTGATGTGGGAGAGTTAGTGTATTTGAAGGTCTCTCCGTGGAAGGGCGTGATTCGATTTGGCAAACGCGGGAAGTTAGCTCCCCGTTACATTGGTCCTTTCAGAATTCGTCAGATTGTAAATGACCAGACAGTTACATTGGATCTCCCAGCAGAGCTTGCAGGTATTCATGACATGTCCAATGTTTGCTATTTAAGAAAATAAAAGGTTGAAGACGAGAATCAGATTCTCCCAGTACATGAACTGAAAGTGGATTCAAAGAAGAGATTGATTGAAGAACCTGTTCAACTATTAGATCGCAAAGTGACCAAGCTCCGAAAGAAGCAGATACCGATGGTGTTGGTCAAGTGGAAGCACAGTTTAGGTTCTGATTTACGTGGGAGACTGAGGCGGAAATGATGGAAAGATACCCTCAATTGTTTGAGCCGGAAAGGATTCTGAGGACGGAATCCTCTTAAGGAGGGGAGATTTGTAACACCCGCAACCATGGGCTAGGAGATTAGTGGGTTGGCGGTACGTGACTGGGTTGCTTTATTTGATTGTGTGTTTATTAAATGTTAAATGAAATTAATTATAATATGAGTTTATATATATATATATATATATATATGTTACTGTTGGAATTAGAAAGAAAGGAAAGTAATATGTATGCATGTATGAGTTTAAGTAAATGAATATGATTTCAAATTAAGAGTTGCCACCTCCGGCTTAAAATGTGCCAATATATGTGTACGTGTATGGTAAGTAATCTGCTCACATTTGTAAGGTGTTAAAAGGTGTTTGTGTGTGTATTTGGAAAGAAAACCGTAAGAGTGAAGAAAGCTTCAAAACTTGAAATCCTAGAGTCAAGAGTTTGTGGGTTTTAATTCAAAAGAAAGGTAAATAGTGTTCATAGCTTAATATGATTCATGTTGGTTTAGATATTGAAAAGTATGAATTTATGTTGTTACACCATTTTTAAGTTTGAAAGAAAGTTTGGTAAGTGGGTTTATAGATTTTGTGGTTATGAATGAGTAAAAAGATGTTTTTGATGATCTATATGCATGATAAATGTTAAATATGTGTTTTGGTGGAAGAATTATGAAGTAAGAATGAGATTTGGAGAAACTTGGCTGAAAATCCGACAATGGAGGAAGAAGATGAATCTGGAAATTTGACTGTAGCGGTGCTACGCTATAGCGTCACAGCGCAACCTTTATTCAAAACCGGGACTTGGGTTCTCGGATTGTAAGAATCCGATTGTTATTGCAAACCGACTTTGAAATCCGATTTTTAGTGAAATCCGACCCTAAATCCAAGACTTGTGAGGACCAAACACTGAAATCCGCATAGAAATCCGATTCTAGAGCAAATCCGTATGAAAATCCGATTGTTTGTTCTCGGATTCGAAATCCGATCCTCGTCGCAGCGCGACGAGGGGTATGCCGCGGCGCGACAGGCCCCAAATCCGAATGTTGGCTCCTTTCTTCTATATTTTGCTTGGTTTGAGTTAGTTTATTTGTTATGTGATTTAATTGAGTTGTTTTAATAAATTTGAGACTGATTTGATTGTTGCTGTGTTTTCAGGCAATCCAAAGAGTCAGTAAAATTAGATTTCTGAGCCCGTGTTGATTTTGAGGTGAGTGGGCGTTAATCGTGGATGGTAAAGATTTCAGTTAATGTTATTGGTATGATGCATGAGTGTGATTGAGATTGGATTGGATTGATTGAATTGTTGATTGTGATTATTGTTGATTGATATCTGCTGCATGAATATTTGGTCGATACGCACTCTTAGTATGAATTCGAGTTGCGTTGAGAAGTCAGCTATACGTAGAATTGGGCTGGGCTCGTTCACTAATTGGTTGAACAGTGTTAGCCTTACTGGTGCATATGTTGCATCAGAAGGGGAGTGCATTGTGCCAATTCAGTGGAGGGCTATCGGTAAACCTTTGCTTTGGCCGGTATTGGTTGTAGGTTCTGCGCCGAACCGTCGGTCTTCTCGGGATACGTGATTACATGCTTTGATATTGACTGTTGATGTTTGCTTTTGGTGTTTAGCCTCCACTCACTTAGCTTTGTGCTAATTCCCCTCAGTTGTTGCTTTTGCAGGTTCGTGTTTGTGAGGTTGGCAGAAGGAAAGGGATGACCTGACTCTGATATTATTTTTGGAAACGAAACGAGCCTGTAGTTTTTGTAACACACAATGATACTTGTTTTTGTGAACAATGTTTGTACAATTGTTAATGTTGATTCGTATGTAAATGGTTTGTTTGTTTAAAAGCTTCCGCAGCGTAATTTAAAAAAATGGCTTGTGATTTTACGGTGTTACATTCTCTCTGTTGCTATTGGTGGGTTATTATCTGGAATAACCTCGATAATCTTTTCAAACACGGTATCACCATTAAGAATGTTGTTTTTCATCATCTCACCGTATTTGTCGTTATGTTCGATAAAATCCATAAACCGGCCCTTCCATACTGTATATTCGTTGCGGAAAAGAACGGGTGGTTTTATGTCAGGTACCGATGGCAAGAATTTCGTTGCTTGAACTCATCTTATCAAATAGAACCTTTCCTTGAAATGAATTGTTAATTTTATGGAAATTTGATCGCGTGAAAAATCTTGTGTTCGACATTGAAAGTTGTATGGTTTGGTCTTTAAGTGTTTAAGTCAAATGGATAAATATGTTGTACCAAGTCTTGACTCAAGTAAGTCGGATGGTGTTTGGGATGTGAGTAAGACGGATGAGGTGTGGAGTGTTTAAGTCGTACGTGAGTAAGTCGGATGGGGGGATTTCAGAGTAAGTCACACAGTTGGTTTTGGTGATAAAGGACTGTAAGTCGGATGAAATTGTAGGTCGGATGTGTTAAAGTTGTGTTAAGTCGGACACTATCTTAAGTCGCACCATAACTAAGTCACACCACAATTAAATTGCACAACACTCTTACAAAATCAACCGGGTTTTTCAAGTCGTACCAAGTCCAACTCAAATCGAACTTAAGTCGAACAAACACACAAGTCACACCACCGAGTAGGTCGGACCAAGACCCAAGTCGCACCACCTGTACGATAAAGTAAGTCGGACCTGAAGAACTCTGTCTTCTTTGCAGGTACTGTGCGTACGAAACTTAATTGCAAGTTTTGAAAACTCGATTAAACTTTAAAAAACTTGTTTGTAAGGCTTTCTCCGGTCCAAAAATACCTTTCCCAATCAATTTTTAACAAAAAAAAACAACAATCAAGTGAGATTTGTGATGAAGCAGCGAAGAACACCAAAAAACTTGATAAACTGAAAAATTCAAAATAAGTTCTCAAATGTTGTTTGTTTTTTAAATTGAAGATAACCAGTTGTTTTCTCCACCTTAAAAGCTTCTAAAGCACTAAAAATCTTTGCAAAACAAGAAGATTTTTGGAAATGGTTTTTGACTCGAGTGGGTTTTCATGAGAATGACACAGGGGGTTTTTCAAACTTGATTTTTCACACTTTGATGTAGTTTCTAGGTTATCTTGAACCAATTTAGCAAAGAACTGGTTCTGATATCAATTGAAAGTCCAAATATGTGAATGAAGATGAGTAATCTAAATGATTCTTGTATGAACAATGATGAATATGAAGAACAATATGTATGAACACACAAGAAGAACACTTTGCAAGATGAGAGCGATTCTCAGATGTATTTAATTTGTAAATGAAAAGGTTACCTTGCAAACTAGGTTTACAAGGGTTTAAATACAAGTAGGCACATGAGCCTCCAATCCTTTGGGCTTGCATAATGGACTATCTAATTACATTAAAGTAGGCCAAGCCCTTACATGATAAGCTATTCTATTGGATAATAAATACATAATAATAAGATGGTTACACAAGGCCTACAAACAAATTTAAGACTAATATGTTGTTCTATGTCGTTGTTGCTCCTCCTTTTCTACTTGCACACACTCTTTGACTACACTCTTCTCCGAGTACACAGTTTCTATCCCCAAGGGAGTTGGAAACTTAATGGAAGAATGTATGGTGGACACTATAGCCCATAACAGACTAATGCCAGCTCTTCCTAAAATGGCATCATAAATGGATGTTGAACGAATTACCAAGAATCTAAGATGGATGGTCCAGCTGTAGAGGTGTGTTTCGATGGTCACATGCAACGTTAGCTCCCCAACAGCCATGCCATTTCTCCTGAAAAACCAATCAATGGAACCGTTGCTTTTGTTAAGAGTCTTCTAACCTCCAGACCTATCTTCATAAAGAAATGTTCATACATGATCTCTGTTGAGCTTCCTCTGTCTATATAAATACGATACACACCGTACCCTACTATTGTTTCGCAAATGATTACTGGGCTAGTCATTGGTTGTTGGTCCCAAAGAGGGTAAACAAGCAACCGATACAGTGTAGAAGGGGGTTTGAATACACTTAATCAGTAATTAAACAAATCAATAGAAAATATATTCAATAATCAACCAATGTATTACAGTTTTACTCTTTAATTAAATCAACAGAATGATTTGATGTTACACTGATTATAAACTCAACTCTCTCTAAACACCCTTGAATCACAAACTAATTGATGATCGAACTTCTTGTTAAAACTGATTAACAAGAACACTGGAAAACTCTCTTGAACTTTGAACTCACAAAATTATCGCAACACACGCGTATCAAGTATGATGAACACACGTACGTTTTGCAACTTATGCAAAACTCTCTTATTCAAAATACATTAGAGGGTTTTTATTTATACTTGAACCATCTACGAACAAGTCGTGATTTAAAGATAGAACTTATCTTTTCTTTAAAACCGTAACAAACTCCTTAATTAGAACATATCTAATTATTTCCTTTGTCATTTCTATCCAACTAATTGATAGTTTAAATTAGGTTCAAATATTCTAATTTAAATGTCGTAGATATCGAGAGTTTATAACAGAATTTAAAACTTACTTAAATTCTTAAACTGGCTTCTAGCGCTTAGCTGACTTACTCAGTCTTGACATCGTCAAGCTGAGTTCTTGAATCTTCAAGTCTTCACTCTTGAAGCCTATCTCAGCTTAGAAGTCACTGAGCTATCTAGTACTTACATAGAAAACTCTATATCTGTTTGTACGCTAACTACTCAGCCTAGGCTGACTAGTCAGTCTACAACAGACTTACATAATTCCTACCACTTAACCTATCATCTATACATAGCTATGGTTTATCTCATCAAATCTAACTTTTCTAAGCATGGGACTAACAATCTCCCCCTATTTGATGATGACAAAACATTGAATCAAAATAAGTATAGGTTAAAAGAATTATGTTGAATAACTCTAGAACTGACCAACGTAAGTTCTGAAATAAGTATTGAACTGATTCATACTTATTCATCATGTCTTGAACTTACAAGATTTATGTTACAAATCTATTATAAGACCTGTATTCTAAGTATTTGAACAGACAACTACTTAGATACTGAACTTATCAGAGTTAATTTAAGTTCTGAACCTACAAAACTTATATTACCGAACTTATCAATTTATGCTTGAACATATCAATTCTCAGCTTAAACATACAAAGCTGTTTGTTTGAACACACCAAACATATTATTGAACATATCAAATAATAAACAATTGAACATATCAAACTTAAATTTTCATTTATGAACATATCATTTACATTGTAGCTTGATCATTATGATCAGCTTATGCACACTTAGTGCTTACAAAAACTAATTTAATCTTGAAGATCTCCAGCTTCCATCCACATATCAGAACATTTAAGTTCCCAGATTGCTGATCCTATGATAGAACTATTTAGAATTTCTTCACCCTCTAGCAGCTCTCTCATCTTAGTTTTTCTAGATATGATTTCTTTGTTTAGTTGATATCTGAATATTGAGTTCTGAATTGAGTCATCACATAGAATTCTCAAATACAGAATCAGATCCAGGTTTGCCAAGTGAAGATCTGCTACTTTCAAGAGACACTGATTACCTTCCATATCAAAATACAAGAATCCTTCCAAAGGTTGAGTTATATAAGTATTTTCTCTGAATTCAACTCCCTCTAGAACTTGTAAATTGAAGTCTCTTTTAGCTCGCTGATTTGCTACTTTAATTCTTGCAGCTTTATTCCTGTTCAAGAAGCTATCAATCTCATCAGCAGGAATTTCCCCTAATTGATCGATTCTTATGAAGAGTGTCATGAGTACATCAACTATTTCTTTTCTGATCTAACTCTTTTTCATTCTTTTAATAGTTGTGGCTACAATCTTTAACTCTGAGAAACCCAACTTGTACAGACATCTCGTATCTAGACCAATCTCTTGTTTATTTTCTAGTACAAAGTTGATTATCACCAATTCTCCCTTTCTACTGAATGTAAGAGATTCAATCATGTGATCAAAGAATGTTCTCTTGTAGCAATGTCTTAGATCAGCATCTAAGTAGGGAATTGGAGCAGCTCTTAGTCCATGGTAATCAGCTTCAGCTTTAGCTTCAGCTCTAGTAGCCTCAACTTTAGCTTGTTCTCTTTGTTACTCAGCTTGTATCCGTTGTTCTTTCAGTTCCTCCACAGACATACCCAGTTCCTTGGCCATCTCCTGTAACATTTGTTCAGCTAACATGTCATTGGTCTTCTGTGCAGCATCAGCTTCATCACCTGAGTCAGTGTCAGATTTAACACCTTAGGACTGACCTTGTTGCTCTAGCTCAGGTTCAGCAATGATGACTTTTCTTCTCTTAGCTAGAGACTTTGTACTTATTCTTTTTTTTCTATTCCCAGTCTCTACAACCTTGCCTTTCCCTTTATCTGTATGTGGAACTGCAACATGCTCAGCTTCACTTTTCTTTCTGAATTCAGCTTGAGGGATTTCAGCAAGCTCTGCTTGAGAAGTTTCAACATGTGGAACTTGTTTTGGAACTGATTAAACTCGTGAAGTTGTGATTGTTTGGACTGCTGGAGCTTGTGGACCTTTTGCAATTGTCTTTTGTTGAGGAGGTTGATCTACGGTACTCATGAACTGATCATGAGCTTCTTCTTCAATATTTACTTCCTCTGTATGCTCCCCCACAACCACATCATCCGTTTTATTTGATTCTTCCTCCCCCTTTTTGTCATCATCAATAGGGGAGGGTCTGAGCTTAAGTACAATACCCTGGAAATCATCCACTGATTTTGACAGAGCATCTAGCTTGGCTATCAACTTAGCATTGTCCTTCTTCCTTTTCTTATGTAGTAGCTCAAACTGGAGATTCAAATGTTTTAAGATAAGTTGTGTATCCATTGCTGAACTGTCATCTTTTAGCGTCACTTGTCTCTGCTTAAACTTAAAGTCCTCCTAGCCAGTGGAAGAATGAATTTTCACTGTAGGAGAAGCCCTGGAGTATTCCTCCTGAGGTGAAAGAGTTGGCCCCATATCCAAGGGTTGGTGCTGACCTCTGGAATCAAGGGGTCCAGACTATGGACCCTGTAATCCTTCCTGGTGTCTGGGTGGATCATTGACAGGTCGTGCAAGTGTGTGTGAGAAAAGAAATGAAGGAGAAGGACCAAAATCGTGTAATTTGGTGGGAGTATGGGCTGGGCTGAGTGGTGAGGAGGGGGTTGGTTGACCCTGGGGAGTGGTCATATGTTCAATGTAACCTTCATGTGTCTGTGAAGGCATAGAAATGGACTCTCCCATGGCTCGAGTAGGTATGGGCTGAGTAGACACCATACCCTATAGGCTGACTAGGTGAAATAAGCCTTGAGGTTGGCACCTTAAGAGAAGGTGTCTCCCCCTCAGCCCCTACCGGTGGAGGTGTCAATGTAACATCAGCTCCATGATCCTTTTGAGGTGAAGGACCACTCTTGGCAAGTTTGCGTGTATAGGTTAGGGAAATTTCCTTGGTAGCAGTGGGCTGAGCAAGGGTGGTTGCAGAATAGAGAGTAAATGGACGTACTTGTGGTGGGGGAGAGGGATTAGACTGAGTTGGGCTTGACTCAGTCTTATCTCCTTGTTTAGGTGGTGGAGAATTAAGAGAGAGAGAAGGAGATGAGGGAAGAGAAGTCATACCTGCTGCACCGAGCAGTGAAGACTCAGAGCTAGGATACATACTCCTTTGCTCAGAGCTGGAAGTGGTGGAGGAAATCCTTTGGGCACGAGGTCTGAGCTGAGTCCTTGGAGGGTCAGCTTGGGAGGACTCAGCCTCAGAATCATTAGCTCCACCTTCTTCCTCCTCAGCTTCGTCATCCTCCCCGGCTTCACTTGACTCAGGAGTCGGAAGCTGTGCAAAGGCTCGCATTTGAGCACTCATCGCTGGATGCCCCGGAAAGATGTCATCATTGAACATTCTGGACCTGAGGTCAGGGGTGGGAGTTGTTTCATATCTACTTGCATATAATGTTCCAAGCCTGTCCTCGAACACCATTAATAGAAAGCGGATGAAAGGAACATTGACATCTCTCACCGCTTTGGTGACTTGTGATCTAAGTACTTCAGAGATTAACTCTGCATAATCCACATTACGTCCATAATACATGTTGTATATTAGCTGCATCTTGAAGTCGTTGACATTATCAAGACCACCAACCTTGTACCCCAGTGAACGTACCACTGTAGATACCATAAAACCCCAACAGCGGTTTTGGAAGACTGACTTCTTGATTACACCGGTTACGTGTGGATGAACCAAAAGTGGTAGCACACTTCTAGCTGTTTCCCTAGAAACAGTGGCATCATAATGATTAACAATGGGTACTTGTAAGACCCTTCGTAAAACATTAACGTCAACTACTATCCCTTGTTGTCCACTTAGGACAGTGACCGTGACCTCGTTTGGATTGAGAAATGTCGATGCATGCTAGTACATTGTTCTGTTTGTACACCGGAAGGGCATTGTTCTTGAACGTCCCTCCACGGATCATCTGATTAGTTAGATTAAGAGTGTATCCCTCCATGGATATTGAACTGATTTGTGGAATTGCACTTAGTCGTTTTAGGGTTTTGCACTGAGCGAAAGATTCTGCACACAGCAAGATTAGGGTTTAAAGAACAGATAGGGAGTAAAAAGATTTGGAAGTGTAAAAGAAATCCGCTAAATAGTTTCTCTATTTATAATTTTTCAATGTGAGAGAAAAGTTACCATTATTAAATGGTAATAAATATGACCGTTACAGTAACAAACGACTACGCAGTTTGTTACAACGACTATATTTAATGTAAATTACCTAAACTCACACTGTTACATTAATCCGGATTCTAACAAGATTAATGGAATTATTCTTAAGAACATATCCTAAACAAATAGTTTATAAACGACTTACGTTTATTCTAAAAGGACATACCTTAAAATATTTTGGACATACCATTGTTGGACTTACCATTTATTAGGACTAACCTAGACATGTGGAACTGACCACACTTTAGAACTGACTACTCAGCATAGACTAAGCACTCAGTTTAAATTTTACACTCATCTCAGGTTGAGCACTCAGCTCAGATTTTGACACTTAGTCAAATTTAGCACTTAGCAAATATGGAACAAAGACAAAAGAATAATGGAACATGCCAGATTAAGGGTTGAGCATACCAAGCTTTCCAAGTAGAGTCATGAATCTTGTGCCTTCAATTGGCTTGGTGAAAATATCTGCAAGCTGATCTTCAGTTTCAATGAAGACTAACTCGACCTTTCCCTTTTTCGACTATGTCTGTGATGAAGTGATGTCTTATCTCAATATGTTTTGTTCTTGAGTGAAATACTGGATTGTGTGTAATGGAAATAGCACTTTGATTGTCACATAATATGGGAGTCTTTGAATAATTCAAATCAAAGTCCCTGAGTTGATGTTAAATCCACAGTATTTGAGCACAACAGCTCCCTGCTGCAACATACTCAACTTCAGCTGTTGAAATTGCAACTGAGTTTTGTTTCTGCTTGTCCAACTAACTAACTTTCCACCCAACAGTTGACATCCTCCAGTAGTACGCTTTCTGTCTAGACCACAACCTGCAAAGTCTGAGTCTGAGTACCCTATCAACTCAAATCATGATCCTTTAGGATACCACAAACCTAATTTAGGTGTTCCCTTTAGATATTTGAGTATTCTTTTGACAGCCTGCAAGTGTGATTCCTTTGGATCAGCTTGATATCTTGCACAGACACATGTAGCAAACATTATATCAGGTCTGCTTGTTGTCAAGTAAAGTGATGAACCTATCATTCATCTATATGTAGTCTGACATACAGACCTTCCATCAATGTCCTTACTTAGCTTGACATTGTGTAACATTTGTGACTTTGCAGGATGGCTTGAGTCAAGTCATACTTGCTCTGATTAATGAATATACCATCTTCTTTCTGGTTAATTTGAAGTCCCAAAAAGTAAGTCATCTCACCCATCATGCTCATTTGGTATTGATTAGACATTATCTTAGAGAACCAATCACATAGATTTTGGTTAGATGAACCAAAGATAATGTCATCTACATAAATTTGAACCAGGATGACATGTCCTCTCCTTTTACTTATAAATAAATTTTTATCAACACTTCGTCTAATAAAATCGTTTGAAAGAAGATAGGAGGATAATGTATCATACCAGGCTCTTGGTGCTTGCTTGAGTCCATAAAGAGCCTTGTCCAACTTATAGACATAATCTGGATGTTTAGGATCAACAAAACCAGAGGGTTGTTTCACGTAGACCTCCTCCTGTAGTGCTCCATTCAGGAATGCACTTTTAACATCCATTTGATACACTTTAAAGTTCTTGAAGGCTGTATAGGCAAGGAATAGTCTTATAGCTTCAATCCTTGCAACAGGGGCAAAGGTCTCATCATAATCAATACCTTCTTCTTGTCGATACCCCTGAGCTACTAGCCTTGCCTTATTTTTAATCACTACTCCATCCTTGTCCATTTTATTTCTATAGACCCACTTAGTGCCTATAACTGTTTTTCCTTTAGGAGCAGGGACAAGGGTCCAGACCTTATTTCTTTGAAATTCTGTCAGCTCCTCTTGCATGGCTTCAATCCAATCATCATCCTTTAGTGCCTCTTTAGTCTTCTTTGGTTCCATTTGAGATAGAAAACTAGAGTAGGCAACATAGTTTGTAGTAGCCTTAGATCTAGTTAACACACCATCTTCAATGTTACCAATAATATCATCAAGAGGATGATCTTTTAACACTTTGAAGGTTGTAGTGGGAGACTGTGGTTCTGAGTCTGAATCTGAGTAGTGTCTTTCAGGCTGAATGGGACCGACTTGTTCAGTCTGAGGTGGGATTGAGAAATCATTCAGATCCTCAATTTGATTTATACCTGACGATTCACCTAGATTCTCAGGCCGATGATCTGATTCACAGGTCTCATATGTGTGATCATTCTCAATGTTGATGGCTTCTCTAGGTAACACTGTTTTAATAGATTTGCAATGATCTTCATCATTAGAATCATCCATAACATAAATTTGATTTGATGTAAGATCTTCTTTGCTCCTTTCAAGCTCACTCAGACTAACCGGGTCAGCTTGAGCTTTGTAAAATTCATCAATACTTGTCTCATCAAATGTAACATGTACTGACTCTTCAATTATTTTTCTTTTAAGATTATAGACTCTATAGGATTTAGAGATTGAAGAATATCCAACAAATATACCTTGATCAGCTTTTGGTTCCAACTTATGGAGCTGATCTGTTTGGTTTAGCACATAGCATGTTGAACCAAAGAAATGAAAATATCCAATATTAGGTTTTCTGCCATGATACATCTCATAAGGTGTTTTTGCATGTCTTTTAACTATTATAGATCTGTTCTGTGTATAGCAAGTTGTACTTACAGCTTCTGCCCAAAAGCTTAGCTTGAGCTTTGCTTCACATAACATGGTTTTGGCAGCTTCAATTAAAGTTCTATTTCTCCTTTCAGCAACTCCATTTTGTTGTGGAGTTCTTACATATGAGAAATTCTGGATAATTCCCTTCTCTTCACAAAAGCCTTCCAGGGTTGAGTTTCTAAACTCAGTCCCATGATCACTCCTGAGCTGCTTGATGGACTTATCTTTCTGCAACTCTTCTTGTTTTATGAAGTTGATTAACTCATTGGCAGCTTCACTTTTGGCTTTTAAGAAGATCACGTAAGTGAATCTTGTGAACTCATCAACAATCACTAGAGTATACTTTTTACCACTTAGGCTTGGGGTGCTTATAGGTCCAAATAGATCCAAATGCAACATATGCAATGGTTCTGTGATTGAAAAACTCTGTTTGGACTTGAAGGATCCCTTATGATGTTTTCCCATTTCACAAGCTGAGCAAAGTTTGTCTTTGGCAAATGTGATCTTTGGCAAACAAGAGACTAACTCTTTGCTAGACAATTTGTTAATATATTTGATATTCAGGTGTGACAGTCTCTTGTGCCACAACTAACTCAGCTTGGGAGGTGAGTTAGAATACAGGCAGGTTTCTGTTGAGGGATCTGCTGAGCTGAAATCTAACAAATAGATATATATCTCTCTCTCTCTTTTTGTCATTAATATTGGCTTTCCCTTCTTATTATAAATTGTCCCTGCTTGTTTTCTCAAGGTGTCTTCATAATCCTCATCACACAATTGACTGATACTTATCATATTGTGTTTAAGGCCTTCAATATATGCTATCCTTTTGAAAGTGATTGTTCCAGCTGTTATCTTTCCATAGCCTTTAGTCCTTGAGAATTATCCCCAAATGTCACCTTTGGTCCTTCAATGTTTTGGAATTCACTTAGAATCCCTTTGCTTCCTATCATGTGCCTTGAGCATCCACTGTCTAAGTACCACTTGTAGGAGCCCTGCACATGATTAACTAAACATATTAGTTTCTTTTAGGAACCCACTGTTTGGTGGGTTTTGAGGATGAGCACTTACCTAATCCCTTAGAGGCTGACTGATCAGCTTGAGCAGGTTCTGAGTCCTTCTTAGACTGATCATTCTCTATTTTCTCAGGCCTCAGATTGGAACTTACACAATCCTTGGCTTCATGACCTCTGTCACCACATTTATAACATTTTCTTCTGAAAATAGGTGTTTGGGTGATCTCTTTAAGTTTTCCAACATTAAATTTGGATTCAGTTTTAGGGTCACGAGATGTGGATAACTTTTCAATCTTCTTAGACAGTTTGTCTATTTGACTTTCTCTGACTTTGGACTTACCTTTGTTAGATTTATGGTTACCCTTATTTGGCAAAGTCTAACTTAGAGACAACTTCCTGTTCTTAGACATCCTTTCATACCTGACTTGAGAGTTATGTCTTTTTGAGTTGATATGAGTTATCCTGTCAAAGATAGTTGTTCTCACAGGATTGTAATCCAATCTTTTGAAAACTGACCTACAGTTTCTGTTAGATTTAGTGCACTCAGCTTTATGGCTTGCATTAATAACCTAGGGGCTTTGGGTTGGTCTCACAAACTTATTGCTTTTGACCTGCTTACCATACTTGTTTCTTAAAAATGTTTTTGGAAGAATATCATCAGATTTCACATTTTTATCTTCAAGACTGACTCGATCTTTGTCAATCTCGTCAGCAGCAGCAGTATAATCTCCCCCTAGCACTGCTTTTACCTGATTTGGTAACTTCTAGTTGATACATTTCTCTGCTTCTCTTGATGACTTACACCAAGATTCACAGATCTTTTCTTAGATTGTCAGCTTGCTCCATTGACTCTTGTAACTCTTCACTTAGAAGTTTGTTGATATGAAGCTGACACTCAAAATCACTTTGAGTCTTTTTCCTAACATTTATTAGAGTTTCAGAGTGTTTAACTTCATCCTTTAATTTTGAAATTTCAGTTTTCAAATTAGATTGAACAGTAAGAGAGGTTTTGAAGTTATTCAACAAATAGTTGAACATTAAGCATTTCTGTTCATCAATGTAAGAGCTAAAGTTGTTTACCTTGTACATTGAGGCCGGATCCCAGTTGTTGGTCAGCTTAGCAGCTTCTACTAGATCCTCATCAAAGGAACTTTCTTCTAACTCATAATCAACTTGTTCCTCTTCATCCTCAATGGTAATCAAACACCTATTTAGCTCATCATCATATGAAGTAGATGATTAAGTATCCCAGGTCTCGGAAAAAAGACCTTTGGTGTTTTCATCTGGGTTGCCTTTGAGCTTCTGATATTTCTTTTTATATTTATCAGCTCTATATGCATTCTTGTCAGCCACTGAAGCTGACTCTCCTTTCTTAGCTCTGCACTCAGCAACTATGTGTCCTATCTTCTGACAGTTGTAGCACTTAGCTTTCTTAGGGTCAAAAGTAGACCTACCACTTTTGCTTTTGTCAGATTGACCCCTTCCTCTTCTAAACTTTCTAAAATTTCTCGCCAACATAGACATTTGTTCAGTAAGAGCATCCATCTCTTCATCATCTGAGTCTGAGTTAGGACTTACCTCCTCAGATTCAGACTTAGAGTCAGTCTCAGCTTGAGACTTTCTAGATCCTTTCTTCTTCGTTTCTGCAACCAATGTAGATCCAGCACTATTGACAGATTCTTTCAACTGTTGCTGAGCCACTTTGTTCTGCTCCATGATCTGTTGATGATTTAGAAGAAAACCACAGATGGATCTGAGATCATATTTACCTAAGGTTCCTCCAACATGAAGAGCAATAGTGATCTCATTGAATTGTTTGGTAACACATCAAAGAACTTGAGCCCCAACTCATTTTCATCTTTCTTGACACCTACCAATATTAGATCATTAATCAAGCATTGAAACCTAGTAAACAGATTAGCCAGGGTTTCATTCTTCTTAGCAAAGAAAATCTCATAAGAACGACTCAGATTTGTCTTCTTATGTTGCTTGACCTTGTTAGTGTCTTCATAAGTGACACTGAGAGTATCCACATCTCTTTTGCAGTTTGGCACCCAGCCACGGTATGTAGAAGAGGGGTTGTCAAAGCATTTGCTATGATGCTCTGTGCCTTATCATCAAGATTGAATAGTTTACGATCTTTCTCAGTCCAGGATGCTTCAGTCTTGGGAGTTTCTCCGGAGGAAACAGTTTTGTCAGTGGTAGTAATTTGGATCATGGGAATAATTGGGCCATCTTGAATCACGGTACTCATCCTGTGATCCACAGACTTCAGAAACAGCATGGCTTTAAACTTCCACATAGGATAGTCAGTGCCATAAAAAATAGGACACCCTTTCGCCGCCATTGTTGGAATATGATTTGATTGCTTGTTCGCAGACATCTTGGCCTCTCGACAGCGGATCTTGATCTTCAACTTATAAAGAAACACTGCTCTGATACCAGTTGTTGGTCCCAAAAAGGGTAAACAAGCAACCGATACAGTGTAGAAGGGGGTTGAATACACTTAATCAGTAATTAAACAAATCAATAGAAAGTATATTCAATAATCAGCTAATGTATTACAATTTTACTCTTTAATCAAATCAACAGAATGATTTGATGTTACACCGATTATAAACTCAACTCTCTCTAAACACTCTTGAATCACAAACTAATTGATGATCGAACTTCTTGTTGAATACACTTAATCAGTAATTAAACAAATCAATAGAAAGTATATTCAATAATCAGCCAATGTATTACAATTTTACTCTTTAATCAAATCAACAGAATGATTTGATGTTACACCAATTATAAACTCAACTCTCTCTAAACACTCTTGAATCACAAACTAATTGATGATCGAACTTCTTGTTAAAACTGATTAAGGTACGGTCTGTTCTTGATGACCGTAACAAACTCCTTAATTAAACATATCTAATTAATTTCGTTTGTGATTTCTATCCAACTAATAGATAGTTTAAAATAGGTTTAGATATTCTAATTTAAATGTCGTAGATATCGAGAGTTTATAACAGAATTTAAAACTTACTTAAATTCTTAAACTGACTTTTGGTGCTGAGCTAGCTTACTCAGTCTTGATATCATCAAGCTGGGTTCTTGAATCTTCAAATCTTCAAGTCTTCACTCTTGAAACCTATCTCAGCTTAGAAGCCACCGAGCTATCTAGTACTTACATAGAAAATTCTATATCTGTTTGTACGCTGACTACTCAGCCTAGGCTAACTAGTCAGTCTACAACAGACTTACATAATTCCTACCACTTAACCTATCATCTAAACATAGCTATGGTTTGTCTCATCAAATCTAACTATTCTAAGCATGGGACTAACATTGGTTTTGTCTCTCCTGTGGATGGGAAATCTATCTTTTATCCATCCATCCTCGTACATTCTCTCTTTGCGCTTCCCTTCTCTCCTTTCTATCCGCACCATGAAACTCTCCTTTTCCTCGTTCTTCCCTGTCGCAAGCTGGCTTTGAAAACGGCCTTGCTGCTTTTGGCGTGGTTTGCTTGATCTTCTTCACTAAATGAGCCAGCTGCCCTATTTTTACAGCTTCTTCGATATGTTTCTTCAATTATAAGCAATCATTTGTATGATGGCTACGATCAACATGGAATTCACAATACTTGTCTTGGTTTCTTTTCTCCATAGGAGCCATCATTGGTCTGGGTGGCATGAAACTTTGACTAGCTTCCTTTGTGGCTAATATATCCTGTGGTGTCTTGACCAGAGTTATGAAATGCGGTTTCCAGTGGTCCCCACTACTGTAGGGCATCCCCCTCAAGTTATCAAACATTCTTTTTTCACTATGTGATGGAGCAAGTATCAACCCAAAGCTTCTCCTCTCTCCGCCTTGTTTCCAGGGGGAAGTCTTAGGGGTGATAGGCCCTGTTCTGGTTGTTTCTTCTAACTACCCTACCGCCTCTTTACCTAGGATGAACACTGTTGGGGAGATAATCACTTCACCCTAATAATCAACTCTACCTATCCTAAAAACATAGAATTTGATGATAACCAAACCCTACATTCAGTATGACTTAGAAAGAATTCAAACATGTGTTGTTTGAATCAGTTTCTATAAAAATATGCTAAGTATGCAACCATCAGCTGAGCATCAGATCCTACTCAAAGGATCAGCCAAGGAGCATCAGATGAAGAAGACAAGTAAAGAAGACCATCAGCTGAGGAAAATAATCCATCAGCTGAGTGAAGAAAGTTGATCAGCTGAGTACCTACACCATCAGCTGAGCAAGGACTTTGCTCTGCTGCTCCATCAGTTGAGTGAACAAATGGATCAGCTGAGGCCTAGAGCATTAGCTAAGTAAGTCTTCTCTTACACAAGTCATCTCTCCACATAAACTGATGTATTTGAATGATCAACTAAGCATTCTTGATCAACTGATCATACAAATACATGAGCTTATGTCCTCCTAAGTTTACTATTGAACAACTGAGCATCTATATGATCAGCTGAGCAATATGCATTAACTGAGTCCTAGCAAGAAGTGATCAACTGATATGTTTTGTCAACTGAGTAGTGAAAATCAGAGTTCCTAATACAATCTATTAGCTGAGTCGTGCAAAATGTCAAATCTGCACTATCTTTTCAGATTGTAAGTCGTGTGTAAAAGGCAGAACATGTGTTGTTCTATTATGCCTTAGATCTTTGTTTATAAAAGTAAAATACACTTTTTGGATCAAGTATGAGACAAAAAGGTTTGATCTTATCCTCTGGAAAGGGATAATGATACCTCAAACAGAAGAAGATCTTGAAGATTTGTTCAAACAACTAAGTATGGCTGGAAATCCCATACTTGGTAAAATCAAATCAAACAGAAGCATGGTGTTGATTAAAGTACAAGCATGGAAAGGGAAAGAAACTTCTACACGACAGTAGATGTGGGCTTTAATATTTTATATTGTGAGTGGGTTGCACTTTTGCAGAAAAGTACAATTACTTTTATCAAACATTTGATTAAAGTAACTTTACTTTTCACCCACTACCTTTACAATTAAAATATTATATTTCCACATCCTCTTTGTCTCCTACCTACATGCAACCGGATACACCAAGATCTCTATATATACTCATGCATGGTGGACATGCAAAAAACAACACAGTGAAGTCTCTACTCCACAGAAAGAAAATCTCATCAGTTGAGAAATTCGTAGAGTTTAAGCATTGTGTAGAATCAAACTTGTTCATGTGTTGAACTCTCTATATACATTGGTTGTATTAGAGTTAGCTTGTCTATGTGTTAGACAAATAGATTGCCACCTTTTATTGTACTTAGAATTTCCGCTTCTAGTACATGTAATTCTTGATTCAATAACAATAAGAATTATATAAAAGTATATCAGTGTGTCCTTAAAATTTTAAAAGCTAAAGTTTGTATTCGACCCCCCTTCTACAAACATTTGTTGTTGTGTACTCAATCTGGGACTAACAAACACCCTTGCCATCTCCATCATTTCTTCGACGGTTTTAGGGACGTTATTATAGTAATGTTCCACCAGCTGCTTGGACTTTATCCCATGCACAAAGCCGGATATTCTCATTTTTTCATCGGCCCCCTATCTCCTGACTCTCTTTTATATACCTTCCCATAAATGCCCAAAGGGTTTCTCTGTCCCGCTGCTTTATATTGTGGATCTCAATTGGGTCACGAGTGTATATCTTCTGTTGCCTGAAGCTTGACAAAAATCATTTCTAGAGCTCTTCGAAGCTATATATTCTTTCGCTGGGTAGATGGTCGAACCAAATCCGAGATGGCCCGATGAGGGTCTGGGCAAACATATGACACCAGACCGGCATGGACCACTTCTCCACTTTTGCAGCTCCGGGGAATACCCTAAGATGGTCTTCTAGGTCTGACGTTCCTTCGCACATTCTTATTTGGGATGGCATCTTAATCTTTCCCGGAAACTTGAAACGAGCTATTCTTTTTGTAAACTTTGTAGTCTCTAAAGGTCTATATGGTAACAATAGATCTTCATCTTCTCTACCTTGGTCATGGTACGTAAAGGGCTTAGGTCTAGTCGTGTATGTCTAGAATTTAATGGAGGTGGTGTATGGTGTAGTGGTATATGCTGAGAAGGGGGTTGAGGTTCTCATGTATATCGGTATCGAGAATGGGGTAGAACAAGGTTCTCTTTCATTTGTATTTCTCGTAGTCTCTCTTCTCTTTCATGATCTTTGAACAAGGTTCTCAAAAGGTCGTAGTTCTAACGTACTAGTTCTGGGGTGATCCACATTCAGCTTTATGTGGTGTCAAAGAGTTGGGTGGTGACGATGGTTAACTCTGTCATGGATACTATCGGTGGGGTTGTGGTCGTGTTTCCGGAAGAACCAGAAATGGAGAAATTAAGGAATCAGGGTGGGGAAGACTCCATATTAACAATGGTCCCACGGATGGCGCCAATGTTGCTACAAGTTGGACATGGAGCTGAAGGGGGTGGACGTAGGTTCTTCCAGAGACTAAATGTACCTGCAAAAACCAAGCACTGTTAGCCTTGCCGCGAGAGGGAGGTCCTCGTAACTGAGCTCTGGCATAAGAGTAAGAAAGATGAACATTTGAAAGTGTATTTGAGATATGAGAGTTGTTGGGCTTAGTTGGTTTTACAAAGAGTGAACATCCTGCTTTATATTAGAGCTTTTCCTTCATATGTGCATGGTATTGACCGGTGGTTATGTTGCTACGTCTCCTTTTCAGTTACCTTTTTTATTTCCTTTTTGAATGTTAATTAGTCAAAGGGTATTTTTATTTTGTCATATATCTGTTCCTTCTATTTAGGGGAATGTCTTTGGACATTCCTTATGAGACCTAACTGATGAGTCAAGTAGCTTCTCTCATAGGGTGTGCTTTGTACTATTGCTTAGCTCTGCTACTTAGGATGTTAGTCAACCCCTAGAAGGTTTAATTGTGGTTTAAGGGCATAACGCTATCAGTGGTGATGGTGGTGAGTTAAGGGAGAAGACAAGAGAGAGACGGACAGAGATTGTGAGGAAGGGGGATGGGGTTTAAGTTTTATATAACAATAATAATAAATAATGATCTATTAATTAAGAAAATAAATAAAAATGGAATAAGGGTTTAAAGAGAAAAGAAAATGACATTTTAGTTGTTTTATGTGTATTATGTACTACTAGTGGGGTACCCGCGTAATGCGACGGCGGCGAATAAAGAGGAGGTTGTGATGAGTTTTGTGCAGAATAATCACAAAGAGATAATATGAGTTTGTGAAGATTCTTTGCGAGATGAAGATAATATGAGTTTGTGAAGATTCTTTGCAAGAGCCACTTTGAAATTAAGAATTAAATTGCTAACTCTGAGTTATTCATCTTTCATTTTGTTGGAAGAGTTTTGTCGCATGGCTGAATCATGAAGTTGCTGATTATATATATGTATGTATATGTGTGTGTAATGTTTCATAGTTCCAGTTATTATGTAATTGAGTTAGAATGCAATGTTTATAAATTTCAACTCTTTGACTCTTTCATTTGTTTGGTGTTTGTGAAATCTCTTGAACTTGATTTATTGAAAACAAGAATTTAGGCGATCTCATGAATCAAATGTTAATATTAAAATATATGATTAGACTTAATTCAGTTATAAGTATGGTGATCTCATGAATAAAAAATTAATATTAAAATTATATGGTTAGAAATAATTCAGTTATATGTATTGGTTTAAATTCATTAATTATCGGTTATGTTTTCAATATTTATTTGTTTAAATTTATTAATTGTGGACTTAAATGAGGGGTAAATGAGAGGTATAAAGGAGGAGTATTTTAGCAAATTTACTCCTTTTAAAACTAAGGGTCCGTTTGGTTCACGGAATTAATATGAAGGAATTGGAATTTGACCAATGAATTGGAATTCATGGGAATTTGAATTCCTAGGAATTGGAATTTGTGTGGTAAAGACCGGAATTGGAATCTAGCAAAAAAATAATTAATTCAATATGTATAAACCAAAATAAATTATACAATCAACCGTCCACCACCTCCCCACCCCATCCCACCCCTACCTCACCCTCAACCTACAGTCTACCTAGGGCGGCAGTGGCGATGGTGGCGGGTGTGGTGGTGGTGGAGGATGGCAGTGAGCGATGGTCGGCGGCGAGGATCGGTGGTGTTGATGACGGCGGCGGTGGTAGTGGTGACGGCGGCAGTGGTGGTGGTGGTGGCGGCGGTAGTGGCGGCGGTGGTGGTGTTGATGACGGTGACGGCGGCGGTGGTGGTGGCGGTGACGGTGGCGGTAGCGGCAGTGGTGGTGTTGGTGGTGACGGGAAGGAATTCCCAATTCCTTAGAATTCCATCCATTTAGGGAAGGAATTCTCAATTCCTTGATATAAGGAATTCATTAGAATGGTAAAATTCCATTCCATAAATTCTGTGAACCAAACACAAACAAGATTTAGGAATGCTCAATTTCAATTCTGTCCAATTCCGTCCAATTTCATTCAATTCCAGCAAACCAAACGCCCCTTAAGAGTTTTTTAGATGAAAAAATACATTATATAGGAGTTGATTAGTACAACAAAATCTAAATAATTGAGATTATTAGTGTAGTTAAAGAGGTTCAGCAAGGATTAGTGTAAAAAATGACATACAACAAGATTGATGTAATTTACTCGAGAGAGAGAGAGAGAGAGAGAGAGAGAGAGAGAGAGAGAGAGAGAGAGAGAGAGAGAGAGAGAGAGAGAGAGAGGAAACATGTGTGACAAACCAAGACCGTTGATACAGGTGACATTGATCTAACGGTGAGGATCCAGTACAGTGAATCGGAATATTAGTACCTGAGATTCGTAGGTTCCACGCTAGAAATAGATTGCTTCGAGGCACGGCGGCGGAGAAACCTAAATCCCCATAGTCTCCGCCATCATCCAACTACCTATTAATACTCAATTCCGCCTCTCCGTTACACACACCATTTCTCTCGCTCAGATCCACATCTGCTTTCGAACCAGGTATATATGTCCATCTTCCTGTATATTTCGTCATGATAATTTTATGATTTTTTTCGAATTCGGATTTAGTCTCGCGTTTTAGGTCTAGCAGTTGATTGATTTGTGCTCTTTTAGCTGTTTGGATGATTTTTAATGTGTTTTAAGCGGCGATTTAAGCTGATAATTTCATAATTTGATGAATCGCAAATAGTATCGCTACCATTATGTAATGTAATTCAGGCGAGTGGTTGTTGATTTGCATGTAGTTGATATGTTAATATTATGTGTGTTTATTCTTCGTAGATCAGGACATTCACAAATCACAAATTCGAGTTATGAAATCCTTGAATGAGAATTTGAGGAAGAATGTGCTATGTTAAACTCAATTGGGGACTGTTTGAGTGCTTGAGATTAAACCCTAGTTAGGGTTTCAAAATATACCATAGATCATCTTGTTAGTTTCATTCAAGTTCTTCTTTGTTGATCTACTAAGAATGTTAAGTTTGCATCAATAATTTTAAACAATTCTAGTGCCCCTGAGCTAAATGTGAATCACATTTGAGAATTTGATATCAATCTTTAAAATTTCTGTTGTTTGTATGATCAATCTTTGCACTTGTTTGTATGTTTTGGGTGCTGAGACCAAGTTTGTTGCTTGGAATTAGAGCGATGTTAGGTTGGTGTTTTAGAAAACATGTTCCAAAGTCCATTTTTCATGCTTCTAATTACATTCTCCCAAACACTACCTTAGATGCACTTGTTAGTCAGTAATAGGGTGACAAAAGTAAATGTGGATCACATTCATAATACTGTACTTGAAACCTATCTTTCTCATTTAGTGTCTCAACTATTGTTGAGTTAAATACTTTAGAACGTTTTATGCATTTTATGCATTAAAATACACACTGACGGCCACACTCGACCCGTTTGACCCATTTCCTCTAAAGTTCTTTTTTCTTTTATAGTTTTATCATCTATGTTACTAGTTTGACCCTATGCAGTTATCTCGGTCAAAAATCAAATATTGGTCACGGTCCGAGATTTGAAATAGCAGTTATCGCGGTGAGATATCGGATTTTTATATTATGTAGAACATATGTATATATAATTGAAATCATAAAAAATTAAATAAAAAGCATACAACTCCAAGTCAAAGAAGAAGGCCTTTGTTTGTTGCTTGTACAATAGTTCAAGAATGAAAGAAGGAAGGGAAATGTGTGTTAATTAGGTTTTTAGGTTGAGAAATAGGCTATTAAAGTGGACAAAAGAAAATCTCGGCCAAATCTCGGCATGAAATGTCGGTTCCGATATTTACAACCGAGATTTTCAACCGATATTTTTTCTATGTCCGAGAACCGAGATCTTGCCGAGATTAACTGCACAGGTTTGACCTGTTAATGATAAATTTTAACCTGAATCAACCTGGTCATGACTGAACATTCTTTTCCTTTTGTTTGCTAGGGTCTAAGATGGCAGCCACATCAGGAAGTGCCCTTTCAATCGGATCAACAATATCTCATGGCTCGAAAGTTGGCCCGATTTCACAATCGAAGGCATGTGGGATGAATTTCAACTCTCGAACCCATTTCAAGAGTTTTGCAGGCCTTAAGGCAACATCTGAATCATTGTCATCAACAACTTCTGTTCTCCGTTACTCTTTTGCTCGAAAAGCACAAAACCATTCTCAAAAATCATCAAACTGCCTTCAGGTTCAAGCATCTTTCAAAGTAGCCATTCTTGGAGCTGCTGGTGGTATAGGTCAACCCCTTGCACTTCTGGTGAAAATGTCACCACTAGTTTCCGATCTCCATCTTTACGATATAGCAAACGTTAAGGGAGTCGCAGCTGATCTCAGCCACTGCAACACTCCCTCAAACGTTTGGGATTTCACAGGGAATGATGAGCTTGCCGAATGTTTAAAAAATGTTGACGTTGTTGTGATTCCTGCTGGTGTTCCAAGGAAGCCTGGTATGACCCGGGATGACCTTTTCAACATTAACGCAGGAATAGTGAAGACGTTGATTGAATCCGTGGCTGATAATTGCCCTGATGCTTTCATTCATATTATTAGCAACCCAGTTAACTCAACTGTCCCGATTGCTGCTGAGGTGTTGAAGCAAAAAGGTGTCTATAATCCAAAAAAGCTTTTCGGTGTCACCACTCTTGATGTCGTAAGAGCAAACACATTTGTTGCTCAAAAAAAGAACTTAAAGTTGATTGATGTTGATGTTCCAGTTATAGGTGGGCATGCAGGAATTACCATTCTACCCTTGCTATCAAAAACAAAACCATCAGTTACTTTTACTGATCAAGAAGTAGACGATCTGACGGTTAGGATTCAAAATGGTGGGACCGAGGTGGTGGAGGCTAAGGCTGGTGCGGGTTCTGCCACATTATCGATGGCTTATGCTGCTGCGAGATTCTTGGAATCTTGTCTTCGTGCACTTGATGGAGATAGTGATGTTTACGAATGTTCATTTGTTCAATCTGAAGTCACCGAGCTCCCGTTTTTTGCTTCCCGGGTTAAGCTTGGGAAACAAGGAGTCGAAGCTGTGATATCTTCGGATTTGGAAGGGCTGAGTGAGTATGAAAAGAAAGGTTTGGAAGCATTGAAGGTGGAACTCAAGGGAAGTATAGACAAGGGTGTGGCATTTGCACAAAAGCAAACAGTGAATGCTTGAAGGTTAATATTAGGTTTGAGAGAAGGCAATAACATTCGGCATGTTTGATCTTTAATGCTCAGTTTTCTAGAATTTTAAAAACTTCCTCCTTGTAGAATTTGCGATGCTTTGCTTATATGTTGAGGAACATCATCTTATTTCTTGGATAATCATACTAAAAGTTTGTTCATTTGCATGTTTTGGTACACTTACTTAGGGATACAAACAAGCCAAGACAGCTCGAGCTTCAATCATCAATCTTGAACCTGACGGGACTCATGATCCCATCGGGAACACGAATGCAGGAGTGGGGATATGAGCGTGTTTGCAATGGTCACACTCTGTCACTCTCATCAATCGTCATGTCACTCAGACATGGTAGTCGTTACTTTTCATCACACTCACCTTATTTATAAAATAAGGTTGCAATTTTCACATTTACTTAGAGTAAGAGGAGTGGGTATGTCATATGTGGTGGAGATGTGGTAGGTGTGGTCAAGTATTTTTTTTTCACTCCAATGATGCGTGATTGAAGCAACTATGTGGTGCTCACCACTTTCTTTGGTGCGTTGTGGTAAACAAATGTGGGGCCCACTACCCACAACCACGTTGTCATGTTACGCTCTTGTTAAAGTTTTTATCGAACAAATGTTACAATTAAAAAAATCTATTATTTTTAAAAGGTGAATTACCACGTTTATTGCCTATAAGAGAAAGTATTTTATCTTATAGAAGTTTGATGGTATGTGAAACAACTCTATTATTGTGTTGTCAAATTTAAATTAGATGAGGATTTGTAAGGATGCGTGAAGAAAATAAAAAAATTGAGATGGTAAAAGAGCTAGGTGGTGTTTGTTTTCGAAAACGTTTCACTTTTTTGTTTGAGTCTGAATGATAGCAGGTAGTTTTAATGTCCGAAGTTCATTCATTTCTAGTTAGCTTGTTTTTATAAAAGGTCTAAATATTTATACATTATCGGTTGTAGAGTGTGCCAGCGGCAACTTTGAGCACAGTGGAGAGTGTGAGTACAACGACGAGTGTCGAGGAATATAAGTAAGAGGATATTCTTAGAGTGAGAACGGCGAAAAATGTTAGAAAGTGTGAGTGGACAATTATATTGGGGGAGTTTGAATTGACAATGATCAAGGAGTTTGGGTCGTAAGCAACTATGGAGTTAAAAAATTTTAAAAGCACCCATGGAGTTAAAAAATTTTAAAAGCACCAAAAGTTAAGACGTGAAAATTATATTTGTTACCAATAATTTCTTAAGAAATAATGTTCAATATAGTCCATACTTAATTCATAGTTATAAGGGACTAATTTTAGCCCTTGAATCAATGACATCAAATGGTCTAGATTGCATTTTAAAATTTTGGACAGAGTAGCGTTTTCGTAATTCACATGTGATGCTTTTACAAATCTCATGTGATTGTATACTAAATCACTTGTGATTAAAATATGTTTTAATCCCTAAACTTTAGATTTGAAAATGGTTTAACCACTAAACTTATATAATGAACATTATAAATTAATAATCCTTAAACAATTTTTGTTAGATAATTTAAGCCTTAATCTTATTTCACCTTATTAATTTATCCCTAATCTAAATCTAAAATACTTGTTACGGTATCAACGGGGAACCACGACCAATTCTATCAATAAAAACACCCATTCTCTAGAAACTAGTCGATGAAAGCTCACATACGGACCCTAGTTCCATTACTAACTCCTTGGATAGCACCGATAATATATCTATTGCACTCACAAGTTCGTATAGTTGCACTAGTTTGATGATTGCACATCTTCGATTTCTTCTATCTCTATCTTTGTTTTTTTAGTTTCTTTGGGATCCATGAGACCGTGATTCGTGAATCTGTAGATCGTTGAACACCAATTACCACTAACCATTCTTTACAGGCTCAAGTTTTAGAGGCCAATTCGAGTTAGAGTTTGACAGGGTTTAGTTCAACTCGATTCGATTACACCCCTAAGCTTAAGGTTTTAGTTTCATTCGCTCTGTCCTTTCCATCTCGGCCTTTCCATTTCCTCCCATGTATGTACCGGTAAGAACAAAATAGGATTATTAGTAGTGCAAAAACCTTGTCTTGACATATATTCAAAATTAAAGAACCTACTAATGTTAGCAAAACTGTTAATGAAATGTTGTTAAAAAATAGCATTTGAAATAGGAGTGTAAAAGAGTATGTTTTCCTATTTCTCACCTTCGTATTAACATATAATTGTGAAAAACTTGAAAAAAATTCTAATCGAATACATTGTAATTGTGAAAAAAATTTATTACTTTCAGTACACCGAATGAAAAAGTAATTAAAAAATAATCGATAAACATATTAGAGAAATAGAAACTCAATCAATAAATACATAATGTAATCAAGGAAATATTATTCATGAAAATTATCTAATGTGAAATCGGAGGATGTACGCAAACATAAAAACCCTAAATCACTATTACGAACAGTTTCAACAAACACATCGGTAACCCTACTAGAGAAAATTTCTTCTATATCCTTCTAAACACATCGGTAACCCTACTAGAGAGAATTTCTTCTATATCCTTCTAAAATTTATAAATTACTTATATTTTCTTCTAAACTTATAAATTACTTATATATCCTCTTAAACTTTTAAAACCCTTATCTATGTCCAATTACTTATTTTAATATTTATTAAATCATTTAAATATCAATAATCCTTATCATCAAGTTTAACTATTTATAAAATTACTATCTTACCCTAAACCTAAATTGAAAAACATTAAAGAAATCTAACCTAGATCTGAGAATCCAACGATTAAGGGAAACCTTCGAATGGAATCCTTCGAATAAACTAATCCTTCATCGCAGAGAATCCTACGATAAAAGCACACATGAACTCTTCGATTAAGGGAATCCTTCGAATGAAGCCTTTAATCGAGAGACCAGTGATCGACTAATGATACTTTCGGTTCCCATGATCTCGACAACAACTATCTCATGTTTCCCGAGTGCAGCAGCCTTCAATCGAGAGACCCAAGTATCTTATTTTCATCACTAATCTGTTGAATCGAGACACAACCTTCAATCGAGAGACCCAGGTATCTTATTTTCATCACTAATATGTTGAATCGAGAGACCCAGCCTTCAATCGATTGAATGAATCTTATGCTTTATATTCATGTCGAACCGACTGTTTGTGTATTTTGTGTGGTTGGAGGTAATGAAGCATCAAAGAGCATTTAACATGTCTTAGACCTGTAAACTCTCTTGGTGATTTGACAAAAAGGATTCAGTAATATTACAGAGTATGTGAGGTGTTTGTGTTTATGTGAAGTTGGTGATTTCTTTCTTATATTCTCTTTACAGTTTATCGTATAATTTATGCTTTCCTGATTCACAGGTAAATGATGTGAAAGGAGAGGATGTTGTGACCGATTTCAATAAATTAAGTGTCTCACATATATCAAATTATGCATAATGGAAGCTATTTCAAACAACAGTTTATGTGTGCTTTTGGAAGCTATTTTGAACTTCAATTGTTATACATAATCTCTGATTCTCTGCACAAGTTTTCATCTGGTTGAGTTGGTTTGTCATCAAAGTCTATTTCAAAAAGAATTCTGGTTGAATTGGTTTGTCATCAAAGACTAATGATACTTTCGGTCCAAAGCTCTTCTAAAAGATATCACATTTGGAAATTTTAAATTCACCTTCATGGTTGGACTTATCTTGTTATATTCGTAAGTTCTACAACCATCATTTAAAAACTCAATTTCATTATCCATACTATGACGACTATGATAACTTTCTTCAGTTGGACAATTTGAGTCCGAATCATTTTCATCATCGGAATCATCAATTACTTCATATTGACCACTATATCATTAGTTTAACTCCGTTTAGCTTAACGGCTAAAATAATGTATTATATTCAAGGTTAAAGATTCGTACCTTTGTTCAATAAGTTTATCTGTTGTCGCATAAATTATTACTTCTTTCTCCTCCTTGTACATATTAAGCATCACCATGAACTCCTCATCCGTTACAAGTTCAATGAAAGATTGCACTTTTGCATACTTGTCAACAAAAACCAATGATAAAACTTGATCACTCTTTGATGGATAGTGTCTCTTCACGTCTTCAAGTAGATTGCTTAAGTTGTATGATAAGGTATCCATGTAGATATATTTTTGATGCCCAAAACAATATATGTTTCTACATGAGTTTCTTGCTAAATGAAAAAAACCTCCATACTTCAGTTTAAGCTTGTAATTAGATGGTACTTGTCTGAAAATGAAAAAGAACATAAACACTTACAAATTTCTAAACACAACTTATCTTGACAATAACACATAGGCGTACAAACTTACTCAAGTATCGGTGACTGAACCATTATCTCCCATCTCGGTGTTGAACCATTATCAATAGTGTCATCCATATCTGATACAAAAATTCAAAATTACATGAACCAAATATACAATCTTCTTTTTCTAAAAGGCAAAGCAAATTAGTAATATGAAATCAGATTGCACATAAACACAAAAATTGAAAATCAATCTGATCGCACATAAACACCTTGACTTGGAGCAATATAAAATCACTTGGAGCACATACACACAAGAAATTATAATTCCTTCCAGCAGCAAAACACTAGAATGTATCTAGTCGACTTGTCAAAAAAAAGATGAAGAAACAAGAACATGCAATTTGAAACAGGCTGAAGCAAATAAACACAAGAATTGAAGATATATATGATCGCACCTAACAATTATGATCGATTGCTTAAAAAAAACATGCAACTTGGAATTTCTTGTGGCAAATAAACAGTAGAGTCATGGTTAAGTATCATCGCACATACAGGCAATAAGCTAGCCAATACATGGAATCCAAACAATAACAAGTAAATATGATCTCATATACCTGAACAACAGATGGTCAGATTGCAATCCTTCCGATGGCAGAAATCGTTGATGGCAGAAATTGTCGATGGCAGATATCGTCGACCCCTTTACTGCCGATGCTAGAATATGAAGCGATCGACTAGAGGGAAATATTTCTTTAATGTTTTTCAATTTAGGTTTAGATAATACAAGGGTAAGATAGTAATTTTATAAATAGTTATACTTGATGATAAGGATTA
Source organism: Dittrichia graveolens (assembly GCA_038502395.1). Classification (NCBI taxonomy): domain Eukaryota; kingdom Viridiplantae; phylum Streptophyta; class Magnoliopsida; order Asterales; family Asteraceae; genus Dittrichia; species Dittrichia graveolens. The sequence goes on from JARJIL010000007.1 coordinate 26,603,363, forward strand.
TTGATATTTAAATGATTTAATAAATATAAAAATAAGTAATTGGACATAGATAAGGGTTTTAAAAGTTTAAGAGGATATATTGTAACGCCCCAAAATTTAAAATATTAAGATCAAACACCTATAAGTGTTCGCATCTGAAAGTTTGACATAAAAGCGGAAGCATAATTTGTTTCAAAACCTGATGTATCAAAAGATACGCACATAATTATTGTCACAAGTTTAATACCAAAAACTTTATGCTTACAAACCAGACGTTAAGTGTTTCAGAGAGTTTATCAAATAGTAGTCAAACCGAAGCTTTGCCCTTGCCTTTGCTAAACCTGTAAACATTTTTAAAAATAGTATCTGATAAGCTACGAGAGCTTAGTGAGTAAACCGGACTAAACATCATATAAACCCACGTATAAAATCATATGAAGATAATACACGTATGTCTGTCAAACAATGCTAGCCTCTGGTTTTACACCCAGGGCAGCAACATAGGTAACAGTAGTGTACCATAATTGAGCCTTACTGGACGTAGCAGTAAGCACCCCACCTCTGAGACCTACTGCACAAAGTAGTAAGCTTATACACACATATGAATAACATTACATGTCAGTAATATGATATAATAGCATACATGCTGCAGATATGAATAGTAGTCTAGAAGACTCACCTTATAATCAATAATGTTGTATATCAGTCCACAATTGATAGTAATCTAGTGAACACGCCAAATGACAAGTCTCTACATGAATTAATACCAAATAAATATCAAACATATGTTACTGATCTTAATAACTGAATACAGCACTAGACACACTCGTGCCTTTTCAGGCACGCCCGTGCCTCCTACCCGGGTACCCCCGTGCCTATAGCCAAGTATTCCCGTGGTCTCAAGGCACAATCTGGGCCTTTCTAGAATAGGGCACGCCAGTACCCTTTTGGGTTACACCCGTGCCTTGCAGGTACGCCCTGAGGCACGGTTGGATCATGAGGGGCACGGCCGTGCCCTTCAACTGGCAGCAATAGTTTTAGCCGACTTACATGCTGTTCTGACCAAAACTTAACATAATTCACTTTTAAACTCATTCTGATGCTACTGAGGTGTTTTCCTACACCCCAAACAACTTCTAAACAAGTAATAACAACATTAACATGTTCAAATCTTTGATTCACCATTGAATCTTCTTAAAACCCATAAACCTTTAAGAAAAGTGGCTTAGATCATACCTCAAGCTTGTATATGTCTTAGATCCAGTTGTTACTGATTGTACCTCCTGTTCTTGATCAAAACCCACAAAGAAAACCTGCTGGAGCTTATGTAGGTGAATTGCAAGTTGAAAATGATGGTTTTGACTAGTAAAAGTCAAAGATAACTATATATATAAGTTTGTCATAATTGCAGAAATGGTCCCTTGAATATAACAGTTCTTATATTGACGGTTTTGGCCCCTCTAGTTTATAATCATATATATTCGTTAATAACTCACATAACACTTGATACATTTCTCGTATCAAATTATAATTAAAATTCTGGGTGTTACAATTCTTCCCCACTTGAAATGATTTCGTCCCCGAAATCAACTGCCGAAGAGTTCTGAATAATTACTCATCATATTCTGTTCAGACCCTCATACATATTCTGACCCCTTTTCTATACTTTTACCGGTCCTTGAACCATTTACTCTAGTTATTACAGATTCAACTGTTAAATAGCTTTCCAAGATATAACACACAAAAGGTGTTATGAATATATGTCAATTCTTCTGATAACTCTGATCTATAAACAGCCTTTCCCCACATATACAATAATTCTGAATTACTGACTGAACTCCGGGCTTAGTTTTCTCTCCTTTCTGAATCTGATCACGTTTTTCCACAGTGCTACTGCCAATGATACATACTCCCCCACTAAAACTGATGTGGTAATCTTTGTTTATCTGTATAACCCTTCTGTCTATTCTGGGCATCAAACAATCTATTACATACCTTCTGAATCTGTTCTGTCTTTCGCTGTATTATTTCTGTGCTACCCCACACTTTCTGACCCACGTCACCCAATACACTGAAGTTTGGCAGTAATATCATACAAATTTCATACATTGGCATTTCGGTGCTGAACTGGTATTTGTTGTAATATGAAACTCTATCAAGCAAATATATACCCTAGTTTTCTTCTGAATTACTAACACAATCATAAAATATGCTTTCGATCATCTGTATATTTCTTTCATTTTGACTGTACTAAGATGAAGCTTAATCCTTAACTTTATCTGAAATCTGTTCCGAATTCTAGAAGTGGATCTGATATCATAGTCTGAATCAATAAACACTGATATGCTATAACATAACACAATCTGTTTCACATACACATCTGTTAGCTGTTCTGATTAATAAATTTCTCTAATGGAAACAAGCTATATACCTTTAATGATATTCCTCCACTTGTCTGACCATATCTAGTTTCACCTCTAGCTATCAATAATCTATCCTTTAGGTATTCATACCCTTATTAACTTTTGGCTACACCACCATTATAAACTTATGAACTTCATATAGATGTGTCTTATACACATCCCCGTAACCTGATACTCATATACGATCATATCCAATTAATACATCACGACTGTTTTTAAACGGATTAACTACTTGTCCCCTTTTATCCAGTCTTTAAGATACTTTTCACCTTTGATCACTTTTCACTGAACTGTTCTTATCACCTCTGAGTAAGAGTGTCGTAACTGTCATTTAGATAATTAATTCACACGAGTATTATTTCTGATTTCTACTTCAAAGTGTTGGCAATATTATTAGCCTTACCCTGAATAATATAATATTCTACTCACAATCCTTCACTGATTCTGACCAGTGTTTGTGTCGCCTTTAAAGGTCTTTCTCATTCAACAATTATTTCTAACTTTTATAATTTCATATAAACAACACTTCACATATAAACACATAATCTCATCATATCATACTGAATGCTACCGTAGCGCACTAGCGGTAGTCTTACACCACCTATGAATGCTATTGTGGCGCACCAACAATAGTCTTACATCCACATATCCACCCACTATTGAGGTATAATCCTCACGTATCATATAAATAACATGCCACATATACTACTATCAGGTGTGAGTCTGTATATTCATTCTCATACGATTAAACTGTCTAGAAGTGCAAATAATAATTCCGCCCCTCTGCATTCATTCAGACCACTGTACCAGGCATCACACAATGCTATCATCTCTTCAATCAATTCAGGTAGTGCAAACTGTTGCTTTACTTAATCTCTTCAATTAATCCCATAGAACTGTTGATTACTATCGGGTTCTTTGGCGGCTCCCAATTCATCACCTTCTCTATTTTTCAGAATTCATCCCAGTACCATTTCTACTAATAAATTATCTAAAGAATTGCATTCCTTATGTCTTAAGATTCACCTTGAAAACTTAACATATAACTATTTTCTGCTTTGTGTCACTAAGACTTTTCAAACATGATTCTCATGATCTGCTAAACCTCTGAAATAATTATGAATATCATTTATGAACACAATTACTGACTTACTTAACATTGGCCTATACACCCTATTCATTTAATACATAATCATTGCTGGTGCGTTAGCAAGGCCCAACGGTATTATAACCACTTCAAAATATCTAAACGTTTTCTGAACACAGTTTAAGGATTGTCATCCATTCTGATCTTAGGCTGAAGAAAATCCGACCTTGAGTCAGCTTTGACAACCACTATACCCCATTATAACTGATCAAATAATTCACATATTCTGAACAACGGACATATATTCTTGATCACTTTATTGAGCTCATAAGTATTAATATACATGATATAGGTGTTGGATATATGCCCACTGATACACATATATTGGATCACTGCTGACGAGGCACGGGCCTATTGGGTCACACGCCAAGCGTTGAATCCGACAGCACATGTCAAGAGAGAGAATTAGGGTTTCTGTCGACCTTCACGGGCCCTCACGGGTCGTGAAGAGGTCGTGATGTGAAGCCCTACACGAGGCTTCATGGGCCGGTCGGGGATCGTGGGGGTGATGCCTTCACGACTTCCTCCCGGGCCGTGAGAGCCCGTGAAGGCAGAAGTCTAAGTAACACTTTGATATTATTGGACCTTTTGTTTGGTCCAATGGGAGGGTGCCATTATGGCCGACCCTGGTGTCACTTAGAGAGGTCATCTGCTTATATAAACCCCTCTTAATTCTCTCCATAGGACCTTTTGCCAAATTCAAAAACACACACACTAAAGAGAGCCTTGTAGGAGTCTTTTAGCAAAGGAGTTTGTTTTGGTTGTGAGCAAGAGTTCTGGTGCTGTTCTTGAGTGCAAGTTAGAGTATCTCAAGCTTTAGCAAAGGAGATTCACGGTTTGCTTGGAGTGGATATCAATAGAGGAACTCGTCTTGGAGTTCAAGCTTTTCATCTACAACAACAAAACAACCAGAGACATCAAGGGTATGGTCTCACTTTCTGGTTTCATTTGTTGTTCTTGTTGCTATCATTCTTTGTAGCTAGATCCCACTATGTGTTTCTTGTGCATGAGTGTTGAAAACCCGAAATGAACTTGTTTTTATCTTCTTGCTTCCGTTGTGCTTGGGTTTTTGTTGTGCATAAGAAGCCTTCAGTGGTATTAGAGCCATTGCTACAAGATGATAGCACAAAATGGCTCGAAAAATGGATTTTTTGGAAGTTTTGGCATTCTGCCCAAAAGGCCTTCACGAGCCGTGAAGTTCTCTTCACGAGTCATGAAGGTCACACTTCCAGTGTTGTTTGGGGTCTGGTCGTGAAATGGTTTTTTGGTGCTTCACGAGTTAATCCGGGCCGTGAGCGGTCGTGAAGCCCTCGGGCCTCACGAGCCGTGAAGGGTCGTGAAGGAGCTCGTGAACAGTATTTTTTGACCTTAAAAGAAATTTTTCGGTTTTTCGAGTCGTTGCTGTGTTTCTGTTTTTGTTCAGATGATTCTGGAAATCCCCAAATAATATTTTGGTACCACTATGGGTATGCATGGTATGGTCATGGCATTAGATGCATACATGCATACACATATGTGTGTGTATATATGAATATAGGTTTTAAAAATTGGTTTTATGCCTTAATGCATATGTACAAGAATTTCCATTGTGCCTTGAGTGTTTGTTTGGAAATTTTTATCAAAATATTTGCTTGTTGCGGTTTTTGGCACACCATTTGTTTTGTGGTTGTTTGCCTTGTTCTCTGTTGGTAACCTTGGCCTTAGACCTTGTGGTTGTTTGTGGTTGCTCCCCTTTTATTTAGTGACTTGAAGTCACATGGTTTGTAATAATTATTTATTTATTGATTGTTGTAATTATTATTGCGGTTTGCATACCATTTCATTTATCCGTGTACTTGTAAATAGATGATAGAATTTTTGTGGCTTGCATGCCATTTCGTTTCTATTTTTATGTACTTGTACTCATGGAGCATGGAGACCACAATCAAGAATCAAGGATGGTGTCTTGAAAATAGAAGATCCGGTGAATCCCGTTGGAGACGGCGGATCAAGTGGGAGCTATGACTTTTTGTATTGTGTCCTTAGTTGACCACGTTCTTCCTGTAGGCTCACGGGTAGAACGCATAGGTTTTGGCTTGGTTACCAACCCCTTGCTATGTGTGTGTTGTGATTTATTTCTTGCATGGATTATTTAGGTTTTCGCATGCTAGAAAATTTTTCAATAAATTAAATCACAAGAGTTTTATAAAATTGGTTTATATTTCTCTCGCGCGCGCTCATGATTAACAAACCAACTAAAGTGGAAAATAAGTTTTTATCACTCAAATATGTTAATCAAAATTAATCGGAAACAAAAGCCCGTTTTTCCATAAAACATAAATCACGCACCATCCGTAAGACAATGCCACCCAAATCTAACAACACAATGATTGGTTGTCGAGCTTAGCACGAGCCAATCTTTGTGGAGTTGTGTGGAAGGTGAGCGTAGTAACTCACAAACTTGGTTGTCGAGCTTAGCCCGAGCCAATTCTTGTGGAGTGTACTTACCGCATGTCTTGGGGGACGATTTATAATTTCAAATTAGAATTCTTGAAAGATTGTCGAGCTTAGCACGAGTCAATCAACAATTCTAAATTGGGATTGGTGTAAGAAGGGATCAAACATGCCAAACGACCGGTGCTTGTCGTAGGATCCCGCAAAGACCAAAGAGTTGCAATAATGGATTGCAATTGGCAATATGGTTGCCAACCCGAAATAACTTCCTTATGTGATCCGCGGTAAACCTGTCATATACGGAAGTGAAATAAGGTTCTTGGCTTTGTTAAAATAATTAAAATTTGTTTTGGGTAAATTGTTTTAACAAACTTAAATATCAAACTAACCAAATCTACTTTGCTATTATAGATGGCATCTTCAAGTACCACCACCACGAGCAACATTTCTCTACGAGTTTTCCTTGAGAAGGAGAAACTCGATGGTAGCAATTTCATGGATTGGCATAGGAACCTTCGGATTGTCCTACGCCATGAAGGGAAATTGTATATCATTGAGGAAGCCTTGCTCGAAGCCCCTGCAACTACGGCACCTAGGGCCGCCCGAGAGGCACATGAAAAACGCCTCAAGGACACGGAGGAAATGACGTGCCTTATGCCTAGCACAATGAGCTCCGATTTGTAAAAGCAAATGGATCATTTAAGTGCTTTCGACTTGCTCGCGCAGCTCAAGGACATGTTCCAACAGCAAGCGAGGCAAGAAAGGTACGAATGCCTCAAGTCCGTCCTAGGTTGCAAGCTCCAAGATGGCGGGAACGTAAGCGCTCATGTGTTGCGTATGAAAGAAAACATGGAGCGCATGGAGAGGTTAGGGTTCTCCATAGGGAGGGAGATGGCGGTTGATCTCATCCTCCAATCCTTGCCCAATGCATATGATCAATTCATCATGAGTTATCATATGCATAGTATGGACAAAACCCTCATGGAGCTTCATGGGATGCTAAAGACCGCGGAGTCAAGCATCTCAAAGCCCAAGGCCACCTCATCCAATCCCGTCTTGGCTATCCGGGAGGGCCGCACCCAAAAGAAGAAGCCGAATCCTTCCCATAAGGGAAAGGGTAAGGGCAAGGTTGGTGCTACCAAGCCTACCCCTACCCCGGTGGCAAAGGGCAAGGGGAAGATTCCCCAAGCCAAGGCCCCGGAGGATGCGCAATGCTTCTTTTGCGGGGACAAGGGGCATTATCGTCAAAGCTGCCCAAAGTACCAAGATGGCCAAAGAAGCTCAAAGCAATGAGCATCTCGGGACCTTCGAACCAAGGTACGTTCATGATTGAGCTACATCAAACTTCTATTTCAAAGGGCTGGGTTTTAGATACCGGCTGCGGCACTCACATTTGTAATATGGTGCAGGTGCTAAGGGAAAGTAGAGGCTTGGAGCGTGGAGAGCTGGATCTAATTATGGGGAACCGAGAGGTTGTGCCTGTAGAGGCAAAAGGGAGTGTCGAGCTCTCTTTTAGAACAAGTCTTTCCATTGTTCTTATTAATGTATGCTATTCACCCTACGTGGCAAGAAACATTTTATCTTTACATGCTTTGTATGACGATGGTTTTTCTTTTAAATTTATGGATGGATCTATTTTATGTTATAAAAATGATGTTTGTTATTTTAAAGCTTTACCATGTCATGGAATATATGAAGTTGATGCATACATTGAAAATAAGAGACCTATCATGAATATTGATTCTCAATCCAAAAATTGTTTGGCTAAATATTCCTTATGGCACGGTCGTCTTGCTCATGTAAACAAGACTCGCATCACCAAGCTCCAAGCGGATGAGATCTTGGAATCATTTGACCTTGGGTCAAAAGATTTATGCGAATCTTGTTTACTAGGCAAAATGACCAAAGAACCCTTCACCGGAGTTAGTGAGAAGGGAAAGGATCTTTTGGAAGTCATTCACACCGATGTGTGTGGTCCTTTCAAAAATGTCACAAGGAACAATACTAGATATTTCGTTACCTTCACGGATGATTATAGTAGGTATGGATATATCTTCTTGATTAGACAAAAGTCTGAAACCTTTGAGGTGTTCAAGACATTTCAAAGTGAAGTAGAGAATCAATCGGGTAAGAAGATTAAGATACTACGATCGGATAGAGGTGGTGAGTATCTTACTTCGGAGTTTCTGGACCATCTTAGAAAATGTGGGATTATCTCACAATTAACTCCTCCTAGGACTCCACAATTAAATGGAGTTGCCGAAAGGAGAAATCGGACATTATTAGATATGTTCCGTTCCATGATGAGTCAAACAAAGGTACCCATTAGTTTTTGGGGTTACGCTCTAGAGACGGCGGTAAGAATCCTTAACCTCGTACCAACAAAGAAAGTTGAAACAACACCATATGAGTTGTGGCACAAGAAAAAGCCCACTCTCTCATATCTTCGTGTATGGGGATGTCTAGCCTACGTGTAACGTGAGGCGAATGACAAACTAGAACCCCGTTCTGAAAGGTGTTATTTTATCGGATATCCTCCTGCCGGTATTGGACATATTTTCTACAAACCTTCAGAGAACAAAGTTTTTGTTGCTCGAAGAGCCATTTTCCTTGAAAGGGAACTTATATCCAACGTATCGAGGCAAAAGGAAATAGACCTTGAAGAAATTCAAGGAACACCCGATAAAGAACTTGATGTTGGCACTAGCAATCAACCATCAATGGTTGACACCGAGCAAAGTGAAGCTGCGGTACCTGACACACTTCCACTTCCTACCCCACGTAGATCCGGTAGAGCTCATCATGAGCCAGAGAGATATGGATTTCTCATATCTGAGGGCAATGAGCTATTGGTGGATCAAGATGAACCCACCAGCTACCGAGAAGCAATGGCGGGCCCTGAGTCTGCCAAGTGGAGGGAGGCAATGGAAAGCGAGATAGATTCCATGTCGGACAACCAGGTTTGGGAACTAGTTGATCCAACACCCAGGTTTCGACCCGTTGGGTGTAAATGGGTTTTCAAGAAGAAGACCAACATGGACAATACCTTGGACACTTTCAAAGCCCGATTGGTGGCAAAAGGTTTCACACAAACACCGGGTGTTGACTATGATGAAACTTTTTCACCAGTGGCCATGTTGAAGTCCATTAGGATCCTCCTTGCCATAGCTGCTTTTCATGATTATGAGATATGGCAAATGGATGTAAAAACCGCCTTCCTTAACGGGAAGCTTTCTGAAGAGGTGTATATGACACAACCTGAAGGTTTTATACATCCTAAGTATCCTAACATGGTATGTAGGCTTAAGAAGTCCATTTATGGACTTAAGCAAGCCTCTCGTAGTTGGAATCTTTGTTTTGATGAAAAGATAAAGGAATTTGGATTTTTGAAAAACGAAGATGAACCATGCGTGTATGTCAGGGCTAGTGGGAGCTCAATAGTTTTCCTAGTTTTATATGTAGATGATATTCTACTCATAGGAAATCATATCCCAACCATGCGTAGTGTCAAGGATTGGCTTGGGAATTGCTTTTCTATGAAAGACTTGGGAAATGCGGGATGCATTCTCGGAATTAAGATCTATAGGTATAGGTCTAGAAGGCTTATTGGTTTAAGCCAAAGTGCATATGTGGATAAAGTCGTTAAACGATTTAAGATGGAGGATTCTAAGAAAGGGAATCTCCCCATGATGCATGGATTGGCATTAAGCAAGGCTCAATGCCCCAACTCCCAAAAGGAGTTGAACATAATGAAGCGAGTCCCATACGCTTCGGCTGTGGGATTGATCATGTATGCCATGTTATGCACACGCCCCGATGTCTCATGTGCCTTGAGCATGACTAGTAGATATCAGGCGAATCCGGGAGAGGCTCACTGGAGGGCTGTGAAGAACATTCTAAAGTACCTTAGGCGTACAAAGGAAATGTTCTTGGTATACGGTGGTGAGGAAGAGCTTAGAGTAAAGGGTTACTCTGATGCTAGCTTCCAAACCGATAGGGACGACTGCCAATCTTAATCGGGGTTCGTGTTCCTATTGAATGGTGGTGCAGTAAGCTGGAGGAGCTCAAAGCAAGACACAGTTGCTGATTCAACAACCGAGTTAGAATATATTGCAGCAAGTGAAGCTGCTAAGGAAGCTGTGTGGATGAAGAAATTCATCCAAGATCTAGGAGTGGTTCCGAGCATCACCGACCCTATTGAGATTTTTTGTGACAATGAGGGTGCGGTGGCTTTGGCAAATGAACCAAGAACTCACAAGAGGACAAGACACATTCTTCGAAAATATCACTTCATTAGAGAAGTAATCGAGAATGGTGACGTTGCCATAAGTAGAGTACCGACGGATGGGAACCTTGCAGACCCATTCACTAAGCCATTATCACAAGCTGCTCATGATTCTCACGCTAAAGCTATAGGTGTTAGATTCGCTAGTGATTTGGCTTGACCTATGTATTTGGTTTGTTTGATTTGTATTTGTATTATGGGAACATTTAAACGGTATTGTAACTTATGTTTGTTTCGATATATGAATAGAGATTTATATATACGCTTGTTGCGGTCACAATCATCAAGTCCATACCGTGTTTCATCTTAGCATGTTTAAACACTTCCTTGAATTTTTATCATTCTAAACCTTCTGCAATCGGTTATTCTTCATATGAGAGGAAGAATGAAATAAGATTGAAGTAAGTGGTTGGCCCGGTATTCAAAATGGTTGAATAAGGGTGCAAGACTTACTTGTGCTTGAAAGGTGTTTCAAGTGACCAGAAGACCCACACCTAAGTTTACTTCATGGATCTATTAGTCACAAGTATCTCGGGATGATAATATCAATTCATCCTTAGACTTGAGACGCATAGGTTACCAGAGTATGAATATGCCTTACTCTAGTTATCTTCAAACGCATTTCGTAACTGGCTGTTATAAACGAAATAATTGGGTAAAGTATGAAACATATAATGGGAATATGTGGTCGAAAGGATTTGTTCCTCTAGTAAGAGAGATATCCCTGGCCCCTCGATGATTGGAAGCTGACATCAAATATGCATGGCCGTGCTCAAGTTACATTGATTTTAGATCAGATGCAACTTGTTTATTTGGTCACCACCAATCTGTAATCGAGAAACATAATAGTGAACGATCTGGAGATTGACATATTCCATGTCTCGTGTTTACAAGGATATCACGAACAAAAGGATGCACATGATCACTTATCTATAGAGCCTCGTAAGCCTTTAAGGCTATTAGGTTTTTGTCGAAGATGACAACTCGCGCCGACTTGGGGGCATTGAGGCTTAGCTAGAGCCGCTCTTTGTCTTTGATTAATATATGACGATGTATCATGTGCAAGTGGGAGTCTGTTGGATATATGCCCACTGATACACGTATATTGGATCACTGCCGATGAGGCACGGGCCTATTGGGTCACACGCCAAGCGTTGAATCCGACAGCACATGTCAAAAGAGAGATTTAGGGTTTTTGTCAACCTTCACGGGCCCTCACGGGTCGTAAAGAGGTCGTGACGTGAAGCCCTTCACGAGGCTTCATGGGCCGGTCGGGGATCGTGGGGGTGATGCCTTCACGACTTCCTCCCGGGCCGTGAGAGCCCGTGAAGGCAGAAGTCTAAGTGACACTTTGATATTATTGGACCTTTTGTTTGGTCCAATGGGAGGGTGCCATTATGGCTGACCCTGGTGTCACCTAGAGAGGTAATCTGCTTATATAAACCCCTCTTAATTCTCTCCATAGGACCTTTTGCCAAATTCAAAAACACACACACTAAAGAGAGCCTTGTAGGAGTCTTTTAGCAAAGGAGTTTGTTTTGGTTGTGAGCAAGAGTTCTGGTGCTGTTCTTGAGTGCAAGTTAGAGTATCTCAAGCTTTAGCAAAGGAGATTCACGGTTTGCTTGTAGTGGATATCAATAGAGGAACTCGTCTTGGAGTTCAAGCTTTTCATCTACAACAACAAAACAACCAGAGACATCAAGGGTATGGTCTCACTTTCTGGTTTCATTTGTTGTTCTTGTTGCTATCATTCTTTGTAGCTAGATCCCACTATGTGTTTCTTGTGCATGAGTGTTGAAAACCCGAAATGAACTTGTTTTTATCTTCTTGCTTCCATTGTGCTTGGGTTTTTGTTGTGCATAAGAAAGCTTCAATAGGTACACCTCATGAAAAGCTACTGGGTCTTATAAACCCCCTCATTTAACAATTTTTGAAATCGTTTCAATAATTCCTGTATCTCTGAAGGAGCAAGTCTGTACGTAGTTCTCATAATCAGTGAAGCTTTCAACACCACACAAATTCTAAACATACTCTGTCTGTCTGGCATTAACCTTGGTAATTCCTTGAATTACATATCAAGATACTCACATATTACTTTCATATCTTTCTAGATCATCTGTTCTTCTATAAGTTAATTTTTATAACATAAGTTGAGAAAATAATGTATCCATACTAAAGACACTCTCCAGCTTTTGAAACTGAACACCCATACCACCTTCTTGTTTTGACTTTAGCACATATAATTAGTTCTTCCCCACTAGGGATATGAACTCGTATCACTTCTGTTCACATAATATCATAACCTGGTTATAATACAACCAGTCCATTCTAATTACTATTTGGAACTCACTCATATTCATAAGTACAAAATATTTCTCACCCGTACTTCAACCAATAACACAAAATCTTCTTTGATTCTGCCTCCTTCAACATTTTATTATCTAAAAATACATACCGGTTCTACATAGTTTACATACATTATAAAAGAAACCTTACTTCGTATCAATTTATGTATTTAATATCTCAACTGACAAATTCCAGCTAGTTAGGACATGCTGAGGACTCATGCCCGTACTGAGCACAGTCATATACAAAACTTTCCTAAGGATAAACAATCCTTATAATTATGTCCTACTTCTCCACACGTATAACAACCTTTAGTTTTATATTTACACTTGCCCGTATGGTTCTTACCACAAGTCTCACATCCCGTTCTTCTATGGGATCCCTCGGCTTTTATCTCCATTTTATCCTCTTTTATCTCGTTAATCATTTCATCCTTCAGTATATGAAATTCTTCTCGAAATACACTTCGTATCTCATTCTTCATTTCTATCATAATAGACGGCATAACTGTCTTAATACATTTTCCAAACTCATCTGAGACGACACCCTAAGGTGTTTAGTAGGTATGGCTCCACGCCTTTCCCCATAAAGGGAAATATAGTCTTCAACCTCTCCTATGGTAATCATGTCAGGGTTTCCTTCATTTCTTACTTCATTTTCTGTTCTAGAATTCGCATTAGGATCCATTACACTGTAACAAAACAATTCTTGGTTAGTCATAATATCAATCACATCTCGCACCATTATACTTGCCTTTATTTCACAAACACTCTACTCATTTACTGTCTTTGAATAATATCGTAGATTATACCAAGACATACCTCTTTCCACTTTGTGTTAGCTTACTTCTTTTAGTTCTCATAATAAATTCATGTACATGGCATCTGTACATTTGCTTTATTACCACTACTTTTACAATTAATCTTGATACTGACCCTTATCTGATCATTTCTGTGTTCTTTCATCTGTTCTACAACTCATACAACAATATATGGCATAAACTCTGCCTTACCACTTTAATAAATTTTCTGTACTGGATTCTCCAAATGTAGGTTCTGATATTTAACAATTTATATCTAGGGCTCAAACACCCCGTCATGCTATATTCTTATAAGGATACATTCACTTGTAATACTGATATTTATCCCTTCGTGTCTGTGACTAAAATCACCCTTAGGGTTATATACTACTCTTGAACCTCTTATATATATCATCCTGGTAGTATAGATAAAGCATTAAAGCAAAAGGTGGCTTTACCATACTATCCTCTATAACAAACAGTTACTTATATATCCACATATCAGTACACCTATCATCAGACCCAAAGTATTTCTATACATACTAAGGCATTCTATATATAAATTCTCAGGTGTACTACCTTAACAAGTACCCCTCACCCGATTCACAAGATTCCTCATGATTCCATTAAGCTCCAACATGTATCATGTGTTTTGTAATAATATGGGCCCTTATATTACTCTAAATACATTACACATGTTTGATCTTAACTTTATCACAAAAATTCCCGATTCACAGGCTTAGGCCAAAGTTTATACATCATGCTCTCATATATTCACATAACACTGAATTCATCTTGAATGCACATATGAAACCAACTCTTAACAGTTGTATACATATATAACATATCTGTCTTAAACATATCCTGTACTCGTATAAAGCTCACATAATACATAATCAATATAATTCCTAGTATACTCACCAAGCTGCAAGCCTCCAGTTTGACAATTTTCAAAATCCGCAGAACCATGGTTTAAGTCCAAAATGCGTCTTGTACACATCCAGATCCCTCAAACCTTGGCTCTGATACCAAGTTGTAATGCCCCAAAATTTAAAATATTAAGATCAAACACCTATAAGTGTTCGCATCTGAAAGTTTGACATAAAAGCGGAAGCATAATTTGTTTCAAAACCTGACGTATCAAAAGATACGCACATAATTATTGTCACAAGTTTAATACCAAAAACTTTATGCTTACAAACCAGGCGTTAAGTGTTTCAGAGAGTTTATTAAAAAGTAGTCAAACCGAAGCTTTGCCCTTGCCTTTGCTAAACCTGCAAACATTTTTAAAAATAGTATCTGATAAGCTACGAGAGCTTAGTGAGTAAACCGGACTAAACATCATATAAACCCACGTATAAAATCATATGAAGATAATACACATATGTCTGGCAAACAATCCTAGCCTCTGGTTCTAGACCCGGGGCAGCAACATAGGTCACAGTACTGTACCATAATTCAGCCTTACTGGACGTAGCCGTAAGCACCCCACCTCTGAGACCTACTGCACAAAGCAGTAAGCTTATACACACATATGAATAACATTACATGTCAGTAATATGATGTAATAGCATACATGCTGCAGATATGAATAGTAGTCTAGAAGACTCACCTTATAATCAATAATGTTGTATATCAGTCCACAATTGATAGTAATCTAGTGAACATGCCAAATGACAAGTCTCTACATGAATTAATACCAAATAAATATCAAACATATGTTACTGATCTTAATAACTGAATACAACACTAGACACGCCCGTGCCTTATCAGGCACGCCCGTGCCTTATAGGCAATTATTCCCGTGGTCTCAAGGCATAATCTGGGCCTTTCTAGAATAGGGCACGCCCGTACCCTTTTGGGTCACGCCCGTGCCTTGCTGGTACGCCCTAGGGCACGGTTGGATCATGAGGGGCACGCCCGTGCCCTTCAACTGGCAGCAGCAGTTTTAGCCGACTTACATGCTGTTCCGACCAAAACTTAACATAATCCACTTTTAAACTTATTCTGATGCTACTGAGGTGTTTTCCTACACCCCAAACAACTTTTAAACAAGTAATAACAACATTAACATGTTCAAATCTTTGATTCACCATTGAATCTTCTTAAAACTCATAAACCTTTAAGAAAAGTGGCTTAGATCTTACCTCAAGCTTGTATATGTCTTAGATCCAGCTGTTACTGATTGTACCTCGTGTTCTTGATCAAAACCCACAAAGAAAACCTGCTGGATCTTATGTAGGTGAATTGCAAGTTGAAAATGATGGTTTTGACTAGTAAAAGTCAAAGCTAACTATATATATATATATATATATATATATATATATATATATATATATATATATAATCGTCATAATTGCAGAAATGGTCCCTGGACTATAACAGTTCTTATACTGACGGTTTTGGTCCCTCTAGTTTATAATCATATATATCCGTTAATAACTCACATAACACTTGATACATTTCTCGTATCAAATTATAATTAAAATTCTGGGTGTTACATATATAAGTAATTTATAAGTTTAGAAGGATATATAAGTAATTTATAAATTTTAGAAGGATATAGAAGAAATTCTCCCAATCTAGTAAAATAGATCAAAGAAAAATACCATTTCTGATCATGTATTAGCGTTTGACGGAGTTATGAACTTTACAAATATATGAATGTCACAATATTAAAAAAAAATCATATTTACACAATTAAAAATCATATCAACGGACCTGTAAAATCTAAAGGATAGCAAACTAAATCAACAAAATAATCAGAGAATGAACAAGAAGATGATGAATGAAAGTGATTAAAGAAGGTTACCGGAGAAATCCTTGAGAAATGGCAGACAACACTAAAGTCGGGGACAATAATATATTTTACTCAATTAAAACCGAATCAAGAAGAAGATTATGAAATCAAATGAATATGATTCTAGAAAATTACCTACAGAAACCAAATGAATATGATTTTCTTTTAATATATATATATATATATATATATAATACATTCAAAATTTTATTTGTTAGGTGCCAGTGATATATAAAGTAAAAACGTTACATTTATGCATCTTAAATATAGATGCTATATAATAGTTGATTACTTCGGTGGGCATTTGAGATAGAGTAATTATTAATATTCAAAATTAGAAATTCCAGTTCAATCAAATCAGACCTAACGTGCAAAATCAATGGTATAAAGAATCAGAGCACCAATAAAATATAGATTTAAATAAGATCAATTAAATAAATGAAATCATTATCAAGCACAATATACACACAAGTATAAAGAAAGACCTAACATACAAGTACAACGCAAGTACAAAACTATTATCATTGACCCTACCCCAACTAATTTATTTTCGTTTCGACCCGCTTTGACCCGTTTTGGGTTCTTATCACTTTTTTTCGTGTCGAGTACGGGTCAGGTTTTGTGTCGACCCAAAAGTTGCCGGCCTTAAACGAAATTATTGTCATCGACACTTTTATATACATGATGAAATTACATAATACGATTGCAACTACCTTTCATTGACTAAAATCCACTATGATTTGATTTCATGAAACATTCGGTTTAGTTCAAAATCGTCTTCAGTTCTTTAGTCTCGAACCTGCCACGTAAATAAAGTTCAATTATGTATAAAAATATATTTGATTCAAATCGCACGTCAAATAATCACGAACAAGAACACGTTTTGCTAAAAATGGAACATCATCAAGCATCTGACCTGCTTTCTAAAGCACCCGAAAGAAAATCAACAACATTTCAGCTGTATAAGATCATTTAGGTCAGATGTTGCAATTTGACCAAAAAAACCCTCAACATCTCGTGAGATTTTGGCTGTTTACATTAGAACAAAGATGTGATTTCGTTACACCAAAAAAGTGTGACGATATGCATATAGTTAGTTGCGTTTTCAGTGTATGTGTGACGAAAGGTCGAGTGATCATATGGTACATACAGTTACATTAGCGGGTTAGTGGCCATGTCTATTTAAAAACAGTAACCAAAACCATAAAATGTGTGACTAATTGGTACGAGTTTATATTGATTTTATCAGTTTTAGTGACCGTACACACTTTATAGTCACACGGGCAGTTTTGAGAGTATCTTTTGCACGTATTTGGCCACATAAATATATAATATATGTGACATCTTCAATGATTTAGTAACACAACAATTGTTTTTTTTTGGGGATTTCGTCACATACAATTAAGCCAAAAGTGGCCAAAAGTGTTAATAAGTGTGACCATATGCTTTTTAAAGTCAATTAAATGTGTATTTTGTGTCACTATTGTTCATCCAATTGTTACATGAATTTTATGTTTGTGTAGCGTTTTGTAATATTTAGTTACACAAAGATTGAATTTTATGCTAAAAGTCGGATTCGAACTTGAGTCTCATCCCATCCATCTCTACAAAGAAACATGCGTTATACTTCCTTTGACTTTTAAACAAAATGTATTAGACTTTGATTTTCTTAAATATGTAAAGTTTAGTTATTAAAATGTAATATAAGAATCTTATTAATTATATGTAATAGTTACTCAATTTAGTTTATATGAGGGGTAATTTAGTAATTTTAAAACACTTAAAATTCAAGAGTTTAAGAAAAAGACCTAAATGCTTTATAATATAGTATAGATATGTGTGTGTGTGTGTGTGTGTATATATATGTATATGTATAGGGGAGGGTTCAAACGAGAACTGTTTTTCGTACGAGAACTGCGAGAACCAATCTTGGTCATTCAAGTGGTAAGTGAAATTCATGGATGAAGAGCGTGGGGGATTGAGTGTGGTAATGTGCATGTAAGGAATTCATCGGTGGGCAATCCAATTGAAGGAGGGGGAAGTGGGCGGCTAAGATTGGTTTTCCCAATTCTGGTACGAAAAACAGTTCTCGTTTGACTTTTTCCTATATATATAGTGAAAAGTTCATTTGAAAACCGTTTTTATTGCGAGAACCGTGAGAACCAATCTTAGCCGTCCAATTCCCCCTCCTTTAATTGGATTGCCCACTCATGAATTACTTACATGCACCCTGCCACACTCAATCTCCCTACGCTCTTCATCCATGAATTCCATTATCCAAAATGAACGGCTAAGATTGGTTCTCGCAATAAAAACGGTTCTCAAATGAACCTTCCCCTACATATATATACATATATATATATATATAGAGAGAGAGAGGATGGTTCATGCGAAAAACATTTTTTTTACGAAAAGTGCGAGCAGCATTCTCAACCCTTGATCATAATAATCTATGGATGAAAATACAAGTGGCACAAATGTAATTGAAGATAATATCATGTTATATTTTATAAATTATTAAAGGGTAGAAATGGAATTTTACATTTATTAATTAAATTCCTATTTTTTCTCACCCTCCTCTTTTATTCGGCCGTTACTCATCTCTAAATTTCTCTATTCCTCTTTGCAGCCACCACATCACTATCATACCACCTTAGATATCTGTTCACTATGATCTCGTTGGGAACCGCCGAAGGGTTGCAGATAACCACCATCACAAATCACTTGTTACACATCGAGATTTATGTTGCTGCTTTAGATCTACGCAATGCTTGTTCAGCTCTATGAGATTTAGGTTACTCCTTCATCGCTACACTATCCATCGCTGCACCATCCTTCCCGAACTCTATCTTTATCATCTTTCATCTTCTATTGTCACTTATCCAATGAAACTATCGCCGCCTTTGCAGCTCTGAAGTGAACCCTCTTCATCGCAAGGGTTACGCCGTGGAATATTACCACCTGTCATTGCCGTCTTCCTTATAAACCCTCACCTCTGTAGATATGTTGAGTGGTTCCCCTAGAGACGGGCAATGGGTTGTACCCATAACACTATGCCATGACTCATATGAAGCAAAAAAAAGGGTTTTTTATTGGATAAAAGATTAGAAACTATTATCAGCCATCATCAAGTAATTGGATAAAGATAAATGTTGACCAAGTAGGCTTTTACTGAAATATGATGTTGACTTATCTGCTAAACTTATATATATGGTACCTACTCTTACTATATTATGATGTTTCTTTTAAAACAAAAAGGAAAAAAGAAAAAAAAACTCTTCTCACCATCGTTGGTTGTTATCTTTGTTCAACATCTATATTTTTCTTTTTCTTTTTTGTTTCCTTTCGAGATCTACACATGAGATGTCTTAATCTTTTAGTTTTGTATGTAAAGAGGAATGAAAATTTTTAGATCAGGGTTTTCTGATCCATATTTGAACATATCTCTTATAAATGTCTCTCCTTTGCTCCCTGAAAGTCCTTTGTTAGTGAAGAAGATTAGTTACTATGAATACTTGAACACAAGATGATGAAGTTTAGTAGAAACAAGTATGAACACTTTACATGCAACTTGAAGTTTTTCTTTGATTACTTTGAACATTGTACAAGCAGAGATTACACAATTGGCAAAGGTTACCTTGCAAACTAGGTTTGCAAGGTATTTAAACAAAAGCCTCATGGGCCTAAAGCCACATGGGCCCAAAAATAGACTAAGCTTAAGAATTACAATATTAAAGTGGGCTAAGCCCATTACAATGGCTAGTCTAGTAATAATGATATTGAATACACAAAAGAACACAAGGCTAACAAATTTATAAATATCTAACATTCTCCCCCTTTTGTTGCCTTGTGCTGAGCAGACATGTATCATCTACTCCTTTGACCAAGAAGCCTTTTCTAGCTTCTGATGGCTTTCCTTTCTTGGATCTTTTCCTCCAGCTGATCCGAAATCCGGGTCATTTTTACTAATTCAGATTGATTAGTTCGATGTATGTTGTTGAAGCAAATTCTACGGAATTTTGATATGCATCTTTGAAGTGTGTCGTCAGAATATGCATTGACCTCGGAGAGCCTGATAAATGCTTTCTCGCCATTCAGATTTGACATTATAAATCCGTCGGTACCTTCATAATCCTCGTCATATAATGATCGTATATTTTCTGTACTTTTCAAGCTTTTAGTGCTGCTGGTTGGGCCTCCGAACATTTATCTTTTCAAGATCGACCTCAGCACCTAACTTTAGATCATGAGTACAACACATGAGGATTTTCTTTCTCATGAAGTCTCTCAATACTTGGAGAGCTCTCTATTCTTCCCGGTTCTTGCCAGTTTTGCACGCCAACTCATCTTCCATATGAGTGATGTCCCCCAAATTCAGATGTCTTAGCTCTACTTCATGAAATGTATATCTCTTCCCATCTGCTCTGGTGACATGAAAGTGAAGCATCAAGTAGCTCAGGAAGTTGCGCATGTATAGAAACTCCATTTTGACTATCGAAAATTTGGAGGCCACTTGTTGTTTTGAGCTTGAATGGAAGGTGGCGGCAAACCTGACAAACTTCTCGTGCTCTTAAGAGTTTAGCATGTACAGATCATCAAACTCTCCGACCTCCTCTTTAAGGTACGGAGCATTGAGCCACTGAGTTGGCTAGTGAGGTTGGGCTTTGGCGAGTACTTCCCTAGGTCTGATGCTTTCTATGTTTGGCCATTCTACTATTATTCTCTCGTGAGTGGCCAATGGTTTGGGTCCTCCATGATAGGTTTTAGGTACGTGCCACTCACCTTCTTGTTGTTTAGGTCTTTGAGGTTGCCGCTGACTGATAAGATTTGTGGGTGCAACATTGAATTGCCCCTGTTATGGTGGAAAAATGTATAGCAGCTCCCTATTGACTGTTGTGAAGACCTTGAGGATATTGATCAACGGGATTTCTTCCTCTTCCTCAGTTATAGGCCTTTTGCCTTTGGCTTTATTTGTTGAGGCTTCGGGAATGGAAGGTTCAGGTTCATCTGTTGTTGTTCGGACTTGTGGGATTTGGATTGTAGGGGTTTCTGGTCTATCAGCCTCTGTCTCTGCCTCTGCCCCTTGGCCAAATTCGAATTCAAATTCTACGGTTTCGGGTTCATTTGGTTGTTGTTGTTGTTATTTACTGACACTACCACTGCCGCTTTGACCCTCTAAAGACTTAGATACCGGGGCGGCTTCAATTCTGAGTGTTGTACTTTATGCCCCGATGTATCGCCTTTGCCTTTTCTCCCCCTTATGATGTCCTGGGTCCTCAGGATCATCATGCCTCCTCTTTCTGGATTCAGCTTGAGCTTTGTATGATTCCTCCACCACTTCTATCCTCTTACTTATGCCAGATACAGTTGCAGTTAGGGTATTAAGGGCTTGGAGGACTGTTTCTTGAAAGTTGGTGGAGCTGGAGGGTGTGGGTTAGGGTTGAGATTGTAGTGCTGCAAGAAGATTGGTTTGTTCAACGGTGGGATCAGAAACACTATTGAGTTTGGCGTGCAGTAGGTCTTTGAGTTCATCGATAGAGTAATCTCGCTCAATGACAGTGGGTGGGCGTTTTCAAGAGCTTGGATTTGAGCTCTGAGGGAATTGATTTTAGAGTGGAGTTGGGTGTTAACATATTCCCTCAGGTCAGAGTCAAGGCGGGAGAACTTGGAATCCATATAGATTCTCAGTTCCGTTGTAACCCCGAGCTCACGAAGAGGCCCGGTTTGCATAGGGAGTCTTTCAGCCCTATGGCCCTCACGCAATGTTGGCAAAGTGGTACCACTGTAGGGACTTCCGCTCGATCTTTGCAACACCTCTGCAGTAGAGGCCACTACGGTCGTTCCGGCAACGTCACTGAGACGTGTGAGTGGTGATCATGTCCTAGCGAAAGATTGAAATCCGGTTAAGACAGGCGCTAGACTCGATTGTGATGGAATTGAAGGTGTGGACGGGGGAGGCAGTCCACTTATTTCAAAGCCAGCAAACTCCAAATGAGTTGCCGACTGTGTATGTGATAAGTCCCCGTGGAATGAAACTGCTCCCATTTGAGTGGAAGCAGAGTTGCTGGTGGAGTGAGGTGCTTGCACTGGTGGGATGCCAGCGACGGTTTCAATACCAGCCGGAACAGTGTCCCGATCGATAGAAGATGTGGCTACCTGGCTTTCTGGTTCTGGAGAACTCTCACCCTCTTTCTTTTCCAACTCACTCTCAATATCACTCACCACAACGTCCATTTCTACATCTTCTTTCTCAATTACAGGTACATCCCCAAAGGTGCCAGATATATCAGATAAATCGTGGTGGATGTCCTCTTTGTGATTAGATACTTGTCTTGTGCCAGTGGATTCGGCACGAACAGGAGAAGGTCTCGGGCCAAAAGAGATAGGTTTCCCGGATGAAGATGATTCGGTTTGGGTCCTTTCAGTGGAGGACTTACTCTCAGATTCAGCATTGGCGGAGGCCTCAGAGTCAATAATCACTAATCCCTCACTCTCGTGTATCTCAACACCCTCACCACTTCGTCCACCCCTGTCAATATTTTTTTCTCGCTCTTGCACGACTTTGCTCGAGGCACCTCAGTGCACCCGAGCTCCTAGATGGCTAGGACCCTCACCAGGTGCTACTGCTCCTTGGGCAGGCACAACCGGTTCTGGTTGCGCCAGAGGAGCTATCCTATTATCTCTCATATAATTTCTTACTATCTCTTTCTCCTGATTCAATATTCGAAGAAGGGCAACGGGCACCTGCATGTGAACCATGTTAGGTAAGTCTCGGATGCATAGAAATCTGGTGATTCGTTGTACTTGGATTTGTGGGTTGTCAAGGTGTCGGGGGATGGTGTGGTAGGTTTCCAAATCAGTGGCAATCAAAACTGTAAGGAACCGCTAGAATGGTATGAAGGTTTTTCTGTGGGAGGTGGTCTTTTCATTGACCATGCGGAGAATACAGTCAAAGATGATGGTGGCATAATCCAGATGGAGGTGGTAAGCAACACCAGCCAAAAGCAGCAGCGAATAGTATGAGCCACCATCTGTACTCTTAGGGATTCCGGTGAGGGCACGGGAGATTATTGTTGCAAGCGTCTGCCAGAGAGGTGCAAGGTTCGTCCTCTTGAATTGATGGATCTGTTGTAGCTCCTCGTTGTAACCAAGACCGTGAACAAGTTCTAGAACTTCATCTACCCCTGGAGCTTCATCAAACTCGGTTTTATCAGGGTAATGGCCTGCTGTGGGTAGATCCAGTACGTTGCGGAGTTTGACGGCTGATAGAGTTAATCAAACAGTTTCAATCTGTCCTATGATGCACTTGTGTCCCAACCGAGTGACGCCCTCGGTAAAGGTATACCACAGTAATTGTAAGTAGGTTTCGGGTACATGGGTAGGTGAGGTGTTTGGATTTTCAGTGATGGCTTAGCACAGTGGATGGGCTCGGATTATTTTAGTCATTATCGGGATTTTGGTATTGGTTTCCAAATCAAAGTATAAGTTGTTACTGCTTGTTTCGAGGCGCTCATCAGCAGGGACAAGGCTCTCCTCAGGTAAGGGTTGAGCTGGTTGATTAGCTGCCATCTGTAACAAGTAGTATAAAACAGATCAGTACAGTAGATAAAAGCAGTTTAGAATGCACATGTGAATGTTTATGTGAATTTGTGTTCTTTAATTTCAATTCACATGTGAATGTTGGCTTTGACTTGACCTTTGAATTTTGACTTTTGATTTAAACATTTTTGAACCATGTCAAAATTTGTATAAGTGTTGAAAGTCGGATAAACTTTCTCACTTGAAATTCGCATGAGATGTTCAATTTGAGGTCGCATGAGGTGAGTTTCAAGTGAAAGTCGCATGAAAAGGTTGCAAGTAAAAGTCGCATGGGTGAATTTGACTTGAAAGTCGCATGGGTTAAACTTTACTTGAAAGTCGCATGGATTTGTTTCACATGAAAGTCAGATGAACTAAAATCATGCGAAAGTCGGATGGACAGTTTGTGCGAAAGTCGGATGAAGTCAAGTTGAGCATAAGTCGCATGGTTTCAAGTCATGCGGAAGTCGGATGGTATCAACTTAAAGTCGCATGAGTCAATTCATCTGAAAGTCGGATGGACTCAAGTTGAGCGTAAGTCGCATGGTTTCAAGTCATGCGAAAGTCGGATGGCTTAGTTCAACTTAAAGTCGCATGAGTCAATTCATGTGAAAGTCGGATGGACTCAAGTCATGCGAAAGTCAGATGGCCTTAAGTCATGCGAAAGTCGCATGGTTTAAACTTAACATTTTCAGAATTTTGAAATGCGAAAGTCGCATGGACTTTATCACTTGAAGGTCGGATAGAACAAATGTACTCCAAAGTCGCATAGTCTATTCAGAGCAAAAGCCACATGGACTTATTCATTTGAAGGTCAGATAGACCATATTCACTTGATTGTCGGATGATTCAACTTTCTTTCATGCGACTTTTAAGAACATTCAAGTGCAAGTCCAGAATCAATGTTGGTCAAAAGTGTGCTTTGTGGACTCAAGTTTTATACCAAATGACTCGGATTTTAACAACAATCAACTATTTGTTTTCAAGCAAACCTAAACAACCCAACATTTTACGAATTTGATTTGAAAGACCCCCTGTTCATCGAAGAAGATGAACAGTAACCGTATCGTTGAAACCCATTTCATGAATCCTTATATTCCAATGAATGTAAACACCATTTTTGTTTCACGTAACACCCCAAAAACCAAATTTAAAATATTAAGATCAAACACTTATAAGTTTTCGCATCTCAAAGTTTATCATAAAAGCGGAAGCAATTTGTTTGAAAACCTGACGTATCAATAGATACTCACATAAATACTGTCATAAGTTTGGTACCAAAAACTTGATATTTACAAACCAGGCGTTAATTTCAAAGAGTTTAACAATTGGTAGTCAAACCGGAGCTTTGCCCTTGTCTTTGATAAAACCTGCAAAACATTTTAAAAATAGTATCTGATAAGCTACGAGAGCTTAGTGAGTAAACCGGACTAAACATCATATAAACCCACGTATAAAATCATATGAACATAATACACGTATGTCTGGCAAACAATGCTAGCCTCTGGTTCTAGACCCAGGGCAGCAACATGGGTCACAGTACTGTACCATAGTTGAGCCTTACTGGACTTAGCAATAAGCTCCCCACCTCTGAGACTTACTGCACAAAGCAGCAAGCTTATACACACATATGAATAACATGACATGTCAATAATCTGATATAATAGCATACATGCTGCACATATGAAGTAAAGTCTAGAAGACTCACCTTCTGATCATACTATCATGAATTGATCCACAGTTGTCAATGATACAGGAAATATGCTAATCACCTCCTATATAAACGATTCATAAAATCACATAAGGCATACTGTACTGAAATAGGGCCTACACGGGCCGTGTCCCAAATATGCTACACGACCTAAGCTGGAAACATGGCTAGTGTGGTCTAGTCATCCTACACGGGCCGTGTACAGCTCATGCTACACGACCATGTAACCCTACATGGCCTTATGACCGCCTTACACACTACACGGCCGTGTACCGATACATGGGCCGTGTACCTCTTATACTACACGACCATGTATCCTTACATGGCCCTGTGACCGCCATAACTACTACACGGACGTGTACCGCTACACGGGCCGTGTACATAACAGTCCAACAGACTGTTCTTGCCAAGAACAGCCGAACTTCACCAAGAAATCACATATTTTCTTCATAAACTGACTAGAGGTGTTTTCCTACACCTCCTACAACTGATATACATAAACTAGACTAAACAAAACAACTCTAACATGATTTCACCATTGAAACCATGTGATTAAACTTACAAAACATCAAAAACCAAGCTTGAAAGCTTACCTTGTGATGAGCACTTGTTATGATCTTGCAAAAGGCACCTGAAACTCTGATATGGCTTACAAAATGGAAAGCTTATGGTCTGATATGCAAGTATTCGTGAATGGCAGGGAAGCAATTGGTAAACTTTGACTTCTAAGTCAAAGTTGGTGTTTATATATAAATAGTTTCACTAATTGACATAACTACTCCCTGGGTATGTTGGTAAACTTTGACTTCTTATCACGTATATCCGTTTATAACTTGGGTAACACCTCGTACTTTTCTTGCATAAACTTAATAATAAAGTTCTGGGTGTTACATTTCAAGACATGCACAATCATCAGAAACATGTTTTACTCTAATCAAACACTACAAACAACATCATTTAAGATGTAAAAGATTCAATTTTCAGAGAAAACCCACTGTTCGATAACCGAGGTTAAAAACACAACATAAAATGCGATTTGAACACTTAAAAGAGCAAATTCTTTGTCATTTCTTGTTGAAATGGTGTTACCTTTCAATTTAGTGTTGAAGAAACACAAAATTATCACAAGTGAGAAGGTTCGATCGAAGACAGTTGAGAGAGAAAAGGAGAAGATGAACACTGTTTGCTTTTTGAAGTTTTGAAAGCGTGAGGAAGAAGAAGGGTTGGATAGCTATATTTATAAGCTATCCGACTTTCGGATCTTGGTGGGTTGGGGCTTATCCGACTGTCGGATCGATCCCAGATTGGCCCAAATTCGATGGTTGGCCCAGTCTATTCTATTTAAGTCCAAGACTTAGAAATTTACACTATTTAAGCCTAAAAGCAAGAAATAAATTGATTATTCTTGCTTTTTATTTTTTATTTTTTTTTGTTTTCGACTTCATTTAACTCCCCTAGAAATGATAAATAGACATAAAGTAAACATCTGGAAATCAGTCATCTGAGAATCAGAAACTTCGAGTGTTTGTCTGATTTGAGATGAATCCTTGAATTTCTCCCCCTACACGAATGCACGGAAATGCATTCGTGTCAACCAGTTAACCGCTTTGCTCCCCCTAGACAGGAGCATCTGTATATCTGCACTAATAACAAAACCACACGTAATTCTGCTCAAGAAAGATAAGAAAGTAATGAATTACAGTTTGAGATTCAACATACCAATCTTAGATACCAAAAATGTAAATCGTGCTTCATCTAGTGGTTTGGTGAATAGATCAGCCAGTTGAATGTCGGTGGGAACGTACTGTAATTCAATTAGACCCCATTGTCTTTCAAAAAGTGATACTTGATGCCGATGTACTTGGTTTTGGAGTGATGGACATGATTGCAAGAGATAGCAATTGCACTTTGATAATCGCACAACAGAGGAATCTTAGAGTAAGTGAGACCTAAGTCCCGCAATTGAGTTCACATCCACAGACTCTGTGAACAGCAATTGGCAGCAGCTACAAATTCAGCTTCAGCAGTTGATGTAGACACACAGTTTTGTTTCTTTGAACTCCAGTAGACCAACCGATCTCCCAAGAAGTGTGCACTCCCTGATGTGCTTTTCCTATCCAACATGCATCCGGCATAGTCTGAATCTGAGTACGCAAGCAATTCGAACAACGAGTCGCGGGGACACCATAGACCAAGGTCAGGATCCCTTTCAGGTATTTGAGGATGCGTTTCACAGCAAGAAGATGTGATTCTTTTGGATTTCCTTGAAAACGAGCATAGAGACACGTAGAAAACATTATGTCCGGTCTACTAGTTGTAAGGTACAGTAAAGAGCCAATCATACCCCGATAGGTTTTCAAGTCGACTGTTCTTTCCGTCAAGGTCAGTAGACAACTTGGTTTTGGAAGACATGGGGGTGGATTTGGACGAGCAATCAGACATTTCATATTTTCTTAGTAAATCATTAATGTATTTAGATTGACTTATGAAAATGCCATTGGAAAGTTGCTTGACTTGTAAGCCGAGGAAGAAATTCATTTCTCCCATCATGCTCATTTCAAAATTGCTTGCAATTAGTTTTGAAAACTCGAGACTGTACTGTGGGTTCGTAGAGGTGAAGTAATATCGTCTACATATATTTGGACTAAGATATAGTCATCCCCAATCTTCTTGGTGAATAATGTGGTGTCGATTCATCCCTTAGAGTAACCTTCATTTACAAGGTAGGCTGATAGGACATAGTACCAAGCCCGTGGAGCATGTTTGAGTCCGTACAAAAAGCCTTGTCAAGTATATAGACATCGTTTGGTCTCTTAGGATCAACAAACCCTTCCAGTTGGGATACGTAGACTTCCTCTTGAAGGATTCCATTCAGAAACGTAGTTCTGACATCCATTTGATAGACCTTGAAATCCCTATAAGCAACATACGCTAGGAAGACCCGAATAGCTTCTATATGGGCAATACGAGCGAAGGTTTTATCATAATCAATCCCCTCCTGCTGATTGTATCCTTTAACTACCAGTCGTGCTTTGTTTCGAATCACCACACCGTGTGAATCTTTCTTGTTTTTGAACACCCACTTGGTGCCAACAATAGTCTTGTTATTTGGGCGAGGCACCAGTGTCCAAACTTTTAGGTGTGTGAATTGATCTAACTCATCTTGTATTGCAAGTATCCAGTCAGCATCTTGCGGTGCATCCGCAGTTAGTCTAGCTTCTGTCATGCTAAGAAAGCTGGAGAACTGACACTCATTTGTTGTGGCGGATCGAGTCTGAACGCCAGCTTCTTTGTCACCTATGATCTGTGTTTCAGGGTGTGCAGCAATCCATTTGGTTATATAGGGGTTAGGGTTATAGGTAAATTTATCGTCGGCATCCTGAGGAAAGAATTCATCCAGCCGTTGTTGTGTGGATGTTTCTGCCTCAGGAGTTGATGATTCTGGATTGTACTGAGGTGTAGTGTTTTCTTGATTCTCAGTATTAGCATCGTCAGCAGTGTTAACAGTTGAGTTGGATGCAGTGTATCATTCACCCAAAACAAAGAATGGGTCTACAGCTGACTCAATAGGTCTTGATGTAGAGGCAGTACCTGTTTGCTGAGTAAGTTCAAGAGACACCTGAACAACATCTGCAGGCCTATCAACAGGTACACAATTAGTTCCAAAGTCATCATCTAAGAAATCAAATATATATTTTATATCCGAGGATTCATTCGCGTGAGATATATTTGTTTCTTTTCGATTAAGTGCCGGTCCTGAACTAATGTGTTAAGAAATGATTGCTGGTAACTCATGAGATAAAGATTTTGTGGTTAGTGTATCATCAAAAGTCACATTAATACTTTCAATCACAACATTGGTTCATTTATTTAACACGCAAAATGCTTTAGACTCAAAAGGTAAACTAGGAAAACTCCCTCATCTGCTTTGGGGTCGAATTTTCCTAGATTAGCCTTTTCATTAAGGACAAATCACCTATTACCAAACACATGAAAATTTTTGATATTAGGGACTCTGTCTTTAGGCATTTCATAAGGAGTTTTATTAAAGCGATGGTGTAAAATTGTTCGGTTTTGAGTATAGCAAGTTGTGTTGACTACTTCTTCCCAATAGGAAGGTGGCAAATCAGCATAGGACATTATTGTTCGAGCTGCTTCAACAAGGGTTCGTGTAACACCCTCAAACCTGGGCTAGGAGATTAGCGGGTTTGTGGTACGTGCTTATTTGTTTTAATATGATTAAATGGTTAATTGAGTAATTATATTTATATGGTTAAATAATTTTGCATGTATGTATTTTATGTATGTATGTAACCATATGTATGCATGTATTTGTGTGCACGTGTTCATGGGAAGAGGTGGGTTTGCCACCTCCTATTTCATTTGTTGTATACGTGGGGGGGTTATGGAGATAGTAGCCATTATCTCAATTTAGCAAAAGGTGTGTAACTCCGTATTTTCACCAATAAAATTTTCACTTTTAATTACACTGCGGAAGCGTTTACCAAAACATAAAAGTAATTACAACAGAAGTTAAATGTGACATTCGGCAACAAATTTCCCAGGTTAGCCATTAGAAATCCTAATTTTAAGCCTAGTATGACTAAAAATAGTATTTATGACTTAAATACATCCATAATAATATTAGATTTCGTAGAAATCCCGCCTATATGATTAGAACCTTCCGGAGCTCGAAAAATCGAATTATTAAAAGTCAAGAATTACAAATCATATACAATAATAATAATAATAACAATAAAAATAATTAAATACATCATAATAAATATAAATAAGTTAAAATATAAAACATATATATAAACTCATCAAAATAATTAAAACTTTGTTAATTAAAAGATTTAAACAAAATCACCATTTATACAAATTTATTTAAACTAATTACACATAATTTATAAAAAAAAAATAAATAAAAGAAACCCCCCATCTCTTTTCTCTTGCCTCCTTCTCTTCCCAAGAACCACCACTTGATCTCCCCCATACTCTATATAAGCCTCCTACTACTCCTTATCATTTCCTTTACCACCACACTCCATCTCTTCTCTTTTCTCTCTTCTTCTTTCACCAACAAAAAAAAATCTCCCAAGAACATCCAAGTGTTGATCATCTTTTGAAGATCCAACACTAAATCAAAGAAAAGAGTTGGTAAGATGATCATAAAACACTCATCTCTACTCTTCTACCTTTCTTCTCTTCTTCTTTCTTCTTTCTTTTATTTATTTTCTTTGTTGTTCATCTTATTTCCTTTATATATATATATATAATCATGTAAATATAAACATCCTACCAATGTTGTAAGGAGCACATGAAATGTGCATCATCCTACCGTTGTTGTATGGAACTTAATCAACTAAAAATCAAGAAAATAAGACTTTGATCATGCATGTGTTTCATCTAAACAAATGTTGTAAGGAACACATAAAATGTGTATCATCCTACCATTGTTGTAAGAACACATGGATTATCAAAGCTTATACTCATACAATATGATTATTCATGAATATAAACATGTTATATTAAAGTTATGACCCATAAGCAAAAAGAATCACAAATCTGGCAGAATCTGATGTTAGAACTCCTCACTTGTTTTTGTTATATCTGAAGTTCTAGGTATCAAAACCAGTTGATTCTTTTTGCTAATCTTAGTTTAATGTGTTACCTTTCATTTAAACCTGGATTCACTAATTTTCATGAACGTTTGATCCTTCAAACATATTTAAAAAGACCCATATGTTGAATCTGGAAATCTGGCAGATTTAGAAGGGTACACTTTAAACGCGTGTAACTTACTCATTCTTGGGTCAAAATACGTCTAGTTTTTTTTAAAAGTTTAATCTTTGAGTCGTGGTTATTTCCCAGTTTGAATCATGTAAAAAGGAGGTCGTATGAGCCCTAAAAAGACGTTTTAGTAACAACATGTCATCCAGACACTGATCAGTGGACATCCTATACACTTTTAATTATTAAAAATATCAAACATGGATTATAAATTCCTATATTTTTACTGGACATTCTAGAAACATGTAGTAAGATTATATTAAAATATCAAGCCTTAATATGACTCCTAAATAACAGTTTTTAATTTTTAAAGTTCAACTCAAAGAACTGAAAATTTCAGTGAACACTTATGAATAATGGAAAAATAGAGACAACCTTTAACTATTTAAATAAATAAGTTAACAACAAATAAATAATACAAAATAATAAATAAAATAAGTCTAATAGAGCTACATACCTTTTTATATTAGGAAAGGAGCTTCGGTAGGAACAAGAAATCCTTACAAGAAAACACCTTTGCATACCAAGTGAGTATCATAGCCCCTTTTTACCGTATTTCTTATTATTTTGGGGTGAAAGCATGTGTATATATTTCATGAAAAGTTTATTGCCTATCTTCTTATTTATTTCAAATATTATTTTGAGCACTTATGGTATTATTATTTGATGTGCTTGGGTGATCGTTGTAAGGCCCTTTCGTTGTACATTATTCCTTAACTCCGCTAGTGAGCCGATGGTATTTGTAAGTAGCGCTATTTGGAGATTCCGACGTCTCCCATTTATGGTTGACGAACTATAGATGTACTTTACCACTACTAACGTCATTTAATATAGGCGTTAGGTTTATCATGGGCAATTGGTTGTCGGCTAGGTTGGATAATGGCTCAAGCAATAATCATCATAGTCTATTACTACCATGTGCAACGTTTTGGGCAATATAATACATCTTCTATCATTATTTCATACTTGGATTTTTATCCAAAAACTTCCATCAATTATTTAAACTTTTCTCATTTAAAAGATATTTTGTGCATACATTAAAAACCTATGAACTCACCAACTCTAGTAGTTGACACTTTTCTTTTACCCGTGCTTTCAGGTGACCGCCGTTAGGTACCTTATGCTTACAAACATGATGTGTGGCATCTTCATCTTCATCGTCACATTTTATAAAAACCATATTTATTTTATTTACGCATCGTACAAGACAATTTCCTTTAAATATTATTCGGTTGTGTAACTTTTATTTATGTTTCATCCGAACTACTTATTTTGTTAATTTAATCTAATGGTTATTATCTATTTACCTTGTGCGATGATATCTTGTGCTGTGACACCTCGTGTTTCCGCTTTAGCGGGGTGTGACAGATTTGGTATCAGAGCCTAAGGTTATAGAGAATGTTGTTTTTCTTATGGGGGGAAAACAACAACTATGACCAAAGGTTTATAAAAATAATTTTACAAATAATTTTGTTTAAAATGCATCAAGTGTATTGATAATATAATTAAGCTGAGTACCACATTGTTATACCTCAATTAGACAAAGCTTGATCACCTATGTCTAATTTAGCTATGTACGATATGGCACTTAGGTTAGTTATAATAAAAATATACTTAGAAACAAAATTTTATTTACTTTCTTTCCAGATCATGATCATTGCGTGTGTGCATGAGCATAACATTCATATATAGACAATTTAAGTTATGAATTTAGTAAATAAGTCTATTCAAACCTTGCAGATCATGTCAAGCGAAAGTGAACCTACCGAGAACAGCCAAAGATCTTCCACCGATAGTAACCAATCCCCACAATACCAGCTGCCTGAAGGATTCTTAGAACCCCTACGTAGACCCGTAAGGATCTTTGACATTCCTTCCTCTCAACCACACCAAAACCCAAACCCCGGAACAACCGGGCCTCGGGTTAGACAAACTGCCCGAAAGAGGGTAGCCATTCCAGTACGAGCAACCGTAGCACCACCCCAGCCTACCATGGGAGAAACTTCCCGGCAGGTGAACGAGCCAGTAAGAGCCCTCACGGGAATCCCGATGATACCTTCATCCGGGATGACCGACGAGGAAAAGAGGAGATTCCACCACATGTCCCTGGAGCTATATAACATAAGAGGCATGTTAGATTACCAAACCTACCGGGTTAGTTCGTGCTTAGACATGGCGGACCTTAACCACCATCACGCAAGGCAAGCCTTAGAGGCGGCTCAAGAAGCCCGAAGACTAATTAGGCTAATGCATACATGCCTAGTTTTAGGGGTTGTGTTGATGATGTTAGTGGGGCTAGCTTACATTGGGATTAGGCGCTAGATGGGTTGGAGTGGATCTACTTTGTGTTTTTAATGTCCTTCTCTTTTGTTGATTATGAACTAAAATATCCTATGTTGGTTTGAAGGATGTATGATTGTATGGCTACTATTAACTCCTTATTAATATATATGGCATCTTATAAAGAGCCAATTTTGGTAATTATTTTGTGCCAAGTGAATGATTGATTATTTAATTAAATCTCGTACTATTAAGTCATATTTAATGCCATGAATGAATTACACATGTTACACATAGAGTAGTATGATAAAACCGATTAGATTGAGTGACTAAAAATCGTCGTGTGATTGTGCTCTAGAACGATGCCTCCACGAAGAGCAAACCCCGAGTTAGATCAACTTGTCATGGAACAAGTGATTGCAACATTACCCAACATAGTTAGCCAAGTTGCTGCTGGGCTTCAAACAAACCAAGGAGTACCAACCCCAACCCAAGATTGCAACTACAAAACCTTTAGGGCCTGCAACCCTAAAGAATTCTTTGGAACGGAAGGAGGTGTGGGTCTACTAAACTGGATTGAAAGCATGGAATCAGTCCTTAGCATCAGTAAATGTACGGAAGCAAACAAGGTGGAGTTTGCAGCATGTCTTCTGCAAGGGCGAGCCTTATCGTGGTGGAATATCCAACTGCAAACGCTTGGAAGAAATGCCGCGCACCAACTCACCTGGGATGCATTCCTCAGGCTATTAAGGGACGAATTTTGCTCGAGGAGTGAAATTCAAAAGCTAGAAGCCGAGCTGTGGAATCATGAAATGATCGGGGATGACATCAACTCCTATACCACCCGATTTCATGATTTGGCCAAGCTGGTGCCGCACTTGGTGACCCCGGAAGAAAACCGTATCGATAGATACATTTGGGGTCTAGCCCCTGAGATCCGGGCAAATGTCACGGCTGCAAACCCCAACACCATCCAAAGTGCGGTAAATCTAGCTACAAGACTTACCCACAATGCCATCCGATCGGGATCGCTTGGGAGCAACAAGGACAAGGGTAAGAGGAAGCTTGAGGAGATGCCGAGGAAGCCATCCGGTGGAGAAGCTGCGAGGACTCAAAAAAGGGCTAGGAACTTCGGAGCTCAGGCGCAAGCGGCCGATAAAGGATGGAGATCCTACCCTAAATGTGACAAGTGCCACAAACACCACGAAGGGAAGTGCATGGTGTGCTTTAGGTGTAAGCGGCTAGGACACCTCAGCAAAACTTGCCGAGTAAAGCCATGCTTTAAATGCGGAAGTCTGGAGCACCATGGCACCGTTTGCTCGCGGCCAACTCAAGGGTCTAATTATAATCAAGCACGTCCTGCAAGCCAAAGTAACCAAGGAAATCAAGCACGAGGCAGGGTGTTTGAGATTGGAGCAAATGAAGCTAGACAAAACCCCGATGTCGTTACAGGTACGTTTCCTCTAAACGGTTATTACGCATCAGTACTATTTGATTCAGGGGCCGATAAAAGCTTCATATCATTAAGATTTAAGTTAAGGCTAAACCTAAAAACCATAGAAATGAAAGAGCCTTACATCATTGAATTTGCTAACGGTCAGAAAACTAGCGTTAAGGACATAATCCCTGGTTGTACCTTAGGCTTAGCCGATAAAACATATACCATAGATTTAATCCCACTTGAAATGGGAAGTTTCGACATAGTTGTTGGGATGGATTGGCTTTCTAGCCATCGAGCGGAAATCTGTTGCTTTGAAAAGATCGTCCGAATTCCGACGCCTGATGGTGAGACACTTAAGGTGTATGGAGAAAA
This sequence comes from Dittrichia graveolens, assembly GCA_038502395.1. Taxonomy (NCBI): domain Eukaryota; kingdom Viridiplantae; phylum Streptophyta; class Magnoliopsida; order Asterales; family Asteraceae; genus Dittrichia; species Dittrichia graveolens. Next base: position 26,638,750 of record JARJIL010000007.1, read on the forward strand.
ATCCGGAAGGGATTTCAAGATAATCTCATCCATCAAGATGAGAAATTGCTTAAGGAAAGGAAACGAGGCATTCCTAGCACATATAATCAATAAGAAAACCTGTGAGAAAAACATTCAAGAAATTCCCGTCGTGCGAAACTTTCTTGAAGTATTTCCGGAAGATTTGCCAGGATTACCCCCGAATCGGCAAGTCGAATTCCATATCGATCTAGTCCCTGGAGCGGCTCCCGTGGCAAAAGCACCATATCGACTCGCCCCATCAGAAATGCAAGAGCTATCGGCACAACTACAAGAATTACTCGACAAAGGTTTCATTCAACCAAGTTCATCCCCTTGGGGAGCCCCAGTTCTTTTCGTCAAAAAGAAGGACGGATCGCTACGAATGTGTATCGACTATCGGGAACTCAACAAGTTAACAATCAAGAACCGATACCCTCTCCCTCGAATCGATGATCTGTTCGACCAACTTGAAGGCGCCAAATATTTTTCAAAAATCGATCTTCGCTCGGGATATCACCAATTGAGAGTTCGCGAAGAAGACGTCCCCAAGACCGCCTTTAGAACCCGCTATGGACATTATGAGTTCTTAGTTATGCCTTTTGGGTTGACTAACGCTCCAGCAGTATTTATGGACTTAATGAATAGGGTCTGTAGACCATATTTAGATAAGTTTGCTATAGTGTTCATAGACGACATTCTCATCTATTCGCGAAGCAAGGAAGATCATGAGCAGCATTTGAAATTAATCTTAACACTACTCAAGGACCAGAAGTTGTATGCCAAATTCTCTAAGTGTGAATTTTGGATCCGAGAAGTACACTTCCTTGGTCATGTAGTTAATTCAAATGGAATTCATGTCGATCCAGCAAAGATCGAAGCAATCAAAATGTGGGAAGCACCAAAGACGCCAACCGAGATTCGACAATTTCTGGGTTTGGCAGGATATTATAGGCGGTTCATCGAAAACTTTTCACGCGTGGCTCAACCATTAACGACTCTGACTCAGAAGGATAAGAAATTCATTTGGGGAGATAAGCAAGAAGAAGCCTTTCAAACCTTAAAGCAGAAGCTATGCAACGCACCTATCTTGGCATTGCCAACTGGATCAGAAAACTTTGTGGTCTATTGCGACGCATCACACCAAGGGTTGGGATGTGTTTTAATGCAAAAAGACAAAGTTATCGCCTACGCTTCGAGACAATTGAAGGTTCATGAGAAAAACTACACTACTCATGATTTGGAGCTAGGAGCGGTAGTGTTTGCACTCAAAATATGGAGACACTACTTATATGGCACCAAGTGTACCGTCTACACTGACCATAAGAGTCTCCAGCATATTTTTGATCAAAAGATGCTCAATATGAGACAAAGGCGATGGGTAGAACTACTCAATGATTATGATTGCGAAATCAAATATCACCCAGGCAAGGCCAATGTGGTAGCCGACGCGTTGAGTAGGAAGGAAAGAGTAAAACCAATGAGAGTACGAGCATTAGGAGCTGTAGTGCAAACAAGTCTGAAAGGAAGGATTCTTGAAGCTCAGGAGCAAGCATTAAAAGAAGAAAATCTAAAAGAGGAAACCCTTCGTCATTTGGAGCACAGGTTTGAGATTGGAATTGACGGAGTACGTTACTTCGAAAAGAAGGTTTGGATACCCAAGGTAGATAACATAAGGTTAACGATATTGGATGAGGCACATAAGTCTAAGTATTCTATTCATCCCGGAGCCGATAAAATGTACAAGGATTTGAAGGAATACTATTGGTGGCCCGGAATGAAGAAGGATGTCGCCCTATACGTGGGGAAATGTTTGACTTGTGCAAGGATTAAGGCAGAACACCAGAAACCCTCTGGATTACTGCAGCAACCCGAAATCCCGGAATGGAAATGGGAACAGATAACTATGGATTTTGTGACTAAGTTACCCCGATCCGCAAAAGGGTACGATGCCATCTGGGTAGTAGTAGACCGGCTTACAAAGTCAGCACATTTCCTACCCATTCGTGAAGATTACAAGATGGAAAAGCTGGCACGAATCTACATCAATGAGATCATCATGCGTCATGGAGTGCCCATCTCTATCATCTCGGATAGGGATAGTCGCTTCACTTCCCGATTTTGGCAATCACTTCAGAAAGCATTGGGAACGCGAGTCAATTTAAGCACCTCTTACCACCCCCAGACAGACGGACAATCGGAAAGGACCATTCAAACGCTGGAAGATATGTTACGTGCTTGTGTGTTAGATTTTGGTGGGAGCTGGGACTCGCATTTGCCACTGGTTGAATTTTCATACAATAATAGTTATCACACCAGTATCCAGTGTGCACCTTATGAAGCATTGTACGGACGCAAATGTAGATCCCCGCTCAGCTGGTTGGAAATCGGAGACCGACAATTGTCCAGACCAGACGTCGTACAGGAAACCACTGATAAGATAAAGATTATCAGGGAAAGACTCAAAACCGCTAGGGACCGACAAAAGAGCTACGCCGACAATCGCAGGAAACCCCTAGAGTTTCAAGTTGGCGATAAAGTTCTACTAAAGATATCACCTTGGAAAGGGATAGTGCGTTTTGGTAGAAAGAACAAGTTAAGTCCCAGGTATGTTGGGCCGTTCGAGATAATCGAAAGGATCGGACCGGTAGCCTACAAGCTAAAACTGCCACAAGAACTGAGCGCCATCCATGACACGTTCCATGTGTCGAATTTAAAGAAATGCCAAACGGAGGAAACCTTAATCTTACCCTTAAAAGATGTGCAAGTTGATGACCGGTTGCACTTTGTAGAAGAACCAATAGAAATCCTTGACCGGGAGGTCAAAAGACTAAGGAGAAGCAGGATCCCCATCTTAAAAGTTCGTTGGAACTCAAGGCACGGGCCTGAATACACTTGGGAGCGAGAGGATTATATGAAACTCAAATATCCACACCTCTTCGCCAAAAAGCAAGTCCAAGACGTCAACGATTAATTTCGGGACGAAATTCTTTTAATCAGGGGAGACTGTGACATTCGGCAACAAATTTCCCAGGTTAGCCATTAGAAATCCTAATTTTAAGCCTAGTATGACTAAAAATAGTATTTATGACTTAAATACATCCATAATAATATTAGATTTCGTAGAAATCCCGCCTATATGATTAGAACCTTCCGGAGCTCGAAAAATCGAATTATTAAAAGTCAAGAATTACAAATCATATACAATAATAATAATAATAACAATAAAAATAATTAAATACATCATAATAAATATAAATAAGTTAAAATATAAAACATATATATAAACTCATCAAAATAATTAAAACTTTGTTAATTAAAAGATTTAAACAAAATCACCATTTATACAAATTTATTTAAACTAATTACACATAATTTATAAAAAAAAAATAAATAAAAGAAACCCCCCATCTCTTTTCTCTTGCCTCCTTCTCTTCCCAAGAACCACCACTTGATCTCCCCCATACTCTATATAAGCCTCCTACTACTCCTTATCATTTCCTTTACCACCACACTCCATCTCTTCTCTTTTCTCTCTTCTTCTTTCACCAACAAAAAAAAATCTCCCAAGAACATCCAAGTGTTGATCATCTTTTGAAGATCCAACACTAAATCAAAGAAAAGAGTTGGTAAGATGATCATAAAACACTCATCTCTACTCTTCTACCTTTCTTCTCTTCTTCTTTCTTCTTTCTTTTATTTATTTTCTTTGTTGTTCATCTTATTTCCTTTATATATATATATATAATCATGTAAATATAAACATCCTACCAATGTTGTAAGGAGCACATGAAATGTGCATCATCCTACCGTTGTTGTATGGAACTTAATCAACTAAAAATCAAGAAAATAAGACTTTGATCATGCATGTGTTTCATCTAAACAAATGTTGTAAGGAACACATAAAATGTGTATCATCCTACCATTGTTGTAAGAACACATGGATTATCAAAGCTTATACTCATACAATATGATTATTCATGAATATAAACATGTTATATTAAAGTTATGACCCATAAGCAAAAAGAATCACAAATCTGGCAGAATCTGATGTTAGAACTCCTCACTTGTTTTTGTTATATCTGAAGTTCTAGGTATCAAAACCAGTTGATTCTTTTTGCTAATCTTAGTTTAATGTGTTACCTTTCATTTAAACCTGGATTCACTAATTTTCATGAACGTTTGATCCTTCAAACATATTTAAAAAGACCCATATGTTGAATCTGGAAATCTGGCAGATTTAGAAGGGTACACTTTAAACGCGTGTAACTTACTCATTCTTGGGTCAAAATACGTCTAGTTTTTTTTAAAAGTTTAATCTTTGAGTCGTGGTTATTTCCCAGTTTGAATCATGTAAAAAGGAGGTCGTATGAGCCCTAAAAAGACGTTTTAGTAACAACATGTCATCCAGACACTGATCAGTGGACATCCTATACACTTTTAATTATTAAAAATATCAAACATGGATTATAAATTCCTATATTTTTACTGGACATTCTAGAAACATGTAGTAAGATTATATTAAAATATCAAGCCTTAATATGACTCCTAAATAACAGTTTTTAATTTTTAAAGTTCAACTCAAAGAACTGAAAATTTCAGTGAACACTTATGAATAATGGAAAAATAGAGACAACCTTTAACTATTTAAATAAATAAGTTAACAACAAATAAATAATACAAAATAATAAATAAAATAAGTCTAATAGAGCTACATACCTTTTTATATTAGGAAAGGAGCTTCGGTAGGAACAAGAAATCCTTACAAGAAAACACCTTTGCATACCAAGTGAGTATCATAGCCCCTTTTTACCGTATTTCTTATTATTTTGGGGTGAAAGCATGTGTATATATTTCATGAAAAGTTTATTGCCTATCTTCTTATTTATTTCAAATATTATTTTGAGCACTTATGGTATTATTATTTGATGTGCTTGGGTGATCGTTGTAAGGCCCTTTCGTTGTACATTATTCCTTAACTCCGCTAGTGAGCCGATGGTATTTGTAAGTAGCGCTATTTGGAGATTCCGACGTCTCCCATTTATGGTTGACGAACTATAGATGTACTTTACCACTACTAACGTCATTTAATATAGGCGTTAGGTTTATCATGGGCAATTGGTTGTCGGCTAGGTTGGATAATGGCTCAAGCAATAATCATCATAGTCTATTACTACCATGTGCAACGTTTTGGGCAATATAATACATCTTCTATCATTATTTCATACTTGGATTTTTATCCAAAAACTTCCATCAATTATTTAAACTTTTCTCATTTAAAAGATATTTTGTGCATACATTAAAAACCTATGAACTCACCAACTCTAGTAGTTGACACTTTTCTTTTACCCGTGCTTTCAGGTGACCGCCGTTAGGTACCTTATGCTTACAAACATGATGTGTGGCATCTTCATCTTCATCGTCACATTTTATAAAAACCATATTTATTTTATTTACGCATCGTACAAGACAATTTCCTTTAAATATTATTCGGTTGTGTAACTTTTATTTATGTTTCATCCGAACTACTTATTTTGTTAATTTAATCTAATGGTTATTATCTATTTACCTTGTGCGATGATATCTTGTGCTGTGACACCTCGTGTTTCCGCTTTAGCGGGGTGTGACATTAAACCACTGTTTAACAAAACCATTCAGTTCAAAATGCAGTATTACAAAAACTACGGCTCGTCACTATTTTAATCAGAGTGCCTGTCAATTATTCCCCAGGCTACACCCCCTCTCGACTAAATCAAAGAACTCACCAGCCACCTGTAAAAGTAGTGAGAGGTGGGGGATTAGCACAAAGCTAAGTGAATGGAAGTAAACTACCACAGATATACTAGCAAATAACCGCATGATATCAACAACACTAAACACATAAACACCCTTTTTGCCTCACGAGAAGACCGGCGGTTCTGAAGGAACCTACAACCAATGCCGGCCAAAGCAAAGGTTTACTGATAGTCTATTTGCTATTCTCACATAGTGTTATCTTAAGTTGCAACAAATGCATCAAAAGACCACAATACTGATTAGCCGATAGCAAACAAACCCAGCCCAATATGCCCAGCCGGAAGCTGACTTCACAATAGGAGCAACAATCAATTAACATATCATAGTTAATCAATTATTAGACAACAGTCTATCTATGCATCAATTCAATAACAGTTAATCATTTATCAGATGCACAATATATCCATGCATCAAACCAATAACAATTGCAACCAACCGGTTACAACTAATAACACCCGTGAGTAAACATCCACTCACCTCGGTCCCTGTTCCCGTCTGCTCTGTTGTCTAATATCACTGAGTCTTTGCAAATCCTGAGAACAAAACAAACTGAAGTTAATCTCTGACCCTTATATATATATCGATAATATATATTTATATCTCTATATAACTCGTAAACAACATAGAATAATCATACAATTAATAACCCATCACATCCCTCGCAAATACAAAGCAAAACATACAACATATCTGAAACAGGCCTCGTCGCGCCGCGACACGCCCTTGTGTCGCGCCGCGATGCCATCGGATTTCAAATCCGGGTCTCAAGTCATGGATTCAAGTGTCGGATTTCGTACATTCGGATTTCTAGGATCGGTTTTCTCTTATCGGATTTGCAACTCCCGGATTTTTGAAATCCGCCACTCGTCACGCCACCTTCATTCTTGCAGATCAACTGTCAGATTTCCAGCCCAAGAAAACTCATATTCCTTCAAATCAACTTATATTTCTTGATTTAAAAATACCCCTAACATACATATAACTTCATGCACATATCATAGATCCTCATGAACACTTCTAATCCATTAAAAGCATCAAACTAACAAAACCCATTTATCAAGTTTTCTATCATGTTCATAATAGAAAATTATCTATTATCCTCACACAATCGAAATTATTTTTGTAATATTAAGCTCAAAACTCTCAATTATAGTAATGGGTTATGTGATGATCAACCATGCATGCAATCTTAAATATCACGATTCCAAAAATTTGATCTCATGAGATACTTTGTAGTCATGTGGAGCTAAGAATGTAGAAAGAAAGTTGGCCAAAGATCAGATTCTTCCTATTTACAACGACAATAAACAAGAACAAGTAAGTTAAGTTTTCTTAACTGCAATTCCCTTACAAAGATATGTGCATTGTCCCCAATGCATCCAAGAATCAAAAGTAATGTGGAAAAGTATATGAACTAGGTTAAGAAACTCCCTGGAATGATTGTCTTGTCTGAAGCAGCATCATTCTCGTGAATATACGTCAATCAATCATAACCATGTCATTTGGCTGCCAAACAAAAGAAACAAACACGACAACAAACACCACAAGAAAATAATAAAAACTAAGAAAAGAAAAGAAAAGAACGAAGAAAGTATTTTACAACCCCATCGAATTCTGTCAATGAATGTATTCAAAGATAAATCTCTTTATGGCTCGTCTAAATCATCCCGGTGCGGCTCAGACTGGTAGTGATGAGAACTGGACCCCGGGTAATACGGTGGGTTGGGCTCACTTGGGGGCGAGTACGGTGGAAGCTGGTATGGTTCTGGATTGTACCCGGCCTGTGTGCCAAACACCTGCATGAACGCTCTTTGCTGCCAGTCCATAGAGTACTGAAGCTGTGACAGCTGATAGCCGCTCCGCCTGTGATGATCACATACCTCATCCGTGAATAAGTTAAAGGACAAATCTAGATTTCCCAAACGGTCATTAAGACCCTGGTATGTTGCCTGGGCATCCCAGTCGTGAGAAGTCGGGGCATTGGTGGACGGGTCTTCCTCCTGTGTGTGTGCGAGACAGTGTGGTGGTGTACGATGATATGCCCATGACCATGTGCCTCTACGCATCCCCTGATCAATGACTTTCATCCCTAAAAGTTGATGTACATCGATGTAGCCCATGGGTCTCATATCCGTGAGGGAGGCTACCACACGGGGAATTAACACCCCAAAGTGTCGGGCTAAGCGGGTCACAAATCTACCACCGCAAATAGCGCTAGCAGATCGCGTCCCCATGGCCTCGACTAAATATGTGGCTAGACAGAAATGGACATTGGTGAAGCTGTCCCGAGAGACAAGTTGATGCAGTAGCCACAAGTCAGTCCTACTGACTTTGTCTAAGCTCTCCCGCCTTTGGTTGATGGAGCTCACAATCATTCGATGTAGGACTCTATGCTCCAAGTTTCGGAAACGAGAGGCTTTAGTGTTCGCCCCCCCGATACTCGTGGTCGCCGATATCGGCCCATAACGCGTGGTGGTTGACCTCCGAAGATGGCCCTTGCGTACACATTTTGAGGTATGGCTCAAAGGCTGGGTGCGATGTTTCGAGCGTGGTGTACAGACCTATCCATTCTGCAAAGTCAATGAGGGAACCTGCCCTCCAAATACCTCCCAGTCTAAAGATAATTGCACCATATTCGAATGGGTCGGCACTTGCGATTCGGACTTTGAATCTATATGTTGCAAAAAACTTTAAGCAAAGTTCCCGATAGATGGGCTATCTCAGATTAAGTACCCAGTCCCATGCATTACAGACAAAGGTCTCCTCGCCTGCTTCATTCACTATCCTTCGTTGTAAATATGCTTGCAAGTTGGTCTGTCGGCCCAGCTGTTCCACAAAAGCCCAATCCAGGGTCCTGCCAGGGTCTATCCGCTGACGGGACATAGTCTCGTATTTCGTTTTGAAACAGGTGAACTCGGGAGCAGGAACTGTAATGCCATCAGCTGGTGGCGTGGGCGTTTCAAAGTCAACAAGTACGTGCTGGCCGTTTTGATCACGCAAGTGGTCTGGGAATCCATCACCGGCAGTTGTCCTGGAAGTGGAAGCTGTGTGACAACCTCGCTGAAAGATTAAGATCAATACAGAACAAGCGGTTAGTCCAAGAAGTATGTATATGTATAAATGGAATCCAATTCCCACACATAGAATTTGGGGTACTACATCATGATGAGGATGGACTATATACATGAATTAACCTACATAATGCACACATCTTCATGGCCACAAGGTTGAAATACCGATTATGAATACACTTTAAGCATGATTCCCATACATTATGCATTATACCCAAACGAATTCCAACCTATTCCCAAATGAGATATAGCAAATATGCACACGGTGTTAAATCAAAAGCTTTACTGATTATGAACTCACCCAATTCCCACACAATAGAGTGAAAGTTTGAGCTCTATTGTGTGCCCCATATGCAACAATTTTGGCAATTTTGCAAGGAATACTCAAAAGTCAAACAGAAAAGTCAACTGTTGACCCATTACATTGTAATTAATCATAATTCCTTTGAAGCCAGAAATTGAACTCATCTCACACAATAATATTGTTAATTGCTTCAACTATAGGCTACCAATGTCTAAAACATGACAAAAACGACTAGAATATGAAAACCCTAGATTTTAGTTAGCCTACACATGGGGTTTTTGCAAAAAATGAATCAAAGCTCTTACAATGATGGGGAAAACACTTAGGCAACATAAATTAAAAGTTCTACGATGAAGCATTGCAGAAATCTGTCGAGAAACCCTCAAAATCGGAATATGCCCCAACCAAGAAGAATAGCCCTAGAGATTGGTGTTTTGACCATGAATCTTGAAGAAGAAAGACCAAAGGAGTGTTACATACCTTAGGAGCCATGAGAAATTGCAAAGATTTGGTTGAAAATGGCGAAAAGTCTCAGGCGATTGTGGGGGTCAGCGGAGGTTCGCGTGGGGAGAGAGGTTGGAGTGGAGAAATGAAGAAAAAGAAATGCATTTATTTTGCAGGTTTGACTACCTCGCTGCGTGAGGCCCATGAGCTCGCGGCGCGAGCCTCCTTGACCAGTCTTTGATGTCTTTTTTAACCAAACCTCGCGGCGTGACATTTTGGACTCGCGGCGGGAAGAAATCTCTGGAAAAATGCGTATTCGAATAGGGGTACCTCGCGGCGCGAGACATATTTTTTGGTTTTTAATTTTCTTAGAAAACAACGAAATGGGAACACACACAAACTAAAAACGAAACAAAAGAAGAACCTAAACCAAAGACACACAGGTTGCCTCCCGCGAAGGGCATTTTTATTAACGAGTCATAGCTTGACTCGGCCGGCTGCCCTCACGGCTCTTTCTGGTAGAGGTCTATCTCGTCGTCTTCCGGATTGGGTAACTTCCCGTGGTATAATTTGAGACGATGTCCATTGATCCGGACAATGTCTTTCCTCAGTTGGACGTCCACGTACCCTGATGGGTGGGCCATCACCACCGTGTATGGGCCGGCCCAAATCGATTTCAGCTTTCCGGGAGAGAATTTGAGTCTTGTTTGATGAGTCAATACCAAGTCACCTTTTTGAAATGTCTTGATCTCCCTCAACTTGCTGTCGTGCCATCGCTTGGTTTTCTCCTTGTAGATGCGCGAGTTTTCATACGCTGCCAATCTCAGTTCCTCAAGCTCGTTAATTTGAAATTGACGATCTTCGCCAGCTTTATACACATCCAGGCTGCACTCTTTGATTGCCCAATATGCCTTGTGTTCAATCTCAATCGGGAGATGGCACGCCTTTCCGTAGACCAGCTGATATGGTGTAGTTCCGATTGGCGTTTTAAAGGCCGTTCGGAAAGCCCATAGCGCGTCATCGAGCTTTTGAGACCACAACTTTGGATTGTTGTCTACGTTCTTCTGCAGAATACGTTTTAACGCACGATTGGTGTTCTCCACCTGCCCACTTGATTGTGGATGATAAGAGGTGGTGAACTGGTGATCCACTCCATAGCGTTGTAGCACCTTCTCCATCAGGTAATTGGCGAAGTGAGTGCCTCGGTCACTTATGATTGCTCGGGGGTAACCAAATCTGGAGAAAAGATTTTTTATAAAATTCACCACTACTCTTGCATCATTGGTTGGGAGGGCCATTGCCTCGGCCCATTTTGAGACGTAGTCAACCACCACAAGGATGTATTTGTTGTTATGGGAGTTTGGGAATGGACCCATGAAATCTATTCCCCACACATCAAATACCTTGCAAACTAAGATACCGTGTTGACGCATCTCGTCGCGCTTAGAGATGTTCCCCAGACGCTGACATGCATCACACGTTTTGACAAACGTATGGGCGTCTTTGAAAATGGTGGGCTAGTAAAACCCTGCGTCTAGTACCTTCCGGGCCGTGGAATAACACCATCAGCGCCTATCCTCCACAGATTTGGATTCTCCCAAAAATAGAACTTGATGTCCGAAAAGAACTTACCTTTTTGCTGGTGAGTTAATCCTTTTCGTAGGATTCCTGCAGCTAAGTAGTTAGCAAAATCTGCGTACCATGGGGTGTCGGGTTCCTTGAATGCCTCTAACGCGTTTAAAAACTCATCTAGAAATGTATCATGAATCGCCTCCTCATCAAATTTTTCCAGATTGGGGTTCTCGAGGCAGGATAGGTGGTCTGCGGCTACATTCTCCGCCCTTTTCTTGTCCCTTGTCTCAATGTCAAATTCTTGTAGCACAAGAATCCAACGAATGAGACGAGGTTTTGCATCTTGTTTTGAAAAAAGGAATTTTAGTGCGGAATGATCTGTGTAGACTATGGTTTTGGATAAAACCAGATATGGCCGAAACTTGTCAAACGCAAACACAACTACGAGAAGCTCCTTCTCGGTAGTAGTGTACTTTTCAGCGTAATATATGGGCTGAAAATGATTATTGTTGCGTTGCCCCAGTACAGCTCCTAGCGCGGAGTCGCTTGCATCACACATTAATTCGAATGGAACGGACCAGTCGGGTGGCACCATGACGGGTTCATATGTGAGCTTCTCTTTGAGGGTGTTAAAAGCTTCGACCCATTCGGGGGAGAACACGAATGGTCTATCTTTTTCTAGGAGTTGGGTCATCGGCCAAGTTATTTTGGAGAAGTCTTTTATGAACCTCCTATAAAAACCCGCATGACCCAGAAAGTTCCGAACAGTTTTGATGTTCGTTGGTGGGGGAAGCTTTGCGATGACATCTATTTTTGCTTTGTCTACCACAAGCCCTGCTTTCGAGATTTTGTGTCCCAGGACGATGCCCTCCTTAACCATGAAATGACATTTTTCCCAGTTAAGGATAAGGTTTGATTCCTCGCACCTCGTAAGGACTCTTGTAAGACTGGATAAGCACATATCAAAGGAACTGCCGAACACAGAGAAGTCATCCATGAAGACCTCCACGCAGTCCTCGATCATGTCTTGAAAAATTACGGTCATGCACCGCTGAAAGGTTGCGGGTGCATTGCAAAGCCCGAAGGGCATTCTCCTATATGCGAAGGTACCGAAAAGACAAGTGAATGTGGTCTTTTCTTGGTCCTTTCGATCGATAGGAATCTGAAAATAACCCGAAAATCCATCCAGGAAGCAGTAGAATTCATTTCCTGCAAGTCTTTCGAGCATTTGATCAATGAAGGGGAGTGGAAAATGGTCCTTGCGAGTGGCTTTGTTTAACTTCCGGTAATCTATACACACTCGCCACCCCGTGACCGTACGAATGGGGATAAGCTCTCCCTCATCGTTTAGTACCACGATCATACCCCCTTTCTTAGGTACGACTTGAACAGGACTCACCCACTGACTATCTGAAATGGGGTAAATAAGCCCTGCATCAAGTAGTTTCAGCACTTCCTTCTTGACCACCTCCTTCATATTGGGATTGAGCCATCGTTGCCTCTAAACACATGGTTTAAATGAGTCCTCCATGAGGATTTTGTGAGTACAAAAAGTGGGGCTAATCCCAAAGATGTCAGCAGTCTTCCATGCTAGAGCCTTTTTATGGCTCTTCAATACCTCCAAAAGTTTGGATTTTTCGCCCGCGGAAAGATCCGATGAGATTATCACAGGAAGAGACGAATTTTCCTGAAGGAAGGCATATTCAAGGTGTGAAGGTAGTTCCTTAAGATCCAACGATGGAGGATCTTCAAGGGATGTCTTAACTCGGATGGATGGATCTAGCTTAATATTCTCGAATTCCTCATTTGATGAATTCAGATGATCATGCTGACACATAACTTCTAACTCCCGTCTGGCTTCCTCTGGGTCAGAACTCAGATTCTTCTCAGCTAACGAATTGACTCCTGGTGAGCTTGTTTCCAAAATATCCCCTACTTCTTCATCCATGCATGTGTCGATGATGTCCAAAAAAAAAGAATCATCGGAAAACTTACCCTCTCGTCCGCTATGCCTAAGGTGAGTTGCTTTTTAGAGACGTGAACTATGGAATCAACTGTATTTAAGAATGGTCTACCTAAGATAAGAGGCACTTTGTCTTCTTCAGGAATTTCTAAAACAACGAAGTCCACAGGGAATACAAACTTGTCTACTTTCACTGGCAGGTTCTCAGCTATGCCCAATGGGTATTTAAAGGACCTATCAGCAAACTAGATGCTCATTCTAGTGGGTTTAAGTTCTTCTAGGCCTAGTTTGACATATAAGGAATATGGCATTAAGTTAATACTAGCACCTAGGTCAGCCAATCCATCACAAACAAAAAAATTATTCAAATAACAAGGGATAGTGAAGCTCCCTGGATCTCACAGTTTTGGTGGCATCTTTGTTTGTAACACGGCTGAACACTCCTCATTCAGGATGGTGGATGAGACTTCTTCGAGCTTTGCCTTATTGGACACTAAATCTTTAATGAATTTGCCATAGTTAGGCATATCTGCAAGAACATCAACCAAAGGCACATGAATCCTAACTTGTTTAATCATATCACAAAATTTACCATATTGTGCTTTTAATTTCTCCTTCTGAAGCCTTTGAGGAAATGGGACTTTTGGCTGATGGGTTGATGCTGGGGTTTGATCTGGTATCTTCTTAGCTTTTGGTTGCGCCTCTTTTTGTATCTCAACCTCCTCCGGTTCTTCCTCGGTAAGCTGCACATGAACAGAATCATTAGAATTATTTTTATGAACGGGGGAAGTGACCTCTTTACCACTTCGGGTGGTAATCGCTTGAACATGCTCATTTCTCGGGTTTTCTTGCGTATTAGGTGGAAGTCCTCCGGCTGGCCTTTCAGACAGAGCTTGAGCTATTCTGCCTATGTCTCTCTCCAAATTCTGGATGGTTGCTTGCTGGTTTCTTTGATTTTGTTGCAACACATCTTGATTTTGTTTGAGATCTGCAGTTGCTTTCAATTAGCAGCCATGAATTGCTTCATAATCTCCTCTAAGGACACTGATTTGGGTGGTTCTTGCTGGTTTCTTTGATCGTTCGGGTTGGGTCTTGGAGGTCTCGTTTGGTTGTACTGATAGAAACCCGGTGGTGGTCGGTTAAAGTTCCGGTTATTACCCTGGTTGTTCCAATTGGAGTTACCACCCTGGTAATTTCCTCTAAAACCTTGGTTCATGTAATTAACTTCTTCGGGAGTCATCATGGGTCGATTCTCACAATCTTTGGTTAGATGAGGCCCATTGCAAGTTTCACAGCCCACCTGCATAGCATGAAAAGAAGACGTTAGAGCTTCTATTTTTCGTTCGAGTGCTTTTTGTTGAGCTTTCAATGCGGCCACTTCCTCATTGGGTTCACTTTCAAGTGCATTGACCGTAACCCTTCTTGCTGCACTCCTGCGATCAGATGTCCACTCCAAATTGTGGATGGACATATCCTCTAAAAGTTGGTATCCCTCGGTAGGTGTTTTATACATGAATACCCCTCCACTAGAAGAATCAAGAACGGCTCGAGAAGGAGGTGGTCGATATGGGTTGGTCATCAGCCATGTTATTAATTGGTTCTGGTGAAGGAGGTGGTCGATATGGTGGGGGTGTGGAAAAGGAGGTTAATTGTATGGCCTTCTGTGCTTGTCTGCGGGCACGAAACACTTTCTCCGGCTCAGCAAAAGGTGAAACCAATTCAGAGCTCGAAGTCCGTGTCCCCCGTCTGAAGAAAAGAGAACAGGAAAGAACAAAATAAATAGCAACAGTTCAAGCAATATACTTAAAACAAAAAAAAATTCAAATCACGTAACTTTTTGGTGCACAAGGCCCCAAAAAGGATCGATTAAACAATAGCCCACTAAATGCTTGGCTTGTTACCACTCCCCGGCAGCGGCGCCAAAAACTTGATGTGTGAAATCTAAGTTATAAAATTTAGTCCAAAATTCACCTTTTCTAATACACACACAATAGGCAAGTATACCTGACCGTGCAGTAATATAGTAGAGGCAAGAAATGGGTATCGTATCCACGAAGAGCAGTGCAACACTAAAACAAATGGTAGACTATCAATTAACCTATAGTTGGGAACTTTTTATTGTGAGTTTTAAGAATGAGATCTAACTAGCAACCGAATTTAAATGAATTACTAAACTATTGCTTAAATTCTGCAAAGATGACCGATAAAAACATGTTTTCACCTTAATCTCTCCCCCTAATTAAATATATCTCCAGATCAGTTTAATTGATTTGCTAGATTGACTTGACTATATTCATTTGCCCGAATTCATATAATCATTGTGAAAGAGATATGACAAACAATTTCCAATTGATTATCAAATCTAAAACCAACCTAGTTCACATCTCAACAATCATGTCAAACATGTTTAACAAACCCAATCATGTCCGTGATGGTAAGATTCAATTCTTTATGTTAATGTAATAGTTACCAGATTCTGATTACTTTTCCGAGTAAACCCTTAACTAGTTCATAGACAAACTTATTAAAGAGGCTCATACATCACATAAACATCCTATCTATATTCCATATGAACCATGAATCCAGAAACACAGGTTTTAACCATAAAAATCGAAACTTTAATAGAGAAACATGAAACTAGTATCAATCTAAACATTAATCAACAAAGTAAAGACATATCAATCTAGGGTTTGATCATAAGATGAAAACAAAGGAAGATTAGCCCATAGACAGGCCTACAACAATCAAAACCATAGTGAAATCCAAGTTTAAATCAGAAAACATGTTGAATCTAGACAAACCGGACAACACTCGATGATGATTGACACTTGATCTCCAATTCACGAGCATCCAATGGTGGGAAATCGTCTTCTCTGGTCGTTCTTGGTTCCAAGGGAGTGCTAGGGTCGGCCACCATGCAAAAGATCCCTTTTAAAAACCCTAATGACCCAATTTATAAACATTGCCTGCCGACTAGCTCACGGCGCGAGGCCTTTGGCTTGCGGCGCGAGGCACAAACCCCAATTTCCAAAGATTTTCCTCCGGCGCGAAGCTTGGTGGATACCGGCGCGACACATTCTCGTGGCGTGAAGCTTTTGTCTCGCGGCGCGAGGTATTGTTTTTCATCCAATTTCTCGTTTTTCTTCAATTATTTGCTCGGTTTATGCTGCTTCTTTGGCTTTTCCAGTATCTTCATCCTGCATCATCCAAAATACAAACTTATGCATAGAATATGATCAATTTAGAATAACTAACACGTAATAATCACAATATTGACGGATAAAAACATAGTTAAATCTGGAAATATCAACAAGTATGAACACTTTGCATGTAGTTGAAGATTCTCTCTTGTATATTGCTTGAACGTTGCAATGCAGAGAATACAATAGCAAAGGTTGCCTTGCAAACTAGGTTTGCAAGGCTATAAATACACAAGCCTGATGGCCTTAAAAGCCACATGGGCCCAAAGCTAAATAACTAACTAGACTTAGAAATACATAAGGAAAGTGGGCCAAGCCCATTACATAAACTAGTCTAGTAAACATAATTTACATATAAAAGAACACAAGGCTAACAAACTAATTAATATCTAACAATCTCCCCCTTTTGTTGCCTTGTGCTAAACAGGTATTGTTCATCTACTTCTCTGACCTAGGAGCCTTTCCTAGCTCCTTATGGCCTTTCTTTTCTGGATCGTATCCTCTAGCTGATCTACAATTCTGGTCATCTTTACTAACTCTGATTGATAAGGCAAGTGTCAGTTGTTGAAGTACGTTCTTTGGAATTTAGATATGCACCTTTGAAGTGTTCCGTCAGAATATGCACTGAGCTCCAAGAGTCGAAGGAATGCTTTGTCATCGTTAAGGTTTGACATGACGAATCCATTGGCTCATTCATAACCCTCATCAAATTTCTCAATGATGGTGTATTTTCTGTGCTTGTCTAGCTTAGAATGCTGTTGGTTGGGCCTTTGAAGATTTATCTTTGCAAGATCAGCCTCAACACCAAGCTGTAGATCGTGGGTTTTGCACAAGAGGATCTTCTTTTGCATGAAGTCTCTAAGAACTTGGAGAACTCTTTGTTTGTCCCGATTCTTTTCAAGCTTACAGGCCAGCTCATCTTCCATATGAGTAATAGCCCCCAAATTCAGAAATCTAAGCTCGACCTCATGAAATGTATACCTTTTCCCATCTTCTCTGGTGACGTGAAAGTGAACCATTGAGTAGTTGAGGAAGTTACGCAAGTAGACGAACTCGATCTTGATGATTGGATATTTGGAGGCCACTTGTTGTTTTTCGCTTGTATGAAATGTGGCGGCAAATCTGACAGACTTTTCATGCTCTTGTGAGTTCAGTACATATAGATCGTCAATGAGTAGGCCAGTGAGGTTGGTATTTTGCTAGTGCTTCCTTGGCCTGATATTTCTAAAATTTGGCCTTTCTGCTATGACTCTTTCATGAGTGGCCAATGGTTTAGGTCCTCCATGATAGGTTGTAGGTACCGGCCACTCATCCTCTTGCTGCTCAGATCTTTAGGGTTGTTGTTGACTTATAAGATCTATGGGTGCGATATTGAATTGCCCCTGTTCTGGTGAGAAAATGTCAAGCAGCTCCCTGTTTACAGTTGTGAAGACCTTGCGTATAATGATCAGCGGAGTCTCTTCCACTTCCTCAGTAATTGGCCTTTTGCCTTTGGACTTTTCAGGAAGGGAAGATTCTGGTTTTGTTGTTGGTGTTTGGATTTGCGGGATTTGGATTGATGGGGTTTCGATTGTTGGGATTTGGACTGTTGGAGTTTCTGGTCTTTCTGTCTCTGACTCTACCCCTTGACCCGCTTCAAATTCAAAATCTGCCATTACAGGCTTAGCTGGTTGTTGTTTGCTCCCACTACCACTGCCGCTTCAATTCTAAGTACTGTACTTTGAGCCCCCAATGTATCGCCGCTGCCGCTTCTCTCACTCATGATGTCCTGGATCCTCAGGTTCATCATGCCTCCGCTTTCGTGATTCGGATTGAGCTTTGCAGGACTCCTCCACTACTTCCAACCTTTTTCCTATACTTTATACGGTGGTGGTTAGGGCATTTAAGGCTTGTAGGACTGTATCTTGGAAGGTGGTGGAGCTAGAGGAGGCGGGATGGGGTTGTAGTTGTTGTGCTGCAAGTATGGTAGATTGTTCTACGGTTGGATTGGAAACACTGTTTATCTTGGCATGAAGCAGGTCCTTGAGTTCATCGGTTGAGTAATCTCGCTCAATGACAGTGGGTGGTCGGTTTTCCAGGGCACGGATTTGGGCTCTGAGGGAACTGATTTCAGTGTGGAGTTGTGTGTTTACATACTCCCTCAGGCCTGAGGCAAGAGATGAGAACTTGGAATCCATAAAGGATCTTAGTTCCGGTGTAACCCCAAGCTCACTAAGAGGCTCGGTTGGCACAGGTCTTTCAGACCCGTGGCCCTCATGCAGTGTTGGCAGAACGGTAGCTCTGGAGGGATTTTCGCTCGACCCTCACGTTACCTCTGTAGTAGAGGCTGCTACGGGCGTTTTGGAAGCGTCACGAAGACGTGCTAGTGGTGATCGTGTCCTAGCGAAAGATTGAAAACCTGTTAAGATTGGCGCTAGACTCGATTGTGCACGAAAGGAAGATGTGGATGGGGGAGGCAGTCCACTGATTTCAAAGCCAGCAAACTCCGAATGAGTTGCCGACTATGTATGTGATGATTCCCCGTGCAATAAAACTACTTCCAGTTGAGTGGAAGCAGAGTGGCTGGTGGGGTGAGGTATATGCACTGGTGGGATGCCAGTGTCTGTTTCAATACCAACCGAAACAGTGTCCCGACCGGTAGTAGATGAGGCTTCCAGGCTTTCTCGGTTTGGGGTACTCTCACCCTCTTTCTTTTCTTCCTCACTCTCACTATCGCTCACCACAACATCTATTTTTGCATCTTCTCTTTCCATTAACGGTACATCACCAAAGGTGGCAGATATGTTAGACATGTCATGATGGATGCCCTCTGGTGATCAGATACTTGTCGCGTGCCAGTGGATTCAGCACGGACAGGGGATGGTCGCGGGCCAAAAGATATTGACTGGCTGGAGGAGGAGGATTCTGTTTGAGTCCTTTCTATTGAGGACTTACTCGCTGATTCGGCATGGGTGGAGGCCTCAGAGTCACTGATCACAACTCCCTCGCGCTCTTGTATCTCTCCTCCCTCACCATTTCCACCATCCCTCTCTTCTGATTGTTCCCCTAGGACCCTCACCTGGTGCTACTGCTCCCGGGGTAGGCACAACCGGCTCTAGTTGCGCCAGAGGAGTGATCCTATTTTCCCCCATATACTCACGCACAACCTCACTTTCTTGATTTAGGATTCGAAGAAGGGTAACAGGCACAGGCATGGATACAATGTTGGATAGGTCTCTGATCCGCAGAAATCGGGTTATGCATTGTACTTGGACTTGCGGGTTGTTGAGTCTCCTGGGAATGGTGTGGTAGGTTTCCAAATCGGTGGCGATGAAGATGGTCAGGAATCGTTGGAAGGGTATGAAGGTTTTCTGGCAGGTGGTTTCTTTCTCCTTGACCATTCTAACAATCTCCTCAAAAATGATTATGGCATAGTCTAGATGGCGGTGGTAAGCAACACCAGCCAACATCAATAGAGAGTAGTAGGATCCGCCATCTGTACCCTAGTGAATGCCAGTAAGGGTACTGGAGATTATAGTAGCAAGCGTCTGCCAGAGAGGCGCAAGGTTTGTTCGTCGGAATTGATGAACCTAGTTCAGCTCCCCTTGGTATCCAAGATCTCTGACTAGGTCAAGTACTACATCAACCCCGGGATTTTCATCAAACTCAGCCTTTTCTGGATAGTGATCAGCAGCGGGTAGGTCCAGTATGTTTCTCAGTCTGATAGCTGAAAGAGTTGTGCGGACATTCTCAATTCTGCCACGGAGGCACTTGTGTCCCAATCGAGTGACACCCTCTGTAAAGGTGTACCACAGTTGTTGCAGGTATAGTTCGGGTACGTGGGTGGGTGATGTGTTTGGGTTTTCAGGAATAGCCTGGTGGAGAGGATGAGCACAGATGATTTCTGGGATTATGGGAATTTTGGTATCTGTCTCCAAGTCAAAGTACAGATTGTTGCTCAGAGTTTTAAGCCTGTCAGCAGCGGGGACTAGGCTTTCCTCGGGGAGGGGTTGGTTGGCAGCCATCTGTCACAAACAATATAGATCAAATTAGTTCACGAGAAACAGATAGTATTGGATGCACGTGTGAATGTATGAAGGAATATGTGTTTTGGATTTCAATACACATGTGAATGTTGGGCTTTGACTTTGACCTTGACTTTTGACTTATTAATTTTGACCCTTAAATGGAGTACTTTCGAATCAAGTCAAAAATTTCCTAAGTGTTGAAAGTCGCATGAGGTAAAATCCGAGAAGAGTTACAAAATCCGATAACATGAAATCCGATTGTTTAACCATATTAGTTTCAAAATCCGATAAAATGAAATCCGCCATTCCCAACACCGGTGGATTTTCATCAAATCCGATTGTTCATCAAAAGTAGCATGAAAAAGTTGGATTTGAAAGTCGCATGAAAGTTAGATGGTGAAAGTCGCATGAACTCATGTCACATGAAAGTCGCATGGAAGTTTTTGAACTTGAAAGTCGCATGAACTCATGTCACATGAAAGTCGCATGAAATTTTTCAACTTGAAATTCGCATGAATTTAACAATCATGCGATAGTCGGATGGAATTAAGTCATGCGAAAGTCGGATGGTTTTAAAACATGTGAAAGTCGAATGGTTTTAAAACATTTGAAAGTCGGATGGCACAAGTTGCACTTGAAAGTCGGATGAACACATTTCATGCGAAAGTCAGATGACCGAAATTCATCCGAAAGTCGGATGGACAAATGAGTCATGCGAAAGTCGGATGGACTTGAATCATGCAAAAGTCGGATGACTTAAAACTTAGTCTTTTAAGAGTTATGAAGTCACGAAAGTCGCATGGTGTAAACTTCGTTATTCGAAAGTCACATAGAACAAGGTTCATCCGAAAGTCGGATAGACCAACTTCATCCGACTGTCGGATGAGTCAAACCTTTTTTCATCCGACTGTTATGAACATTCAGTTTGTTCATATTAAGTCCAAACATGATTTTGACAAAATGTAAACTTATGGACTCAAGTTTTATACAATTAGACTTGGATTTTGACATCAAACAACTGTGTACTCGCAATCAAACCTAAACAACCCTAAATTTTGCATATTTTTGACTTGAAGAACTCTGTTCATCGAAGAAGATGAACAGTGTCATTTTTGAGAAAACCCACTTCTTTCATTCTCATTTTTGTATGAGTTTGAACACCATTGTTGATTCAAATCATGCACAGGCATCAAAAACACACATTACATTACTCAAACCCTAAGAACAACCACATTTGATATGTAAATGACTCTAATTTCAGACCGAGCCACTGTTCGATAAACAAAGTTTAAAAACAGAGTGTAAGCTTCGATTTCAGCACCTAAATGTGCAAAGGCTTTGATATTTCTTGTGGGATTCATCTTACCTTTCCGTTAAGTGTTGATTAAACTCAAAAATTTCACAAACGATATGCTTCAATTGAAAGCAGTTGAGAGAAAGGAAGATGAACAGTACTTTTGCTTTTTGAATCTTTGAAAGCGTAGGGAAGAAGAATGGTCAGGTAGCACCATTTATAGGCTATCCAACATTCGGATAGGTTGGGGCCTTTATCCGACTGTCGGATCGACCCGGTTTGGCCCAAACTTAATGGTTGACCCAGTCTATTTTATTTAAGCCCAAAATTGATTATTCTTTCTTTTTGTTGTTTTCTACTTCATTTAAAAACACATAAAATAAACAGCTGACAAAGAATCATCTGAAAAGATGAATTATAAATTCTGAACATTTCTCCCCCTAAACGAATGCACGGAAAACATTTGTGTTAACCAGTGAACCGCATTGCTCCCCCTAGACAGGAGCATCTGTATAGCTACACAGAGAACAAAAACAACACGTAAATCTGTTCAAGACAGGAAAACAGTAATGACTTACAGCTTGAGATTCAGCATTCCAATTTTTGATACCAGAAATGAAAATCGGGTTTCGTCCAGTGCTTTAGTGAACACATCAGCTAGTTGATGATCAGTGGGAATTACTGTTGTTCGATCAGACCCTTTTCGACGTTGTCTTTCAAGAAATGATACCTGATATCAATATGCTTGGTTTTAGAGTGGTGGAAAGGATTGCAAGATATGGCAATTGCACTATGAGAATCACACAGCAGTGGAATCTTAGAGTAGGTAAGCCCTAAGTCCCACAGCTGAGTTCGCATGCACAGACTCTAAGAACAACAACTGGCAGCAGCCACAAACTCAGCTTCAGTAGTTAATGTAGACACACAGTTCTGTTTCTTTGAACTCCAGCAGACCAAGCGATCTCCCATGAAGTGTGCACTCCCTGACGTGCTTTTCCTATCCAACATACACCCGGCATAATCCGAGTCGGAGTACGCAAGCAATTCAAATGATGAGTCACGGGGATACCACAGACCAAGGTCAGGGGTCCCTTTCAGGTAATTGAGGATACGTTTCACGGCAAGTAGATGTGATTCTTTTGGATTTTCCTGAAAACGAGCACAGAAACAGTTAGAAAACATTATGTGTGGTCTACTAGCCGTTAGGTACAGTAAAGAGCCGATCATTCCCCGATAGCTTTTCAAGTCTACTACCTTTCCGTCAGGATCAACAGACAACTTGGTTTTGGAAGACATGGGGGTTGATTTCGACGAGCAGTCCGACATTTCATATTTTCTTAATAAATCGTTAATATATTTAGACTGATTTATGAAAATGCCATTGGGAAGTTGTTTGACTTGTAAACCGAAGAAGAAATTCATTTCTCTCATCATGCTCATTTCAAAGTTGCTCGCCATTAGTTTTGAAAACTCTAGACTGTACTGTAGGTTCATAGAGCCAAAGATAATATCGTCTACATATATCTGGACTAAGATGTAGTCATCCCCAATTTTCTTTGTGAAGAGGGTGGTGTTGATTCGTCCCTTTGAATATCCTTCATGAACCAGATAGGCCGATAGAACATCATATCGAGCCTGTTTGAGTCCATAGAGGGCCTTATCAAGGATGTAAACGTCGTGTGGTCTTTTGGGATCAACAAATCCTTCTGGTTGAGATACATACACTTCATCCTTAAGGATTCCATTCAGAAATGCCGTTTTGATATCCATTTGGTATACCTTGAAGTCCCTGTAAGCAGCGTACGCGAGAAATACTCGGATGGCTTCAATACGGGCAACAGGGGCGAAGGTTTCATCGTAGTCAATACCCTCCTGCTAGTTGTATCCTTTTGCTACCAGTCTGGCTTTGTTTCGAATCACCACACCATCGGAATCTTTCTTGTTATTGAAGACCCACTTGGTGCCAACAATTGTCTTGTCATTAGGTCGGGGCACCAGTCTCCAAACCTTTAAAAGGTTGATCTGATCTAACTCTTCTTGCATAGCAAGAATCCAGTGTGGGTCCTGCAGGGCACTAGCAGTTCGTGTTGGTTCTATCAAACTAAGAAAGCTGGAGAAATGACACTCATTTTCTATGGCAGATCTGGTCTGAACGCCGGCATCTTTGTCTCCGATAATTTGCGTTTTTGGATGTGCAGCCGTCTACTTGGTGATATGGGTAAGGGGGTTATCAGCTATTTCATCACTAGCATCCTGAGGGAAGAATTCATCCAGTTGTTGTTATATAGATGTTTCACCCTCAGGAGTAGATGACTCTGGGATAGACTGAGGTGTAGTGTTCTCGCTGTCCTCAGTGTCATCATCATCAACAGTGTTCACTATTGAGTTGGATGCAATGTACCGTTCACCCAAAATAACGAATGGTTTAGCAGATGAATTAACAGGTGAGTTCAAGGGATTCCTGAACGACATCTGTAGGCCTGTCAATAGGTACACAATTAGTTCCAGAGTCATCATCGTCTAAGAAATCAAATATATACTTTAAATCTAAAGATTCATTTGCGTGTGTTATATTTGTTTCTTGTCGATTAAGTCCCGATCCGGAACTGATGTGTTTAGAAACAATTGCTGGTCACTCATGTGATAAAGATGTGGTGGTTAAAGTATCATCAAAAGTCACATTAATACTTTCAATCACAGCATTTGTTCATTTATTTAACACGTGAAACGCTTTAGACTCAGAGGAATAACCTAGGAAAATACCCTCATTTTCTTTGGGGTCGAATTTTCCTAGGTTAGCCTTTTCATTACGAACAAAGCACCGATTACCAAACACGTGAAAGTGTTTAATATTGGGCACTCTACCATTTGCCAGTTCATAGGGAGTTTTGTTAAAGCGACGGTGCAAAATTGTTCGGTTTTGGGTGTAGCATGCTGTGTTGACCTCTTCTGCTCAATAAGAAGGTGGCAAATCAGCATAGGACAGCATGGTTCGAGCCGCTTCTACAAGCGCTCGATTTCTTCGTTCGACCACTCCATTTTGTTTTGGAGTATATGCTGCTGAGAATTGATGCATGATTCCCACTGAGTCAAGAAAGGAATCCAAGACTTTGTTCTTGAATTCAGTTCCATTGTCGGTCCGGATGGTACCAACTTTTCCTTGCGATTGATTCTGCACCTGTTTGAGGAACAAGATAATTGTATATGGAGCTTCGTTCTCAAAAACTTGACCCACGTGTATCTCGAATAATTATCAACTATTACGAGAATGTACTTCTTCCCATTCTGAGATTGAACCCTCATCGGCCCACACAAGTCCATGTGCAACAGTTGGAGAGGTGCTTTTGTGCTGGACACTTGTTTGATTTTGTGAGATGCCCTTTTCATTTTGCCCCTCTCACTGTGCTCACATAGGTGTTCTTTCTCAAACTTTAGCTTGGGTAATCCGCGAATTAAATCACCGTTGACCAGTTTGTGGATATTTTTAAAGTTCAGGTGAGATAGTTTGCGATGCCACATCCAGGTAAGTTCCGATGAGGCCTTGGACAGAAGACATACTGACTGTTTTCCTTTCAGGTATGCTAGATCAATGGTGTATAGATTTGACCTTCTGGACCCAGTCAGTACCACACCACCGTTTTCGGTCTTTACTGAGCAAGTTTTGGCCTTGAAGTTAACTTCTAACCCCTTGTCACAAAATTGCCCAATACTGAACAAATTGTGTCCCAATCCCTCTACATATGATACTTTGCTTATTTTTATATTTTCTTTAATAATGTCTCTGGTTCCCATTATTTGTGACACGTGGTTTGTTTCCAAAATGAACGTTTCCCGAGTATTTTGGGACATAGTTCGTGAGGAGACCCTTTTCGCCTGTCATATGCTTCGAGCAGCCGGAGTCCAGGTACCACCGGCTAGATATCTGCACATTGAAGACAAAATTTGTTGAGGTACCCATTGTGTAGTGGGTCCTTGGCTGTTAGCAAAAACAACAGTATCACATGTAGTGTCAATCAATGAATTTGTTGCTTGTGCGTTGGGAGTACAAACTTTTGAGATTGTTTGTGATTGGTACGGTGATGGTGTTATGCTTTCTTTGGATATGGCGGGTGAATTAGTTGCTTTGGATGTGATGATAAATTGTTCAATTACCATGTGACTATAGCCGTTTGATAGTGAGACATCATCGTCGATATATTCACTTTGTTTCTTTGAACTTCTTGTCTTGATTGTTGCTTTTATCACTTTGGTGGGTTTATGTTGAACTGTTGGTTGTTTATACTGTGTGACTTCAGTTTTCTTAATAATTTGATTTGTGACATGTTGTTTGACAGCATTTTGATTGGTGTGATTCCAATTGTTGTAGTACTTGCGATTTAGAGTCCATGAAGTGTGTCGATTGATGGGATTTGATCCAGAATTATGCTTAGAGTGTACACTTTCATTACTCGTTTGAAATCTTGCTCTTGTGGAGCGTTTCTTTCGCCAATAGGTAATTTTGTTACCTTTTCTGTTTATGAAGGAAGCTTGTTCATGAGTGGATTCAAAAGATTTATAGTTTGGATTTGGTTTAATGCCAAGATTCTTTCGGTCATCATCATACACACAGTGAAAAGCACATTGACCATCAATACAACCATCACTCATGCAAAATATTTCAGTTTGAACAGAATTAATTGGAGTTCTAACAGGTTTGACATTCAAAATTGATGAATCATTACAAAGTAATAGAGTTGTTTGTTTATTGAAATTGGCAGGGTAAATCAAACACTCTTCGTCTTGTCTTGCTCCATCCTTCTCTTCCGGCTTCTTCCTCCATCCAAAAGTCTGCTTTCTCTCGCTCTTCACATTGCCACCTAGATGGACACTTGGGTTAGAAGCAAACATTGCCAATTGATCATTTTTGGAGAAAGAGTGAATTGTTTGTTTCTTGATTTGTTTTGTTTTGGATTTGGATGATTTTGAGATTTGGAGCGAGAGTGAATTGTTTGTTTCTTGATTTGTTTTGTTTTGGATTTGGAGCGAGAGTGAATTTGTTTATTGAATTGTTTGTTTCTTGATTTGTTTTGTAGTCGTATGAGGTTGAAGCTCTGTTTGTGATGCGTCTCTTGTGTTCCTCCTCGGCGAGTTCGTCGACTTGTCCAACGAACACCATTTTCTCGGTTAACCCCAGATTCATGCTTTCAAAGTCTTATAGCTGTTTAGCACTTATCTTATCACTTATGTGTGGATTAACATAACCTATACCTTCATATGTCCATTTAGAGAATTTAACATCCTTAGGTTTGTTTAGAAAAATGGTTTGTGCCGTTTGATCTCTTTTAATTAGCAACTCTTCGAGATCTTTTATTTTTTAGTATAATTGACATCGTTCCTTTTGCAAAAACTTGAAATATTCTTCAACCGAGATTCTGGCTGCTTTTAAGTTATGAACGATTACCTCGTTTTCACTTCTTAAGGTGTTCAGTTCATTTTCTTTTGCGGTTAATTCTGATGGAAGATTGTCTAAGTTAGATGTTGATTGATTTTTGATTCTATGTTCTAACTTAGTGATTTTACAGTTTTGTCTTTCGATGTGTTCAACTAATGTTTGTGCATACTCAATGTTTACCTTTCCGGAAACACCTTCATCATCATTTTGAGTTTCTTCAAACTCATCATCACCATCAGCATCATTCTCATCCTCATCATCCGAGGAGCCCTCATTTTGAGCCATCAAACAAAAGTGTGCTTGATCTAATCCATCATCATCTGAATCATCAGTATCTGTCAGAAATTGATCTTCTTCTACAAGCATAGCTCTCCCACTCTCTTTCTTCTTTGTCAACCGCAGTTTGTTACGGTAGTATTCGGATCTTTAGTCTTCAGTTTCCTACAATCTTTCATAAAATGCCCCGTGCTACCACAATTGTAACATTTCTTTTCCTCCTCTTGAGGCTTTGTGGGTTTTTCAGTCATCTTTCTCTCTTCAGATACCATCCCATCACTTTTCCTTGGCCCGGATGTGTATCGCTGTCTATTGTCGGTCTTTCCATACTTGTTTTGGAAAGCTCTTGTAATCAGTGACATTGCTTTTAGCACAACATCCTTCTCTGACATCTCCATCTCTCCTTCCGAGGAGTCGGAGTCGACCACAACCTGCTTTCCCTTGCTCCCCCTTGATGATTCCCGCGGTCTTCTTTCAGCCACTAGTGCAACCGGGTCAGATGGTTGCTTCATTGAGAGTTTGGTGAGGACCTCATCTTGAAATTGGTTCAAGTCCCCATAGATCGAATGGTGAGATACCGCCTTGAGATTCCGATTGACATGCTTATATAAACGGACATGTTCACTCCATTCTGGACCAAGAGCATTGATCCAGTTGACATTGATGTCTAGATCGGATCTCGTCATGCCATGATTCCTCATTTCATTCAGTAGTCTGCAGTGCGACTGTATGTATCCTGCAGCAGCTCTCCTTCCCTAGCCTTGAATTCCCTGAAGGTGTTAACAAGTTGAGTTTCCCTGATGAACGATCCTTGTTCAGTACCCTGCATTTGTTGTTTTACTTCATCCCAAATTTCTTTGGCAGAAGTCAAACTGTCTATTTTGGAGAAGATTTTTGCGCATAACCCTTGTTTCAAGTAATATTTCGCGTCTTTGTCGGCGCGTGCACGGTCTTTCTCTTCAGCAGTTAGTTCTGATGGAAGCTTGCGTCTCCTCTCGGCAACAATTGGTGGATTGTTATCGGGAACAACCTCGATAATCTTTTCAAAGACGGCATCACCGTTTAATATGTTGGCTTTCATCATCTTGCCATACTTCTCATTGTGTTCTATAAAGTCCATTAACCTTCCTTTCCATACGTTATATTCATTTCTGAAAAGTACTAGAGGTTTAGTGTCTATGCCGATGGCAAGAATTTCATTGCTGGAACTCATCTTTTCTTGGACCTTTCTCCCTGATGTAAATTGGTTAGTTTGTGTGTGAGAAAACCCTTGAAAGTAGGATGAAGTGTTTGAAGGTTGAGTGATGTTATCCGACTGTCGGATTGTTTGACTATCGGATTTGGCTTATGCGACTGTTGGATTTGATGCGACTGTCAGATGATCTGAAGGTCGGATGAACTTACAAGTATTGGATTGTGTTTGTGTGACTGTCAGATTGTGTGGTGCGACTATCTGATTTTGTGACTTATCGGATTTGTGACTATCAGATTTGTGATGCGACTGTCAGATTTGGATTCGACTCTCGGATGAGCTTTAATGATCCGAAGGTCGGATGAGATTAGCTATCCGAAAGTCGGATGAGACTTGAAAGTCGGATGAGAATAAAAAGTCGGATGAGACTTGAAAGTCGTATGAGACTTAATGGTCGGATCGGATGAGACTTGAGTGATCCAAAAGTCGGATGAAACTTTGAAAGTCATATAAGACTTTAAAAGTCGGATGAGACTTTAAAAGTCGGATGAGACTTTAAAAGTCAGATGAGACTTTAAAAGTCGGATGAGACTTTAAAAGTCGGATGAGTTGAGTGATCCGGAAGTTGGATGAGACTTGAAGGTCGGATGAGCAATAATCAAAAGTCATATGACCTTTGGGTTAAGAGTCGCATGACTGTCGGATGAACCAAAGTCGGATGAACTAAAAGTCGCACGACTGTCAGATGGATAATAATTCAAAACATGCATGTCTGTATTCTATTATCGAACAGACTGCTAATTTTGCCCAAAACACACTAAAAACTCACTAAGCTTTTGTTTTGACCTTCCTTTTTCACTAGAAACACTTACCTTTACTGATTTCAACTCAAAACAACAACAAATTCTTTAAAAATTTGGTGAAACAGTAAAAAACTATAAGAACTTGAAGAACACTAAATTTTCAAGAATACTACCCAGATGTTGTTTGTTTGTCCTAAAAACACTAAAAAGGTTTTATCCTTCTTAAATACTTCTAAGACACAACTAATAACTTGAAAAACAAGAGGATTTGACCAAATGGGTTTTTGTCTTTCAAAGCTTTACATGAACAAGAACAGAAGCAGCTTCTGGGTTTTGTTTCTCACACAAAGATGTTTCTTTCAGGTAATGTTGAACCAATCCAGTAGAGAGTTGGCTCTGATACCAATTGAAAGTCCTTTAAAGTGAAGAAGATGAGTAAACAATGAATACTGAAGTAAAAATGATGAAGTTTAGTATGAACAAGTATGAACACTTTGCATATAGTTGAAGATTCTCTCTTGTATATTGCTTGAACGTTGGAATGCAAAGAATACAATAGCAAAGGTTGCCTTGCAAACTAGGTTTACAAGGCTATAAATACACAAGCCTCATGGTATTAAAAGCCACATGGGCCTAAAGCTAAATAACTAACTAGACTAAGAAATACATAAGGAAAGTGGGCCAAGCCCATTACATAAACTAGTCTAGTAAACATAATTTACATACATAAGAGCACAAGGCTAACAAACTAATTAATATCTAACATGATGAGCCATAGTCACTAGAAGACTGATAAGACAGTTCATTGGCATTCTAAGAAAGTTGTTCAATGCTCCAATGCCACCAAAACCTAAAAATGTTATAAATGTGGAAGCAAAGAACATACGGCCTATGAATGTTCTCTAGAAGAAAATTCAAGACAGCATACTTGTATTGAAAATGTAGTTGTTCCTCATGTTCATATATAACCTGATATGAAGTGGATAGCTAGGTGCAATCCACAAGGATTCACTGCATAATTGGATACCCTAAGTGTTACTAATCCTTCTTTCATTTATAACTATGCAGGGTAATAGCACATGGTTTCTTGACAGTGGCTGTTCCAGAATCATGACAGGTCATAAAGCCTTGCTCAGCAACTACAAGAAGGAAAAAGTTCCAAAGGTAACTTTTGGTGAAAACAACCATGGTCAACCAAACGCTATGGAGAACTTCATAATGCGAACCTCAAGTTGTCTAAGGTTTCATATGTAAAAGAACTTAAGTGTAATCTCATAAGCATAAGTCAATTATGTGATAGAGATAATAAGGTCTACTTCACCAAGATAGGGGGTTCTATAATAATTCAAGAAGGCAAAGTAGTCTTACGTGCCAAGAAAAACAAGGATGTGTATACTCTTGACATGTCCTTTTCTGATCCTTCAAAAGAAACATGTTTGTATTAAAAACAATAGAAAATACAAACTGGTTATGGCACTAAAGGCTTTCCGACCTTAATTTCAAAAATATCAACAAGCTTAGCAAGGGTGAACTAGTGTTAGGACTGCCTTCACTGACTTATTCAAAGCCTAAACCTTGCTCTGCTTGTGAAAAGGGAAAGCAACATAAAACATCTTTTCCATCAAAGCAAGCTCTCTCCATAACTGAACCATTCTTCAAGTTGCATATAGATTTATTTGGTCCAGTTGGAATTGCTAGTTATGGTGGTAGCTTAATGATCTCATGCAAATTGGAGAAACCACTCCAAAGCAAGTAGATCCCTCTCCACCAACTGCTGAAGATGAAGTAAATGAACCTGTTTTACACCAAACCTTTAACCATGCACAATCAACCTCATCCATACCTACTCCTCTACTAAAATTATAAGGGAAATGACTCAACATCATTGGATTCCAATTCCATTTCATCCATTCTTTCTTCAGTAGAGATACCCACACATTGTGACCATGAAGTTATCTCAACTAATCAAAATGAAACTACTTCAACAGCTAATAGCCAACAAATAACTTTAACTCCCTGAATCCAAATTAATCCCAACTCTCCCAATATCCAAAAAGTCTTCAAAGACCACAGAGATCATCCACATAATCTAGTCATAGAAAACATAGAAGATCCAGTCAGAACAAGATCAAAAGCATGCAACATCTATTTCTATTTAGGATTTGTCTCATTAATTAAACCTAAGAAGATAGATAAAGCCCTTAGTGATCCCTACTGGTTAAATGTCATGCTAGAGGAGCTAGCAGAATTCAAAAGAAATAATGTATGCACTTTGGCACCTAGACCAAAGGATAAATCCGTCATTGGAACCAAATGGATGTTTGGAAACAAATTGGATGAACAAGGGATGATCATCATAAACAAAGCGAAGCTAGTTGCTCATGGATAGTGCTAAGAAGAATGTATTGATTTTGATAAAACCTTTGCCCCTGTTGCAAGACTTGAAGCTATAAAACTGTTCCTAGTCTATGGTGCCTGAAAATTTTCAAAGTGTTTCAAATGGATGTAAAATGTGCATTCTTGAATGGATAATTGAAGGAAGAGGAGTATGTCAAACAACCTCTTGGTTTTGAGGATTCTAGCTTACCTAATCATGTTTACTTTCTCAATAAAGCTTTATATGGTCTTAAGCAAGCTCCAAGAGCTTGGCATGATACCCTCTCTTATTTTCTCACTAATGGTTTTACAAGAGGATGTATTGATAACACTTTATTTATCAGGAAGTACAAAGGAGATGTGATACTTGTGCATATATATGTAGATGATATTGTAGGATTTTCGTGGTTTAAATAAACACAGCGGAAGCAAAAGTAGTAAAACAAATTTTCATTTGTGAACCACGCAACACCCACCAAGCGGACCAAAACTTTAAACACGACAAAGCAACAAAAGGAAAAGAAAAAGAGATAGTATCATACCCTTGATGCTAAGTCCTTCTTACAATTGAGATTCTGACTTGGAAGATGCGTATACTAAAATGTATACCTCTAATGAAGTCCACACCAACATGCTATCAACTCCCACTTGCTATAGTGTATGATATGCCAATCCAAACACCACCAAATGATCAAACTCAAAGGAATCACAAAGCCTTGTATTCTTTTTGTTTCTCGAGAGAGTTTATGCAATATGTATCAATTAGTAAGTCAAGTTCATGGAACCAAACAACTAAAGCTTGATGTGACTTATATGGAGCTCAAATTTGAGTTCAAAAATATCCACAATAATACGAAGATCAGTTACTAGAATAATGACCATAAACACCACTCTAACCAGGCACGGGCGTGCCAGCCCAAAAGGCCACGCCCAAGTCACGCCTGACTTGGGCTCATGCCTGTCTATTGGGAACCGGACACGGGCGTGCCTCCACAAGGCACGGGCATACCTTGCCTCAGGACAAGCCCAAGTCACGCCCAACTTGGGCTCGTGCCTGCCCGTAGGGCACGGCCGTACCTCATAGAGGCACGGGCGTGCCTTAGCCCACCAAAACCAGTTTCTTGCTTTCTCTCTCCTCTGACCATCTGTGATGTCGGAATCAATAGGCCCTTGCTTCATCAGTCATGATACCAACTCGTTTGTGTCAGTGGGCATAATCCAACAGATATAATATTTGGGTTCACTAATTTGGAACTATGTACAAAGTTTTCTAAACTTATGTCTCATAACTATCAAATGAGCATGATGGGTGAATTAAACTGTTTTCTTACTTTACAAATTAAACAAGAGGTTTATGGAATTTTCATTCATCAAACAAAGAATGTCAAAGATTTACTCAAAAGATTTGATTTTGAAAAATTTTCTTCAATGAAAACAACTATGTCAACTACCCTTAAGCTAGGAAAGGACACTGATAGCAAATCAATGAACATTACTACTTATAGAGGTACGATTAGGTCACTTTTATACCTCACTTCAAGTAGACCAGATATAATGTTCACAACATGTCTCTGTGCAAGATATCAAGCATATCCAAAAGAATCTCATCTTATCATTGTTAAAAGAATATTCAGGTATCTCAAAGGAACTCCTAATCTTGGTCTTTGGTATCCCAAAGACTTAGATTTTGCGGGATGCAAATTGCATAGAAAAAGTTCTTCAGGAGGATGTAAACCTATAGGAGGAAGATTGGTTAATTGGTCAAGCAAAAAGCAGAATTCAGTTTCAACTTCTACGACTGAAGCAGAATACATTGTTGTTCGTAGTTATTGTGCTCAACTCTTGTGGTTGCAAAATCAACTACTTGATTATGATGTGAAGTTTGAGAACACTCCCATTCTTTGTGACAACACAAGTGCAGTCTCTATATCATACAATCCAGTAATGCACTCAAAGACAAAGCATATTGAAATCGGGCATCATTTTCTAAGATATAATGTGCAGAAGAAGAAAGTCTCCATGCACCACATTAACAATGATTTTCAACATGTAGATCTTTTTACCAAACCTTAGGATGAATCAAGGTTTAACTTCCTAATATCCAAACTAGGTATGCTTAACTTCTTGTCTAGATGTGTGTTTGTTGTTTTACTTATTGTTAGCTTAAGTGTGTGTGTGTGTGTGTACTGTCCAATGTATTACTTATCTAAGCATCTCTAAGTCTTACTTCTCATGAAAAAGCCAAACATGTTTACTCGGTTAATACCCTTCAAGTGGTTAACACACTCAGCTAATCATAGCTACGGAAGAAATGCTTAGCTAAGTGAAACATCAACGGATGCTTTTGAAATCTAAACTATCTTTTTGATCAACTGATACTCATCAACTTATGCTTTCATTCTATTAGCTAATGCTCATTAACTTAGATTTTCATTTACTCAGCTGATACTCCCACACTTGTCATTTTCCATAAGTATTTACTCCTTAGTAAATGTATTTAACCTAGGTCATTTACTCCGTCTGTCAATTTATCATTTATTGGATATTTAATATGTTTTCCATTAAAATTCTCAAATTCTCTCTCTCGCAAAAGCACGTACCCTAAATCGTTCCCAGCAACTCCAAACCTTTTTCAACTCTTCATCATCTTCAATGGTAACTTACACTCGTGACCCTTTTTGTGAGAATGTTGCAACCAACCAAGGTATGAACATCACTCCAAACAACGTTCTTATTTGTACCTCAATCCCTGCTTCAAGAGTAGACCAAGGTTATGAACCTATGGTATAGTTTCTTACAGCTCATTAACTATTCGATTGTCTCTTAGCCGACCCTCACTTTATATACCCTTACCTGATTGGCGAAATTTCGTACTCTGCAACTTACAATATCAACACCCGAACCATTTCATCGACTATAACTCGTGGTGCTCATGACTTTGACATCACTGTAAATACCCTGAGATAAGCTTTACATATCCCTCATTTTGCTCCATACACTCCTCTCCCATCCGAAACCCAGATCCAAACTGTACTACCAGCTATACTTGGCAAATGCTGAGCTACCATGCACCAGGTACTTTCTTACTTTCACTAACAAACAAAAAGAAATGCTTGCCCTCTTATTTTCACCTCGAAAAAACAGTTCTTCCCCACTTAGGATCTAAACCCAACCAATCCATACCAACAACTAATTGAAATTCTTTCATCACGATTGGGATAAGGTTGATAGGGAACCGGAAAGTATCTATCTCTATGACATTGTTTTTATATATACTATTCACAAAAATAGTCTTATCATCCGCTATTTCTACCTCAAGAGGAGACTCTAATTTAATAGGTGGAGTAAAGAACTAAGCACAAAATGAAATAGCAGCAAAAGATCTACCTGCACTAGAACCAGACAACACCAGACCAGGTATACTATTAACAACTAAAGTACCTGCTACAACGTCCAGTTCCACCATTGCCTCCGCAGCCGTAAGCTGGAAGACTCTGGCCTTTGGTCAGGGCAACTCCACCTTCTTATCTCTACCCTCGTTGATATGGAGCAGGGTTAGGGTATTCACTAGCCTCCTCTCTATAGCTGTCAACTTAGGACAACGAGCTTTAATGTGTCCATGTTGGTAACAATGGTGACACACGTAGATCGAGTTATTACAATCTTTGGCCAAATGCGCTTGCTTCCCAAACATGAAGCAACCCGGAATCCCAGCTTACACTCTCCTAAGTGATTTCTTCCGCACTTGAAACATCTAGGTGGGGGGAGATGGCCTCTTCGTTGTCGTACAAATGTTGGTCTCTTGCTCGGCATATTTGCCGGTTCAACTTTCGTATTTCCACCCACCACTCCCTGCATGATCAACTCCTGCTCTCGCTTACATGCCAAGCTCACCATCTAATCCGCTGTGATACAAGTAGCGGCCGCTAAAACTTCACGGATGTCATTTCTAAGTATCGAAATGTGTCGCTGCATTTTCATACGCTCTGTAGCAACATACTCTTGACACAAACGGTCCCTCTGTAAGAACTACTTGATGATATCATCCACCAATTCTGTCTTCTATTGTAAAGCTATAAATTCTTCTGTGATCTTGTCTACTCGAGCTTTTGGTGCAAATTGCACCTCAAACGATTGTTTAAACTGAGGCTAAGTCATTGCCTCAGTTTGTGCTTCCTTCTTTCTTTGTAACAACATTGTCCACCAATCTTTTGCTGCTCCGCGCAATAAGTTCGAAGCATACATAACTCTTTATTCTGGTAGACATCCACTTGTACGGAAAGCCCCTTCTGTCTCTACTAACAAGCGGTTACTTACTATTGGATCTGTAACTCCCTTGAAAAGAGATGGTTCACATGCTGAAGAATCTTTATACGTACACCCTTGCAACTGATCAACTCTAGCTTCAACTCTCCCAACCCCGCTATACATTCACCACTACATCCTGTACCGTTGTATTAACCCGCTATTGTGACATCACTTCCATTCTTTATAACACTTGTTCAACCACCTGATTTATTATATAAGGAATGTTTTCCTGTATCGATTTACCAAATTTTGTTGCTACTATTTCCTTCACTACACTGTTCACACACTCCTACAATTCCTTTATAACTAGAATTTCTTCTGTAGAGTTACCCATAGGTCTAGTGTTTGGGATATGAATTGAATCTAAAACATACATGTGTCTGATCTCCCGAGGTCGGCTTGCCTCAAGCTGCTATGTTGTTCCCATACTAACTTTTTCTACATTCTCCATTCTGAAATTCAGGTATCTTCAGTATAAACAACACAATGACAACTTTCTCTTTTACACCCAAAATATACTGGGTCTACATGATTTAATCATCATGCTATCATACACACATAATCCGCAGGGTCTATTATGATTTTTCCAAGCTTAAGTATGTACCATGTGGTTATAACAATATGGGGCTATATTATAATGAACACATTATACCTTACTTATTCTTAACTTAACCAGTCAGATTCCCACTTCACAATTCATCACTTAACACATAACGACATAAATGTGCTACACATGCATATACAAGATATCTTAGGCTCAAATTGCCTAAACAGATATCAATCATAAACTTCCACCACCCGTATTAAGTTCTATTGCCTGGGGATAGCTCCACTTAATCTCAAAACCATGGTTTAAGTTCAGACATCACACTCACGTGTGTTCGAATCCCTTAAACCGTGGCTCTAATACAAAAATTTAACACTACATTTTCAGTATAGCTTGTAAACATACTCTCTCTAGTTAGCACCAAAAGGTTATAAGAGTTACAAAATGAAATAGTTCATATTTACACATGTTAATGAATATTTTAAAAGACGTGTCAAAATATATCTTTCCAAACTATCTAGAGCTATCTGAATTGCTGGAACCTGAACCACCTACAACATAAAACACTAAAACGTAAGCTTTCACTTAGTGAGCATACTAGCTAAACTCAAATAATCATATACATGAGTAAAGTGTCCCTAGGATGTCTCACATCCAAGCTGTAATACCTGCAAAGTTGTTCATATTGTCACTATTATGGAGTATAGCTATACCACCTGCGTAGCCATACCTCCTGAGAATGTTCTGGTATATAGTTACACCAACTGCGTAGCTATATACCCCATCGCTAGATTAGTACATAGCTACACCACTAGCATAGCTATATACCCTAACTTTTTATTGGTATATAAACACCACCTACGTAGCTATATACCCATACACTAAACATGTGCATAGCTATACCACCTACGTAGCCATACCCCCAAACACTGAGCACGTATATGCATCATAGCTATACCACATAGTAAAGATACCATACAATTCATATCATGTATACTATACACTGATCATATAAGAGGAATAGTAAACTCACCTCACTATTGAGTAGTGTACTAAACAAGTAATGTGTTCTATCAAGTATCCAGACACCTTCCTACACTGGTGAATTTAACTAGGTATTACAAACTATGCAAACTGCTCTGAAAAAGGTTCTGAAAACTATTCTAAAAACTAGACAGTGCCTAGGGACGCTCGTGCCACCACATAGGCATGCCGATACCTTTCCTGTAGGTACAGCTGTGCTTAGCACAAAGCGAAGTGAGTAGAGGCTAAACACAAATGCAAACATCAAGTGAACATCAAAGCATGTAATCACTCAATCAAGAAGACCGGCGGTTCGGCGCATAACCTACAACCAATGCCGGCCAAAGCAAAGGTTTACCGATAGCCCTCTACTGAATTGGCACAATGAAATTCTCCTCTGATGCAACGCTTGCATCAGTAAGACTACCACTGTTCAACCAACCAGTAAATGAGCCCAGTCTAATTCCACACATAGCTGACTTCTCAAACCCAACTCGATATCATCCAAAGAGTGCGTATCAGCCAAATAGTCATGCAACAAATATAATCAATCAGCGATCACAAACAACAATCAGACTCAACAGTCTATCAATGACATAGGCATGCATCACATCAATAACATTAACCACAATCTTTACCATCCGCGATTAACGTCCACTCACCTCGTGGTTTTAAACTTGAAACTCAGATATCTAATTTTACTGAGTCTTTGGATTGTCTGAAAACACATTAATAACGAAATCAGTCTCGAACTCATAAATATATATGTCCACGTATATTTATAAATCAATCATTCATATATATAAAGCTAAATTCTCATAAAATTGAATAAACAACAAACAACTTCAATCAAGATCCCAAATGTTGGATTTGGAGACTATCGGATTTCATAACCATCGGATTTCACTTCGTCTGATTCCCTACTCTTGGATTCTGGCTTTGTGGGATTTCAAGAAGTTCCGGATTCAGAGTACCGGATTTAAGTGTCGGATTTATCTATCAGATTAACCATTATCGGATTCAAGTATAGGATTTTAGAGAATCGGATTTAGAGTTGGATTTAGGATAACCGGATTTCAAGGTTATCGGATTCATGAAGGATTTAAAGTTTCGGAATTTTGGGTCTCGGATTTACACATGTCGGTTATTATCAAAACTGAATTTCATCATCTTCTTCACTCCCACAAACCGCCAACTTCAACCATTATGGAATAATTTTCAGAATTTACAAATCTAATCAAACCTCATCAAAAACATGTTTAAACATATAAAACATGTATTCATGCATCACAAACATCTTTTAATCACATGAATTACTAAAACATGCAAAACCCATTTAACCAAATAAACTTCAAAGACCATTCAAGGTGATTCTTAAGGTTTAATCATAAAAACTCGGCTAAACATAACAAATTTTAACATGAATCGATATAAAGTATATACTAACCTTGGTTTGAATTATTAATCACAATTTCTCAAATTTTCAATACTTCAAGATCGTAACTTATAAGGAGGTTTCTTCAACAGAGAGTTTCCAAGTAAAACACACACTCACACTTTTCTCTTTGATAGAAATTAATGGCCAGATATCTCTTAATTGCTTTATACATACACACGTATACATGTAATTATCAAAATCAAGCAGGAGGTGGATGAGCAAACTTATCCATTAAGTGTAGGCATACATATCTACTAACATACATACATGCCTACATGACCTTCTTTTCTTTTAACTTGTAAACATATATATATATATATATATTACACATACGTATTTTAAATTAGTTACTTTAATTCAAAAAAATTAATTAACCACATAATTAAATTAACACAATTAATCACGTACCGCCAACCCGCTAATCTACTAGCCTAGGTTTGTGGGTGTTACAGGTTTGTCACGGGGCAATAGGCACGCCCGTACCCTCCTTGGGCACGTCCGTGCCTCTCCCTACATCAGCAACAGACAATCGACCAGCCGACTATTTTTGACTTTTTTCAATCAATTCTCAATTCTATTGATAAAAAAACATCGTAGAGGTGTTTTCCTACACCCCAAACAACTTATAACATGAAAACAACAACAAGAAACATGAATTGTTAAAGTATAGTTATATGTTTTTATGACTTTGTGTATGGTGCATGTTTGTAAATGGCTTTGAGATGATCAAGTTTGTGTGGATATTTCTCATGATCAAGTATGCATGTACAAGAATTTGCTATTTGATGATCAATGATGACATGTTCAAACATCTATTACATCAGCTCACTCCATTTCTCTTTACAATTTTGATATTATTTTTATTTTTCAACATTTCCTTAAACCAACCCGTGTTATACACGGGTCTCTAACCTAGTATTATATATAATTGCTAATATATATAAATACAAAATATTTAATAACTCTATTTCGTTGATTTGTTCACAGGTTGTTGATTTGTATCATCAGCTCCGGTCACCAATTTCTTTGGTTATTTGGTTTTTGTTGATTGTCCTAAAACTTCTCATCTTAGTGAGGTATGAAAGTCTCTAAACTTCTTTTTCTTCAATGGTTCGTGTTTCATGTAAAGATTGTGTACATGGTTTTCTTGTGTGGATGCTAAAAGTGTTAAAATAGTAAGTGTGAAAGTGGAAAGTAAAAAAAAATGGGAGGCACGAGAAGCATATTGAATCACTAGAACCAAGTACCACGACTATCAATGGCCTTCATAGTAGTAGGAACCGATGGTTAAGGATGATAACATGTAACTTAGGATAGAAGGGTTAAAAAATAGAGGTGACAAATATGAATTGTAAGAAGATTAAGCCCCTCCAACCATTTTTATTATTATGCTCCTAAGCATTTCCTTCTATTGTAAATGAATGTGTTACTTTAATAGATATTTATTTGTTTCTTGATTAGTAATTACAAAGTATTTAACGTCATAACTAGTCTAGGTTTACCTTACATATCTTGTAAATGTGTTGTGCTCTTCGTTTGGTAATTATTAGAGATCTAATTTGTCACACATGTGAAGCCAAATATGTTGAGACTTTCATGTTATTATGTGAGTGTGAATCGTAAAAGAGATCTCTTTGTTTTCCTTAAATATGTTTCAGGTCCCTAATATTTCTTCTCCGGTCCCTAACAACTCTATATCGGTTAACCAAAGATCACCTTCATGAAGTCATTGAAAATGGTGATCACTTTATGTTTCTACTTAGTTATTGTGAAAATAGTTTAGTAGTCAATTTTTTATTACTTGTATGTTAAATGTGAGGTCTTCATTTTAAACAGGTAAACACTATGGTTTAGCTTGAAGACAAGAAAGAGGTTCATGAGCTTATCGAAGTTTCAAGTTTTTATTATAATATTTGTTAGGTTTATGTGTTTTGTATTTGATGTTTAGACTTACTTAACATGACTTGTTAGACATTTGTTTCTAGATATTTGTAATATTTTTGAAAGATCATTGAACTTTTAATTGATGTGATGCCTATTATGATTTACATGTCTTAGTAGTTATTAATGTACATAATAAATAACAAACAATATTATAAACATCTATAGTGACACTTAATTTGATCATCTAAATTTTGTGGCAAAAGTTATGTGCCACTAAAAGTGGTTTAGATTTTTAAATAGTAACTGTTTTTACTGGCATAAAATTTGTGCCACAAATGTTTTATTGTTTATTGTGGCAAGAAAAAAGTGCCACCGAAGGTTCAAAAGTTTATTGCGGCAGATAAAAAAAGTGCCACTAAAAGGCTTTAGTGTTAGCGCTTCTAGTGGCACTTTTTTTGTGTGCCGCAGTTTCTCAAAGGTGTCTTTAGTGGCACTTTTTTTTTTGTGGCACTTTTTGTATGCCAGCATTTTTTTTGTAGTGCATAATCAAAATAATCCAACTATGATTTAACCATTTGAATCACTTAAACTCTTATAAACTCAAAACCAACCATAAAGATCATACCTAGAGCTATCTAACGAGGATATGTTGGTTAAATGATACTGAATTGGTTGTTCATCAAAATCAAAAAGAGAAAAAGGATTTGTTGTGCTTCATGTATGTATGTATGTATGAAATAATGTTTGTGCAATTTCATGTGTCTAGAACATGGATTTCATGTAAATCCACAACTATCACATATTGGCAGCTTAAGTCTCTGCAGTTATTATCTTTTATTTTGTCAATTTTAGCAACTCTAGTTTTATAAACATATGTAGTCTCATAAGGATACTCATAATATTAATAATATTCTTTTATTAAGGAATTTTCAAACCTTCGGACGTTACATTTAAGCAAAAAATTTCCCGCCGCTTTCATATTTAAGTTGTAATAGGGTTTTTGTCTCGGATTCTATATGTATTATCATTTACTTAAGTAAATGATCGGCTTTTCTCCTTATCAATTTAAATATAATTTTTAAAAATCACTTCCTTGTCTAATAATAATTCTATTACAGTGTTATGTATCTTACTAAAGATTATAACGGAAAAGATTGAATGAGATATATAAGATTATGAATTGTACTTTATCTTTATGTTTACTTAAATTAAATTATAGGCATATAAGAGCTTTAACTTTTAAAAGTTAGAATTTAAATTTAAATATAAGCAGATAGTGGAGATTTAATTTAATCAAAACTAGTAGACATGATTGTATATAGAGACGATACAAATTAGTCTTTTATTGAAGTTTAAAGATTTTATTTATTTTTTAAAGTTTTTACTATTTATAAATTACTTAAAACTAATTTGTGTTACACACAAATCTATAACCTAGTGATTAAATATATGTTTATTATTTAGTTAAGAAAAAATGGAAATAGTCGGTTTTAGCATGCTTCAAAAAAACATACTATACAATACCCATAATGTACATCTTAAAATTTGTGAACTTCCTAAAAACTACGCGTAAAGTCTTCGGATAATAACAAGTCATACTAAAAGGGCTTTGGATTTTAGGAAACCGAATGTTTCTAAGTGGTCACTAAGTTATGATTCACCTCACTTGAGAAGCAAGCAATCTATAAAATGTTATCCCGTGCCTCAATCTATTTATAAATGAAATGTGATATCACAGTCGTAAGGGATTGTTAATTGTTATTTCATTCATACGTTCCATCCTTTCTGCAATGTGTTATATATATATATATATATAGTAAAGGGATCAATTGCGAACGCAATTATAATTGCGAACGCTGCGAACACTTTGTTTAGACACTTTGGAAGGTGGAAAGAATTCAGGTGAAGATACAATATGGTCAAACAAAGTGGCTTGATAATAAACTAATTGAATCAACTATTTAATAAAGTCAAACATCATATATATATATATATATATAAATATAAAACTAAGATGCAGTGATTTTATTTTAGATGCGGTGGTTTTTAAACAAGATGTATTGGTTCTTCATTGAGAATCCATCGATTAATTCGTGCACGATGAACTAGTTTTAAGAGAATTCCATGTTTTCTAGATATTATGCAATGATTTTAAGTTGGATGCAATGATTTTATAGACTAGATGCAGTGGTTCCTAGAGTTCTCATTTTAAGGGGTGTTCTCATTGGATCCTCACCCTATATATATATATATATATATATATATATATATATAGGGTGAGGATCCAATGAGAACACCCCTTAAATCCAGTCTATAAAATCATTGCATCCAACTTAAAATCATTGCATAATATCTAAAAAACATGGAATACTCTTAAAACTAGTTCATCGTGCACGAATTAATCGATGGATTCTCATTTAAGAACCAATACATCTTGTTTTAAAAACCACTATATCTAGCACAACATCACTGTATCTAGTATAAAATAACTGCATCTTATTTTTACACACATAATAATAATAATAATAATAATAATAATAATAATAATGATGATGATGATGATCATAATAATAATAATAATAATAATAATAATAATAATAATAATAAT
Organism: Dittrichia graveolens; assembly: GCA_038502395.1. Classification (NCBI taxonomy): domain Eukaryota; kingdom Viridiplantae; phylum Streptophyta; class Magnoliopsida; order Asterales; family Asteraceae; genus Dittrichia; species Dittrichia graveolens. The sequence continues at coordinate 26,682,284 of JARJIL010000007.1, forward strand.
AATAATGATGATGATGATGATGATCATAATAATAATAATAATAATAATAATAATAATAATAATAATAATAATAATAATAATAATAATAGCCTACAAGATTGACTTTTAGATGGTGTTTAAGTGGGGTTCGCAAATTAGCTTAAAATGAGAACGGTTTGTATTTGATCCTTGTACTATATATATATATATATATATATATATATATATATATATATAGAAATAGCATCAATATAGAACCACTCTTAAACATAGAACCTAAAGAACCATTTTGGGCCTTTAGATTAACTTGATCAAAGGTTGATATTAAGTTGTGGCAAAATTGTAATTATCATACATTATTATGATGTTATAATTAAAAAAGAAGGGCAAAAAAGGAATTGAAAAAATATTCATTAGCGCCTCACGCTCCTCAGCTGGCACTATCACATTTATTTTAAAAAAAAAACCCATTAATCATTCTAATGATCATAACTATGTCATGTTTAAGAATTTTAACAAAAAAATTATACCATTAGGTTCAGTTTTTCTTGCTCGTTAATTCAAGACCACTCTTCCCATATTTCTAAAAATTTTATTTTGAAAATGCAAATTTCATATCCGATTCCGAGATATTTTTTTGCATTTAGATATTGTTTGTAAAATTCGACATCCATGGTTTGGCATTTGATGTGTTCTTTTCATTATCGTAGTCATGCCTTGCATTTAGATATTTGTTTGCATTTGATATTGTTTGTACATGTTGCATTTAGATATTTGTTTGCATTTAGATATTTGTTTGCATTTAGATCTGTTCTTTTCATTTCTGAGATATTTGTTTGTATTTAGATATTTGTTTGCATTTAGATCTGTTCTTTTCATTTCTGAGATATTTGTTTGCATTTAGATATTGTTTGTAAAATTCGACGTCCATGGTTTGACATCTGATTTGTTCTTTTCATTATCATAGTCATGCCTTGCATTTAGATATTTGTTTGCATTTAGATATTGTTTGTACATGTTGCATTTAGATATTTGTTTGCATTTAGATCTGTTCTTTTCATTATCGTAGTCATTTTGCATTTACATGTTGTTTGTAAAATTGTTACAATAACATAGTTATATCAGTTTGCATTTACATGCTGTTTTTGTACTATTGTAACATTGATTCTGAGATATTTGTTTGCATTTGCAATTACATGCTGCTGTTTGCATTTGAAATTACATGCTGTTTGCATTTGAAATTACATGCTGTTTGCATTTGCAATTTGCAATTACATGCTGCTGTTTGCATTTCACATTTTAGGTTTGAACATGTCTGATGTTTCCATTTGCAATTACATGCTACTGTTTGCATTTACAATTACATGCTGCTGTTTGCATTTCACATTTGAAAGTGCTATTGTTTGCTTTTTGCATTTGCATTTTAGGTTTGAACATGTAATATCAGCCCTTGTTACTTGCATTTCACATGCTGTTGTTTGTATTTTAGACTTTTTTTTATTTGCTAATCTGCATTTTCATTGAATGGGTTTGTGACGTGCATTTATATTGAATCAGATTTGTGAAATGCATATGAGAGTCGTGAGTTTGCATTTTTGTTATCTTCTTTATGTGGGTTGCATTTTGCGTTTGCATTTTCGTCAAACAATTTGCATTTTTGTTATCTGATTTGTGAAATGCAGATGAGAGTCGTGAGTTTGCATTTTTGTTATCTTCTTTATGTGGGTTGCATTTTGCATTTGTATTTTCGTCAAACAATTTGCATTTTTGTTATCTGTTTTTTTTTCTTTTTCGGTAGCAAATATACGAACATGCATATATATATATATATATATATATATATATATATATATATATGAAAATGCAAATATATAAACATGCATTTTTGATGTGAAAGTGCTGCTGTTTGCATTTTAGATGATGTTACTTGCATTTCACATGCTGCTATTTGCATTTTAGACTTTTGTTACTTGCATTTCACTGCTGTTGTTTGCATTTTAGACTGTTGTTACTTGCATTTCAAATGTTGATGTTTGCATTTTAGACTGTTGTTTTGTCAAACAATTTGCATTTTGAAAAAAAAATTAGAAAAGTATATGCATTTTCAAATATCTCTTACATCTGTTGTTAGTTTATTGTTTGGTCTTTGTATCAAAAGTAACTAGACATAAGGATTGCATGTAGTATGTAAAGAGCATTTTAATTTTTTTATTAAACTTGTATCTAATTGTTTTTCTTGTTTGCATTTTCAGTTAAGCAGTTCTTCATTTCGTTAATTCTGGTTGGTATTTTGATCTGCATTTTGGTTGTATTATGCCTTTTCTTGTACGTGTTACATTTCAGAGTCCTTGAGCACTTTTTGATATTTATTTGTTAGAGTTTTGTCTTAATAATCTAATTTTAAGATAAATCTGGATTTTTTGTCATCATTTTCGTCTAAATAACAAATGAAAATGCAATCTAGATGAATATGCATTTTCACATGTCTCACTTTTTTCAAATAAAAAATCACCTTCATCTGTGTTACATGTTTGTTATCATCTTTATTTGGGTTGCATTTTGATCATTATTTTTATCTGGGTTGTATTTTGGTTATCATTTTTATCTAGATTGCATTTTGGTTATTATCTTCATCCACAATTGCATATTTGCATGTTCATATTTGAAAATTTGCACTTTCAAAATAAAAATTTTAGAAATATAGGAAGAGTGGTCTTGAATTAAAGAGGAAGAAAAACTGTACCTAATGATATAATTTTTTTTTAAAAATCTTAAACATGACATAGTTACGATCATTAGAAAGATTAATGGGTATTTTCTTAGAAAATATTGAATGCTTGGAAAATTAAATTGGGAGGCGCGTGAGTTATATGAATAAAAGCTAAATCTCTTTTTTGCCCTTTAGTTTGATGACACGTGTCATCATTATAATGGTTCTATAGGTTCTATGAATAAGAGTGGTTCTATGTATAACCTTACCTTATATATATATATATAGGAGGGTTCAAACGAGAACTGTTTTTCGTACAAGAACTACGAGAACCAATCTTGGTCGTTCATCTTGGATAATGGAATTCATGGATGAAGAGCGTGGAGGGATTGAGTGTGGCAAGGGTATATGTAAGAAATTTATGGTTGGGCAATCCAATTGAAGGTGGAGAAATTTGATAACTAAGATTGGTTCTCGCGGTTCTCGTACTAAAAACAGTTCTCGTTTGAACTTTTGCCTATATATATATATTTATATATATATATATACAGGGTAAGGTTCAAACGAGAACTATTTTTCGTACGAGAACTGCGAGAACTAATCATAGCCGTTGATAAAAAAGATGGATGGTCAAGATTAAAGAGTTGTTAATGGATAATCTTAAAATAATCAAACTTAGCCTTAATTAATTAAGGGTAATTTGGACATTTTTACATTACCCCCACATTTTTCAAACTAATATATCTCTCAAATGGAAAGGTGTTAAATTACGAAAATTATATCAAATTAACGAGAAAATTATGCTATTTAATTTGAGACCGATCTAGCTATATTTTTTTGAAATATATTTTTTAATATTTGCTGGGTTTTTTTTGGTATAGTCGGCATTTGCACATGTGCAAATTTGCATATTTGCAAATATATGCACTTGTGCAAATGTACAGATTCACTTAGTTTTTTCAGCACAGGTATAGATACGCACATGTGCATATGTCGAGAGCTGTGTAAAAAAACCCAGCAAACGTGAATTTTTTTTTTCAAAAAAATATAGCAACATCGGTCTCAAATTAAAGAGCACAATTTTCTAGTTAATTTGGTATAATTTTCATAATTTAACACCTTTCTATTTGAGATATATATTAGTTTTAGAAAATATGGGGTAATGTAAAAATGTCCATACTACCCTTTCCCACTTAAAATAAATAAAAAAGACAGGAAATTAAATGATTGGCTAGAAATGGTTCTCGTACGAAAAACAGTTCTCGTTTGAACTGCTCCATATATATATATATATATATATATATATATATATATATATATATATATATATATATATCTATGTGTGTGAAATATTCAATATAATCCATATTTAATTTATAGTCCCGAGTGACTAATTTTAACCTTTGGATTAACAACATCAATATTCTAGATTGCATTTTAAATTTTTGGGTGGAGTGGCATTTTTGTAATTCACATGTGATACTTTTACAAATCACATGTAATTATATACTGAATCACATATTATTGTATACTGAATTTTAGGACTATGTTTTTTATATGAACTAATATTGAACACAACTCATATATATATATATATATATATATATATATATATATAGGGTAGGGTTCATGCGAAAAGTGTTTTATTTGCGAAAAGTGCGAGAAGCAATCTCAGTCATTTATTTCTATTTGATCTAGTGGTTTAAATTAATCATATTTTTTATTTAATTTTAATATAAAAGTGTAGTATGGTAAACCAAAAAATTCTCTCTCAAATCTATTTTTATCACTTATTTTTTTTCCTAAATTTTGAATAAAAACAAAAATAGTGTAAAAATTATTTACGAGTAAATTATTTATTTTTAAAGAATTCACCGGTGAACACAATCCAAAATATTTACGAGTTTTTTTATCTTTATTCTGTTCAATAATAATCACAACAAAAAAATATACGAGAGTTATGATAAAATTTACAATATTCAATCCTAAACACAGTAAAGAATATGTGAATTTTTCCATTATTATTATGTTAGTCAATTAATCTCGGATTGTTAACTATTGAATATGTGAGTTTTCAACAAACAACTATTAAATTTATAATATTTAACACTAAACACAAGTTTTTCCATCGTTACTATTTAAAATCAATTAATTTTAGGCTATTCAACAATGAATTAATTTATGCTTGTTCACGGAGAACTATATATAATCTATAAAATTTGTAGTTATTCACTACGAGCCATCCCTATTCACCAATAAACAAAAGAGAAAAAACTATATAAATTTTAAAATGGTCAATAATGGTTTAACCATCAAAGTTTTAGTTCAATTTCAGTTTAATCATCAAAGTTTTTTTTCAAATAGTTTTAACATAAAGTTTGAATTTTTTATGATTTAATCTTTAGAGTTACACCTCTTTTTAGTTTAAACCTTAAAGTTTTTTTCCAAATGATTTAAGACTTAAAATTTTATTAAAAAGTGGTTTAACCCTGTAAGTTTTGTTAAATTTTTAATAAAACTAAAATGCATAATCAAAAAGAGAGGGTAAATTTGCAAACCATATAAAACTTAAGTGATTACTCAGTGTTTATAACAAAACATTATGGTTTAAATCATTTGGAAAAAACTTTGAGGTTTAAATCGTAATAAATTCAAACTTAATGGTAAAATCCGTCAAAAAAATCTGTGATGGTTAAACCGAAACTGAACTAAAACTTTAATGGCTAAACCATTAATGATCCATTTTAAAAACGTAAAACTTTACTTAGATGTACCATTGTGAAATACAAATCCAAAAAGAAAAAAGAAAAAAATAAAATAAAACAATCAGATAACACATATGTAATTTTTAAGAAGAAGAAGATAATAGGGATACAAGAAAATACTTTAAAAAAATTAAAAATAAAATGGGAACCGGTGGTGATGGTCGGAGTTTTCTCGACAGTTACTCCTCCTCCGACGGCGAATCAAAGTAAAATTATCAAGTGAGTTTTAGGGTTTCACCGCTGCATGGGGCAAACCCGACAAACTAGATGTGGGACTTTTTGTAACACCGTATTTTTAACCCAAAAATTTTATTTTAAAAACACCGCGGAAGCGAACAACTATTGTAACATCCTGATTTTGGGCCTAGTGGTTACGTAGGCCAAGGTACGTTTATACGTGATTAATGTTTGATTATTTGCTTGTTTAGCATTTAATTAAAATGATCTTAATTAATGGTATTAATTAAGGATTGGGTATTTGTTTATAAATATATATATATATATATAGATATATGTGCATGTGTACGGATATATATATATATATATATATATATATATATATATCTAATTTATTGAATGCATGAATTTGGAAATGAAAAGTTGACACCTCATGCTTCATTGAAACCTACGTGGGCTTATAGAAGTTTTCTTCTGATATGTTTTACTTTGTAAACCGACAGTGTGTGTGTGTTGTGTGTGTTCTTGAAAGAAAAACATAGAAAGAAACATAAACTTGGAAAAGTGAAAGATTGGATTTGTGGGTGTTAATCCAAAACAAAGGTATGGTTATGATCAAGGCATGATTTTGATCATTGTAGCATGTTTTGTTTGTTAAATCATGCTTAGAACATGAAGTTGCCATGTTAGAAGTTTAGAAGAAAACTTGTTTGTTGGGTTTTGCATGAATTGCCATGTTATGTGTTCTTGATGTTCTATACATGTTATAATATGTTTATACATGTTTTGGAAGTGTTCTTGTGGGATTTCTAGTGTTTAATCGGATTTTGAGAAGTTGGTAATGGCTAAAAATCCGACACTTTCAAGGAAGAAAACAACCTGGAAATTGGGTGTCGCCGCGCGACGAGGTGAAATCCGAGAGATTGGATTCGGATGTTGGAATCCGATGGAAATTTTAAAATAACCCTTGGAAATCCGAGACTTGACAGAATCCGACACTAAAATTCGGATTGTTGAAAATCTGACTCGAAATCCAATTGTAGGGTTCCGGATTTTGAAATCCGACAAGGGTCGCGGCGCGAGGGGCACAGTTTCAGAAAGTTGCTTACTTTTAATATGTTTTACTTGGTTTAAGTTAACATATTAACTATGTGATATATGTTATGCATATATGAATCATACATGTTTATATCTGATTGAAAGGATATAAATATACGTGTTTGGTATATATTTATGAATTGGTTACTAATTTCAGTTTATTCTGATCTCAGGAAAGGACAATGCTCAGTAATACGGTGTTACAAGTTTGGTATGAGAGCCTTGGTTTGGCGATATAGGCACAGTGGAAGATGTTGTGATTATTGCTTGGGTGGTTAGTATGTGTTATACTAACGGATTTAAACTAATCAGTTGGTGAGATGTTGTGATTATTATAGATGGCTGATAATGAGAACTCAACTGGCGCCCCTATTGTCCCAGCAACAGTGGAAACTTTACAGAATATTGGTACATCTTGTACAGCTGGAGATGAGAGGGATGAGTACATCTTTCAGCTTGAGGGTCAGTTACAAGATTTAAGAAAAGAGTTGGATCAACAGAGACAGGATTTTGCGAGTCAACCACCGGTTGTCACAATGGCTTCTACTACACTTGAAATACCACCAATTTTTCCAACAAGTACTATGTATACAGGGATGCCATTAGTGTCGATACCATTTCCACCAGTGTCTCAACCGATGTCTCAACCATTCTACTATCTGATGATTTCGGAAGGATCGATGCCATATCCTTTTATGGGATTTCCACCTGGTATGGGATTTAAACAACCGTGTACGTATAAGCAGTTCTTGGATTGTAAACCCGAGGAGTATCATGGTAGCACAGATCCAAATGTTACCTTGAATTGGTTGCGAGATATTTCGAGGATTTTTGATGCTTGCAATTGTGAGGAAGAAATGAGGGCTTGTTTTGCCACCAGGATGTTGAAAGGAAAAGCGATGGTTTGGTGGGATTCTATCACTACACATTTATCAAGAGCTCGGATGGATGCAATTACTTAGGATCAATTTCGAAATAAATTGTGTGAACAGTATTGTAATGCTTTTGAGTTAAACAAGATTAGATAGGAGTTCATGGGACTGTGAATGACGAAAAGGATGTCTGTGGATGAATTGATTGAGCAGTTCAATTCGAAACTGAGATTTGTGACTCAGTAGGTGCCTGATGAACCTTCCCAGGTTCAACATTTTATTGGAGCATTACTTCCTGAGTACAGGAACACGACTTAATTGGTTGGATCGTTGTCCCACGCTTTTACCTTGGCAAAGTCTGCTGAGGGGGAAAAACAGGCAAGAGATAAGCAAAATCGAGATGAGGCGGCTATGCAGAAGCCGAGGTATGAACAGACTGGTAATCAGCCAAAGAGGAGTTGGCAAGGAAATCAGTCACAGGGAAGTCAGGACAGTGGGGTAACCACTGAGGATTCTGGTCAGAAACCGCAATGGTGTAGACGGTGTAGATCTAACCATTCTGGGCAGTGTACAGTTCAGACCATGCGATGTATGCGTTGTGGAGCGTTAGGGCATGAATCTAGGGAATGTGATTTCCCTCGAAGCGTGTGCTGGAACTATCAGAATGAGGGACACAGGGCTGGTGATTGTCCTTCTAGGAGGAAGACTGGGACAGGGACGGGGGCAGAAGCGGTTGAGGGATCATCATCAGCAGGGCAAAAGAGAAAGAACCCTACTTTGCTAGAGGGTGGAGTGTTCAATATGATGACTAATGATAATGCTACCACCGATGAAGATGAAACAGGTATGTTTTGATAAAACTTTATACCTGTATATGTGTGTTAATTAACTTTAAAGTTAATTGTGGATATCTTATGCATAGTGTGTGCTAAAATGTATGAGTTTATTTAAGATGAAATTGATTCTCTAGAAATAGAACTAAGTGATAATAGATGATTTTCTATTATGAGTTATGTGTTATATATCAAGAAATGGTATGATGATAAGTATGTGTGATACTTGATTAAATGCTAAGTGAGCATGATATACCATAGAGATATATGTTCAGATTAATTGAATTGCATGATATAATGTCTATCGTATGATTATATACATTATGTGTTTATGTGAATTCAATTGTGTAGAGAAAGAAAACAGAGATGAATTACTGCATATTGGGCAAGTCTGGGGTGTGCAGTATTGTGCAGGTATAAGGAGTGCTGAAGATTATAAGTGGATGTATAATCTACTGAGCACAGTTGATTCATGAGGATGAATGATGCTTTTAAACGGATTTTGTGGTATGATGGGAAGTCACATTTGTTGGTTTGATATGTGATGCTATGCTTGGAGATTGGATGTATAGTGGATATCTTGTGTTAATTTAGATATCACGATATGAAATTTTACCATGACTTGGAGGTTGCAGCTGATATAAGGGCAGTGATGTTATATTAACTGTAAGAAAAGACATGTGTAATTGACCTGGTCAATGAGAGATGTATTAAATGGCTAACTAGAAGAAGTTATACGAACGATTGGGATGGTAATTGGACTGAATCAGAGAAAGTGAGTGTGGGATTTAATGTTATCTGGAAAGACGACGTGATGACAAATGTGTTGATCTGTGAAAGGGTTAGTGATGATAACATTTTGTATATGCGAGCTGGAAGTATCTCTGATTTGGTGAATGTATCAAGATTTCCTTTGTGAGAAAGTCTTGAAGAATGAAAAGGTTGAAACCTTTGAGATAGAGAAAGAGAAAAGAGGATTGCAATGGCCTGAACTTATGGAGTGACAACTTGTGGATCTTGTGTGTGAAGATGCCTATGCTTGGAAATTGCCTATGCTTGGAGATTGCCTTTGCTAGGAAGTGCCTTTGCTAAGCACTGGAGTTGAACTTTACAAAGATTGATGAATTTCATTGCCAATGCTATACTATGGAATAATAACCTGAGGGTTGAGTGCTGATGGTATACTATGTGAATAAAGATAATATGAGACGTGACATATGGAGTGTAAATTGAAGTGGTATACCAGAAACTTATGTAACCTTTATATATTTGTGATATCTGAGGACTGATGATGACAAGACGTGATGGAAATTTTATTTGACTTGATCAAATAAAGGGAAATCTGGGTATGTTTTAAGTGGTTATTGACTATTCAGTATTTTTGTTATCAGTGAGACGGTGTATGTTGGGCAGATGGATTTTATTGAGTGTTTGAAAGGGATGATTTAAAGATATGATGATTCATATATGATGGTTGTGATGAAAATTGAAGATTGGTTTAACTTATGAAGAGTTTACAAACGAGGATTGGAACGAGAGTTGGACAATGTGATAGGATTTTCCTGATGGATAGTCCAAAGGTGGAATTGAAACACGATGATTGGCTGAACTCATATTTACTATGATCATGTGGATGAACTAATTTCTGACAGTGAGATATCAGAATACCTTGTGCAAAGCTATGAGATTCTGATGATAATACTTCAACCCGTTGACTTGAAGTAAGGGATAAAGTGTATGTGAATGCTTTTGGCATGACAGATGATAAACGATTGGAAGCTATTGGGATTTATGACTGAGTTAGACATAAATTCAGGGGATGCTTGAAAACGAGAGTTATGAACTAACTGTTGGTTGATGATAAGCTGTAAAGCTTGTATGGTTATATATTAACAGTTGAAAGTGCGATGGAGTTTATCTAGTTAAACTATCAGAATAAGATATGAATACTTGACATCGTGATTGATGTGTGTGCAGTGAGATTCCGAGGACGGAATCCTTTTAAGGAGGGAGGATTTGTAACATCCTGATTTTGGGCCTAGTGGTTACGTAGGCCAAGGTACGTTTATACGTGATTAATGTTTGATTATTTGCTTGTTTACCATTTAATTAAAATGATCTTAATTAATGGTATTAAATAAGGATTGGGTATTTGTTTATAAATATATATATAAATATGTGCATGTGTACGGATATATATATATATATCTAATTTATTGAATGCATGAATTTGGAAATGAAAAGTTGACACCTCATGCTTCATTGAAACCTACGTGGGCTTTTAGAAGTTTACTTCTGATATGTTTTACTTTGTAAACCGACAGTGTGTGTGTGTGTTGTGTGTGTTCTTGAAATAAAAACATAGAAAGAAACATAAACTTGGAAAAGTGAAAGATTGGATTTTTGGGTGTTAATCCAAAACAATGGTATGGTTATGATCATGGCATGATTCTGATCATTGTGGTATGTTTTGTTTGTTAAATCATGCTTAGAACATGAAAATGCCATGTTAGAAGTTTAGAAGAAAACTTGTTTGGTGGGTTTTGCATGAATTGCCATGTTATGTGTTCTTGATGTTCTATACATGTTTTGGAAGTGTTCTTGTGGGATTTCTAGTGTTTAATCGGATTTTGAGAAGTTGGTAATGGCTAAAAATCCGACACTTTCAAGGAAGAAAACAACCTGGAAATTGGGTGTCGCGGCGCTACGCTAAAGGGTCGCGGCGCGACGAGGTGAAATCCGAGAGATTGGATTCGGATGTTGGAATCTGATGGAAATTTTAAAATAACCCTTGGAAATCCGAGACTTGACAGAATCCGACACTTAAATTCGGATTGTTGAAAATCCGACTCGAAATCCGATTGTAGGGTTCCGGATTTTGAAATCCGACAAGGGTTGCGGCGCGAGGGGCACTGATTCAGAAAGTTGCTTATTTTTAATATGTTTTATTTGGTTTAAGTTAAACATATTAACTATGTGATATATGTTATGCATATATGAATCATACATGTTTATGTTTGATTGAAAGGATATAAATATATGTGTTTGGTATATATTTATGAATTGGTTACTAATTTCAGTTTATTCTGATCTCAGGAAAGGACAATGCTCAGTAATATTAGACCACTGAGTGGGAGTTCGATAACACGAGGTGAGTGGATGTTTACTCACGGGTGTTATTAGTTGTAACTGGCTTGGGTTGCAACTGTTTTCGGATTGACACAAGGATAGACTATTTGTCTGCTAATTGATTAACTGTGATATGTTAATTGATTGAACTGATGCATAGATAGACTGTTGTCTATTAATTGATTAACTGTGATATGTTAATTGATTGTTGCTCCTATTGTGAAGTCAGCTGACGGCTAGGCATACTAGGCTGGGTTTGTTTGCTATCGGCTAATCAGTATTGTGGTCTTTTGATGCATTCGTTGTAACTTAAGATAATACTGTGTGAGAATAGCAAATAGACTATTGGTAAACCTTTGCTTGGCCGGCATTGGTTGTAGGTTCCTACAGTACCGCCGGTCTTCTCGTGAGGCAAAGGGTGATTATGTGTTTACTGTTGTTGATATCATGCGGTTATTTGCTAGTATATCTATGTTGGTTTACTTCCATTCACTTAGCTTTGTGCTAATCCCCCACCTCTCACTACTTTTACAGGTGACTGGTGAGTTTTGCGGTTTAGTCGTGAGGGGGTGTTGTCTGGGAATAATTGACAGGCACTCTGATTGGAATTGTGACGAGCCGTAGTTTTTGTAATACTGTATTTTAAACTGAGTGGTTTTGTTAAACTGTGGTTTAACTTCAGTTGTAAATACTTTTATGTTTTGGTAAAGGCTTCCGCAGTGTTAATTTAAATGAAAATTTTATGGGTGAAAATACGGTGTTACAACTATATACAATATAATACATCGGATTATACAAAAACCGTTTTCCGAATCAAAATACAAGTATTACAAAAGCTATGGTTCATCACAATTCAAATCAGAGTGCCCGCCAATTATTCCCCGGGCTACACCCCCTCACAACTGAACCGCAGAACTTACCAGCCACCTGTAAAAGTAGTGAGAGGTGGGGGATTAGCACAAATCTAAGTGAATGAAAGTAAACCACCACATATACATCAGTTAATAACCGCACGATATCAACAACAGTAAACACATAATCGCCTCCCGAGAAGACCGGCGGTTCTACAGGAACCTACAACCAGTGCCGACAAAGCAAAGGTTTACCGATAGTTCATTTGCTATTCTCACACAGTATTACCTTAAGTTGCAAAAAATGCATCAAAAGATCCCAATACTGATTAGCCGATAGGAAACAAACCCAGCCCATGGCCAAGCCGAGACTGACTTCACAAAATATGTATACATATCACTGGCGTAACAATCAATTAACAAACCACCAGTTAATCAATTAGCAGATATACAATTAATCCATGCATCAATCCACATACAGTTGCAACCAAACAAGTTACAACTAATATCACTCATGAGTAAACATCCACTCACCTCGAGTTCTCGAACTCCCACTCAGTGGTCTAATATTACTGAGCCTTGTCCGTTCCTGAGATCAGAATAAACTAAAATCAGTATCCGATTCATAAATATATATTCAAACATATATTTATATCCTTTTTAATCAAACACCACATGCAAGAGTCACATATCTACATATATATAGCATATAACTTTAAAGAATGCAACCAAACATCAAAATCCTCCAAATCCGGGGACGCGTCGCGTCCACCATACCTACGTGTTGCGTCGAAGCAAACAATTGGATTTCCAAAATCCAAGTCCAATTTGTCAGATTTCACAAATCCGATACTCATGTGTCGGATTTCACCCCTCCGGATTCCAAATCATTGGATTTCCTCTCGGATTCTACAAGAATCCGCCAAAACACACGAACGCGTCTCGTTCTAGGATATGACGCGTTGCATCGGTCAAGAACCTGCATCATCTTCTTCAACATCTAGCCGACGTACAACATACAAATCTTCATTTTATCATCTGTTTTTCATACCAAACACTTCCAAAACATGTATAAACCTCATATAACATGTAACTAACATCAAGAACACATCAATACCAATTAAAACATCAATTCACACAAAATCCATTTGTCAAGTATGGAGCTTCAAGCTCCATCAATGGTGTTTCACCATATAAACATGTACATCATCAGAAAAGCATACAAAATCATTACTAAACATGTTATAATCATCAACTAACCTCTGTTTTGATTTAACAATCAACAATCTCCACTTTCACAATTTCAAGTATACAACTTTCTTGACTTTCTTCAACGAGAGGTTTACTATAACACACCACACACTTCACACTTTTGCAATCTGAATAATGAGCAGATAAAACTCCATATTTACCATACATACACACGTACACAACTTGCACTCCAAACCAAGCATGAGGCGGTTCATGTATACACATGCAAACATACATACTCAAATATATATATATATATATCCGTACATATATATAAATAAATATCTTAACTTAATTAATTAAAATAAGTCCATTAGTAATTAATTAATCATATAATCAAATACTAATCACGTTAAAATATACCGGAGCATATGTAATCACTAGGCCCATTTTCAGGATGTTACAAATCCTCCGTCCTTAAATAGATTCCGTCCTCGGAATCTCACTGCACACACATCAACCAAGATATCAACTCTTCATATCTCCTTGATAGTTTAACCCGATAAACTCCATCACGCTTTCAATTGTTAATCTATGACCACAGAAGCCTTACAGCTTATTCTTTTGAACTCATTTTCAAACCAACAGCTAGTTCATAAATCATGTCTTCAAGCATCTCCTGAATTTATGTTTAACTTTCAATCATTTACTTCAAATCAACAGGTTGAAGTATTATCACCACAATCTCATAGCTTTACACAAGGTATTCTGAGATCCCACTATCAGAAATTATTTCACACAACGCAATCAAAGTAGATATTAGTTCCACAAATCGTCGTGTTTCAATCACACATTTGACTATCCATCAGGAAATCCAGTTACATTGTCCAACTCTCGTTTCAACCTTCGTTTGTAAACTCTTCATAAGTTTAAGAAAATCTCCATTTCCATCACAAGCCATCAAATCTGAATCATCATATCTTCAAATCAACCCATTAAATATTTAATCAAGTCCATCTGTCTAATAGATGCCGTCTCACTGGTAGTAAAAATACTGAATAGTCAATAACCACTCATAACATATCCCACTTTCTCTTTAACAATGAAGTTAAATACAATTTCCATCATGTCTTGTCATCATCACTTCTCAGATATCTCAAGATTTCATAAGTTTCTGGTATACCATTTTAACTTGCACTCAACATGTCGAATTTCATATCACATATTATCTCTATTCTCATTGTATATCTTCTATACTCAACCTTCAGGTCTTTACTCCACAATATAGCATTGGCAGTTAAATTCATAAATCCCTGAAAAAGTTCAACTGCAATGTTTAGCAAAGGAACTTCCTAGCAAAGGCATCACCAACCAAAGTCATCTACAAGAAAAGGCATCTCCAAACTCAAGATCCACAAGTTTTCAGTCCATAAGTTCAGGCCACTACATTCCTCTTCTCTCTTTCTCGATCTTAAAGGTTTCAACCTTATCATTCTTCAAGACTTTCTTGTAAAGAAAATCTTAATTCATCCACTAAGTCAAAGATACTTCCAACTCGCATATACAAGATGTTATCATCACTAGCTCTTTCACAGATCAACACAACTGTCATCATGTCATCTTTCCGAGGTAACATCAAATTCCACAATCACTTTCTCTGATTTAATCCGATCATCGTCTCAATCATTCAGATGACTTCTTCTAATTAGACATCTAATATATTTCTCATTGACCAAGTCAATCACACATGGCTTCTCTTACAGTTAATATATTCATAACATCACTGCAATCATATCAACTGCAATTTCCAAGTCATGGTTAAAATTAGTCTCGTAATATCTCAATTAAAGCATAACAACAATAAAATATCCAATCTCAAAACACAGCATCACATTTCAAACCAACAAATGCGATTTCCCGTCATACTACAAAATTCCTTTAGAACCATCATTCATACTCATTGATCAACTGTACTGAATAGATTAAATATACACTTATTCTCTCAATCACATCTTTTACCCAAACAATACTACACCTCACAGACTTACCCAATATGCAGCAATCCATTTCTTTCTTTGCACCATTGAATACACATAAACACATAATGTATATACATCATACGATACACATTATATCATGCAATTCAATTAAACTAAACATATCTCTCTATGGTATATCATGCTCACTTAGCATTTAAATCAAGTATCACATACTTATCAACATACCATTTCTTATATATATATATATATATATATATATATATATATATCAGATAACTCATGATAGAAAATCATCTACTATCATTTAGTTCTATTTCTAGAGAATTAGTCTCATCAGAAATAAACTCAAACATTTTAGCACATACTATGCATAAAATATTCCCAATTAACTTTAAAGTTAATTAACACACATACAGGTATAAAGTTTTATCAAAACATACCCGTTTCATCTTTATCGGCGGTGGCATTATCATTAGCCATCATATTATATTTCCCATCCTCTCGCGCAGTAGGGTTTTTTCTC
This sequence comes from Dittrichia graveolens, assembly GCA_038502395.1. Classification (NCBI taxonomy): domain Eukaryota; kingdom Viridiplantae; phylum Streptophyta; class Magnoliopsida; order Asterales; family Asteraceae; genus Dittrichia; species Dittrichia graveolens. The sequence continues at coordinate 26,698,412 of JARJIL010000007.1, forward strand.
CTTTGCCCTGCCAATGATGATCCCCCAACCGCTTATGCCCCAGTACCCATCCCAGTCTTCCTCCCAGAAGGACACTCACCATCCCTGTGTCCCTTATTCTGACAGTTCCGACACACACGTCGGGGAAAACCGCATTCCCTAACTTCATGCCCTAACGTTCCACAACGCATATATCGCATGGTCTGAGCAGTACACTGCCCAGAATGGGTAGACCTACACCGAATACACCATTGTGGTTTTTGACCAGAACTTCCAGAGGTTACCCCACTGTTCTGACTTCCCTGTGATTGGTTACCTCGCCAATTCCTCTTTTGCTGATTACCAGTCTGTTCATACCTCGGCTTCTACAAAGCCGCCTCATCTCGGTTTTGCTTATCTCTTGCCTGTATGTTTCCCTCAGCAGACTTGGCTAAGGTGAAGGCCTGGGACAATGATCCAGCTAACCAAGTTGTGCTCCTATACTCGGGAAGTAACACCCTTATGAATTGTTGAACCTGGGAAGGTTCATCAGGCACCCACTGAGTCACAAACCTCAGTTTCGAGTTGAACTACTCAATCAATTCATCCACAGACATCTTCTTCGTCATTCACAACTCCATAAACTCCTGCCTTATCTTGTTTAATTCAAAAGCATTACAGTATTGTTCACACAATTTGTTTCGAAATTCTTCCCATGTAATCGCATCCATCTGAGCTCTGGATAGATGTGTAATGATAGAATCCCACTAAACCATTGCTTTTCCCTTCAACATTCTTGTAGCAAAACAAACTCTCATTTCTTCTTCACAATTGCAAGCATCTAGGATTCTAGCGGTGTCTCGCAACCAATTCAGGGTAACATTTGGATCGGTGCTACCATGATATTCCTCGGGTTTGCAATCCAAGAAGTGTTTATAAGTACACGGTTGTCTAAATCCCATACCAGGTGGAAATCCCATGAAAGGATATGGCATCGATCATTTCGAGAACATCGGGTAGTAGAATGGTTGAGACGTCGGTTGAGACACTGGTGGAAACGGTATCGACACATAAGGCATCCCTGTATACATAGTATTAGCCGGAAAAAATGGTGGTATCTCAGGTGTAGTAGAAGCTACTGTAATAACCGGTGGTTGACTCGCAAAATCTTGTCTTTGTTGTTCCATTTCTTTCCTCAAATCCAACAATTGCCCTTCTAACCGAAAGATATATTCTTCCCTGTCGTCTACAACCGTACCTGACGTACTTGCATGTTGAGGAACTTCTGTTGCTGCTATAGAAGCTTCTACAGTTGATGGGACAAAAGGGGCGCCAGTTGAGTTCTCATTATCAGCCATTGTTCTCTGTAACAATCACAACATCTCACCAATTGATTAGTTTAATCTGTTAGTATATCACATACTAAACTCCTTAGCAACACTCTCATCCACCCCAATCCCACACTCAAGGAATAATTGACCCAACTGGAGCCACGATTTGGGGATGCAACACATCCACTGTGCCTACATTACCAAACCAAGGCACTGATACCAAACTTGTACCAACGTATTTTCAACCCAAAATTTTCATTTTAAAAACACTGCGGAAGCGAACAACTATATACAATATAATACAACGGATTATAAAAAAACCATTTTCTGAATCAAAATACTAGTATTACAAAAACTACGGCTTGTCACAATTCAAATCAGAGTGCCCGCCAATTATTCCCCAGGCTACACCCCCTCACAACTAAACCGTAGAACTTACTAGCCATCTGTAAAAGTAGTGAGAGGTGGGGGATTAACACAAAGCTAAGTGAATGAAAATAAACCACCATAGATACATTAGTTAATAACCTCATGATATCAACAACAGTAAACACATAATCGCCTACCGAGAAGACCGGCGGTTCTCCAGGAACCTACAACCAGTGCCGGCCAAAGCAAAAGTTTACCGATAGTTCACCTGCTATTCTCACACAGTATTACCTTAAGTTGCAATAAATACATCAAAAGATCCCAATACTGATTAGCCGATAGCAAACAAACCCAGCCCATGGCCAAGCCGAGACTGACTTCACAAAATATGTATACATATCACTGGCGTAACAATCAATTAACAAACAACCAGTTAATCTATTAGCAGATATATATAATCACTAGGCCCAATTTCAGGATGTTACAAATCCTCCCTCCTTAAAAGGATTTCGTCCTCGGAATCTCACTGCACACACATCAACCAAGACATCAACTGTTCATATCTCCTTGATAGTTTAACCCAATAAACTCCATCACGCTTTCAATTGTTAATCTATGACCACACAAGCCTTACAACTTATCCTTTTGAACACATTTTCAAACCAATAGCTAGTTCATAAATCCTGTCCTCAAGCATCTCCGGAATTTATGTTTAACTCAGTCATAAATCACAATAACTTTCAATCATTTACTTCAAATTGCAAGCATCCAGGGTTCTAGCGGTGTCTCGCAACCAATTCAGGGTAACATTTGGATCGGTGCTACCATGATATTCTTCGGGTTTGCAATCCAAGAACTGTTTATAAGTACACGTTTGTATAAATCCCATACCAGGTGGAAATCCCATGAAAGGATATGGCATTGATCCTTGCGAAAACATCGGGTAGTAGAATGGTTGAGACGTCGGTTGAGACACTGGTGAAAACGGTATCGACACAGAAGGTATCCCTGTATACATAGTATTAGCCGGAAAAATTGGTGGTATCTCAGATGTAGTAAAAGCTACTGTAATAACCGGTGGTTGACACACAAAATCTTGTCTCTCTTGTTCCATTTCTTTCCTCAAATCCAACAATTGCCCTTCTAATCGAAAGATATATTCTTCCCTGTCATCTACAACCGTACCTGACGTACTTGCATGTTGAGGAACTTCTGTTGCTACTATAGAAGCTTCTACAGTTGATGGGACAAAAGGGGTGCCAGTTGAGTTCTCATTATCAGCCATTGTTCTCTGTAACAATCACAACATCTCACCAATTGATTAGTTTAATCCGTTAGTATATCACATACTAAACTCCAAAGCAACAGTCTCATCCACCCCAATCCCACACTCAAGGAATAATTGACCCCAACTCGAGCCAAGATTTGGGAATGCAACACTTCCACTGTGCCTACATTACCAAACTAAGGCTCTGATACCAAACTTGTAATACCGTATTTTCATTTTAAAAACACTGCGGAAGCGGACAACTATATACAATATAATACAGCGGATTATACATAAACCGTTTTCCGAATCAAAATACTAGTATTGCAAAAACTACGGCTCGCCACAATTCAAATCAGAGTGCCTGCCAATTATTCCCCAGGCTACACCCCCTCACAATTGAACCGCATAACTTATCAGCCACCTGTAAAAGTAGTGAGAGTTGGGGGATTAGCACAAAGCTAAGTGAATGAAAGTAAACCACCACATATACACCAGTTAATAACCGCATGATATCAACAACAGTAAACACATAATCGCCTCCCGAGAAGACCGGCGGTTCTGCAGGAACCTACAACCAGTGTCGGCCAAAGCAAAGGTTTACCGATAGTTCATTTGCTCTTCTCACACAGTATTACTTTAAGTTGCAACAAATGCATCAAAAGATCCCAATACTGATTAGCTGATAGCAAACAAACCCAGCCCATGTCCAAGCCTAGACTGACTTCACAAAATATGTATTCATATCACTAGCGTAACAATCAATTAACAAACCACCAGTTAATCAATTAGCACATATACAATCTATCCATGCATCAATCCACATACAGTTGCAACCAAACAAGTTACAAATAATATCACCCGTCAGTAAACATCCATTCACCTCGAGTTCTCCAACTCCTACAAAGTGGTCTAATATTACTTAGCCTTGTCCGTTCCAGAGATCAAAATAAACTGAAATCAATATCCGATTCATAAATATATATTCAAACATATATTTATATCCTTTTTAAATTAAACACCACATGTAAGATTCACATATGCACATATATATAGCATATAACTTTAAAGAATGCAAACAAACATCAAAATCCTCCGAATCCGGGGACGCGTCGCGTCGAAGCAAACAATCTGATTTCCACAATCCGACTCCATGTTGTCGGATTTCACAAATCCGATACTCATGTGTCGGATTTCTCTCCTCCCGATTCCAAATCATCGGATTTTGGGTTTCGGATTGTATCTAGCGGATTTCATCTCGGATTCTACAACAATTTGCAAAAACACATGAACGCATCGCGTTCTAGGATATGACGCGTTGTGTCGGTCAAGAACCTGCATCATCTTCTTCAACATCCAGCCGACTTATAACATACAAATCTTCATTTTATCATCTGTTTTTCATACCAAACACTTCCAAAACATGTATAAACCTCATATAACATGTAACTAACATCAAGAACACATCAATACCAATTAAAACACCAGTTCATTTGGTTGAATATTTTCTCTCTCATCGTTTTTTCTCTCTCTAAATTCTCTCTCGGCGTTTTTAGGGTTTTCCGGTGGGTTTTTTTAACTTTTCCGGTGAACTCAACCGTTGGATCACCACCATACTTGGTGGTGGGTGTAAAATCCTACCCTATACACTATTATGGAGCTGTATCGGCCTCTTGATCCTCCCATGACATGAAATCAAGCAAAAAAGTAAAAAAGGGGCGGCTAGGGTTTCGGCCACCGTTTTGGAGATTCCGGCCACCTCCGGCGGCATTATAGGGGGAGGTACATATTAGGAGACTCTTCTTGTTGTGGGGAACAAGCCTGTGAAGCCAATTATCCAAGGGGATGCTCGGAAAAAAGTTTTAGGGATGTAAACCCCTCGGCAGCGCAAGCAGTCCCGACTGCGGGGCATGTTTCTTAAAATTCTCCTTTGATACAAGGCTAAAATGAACAAGGTTTGGTGCATAAGACTCGTGAAGGTGTGGGGAATGTCCGTATGGTCTCAATTTTTGGTAAATCCGGAAGTGGAGGTCGTGGGGTTGAGTTTTCCAATCGATAGATGTAACAGCTGCTGCCAAACCCTTATCCGGCGACTGTTTCAGATGGTCCAGGGGTGGATGGTGGTCGTGGTGATGCCCATAACACTCCTCAATGCTTGAAAGTGAGTTTCAAACAAGGTATGGCTACTGCATCCCCTTCTTCTCTCTCTAAAAACCCTAATTTTGGAGTTTTGCCGCCGGCCGGAGGCCATGGAGGCGGTCAAGGTGGTGGTAATGCTTGTAGAATAGGTTACTTTGACATTACTAAGCCTATGGGTTCTGAAAATCCCAAGAAAGGTTCTACACTGGAGATGTCTCACTCTAAAAACCCTAATGTTGAAGTTTCTCACTCTAGAAACCCAAAGTTGGGTTCATTGCCGTTGGTGGATGTTCAAGGGGGGTCTAGTGGTGGTTTTAGTCCTAAACATGTTATTGATATTGTTGACAAGGATCACAACTCCATGGATAGGCCTAAACATGTTGACAATTCAAAGCAGTATAGTAATTTTGTTGATTCTGATGGCAATATGCATGTCCATTATGATGACGGTGAGAAAGTGGATCATACTCCAACTACTTTTGCTGAGCTTCTTAAACAGGCTTCTAATTTGCAGAGAGGAAAACGTAAGCTCACTTATTACCCACCTGTTGTCTCTGAATTGGGTACTCGTAGAGCTATTATTCTAGATGACTTGATTCTTAAACAGTCTGCTGAGTGGTGTCTTACTTTAGCTGGGCACTTTATTGGTAGGAGGCCATCTTTTCCTTTTGTTTAGTATCATTGTACGCGTATGTGGAAAAAGTATGGTCTCTCTGATGTTATTCTAAATGATCAAGGTTTCTTTTTCTTTAAGTTGACTTCTGATTTGGGTTTGAACTTTGTCTTTAAGAATGGTATGCCTATATTTATTCAAAAGTGGCAGCCTGGTCTTAGCTTCTCTAAGCCTGAGCCCAAGTTTGTTGCTTTATGGGTTAATATTTATGGTTTACTGCTAGATGTTTGAAATTATTATATCATGAGCTATATTGTTAGTGTTATTGGTGTTTCTATTTCTGTGGATAGATATACTGCTGATATGTGTGAAACCAAGGTTGGTAGGGTAAAATTTTCCAGCATTCTAATTTATGCATCTGTTGGTGTTGATTTACCTACGGATATTGATGCTATGATTTTGGGGTCTTTAAGGAAATTCAGAGTTGAATACCCGTAGAAACCTAACAGGTGCAGTCATTGTAAGGTCTTTGGGCATGATTTTATTCATTGTCAGGTTAGACCTAAATCTGAAGAGGAAATGGAGCAGGGTAAGGGTAATGCTTCTACATTTCACCAGGGTGAGTCTTCTAAGCCCAAGGATGATGGGTTTCAGTACCCTAAACGGAGAAACAGAGGTCAGAAACGTCCACAGGTATCTACTTTTAAAGCGGGTTCTTCTAAACTTAAGCCTACTCAGAGGTATGTGCCTAAAGTCTCTAAGCCTGCTATTGATCCTTTTGATAAAGGTAAAGGTGTGTTGGTGGATACTACTGAGTTTATTCCTGAGGTGGTTCATGAAATCCCTCCAGATCAGATGTGTAAACCCCCATATACTAGCAATAAATTTGATGTTCTAAATTTTGCTAATGATGAGGCGTGCCTGGTTGTTGATGACAAACAGTGGGCTGTGGATAAGGCTGAGATTGATGAACTTGTGTCTTCTAAGGCTAGACCTAAGCCTAAAATTGTGAATAAGTGGAGTGACAAGAATATGCAGTATTTCATTAATGAGTGGATAGCTACATATGGTGCTGATGATAAAGGTTTGCCTTGTGGCTTATCTTTTACAGATGATTCTTCTGATAGTGAGGATGATGGTGAGATTGAGGAGGAGGGGTGTTCTTCTGGTGATGATGTGGATTCTGACCATACTCCTGCTACCTAGTTCATGAAGAATGATATTAGTCCACAGACTCCCGATGCTGTCTCTCAGGATTCTGATGCTTGATCCTTTTTTATTTTTGGTTGTATAGATTTCTTTGGCCTCGTTGCCAAGGTGTTTCTTTTGTTTCTAGGCTTTAATATCTCTCTCTTGTGGTTTTAGGCTGGGTTTTCCCTTGTGTATGGCTCTAGTTCCCTAAATATATACTCCGGGGATCTAGAGTATGCTTGTTTGTATTCTTTCATTCTTTTTATGAATAAATTTCACCAAGGGGTTCCGTCCCCTTTAACAGTAAATATGGAGCTTCAAGCTTCATCAATGGTGTTTCACCATGTAAACATGTACATCATCAGAAAAGCATACCAAATTATTACTAAACATGTTATAATCATCAACTAACCTCTGTTTTGATTTAACAATCAACAATCTTCACTTTCACAATTTCAATTACACAACTTTCTTGACTTTCTTCAACGAGAGGTTTACTATAACACACACTTCACACTTTTGCAATTTGAATAATGAGAAGATAAAACTCCATATTTACCATACATACACACGTACACAACTTGCACTCCAAACCAAACATGAGGTGGTTCATGTATACACATGCAAACATGTTGGAACTCGTGGTGGGCACAAACGCAGCGGAAGCAAACAAGAAAAGTAGCATGCAAGACATAAAATGAAAGCACACACAAAGCCCACAACTAGTCCCAATGGTGGAACACACTACAAAGCAAATTGCAACAAAAGAACAAGAAAAAGGAGTAGAAAGTACCTCCTTACCATGACTGGAATTGGAGCTCTTCAAATGTGGGATAAACTTGAGGAAACAAAAGACTTCCTCCTCCATTGCTAGTCCACACCAAGAAGAATTTGATCCCCAAATGCTAGTAAACCATGATGTAGACATCCATCATGATTCTACCTTCTGGAACAGCCCATGAAGCATCTCCTCTTGTACCATTGATCTTCTTCATCACACTCAAGATCACCAACTTAGTGTTAGAAGCATGAAATCTTTGGAGCGAAGAGAGAGCTAGTTTGAAGAGAGAGTTCTTCATGTGTTCTCATAGTCTCCATACCTCAATGACCAGCATCTAACCTCAAAAACCCGGCCATAAAGCATAGATCTTGATTGGACCATCAAATGGTCCAATAAAACACAACTGTCACTGCAGCTACCCTCTTCACGACCCCTCACGGGCTCTCATGGGTCGCGAAGCCTAAGTGCGCCACGAGGGGAATTAGAACTCCACGAGCCGTGCCGCCCGGTCGAGACTCGTGAGGGCATCTCCTTCACGACCCCTCACGACCTCGTCATGGGTCGTGAAGCCCAAAGGCGTCACGACGCGTGGCGGCCGTCGAACAATCGTTAGGGCAGCCTGCTTCACGACCCGTGGAGCACCCTTCACGATCATGAAGCCCCGAATCAAAACACTTTTGATTCTTTGACTTTCTCCATCCACATAAAGCTGTCGGGATCAATCCTTAACGTGTGACCCAATAGGCTCGCGCTTCATTAGCAGTGATACCGGCATACGTGTGTCAGTGGGCAGATCTCCAACAAACTCCCACTTGCACATGACACACCGTACCCATATGCATCAAAGACAGGAAGTGGCCTCTAGCAAGACATCCCTGCCCCCAAATCAACACGAGGTATGTCATCCCTGACAAGTACCTAATCACAATCCAAACGGGTTTGAAAAGGTCCTATAGATAAGTGATCAATCATCCTATTGTTTGCGATATCCGGGTGAACACGAGACATGGTACAAAGTCATTCTCCGATCGTTCACGACTATGTTTCTCGGTCAAGATTGGTGGTGACCAAAATGTACAAGTTGCAACTGATCAACTATCATTGGAAGCATGAGCATGGCCGTGCATTTTGGTGTCAGCGCCCAATCATCGAGGGGCCCAGGGATATGTCTCTAAGTAGAGGAACAAATTTCTTCGACTACATTGCCCCACTACATCGGTAATACTTTCCCTAAAAGCTTCCTTTATAACAACCAGTTACGGACTGCGTTTGAAAGCAATCAGAACAAGGCAGACCAATGTCGTGGAAACACATGTATCTCCGGTCTAAGGACGAAATGATATTATCATCCTGAGTTACTCTTGACATGTACCATGAAGTAAACTCAGGTGTGGGTCGTCCAATCACTTGAAACTCTTTTCAAGTATAGGTAAAGTGTTGCGTCTCTTGTATCCAACCACCATTGAATACACGACCAACCCTTTCCCTCAGTCTTCGTTCAAACTTCCTTTCGGCGAAGAGTGAGTGACTGTGGACATTTAGAATGTAAAACATTCAGGAAGTGGTAAACATGCTAAGATGGAACACAATAAAGGCAACTGAGAGTACCCGCTACACGCGTATTAACAAATCCCCATTTGATAATCGATACTAGCAGAAGCACAATGTTGCTTAACGTTCCCAAAATCAGCATATCTAAATTTCAACTAAAACAAACTCAAGCCAAGTCTTTGCAAGCACTAGTATGACAATCATCACTATCTTGCAACTACGGCTTTAGCAAAACGGATCCGCCACCATGCTATCCGTGTGTATTCGTAAGATGACCATATCTCTACCTTAACCAATCACTCAAAAGTGTGCGTTGGTGAGATAACGGTCTTTTGTCAAGCTATCGCACCTTCATTGATTCATCAGAACTCAATAAGATCAAAGATGCTTGAGATAAAGGTTATCTTTCATAAGCCATCGTACTCTCATTGTCTCATAAGATCCCAATAGAGTCAGCTATGCTTTGAGAAGCATACTTATTAACACCATATTTAGTAGGATCACGAACCCCGATAAAGATCGGCGGTTATCCTAAGAAGTATATAAGCAAGCATTTGAATAACAACTTATTCTATGTTGCTTCTTACTATAGATCAACAAGAACATATTTCAATATTTCTTTAACTCCTTCCATAGGTTTTGTATATCCTATAATCGTTATGGATGCATAATTCTTGATTTTAGCTTTTCCAAGCAAGATCAGGACATTATCTCCAATACGTTGTATGCGCTAGACATTTTTAGAATAGGATTACAAAATGCTCCCACTAGCTCTGGCATTCTTCCATGTTTCATCATTGCTATTTGAAAACTCAAACAAATGATTTTCATATCAACGCAAAGATTCTAACATTGAGATGGCAACATAAGTCCACAAGTGGACTATTTAGGGTTTGTAGATTTCATTAGGATACTTATTAATAGTAAAAGACCCTCGAAAATGTTGTGAGCATTTCCTCAGAAATTCCTATTAAGGAATGTGGTCTTCACTTCTATCCAATATAGCCTAAAAGGCACTTATAAAATAAGTATCCGTGTGGACTTCAACATAACCACCGAGAGAATGTTTCTAGATGATACCTTCCTCATGGTCAATCATCGTGAAACCATTCCTACCAGTCGGTATTTGAAGTAGTCTACAAACTTATCCATGTTTGGTCTATTTCCTCAAATAACCAATCACACCTCGCGGGTTCACACCCAGGTGTAAGATCAACCAAGTCAAAACCTTGGATATCCATCATGGATAGCATCTCATCTTATCATTTCCTCCTTTCTCCTAGCGGACTCCAAGCCCACTACGCTTTCCGGTAGTTGACGCATTCATCATGAATCATCATTAAGTTGTCTTCCTCAGATATAACGAGTTATATCTTTCTGGTCTTATGACAACTTCTACCAAGAGGTAACGATTTTATGCCAGGTTCTCCAGCATTGCCATGCTGAGTTCCAATCATTTCTGATTGGATTCTAGTGTCAACATCAGGTTCTTCCATTCAAGGTATACTTTACTCTCACTGACATCCATGGATATTAATTTCTTAAGAGACTCTACCTTTGAGAAACTTACAAGTTCTCACAAGGTTTGTCAAGACAAATATCCCATGGTCTTAGTAGAGTACCTAATGGAGTAAATACCTCTAGATCCCGGGTTCCTCCACCTTATGTCTAAACGTAGGCTAGACAATCCAGACTTTGGAATAGACAAACAAGTATCCTCTGTTTCGTCATATCCTCTAAGGCGTTTACATGACCATCTTTGTTGTTTATAAGATTTAGAACTCATGCCCACCATTTGGAGAATGACCCAAAACAATTTTGGACATAAAAGTGTAACCTATCACTTGTCGGACCATATCAAAATGTCCGGTTCCTCCTTTAGACGACCACATGTAACAATGTGTCTTAAGAGGAATGAATTGTGAGACAATCCCATACTTCTTATGATAGTCACATAATATAAAACTAAGGTACTCGACATCTTAACTAGATTCGAGTATCATAGTTGCATTGCCCTCTTTATCATGTACCTCGTTATGGTGAGTCTTGAACACCTCTAAGGTTTCAAAACTAGTCCATTAAAATAGACTTACCATCCCTTCTACCATCACCGGTAAAGGTAACAAGGTATCTAAAGTTACTCCTTAATGTTTGCTTGAACGGTCAACACACTAAAGGTGTGAACGAAATCCAACAAGCTTTGAATCCTCTCACATACTCAAGCGAAGGATGTTTAAGTCATCTAGCATAACAAACAAGATATGCATTCAACATTTGACCAATGGTCAAAGGGTTCCAAGTTCCTAAACCTCACGGATCTTGGTGAAGCTAGTCTTGTTTATATAGCTAAATCGACTTCTACATAAGGATAACTTATTAGTACATTTATGATCGTTCTATTACTCCTTAAGCAAAAGCTTACTTTAAATGCCACGACATGGATAAACTTTGAAATAAATCACCACTAATTTCAAAAGTCAAAGTAATATCCATCGTTAACAAAGGCGTTTAGATATAATGTTTCTAGCCATAGATGGCATAAACATACATCCAATAAAGTAATAGAATAGCTGGAAGGAAAAGCAAGATACAAACTTCCAATCCTCTCAATATGGACAACAACTATGTTTCCCTTTTTGAATTCCAACTCTCCATGCCTCATCCGCCTACTTTTCTTTTAACACCTTCACTATGTGACAAACAAATTTGTGATAAACGTGAGCGTTATTGCTAGAGTTTAAAACCTAGCCTTTAGAAGTAGAAGAGCAATGGAGTTTGATCATGAATGTTCCTGAAGTGAAGGAGCTAATTTCTCTTACTCATAAGTGATTTTAGCTCTTCAAGCTCATAGGGCAGTCGTGGTGGCGCCAATTTTCCAATCTTTCCGTAGAAGTAGCAAATTACCTCTTGTGGAGTCTTATCTTGAGGCGCAATCTCATTGCCCTCTGACTTCACATATAAGACAGGCTTGGTAAACCAAACTTTCCGTTTGAGGTCAATGTATTCTTCTCGGTTTCTTGTTCCTTTATAATGTTAGCGGGAGTCGGTGAGGCGAGCCATAATTTGGCCATGCAAGACTTAGCAGTCCACAACATGCCATAATGCTTTATCAAGGATTTCTCCATATTGTGCATGTGATAGTTCACAATGAACCATTTACATCACTTGGGCAGGGACTTTGGAGAATTTTCATTCACCACAAGCTCCCTCCCTATGGCGAATCCATGCCTCTCCTTTAGGTCCACATACGCCTTCATCTCAAGGATATGGACACTAATATTCCCGCCTTCATGCATCCTTCAACCGATCAAGGCCACGATGCACTTTTACATGCATATAGAGGTCTAGGTCGCATTGGTAGCATTTTGGCTCTAGAAGGGATTTCTCTATAATGTGCAACTTTGACTCATGGTGGAAGACAATCCTCAACAACCAATCCTAGTCCACAAAGTCCACATTAGTGAGTCTCACCTTCTTTAGGAACGAACAGAGTTTTAAGTTGAAGCGGTGTCGTTAACGTTTGCCAATTAAAGATATAAGAATACACGTTTTAGTTAGTTTTGATACAATCCTTGTTACGATAATTACCCATTTAGTTTTAAGAAAAACAATTATCTTAACAAGGGCTAAGAACCTTATTTCACTTCACTACATGACGGGTTTGCCGCGGATCACTTCATGAAGTTATTTAGGCCGGTAAACGCTTTACCAATTGCAATCCGAGATTACAACTCTTAGACACTTGCGGGATCCATCAACACTCATAGCGTCGGTTTGGCATGTTTGATTCCTTCTCACACCAATTCCTCGTTAAGCCGTTTTGGCAACTCGGTATAGGCACGACAATTACCAAGGCGTATTAAGTTGGAATTGTAAATCGTCCGTCAAGATACACGGTGACAACCTTGACAATCATTGGCTCGTGCTTAGCTCGACAACCAATAATTTCAAGTCGCCACACTCACCTTCCACACAGATCCACATGGAACAACTCGTGCTTAGCTCGACAATCATCCCATGTATCACTAGATTCGGGTGGTGTCATCTTACGGGTGGCGTGTGATTTACGTTTGAGAAAAACGGGACTTTTGTCTTTCCGGTTTTAAAAAACCTCTTTTCAAGTTGATTAACAAACAAGTGACAAAACGCATTTTTCACTTTAATATAAACCAATTTATATTTATTTGTTAATCGTGAGCGCGCGGGGTTTGTTAAACAATTTAACAACTCTTGTGATTTTATTATTTTGAAAAGTTGTCTAGCATGCGAAGATCCTAACAACCACGCAAGAAAATAACAAAATAAATCACAACCACGCACAAAGCAAATATCCGGTAACACGCCCCTAAACCCTATGCGCCCTCCCCGTGAGCCAAACGGAGAGAGCAAGGCCAAACTAAGGACACAACCAAATGGCCTCGCCGGAAGTGCTCCCACTGAATCCGTCATCTCCAAATGATCCACCAGATCCAATATAGCCAAGACGTCTCTCTACGACTCTCGATGGTTGTCTTCGGTCTTCTTTTCACAATTACAAACAATTTGAAAAGAAACGGCGTGCAAGCCGCGATTGCTATTCTAAGCTACTTACAACAAGTACAAAGGAAAGCAATGGCATGCAAGCCATAAATAAATTTACAAATTTACAAACCGAATTAAATATTATTACAAACCATTGTGACTAAAAGTCACCAAATGAATGAATACATAAATAAACAACCAAACAACCAACACATAGGTCTAACGGGCAAGGCGTTACCGGAGAAAACAACAACCACAAACAAAACATGGTGTGCCACAACAAAACCATGCAAAATGTATCTCAATTAAGATTGTTCAAACAAGCAAAGCACTCAAGGCACAAAAGGAACAATCCTTGTACATATGCATTAGTATCCCAAACACTTTGAGAACACATATTCATATATACACAATATAAGTATATGCATATGTGCATTTTATGCCAAACCACCCAATACATATAAATATATGAATCAAGACACATAAACGGGGCTTTTCGAATGTCCAAACAACAAGGATAGATTCTGGAAAAACAGAATCACAAGGTGCTAAAACCGAAAATTTATTTCTTTTTAAAAACAAGGATAAAAACACTGTTCACGAGACCTTCACGGCCCAGAAGCGTTCACGGGCCCTCATGCCCGTGAAGCCCATGAGCTCCACGATTCTGACACAGTCAAAACCTTTCACGAGCGACACCCCATGAAGCCACTCGTGTAGGCTTCACGACCCGTGAAGCCAAAACCTCCACGGGCCGTGAAGCTCATTTGGACAGAATGTCCATTTTCGGTTTTCAAGCCATCAAAGTGCAATTTCTTTGTAGAGATGGCTCTGATACCACTGTTGGAACTCGTGGTGGGCACAAACGCAGCGGAAGCAAACAAGAAAAGTAGCATGCAAGACATAAAATGAAAGCACACACAAAGCCCACAACTAGTCCCAATGGTGGAACACACTACAAAGCAAATTGCAACAAAAGAAAAAGAAAAAGGAGTAGAAAGTACCTCCTTACCATGGCTGGAATTCGAGCTCTTCAAATGTGGGATGAACTTGAGGAAACAAAAGGCTTCCTCCTCCATTGCTAGTCCACACCAAGAATAATTTGATCCCCAAATGCTAGTAAACCGTCATGTAGACATCCATCATGATTCTACCTTCTGGAACAGCCCATGAAGCATCTCCTCTTGCACCATTGATCTTCATCATCACACTCAAGATCACCAACTTAGTGTTAGAAGCATGAAATCTTTGGAGCCAATAGAGAGCTAGTTTGAAGAGAGAGTTCTTCATGTGTTATTATAGTCTCCATACCTCAATGACCAACATCTAACCTCAAAAACGCGGCCATAAAGCATAGATCTTGATTGGACCATCAACTGGTCCAATAAAACACAACTGTCACTGCAGCTACCCTCTTCACGACCCCTCACGGGCTCTCACGGGTCATGAAGCCTAAGTGCGCCACGAGGGGACTTAGAACTCCACGAGCCATGCCGCCCGGTCGAGACTCGTGAGAGCATCTCCGTCACGACCCCTCACGACCTCGTCACGGGTCGTGAAGCCCAAAGGCGTCACGACGCGTGGCGGCCGACGAACAATCTTTAGGGCAGCCTGCTTCACGACCCGTGGAGCACCCTTCACGGTCGTGAAGCCCCGAATCAAAACACTTTTGATTCTTTGACTTTCTCCATCCATATAAAGCTGTCGGGATCAATCCTTGGCGTGTAACCCAATAGGCTCGCGCTTCATTAGCAGTGATACCGGCATACGTGTGTCAGTAGGCAGATCTCCAACAAAACATACATACTCAAATATATATATATATATATATCCATACATATATATAAATTAATATCTTTACTTTACATAATTAATTTAACAATTAATTCAAATAAGTCCATTAGTAATTAATTAATCATATAATCAAATACTAATCACGTTAAAACATACCAGAGCCTATGTAATCACTAGACCCAATTTGAGGATGTTACAAATCCTCCCTCCTTAAAAGGATTCCGTCCTCGGAATCTCACCTCATACATATCAACCAAGATATCAACTCTTCATATCTCTTTGATAGTTTAACCCGATAAACTCCATCACGCTTTCAATTGTTAATCTATGACCACACAAGCCTTGCAGCTTATCCTTTTGAACTCATTTTCAAACCAACAGCTAGTTCATAAATCATGTGTTCAAGCATCTCCTGAATTTATGTTTAACTCAGTCATAAATCACAATAACTTTCAATCATTTACTTCAAATTGCAAGCATCTAGGGTTCTAGCGGTGTCTTGCAACCAATTCAGGGTAACATTTGGATCGGTGCTACTATGATATTCCTCGGGTTTGCAATCAAAGAACTGTTTATAAGTACACGGTTGTCTAAATCCCATACCAGGTGGAAATCCCATGAAAGGATATGGCATTGATCCTTGCGAAAACATCGGTAGTAGAATGGTTGAGACGTCGGTTGAGACACTGGTGGAAACGGTATCGACACATAAGGCATCCCTGTATACATAGTATTAGCCGGAAAAATTGGTGGTATCTCAGGTGTAGTAGAAGCTACTGTAATAACCGGTGGTTGACTCGCAAAATCTTGTCTCTGTTGTTCCATTTCTTTCCTCAAATCCAACAATTGCCCTTCTAACCGAAAGATATATTCTTCCCTGTCATCTACAACCGTACCTGACGTACTTGCATGTTGAGGAACTTCTGTTGCTGCTATAGAAGCTTCTACAGTTGACGGGACAAAAGGGGCGCCAGTTGAGTTCTCATTATCAGCCATTGTTCTCTATAACAATCACAACATCTCACCAATTTATTAGTTTAATCCGTTAGTATATCACATACTAAACTCCAAAGCAACACTCTCATCCACCCCAATCCCACACGCAAGGAATAATTGACCCCAAGTGGAGCCAAGATTTGGGAATGCAACAATTCCACTGTGCCTACATTACCAAACTTGTAACAACGTATTTTGAACCCAAAATTTTCATTTTAAAAACACTGCGGAAGCGAACAACTATATACAATATAATACAACGGATTATACAAAAACCGTTTTCCGAATCAAAATACTAGTATTACAAAAACTACGGCTCGTCGCACTTCAAATCAGAGTGCCCGCCAATTATTCCCCAGGCTACACCCCCTCACAACTGAACCGCAAAACTTACTAGCCATCTGTAAAGGTAGTGAGAGGGGGGGGATTAGCACAAGCTAAGTGAATGAAAGTAAACCACCATAGATACATGAGTTAATAACCGCAGGATATCAACAATAGTAAACACATAATCGCCTCCCAAAAAGACCGGCGGTTCTGCAGGAATCTACAACTAGTGCCGGCTAAAGCAAAGGTTTACCAATAGTTCATTTGCTATTCTCACACAGTATTACCTTAAGTTGCAACAAATGCATCAAAAGATCCCAATACTGATTAACCGATAGCAAACAAACCCAGCCCATGGCCAAGCCGAGACTGACTTCACAAAATATGTATACATATTACTGGCATAACAATCAATTAACAAACCACCAGTTAATCAATTAGCTGATATACAATCTATCCATGCATCAATCCACATACAGTTGCAACCAAACCAGTTACACCTAATATCACACGTGAGTAAACATCCATTCACCTCGTGTTCTCGAACTCCCACTCAGTGGTCTAATATTACTGAGCCTTGTCCGTTCCTGAGATAAGAATAAACTGAAATCAGTATCCGATTCATAAATATATATTCAAACATATATTTATATCCTTTTTAAATTAAACACCACATGTAAGATTCACATATGCACATATATATAGCATAGAACTTTAAAATATGCAACCAAACATCAAAATTCTCCAAATTCGGGCATGCGTCACGTCGAAGCAAACAATCGGATTTCCACAATCCAAGTCCAATTTGTCGGATTTCACAAATCTAATACTCATGTGTCGGATTTCACCCCTCCGGATTCCAAATCAACGGATTTTGGGTCTCGGATTGTATCTAGCGGATTTCCTCTCGGATTATACAAGAATCCGCCAAAACACATGAACGCGTCGCGTTCTAGGATATGACGCGTCGCGTTGGTCAAGAACCTGCATCATCTTCTTCAACATCCAACTGATTTACAACATAAAAATCTTCATTTTATCATCTGTTTTTCATACCAAACACTTCCAAAACAGGTATAAACCTCATATAACATGTAACTAACATCAAGAACAAATCAATACCAATTAAAACACCAATTCACACAAAACCCATTTGTCAAGTACGGAGCTTCAAGCTCCATCAGTGGTGTTTCACCATATAAACATGTACATCATCAGAAAAGCATACCAAATCAATACTAAACATGTTATAATCATCAACTAACCTCTGTTTTGATTTAACAATCAACAATCTTCACTTTCACAATTTCAAGTATACAACTTTCTTGACTTTCTTCAACGAGAGGTTTACTATAACACACACTTCACACTTTTGCAATCTGAATAATGAGTAGATAAAACTCCATATTTACCATACATGCACACGTACACAACTTGCACTCCAAACCAAGCATTAGGTGGTTCATGTATACACATGCAAACATACATACTCAAATATATATATATATATATATATATATATATATATATATATCCGTACATATATATAAATAAATATCTTAACTTTACTTAATTAATTTAACAATTAATTCAAATAAGTCCATTTGTAATTAATTAATCATATAATCAAATACTAATCATGTTAAAACATACCGAAGCCTATGTAATCACTAGGCCCTATTTAAGGATGTTACATTTTTAAAGCAAACCTCACAGAATCCATGAACCACAATACAAATCTGGTTTTATGCTGGTGATTTTTGGTTGTTCATGCCGGTGCGCATATGGACGAGACGTCGCAGTGCGGTGGCGGTGCATAGATCTGGTAACGGCGGTGGCGGTGCGCAGATCTGGTAACGGAGGTGGCGGTGCACAGATCTCGCTACGGTGGTGGCGGTGCACAGATCTCGTAACGACGACGGCGAGGTGGGATGCTTGGCGACGACGGCGAGGTGAGTCGATAGCATTATAAGTTGATGAGGTTAGTCGGCGGTGGCCGGTAGCCGGCAGCGTGGCTGACGTTTGTGCAGAGAGAGAGAGAGAAAAATGAGAATCTTATTTTAATTTTAGAAATGTAACTAGCAACGTTGGAGGAGGGGGCAATTAGTTAAGAGGGAGAGGGTGAGGGGAGAGAGGATAGAGGAGAGAGGTGAGGGTAATTACTTTTTTATCCTTTAGTTAATAAATAAAAGCCATTGAATTTATTTTTAATTACTAAAATGCCATAAGAGTTTATAGTCATTGATTAAATGATCAAATGGCTGAGATTGCTTCACGCACTTTTCGCAAATAAAACCCTTTTCGCATGAATCTACATATATATATATATATATATATGTTGGAGGAAAGGGTTTATAGAAGGTAAGAATAACAATATACAACTTGGATAATTTTGTGGATCGTGTTTAATACACTTTTCATAATCTGTAATTCAACCCTTTTGCCTGAGTTATCACGAATTCACATATAGGATAATCCAAGAAACTTGATTTGAATTGCAGGTTTTATTCAAATCCAAACACATAATATCTTTGCTTTATCTTTCGTTTATCAGAGACTATTTTGTCAGAATCACGACTTGTAATCATATTCTTCTCTTGTATATCGTTCATATACTTTACGTTCCGTACGTTTCCTCATTTTCGGTGTCTAAAACACAATGACGGAATGGCCTTTATATAGGCCACGAAAAAATGGTTACCGGGCGGTTATGCCGGCAGTTACGGAGGCAGCGGTTGGGCAGCGGTTATTAATATATACATATATAAATAATTTTTGCTACGGGACCTCCGCCAGGGACGCTGTCCCTCGGACCCCGCCAAGGGGCGATGCCCCTTGGAAGCCCTCTAGGGGCCAACCCCTGGACCCCCATACCGTATTCCCAATACTAAGTTAGTTTATACGAGTGTGCACTCCGCAGCTTCAAACCCAAATTATAACTAAGTCTAGAATCGGCTAATCTCAAGTTAATCCCGATTATACTTAAATGGCTTGATGACACTAAAATCACCAACATTCCTCCCCCATATTAGTGTAATCCATGATTAACTAAATTCAAACGAAAAATCCAAACTCATGCGTAAATGAAAATGTCACGAAGATTGATTTTTCATATTAGTATAATACACATTCCAAACACTAGAGAATCAAGGTGTCCTAAGGATTGAACCCATCAACTCATTTGAGTAACTAAAGATATTATACACATAAGTCTAACACAAAATTCTCGTGTTTACATCTAACACTATTACATAGCCATGTGTCCTTATCCATTCGTAAGTATATAGAAACAAAGCCTCGGCTTCCTGAAGCGGCTATACTTCACACTTATATAGGTAGTCCTTTTCATTTATGCACTTGCAATTGAAATTTTTCAAAAGAACCATTAAAAAATCTAGATTTCAACCTTAATCCAATCTGCATGTCTAAGCACATACCTTGGGATGTTGTAACACATGTTCTTCTATCTCCAAACATAAGCTTTCCACATTGAATTCAACTCTGAATGTTGTATTAGGAGAGAATTGGGTATCTTATCCTTAGAGATATTTAAATGGGCTTTAACCCCATCCCGATAGCCGACTTATTTACTAAGTCCCTTGCTAATCCCTTCGTCAAGTGATCAACCAAGTTTTGTTGAGATCTAACAAACTCAACAGAAATAACCCCATGAGTTATAAGCTCACGTACCATACTGTGCCTAACCCTCAAATGTCGCAAATTTCCATTATACACTTGATTATATGCTCTTGCCAAAGTGGCAACACTATCACAGTGTATAAAAATGGGTGATATAGGTTTACGCTACAATGGAATCTTGTAAATTAAATTCCTTAGTCATTCTGCTTCTTTACCAGCAGAAGCAAAGGCTACAAATTAAGATTCCGTAATTGAGTTAGTAATGCAAGTTTGCTTCGTGGAGGTCCATGATATCACCCCACCTCCAAGCAGGAATACCCAACCACTTGTACAAGAGTGGTCTTCTATATTGGTAATCCAACTTGCATTAGTATATCCTTCTATGATAGAAGGAAATCCAACATAAGTCAAACCATAGTCTAACTTGACCAGTATTAGGCATAAGTTTCATATTTGGATCCATAGGAGTAGTTACAGGTGAACAATCTAAAGGATTGAATTTTTAAGCACTTCTCAATGTAATGAGACTGTGTAATAGAAGTTCCCTTATGTTCACACCTAATACTTATTCCAAGTATAACTTCTGCCTCCCCCTATATCTTTCATAGAGAATTTAGATGATAAAAACTCTTTGGTCATACCAACATGTCTTTGATCAGTTTCAAAGATCAACATATCATCTACATACACGCATATGATTACACCTTTACCAGACATATCAAACTTACTATATACGCACTTGTCCGATTGATTTAAACTAAAACCATTATTCAAGAGAACTTAATCAAACTCTTGATGCCACTATTTAGGTGCTTGCTTTAGCCCATACAAAGACTTAATTGTTTCGCACACCTTATGCTCGGCATGATGAAATCTTCAGGTTGTTTCATATATACCTCTTCTTTTAGATCACCATTGAGGAATGCTATTTTAACATCCATTTGATGAATAACAAGATTATGGATAGTAGCTAGGGCAATCAATAATCTTATAGTCGTAATACGAGCTACCGGAGCATAAGTATCAAAGTAGTCTATTCCAAGTTTTTGTCTAAAACCTTGAATAACGAATCGAGCCTTGAATTTGTCGATTGTTCCATCTACTTTCATTTTCCTTTTGAAAATCCACTTGCAACCCATGGGTTTGCAACTAGGTGGGAGATCAGTTAAGACCCATCTATTATTTCCCATGATAGAGTCCATCTCATCATTTATTGCTTCTTTCCAGAATGCAACATCTTGAGATCTTATTGCATCATCATATGTCTTAGGATCTTGTTCAAGACTAAAACAATAGGAATATTGAGATGGAACTTCATTCCTAGTGCCTTCAACAAAATATAGTTGAAAATAAGGACCGAAAGATTTACTCTTTTCTTCTCTTTTGCTTCTTCGAAGCTCAAGTGATTCATTTGAATCAGGTACAATTTCCTTTTGTTGATTTGTTCCACTTGAACTAGGAACCATATCCTTAGGACTGGATATTTGAATCAGGTACAATTTCCTGATACTAACTTAGTTATACGAGTGTGCACTCCGCACCTCCAAATCCAAATTATAACTAAGTCTAGAATCGGCTAGTCTCAAGTTAATCCCGATTATACATAAATGGCTTGATGACACTAAAATCATGAACTATATATAGGATCAAATGAGAACATATTTAAAATGAGAACACATGTAACACTTTTAGGCCATTGATTTTATTAATCGGATGGTTTAAAAACTATCACATTTTTTGTGGGCCTTTGATTTTATCGATCGGATGATTGAAAAACTGTAACATTTTTTTGATTATCTATTTGACTACATGTCTGATGCATTAATGCATACAAAAGTGTTTGTCTATATGCATTAACGCATACAAATCTTTAAATTGTTAATATTATAGAAATAATTTTGATTTTAAGATTTAGGATGTAAACTTGACATTTAGGTGGTTATGGGTGAACATGAACATAAAGAAAACAAATGCTAAATTACAAGTTTACCCATGTTCTCATTGTCGTTCATCTTAAAAGGGTTCTCGCTTGAACCTCACCCTATATATATATATATTATAATATAAATAAATACATATATATATATATGTGTGTATGTGTATATATATATGGGAGAGTTATTTTGAGAATGGATATTTAGGTGAGAATGAGAGAACAAATCTTAGCTATTAATTTGATGTTGATCTATTAGATTTCACGGTCGCATTCACCTGTCACAATTCATGGTTGAGTTATGAATAAAATGAAGAGCCAGATGTAGACCATCGGATCAAATCAAATGAAAAGACAAGATTAAGTTTCTCATTCTCACATAAATATTCATTCTCAATTTGGACCTCCCTATATATATCTCAATTTGAAAGTATTCACTATTTCACGTCCGATTCTTTATATCAAACACATCTTTATTTATTCTTCTTCAAATGTTTTGGATTTTCAAACGGTCTATAATTGAACTCTAAGTCTTTGTTTTGTTTAACTACCCATTTATTCTTTATTTACATTTATTACTGTATGGTACTCGTACTATATGGATAAACATCCATCTTCTAATTATATTGGCCATAGTATAATACTTCCATCAAACACTACAATTTATGATATACATATACATATGTACATATATATATATATATATATATATATAGGTTCAACATAGTCTCTAGTCTTATCCATGGCCCCTAAAGTCCAATTCTAAACAATTAGATTTATTAAATCAATGGTTAAAATCTAATAATGGCATTAATGTAAATAATTATACAATCATAAGACTTAATTATAGAAGGAAAGGGTATTATGAGAATCTTGGATTAAACATTCAATCCTCCACCCCCAAAATCACATTATTTCCTTTTTTCCCCTAGGGTCTCGTCCAACCAAAAATGATGTAAACTCCTTCTAGCCAAAAATGATAAAAATACACATGTTTTCAGTTGAAAATGATAACAAATTCCACATGAAAATAATAACAATATACAAAATTCAAAATGTTAACAATACCCTGATGAAAATAATAACAATAGACTTCTTTCACCCGAAAATGATA
Organism: Dittrichia graveolens; assembly: GCA_038502395.1. Taxonomy (NCBI): domain Eukaryota; kingdom Viridiplantae; phylum Streptophyta; class Magnoliopsida; order Asterales; family Asteraceae; genus Dittrichia; species Dittrichia graveolens. Next base: position 26,721,936 of record JARJIL010000007.1, read on the forward strand.
CTAATCTACTCATTTTCATCTTGATATTGTTAACATTTTGAATATTGTATTGTAACATCCCAAATTTTTTTTACAATTGAATATAGAAATATAAATGCATTCAACAAAATCATACGAGGTCCCGCACCCGGAACTACCCGTAGCTAAATGTATTTAAATAAGATTGCAGACTTTGTTCTAGCAAAATGTTTAAGTATCAAAATAGCGGAAACGATTTAAATCAATGATGAGCCATCTTCACATTGCTGGAGACTTCCCACGATCAGGTCCTGAAAAGAATAAGTTCAACAATAGTAAGCATAAAGCTTAGCGAGCACTCTAACTTACACACCACACTAGGTATGTACATGTCACATCATAACATAAATCCATGATCACATATCATAACAAATACTACCGACGCAGTGCACTGACAACAATTTCACACTTTGGGTCACAGTTGACTATCCAAGCCGTATCAGGGATTTCACACTATGTCTGACTCTGGCCGAGTTACATTTTCACCACAATATAACGTAACCCTTCACTTCACGTATAACACATCAGTTAAATCATCACATAGGATATAACATACTCATTTCACACTAATATCATGTATAAGTTAGGGTAACTCACCTGATTGCACCACAGATAAGAGCAACAGGTTTCACAAGCTGTAAGTTAACAATTCCAGTCGCAAGGACCTACAATACATATATCTCCACTGATTAGCTTTGGGTACACTAGGCCGGACCTAATAACTCAAAGTCGCATGGCACCATCACACCCAACTGAAAGTCGCATGGACTCTCACCGAAAGTCGCATGGACTTGTGCAAGTCGCATGGACATGCACCCTATCCATCCGAAAGTCGCATGAAGCCTTGCTCTAGATGAAAGTCGCATGGACCGTAAGTCGCATGGACATACACACCCATCTGAAAGTCACATGGAACAATCATACCCAACTGAAAGTCGCATGGAACAATCACACCCAACTGAAAGTCGCATGGAACAATCACACCCAACCGGAAGTCGCATGGACTGTGAGTCGCATGGACATACACCCAAGAATCGCATGACTCACTCCCTAAAGTGGCATGAAGCAACTTGAATGTCGCATGGGGCTCTCTGAAAGTCGCATGGGACTTCCTGAAAGTCGCATGGACCTTCATCTTCCCTGTGAGTTCATCTTTTTGAGAAAAACCCAGAACTTGAAACTCCATTTTCAAAATCACAACCTTCTCAAAACTTAACCAAATCACTATATTGTTGTTTCAAAACATTTGTCCATTCATTTAAGCACTTCTTACAATATTTAAACACAACACAACAAGTATTCAAGTTCCTAGCTCAGGTTCTTTATCATTGTTCTTCATAAACCCAAAAACCCATATCTTATCTAGCTCTATAATCATCCAAACAAGGTAAAATTGGTACCTATAGCATCAAAATGAGATAGAGAACATTACCTTATGATTCTCTTAACAATTCCTTAGATTTCCAGATGATTCTTGACTCCTCCTTCTTGCTTCTCTTGTGGGTTCGCACACACACACAACACACACTATTCTTCCAATGCAACAGTGTATTCCTTGGAGGCTGCACCCTAATCCTCCTTTTATACTTGTTTCTAATAAGGCCTTGGGCCCAATGATGGCATTAGCTTTAAGCCCACTAGGCTTAATTCTTTCACACTTTTATTCCATAACTCTTATTGATTAACCCAACAATATGGTAGCCCAAAACATGCTTATTTAATAACCCAAACAACCCACCAATTCCAATAACAACTTAAATTCCATAAATAATTAGCAACTCCAAAATATATATAAAACTCGCATCATCCAATAAAATATTCATTTATTTATTATACGAAAACAGTGTATTACAACTCTCACCCACTTAAATACAATTTCGTCCTCGAAATCTCTACTCGAACAATCCGGGGTAGTTCTGCTTCATCTCGTCCTCTGGCTCCCAAGTCCACTCAGATCCTTTACGGTGCTCCCACTGGACCTTGACCGTCGCTATCTGTTTGTTGCGTAGTTGTTTAACTTTTCTTTCCAATATGGCTACTGGTCTCTCCACATAATTCAGTCTCTCGTCCACTGTTATGTCCTCCAATGGCACAAACGTGGACTGGTCCACTAAACATTTCCGAAGATGAGATACGTGAAACGTGTTGTGAATCCTAGACAATTCGTCCGGTAACTCTAACCGATATGCCACCTTCCCAACCCTGGAAATCACCTTGAAAGGCCCTATGTATCTCGGGTTCAGTTTTCCTCGCTTCCGAAATCGAATCACACCCTTCCATGGAGATACTTTTAACAGTACGAAATCTCCAACCTGGAATTCTAGCAGAGACCGTCTCTTATCAGCATAACTTTTCTGTCGGCTTTGCGCGGCTTTCAACCTTTCTCGCACTTGCTGGACGTATTCTAACGTTTTCTGCACAATTTCTGTGTTCCCGAGCTCTCTCTAACCTACTTCTCCCCAACAGATGGGGGTTCTACACTTCCATCCGTACAACATCTCGTACGGAGGCATGCGAATACTCGCGTGATAGCTGTTGTTGTAGGAGAATTCAGCCAACGGTAGGTAAGAATCCTAACTTCCCCCGAAGTCAATCACACACGCTCATAGCATATGCTCTAGGGTTTGTATCGTTCTCTCGCTTTGACCGTCAGTCTGCGGGTGGTAAGCCGTGCTAAGGTTCACCCGAGTCCCCAAATCCTCATGAAACTTCTACCAAAACCTCGAGGTAAAGCGTACGTCCCTATCCGATACTATGGTCACCGGCACCCCACGTTGTGATATTACCTCCTTGACGTACACGTCTGCCATTTTCTCTGCTGAAAAAGCTTCCTTGATAGGGATAAAGTGAGCGCTCTTAGTTAGTCGGTCGACGATCGCCCAAATCGCATCAAAGTTTCTTAGAGTCTTCGGTAGCTTAGTGATCAAATCCATAGTGATGTGTTCCCACTTCCAAACCGGGATCTCTAAAGGTTGCAGCTTTCCATGAGGCCTCTGGTGCTCGGCCTTAACTCGAGCAGTGTGGTACGCGTGTCAATGATCTTTGGTACCCAGATACGTCCGAAATGTGTCATCAACCCTCGACTATCCTCGGAGAATAGTTCTTTCTGCCCCTTAATACGTTCCGATCTATGGTTCTCATCCTTCAGTGCCTCATGCTGAGGAGCTCGAATAGAGTCTAACAACGTCGTTGTCACTGTCAATCTCATACACTGTGCTGGTAGCAGTACAATACTGGCCTTCCTACTCAAGGCATCGGCCACAACATTGGCTTTCCCTGGGTGATAGAGAATCTCGCAGTCGTAATCCTTGACTAGGTCGATCCACCTTCTCTGCCTCATGTTCAGATTCTTCTGGTCGGCAAAGTATTTCAGGCTTTTGTGGTCGGTGTAGATAGTGCATTTGACCCCATACAAGTAGTGCCTCCACATCTTTAGTGCAAAAACAACTGCAGCTAATTCCAGGTCGTGGGTCGGATAGTTGCACTCATGCGGTTTCAGCTGCCGCGAAGCATACGCAATTACTTTACCTCGTTGCATCAGTACGCATCCCAGTCCTACATGTGACGCGTCGCAGTAGACCACCATATCGTCCACTCCCTCCGGCAGGGTTAAGATCGGTGCCTCGCATAACTTCCCTCGTAGACTCTCAATCGCTCGTTGTTGCTCTTCACCCCATACAAAGCGCACATTTTTCTTGGTCATCTTTGTCAAAGGTACTGCGATCTTAGAGAAGTCTTGTATGAATCTACGATAATACCCGGCCAATCCCAAGAAACTTCGAATTTCGGTAGGACTCCTCGGCACCTCCCACTTCATCATTGCATCAATCTTAGCAGGATCTACCTTAATACCTTCTTGGTTCACTACATGCCCTAGAAATTGCACTTCCCGCAACCAAAACTCGCACTTGGAGAACTTGGCATAAAGCCTTTTCCGCTTCAACATCCGTAGCATCATCCGCAGGTGATCTTCGTGCTCTTTCTCTATCTTGGAGTAGATCAAGATGTCGTCTATAAACACAATTACCAACTTATCCAACATTGGTCGGCAGATTCTGTTCATCAAATCCATAAACGCAGCAGGTGCGTTTGTTAATCCGTAGGGCATCACTACAAACTCGAAATGACCGTATGTCGTCCTAAATTCCGTTTTCTCGATGTCTCCTTCCTTCACCTTTAACTGATGATAACCGGACCGTAGGTCAATATTTGAAAACCAGGCTGCACCTTGCAGTTGATCGAATAAATCGTCGATCCTTGGTAGAGGGTACCTGTTCTTGATTGTCACTTTGTTCAATTCGCGGTAGTCTATACACATACGGAACGTGCCATCCTTCTTCTTGACGAATTAGATCGGTATAATTCTTGCAGCTGAGACATCAACTCCTGCATCTCCGGTGGTGCTAGCCGATACGGGGCTTTCGCTATTGGCGTAGTACCCGGCACAAGGTCAATTTTAAACTCCACCTGGCGGTCGGGAGGAATCCCAGGGAGATCCGTCCAGAAACACTTCTGAAAATTCACACACCACGGGTACGTCCGCAACGCTTCTCTTACTCCTTTCCAGTTTGTTGTAGACCACATGTGCTAGAAATGTGGTGTACCCCTTACGAATATACTTAGCCGCCCTAACCGCCGTACATAGTGTCGTTCTCCCCTTGTGATGCTCGACGTAGATTAGAATCTCTCCCCCACTTAGGGTTTGAACCCGCACGACTCCTTGTTTGCACAAAATACTGGCTTGGTGACGACCCAACCAGTCCATACCTACTACCACTTGGAACTCCCTCATCTGAATCGGTATTAGGTCTCTAGGGAATTTCTCTTCTCCTATCTCTATTACATTGTCTCTATAAATAACGAATACATTGACAGCTTTCTCATCTGCTATATCTACTTCTAAAGGTGTCTCTAACCTTACCGGTGAAATGCTAAAACTTTTACAAAATGAAGCAGAAACAAAAGATTTACTCGCACCTGAGTCAAACAACACTAATGCAGGCATAGAGTTAACAATGAAAGTACCTGCAATTACATCCGGTTTTGCCTTCACTTCTTCTACCGTCATCTGAAAGGCCCTACCTCAAGCCCTCGGCACTTGCCTCTTTTCCCCATTCGTGATCATCAGAGATGGTTGTTGAGCAGGCCTCCCACCTCCCGTAGCAGCTCCTGGGCATTCCGCCATACGATTCCCCGGTTGATTGCATCTGAAACATACACTCATACTGGACCGGTAGTCTTTGCTCACGTGGCCCGGTCTCCCTCACTTGTAACAATTCATTTGTCCCAGACGGAACTCACCCGCATGCCCTCTACCACACTTGGGGCACTTTGCCTGATCACGTTTTCCCGCAGGTCGGGAACCTCCTGTCTTGAACCTCTTCTCCGGCGCTCTCCCTTGCACATTACCCACTGTAGCTTGCCCTACAGTTCGCTTCCTACCTCGCAGTTCCAAATCCATCTCTCTCTTCCTAGCCACCTCAATCATTTCCTCCAAACTTGTGCACCTAACCGTCGTCACAAACTCACGGATATCTTCCCTCAACATCTGAGAATAACGGTGCATCTGCAGACTCTCATCTACCACGTAGGCAGGGCAAAATAAGACCTTCTCCTTGAAGATGGCGGTGATCTCATTCACCGTTTCAGTGGACTGCTCCAACTTCAGAAACTCATTCATCAACCTTTCTTTTTCCACTTTCGGGGCGAGCTGGTCGTTAAACAACTTCTTGAACTCATCCCATGTCATGGCAGAAATCAACTCCCCCTTCCTCTGTCTCAAAAGGTTCCACCACGTCTTTGCTGCTCCTCTAAGAAGGTTCGATGCGAACCACACCCTGCTCCCATCGGTGCACCGACTGGTGTGAAAGGCTCCTTCCACCTCGGAAATCCATTGAGAACTCATAATGGGTCCATATCCCTCTCGAAGATCGGTGGCTGACATGCCGAGAAGTCTCTGTAGCTGCCACCCTGCTATGTCTGGTTTGCCGTTGGGGTGGCAGTTGGCGTGGTAGCCTCTTTAGCTGCCCATAGAACACTCAGTTTATGATCCATCATCTTACCCATATCCTCCTTAATCTCGGTAACAATCTGGGGAAACATCACCCTCAACTCTTTCATCACATCAGCCGTCACCTTGGCCGCTAGAAGAGCCTCTCTGTCTGTCTCTTCCTCATCAGTAACTGAAATCGCGTTTTACGGTGTCACAATTCTCGGGTTAGCACCCTCATATTCCTCGTTTAGTATAGGCTGTTGACGGGGGTCTGTCTCCCCAGTAACGCTGCTCTCTAGGCCCTCGGGCCCATAGCTGGTTTCAGTTCCAGCGGTAGCAATGAGATTGCGGTTCCTCCTCGTGTTCACCATTCTGGAAGTATAGATAACGCACTATTAAGCAGGTGGCTTTCTCATACTATCCTGCTCACACCGCAGTCTATATCCACACCACATACAATTTCTAGCATGCCGTTCACCTCATCTGAAGTAGCCCTACTCACTAAGGCACTCCTATTCTACAGGCATACTACAGTCCTACAAGTACCCCTCACCTGATTCACAAGAGTCCCTATGATGCCGGCAAGTCTTGACATGTATCATGTGCTTACAATAATATGGGCCCTTATATTATTCTAAACACATCACACATCCCAAGTCTTATCGTCAACATCTGAAATCCCGATTCACAGGCTTGGGTCATGCATCACATAACATTCCACATACACTTTGCACATTGCATTTCATATCATCATAAAATCGTGCAACCATATAAAGTTCAATACACCAGCCATCATATCCTAGTCTATCCATATCACGAATACATCCACGTATAATGCTAAGTCATACAAGTCTTTGAGCGTTTGATCCTACCCTACCCCAACATCAAACGAGAACATGAAATAAGGCCAAATCATCCATTTCAAGCCTATATGGTTACCATTATACATGGTGTACAATATTCACGATTTGTATAAACATGGATACAGTTAGGAACTACTCTAGCATATATCATGGATTCAACTGCACAGTATATTTCACCAACTATATATATATGTGTGTGTATATATATATATACTATGTTTCACTTCACTTCGTGCTCACCAGGACCAAGCTCCAGGTGACAGCTCATCGTTTGGTTTTAAAACTGAATTTTATTAATTTTAAAAATGTTTTAGAACCAAGGTTTAAGTCCAAACACACCTCTTGCATGCTCGAATCCCTTAAACAGAGGCTTTGATACCAAGTTGTAACGTCCCAAAAATTTATTTTTGTTTACAATTGAATATAGAAATATAAATGCATTCAACAAAATCATACGAGGTCCCGCACCCGGAACTACCCGTAGCTAAATGTATTTAAATAAGATTACAGACTTTGTTCTAGCTAAATGTTTAAGTATCAAAACAGCGGAAACGATTTAAATCAATGATGAGCCATCTTCACATTGCTGGAGCCTCCCCACGATCAGGTCCTGAAAAGAATAAGTTCAACAACAGTAAGCATAAAACTTAGCGAGTAATCTAACTTACACACCACACTAGGTATGTACATGTCACATCATAACAGAAATCCATGATCACATATCATAACACATACTACCGACGACGATTTCACACTTTGGGTCAAAGTTGACTATCCAAGCCGTACCAAGGATTTCACACTATGTCTGACTGTGCCCGAGTTACGTTTCACCACAATATAACGTAACCCTTCACTTCACATATAACACATCAGTTAAATCATCAAATAGGATATAACATACGCATTTCACACTAATATCATGTATAAGTTAGGGTAACTCACCTGATTGCAGCACAGATAAGAGCAAGAGGTTTTACAAGCTGTAAGTTAACAATTCTAGTCGCAAGGACCTACAATACAGATATCTCCACCGATTAGCTTTGGGTACACAACAGACCCTAAGTCGGACCACACTAGGCCGGACCTAATTACTGAAAGTCGCATGGCACCATCACACCCAACTGAAAGTCGCATGGACTCTCACTGAAAGTCGCATGGACTTGTGAAAGTCGTATGGACTTGTGAAAGTCGCATGGACATGCACCCTATCCATCCGAAAATCGCATGAAGCCTTGCTCTAGATGAAAGTCGCATGGACATACACACCCATCTGAAAGTCGCATGGAACAATCACACGCAACTGAAAGTCGCATGGAACAATCACACCCAACTGAAAGTCGCATGGAACAATCACACCCAACTGGAAGTCGCATGGACTGTGAGTCGCATGGACATACACCCAAGAGTCGCATGACTCACTCCTTAAAGTCGCATGAAGCAACTTGAAAGTCGCGTGGGGCTCTCTGAAATTCGCATGGGACTTCCTGATAGTCGCATGGACCTTCATCTTCCCTGCCAGTTCATCTTTTTGAGAAAAACCCAGAACTTGAAACTCCATTTTCAAAATCACAACCTTCTCAAAACTTAACCAAATCACTACATTGTTGTTTCAAAACATTTGTCCATTCATTTAAGCACTTCTTACAATATTTAAACACAACACAACAAGTATTCAAGTTCCTAGCTCAGATTCTTTATCATTGTTCTTCATAAACTCAAAAACCCAAAAACCCAGATCTTATCTAGCTCTATAATCATCCAAACAAGGTAAAATTGGTACCTATAGCATCAAAATGAGATAGAGAACATTACCTTATGATTCTTTTGACAATTCCTTAGATTTCCGGATGATTCTAGACTCCTCCTTCTTGCTTCTCTCGTGGGTTTGCACACACACACAATACACACTATTCTTCCAACGCAACTGTGTATTCCTTGGAGGCTGCACCCTAATCCTCCTTTTATACTTGTTTCTAATAAGGTCTTGGGCCCAATGATGTCATTAGCTTTAAGCCCACTTGGCTTAATTCTTTCACACTTTTATTCCATAACTCTTAATGATTAACCCAACAATATGGTAGCCCAAAACTTGCTTTTTTAATAACCTAAACAACCCACCAATTCCAATAACAAATTAAATTCCATAAATAATTAGCAACTCCAAAATATATATAAAACTCGCATCATCCAATAAAATATTCATTTATTTATTATACGAAAACAGGGTATTACATGTATATTGGTATCATTTTCATCCGGAAAGTGTTGTCATTTTCATATTGAAACATGTGTATTTATATCATTTTTGGCTGGACGACACACTAGGGGAAAAAAGGAAGGATCGTAATTTTGGGGGTGGGGGTTCTCATAATACCCTTACTTCTATAATTAAATCTTATATTTTTCTAATTGAATACAATAATGTCATTATTAGATCTTGACCATTGATTTAATAAATCTAATGGTCATATTAGACTTTAGGGACTATGTTTAAGTATAAGGACTATGTTGATCCAATCTCTCTCTCTCTCTCTCTCTCTATATATATATATATATATATATACACACACGCGCACATATTACATCCGTCCATAATATTATTCCTTAATTATATTTGTAACATATACCAAAATATAAGTCTTAGTTATAATTTATACTTTCACCTTTTTATTTTAAACCCATATATCATTTCATCTAAACCTTTCTATTTCATTTCATTAGTTTATTAGATCTATTGAGCAATGGTAATTTCATGACTATGAATTCATAGATATATCCATCCAGAAGAAATACATAGATCCTTATGACCAAATACTTGAATAGATTTACTCAAATAATAACACTTTATTTTGATCAATTGAAAGTATTTTGACATGCATATCAACTAATTTATACCAACAATTCTGGACTCCAAAGATACTTAAGACAATCGTAAGAAACCTAACAATTAGTAAATTATCATCTATACGGTTACCAAAATAACATGAAACATCCTAAAAGAAGTTAGACATTTAAGTAAACCCAACTACCCTCACAGTCCCCTTCTATGGTAGTAAGAAGGGCGTCTACAGTTGTAAGAAGGGCTTTTATGGTGGTAGAAGGGTAGGATATAGTAGACGGTTGGGTAGGTAGGGTGGGTAGGTAGGGTGGGGTAGGGATGGGGTGGGTAGGGTAGGGTAGGGGTAGGGTAGGGGTGTGGTAAGGGTAGGTAGGGTGGGGGTGGGGTGGGACTAGTAGAGTGTGGGCGTAATATGGTAATTTGAGATTCCCTTGTTTATGGATTTGAAAATACTTAGGTGAGTGGGAGGACTTATAAAATCACATGTCTAAAGCATTTGGTAGGATTTCAAGGAAATCATATCATTTGAAATCCTTTGCCTTTTTTTCCAAACAAACACAGGATTTCTCAGGATTTGAAATCCCAATCCCAGGAAATCCAAGGAAACACTAGGAAACAAAGGAAACACCAGGAAACAAACAGGTCTTAGTGTTTTAAGCTTAGTGTTCTAATTAAATCTTCATAATTCCTCAATATAATCAATACAATCACTTTTATATGTTTTAGTAAGTGTCTAAACTCTAGATTAACTTTAAAATGTAACATGTAATATTAATAACATGCATGGCAAGAAACACCTCCAAATCTTCAATTCTTGGACATTCTCTCTCTAAAATTCTCTCTCACTAAGAACACATAGTAAATATATGTGTACAGAACTTGAAGATGACGATAATGAGCTCTAATCTTTGATTGATGACTTGAAATAGCTTTGAGTATGCTTAATCTTGCCATAATTTTGCTTAGTTTCACTTTCTCTTTAGATTAAGATAGTTTCTATCTCTACTTTATCTCTAACATATACACTCAACAAGTCAATCACATACTAGTGTGTGTTTTGGTTGAAAATGAGATTTTGATAGTAAGTTTGTTTGTGTATGTACTAATACTCCTTATTAATTAACATTTTGCTATATTTAGTAACATTGTGATTAAGACTTTTTCTTTTACCATTAATGTATTTTAATCTATATGGTCAACCCTTATCACTTAAACTTAAAAACCTCTCTATTTTACAAGTAAAATATTTTTTTTAAATTTTGGATCTTACATGTTTTCAAAATCTATTTTAAATACAATTTATATAAAATATTTACTACAAAGCGGAAGCATTATAAACTTTTACTGATAAATAAATTTATTTTAAAATAGCTTTGCAATTTAGAATTCACAATTCAATAATGAACTTAATAACATTTGTCATCATGACTCAAACTTTTGGTGTTACTGAAGTCAATCTCACAAGCATTAACAAACAAATAGGAAATCCACAGTTATCAAATAGGACATCCATGCCAAAGCAAACCCCAAAGCTTCTACCTGCTTCACATAGGTCTCAAGACATCCTACGGATACAATAACATTTAACACAATGTATTAGCTATATACATAGCTAGTGAGAACAACAAAAAAACAAGTTATATTTCTTCACAATTTAAGACATAAGTTTGGCAATTAACTTGAAATACAAGAGCACGCAAATGGTAAACAAGAAAATTTTGAATTCACACAATACACATTAGGCATTAGATTGTGCATAAATTACTTAATTATCATACCATAAACAATTTGAATTCACATAATGAGCATAGACCATTCCTACATGGAGTATCTTATCTCATATACAGATATCAACTACTATTATATTAAGCAACATGACCCTCTCCTATATCGAGCATTGGCTTCTCTTGACATCCATAGTCAAGGAATATTACAATAAAAATCCATAATATGGCATGTCTCAATAATTCCATAATATCATAATTCACATTGCCAAACACAAAAAAAAATATAAGCATGATGACTTTCATTTGTAAAATCTAGTATCTGTAGGACGTACTCAACTAAGTGTCTTATAAGGATCACTACCTAATGAAAAGTTTGCAATAACACAAGAAACCTCGTGTAATAAACCCTATACCAAAGTTACAAAGATAACTTAACGAATTAATGCACTCCAAAAGATTCATAGTCCAAACTATGTTCAAACACAACTCCTTGCTCCTTCAATAAATTGCTAGAAAAAGTAGGTCGACAGAAACGCGAGCATCCCATCGCGATGCAAAAATTGTCACGTCACGACATAAGCTCATCATTAGTGGGTTATTTAATGTCTTGAACATTCAATTCTTCAATAATTCATCAATTGTTGTACCCTTTTTTCATCTCACTCTCTTTCTCTCCATGGTTCTATGGTATCTCTTGACTCAAATGAACCAGTTTTGGTTATATAAACCCAGGATTTAAACTTTGAGTCCCTAAAGTATTAAACTTGCCAATTACATCCACTAAAGTTTCATTATTTCACATATAGGACATCAAAATTTCATTGAATATACTTAAGTAACTTGTGTAGCAAGGTTTCCAATAAAAGCATTTCAAGCTTTCAAAATATATGAATGTACATGATAATTAGTTAATACTCCCTAAGTATAAAACATAACAATTATTATAAAATATAATATTTATCAACATGTAATAACCGTTTCCCCTAATCTAAATATTGTAAATAGTGAAGAAGTGATGTGACACTTGGTTTTTTCTAAAACTTATAATATACTTTCACTATGTTAGCACCGAAGGTTATCAGAGTATACAAAACATTTGTTCATATTTACATATGTACTAACAATATTCCAAAAGTTGAGTCAAAACTAAGCATTTTATGACAACTGGAGTTAGGGCCTAACCCTTGCTGGAAATCAAACTATCTGTAAGAAGCAACATTAACAAAACGTAAGCTTTCACTAAGTGAGCATACTAGTTTAACTTAAATAATAACACATCCTGATTGGAACTCCCATGAATACTCTTTTCAAAGCTATATCACCTGCATAATAATATATTATAACACCATATTAGTACATAGCTACACCAACTGCATAGCTATACACCACAACACAGTATTGATGCATAGCTATACACCATAACACCATATTAGTACATAGTTATACCACCTGCATACCCATATACTATAACACCATATTAGTGTATATATATACCACCTGCGTAGCTATACACCATAACACCATATTGGTGCATAGTTATACCACCTGCATAGCTATACGCCATCACTTCACATTGCATGCACATCATAGCCATATGATATAAACAAGGATAACATACATGTTACAAAATGAGTACATATAAACCATAACACCATATTGAATATGTTGTTGCTTTTTCTCCATGTTAGGATACTCTACGTATGCTAGAAATGATGTGCAACCACTAACAAGATATTTCCTTACTTTTGATATGGAGAAAACAGTGATATTGGCCTTCTTACTTTCACCTTAAGTAAACAATTCTTCCCCAGTTGGGGTCTGAACCCGCATCATTCTTTGACCATAGAAATTTTGAGCCTGATGTTGAGCTACCAAATCCATACCGATAGCCACTTGGAATTCTCCCATCATAATTTGGATAAGGTCAATAGGGAACTTTTAAGTATATATCTCTATTACATTATTCTTATATACATTATTTACAATAATAGATTTAGTATCCGCTATTTCTACTTCAACACGGAATTCTAATTTAGTTGGTGTTATAATGAATTGCGCACATAATGCAAAAGAAATAAAAGATCTACTTGCACGAAAATCAACACAATTATGTTGTTATCAGTAAAAGTACCTGCCACGATATCGATTTCCACATTAGCCTCTTCAGGCGTAAGCTGAAAGACTTTACCTTTAGGTCGGGGCACTTCAACTTTCTTCTCTCTAACCTCGTTGGTACGTAGAAGTGGTAGACGATTCTGGCCTTCTCTCTAAAGGCATCAGCTTGGAGCAACGAGCTCTAATGTGCCCAGGTTGATAATAGTTATCACACACTTGGATCGGGCTCGTACAAACTTTTGCCACATGCCCTTGCCTCCTATATTTGAAATAGCCTGTAAGTCTCACTCTACATTCTCCCGAATGCATCCTCCCACATTTCATACATTGTAGGAAATCCATGCACATCAACACCTGTACTCAGCGGAAGCAACGAGATCATAAAATGGGGATTTCGGGTATCTAAACCGATATGCATGTACTTCCCAAGTGGAGATCAGGACTACTAAGCATATAGCAACTAAAAACTAAAGAGAGTAGGGAGAAATATACCATCACTACGTGGCTAGAACGAAGCAACAAGAAGGATGAACTAGAGAACCTGAAACCGAAATCCTCTACCGGTAGTCCAAACCAAGTTACCGAGATTCTGTCTTGCTAACGACTCGAAACACGAACGACACCGAGTTCTTCGAGTTTCTGGAACAGCCATAACCTCTCCAAGATGTAGTTCAAGTATCATATAAGTGTATGAAATATCCAAAGTAACAAGAGTATTAGAGAAAAAAGAAAAAGCTCCTTATATAGAGCCGGAGGGAGCTCAAGAGGCTCCAGGATCAGCCACAATTGCTACACATCATTAGACCAAACAAAATGTCCAATAAAATTAAAATGTCACTTTGACTTCTAGCTTCACGGGATCTCACGAGCTGTGAAGCCCTCATGAAGGAAGCTCCCCCACGACTACTTGTCTGGGTTGTGAAACCTCGTGGAGGGTTCTCTTCACGACCTATTCACGGCCCATGAGGCCCGTGAAACTCGCTAGAAACCCTAATTTCATATTCTCTCATGTTTGGGTTGTGATGTCAGAATCTACCCTTGGCGTGTGGCCTAATAGTCCCGTACCTTATCGGGAGTGATGCTAGTGCACGTGTATCAGTAGGCATATAGCAACAGACTCCCACTTGCACATGATACAACATTAATTGTACCACAGACAAGCAGCGGCTCTAGCAAATCATGCTTGTCCTCCAAGTTGGTATGAGTTATGTCATCCTATAGAGAAGTGATCATAACTATCCCTTTGTTCGCGATATCCATGTGAACACAAGACATGGATAAATAACAAAATAACAAGTTGCGAACTACGTTTGAATACTTCCTTTGTAGCATCTAGTCACGAACTACGTTTGAAGGCAATCAAAGCAAAGCAGACTCATGCTTTGGATACACGTGTATCTCTTCTCTAAGGATGGAGTGAAATTATCATTCTGAGTCACTTGTGACCATAATCCATGAAGTGAACTCAGGTATGGGTCTTCCTGTCACTTGAAACTCATTTCAAGCACAGGTTATTTATGCGTCTCTTGCATTCAATCCTTGATTAATGCATGACCAAACCCGAACCTCAGTCTAAGTTCAAACTTCCCTCCCGTGAAGAATGACTAACTGTGGAAATCTAGAATGCATAAGCACTCAGAGAAGTGGTTAAACATGCTAAGATGGAACACAGTAAAGACTAATGAAAGTAACCACATCTTATGTATATACAGTCCCCACTATATATCGAAAGCAATCAAAAGTTACCATACCGCTTGCAGTTCCCAAAGTTAACATAAATCAAACAACTAATTAAAACAAATTTCAAGCCACGTCACATGTTTAAGCAATACTTATTGACCTAGTATGATAATCATCACTAATCTATGAAAATGGCTTAACTAGTAGATTTGGAACGCAACATCGACATGCATTCTTGTTATCTTCGTAATTCTCCTTTGACCAAACTACTATCCAAAGTATTCGTCAGAGAGATCTTATAACAAAGTGCTAAAGTAATCACATCCTCAATGTTACAAAACTTCACAATAGGGTCGGTGATACTTAAGAACTTATTATTACGAATAATCAACACCACATAATTAGGATCTTGAACTTCGATCAAGATCGACAATTATCCATCTAGAAACTAGCATTAGAGTAAATAATTCGTGGGGACATTTTCCTAAGTATTATCATGAAGCAATAATTCGTTAAATATAGGTTCATAGACCACCAAACATTGGGACATTTTCCTCAATCGATATAGTACTTCTATGAATACAACAAAGCTCCCACTAACCCTAATATATGTAAAAGTCTCATCTATGTTTCTAGAAAACTCATCACTTTGATTTTCTCATGGAAGCAAAGATCTTACTTTTAAGATGCTAGCAAAATTCAAAAATGACTTATCCACGCTTGTAGACTTAATTTGGATATTGTGGATATATAAGACCTTCGGAGAGTGTTGTGATGTAACGCCCCAAAGTTCAAAAGTTGTTATGGCTAAGTGCTATAAAAGGATATATATGTTTATAAAAATAGAAGGGCTAAAGTTGTGATTTTGAAAGTTAATAAGTCCAGGGGCTGTTTGGTGATTCTTTGAAAGTGTAAATACATATATATATATATATATATATATATATATATATATACGGTAGTAAGTTGACTTGAGTTAGTAAACTTAGTTCTTTGTCCAGCCACTTCTCTAACAACCCAATTTTGTTGTTGCAGTTGATCAAGAACAGTTGATTAAGGTTTTTCAACAGCTTACAATCAATCTTGAGTAGCAAGGTATGAGTTTTGCTTGAGTTTTTGTTTGATTTGAGTCAAGAAAGGGATTTCAAAGTGAAATCATAGATCTTTACATGTTAATATGTTTCTAGATGTTATATAGTAGTTTCAGAGGTTATAGTATAGTTTGCAGGTGCTGGAAAACACTTGCAATGAGTTTTATATTGAGTTTGTTCGATTTCCAGCAAAACAGTCGCGAGAACTGCTGCTGCAGTTCATAGGGCACAGGCGTGCCTTTGGGGGTACGGCCGTGCCAGGTGGGCATGACCGCCATTGTTCTTCAGGTCCGGGCGTACCTGGCTCAGTACGTCCAAATTGGAGCAGACCATGTTTGGGCCCAGAATGAAAGGGACGGGCGTGCCTTGAGGGAGGCACGAGTATGCCTGGCCCTGTTCGGCTTTAATTGTCCAGCAGAGTTGTAAGTATTGATGCAAAGATTGTATATTGCTTGTAGGCAATAAGTGATGGCGTACTTATAGCAAAGTGTGGTCGAGTTAACAAAGTTTAGCATGTTACACGGTTACGAGGTGAGTGTACTAGTCCTTTAGCATGTTTAGCATATGACGATGATTTAGATGAACAACATGATATCTGTAATATGAGATATGAATGTTATATGTATACAATGAATGTAAGCAGGGAACAGGATACGTACGAGGTGTAACCTTGTACAAAGAACAGTGTTAAGATATACAGCCATGCAGATGATGTAACTGTACACCAAAGCAGTATACGTATCTATGAGGCAGTATATGAATATGTGCACTAGAAGATATGTTATGTTATGACCAGATATAATATGCATATGTGATCAGATATGTTATGTATACGTGACCAGATATGATATGTTGCGTTATGTCCAGATATGACATGTGATACAAGTATAGGTGTATAGTCGTGCCATGAGCATAACTATGTACAAGAACAGAGATAGGGTATTCAGCGAGCTGTTTACCAATAGCAGCTGGGATAGGCTACTCGTGCGAGGTGTAGATAATCCCAGCATAGAGGATACCTAGTACGTGCAAACGTAGATTTGTATTCGAGAAAGTGAGAAGGGGTATATTGATCTCCTTATACCCAAGAAGAGCTTATAAGCCAGACACAAAGGATACCCAGTACGCGCAAGCGTAGCTCTGTATCCAAGATAATAGAAAGGGTATATCGAGCTCTTTATACCCAAGAGAAGCGTTGGGGATATCCTACACCGAGGTGTAGATAAACCCTAGTACCGTAACAGTTTTGCATATTTGCAGGTGATACAGCTTGGATGCGAGACATCCTGAAGAGATCTTACTCCAGTTATTACAGTTTGGATACAAGATATCCTGGGGAGATTTTACTCTTGTTCCTTGTTGTTTATGCTCAGTTAGTATGCTTACTAAGCATTAGCTTATGTTTCAGTATTGCATGTTGCAGGTTATGCAGATTGCAGCAAGGGTAAGGCCCTAGTATAATGCTTATTCGGATAGCTCCTGGTTTTCAAGATGCAAACATTTTTGTAAATGTTAGCACGTGTATGTTTAGAAACAGTATTTTTGAGAAACTCTGATATCTTTTTGGTGCTAACTCGTAAGTTAATGTTTTTAGATTAAAACTGGAAAAGTGGTGTTACAACTTGGTATCAGAGCCAAGGTTTAAGGGATTTGGGTACACATGAGTGTGATGCCTGAACTTAAACCATGGTTTTGAGATTAAGTGGAGTTATCCTTGGGGCAGTAAACCTTGGTAAGCATATGGTTAGTAGAAGTTTATGATTGATATCTGTTTTACAGATTGAGTATGAGTTAGCCTGTTTACGCATGTACAGCAGTTATGTGGCTAAGTGTTAAATCATATGAAGTGGGAATTTGATTGGTTAAGTTGAGAATAGGTAAGGTATAGTGTGTTCATAATAATGTAGGGCCTATATTATTATAAACACATTGTACATACTTAAGCTCGATAAGATCATGATGAACCCTACGGATTATGTGTTTGATAGCATGATGATTTATGTATGTAGACCAGTATACTTGTTATGGTACAAAGAAAGTTGTTATAGTATTGTATGTTAAAGATTTCTGATGCTCAGAAAGAGTATGTAGAAAGAGTTAGTATGTAACTAACGCAGTAGCCTAACGTACGTAGATCTGGAGAAGCTAGAGACAGATATGAAATAGATGCAATCCCTATCCCGACCACTAGACCTACGGGTAATGGTACTAGAGATATTCCAACTATAGAGGAATTGCAAGAGTATGAGAACAGTACAATAAGAAGGACAATAGCTATAGAATTGGAGTAAAGTCCTACATATAAACATTCTTTGTTTAAGAATAGTTGGTTGAGTAAGTATAATAAAGATTGTAAGTAATGTTATAGAGACGAGTAGATGCAGTGGTGTAGGCTGCAATGATGTATGTCCAGAGAATTGAGAGAATTTAAAACAGAACGTATCAGTTATAAGAGTTAGAGTGTACTTACAAAGATTTCTAGCAGACAGAGTACCTCTTCTTGGAGGAGATTACAGATTCGATTGTGAGTGATCGTTAGTAAGCAGAGATGCAAGGGACATTCCGTATGGTTGGGTGTTCAGTAAAATGAAAAGTTATATACCGTTCAAAGTTATTTTGTGAAATAGCAAAAGACTAGTAGACTTTGTTGTTACCAAGGAAAGAGAAAGTACAGAGGGAGGCAACGATTAGGCCTCGGTATAAAGAAGTGTTAGAGGTGCAATTTTCACCAATTAGCTTGAATAGATAAGATTACAGAAGAGTTTTTAGCCCTCCGACAGATGACAGAAGTGGTGAATGATATCACTGGAAGGTTGATAAAAGTAACTAGTTTTGTCCAGAATGTATTGTTATTGAGTGTATGAAATGTAGTGACAGTTATTGATGACATAGCGAGAGAGATGATGAGTTTTGTATAAAAGAGAGAGTAGTAGTTGAGCAGGTAGAGATTAATGAATGGAAAAGTGAAAGGTTAAACCAGCAAGTACGTCAAGCGAGAGATTAGTGTATATACTATAGTGGGGAAGGCTAGTTCCTCACTCAGATGTAAGAAAGTGTGAGAAGCAAAGACATGTGCTCAGATTAGAATTCATACTAAGGAGATTATTATTGTTACCAATGGGGAATAATGAGTTTGCCCTAAGTTGATAGCTTTAGAGAATAGCACAGTGAATTCTCTACCCCCACTTTGTTTTAGCAAGGGTAAGGATAAGTAAGTGAAAGTGCAGCATATGGTTATAGAGAAAATGGTGGAACTGAATGTAGTGGCAGGTACCTTTGTCATTAATAGTACACCTGCTATAGTATTCATTGATTCTGGTAAAATGAATCTTTGTTGTAGTTTCACATTTATGTTCAGACAAGTGTTTCACCCAGTATAGTAGAATTTCCTCTTGAGAAAGAAGAAGCTGATGATGAGGCTAATATTAAGAATAGTATGTGTGAGAATAATGTGATAAAGAGAGATAATTGCCAGTTTCCTCATCAATCTTGTAGCAATTGAGGTGATAGAGTTTTGAGTAGTTGTGAGTATGAATCGGTTGAGTCGATATCAAGCTCAGATATTATGTGATCAGAAAACAGTATAAGTTCAGACCCCAAGTGGGGAAGAATTTCTTAATAGAGATAAAAGTATAAGAGCTAGTAATCTTGTTTGATAGTAAAGTAAGGAAGTATCTAGTCTTTGGTGTTATGAGAAAAGAGAAAATGACATTTTCAGAATGTGTATAGATTACAGAGTTAATCAGTATAGTTTATTGAACTATGATCGATAAATTAGTGATTTTGATTATTGACGATCAGCTATTTGCTCCAAGATTTCAGAAACACGTGGTGCTAGTTTCAGAGACGTACTAGAAATGTTATACATGGAGAAATGGTAGGTGAAATTCTCCAAGTGTAAAGTTTAGTTATAAGAAGTGAAATTTTATAATCACGTTGTTAGACAAAAAGGGATTAAGCAGATTCAACCAAAAAAACAATGATGAAATGGGAGCCATCTCAGAATCTTACCAGCGTAAGAAGTTTCTTTGAGTTTGCAAGGTATTATAGATGATTTATACTAGACCTTTCTAAGATAGTAGTACCCTTAGTCTAATTGACTAAAGAAAGCATATAATTCAAGATGAATAATGATGAGTAGTAAGTGGTTGGTACATTAAAGTAAGAATGATGTAGTAATTTAGTTAAAGATACAGAAAAGCAACTTCCTAACTTATGATTAGGATTAACAGCAGTTGTCTAGCTAGAGGCAATGTGGTACTAGATGTTTTAAGCAGAAATACAGAAATAGCAAAAAAATTACAGTAAATTTGATTGTCAGATCACCTAGAACTTCTCAGGAGTTTAATATTATCAGAGAATGTTGGGAAATTTGCTAAGTATTTGAAACTATTGGACATGCAAAGGTAAAACTTTTAGGGTGTTTTTGAAGAAATAGTTGAAAACTGTTATTTTGATTTATAACTAACAGTTGTGGTAAATGTTGCAACTGTTAGTACAAAAAGCTCAGAACTATTAGTATGATTATAACAACTGTTGAAAAGGCATGAAAGAGAAGACTGTTAGAAGAATCTCATTCAACAAACAGTTTCTGTTGAGCTATTTATGGAAACTTCTATCTTTAAGGATTTGAAGGATATCTTATGAAGCTTAGAAGATTATCAAGATTATCTCGCAGGATAGAAGATTAATCAACTGTCAACTATTCCAGGAAGATCAAGAGTTTATAAATACTTCATTAGAATACTATGTTAAGAATCGATAGTTTTGTAATTCAATTCTGTCAAAGTTTGCACTCGTTCGTATTGTTTATTGTTTTTCAGAAAGTGTATTAGCCTCCAAGTTTCTTTGAAACCTAAGGACAAAGTGTGTTCTTCGTCTAACAAAAGAGTTAGATTGGAGGTGTAGGTAAATATTGTGATCATCTTTGGTTGTTAATAAACATCTTGTGTTTTGAAGTATTTCATTGAGTTAATTAAATTGTTCTTGTGATTCAAACCTTTATTAATCAATTAAGCGTGATTCCGCAACTTCTTAATTGATTGTGATCAAACTCAAATATTGTCTTTTATATAACTCTGGTTTAAATTCAAAAGATAATTATTGTTATTGATTTTGGCAATAAACGTTCCTGACAAGTGGTATCAGAGCCTTAACATTAAGGTTCCTTTGATCACCAGTTGAAGGTTTTACACAGATCTATTGTGTTTGAGTTTTAAAGTCTTTCTAAAGTTTTATTGTGAGTTTTTAATCACTTTATTGCTATGGAATATCGTGGATCTTCTGAGAACACTGGATCTGGGTCAAACATTCGTGTTCCCATGCTCAAACCAACTGATTTTGAGATGTGGAAACTGAGGATCAAGCAGCATGTTCAATTAATGGACTATGCTGTTTGGGAAATCATTGAGAATGAACCCACAACTCCTATTGATTTAGATGAAACTGGAAAACCAAGGAAGAAACCACCAACAAAAACAGATGCTGAAAGAAAAGAGAGGATGCTCGAGATGAAAGCTCTCAGCATTCTTCAAATTGCTATTCCAAATGAGTATCAACATCAGTTTAAGAAGTTTGATGGTGCTCATGAATTGTGGAATGCTTTAGAAAAGAGGTTTGCAGGGAATGCAAGTTCCAAAAGGAATCAAAGGGATCTTCTAAAACAGGCTTATGAGAACTTTTCTAGTGGAAAGAATAAAAGTATCACTCAGATTTTTGATAGGTTCTATAAGCTGGTGAGTCAACTTGAGAGTGCAAAAGTTAGAATAGAGCAAGATGAGATCAATATAAAGTTTCTTAGGTCCTTAGGTGATGCATGGACAGTTTATGCTGCACAATGGAGAACTAAGGACTCTCTGGAAGATATAGAACTAGATGATCTATACAACAGTTTGATTGTGTTTGAAGGAGAAATTAAGGGAAAAAGGAAGTCTATCTCCTCTAGCCACAATACTGCTCTTCTTTCATACTCAGGTATGGACTCAAACCATTCTTTAACTAATTATGTTGATGGTTGTGCAGGTACTAGTTCTGTGGCTGGATTAGAGGTGAACACTTATGATGCAGTGCTTGAAGCATTCCTTGCTAGTCATGCACATTCAACTCTCACTAATGAGGATCTTGAACAAGTGCATCCAGATGACCTTGAGGAGATAGATCTCAAGTGGCAGATGGCTATGCTAACTGTGAGAGCCAAAATATTCATCAAAAGAACAGGAAGACAAAACATGAACTTCAGGGCTGATGGTCAGGCTGGATTTGACATATCCAAAGTAAGATATTTCAAGTGTCAACAGCCTGGTCACTTTGCCAGGGAATGCAGATCTGGTGGACAAGGCCAGCATCAAGGTCAAAATTCAAATTCCACCTCATCAGCATTGGTCTCAAAAGAAGGTCATGGGTTTGATTGGAGTGATCAAGCAGAGCAAGCCACTCACAACAAAGCATTGATGACATTGACCGACTCCACCATCAACATGGTTTCATCAGAAACAGAAGACATTCAGGTATCTTCTAAACTATGTCCTAGTGAATGTAGAGCTGTAGTTAAAAGGTTTAGACAGCACAACAAAAAGGTTTGTGCTGCTCTGAGCAAAATGGAAGAAAGAAGGTATGAAACCAGTGCTGTTATTAAAAGCTTTGAAAAGAAAATCAAAGATTATCTAGCTAATGAACTGGAAATGGATTATGATAGAAAGTATCATAAGTGGGAGAAGGAGCAACTTCAAGAAGAGATTGATAGTCTTAAGGAGAAGTTGAGTGAGAAAGAAAGTAAGATAGATGAGTTAACCAAGAAATTGGATGGTGTGGACATTGATTTGAGCATGTTCAAAGCTTCAGCTCTTAAGCTTGAAACCGTGTTAAAATCACATATCACAAACAAGGTAAAAACAGGCATAGTCTATAAACAAACCCCACCTCCATACAATCATAATTATATAACTCCCATGTCTGATGTAGCTGAAAGGTATGTTAATGAACCATTAAAAGAAAAATTGAAGTCAGTTGATCCACAGTTTGAAAGTGAAGATGAGGGAGTTGTGTATGAGGTGATTGATGAGAAGAAGGAGGGATTTGTGAAGAAAGAAGAAGTCATTCCAATTGAAAATCACATCTGTTGTGAACCTACAACACCTAAATCTTCTTCACAACATGTGATGTTTGTAAAAGCATCCTCTGAACCCTCCACTAGTGAACCAAAATCTTTCAAATTTGTAAACTCTATAAGCAGTTCCACTACTGTTGAAAACAATCCCTACCTTTACACTAATAGTTCCAAAAAGAACCCAAACAGTTTTAACCCAAAAACCTCAACTATTAGTATTAAGACAAAAGGAAAGGAGAAAGTTGGTGAAGTTGCTGTTGCAAAGTAAAAGAAGGAAGCTTCAAAAATAAAATCTCATTCTAAATATGTAAAGAAGCATACTGAAGTACCTGTTTGCACATGCAAACAGCATGGTGTGCAAAAATTTCCTCCTTCAGCACCAGTGAGGGGAAATCAAAGAAATAGAAACCAGTTATGGGCACAAAGAAATGGGTTGCATATAGTCAAAACCAAAAGGTGTTACATTTGTGGGAAAGCAAATCACTTGGCTCACAACTGTTATCATAACCCACAGTTCTATAGATCCTAGAGACCAAGTACCAGAAAACAGTCTAACAGTTCTCCAACTGTTAAGCCAAAACAGCCTAACAATTCTCCAACTGTTATGCCAAAATCAAAAGATATTTGTCTGGCTTGGGTAAAAATGCAGAAACAAACAATTTCTGAAGAGGCTAAAACTGATTATCCTCCTCAAAGTCAAATTGAGTCACAAACTGACTCAACTGTTTTATCAGATTCAAAAGCTGAGTGTTCCCAAATCTCAATTGTTAATCACAACAGTTGGAAACCACATGTTCTCACTAAATACTCTTCACACATAATAGAGAAATATAACTTGGATAAAATTAAGAAAACTCAATGTGTGGTTAAGTATTATGACTTGAATGGTGTACCCAAGACCTATATGGCCTGGGTACTTCCTGCTACTAACTGATTTTCTTTTGTGCAGAGCATTCATAGGGCCAATCAAGGAACAATCTGGCATGTGGATAGTGGATGCTCAATGCACATGACTGGAAATCCACACTGCTTGAAGGATTTCAAAAGAATCAATGGAGGATATGTAGCATTTGGAGGAAATCCAAAGGGAGGAAGAATCACAGGTAAAGGAGCTGTAGAGGCAGGTACCTTTACTTTTAATGATGTTTTCTTTGTTGAACAACTCAAGTACAATCTGTTGAGTGTGTCTCAAATCAGTGACATTGGAAACAAAGTATTGTTTACAGATACTGAATGCATTATCCTTTCAAAAGATTTTACATTAGCTGAAAAGGATATTCTTTTAAGAACACCAAGAAAGGATAATGTATACTGTTTGGATACACAAAAAGTTGCTAAGCAGAATGTTTTAAGTTGTTTACTCTCAAAGGCATCTCATGATGAGTCTGCCATTTGGCATACAAGGATGTGTCACATGAACTTTAAAAATTCTCATGTGATGATCATTGTATTGCTTGCCTCAAAGGCAAGCAACACAAAACTTCTTTTA
Source organism: Dittrichia graveolens (assembly GCA_038502395.1). Lineage (NCBI taxonomy): Eukaryota > Viridiplantae > Streptophyta > Magnoliopsida > Asterales > Asteraceae > Dittrichia > Dittrichia graveolens. The sequence goes on from JARJIL010000007.1 coordinate 26,746,855, forward strand.
AATCCAAAGAAGTTTCTTCCATCTCTGCACCTTTACAATTATTTCATATGGATCTTTTTGGTCCTACATCTATGGTCAGTATAGGGAAGAAAGCTTATTGTTTAGTCATAATTGATGACTTCACCAGATTCACTTGGGTTTAATTTCTTAGATCTAAGGATGAAACTGCTGAGTTAGTTAAGTTTCTTATTCTTAGAATTGAAAATCAATCTGATTTGAAAGTGAAAGTCATTAGATCTGACAATGGTTCTGAGTTTAAGAACTATGAGCTAAACAGTTTTTGTGAGGAAAAAGGAATTGAAAGATAGTATAGTGCTCCTAAGACTCCACAACAGAATGGAGTGGCTGGGAGAAGGAATAGAACTTTGATAGAGGCTGCTAGATTAATGCTAGCTGATTCTAGGTTCCCAATGACATTCTGGGCAGAAGCTGTGAACACTCCTTATGAGTTGTTTCTTAAAAGAAAGCCTTTGATCAACTTTTTAAAACCATTTGGATGTCCCTGCACTATCCTTAATACCAACTCACAATTAGGCAAGTTTGAGAGTAAAGCAGAAGGATTTTTTGTAGGATACTCAACTCAAAGCAAAGCATATAGAGTTTTCAACAATGTTTCTAGGATCATAGAAGAGAGTATGAATGTGTCTTTCAATGAGAATAGGATCAATGTTGCAGGTAATGGTCCTGCATGGTTATTTGATATTGATGCATTAGCTAAATCTCTTTCTTTTGAGTTTTCTACAGAAACAGTTGTAGGTGTCCCTACAGCTGTTGGTTCAGACCAACAAACTGTCTCCAACAGTTCAAACAGTTTTGAAACTGTTAGTTCAATCCCAACAACTGTTGGTGAAAACAAAGTTCCTGAAGACTTTGTAGTGATTCTCTTGGCTCAAAGTAATTCTTCCAATGTTGTTAGTCAAATGAATGATGATTCTAAACCTTCAAAGGACATGGAATCTCCTGTTCCTCAACAACACCATGCATCTGAACATCAAACAGTTGCAAATCAAGTATGTAACTCTTCTGGGAATCAAGTATGTAACTCTTCAAGAGTTCACAAGAATCATCCAATAAGGTAGATTATAGGTGATCCTACCACTCCTATTAGAACAAGAGCTATGCTGCAAAAGGAAAATAGTGATGTGGATCTTTAACAGTTTGATGTGAATGTCTGCTTTCTATCTCAGATAGAACCAAAGAAAGCACTAGAGGCTCTAAAAGACCCTTCATGGGTAGAAGCAATGCAAAAGGAACTTTTACAGTTCCAAATTCAGCAAGTTTGGAAGTTGGTTGAACTTCTAAGAGGCAAAAGAGCAATTGTGTGACAACCGTCACCAAAAGCAAATGTATATATATATTTATTTATTTATATTTATATAAAAATAATAAATAATAAAAAAAATATAATAATAATAATAAATAAATAAATATAATTATATACATTTATATATAAAAACATGTATATAATTATATATATATAATGTATATAATAAACAAAAAGAAAAAGAATAAGAATAAGAAAATAGAAATCAACCCAACACAACACAATCATTTATTTTACTTGCACACTCAACCATCATCACCACCTCACCCTCCCCCCCCCCCTCACTCTCTTCTTCTTTTTTTTCTATAAATATCAACCCTTTTCATTCATTTTTCACACTACCTTCAACCAACTTACTCTCTCTCTCATTTTTTTACACTTCATCTCTTCTCTTTTCTCTCTTCTTCTTTCACCAACAAAATCTCCCAAGAACATCAAACCCTTGTTCATCTTGTGAATATCAAAGACAAATCAAAGAAAAAGAGTTGGTAAGATGATCATAAAGCACTCATCTCTACTCTTCTACCTTTCTTCTTTTCTTCTTTCTTCTTTCTTTTATTTATTTTCTTTGTTGTTCATCTTATTTCCTTTTTATATATATATATATATAATCATGTAATTATAAACATCCTACCAATGTTTTAAGGAGCACATGAAATGTGCATCATCCTACCATTGTTGTATGGAACTTAATCAACTAAAAATCAAGAAAATAAGACTTCGATCATGCATGTGTTTCATCTTAACAAATGTTGTAAGGAACACATAAAATGTGTATCATCCTACCATTGTTGTAAGAACACATGGATTATCAAAGCTTATACTCATACAAGATGATTAATCATGAATATAAACATGTTATATTAAAGTTATGACCCATAAGCAAAAAGAATAATAAAGCTGGCAGATTCTGATGCTAGAACTCCCCACTTGTTTTTGTTATATCTGGAGTTCTAGGTATCAAAATCAGTTGATTCTTTTTGCTAATCTTATTTTAAGGTGTTACCTTTCATTTAAACCTGGATTTACTAATTTTCATCAACGTTTGATCCTTCAAACATATTTAAAAAGACCCATATGTTGAATCTGGAAATCTGACAGATTTAAAAAGGTACACTTCAAACGCGTGTAACTTACTCATTCTTGGGTAAAAATACGTCTAGTTTTTTTAAAAGTTTAATCTTTGAGTCGTGGTTAATTCCCAGTTTGAATCATGTAAAAACGAGGTCGTATGAGCCCTAAACAGACTTTTTAGTAACAATGTGTCATCCAGACACTGATCAGTGGACATCTTATACACTTTTAATTATTAAAAATACTAAACATGGATTATAAATTCCTATATTTTTACTGGACATTCTAAAAACATTTATTAAGATTATATTAAAATATCAAGCCTTAATATGACTCCTAAATTACAGTTTTTAATTTTTAAAGTTGAACTTAAAGAACTGAAAATTCCAGTGAACACTTATGATTTATGGAAAAATAGAGACAACCTTTAACTATTTAATAAATAAGTTAACAACAAATAAATGATACAAAATAATAAATAAAATAATTCTAATAGAGCTACATACCTCTTATATTAGGAAAGGACCTTCGGTAGGAACAAGAAATCCTTACGAGTGAACACATTTGCATACCGAGTGAGTATCATTGCCCCTTTTTACCGTAATTCATATTATTTTGGGGTGAAAACATGTGTATACGTTTCATGAAAAGTTTATTGCCTATCTTCTTATTTATTTCAAATATTATTTTGAGAACTTATGGTATTATTCTTTGATGTGCTTGGGTGATCGTTGTAAGGCCCTTTCATTGGACATTATTCCTTAACTCCGCTAGTGAGCCGATGGTATTTGTAAGTAGTGCTATTTGGAGATTCCGACGTCTCCCATTTATGGTTGACGAACTATAGATGTACTTTACCACTACTAACGTCATTTAATATAGGCGTTAGGTTTATCATGGACAATTGGTTGTCGGCTAGGTTGGATAATGGCTCAAGCAACAATCATCATAATCTATTACTACCATGTGCAACGTATTGGGCAATATAATACATCTTCTATCATTCATGCATACTTTTATTTTATTCCAAAAACTTCCATCAATTATTTAAACTTTTCTCATTTAAAAGATACTTTGTGCAAATATTAAAAACCTATGAACTCACCAACTCTAGTAGTTGACCGTTTTCTTTCTTTTACCCGTGCTTTCAGGTGATCGTCGTTAGGTACCTTATGCATACAAACATGATGTGTGGCATCTTCATCTTCATCGTCACGTTTTATAAAAATAATATCTATTTTATTTTTGCATCGTACAAGACAATGTTATTTATTTTTTATTCGATTATGTAACTTTTATTTATCTTTTACCCGAACTACTTATTTTTGTTAAGTCAATATAATGGTTATTGTCTATTTACCTTGTGCGATGATATCTTGTGCTGTGACACCTCGTGTTTCCGCTTTAGCGGGGTGTGACAAATTGGCACCAAGTAGGTGTTCTGAAATAAGAAGGATGAAAGAGGAATAGTCATCAAGAATAAGGCTAGGCTTATTGCACAGGGTTATACTCAAGAAGAGGGCATAGATTATGATGATGTCTTTGCACCAGTTGCAAGAATAGAAGCAATTAGATTGGTCCTTGCTTTTGCAAGCTTCAAAGGGTTCAAGGTGTATCAAACTGATGTCAAATCAACTTTTCTCTATGGAACTATTGATGAGGAGGTATATGTGTGTCAACCACCTGGTTTTGAAGACTCAAAAGATCCTGATAGGGTATATAGGTTGGATAAAGCTTTGTATGGGTTATATCAGACTCCTAGAGCTTGGTATGAGACATTGTCATCTCATTTGATTGAGAATAGTTTTAAAAGAGGCACTATTGATAAGACATTGTTTACAAAGATTGTTAAAACATAGATTTTGCTTGTACAAATCTATGTTGATGATATAATCTTTGGATCCACTAATGACAATCTTTGCAAGGAGTTTGAAGCCATCATGGATAAGAGATTTCAGATGAGTTCCATGGGAGAACTTACATTTTTCTTGGGATTACAGGTGAAACAGAAGCCATCCGGTATCTTTCTTAGTCAGTCAAAGTATGTCAAAGACATTTTGGACAAGTTTGGCTATCAAGATGTGAAGCTGGCAAGTACTCCAATGGAAACACACAAACAGTTAGGAGTAGATTCTGAGGGGGAGGATGTAGACATACACTTGTATAGATCTATGATAGGTTCATTAATGTACTTAACTGCTTCTAGACCAGATATAATGTTGTTGTTGTGTATGTGTGTGCCAGGTACCTCAAAGGCCAACAAAAACTAGGTCTTTGGTATCCTAAGGATTCACCATTTGAATTGCTGGCATACTCTGATAGTGACTATGGTGGAGCTAATGTGGATAGGAAATCAACTTCTGGAGGATGTCAATTCTTTGGCTCCAGGTTGGTATCTTGGCAGTGCAAGAAACAAACAGCAGTTTCAACTTCAACAGCGGAGGCTGAATACATTGCTGCATCAAGTTGTTGTTCTCAAGTGTTGTGGATCCAGAATCAGCTTCTGGATTATGGTATGACTTTCTTGAATACACCTATCTATGTTGATAACACAAGTTCTATTAGCATTGTTAACAATCCAATGAAACATTAAAAAACAAAGCACATAGAGATCATGTTTCACTTCATCTGAGATTGCAATGAGAAAAAGTTAATCCAAGTTATGAAAGTGCATACTGATGATCAGTTAGCTGATCTATTCACTAAAGCATTTGATATGAGTAGGTTTAAGTTTCTGATCTCAAACACTAGAATGATTAAGTTAGAATAACGGTTTGTCAGCTTATTGTTCTGTGTTATTTTTGTGTTTTCTCACTAACAGTTTGAAACTGTTAGCTTTAAGTCTAACAACTGTTTATGTAAGTGTTCATGGAACAGCTGTGCAAAATGAAACTAACAGTTCTCAACTGTTAGTACATGGAGTTCACAACTGTTAGCCAAGCCATGTTCATTTAAGGGGGAGTGGTATAGTTGAAGTTCACTAACTAAACAGTTCTCAACTATTAGTTCTTAGGTTTCCTTCAACTGTTAGCCAAGGGTATTTCAGTCTTTGCGGATATTCTGAGGCATTTTGAATTGCATTTAATATGCGTTAGATATATAAGCCATTCCCTCCTCGCAGTTTTCATTACGCTTCCTAAACTTCAATCGAACGCTAAACCCTAGACTTTGTCTTCGAAATCGTCATGGCTCCTCTTCCGTTTGTCAAGGAACACAACATGCTAGCCTTCCTCTCTAAACCTGCTAAGTTGCATGTCTTTCATGACATGATCGACTACCTTATGTTGTCAAACCTCAACACTGCTCTCACCATCAATCCAACCATCTACACTTCCCATCTCGATCAATTCTGGAAAAATGCTACAATCACTGAAGTAGATGGAGTGCAATGGATCACTTCAAATGTTGATAATCATGCTATTTCACTCTTTGAGAATACCATTCGAGAACACCTTCACCTTGATGATCTTGAGGGTGAGTATTCTGATTCTGTTTCACTGGAATTCTTGCACGATGAGTTAGTTAAGATGGGGTATGAGGGCCCTAAGGGAAAGGGTACCTTCTACAAGGGGCAATTTTATGCTCACTAGAAGTTTGTGATTCACACTCTACAACAATGTGTCAGCCCCAAAAGAACTGGTTGGAAGGAGTTTGGAAGTAACATTACTTTGGCCTTAATCTGTTTGGCCAACAATCTTTGCTTCAACTTTTCTAAATTAATTTTTAATGGTATGGTAAAACATCTTGGGACCAAATATGGTCTCTTTTTTATGTACCCCCGATTTGTGCAAACTTGTTTAAACTCTTTATTGCCAAATCTTCAAACTCACAAGAGGGTCCTGATTCCCTCTGCTCATGTGGCATCTATATTGAGTAAACTGTTGATCAATGGCAAGAATTTTTCTGGTGCCATCGCTCCACCACTCTCTAAAATGGTGGAGTTTCTTTCAAGAAACAGAGCTGCTAGAGTTGAGCATGAAGCACAAATTATTGCTACACCACCAACTCTAGAACCCACAGCTCATGATACTCAAAAATCACCCTCTGCTACCATTTCTCTAGCTACAACACAAGCCCCCTCTCTAATAACATTCAAAAAGAGGAGGAGAACTGTGGTGCTCCTTCCACCACAGTCCCTATCACCCAAACTGCAAGCCCTGCACAGGTGCATTCACCTGTGAAGAATATCCAAAGGGAACCCACTATGTTGTCTCCCAACCACACTGAGGAGGTGATCACTCCATTGGAGAGTGATTATGTGGTTCTTGAGGCTGACACTACTGTTCCATCCGCAAGGGGTAAGCAGGGAAGTGTCAACATAAGTAAAACCACAACCACGGCAACAAAGGCTGGTCAAACAACTTGGAAATCCCCAGTACCAAGAACAAAGGAGTACTGGTGAGGGAACTTCTAAGAGTGACCCACCAGTTCTATCTGTTAGAATATGCCCGTTGACACGAATGAGTTAATGGCACTACCGATGAGGTATAGGCCTATTCGGTCACACACACCAAGTATTGATTCCGGCAACACGATCAAGCAAAAGAGAGGAAAAAGGGCAAAATGGGTTTTCGTAGGATGGTACACAGGCCGTGTTCCTGAACACGGGCCGTGTCCAGTCCAACATACACGAGGCGTATTAGCCCAGTTCAAGGTCGTGTAGTTTGGGCCTACACGCGCCGTGTAGATGAACACGGGCCGTGTAGTGCTTGACAGACACGGGCCGTCTTAGCCCAATTGGGGCCATGGACTTTGGGCCTACACGGCCGTGTAGACCTACACGGGCCGTGTACGTTCACAGCCTTAAACACTTGGTTTAATGGTGTTAACTTCTAATAATGGTGGTAGACAAAGAGACTACGAGTTATCTGCTCTAAGGGAGGTTTTTGGATGTCTCTTGGCTCTTGGTTGACACTTGAACTTTCTCTCACTTGTTCTTGGTGTTCTTGAACACAAGAAGCAAGAAACACATAGACTTGGGTGTTGTTTTGGTGGCTACACCAACTTACTAGCATTTGGGAATCAAGGTTGCTTGGGGTGGACTTCATTAGAGGAATCCTTGTTTGGATTCTTGAAGCCTTGATTTGCTTGAGTTCTTGAAGATTAACAAGAGGAAGATCATTGTGCTTGACTTGTGGTATAACTTTCTTTCTATCTTGTTTATTATATTTTAGTTGCAATTCCATGTCTAGATATTGGTCCATGGGATGTGTTTGTTTGGTTATCTTATTATTTTGTATTATATCTTGCTTCCGTTGCTACTCGATTATGCCAATCAAATACCTTCAGTGGTATCAGAGCCATATCTAACATGGCTTTGCACTAACGAGTCTAGAAAAACCATATGAATATTTTATACAAGAAAATTGTTTTCTTGAAAGTTTTTCATGTAGATTTTTGTTAGGCTAAAATTGATATATTTGTAGCCTACATAATAATCATATAAATATTTTTATATTAGAAAATTGTTTTCTAGAAATGGTTTTTCATGTAGATTCATGTTAGGCTAAAATTGGTATATTTGTAGCCCACCTAAGATGTTAGTTTTTACATCAAGTCTCAAAAACCATATAAGTACATTTATATAAGAAAATTGTTTTCTTAAAATTGGTTTTTCTATTGAGGCTCTTTTGTGCTAGAATAGATTTATTCGTAGACGTGTTAATATTTTAGTTTTTATATGTATATATTTGTTGTAACTTGGCATGAAGTGTACACAAATATATACTTATAAATGTATATATGAATATGTGTCACAAAAATGGTTTGGTACACTAATGCATATGTACAAGGATTGTCATTTTGGTGCCTTTGATGTTGTTGACAATCTTGACTAATATATATATATATATATATATATATATATATATATATATCATGGTTTTGTGTGGCACACCATGTTTCACTTATGTTGCGTTTAGTTAATTCGGTAACACGATATGCCCTTAGACCTATGTGTTGTGGTGGTTGATTGATTCGGTTTTTGGTGGCCTGCGTGCCATATTGATGTAAATATTTATTTATATATTTGTTGGTGCGGCTTGCACGCCGTTTATTTTATTCCGTGTATTTGTATAAATAGTGTAGGAATGCGACCTGCGTGTCGTTTATATATATATTCTATGTATTTGTAAATAGTATAGAATTAGAACCGGAGAAGTCAACGGGAGTCATGGTGATGACGTCTTGGCGAGAAGGAATCAACACGCTATTGGAGGTGTTGGATTCGGTGGGAGCTCACCCAACGAGACTTTACCTTGTCCTTAGGTTTTGGCCTTGTTTTCCCCGTTGTGGCTCACGGGGGAAAACGCATAGGAATTTTGGGTATGTTACCGAATTATACATACATACATATATATATATATATATATTTGTGTGGTTGTGTTTTATTTTTCTATGCATGGATTAGGATTCGCATATAGACAATTTTTCTATAAAATTAAATAAAATACAACGTTTGTTAAAATGGTTAACAATCTCGCGCGAATAGAATTGACAAAGAAAATATAAACTTGGTATTATATTTAAAAGTGCTTAAAAATCGTTTTGACACTTACTTTGTTAATTAACAAAAAGGTTTTTAGAAACCGGAAACAAAATCTCGTTTTTCAAAATGTAAATCATGCACAATCCGTAAGATGACACCACCCGAATCTAACGAAACAAGGATGATTATTGAGCTAAGCACGAGTCATTCCTTGCGTAGTTGTGTGGAAGGTGAGTGGGGTAACTCGCGTGATTGGTTGTCGAGCTAAGCACGAGCCAATTGATGGTCGGGAGTGCCACCCGTGTGTCTTGTCGAACGGTTTACTATTTTAGTATATAATTCTTGATTAGTTGTCGAGCTAAGCACGAGCTAAACAAAAATTATATATTAAGATTGGTGTAAGGAAGGGATCAAACACGCCAACCGACATAATGGATGTCAACGGATCCCGCAAATGTCTAAGAGTTGTAATAGTGATTACAATTGGTAAAATGGTTGCCGGCCTAAATAGCTTCGCCACGTGATCCGCGGTAAACCCGTCACGGTGCGAGGTGAAATGAGGTTCTTAGCCCTTGTTATAAATAGTTGTTTTTGTCTAAAACTATGGGGTAATTATTTTTTAACGAGGTTTATCTAAACTAACCAAAACTCGTATTATTGTTATTTATAGATGTCAAATCATAACAATACCACGTCAAACATCTCACTTCGTGTGTTCCTAGAAAGGGAGAAACTCACGGGGGTGAACTTTATTGCATGGCTTAGGTAATTGAGGATTGTCCTTCGCCATGAGTCAAAGTTGCACATCCTTGAGGAACCCCTTCCGGAGCCACCTGCTACCAACGCGACTTGGGCCGTCCGATACGGGTATGAAAAACGTGTTGAGGACATGCACGATGTTGCCTGCCTCATGTTGTCAACTATGAGCTCGGAGTTGCGAAAGCAGCTCGAGCACATGAGTGTGTACGATATGTTAAACAAGCTCAAGGACATGTTCCGACAGCAAGTTAGGCAGGAACACTATGAGTGTGTTAAAAGCGTAGTCGGTTGTAGGCTGCAGGAAGGCGGGAATGTTAGTCTTCACGTCCTTAAGATGAAGGCGAACGTGGACCAAATGGAGAGGTTAGGATTTCCTATTGGGAGAAAGCTCGCTGTGGATATTGTACTCCAGTCTCTGCCCGCATCATATGAACAGTTTGTCACAAACTATCATATGCAAGGATTGGAGAAGTCCTTAAGCGAATTGCATGACATGTTGAAGTCTGCGGAATGTGACATGGCCAAGCATAATTCCACCTCAACCACTCCCGCATTGGGCTTGAAGAAACAAAAGAAAAGGAAGAAGAAACCGACCCTAAGAGGAAAGGTTGGAGTTTCCAAGCCTATCCTTAATATTGAGTTGAAGGACATAGAGAATGTGCCTCATGAAGAGACTCAAGAAAAGGTGGTTTGCTACTTCTCTGGAAGATTTGGAAATTGGGGCCGTCGCGCCTGCCCTACGTGCCGAGAGGATATAAAACTTCTCAGGAAAGAGAGAGTTAACTTTCCATCTTTAGGTACGTTCATGATTCGTTGCTATTCTTCTATAAGCTGGGTTGTTGACCCGAGCGGATTGACTCACGTTTGTCACAAATTTGTTTGTTACAAAGTGTAGGTCCTTTGTTGAAAGAAAAGCATGAAGAACCGGATCTCGAACGAGGAAACCATGGTGATTGTCCTCCAAGAGAAGATAAGGAGACTTGATCTCGCTTTTGTCACCGGTTTATTTATTACTTTATTTTATTGCCCTGCGTGGCAAGTAACATCTCTTTGTATGCACGCTTTAATTACGGTGAACAAAAATTTTGAAGTTTTAAGAATTGATGTTGAACCTTTTTTAAACGTTATTTATTCAAGGTTTTATGTCATAGCTCATGTGTTGTTTTGCCCTGCATGGCGTACAACTTTACATGTGGTGACGATGAGTTATTCTTAAAATACGAAATTTATTATGAAAATCTATTGTGAGATATTTTTGTTCAAAACCTCCCATGTCATGGCATACACAAGGATTTGTTACAAGTAATAAAATATTGATGAATAATTGATTCTGAATCCAAAATAGTTTGGATGAGTTATCTTTGTGTGATAATCAACTTAATCATATAAACAAGAAATATATCGCCTAGATCCATGTGGTTAGGATCTTGGAATAGTTTAGTCTCGGGCTAAACGTTTTGATGTTGATCTTGTTTATTAGGCTAAGACGATTATGAGATCCTTCGCCGGAGTTTGAGAGAGGATTATAAGTTTGTTGGATATTGATCACATTTTGTGGATAATCCGTTCAAGCATACCACAAAGAATAACGAAAGGGAAACCTCTTCATCACTACCTTGATGGTAGTAATTGTGAGACGTTTATTAGTTTAAGCATATGTCTGAAACCTTGTTGGTGTGCAGAATTAGCCAAAACAACTTTAAGAATCAATAGGGCACATAGATCAAGGTACTTAGATCTAGTTAAGATGCTAAGATATCTATTATCTATATATTGGATGACCATATAGTGAAATGTAGAATTGTTTCACAATTCATATCCTACTAAGACGCATTGGTACATGGTGTCATGGAGTCGGGAACCGGGTGTTATTGATCCGGTTTATGACGGGTTGATAATGTGTGTCCGGTTTGTTGGGATATTCATTTGCCATTGTGACTAAGTCCTCAAATCCAAATTCAATTGATAGTCTATTTAGCATTTATTGAGATACGACTAGAAAGGTTCTATGCTTGTCTATCTTATAGTTCGAAGTTATCCATTCTACGTTCAGTGGGAGATGGATAAACTTGAAATCGAGAAGTGCTAATACATTTGAGGAGTTCTTCTAAGTTTTAGTTATTTAACCTTTTGAGAACAATGTTTGTTGCTTAAAAAGGGAAGAAGAAAGAAACTAAAACTAAGGCATTCCAGTGGAAGAACGTGGAACTTAAATGAAGACTTGATGATGATACTAGCATATAATCTGATATCTTTGATAGATGATCAACATGGTTATGTTGGTATGCCTGACTAAGAATCATTACTTTTTTTGTTTTTTATTAGAGTCATATAAAGCCAAAGAGATATGGGTTTCTCATATCTAAGTGGTAATGACTTAATGGTGAGTCTTGTTGAGTTCGCCACCTATCGGAAGACGTACTGGATCCAGAATTCGCTAAAAATAAAAGAAGTAAATGATAAAGAGATGCAATCCATTTGGAATGTCGAAGTGCTTGAATTGACTTGATCCCATACCTAGGTATATACCAAGGTGGTAGTGATGGGATTCACATGGATGGAATTGTAGACAACTTCAAATACTGACTAGTGGTAAAGTTTTTCATGGTGGTTATGGAGAAACTTGTCCTAGTGGCTATGTTGAAGAATGTTTGATACTCGTGGATATTAATGACCACGTTTCGTCATGAAACAAGATGATGAGGAAGTGCTTATAACACTATCCGAGGGTCTTAATATACGTCCGTAGTATCCGAATTATGTCTACAAAAGTGGATATGACCACTTCGGGCTTATTCTTGCATCTTGAAGTAAAGATATCTTTGCTTACTATTAGAAGATCATAGTGATGAGTTTTCTAAAAGCATAGATAAAACCTTTTACGTATGTTAGGGCTAGTTGGAGCTCTGTTGTATTCCTAGTGTTAAATGTCTATGGAAGATAATATCCCGATATTAGGTTATCTGCAAACCTAATTCAGGAATTACTGCTTCATAGGGGCATTTAAGAGATACAAAATTGGATAGTATTTAGTTCAAGAAATATAGAGATATGTTCTTGATGTTTGACGACTTGAATAGGCTTGGAGTAAGTAGTTACTCTAATGCATGTTTCTGCTAGGATAACTGTTGATCTTTGATCAAAGTTGATGATTCTAACTTGTGGTGTTGTTTGTTGATTCTTGAAGTATCACTAACCTTATTGTGGGTTTTTGAGACAATGAGTGTGTGATTACTTTAACTTTTTGAAAAGTAAGATCTCTTTCATGCATACTTTTGAAGTAGTCTTGTCAAAAGAGATATAATTGAATAACAAAAGATCTTGTGGATGTTGTGGATGTTGTGGGACAAATCCACTAGTTAAGCCGTTGTTATGGACTAGTGGTGTTTGTCATACTAGGTCCATTAGCATGTCTAATACGTATATCTTGGCTTGAATATGTTTTGGTTTATGTTTGATTTGTACTTATATTTTGGGGACATTAAGCAATATAGCAATTCATACCATATCGATTATTAAATGGAGATTTAATAATACGCCGAGGGCGGGTATTTTATGAATCCTTATTGTGTTCCATCTTAGCATGTTTAAATACTTCCGAGAATGTTTATCATTCTAAAATCTCCACAATCGGTTATACTTTATGGGAAGGAAGTATAACTTAAGGTTGAGGTAAAGAGTTGGTTTTGTTAAACGTGATTCTTGCCTATACTTGAAAGGGGTTTCAAGTGATTGGAGGACCCGCACCCGAGTTTGCTTCATGGTTCTAGTCATAAGAAACTCGGGATGATGATGACGTTTCATCCTTAAACTAGAGATGCATGTGATTCCAAAGCATAGGTCTACTTTGCTTTGATCGTTTTCTAACGCGGTCCGTAACTTGTCGTTATAAGGGAGATGACTGGGTAGAGTATTATCTATGTGGCGGGACTATGTAGTCGAAAGGAATTTGTTCCTCTATGTATAGAGAAGATATCCATGGGCCCCTCGATGATTGAGTGCTGATGTTCATATGCATGGCCGTGCTCAAGTTATATTGATGATGGATCAATGTTAACTTGGTTTGTTGGTCACCACTAATCTACAATCGAGAACATAATCGTGAACGATATGAAGGTTGACTTTATTCCATGCCTTGTGTTCACATAGGATATCGCGAACAAAGGGGTGTATATGTTCATTTATCTTTAGGACAATCATTTTATGATTGGGATCTTGTCATGAGTGGAATACCCTATACTAACTTGGGAGCATAGATGTCTTGCTAGACGCTGCTCTATGTTTGTGTTATTTTTCGTAGTCGTGCCACGTGCAAGTGGGAGTCTGTTGGAATATGCCCGCTGAAACGAACGAGTTAATGGCACTACCGATGAGGTATAGGCCTATTGGGTCACACACCAAGTATTGATTCCGGCAACACGATCAAGCAAAAGAGAGGAAAAAGGCCAAAATGGGTTTTGGTAGGATGGTACACGGGCCGTGTTCCTGAACACGGGCCGTGTCCAGTCCAACATACACGAGGCGTATTAGCCCAGTTCAAGGTCGTGTAGTTTGGGCCTACACGGGCCGTGTAGATGAACACGGGCCGTGTAGTGCTTGATAGACACGGGCAGTCTTAGCCCAATTGGGGCCGTGGACTTTGGGCCTACACGGCCATGTAGACCTACACGGGCCGTGTACGTTCGCTGTAACAGCAGAATTAACAGCCTTAAACACTTGGTTTAATGGTGTTAACTTCTAATAATGGTGGTAGACAAAGAGGCTACGAGTTATCTGCTCTAAGGGAGGTTTTTGGATGTCTCTTGGCTCTTGGTTGACACTTGAACTTTCTCTCACTTGTTCTTGGTGTTCTTGTACACAAGAAGCAAGAAACACATAGACTTGGGTGTTGTTTTGGTGGCTACACCAACTTACTAGCATTTGGGAATCAAGGTTGCTTGGGGTGGACTTCATTAGAGGAATCCTTGTTTGGATTCTTGAAGCCTTGATTTGCTTGAGTTCTTGAAGATTAACAAGAGGAAGATCATTGTGCTTAAGTTGTGGTATAACTTTCTTTCTATCTTGTTTATTATATTTTAGTTGCAATTCCATGTCTAGATATTGGTCCATGGGAAGTGTTTGTTTCGTTAGCTTATTATTTTGTATTATATATTGCTTCCGTTGCTACTCGATTATGCCAATCAAATACCTTCACTATCTGCCGATGATATGTTTGAGGTGGCAACTCTGGCTGACATTGAGGCAAGTATGAAACAAAAGGCATTGACGAATCCAGAACTTGTACCATTTCTGGCTGCCTTCCTCTTTCTTAAAAAGAGGAACTCCCTACAAGACAAGCTTCTTGCCAAGCACAATGAGCTTATTATCAAGCAAGACAAACAGATCAAAGTCTTGTCGACTACTCTGAAGAAGGCTACAAATGTTCTTCAAGCCCATGATCAAATGCTTAAACAGTTTCATGCTACTCCTCCTCAGACAGTTCCAATCAAAAAGGGGGAGAAGCCAATTATAAAGAAGCAAGTGCAAAATGTGCAAAGTAAACAAACAGTTGTGCAATCCAAACAAATAGCTGCACCAGATACTCTAACAGTTGCAACTCCACAAACAACAGTTGCTCCAGAACAATTACAAACAGCTGCAAGTGCTCAATCAGATGAAGGTAAATTGTCTGCAGTTGATAGAGTTTTGATCAATAGGATGATCATGTCTGGGGATTATCCAACAACAGATGTATTCAAATCATGGTCCAAAGTTAAACAAGATCATTTGATTGCATTGGGTGCTCAAACACTTAATATCAGCACATTCAAAATGGCTCAAAAGATTGATGATGGGTGGCTTGATGGTAAAGTGTCAAAGCTAGAGCCAATTGCACCTAAGCCAGGGTTCAAAGGCATTGCGATTGTAGAAGCAAAGAAGGATGAGAAGATGCCTCCTATGCAAGGTAAAGGAAAGGAGATTGTGGTTAATATTCCAAAGCTCAAAATGTCAAAAGAACAACAAGAAGAACATGATCATGAGCTAGCACAAAGGCTGAATGCTGAGATTGAGCAACAAGAAGAAAGAGATCTAGAACTATCTCAAAAGATGGCAGCGGAGTTTACAAAGGAAATTGATGAAGAGGAAAGAGGAAAGAAGGTTGATAAGGGAGTTAAGAGAAAAAGGGTTGAAAAGAAAAAGGCAACAATTAAGACTCAACAGTCTCAAACAATTCAGAAATCTTCAGAAAAGGTCAAAGCTGGTATGGTTCAAACCATTTTACAAGACAGACTTAGAGTGGAAGTTGAAAAGAAATTGGAAAATCTTGTGGAAGTTCAACTAGGTCAAAAATCCCACATCACAGAGTGGAGATTTGAAATGTTAAGGATTGAAACAGGAAAGCAAAGGGTAACAATCGTGAGAGAAATTGAACCAATTGAAAGCTATGCTAGCTTTTTACAGCTAATGGGAAGTGTGACAAGAATGGATGTGCAAGAAATGTATGAATATGGTTTAAGTCACTATGGAGAAGCTGATGGGACTGAAATCAGAGTGCTAATGAGGCATTTAACGAGCATATGTGATCCTCTGAAAGTTATGCCCATGCTGATAGCTGAGGAAGCATTCCCAATTAGTACTGTAAAGGTGTATGCTAAGTGAAGGACTTATCACATAGTGATGGGAAATGCAATTACTCAATGGTTTGATATTGAATTTATAGAGCACATCAAAACAAAGCTCTTATATTTGATGAAAGCAAAGTTCTTTGGCCCTGCTAAAGTTAAGGAAGATCTTATACAGAGGCTAAAAGAAAGGTTGGCATCTTTACAGTCAAAGAAAGTATAACTCTCTTTCTTTATGTTTTGATTGAAACAGTTTGACTTTGCATACTTCATGTTTTCTTTGCTTATGTTAATTTTTCTGTGGTTGAACCCTATAAAACAACTTAAGTGTATTGTTCAATACTTTAAGTTAGGGGGAGATTGTTGGGAAATTTGCTAAGTATTTGAAACTGTTGGACATGCAAAGGTAAAACTTTTAGGGTGTTTTTGAAGAAACAGTTGAAAACTGTTATTTTGATTTATAACTAACAGTTGTGGTAAATGTTGCAACTGTTAGTACAAAAAGCTCAGAACTGTTAGTATGGTTATAACAACTGTTGAAAAGGCATGAAAGAGAAGATTGTTAGAAGAATCTCATTCAACAAACAGTTTCTGTTGAGCTATTTATGGAAACTTCTATCTTTAAGGATTTGAAGGATATCTTATGAAGCTTAGAAGATTATCAAGATTATCTCGCAGGATAGAAGATTAATCAACTGTCAACTATTCCAGGAAGATCAAGAGTTTATAAATACTTCATTAGAATACTATGTTAAGAATCGATAGTTTTGTAATTCAATTCTGTCAAAGTTTGCACTCGTTCGTATTGTTTATTGTTTTTCAGAAAGTGTATTAGCCTCCAAGTTTCTTTGAAACCTAAGAACAAAGTAGGTTCTTCGTCTAACAAAAGAGTTAGATTGGAGGTGTAGGTGAATATTGTGATCATCTTTGGTTGTTAATAAACATCTTGTGTTTTGAAGTATTTCATTGAGTTGATTAAATTGTTCTTGTGATTAAAACCTTTATTGATCAATTAAGTGTGATTCCGCAACTTCTTAATTGATTGTGATCAAACTCAAAGATTTTCTTTTATATAACTCTGATTTATATTCAAAAGATAATTCTTGTTATTGATTTTGGTAATAAACGTTCCTGACAGAGAAGTAATTGACAGACTCATAAGAATGTAGATTTTGTTTCAATAAAAGAAGTGTATTCTTTTAAAAGAATGATAGATGTTTAGTTGGAAGAGATAGTAGTCAGATATAGAGGTCCTGTTACACCTCGGTTTAGTATCCCACCCCTGGAGGAAGAATAGAGTAAAAGAAAGATATAGATACCAGAGGAAAGTCGTGAAACATGTTTTGATTTCAGTAGTAGTTGGGATATCTATATACCATTAGCAGAGTTCTTTTATAGTAGCGGTTATTATTCAAGTGTTGGTATGCTTACCATACGGGATAAAGTGTAAGAACCCGGTTTCTGGGGTAAACTTAGTTAAAGGGAGTTAAACAGAACAAACATAGCACAGTGGATGACTGAGTTTATGTATAGTAGATACATGAACAGTTTAAAGTAGTCCAGGATAAGCAGAATTGGTATGTAGATAAGAAAGGATCAGTGTTAGAATTCTAGATTTGAGACTATGAATTGTTAAAGGTGGCACAACGGTAGAAAGTTAGTGAATTATGCAAAGATTAGGTAAAGTAGCATACAGACAGGAATTACCACAGATGTTTCACCTTTGTGGGTGACTAACAGATGAATTGGTAGTTGTTTCCCTGTAAGAGGTATCAGGGGATGAAAGGATCGGTTTTATAAACCAGCCAATAGTTATTTTAGAAAGTAAAGGTTAAGAGCTTATGTAAAGAAAAGATAGAACTAATAAGAGTACAGTGAAAGCATAGAAAGGATTCAGATACACTCGGATGTATGGATGTCATGTTATGTGTGGTACGTGTTTCATTATTAGAATGTTGTAGACCGTCTACTCTGGTAGCGGATAGTATGTGATGTAAGACTATCATCAGTGCGCTGCGATAGCATTCAGAGATGAGGAGATGTAAGACTACCACTAGTATGCTATGGTAGCATTCATCTTGTTAATGCCTAGTCATTTATACAGTAGATTTCTGGGACGAAATCGTTCCAAGTGAGGAAGAGTTGTAACGCCCCAAAGTTCCAAAGTTGTTATGGCTAAGTGCTATAAAAGGATAGATATGTTTATAAAACTAGAAGGGCTAAAGTTGTGATTTTGAAAGTTAATAAGTCCAGGGGCTGTTTGGTGATTCTTTGAAAGTGTAAATATATATATGGTAGTAAGTTGACTTGAGTTAGTCAACTTAGTTCTTTGTCCGGCCACTTCTCTAGCAACCCAATTATGTTGTTTAAGTTGATCAAGCACAGTTGATTAAGGTGTTTCAACAGCTTACAATCAATATTGAGTAGCAAGGTATGACTTTTGCTTGAGTTTTTGTTTGATTTGAGTCAAGAAAGGGATTTCAAGGTGAAATCATAGATCTTTGCATGTTAATATGTTTCTAGATGTTATATAGTAGTTTCAGAGGTTATAGTATAGTTTGCAGGTGCTGGAAAACACTTGCAATGAGTTTTATATTGAGTTTGTTCGATTTCTAGCAAAATAGTCGCGAGAACTGCTGCTGCAGATCATAAGGCACGGGTGTGCCTTTGGGGGTACAGCCGTGCCAGGTGGGCGCGACCGCCATTGTTCTTCAGATCCGGGCGTACCTCTATAGGGTACGGGCGTGCCTGGCCCAGTACGTCCAAATTGGAGCAGGCCATGTTTAGGCCCAGAATGAAAGGCACGGGAGTGCCTGGCCATGTTAAGCTTTAATTGTCCGGCAGAGATGTAAGTATTGATGCAAAGATTGTATATTGGTTTTAGGCAATAAGTGATGGCATACTTATGGCATAGTGCGGTCAAGTTTACAAAGTTTAGCATGTTACACGGTTACCAGGTGAGTGTACTAGTCCTTTAGCATGTTTAGCATATGACTATGATTTAGATGAACAACATGATATCTGTAATATGAGATATGAATGTTATATGTATACAATGAAAGTAAGCATGGTACAGGATACGTACGAGATGTAACCTGTGACGACCCGAATATTGTAATAATATTTATCGAGAAATGAATATTATTTTCGAAGTTCAACTTGGTAATAATAATAAAGGAATATTATTAATTAAAAGAAAATAAAAGAAAAGTAATAGAAAAGAAGAGAAAATAAAATAAAATAAAATAAAAAGACAATTATGAAAAAAAGTGGAGGTCGCGGCGCGACGCGTCTGGGCGGCAAGCCACGTGTAGGTGGCGTGTGTCGGGTGATGGCGTGTGGCAGACAGGTTGCGTGTGTCAGTACGTCGCGACGCGACGCATCGGCCAGGCTCAAGTGTCTATAAATACAAGTTCATTTCAGCCGATTTTCTCACAAAACTCTCAACCAAGTCGTTACTCTGCCAATTTTTAGAGAAAACCCGAGTGTGTGGTCGTATAGGAGTGTCGGGATTTGTTTAGAACTCGTATCTAAGGTTCGGGAAGATCGGAGATTCGATTCCGGACGTTGTTTTAACCGTAGTTTCGCGTGGGTGAACCCGAGAGGTACATTTCTCTATTCTTATGCTTCCATTTTGGTTATTTGGCGTTTTGGACCGCATGCATGTCGTTTATGTGCGTTTTTATGAAGTTTCTGAGCTCGTGACTCGTAAATCTTTAGTCAGGGTTTATTCGTTGCCATGTTTTGCTGTTTTGGGCAAGATCCGACTTGTTTAGGATTATGAGATCGTGATTCTGATGTAGTAACCTTCGTAGGTTGTTCGCGGTGTTTCGGTTCGCAATCTGGTTGATTCGTGAGCGTTGTTTGTCATTTTGACATCGTACGTTTCATTGTCCAGACTAAGGTGAGTTCAGTTGTTTTACAAAACCGAGCACGTAGACAAAATCTATTTTGATATTATTAACGGGTTTTAAGATGATATATCTGTATAAATGTTTATGGTAGTTTAATGATTTTTCCTAATGCATGCTCGTTTATAAATGATGATATGCGATGAGTACAACGCAATCATATATGCTTATAGATATATGTTATGATATTTATGACGGACATGACGATTTGGGGAGGGGTAGTTAGACTCAAAGATGAAATATTGATGTCTAGTAAGAAAAGTGTACCTTCTAGGATGTGCTAGCAATGAGATGTTTGGTTGCCGGGTTTCAAGATGACTTTGGAAACACATGGTGTATTTATACACTGGAGTGATGTATTGACCACAGAAATAGGGTCATGTGCAAAACATCATGTGGGTGAGAGGAGGGCCTAGTGGTTGGGGGCACCGTTTGTACTTTTGCCTGAACGACTTGTGTTGGAGTAACTATAGCGGACGGATTACGGGAGTGTGTGTACAAGTGGGAGTCGCGCCCTGCCTTGTACAATACTTGCTGGACAGGCTCAATGAACTTGTGCCAATGTGGACGGACCTTGGACTTAGTAGTTGCTAGGCACGCATATGGTATCTTTGCGGACAGATCTTGGAACCTTAGCGGTTGCCAGGCACGCATGTGATGTTTGGGGTAGTGATGTTAATGATAGTCTTGATTGACCCTAATAGGATGATTCGTGATGCTTAAGATGTTAATGAAGTTAAAAGATGATCATGATGATTTTAAAAAAATGTTATATGATGTTTTATGATGATACTTGACTAGGTGGGGATTTACGATGCTATGCGGGTGGGTCAAGTTACGGTTTGGGATTTAATGCCTTAACCTAAATATGTTTGCGAATGTTTCTAAATGATGATTTTGTGTTGTTAACTAAGCTGACTCACGAGGCGAAAGCTGACACTTGTTTCTTTGAAATACGTCTTGTGCTTGTGCAGGTTTCTTAGGTGCGTGGCCTTGTGAGATGGGGACTAATTGGGTAGTTTTCTTTTGTTAAGATGATACTCAGTATCAGCTTGTGGTTGTGTAATGAACAAAGTTTAAAACAATGATGTGTCTATGACGTGACGGTGGTTTTGTTTGATGAATGTTAAAATGGTTTATCTGTTTTAATCAATATGATGTTTAAAAAGTCTTCCGTTGGGATGAATCTGATTGAGTACAAAAAGTTTTTGTAAATCTCAATTTCTGGAAACCACGGCTGTTACAAGTTGGTATCAGAGCTGTGTTGTGAGAGATCTGAGTACTGAGTCCGGTGCTTAGACTCACAACTTAGCTCTTATAGGATGACTGGGTGGGGGATGTGTGTGCGAGAGTTGCTTGTTAGGTAGCTCTTTTCCTTTTGATGATTATAGATGTTTACTTTTACTCGACTTCCAGACTAAGAGAATGGTAGAAACGAGAAGAGGTAACGGGAAGCAAGCGATGAACCAAGAAAAGTAGGTCAACGCGGAGGGATCATTCAGAATTCAGGCCTAAGGGGATGCGGAAAGTGAGCGAGTTCCGTCACCCCTAAGAACTGTGTCGGTGCATAGTAGTCGTCCTGCACACAACACTAGCAGTATGATCCGCGTGGCTGAGTTGGAGAGAGTGTTAAAGGAAAGGGATGAGGCTTTGAAAAAGCAAACGGAGGAGCTAAACGAAATGAAGCAAGCAATGCGTGAGGCGGGAGTTCTAGGGAAAAAGACAATCATGCCTGTGGAAGGAGATGACGACGAGGATGATCAAGCGTAGGTGGCCGGAATGAAGGTGCAATGTACCGAGTGGGAAGCACCTACAGGATGTTTAGGGAGTGCAAACCACCTAAGTATGAGGGAGGGACTGATCCACTTGACTGCATACGCTGGATCCTTAAGATGGAACAAACATACAACTCTGGTGTGTTTACTGAGGAATGGCGGGTCAGTTATGCGATCCGTGTCTTGGAGAAAGAAGCTTTAGAGTGGTGGGATTCTATTGAAGGTTCACTATCAACAGTAACAAGGAGGAACCTTACCTAGGAGATGTTCAAAGAGAAGTTACAGAACCGTTTCTGTAATCTGGGGGCTAGACAACACGTTGAGAGGGAATTTCTCGATCTTAAAAAGGGCAACTTGACGATTGCCAAGTATAACTCTACTTTTTCGGAAAGGATGCAATTCGCCCAGAGGTACTGCGATGATGATTCTTCGATGGTAAACCAGTATGTGGAGGGTTTGCCATATGAATACAGTGGGACGGTGAGATTGAGGTCCAATTTGGGTGATGCGATGGCTGAGGCAGAAAGGATTGAGCATGATTTGAAACTGAGAGAGAAGCGTGATGGGGTGGAGGGAGAAAAGAGAAAGTAGGAAGGGCCATCTGGGTCCTCCAATAAGAAAAAGTTTTCGAGTGGCAACAACAAGAAAGGGGAGAAACAAGGAAAGACAGGGTATTGCACAACATGCCACTCAAGCCACAGTGGTCCGTGCACTGCAGAGACGATGAGTTGTTGTCGATGCGGAAAGATGGGGCATAAGGCAGTGAACTGCAAAAGCGAGAAGACCATGTGCTACAACTGTAGGGAAATGGGGCATATCAGTACACAATGCCCAAACCCAAAGAAGAGGATCAAAGAAGCAGGAAAGAGGCCAACCCCGAAAGCAACCGGCCGTGCTTATCAGATGACCACCAAAGAGGCACGCCGAGATGATGAGGTGATTTTCGGAACTTTTATGATTAACTCTTTACCTGCTGTTGTATTATTCGATTCGGGTGGTAGTAGGTCTGTAGTGTCCTTTAGATTCTATTATCAGTTGAATGTGCCTCGTAGTTCTTTAGAACATGCTTTAGAGATCGAAATAACGGTCGGGGAATCGATTACAGTGAATGAGAAATACGACGATTGTACGATTGATATTGATGGCACTACTTTCCCTTTGACGCTTATTCCGTTAGGAATCGATGGATTCGATGTAGTGATTGGAATGGATTGGATGTTCGCGCATGAAGCTGAAATCGTGTGCTCAAAGAAGTTGGTCCGAGTTCCTCTTCCATTAGGTGGTCATGCTCTCGCCTATGGAGAACAATGTACAAGGAACATAGCGATGATATCGGTCCTTAAGGCACGAAAGTGTCTAGCGAAGGGGTGCGATGCGTTCTTAGCTCATGTGGTGGATTCGGCGAAGAAAAAGAGTGTGTTGGCGGAGGTAGAGGTGGTGAACGAATATCCCGATGTCTTTCCAGATGATCTTCCGGGATTACCGCCGCCAAGAGAGGTGGAATTTCAGATTGATTTGGTTCCAGGTGTGGCACCAGTTACTAAAGCACCATATCGATTGGCTCCCTCGGAGATGAAAGAGATAATGACGCAATTGAAAGAGTTGCTAAAAAAGGGATTCATTAGGCCGAGCTCTTCACCTTGGGGAGCTCCGGTCCTATTTGTAAAGAAGAAGGATGGGTCGATGAGGATGTGTATCGACTATAGAGAATTGAATAAGTTGACAGTGGAGAACAAGTACCCACTTCCAAGAATAGATGACTTGTTCGAACAGTTGCAGGGTGCTAGTCACTTTTCAAAGATAGATTTGCGTTCGTGTTATCACCAAGTACGAGTTAAAGAGGATGATGTACCAAAGACGGCTTTTCGTACTCGTTACGGTCATTAGGAATTTCTAGTTATGCCGTTCGGTTTGGCAAATGCGCCAGCAGTTTTCATGGATTTGATGAATCGGGTGTGTAGGCCGTATTTTGACAAATCTGTGATACTGTTTATTGACGATATCTTGGTATACTCCAAGAGTGCAGATGACCATAGACGACATTTGAGGGAGGTATTGGAGACGTTGCGTGAAGAGAAGCTTTACGGAAAATTCTCAAAGTATGAGTTTTGGCTAAAAGAAGTACAATTTTTAGGTCACATTGTGGGAATGGACGGGATAAAGGTAGACCCCGCAAAGATCGAGTCGATAAAGAAGTGGGAAATTCCTAAAACCCCAACCGAGATTCGTAGTTTTCTTGGCTTGGCAGGTTATTATAGAAGGTTCATAAAGGATTTCTCGAAGATAGCATCGCCAATGACGAAGTTGACTCGAAAGACGGAATCGTTTGTGTGGACGGAGAAGCAAGAGAGTGCTTTTCAAACGTTGAAAAAGTGTTTATGTGAAGCGCCGATACTCTCCTTACTAGAGGGCAACGAGGGTTTTGTGGTATACAGTGATGCGTCTTACTCTGGTTTAGGATGTGTTCTCATGTAGAGAGGGAAGGTTATTGCGTATGCCTCTAGACTGCTAAAGGATACGGAAAAGAATTATCCCATACACGACTTAGAGCTAGCGGCAGTCAACTTCGCTCTTAAGTTGTGGCGGCATTATTTGTATGGTACTCATTGTACGATCTTTACCGATCACAAGAGCTTGAAACATATTCGAGATCAAAAGGAATTGAATATGAGACAACGACGATGGATGGAGTTGTTGACCGACTATTACTGTGAAATCAGTTATCATCCAGGAAAGGCCAATGTAGTGGCCGATGACTTGAGTCGGAAGGAACCTAGATCTACTTACCGATTAAAATCTATGCGTATGGTAGTTGTACCGGATTGGGTTGATGAGATTCGGGCGGCTCAAATCGAGGATTTGAAAGAGGAAAACTTAAAGGGTGAAGTGATGGGGAAGCAACAAGCAAGTCTTGGTGAGAATAGCCATGGTCTCAAGACTTTCCAGGAATGTATTTGGGTTCCCAAAGTTGGGGGAGTCCGTCAGGTGTTGCTACGAGAGGCCTATAGATCGAAGTATTCGATACACCCTCGGAGTACAAAGATGTACTTGGACCTAAAACCGAGATACTAGTGGCCCGGTATGAAGACGGATGTGGCTACTTATGTGTCGAAGTGTGTCACTTGTTCGCAAGTTAAGGCGGAACATCAAAAGCCCTACGGAGAATTGCAACAATTGGAGATACCCGAGTGGAAATGGGATAAGATCACAATGGATTTTGTTACGAAATTGCCCAAGACTGCGAAGGGCAATGATATGATTTGGGTTATTGTCGATCGTCTGATCAAGAGTGCACATTTCCTTGCAACCATAGAGACGGAAAAGCTAGAAAACCTAGTGAAGTTGTATGTGCGTGAGGTGGTTACGAGACATGGAGTCCCATTATCCATTGTTTCGGACCGTGATAGTCGATTTGTTTCAAGATTCTGGAAGAAGTTGCAAGAGGAATTACGAACGAAAGTGCATTTGAGCACAGCCTATCACCCGCAGATAGATGGGCAAACTGAGAGAACTATTCAGACGCTCGAAGACATGTTGAGAGCATGTGTGATTGAATACGGTGGGAGTTGGGATTCTCACATTCCATTGGTGGAGTTCGCGTATAACAATACGTATCACTCAAGTATCGACATGGCGCCGTATGAGATGTTATATGGAAGGAAGTGTCGCACGCCGACTTGTTGGTTGGAAGCCGGAGAGAAACAATTTGCGGATTAAGAGATTGTGCAGTTAACAGCAGAGAAAGTGGCGGTAGCACGGGATCGACTCCAAATAGCGAGAGAAAGACAAAAGAAGTATTCGGATCGAAAGCACCGACCGAAAGTGTTTGAGGTTGGTGAGAAGGTGATGCTAAAAGTCTCGCCATGGAAAGGGATCATACGTTTTGGTAAGCGAGGCAAGCTTGGTCCATGGTTCATTGGTCCGTTGACGATTGTGGAGAAAGTTGTAGATCAAGCCTACAAGTTGGAGTTACCACCAACATTGGAGGGAATTCATGATGTGTTTCATGTATGTTATCTACGTTAGTGTTTGGCTGAGGAACCAAGCGTTTTGCCGTTAGAGGAGTTACGAGTAGTCAATAGCAAGAGGTTGATTGAAGAACCGGTGGCAATATTGCACCGCAAGGTCAAGCAGTTAAGAAAGAAACGAGTCAAGCTCGTGAAGGTTCAGTGGAAGAATAAGCATGGAGGGGATATGACTTAGAAAACCGAAGAGGAGATGAAAGCTAGATATCCCCAACTTTTTGTTTAAATAGATTCCGAGGACGGAATCCTTTTAAGAAGAGGAGAATTGTAACGACCCGAATATTGTAATAATATTTATCGAGAAATGAATATTATTTTCGAAGTTCAACTTGGTAATAATAATAAAGGAATATTATTAATTAAAAGAAAAGTAATAGAAGAGAAGAGAAAATAAAATAAAAGAAAAAGAAAATTCTGAAAAAAAGTCGAGGTCGCGGCGCGACGCGTCTGGGCGGCAAGACACGTGTCGGTGGCGTCTTTCGGGTGATGGCATGTGTCAGGCGATGGCGTGTGGCAAACAGGTTGCGTGTGTCAGTACGTCGCGACGCGACGTGTTCGGGGGTCGCGACGCGACGCGTCGGCCAGGCTCAAGTGTCTATAAATACAAGTTCATTTCAACCGATTTTCTCACAAAACTCTCAACCAATTCGTTACTCTGCCAATTTTTAGAGAAAACCCGAGTGTGTGGTCGTATAGGAGTGTCAGGATTCGTTTAGAACTCGTATCTAAGGTTCAGGAAGATCGGAGATTTGATTCCGGACGTTGTTTTAACCGTAGTTTCACGTAGGTGAACCCGAGAGGTACATTTCCCTATTCTTATGCTTCCATTTCAGTTATTTGGCGTTTTGGACCGCATGCATGTCGTTTATGTGCGTTTTTATGAAGTTTCTGAGCTCGTGACGCGTAAATCTTTAGTCAGGATTTATTCGTTGCCGTGTTTTGGGCAAGATCCGACTTGTTTAGGATTATGAGATCGTGTTTCTGATGTAGTAACCCTCGTAGGTTGTTCACGGTGTTTCGGTTCGCGTTCTGGTTGATTCGTGAGCGTTGTTTGTCGTTTTGAGATCGTACGTTTCGTTGTCCAGACTAAGGTGAGTTCAGTTGTTTTACAAAACCGAGCACGTAGACAAAATCTGTTTTGATATTATTAACGGGTTTTAAAATGATATATCTGTATAAATGTTTACGGTAGATTAATGATTTTTCCTAATGCATGCTCGTTTATTAAATGATGGTATGCGATTGATTTTTGCGATGATTACGACGCATGCATATATGCTTATAGATATATGCTATGATATTTATGACGGACATGATGATTTGGGGAGGGGTAGTTGGACTCAGAGATGAAATATTGATGCCTAGTAGGAAAAGTGTGCCTTCTAGGATGTGCTAGCAATGAGATGTTTGGTTGCCGGGTTTCTAGATGACTTTGGCAACACATGGTGTATTTATACACTGGAGTGATGTATTGACCACAGAAATAGGGTCATGTGCAAAACATCATGTGGGTGAGAGGAGGGCCCAGTGGTTGGGGGCACCGTTTGTACTTTTGCCTGAACGACTTGTGTTGGAGTAACTATAGCGGACGGATTACGGGAGTGTGTGTACAAGTGGGAGTCGCGCCCTGCCTTGTACAATACTTGCTGGACAGGCTCAATGAACTTGTGCCAATGTGGACGGACCTTGGACTTAGTAGTTGCTAGGCACGCATATGGTATCTTTGCGGACGGATCTTGGAACCTTAGCGGTTGCCAGGCACGCTTGCGATGTTTGGGGTAGCGATGTTAATGATAGTCTTGATAAAACCTAATAGGGTGATTCGTGATGCTTAAGATTTTAATGAAGTTAAAAGATGATCATGATGATTTAAAAAAATGTTATATGATGTTTTATGATGATACTTGACCAGGTGGGGATTTACGATGCTATGCGGATGGGTCAAGTTACGGTTTGGGATTTAATGCCTTAACCTAAATATGTTTCCGAATGTTTCTAAATGATGATTTTGTGTTGTTAACTAAGCTGACTCACGAGGCGAAAGCTGACACTTGGTTCTTTGAAATACGTCTTGTGCTCGTGCAGGTTGCTTAGGTGCGTGGCCTTGTGAGATGGGGACTAATTGGGTAGTTTTCTTTTGTTAAGATGATACTTAGTATCAACTTGTGGTTGTGTAATGAACAAAGTTTAAAACAATGATGTGTCTGTGACTTAACAGTGGTTTTGTTTAATGAATGTTAAAATGGTTTATGTGTTTTAATGAATATGATGTTTAAAAAGTATTCCGTTGCGATGAATCTGATTGAGTATAAAAAGTTTTTGTAAATCTCAATTTCTGGAAACCACGGCTGTTACATAACCTTGTACAAAGAACAGTGTTAAGATATACAGCCATGCAGATGGTGTAACTATACACCAAAGCAGTATACGTATCTATGTGTTAGTATATGAATATGTGCACTAGAAGATATGTTATGTTATGACCAGATATACTATGCATATGTGATCAGATATGTTATGTATACGTGACCAGATATGATATGTTGTGTTATGTCCATATATGACATGTGATACAAGTACAGGTGTATAGACGTGCCATGAGCATAACTATGTACAAGAACATAGATAGGGTATTCAGCGAGCTGTTTACCAATAGCAGCTGGGATAGGCTACTCCTGTGAGGTGTAGATAAGCCCAGCATAGAGGATACCTAGTACGTGCAAATGTACATTTGTATTCGAGAAAGTGAGAAGGGGTATATTGAGCTCCTTATACCCAAGAAGAGCTTATAAGCTAGACACAAAGGATACCCAGTACGCGCAAGCGTAGCTCTGTATCCAAGATAGTAGAAAGGGGTATATCGAGCTCTTTATACCCAAGAGAAGCGATGGGGATATCTTACACTGAGGTGTAGATAAACCCTAGTACAGTAACAGTTTTGCATATTTGCAGGTGATACAGCTTGGATGTGAGACATCCTGAAGAGATCTTACTCCAGTTATTACAGTTTGGATACAAGATATCCTAGGGAGATTTTACTCTTGCTCCTTGTTATTTATGCTCAGTTAGTATGCTCACTAAGCGTTAGCTTATGTTTCAGTATTGCATGTTGCAGGTTATGTAGATTCCAACAAGGGTAAAGCCCCAGTACAATGCTCAGTCGGATAGCTCCTGGTTTTCAAGATGCAAACATTGACACTACTTTTGTAAATGTTAGCACGTGTATGTTTAGAAAAAGTATTTTTGAGAAACTCTGATATCTTTTTGGTTCTAACTCGTAAGTTAATGTTTTTAGATTAAAACTGTAAAAGTGGTGTTACAACTTGGTATCAGAGCCAGGGTTTAAGGGATTTGGGTACACATGAGTGTGATGCCTGAACGTAAACCATGGTTTTGAGATTAAGTGGAGCTATCCTTGGGGCATTATACCTTGGTGAGCATATGGTTGGTAGAAGTTTATGATTGATATCTGTTTTACAGATTGAGTATGAGTTAGTCTGTTTATGCATGTACAGCAGTTATGTGGCTAAGTGTTAAATCATATGAAGTGGGAATCTGATTGGTTAAGTTGAGAATAGATAAGGTATAGTATGTTCATAATAATGTAGGGCCCATATTATTATAAACACATGGTACATACTTAAGCTCAACAAGATCATGATGAACCCTACGGATTATGTGTTTGATAGCATGATGATTTATGTATGTAGACCAGTATACCTGTTATGGTACAAAGAAAGTTGTTATAGTATTGTATGTTAAAGATTTCTGATGCACAAAAAGAGTATGTAGAAAGAGTTAGTATCTAACTAACGTAGTAGCCTGAGGTAAGTAGATCTCGGGAAGCTAGAGACAGAGTTAGCACGTGTATGTTTAGAAAGAGTTAGCACGTGTATATTTAGAAATGGTATTTTTGAGAAACTCTGATATCTTTTTGGTGCTAACTTGTAAGTTAATGTTTTTAGATTAAAATTGGAAAAGTGGTGGTACATGTGAGCACTTCCTCAACATATTGGTCCATGAAGGAACACAATCTTGTATATCCATGTGCTATTTCATATTGCCATAAGAAGACAAAATTAGCCACAAGTATCAAATGATCTTCAACATAGCAACTAGGAAAGGTTTCCAAGTAACCATCATGAAACCATTAAAACTAGTCGGTATTTAAAGTTGTCTACAACTCCATTCATGCTAATCCCATTTACACTTCCTCGGTTTGCACCTTGGTATGGATTTAAACAAAGTTAAGTACTTGCATACTTAAAATGGATTGCATCTTATGATTAATCTATTTCTTTATCTTAGTGAACTCAGGGCCCACTATGTCTTCCAATAGATGGTGACCTGAATATGACTCACCATCAAGTCATTGTCACTTAGATGTGGGAAACCCATATCTCTTTGGCTTCTCATGACTTCTATCACGCTTAAAAGAAAGTAATTACTCATAGTCAGGTTAACCGGCATATCAATGCCGATTACCAATCAAATCTGATTATATGCTAGTGCCAACATAAGGTATTTCATTTAATTTTCACGTTCTTCCACTGAAATGTTCTAGTTATTATCTTCCTTTAGCAAAGAAAACATAGTTCTTGGAAGGTTAAATATCTAAAACATAGAAGAACTCCTTAAATAAATTAGCACTTCTTAAGTTCATCAATCTCCCACTGAATATACATTGCATAACTTCAAACTTTGAGATATACCAGCAAAGAACTCTTTCAAGACATATCTCATTAGGTGCTAAGCAGTCCATCAAGTTGTATTAAGATTATGGACTTGGCTCGCCACAATTAATGTGTATATCAACAACTTGAATACACATATTTGACCCATCATGAACCACATAATATATAACATTATCCGGTTCCCACAACACGACACTAAGTGTCTTAGTGGGAAATGAATTGTGAGATAAATCCAACAATTCACAATATGGTCATACAATATAGACATGAGATATCTTAGCATATAAACTAGATCCAAGTATCTCAATCTATATGCCCCTATTAATTCTCTAACTTGTTTTTGGCAAGTCTTGAACACCGACAATGTTTCAAACATGTACCTAAGCTAGTATAGATTCTGCAATTACTACCATTATGGTAGTGACGAGGAAGTTTCTTTTTAGTTTCTCTTTACAACATGCTTGAACGGATTATCCACGAAGGTGTGATCAATATCCTACAAGTATGCATCATTCTCTCAATTGCGGTGAAGGGTTTTATAATCATCTTGACCTAATAAATAAGACTAGTATTCAATGTTTAACCTGAGGTTAAACAATTCTAAGATCCTAACCACATAGATCTAGGCAATACTTGTCTTGTTTCTATGGTTAAGTTGATTATGTCATAGAGGCAACTAATCCAAATTACTTTGGACTCATAATCAATTATTCATGATTTTAATTACTTGTAACAAAAGTTTGTATGTCGTGACATGGATAATTTTGATTTTATCTACCATTAAAATTTTCATAACAAAATTCAAATTTCATGTATAAATTCATCGTCATCAAATGTACAATAATGCGCCATGAAGGCCAAAATAAAACATAAGCTATAACATGAATTAACTTCGAAATTGAACAAATAATGTGAAAAATCTTTTTACAACAAATCCCAAAATTTCAAAATTACATCCATCGTCTTCATGAGCATACAAATAAACATAACTCGCCATGTACGGCAACAAAACATAGTAATAAATAAACCGGTGACAATAGGCGAGATAAAAACTCCCAATTCTCTTGTAGAGGACAATCATCCTAGTTTCCTCTTTTTAGATCAGGTTCTTCATGCTCTTCCTTCTTCTCATAATTAGCACATACACTTTTTAATAAAATAAATTTGTGACAAACGTGAGTCAATTAGCTTGGGTCAACAACCCAACTTAGAGAAGAATAGCAATGAATCATGAATGTACCTTAAGAGAGAAAAGTAACTCTCTTTTTCATGAGAAATTTAATATCCTCTCGGCATGTAGGGCAGGCGTGACAACCTCAATCTCCAAATCTTCCGCAGAAGTAGCAAACTACCCTTTCTTGAATCTCCTCTTAAGGCACACAATCTACATCCTCAGACTCAATGTTAAGGATAGGCTTGGAAACTCCAACCTTTCCTTTTGGCGTCGGTTTCTTCTTCCTTTTCTCTTGTTCCCTTGAACCCATGATGGGAATGGTAGAGGTGGAGTTACGCATGGTCATGTCAGATTCCGGAGTCTTCAACATGCCATCCAATTCACCTAGATTTCTCCATATTATACATGTGGCACTTCATGAAAAACTGATCATATGATGTGGGCACGGACCGGAGTACTACATCCACAGAAATCTCCCTCCCAATGGGAAATCCTAGTCTCTTTATTTGGTCCACGTACGCCTTCATTTTAAGGATGTTGGCACTTACACTCCCGCTTTCCTGCATTCTATAACCAACTAGGTTTTTAACACACTAATAGTGTTCCTGCCCAACTTGATGTTGGAACACATTCTTTAGCTTGTTTATCATACCGTACACACTCATGTGCTCAAAGTGCTTTTGCATCTCCGAGCTCATAGTTGACAACATGAGGTAGGCAACATTGTGTGTGTCCTCGACACACTTTTCATATGCGTATCGAACACCCAAGTCACGTCAGTAGCAGGTGATTGCGGAAAGGGTTCCTCAAGGACGTGCAACGTTGACTCATGGCGAAGGACAATTCTCAATTGCCTAAGCTAGTCAACGAAGTTCACTCCTGTGAGTTTCTCCCTTTCTAGGAGCATACGAAGTGAATAGTTTGACGTGATGTTATTATGGTTTGACATCTATAAATAACAAGAGTATACGTTTTAGTTAGTTTGATATAATACTCATTAAAATAATTACCCATAAAGTTTTAGAAAAAAATTTATCTTAACAAGGGCTAAGAACCATATTTCATTTCACTACATGAAGGGTTTACCACAGATCACTTCACAAAGCTATTTAGGCCGGTAACCATATTACCGGTTGCAATCTCTATTGCAACTCTTAGACACTTGCAGGATCTAACAACATCCATCGGTCAAGTGGCATGTTTGATCCCTAATTACACCAATTCCAAACTAAAATTCTTGGTTGACTCGTGCTAAGCTCGACAATCACACAAGGATTTTAGTTTCCAATTGTAAATCGTCCAACAAGATACACGGTGACACCCTCCACAATCATTGACTCGTGTTAAGCTCAACAACCAATAACTCCAAGTAACCACATTCACCTTCCACACAGATCCACATGGAACAACTCGTGCTTAGCTCGACAATCATCCCATGCTTCACTAGAATCGGGTGGTGTCATCTTATGGATGGTGTGTGATTTACATTTTAGAAAACGGGTTTTTTTCTTGATTAAAACCATGTTTTAATTTTGATTAACAAAGTAACTGACAAAACCAATTTTCACTTCCAAATATAATACTGAGTTTACATAGTATTGTTACTCATGTGCGCGAGACTTAGTTAACCAAATTAAAAGCTCCTCTAGTTTTATTAATTTTAAAAAGTTATCAAGAATGCGAAGAAACATAAACAACGATGCAAGAAAGTAAATCACATCACACGTATACAGGGAATTGGTAACCAAGCCTAAAACCTATGTGTCCTACCCGCGAGCTAAGCCGGGAGGACAAGGTCTACTAGGGACAAAACCTAGACTATGGAGTGCTCCCACTGAATTCGCTACCTCCATCGGGACTCTCCGGATCCAAGGTCTTCAAGACGTCACCTCTTGACTCTTGATTGTGGTCTTCAAATACAAGTACACACAAGAGAGGAAATGGCATACAAGTCACGTGTTTCCTATCAATCTAGTACAAGTACATATGGATAAATGAAACAGCATGCAAGTCGCGATAAACAATTACATATCAAATGAATAATTATTTACATCCCATGTGCCACAAAGGCCACCAAATGAAAACAAACAACCAAACAACAACCACAAAGCACAACCACAAGGTTTAGGGTAACAGTTACCAACCAAAAGGAAACAAACGACAACCAAACAAGCATGGTGTGTAAACTGTGAGTAAAGAATATTTTGGTACGAGTTTCCAACACAAACACTCAGGTCACATAAGGAAATTCTTGTAAATATGCATTAGGGAATAAAACTAATTTTTACATCCATATTCATATATACACAACATATGTGTATGCATGAATGCCTCATGCCAAGACCATACCTTACATACCCATATTTGTACCAAAATATTACATGGGGATTTCAAAATAAAGAAAACGGAATCTGCCATAAAAACAACAACTCCTCCATGACCCGAAAAACCGTAAAAGTTTCTTTAAAGGACAAAAACTGCCAAGAGCTCCTTCATGGCTCATGTAACCCAAGGACCTCAGGACCGATCACGGGTCAGAAGGGCTCGTGAGCCTAAAAACCAAGTTTCACGATCCTAAACTAGTCACAAGATGCTTCACGACCCCACACGACTCCTGAAGCCCAGGTTCTTTACAACCGGTCACGGGCCAAAAGCACTCAAGTGTGAAAACACTTCTCACGACCAGACCCCTCAACAAACACCGGTCGTGTGGCATTCAAGACTCCTGAAGACAACTTCACGACCCGTGAAGGCCTAGTGGACAGAAAACAAATCTTCCAAAATCGGTTTTTCGAGCCATTTTCTTGTTATATCTTGTAGCATATTGCTCTGATACCACTGTAGGAAATCCATGCACATCAACACGCGTACGCAACGGAAGCAACAAGATCATCAAACAGGGTTTTTGGGTATCTAAACCGACATGCATGTACTTCTAAAGTGGGGATCGGGACTATTAAGCATATAGCAACTGAAAACTAAAGAGATAGAGGAGAAATATACCATCACGGCATGACTGGAACGAAGCAACAAGAAGGATGAACTTGAGAACCTGAAACTAAGCTCCTCTACCGGTAGTCCACACCAAGTTACCTAGATTCCGTCTTACTAACGACCCAAAACACGAATGACACAGAGGTCTTCGAGTTTCTGGACTAGCCACAACCATGAGGATTTTTCCTTCACACTTGACACACTCACTTAACTCTCTACGATGTAGTTCAAGTATTATATGAGTGTATGTAATATACAAAGTAGCAAGAGTATTAGAGAGAAGAGAAAAAGCTCCTCATATAGATGTAACGCCGGTCCTTAAATTTCAGGAGTCTATTTTTTTTTATAAAAACGCGTGCGGAAGCTAATTATTTATTTAACATTTTACAACTTATATAAATATAAGTTGTAATACAAAAGTTCTGTTAAAACAAACATTCCAAGCGTTACCAAATCCGTTCGACCATTACACTACTTATTACATATCGTAGTATTTACAAAGTGTTCCCCAAAACCTAACATGACATCCCACCAGGTACCCGTCCTCACTAGCAATCTATTTACATGCACATGGAACGTACATGAGAGGGTTAACTATAAATAGCTAGTGAATAACAATTAAGTGAAAGCAGTATATCAACAGTATCATATACACGTTACATGCATCAGATAACTGTTGGATTATGCCCACTGACACACACACGAGTTGGTATCATGGCTGATGAAGCAAGGGCCTATTGGGTCATACGCCAAGTATCGATTCCGACATCACGGATGGTCTAATGAGAGAGAAAACCACAAACTGGTTCTGGTGGGCCAAGGCACGCCAGTGCCTCTATGAGGTACGGCCGTGCCCTACGGGCTGGCATGAGCCCAAGTCGGGCGTGACTTGGGCGTGGCCTGTGGCTAGGTATGCCCGTGCCTCTATGAGGCACGCCCGTGCCCTGTGCCCAATGGACAGACACGAGCCCAAGTCGGGCGTGGCCTCTCGGGCTGGCACGCCCGTACCTTATGAGGCACGGCCGTGCCTCAGGCAGTAACAGCCTCTTAACTAGGCTTTGAAAGCTAGTTAAGTATGGTGTTAATTGTCATTATTCTAGAAACTGAAAATGACATTAGTGATCACGAAATTTGAACTGATTTTGAGGTCTATATAAGGGCCATGATGCTAATGTTGTAAAGCTCCAAGAATTGGTTTTTCTAGAATATACATATTTGCATAAACTCTCTCAAACACACAAAGTAGTTCCAAGGCTTTGGTTATATTGTGTAGACATCTTTGTGGTGTTTAGGTTGGCATACCTAACACTCTAGGAAGTGGGAAAAGATCAAGACTTGGTGTGGACTTCAATAGAGGTGTACAAGTTAATGCACAAGACTTTCGAACTCCAAACTTGCGCGTACAAAGAAGATAGCATCGAGGGTATACTTCTAGTTCTTTGTATGTTTTATTTTGTTGCTTAGTCATGTCTAGAGTTTTGGTCCATTTGGTGGGCGTATTCGTGGTCAATTTTTGAAATTATTTTCTACTCGTTTTGCTTCCGTTGCGATTTTAGACCACGAAAACCCAACAATAACATCATTCAAGTCTATCCTAACACATGGTGAAGCACCGGTTAGTCAGCAGGCATCACGTCTTGAAGGGTAATGATCCCGGCTCAGTGATCCTCACTAGGGAAACCGATACTTCCTCCGCGCCAGTGGAGAAGCGGGTAGCGGTCCACCATTGCGTTATGGGGAAACATATCCCATTCGCGATCAGCGGGAACTGAGAGCCCATATCGTATCGAGGGGCGGAGGTTTAGCAAGAACCAAGATACGTGATAATCGAATCTCCGCACATCCTAGCTGGCGACACAAGGCCCCAACTCAAGACCCAGATAATCTGACCCCAATGTCCAACAAAGTACCGGTACAACATACAATGGCCTACTCCGGCCTTAGCACAAACACAATTGGCCTACTCCGGCCTTAACATATCAACAATGACCTACAAAGGCCTTTAAGCATGTGTACATAACAATTGAATAACACAGTTGGTTCATGAAACCTTTAAACATGCAAACTAACAAATTCTCGGTTTGTAGCATACAAACATCTTTATAACACTATTAATATCATGCTTGAGTTAATTGTTACTCACATGTGAAGTTATAACAGGTAAGAACTAAGTAACAGACGCTTCTTGCTCAATCGATTCACCTAAACAAGTTTACACGTACAATTAAACACTAATATAGAAACTACCAGAAGGCAGGGTACGGCCGTACCGAGCCAAGGCACGCCCATGCCTGGCAAGGCATGCCCCATACCTGATACTCAGGTACGCCCGTGACTGTAGGCACTCCCCCGGACCCTCTAGGGTTAGGCACGCCCATACCTTTTGGAGGTACGCCCGTGCCTCCCCGGGTACGCCCAAGGTCACGGTTGGATCTTGAGAGGCACGCCCGTGCCTTTCCATTTACAATAGCAGGTTCGACCAGAACTTGCTGTTTTACAGCCAAACCAATACCAAAATCATACCAAGTCATTTCCAGTCATTTTCTATTTTTCACATATGAACTAACACATGAAATACAAGCTGAAGACACAATTTTCATATCATTTAACATCAAATTGACACTTAAAGACCAATTTCTCCATTTTGACCCATTTGGTCTTTAATTCACAAACTAATCAACATCACATCTTTAATTAACAAAACCAACTTCTGTGAACTTAATATCAACCTAGAAATCAATTGGTAACATCAATTTCATTTCTTTGGCATCAATTGGCAATCTAACCCAAATACCCAAAACTTGAAACTTGAAGAAATAAAGACGTACAAGAACAAAGAGATGGAGAGATGATCAAAAACAGATTGAAGCTTGGATTTACACTTGAATTTACAACAGATATTGAAGCTTTGATGATTCCCTCTTTGAATTCTTCTTGAATTCTCTTCCAAGGCTAAACAAGAACAAGGCAAGACAACAAATGAGTTGTATGTGAGCAACACACGTGAGTAAGGGAAATGAGTAACCTGCTTGTGGATTAACACTATCCACAAGTGGGTATTTTGTTCCCCTTTTCAACTTACAACTTAATGCACGAGTACCCGTTTTAACTAACGGGGATATTTTTGGAAACCTCGTTCTAAACCATTTAATATTTTATTATTCTTATCTATATTTATCAATATTTTTATTAACACATTTAATAACTAATTTAGTTATTTTTTCTTTAATATCTAACAAATATATATTTTATTCAATTCATTTAATTTATTTAAACATACCACGTAAGCATGCGTCTAGGCCCTTTGTGAAGATGTTACAATAGAGTTTGAGGGAGCTCAAGAGGCTCCAGGGTCAGCCAAAATGGCTACACCTCATTGGACCAAACAAAAGGTCTAATAAAATGACAGTGTCACTTTGACTTCTGCTTTCACAAGCTGTGAAGCCCTCTTGAAGGTAGCGCCCCCACGACTACTTGTCTGGGTTGTGAAGCCTCATGGAGGGTTTCTCTTCACGAACTCTTCACGGCCCGTGAAACTCTCTAGAAACCCTAATTTTATATTCTCTCATGTTTGGATTGTGCTGTCGGAATCTACCATTGGCATGTGACCCAATAGGTCCGTACCTCATCAGCAGTGATGCAAGTGCAAGTATATTAGTGGGCATATACCAACAACATCTTGGCAGGGGAGGTGGGCCTCCCCTTTGAGGTACAAATGCTAGATGGTTACTTGGTACACTAGACGATTCAATCTTCCTCTTTCCACCCACAATCCCCTGCCTAATCAGCTCCTATTCTCTTTTCCAAGCAAGATCTATCATATCATCTACATTACGATAAGTAACAGTCTCCAGGACTTCACGGATATCGTTCCTCAGTATGAGGAAATATATCATTGCATCTTCATGGGTTTAGTAGAAACATATTCAAGACATAACGAGCCATCTTTAGAAAATTCTTAGTGATATCATCCACCTATTCCATTGTCTGTCGCAAAGCAAGGAATTCTTTCATGATCTTATCCACTCGAGCCTTGGGTGCAAACTGCACTTCAAATAACTCTTTAAATTGAGGCCAAGTCATTGCCTCAATCTGGGCTTCCCATTTCGTTTGAAGCAGCACCGTTCACCAGTCCTTCGCTACTCCGCGTAACAAATTCGAATCATATATAACCTTCCGTTTTGGTAAACATCCACCTGTCCGAAAAGCCCCTCCCGTCTCCGCTAACCAATGGTTACTCACAATTGGATCTATAACCCCTTCGA
The DNA here is from genome assembly GCA_038502395.1 of Dittrichia graveolens. NCBI lineage: Eukaryota > Viridiplantae > Streptophyta > Magnoliopsida > Asterales > Asteraceae > Dittrichia > Dittrichia graveolens. The sequence goes on from JARJIL010000007.1 coordinate 26,785,939, forward strand.
AAAGAGGTGGTTTACATGCAGAAAAATCTTGGTATGTGCATCCTTGTAACTTTTCGACCCTGGCTTCAACTCTCCCAACTCCCTGTACATTGACCATCATAACCTGAACTGCTACATTCACCCATTGCTATAGCATTACTTCTATTTTATTTGATACTTGCTCAATCACCTGATTAATTATATAAAGAATTGTTTCTTGTAGAGCTTTACCCAATTCTCTATTGTAACATTCTCACGTTCCTAAAATTCCTCGGTAACTAGAACTCCTTCAGTAGGGTTACATGTAGGTCTAGTAGTTGGAATTGGGATTGCATCATAAATGTACACTTCTTCCCTTTCCCAAGGTCAACTTGCCTCAAGTTCCTATGTTGCTTCCATTCTAAGCCTTTGTACGCTCTCCATTCTAAAATACAGGTATCTCCAATAAAAATAGTACAATAATAACTTTCTCTGTTTACACCATAGATGTAGTGGGTCTGCATTTCCTTAATTAACATGTTATCATTCTTAATTATTCCGTAAGGTCTATCGTGATCTTGTCAAGCTTAAGTATGTACCATGTGTTTATAATAATATGGGCCTTATACTATTGTAAAGACATTATACTCTACTCATTCTTAACTTAACCATTCAAAATCCTGCTTTATAATTCAATACTCAACATTTATTCAAAGAAAAGCAGTACACATACTCATATTGCTACAACCAGATATCAATCATATACTTCCATAACCCATATGCTCCCTAAGTTCTATAGCCCCAGGGATAGCTCTACATCATTTCAAAACCATGGTTTAAGTTCAGACATCACACTCATGTGTGCCCGAATCCCTTAAACCATGGCTATGATACTATGTTGTGACACCTGTTTTTATTTCTAAAACTTACATTGTATTTTCACTAAGTTAGAACCAAAAGTTATCACAATATACAAAACATTTGTTCTTAATTTCATTTATGCTAACAATAATAAAAACAATAAGTCAAAAGTAAGCGTTTTATGACAATTGGAGCTATCCGACCCATTACGGAGCCGGGGCCTTACCCTTGTTGGAAGTCGAGCCACTTGTAAGAAACAACATCAACAAAACGTAAGCTTTCACTTAGTGAGCATACTATCTTAACTTAAATAATAGCACATCCTGATTAGAATTCCCATGAATACTCTTTGCAAAGTTATATCACATGCATAACAATATATTATATCACCATATTAGTGCATAGCTACACCACCTGCATAGCTATACACCAATACACCATATTGGTGCATAGCTATACCACCTACATAGCTATACACCATAACACCATATTAGTACATAACTATACCACCTACATAGCCATATACTATAACACCATATTAGTGCATAGCTACACCACCTACGTAGCTATACACCATAACACCATATTGGTGCATAGCTATACTACCTACATAGCCATACACCACCACTTCACATTGCATGGACATCATAGGAATGTCATATAAAGAAGGATAACATACAAGTTACATAATGAGAACATATACATCTTCAATTAAAGGTAAAGCAGTAAACTCACCATAGTAGTCAGTAAAGTTCTGTAACAGTCGTATGTCGGTAATAAATTAGCGTACATGCCAACAACTAGTTCCTACATGTAACATACGAATAATACATTAAGCACATACTGCTACTGAACAACTGAAAACTGGTCAGCACTAAGGTCGCTCGCGCCACTCCTTTAGGTACAGTCATGACCTTATCAGACATGGGTGTACTTTCTCATAAATGCACATATCTTGACTAGGTACGACTGTGCCTCCACACGCCTGTACCCTAAGAACTATGGTTAGCCACGGTCAATAGGCACGCCCGTACCTTCCATTGGCATGCTTGTGCCTTCCATATCTCAACAATAGTGTAACACCATAAAATCCTAAGCCATTTTTTTAAAACACGCTACGGAAGCTTAATCATAATAACTTACAAAATATAAAAACTTGTTTGTGTTACAAAATATAAAACATGTCACGTTTTTAATCTAAAAACAATTATCAAAGCGCTGGTCAACTTTCCTTTAACTCAAAACAAAGCCACAAACTCAGAACCTGCAAAAAACAGTTCAACGGTGCGGAATTAACACAAAGCTAAGTGAGAAGAAGCTAAACACAAAAGCAAGCATCATCAATCGATATAAAAGCATGTAATAACATAATCCGGAAGACCGGCGGTTCAGCGCAGAACCTACAATCAATGCCGGCCAAAGCAAAGGTTTACAAATAGCCTACCGCCAATTGGCACAGTAAGATCTCCTACGATACAACTCATGTATCAGAGGGTCTACAGCTACACAACCAATAGCGATCAGGCCTAGCCCAATTTCACGCATAGCTGACTTCTCAAACGATACTCGATATCATTCATCGAGCACGTATCGGCCAAATAATCACACAACAGATATAAAATCAACAATCAACAATCATCAGACTCAACAATATATCAATCACAAACACATGTATCACATCAATCATATCAATCATAACCTTTACCATCAGTGACTTAACATCCACTCATCTCAGACGTAGCACTCAGAGGTCTAATATCATTGAGTCTTGGTATTTCCTGAAAACACAGCAACACCGAAATTAGTTTCCGATTCATATATATATATATATATATATATATATATCCCCACATATATTTATATCTCATATGCTCATGAATAACATAATAACTTCACATAGCACATAACATCAAAGTACAGCAAACAAACAAATTTCATGCTGAAATTCCTGGGTCGCACCACACCACCAAGGTGTCACGCCGCGACGCGCCTTTGAGCGCCCCCTTCGAACCATTACTTACTTCGAGCGCGTCTTCTTCTCATCGAAGACTTGGAATTTGAAATCAAACAGGATTGCATCGTGATCCAAAATTCGTCACGCCGCGAAATGTCTTCGAGCGGGCATTGCGAACAACTACTTCTAACAAGCTTCTTCGAATTCGAAACTAAACTAGGTCGCACCGCGACCCTTACACTGTTGCGCTACGAACTTGAAGAACCCAGTTTTCAACTTCTTCTTCTTCATCTTTCAGCCGACTAAAACTCCAAAACTAGTAATTGAAACTTGACAAAACATAACCAAAACATGTATAAACTTCATATAACATGTTAACAATTATCAAGAACACCTTTAAACCAATTTAAAACATCAATTTCTACAAAACCCATATATCAAGATTCATACGAATTTCATCCATGGCGTTCTTCATTTATTCAAGCGTGAAACCCAACAACAAAGCATATAAGAAATAGTCATAATCATGTTAGAAATATAATCTAACCTGTAGTTTGAATTAATCAACACAAGATCTTCAAATCAAATTTTCTATTTTCTATTTCTTGAGGTTTCTTCTTCACAAAGCAAGATACACACACATCCACCTTCAAGTTGTTTTCAAATGAGGAAGTGACTATTCACACTTTTCCATACATATACATATTAACCCACATACACATTTATTCACCCAATTCCAAGCATGAGGTGTTAACCTCAATCTACATACTGAATCTTAAATTCATGCATACATACACACATACTTATTTAATTAATTCATGATATTTTAATTAATTTATATAACCACATATTAGACGATATATATATATATATAAGCTTTTGTATTTTAGAGGGATTAGAGTGTAAATATTTTCTCTATTTATACCCTTGTATTCTCTCAGTTTTATGTACACAATATACAACAATAATACAATTCTGATTACCAAGTTTAACTTGGTATCAGAGCATGATCCTTAACCCTAAACCTAGCAGCGGCGGCTGCCTCCCTACTCTTACTGTCGCCAGTTTTTTTTCCTGGCCTGTTCCATCGATTTTTCTACTAGCCAACACCATGGATCACCTTACAGCTTTCTCCTATTCTGAAAAAATAGTTCACAACTCTCATAAGTTTGGCTGCACCTTGAATCACAATAATTATGGTTACTGGAAATCTATGGAACATCCTTTTCTAGTTACAAACAGCCTCTTTGGCTATATTAATGGCACCATTCCGTCCCCCCCCCATCACCACTTTATCGACTGCTTCATCCAGACGCAGTTGCTGAACTTACCTGGCTCCTGACGCTTTTGAATGAACTCCATGTTTCAACTAAAGCCGTTCCAACTCTGTGGTGTGATAATCTAGGAGCCACACATCTGTCAGCTAATCCAGTCTTTCATGCACGTACCAAACATATTGAAGTTGATTTTCACTTTGTAAGGGACAAGGTTGCGCAAGGACAGCTTTCGGTTCAGTTTATCTCTACAAATGACCAGATTGCATATATGTTTACCAAGCCTCTATCATCACAGCGATTTCTTCAGCTAAGGTCCAAGTTATAGGTCGCTTCCCGACCTTAGCTTGAGGGGGAATATTAGACGATATATATATATATATATATATTTAAGCTTTTGTATTTTAGAGGGATTAGAGTGTAAATATTTTCTCTATTTATACCCTTGTATTCTCTCAGTTTTATGTACACAATATACAACAATAATACAATTCTGATTACCAAGTTAAACTCCACATAGTCAAAATATTAAAACACACATAAACACATACTGCCAAAACGCTAACAACTAGCCCGGGTTTGCGGGTGTTACAAATAGTTCACCGACTGTTCTTGCTGGTTTTTGACCAAAGACATACCCAACACAAAACAAGTGTTTCCAGCACTTGTTTACAGTTCTAGTACTACTATAAACACTAAAACAACAACAACAATAAGCAATAGTTTGATCCTCCTATGATCAAACTCTTGAATACTATCAATATGACCCATATAAACTCTACAACTAATAAACCAACCATACCTAGGTGAATAATTTGTTGTTATTATGAAGCCTAATCTGATAGTTTTCTTGATCAAATTCAAAGGGAAATGATGACAGCCCTTGAATCTGTAGAAACTATATGTATGTATGTATGTATGGAGTTTAAAAGAGAACCCATATATATATATATATATAAGTATGTAGCAATTGCACAACTAGTCCCTTAACTCTTTTTTACTTTATTTTTGGTAGGTTTAACCATTCTAGTTTAACAAACACCTCTAATCTCATAAAGGAAACTCACAATTATAGAACACTTATTTATATATTAAGTAAGAAAGATTTTGAACCTTGGGGCGTTAGAAGTGAAATCTTAATGAGTATTTTCATTTGTTGGACTCCTTTTATCCTTGGATTATTAATTAAATTAATGGGATTTAAGGGATTTAAAAGAGGCTTGGGCTTTAATTAAACAAGAAATGTATTAATACCCACAATTAGGGCATAATTCCCTATTTGAATACACTTTAGCCGTTTGTTGAAGGATTGAGAGCTTTGGGTGTGTGTCGTGAAGTGTTCTTCGTTGACTACAGAAGGAGAGGCCGAACTCGCCACCAGTTTACAAGGAATTAATGGGTAAAAATCATCAGCTAATGATCTATTACTTCTAGCAATCAATTTCCTTTAGTTCATGTACCATTTAACTAAGTAAACAATTGGATTCAGGTTGTTTATGTTGTTCTGGGGAAAAAACTAAGAACAAACTTGCTCATAAATTGTGTTTTATGTGATAAAAGTTCAATTAGATGATAAGGGTTCAATGAATTGGTGTTTGGACACATATCAAAGGAATAAGCTCATTTGGTTGTGTAATGGGTGATTACGAAAATCTTAATGACGATGTATGTGCTGTAATCGTGAGAGTTATCGAGGGAAAATCAGAATCGCAAAACAAGCCAACATCTATAACCACAAAATAGTGTATGGGGGATCGCAAATTGTGTGTGTGTATTACCTAATTGCAAATTGTAGGATTGAACAATAGAGTTGTGGGATCGGGAATTGGTATTTAAATATCCATGGTGATTGCAAATGATTACATTCGAGGAATCATAAATCAAGTGTGTGGTATGCTATCGCAAATCAGTTGGTGTATGAGGAATCGCGAATTGCTATTGGGCTAAAATCTCCCAATCGCAAATCAAATCACATGTAAGAATCACAAATTGAATTATGCGGATACAATCGCAAATTAATAGAATTGCTAATTGGAATTGCAAAATAAAAATCACAAACTATTTAAGGGTAGACTCTCTTAGTGAGATTCCCTAATCACAAATTGAGTGGAGGGTGGATCGCAAATTGGCTTTTGACATGGGATCGCAAATTGGGCCCAAGGCCCAATCGTAAATCTTTGAAGCATGTTGAATCGCAAAATTAAATGACAAGATCTAACACAATGGCAAATTAGGTTTAACCATTGATTGCAAAACCATTAGTAGTAGCCAACTAGTAATCTAGGAGTTAGTGTTAATTTGGTAGAACTGTGTTGAATGTTCTCGATGATTTACGTACTTATTTGCAGAAGTATTGTTGTTATGTGTTGCTAACTCTAGGAGTTTTCACTAACTTACTAATTATTATATTGCGATGACTATTCATGTGTAATTTGTACTGTGGTGTGTCGATGTGACATTTATGTGCAGCTGGACACTCAATATTGCAGCTTTGGCAATTATGTGAAGCTGAGCACTTACTCGCCTGTGTGACGTTATGTGTGATGTTGTGTACTTGTTACGTGAATATGTGAATCTGATATAATGTGCACATACTGTGTTAGCTCACTATGTTTAATGCTTACACGTGTGTGTTTAAATGTTTTCAGGACTGTCTCATGTAGACAAGGACAAGACGCCAGCATGACAGCTGTTTTCCAAAAACTTAAATACTCTAACAGTTATTTAAAAGAATTAATTGTTATTTGATTGAGAAACAAATAACAATTATGAATATTTCATGATTTAAAGGTTTAATGAATTATTGAGTTTTTTCTTATTTAAAAAAATTTGGGGTTTTACACAACTTCTCATTGTTATTTCATGTAATCCAAATATAACTCCTTTTATATATATATATATATAATAATTCAAAAAATTTCAGGATGTTACGTCAGCTATTTACCTCTTTCTATAGCTCTATCACGATCTTATTTTTTGTGAATCTTTCCATCTACAAGTATTACATAATTAAAACTTAGCAAGAAAACTCAATATGCTATAATAAAACTTATTATAACCCTATGGATTTCCAACGGAATAGTTAATTATTTTAAAAAAACTAACTACTTCCATAGCAAAATGGTTGGAAACATATGTAGTTTCCTACGAATTTCCAACGACATACATACAAGTCCATAAATATTTAGATAATCACACATTCAGTAAAATGTAAAATTACATTATAATAACCATTACATATACAAAAATATATACATTTGTGTTATGTATCCTTATACAAACATACATACCGTATACATGTTTGTGAATTTGTTAATACCTTGAAAATTTTCTAGTGTGACATTGATTTCACAAAAAGTTAGTTGTTTCAAGTTTTTGTTAAAGCATCCGTTAGAAATTCGTTAAAAATTACACACTTCCTACAGATTTAAATGGACCAATTACTTTTTGAAAAATTAATTATTTTTTATAAAACTAATTATTCCGTAGGAACTTGGTTGGAAACGTACTTTAATTTCCAACGGATTTCCAACAAACATTTTAAAATTAATCTAAGTAATAAGAAAATATTAATCTTCCAATAGATTTCCAATGGAAATTGGTATTGTTGGTAATCTATAGTAAATTTGTTAGAAATTTTCTTGATATTCCCACGGATTTCAATAGACTTTTGTTTGTTGCTAAGTCGTTGAAAGTCCCTAACAAATTTGTTGCTAACGGCTAACGCTATTTGTGGTTGGAAATCTGTTAAAAATATTTTGGAGATTTCTAACTGAATTTTATCTCTAAAAATTTTTGTTGGTGATGCTCTCTTTTCTAACAGTGATCTGATCCTCGATGTGGATAAAAAGGGTGTTGACCTTTTATTATCATAGTCTAAGCATATATGACTATGATTTTAGTTTGTGAGAAAATAAGATATATATATATAGAGGTAATCTATCCTCATACTAAATTTCTCTACCAATAATATTTTTTCTTACTAAATCAACACTTTTTTAAATTAACAAAATAATCAAGAATGAAAAATAAGTAGACTCTATGTGATCAAAATTAAATAGATATATACAAGAATAAAGTATCAATATTTAAGTAGGAATAGATAAATTTATTTTGTATTAACAAAACCATTATAAAATTTTGTGTTAGATAAAAATTTACTCAACAAAATCCAAGTGGCATGCATATGAAGTAATTGAAAGGGCCCTGGTGAAATAAAAACTGTGGAGACTACAAGAATTTGGAATTAATTGGAGAGAAGGGGACAACACACATGCATCAAAATGATTATTAATTTACCAGCAGAGTTGGTTGTCATTCATATCCGTTTCTAGTGACTAAATAATTAATATTTAAATTTGATTATTTTCGTATTTTATATTTTCGATTGTTATTATTATTATTCTTATTTATATGTAGATAGATGATTGATTACTACGCACATTTACGGTCAAGAGATAATATGGAATTGACTAAGTTCGTGTTTGTTTCGTAAAATTTAAAGTAATTTAAATTTGGTAAAATTTAGATGATTGATTATTACGTACATCAAGTTTGAAAATTGTTTGATCAATGTCCCTTATTAGAAATTTCATAATATGAAATAAAAAGAGGATAAGTGAAGTGATAAAACCGTTTTCAAACCTTGTTAATATTCGATCTATGAACTTCGCGATTTAAATTTTAAGATATTGTTAAAATATACGACTCAAGTTAGGAGTGGAACTAGAAATACTTATAAACAAGCCACATATTCTATACATTTAATCTACTAAAATATTAAGGGATTTAAGTAAACAAATTAAGATAAAAACTAAGAATTATACAAATTTTTTAAATAAGCTTTTTGATAACCAGAAACGGGGTTTTAATAAGAATAAAATTAATTAATTTTTTATTTATAAAAATATAACCTTGTTTCATTTATGTAAAGTTGAAAACTAATTAAAAAGTAATTATTAAAATTTAAAAGTATGAAATTGAAAGTTAATTATGAAAAATGAGTTGTACTTACCAATTTTAAAAAGTGAAATTACTTTTCTATTTTTATTCACATCCTTATGGGCTATGGTTATCATCATTTTTTATATAAATTCAAAATTTAATTATTGTCGTTTGACCACTCGAAGTATAAGGTAGCTCCAACCTAACTCGAGAATATATTTTGTTTAAGGGTAAACTATATGAAAATGCTTTATATTTTGCCTTAGTTATTATATTGTATACAATCAACTTTTTTTTCTTAAAAATAACATATTCAACTTTTATAACTCTTTAATTGTATTCAAATAACTTTTCTGTATGTGATTTTTAGTTATCATTGTATACAATAAATTTTGTCATAATTCCCATTGTAGACAACAACTTACATACAATGAAAGGATTATGAATGTTTATTATATTATTTTTTAAAATTAATAGTTCATTTTATACAATAGTCATTAAAACAAAGTTTATTATATTTTTGTATAATTTACCCTTTGTTTAAATTAAGACCTAATGAATGATGAAATAATTAAATAAAAATTAGATGGTTATTAAAATTTGTCATTTAATCTCCATTTCTATTGTGAATTATATTAAACCAGAAATCTCTAATTACTTTTCACGTACGCCATAATTTATAAACACAAGCCACCAGGCCATGCAATAACATACATTATTTAAGCAAAATAAAACATGTAATTTATCAAACTAATAATGTAGTTCTGATTATGCATGAAACTAAAAAAACCAAAAAGTACAATATAATCCTATCTTTAATTAATCAGTAAATAAAAAAACAATTGGTTTAATTTCATTCTCTGAGTTACAACATTTTGATTTTAAAATATAAATATCATATCAAACAATAAAAAAGAAATGAATTTTGTAATACAAAATTGATTAAATATCCACAAAATCAAAGAAAGTTGATATGAATTTCCTTCCAGGTACACCAAATTTAGTAATTAATTGTCAGAAGTTGAAGAACACTCACAAACAACCTCATCCACATCTCTTCTATGAAAGTTCCGGTGGCATCCACAGGCGGCGCAAATCAGCGCAGCCCGTGTACCGTTGTCGCCGTTTGCCATAAACTCTCTGCAACCGTCAACGGCGTAGCGGCCGATGTTAGCGGCGTGGTTCTTCAAGCATTGGCCATAGTGAACAGTCCTAATTATAGAAGTTGGATTTGAGTTAGTGTTACTCTTCTTGATCAGTAGCTGACGTTTCTTCATTGCTCTCATCTCTCTCTAAGGAAATCTTGAGAATGAGGTAGAGTGTGAGATCCTTTTAAAGATGACCTAGCAATGGAGAGGTTGAAAAAAGAGTTTCCCCGTAGGGAAAAACTGTACTGAAACACCATGGACGACCTTTATATACGGTTTAGTAATGTGTTCAATCAGAGTAGTTGGTGTGGTTGGTTAGGGTTTGTTTAAGTGTCAAAGTAAAAACCTTTAAACCTCATAAAATCTCTTAAAATCCTTGAATATACAGGTGAGGAATTTTTATTATTATTTCAGAACTTTATAATTAAAAATTTTTCGTTTTTATTTTCTTTCGTAGGTTTCTCTCTCTCTCTTTATATATATATATATATATATATATATATATATATATATATATATATATATATATATATATATATATATATGTAAAATTTTAAACGAGAACTGTTTTTCGTATGAGAACCGCGAGAACTAATCTTAGCCGTTCAATTCTCCCCCCTTCAATTGGATTGCCCACCCATGAATTCCTTACATGCACCCTGCCGCACTCAATCCCCCACGCTCTTCATCCATGAATTTCATTATCCAAAATAAATGGCCAAGATTGGTTCTCGCAGTTCTCGTACGAAAAACAGTTCTCGTTTGAACCCTCCCCTATATAAATATATATATATATAGGGGAGGGTTCATTTGAGAACCAATTTTATTGCGAGAACCGCAAAAACCAATCTTAGCCGTTCATTTTGGATAATGGAATTCATGGATGAAGAGCGTGGAGGGATTGAGTGTGGCAGGGTGCATGTAAGGAATTCATGGGTGGGCAATCCAATTGAAGGAGGGGGAATTTAACGGCTAAGATTGGTTCTCGCGGTTCTCGCAAATAAACGGTTCTCGCGGTTTTGCATATTGGTCCCACTTTCTCTTTCCTCTAATTTATTTAAAATTAATTATCTCACAAACCGTTAATCGTTATATGAAACCAATTATACTGTTGCGATACTCGTGTTCCTCTATTTTATTAGAGAGGTCACTTGATATACTTTTGACAAACTTTTTTTTTTCATTTTTTTAAGTTGGACTTAAATTTTATTAATGTATAATCACATGTAATTCATAACAATATTACATGTATTATTTTATTAATTTTTTTATTTTCTTAAATTGTATATCATTTAACTTTTATTAATTTTGAATGTTTGCTTAAATAAATCAACGTTTGCTTAAAACTGTTTATACATGTATGTACATATTTAATTTCACCCAATCCAATTGCATTGTCTACCCATTAATACATATATTGTGTACTAGCAACACCCTATCCCATCTATCAAAGGTCCAGATGTGTTCTCCTTCAAATTTTATGTCTTTTATATTGGTTCTCGTAATAAGAATGGTTCTCGTTTGAACAATCCCCTATGCAATCATATATGATTGAATACCAAATCTCATGTTTTTTGGTATTCAATCACATTTGAATCTGTACAAACTCTCGTGTGATTCTATACAAAATCACATGTGATTAAATATGCAATCATATGTGATTGAATACCAAATCTTAAGTTTTTGGTATTCAATCACATGTGATTCTGTACAAAATCACATGTGATTGAATACGCAATCACATGTGATTGATTCTGTCAAATATGTGACATAAAAATGCTACATTTAATCGAATCACCTGTAGTTATGTGCATGTATAAGAGATAGATAATCACAGGTGTTATGAAACAACTAATAACTTAAAATCACTTTCAATTGTTGATTTTTTGTTACTAAACCATAGAACTTTACCGGATTATGAAACACCAAACTATAATTTTATAAAGACTATATTGATCACACCTCTATGAATCACATGTGATTATACTTTAATAAAATTTAAGTCGAATCTAACAAAATGAGAAATTTTTTTTTGTCAAAAGTATATCAAGTGACCTCTTTAATAAAAGAGGGGAACACAAGGATCGCAACGGTATAATTCGTTTCGTCTAACGATTAACGTTTTTTGAGATAATTAATTTTAAATAAACTAAAGGAGAGAGAAAGTGGAGACCAATAGTTAAAAAGTCATAAATGTCATCTTTTATACAAATATATCAATTTTGATTATAATATAAGATTAAATCTGGATCAATGAATCTTAAAATCTAATGACTATAAATTGTCCCTTAGGACTATAAATTAAATTAGGATTATATTGAACATTTCTCATATATATATATATATATATATATATATATATATATATAGGTTGAGGATACATTGAGAATAGTCCTTAAACTAGGAAAGCTAAGAACACTGCATTTAGTACATAAATCACTACATCCAAATTAAAATTATTGCATTATATCTAAAAAACATTGAGTTGAGCAGGGTCAAGAAAGAAAAAAGTACACAAGCCTCAACCTGGCCCTTTGGAGTAACTAGTCCATCATTCGCAAATTAATCGTTAATTCTCTTTTAGTAACCAATACATCTTATCTAAAAATCACTGCATCTAGTATAAAATTATTACATCTTATCTAAAAAATTGCATCTTATATTTACACACACGTAATAATAATAATAATAATAATAATAATAGAATACATATATATATATATATGGCCTACCTTTGTTGCTCGGGGCGTTCGCAATTTGCGAACGTTCACAAATAAGAACCAATCTTGGTCATTCAAACGAGAACTGTTTTTCGTACGAGAACTGCAAGAATCAATCTTGGACATTCAAGTGGTAAGTGTTATGGATAAAGAGTGTGGGGGGATCGAGTGTAGCCAAGATGGGTGGGTAATCCAATTGAAAGAGTGCAAATTGGACGGCTAAGAATGGTTCTCGTACGAAAAACAGTTCTTGTTTGAACTTTTCCATATATATATGAGAAGGTTTATTTGAGAACCGTTTTCATTGCGAGAACCGTGAGAACCAATATTAGCCGTTCATTTTGGATAACGGAATTCATAGATAAAGAGCGTGGGGCGATTGAGTGTGGGAGGATGCATGTAACGAATTCATGGGTAGGCAATCCAATTGTAGGAGGGGGAATTTGACGGCTAAGATTGGTTTTCACGGTTCTCGCAATAAAAACGGTTCTCAAATTAACTTTTCACTATATATATATATATATATATATATAGAGAGAGAGAGAGAGAGAGGAGGAGGGTTCAAACGAGAACTGTTTGTCGTATGAGAACTGCGAGAACTAATATTGGGCATTCAAGTGGTAAGTAAAATTCATGGATGAAAAGTGTGGGGGAATTGAGTGTGGAAAGGTGCATGTAAGGAATTCATGGGTGGACAATCCAATTGAAGGAGAGAGAATTAGACGGCTAAGATTGATTCTCGCAATAAAAATGGTTCTTAAATGAACTTTTCGATATATATTTTTTAAATACTTTTATACCATTTTATACGCTTACAAGCGTGTAGGTTATTAAACCCATGCTAGATTTCTAATTTTCTATCGACTTTCGGTTAGAATTGTAACTTTGTAAAGTTTAAACTTAAAGACAAATTAACAATAAGTGTAGTAACACGGAACTATTATTAAGCATATAACAAAGTTATTTGATGTGTCACAATAGTCAACATGTCCCCTAATGTGAGACGTTCATTGCGTCTAAAACGTGAATACTTATGTGTTTTGTGGAGTATGTGTGCTGATACCATGTAACTTTGCCGAGTTTCAACTCAAAACCACATGACAATAAATGAAGTAACTCAAAACCCTTATTAAATATATTTTAAAGTTACACTCATCCGATGTGAGAGAATACTTAAAATAAAGTCACTGCAAAATAATCACTATCATTTTAGTGTCATTTTATTATAATATAGGTAAATTTTAGTTATGAACCAATAATTTCATTTACAAACGTTATCTCTTTGCTATGAACCCATTTGAACAAGTTGAACTATATCTCTAGCTCCAACCAATAAGAACACATGGTTGTGAAGCTCGTTATGGTCGTGACAAGAGAACATCGGGTGTTTATAAACTAGTAATAAATATTTATCCGTATCCTAAGTTTTCAAGCAACCCAGTTTAAACTAAGCTAGTTGAGAACTCAGTCGAGTCTAGAAAACAAAGTCATAAAGTACCAAGTACCTTCAATATAATCATGCATTCGTAACTTCTATTCGTCGTCCCTCATTGAGCACAGTATTGTCAAAGAGACCTTTATTAGCTGTGTTGTTACTTTTAATTATTACGTTGTCCCATTGCACGTTTTGTCTTAAAATGCCAAACTCTTTTTCTTTTTTAATAAAAAGGAAGTAACGGACCACCCAAAGATGTTCAAGTCTAATAAAGACGAGTTGCATTATTCCATAATACTTTTTGCATCTACACTCTTTAATTTGATGGCCTATTTACTTTATGAATTAGGAGTTTCAATTCGGCCGATCTTAAATTTTATGACATTCGGTATCAAACATCTAATCCAAATGGAATTAAAAACTTAAATAATATATATTTTGTATTTTTGTGTGTATTTGTTTCTTTTAAATTGGGACAAAGAATAACTTCGATCGATCATGTTAAGCAGCCAATCAAGTTTCGAAACGTTAGTTGATCGACCCAGAACGAATTGATATCACATTTAATTAGTGTTTCAACAAAACATACAAGATATAACATGCATGGCCCTATCTTTTTGTGCCATAAAGACCACATCGATCAAACGTCTATTTTATTTTTAATGCTTGTGTATCGTATCAATATTTTTCTTATCTAATAAATAAGTAAGATGAACACGTTACTTATTTCTAGAGCATCAATTTTTTTTGTTTTCCCGTTGATTAACAACTCCAGCCTAGGTTATTGACACACATTATTTTTATTACGCTATCCCCACTATTGGTTCTAATGTATCACATCTTCAGAATCGAATTTTCAATCTTCCCCTCTTCGTTATCGATATCCAGCTTTTAATCCTTGGCTTTTCATAATCAATTTTTCAGCCTTCCTATTTTGCATTTCTTCCTAATCGATTTCTCGCTTCTAATATATGCATGTTCCTAATCAATTACTCAATTTCATGTTGTCTGATTTCATCATCTCTTTCAATTTCAAACCCTTCCCTTGAGTAGGGCTTTGTTGAGCAGGATGAAGCTATATTTGGCCTCCTATGGTTCTTATTAAAGAAAATCAAAGGATAAGGACATCTGACGCGGTGTTCTTCAACAAGTTTGGCTCAACATGTTAGTGGTAAGTGTTACTTATTACCTTAAGATTGTGGATTTGATTTTCCTGATAACCGCGCCGTTACGGCAAACACCGGCTCATCATCAATGATGATATGAACTGTAACAGGTTAATATGAACGGTATGGTAAGTGTTTGCAGTAATATAAGAATGAAGTGAGAAATCTGAACATATATGTAATTGCTTGTGAGAGCTACCTTCAATTCAATTTCATAATGTTTAATACCAAAGGTTCACGAGCAACAAATAATCCTGAGGGTGGTCCTAGTCATAGACCCTAATAAATAGAAACCATTGGTACCGGTGGAAGAATCTCAATAGGGATACATAATGTTAGAGATGGAGGAGCACCAAATTTAAACAAAGAATTTGTTGAGCCCACACCGAAGGAGTCAATCGTGAAGGAACTCAGTTGGGTCATGGAACAGAGTATACCCTATATTTTTACCCAGGTGGTGGAACAGATGAAAGAACAAAACTCAGAGGTAGTCACACAAAAGTGAGCAACAATGTTAGCAGTGGGAGGTGAGGGCGTCAATCCCCAACCACAAGTTATTAATTATTCGTTAGACACCAAAAGTATACACATTGAGGGATTTTATAGTGTTATGGATCTACTGATCCGGTTGTCAGTCACATGTGGATCATAGAAATAAAGGGTGCCTTTTACATGTCTTCATGCGCACCTGAGAATAAAGTGAGATATGCTTCCAACCAAATGAGAGGCACTGCAAAAGACATGTGGGATATGAAAGTGAAGTAGAGGGGTTACACCAGAACTGAAATCGTGACTTCTGAAGAATTCAAGGAGATTGCTACTGAGTATTTGTTCCCCAATCAGAATCGATCAGATTGGGGATGAATTTCACAGGTTGAAACAAAGTACATAAACCGTTCATATGATCAATGCATAATTCATGGAGAGAGCTCGATTTTGTCCATATTATGTTGTCAATTAGAAGAAGAAGATGTACCTTTATATGATGATACTTAAACCCAGTATTCGAGAATTTATTGATGCCAGTAAACACGTGACTGTGAAGTCAATGATGGATGCCGCGAGAGCAAGAGAGTTAGAGTTAGAGAGACAGGAGCAAGAGAGGAAGCCGGTTGAAAAAACTACGTCAGTATTCAAGAAAACGAGGGTTGATACTATTGAGAAGAAAGTGACTCAGAGAACCTACCCGATCTGCCCAATATGTAAGAAACATCACATAGGAGAATGCATGCATGGTTCTCCTACATGTTATAAATGTGGTAAGTTAGGTCATGTGGGAAAAGACTGCAAGAACCCCATCTAGTATGCTTCAATTGCTACCAGCTGGGTCTTTAGAGATTTGAATGCCCTAACTTATCTACAACTACACACTTCACCAGTTCCAAACCTACTCCAACTTTACCTCCCCTACGAGTTACTGAATTGATGGAAGTGAAGAAAGAAAACATACCCAAACCCAAATCCAGCTTGTAGCTAAGGAAGCTAGATCCGAACCAGATGTGGTAACAAGTACATGTCTCATCAAAAATTTACATTCTCTCGTGCTATTTGATTCGGGTGCAAGTAAATCATTCGTATTTGCTTTTTTTTTTGCATAAATTTCAATCAAATGTGTCTAGATTCTCCTCTTGAAGTTGAAACTGCTAACAATAAATCTATAATTGTATCTAATTCATATAAACATAATATAATAGAAATAGATATAGTTGGATTCTTTATCGAACTTATACCTATGACCATGAGAGAATTCCAAGTAGTAGTTGGAATGGATTGGTTAGGCTGTTACAAGGCTACTATATTATGTATGCAAAAAGTTATAGAAGTTCATACTCCAAGTGGGAAATAACTATCTATATGTGGTGATGTAAAAAAGGGGAAAATCACATTTGTGTTCTATTTTTAAAGCTCGAAAGTATCTGCAACATGAATACATTGCTTTCTTAGCTAATATGATAGACACTAAATCAGAAAAAATAAAAACAAATGAGTATGGAAGATGTGAAAATAGTACGTGAATACCCTAATGTGTTCCCTAGGATCTACCTGGGGTCCCTCCAGATAGACAAGTTGAATTTAGAATTGATCTAGTGCCGGTAGCTTTACCTATTGCAAGGGCTCCGTACAGACTTGTTCCACCAGATATGCAGGAACTGATAAAGCAACTCCAAGAACCGCTAGATAAAGGGATTATTCGACCTAGTATTTCTCCATGTGGTGCTCCTATATACGTAAAGAAGTAGGATGATACTTTTCGCGTGTGTATTGATTATTGTGAGATTAGTAAAGTGACCATCAAAAACAAATATCCTTTATCGAGAATAGATGATTTATTCGATCAACTACAAGGAGCATCGTGGTTCTCAAAAATCTCCTTAAGGTTAGGTTACCACCAACTTAATATCATAAAGGAAGATATTCCTAAAACAGCATTCAGAACTCATTGTAGGCATTTTGAATTTGTGGTTATACCCTTTGATCTTACAAATGAACCTGCAACATTCATGGATCTTATAAACAAAGTATGTAAACCGATGCTAGACAAATCAGTAATTCAGTTCATTGATGTTATCCTCATTTATTTAAAGAATCTAGTAGACTATGAAAAGCATCTCAGGGAAGTTCTAGAAACATTGAGAAGAGAACAATTATATGATAAGTTTTCTAAATGTGAATTCTGGATGAAGTAGGAACCACCAAATCAGAAGCTTTCTGGGATTGACAGATTATTACGAAAGGTTCATTCAGAATTTCTCAAAGACTACTGTCTAACCCAACTAACCAAAAAGAATGTTGAGTTTGTATGGGGAAGTGATCAACAAACCGCCTTCTCAACTCTTATACACAAAAAATGTGAAGCACTAGCTCTTGCACTACTTGAAGGGATTAAAGACATGGTGGTATTTTATGACATAGTACCTTTATGCTGTGAAGTGTCACACCCCGCTAAAGCGGAAACACGAGGTGTCACAGCACAAGGGGTCATCGCACAAGGTAATAGACAATGACCAACCATATTAACTTAACAAAATAAATGATTCAAATAAACCATAAGTGGAAAGTTACACAACCAAATAATATTTAAAGACATTGTCTCGTACGATGCATAAATAAAATAGAAATTGTTTTTAGAATGTGAAGATGAAGATGAAGATGCCACACATCATGCTTCTACGTATTGTACCTAACGACGATCACCTGAAAGCATGGATAAAAGAAAACGGTCAACTACTAGAGTTGGTGAGATAGGTTTTTAATATGCACACTATAACTTTTTAATGAGGAAAAGTTTAATAATTAATGATGGAGATTTTTGAAAAAAATCAAAGTATGCACGATTGATAGAGGATGCATTATATTCCCCAATACGCTGCACGTGGTAGTAATATACTATGATGATTATAGCTTGAGCCATTATCCAACCTAACCGACGACCAATTGCCCAAGAACAAACCTAACGCCCATATTAAATGACGTAAGTGGTGCTAAAGTACATCTATAGTTCGTCAACCATAAATGGGAGACGTTGGAATCTCCAAATAGCACTACTTACAAATACCATCGGCCCACTAGCGGAGTTAATGGATAATGTCTTAAAAAGGGGGTCTTACAAATGATAACCCAAGCACATCAAAGAATAATACCATAGTGCAACAAAATCATATTTGAAATATATAAGAAGTTAGGCAATCAACTTTTCATGAAATGTATACACATGCTTTCATCCCAAAAATAATATGAAATACGGTAAAAAGGGGCTATGATACTCACTTGGTATGGTAATGTGTTAACTTGTAAAGGGTTTCTCGTTTCTACCGAAGCTCATTTCCTAATATAAGAAGTATTTAACTCTATTAGATATACTATTTTATTTACTACTTTGTATTATTACCAATTATTTGTTATTAATTCATTTATTTAATTTTTTTAAAGGTTTTCTTTATTTTCTTTATGCCATAGGTGTTCACTAGAATTTATATTTCCTTAAGTTAGACTTTAAAAATTAAAAACTGTATTCTAGAAGTCATATTAAGGATTAATATTTTAATATAACCTTAATACATGTTTCTAGAATGTCCAGTAAAAATATAGGAATTTATAATCCATATTTAATATTTTTAATAATTAAAAGTTTATAAGATGTCCACCGATCAGTGTCTGGATGACACGTTGTTACTAAAAAGTCTGTTTAGGGTTCATGCAATCTCGGTTTTACATGATTCAAAAGGGGAATTAACCACGACTCAAAGATGAAACTTTAAAAAAACTAGACGTATTTTGAGCCAAGAATGAGTAAGTTATACTCGTTTAAAGTGTATCTTTTTAAATCTGTCAGATTTCCAGATTCAACATATGTGTCTTATTAAATATGTTTGAAGGATCAAACCTACATGAAAATTAGTGAATCCAGGTTCAAATGAAAGGTAACACTTTAAACTAAGATTTCCAAAAATAATCAAATGATTTTGATACCTAGAACTCCAGATATAACAAAGACAATGGGGGAGTTCTAGCTTAGAGATTGTTATTTCTCTTTGCTTTATGGGTCATAACTTTAATATAACATATTTATATTCATGATTAATCATCTTGTATGAGTATAAGCTTTGATAATCCATGTTTTTCTTACAACAATGGTAGGATGATACACATTTTATGTGTTCCTTACAACATTTGGTAGGATGATACACATGCATGATCAAAGTCTTATTTTCTTGATTTTTAGTTGATTATGTTCCATACAACAATGGTAGGATGATGCGCATTTCATGTGCTCCTTACAACATTGGTAGGATGTTAACATTTATATGAATATAGACATTTAAAGGAAGTAAGATGAACATCAAAGAAAATAAATAAAAAAAGAAAGAAAAGAAGAAAGGTAGAAGAGTAGAGATGGATTTGTTGTATGATCATCTTACCAACTCTTCTTCTTTGATTCTTTTTAGATCTTCACAAGAAGAACAAGACTTTGATAATGATCTTGGGAGATTTCTTGGTGAAAGAATAAGAGAGAAAAGAGAAGAGATGAAGTGTGGTGGTAAAGAAAATGATGAAGAGTAGTAGGGGGTTTTATAGAGCATGGGGGAGTTCAAGTGACATGTCTTAGGAAGAGAGGGAGACAAGAGAGAAAGAGGGGGGGGGGGGGGTGGTGAGGGCCGGCAAAGGGGGGGGGTTTCTTTTATTATTATTATTATTTTGTTAAATATTATGTATAAATAGTTAAAATGTAATTTGTATAAATGGTGATTTTGTTTAAATCTTTTAATTAGCAAGGTTTTAATTACTTTTATGAGTTATATATATATATATATGTTTTATATTTTAACTTATCTATATTTATTATGATGTATTTAATTATTAATATTATTATTATTATTATTGTATATGATTTGTAATTCTTGGCTTTTAATAAATCGGTTTTACGAGCTAATGAAGGTTCTAACCATATAGACGGAATTTCTATGGAATCTAATATTATTATTGATGTATTTAAATCATAACTAATATTTTTAGTTATACCAGGCTTAAAGTTAGAATTTCTAATGCCTAACCTAGGAAATTTGTTGCCGGTTGTCACTGTCTCCCCTGATTAAAAGAATTTCGTCCCGAAATTAATCGTTGACGTCTAGGACTTTCTTTTTGGCAAAGAGGTGCGGATATTTGAGTTTCATATAATCCTCTCGCCCCCAAGTGTATTCAGGCCCGTGCCTTGAGTTCCAACGAATCTTTAAAATGGGGATCTTTCTTCTCCTCAGTCTTTTGACCTCCCGGTCAAGGATTTCGATTGGTTCTTCTACGAAGTGCAAACAGTTATCAACTTGCACATATTTTAAGGGTAAGAATAAGGTTTCCTCAGTTTGACATTTCTTTAAATTCGACACATGGAACGTGTCATGGATGGCACTCAATTCTTGTGGCAGTTTAAGCTTGTAAGCTACCGGTCCAATCCTTTCGATTATCTCGAATGGCCCAACGTAACTGGGACTTGTTCTTTTTCCCAAAACGTACTATTCCCTTCCAAGGTGATATCTTTAGTAGAACTCTATTGCCAACTTGAAACTCTAGGGGTTTCCTGCGATTGTCGGCGTAGCTCTTTTGTCGATCCTTAGCGGTTTTCAGCCTTTCCTTGATAATCTTTATCTTATCAGTGGTCTCCTATACGACGTCTGGTCTTGACAATTGTCGGTCCCCGATTTCCAACCAGCTGAGCGGGGATCTACACTTGCATCCGTACAGGGCTTCATAGGGTGCACACTGGATATTGGTGTGATAACTATTATTGTATGAAAATTCAACTAGTGGCAAATGCGAGTCCCAGCTTCCTCCAAAATCTAACACCCAAGCACGTAACATATCCTCTAGTGTTTGAATAGTTCTTTCCGATTGACCGTCTGTTTGAGGGTGGTAGGAGGTGCTTAAATTGACTCGCGTTCCCAGTGCTCTCTGAAGTGATTGCCAAAATCGTGAAGTGAAGCGACTATCCCTATCCGAGATGATAGAGATAGGCACTCCATGTCGCATGACAATCTCATTGATGTAGATTCGTGCCAGTTTTTCCATCTTGTAATCTTCACGAATGGGAAGGAAATGTGCTGACTTCGTAAGCCGGTCTACTATTACCCAGATAGAATCGTACCCTTTAGTGGATCGGGGTAACTTAGTCACAAAATCCATAGTTATCTGTTCCCATTTCCATTCCGGGATTTCTGGTTGCTGTAGTAATCCAGAGGGTTTTTGGTGTTCTGCCTTAAGTCTTGCACAAGTTAAACATTTCCCCACGTATAGGGCGATAGCCTTCTTCATTCCGGGCCACCAATAGTATTCCTTCAAATCCTTGTACATTTTATCGG
This sequence comes from Dittrichia graveolens, assembly GCA_038502395.1. Classification (NCBI taxonomy): domain Eukaryota; kingdom Viridiplantae; phylum Streptophyta; class Magnoliopsida; order Asterales; family Asteraceae; genus Dittrichia; species Dittrichia graveolens. Next base: position 26,808,250 of record JARJIL010000007.1, read on the forward strand.
CTTCGGGAAGAATAGAATACTTAGACTTATGTGCCTCATCCAATATCGTTAACCGTATGTTATTCGCCTTAGGTATCCAAACCTTCTTTTCGAAGTAACGTACTCCATCAGTTCCAATCTCAAATCTGTGCTCCGAATGACGGCGAGTTTCCTCCTTTAGATTTTCTGCTTTTAATGCTTGCTCCTGAGCTTCAAGGATCCTTCCTTTCAGACTTGTTTGCACAACAGCTCCTAATGCTCGTACTCGTGTTGGTTTTACTCTTTCCTTCCTACTCAACGCGTCGGCTACCACATTGGCCTTGCCTGGTGATATTTGATTTCACAAACATAATCGTTGAGTAGTTCTACCCATCGCCTTTGTCTCATATTGAGCATCTTTTGGTCAAAAATATGCTGGAGACTCTTATGGTCAATGTAGACGGTACACTTGGTGCCATATAAATAGTGTCTCCATATTTTGAGTGCAAACACTAACGCTCCTAACTCCAAATCATGAGTAGTGTAGTTTTTCTCATGAACCTTCAATTGTCTCGAAGCGTAGGTGATAACTTTGTCTTTTTGCATTAAAACACATCCCAACCCTTGATGTGATGCGTCGCAATAGACCACAAAGTTTTTGTTCCAGTTGACAATGCCAAGATAGGTGCGTTGCATAGCTTTTGCTTCAAGGTTTGAAAGGCTTCTTCTTGCTTATCTCCCCAAATGAATTTCTTATCCTTCTGAGTCAGAGTCGTTAATGGTTGAGCCACGCGTGAAAAGTTTTCGATGAATCGCCTATAATATCCTGCCAAACCAAGAAATTGCCGAATCTCAGTTGGCGTCTTTGGTGCCTCCCACTTTTTGATTGCCTCGATCTTTGCTGGATCGACATGAATTCCCTTAAAATTAACTACGTGACCAAGGAAGTGTACTTCTCGGATCCAAAATTCACACTTGGAGAATTTGGCATACAACTTTTGGTCCTTGAGTAGTGTTAGGATTGATTTCAAGTGTTGTTCATGATCTTCCTTGCTTCGCGAATAGATGAGAATGTCGTCTATGAACACTATTGCAAACTTATCTAAATATGGTCTACAGACCCTATTCATTAAGTCCACAAATAGTGTTGGAGCATTAGTCAACCCAAAAGACATAACTAAGAACTCGTAATGTCCATAGCGGGTTCTAAAGGCGGTCTTAGGGACGTCTTCTTCGCGAACTCTCAATTGGTGATATCCCGAGCGAAGATCGATTTTTGAAAAATAGTTGGCGCCTTCAAGTTGGTCGAACAGGTCATCGATTCGAGGGAGAGGGTATCAGTTCTTGATAGTCAACTTATTGAGTTCCCGATAGTCTATACACATTCGTAGCGACACGTCCTTCTTTTGACGAAAAGAACTGGGGCTCCCTAAGGGGATGAACTTGGTTGAATAAAACCTTTATCGAGTAGTTTCTGTAGTTGTGCCGACAGCTCTTGCATTTCTGATGGGGCCAGTCGATATGGTGCCTTTGCCACGGGAGCTGCTCCAGGGACTAGATCGATATGGAATTCGACTTGCCGATTCGGGGGTAATCCTAGCAAATCCTCCGGAAATACTTCAAGAAAATCTTGTACAACGGGGATTTCTTGAATGTTTTTCTCACTGGTTTTCTTATTGATTATATGTGCTAGGAATGCCTCGTTTCCTTTGCTTAAAAACTTTCTCATCTTGATGGATGAGATTATTTTGAAATCCCTTCCGGATTTTTCTCCATACACATTAAGTGTTTCATCGTCAGGCGTCGGAATTCGTACGATCTTTTTGAAGCAACAAATTTCCGCTTGATGGCTAGAAAGCCAATCCATCCCAACAACTATGTCGAAACTTCTCATTTCAAGTGGGATTAGATCTATGGTATATGTTTTATCGGCTAAGCCCAAGGTACAACTAGGGATTATATCCTTAACACTAGTTTTCTAACCATTAGCAAATTCAATGGTGTAAGGCTCTTTCATTTTTATGGTTTTTAAATTTAGCCTTAACTTAAATCGTAATGATATGAAGCTTTTATCGGCCCCTGAATCAAATAGTACCGATGCATAATAACCGTTTAGAGGAAACGTACTTGTAACTACATCAGGGTTTTGTCTAGCTTCATTCGCTCCAATCTCAAACACCCTGCCTCATGCTTGATTTCCTTGGTTGCCTTGGCTTGCAGGACGTGCTTGATTATAATTAGATCCTTGAGTTGGCCGCGAGAAGGCGGTGCCATGGTGCTCCAGACTTCCACACTTATAGCATGGCTTCACCCTGCAACTTTTGATGAGATGACCTAACCTCTTACATCTAAAGCACACCATGCACTTCCCTTCATGGTGTTTGTGGCACTTGTCACATTCAGGATAGGACCTCCATCCTTTATCAGCTGCTTGCGACAGAGCTCCGAAGTTTCTTGCCTTCTTATAATTCTTGACAGCTTCTCCACTGAATGGCCTCTTTGGCACCACCTCAAGTTTCCTCTTACCCTTGTCTTTGTCGTTCCCAAGCGATCCTGAACGAATAGCATTGTGGGTAAGTCTTGTAGCTAGATTCACCGCACTTTGGATGGTGCTCGGGTTTGCAGCCGTGATGTTGGCCCGGATCTCAGGGGCTAGACCCCAAATGTACCTATCGATATGGTTTTCCTCCGGGGTCACTAAGTGTGGCACCAGCTTGGCCAAATCATGAAATCAAGAGGTATATGAGTTGATGTCTCCCCCGACCATTTAATGATTCCAAAGTTCATCTTCTAGCTTTTGAATTTCACTCTTTGAGCAAAATTCGTCCCTTAGCAGCTTGAGGAATGCATCCCATGTGAGTTGGTGCTCGGTATTTCTTCCAAGCGTCTATACTTGGATATTCCACCAGGATAGGGCTCGCCCTTGAAAGAGACATGCTGCAAACTCTACCTTGTTTGCTTCCGTACACTTGCTGATACTAAGGACTGATTCCGTACTCTCAATCCAATTTAGTAGACCCACAGCTCCTTCCGTTCCGAAGAATTCTTTAGGGTTGCAAGCCCTAAAGGATTTGTAGTTATAATCTTGGGTTGGGGTTGGTGCTCCTTGATTTCCTTGTAGCCCAGCTGCAACTTAGCTAACTATGTTGGGTAGTGTACCGATTACTTGTTCCATGACAAGTTGGTTTAACTCGGGGTTTGCTCTTCGTGGAGGCATTATTCTAGAGCATAATCACATGAGGATTTTTAGTTACGCATTCTATTTAGTTTTATTACACTATTCTATGTGTAATGTATTCAATTCATTCATGGCATTAAATATGATTAACAATACGAGATTTAATTAAATAATCAATCATTCATTTGGCACAAAATAAATACCAAAATTGGCTCTTTAAAAGATGCCATATATTAATAGAGGGACAATAATATCCATATACATACAATCATAAATTCTTTAAACCAATATAGGATAATCAAGTTCATAATCAACAAAAAGAAAGACAATAAAACCCAAAGCCAATCCGCTCCATCCTAACTAGCGTCTCAATCTAAGGTAGAATAGTCCCATTAACACCATCAACACAACCCCTGAAATGAGGCATGTGTGCATTAGCCTAATTAGTCTTCGGGCTTCCTAAGCCGCCTCTAATGCCTGCATTGCGTGATGGTGGTTGAGGTCCCCCATGTCTAGACACGAACCAACCCTGTAGGTTTGGTAATCTAGATACCCCTCATGGTATACAGCTCCAGAGACATGTGATGGAACCTCCTCTTTTCCTCCTCGGTCATCCCGGATGAAGGCATCATCGGGATTCTCGTAAGGATGGGGGCTCTCACCGGCTCGTTCCCTTGCCGGGAAGGTTCTCCTATGGTAGGTTGGTGAGGTGTGACGGGTGCTCGTGCTGGAATGACCACCCTCTTTCGGGCGGTTTGCCTAATGCGAGGTCCGGTCGTTCCGGGGTTTTGGGTTTGTCTAGGCTGGGATGTGGGGATATCAAAGATTCTTACAGGCCTAGGTATGGGTTCTAAAAACCCTTTTGGTAGTTAGTATTGAGGGGTCTGGTTACTATCAGAAGCAGATCTTGGGCTGGTCTCGGAGGGTTCACCTTCGCTTGACATGATCTACAAAGTTTGAATAGACTTACTTACTAAGTTCATAACTTAAATTGTCTATATGTGAATGTTATGCTCAAGCACACACACAATGATCGTGTTCTAGAGAGAAAATAAATAAAATTTGTTTCTAAGTATATTTTTATTATAACTAACCTAAGTCCCATATTGTACATAGCTAAATTAGACATAGGTGATCAAGCTTTGTCTAATTGAGGTATAACAATGTTGTACTCAACTTAAATATATTATAAATACACTTGATGCATTATTAAACAAGACTATTTTGAAAATCATTTTCATGAACCTTTGGTTATAGTTTGAGCTTTCCTATAAGGAAAACCGGTATTTTCTATAACCTTCGGTTCTGATACCAAATTTGTCACACCCCGCTAAAACAGAAACACGAGGTGTCACAGCACAAGGGGTCATCGCACAAGGTAATAGATAATGACCAACCATATTAAATTAACAAAATAAATGATTCGAATAAACCATAAGTGGAAAGTTACACAACCAAACAATATTTAAAGACATTGTCTCGTACGATGCATAAATAAAATAGAAATTGTTTTTAAAATGTGAAGATGAAGATGAAGATGCCACACATCATGCTTCTACGTAATGTACCTAACGACGGTCAGCTGAAAGCATGGGTAAAAGAAAATGGTTAACTACTAGAGTTAGTTAGTTCATAGGTTTTTAATATGCACAATATAACTTTTTAATGAGGAAAAGTTTAATAATGAATGATATAGATTTTTGAATAAAATCAAAGTATGCACGAATGATAGAGGATGCATTATATTGCCCAATACGTTGCACGTGGTAGTAATATACTATGATGATTATAGCTTGGGCCATTATCCAACCTAACCGACAACCAATTGCCCAAGAACAAACCTAACGCCCATATTAAATGACGTTAGTGGTTGTAAAGTACATCTATAGTTCATCAACCATAAATTTGAGATGTTAGAATCTCCAAATTGCGCTACTTACAAATACCATCGGCTCACTAGCGGAGTTAATGGATAATGTCTTAAAAAGGGGGCCTTACAAACGTTAACCCAAGCACATCAAAGAATAATACCATAGTGCAACAAAATCATATTTGAAATATATAAGAAGTTAGGCAATCAACTTCTCATGAAATGTATACACATGCTTTCACCCCAAAAATAATATGAAATACGGTAAAAAGGGGCTATGATACTCACTTGGTATGGTAATGTGTTAACTTGTAAAGGGTTTCTCGTTTCTACCGAAGCTTCTTTCCTAATATAAGAAGTATGTAACTCTATTAGATTTAATATTTTATTTAGTACTTTGTATTATTACCAATTATTTGTTATTAATTCATTTATTTAATTTTTTAAAGGTTTTCTTTATATTCTTTATGCCATAGGTGTTCAATGGAATTTATATTTCCTTAAGTTAGACTTTAAAAATTAAAAACTGTATTCTAGAAGTCATATTAAGGCTTAATATTTTAATATAACTTTAATACATGTTTCTAGAATGTCCAGTAAAAATATAGAAATTTATAATCCATATTTAATATTTTTAATAATTAAACGTATATAAGATGTCCACTGATCAGTGTTTGGATGACATATTGTTACTAAAAAGTCTGTTTAGGGCTCATACGACCTCGTTTTTACATGATTCAAAAGGCGAATTAACCAAGACTCAAATGAAACTTTAAAAAAAAATTGACGTATTTTGACCCAATAATGTGTAAGTTATACACGTTTAAAGTGTACCTTTTTAAATCTGTCAGATTTCCAGATTCAACATATGTGTCTTCTTAAATATGTTTGAAGGATTAAACCTTCATGAAAATTAGTGAATCCAGGTTCAAATGAAAGGTAACACTTTAAGCTAAGATTATCAAAAAGAATCAAATGATTTGATACTTAGAACTCCAGATATAACAAAAACAATGGGGGAGTTCTAGATTAGAATCTGTCAGATTGTTATTTCTCTTTGCTTTATGGGTCATAACTTTAATATAACATATTTATATTCATGATTAATCATCTTGTATGAGTATAAGCTTTGATAATCCATGTGTTCCTTACAACAATGGTAGGATGATACACATTTTATGTGCTCTTTACAACATTTGGTAGGATGATACACATGCATGATCAAAGTCTTATTTTCTTGATTTTTAGTTGATTGTGTTCCATACAACAATAGTAGGATGATGCACATTTCATGTGCTCCTTACGACATTGGTAGGATGTTAACATTTATATGATTATAGATATTTAAAGGAAATAAGATGAACATCAAAGAAAATAAATAAAAAAAGAAAGAAAAGAAGAAAGGTAGAAGAGTAGAGATGGATTTGTTGTATGATCATCTTAGCAATTCTTCTTCTTTGTTAAATATTATGTATAAATAGTTAAAATGTAATTTGTATAAATGGTGATTTTGTTTAAATCTTTTAATTAGCAAGGTTTTAATTACTTTTATGAGTTTATATATATATATGTTTTATATTTTAACTTATCTATATTTATTATGATATATCTAATTATTAATATTATTATTATTATTGTATATGATTTGTAATTCCTGGCTTTTAATAAATCGGTTTTATGAGCTAGTGAATGTTCTAACCATATAGACGGAATTTCTATGGAATCTAATATTATTATTGATGTATTTAAATCATAACTAATATTTTTATTTATACCAGGCTTAAAGTTAGAACTTCTAATGGCTAACCTGCGAAATTTGTTACCGGTTGTCACATGAGGTATGCTACTTATACAGATCATAGAAGTCTGAAATATTTTGTTGATCCCAAAAATCTCAATATGCGGCAGAGGCGTTGGTTAGAACTTCGGGAAGATTATGATTGTGAGATACTGTGTCATCACAGAAAAGCTAACGTTGTAGGGGATGCTTTAAGTAGAAAATCAGCAACATTGCTTAGGAAAAATCAATTATTAAGGATGACTTTAACAGCACCCTTAACAGATGTGATAAAAATGGCTCAATTAGATGCAATCAAAGTTTAAATCATAACAAACAACGAATCAAAGGGTAGGTGGCCAACCTTGTTAAAGACAGCCGTGATGTATTGACCTGTTGTGGTCGCATATGGGTACCTGGTTATGGAGATGCTAGACAGACTCTCCTAAATGAAGTTCACAAATATAGATTCTCTATTCACCCAGCAGCTACCAAGATGTATAAAGACCTAGGGGTATATTATTGGTGGCAAGGTATGAAACGAGATGTAACCAAACATGGTGGAGAAATGTCTTACATCTTTACAAGTGAAAGTTCAACATTAGAAACGTCATGGGAAGCTACAACCCTTAGAGATACTAATATGGAAATGGGAAAACATACTATGGGCCTAATTACCAAATTACCCAAAACCCTAAGAGGTTATGATGCTATATGGGTGATTGTAGACATGTTAACAAAAGCTGCACATTGCATTCCCATCAAAGAGACTTATCCCTCAGAAAGACTGGCAGATGTATATGTGAAAGAAATTGTCTCTCATCACGGTGTATCAGTTTCTATTATATCAGGCAAAGATACATGGTTTACTTCCAGATTCCGGAACAAGTTTCACGAAGACCTGGGAACTAAGCTTCATTTTAGTACAGCCTATCATCCCCAAACCGATTGTTAGAGTGAAAGAACCACAGAACTTAAAGACATGCTACGTGTGTGTTATTGATTTAGGTGGAAGCTAGGATTCATATTTGATACTACTAGAGTTTTTATACAACAACTACCGTTCCAGCATTGGGATGCCACCTTATGAAATGTTAGATGGTAGAAAATACCGAACTTCTGTGTGCTGGAGTGAGGTGGGCCAGAAAGATCTAGGTAGCATAGAAATGGTATAACGACCAACATAATAGATCCAGCAGATATAACACAGATTATTAGCCGCATAGAGAAGACAAAAGAGCTATGGAGATGAACAGAGGTCGCCACTTGAGCTCATGGTAGGGGACTGCGTATTATTGAAAGTGTCTACATGGAAGGGCGTGATAAGATTCAAAAAGAGAGGAAAACTTGGCCCGAGATTTATTAGGCCATTCAAAATCATTGCACGTGTGGGAAGGTTGCACATAGACTGGAATTGCCAGATGAATTGTCTCAGATTCATAACACCTTCCATGTATCACATCTCATAAAGTGTTTATCAGATGAGTCTGCATATGTACCATTGGAAGATGTAAGTATTGATGGCAAACTGAAGTATGTGGAACAACCTATATCTATACTAGAGAGGAAAGTTAAGACCCTACACAAGAAATAAATTGGACTGGTCAAGGTCCAATGGAAGCACAGAAAGGGTTTAGATTGCCTAAACAAGAAATGATGTGCGATTATCTAGAACTCTTCAGCAATTGATTTCGGGGACGAAATAATTTCAAGTGGGGAAGATTTATAACACTCAAGGTTTGATTATACTTAAATTAAATATTAATAAATAAGTGTTACACATATTATGAGTAGCTTATATGAGATTAGAGGTGTTTATATAAATTGAGCAGCTAAAACTGTCAGAATAGAAGATGAGAAGTTAAGGGATCTTTTCTGCCATTTGGTCATAGTTATCGACATATATGGCCATTTCTTTTAATCATAAACACAACACATATTTTCATCTCAAGAACTTAGGGGTTGCCCAATTCCTTTGTCAAATTTTGATCATCATCATATCAATCACTATATCATCAAGGTATGATTGGTTTGTTTGTTTGAGTTTAAGTGGGTCAAAAGTGATTCAAATGGTTGAGCCAATGATCAAATATGTAATTTATATGTTAATTGATTTTTGTAGTTGTTTGGGTTCTAAGAAAACACCCCTCTACTATTTTTAATAGATTAGAGTTGAGAAATGGTTGAAAAAGACAAAAAATAGTCATTGTGCAGAACTCATTCTGCAGGTTGGTCATGTACACGGCCCATGTAGAAATTAGGAGGGCATGTAGCTTGGCTCATGTATGTTAACGTGACCAGTGTATAGGTACACTGCTCGTGTAGTGACCTAAGGCGGTGACAGGCCATGCAGCCTTACATAGTCGTGTAATATAAAGGGTACATGGACCATGTATAGGAACACTGCCCGTGTAGTAGGTTTTGTCGATACTGTCCATGTGACCATGTGTGGTCATGTAGTGTATAGGGTACACAACCTATGTAGACCCGTTATACGGCCCGTGTGGGTCCCTGCAGTAGACCAGTATGTGTATTTTGTAATGTTTTGTATACGCTGTTAATTGCATAAACTGATTATAAGGTGAGTTTAATAGACTATACTACAACATGCATGTTCTCATTGTGGAATATAATACATGTACTAATCATATGTGTTGATTAGCATACTGCAATGTACATTAAGGCTCAGATATGGTATAGTGTTGTGACCTATGATTGTTGCCCTGGGTCTAGAACTAGAGGCTAGCATTGATTACCTATAATATGTGTGATATCTCTATGTGATCTTATACATGTGTTTATACAATTTACAGTTTAGCATACTTTGTAAGCTCTCGTGGCTTATCAGATAATATTTAAATGTTTTTGTAGGGCGCAACAAAGGCAAGGGAAAAGTTTAAAGCTACAAGAATACAAGATTATAAAGGTCAGAAAGGCATAAAACAAATGATAAATGATAAATGATAGATATCGGTATATAAGTATGTGTATATGTATACATACATTTGTATAAAATAAGATTAATATTGGAATAAGGCCTAAATCAGGTAGAAATTCTAAAATATATAATGTGGTATTAAATGAATAAATATGAGAAAGAAGGTTAGGTTTCAATGATGAGCGTACGAAACGATGTATTAGAATAGTATCCAGAATTAACATTAGTGATTAGTACAATATACAAATATACATCCTATAGTGTTTAGAATAACAATCATTATATTGTGAAAGAGCTGAAATCTTATATGGAAAATGAAAGACTCACACATCATAAATATGAAAATTTTACAACAACAATTTAAATATAAGTAAGGGTAACATTTTATACACAGTCACCACAAGCTTTTAATTAAGAGTTGTTAATTTAAGTGCAGGGTCGTCCTTGCTTAATACAAAGTTGTGAAGGAGAACACTATAAGATGAGAAATTAACTTGAAACCAATAGCGGTATTAGACTCAAATTATGTAATACGATTCTTATTTTCTTGTCAAATGACAAGTAAAATGTGGAGAGGTTGGGAATAACTAAGAAAATTAACATTGATAAACAAAGGTAAATACTACCAAAAGAACAATAATGAGTTGCAAATGAAAGAGATTCCATAATAGTATAACTGAGAGACATAAATTGTAATTCAGTTCCTAGTTGTAAAACTACATTCTTACTTATAATCAAAGTTTGACATACTGATGCTATGAAGTAGAAAAGCCAGGAAGAAGGTTAGATGTTTTATCCAACAAATAGTTTGGTATGAATAGTGATATTAAGAGATCTTAGTATATGGGTGAGTGTACTGTGCTAATAAAGAGTGGGAATAATCAAACCGGTGATCCTTTCATAGTGCCAGTAGATAACATATACCTATTTGAGATATATAAATGTGTTAATAGTAAAGGATGTGATTTGGAATTGATAGCAGGAATTCCTGATTCAAAATGTTAAGAATAAGAGGCAGATGTTGATGTTGAATTAATAAGTTGAATATATAAATATATATATATATATATATATATATACGTCAGAGTTTGATTGAAAAAGTTTTTATTCTAGTAATTAGTAGTGGTACGATGTAAGGTATCAATTAACCTTAAGACATAAGGGTTTTATCCCCCAGTTATTAATATTTCAAGTCAATCTAGCGATTGAGTGATTTCGGGGATGAAATCAAAACAAGTGGGGCAGATTTGGAACACCCCAAATTTTAAAAAGCTATTAAAATGAGGTGCTGAGCAAAAGTTGAGGAAAATTAATAAAAGTTATAAATTATTATATGGTTTATAATAATGATTCCAAATATATCCTCGTTGTGATTTATGGATAACGTATGGATAAGTTGTAAGTCAGATAAGGGAGCAGGATACCCGCTAAAAATGAGCCAACCGACCTTAGGTCGGCAGCGTCCTTCTTCACCGTTCTTGTTTTTTCTTTCTTTCTTTTTTTAATTCTTTCACTAAATACACACATTCAACCTACTTTTTCAATTGTTTGGGAAGAAGTAGATAAAGGAAAATCATCAACAATACTTCAAACTTGAAATCAAATATCATCATCTCCATTATCATCTTTCCATAGTAAGTGTTCTTCATCATCTTTCCCGTTGTTCTTACTAGATTAAAGTATTAATGGGTCAAAATTTAGTTAGATGATGACTTAGATCAAAGGATGTTAATTTTTTATTTCATGGAGTTAATGGAAGCTATCTAATGATTAAAAAGTACTGAATATGTTATGATTATGATTTTAATGAGTTTTTGTTGGTTTTGGGACTTGACAAGGCTGTTCATGAAGAATAGTCTGTTGTTCTAAAGTCAACACGGGCATTAATAATCTAAGCATTTACGATAGAATGTGGTACGTGATCCACAAAATGTGGTATATTCAAATTAAAGGCTTAATTGGTATATGAAATAAGTTGAGATATAAACGAATAAGTATGAGCACAGATAAAGCTTGGCCTGATTAATAATCTAAGCATTTACTACATAATATAATGTTATACGGATAAGGTGATGAAGTGTTTATAAAGAACCATAAAGTGTTATCCAAGAAATAAGTGACAGAACGATAATTAAAGTATGGTATGAAAGCTAGATAAAGCATGGGCTATTATAAAGTGTAAAGTTATTAAGAGATGAATGAGATCATGGAAGAGTGACTAATATTATTATTATTATAAGTAACAATTTAATACAATTAACGGGATCTGCTAAATGTTCTTGGATCTATAGAGATATAGTTATAGTTGTACATATACAAATACAAATGTTATACAAACACGATAGTTATACGGATAAAAATGTAAAATGGATACAATTACAATGTGTTAATACAAATACGGTTACGGTAGTTGAGATACACGTATAATTACAATGTGTGAATACAACTACGGTTACAATAGTTGTGGTAAAAATACATTTATTATATGAATACCCAAGAATCATACATATATGAATACAATTGTTATGCAGATACAGTTACTATACAAGAATTATTACAGATATTGTTATTGAACATATATAAATACAGAAATATTTATTATACAAATGAGGTAACGAATTATGGAATATATTAAAAGAATAAAGTCTCACCGGATCATGAACCTTCTTTATAAGTACTTATTTTGGTTTGCTCACCGAGCTTTATAGCTCTCACATACCTCTAACATTTTTCAGGTATTTGAAGATTCGTGGATGTTGATTCAGTGGATGGACTCGTGTTTTGCAACCAAATTATTTACAACTTATTTAATGCTAGTTGTTCCCTGACTTTTGAATCAAATTATTTAAAGTTTATTTAATGCTAGTTGTAAAGGTTTTCAACTATTGCTTCCGCTATTATCTATAAATTGGACTTTTGGTTGCACTAAGTTTGTTATATTACAAAAAATTTCTATACTGTTTTATATTAAAAATGGTGTGTTACACTAAGGGGTTTTTTGTATCTGTCTTTTCGGAGATCTCTGGATCGTAACACATTATCGCCTTCGCGGCACTGGAATAGATTTCCGTCATTACCTAAAAGTGCGCCGAAAGCCGCCTAATGTTCGTGTAGATTCTACATTTTATTATTGATCCTTTATGTAGTTATAATGCTTATTATTCCTTTAAATGTGATTATTGTTGTTATAGTATGCACACTAACACACGTACGCCAATATCACTGTCGATGTGACGTTGACCTATTTGAAAGTCCAAAGATTAAATAAGAATGTAGAGTATGAACACAATAAAGAACACTTTGCTCTAAAACACACACAAGAGGTGTAATCTATATACTTATCTTGCAAAGGTTCAAATGCTACTAGGGCTACAATGAGAATATATAGTTCAAGTCCCATGGGCCTACAAGGCTTGGGCTTGAACTATATGTGGATAAACAAAATAATGGACTAGTCTATATATAATAAAGATAACACAAGGCCCACAAACAAATAAGACGAATAATCTCGCCCTTTGGTAGCCTTGTGGTAGATCACCTGCTTCTGTCCTAGAAGCCCTTCCCAAGACCTGTATGTTTTTCTTTCTTGAACCTTTCCTCGAGGTAGTTGGCTGCCTTGGTCAATTTCACAAGAAGGTCTTGTTCTTGGATATGTCTTTTTTTGAAGCAAGATATGCGGTACTTTGAGATGCATCTATTAAGAGTACCGTTAGAATAGGTGTTTAGTTCGGAGAATCTCATAAAGTGTAACATCCAGAACTTTTTTATACTTAATACGAGAAATGTACAAAGTGTTATATGAGTTATAAAGGGGTATAAGGTGATAAGATGTGATTATAAACTATAGGGGCCAAAATCGTTAGAATGGACCTTTAATAGTCAAAGGACTAATTATGCAATTATGGAAACTTATGTATATATATATATAGGGGAGGGTTCAAACGAGAACTGTTTTTCATACGAGAACTGCGATAACCAATCTTAGCCGTTCATTTTAGATAATGGAATTCATGGAGGAAGAGCGTGGGGGGATTGAGCGTGGCAGGGTGCATGTAAGGAATTCATGGGTGGGCAATCCAATTGAAGGAGAGGGAATTGGACGACTAAGATTGGTTCTCGTAGTTCTCGTACAAAAACAAGTTCTTGTTTGAACTTTTGCCTATATATATATGTGTGTGTGTGTGTTTGACTTCTTAGTGTCAAACTAACCATTCAAGTTTACAGTACATACATACATACGTGACTATCAGTTTTCATCTCCTAAGTTGTGAACTATGAACAAGAAATTAGTGTTGTGAAGTCATCTTCATCATCATCTTCAACGTTGTGCTACTCAAGGTAAGATTGCTTTATTGGTTTTCAAGTTTTATGGGTTTATATGACTCAAAAGGTTGAATAATGAATCAAATCATGTTACTTATGAGGTTTGAATGTTTTATATTGTTTGGGATCTTGGAAAGCATCTTCAAGATGTCAAATTACTGTTTAGAATGAGTTTTTATGGAATTTGGCCGGAAAACAGCAAGTCACCGGATTGTTCGGGTTTAGATGGGGGGAGGCACGGGCGTGCCGGTCGTGAACGCCATATGTTCATATGGTCCGGGCGTGACTCGTTAGTCATGCGACTTTTAAGATATAAGTCGGATAGAAAGGTCGGATCAATAAGTCGGATGAAATGCTAGGCACGACTATACCATGGTAGGGTACGGGTGTGCCCATGATAGGGCACGGGCATGCCCCTGTACTGTTCAGTTTATTTCTTCAGTTTAAACATGTGTTTAATACCTATCATTATTATATAACTGTAGAAACTAGCTGAGGACATATACGTGAACCTTTATCTTCCGTGGATTAGATTATTATATTTCAGTTTACAAGGTGAGTCTTCTAGACTATTTTTCATATGTTCATAATGGTGTTATTACAAGGAATACTTATATGTATTCGTTTTATGTATTATAAAGCATGCTGCTTTGTGTAGTAGTGGCTCAGAAATAGCGCAGTACTGTGGCTCAGTTTGCTACCCTGGGTCTAGAACCAGTGGTTGGCGATATTCAGAATGTGATTATATTCATGTGTTTATATGATTTGCAGTCTCGTTTACTCACTAAGCTCTTGCAGCTTATCAGATATTATTTTTCATATATTTTGCAGGACACAACAAAGACAAGGGCAAAGCTCCAGTTTGACTACATTTTGATAAACATTTAAGAAACAATTAACGCCCTGTTTTGTAAATGACAAGTTTTGGTTTTAAACTTCTAACAGTACATATACGAGTATATTTTGGTGCAACAGATTTTCGAATAGTTTACGCTTCCGCTTTTATGAAAAACTTTCAGAGGTGTATGTTCAGATGTGGTTTTACTGCAAATTTCAGTTTTATTAAATTGGGGTGTTAGAACTTGGTATCAGAGCCACAGTTTGAGGGATCTGGATGTGTGTAATACACATTCTGGAGTTGAACCATGGTTTTGAAAATTGTCAAACTAGAGGCTTGCAGCTTGGTGAGTATAACTAGTAATTATATATATTACATGTTGGAATCTTATGCGAGTACATAATGTGTTTAGAGCAGGTATGTTATATGTGATATAATTCATTGGTGATACATGGCCTAAGCCTGTGAATGAGACTTTTTGTGATAAAGTTAAGATTAAACATGTATAGTGTGTTTAGAGTAATATAACGGCCCATATTATTACAAACACATGATACATGTTGAAACTTAATGGAATCATGAGAAATCGTGTGAATCGGGTGAGGGGTACTTGTAAAGGTAGTACACCTGGGAATATATGTATAGAATGCCTTAGTATGTATAGAAAAACTTTGGATCTTGTAATAGGTGTACTGATATGTTGGATGTACTAGTAACTGTTTGTTATAGAGGATAGTGTGGTAAAGCTACCTATTGCCTTAATTCTTTATCTATACTACTAGGATGGTAAACACAGGAGGTTCAAAAGTAATGAATAACCTAAGGGTGGTTCTAGCCATCGACCCACAGGGACATAAAGCAGTATCATAAGTGAATGTATCCTTATAAGGATATAGCATGACGGGGGTGTGGAAGCCCCAGATTTGAATCGTTGAGTATCAAATCCTACACTTGGAAATCTGGTGCAGGAAAGTTTAATAAAGTGATGGAGCAGAGTATATGTCATGTAACATTGTACAAGTTGTGGAACAGATGAAAGAACAGATCAAAGAAGTGATCAGATAAGAGTTAATAACAAAGTTATTTATAAGGATGAAAGGGTTAATTCTCAACCCTAAGTTATTATTTGTGAAGTATCGAAGGTTGTATGTTCAAGGATTTTCCGCATATCAACCATCAATATACTACAGATCAGCTGAGCGATAGTCAGTCATAAATGAATTTCAGAGATTGAGAGTGCATTTCATATGTGTACGTATGCACCTGAGAATAAAGTGAAATATGAAATATATGATGAGAAGTACAACGAAGAATTGGTAGAATATGAAGAAAAAACAGAGGAGTTATAAACAAATTGAGAGCATGATGTGGAAGTTATTTAAAGACACTATAAATGCGCAGTTTTTGCCATAGGCAGAGATAGACATGCGCAGTTTTTGCCATAGGCAGAGATAGACAGAAATATGGGTCAATTCCACAAGTGGAGCAGAGAATCGAGACGGTTACAGGAGTCAATGTGAAGTTTCAGAAGAATGTATAATTTGTTAGATTATGTTGTTAATTAAAAGATAAAAGTGTATAGATATATGATAGCATTCCAACTTAGCATATGAGAATTAATAAAGAAAGTTGCACCGGTGTTTGAGAAACCAAGAATGGAGGTTCGAGAAAAGAAGGTGATGCAACAGACGTCATATAAGAAATGTAGTTTTGGTTCACCAACATGTTTAAAATATGAAAATTCAGTCACATGAGTAAGAATTGTGAGAACTCAAGAAGTGAATCAACAGAACATATCAATAATCAAAAGTGAGAGCTTTTTAGATTACGACTGAGGAATATAGAACAAAATTAAGTATGGGTATAGAAATTTCGATCAGATGTGTATAAGCAGAATGTGATATAAATGGACATTGTTAAATTCCTTATTGAATTTATACCTATGAATATGAGGGAATTTAAAATAGTGGTTGGTGGTTATATTGTAACCACGCTAAGATATTATGTGAACAGAAGTGATACGAGTTCATATTCTAAGTGGGGAAGAACTAATTATATGTGTTAATGTCAAAACAGTGAAGTTATAGGTGTGTTTAGTTTCAAAAGCTAGGAAGTATCTTCCTCATGGATACATAGTTTTCCCAGCGTATGTTATAGATATTAAATTAAAAAAGAGCAGATGAGTTTAAAAGAGGTAAAAGTAGTATGTGAATCCTGATGCGTTTCCCGAAGAATTACCGGGGGTACCGCCAGACAAACAAGTTGAATTTAGAGTCGAATTAGTGATGGAAACTTCATTGATTATGAGGGCTTCGTTCAGACTTGCTCCTTCAGGAATATATGAATTATTGAAACAACTTCAAGAATTGCTAAATGAGGGGTTTATTAGACCCAATAGTTCTTAGTGGAGTGCTCCTATTGTATGTGTGAAAACGAAGGTTGATACATTTTATATGTGTATTAATTATTGTGAGTTTAATAAAGTGATTATTAAGAATAGATATCCGTTGCTCAGAATGTGTGAATTACTTGATTAGTTATAATGGGGTAAGATGATTTTCAAAATTAACTCAAGGTCGGATTATCATCATCTTAAGATCATTCGGATGACATTCCTTAAACTGTGTTTAGAATTGATTATGGGCATTTTAAATTTGTTGTGATGCCTTTTGGCCTGATTGATGCATCAGTAATGTTTATGTATTAAATGAATAAGGTCTATAGGCCAATGTTAAATAAGTTAGTGATCAGTAGCTTTATGGGATTAGCAACAGAAAATATGTGAAGCGCTAGTTCTTGCGATGCCAGTAGAGATTGAAAAATGAAAGTATTTTGTGATGTTTTGTATAGTGAGTTGGGAAGTGTATCGTTTACGCTGACTGTAAAAGTTTGAGGTGTTTTGTGGATCAGAAAACATTAAAATGTGATAGAAATGCTGATTAGAACTACTGAAAGATTATGACAGGAATATTATATTATTCTGGTAAGGATAAAGTTATAGCCGATGTATTGAACAGAAAGTTAGAAATAGTATATATGAAGGATTAGTCACCAAAATGAAAATTTCAATGCCATTATTCTATGAGATAAGAATAGCTCAGTCAAAAGTGATAAAAAGTGAAAAGTATAAAGAACAAGTAATTAATCTTGTTAAAGACAGTTGTGATGTGTAGATTTAATATGATCGTATATGGGTATGAGGTTATGGAAATGTGTGTCAAACTTATCTAAATGAAGTTCACAAGTTTAGATTTTCTATTCAGCCAGAAGCTACAGAATGTATAAAGACCTGAGGGAAGATTATTGGTAGTCAGATATGATATGAAATGTAATCAGATAAGCAGAGAAATGTCTTTAAATGTGTACAAGTAAAAGCTGAATGTCAGAAACCATATGAGAAGTTATTATCAATGGAGATACCAGTCTAAAGATGAGAAAATATTACCATAGACCTCAATACCAAAATACCCAAACCTTACGAGGCTATAATGTAATGTGGGTGATTGTTGGTAGGTTTATATAAAGTGTATAACTTGTCTCCATTAGAGAGACTTATTTTTTTTAGAACGTTTAACATATATGTATGTGAAGGAATTGTGTTTCGTCATAACGTACCAGTCTCTATTATATCAGACAGGAATACCAAATTCACTTACAGAGTTTGGAACAAATTTCATATAAAGCTGAGAATTAAGCTTCATTTAAGTACAGTCAGAATGAAAGGAATATACAGACGTTAGAAAGCATGTTTCACGAGTGTGTTATTGATTTAGAAGAAAAATTGGGGTGTATACTTGCTTTTGACAAAGTTCGCGTATTATAACAATACCAGTCCAGCATCGGGACTCCAATGTATGAAATGTTGTATGATATAAGTGCTGAACATCAGTGTATTAGGGTGATGTGAGTCAGAAAGAGCTGGGTGGCTCAAAAGCGGTACAGTATAAGTTAGAACAGATTCAGCAGATACGGAACAGATTATTAGTCGCCCAAAATAGACAAAATAGTTACATAGATAAACAGAAATCACTACTTGGGTTTCAGGTGGGGGAATACGTATTATTTAAAGTGTTAGCATGGGAGAATGAGATTAAATTAGAGAGAGAGAGAGAGAAAAAAAACTAAATTCGAGATTTTATGAACTATTCAGAATTTCTTCATATGTGAGAAAAGATTGTTTGACCAGAATTGCCAAAAGAGTTGTCACAGATTCATGACACCTCATATGTATTACATCTCAGAAAGTGTTAAGATGGGTCTACAATGGTATTGTTCGAAAGTGTTAATATTGATGAAACTATATTACGTGGAGCAATATATAAGTATGTTAGAACGAAAGGATAAGGTTTTATGTAATAAATAAATTGGGCTAATTAAGGTCGAATGGAAGTACAGAAAAATAGACCAGACTTCACATGAGAACCTGAATAAGAAAAGATGAGAAATTATTCAGAACTCTTTAGCGGTCGATTTTGGGGACGAAATCATTTCAAGTGGAGAAGAGTTGTAACATCCATAATTTTTTTTACTTAATACGAGAAATGTACAAAGTGTTATATGAGTTATAAAGGGGTATAAGGTGAGGGGCCAAAACCGTCAGAATGGACCTTTAATAGTCAAAGGACTATTTATGCAATTATGGAACTTATGTATATATATATATATATATGTGTGTGTGTGTGTGTGTTTGACTTCTTAGTGTCAAACTAACCATTCAAGTTTACAGTATATACATACATACATACATACGTTACTATAAGTTTTCATCTCATAAGTTGTGAACTATGAAGAAGAAATTAGTGTTGTGAAGTCATCTTCATCATCATCTTTAACCTTGTGCTACTCAAGGTAAGATTGGTTTATTGGTTTTCAAGTTTTATGGGTTTAGATGATTCAAAAGGTTGAATCATGAATCAAATCATTTATTTATTAGGTTTTAATGTTTTATACTGTTTGGGATATTGGAAAGCATCTTCAAGATGTCAAATTACTGTTTAGAATGAGTTTTAATGGAATTTGGCCGGAAAAACAGCAAGTCACCAGACTGTTTTGGTTCAGATAGGGGGAGGCACGGGTGTGCTCATAAAAGGTACGGGCGTGCCATGCGGTCGTGACCGCCATATGTGCATAAGGTCCGGGCGTGCCTTAGGCGTGCCCCTAGCGTGACTCGTTAGTCATGCGACTTTGAAGATATAAGTCGGATAGAAAGGTCGCATCAATAAGTCAGATGAGAAAGTCGGATGAAATGCCAGGCACAGCTGTACCATGGTAGGGTACGGGTGTGCCCATGATAGGGCACATGCGTACCTATGTGGGGCACGGGCGTGCCTCTGTCCTGTTTAGTTTATTTCTTCAGTTTCAGCATGTGTTTAATACCTATCATTATTATATAACTGTAGAGACTAGCTGAGGACATATACGTGAACCTTTATCTTATGTGGATTAGATTATTATACTTCAGTTTACAAGGTGAGTCTTCTAGACTATTTTTCATATGTGCATAATGGTATTTGTTTTATGTATTATAAAGCATGCTGCTTTGTTTAGTAGTGGCTCAGAAATAGCGTAGTACTGTGGCTCAGTTTGCTACACTGGGTCTAGAACCAGTGTTTGGCGATATTCAGAATGTGATTATATTCATGTGTTTATATGATTTGTAGTCTAGTTTACTCACTAAGCTCTCGCAGCTTATCAGATATTATTTTTAATATGTTTTGTAGGACACAACAAAGACAAGGGCAAAGCTCCGGTTAGACTATATTTTGATAAACATTTTAAACACAATTAACGCCCGGTTTTGTAAATGATAAGTTTTGGTTTTAAACTTCTGACAGTACATAATACGATTATATTTTGGTGCAACGGATTTTCAAATAGTTTACGCTTCCACTTTTATGAATAACTTTCAGAGGTGTATGTTCAGATGTGGTTTTACTGCAAATTTCAGTTTTATAAAATTGGGGCGTTACGTGAAGGCTTTTTCACCATTTCGTTTAGATTTAATAATTCCTTGAGCACCTTCAAAGTCATCATCATAATCTTCAATGACTGTATACTTTCTTAATTGGCTTGATTTGGAGTGATGTTGGTTATGCTTTAGTACATTAATCTTTTCAAGATCTGCCTTAGCACCCAGTTGTAAGTCATGAAGACCGCCGAGAGTGATCTTCTTTCTCATGAACTATCTGATAACTGTCATGCCCCTTTGCTCTTCTCTAAACTTTCCATCTTTCACGCAAGTTCATCTTTTAGGTGAGTGATATCATCCAAACTCAGATGTCTCAATTCTACTTCATTTAAGTTATACCTCTTCCTGCCATCTCTCCTTACATGGAAGTGAACCATTAGATAGTTAAGGAAGTTGCGTAGGTATATCTAGATTGATGTTGACAATCGGATGTCTAGAACCACCTTTTCTTTTAGACATGCATGGAACATTGTAGCAAACTTGATCTCCCTTTCATTTTCATTGGAGTTGAACATATAATTTCATCCACCTCGGTTAACTGGTCATAGAGGATTTCCGAGATTCTTTTTTCAATGTAAGGTTTCGCAAACAACTTTGTCGGCCAACGAGGTTGGCGCTTTTTCATGGCTTATCTAGGCGTAATGTTTTCAACTGTTCGCCTTTCTACTAGGATTCTTTTGTGAGCTGGTAGATATTTTGGTCCTCAATGGTAAGTTTAAGGCATCTGCCACTCACTTTCCTCTCTCCCTACATCTTTCAACCTCTTTCTTTTCTTGGTTAACCATGTCAGTGGGAGCAATGTTTAACTGTCCTTGAGAAAGTGGGAAAATCTCAAGTAGTTCTCTGTTAATTGTTGTGAAATCCTTTTGTAGACTGATTACTGGCTGCTCCTCCTCCTCTTCCTCTTCGGTTACAAGCCTTTTTCCTTTTGATTTCTCGGTAGGGGCTATCTGTTATTCTGTGACAAAAGATTCAGATTGGACTTTTGGAAATACATGTTCAAATTGGACTTCGGGGAATACATGTTCAAGTGTTGGGAACCCAAATTCTTCCCCCATTACTTGTTCACCACCACCACCACTTCCACCTATTTGCGATTCCAGTTTAGTTACAGCAATGAGTCTTAACGTTGAGCTTTGTGAACCAATATATCTTATTTTCCTTGTCTCCCCCTTATTATGTTCCGGATCATCATGATCATCATGCCTCCTCTTGTTGGTTTCTGCTTGGGTTTTCAAGGAGGTTTCCACTACTTCCAAGCGCTTCCTAAACCCGAAGATAGTTTCAGTTAGGGTGGTAAGGGCTGTAAGGATGGTTTCATTCAAGGTGTTTGGTTTGGAAGTTTGTGGTGGGGGTTGTTAAGATTGAAGAGGTGCAATGAGATTAGTTTGTTGTTGGTTAAGGGTTGCAATAATGTTTAGCTTAGCATGCGGCGGTCTTTCAATTCTTCTATGACGTGCTCTTATTCAATGACGTTGGGTGGTTTATTGGGAAGGGTTTGAATAGTGGTGGCTAAGTCATTGAGTTGTGATTGAAGATTTTTTATCTTGGCTTCGAGATGGGTGGACTTGGATTTGACCTCCTCCTTCATGTTAGATTCTAGTTTCCAAAACTTCGAATCCATATAGCGTCTAAGTTCTATGGTTACTCCGAGCTCTCGAAGAGGGCCCGTTGACATAACAGTTGGTTCAAATGTGTGGCCTATAGTTAGCATTGTCCTGATAGTAGCGCTGGCAAGACATCCACCCGATCCTTGTGGTTGACCTATAGTAGGTTCCACTATGGGTATTCCAGCGACATCACTTAGATGTGCAGTACGATCGACTCGTGTCCTAGAAAATTGAATTAAGCTTGGTCGAATTGGGACTAGACTCGATAGTAGGCGAATGATGGTTGTCGACGGGGGAGGCGGTCCACTGATTTCTAAACCAACAAACTCATAATGAGTAGTCGGTTGTGAATGTGTTGAGGCCCCGTGAGATGAAACAACAGTCAATTGAGTGAAAGATAAGCGGCTGGAAGGGATTTATGCATGCACTGGTGGGATGCTACTGACTTGTGAAATACAAGACTGAATGTTATCTAGTCCGGTAGATGATGTGGTGTCCCGGCTTTTTGGTGAAGGGGTTCCCTCTAGATGTTATTTTTCTTTACTCACTGCTCTCTCAACCTCAACATCAACTTATTTGTCTTGGTTATCCAACTTCCCTTCTTGCGCAATTGATGGGGCAAGCTCACCAAATGTTTGTCATATTTTAGGTAAGTCCTGGTGAATGGTATCATATAGATTGGTTATTTGACGTGTACCAGCGGATTCTGTTTCATCATTGGTTTCCGTCTATTCAGTTTTATGTACAAACCCAGAGGATGAGGATGTCTTAGACTGTGAAGGATCACTATCATAATTTTGGGTGATAGTCCGCTCCTCAGAAGATAGATTTGTGGATTTTTCCTTGGAGGATGCCTTTGAGTCACCGAGAGACAATCTATCAAATGCAGTTTTTGTGTGTTCAAGATGACCTTTTTGTTGGAGTTTTCCCACCGACACACGTAGGCCGGTATCACTGCCAATGAAGCGCGGGCCTATTGCGTCACACACCAAGTTTCAATCTCAACAACCTGCTATAAGAGGAAAGGGTCAAAATGGTCAAATTCAATCTGACCTAGGCTTCACGACCGTGAAGGATACTCCACGGGTCGTGAAGCAACTCGTGTACACGTGTCCTGTCATGGCCGCATGGTTCATGAAACCCTAGGGCTTCATGGCCTTACATGGCTCGTGAAGGAGGTCGTGAAGAGTTGTGCCCTCTCAATTCTTTCCCGGCGCGGCACGACTCGTGGAGAAATAATGACCAGTCGTGGCGCATTTATCCTTCACGGCCTGTGAGAGCCCATGAAGAAGTTGTGACGGTAGAAGTTCAAGTGACACTTGTGTTTTCATTGGACCAGCTTGTTGGTCCAACTACAAGCCACCACTTGCACGAGCCAGCAATATGTATGGAGCCTTAGGAGCTCTATATATGCTCTCCTCCTTTCATTGAAGCTACTCTTGGTCCATTGTGAAATTAACACTATATTGAGAGTTCTACACTTGAGAGTTAGTGAAACCATAGTGATTGTTGCTGTGAATTTGGAGTACCAAGGGTTGTTCCAGCAAGAAGACATCAAGTGTTGGTGACTTCTTGGATTGCTAGTACAAGGAGATTGAAGGTTTGCTTGGTGTGGACTTGCATTAGGACTTTGGACCCAATTTTTTCAAGAAAACATCCCAAATCCGAATTTCATCAAGATTCCAACAAGTTCTCCAAGGGTATAATCTTTTCTCTCTTGTCTTGTTCTTGGTTGCATGTTGTTTTTGCAAGGATCACCACCTTTGGGACTTCATGGGTTTGTTTTTGTGTTTATTTCTTGCTTCCATTGCGTGTTTTGCTACCCATGAAATCCCAACAGTGGTATCAGAGCCACACTTGCAAAAGGCATGCACCGTTGTGGCTTGAAAATCCATATTTGCGATTTTGGACCTTCTATCCAGAGAGCCTTCGCAGGCCGTGAAGCTTGCTTCACGAGTCGTGAAGGCTCCACGACTAGTCTCGTGGGGTGTTTTTCATGATAGGTTTTTTAACTGTTTCACGAGTCGGGGAGCATACTAGCTTCATGGGCCGTGAGGGCCCGTGAAGAGTAGCAACTCGTGAAGGCGTCGTGAACAGACTGTTTTTGGCCTATTTTAAAAAGAAGATAAAATATGGATTTTAGCATTCTGATTTTGGTTTTTCCAGAATCCTTTTAGTCTTTTAGCCTTGTAGATAAGCCTCATAATATCCTAATTCAAGTATATGTATGTATTGGGTGGTTTTGGCATAAAATGCACACATGCATACATATATTTTGTGTATATATGAATATGGATTTCAAAATGTTTGGAATCCTAATGCATATGTACAAGGTTTATTCTTGTGCCTTGCGTTTTTGAATAAACGTAATTGGGGTATTGCTTTGGCATGGTTTGGTGTGGCACACCATGCTTTGTATTTTGTTTCGTGTTTGTGAGCACCGATTTGAGCCTAAGACCTTTGTGTGGTTGTTTTAGTTGCCTTGTATGTTATTAATTCATTTGGTGGTTTGTACCACATTTAGTTTGTAATAATCTATTTAATCTGGTTTGTAATATTTATTTATTTATGGCTTGCATGCTAATGTTTTATTCTTTGTAATTTGTAAATTAGCTTAGAATAGATTATGCTGCTTGCATGCCATTTCTCTTTAAATTATGTATGTAATTTTGAAGAGAAAATCGGAGGCACCATCGGGAGTCTTGGGAGACGTCACGGCTACCTCGGATCCGGAGGCGCGGGATCGAGTGGGAGCATGCCACCAAGTCTTGGATTGTTTGTCGTTAGTAGACTTAGTTCCTCGGTTGGATCATCGGGGAACACTTAGGTTGGCTCAAATCGGTTTTGTATGCGTGGTTGTGTAGTTTTATTTATTTATTTTCTTGCGTGGTTGTAGGATCTTTGCATGTTAGAAGATGTTTTGAAATAATTAAACTATATAGTTTTCCTTAATTGGTTAACAAACTGTAACACCACTTTTCTAATTTAAACGTTTAAACATATAAGTTACAAAACAAAAGTCACAGAATCCGAGTTATCAAAAAGGGATTCTTTTAATACATAGATTTCAACTATTCGTTCAAAAGTAGTGTTAAAGTTCATTATCAAAAGTCCTGGAGCCATCCATAAGATCAAGGTGCTGGGGCTTTTCCCTTGCTGGAGCCGGGTTCACCTGCAAACACCATATCTATCATAAGCAAACGCTTAGCGAGCATACTACTGAAAAATATGAACATTTAAATATAACTTAACTCCTTCTAGGACAATTCACTCCATCTGTAACATCTATACCTTATTACACTAATCTATTGTCCTAGAGTATGACTACACCTCGCGTATAGCCAATCCTCTAAGGCCTTTCTGTTGGTGTAAGGAGCTCAATACACCTCTGTTCACTGTTCTGGGTGCCAGCTATATTTGCATATAACTGAACACCTGCATTCCCTCATACAAAGATATCTGTAAATACTATCTCTACTTTTGTGCATAGGTACATCTATAGCATTCTACTTACCTGTATTTGTGTTTAATAAACATACCACATCATATAACATATTATGGTCTTCTAATCAATCATGTGAAAGTAAGTATACTCACTTTGGTGATATTAGGTATATAGATCTGAATGATATTCGAATAGGAACTGTCAACTCTTATGGCCTACAATTTATATATAAGCCAAACATCACATATGCTGCATTACTGAAAACTGTTGGCTGGACAGAGCAGAGAGGCACGCCCGTGCCTACTTGCAGGTACGGCCGTGCTTCTCCCCAAGTCTGGTCGTGACCTCTGCAGTCCTGGGCATACCTTAGGCACGCCTTGACCCTATAGAGGTACGGTCGTGCCTTAAGCACGCCCGGACCCCAAGAACTAGGGTTTGTCACGGGATTCTAGGCACGCCCGTACCCCCTTGGGTACACCCGTGCCTCATGAACTGCAACAGCAGTTCCAGCGACTTCTTGCTGTTAAACCATGCCAAATCAATCAAAACTCCAAACAAGTGTTTTCCAGCACTTGTATTACATATCAGTACTATTATAACAGTCAACTAACATTAAAACATACTACTAACATATCAACAAGATCATTGATTCACCTTGAACCTCCCTTTGACCCTTATACACTAAAAATAAACATCAATCAACTATATGGCTTTTTAGGATCAAAATTCCAGCTAAGAACTTCTGTGTTTTGAATTCACTTCACAAAGCAGGTAAGCAAATGGACTTCTCTGGAATGTTTTGGGGCATTTGACTATCAAAGTCAAATGTCTCATCTTTTATATATATAACTTTCTATTAATTGCAAAACACACCCTGAACTTGTTATCTATTGAAAATGACGATTTTGGTCGTTCTAATTCTACTACATAATTTAAAAGAAGCATTTTACCATCGTTCTAATACTTAACTATTAGTAAATAAATAAATAAGAATTTCCGAACCTTGGGGCGTTACACAAACCCCGCTCGCTCACATGGTTAACAAACGAATATAAAGTGTTTATGTTCAAATAGTGCATAATGTGTTTTGTCACTTATTTGTTAATCAAAACGAAAAGAGGTTTTTAACCGGAAAAACAAAAGTCCTGTTTTTCTCAAAAAGTAAATCACACGCCATCCAAAAGATGACACCACCCGAATCTAATGAAGCATGGGACAATTGTCGGGCTTAGAACGAGTTGTTCCATGTGAATTTGTATGGAAGGTGAGTGTGGGGTCTTGAATTTATTGGTTGTCGAGCTTAGCACGAGCCAATGATTGTCAAGGGCGTCATCGTGTATCTTGTTGGACGATTTTCAATTTTAATTTAATACGACTTGGTAATTATTGTGTCTATACCAAGTTACCAAAGCGGCTTAATGAGGAATTGGTGTGGGAATGGATCAAACATGCCACACCGGTGCTATGAGTACCGATGGATCCTGTAAGTGCCTAAGAGTTGTAATCTTGGATTGCAATTGATAAAGCGTTTACCGGCCTAAATACCTTCACGAAGTGATCCGTGGTAAACCCGTGATGTAGTGAAGTTATGTTGGGTTCTTAGCCCTTGTTTAAATATAAGTGTTAAACTATTGGGTAATTACTTAACAAGGATTAAAATATATCGTACTAACCATTTTGTGTGCATTGCCTTCTTTTAGATGACATCTACAAGCAACACAGCGACACACATGTCACTCCGTCCATTTTTGGAAAAAGAGAAACTCGTAGGAGTCAACTTCATGGATTGGCATAGGCAATTAAGAATTGTTTTACGCCATGAAAGTAAGTTGACGTCCTAGAGGAACCTCTTCCATAGGCTCCTACTACTACCGTTACGAGGGCCATTAAGGATGCTTATGAAAAGCGCCTTAAGGACACAAATGAGGTTACTTGCCTCATGTTAACAACCATGTGTTCTAAATTGAAAAGGCAATTCAAGGATGTTGGTGCGTTCGACATGATCTCACAGCTTAAGGTAATGTTCCAATAGCAAGCGAGGCAAGAACTCTACGAGTGTGTCAAGCCCTTAATAGGGTGTCGGATGCAGGGGGAGGGAACGTGAGCTCCCACGTGCTTCGTATGTAGCAATACATGGACCATCCCGAGAAGTTGGGCTTTCCTATGGGGAAAGAGTTTGCTACGTATATTATCCTCCAATCTTTGCCTCAAGCATATGGTCCATTCATTGTGAACTACCATACGCATAACATGGCCAAATCAAAACCATCAACCTCCACATCCGTCCTAGCCATCCATGAGGGTGGAGCTAAGAGGAAGCGGACCGCTTCAAGCTCTAAGGGTAAAGGAAACGGGAAGGTAAAGGTGGCAACACTTAAGCCTAAACCTCTCCCGGCCCCGGAACCGTAGGGAATGGAACCCGCACCTATATCCCCCTCACCAGAAGAGGCTAACTACTTCTTCTGCGAGGAGAAGGGACACTACCAGCGTAGCTGCCCCAAGTACATGGAGGAGCTCAAGAGGCATTGTGCCAAGGGACAAGGCGCCTCCGGTACGTATATGATTGAACTCCATAACACTTCTACTTCTAACGCTTGGGTCTTGGACACCGGGTACTCACATAGTTAATAATGTGTAGGTACTAAGAAGAAGTAGGGACCTGGTTGATGGGGAGCTGGATCTCATCATGGGAAACAAGATGGTTGTCCCGGTTGAGAAGATTGGGAGCGTGGACCTCACCTTTCAATCCTGCTTATCAATTTCTTTGCTTAATGTATAGTATTCACCCTGCGTGGCAAGAAACATTATTTCTTTTTATGCACTTGTGGATGATGGATTTAGTTTTATTAATTTCTCTAATGGAATTATCTTTTGCTTTAAGAATTATTTATTTTATTTTAAAGCACATCCATGTCGTGGCATATATGAAACAAGCGTATGCTTGCAAAGAAATAGATCAATCATGAATGTTGGTTCTAAATCCAAATGTGATTTTGATAAGTTATCTTTTATGTCATGGTTGTTTAGGCTAGATAAACAAGAAACGCATCGTCATGCTCCAAGCGGATCGGATCTTGGAATCATTTGACCATGGGTCGGATGATGTATGAGAATCTTGCTTATTGGGAAAAATGATCAAAGCAACCTTCACTGGCGTTTGTGAGAGGGGCAAAGACTTGTTGGATATCGTTCACACGGATGTGTGTGGTCCGTTCAAGCTTGCCATTAGGTATAGTTCAAGGTACTTCGTTACCTTTTCCGATGATTTTAGTAGGTATGGGTATGTCTACTTGGTGAGACAAAAGTCGGAAACCTTTGAGTTTTTCAAGACATTCAAGAACGAAGTTGAGAACCAATTGGGTAAACGAATTAAGATGCTCAGATCAGATCGTGGTGGTGAGTATCTAAGTTTGGAATTCCGCGACCATCTAAAAGATTGTGGAATTATTTCGCTATTGACACCTCCCAATTAGTTGGATATGCTCTGGTGTATGATCGTGGTGGTGTCGCCGAGAGTAGGAACCGGACATTGTTGGATATGCTCTGGTGTATGATGAGTCGTAGGGATGTACCCATTAGCTTTTGGGGCTATGTATTGGAAACGGCCGTTAGAATACTTAACCTCGCACCAACTAAGAAGGTCAAGAAAACACCCTTTGAGATGTGGCATGGAAAGGTTCCACTGCTTTCATATCTAAAGGTTTAGGGTTGTCTCGCCTACGTGAGACGTGAGGTGGAGGAGAAGCTAGAGCCCCGAGCTGAGAGGTGTTTGTTCATTGGACATCCTACCGGGTCTATGGGATATTTGTTTTACAAACCTTTCGAGAACAAGGTATTTGTTGCTGGTAGGGCGGGTTTCCTTGAAAGGGAACTGATATCCAAAGACGCTATTGGGAGAAAGGTAGATCTTGAAGAAATTCAAGACCTTCTAATGACCAACCTGAAGTTGGCACTAGTTCACAACCTGATTCTCAGCACGGCGATGCTGCAGAACCTAACACGGATCCTTTACCTCTTAGAAGATCCGATAGGAGTCACAATGAGCCAGAGAGATATGGGTTTCTCATGTTTGAAGGCTACGATCTCGTGGTGGATCATGATGAGCCATCATCTTATCGGGACACTATGGTCGGCCCTGAGTCCGCTAGGTGGAAAGAGGCGATGGAGTCTGAGATGCAATCTATGTCGGATAACCAAGTCTGGGATTTGGTAGATCCGGTATCCGGGTGTAGACCCGTAGGGTGAAAATGGTCTTTAAGAAAAAGACCAACGTAGATGGAGAGGTAGACATCTTCAAAGCCCGATTGGTGGCTAAGGGTTTCACGCAAACTCATGGTATAGACTATGATGAAACCTTTTCCCCGGTGGCTATGTTGAAGTCTATCCATATACTCATGGCAATTGCCGCATTTTTGTAGGAAATCCACGCACGCCAACACCCGTACGTAGCGGAAGCAACGACATCAAAAACCGGGGTTTTCGGGTATTAAAACCGAAATGCATGTATTCCCCAAGTGGGGATCGTGACTACAAACAAATATAGCAACTAAAACAAATGAGAGGGAGAAGAAATATACCATCGCATGGCCGGAATCTACCCTTGGCGTGTGACCTAATAGGCCCGTACCTCATCAGCAGTGATGCTAGTGCACGTGTATCAGTGGGCATATACCAACAAACTCCCACTTCCACATGATACAACATTACCAACACCACATACAAGCAGCGGCTCTAGCAGAGCATACTTGCCCCCAAATCGGTACATGTTACGTCATCCTTGACAAATCCTGGTAGCCTAGAAAGGCTAAAAGGTCCTATAGATAAGTGATCATAAACATCCCTTTGTTCGCGATATCCGTGTGAACACGAGACATGGAAAAATGTCAATCTCCAGATCGTTCACAATTGTGTTTCTCGATTCTTGATTGGTGGTGACCAAAATAACAAGTTTGCAACTGATCTAAAATCATTGTAACTTGAGCACGGCCATGCATATTTGGTGTCAGAGCCCAATCATCGAGGGGCCTAGGGATATCTCTCTAACCAGAGGAACAAATCCTTTTGACTACATAGCCCCGCCACATGCTTCATACTCTATTTGAAAACTCCCTTTATAGCGACCAGTTACGAACCACGTTTGAAAGCAATCAAAATAAAGTAGACTCATGCTTTGGATACACATGCATCTCCGGTCTAAGGATGAAATGATATTATCATCCTGAGTCACTTGTGACCATAATCCATGAAGTGAACTTAGGTGTGGGTCATCCAATCACTTGAAACTAATTTCAAGCACATGTTAGTTTTGCGTCACTTGCATTCAATCGTTGATTAATGTATGACAAAACCCTAACCTCAGTCTTAGCTCAAACTTCCTTCCCTTGAAGAATGACTGACTGTGGAAATCTAGAGTGCATAAGCACTCAGGGAAGTGGTTAAACATGCTACGATGGAACACAGTAAAGACTAATGAAAGTAACCGCATCTGCGTATATATAGTCCCCACTATATATCGAAAGCAATCAAAAGTTACGATACTGCTTCTAGTTCCCAAAGCTAACATAAAACAATCAAGTACTAAACCAATATTTAAGCCAAATCATATGCATAATAAATGCAACATGACCTAGTACATTAAACATCACTAGTCATAATGACAACGGCTTATCCAATGGATTTGCCATGCAACATCCGTTTGTATTCTTGTTATCCTCATAACTTTCTTTTGACCAGACCACTATTTAAGGTATCCGTCAAAGAGATTATATAACAAAGTGCTAAAGTAGTCATGTCCTAATTGTTACAAGAGTTCACAATAGGATCAGTGATACTTAATAACTTTTCTAATCAATAATCAACACCACAAAGTAGGATCATCGACTTCGATCAAGATCGATAGTTTATCCCATTAGAAATTAGTATTAGAGTAATAATTACTCCAAGTCTTATTTCTTGTCGTCAAACATCAAGAACATATACAAGTATTTCTTGTAATTCA
Organism: Dittrichia graveolens; assembly: GCA_038502395.1. Taxonomy (NCBI): domain Eukaryota; kingdom Viridiplantae; phylum Streptophyta; class Magnoliopsida; order Asterales; family Asteraceae; genus Dittrichia; species Dittrichia graveolens. The sequence goes on from JARJIL010000007.1 coordinate 26,840,153, forward strand.
AAATTTCTAATTTTTTTTGTGTATCTCCTAAGTATTATCATGATACAATAATTCCCTATTTCAGGTTCATAGAATGCTTAACAATGGACATTATATTCAATCGATACATACTTCTAGGTATACAACAGAAGCTCCCACTTACCCTGACATATGTAAAAGTCTTATCTATGCTTCTAGAAAACTCATGACTTTGATCTTCTCGTGAAAGCAAAGATCTTACTTTTACGATGTTAGTATAAGTCCAAAGGACTTATCCACACTTGTAGACTTAATTTGGATACTACGGATATCTAAGACCCTCGGAGAGTGTGGTAAGCACTTCCTCAATACATAGTTCCATGAAGGAAAGCGGTCTTGTATATCCGTGTACTCTCTTTTATTGCCATAAGAAGGCACCAATAGCAACGAGTATCAAATGACCTTCAACATGAGCACTAGGAAAAGTTTCCACAATAACCATCATGAAACTTTTACCCCTAGTCGGTATTTGAAGTAGTCTACAATACAATCCATGTTAATTCCATTTACACCATCTCGGTTTGCACCTTGGTATGGAATTAAGCAAAGTATTTGCATACTTAAAATGGATTTCATCTCATGATTAATTACTTCTCATAACTTTAGTGAACACTGGGCCCACTATGCCTTCCGATAGATGGTGACATGAACAAGACTCACCATTAAGTCATTGCCACTTAGACGTGAGGAACCCATATCTCTTTGGCTATATGACTTCTATCAGCCTTAAAAGTAATTACTCATGGTCAGGATAACCGGCATTCTCATGCGGATATTTGATCATATGCTACTGCCAACATCAAGTCTTTCATTTAAGTTGCACGTTCTTCCACTGGAATGTTTTAGCTATTATCTTCCTTTGGAGCAACAATACATTGTTCTCACAAGGTCAAATATCTAAAACCTATAAGAACTCCTTAAATGTATTAGCACCATTTAAGTTCTTCAATTTCCCACTAAATGTAGATTGAACAAACCTTAAGATATACAAGCAAAGAACTATTTCAAGACATATCTCATAAGTTGCTAAATAGACTTTTAAGTTGGATTAAGATTAAGGACTTGGCTCGTCACATTGAATGTGTATACTAATAAGTCAAATACATATATTTGACCCATTATTTACCGGATCATATTCATTAATATCTGGTTTCCTTTAGCGCGACACCATGTACGAATGTGTCTATGTAATGAATGAATTGTGAGACAATCCCGCAATTGATAATGTGGTCATAGATATAGATTTAAGGTATCTTAGCATCTCAACTAGATCTAAGCATCCTATCTATATGTCCCAAATGATTCTTTAATTAGTTTCTCTTTGTTTTGCGCTTGTACAGAATTTTCCACGAAGTGTGATCAATATCTTACAAGCAAGCATCCCTCTCACATTAAACATGGTGAAGGGTTTCAAATCATCTTACCCTAATAAATAAGATTAACATCAAATGTTCAACCCAAGGTTAAACCATTCCAAGATCTGAACCACATGGATCTAGGCGATACTTGTCTTATTTATATGGTTAAGTAGATTATGACATAGAGACAACTAATCCAAACTACCTTGGACTTAGAATCACTTATTCATGTTTTTTATTACTTGTAACATGTATGTCGTGACATGGATAATTTTGATTTTTATCAATCAACAAATATTTTTCGAAAATAAGATTCAAATTTCAAGTATGAATTCATCGTCATCAAATGTAGAATGATGCGCCCTGAAGGCCAAAATAGAACATAAACTATGACATGAATAAACTTCGAAATTGAATAAGTAATGTGAAAAATCTTTTACAATCCAAAATTCAAAATCTCATCCATCGTCTTCATGAATATACAAATTAACACAACTTGCCTCGCAGGGCATCAAAACAAAGTAATAAATAATCCGGTAGGAATAGGCGAGATTTAAAGCTCCCAATTCTCTTTCCGAGTTTCCTCTTTTAGAGATCCGATTCTTCATGCTCTTGGTTCTTCTTTTAAATGGTACCTATAGTTTGTAACAAAATAAATTTGTGACAAACGTGAGTTAGTTAGCTCGGGTGAACAACCCAGCGAAATTGAAGAGTTAGCAATGAATCATGAATGTACCTTAAGAGGGGAAATTAACTCTATCTTTCCTTAGAAGTTTAATATCCTCTCGGCACGATGGGTATGCGTGACGGCCCCAATCTCCAAATCTTCCACAAAAGTAGCAAACAACTTTTTCTTGAATCTCTTCATGAGGCACACAATCATTGTCCTCAGATTCAACGAGGGGAATAGGCTTGGATACTCCAAGCTTTTCCTTTTATTTTGGTTTCTTCTTCCTTTTCTTTAGTTCCCTTGAACTTGTGGTAGGTATGGAAGAGGTGGATTCATGCTTGGCCATGTCAGACTCCGCAGTCTTCAACATACCATGCATTTCACCTAAGGTTTTCACCATGTTATGCCTGTGATAGTTAACAATAAACTGATCATATGATGCGGGCAAGGACTATAGCACTATATCCACAGCAAGCTCCCTCCCCATGGGAAATCCTAGTCTCTCCATTTGGTCCACGTACGCCTTCATCTTAAGGACGTAGGCACTCACACTTCTACCTTCCTGCATCCTTAAACCGACTATGTTTTTAACACACTCATAGTGTTCCTCCCTAACTTGTTGTTGGAACATGTCCTTCAACTTGTTCATCATATCGTACACACTCGTGTGCTCAAAATGCTTTGCAACCCTGAGCTCATAGTTGACAACATGAGGCAGGCAACATCATGTGTGTCCTCAACACGCTTTTCATACGTGTATCGGACGGACCAAATCGCGTCGGTAGCAGGTGGCTCCAGAAGAGGTTCCTCAAGGATGTGCAACTTTGACTCATAGCGAGGGACAACTCTCAATTGCCTAAGCCAGTCTACAAAGTTCACTCCCGTGAGTTTCTCCCTATGTAGGAACATACGAAGCGAATAGTTTGACGTGGTGTTATTATTGTTTGACATCTATAAATAACAAGAGTACACGTTTTAGTTAGTTTGATATAATCCTTGTTAAAATAATTACCCATAAAGTTTTAGAAAAACAATTTATCTTCACAAGGGCTAAGAACTGTAACACCGCTTCTGAATTCAGTTACTTTAATGACAAATTAGGTTTTAGCAGCGGAATTTTTTTTTCTTTTTAAAACCACAAACTTTTATTTACATTAACAACTTCTCAACAACGTTGGTGTTACCAAGTACAGGAACCGACCATTGTATCTATTTAGATTGTAACATAATAATTAACAAGTTTTCCACCCACAAGGGGCAATGTACAACAAAAGTTCCGCAGCTCGCAGGACATCTAGTATTTACCTGAAAAGGGAAATCATAACATCATTAGCTACACTAGCTAGTGAGTACATACAATCATAAGTATCAATATAGTAAGTCATGCATCATATCATAAACAATCATTGGTAGCTTAGCACATAGCGGTGTGCTTACAAGATCAGTAAGAGTCGTGACTTGCAGGGTAATCAATCCTGCTTAACAACTCAGACCGGGGGATCAGACACGACAAATCCGCGCTGGTGGGGGAGCATAAAGCAGTCCACCAAGCATCGTTCACAGAGCAAGAGGCTCCATAGGTAATCCAGCTACAACCGGCTGGTCACCACTCACGTTAAGGCACGGTGGTTCTGCAGAACCTATGATCCAGGATGCCTCCCGAATCACCAGGAAATCCCGAGGGATCTAGTTACAACTATTGACCTTAACCATGCGTCAGATAGTCTGCAGATAGTGCACATACACATATACGTACATTTGATCCCACAGGGATCCATCATCCTACATATAACATCTTACCGTTATTCGTACGTGCATATCATCATGTATTATCTAAGTGGTTCCAATTTGGACCCACTGGCATGCACCTGGCATATATTCTAACATCATGCAAGTCATACACTTACCTCCTCGAGCGTACCTGCTAAAGCAAGTTTGTCATACATAATACATTCACATAGTCATTTAGCATGCAAGCCTTACAATACTGAGTCTCATGGGAGTAGGCACTCACCTGATTGGTTTACTATGCACAGGTATTTGGTTTTGAGTCCTTTAACATAACAAGTTCACCTAGCATATCATACTTACATTAGTCAATTACATGTGCATGCAAGACTTATAAAATAAACACTTAACTTTGGACAACACAAATCCGCCAGAACTGTCGGATTTGGGGAAATCCGATGTTTCTGTCGGATTCATGAAATCCGACACTTACTCACATATAACTCTGATACTCATCAATCGGATTCCAACACTTAGGAATTCCAACCATGCATGTGAAATCCGACACTTGTGGATTTCAACACATGAAGGGAAATCCGACATATGGAAATCCGATACTATAGGATTCCGACACTTAGAATCCGGAACCTTGGAAATCCCGAACTTGCGGATTTAGGGAATCCAACAACTTGCGGATTCCAACTTAAAACAGAACTTCAAAACACTAAATCCGACAGACTGGCGGAATCCGACACTTCTATCGGATTCCGACAATTCCTTCGGTTTTCCATACTTTGCTGATTCCGACAACTTCATCAATCGGAATCCGACAACTTCATAACCTCAAATTCCGATACATGCTTGAATCTATTCTAAAGATTACATTTTCATTGTTCTTTTGCCCAGATCATCTTAGGCCATCATATTCTACCCAAATAATCATCATAAACATATTAAATCCCAACAAGAACACCATTTATGCAAAACCCACTTAGAAAGTGAGTCTTCGTGTTCTTCAAGGTGATTCTTGCATGGATTCATGGTTCTTACATGTAACACATGATTCTAATCTTTTAAACATATCATAATCACGTGCTCACCTTCGTAGATCAACAATCAACTACTTTTTGTTCTTCTTTGGTAATCCGATGAGAGCAACGAGAGAGACGAGAGGAAAAGGTGTTTGCGGTTTTGTGTGTTTTCCTTTAGTCGACTTAAGTCAACCAAACCCAGCTTTTACACATATATATATATTTAATCAATCTAGAGGTGGTGACCTCTGGATTTGGTTTTCCTTAAATATCTAGTTCACACACTTACTTAACATGCATACATACATTTAGCATACATGCATACGTGCATTCATGAACACACATACATTACATATAAAAATAATTTCATTTAACTCAACAAGTACATACATAAAATACTTCCTATTACAATAACTATATACACTCACGTACGAGTTACAACTAGGCCCAAGTTGAAGATGTTACAAATCTACCCCCCTTAAGAAGATTCCATCCTCGAAATCCGCTCAGTGATAAACAGGTGAGGGTACCTTGTCTTCATTTCGTCCTCAACTTCCCATGTCAGGTTTGGACCTAGATTATGCTTCCACTTCACAAGGACTAGTTTAATCATCTTCTTGCGCAGCTTCTTGACCTTTGTGTCAAGAATTTAAACAGGTTCTTCAACTAGTCGCTTCGAAGAGTCAACTTTCAATTCCTGCAAAGGAATGATCTGTTCTTCCTCAATGTGGCACTTGCGTAAGTAGCACACGTTAAATGTGTTGTGAATTCCTGATAATTCAGGCGGCAGCTCTAGAGTCACCGTCTGATCATTCACTTTGCATACAATCTTGAATGGGCCAATGAAACGTGGACTGAGCTTCTCCTTGCGACTGAAACGAATGACGCCTTTGCAAGGAGAAACCTTTAAGAACACGCGATCACCGACATCAAATATAGCAGGACGACGTTTTTGATCCGCATACATCCTCTGTCGGTCCCGAGCTGCTTTCAACTTTTCAAGAGCCACATTCACTTTGTCAGAAGTGATATGGACAATTTCAGGTCCAGCGAACTGCTTCTCGCCAAGCTCCAACCAACAGGTCGGAGTGCGATATCGTCTTCCGTAGAGCATCTGATATGGTGGCATTCCAATGCTGGAATGATATGAATTGTTATAAGCAAATTCAATCAATGGGAGATGAGAATCCCATACCAAATTCGAGTACACAGACACGAAGCATATCTTCTAACGTTTCGATCGTACATTCAGATTGGCCATCAGTCTGCGGATGATAGGCAGTGCTCAGATGAACATGAGTGCCAAGATCGCGTTGCAGACTCTGCCAGAAATTCGAGACAAACCGAGAGTCACGATCAGATACAATCGAACATGGAAGACCGTGACGTGACACTATCTCATCGATATACAACAGGGCTAAACGTGTCAGTGAAGCAGACGCGTTTGTTGCCAAGAAATGAGCACTTTTCGTCAGTCGATCAACGATAACCCAGATCATGTCGTGCCCCGTGGACGTTCTCGGTAGCTTCATCATGAAATCCATCGTGATATTATCCCATTTCCATTCCGGAATATCCTACTGTTGTAGATTACCATAAGGTCTCTAGTGCTTCGTCTTCACTTGCGCGCAGATCTGACATCTCTCCACAAAGAAGCGATGTCTTTCTTCAGAGTTGGCCACCAGTATAACATCTTTAGGTCGTGGTACATCTATGTGATTCCTCGATGGACAGATAATTTGGACATATGGGCCTCCTGCAAAATCAGCTCACGGTTACCTCCAACATAAAGTACCCAAATCTTGGATTTAAAGGTCTTCAACCCACGATTATCTTCAGCAAGCTGATCCTTTAACTTCTTCATCGTCTCAGCCTTCAGATTTTCTTCTTGCAATGTAGTCTCCTGAGCTTCCTTCAGTCTAGAAATCAAGTCTGACATAATCGCGATCCTCATAAACTTAGCTTCTGTTGTCGGTCCTTTACGGCTTAAAGCGTCCACTACAACATTGGCCTTGCTAGGATGGTAACGGATCTCACAATCGTAGTCTTTTATTAACTCCAACCAACGCCGTTGCCGCATGTTAAGTTCTTTCTGAGAAAAGACATACTGAAGACTATTGTGATCTGTGCAAATCACACACTTTGTACCATAAAGGTAATGCCTCCACAGCTTCAGTGCAAACACAACAGCAGCAAGCTCCAGATCATGGGTTGGGTAGTTCCGTTCATGTGATTTCAACTGCCTAGAAGCGTAGGCAATCACTCTATCACGTTGCATTAGGATGCAACCCAAACCCGCATAAGAGGCATCACAGTATACTGTAAAGTCTTCCGAACCCTTTGGCAGAGTAAGGACCGGAGCTTTACACAACAATTGCTTCAAGGTCTGAAAAGCTTCCTCTTGAGCTTCCGACCAGATAAAAGCAACATCCTTACGAGTTAGTTTTGTCAATAGACCCGCAAGCTTCGAGAAATCGCGGATAAACCGCTTGACATATAACATGGCCCAGGAAATGAACTTCCCTAAGCCAGAATTCGTATTTGGACAACTTGGCATACAATTGTTCTCGCTTTAAAGTCTCGAGAACCTGACGAAGATGAAGCTCGTGATCAGCTTCCGTCTTCGAGTAAACAAGAATGTCATCAATAAACACAATCACGGATCTATCCAAAAATGGACGGCAAACCCGATTCATTAGATCCATGAAGACGGAAGGGGCATTGGTTAAGCCGAACGGCATAACCAAAAATTCGTAATGATCATAACGAGTTCGGAACGCAGTCTTCGGAACATCTTCTTCGCGAACTCGTACTTGGTGATACCCCGACCAGAGATCAGTCTTAGAGAAGCATGTAGCCCCCTGCAACTGATCAAAAAGGTCATCTATTCGATGAAGTGGATACTTATTCTTTACAGTTCGCTTGTTAAGCTCCCTGTAATCTATGCACATTCGCATTGTTCCGTCCTTCTTCACAAATAATACAGGAGCTCCCCATGGCGAGGAACTTGAACGAATAAAACCTTTGTCTAGCAACTCCTGAATTTGAGTCACCATCTCTCTTATTTCAGAAGGTGCAAGACGATACGGAGAACGAGCCACAGGTGTAGCTCCTGGAACAAGTTTAATTTTAAATTCAACATCACGAATCGGAGGCAAACCCGGAAGTTCTTCAGGGAATACCTCAGGGTAGTCAGACACCACCCGAATATCACGAACTGGTCGTTTCTCCATCGTAGCATCAATAACGTATGCCAGATAAGAGTCACAACCTTTGACAATCGACTTTTGAGCTTTTAATATGGAGACAATAGGAATATTAGAATCCCGTCGTTCTCCACGTGCAACAGCATAAGATCCACCAGAGAGAGGGATCTTGATCATCTTTTTGGAACAGATAATCTTAGCATCACGCTTGCTGATCCAATCCATCCCGGTTACAACATCAAAGCCCACAATAGGCATAATAAAGAATGAAATAGGGATACTACTCCCGTCAATATATATCACAGCTATTGGGACTTTCTCTGTAATAGAGACTACTTTGCCGTCAACAACCTCTACTCTAAGCGGCTCAGTTAGGGAAACAACAAGTAACTGTAATCTTCTACAATACGCCATAGATACAAAGAGGTAGGTAGCACCAGAGTCAAATAAAACACTAGCAGGGATATAATTGATAAGAAAAGTACCCATGACGACATCCCCTACGGCCTTGGCCTCGTCCGCCGTCATCTAAAAAGCCCTGCCTTTCGCGCGGGGCGCGTCATTTCTTTTAGGTCCTCTAGATGAAGAAGACACTTTGGCTCCAACACTTTGTCTTTCTGGGCATTCTGTTAGCTTGTGCCCCGGGCTTGTGGCATCGATAACACACGTCTTCTTTGAAACCACACTCTGTTGTAGCGTAGCCCTTCTGTCCGTACCTCCAGCAACGTCTGGTAGAGTTAGAACACTCACCAGAGTGATAACTTCGGCATTGAGAACACCAAGGAGAATTAGGCCTCGGCTTCTTAGAGGAATCAGTCATTCCGCCTGTAGTGGATTGTCCTTTGGAAGGACCTGATTTATCAGACGGCTGGAACTTCCTCTTTGACCCTGCACCGGCAGATTCGCCCTTGCAGTATAAACGGTCACCTTTCAATTGTCGGGCTATATCAAACGCCCGATCCAGTTTAGTAGCAGCCCTCACATGTGGGCGAAATTCCAGTGGCAAAGTTGCCACAAACCGCCTTATCTTGGTGGTCTCGTATAGGATCAGATGGGGAACAAACCGCATTTTATATGTGTTCTTCAATTGGCTTATCCCCTTTCTGGAGAATGTTAAAATCCCTCTCCATTCTTTCCAAATCATAATAGGTGCAATACTTTTTCAGCACCATTTCAGAGAACTGCTCCCAAGTGAGAGCACTCAATACTTCTTTCCGAACCGAAGCTTTTACCGTATCCCACCAGAAGATGGCACGGCCCTTTAACATACGTATTGCATATTTCACGCAATACTCCGGTTCGAATTCACAAGATTCAAACACTTGCTCCATCTCCCGGAGTCATTGGATAGTAACAGTGGAGTTATCACTTCCCTGGAATGTCAGAGGATTGCAAGTTAAGAACTTCTTGTATGAACAAGTCTTGCGAGGATTGTTCAATGTAGCTTGTAACAAGAGCTCCTTTGTCACACGAAGCACTTCCTCCAAACGCCTAATAATAGCAGCCTGTTCTGGCTCAGGTCTGCCCTCTCTAGCATTGTGCTGAGATCTCTGGTCCTCAGCCTGATGAGGCATATGAGAAGCCTCATCCTCTAATTTTTTAATAACTTGTTCTGTATGGCCACGTTCGGAAAACATCTTTCAAGATTTCTATATGGCAGAGAAAGAGCAGTTAATACTCTATCTCACTTATTTAAGTTATTCATAAATCATCATATACTACTAGCATACATATAACACTCTCACTCAACCGCCCATAGGAATACTTCTTTATGGTCGGGCCCGAGCTTGAGATCGAGTACTCTTACAAGTACCCAATTCACTCAACCTTAGGCTCTGATACCTAATTGTAACACCGCTTTTGAATTCAGTTACTTTAATGACAAATCAGGTTTTAGCAGCGGAAATTTTTTTCTTTTTAAAACCACAAAGTGTTATTTACATTAACAACTTCTCAACAACGTTGGTGTTACCAAGTACAGGAACCGACCATTGTATCTATTTACATTGTAACATAATAATTAACAAGTGTTCCACCCACAAGGGGCAATGTACAACAAAAGTTCCCCAGCTCGCAGGACATCTAGTCTTTACCTTAAAAGAGAAATCATAACATCATTAGTTACACTAGCTAGTGAGTACATACAATCAAAAGTATCAATATTGTAAGTCATGCATCATATCATAAACAATCATTGCTAGCTTAGCACATAGCGGTGTGCTGACAAGATCAGTAAGAGTCGTGTCTTGCAGGGTAATCAATCCTACTCAACAACTCTGACCGGGGGATCACACACGACCAATACGCGCTGGTGGGGGAGCATAAAGCAGTCCACCAAGCATCGTTCACAGAGCCAGAGGCTCCACAGGTAATACAGCTACAACCAGCTGGTCACCACTCACGTTAAGGCACGGTGGTTCTGCATAACCTATGATCCAGGATGCCTCCTGAATCACCGTGAAATCACGAGGGATCCAGTTATAACCGACTGACCTTACCATGCATTAGATAGTCTGCAGACAGTGCACACACACATATACGTACATTTGATCCCACATGGATCGATCATCCTACATATAACATCTAACAGTTATTCGTACGTGCATATCATCATGTATTATCTAAGTGGTTCCAATTTGGACCCACTAGCATGCACGAGACATATATTCTAACATCATGCAAGTCATACACTTACCTCTTCGAGCGTACCTGCAAAAGCAAGTTAGTCATACATAATACATTCACATAGTCATTTAGCATGCAAGCCTTACTCTACTGAGCCTCATGAGAGTAGGCACTCACCTGATTGGTTTTTTATGCACAGGTATTTGGTTTTGAGTCCTTTAACACAACAAGTTCACCTAGCATATCATAGTTACATTAGTCATTCACATGTGCATGCAGGACTTACAAAATAAACCCTTAACTTTGGACAACACAAATCCGCCAGAACTGTCGGATTTGGGGAAATCCGATGGTTCTGTCGGATTCATGAAATCCGAAACTTACTCACATATAAGTCCGATACTCATCAACCGGATTCCAACAGTTAGGAATTCCAACCATGCATGTGAAATCCGACACTTGCGGATTTCAACACATAAAGGGAAATCCGACATATGGAAATCCGATACTATCGGATTCCGACACTTAGAATCCGGAACCTTGGAAATCTGACAACTTGCGGATTTAGGGAATCCAACAACTTGCGGATTCCAACTTAAAACAAAACTTCAAAACACTAAACCGACAGAGTTGCGGAATCCGACACTTCTATCGGATTCCGACAATTCCTTCAGTTTTCCATACTTTGCGTATTCCGACAACTTCATCAATCAGAATCCGACAACTTCATAAACTGAAATTCTGATACATGCTTGAATCTATTCTAATGATTAGGTTTTCATTGTTCTTTTGCCCAGATCATCTTAGGCCATCATGTTCTATCCAAATAATCATCATAAACACATTAAATCCCAACAAGAACACCATTTATGCAAAACCCACTTAGAAAGTGAGTCTTCATGTTCTTTAAGGTGATTCTTGCATGGATTCATGGTTCTTACATGTAACACATGATTCTAATCGTTTAAACATATCAGAATCACGTTGCTCACCTTCGTAGATCAACAATCAACTGCTTCTTGTTCTTCTTTGGAAATCCGATGAGAGCAACGAGAGGAAAAGGTGTTTGCGGTTTTGTGTGTTTTCCTTTAGTTGACTTAAGTCAACTAAACCCACCTTTTACACATATATATTTAATCAATCCAAAGGAGGTGACCTCTGGATTTGGTTTTCCTTAAATATCTAGTTCACCTACTTACTTAACATGCATACATACATTTAGCATACATGCATACGTGCATACATGAACACACATACAATACATATAAACATAATTTCATTTAACTCAACAAGTACATACATAAAATACTTCCTATTACAATAACTATATACACTCAAGTACGAGTTACAACCAGGCCCAAGTTGAGGATGTTACAAGAACTATATTTTATTCCACTACATGACGGGTTTACCGAGGATTGTTCACATGGAACAACATGTGCTAAGCTCGACAATTGTCCCATGCTTCATTAGATTCGGGAGGTGTCATCTTTTGGATGGCGTGTGATTTACGTTTTTAAGAAAAACGGGACTTTTGTTTTCTGGTTAAAAACCTCTTTTCGTTTTGATTAACAAATAAGTGACTAAACGCATTTTTTCACCAATTGAACATAAACACTTTATATTCGTTTGTTAATCATGTGAGCGAGCGGGGTTTGTTAACCAATTAAGGAAAACTATATAGTTTTATTATTTTCAAAAGATTTTCTAGCATGCGAAGATCCTACAACCATGCAAGAAAAACAAATAAATAAAACTACACAACCACGCAAATAAAACCGATTTGAGCCAACCTAAGTGTTCCCCGGTGAGCCAACCGAGGAACTAAGTCTACTAAGGACAAACAATCCAAGACTTCGTGGTGTGCTCCCAATCGATCCCGCGCCTCCGGATCCGAGGTAGCCAAGACGTCTCCCAAGACTCCCGTTGGTGCCTCCGGTCTTCTCTTCTCATTACATACATAATTTAAAGAGAAATGGCATGCAAGCCACACAATCTATTCTAAGCTAATATACAATTACAAAGAATAAATACTTTGGCGTGCAAGCCAAAAATAAATAAATTATTACAAACCGGATGTGGTACAAACCACCAAATGAATGAACAACAAATAAAGCAACCAAACAACCACACAAAGGTCAAGGCTCAAACCGGTGCTCACAAAAACGAAACAACCACAAAGCATGGTGTGCCACACCAAACCATGCACAAAACAATATCCCAATTAAGTTTATTCAAAAACTAAAGGCACAAGAATAAACCTTGTACATATGCATTAGGATTCCAAACACTTTGAAATCCATATTCATACATACACAATTTACATGTATGCATGTGTGCATTTTATGCCAAAACCACCCAATACATACATATAAAAGAATTAGGATATTATGGGCTTAATCTACAAGGTTAAACAGCCTAAAATGATTCTGGAAACACCAAAAAAATGCTAAAATCCATATCAAGTTTTCTTTTTCGACTACATTGCCTCCAATACAATGGCAATACTTTACCCAAGTGCCTCCTTTATAATAGCCAGTTACGGACTACGTTTGAAAGCAATCAGAATAAAGCAACCAAAATAGTGAAACACATGCATCTCCGGTCTAAGGATAAAAGATATTGTCATCCTGATTTACTCTTGACATGTACCATGAAGTGTGTGGGCATCATGCTTGGCTTGTGACAACGGTTTAGTGAACGGATCCGCCAAATTGCTATCCGTGTATACTTTGCTGATGACAATATCTCCATTTTCGACCATGTCCCGGATAAAATGATATTTCCGCGGAATATGCCTCGTGCGTCGATGAGACCTTGGTTCCTTTGCTAAAGAAACGGAACCCTCGTTGTCACAGAAGATCTCAACAGGGTCGCTGATGCTTGGAACCACTCCCAGATCAAGCAGAAATTTCCTTATCCTTAGCAGCTTCACTGGCCGCAATGTATTCCGACTCGGTAGTGGAATCGGCCACGGTGTCTTGCTTGGAGCTCCTCCAGGATATAGCACCGCCGTTTAATAGGAACACGAACCCCGATTGTGATCGGTAGTCATCCCTATGGGTTTGGAAGCTTGCATCCGAGTAACCCTTTACTCTAAGCTCTTCCTCACCTTCGCACACCAAGAACATCTCCTTAGTCCTCCGAAGATACTTGAGAATGCTCTTCGCCGCTGTCCAATGAGCTTTGCCAGGGTTGGCTTCATATCTACTCGTCATGCTCAAGGCACACGATACATCAGGCCTCGTACATAGCATGGCGTACATGATCGAGCCTACAGCCGAAGCATATGGCACTCGCTTCATTACTTCCTGTTCCTCTGGGGAACTAGGGGATTGAGTCTTACTCAATACCAAACCATGTGACATTGGAATAAACCCCTTCTTGGAGTCTTCCATCCTAAACCGCTTTAGGACTTTGTGAACATATGTACTTTGGCTAAGCCCAATAAGCCTCTTGGATCTATCTCTATAGATTTTGATCCCAAGAATATAAGTCGCATCTCCTAGATCCTTCATTGAAAAAAATTCCCTAACCAAGTTTTTACACCTTGAACGGTCGGGACATCGTTTCCAATGAGGAGTATGTCATCGACATACAAGACTAGGAACACAACTATGCTCCCACTAGCCCTGACATATACGCATGGCTCATCCTTGCTTTTCGAAAAACCAAACTCTTTGACTTTCTCATCAAAGCACAGGTTCCAACTGCGCGATGCTTGCTTAAGTCCATAAATGGACATCTTAAGCTTGCAGACTTTATCCGGATGCTTGGAATGTACAAAACCCTCGGGTTGAGTCATATAGACCTCCACGCTTAGTGTCCCATTAAGGAACGCGGATTTTACATCCATTTGCCAAATCTCATAATTGTGAAATGCGGCAATTGCGATAAGTATCCGGATAGACTTCAACATAGCCACCGGGGAAAAGGTTTCATCATAGTCTACACCATGAGTTTGCGTGAAACCCTTAGCCACCAGTCGGGCTTTGAAGGTGTCTACCTCTCCATTTATGCCGGTCTTATTCTTAAAGACCCATTTGAACCCTACGGGTCTACACCCAGGCACCGGATCTACCAAATCCTAGACTTGGTTATCCGACATAGATTGCATCTCGGACTCCATAGCCTCTTTCCACCTAGTGGACTCAGGGCCCACCACGGCGTTCCGATAAGATGATGGTTCATCATCATCCACCATTAGGTCGCAGCCCTCAGACATGAGAAACCCATATCTCTCTGGCTCGTTGCGACTCTTACCGGATCTTCTAAGAGGTAAAGGATCCGTGTCAGGTTCTCAGCAGCGCCATGCTGAGAATCATCTTGTAAACTAGTGCCAACTTCAGGTTGGTCATTGGAGGCTTCTTGAATCTCTTCAAGACCTACCTTTCTCCCACTAGCGTCTTTGGATAGCATCTCTCTTTCAAGAAAGACGGCCCTCCGAGCAACAAATACCTTGTTCTCGGACGGTTTGTAAAACAAATATCCCATAGACCCGGTAGGGTATCCAATGAACAAACACCTCTCGGCTCGGGGTTTCAATTTGTCCTCCACCTCACGTCTCACGTAGGCAGGACAACCCCAAACCTTTAGATATGAAAGCGATGGAACCTTTCCATGCCACATCTCAAAGGGTGTCTTCTTGACCTTCTTAGTTGGTACGAGGTTAAGGATTCTAACGGCCGTTCCAATGCATAGCCCCAAAAGCTAATGGGTATATCCGTACGACTCATCATACACCGAACCATATCCAATAATGTCCGGTTCCTCCTCTCGGTGACACCATTTAATTGTGGTGTCCTAGGAGGTGTCAATTGCGAAACAATTCCACAATCTTTTAGATAGTCACGGAATTCCGAACTTAGATACTCACCACCACGATCCGATCTGAGCATCTTAATTCGTTTACCCAATTGGTTCTCAACTTCGTTTTTGAAAGTCTTGAAAACCTCAAAGGTTTCCGACTTTTGTCTCACCAAGTAAACATACCCATACCTACTAAAATCATCGGTAAAGGTTACGAAGTACCTTGAGTTATCCCTAGTGACATGCTTGAACGGACCACACACATCCGTGTGAACGATATCCAACAAGTCTTTGCCCCTTTCACAAACGCCGGTGAAGGGTGCTTTGGTCATTTTGCCCCATGGTCAAATGATTCCAAGATCCCATCCGCTTGGAGCTTGGCGATGCGTTTCTTGTTTATGTGGCCCAAACGACCATGCCATAAAGATAACTTATCCAAATCATATTTGGATTTAGAACCAACATTCATGATTGATCTATTACTTTGCAAGCATACGCTTGTCTCATATATGCCACGACATGGATGTGCTTTAAAATAAAATAAATCATTTTTAAAGCATGAAATAATTCCATTAGAGAAATTAAAGTCAAATCCATCGTCAACTAGTGCATAGAATGATAAAATGTTTCTTGCCACGCAGGGCGAATAAGATACATTTAGTAAAGTAATAGATAAGCCGGATGGAAAGGCGAGGTCCACGCTCCCTATCTTCTCAACCGGGACAACCACTTTGTTTCCCATGATGAGATCCAGCTCCCCATCAACCAAGTCCCTACTTCTTCTTAGTACCTGCACATTATTAACTATGTGAGTACCACACCCGGTGTCCAAGACCCAAGCGTTAGAAGTAGAAGTGTTATGGAGTTCAATCATATACGTACCGGAGGCGCCTTGTCCCTTGGCGCGAAGCCTCTTATGCTCCTCCGTGTACTTGGGGCAACTACGCCGGTAGTGTCCCTTCTCCCCGCAGAAGAAGCAGGTGGCCTCTTCTGGTCCACGTATTGCTTCATACGAAGCACGTGGGAGCTCACGTTCCCGCCCTCCTGCATCCGACACCTCATAAAGGCCTTGACACACTCGTAGAGTTCTTGCCTCGCTTGCTGTTGGAACATTTCCTTTAGCTGCGTGATCATGTCAAACGCACCAACGTCCTCGAATTGCCTTTGCAATTCAGAACTCATGGTCCTCAACATGAGGCAAGTCACCTCATTAGTGTCTTTAAGGCGCTTCTCATAATCATCCCTAATGGCCCGCGTAGCGGTGGTAGCAGGAGCCTCCGGAAGAGGTTCCTCTAGGACGTACAACTTACTTTCATGGCGTAAGACAATTCTCATTTGTCTAAACCAATCCATAAAGTTTACGCCTACGAGTTTCTCTTTTTCCAAAAATGGACGGAGTGAAATGTGTGTCGCGATGTTGCTTGTAGATGCCATCTAAAAGAAGGCAAAGCACACAAAAGGTTAGTTCGACGTATTTTAATCCTTGTTAAATAATTACCCAATATTTTAACACTTAAATTTAACAAGGGCTAAGAACCCAACATAACTTCACTACATGACGGGTTTACCGCGGATCACTTCGTGACGGTATTTAGGCCGGTAAACGCTTTACCAATTGCAATCCGTGATTACAACTCTTAGGCACTTGCGGGATCCTTCGGTACTCATAGCACCGGTTCGGCATGTTTGATCCCTTCCCACACCGATTCCTCAATAAGCCGCTTTGATAACTCGGTATAGGCACGACAATTATCAAGGCGTATTAAATTGGAATTGTAAATCGTCCAACAAGATACACGATGACGCTCTTGACAATAATTGGCTTGTGCTAAGCTTGACAACCAAAGATTTCATGACGCCACATGCACCTTCCACACAAGTCCACATGGAACAACTCGTGCTAAGCTCGACAATTGTCCCATGCTTCCTTAGATTCGGGTGGTGTCATCTTTTGGATGGCGTGTGATTTACGTGTTTAAGAAAAACGGGACTTTTGTTTTTCTTGTTAAAAACCTCTTTTCGTTTTGATTAACAAATAAGTGACAAAACGCATTTTTTCACCAATTGAACATAAACACTTTATATTCGTTTGTTAATCATGTGAGCGAGCGGGGTTTGTTAACCAATTAAGGAAAACTATATAGTTTTATTATTTTCAAAAGATTTTCTAGCATGCGAAGATCCTACAACCATGCAAGAAAAACAAATAAATAAAACTACACAACCACGCAAATAAAACCGATTTGAGCCAACCTAAGTGTTCCCCGGTGAGCCAACCGAGGAACTAAGTCTACTAAGGACAAACAATCCAAGACTTCGTGGTGTGCTCCCACTCGATCCCGCGCCTCCGGATCCGAGGTAGCCAAGACGTCTCCCAAGACTCCCGTTGGTGCCTCCGGTCTTCTCTTCTCATTACATACATAATTTAAAGAGAAATGGCATGCAAGCCACACAATCTATTCTAAGCTAATATACAATTACAAAGATTAAATACTTTGGCGTGCAAGCCAAAAATAAATAAATTATTACAAACCGGGTGTGGTACAAACCACCAAATGAATGAACAACAAATAAAGCAACCAAACAACCACACAAAGGTCAAGGCTCAAACCGGTGCTCACAAAAACGAAACAACCACAAATCATGGTGTGCCACACCAAACCATGCACAAAACAATATCCCAATTAAGTTTATTCAAAAACTAAAGGCACAAGAATAAACCTTGTACATATGCATTAGGATTCCAAACACTTTGAAATCCATATTCATACATACACAATTTACATGTATGCATGTGTGCATTTTATGCCAAAACCACCCAATACATACATATAAAAGAATTAGCATATTATGGGCCATGAAGGCAGTACGCTCCACGACTCGTGAAACAGATTAAAAAACCTTTCACGGCCACCACCCCACGAGACTAGTCGTGTGGCCTTCACGACTCGTGAAGCAAGCTCCACGGCCCGTGAAGGCCTTCTGGACAGAATGTCCAAAATCAAAAATATGGATTTTCAAGCCACAAAGGTGCATGCATCTTACAAGTATGGCTCTGATACAACTGTTGGGAATCCATGGGGATCAAAGCACGCAACGGAAGCAACAAAACACACAAAATCGATCCCATGATTTCCCAATGGTGGTGAAAACTTGCAAGAACATGCATGCAACCAAAACAAACGCAAAGAGAAGAAGGTAAGAAATCCATACCCTTGAAGACTTTGATAATATTCTGGAACAACTTCGAATTTGGGATGAGCTCTTGAAACAAAAGGCTCCAAGAACCAAAGAAGTCCACACCAAGCTTAGCTTCTTTCTCCTTGTACTAGCAGGCCACCAAACCACCAACACTTGACGATTTGGTTTAGGAACAGCCCTTGAACAACACTAGAAGATCACCAACACAAGGTATTGTGCTTCTCTCAATTTAGAACACTCACTTGTGTATATCTCTAATGTGTATAATTACAAGAATTAACCAAGAGAGTAGAATGCATCAAAAGAAGCTCTTTTAAAGGCATTCTATCTGTTCAAAGAGCCCAGAGTCGGAGCTAAGTGGCACACCCTCATTGGACCAACAAAATGGTCCAACCAAATACATGTGTCACTTAGAATTCTGCCTTCACGACTTCTTCACAGGCTCTTACGGGCCGTGAAGGATAAATGCGCCATGACCGGCCATTTATCCTCTACGACTCGTGACGCTCCGTGCAAGAATCGTGAGAGTTCATGTCTTCACAACCTCCTTCACGGGCCGTGAAGTCCTAGGGTTTCACGAACCATGCGGCCCACTACATGACTTGTGGACACGAGCTGCTTCACGACCCGTGGAGCATCCTTCACGGTCGTGAAGCCTAGGTCAACTGGAATTTGACCATTTTGACTCTTTCTTCTTATAGTAGGCTGTCGAGATTGAAACTTGGCGTGTGACCCAATAGGCCCGTGCTTCATTGGCAGTGATGCTGGCCTACGTGTGTCAGTGGGCAGATACCAACACGCGACACTAAGGTCACTAAAATAAATCCAAATAACTAAACAAACCACAAGGCACAACCACAAGTTCTAGGGCAACAGTCACCAACCAAAAGCAACAAACAACAACTACAAAGCACGGTGTGCCAAAACCGTGACTAAACGAATATTTCGGTAGAATTTCCAACACAAACACTCAAGGCACATCTAGGAAATTCTTGTACATATGCATTAGGGTACAAAACCAATTTTCACACCCATATTCATATATACACAACATATGTGTATGCATGTATGCATCTCATGCCAAGACCATACCTTACATACCCATATTTGTACCAAAATATTAGAAGGTGTTTACAAACGGAATTTGCCAGAAAAACAGAAACA
The DNA here is from genome assembly GCA_038502395.1 of Dittrichia graveolens. Classification (NCBI taxonomy): domain Eukaryota; kingdom Viridiplantae; phylum Streptophyta; class Magnoliopsida; order Asterales; family Asteraceae; genus Dittrichia; species Dittrichia graveolens. Next base: position 26,859,963 of record JARJIL010000007.1, read on the forward strand.
CCTCCATGACCCGAAAAACCATAAAATTTTCTTTTAAGGTAAAAAACTGCCCAGAAGCACCTTCACGACCCCTCACGACCGATCACGGGTCAGAAGGGCTCGTGAGCCTAAAAACCAAGTTTCATGACTATACTGTTCAAGAGAGCCTTCACGACCTGTTATGGGCCATAAGGACTTGTGATGTCTGAAAACACTTCCCACGACTAGACCCCTCACGAACACTGGTCGTGTGGCCTTCACGACTCGTGAAGAACTCTTTTTTAACCCGTGAAGGCCTACTTGAGAGAAAAACAAATCTTCCAAAAACGGTTTTTCGAGCCATTTTCATGCTATATCTTTGTAGCTTAGGCTCTGATACCATTGTAGTAAATCCATGCACGCCAATACCTGTACGCAACGGAAGCAACGACATCAAAAACTGGGGTTTTCGGGTATTAAAACCGACATGCATGAATTCCCCAAGTGGGGATTGTGACTACAAACGAATATAGCAACTAAAACAAATGAGAGGGAGAAGAAATATACCATCGCGTGGCTAGAGCTATCCATCGAGCTAGGAAGATCTTCAAGAACTCGAATCTGAGCTCCTCTATTGATAGTCCACACGAAGTTAGTGAGATCCCATCTTGCTAATGACCCTCAAACTCGATCCTCAGCCTTGATCTCGAGCCTTTGGAACAACAACAACACTTGTCTTGCCTTCACGCTTCACACACTAGCCTAACCCTCACAAAGGAAGGTTCAAGTATCTTGTATATGTGTGTGTATCTTCAAAGTGGCAAGAGAGACCATTATGAGAGTTTTATGCTCTTTTATAAAGCTGGCTTGGAGGCAAAGAGGCACCAGTCTCGGCCACATGGTGGCCTCTCATTGGACCAAACAGAAAGGCCCAATAAAAACATGTGTCACTTTGACTTCTTTCTTCACGGGCTCTTACGGGCCGTGAAGCACTCGTGAAGACCTCATAGGCCGGGTTCCACGACAAACTCTCATTGGGCCAACGAGTGGTCCAATAAAAGCATGGCACCTACCTTCACGGGCTCTCACGAGCCGTGAAGCTCTCATGAAGGTAGTGCTCCCACGACTACTTGTCCGGGTGGTGAAGCCTCATGGAGGGGTTCACTTCACGACCTCTTCACGGCCCGTAAAGGTCACCAAAAACCCTAATTTCATATTCTCTCATGTTTAGGTTGTCCTGCCGGAATCTACCCTTGGTGTGTGATCCAATAAGCCCGTACCTCATCCGTAGTGATGCTAGTGCACGTGTATCAGTGGGCATATACCAACAATTTCATGATTATGAGATTTGGCAAATGGATGTTAAAACCGTGTTCCTTCATGGGACACTTAGCGAGGAGGTCTATATGACTCAACTTGAGGGTTTTGTACATGTCAAGCATCCAGATAAGGTCTGCAAGCTTAAGAAGTCCATTTATGGACTTAAGTAAGCATCGTGCAGCTGGAACATGTGCTTTAATGAGAAGTTCAAAGAGTATGGCTTTTCAAAAAGCAAGGATGAGCCATGCGTATATGTTAGGTGTCACACCCCAATAAAGCGGAAACACGAGGTGTCACAGCACAAGATATCATCGCACAAGGTAAATAGACAATAACCATTATATTGACTTAACAAAAATAAGTAGTTCGGGTAAAAGATAAATAAAAGTTACATAATCGAATAAAAATTAAATGACATTGTCTTGTACGATGCGAAAATAAAATAGATATTGTTTTTATAAAACGTGACGATGAAGATGAAGATGCCACACATCATGTTTGTAAGCATAAGGTACCTAACGACGATCACCTGAAAGCACGGGTAAAAGAAAGAAAACGGTCAACTACTAGAGTTGGTGAGTTCATAGGTTTTTAATATATTCACAAAATATCTTTTAAATGAGAAAAGTTTAAATAATTGATGGAAGTTTTTGAATAAAATCCAAGTATGAAATAATGATAGAAGATGTATTATATTGCCCAATACGTTGCACATGGTAGTAATATACTATGATGATTGTTGCTTGAGCCATTATCCAACCTAGCCGACAACCAATTGCCCATGATAAATCTAACGCCGATATTAAATGACGTTAGTAGTGGTAAAGTACATCTATAGTTCGTCAACCATAAATGGGAGACATCGGAATCTCCAAATAGCGCTACTTTCAAATATCATCGGCTCACTAGCGGAGTTAAGGGATAATGTCCAACGAAAGGGCCTTACAACGATCACCCAAGCACATCAAAGAATAATACTGTAAGTGCTCAAAATAATATTTGAAATATATAAGAAGATAGGCAATAAACTTTTCATGAAATATATACACATGCTTTCACCCCAAAAATAATATGAAATACGGTAAAAAGAGGCTATGATACTCACTCGGTATGCAAATGTGTTCACTCGTAAGGATTTCTTGTTCCTACCAAAGCTCCTTTCCTAATATAAGAGGTATGTAGCTCCATTAGACTTATTTTATTTATTATTTTGTATTATTTATTTGTTGTTAATTTATTTATTTAAATAGTTAAAGGTTGTCTCTATTTTTCCATAAATCATAAGTGTTCACTGAAATTTTCAGTTCTTTAAGTTGAACTTTAAAAATTAAAAACTGTAATTTAGTAGTCATATTAAGGCTTGATATTTTAATATAATCTTAAGACATGTTTCTAGAATGTCCAGTAAAAATATAGGAATTTATAATCCATGTTTAGTATTTTTAATAATTAAAAGTGTATAGGATGTCCACTGATCAGTGTCTGGATGACATGTTGTTACTAAAACGTCTGTTTAGGGCTCATACGACCTCCTTTTTACATGATTAAAACTGGAAATTAACCACGATCTAAAGATGAAACGTTTAAAAAAAACTAGACGTATTTTGACCCACGAATGAGTAAGTTACACGCGTTTAAAGTGTACCTTTTTAAATCTGTCAGATTTCCAGATTCAACATATGTGTCTTTTGAAATATGTTTGAAGGATCAAACGTTCATGAAAATTAGTGAATACAGGTTTAGATGAAAGGTAACACTTTAAACAAAGATTAGCAAAAACAATCAACTGATTTTGATACCTAGAACTTCAGATATAACAAAAACAAGTGGGGAGTTCTAGCATCAGAATCTGCCAGATTTATTATTCTTTTTGCTTATGGGTCATAACTTTAATGCATGTGTTCTTACAACAATGGTAGGATGATACACATTTTATGTGTTCCTTACAACATTTGTTAAGATGAAACACATGCATGATCCAAGTCTTATTTTCTTGATTTTTAGTTGATTAGGTTCCATACAACAATGGTAGGATGATGCACATTTCATGTGCTCCTTACAACATTGGTAGGATGTTTATATTTAGATGATTATAGATATATATATATATATATATATATAAAAGAAATAAGATGAACATCAAAGAAAATAAATAAAAAAAGAAAGAAGAAAAGAAGAAATGTAGAAGAGTAGAGATGAGTGTGTTATGATCATCTTACCAACTCTTTTCTTTGATTATGTGTTTGATCTTCAAAAGATGATCAAGACTTGGATGTTCTTGGGAGATTTTTGTTGGTGTAAGAAGAAGAGATAAAAGGGAAGAGATGGAGTGTGGTGGTAAAGGAAATGATGAAGAGTAGTAGGAGGCTTATATAGAGCATGAGGGAGATCAAATGGTGATTCTTGGGAAGAGAAGGAGGCAAGAGAAAAGAGTGGGGGGGTTTCTTTTATTTTTTATTTTTTATAAATTATGTGTAATTAGTTTAAATAAATTTGTATAAATGGTGATTTTGTTTAAATATTTTAATTAACAAAGTTTTAATTACTTTGATGAGTTTATATATATATATATTTTTTATATTTTAACTTATTTATATTTATTATGATGTATTTAATTATTTTTGTTGTTATTATTATTATTATTGTATATGATTTGTAATTCTTGACTTTTAATAATTCGATTTTTCGAGCTCGGGAAGGTTCTAACCATATAGGCGGGATTTCTACGAAATCTAATATTATTATGGATGTATTTAAGTCATAAATACTATTTTTAGTCATACTAGGCTTAAAAATTAGAATTTCTAATGGCTAACCTGGAAAATTTGTTGCCGAATGTCACATTAGGGCTAGTGGGAGCATAGTTGTATTCCTAGTCTTGTATGTCGATGACATACTACTCGTTGGGAACGATATCCCGACCCTTCAAGGTGTAAAAACCAAGTTAGGCAATTGTTTTTCGATGAAGGATCTAGGAGATGCGACTTACATTCTTAGGATCAAAATCTATAGAGATAGATCCAACAGGCTAATTGGGCTTAGCCAAAGTACTTATATTGACAAAGTCCTAAAGCGATTTAGGATGGAAGACTCCAAGAAGGGGTTTCTTCCAATGTCACATGGTTTGGTATTGATTAAGACTCAATCCCCTAGTTCCCTTGAGGAACGGGAAGTAATGAAGCGGGTGCCATATGCTTCGGCTGTGGGCTCGATCATGTATGACATGCTATGCACTAGGCCTGATGTATCGTGTGCTTTGAGCATGACGAGTAGATATTAAGCCAACCTAGGCGAAGCCCATTGGACGGCGGCGAAGAGCATTCTTAAGTATCTTCGGAGGACTAAGGAGATGTTCTTGGTGTGCGAAGGTGAGGAAGAGCTTAGAGTAAAGGGTTACTCGGATGCAAGCTTCCAAACCCATAGGGATGACTGCCGATCACAATCGGGGTTCGTGTTCCTATTAAACAGCGGTGCTATATCCTGGAGGAGCTCCAAGCAAGACCCCGTGGCCGATTCCACTACAGAGTCGGAATATATTGCGGCCAGTGAAACTACTAAGGAGGCCGTATGGATGAGGAAGTTTGTGCTTGATTTGGGAGCGCGACCTATGGAGATCTTCTGTTACAACGAGGGTGCGGTTGCTCTAGCCAAGGGACAAAGGTCTCACCGAGGCACGAGGCATATTCCACGGAAATATCATTTTATCTGGGACGTGGTCGAGAATGGAGACTTTATCATCAGTAGAGTACACATGGATAGCAATTTGTCGGATCCGTTTACTAAAACGTTGTCACAATCTAAGCACAATGCCCACAGACGTGCTATTGGGATTAGATTTGCTAGTGAGTTTGGTTTGAGTTGTATATTGGTTATTGTATTTGATATATTTGCTATGTAATTGGGGACTATAAGCAGTATTGTATTTTTGAATGTATTGATTATTAAATGGAATTTAATGATACGCGTGTAGAGAATAATTTCTTTAAATCATTATTGTGTTCCAACTTTGCCTGTTTTATCTCTTCCTTTAATATTTAATATTCTAAATTGTCCACGGTCGGTCATTTTTCATTGGAAGGTAGTATGAACGAAGGTCGAGGAAGTGATTGGACGAGCCACACCTGATTTTACTTCATGGTACATGTCAAGAGTAAATCCAGATGATAATATCATTTTATCCTTACACCGGGGATGCATGTGTTTCCACTATTTTGGTCTGCTTCATTCTGATCACTTTCAAACGTAGTCCGTAACTGGTTATTATAAAAGAGGTTTTTGGGTAAGGTATTACCAATATATTGGGGCAATGTAGTTGAAGGAATTTGTTTCTCTGTTAAGAGAGATATCCCTGAGCCCCTCGATGATTGGGAGCTGACACCAAAAATGCATAGCCATGCTCAAGCTTGCAATGATTGTTTATCAGTTGCAACTTAAATTTTGGTCAACACCAATCTTGATTGAGAAACATAATCGTGAATGATCGGAGAATGACTTTGTACCATGTCTCGTGTTTACTTGGACATCGCGAACAATAGGATGATTTATCACTTATCTATAGGACCATCTCAAACCTTTTAGGTTGTGATTTGGTACTTGTCAGGGATGACTTACCCCGTGTTTATTTGGGGGCAGGGATGCCTTGCTAGAGGCCATTCCTTTTCTGTGGTGCCCATGAATACGGTGTGTCATCTCCAAGTGGGAGTTTGTTGGAGTCTGCCCACTGACACATGTAGACCGGTATCACTGCTAATGAAGTGCGGGCCTATTGGGTCACAGGCCAAGTTTCAATGTCAACAGCTCGCTTGTAACACCGGAAAACCAAAGTCATTTTTTTAAAACTGCGTTGCGGAAGCTTAATTAAACACACCACTTTACAAACTGTACAAATATTTACAATACAAAAAACATCTGTTCATAGATATGAAAAAACTATTGTCTTGGTGTTACATAATAAACATGCTCGTTTCCTTTTAACTCAAAATCTATAAGAGCAGGGTCGAGCTTTCTTCCTACACTCAACAACAACTCACAAACCTGCAAAAGCAACAACTAAGGTGAATTAGCACAAAGTTAAGTGAGTAGAGACTAACCACAAACACAAACATCAAAAATCAATATCAAAGTATGTAATCACACAGCCAAGAAGACCGGCGGTTCGGCGCAGAACCTATAACCAATGCCGGCCAAAGGAAGGGTTTACCGATAGCTCTCTACTGAGTTGGCACAGTGAAATTCTCCTCTGATGCAACACATGCACCAGTAAGACTACCACTGTTCGACCAACCAGTAAACAAGCACAGCCCAATTCTACGTGTAGCTGACTTCTCAAAAACAACTCAATATCATCCAAAGAGCGCGTATCGGCCAAATAGTCACGCAACAGATATAATCATTCAACAATCAACAATCAACAATCGGACTCCATAGTCCATCAATCACATACGCATGCATCACATCAATAACATCAACCATAATCTTTACCATTCGCGATTAATGTCCACTCACCTCATGATTCAATGTGAACTCAGATATCTAATATCACTGAGTCTTTGGATTGCCTGAAAACACAACAACAACGAAATTAGTCTCGAACATAAAATATATTTACCCACATATATTTATGTCTCTATACTTATAATAAGTCCACATATATAAACACATGAAACACAAATCAAAAGATCAATCAAACAAAATTCACATTTTTGAAAATCATCGGACGTGCGCGTCCAAGAATCCGACGCGTCACGTCGGGCCAAAATATCGGATTTCTGTCTATCGGATTTGAGAATTCGCTGGATTCCAAATCCCGGATTCTTAGTGTCGGATTTCAACTTCCGGATTTCACTTGTCGGATTCAAATAATCGGATTTTGTGCTATGGGATTCAAACCATTGGATTTCACCACTCGGATTCAAAGAATCTGCTAAATCTCAAGAACGCGTCGCGTCCCTCCTTTGGACGCGTCACGTCGCGTCAATCTATGTATCATCTTCTCCAAATCCAGCCGACTCAAACTTCAAACTTTCTTATTTTAATTTCTGTTTTTCAATCCAAAACACTTCTAAACACGTATAATCCTTATATAACATGTATACAAACATCACGAACACTTAAACATTCATCAAAACACCAGATCATGCAAAACCCATTTATGAAGTTTGAGCTTAAAGCTCCATCAATGGTGTTTTCTCATATGACCATAGATTTCAACATATAAACATATCAAAATTAATTGTAGCATGATATAAACACATTCTAACCTTAACTTTGAATTATCAAATACAAATCCTTCACTTTGAATTCCAAAGATTGCTTGATTTGAGAGGTTTCTTCTCTTGAAAGATTTCTAAACACACACTACACTTTTACACTCTGAGAAATATGAGCAGATGGTTTTCTTCATGCTATATACATATATTTACATGTTCATATAATTTTACACAAAACAATGCAGGAGGTGGTTTCAAGGCTTATCCCCTTTTCCATGCATAAATACATAGTCATACATACATACCCTCATATAACATACACACATATTTGACTTTCTTTTCTTTCAAACTTTCTAGTAACATATATATTTACACATGTATATATATTTTAAGTTAAATTATTTGCTTTAATAAACTAAATAATCACATAATTGAATTAAAACACAAATAATCACCTACCGCTAACCCGCTAACGACTAGCCTGGGTTTGCGGGTGTTACAAATCTCCACTTCTCAAGAGGATTCAGTCCTCGGAATCCCTTCTCCTTCAAATAACTGAGGATATCTGTCTTTCATATCCGCTTCAGTCTCTCAAGTCAAATTAGAACCTAAACTGTGCTTCCACTTGACCAACCCCATCGTAATCTGCTTCTTGCGGAGCTTGGTCACTTTACGATCCAACAGTTTAATAGGTTCGTCTATTAATATTTTCTTTGAATCAACCTTTAAATCATGTACTGTGAGACTCTAGATTCTATCTTCAACCTTACATTTCCTCATATAACAAACATTAAATGTATCATGAATACCTGCCAACTCTACTGGAAGATCCAGCGTAACTGTCTTGTCATTCACTATCTGACGAATGTGGAAAGGATCAATAAAACGGGGAGCCAACTTCCCTCCTTTGCCAAATCAAATCACGCCTTTTCACGGAGAGACTTTCAAGTAAACAAGTTCACCCACATCAAACGATACCGGACGACGTCGCGGATCTGCATACATCTTCTGCCTATCCCTGGCAACTTTTAACTTCTCTCTGGCAATAGTAACCTTATCTGCTGTCAATTGAACAATCTCAGGCCCTGCAAACGGTTTCTCACCACCCTCTAACCAATAAGTCGGAGTACGGCAACAACGACCGTACAACATTTCATACGGGGGCATCCCAATACCGGAGTGGTAAGAATTGTTATACGCAAACTCTATCAATGGCAGGTGTGAATGCCAAGATCCACCATACTCAATTACACAAGCACGTAACATATCTTCAAGTGTCTGTATAGTTCGTTCATTTTGATCGTCAGTCTGGCGATGATAAATAGTACTCAAGTTAATTCTCGTCCCCAACTCTCTCTATAAACTCCTCCAGAAGTTAGAAACAAACCTGGAGTCTTTGTCAGATACTATTGACAACGGTATACCATGCCTTGCAACAATCTCGTCAATCTACAACTATGCTAACTTACTCAAGGAAGTCGTTTCACAGGTATCTAGAAAGTGAGCACTATTTGTCAATCGATCCACAATCACCCATATCATATCATGATTCTTCTGAGTACGTGGATGTTTAGTTACAAAATTCATCGTTATGTGTTCTCACTTCCACTCAGGAATTTCCAACTGTTTCAAAGACCCGTAAGGCTTCTGATGTTCCGCTTTTACTTGCCCACATATATGACACGATTCCACAAAGTGTGCTACATCTGATTTCATCGTTGGCCACCAATAAAGCACTTTCAAATCATTATACATTTTAGTGCTTCCTAGGACAATCTCGACTTATGTGCTTCAGTTAAAATCAACTTCCTCAACTCTCTAAGCATAGGCACCCACACACGGTTCTCATATACCTTTAATCCACATGAATTGTCAGACAGTTCATCCTTTCATTTATTCATTAATTAAGTCTTCAAAATCTCTTCCTTCAAAGCTTCCAACTATGCAGACTTCAGTCTATCCACTAAGTCTGATAGTATTTCCATGCGCATAAATTGGATAGAACTTCCAGCTCCTTTGCGACATAGGGTATCTGCCACCACATTCGCCTTTCTAGGATGGTATTTGATCTCACAATCATAATCTTTTTATCAGCTCCACCCATCGCCTCTGTCTCATGTTTAATTCTTTTTGGGTAAGGACATATTGTAGGCTCTTGTGGTCCATGCAGATTACACATTTAGTTCCATACAAGTAATGTCTCCACAGTTTTAGCTCAAATACAACAGCTACTACCTCCAAGTCATGGGTCGGGTAATTCTTTTCATGAGGTTTTAATTGCCTTGAAGCATACGCAATCACCCGATCCCTCTGCATTAGCACACATCCTAATCCAGCAAATGATGCATCGCAATACACGATAAAATCATCTGATCCACTCGGCAAAGCAAGATAGGAGCCTGACATAACAACTGCTTTAATGTCTGAAAAGCTTTATCTTGTTCATCACCCCATACAAACTTCACATCTTTCCAAGTCAACTTAGTCAATGGACCCACAATCTTCGAGAAATCTTTGATAAATCTGCGGTAATATCCTGCCAAACCAAGAAAACTCTTTATCTCTGACGGTGTCTTTGGAGCATTCCAATTCATCACCGCTTCCACTTTCGATGGATCCACTTTTACTCCCTCGTTACAGATAACATGCCCCAAGAACTGAACCTCTCTCAACCAGAATTCGCACTTTGAGAACTTTGCATACAAACTTTCTTTCTTCAGAGTCTCCAAAACCTGTCTCAAATGCTGTTCATGTTCCAACTCAGTCTTTGAATAAATCAAGATATAATCGAAAAAGACAATCACAATGTTATCAAGAAATGGTCGACAAACTCTGTTTATAAGGTCCATGAATATCGCAAAGTTGTCTTTGATACATAACCAAGAACTCGTAATAACCATAACGCGTACGAAATGTTGTCTTTGATACATCTTCTGCAGATACACGTACGAAATTATAACCTGATCTCAAATCAATTTTTGAAAAAACGAAGCTCCCTGTAGCTGATCGAATAAATCGTCAATTCTGAGCAACGGATACTTATTCTTTGTCGTTTTCTTGTGCAACTCACGGTAGTCCATACAAATATGCAACATACTGTCTTTCTTCTTTACAGATAACACTGGTGCACCCCATTGAGACGAGCTTGGACGAATGAAGCCTTTGCCTAACAGATCCTGGATCTGTGTCATCATCTCTCTAATCTCTGAAGGTGCCAATCTGTACGGGGATTTAGCCACTGGTCGAGAACAAGGGATCTGATCCATCTTAAACTCTATCTCGTAAACTGGAGGCAACCCTGGCAATGCCTCTGGAAACACATTCGGGTATTCCGTTACCACCCGAATATCATTCATTGTCTGCTTCTCTTTCTTTCTGTCAATAACATACACATATATGATTCACATCCTCTATCCAATGCCTTCTTAGCCTTTAGACATGAAATAATCAGAATCACATACCCAACTTTCTCACCCCTTACTACTACTCGCGTGCCATCCGCCAACGGGAGAGAAATCACTTCTTGTGGCACTTAATACTGGCTTGATTCAAACTCAACCAGTCTATCCTGAGCACCACATTTAAACCACATACTGGCATTACAAGAAATTAAACAGGAAAACACACAGTAGCTATATCTATCTTAGCTCCAGCCCCAGCAGTCGTGACCGAAACCATCATGCCATTGGCTACTTCTATTTCTAAAGTATTAGCAAGCTTAATAACAGGCATATTTATTCTACCACAAAATTCCACACATACAAAGGAGCGATTAGCTCCAGAATCAAACAATACTCTAGAATGAGTAGAGTTTACCAGAAACATACCGGTTATGACATCGTCTATGGTGGTGGCATCATCCACAGTCATCTTAAATGCCCTACCCTCAGCAGTGGGTGGGTTCTTTCTCTTTTGACCTTGCGCTGAAGATGATCCCCCAGCCGCTCCGGCTCCTGACCCAGACCCTGACTTCTTACTCATTGGGCACTCACCTACTCTGTGCCCCTCATTCTGACAATTCCATAATACACTCTACTGGAATCTGCAATTCTTAAAGTCATGGCCAAACTGACCACACTTCACACATCTCAGTGTCTGCAGCGTACACTGACCATTAAAGAAAGACTTGCACCTACCACACCAAGGTGCCCGTTGATTAGACCCACCCGAAGTAGGCCTACTACTCTGGTCTCCCTGCCTATTACCACCGCTCTGCCCTCGCTACCTTTGTTGGGTACTGTAATGTTCAAACATGGACTTTGTTGGGAAATCTTTTCCCTGTTCAATCTGTCTCTTCCAATAATATCCAGCCGACTTGGCCATAGTGAAAGCCTGGGATAGTGTGATAGCCCACCGTGTGGCACTACTGTAATCTGGATGCACTGCACCCACAAAATGTGCAATCTGTGATGACTCATCCGGCACCCACTATTTCACGTATCTCAATCTTTCGTTGAATTTCCTGATCAGATCCTCCACTGACATATTTCCTGACATCTGCAGATCCATAAACTCTTTCTTAATCTTGGCGATCTCAAATGAACTGCAATATTGTTCACACAACTTCTCCTAGAACCGGCTCCAGGTGATATTCTCTTGTTGTTCCTTGGTGAAATGCCCTGTAATGGAATCCGACCTTACCATCGCATCTCCCTTCACCTTTAGTTCCTCCTCGTAATTACAGGCGTCTATCGCCTTGACCATCTCTCTTAACCAGTTCAAAGTAACATTACGGTTAGAACTCACTCTATAATCTGCGGGTTTACAATCCAAGAACTACTTATATATACAAGGTTGTTTGTATCCAGGAAACGCAAAAGGGTAAGCTCCTGGTTATGCATACGGATAGAAGATCGGTTGTTGCATTATATACATTACCGGTGGTAATGGTGTTATTACTGGTGTTGTGGTTGCTTGAGTAGTAATCACAATTGCAACTGGGGTTGGTTCAGATTGAGTCTGTCTCTGCTGCTCCATGCTGTGAACTTTATTTCGGATTTCCAGCAGTTCATTCTCCAATTGATAAACATACTCACTTTGGTCTTCTTCGTGAGATTGACCTGATGTTCCGGCAACCTTTATATTATCAAGGTTTACGATCACAGGTGCTTCTAATGTAGCTTGGGTCATAGGAGGAAGGACGGGGATCTCTCTATCAGCCATATCTGCTACAATCACATCATCTCACAATTCATTAGCATAAACCGTTAGTACTCAAAATACTAGCTACTACAAACATCTCTAACTCACCCTAATTTCCCAGAAGGAAAGTTTGACCCGTCACGAGCCAAGATTTGGGAATACAACACTCTAGCCGTGCATGCATTGCCAAACCAAGGCTCTTATACCAAAACTGTAACACCGGAAAGCCAAAGCCATTTTTTTTAAACTGCATAGCGGAAGCTTAATTAAAGAAACTACTTTACTTACAGTACAAATATTTACAATCTAAAAAAATACTTTCATAAATAACAAAAAACTACTATCTTGGTGTTGCATAATAAACTGACTCGTTTCCTTTTTATTCAAAATCTATCATAGCGGGGTTAAGCTTTCCTCCTACACTCAACAACAACTCACAAACCTGCAAAAGCAACAACTAAGGGGAATTAGCATAAAGCTAAGTGAGTAGAGGCTAGGCACAAACGCAAACATCAACATTCAATAGCAAAGCATGTAATCATACAACCAAGAAGACCAGCGGTTCAGCGCTAAACCTACAACCAATGCCGGCCAAAGAAAGGGTTTACCGATAGCCCTCTACTGAGTTGGCACAAATAAATTCTCCTCTGATGCAAAGCATGCACTAGTAATACTACCACTGTTCAACCAACCAGTAAACCAGCCCAATTCTACGTGTAGCTGACTTCTCAAATGCAACTCAATATCATCCAAAGAGCACGCCTCGGCCAAATAGTCGTGCAACAGATATAATCATTCAACAATAAACAATCAACAATCGGACTCCATAGTCCATTAATCACATACACATTCATAACATCAATAACATCAACCATAATATTTACCATTCGCGATTAATGTCCACTCACCTCATGATTCAACGTGAACTCAGATATCTAATATCACTGAGTCTTTGGATTGTCTGAAAACACAACAACAACGAAATCAGTCTCGATCATAAAATATATTTACCAACATATATTTATGTCTCTATACTTATAATAAGTCCACATATTATAAATACATGAAACACAAATCAAAAGATCAATCAAACAAAGTTCACATTTCTGAAAATCATCGGACGTGCGCGTCCAAGAATTCGACCCGTCGTGTCGGGCCAAAATATCGGATTTCTCTCTATCGGATTTGAGAATCCGCCGGATTTCAAATCCCGGATTCTTAGTGTTGGATTTCAAATTCCGGATTTCACTTGTCGGATTCAAATAATCAGATTTTGGGCTACGGGATTCAAACCATCGGATTTCACCACTCGGATTCAAAAAATCCGCTAAATCTCGAGAACGCGTCACGTCCCTCCTTTAGACGTGTCGCATCGTGTCAACCTCTGTATCATCTTCTCCAAATCCACCCGACTCAAACTTCAAACATTCTTATTCTAACTTTTTTTTTCTATCCAAAACACTTCTAAACACGTATAATCCTTATATTACTATAAAGCCCAAAATTATATAATTGACCTCTTAGATAAAAGTCCACATAGTAATTTACATTCTGAAAGTTTTACATAAAGCGGAAGCGTAACTGTTTTAAAAGTATTTATCCAAGATTACACATATGTTAAAGTCATACGAGTTTATCACAGAAACTTGTTCTATACAACCATGCGTTCATTTTCTTAATCAAATTAGTCAAACCGGAGCTATGCCCTTGCCTTGATCGTGTCCTGCAAAATACATAAAATAATATCTGATATGCTGTGAGAGCTTAGTGAGTAAACTAGACTGCAAATCATATATACACATGAATATAATCACATTCTGAATATAGCCAACCACTGGTTCTAGACCCAGGGTAGCAATCTGAGCCACAATACTGTGCTAATTCTGAGCCACTACTACACAAAGCAGCATGCTTAATAACACATAAACGAATACATATAAGTATTCCTTGTAATAACATCATTATGAACATATGAAACATAGTCTAGAAGACTCACGTTATAAACTGAAGTATTATAACCTAATCCACAAAAGATAAAAGTTCACGTATATCTCCTCAGCTAGTCGCTATAGTTATACAATAATGATATATATTAAACATGTGCCGAAACAAAAGAAATCAAAATGAACAGGTCATGGGCACGCCCGTGCCGCACATAGGTACGCCTGTGCCCTAACATGAGCACAACCGTACGATACTAAGGTACGACCATGCCTAGTAGTTCATCCAACCTTTCTCATCCTACTTATTCATCTGATCTTTCCATCCGAATTATATCATAAAAGTTGCACGACTAAGAGTTATGCCCGGGGCACATCCAAGGCACGCCCCAGACCTCAAGAACATATGGCGATCAGGACAGCAAGGCACGCTCGTACCCTTTATGGGCACGCCCGTGCCTCCCCCTATCTGAACCAGAACAGTCAGGCAACTTGCTGTTTTTCCGGCCAAATCTTCCAAAAAGTCATTCAAAACAGTTTATAAACATATTTTCGAAGGTTTCTAACATCCCTAACCATTTTAAACACTTAAAACTCATATAAAACATACTTTGATTCATTCTTCAACCTTTTGATACATATAAACCAAAAAAAACTTATGAACCAAATATATCAACCTTACCTTGATAGCTTCAAGATGAAGTTGATTTAAACTCTGATTTCTTTGATCTTAATCTCCAGATAACTAAAACTTCGAACTTTTGATAGAGAGAAACGTAATGTGAATCTTGAATAAATGGTAAGAATTTGACTTGAAAGTCAAATATGAGTATATGTATATATATATATATGTATAAGATTCCCATAATGAAATAAAATACTCCCTTGACTATTCTTATATAATAATTAACAACATTGGTCCTGCTAGTTTACATCCATACCTTAATAATTACTATCATATATAACACATTTATTTTCTGGATGTTACAACTCTTCCCCACTTGAAAGGATTTCGTCCCCAAAATCATTTGTCGAAGAGTTCTGGGTAATTCTTCATCATATCTTGTTCAGGCTCCCACATGAAGTCTGATCCTTTTCTATGCTTCCATTGGACTTTAACTAGTCTAATGTGTTTATTACGTAAGGTCTTAACTTTTATTTCTAATATTGTCATAGTCTGTTCCACATAGTTAAGTTTTTCATCAATACTAACATCTTCCAACGGTATGAATGCAGATTCATCTGCTAGACATTTTTTGAGATGAGACACATGGAAGGTGTTATGAATCCGAGACAACTCTTCTGTTAATTCTAATCGGTAAGCAACCTTCCTCACACGTGCAATAATTTTGAATGGTCCAATAAATCTCGGACCAAGTTTTCCTCTCTTTCTGAATCTATTTACACCCTTCCACAGTGACACTTTTAACAATACATAATCCCCCACCTCGAACTCAAGTGGTGATCTGCGTTTATCTGCATAGCTCTTCTGTCTACTCTGGGTAGTTAACAATATATCTCGTATCTGATGAATCTTTTCTGTTGCTTGTTGTACCACCTCTGTACTACCCAGTTCTTTTACACCCACCTCACCCCAACATATTGGAGTTCGGCATTTTTTTCCATACAACATTTCATACAGTGGTATCCCGATGCTGGAATGATAACTATTGTTGTATGAGAATTCTACCAAGGGAAGATACAAATCCCAGCTTCCACCAAAATCAATAACACATACATGAAGCATATCTTCTAGCGTCTAAATAGTTCTTTCACTCTGGCCATCGGTTTGTGTAACACCGGAAAATCACAAGCCATTTTTTTTAAAACGCATTGCGGAAGCTAATTAAAATCAACTTGATTACATATAATCAATAATTACAAATATACATTCATTTGTTTAAAAAGACAATCAACAACTACAATTGTTTGGTGTTAAAAAAACAACTATGTCGTCTCTTTTTCAAAATACGTATCAGAGTGTGGTCAACTCTTCCTTCTTCAACACAAACACCAACATGCAAAGCATCAACTGAGGGGAATTAGCTCAAAGCTAAGTGAGTAGAGGCTTAAGCAACAAATGCAAACATTCACAATCAATCATCAATCATGTAATCACATATTCAGAGAAGACCGGAGGTTCGGCGCAAAACCTACAACCAATGCCGGCCAAAGCAAAGGTTTAGGAATAGCTTTCTACTAGATCGGCACAGTAAACTCCCCTCTGAGCAAAAAATGCAACCGAAAGGCTACTACTGTTCAACAAACCAGTTAGACAAGCCCAGCCCAAGTCCACGTATAGCTGACTTCTCAACGCAACTCAAAATCATCCTAAGAGTGCATATCGACCAAATATTCATGCAGCAGTTATCAACATTTCATTATCACAAACAGCAGTTCAATCAATCCAATCTCAAACCACAATCATGCTTCACATCAATAAAATTAACTGCAGTCTTTACCATCCGTGTTTAACGTCCACTCACCTCAGTTTCAGTCTTGAACTCAGATATCTAATTTTACTGAGCTTTTGGATTGCCTGTAAACACAGCAATAACCAAATTAGTTTCAATTTCATAAATATATCTGATCTCATATATTTATAATTCATTCATCAAACAATAAACAAATACAACAGTATCGGATTTCTCCAAATCTATCGGATTCCAAGAATCCGCAACCCATGTCTCGGATTTACTAATATCGGATTTGAGAATCCGATAGATTCCATACTGTCGGATTTTCCTTAATTAAATTCCAAGTATTCGGATTTTACTTCAATCGGATTTGGGTATGGGTATCGGATTACAAGTCTCGGTTTACAAGTATAGGATTTGAGTTTCGGATTCTAAAGTACCGGATTTCAAGTACCCGGTTTTTCAAACATTCGGATTTTAGGAGTATAGGATTCTAACTTTCGGATTTCTAAATAAATGGTGTTTAAGGTCTCGGTTTACCACAATCGGATTTCATGTTTTCACGATTACAAGTAACGGGTTTTAAACACTAGGATTTCATGTATCGGTTTCTAGCATTAATCGGATTCTAGCATTAATCAGATTCCCTTCATTCGGTTTTGCCATCATCCATTAAATCCGAGAGTTTCATAGATTCATCAAAATCACCATTTTCATAACTCAAACCCAGAAAATATGAACTCATCAAATCGTTACAGAAACATGTTAAAACACTTCTAAACATATATTCATGCAACATTCATCTTATAAACACATAACCCATATGAACACACAAAACCCATCAAATTCATATTCAAATCCGATTATGGTGTTTTTCATAAAAGCATGTTATTTCTATCATCAATCACTCCATGTTGACATTCAAACAACTATATAATAAAAACCTAACCTTGATCTTGAATAAAAATCACAAAATATAGAGAATCCGATTATGTTCTTCTTTCTTTCGATTTCTTGGCAAAGAGAATTCTTCATATACACCCACTTCACTTCCTTTTGTTTTGAAAATAAAGATTAATTTAGCTAAACCCCGAACACGTATACCTTTTAATAAAAGGAGGTGGCAATCCCACCTCTTCACTCTTACACGTGCACAACAACATACACACGGTTACATACATATATATATACAACACATGCATAAATAATAATCACATATTTGAGAATTAGTTTAACCAATTTAAATAAACACTTAGTCACATCTAAAACAATTAAACACATACCACAAACCCGCTAATCTCCTAGCCTAGGTTTGAGGGTGTTACAAATCTCTCCCCCTTAAGAGGATTCCATCCTCGGAATCCTTTCTTGCTCAAACAAATGGGGATATCTATCCTTCATTTCTGACTCAGTCTCCCAAGTTAAATCAGAACCTAGACTGTGTTTCCACTTGATTAATACCATCGGTATTTGTTTCTTTCGAAGCTTGGTCACTTTTCCATCCAACAGTTCTACTGGTTCTTCTATTAGTCTTTTCGTTGAATCAACTTTCAACTCTTGTACTGGAAGGATCTGACTTTCATCATCAATCTTGCACTTTCTTGATAACAGACATTAAAAGTATCGTGTATCCCCGCAAGCTCTACTGGAGGATCTAGTGTAACTGTCTGGTCGTTCACAATCTGACATATGCGGAAGGGACCAATGTAACGGGGAGCTAACTTCCCGCTTTTACCGAATCGAATCACACCCTTCCACGGAGAAACCTTCAGGTATACTAACTCTCCCACATCAAACTTAACTGGGCGACGATACGGATCTGCGTACATTTTCTGCCTATCTCTGGCTGCTTTCAACTTATCTCTGGCAATAGCAACCTTATCAGTTGTCATCTGAACTATCTCAGGCCCAGCAAATTGTTTCTCACCCGCCTCTAACCAACATGTTGGAGTACGGCAACGACGGCCGTATAAAATTTCGTACGGAGGCATCCCTATACTGGAGTGGTAAGAGTTATTATACGCAAACTCAATTAACGGCGCGTGTGAATCCCAAGATCCACCATACTCAATCACACAAGCTTGCAACATATCTTCAAGTGTCTGTATGGTTCGTTCAGTCTGACCATTAGTCTGGGGATGATAAGCAGTACTCACGTTAATCCTCGTCCCCAATTCCCTCTGTAACTCCTCCAGAAGTTAGAAACGAATTTGGAGTCTCTGTCAGATACTATTGATAATGGAATACCATGCCTCGCAACAATCTCGTTCACATAAAGTTGAGCCAAGTTACTCAGAGAAGCCGTCTCACATGTAGCTAGGAAGTGAGCGCTCTTGGTCTGCCAATCCACAATCACCCAAATCATATCATTATTTCTCTGAGTTCGTGGAAGTTTGGTCACGAAATCCATCGTTATATGTTCCCATTTCCACTCTGGGATTTCCAATTGCTTTAAAGATCTATAAGGCTTCTGATGCTTTGCTTTCACCTGTGCACATATATGGCATGATTCTACAAACTGTGCCACATCGGTTTTCATAGTAGGCCACCAGTAAAGCACTTTCAGATCGTTATACATTTTAGTACTTCCTAGGTGTACTGACAATCTGACTTGGGTGCTTCTGTCAAAATCAGCCTCCTCAAGTCTCCAAGCATAGGCTCCCACACACGAGTCTTGTATACTTTTAATCCACGAGAGTCATCAGCAAGTTCGTCCTTACGTTTCTTCATCAGTTCATTCTTCAAGTTCTCTTCCTTCAAAGCTTCCAATTGTGCAGACTTGAGTCTATCTACTACATCTGATACAATCTCAATACGCATAAATTGGATTGAACTTCCCGCTCCCTTGCGGCTTAAGGCATCTGCTACCACGTTTGCTTTGCATGGGTGATATCTTATTTCGCAATCATAATCTTTAATCAATTCCACCCAGCGTCTTTGTCTCATGTTCAACTCTTTCTGAGTAAACACATACTGTAGGCTCTTATGGTCGGTACAAATCACACACTTGGTGCCATACAAGTAGTGTCTCCACAGCTTTAGAGCAAATACAACTGCTGTCAATTCCAAGTCATGTGTTGGGTAATTCATCTCATGGGGTTTCAACTGTCTTGAAGCATATGCAATTGCCCGATCCCTCTGCATAAGTACACAACCCAATCCCGCAAACGATGCATCGCAATAAACTATGAAATCCTCTGAACCACTTGGCAATGCGAGAATAGGGGCCTGACATAACAACTGTTTCAACATCTGAAAAGCTTGATCCTGTTCACTGCCCCATACAAATTTCACATCTTTTCGAGCCAACTTAGTCAACGGACCCACAATCTTGGAGAAGTATTTTATAAATCTGCGGTAGTATCGAGCTAATCCCAGAAAACTCTTGATCTCGGACGGTGTCTTCGGAGCGTTCCAATTCATAACTGCCTCCACCTTCGAAGGATCCACTTTCACCCCCTCGTCCCAGATCACATGCCCCAAAAACTGTACCTCTCTCAACCAGAATTCACACTTAGAGAATTTAGCAAACAGATGCTCTTTCTTCAGTGTTTCCAAAAGTTGTCTCAAATGCTGTTCATGCTCCACTTCTGTCTTTGAGTATACCAGTATATCGTCAATGAAGACTATCACAAACTTATCTAAGAAGGATCGGCAAACTCTGTTCATTAAGTCCATGAATATCGCAGGTGCATTGGTTAAGCCGAACGGCATAACCAAAAACTCGTAGTGCCCATAGCGCGTACGAAAAGCCGTCTTTGACACGTCTTCCTCCGACACCCGCACCTGATGATACCCTGATCTCAAATCAATCTTTGAAAAGAACAAAGCCCCCTGTAGGTGATCAAAAAAATCATCTATTCTTGGCAACAGATACTTGTTCTTTATTGTCCTCTTATTTAGCTCACGGTAGTCGATACACATACGCAACGTACCGTCTTTCTTTTTCACAAACAGAACTGGTGCTCCCCACGGAGATGAACTTGGACGGATGAAAGCCTTATCTATCAAATCTTGTATATGTGTCATCATCTCTCGGATCTTTGACAGTGCCAACCTGTACGGTGCCTTTGCCACTCGTCGGGAACCAGGAATCAGGTCTATCTTGAACTCCACCTCACGAATTGGAGGCAATCCCGGCAATTCTTCTCGAAACACCTCTGGGTATTCCGTTACCACCCGGATGTCGTTCACTGTCTGTTTCTCTTTCTTTCCATCATATACATAAGCCAGATACGACTCACAACCTTTTTCCAACGCCTTTCTAGCCTTCAAACAGGAGATAATTGGAATTACAGACCCAACCTTCTCACCCCTTGCTACTACTCTTGTGCCATCAGCCAACGGGAATGAAATCAACTTTTTGTGACACTTGATACTGGCTTGATTCAAACTTATCCAATCCATCCCGAGCACCACATTGAACCCAGGTAATGGCATTACAAGAAAATAAACAAGAAAACAAATACCGTCTATATCTATCTTGGCTCCAGCCACAACAGTCATGACCGGAACCATCATACCATCAGCTACCTCTATTTCTAAAGCAGTAGCTAGTTCAGTTAAAGGCACATTCAACCTACCACAGAATTCTACAGATACAAAGGAGCGATTTGCCCCTGAATCAAATAACACTCTAGCAGGAGTAGAGTTTATCAAAAACATACAAGTTATAACATCGTCTGTGGTAGTGGCATCATCCACTATCATTCTAAATGCCCGACCCTCAGCAGTGGGTGGGTTCTTCCGTTTCTGCCCAGCTGTAGATGATCCTCCAGCACCTCCCCCTCCTGACCCAGATCCCGCTTTCTTACTAAACGGGCAATCACCAACCCGATGCCCCTCTTTCTGACAATTCCAGCAGACGCTCCTCGGCAGTCTGCAATTTTTCAAGTCATGGCCAAACTGGCCACATTTTACACACCTCATTGATTGGGGCGTACACTCCCCGTGATGATAAGACTTGCACTTGTTACACCAAGGTGCCCTATGAGCAGAGCCACCTGTAGAAGATGTCTTATTCTAGTTACCCTGTCGATTTCCACTGCCTTGCCCTCCTTGCCTTTGTTGAGTATTGTAATGTTCAAATCTTGATTTCTGCTGGGAAATTCTTTCCCCACTCAACTTATTCCTCTCAATCAAAACTCCTTCAGCCGACTTAGCTAAAGTAAATGCTTGGGATAGTGTAGTAGCCCACCTAGTGGCACTACGGAGATCCGGATGTAACGCTCCAACGAAATGGGCGATCTTTGACTCCTCATCTGGTACCCAATGTTTCGCAAATCTCATTTTCTCATTGTATTGTTTTATCAATTGATCCACCGTCATATTCCCAGTTATCTACAACTCCATAAATTCTCTTTTAATCTTGGCAATCTCAAAAGTACCACAGTACTGCTCACAGAGTTTCTCCTGGAATTGACTCCAAGTAATACTCTCTTGTTGCTGCTCCGTAAAATGGCGAGTGATTGAATCCCACCAAACCATTGCATCCCCTTTTAACATCCTCGATGCAAATTTCACTTTCAGTTCATTCTCACAGTTGCAAGCATCTAATGTCTTCGTCATTTCTCTAAGCCAATTCAACGTGTAACTGGGATCAGAACTTCGCCGGTATTCAGAAGGCTTGCTGTGACATTCGGCAACAAATTTCCCAGGTTTGCCATTAGAAATTCTAATTTTAAGCCTAGTATGACTAAAAATAGTATTTATGACTTAAATACATCCATAATAATATTAGATTTCGTAGAAATCCTGCCTATATGGTTAGAACCTTCCCGAGCTCGAAAAATCGACTTATTAAAAGTCAAGAATTACAAATCATATACAATAATAATAATAATAATAATAACAATAAAAATAATTAAATACATCATAATAAATATAAATAAGTTAAAATATAAAACATATATATATAAACTCATCAAAATAATTAAAACTTTGTTAATTAAAAGATTTAAACAAAATCAACATTTATACAAATTTATTTAAACTAATTACACATAATTTATAAAAAATAAAAAAATAAAAGAAACCCCCCATCTCTTTTCTCTTGCCTCCTTCTCTTCCCAAGAATCACCACTTGATCTCCCCCATGCTCTATATAAGCCCCCTACTACTCTTCATCATTTCCTTCACCACCACACTCCATCTCTTCTCTTTTCTCTCTTCTTCTTTCACCAACAAAAATCTCCCAAGAACATCCAAGTCTTGTTCATCTTGTGAAGATCAAACACATAATCAAAGAAAAGAGTTGGTAAGATGATCATAACACACTCATCTCTACTCTTCTACTTTTCTTCTTTTCTTCTTTCTTCTTTTTTCTTTGTTGTTCATCTTATTTCTTTTATATATATCTATAATCATGCAAATATAAACATCCTACCAATGTTGAAAGGAGCACATGAAATGTGCATCATCCTACCATTGTTGTATGGAACATAATCAACAAAAATCAAGAAAATAAGACTTTGATCATGCATGTGTTTCATCATAACAAATGTTGTAAGGAACACATAAAATGTGTATCATCCTACCATTGTTGTAAGAACACATGGATTATCAAAGCTTATACTCATACAAGATGATTAATCATGAATATAAACATGTTATATTAAAGTTATGACCCATAAGCAAAAAGAATAATAAATCTGGCAGATTCTGATGCTAGAACTCCCCACTTGTTTTTGTTATATCTGGAGTTCTATGCATCAAAATCAGTTGATTCATTTTGCTAATCTTATTTTAATGTGATACCTTTCATTTAAACCTGGATTCACTAATTTTCATGAACGTTTGATCCTTCAAACATATTTAAAAAGACCCATATGTTGAATCTGGAAATCTGACAGATTTAGAAGGGTACACTTTAAACGCGTGTAACTTACTCATTCTAAGGTCAAAATAAGTCTAGTTTTTTTAAACGTTTCATCTTTGAGTCATGGTTAATTCCCAGTTTGAATAATGTAAAAAGGAGGTCGTATGAGCCTTAAACAGACGTTTTAGTAACAACATGTCATCCAGACACTGATCAGTGGACATCCTATACACTTTTAATTATTAAAAATACTAAACATGGATTATAAATTCCTATATTTTTACTGGACATTATAGAAACATGTATTAAGATTGTATTAAAATATCAAGCCTTAATATGACTCCTAAATTACAGTTTTTAATTTTTAAAATTCAACTTAAAGAACTGAAAATTTCAGTGAACACTTATGATTTATGGAAAAATAGAGACAACCTTTAACTATTTAAATAAATAAGTTAACAACAAATAAATAATACAAAATAATAAATAAAATAAGTCTAATGGAGCTACATACCTCTTATATTAGGAAAGGAGCTTTGGTAGGAACAAGAAATCCTTACGAGTGAACACATTTGCATACCGAGTGAGTATCATAGCCCCTTTTTACCGTATTTCATATTATTTTTGGGGTGAAAGCATGTGTATATATTTCATGAAAAGTTTATTGCCTATCTTCTTATATATTTCAAATATTATTTTGAGCACTTATAGTATTATTCTTTGATGTGCTTGGGTGATCGTTGTAAGGCCCTTTCGTTGGACATTATCCCTTAACTCCGCTAGTGAGCCGATGATATTTGAAAGTAGCGCTATTTGGAGATTCCGATGTCTCCCATTTATGGTTGACGAACTATAGATGTACTTTACCACTACTAACGTCATTTAATATCGGCGTTAGATTTATCATGGGCAATTGGTTGTCGGCTAGGTTGGATAATGGCTCAAGCAACAATCATCATAGTATATTACTACCATGTGCAACGTATTGGGCAATATAATACATCTTCTATCATTATTTCATACTTGGATTTTATTCAAAAACTTCCATCAATTATATAAACTTTTCTCATTTAAAAGATATTTTGTGCATATATTAAAAACCTATGAACTCACCAACTCTAGTAGTTGACCGTTTTCTTTCTTTTACCCGTGCTTTCAGGTGATCGTCGTTAGGTACCTTATGCTTACAAACATGATGTGTGGCATCTTCATCTTCATCGTCACGTTTTATAAAAACAATATCTATTTTATTTTCGGATCATACAAGACAATGACATTTAATTTTTATTCGATTATGTAACTTTTATTTATCTTTTACCCGAACTACTTATTTTTGTTAAGTCAATATAATGGTTATTGTCTATTTACCTTGTGCGATGATATCTTGTGCTGTGACACCTCGTGTTTCCGCTTTAGCGGGGTGTGACAGATTTGGTATCAGAGCCGAAGGTTTTAGAGAATGATGTTTTCCTTATGGGGGGAAAACACCAACTATAACCAAAGGTTTATAAAAATGTTTTCAAAATAATTTTGTTTAAAATACATCAAGTGTATTGATAATATAATTAAGTTAAGTACCACATTGTTATACCTCAATTAGACAAAGCTTGATCACCTATGTCTAATTTAGCTATGTACAATATGGGACTTAGGTTAGTTATAATAAAAATATACTTAGAAACATTTTTCATTTATTTTCTTTCTGGAGCACGATTATTGTGTGTGTGCATAAGCATGGCATATCATAAGTACTTGCATATATTAGCACACTTAGTAACCAATTTTATATACATCGAAGTCTGTAATGTCATCATTAGGTTGACGCACTAAGATTACATATTCTTTATCCATGGAGGTTAGAATAGAAACTTAGTAGGAGAGTCCCCCGAGTTTCACGACCTAGTGTATTATCAACACCAACTTCCTGTGAAGCATGTGTTAGGCTCACGGCTAGGAAAAGAGTCCCCTTACCAACGAGGGTAACATTATGACCTTTTCATTAGGAGTGAGAGAACTGCTGATTTAGGGAGCACATAGAGGCACCCTGAGTAGTAACGGGAACTATCGTAAGGACATTAAGGGTGACCCCCAAAGATGGAAGGTGGGTACAAAGCATATCACTAGAACTGAGTATTCATCATACTAGTTTAGATCACTGGCACCATGTCCTATGTAATTTTTTTTCTATGCTCTCGGAGTCGCAACACCGTGAAGCGTTTAGAGCTGTGGGGACTACCATTGCAACAAGGAGGGCC
Source organism: Dittrichia graveolens (assembly GCA_038502395.1). Taxonomy (NCBI): domain Eukaryota; kingdom Viridiplantae; phylum Streptophyta; class Magnoliopsida; order Asterales; family Asteraceae; genus Dittrichia; species Dittrichia graveolens. Next base: position 26,886,021 of record JARJIL010000007.1, read on the forward strand.
GTGTAGATGATTTAATTATATATGTGCTTGGTAGGATATTTTTTTATAGTGATGGTGAGATTGCTAGTAAGTATGATGGTACGCTAGCGTTGTTTTTAAGGAGATTGAATTAGTGAAAGATTTGGAGTTTCTTTCGATTATTAAACTTGGTGGTTTATTTTGATGATTTTTTAAACATTAATCACTTGATGTTTTTTAGGAAATCATTTTGGTACTTTTGGGAACTATATGATTGAACATGTGTTGCTTAAATCATGTTATGAAATGTATGATTTTAAAATTTTACATGCATTGCTATATGATTGAACGGGAGTGTTAGTTGTTAGACATTATATCTTAGGATCACCATAACCTAGCTAAGTAGAATTTGTACAAAGGAGAGACCCGAATGTGATTACTAGTATGTTTCTTCTAAACAATTATAATGCATCAATGCTATCTGACTCTAGAATATATAGAAGCTTCGTACCACTAGTTTTTAGGCCAAAGCTCAATCTAAAATTTCAAATATTGAAAGAGGCCTATTTCATGGAATTTGCTAATGGACAAGAATTCAAGACTAGAGATATAATCACTAACTGTACCTTGAACTTAGCCAGCAAAAACTTTAACGTAGACCATACCAATCAAACTAGGGAGCTTTGATGTAGTTGTTGGTATGTATTGGCTATCCAAAAATCAAGCTGAAATATTGTTCTGCAAAGATCATTCAAATTCCACTATCACAAGACAAAACGCTTGTCATATAAGGAGAAAAGACCAGGAAGAACGTCAAGGTGGTATCATGCATGAAAATGCAAAAATATTTAGGAAAGGACTATATCGCATTCTTCGTGCACGTTGTAGAAACGGAGGTTTAGGAAAAGCACATTCACGATTTTCCAATTGTTCGGGATTCTCCCAAGGTGTTTCCGAATGAATTACCTGGATTACCCTTAGTTAGACAAGACAAATTTGGATTGATTTAATCCTTGGAGCCGCGCCCGTAGCAAAGGCTCCATATCGGTTAGCCCCGTTGGAAATGTAGGAATTGTTTACACATCTTCAAGAGCTACTCGACAAAGGAATTATTCGACCAAGTACCTCACCATAGGGAGCCCTAGTCCTATTCGTCAAAAAGAAAGATGGATTGCTGCAAATGTGCATCGACTATAGGGAACTCAACATATTGACCATCAAAAATCTATACCCTCTTCCTCGATTCGATGACCTGTTCGACCAACTTGAAGGCGCCAAATATTTTTCAAAAATCGATCTTCGCTCGGGATATCACCAATTGAGAGTTCGCGAAGAGTACGTCCTAAGACCGCCTTTAGAACCCTCTATGGACATTACGAGTTCTTAGTTATGCCTTTTGGGTTGACTAATGCTCCAGCAGTATTTATGGACTTAATGAATAGGGTCTGTAGACCATATTTAGATAAGTTTGCAATAGTGTTCATAGATGACATTCTCATCTATTCGCGAAGCAAGGAAGATCATGAGCAACATTAGAAATTAATCTTAACACTATTCAAGGACCAGAAGTTGTATGCCAAATTCTCCAAGTGTGAATTTTGGATCCGAGAAGTACACTTTCTTGGTCACGTAGTTAATTCAAACGGAATTCATGTCGATCCAGCAAAGATCGAAGCAATCAAAAAGTGGGAAGCACCACAGACGCCAACCGAGATTCGACAATTTCTGGGTTTGGCAGGATATTATAGGCGATTCATCGAAAACTTTTCACGCGTGGCTCAACCATTAACGGCTCTGACTCAGAAGGATAAGAAATTCATTTGGGGAGATAAGCAAGAAGAAGCCTTTCAAACCTTAAAGCAAAAGCTATGCAACGCACCTATCTTGGCATTGCCAACTGGATCAGAAAACTTTGTGGTCTATTGCGACGCATCACACCAAGGGTTGGGATGTGTTTTAATGCAAAAAGACAAAGTTATCACCTACGCTTCGAGACAATTGAAGGTTCATGAGAAAAACTACACTACTCATGATTTGGAGCTAGGAGCGGTAGTGTTTGCACTCAAAATATGGAGACACTATTTATATTGCACCAAGTGTTCCGTCTACAATGACCATAAGAGTCTCCAGCATATTTTTGATCAAAAGATGCTCAATATGAGACAAAGGCGATGTGTAGAACTACTCAATGATTACGATTACGAAATCAAATATCACCCAGGCAAGGCCAATGTGGTTGCCGATGCATTGAGTAGGAAGGAAAGAGTAAAACCAACGCGAGTACGAGCATTAGGAGTTGTTGTGCAAACCAGTCTGAAAGGAAGGATCCTCGAAGCTCAGGAGCAAGCATTAAAAACAAAATATCTAAAAGAGGAAAACCTCCGTCATTTGGAGCACAGATTCGAAATTGGAACTGATGGAGTATGTTACTTCGAAAAGAAGGTTTGGATACCCATGGCGAATAACATACGGTTAACGATATTGGATGAGGCACATAAGTCTAAGTATTCAATTCATCCCGGAGCCGATAAAATGTACAAGGACTTGAAGGAATACTATTGGTGGCCCGGAATGAAGAAGGATGTCGCCCTATATGTGGGGAAATGTTTAACTTGTGCAAGAATTAAGGCAGAACATCAGAAACCCTCTGGATTACTGTAGCAACCGAAAATCCCGGAATGGAAATGGGAACAGATAACTATGGATTTTGTGACTAAGTTACCCCGATCTGCTAAAGGGTACGATTCCATCTGGGTAATAGTAGACCGGCTTACAAAGTCAGCACATTTCCTTCCCATTCGTGAAGATTACAAGATGGAAAAGCTGGCACGAATTTACATAAATGAGATCGTCATGCGTCATGGAGTGCCCATCTCTATCATCTCGGATAGGGATAGTCGCTTCACTTCCCGATTTTGGCAATCACTTCAGAAAGCACTGGGAACGCAAGTCAATTTAAGCACCTCTTACCACCCCTAAATAGACGGTCAATCGGAAAGAACTATTCAAACACTAGAGGATATGCTACGTGCTTGTGTGTTCGATTTTGGCGGAAGCTGGGACTCGCATTTGCCACTGGTTGAAGTTTCATACAATAATAGTTATCACACCAGTATCCGTGTTTGCACCCTATGAAGAACTGTATGGACGCAAATGTAGATCCCCGCTCAGCTGGTTGGAAATCGGAGACCGACAATTGTCCAGACCAGACGTCGTATAGGAAACCACTGATAAGATAAAGATTATCAGGGAAAGGCTCAAAACCGCTAGGGACCGACAAAAGAGCTACGCCGACAATCGCAGGAAACCCCTAGAGTTTCAAGTTGGCGATAAATTTCTACTAAAGATATCACCTTGGAAAGGGATAGTGCGTTTTGGGAAAAAAGAACAAGTTAAGTCCCAGGTACGTTGGGCCATTCGAGATAATCGAAAGGAATGGACCGATAGCCTACAAGCTAAAACTGCCACAAGAACTGATTGCAATCCATGACACGTTCCATGTGTCGAATTTAAAGAAATGCCAAACGGAGGAAACCTTAGTCTTACCCTTAAAAGATGTGCAAGTTGATGAGCGGTTGCACTTTGTAGAAGAACCAATAGAAATCCTTGACCGGGAGGTCAAAAGACTAAGGAGAAGCAAGATCCCCATCTTAAAAATTCGTTGGAACTCAAGGCACGGGCCTGAATACACTTGGGAGCGAGAGGATTATATGAAACTCAAATATCCGCACCTCTTCGTTAAAAAGCAAGTCCAGGACATCAACGATTAATTTCGGGACGAAATTCTTTTAATCAGGGGAGACTGTGACATTCGGTAACAAATTTCCCAGGTTTGCCATTAGAAATTCTAATTTTAAGCCTAGTATGACTAAAAATAGTATTTATGACTTAAATACATCCATAATAATATTAGATTTCGTAGAAATCCCGCCTATATGGTTAGAACCTTTCCGAGCTCGAAAAATCGAATTATTAAAAGTCAAGAATTACAAATCATATACAATAATAATAACAATAATAACAATAAAAATAATTAAATACATCATAATAAATATAAATAAGTTAAAATATAAAACATATATATATATATAAACTCATCAAAATAATTAAAACTTTGTTAATTAAAAGATTTAAACAAAATCACCATTTATACAAATTTATTTAAACTAATTACACATAATTCATAAAAAATAAAAAAATAAAAGAAACCCCCCATCTCTTTTTTCTTGCCTCCTTCTCTTCCCAAGAATCACCACTTGATCTCCCCCATGCTCTATATAAGCCCCTTACTACTCTTCATCATTTCCTTCACCACCACACTCCATCTCTTCTCTTTTCTCTCTTCTTCTTTCACCAACAAAAATCTCCCAAGAACATCCAAGTCTTGTTCATCTTGTGAAGATCAAACACATAATCAAAGAAAAGAGTTGGTAAGATGATCATAACACACTCATCTCTACTCTTCTACTTTTCTTCTTTTCTTCTTTCTTCTTTTTTTCTTTGATTTTCACCTTATTTCTTTTATATATATCTATAATCATGTAAATATAAACATCCTACCAATGTTGTAAGGAGCACATGAAATGTGCATCATCCTACCATTGTTGTATGGAACTTAATCAACTAAAAATCAAGAAAATAAGACTTTGATCATGCATGTGTTTCATCTTAACAAATGTTGTAAGGAACACATAAAATGTGTATCATCCTACCATTGGTGTAAGAACACATGGATTATCAAAGCTTATACTCATACAAGATGATTAATCATGAATATAAACATGTTATATTAAAGTTATGACCCATAAGCAAAAAGAATAATAAATCTGGCAGATTCTGATGCTAGAACTCCCCACTTGTTTTTGTTATGTCTGGAGTTCTAGGTATCAAAATCAGTTGATTCGTTTTGCTAATCTTATTTTAAAGTGTTACCTTTCATTTAAACCTGGGTTCACTAATTTTCATGAACGTTTGATCCTTCAAACATATTTAAAAAGACCCATATGTTGAATCTGGAAATCAGACAGATTTAGAAGGGTACACTTTAAACGCGTGTAACTTACTCATTCTTGGGTCAAAATACGTCTAGTTTTTTTAAACGTTTCATCTTTGAGTCGTGGTTAATTCCCAGTTTGAATAATGTAAAAAGGAGGTCGTATGAGCCCTAAACAGACGTTTTAGTAACAACATGTCATCCAGACACTGATCAGTGGATATCCTATACACTTTTAATTATTAAAAATACTAAACATGGATTATAAATTCCTATATTTTTTACTGGACATTCTAGAAACATGTATTAAGATTATATTAAAATATCAAGCCTTAATATGACTCCTAAATTAAAGTTTTTAATTTTTAAAGTTCAACTTAAAGAACTGAAAATTCCAGTGAACACTTATGATTTATAGAAAAATAGAGACAACCTTTAACTATTTAATAAATAAGTTAACAACAAATAAATAATACAAAATAATAAATAAAATAATTCTAATAGAGCTACATACCTCTTATATTAGGAAAGGAGCTTCGGTAGGAACAAGAAATCCTTACGAGTGAACACATTTGCATACCGAGTGAGTATCATAGCCCCTTTTTACCGTATTTCATGTTATTTTGGGGTGAAAGCATGTGTATATATTTCATGAAAAGTTTATTGCCTATCTTCTTATTTATTTCAAATATTATTTTGAGCACTTATGGTATTATTCTTTGATGTGCTTGGGTGATCGTTGTAAGGCCCTTTCGTTGGACATTATTCCTTAACTCCGCTAGTGAGCCGATGGTATAGGATTTGAGTTTCGGATTCTAAAGTACCGGATTTCAAGTACCCGCTTTTTCAAACATTCGGATTTTAGGAGTATAGGATTCTAACTTTCGGATTTCTAAATAAATCGGATTTAAGGTCTCGGTTTACCACAATCGGATTTCATGTTTTCCGGATTAGAAGTATCGGTTTCTAGCATTAATCGGATTCTCTTCATTCGGTTTTGCCATCATCCATTAAATCCGAGAGTTTCATAGATTCATCCAAATTACCATCTTCATAACTCAAACCCAGAAAATATGAACTCATCAAATCGTTACAGAAACATGTTTAAACACTTCTAAACATATATTCATGCAACATTCATCTTATAAACACATAACCCATATGAACACACAAAACCCATCAAATTCATATTCAAATCCGATTATGGTGTTTTTCATAAAAGCATGTTATTTCTATCATCAATCACTCCATGTTAACATTCAAACAACTATATAGTAAAAACCTAACCTTGATCTTGAATAAAAATCACCAAATATAGAGAATCCGATTATGTTCTTCTTTCTTTAGATTTCTTGACAGAGAGAATTCTTCACATACACACACTTCTCTTCCTTTTGTTTTGAAAGTAAAGATTAACTTAGCTAAACCCCGAGCACGTGTACCATTTAATAAAAGGAGGTGGCAATCCCACCTTTTCACTCTTACACGTGCACAACAACATACATATGGTTGCATACATATATATACAACACATGCATAAATAATAATCACATATTTGTGAATTAGTTTAACCAAACACTTAGTCACAACTAAAATAATGAAACACATACCACAAACCCGCTAATCTCCTAGCCTAGGTTTGAGGGTGTTACAGTTTGAGGGTGATAAACTGTACTAAGATGAAGCTTAGTCCCCAATTCTTTATGAAATTTATTCCAAAACATGGAAGTGAATCTGGTATCCGTGTTTGACACACTAGAGACTGGCACGCCATGACGAGACACAATCTCTTTCATATAAATATCTGCTAATCGTTCTGAGGAATAATTTTCTTTAATGAGAATAAAATGTGCACTTTTTGTTAACCTGTCTACAATTACCTAGATAGCATCATAACTTCATGGGGTCTTGGGTAATTTAGTAATCACGTGCATTGTTTTATTTTCCCATTTCCAAATCGGTATCTCCAAAGGTTGTAACTTACCATGGGGTTTCTGATGTTCAGCTTTTACTTGCAAGCATGTAAGGCATTTCTCCACGTATCGAGCTACATCAGGTTTCATACCCGGCCACCAATAATCCATTTTTAAATCTTTATACATCTTGGTAGCACCCGGATGAATAGAAAATCGTGATTTATGAGCTTCAATCAATAATGTCTGCCTTGTCTCCCCATAACTTGGCACCCATATACGACCATATCTAGTCAGAATATCACGACTATCTTTAAAAAGATTAATTACTTGGCGCTTGATATGTTCTTTGGTATGATTTTCACTTTCAATTGCTTCTATCTGAGCTGTTCTTATCACATCAAACAAAGGCATTGTAACTGTCTTATTTAAGGATTGATTCTTTATAACTTTTGTTTAAGGGTTGGGAAAGCAACTTCCTATTCATCAGGTCCATAAATGCTGCTTGTGCATTAGTGAGACCAAAAGGCATTACAACAAACTCAAAATGTCCGTATCGAGTTCTGGAAGCGGTTTTTGAAATATCTTTTGTTTTGATTTTAAGTTGGTGATAATCCGACCTTAAATCGATTTTTAAAAACCACGTTGCCCTCTGTAACTAATCGAACAAATCATTTATCCTTGGCAAAGGATACTTATTCTTGATATTCACTTTATTAAGTTCACTGTAATCAATGCACATACGAAAAGTACCATCATTCTTTTTCACAAATAAGATAAGAGCACCCCACGGAGAACTACTGGGCCTAATGAATCCCTTTTCTAATAGTTCCTGAAGTTTTTGCATCAATTCTTGCATATCTGGAGGAGCAAGTCAGTAAGGGGCTCTTGCAACAGGCAAAGTTCCCGATATTAAGTCTATTATGAACTCAACCTGTCTATCTGGTGGTATTCCCGGTAAATCCTCGGGATACACATCGGGGTAATCACATACCACTTTCACATCTTCTAAACTCATCTGCCTCTTCTCCAATTTAGTATCTATAACATAAGCTAAGAAAGTCGTGTACCCATGCTGAAGATACTTCCTAGCTTTGGAAACCGAACACATACATTTTTTCCCTTTTGTACTATCACCACATATAACCAATTCTTCCCCACTTGGGGTACAAACCCATATCTCTTTTTGTTCACACAATATTGTAGCCTGGTTACTTCCTAACCAGTCCATTCCCACTACTACTTGAAATTCCCTCATAGTCATAGGTATCAATTTTATCAGAAATCTAATAGTATCGATTTTTAACACATTATATTTAAACACATCTGATACAATCACACTTTTATCATCTGCTATCTCCACTTGAAGAGTAGAATCTATCTTTTCACATATATGATTGAAACTTTTGCAAAAAGTAACAGATACAAATGATCTACTTGCACCTGAATCAAACAGAACGAGAGCAGGCATATTATTGATAAGGTATGTACGTGTGTCTACATCAGGCTTTAGTTTGGCTTCTTTAGTTGTGAGCTGAAAAGCTCTTCCCTTTGTTTTTGACGCATTCTCCTTCTTCACCTCAGGAACTCATGTAGACGGTAAAGTTGGAGAAGGCTTGGAACTGGTAGACACTACTGTAATTGGGTTGGGACATTCAGACCTCTGATGACCCGGATGGTAACAATTATAGCACACCTTGCTTAGATTCTTGCAATCTCTGGTTAAATGACCAGGTTTCCCACACTTGTAACACGTTAGAGAACCAAACCTGCATTCTCCCATATGATGTTTCTTGCATGTCTGGCAAATTGGGTACGTCTTCTGTACCACGGTCTTTTCTGGAGTCTCCACCCTCGGTTTCTTATACAATGGTGTAGCTTTCTCCACTGACTTCCTTTCTGTCTCCTGTCTTTCCAGTTCCAACTCTCTTGCCCTTGCAGCATCCAACATGGACTTCACTGTTTGATGCTTACTAGCATCAATAAACTCTCGGAAGCTAGGCTTGAGCACCATCATGTACCTATACATTATCATCTTTTCATTTGCCACATAATCTGGGCAAAAACGAGCTTTCTCCATAAAGTTTGCGTTAATTTCCGGTACAGTCTCTTTTGTCTGTTTCATCTTCTGGAATTCATCCACAATTATGTCAATCTCTGCCTGCAGTACAAATTGTTCCAAAGCAATTTCTTTGAATTCAACCCATGTCATAACTTCAATCTGAGTATAACCTCTTTGTTTAACTTCCATATTCCACCAATCCTTGGCTGCCCTTCTGAGCTGATTGGTTGCATATCTAACCTTGTTTTCAGGTGCACACGAACATGTGTGAAACGCACCTTCAATTTCCGAAATCCATCTGTGACTGGAAAATGGATCAGTTGCCCCATAAAATAACGGCGGTTGACAAGCCGCGAAGTCTCTACACGTACAAATTTTTGGTGCTTCTCATATATTAACTTGAGGTTGAGGATTAACCCCAACACCCGCGGTTGACTAGCTGCGATTTCATGCGCAATCATTTCTTTATTCTGATCACTTACTTGATCTGCAACTTGTTTAATGATTTAAGGAATACTTCGTTCCAAAGCTTTACTGATTTCCCTCACTACAATTTCTCCAATTGCAGTTTCTAGGATTCCTTGATTTATCTCTAGGGCTCCTTCACCCCCATCAAGTCGTGTTCTTATAGGGACACACTCATCTGTTACACTAGTTTCTACCCCTTCAGGTCTGTGACTGGGACCACCCTTAGTATTGTTAGCTGCTCTTGAACCTCTTGTATTAACCATCTTGGTAATATAGATAAAACATTAAGGCGAAAGGCGGCTTTATCACACTATTCTTTATAATAAGTATTTACGATCACATCTATATACAAGTACCCCTCACCTGATTCACAAAATTCCTCATGATTCCATTACGTTTTAATAGGTATCATGTTTTTGTAATAATATGGTCCCACATATTATTCTAAACACACTATACACGTTCAATCTTAACTTTATCACAAAAATTCTCGATTCACAGGCTTAGGCAATGTACTACCAATCATATATAACATATATGTTCTGAACACGTTATGTACTCACATAAGGTTCCAACATATAATCAATATAATTGCTAGTTATACTTACCAAGCTGCAATCCTCCAGTTTGACAATTTTCAAAACCATGGTTCAAGTCCAAACTGTGCATATCACATATCCAGATCTCTCAAACCTTGGCTCTGATACCAAGTTGTAACACCCGAAATTATAAAACTGACCTCTTAGATAAAAGTTCCCATAGTAATTTATATTCTGAAAGTTTTACATAAAGTGGAAGCGTAACTGTTTTAAAAGTATTTATCCAAAATTACACATATGTGAAAGAACTACAAGTTTATCACAAAAACTTGTTCTGTACAACCAGGCGTTCATTTTATTAATGAAATCAGTCAAACCGGAGCTTTGCCCTTGCCATGATCGTGTCCAGCAAAATACATAAAAATAATATTGCATAAGCTATGAGAGCTTAGTGAGTAAACTAGACTACAAATCATATATACACATGAATATAATCACATTCTGAATATAGCCAACCACTGGTTCTAGACCCAGGGTAGCAATCTGAGCCACACTACTGTGCTCATTCTGAGTCACTACTGCACAAAGCAGCGTGCTTTATAACACATAAACGAATACATATAACTATTCCTTGTAATAACATCATTATAAACATATGAAACATAGTATAGAAGACTCACCTTATAAACGGAAGTATTATAACCTAATCCACAAAAGATAAAGGTTCACGTATATGTCCTCAGCTAGTCACTACAGTTATATAATAATGATATGTATTAAACATGTGCTGCAACAAAAGAAATAAAATTGAACAGGACATAGGCACGCCCGTGCCCCACATAGGTACACCCATGCCCTACCATGGGCACACCCGTACCCTACTAAGGTACGGCCATGCCTAGTAGTTCATCCGACCGTGAAGGATGCTTCATGGGTCGTTACAATGCTATAAGAGGAAAGGGTCAAAATGGTCAAATTCAATTTGACCTAGGCTTCACGAACGTGAATGATGCTCCACGGATTGTGAAGCAGCTTGTTTACACGTGTCCTTTCATGGCCGCATGGTTCGTGAAACCCTAGAGGTTCACAACCTTACACGGCTCGTGAAGGAAGTCATGAAGAGTTGTGCCCTAACGATTCTGGCCCGGCGCGGCACGACTTGTGGAGGATTAATGACCAATCATGGCACATTTATCCTTCAAGGCCCGTGAGAGCCCGTGAAGAAGTCGTGAAGGTAGAAGTTCAAGTGACACTTGTGTTTTCATTGGACCACTTGTTGGTCCAACCACAAGCCACCACTTGCACGAGCCAACAACATGTCTCGAGCCTTGAAAGCTCTATATATGCTCTCCTCCTTTCATTGAATCTACTTTTGGTCCATTGTGCAATTAACACTATATTGAGAGCTCTACACTTGAGTGTTATAACACCATAGTGATTGTTGCTGTGAATTTGGAGTACGTAGGGCTGTTCCAGCAATAAGACATCAAGTGTTGGTGACTTATTGGATTGCTAGTACAAGGAGATTGACGGTTTGCTTGGTGTGGACTTGCATTAGGACTTGGAGACAATTGATTCAAGAAAACATCACAAATACGAATTTCATCAAGATTCTAGCAAGTTCTTAAACGGTGTAACCTTTTCTCTCTTGTCTTGTTCTTCGTTGCATGTAGTTTTTGCAAGTATCACCACCTTTGGGACTTCATTGGTTTGTTTATGTGTTTTTTTCTTGCTTCCGTTGTGTGTTTTGCTACCCATGAAATCCCAACACTTCTCCCTCACTCTAGTGTATCTATCTACCATTGCCACTTCCACCACCCCTCTCAATATTTTCCCTCTCATGCACTTCCCGGCTCGATGCACCCTTGTGTGTGAGGGCTCCTAGGCTGCTACCACTTGGACCCTCACCAGCTTCTAAGGCCCCTGAGGTAGGTTATTCCGGTGCTGGTAGGACAAGAGGGGCTATTCTATTCTCCCTCGTATACTCCCGCATAAGCTCACTTGATTGATTTAGCATTTGAATAAGAGGAGCAGAGATTGTCATTGTTTGTACGTTAGAAAAATCCTTGAACTGGGAGAATCTTTCGATCTGTCCCATCTGTAACACCAAAAATCTCAAGCCATTTTCTAAATCGTTGTGGAAGCGTCTGCAGATTTTCATAAGAACAAACACCCACAAAGTATACAACATTGTTTTCAAAACGTAGCAGCCATTTGTGTTACAAAAGATTTACAAACACGGCTTGTCTCTATTCAAAATAAAATATCAGAGCGTTCGTCAAATTTCCCTTCCCACAAACACAGCTAAACAGATGTACGCACCAAACCTGCAAAAATCATCAATTGTGGGGAATTAGCACAAAGCTAAGTGAATGGAAGCTACAAACAAACAGCCTTCAACATCAAGCACAAGCAATCAACAACTAATCAAACAAACAGATCTCACACAAATCTCACAAACCACACAAATGGCTAAGAGTTATTTAAAATTAGATGTGATTACAAAACTAGAGGGGCTAAAGTTGTTAGTTTGAAACATGATAAGTTCAGGGGCTGATTGGTAATTCTTGAAAAGTTCTACTATATATATATGAAAGTGTAGTTTGACTTAGTAAGTCAAACCTTCATTTGCACAGCCAATTCCTTTGATTTCTCTGATCAAGAACAACAGATTTAGAGTATATCAACACAACCAACTGATTATCAATAACAAGGTATGTATTCTTGTTATGAGTTTTATGTATATTGGGTCAAGAAAGTGATTTCAAAGGTGGAATCATAGATTGTTGTTAGTAGTGGTGATTCTAGTTGTTAATTAGTAGTTCCAGACGTGGTAGCATGTTTTACATGTTCTGGAAATGTTTTTAATGAGATTTGGATCAAGAACAGCAGTTGTGTTCTTGACAGAAAGTGCAAGTTGGTCATGTACACGGCCCGCCTACATGCTTTTGAGACGATGATAAGCCATATAGGTAAACATGGTCGTGTAGTATGTAAGGTACACGGCCGGTGTAGGGTGATGTGTCAACGCAAGGCATGTGGCCAATAGTAGTTGTGTAGTATGCAGGGTACACGACTCGTGTAGCCCCTTTTTCAGTTCAGTTTGTACACTTTATGATGTTTAGCTTAATCTCTGGTACAGGAGGGTATTTGAAGACTTGATAGCACAAGTTATCTGTTTAGCATTCTACGCAGTTACCAGGTGAGTGTACAAGTCCTTTAGCGTGTTTAGCAAATGACTATGATTTAGATGAATAGCATGATATATGTGTTATGAGATATGAATGTTATATGTATACACTGAAAGTAGCATGGTACAAAATACATGCGAGGTGTAACCTTGTTCAAAGAACAGTGTTATGATATATAGCCATACGGATGGCATAACTGTACACCAAAGTAGTGTAAGAATTTATGAGTGAGTATATCTTTACATGCACTAGTAGATATGATATGTATATGTGCACTAGAAGATATAATATGTATACGTGATCAGATATGATATGTTATGTTACGACCAGATATGATATATATACGTGACCAGATATGATATGTTATGTTATGATCAAATAATGTATGTATACGTGACCAGATATGATATGTTATGTTATGACCTGATATGATATGTATACATTATGATCAGATATGAAATGTAATACAAGTATAGGTGTATGGTCATGCCTTGAGCATAACTGTGTACAAGAACAGAGACATTGTATACAGTGAGCTGTGTACCAATAGCAGCTAGGATAGGCTACAGCCGTGAGGTGTAGATAAGCCTGACACAGAGGATACCCAGTATGTGCAAGTGTAGCTTCGTATCCAAAATAGTAGAAAGGGGTATATCGAGCTCTTTATACCCAAGAAAAGCGCTAGGGTATTCTACACTAAGGTGTAGATTAAACCTATCACAGTTACAGTTGTGCAGGTTTGAAGGTGATACAGCTTGGATGCGAGACATCCTGAAGATCCAATACTCATGTTTTACGTTATGTAAGTTCAGATAGTATGCTCACTAAGCGTTATCTTATGTTTCAATACTGCATGTTGCAGGTTCTGTAGATTCCAGCAAGGATAAGGCCCTAATGCGATGTTCAGCCGGATATCTCCTGTTTTCAAGAAGCAAAGTTTGACACTACTTTTGTAAATGTTAGCACGTGTATGTTTAGAAACAATATTTTTGAGTAACTCTGATATCTTTTTGGTGCTAACTCGTAAGATAATGTTTTTAAATTAAAACTGGAAAAGTGGTGTTACAACTTGGTATTAGAGCCAAGGTTTAAGGGATTCAGGCATACCTTAGAGTGATGCCTGGACTTAAACCATGGTTTTGAGGTTAAGTGGAACTAACCCAGGGGCAGTAAACCTTTGTGAGCATAAGGTTATTAGAAGTTTGTTATTGATATCTGTTTTACAGATTAGGTATGAGTTAGCTTGTTTATGCTTGTAGAGCAGTTATGTGGCTAAGTGTAAGATGTTATGAAGCGGGAATCTTATTGGTTAAGTTGAGAACATGTAAAGTATAGTGTGTTCATAATAATGTAGGGCCCATATTATTAGAAACACATGGTACATACTTAAGCTCAAAAAGATCATGATGAACCCTACTGATAATGAGTTTGATATCATGATGATTTATGTATATAGACCAGTATACCTGTTATGGTATAGAGAATGTTGTTATAGCATTGTATATTCCAGATTTTCGATCTTCAGGAAGAGTATGTAGAAAGAGTTAGTGTGTATCTAACCCAGTAGCCTGAGGTAAGTAGATCTCGGGAAACTAGAGGCAGATATGAAACAGATGCAATTCCTATTCCAACCACTAGACCTACAGGTAATCTTACTAAAGAGATTCCAGCTATAGAGGAATTGCAAGAATATGAGAATAGTACAGTAAGAAAGACAGTAGCTATAGAATTGTAGTAAAGTCCTATAGATAAGCATTCTTTGTTTAAGCACTCAGTTGGTTGAGTAAGTGTAAGGGAGATTGTAAGTGATGTTATAGAAACGAGTAGATGCAGTGCTATATGCTGCAATGATGTATATCCAGAGAATTGAGAGAATCTAAGCCAGAATGTATCAGTTATAAGAGTTAGAGTGTACTTACAAAGATTTCTAGCAGGCAGAGTACCTCTTCTTGGAGGAGGTTACAAATTCGGTTGTGAGTAATCGTTAGTAAGTAGAGATGTAAAGGACATTCCGTACTGTTGGGTGTTTAGTAAAATGAAAAGTTATGTATGATTCAAAGTTATTATGTGAAATAGCGAAAGACCAGTAGACTTTTCTATTACCAAGGAAAGAGAATGTACAGATGGAGGCAACGATTAGGGCTCAGTATAAAGAACTGTTAGAGGTGCAATTTGCACTAATCAGCTTGAATAAATAAGATTACATGAGAGTTTTTAGCCCATTGACAGATGACAGAAGCGGTGAATGATATCACCGGAAGGTTGATAGAAGTAACTAGTTTTGTCCAAAATGTATTGTTATTGAGTTTATGAAATGTAGTGACAGTCACTGGTAACACGGCGAAAGAGATGATGAGTTTTGTATACAAGAGAGCAGTAGTTGAGCATGTAGAGATTAATAAATGGAAAAGTGAAAGGTTAAGTCAACAAGTACGTCAAGCGAGAGATTAGTGTTTGTACTACAGTGGGGAAGACTAGTTCCTCATTCAAATGTATGAAAGTGTGAAAAGCAGAGGCATGTGCCTAGACAATGTTAGAGTTTGACTAAAGGGTGATATTACTTTTACCAGTTGGGCATATTGCTTATTGCCCAAAGTCTATAGCTTTAGAGAAAAGCACAATAAATCTTCTACCCCCACTCCGTTTTAGCAAGGGTAGGGATAAGTAAGTGAAAGTGCAAGTTATGGTTGTCGAGGAAAAAGTGGAACCAAATGTAGCGGAAGGTACCTTTGTTGTTAATAGCATACCTGCCCTGATATTATTTAACTATGGTAAAGCAGATCCTTGTTGTAGTCTCATATTATGTTCAGATGAGTGTTCCACCTAGTATAGTAGAATTCCCTCTTGAATAAGAAACAGCAGATGATGAGACTACTATTGAGAATAGTAGGTGTAATAAAAAAGTGATAAAGAGAGACAATTGCCAGTTTCCCCATCAATCATGTACTAGTTGAGGTGAAAGAGTTGTGACTAGTTGTTAATATGAATTGGTTAGATCGGTATTAAGTTTAGATATATGAGATCGAAGAACAGAATAAGTATAGACCCCAAGTGGGGAAGAAATGCTTAATAGAGATAAAAGTATAAGAGTCGGTATTCATGTTTGTTAGTAAAGTAAGAAAGTATATTGTAGTGGTACAACATTTTCATCTTTAGGGAGAAATTCTAGAAGGGAAAAGGAAAGCAGCAACGAGTTTGGTATATAAAGTAATTGATGAAGCCATTGTAGGAATTGGTGGATAAAAGTTTTATCTGACCCAGTAGCTTACCGTGAGATATATTGAGTTAGTTGTGAAAAAGAGTAAGATGGCATGTTCAAAATGAGTATAGATTATAGAGTTAAAGAGTATAGTTTATTGAACTATATTCGATATATTACTGATTTGTGATTAGTGATGATCAGCTATTTACTCCAAGAATTCAAAAGTACGTAGTATTAGTTTCAGAGGAGTATTAGAAATGTTATAAGGGGAAATGGAATTTGAAATTTCTTAAGTGATAAGTTTAGATATTATAAGAGCAATTCTTAAGTTGCTTTGTTAGTCAGAAAAGAATTAAAACAGTGTGAGCCAAATAGAAGTAGTAATGAAGTGGGAGCCACCTTAGAATTTTGTAAAAGTAAGAAGTTTCTTTGAGCTTATAAACTACGACAGATGGTTTATACCATACCTTTCTAAAATAGTAATACCCCTAGTCTAGTTGACTAAAGGGAGCATAGAATTCAAGATGAATGGTGATCAGCAGTAAGTGGTTGATATGTTAAAGTAAGAATGATATAGTATTCCAGTATTAGCATTTTTAGATAGAATGAAAGTTGTAGTGGTTAATGATGATGTCCTTTATTGGGAGTTGGGTTATACAAAAAAAAAGAAGGTTATTGTTATGTTTTTCACTAGTTAAAGATACTATGAAAGCAATTTCCTAATTCGTGATTAGAATTAATAGCAGTTGTCTAACTTCTCGGGAGTTTGACGAATTCTGAGAAGTAAATGATTGACTCGTAAGAATGTAGATTTTGTTTCAATAAAGAAAATGTATTCTTTAGAGAGAATGCCAGATGTTTAGCTGGAAGAGATAGTAGTTGGATATGGAGGTCCTGTTACACCTCAGCTTAGTATTCCACCCTCGGAGGAAGAACAGAGTAAGAGAAAGATATAGATACTAGAAGATAGACATGAATTATGTGTTGATGATTTCAGGGGTAGTTGGGATATCTATCTATCGTTAGCAGAGTTGGTTTAGTTAACAGTTACCTTTCGAGTGATGGTATGTTACCATATGAGATGTTGTGTAATAAAATGTGTAAGACCCCTTTTTGATGGGGTTAAAGCTAGTCAGAAAAAGTGGAATGGTGTAGGAACAGTTCAGCGATAGACTGAGTATATACATTATATATGTGAGTAGTTTAAAGCGGGCCAGAATAGATAGAAAAGATATGCAGATAAAAGGAGATCATTATTAGATTTCCAGATTGATGACAATGTGTTGTTAAGAATGGCACCATGGTAGAAAGTTAAAGGATCATTGCAAGATGAGGTAAAGTATCATACAGACTGGAATTACCACGGATGTTCCACCCTCGTGGGTGGTAAGCAGATGAATCAGTAGTTATTCCTCTATACGATGTGCTTGTGAAAGTGATGATCAGTTATATAAAACAGCCAGTGGCTATTTTTGAGAGAAAGGGTTAAGAGTTTATATAAAGAATGGATATAATTTGTAAAGGTACAATGAAGATACAGGAAGGGTTCTGATTACACTTGGGTGTATGGGCGCCATGTAATGAGTAATAAGTGTTTCATGATCAGTTTGTTGCAGACCATCTACCACGATAGCGAATAGTATGCGATGTAAGACTATCATCAGTGCGCTGAGATAGCATTAAGAGATGAGGAGATGTAAGACTACCGCTAGTGCGCTACAATAGCATTCAACTTGGTGTGATACAGAGTTATGTATATAGTAGATTTCGGGGACGAAATCATTCGAAGTGGGGAAGAGTTGTAATGCCCTGAAGTTCAAAAGTTGCTATGGCTAAGAGTTATTTAAAATTAGAGGTGTTTACAAAACTAGAGGGCTAAAGTTGTTAGTTTGAAACATGATAAGTTCAGGGGCTGGTTTGTATTTCTTGAAAAGTTCTACTATATATATGAAAGTATAGTTTGACTTAGTAAGTCAAACCTTCAGTTGCACAGCCAATTCCTTTGATTTCTCAGATCAAGAACAACAGATTTAGAGTATAGCAACACAACCAAGTGATTATCAGTAGAAAGGTATGTATTCTTGTTATGAGTTTTATTTATATTGAGTCAAGAAAGTGATTTCAAAGGTGGAATCATAGATTGTTGTTAGTAGAGGTGTTTCTAGTTGTTAATTAGTAGTTCAAGATGTGGTAGCATGTTTTACAACTTCTGGAAATGTTTTTAATGAGATTTGGATCAAGAACAGCAGTTGTGTTCTTGACAGAAAGTGCAGGTCGGCCATGTACATGTCCCGTGTACATGCTTTTCAGACGATGATAAGCCATGTAGGTAAACATGGTCGTGTAATATGTAAGGTACACGGCCCGTGTAGAGGTCAAAGGCGGTGACAGACCAAGTAGGGATACATTGTCGTGTAGCATAAAGGGTACACGACCAGTGTAGGGTTACACGGCTTATGTAGGGTGATGTGTCAACAAAGGGCATGTGGCCAAGAGTAGTCGTGTAGTATGCAGGGTACACGGCCCGTGTAGCCCCTTTCTCAGTTTAGTTTGTATAGTTTATGATGTTTAGCTTAATCTCTGGTACAGGAGGGTATTTGAAGACTTGACAGCACAAGTTATTTGTTTAGCATTCTACCCAGGTGAGTGTACTAGTCCTTTAGCATGTTTAGCATATGACTATGATTTAGATGAACATCACGATATATATGTTATGAGATATGAATGTTATATGTATACAATGAAAGTAGCATGGTCCAAAATACGTGCGAGGTGTAACCTTGTTCAAAGAATAGTGTTATGATATACAGCCACACAGATGGCGTAACTGTACACCAAAGCAGTGTAAGTATTTATGAGTCAGCATATATGTAAACGTGCACTAGAAGATATGATATGTATACGTGACGAGATATGATATTTATATGTGCGCTAGAAGATATAATATGTATAGGTGATCAGATATGGTATGTTATGTTATGACGAGATATGATATGTATACGTGACTAGATATGATATGTTATGTTACTAGATATGATATGTATACGTGAACAGATATGATATGTTATGTTATGACCAGATATGAAATGTATACGTTATGATCAGATATGAAATGTGATACATGTACAGGTGATTGTCATGCCGTGAGCATAACCATGCACAAGAACAGAGACAGGGTATACAGTGAGCTGTGTACCAATAGCAGCTAGGATAGGCTACACCCATGAGGTGTAGATAAGCTTGGCACATAGGATACCCAGTACGTGCAAGCATACCTTCGTATCCAAAATAATAGAAAGGGGTATATCGAGCTCTTTATATCCAAGAAAACTGCTGGGGTATTCTACACTAAGTTGTAAATTAACCCTAGCACACTTACAGTTGTGCAGCTTTAGATAGTATGCTCACTAGGTTTAGATAGTATGCGAGACGTCCTGAAGATCCAATACTCCTGTTTTACATTATGTAAGTTCAGATAGTATGCTCACTAAGCGTTAGCTTATGTTTTAGTACTGCATGTTGCAGGATATGCAGATTCCAGCAAGGATAAGGCCCCAATGCGATGTTCAGCCGGATAGCTCCTGGTTTTCAAGAAGCAAACTTTGACACTACTTTTGTAAATTTTAGCACGTGTATGTTTAGAAACAATATTTTTTAGAAAATCTGATATTTTTTTGCTGCTAACTCGTAAGATAATGTTTTTAAATTAAAACTGGAAAAGTGGTGTTACAACTTGGTATCAGAGCCAAGGTTTAAGGGATTTGGGCATACCTTAGTGTGATGCCTGAACTTAAACCATGGTTTCGAGGTTAAGTGGAGCTATCTCTAGGGCAGTAAACCTTGGTTAGCATACAGTTACTAGAAGTTTATGATTGATATCTATTTTACAGATTGGGTATGAGGTAGCTGACCTCCACAACCATGTACGCATACCATTAACCATACGTACAGGTCTCACCGCGTGCACATACCATTAACCATGTACACGGGTCACACACACCATGTGTAGATATGATTAACCATGTACACAGGTCCACAACACACAAATAGATCTCAAACAACAATCAACAATCAACTACCAACAAATATCATACAAAACAATCTATCATGCTAACAACAATATACATGTATCAGACTGAACAATCTATCATAACATATCAGACTAAACTGTCTATCAAAACATCAATATGTCAAAAAAAAAGTAACCCATAAAAGTTACCACCAGCACCACTCATGAGTAAAACTCCACTCACCTTCGTCCACAATCGCATTTGCTCAGTTGTCTAATGTCACTGAGTCTACGCCGTTCCTCAGAAAACAATATACCGATGTTAGTCTCCAAATTCATAAATATATATATATATATATATTCACATACATATATTTATATCTCAAAACCTCATAATTAGCATATTTAACTTAACATATAATTCTGAACAACACAAGCATAAAAATATAACAACTAAGACTTCGAATTCGAGCGGCCTCCTTCGAGCGAAGACTTCGAATTTGAGCGCCCCACATCACCTCGAGCGGCCTCCTTTGAGCGAAGACTTCGAATTCGAACCAGACTTCACACCAAGACTTCAAATTCAAAATTTGACCCGGTCGTGCCGCGACCTAGAGCACGTCGCGCCGCGAGCCTGTAAATTCAAAGAAATTTCTTCAACATTCAACCGTCTCAAACTCCATGAAAACAATATCCAGAAATTCAAACTCACTAAAATCATGTGATATCAAATATTCATTTTTAATCACGTAATTAAATACCAAGACGTGCAAACAAACACCATCCAATTTACCATGGACCCGCCCACAACTAGGCTGGGTTTTTGGATGTTACAAATCTTCCCTACTTTAAAGGATTCCATCTTCGGAATCTCATAACACACATCAAACACGAATATCAACTTCTCATATTCATTCTTAATTGTTAAGTTAATTACAAACTCATATGCACGTCCATCTTACCATCTTAGAAATCTGTTTCTGCACATTGTTGTCATCTTACAATCACAATAGTTCAACAACTTCACTTTCCAATTTCTTTGTCAAATCAACCTGTAGCTCACAATTAAGGAATATCTGTTTTCAACCTTTCCTTTAACACTTTTGCATATAATCAATATCATACGTATCACTAATACCTGCTTATCTCAATTAGAAAATCAAAGTAACTTTCAATTCATTCACTGTCTACCATATTAGGTATTCTCCAATTGTTTCTTTCTGGCTTCAAATTAACATGTCCCAACATTACCTCGATAACCACATAACAATTCCCAAATGGTTGACCAATATCCAACTGATAGAAGTTGCTTCACACAATTTTAATCAAAACTAAATAGGAATTCCACGAATCATCATAATCTATCACATATACAGCGACAAATTCTCAAACATTCACAAAGCTCATTTAATTTGAACATCCAAAATAAATTCAGTTGTACTACTCAACTCATGTTTCTATTGTTGTTGTAAACTCTTCTAGAAATTTATTTAAATCTTTAATTTCCATCGAAATCATTAAAACAGTATATCTCTGAATGATTTGATCATCATATAGTCAGATAGTATGTTCACAAGATACCATCTTACCGGTAGCAAAAACACAGATGCTTCTTACTGAACGATCAATATCCACTCGTAATATATCCGGATTCCTTCATATTCATTAAAGTTAGATACAAACTCCTTCGTGACTTGTCATTACCACCATTCTGGTATCTCAAATCATTTCAAAGCTTCATAAATTTTTTATACTCTTCTTTGACTTGTACACAATCATGTCATGATTCTACGAAATATATCTTGTCTACTCTTCTTAGTAGGTTATAAATACAATATTTGAATGGCATTATACAATTTTAGCCCTTCCAAATGCACTAGATATTTAGATTTGTAAGCCTCTATCAAAATAAATCTCCAAATTTCAAGACAAAGGAACATATACACAATATCTACAAATTTCCAGTCCACATGATTCGGCAATTAATTCCTCTTTTCTCTTTCTCATATTTGATAACTTCAATCATTAATCCATCAACTGTTAGTAAGATAATTTCAATTTTATCCACTAAGTCAAGTAGACTTTAATTCGCATAATTCAAATGTTATCGTTACTAGCAGCTTCATATTTCAACATATCACCACGTTTCATAAATCTCTTCAGGTTCATCAATCATCATCATTGATCATCTTTACTCATTTAGATTTAATAACAACTTGAAATCTTAGTTATATATTTATCAAAACATCTTTGGGTATCACAAAATCACCCAATATCAATACTTGTTCACTTTTTTCCTCTTTCCTTCTTCTTTGCACAAAGAGAAACATATACTCACACAAAATTCAAGACAGGTCTTGCAACACATAATATAATCATGCAATATCAATCCGTCTAAAAGCATCTCCCTATGATACTTCGTACCCAATTTGCATCAATTCAAGTATTACACACTTAACATCATACCACTTCCTCTCACAAAAATCTGATATATCAGATTTTGAAAACATTTTCTATAAATAATCTCTACTTCTAGAGAATCTTTATCCTTAGAAGTAAGCACAATCACTTAACACACATAGGCATCAAACATCAATAATTAACTCTGAAGTTAACAAACACTTGTACAGGTATAAAGTTTATCAAGACATACCCGTTTCATCATCAGAAGCAGTTGTAATGTCATTTGCTATCATATTGAAAACTCTACCCTCTTGCGAAAAAGGGTTTTTTCTCTTCTGTCCACTTGCTGACGAGGATCCCCCACCTGCCCTACTCCTGACCCCGACCCTGATTTCCTTTCTTCATAACATTCACCGTTCGATGACCCTTTATGAAAATTCTAACATATGCTCCGAGGAAAACCACATTCCTTAATCTCATGTTCGAACAACCCACATCGAACACAACGCGAAGTCTGGGGTGTGCAAGGCACTGAATGAACAGATTTACACCAACTGCACCATTGCGAACTTTGATTAGACCCACCTTACTTAGGTCTATTGTTTTGACTCCTCTGTTTCTGGCCACTTTGCCCGCTCTGTCGTTGCTGAGCATTAAAATGTTCAAATCTGGATTTCTATTAAGAAATCCGATCTCGATTCATTTTATCTCTTGCTTTACCATTACCCTTAGCCGACTTGGCTATTGTAAATGCTTGAGATAATGTACTTGCCCATCTGGTAGCACCTTGATATTCGGGAAGCAAAGCTCCCACAAAATGATGTATCTGAGATGCCTCATCAGGCACCCACTATTTCACGAAACCCAACCTTTCATTAAACTGCTTGATTAAACCTATCATATGCAATTCCATGAATTCCCTTTTGATTCGAGCTATCTTAAATGCACTACAATATTGTTCACATGATTTTCTTGAAACTGTTCCCACATAATATTATCCTGTCTTTGCTTGGTAAAATTACTAGTCAATGAATCCTACCAAACCATAGCATCTCCTTTAAGCATACGAGTCGCAAATTTAACTATAGATTCATCCTCACAATTGCACGCATCTAGAGCTTTACCATTTCTCGCAACCAAATTCGGGTTGGTACTCCCACAATATTCTAAAGGTTTATAATCCAAAAATTGTTTGTATGTGCAAGGCTGTTTAAATCCCGAATAACCAAAAGGATAATCTACCTAAGAAGTGAAAGTATTTAAGAACAATGGCTGAGTCACTTGTGTTACCGGAGGAAACAGAACGTTAACCGGCAAGGTAGTAGAGTTGTTGGTATCTTTGATGACATACTCTGATTAATCATCTCCTTTTCTATACCATGAATTGTATTTCTGAGTTCCTTAAGTTTATTTTCTAACTTGAAAATATATTCCTCTTGATCATCTTCGTGTTTATAACCTGAAATACCCGCATGATTCGTCATATCCATAGTATCAACCACTCGCGTCTCAACCACAGTTTGGGTCACACGAGTATTAGCAGGGGTATCTCTGTCAGCCATATCTGTACAATCACAACATCTCACAAACTCATCAGATAAAGCGTTAGTACATAACTTACAAACTAACACACAACATCTCTAATTCACTCGAATCCCCCCCAAGGAAAGTTTGACCCAACACGAGCCAAGATTTGGGAATGAAACACTTCTAAACGTGCTCGAATCGCCAAACCAAGGCTCTGATACCAACTTGTAAAACCGAAATTCTCAAGCCATTTTACTAAATCGTTGCGGAAGCGTCTACAGATTTTCATAAGTACAAACACCCACAAAGTATCCAACATTGTTTTCAAAACATAACATCCATTCGTGTTACAAAAGATTTAGAAACACGGCTCGTCTCTATTCAAAATAAGATATCAGAGCGCTGGTCAAATTTCCCTTTCCACAAACACAGCTAAATATCTGTATGCACCAAACCTGCAAAAAGCATCAACCGTGGGGAATTAGCACAAAGCTAAGTGAATTGAAGCTACAAACAAACAGCCAGCAGCATCAAGCACAAGAAATCAACAACTAATCACACAAATAGATCTCACAAACCACACAAACCTAGAGGAGCGCCGGTTCTGCAAAACCTGCAACCGGTGCAAGCCAAAGCAAAGGTTTACCGATAGCTATTTACTACTTGGTACAGTTAAACCCCTTCTATTGTAATGCATGCATCGGAAGATCTATAACAATGCAACCTATAGCAGATAAGCTCAACTCAATAACACACGGTAGCTGACCTCCATAATCATGTACGCATACCATTAACCATAGATATAGGTCTCTCCATGTGCACATACCATTAACTATGTACACGGGCCACACACACCATGTGTCATACCATTAACCATGTACACCGGTCCACAACACACAAAGAGATCTCAAACAACAACCAACAGTAAACTATCAACAAATATCAGACTAAAAAGTCTATCTTACTAACAACAATCAATAGGTATCTGACTAAACAGTCTCATAACATATCAGACTAAACAATCTATCAAAGCATCAATATCTCAAAATCAAGTAACCCTTAACAGTTACAACAAACACCACTCGTGTGTAAATCTCCACTCACATTTTGTCCACAATCGCATTTGCTTAGTTGTCTAATGTCACCGAGTCTTCGTAGTTCCTGAGAACAAAATATACTGATGTTAGTCTCCAATTCATAAATATATATATTCACATATATATTTATATCTCAAAAGCTCATAATTAGCATATTCAACTTCACATATAATTTTGAACATCACAAGCATCACAAAAATCAACCAACAAAAATCTTCTTCTGAAAAATCATAGGTCGCACCCTGACTCGACTTCGAGCGCCCCACATTACATTCGAGTGGTCTCCTTCGAGTGGAGACTTCGACTTCGAAATATAACAGGATCGTGCCACGATCCACCCACCCGTCGTGTCGCGACTAGGTTTCAAGACTTCGAACCAGACTTTGCACCAAGACTTCAAATTCAAATTTTAACCTAGTCGCGCCTTCGAACCAGACTTCGCACTTAGACTTCGAATTCAAAATTTGACCCAGTCACGCCGCGATCCCGTAATACCCACATTTTTTTCCAGTTTCTTCTTCAACATTCGGTCGTCTCAAACTCCATGAAAACCATATCAAGAATTTCAAACTCACTAAAATCATGCGATATCAAATAATCATTTTTAATCACGTAATTAAATACCAAGGACGTGCAAACAAACACCATCCCATTTACCATTGACCCACCCACAACTAGGTCGGGTTTTAGGATGTTACACCATTGGTATCTGTGCACTCTTAACTCTTAGAGCAATCCTTGAGAGCTTTTAATCATGTATTGCAAAAACATTATTTGGAACCGCCGGAAAGGAATGAAGGTTTTCCTTTTTGATGGGATGGCCTTTTCTTTTACCATACGGAGCAGTTTGCTCTAGATTATTTCAGCGTAGTTGAAATGCGTGTGAAAGGCAATCCGAACTAGTATTTGCATAGAGTAGTACTACCCGCCATCTATGCCGTGGTGAATTCTGGTCAGGGTTCTTGATGTGATGGTGGCTACAGTTTGCCAAAGAGGGACAAGGTTGGTTCATTTGAAATGTTGTATCGGTGTCAGTTCACCATTGTATCCAAGTTGGATTATGTAGTTGAAGAGCTGACTATCAAATGGAGGTTGCTCAAACTCCTCTTTGTCCGGATAGTGGTGTGCTTTTGGGATTTCAAGGATGTATACCGGAGTTTTCGGAGTGTAAGTTGAACGTGTTTTGTATCAATAACTCCATTCAGGCATTGATTGCCTTTGTGGGTAGTTAATTCGTGAAATGTATACGATAGTTCTTGCAGTTATACTTCTGGGGCGTGGGTTTCAGATTCTTTGGAGTGTAGGTGATGGCATGGTTTAGCGGGTGAGCTTTTGATAATTTTAAAGATGATAGGGAATAGGGTGTTAGTGTTTTCGGGATCAAAGTATAGGTTGTTTGGGCTATTGTCAAGGTACTGGTCTGCGGGAATTAGGTTCTCAATGGGTTCAGGTTGGTTGGTTGGGTTAGGTGCAGCTATTTGTTGTGATCACAAAAAGATAAACACGTTAGGTTGTATAAATGGTTTATAACTAACTGAAAACACCAGTCTTTGAAAATTTTCAAGTTTGAATATAATTCTTTGTTTCGGGTGTTATCAAAGCAGTTCAAAAATCCAGTTTGATTGGTTTTGAATTTTAATTAGACATAGGGTGTTCATTGAAAAAGAGCACAAGTCCCTTAAGTTTGACCCTTATTTGAAACCATCAACCCAAGTTGAACAAGTTAAAAGTAAGACAACTCGGACAGGAAAAACATACTTATATTCAAGTGATACAATTCAGACAAGTGTTTACAAGTCGAAGTTTACTAGTTGGACAAGTGTTTATAATTCGGACAAGTGTTTACAAGTCAGACCACGCGTTAGTCGGACCATATTTAACTTATACAAGTCGAACAGAAACTTGTGAAGTTGAACAAGATTCAAGTGTGGTAAGTCGGACATGAAGACTAAGTTGAACAAGATGTAAATATGGTAAGTAGGATTTGTGCAAGTTGAACAACTTCAAGACGAACAAGAGTGAAGTAGAACACATATGTTAAGTCGAACGAGAGTCAACTCGGACACATATTGTAAGTCAGATGACTCATAATTTACAGTTTCTAACTTATACACACTTTGAATCGCCAAATTGAAAGAGGATAAGTTAGAGGGTTGGTTAGTCTTTTGATTATAGTTGTGTATATATAAGAAATATGCGAGTTTAGTTCAAAGACAACATAACAAACATACATACATACGTGAAGCAAATTTTGATTTCTAGTGAGTTTTGGAATAAGAGAAAGCAATAACATAAAGTCTATACATCAACAAATCAGATACTATAAGAAAGACGTATGTGTGGTTAGTATTGTTTTGATGTTTCTAAGGATTAAAGTGATTCATAGCTTGAATCATAGAGCAAGAGAGTTTTTTATTGTTATTAGTATGTTGAGTGTTTCTGGTGTGGAGAAACATATTTGTATAGTTAAAATCGATAGAAAATGGTTTTAAAATCAAGAACAACAGTTTTGTTCTACACAAAAAGTTGTAGGTCGGTTGTGTACACGGCCCGTGTACATGTTTTAAGATGGTGATAGACCATGTAGCATACATGGTCGTGTAGCATATAGGGAATACAACCCGTGTTCAGTTACATGGCCATGTAGTAGCTTTTTCCAACCGGATTCAGTTGAGTACCTTAGTGGTTTAGTGACAAGAATTCGGTTATGTTGACCAAATTCGGTTAAGAAGGGTACATGGCTTGTGTAGGCCCATTTTCAGTTCAATTTTCTATTTTTGCAATGTTTAGCCTATTCTTTGCTATAGGGAGGTGTATGGATACTCGACAAAACTTGGTTAGCACAATAATTTGATACGAGGTGAGTGTACTATTTATCTTTTATGATCAGTACGTAAATATCAATGATATATACCTATTATATGATAACATTGTTATGTGAGTTCGCTTCGTTACATATATATTGTATATCAATGGTGTATAACTATGCACCATAACACTATTAGGGTGTACAGCTACGCAGGTGGTGTAGCTATATACCAAAACAGTGTTTGTGGGTATGGCTATGCCCATGGTGTAACTATACTCCAATATAATGATAGTTTATAAAGCTATGCAGGTGTTAGGGTTTGGAAGCAAGAGATCGTAGGGAGACCTTATACTTGTTGTATGATTAATTGTTTTTAGCTAGTATGTGTTAGGATTCACTACGGCTACAAGCACGCAACAGAAGCAACAAAACACACACAAAACAATACCTAATGAATCCTAATGGTGGTGAACTTTTTCAAAATGCATGCAACCAAAAAAGAAAGCAAAGGAAGAAGAGATATAGCACTCCTAAGCTTCAAAGTCGGTTGGACATGATGAGGTTGGGATGTGCTTGGACCAAGTGACTCCAAGCTCCTTTCAAAGTCTACACCAAGCTAGCTTCAATCCCAATGTACCAGTATGTCACCTTTAGCTCACAAACTCTTCTAGTAGAAATGAAACAGCCTGGAACTCCTTTTGCACAACAACAAGATACTCCAAGTTTGCTCACTAACTCATTATATTATGATCTCACAATGTGTATCAAGTGGTTAAGAGTAGTAAATAGAAGTTAAGAGCTCCTTTTATAGACATAAAAACGTCCCCAAGTCTATGAGGGTCGGTGGCAAGCTTGTATTTTCATTCAACCAAAAGTTGGTCCAATAACAAGTGTCACTTGAAATTCTGCCTTCACGACCCCACACGGGCTGTCACTAGCCATGACAACCAAAGGTACCACGACCCGTACTGCCCGGAAGAGACTTGTAGGGGCACGGTGCTTCACGACGTGTGGCGCATCTTTCACGGCCGTGAATCCTAGGTCAAAATCAATTTGACCCTTTTGACCCATTCCTCTTATAGTATGCTGTCGGGATTTAAACTTTGTGTGTGGCCCAATAGGCCCACGCTTCATCGGATGTGATACTAGCCTACGTGTGGCAGTGGGTAACTTCCAACAAACTCCCACTTGCACATGACACGCCGTACCCATGGGAACAACAGACATGGGGCGGCCTCTAGCAAGACATCCCTACCCCCAACTCAACACAGGGTATGTCATCCTTGACAAGTATCACATCCCAATCTAACATGATTCATATGGTCCTACAGATTTGTTGGTATATGCCCATTGATACACGTATACTAGCATCACTACTGATGCGGTACGGACCTATTGGGTCACACGCCAGGGGTTGATTCCGACAACATAACCCAAATTTGAGAGAATATGAAATTAGGGTTTCTTGCGAGTTTCACAGGCCTTTACCGGCCGTGAAAAGGTTGTGAAGAGAGACCCTTCACAAGGCTTCACAACCCAGACAGGTAGTCGTGGGAGCACTGCCTTCACGATTGTTTGGTTTTCGTGGTTCAAATAAGCGTAGCGGAAGCAAAAAGGGTAGAAAATAATTTAGTTTGAGAACCACGCAACACCCACCAAGCGGACCAAAACTCTAGACATGACAAAGCAACAAAAAAAGAGAAAAAGAGATAGAGATTATACCATTCAAAATATCTTCTTCTTATCGCCTTTGGAAGATGTGTACACAAAATAGTGTACCTCTATCGGCATCCACACCAAGTGATATAGATTCCCACGTGCTAGCTATGTTTGGACGCCGCCAAAAGCTTCACCAGATATTTAATTCCAACTTGAAGATTGATATGCCTATCTATCTTCAAGTATGTGGTGTTTGAGAGAGTATGAACTACTTGATAAATTACTAGTTGCTTATGTTTGTGATGATGATTCATATGGCTAACCATGTCATCTTAGACTACTAGAACCTTTAATAAACCACAAAATGAAGTCTAGAAACAATCATTAGTCTTAGCATCAATGACCATCATGAGCCATGAATACCCCATTAATCTAGTCTTAAAAGACTAGTTTAAGAGGCTGTTACAGACGGCCGTGCCTAACAAGGCACGCCCGTGCCAGCTCACGGGCACACCCAAGTCACACCCGACTTGGGCTCGTGCTTCCGCACTAGGCACGGTCGTACCTCCAAGAGGCATGCCCTAGGCACGCCGGCCTTAGGCCCGTACCTAGCATAGGGCACGCCCGTACCTTCATAAGGCACGGCCGTGCCCGGCGCAACCAAAACCCAATTTGGCATTTTTCTCTCTCTAGTTCAAAGGTGTTGCTAGAATCAATACTTGGCGTGACCCAATAGGCCTACGCCTCATCTGCAGTGATACCAACTCGTGTGTGTAAGTAGGAATATTCCAACAAACACCCACTTGAACATGACACACCTACGAAAGGTAACATCGATATAGAGCGGCCTCTAGCAAGGCATCTACGCCCCCAAGTCAGCATAGGGTATGTCGCCCATGACAAGTACCAACCTATAAAGAATGGTCCTATAGATAAGTGATTATTCATCGCTTCGTTAACGATATCCTTTGTGAATGCAGGTCATGGCACACAGTCAACCCCAAAACATCCACGATTATGTTTCTCCATGTAGACTAACTATGACGAACAACAAAAGTTGCAAAATTGATTCACTATCAATTAAAATTGAGCACAGCCTTGCGTTTTGATGTTATTTGTTCAGTCAACAAGGGCCCCAAGGATATCTCTCTAAAGAGGAACAAATACCTTTGACTACATCGTTCCGTAATAACAACATGTTATTGCCTGAAAACTTCCCTTATAATAGCCAGTTACGAACTGCGTTAGAAAGCAATCTAAGCAAGACCATACCATTAATCAAGAAGCGCATGTAACTCCAGTAGAAGGACAAACAATATTAT
Source organism: Dittrichia graveolens (assembly GCA_038502395.1). Taxonomy (NCBI): domain Eukaryota; kingdom Viridiplantae; phylum Streptophyta; class Magnoliopsida; order Asterales; family Asteraceae; genus Dittrichia; species Dittrichia graveolens. The sequence continues at coordinate 26,917,173 of JARJIL010000007.1, forward strand.
CATCCTGATTTACTCGTGATAGTGTTCATGAAGTAAACTCAGGGGCGGGTCCTCCAATTACTTGATCACTATCAAGTACAGGCTAGTGTTGCATGAACATGTATTCAATCCACTATGAATAGTTTACCAACCACTTGCCTCGATCTTAATTCACTTCTTCCTTCCAATGAAGAACGACCGATCGTGAAGCATTTAGAATAAATAAATTTATTCAAGGAAGTAGTTAAACATGCTAAGATGGAACACAATAAAGGCTAATGAAAGTACCCGCTCCGTGCGAATTATTAAATCCCCATTTGATAATCGACACAATCAAATTACATTATTGCTTAATGTTCCCGAATCAAACATATCAAATTCAACTAAAACAAACTCAAGACAAAGCCACTTGAAAACTCATTACTAGCTTGCAACTAAATCTTAGTAAATGGATTCACAAAGTGACATCCGTGTGTACTCTAACAATCACCATATCTTTTCTCGACCAGTCACTTATAAAGTGTGCCTCGATAAGATCATGGTCCTTTGTTCAAGCCTTCGTGCTCCCATTGTTTCAAAGAACCCAATAAAGTCACAATGCACAAGACTATGGTTGATACATACAAGCCATCATACTCTCATTATCTCAAAAGAACCCAAATATAGTTAATGATGCCCAAAGAACCATTCTAGTCGATAACATTCCTCTTAACAACGCAACCATAACAATTCACCAAGAGTAGTACAATTCTCAAAGTCCCTTGTTACCACCGAACATCAACTTGAAGAATAATATACCAAAATCTCTTCCAAGTATGTCAAAAATGAAATAAAAGAAACCATGTGATAAACCAAGTTTCCAATTAAATTAGCACACTAGTCCATCATGTTTCAATATCAAGCTCTTAGTTTTGTCACTTCGAAAAGTCCACGTTCATATCTTCCAACTCTTCTTATGAAGCAATAATTCCTCAACCCCGGTTTTATGAACCGCCAAGTTAGGATATTATCTTCAATAAGAAGTATATCATGGATACACAATATTTGAAACATATGCGCTCCCACTAGCTTTATCATACATCCAAGTTTAATCTTCCCTTTTCGAAAACTCAAACCTATGATTTTCTCATTAGAGTGAAGATTACAACCTTGAAATGTTTATTCAAGTCTATGAGGATACTTTCAATTAACAAGGCTTTCAGAAAGTGTTAAAACACTCTTCCTCAAAATTCCCATGAAGGAATACAACCTTTTACATTGCAGTGAAAACACAAGTATCCGAGTAATCTTCAACATAACCACTAGGAAAATTTCCTTATGATACCATCCTCATGGTCAATCATAACGGAACATTTATCATTAGTTGGTATTTGAAGTTCAAGTTCACGAATAGACTTCTTGGGCTTGTAGACCTTACAAGGATACTTATAATGTATAAGACTCTTGGAAAGTGATAAAACACTTCCTCAAAATTCCCATTAAGGAATATGGTCTTTACATTTCACTGCCACAATTTCATAGCCATGAGAAGGCAGTGATACACCATAAGTCATCTAAGTAGACCTCAATATAACCACCGGGAAAAATTTCTTTTATGATACCATCCTCATGGTAAATCATATCAGAACTCTTACCACCGGTCGGTATTTGAAGTTGTCTACATCTCAATCCATGTATACCCTCAGGTTTACACCAAGGCATTTGGATCAACAAATTCCAACACTTGGATATCTAACATGGATTGTATCCCATCGTCATTACCTCTCTCCTTCTAGTAGTCTCTAGGCCCACTACGACCTCCGATAGTTGATGAATTCAACCAATTCATCATAGAGTTATCTTCCTTTAGATATAAAACATATATCTATCCAGCTTTACGACAACTCCTATCAGATATAGGAAGAGTAATGAATCATGCCTGCTACTCCAGCATCGCCATGCTGAGTTCCAATCATTACTGATTGTATGCTAGTGTCCACATCAGGTCTTGCCATTCAAAGCTCCGTATACTCCCACTAGCTCCCATAGATATTAAGTTTCCTCTTGCTATGGAGCTACAAAACTTGTCCTCAAAATTTTGAAAAATAAATATCTCATGGTCTCAGTAGAATGCCTAATGGAGTTGCATTGTTAGTCCCCAGATTCTTCCACCTTACGCCTAGACGTAGGCTGGATAATCTAGACTTTCAGATAGACAAACAAAGACACTCTTGCTATTCTTATCTCCTAAGATGCGTACTAAGCCATCTTTGTTGATTTTATAGAACATTTCCCGCCACATTTGAGCATCCCAACATACCTTATTGAACACCTCAAAGGGTTCAAACATACGCATTCTTACTACCACAACGGGTAAAGGTAACGAAGTGCATGTAGTTATCCCCATGGATTTGCTTGAATGAAACATTCTCACAAGTGTGAAATAAATTCAACGCTTTTAATCCTCTTACATTCACTAATGAAAGATATACAATTCATTTAGCCTAATAAACAATTCTCGCACTCAACATTTGATCAACTATCAAATGTACCCAAGATTCAAAACTACACGGTCTTTGGTGAAGCAAGTCTTGTTTACATAACTAAAATAACCTTGTGACTTGGATAAGTTATCCAAACCATTTTTGGATTTAAGCATGCATATTATTCATGATTTTATTACTTTTAAGCAAAAGCTTATAAATGTCATAACATGAATAACCTTTGAAATAAACCACCAATATATATATATATATATATATATCAATTACAAAGTAATATCCATCGTCAACCAATGCATAATAGACTTAATATTTCTCTCGCCATGCAAGACAGATAATATATTAATCTAGTAAAGTAATAAAATAGCTAGATAGAATGTCGAGATCCAAACTCCGAATCCTCTCAATCGAGACAACATCCAAGTCTCTCAATCTTGAGCTCTAGCTCTCCATGCCTTATCAGCTACTTCTTTCGTTTAACACCTTCACTCTGTAACAAAACATTTTTGCAACAAACGTGATTGTTATAGCCAACATTTCAATAAATCTTGCTAAGAATTAGAAAAGAAATGGAGCTAATCATGAATGTACCTGATGACAAGGAGCTATTCCCTTGCCTTGTAGGAAGCTTTAACTCCTTTGAATACTCAGGACAAGCGTGACGGCGCCAATCTCCATATTTACCGCAGAAATAGAAAACTTCTCCCTTAGTAGTTGTATTATGTTTCTCGGTTTTACGTTCCTTAAATAACCTGGTGGGAACGAACTTGCGTTTGGCCATGCAAGACTCGAAAGTCTTTAGCATGCCATGCAATTCGTCTAAGGATTCTACCATTTTGTCCTTTTGATAGTTTTTGATAAATACACAAAAGAATATACATGGACTTGGTTCTTTTGTGTTGAACATTTGGTGGTGTAGAGATTGGCATATCTCACACTCTAGCAAGTGGGGATCGATAGAAGCTTGGTGTGGACTTCAGTAGTAGTGTACAAATTAGTACACGTGATTTCCAAACTTCAAACTCGTTTGCACAAAGATGATAGTTTTAAGGGTATGAATCTATTTATTTGTCTCTTTATTTAGTTGCTTTGACATGTTTAGAGATTTGGTCCATTTGGTGGGCATTGCATGGTCAATTTTTGAAACCTATTTTGCTACTCATTTTGTTTCCGCAGTGTTTTGGACCACAAAAACCCAACAGTGGGATCAGAGCCATATCTAACATGGCTTTGCACTTTTCGATTTTAACCGGATTTTTTGTTTCCTGTCAAAATTTGGTTTCCCGACAACCGGGCACGGCCGTACATCTAGGGGTACAGGCCGTGCCGGCGGCCAGGTCACGGGCGTACCATTGGGGGTACGGGCCGTGCCGGCAGAATTCGTTAAACAAATAAGACTGTTTAAACTGTATACTGACAAAATGAGAGGCACGACTGTACCTCTGGGGTACGCCCGTAAGGTTTTTTGGTTATATTTTGTTTTTGAAACGTAGGTTTATTATTAATTAAAAAATCCGGTTATATTGGTTTTGGACTAGTCTTGATTCTAGTTATCCCCACTATATTTTGATTCCTAATTCTAAATGTTTTGTATGACTTGGCATGAAGTTCATAAAAACATATATTTTTCGGTGTATATATGAATATGCAATTTTAAAGGTGTATTAAAATTGCTAATGCATATGTACAAAGATTGCCTTTTGAGCCTTAAATGTTGTTTTGCAATCTTCATCAATATATATATTTATATATATAGATATTGTTTGACATGGATTTGTGGCACGCCATTGTTTCAGTTTGATTGTGTTTGTGATGGTTGCCCGGTAACTTGATATGCCCACATCCTTTGGGTTGATTTGATTGGTTTTGGTTTGGCCTGCGTGCCGTATGGTTGTAATATATTTATATTTTGGTGCGACTTGCATGTCGTTTATTTAAATCTTTGTACTCGTAATAGTTTTTTAGGATCACGACTTGCATGTCATTTTCTTATTATGTACTCGTACTTAGATTATATATATATATATAGCATCAAACCAATCAGGAGGCATGGTTTTGGCGTCTTGACGACCTAATTCCGGGTGATTCGCCGGTGTGGAGATCATGACGGAGCTTCTTTTGTTGTCCTTAGATGACCATGTTTTTTCCCGTTTTGGCTAACGGGGAAAACATTTAGGATTTGGGCATGTTACCGGGTTTTTGATTATTTTATATGTGTGTTTGTTTTATATCCATTTCTTGCATGATTCTTTAGGATATGCATGCTAGAGAATTTTTTGAAAAAATGTATAAAACAAATATATTTATAAATGAGTTTATATTTCTACGCGCATAAGAATTGACAATATTAATATGTATGGTGATTATATTAAATGGTGATCGAAAAGTGTTTTTTATCACTAAAATTGTTAATTCGCAAAATCGTTAAAATATTCTTTTAACCGAAAAACAAAAACCCGTTTTTCAAAAGTAAGTCACGCTCCGTCCGTAAGACGAACCACCCAAATCTAATGAAACTTGGATGATTGTCGAGCATTAACATGAGTCATGCCTTCTGGAGTTGTGTGGAAGGTGAGTGTGGCAACTCACAATATTTGTAGTCGAGCTTAAGCATGAAGCAATGATTGGGCTAGAGTATCAACACGTGTCTTGACGGACGACTTACAAATTCGTTTATAATGCCTAAATGATGTCGATCTCTAGCCGAGTCATTTAAGTATAATAAGAGGATTGGTGTAAGAAGGGATCAAACATGCCTAAGACATTTGATGTCAAAAAGGATCCCGCAAAGATCTAAGAGTTGCAATGGTTGCAATCGGTAAAATGGTTACCAGCCTAAATAACTTATTTCGTGATCAGCGGTAAACCCGTCACGAGATAGAGTGAAATACGGTTCTTATCCTTGTTCAAATAATTGTTTTTATTAATATCGGGTAATTATTTCTACAAGCATTTGACAACTAAAATTGGTACTCTAATTTTCTAGATGGAATCCAACAACACTTCTACATCATCGAACTCAATTTCCCTAAAATTGTTCCTCGAAAAAGCCAAACTCGAAGGCCAAAACTTCATGGACTGGTTCATGCAACTAAGGATAGCCCTTAGGTATGAACAGAAAATGTGGGCCATCGAGGAGCCCCTGCCGGAAGCGACTGCGGCGAGTGCGACAAGGGCGGTCCGAGACGTGCATGATAAGCGCGTCAAGGAAATGAACAAAGTGGCTTGTATCATGCTTTCTTCCATGATTCTTGAGCTTCAAAAGAAAATGGAACATCTAGGGGCATAAGATATGCTTAACCTGCTAAAGGAAATGTTGCAAAGGTAGGCTAAGCTAGAGCGATTCGAATGCCTCAAGTCCGTATTCGACTGCCACATGCAGGAGGGCGGTAAAGTTAGCATTCACGTGCTTAAGATGAACGCATTGGTTGATCGCTTGGAGAGGTTGGGATTCCCGTTAGGGAGGGAGTTAGCGGTGGATGTGATCCTCGTTCTCTGCCTAGTTCCTTTTCACAATTTGTGTGGAACTACATGTCCATGGTATGGACAAATCCCTAATGGAGATTCACGGAATGGTGAAGACTGTTGAGTCTGACATCTCCAAGAAGCCCTCCTCGTCCAAAACCGTCCTAGCTATCCTGGGACGCGAAACCAAAAGGAAAGGCGCTCCCCCTCCAAGGGAAAGGGTAAGGGGAAGGTTGCAAGACCTAACCCGAGTCCAGCCCCAAAGGGCAAGGGGAAAGCCGTGATGGTTCCACCGGCCAAGGACCTTATGGAAGCCGAGTGCTTCCACTTCAAGGAAAAGGGGCATTGGCAGCGTTCTTGCCCGAAGTACTTCGTGGAGCTCAAGCGGGTAAAACCGAAGGGAGTTGGTAACTCAGGTACATTTATGATTGAACTCAACAACACCGCTACTTCTAATGGCTGGGTACTTGATACCGGTTGTGACACTCATATTTGTATTAATGTGCAGGTGCTAAAAAGAAGTAGGGTTCTGGGTGCTAGAGAGCTCGACCTGATCATGGGAAACAAGGAGGCGGTTCTTGTGAAGTGGATTTGGATAGTTGATCTTGCCTTTCCTTCGGGCCTTGCTATTACTTAATGTTTGTTTTTCGTCATGCGTGGCGCGCAACATTATTTCCTTTCATACATTATTTGACGATGGTTTTAAGTTTAATTTTGATAATGAAATTATTTCTTGTTTAAGAGATGGTGTTCATTATTTTAAAGCTTATCCATGTCGTGGTATTTATGAAACAAGTCTATGTTTAGATGGTAATAAATCAATCATGAACATTGATTCTAAGTCCAATGATGTATTGGACAAGTTGTCTTTGTGGCATAGTCGTCTTCACCATATAAATAAGAAATGTATTGCCAAACTCCAAGTGGATGGGATTTTGAAATCATTTAACCACGGGTCAAGTAAAGTATGCAATTCTTGTTTATTAGGCAACATGACTAAAGCTCCCTTCACTGGTGTTAGTGAGAGGGGCAAAGACTTGTTGGACATTGTTCACACCGATGTGTGTGGTCTGTTCATGTCTGCTACAAGAAACAACTGTAGGTACTTCGTTACTTTTACTGATGACTTCAGTAGGTATGGTTATGTTTACTTGATTAAGCATAAGTCTGAAACCTTTGAGGTTTTTAAGACATACCAAAACGAAGTGCATAATAAATTGGACAAGCGGATAAAGATTCTCAGATCCGATAGGGGTGGCGAGTATCTTAGTACTGAGTTTGTTGATCATCTTAGGGGTTGTGGAATTATTTCACAACTTACCCGACCCAGAACACCACAATTAAATGGGGTTGCTGAAAGGAGAAACTGAACTTTATTGGATATGGTTCGGACCATGATGAGTCGCATAAAGCTACTGGCAAGTTTTTAGGGCTATGCTTTGGAAACTGCTGCTTGGACCTTAAACCTTGTACCAAAAAAGAAGGTAGCAAGTACACCATTCGAGATGTGGCAGGGAAGGGTTCCTTCGCTAGCATATCTCAAAGTCTGGGGTTGTGAGGCTTACGTGAGACGTGAAGCTCAAGACAAACTTGATCCCAGAGCTGAAAAGTGTATTTTTATTGGTTACCCAGCTGGTTCTATGGGATATTTATTTTATAAACCGTTCGAGAACAAAGTGTTCGTTGCTCGAAGGGCGGTCTTCCTTGAAAGGGAGCTGATATGTGCAGAAGCCAGTAGGAGGCAACTCGATCGAGAAGAAATTCTAGATGACACCAATGATCAACCTGATATTGGCACTAGTACCGCTTCTGAGGTCGGAGTACCAGAAGAAGTGGAACCTCAACCAATGGAGGATGAGTTACCTGATACACTGCCATTACTTCTCCGTATATCTGGTAGAGTCCGTAATGAGCCGGAAAGATATGGGTTCCTCATATCCGAGGGTGACGAACTATTGTTGGATCATAGTGAACCAACCAACTACTGGGAAGCCATAGCGGGCCCTGAGTCTGCTAGGTGGAAGGAGGCAATGGACAGTGAGATGCAATCCATGTCGGATAATCATGTATGGGACTTGGTTGATCCAGTACCTGGCCACAAGGCAGTAGGGTGCAAGTGGGTCTTCAGGAAGAAAACCAACATGGATGGAAAGGTAGACACTTTCAAAGCCCGACAGGTAGCAAAGGGTTTCATTCAAACTCATGGTCTTGACTATGATGAAACTTTTTCTCTAGTGCCTATGTTAAAGTCTATTAGGATATTAATGGCTATCGCTGCATATTACGATTATGAAATATGGTAGATGGATGTCATGAATTCCTTCCTTAACAGGAACTTGGCAGAGGAGGTGTACATACCACAACCGGATGGTTATGTACATCCCAAATATCCTAATAAAGTCTGCAAGCTTAAGAGATCCACTTATGGTCTTAAGCAAGCATCTCGGAGTTGGAACAGTTGCTTTGATGAAAAGGTCAAAGAGTTTTGCTTTTCTAAAAGCAAAGATGAACCTTGTGTATATGTCAGGGCTAGTAGAAGGACTTTTGTTTTCCTTGTATTGTATGTAGATGACATACTACTCATAGGAAGTGACGTTACTACCTTGCAGGAAGTGAAAACCTGGGAGTTGCTTCTCTATGAAAGACATGGGAGAAGCAGCGTATATTTTGGGGATAAAGATCTATAGAGCTAGATCCAAAAGACTCATTGGTTTAAGCCAGAGTACGTACATAGATAAAGTCTTGAAGAGGTTCAAGATGCCAGATTCGAAGAAAGGTAATTTTCCTATGTTGCATGGTATGGCATTGAGCAAGTCTCAATGTCCTAGTTCCCAAAAGAAACTTGAAGAAATGAGTCGAGTCCCGTATGCTTCGGCTGTGGGATCGATCATGTATGTTATGCTATGTACTCGGCCTGATGTGTCGTATGCCTTAAGCATGACGAGCCGATATTAGGCTAACCCTGGTCAAAATCATTGGGTTGCTGTTAAAAACATCCTTAAGTATCTTCGGAGAACTAAGGAGATTTTTTTAGTGTTCGGTGGATCGGAGGAGCTCACAGTCACTGGATATTCTGATGCTAGCTTCCAGACGGACAAGGATGATTGGCGGTCTCAATCGGGATTTGTATTTTTGTTAAATGGTGGAGCAATAAGTTGGAGAAGTTCCAAGATAGATACCATGGCCGATTCAACCACGGGGTTAGAGTATATCGCTGCAAGCGAGGATGCTAAGGAAGTTGTCCGGATGAAGAAATTCATTCAAGATCTTGGAATTGTTCCTAGCATCGCTAACCCTATTGAGATCTTTTATGACAATGAGGGTGCCGTAGCTCTAGCTAAGGAACTAAAAGTGCATCGACGTACGAGACACATTGCTCGAAAATATAACTTTATTCGTGATATCATCGAGAATGGAGACATTATGGTCAGTAGAGGACCGACCAAGGGGAACTTGGCAGATCCACTCACTAAACCTTTGTCCCAAGTTAAACATGATTCTCATTCTAAATCTATAGGCATTAGATTTTCTAGTGACTTGGTTTAATTGTTTTAGTTGTACTTATTTATTATTTAGAACATTGAAGCAATATTACATTTCTTATTGTAATGATTATTAAATGGAGATTTAATATACGCATGATGCGATTACTTTATGAAATATTATTGGGTTCTATCTTTGCATGTTTAATACTTCCTAGAATTAATTTATTTATTCTAAACACTCCACGATCGGTCGTTCTTCAATGGAAGGAAGAAGTGAATTAAGATCGAGGCGAGTGGTTGGTAAAGTATTCATCCTGGATTGAATACATGTTTACACAACACTAGCATGTGCTTAATGGTGATTAAGTAATTGGAGGACCCGTACCTGAGTTTACTTCATGTAGATGATCACAAGTAAATCAGGATGATAATATAATTTATCTGTCTACTAGAGATGCATGCGTTGCATGACTAGTAACATGGACTTGTTTAGATTGCTTTCTAACGCAGTTCATAACTGGCTGTTATAAGGGAAGTTTTCAGGCAAGAACTTGTTATTATGATAGGACGATGTAGTCGAAGGTATTCGTTCCTCTTTAGAGAGATATCCTTTGGACCCCTCGTTGACTAAGTTGATGACAATCAAAATACATGTACGTGCTCAAGTTGAATTGATGGTGAGTCAATTGTGCAACTTGTATTGTTAGTCATAGTTAGTCTAGATCGAGAAACATAATCATGAATGTTTTGGGGTTGACCATGTTCCATGACGTACATTCACATCGGATATCATGAACAAAGGGATAAGTAATCACTTATCTATAGGACCTTTACTTTTGGTTAGGTATTTGTTTTGGGAAGACAAACCCTATGCTGACTTGGGGGCATAGATGCCTTGCTCGAGGCCGCTCTATATCGGTGACGCCCTTCATGAATGTGTCATGTGCAAGTGGTAGTCTGTTGGATTATGCCCACTGACACGCACACGAGTTGGCTTCATGGCTGATGAAGCAAGTGATGGTATTTGTTTGGCATATTCAATAGATATCGGAAGCATAGTATAGTTCAAAATATTAAAAGAATACAAACAAACACATCCATGGACCAAAATATAGACATGGTATTGCAACTAAAATAAATAAACAATATAAGAAGTGTTATACCACAATGCAATGCACAAAGAGCTTCTTTCTTGTCAAGTCACGAGAATCTACCCAAGAACTCCACTAATGTAGTCCACCCCAAGGTATGTTGATTCCCAAATCCTAGTGTGTTGGTGTAGATCACCAAAGCAACAAGAACTGTGTATGAATACCACCTATGTGCACCAAAACTTGATCAACAAAAGCTAGCATCAACTAGAGAAAATATTAACATGAACCAACACTTGAACAACCCTAAAGTCTGTTCTAATTGTCACAAAGCCGTATCTCAATTAACAGGCATTAACCACACTTTTAATCCCATTAATATGAGTGTTTAAGACTGTTGATTCTGCTATTACAATGTACGGGCACGCTCGTGCCTTATACGGCATGGCCGTGCCGGCCCAACAGATCACGGTCCAGCCTAAGGCTAGTACCCCCGTGCATGTTGGATCAGGCACGCCTGTGCCTCACAAGGTACAGTCGTGCCTCACCCTGCGAAAACCCATTTTTGCCTTTTATCTCTTTTGCTTGATCGTGTTGCCGGAATCAATACTTGGTGTGTGACCCAATAGACATATACCTCATCAGCAGTTCTATTAACTCGTGTGTGTCATCGGGCATACACCAACAGACTCCCACTTGCACGTGACACAACTACGAAAAATACACACAAACATAAAGCGGTATCTAGCAATACATCTATGCTCCAAAGTTAGTATAGGGTATGCCACTCTTGACAAGATCCCAATCATAAAATGACTGTCCTAAAGATAAATGATCAAGTACATCCCTTTGTTCGAGATATCCTATGTGAACACAAGGCATGGACTAAAGTCAACCTTCAGATCGTTCACGATTATGTTTCTCGATTCTAGATTGGTGGTGACCAACAAACCAAGTAACATTGATCCGTCATCAATATAACTTGAGCACGGCCACGCATATGAACGTCAACACTCAATCATCAAGGGGCCCATGGATATCATCTTTATACATAGAGGAACAAATTCCTAATAGTCCCGCCACATAGATAATACTCTACCCAATCATCTCCCTTATTACGACCAGTTACGGACCGCGTTACAAAACAACCAAAGCAGAGCAAACCTATGCTTTAGAATCACATGTATCTCTAGTTTAAGGATGAAAAGACATTATCATCCGGAGTTACTTATGACTAAAACCATGAAGTGAACTCGGGTGTGGGTCCTCGAATCACTTGAAACCCCTTTCAAGTATAGGCAAGAATCACGTTTATCAAAACTAATTCTTTACCTCAATCTTAATTCATACTTCCTTCCCACAAAGCATGACCGATTGTGCAGATTTAAAGATTGTAAAACAACCTTGGGAAGAGGCTAAAATTGCAAAGATAGAACACAATAAAGACTAAATGTAATTAACCGCAACATGCGTATATATAGATCTCTATAAATCGAAACAAACATTAGTAACATTACTGTTTAACGTTCCCAAATACAAAATGATCCAAACATAAATTAAAACTCAATCTAAACCAAGTCATGAGCAAATCTAACACCTATTGCCAAAGTGTGAGAATCATGAAAAGCTTGTGACAACGGTTTAGTAAACGGATCGGCCAAATTGCCTTCCGAGGTTACCCTACTAATAGCGACTTCACCACTTTCAACCATCTCTCTGATGAAGTGGTATTTACGAGGTATATGCCTCATTCTCTTGTGAGCTCTTGGTTCCTTTGCTAAGGCTACCGCACCCTGATTGTCACAAAAGATCTCAATAGGGTCGTAGATGCTTGGAACCACTCCAATGTCTCGGATGAACTTCCTTATCCACACAACTTCTTTAGAAACTTCACTTGCCGCAATGTATTCTGACTCTGTAGTAGAATTAGCAACTGTGTCTTGCTTTGAACTTCTCCAAGTAATAGCTCAACCGTTTAATAGGAACACAAATCCTGGTTGTGATTGGTAGTCATCCATATCAATTTGTAAGCTAGCATCAAAGTAACCCTTTACTTTGAGCTCTTCCTCACCACCAAAGATCAAGAACATTTCTTTAGTTCTCCGAAGATACTTAAGAATGTTCTTTACCGCAACCCAATGGGCTTGCCCTGGATTACCCTGATATCTACTAGTCATGCTCAAAGCGCATGACACATCAGGACGAGTACATAACATGGTGTACATGATCGAGCCCACGGCCAAAGCATATGGTACTCGCTTCATTACTTCTAGTTCCTCTTTAGAACTAGGACATTGAGTCTTACTCGGTATCACTCCATGTGACATAGGAAGATTTACTTTCTTGGAATCCTCCATCTTGAATCGCTTCAAGACTTTGTCAATGTATTTACTTTGGCTCAACCCAAGCAGTTTTCTAGATCTATCTCTATAGATCTTGATACCCAGAATATATGCCGCTTCTCCTAAGTCTTTTTGGGTTTTGGTGGTATCTAGGAAACAATAGCAATGCAACAAAAGAAAGGAACAAGTATAAGATAATATACCATCCTATTTTCTTCTAGCTCCTTGTTGATGATGAATACGAGAATACAATGTCGTATTCCTCTACCGGTATCCACACCAAGTGTATTAGATTCCCACATGCTAACTTTGTTTGAACGCCGCCAAAAGCACCACCGACTAAAGTCTAACATCACTTGAAGATTGATGCGCCAATCGATCTTCCAAATGTGTAGGTTAAGAGAGAAATATGAACTAACTTGAAGTTACAAGTTCATATGGTTTCTACACAAGATCATATGTTAATCAACCATTTCATGAACATGTCTAACACTTGTAAAAGTTCTCTTGACCAGCCAAAAGCCAGCCAAAAATGTCCTCATTAAGTTAGACTTAAGTAACCTTAATGCCACATTTAATCTAGACTTAAAAGTCTAATTGAATTGGCTGTTACTGTGTGAGGAACGGCCGTGCCTCACAGGGCACGCCCGTGCCAGCCCACAGGCTCACCCAAGTCACGGCCGACTTGGGCTCGTGCTCTTGCACTAGGCACGGCCATACCTCCAATCGTTCAACGGTGTTGCCGCAATCAATACTTGGCGTGTGACCCGCCCCCGCAATCAATACCAACTCGTGTGTGTCAGTAGGCATATTCCAACAAACTCCCACTTGAACATGACACGCCCACGAAAGGTAACACCGACATAGAGCGGCCTCTAGCAAGGCATCTATGCCCACAAGTCAGCATAGGGTATGTCGCCCATGACAAGTACCAACCTGTAAAGAATGGTCCTACAGATAAGTGATTATTCATCCCTTCGTTCACGATATCCATTGTGAATGCAGGTCATGGAACACTGTCAACCCAAAACATCCATGATTATGTTTCTCGATCTAGACTAACTATGACGAACAACACAAGTTGCAAAATTGATAAACTATCAATTCAACTTGAGCACAGCCATGCATTTTGATGTCATCAATTCAGTCAACGAGGGGCCAGGGATATATCTCTAAATAGGAACGAATACCTTTGACTACATCGTTCCGTCATAATAATAAGTTCTTGTCTGATAACTTTCCTTATAACAGCCAGTTACGAACTGCGTTAGAAAGCAATCTAAACAAGAGCATATCATTATTCAAGAAGCCCATGTATCTCCAGTAAAGGACAAACAATATTATCATCGTGATTTACTCGTGATCATGTCCATGAAGTATACTCAGGTGCGGGTTCTCCAATTACTTTATCACTATCAAGTACATGCTAGTGTTGCGAAAACATGTATTCAATCCACTATGAATACATAACCAACCACTTGCCTCGATCTTAATTTAGTTCGTCCTTCCAATGAAGAACGACCGATCGTGGAGCATTTAGAATAAATAAATTTATTCAAGGAAGTAGTTAAACATGCTAAGATGGAACACAATAAAGGCTAACGAAAGTACCCGCTCCGCGCGCATTATCAAATCTCCATTTGATAATCGATATAATCAAAGCACATTATTGTTTTAATGTTCCTAATTCAAAACATATCAAATTCAACTAAACAAACCCAAGCCAAAGCCACTTGTAAACCAAGCGTATGCAAGCCTAGTATGAAAACTCATCACTAGCTCACGACTAAAGCTTAGTACGCGGATTCACAAAGTGACATCCATGCATACTCTAACAATTACCATATCTTCTCTTGACCAAAAACTTATAAAGTGTGCGCCGGAAAGAACCCAATAGAGTCACAATGCACAAGCCTTCGTGCTCTCATTGTTCCAAAGAACCCAATTGAGTCACAATGCACAAGACTATGGTTCACATATCTATAAGCCATCATACTCTTATTTTCTCAAGAGAACCCAATATAGTCAATGATGCTTAAAGAACCATTCTAGTTGATAACACTCCACTTAACAACACAACAATAACAATTCACCAAGAGTAATATATTACTCAAATTTCCTTGTTACCACCGAACATCAACTTAAAGAACAATGTACCAAGAGTTCTTCCAAGCATGTCAAAATTGAGAGAAAAGAAACAATGTGATAAACCAAGTTGCTAATTAAATTAACACACTAGTTCATCATGTTTCAAAAACACTCTCTTAGTTTTGTCACTCCCAAAAGTTCAGGTTCGTATTTACCAATTCTTCTTATGAAGCAATAATTCCTCAACCCCGGTTTTATGAACCGCCAAGTTAGGATATTATCTTCAACAAGAAGTATGTTATGGATACGCAATTTGAGGAACACAAGTGCTCCCACTAGCTCTGGCATACATCCAAGTTTAATCTTCCCTTTTTGAAAACTCAAATATATGATTTTCTCATTAAAGTGAAGATTACAACATTGCGATATTTATCCAAGTCTATGAGGATACTTTCAATGTACAAGACACTTTCGGAATGTGTTAAAACACCCTTCCTCAAAATTCCCATGAAGGAACATGATCTTTACATTGCAGTGATAAACACATGTATCCGAGTAACCTTCAACATAACCACTGGGAAAATTTCCTTATGATACCATCCTCATGGTCAATCATAACGGAACATTTAACATTAGTTGGTATTTGAGGTTCAAGTCCATGAATAGAATTCTAGGGCTCGCAGACTTTACGAGGATACTTATAGTGTACAAGACTCTCGAATAGTATTAAAACGCAGGGGAAGCAAAAAGAAAAGTAGCATGCAAGACATAAAAACGAAAGCACACACAAAGCCCACAACTAGTTCCAATGGTGGAATACACTACAAAGCAAATTGCAACTAAAGAACAAGAAGAAGGAGTAGAAAGTATTCCTTCTTCCAGCTGGAAATCGAGCTCCATGTGTGGGGATGAACTTGAGGAAACAAAAATGGCTTCCTCCTCCATTGCTAGTCCACACCAAGAAGTGTTTGATTCCATTGTACTAGCAATCCATTAGATGAACGTCCACCAAGACTTCACCATCTGGAACAGCCCAAAGATGTCCTCCTCTTGCACCAATGATCTTCATATGAACACTCAAGATCACCATCTTAGTGTTGTAGCATGAAATCCATTTTGTACCAAGAGAGAAAATGGAGTAGAGATAAGTTGTATATGGTTGCTTGTGTTCTCCAGCCTCAAACCATGCCTATTGACACCAGAAATTCGGCCAAATTGCATGTCATTTGATTGGACCATCAAATGGTCCAATAAAACACAAATGTCACTGCAGCTACCCTCTTCACGACCCCTCACGGGCTCTCACGGGTCGTGAAGACTAAATGCGCCACGAGGGACTTAGTTCTCTACGAGTCGTGCCGCCCAGCCAAGGACTCGTAAGGGCATCTCCTTCACGACCCCTCACGACCTTGTCACGGGCCGTGTAGCCCAGAGGCATCACGACGCGTGGCGGCCGTCGAACAATCGTTAGGGCAGCCTGCTTCACGACCCGTGGAACATCCTTCACGGTCGTGAAGCCCTGAATCAAAACACTTTTGATTATTTGACATTCTCCTTCCACATAAAGCTTTTGGGATCAATCCTTGGCGTGTGACCCAATAGGCTCGCGCTTCATTAGTAGTGATACCGGCATACGTGTGTTAGTGGGCAGATTCCAATAAAACTCCCACTTGCACATGACACACCGTACCCATATGCATCACAGACAGGGAGCGGCCCCTAGCAAGACATCCGTGCCCCCAAATCAACACGAGGTATGTCATCCCTGACAAGTACCTAATCACAATCCAAACGGGTTTGAAAAGGTCCTATAGATAAGTGATCAATCATCCTATTGTTCGCGATATCCCGGTGAACACAAGACATGGTACAAAGTCATTCTCCGATCGTTCACGATTATGTTTCTCGATCAAGATTGGTGGTGACCAAAATATGCAAGTTTGCAACTGATCAACTATCATTGCAAGCATGAGCACGGCCGTGCAATTTGGTGTCAGCGCCCAATCATAGAATAAAGATACATCCAATAAAGTAATAGAATAGCTGGAAGGAAAGGCAAGATACAAACTTCCAATCCTCTCAATAGGGACAACAACTATGTTTCCCTTTTTCGAATTCCAACTCTCCATGCCTCATCCGCCTACTTCTCTTTTAACACCTTCACTTTGTAACAATCAAATTTGTGAAAAACGTGAGCGTTATTGCTAGCGTTTAAAACCTAGCCTTTAGATGCAGAAGAGCAATGGAGTTTGATCATGAATGTTCCTGAAGTCAAGGAGCTAATTTCTCTTACTTATAAGTGATTTTAGCTCTTTCAGGCTCATGGGCAGGCGTGGTGGCGCCAATTTTCCTATCTTTCCGCAGAAGTAGCAAATTACCCGTTGTGGAGTCATATATTGAGGAACAATCTCATTGCCCTCTGACTTCACATATATGGTAGGTTTGGTAAAACCAAACTTTCCACTTGAGGTCAATTTCTTTTTCTTGGTTTCTTGTTCCTTTATAATGTCAGGGGGAGTTGGTGAGGCGAGCCATACTTTGACCATGCAAGACTTAGCAGTCCACAATATGCCATAATGCTTTATCATGGACTTCTCCATATTGTGCATGTGATAGTTCACAATGAACCATTTACAGCACTTGGACAGGGACTTTGGAGAATATACATTCACCACAAGCTCCCTCCCTATGGAGAATCCATGCCTCTCCTTTAGGTCCATGTACCTCTCTAACTCAAGGATATGGACACTAATTTTCCCGCTTTCATGCATCCTTCAACCGATCAAGACCACGATGCACTTTTACATGCATGTAGAGGTCTAGGTCGTGTTGGTAGCATTTTGGCTCTAGAAGGGAATTCTCTATAATGTGCAACTTTGACTCATGGTGGAAGACAATCCTTAACAACCAATCCTAGTCCACGAAGTCCACATTAGTGAGTCTCACCTTCTTTAGGAACGAACGGAGTTCTAAGTTGAAGCGGTGTCGTTAACGTTTGCCAATTAAAGATATAAGAATACACGTTTTAGTTAGTTTTGATACAATCCTCGTTACGATAATTACCCATTTAGTTTTAAGAAAAACAGTTATCTTAGCAAGGGCTAAGAACCTTATTTCACTTCACTACATGACGGGTTTGCCGCGGATCACTTCATGAAGTTATTTAGGCCGGTAAACGCTTTACCAATTGCTATCCGAGATTACAACTCTTAGACACTTGCGGGTTTGGCATGTTTGATCCCTTCTCACACAAATTCCTCGTTAAGCCGCTTTGGAAACTCGGTATAGGCACGACAATTACCAAGGCGTATTAAGTTGGAATTGTAAATAGTACGTCAAGATACACGGTGACACCCTTGACAATCATTGGCTCGTGCTTAGCTCGACAACAAATAATTTCAAGTCGCCACACCCACTTTCCACACAGATCCACATGGAACAACTCGTGCTTAGCTCGACAATCATCCCATGCATCACTAGATTCGGGTGGTGTCATCTTACGGGTGGCGTGTGATTTACATTTGAGAAAAACGGGACTTTTGTCTTTCCGGTTTAAAAAACCTCTTTTCAAGTTGACTAACAAATGACAAAACACATTTTTCACTTTAATATAAACCATTTTATATTTATTTGTTAATCGTGAGCGCGCGGGGTTTGTTAAACAATTTAACAACTCTTGTGATTTTATTATTTTGAAAGTTTTCTAGCATGCGAAGATCCTAACAACCACGCAAGAAAATAACAAAATAAATCACAACCACGCACTAAGCAAATATCTGGTAACACGCCCCTAGACCCTATGCGCCCTCCCCATGAGCCAAACGGAGAGAGCAAGGCCAAACTAAGGACACAACCAAATGGCCTCGCCGGAAGTGCTCCCACTGAATCAGTCATCTCCACCTGATCCAAGGTAGCCAAGACGTCTCCTCCACGATTCTTGATGGTTGTCTTCGGCCTTCTTTTCACAATTACAAACAATTTGAAAAGGAACGGCATGCAAGCCGCGATTGCTATTCTAAGCTACTTACAACAAGTACAAAGGAAAGCAATGGCATGCAAGCCATAATAAATTTACAAATTTACAAACCGAATTAAATATTATTACAAACCATTGTGACTAAAAGTCACCAAATGAATGAATACATAAATAAACAACCAAACAACCAACACATAGGTCTAACGGGCAAGGCGTTACCGGAGAAAACAACAACCACAAACAAAACATGGTGTGCCACAACAAAACCATGCAAAATGTATCTCAATTAAGATTGTTCAAACAAGCAAGCACTCAAGGCACAAAAAGGAACAATCCTTGTACATATGCATTAGTATCCCAAACACTTTGAGAACACATATTCATATATACACAATATAAGTATATGCATGTCTGCATTTTATGCCAAAACCACCCAATACATATAAATATACAAATCAAGACACATAAACGGGGCTTTTCAAGTGTCCAAACAAAAGGACAGATTCTGGAAAAACAGAATCGAAAGGTGCTAAAACCGAAAATTTATTTCATTCAATAAACAAGGATAAAAAACACTATTCACGAGACCTTCACGGCCCAGAAGCCTTCACAGGCCCTCACGGCCCTTGAAGCCCATGAGCTCCACGACTCTGAGACAGTCAAAACCTTTCACGAGCGACACCCCATGAAGCCACTCGTGTAGGCTTCACGACCTGTGAAGCCAAAACCTCCACGGTCCGTGAAGCGCTTCTGAACAGAATGTCCATTTTCGGTTTTCAAGCCATCAAAGTGCAATTTCTTTGTAGAGATGGCTCTGATACCACTGTTGGAACTCGTGGTGGGCACAAACGCAGCGGAAGCAAAAAGAAAAGTAGCATGCAAGACATAAAAACGAAAGCACACACAAAGCCCACAACTAGTTCCAATGGTGGAATACACTACAAAGCAAATTACAACTAAAGAACAAGAAGAAGGAGTAGAAAGTATTCCTTCTTCCAGCTGGAAATCGAGCTCCATGTGTGGGGATGAACTTGAGGAAACAAAAAATGGCTTCCTCCTCCATTGCTAGTCCACACCAAGAAGTGTTTGATTCCATTGTACTAGCAATCCATTAGATGAACGTCCACCAAGACTTCACCATCTGGAACAGCCCAAAGATGTCCTCCTCTTGCACCAATGATCTTCATATGAACACTCAAGATCACCATCTTAGTGTTGTAGCATGAAATCCATTTTGTACCAAGAGAGAAAATGGAGTAGAGATAAGTTGTATATGGTTGCTTGTGTTCTCCAGCCTCAAACCATGCCTATTGACACTAGAAATTCGGCCAAATTGCATGTCATTTGATTGGACCATCAAATGGTCCAATAAAACACAACTGTCACTGCAGCTACCCTCTTTACGACCCCTCACGGGCTCTCACGGGTTGTGATGACTAAATGCGCCATGAGGGGACTTAGTTCTCCACGAGTCGTGCCGCCCGGCCGAGGACTCGTAAGGGCATCTCCTTCACGACCCCTCACGACCTTGTCACGGGCCGTGTAGCCCAGAGGCATCACGACGCGTGGCGGCCGTCGAACAATTGTTAGGGCAGCCTGCTTCACGACCCGTGGAGCATCCTTCACGGTCGTGAAGCCCCGAATCAAAACACTTTTGATTATTTGACATTCTCCTTCCACATAAAGCTGTTGGGATCAATCCTTGGCGTGTGACCCAATAGGCTCGCGCTTCATTAGTAGTGATACCGGCATACGTGTGTCAGTGGATAGATTGCAACAAACTCCCACTTGCACATGACACACCGTACCCATATGCATCACAGACAGGGAGCGGCCTCTAGCAAGACATCCCTGCCTCCAAATCAACACGAGGTATGTCATCCCTGACAAGTACCTAATCACAATCCAAACGGGTTTGAAAAGGTCCTATAGATAAGTGATCAATCATCCTATTGTTCGCGATATCCGGGTGAAAACGAGACATGGTACAAAGTCATTCTCCGATCGTTCACGATTATGTTTCTCGATCAAGATTGGTGGTGACCAAAATATGCAAGTTTGCAACTGATCAACAATCATTGCAAGCATGAGCACGGCCGTGCAATTTGGTGTCAGCGCCCAATCATCGAGGGGCCCAAGGATATCTCTCTAAACAGAGGAACAAATTCCTTCAACTACATTGCCCCATTACATTGGCAATACTTTGCCCAAAATCTTTCTTTATAACAACCAGTTACGGAATGCGTTTGAAAGCAATCAGAACAAGGCAGACCAAAGTCGTGGAAACACATGTATCTCCGGTCAGAGGACAAAAGATATTATCATCCTGAGTTACTCTTGACATGTACCATGAAGTAGAATCAGGTGTGGGTCTTCCAATCACTTGAAACTCTTTTCAAGTATAGGTAAAGTGTTGCGTCTCTCGTATCCAATCACCTATTGAATACACGACCAACCCTATCCCTCAGTCTTCGTTCAAACTTCCTTCCGATGAAGAGTGACTGACTGTGGACATATAGAATGTGAAACATTCAGGGAAGCGGTAAACATGCTAAGATGGAACACAATAAAGGCAACTTAGAGTACCCACTACACGCGTATTAACCAATCTCTATTTGATAATCGATACTAACAGAAGCGCAATGTTGCTTAACGTTCCCAAAATCAGCATATCAAAATTTCAACTAAAACAAACTCAAGCCAAGTCTTTGCAAACATTAGTATGACAATCATCACTATCTTGCAACTACGGCTTTAGCAAAACGGATCCGTCACCATGCCATCCGTGTGTATTCGTAAGTTGACCATATCTCTACCTCAACCAATCACTTAAAAGTGTGCGTTGGTGAGATAACGGTCTTTTGTCAAGCTATCACACCTTCATTGATTCATCAGAACTCAATAAGATCAAGGATGCTTGAGATAAAGGTTATCTTTCATAAGCCATCGTACTCTCATTGTCTCATAAGATCCCAATAGAGTCAGCGATGCTTTGAGAAGCATACTTATTAACACCATATTTAGTAGGATCACGAACCCCGATAAAGATCAGCAGTTATCCTAAGAAGTATATAAGCAAGCATTTGAATAAAAATATTATTCTATGTTGCTTCTTACTATGGATCAACAAGAACATATTTCAATATTTCTTTAACTCCTTCCATAGGTTTTGTATATCCTATAATCGTTATGGATGCATAATTCTTGATTTAAGCTTTTCCAAGCAAGATCAGGACATTATCTCCAATACGTTGTATGTGCTAGACATATTTAGAATAGGATTACAAAATGCTCCCACTAGCTCTGGCATTCTTCCATGTTTCATCATTGCTATTTGAAAATTCAAACAAATGATTTTCATATCAACACAAAGATTCTAACATTGAGATGGCAACATTAGTCCACAAGTGGACTACTTAGGGTTTGTAGATTTCATTAGGATACTTATTGATAGTGAAAGACCCTCGAAAATGTTGTGAGCATTTCCTCAGAAATTCCTATTAAGGAATGTAGTCTTCACTTGTATCCAATATAGCCTAAAAGGCACTTATAAAATAAGTATCTGTGTGGACTTCAACATAACCACCGGGAGAATGTTTCTAGATGATACCTTCCTCATGGTCAACCATCGCGAAACCATTCCTACCAGTCGGTATTTGAAGTAGTCTACAAACTTATCCATGTTTGGTTTATTTCCTCAAATAACCAATCACACCTCGCCGGTTCACACCCTAGTGTAGGATCAACCAAGTCAAAACCTTGGATATCCGTCATGGATAGCATCTCATCTTATCATTTCCTCCTTTCTCCTAGCGGACTCCAAGCCCACTACGCTTTTTGGTAGTTGACACATTCATCATGAATCATCATTAAGTTGTCTTCCTCATATATAACGAGTTATATCTTTCTAGTCTTATGACAACTTCTACCAAGAGGTAATGATTGTATGCCAGGTTCTCCAGCATTGTCATGCTGAGTTTCAATCATTTCTGATTGGATTCTAGTGTCAACATCAGGTTCATCCATTCAAGGTATACTTTACTCTCACTGGCGTCCATGGATATTAATTTCTTAAGGGACTCTACCTTTGAGCAACTTACAAGTTCTCACAACGTTTGTCAAGACAAATATCCCATGGTCTTAGTAGAGTACCTAATGGAGTAAATACCTCTAGATCCTGGGTTCCTACACCTCACGTCTACACGTAGGATGGACAATCCAGTCTTTGGAATAGACAAACAAGGATCCTCCTTTTCGTCATATCCTCTAAGGTGTTTACATGGCCATCTTAGTTGTTTATAAGATTTAGAACTATTTCCCACCATCTAGAAAATGATCCAAAACAATTTTGCATATAAAAGTGTAACCTATCACTTATCGGACCATATCAATATGTCCGGTTCCTCCATTAGACGACCACATGTAACAATGTGTCTCAAGAGGAGTGAATTGTGAGACAATCCCATAATTCTTATGATAGTCACATAAAATATAAAACTAAGGTACTCAACATCTTAACTAGATCCGAGTATCATAGTTGCATTGCCCTCTCTTTCATGTACCTCGTTATGGTGAGTTTTGAACACCTCTAAGGTTTCAAAAACTAGTCCATTAAAATAGACATACCATCCCTTCTACCATCACCGGTAAAGGTAACAAGGTATCTAAAGTTACTCCTTAATGTTTGCTTGAACGGTCAACACACTAAAAGTGTGAATGAAATCCAACAAGCTTTCAATCCTCTCACGAAGTGAATGATGTTTAAGTCATTTAACCTAATAAACAAGATATGCATTCAACATTTGACCCATGGTCAAAGGGTTCCAAGTTCCTAAACCTCACGGATCTTGGTGAAGCAAGTCTTGTTTATATAGCTAAATCGACTTCTACATAAGGATAACTTACCGGTACATTTATGATCGTTCTATTACTCCTTAAGAAAAAGCTTACTTTAAATGCCACGACATGGATAAACTTTGAAATAAATCACCACTAATTTCAAAAGTCAAAGTAATATCCATCGTCAACAAAGGCGTTTAGATATAATATTTCTAGCCATACATGGCATAAACATACATCCAATAAAGTAATAGAATAGCTAGAAGGAAAGGCAAGATACAAACTTCTAATCCTCTCAATAGGGACAACAACTATCTTTCCCTTTTTCGAATTCCAACTCTCCATGCCTTATCCGCCTACTTCTCTTTTAACACCTTCACTTTGTAACAAACAAATTTGTGACAATCGTGAGCGTTATTGCTAGCGTTTAAAACCTAGCCTTTAGATGCAGAAGAGCAATGGAGTTTGATCATGAATGTTCCTGAAGTCAAGGAGCTAATTTCTCTTACTTATAAGTGATTTTAGCTCTTTCAGGCTCATGGGCAGGCGTGGTGGCGCCAATTTTCCTATCTTTCCGCAGAAGTAGCAAATTACCCCTTGTGGATTCATATATTGAGGAACAATTTCATTGCCCTCTGACTTCACATATATGGTAGGTTTGGTAAAACCAAACTTTCCACTTGAGGTCAATTTCTTTTTCTCGGTTTCTTGTTCCTTTATAATGTCAGGGGGAGTTGGGGAGGCGAGCCATACTTTAACCATACAAGACTTAGCAGTCCACAATATGCCATAATGCTTTATCAAGGACTTCTCCATATTGTGCATGTGATAGTTCACAATGAACCATTTACAGCACTTGGACAGGACTTTGGAGAATATACATTCACCACAAGCTCCCTCCCTATGGAGAATCCATGCCTCTCCTTTAGGTCCATGTACCTCTCTAACTCAAGGATATGGACACTAATTTTCCCGCTTTCATGCATCCTTCAACCGATCAAGACCACGATCCACTTTTACATGCATGTAGAGGTCTAGGTCGTGTTGGTAGCATTTTGGCTCTAGAAGGGATTTCTCTATAATGTGCAACTTTGACTCATGGTGGAAGACAATCCTCAACAACCAATCCTAGTCCACGAAGTCCACA
This sequence comes from Dittrichia graveolens, assembly GCA_038502395.1. Lineage (NCBI taxonomy): Eukaryota > Viridiplantae > Streptophyta > Magnoliopsida > Asterales > Asteraceae > Dittrichia > Dittrichia graveolens. The sequence continues at coordinate 26,942,065 of JARJIL010000007.1, forward strand.
TTAGTGAGTCTCACCTTCTTTAGGAACGAACGGAGTTTTAAGTTGAAGCGGTGTCGTTAACGTTTGCCAATTAAAGATATAAGAATACACGTTTTAGTTAGTTTTGATACAATCCTCGTTACGATAATTACCCATTTAGTTTTAAGAAAAACAGTTATCTTAACAAGGGCTAAGAACCTTATTTCACTTCACTACATGACGGGTTTGCCGCGGATCACTTCATGAAGTTATTTAAGCCGGTAAACGCTTTACCAATTGCTATCCGAGATTACAACTCTTAGACACTTGCGGGATCCATCAACACTCGTAGCGTCGGTTTGGCATGTTTGATCCCTTCTCACACAAATTCCTCGTTAAGCCGCTTTGGAAACTCGGTATAGGCACGACAATTACCAAGGCGTATAAAGTTGGAATTGTAAATAGTCCGTCAAGATACACGGTGACACCGTTGACAATCATTGGCTTGTGCTTAGCTCGACAACAAATAATTTCAAGTCGCCACACTCACTTTCCACACAGATCCACATGGAACAACTCGTGCTTAGCTCGACAATCATCTCATGCATCACTAGATTCGGGTGGTGTCATCTTACGGGTGGCGTGTGATTTACATTTGAGAAAAACGGGACTTTTGTCTTTCCGGTTTAAAAAACCTCTTTTCAAGTTGATTAACAAGTGACAAAACACATTTTTCACTTTAATATAAACCATTTTATATTTATTTGTTAATCGTGAGCGCGCGGGGTTTGTTAAACAATTTAACAACTCTTGTGATTTTATTATTTTGAAAAGTTTTCTAGCATGCGAAGATCCTAACAACCACGCAAGAAAATAACAAAATAAATCACAACCACGCACTAAGCAAATATCTGGTAACACGCCCCTAGACCCTATGCGCCCTCCCCGTGAGCCAAACGGAGAGAGCAAGGCCAAACTAAGGACACAACCAAATGGCCTCGCCGGAAGTGCTCCCACTGAATCCGTCATCTCTACCGGATCCAAGGTAGCCAAGACGTCTCCTCCACGATTCTTGATGGTTGTCTTCGGTCTTCTTTTCTCAATTACAAACAATTTGAAAAGAAACGGCATGCAAGCCGCGATTGCTATTCTAAGCTACTTACAACAAGTACAAAGGAAAGCAATGGCATGCAAGCCATAACAAATTTACAAATTTACAAACCGAATTAAATATTATTACAAACCATTGTGACTAAAAGTCACCAAATGAATGAATACATAAATAAACAACCAAACAACCAACACATAGGTCTAACGGGCAAGGCGTTACTGGAGAAAACAACAACCACAAACAAAACATGGTGTGCCACAACAAAACCATGCAAAATGTATCTCAATTAAGATTGTTCAAACAAGCAAGCACTCAAAGCACAAAAAGGAACAATCCTTGTACATATGCATTAGTATCCCAAACACTTTGAGAACACGTATTCATATATACACAATATAAGTATATGCATGTGTGCATTTTATGCCAAAACCACCCAATACATATAAATATACGAATCAAGACATATAAACGGGGCTTTTCAAGTGTCCAAACAAAAGGACAGATTCTGGAAAAACAGAATCGAAAGGTGCTAAAACCAAAAATTTATTTCATTCAATAAACAAGGATAAAAAACACTATTCATGACACCTTCACGGCCCTGAAGCCTTCACGGGCCCTCACGGCCCTTGAAGCCCATGAGCTCCACGACTCTGACACAGTCAAAACCTTTCATGAGCGACACCCCATGAAGCCACTCGTGTAGGCTTCACGACCTGTGAAGCCAAAACCTCCACGGTCCGTGAAGCGCTTCTGGACAGAATGTCCATTTTCGGTTTTCAAGCCATCAAAGTGCAATTTCTTTGTAGAGATGGCTCTGATACCACTGTTGGAACTCGTGGTGGGCATAAACGCAGCGGAAGCAAAAAGAAAAGTAGCATGCAAGACATAAAAACGAAAGCACACACAAAGCCCACAACTAGTTCCAATGGTGGAATACACTACAAATCAAATTGCAACTAAAGAACAAGAAGAAGGAGTAGAAAGTATTCCTTCTTCCAGCTGGAAATCGAGCTCCATGTGTGGGGATGAACTTGAGGAAACAAAAATGGCTTCCTCCTCCATTGCTAGTCCACACCAAGAAGTGTTTGATCCCATTGTACTAGCAATCCATTAGATGAACGTCCACCAAGACTTCACCATCTGGAACAGCCCAAAGATGTCCTCCTCTTGCACCAATGATCTTCATATGAACACTCAAGATCACCATCTTAGTGTTGTAGCATGAAACCCATTTTGTACCAAGAGAGAAAATGGAGTAGAGATAAGTTGTATATGCTTGCTTGTGTTCTCCAGCCTCAAACCATGCCTATTGACACCAGAAATTCGGCCAAATTGCAAGTCCTTTGATTGGACCATCAAATGGTCCAATAAAACACAAATGTCACTGCAGCTACCCTCTTCACGACCCCTCACGGGCTGTCACGGGTCGTGAAGACTAAATGCGCCACGAGGGGACTTAGTTCTCCATGAGTCGTGCCGCCCGGCCAAGGACTCGTAAGGGCATCTTCTTCACGACCCCTCACGACCTCGTCATGGGCCGTGAAGCCCAGAGGCATCACGACGCGTGGCGGCTGTCGAACAATCGTTAGGGCAGCCTGCTTCACGACCCGTGGAGCATCCTTCACGGTCGTGAAGCCCCGAATCAAAACACTTTTGATTATTTGACATTCTCCTTCCACATAAAGCTGTCGGGATCAATCCTTGGCGTGTGACCCAATAGGCTCGCGCTTCATTAGCAGTAATACCGGCATACGTGTGTCAGTGGGCAGATTCCAACAGATACCATCCTCATGGTCAATCATATCAGAACTTTTACCACTAGTCGGTATGTGAACTTGTCTACATCTCAATTCATGCATACCCTTAGGTTTGCACCAAGGCATTGGATCATCCAAGTCCAATACTTGGATATCCTACATGGATTGCATCTCATTCTCATTACCTCTCTCCTTTTAGTAGACACTAAGCCTACACAACTTCCGATAGTTGATGAATTCAACTAATCCATCATCGAGTTATCTTCCTTTAGATATAAAACATATATCTATCTGGACTTACGCATCCCAACACTTTGGGCATGAATTTGTGCTCCATCAAGACCCGAACATACCCAAGAATGTTCGGTTCCTCCTCTATGCGACCCATAGGGCAATGTGTCCTAGAAGAAATAAATTATGAGATAAATCGTACAATTCTTATGATCACAAAATTCATATATTAAGATACTCAACATCTTTACAAGATTTAATTAACTTAACCTTTCGTCTACAAACCTCGTTATGGTAATCAATGAACACCTCAAAGGTTTCAGATATACCTATCCTTACTACCATGACAGGTAAAGGTTACGAAGTGCATGTAGTTATCCCCACGGATTTGCTTGAACGAATTAAACGCACAAGAGTGAACCAATTACAACACGCTCTCAATCCTCTTACATATGCCGATAAAAGATGTACAAGTTATTTAGCCTAATAAACAATTCTCGCACTCAACATTTGATCATTTATCAAATGCATCCAAGATTCCAAACCACACGGAACATGGTGAAGCAAGTCTTGTTTACATAGCTAAATAATCTTGTCACTTGGATAACTAATCCAAACCAATTTTGGATTTAAACACATTATTCAAGATTACTTTATTACTTTTAAGCAAAAGCTTATAAATGCCATGACATGGATAAACTTTGAAATAAACCACCAATTTATATATCAAATACAAAGTAATATCCATCGTCAACCAATGCATAATAGACTTAATATTTCTCTTGCCACGCAGGGCAGATAATATATTAATCTAGTAAAGTAATAAAATAGCTAGATGAAATGGCGAGATCAAAACTCCCAATCCTCTCAATCGAGACGACATCCAAGTTTCCCAATCTTGAGCTCTAGCTCTCCATGCTTTATCAACTACTTCTTCCGTTTAACACCTACACTTTGTAACAACACAATTTTGCAACAAACGTGAGTGTTATAGCCAGCATTTCAATAAATATAGCTACGAAGTAGAAAATCCATGGAGCTAATCATGAATGTACCTGATGACGAGAAGTTATTCCCTTGCCTCATAGGAAGCTTTAACTCCTTCGAACACTCAGGACAAGCGTGGCGGCGCCAATCTCCATATTTACCGCAGAAATAACAAACTTCTCCCTTAGGAGTCGTATTCTTTTTCTTGGTTTTACGTTCCTCAAATAACCGGGTGGGAACGAACTTGCGTTTGTCCATGTTAGACTCGAAAGTCTTAAGCATGACATGCAACTCGTCTAAGGATTCTACCATCTTGTCCTTTTGATAGTTTTCAATAAACTCATCATAAGACGCGGTCAGGGAATGGAGAATCATATTCACCACAAGCTCCCTCGCAATGGGCAATCCTAGTATTTCCATTTGGTCAATGTATGCCTTCATACGAAGCACATGAACACTAACCTTCCCACCTTCCTGCATCCGGCAACCGACAAGGGCCTTGACACACATAAAGTGTTCCTCACTAATCTGATGTTGGAAAAAGTCCTTTAACCGATTAATCATGTCGTACACACTCATATGCCCAAGTTGCTTACACAACTCGCAGCTCATAGTCGATAACATGAAAGTAGAAACATCTTTTGTGTCTTCGATATGCTTTTCAAAGGCGTATCTAGTGGCCCAACTTGCGTTGGTAGCAAGTGGTTTCGGAACAGGTTCCTCGAGGATGTGCAACTTAGATTCATGGCGAAGGACAATTCGCAATTTCCTATAGCAATCCACAAATTTCACACCTACGAGTTTCTCCTTTTCTACGAACGAACGGACAGACAAATTTGGTGTTGCGTTGTTAACGTTTGTCATCTATAATTTTAGAGTACACGTTTTAGTTAATTTAGATATAATCCTTGTACAAATAATTACCCAAATAATTTTCAAAACCAATTATTTAAACAAGGCTAGAAACCACATTTCACTTCACCTTATGACGGGTTTACCGCGGATCACAAAGCAAAGCTATTTAGGCCGGTAACCATTTTACCGATAGCAAACACTTTGCAACTTCAAGATCCTTGCGGGATCCATTGACAATCAAAATGTCTCTTGGCATGTTTGATCCCTTCTCGCACTAATCCTAACTTGGTCCCCTTAAATGACTCGGCCTGAGCTCGACACGACCTATGAGTCACAAAAAAAATTGTAAACCGGCCGTCAAGACACACGGTGGAACTCTCACTAATAATTGGCTCGTGCTAATATCGACAACCAATATTGCGAGTTACCACACTCACCTTCCACATAGTTCCACTCGACATGACCCATGCTAAAGCTCGACAATCATCCAAATTTCACTAGATTCGGGTGGTGTCGTCTTACGGATGGCGCATGATTTACATGTTTAAAAACATGATTTCGTTTTTCCTGGTTAAAACAGTTTTAACCGATTTTGCGAATTAACAAATCAAGTGATAAATACAATTTTTATCCACTTATAATGTAATACAAATTTATATTATCTTGTTAATTATATACGCGCAAAAAGAAATATAAACCAATTTTATAAATCTTTGCGTTTTATATATTTTTGAAGTATTATCTAGCATGCGATATACTACACATCAATGCAAAATAATAAATATATAAAACAACCACGCAACCACAATAGTTCGGTAACATGCCCAAATCCTATGCGTTTTCTCCGTGAGCCATACGAGGAAAACAAGGTCAACTAAGGAATCCAATATCCAAAGCACCTAGCCGGGTGTGCTCCCACTGAAGCCGGCATCTCCAAAAGGCAACCCGAACTCCATGTTGCCGAGACATCAACGCCATGATTCCCGTTGGTTTATTACATACAACATCAACTTCTATACTATTTTACAAATACATGGAAGGAGAAAAGACATGCAAGCCACAATCCTATGCTACTAATACAACAAAGGAATAAATAAACGGCATGCAAGCCACACCAAATAATAATAATAATAAATTACAACAATACGGCACATAGGCCACCAAAACCAAATAAACCAAAAACCACAACACATAGGTCTAAAGGGCATCTAGTTACCGAACCACAACCAAACACAATCAAAGCAAAACCATGGTGTGCCATAGACCATGTCAAACATATTTTGATTAAGATTGCCAACAAAACACCCAAGGCACAAAAGGCAATCCTTGTACATCTGCATTAGTAATTTTAATACACCTTTAAAATTACATATTCATATATACACCTTTAAATATATATATTTTTATGTACTTCATGCCAAGCAATACAAAATATATAAATTCAAGAAATCAAAATATAGTGGGGAATGACCAGATCCAAGACTGATCCAAAATAATCGAAAACCGGATTTTAAGAACACCAAATATAACAGTTTCAAAAATCCAGATTCTGGCCAAAACACGACGGGGCACGGCCGTACCCTATGAAGGGTACGGGCGTGCCCTCCGTGTGCCAGTACACTGATTTAAACATTTTTAATCTCGTTAAAAAAACCTGCCAGCACCGCTCGTACCCCCACCGGTACGGCCGTGCCCCGGCCGCCTGCACGCCCCGTACCCCAAGATGTATGGCCATGCCCGGCCACCGGAAAACCAGATTTTGATAGAAAAGTCTAAATTCCGGTTTCAGTGCAAAGCCATGTTAGAGATGACTCTGATACCACTGTTGGGTATTGGTGGCATCTAAGAAACGTAGCGGAAACAAAAACGAGTATAAACAACTTCATTTTATGCCACCAACACCACACCCAATGGAGCAAACTCTAAACAATAGCAATGCAACAAAAGAAAGGAACAATTATAAGAAAATATACGATACTATTTTCTTCTAGCTCCATGTTGATGATGAATATGAGAATACAATGTTCTATTCCTCTACCGGTATCCACACCAAGTGTATTAGATTCCCACATGCTAGCTTTGTTTGAACGCCACTAGAAGCACCACCGACTAAAGTCTAACACCACTTAAAGATTGATGTGCCATCGATCTTCCAAATGTGTACGTTAAGAGAGAAATATGAACTAACTTGAAGTTACAAGTTCATATGGTTTCTACACAAGATCATATGTTAATTAACCATTTTATGAACATGTCTAACACTTGTAGAAGTTCTGTTCACTAGCCAAAAGCCATCCAAAAACATCCTCATAAAGTTAGACTTAAGTAACCTTAATGCCACATTTAATCTAGACTTAAAAATCTAATTGAATTGGTTGTTATTGTGTAAGGCACGGCCGTGCCTCACAGGGCACGCCCGTGCCAGCCCACGGGCTCACCCAAGTTACGCTCGACTTGGGCTCGTGCTCTTGCACTAGACACGGCCGTACCTCCAAGAGGCACGCCCGTGCCGGCCCCAAGGGGTAAGCCGTAGGCACGCCGGCCTTGGGCCCGTACATGACATAGGGCACGCACGTACCTTCACAAAGCACGGCCCTACCAAAACCCAATTTTGGTATTTTTCACTTTCTCGTTCAACGGTGTTGCCGGAATCAATACATGGTGCGTGACCCAATTGGCCTATGCCTCATCGGCAGTGATACCAACTCGTGTGAGTCACTGGGCATATTCCAACAAGTCTTTCATTGAGAAACATTTTCCAAGCCATGTTTTAACACTTTTCAAGGTTGGAATATCCTTTCCAATGAGTAGGATATCATCCACATATAAGACTAAGAAAACAACGGTGCTCCCACTAGCCCTAACATATACACATGGCTCATCTACGCTCTTCGAAAAACAAAACTCTTTGATTTTCTCGTCAAAGCATAGATTCCAGCTACGAGATGCTTGTTTAAGTCCATAAATGGACTTCTTTAGTCTACACACTATATTTGGATGTTTTGGATGTACAAAGCCCTCAGGTTGCGTCATATACACCTCTTCGGAAAGCTTCCCATTAAGGAAGGTGGTTTTGACATCCATTTGCCATATTTCATAATCATGAAATGCAACAATTGCCAAAAGTATCCTAATAGAGTTCAACATGGCCGCTGGGGAGAAAGTTTCATCATAATCGACAGCATGTGTCTGGGTGAAACCTTTAGCCACCAGTCGGGCTTGGAGCGTGTTAACTTTTCCATTCAAGTCGGTCTTCTTCTTGAAGACCCATTTACACCCTATTGGTTTACAACTGGGTGTAAGATCAACCAGTTCCCAAACCTGGTTATCCGCCATGGATTGCATCTCGTTATCCATTGCCTCTTTCCATTTAGCAGACTTGTGGCCTGCTACCGCTTTCCGATAGTTGGTGGGATCACTATGATCCACCAATAGCTCGTCGCCCTCAGATATGAGAAATCCATATCTCGCTAGCTCATGGCGAGCTCTACCGGATATACGGGGAGGTAATGGATGTACGTCAATCTCTGCATTTTCATGCTCAGATTCAACCTCTCTAGGTTGTTGGCTAGTACCAACGTCATGCCTTTCATCCATTGACCCTTAAACATCTTCAAGGTCAATCTTATTCCGCCTTGCTGATTGGATACTAGTTCTCTTTCTAAAAAGACCGCTCTTCGAGCAACAAATACTTTGTTCTCGGAGGGTTTATAAAATATGTATCCAATACCCACAGCTGGATATCCGATGAAATAACACTTTTTGGATCGGGGCTCTAATTTGTCATCAACCTCACATCTCTCATAGGCTAGACAACCCTAAACCTTTAGATAGGCAAGAACGAGAGATTTCCCATGCCACATCTCGAAAGGTGTTTTCTCGACGTTCTTCGATGGTACGAGATTAAGGATCCTTGTTGCGGTTTCAAGAGCATATCCCCAAAAGCTTTTACGCACTTGGGTGTGACTCATCATAGACCGAAGCAAATCTAACAATGTTCGGTTTCTCCTCTCGGCGACACCATTTAATTGCGGTGTCCTAGGAGTTGTAAGTTGTGAGATAATCCCACAACTCTTAACATGATCACGAAACTCTTGAATAAGATACTCACCACCCCTATCGGATCTAAGTATCTTAATCTTCTTGCCCAATTGATTCTCTACTTCCTTTTGGAAAGTCTTAAAGACCTCAAAGGTCTCAGACTTTTGTCTAACCAAGTAGACATACCCATACCTACTATAATCATCTATAAAGGTGACGAAGTATCTAGAATTGTGTCTTGTGATGTGCTTAAACGGACCACACACATCGGAATGTATGATGTCCAACAAGTCTTCACCCTTCTTATTCACACCGGTAAAGGTTGCTTTAGTCATCTTGCCTAATAAACAAGATTCACATACTTCATTCGACTCATGGTCGAATGATTACCAGATCCCAGCCACTTGGAGCATGCGATACGAGTCTTGTTTATATGGCCAAGTCGACCATGCCACAAAGACAATTTGTCTAAACCATTTTTAGACGTTGAATCAATATTCATGATTGATTTATTATTAGTAATGCATGCATCTACTTTATAAATACCACGACAAGGATAAGCTTTGAAATAACAAATATTATTTTTAAAACATGTAATAACTCCATTATCAAAAGTAAAACCAAATCCATCGGCATGTAGTGCATGAAAATAAATAATATTCCTCGCCACAAGAGACGAGTAGCATACGTTCAATAATAATATACAAAAACCAGAATTAAAAAATAATTCAACTTTTCCTTGAGTTTTAACTAGGACAATCTCCTTGTTTCCCATTATCAAGTCAAGCTCTCCATTCTCCACCCTCCTACTTGCCTTTAGCACATGCACAATGGTACAAACGTGAGTGCCACAGCCAGTATCTAATACCCAACTTCCGGATGTAGAAGTATGATGGAGTTCAATCATGTATGTACCTGAATCGGAAGTTCCTCCCATGCTCAACCCTTTGAGCTTCTTAAGACCTTCTAGGTACCCCGGGCAGTTACGACGCCAATGGCCCTTCTTCCCGCAGAAGAAGCATTCCGCTTCATCCGGAGTTTCGGCTTGGGGAACCAGTTTCCCCTTGCCTTTACCCTCCGAAATGGGGCTAGGCTTGGCATCGCCAACCTTCCCCTTCCCCGGGTATAAGCGGACTTCTTCTTCTTCTGGATTCGCCCTTCCCTTATAGCAAGAAGGGGATTTGGAACGGCGGGCTTGTGTTTGGTCATGCTAGACTCCGTTGTCTTGAGCATACCATGTAGCTCCATGATGGATTTATCCATACTATGCATATGATGACTCATGACGAGTTGATCATACGCGGTGGGCAGGGACTATAGGGTTAGATCCACGACTAGCTCCCTCCCTATGGTAAATCCAAGCCGTTCCATGCGCTCCACATTTGCTTTCATACGCAACAGGTGAGCACTCACGTTCCCGCCATCTGACATCTTGCTACCAAGAACCGTCTTAAGACACTCAAATCTCTCTTGTCTCGCTTGCTGCTGGAACATTTCCTTAAGCTGAGTGATCAAGTCAAAAGCACTTAAATGATCCATTTGCTTTTGGAGCTCGGGAGTCATAGTACTTAAGATGAGACAAGTGATGTCCTCGGTATCCTTGACACGCTTCTCATAAGCGTCTGGGATAGCCCGAGTGGCATTGGTAGTAGGAGCCTCGGGAAGGGCATCTTCTATGGTAACCAATTTTCCTTCTTGGCGTAAGACAAGCTTGAGTTGCCTAAACCAATCATAAAAGTAGTTACCATTGAGTTTCTCCTTCTCAAGGAAAAGTCTTAGCAAAAAGTAGTTGGTGGAGTTGGTGTTGCTTGAAGACATCATATAAAATACCCAAGTAGTTTTAGTTAGTTTGGAAATCCTTGTTAAAATAAGTACCCATAGTTTTAAACGAAAGAATTATTTATAACAAGGTCTAAGAACCTTATTTCACTTCACACCGTGACGGATTTACTGCGGATCATGTGGTAAAGCTATTTAGGCCGGCAACTATTTTATCAATTGTAATCTGTATTACAACTCTTAGACACTTGCGGGATCCATTGACATCCATTATGTCGGTTGGCATGTTTGATCCCTTCCTTTCACACAACTACACAAGGAATGACTCGTGCTTAGCTTGACAATCATCCTTGTTTCGATAGATTCGGGTGGTGTCGTCTTACGGATAATGCATGATTTTCTTTGTCAATTCTATTCGCGCGAGATTGTTAACCATTTTAACAAACATTGTATTTTATTTAGTTTAAAAGGAAAAATTGTCTAACATGCAAATCCTAAACCATGCATAGAAAATAAAATACAACCACTCAAATAAATACAATTCGGTAACATGCCCAAAATCCTATGCGTTTTCCCCGTGAGCCACAACGGGCAAAACACGGCCAAAACTTAAGGACGAGGTAATGTCTCGTTGGGTGAGCTCCCACTGAATCCGACACCTCCAATAGCGTGTGGACTCCGTCTCGCCAAGACGTCATCATCATGACTCCCGTTGACACCTCCGGTTCAAATTCTATACAATTTACAAATACATAGAATATCCAAACGACACGCAGGTCACACTCCTACACTATTCATACAAATACACGGAATAAAAGAACAGCGTGCAAGCCACCCCAACAATAAATAAATAAATATTACATAAATACGGCACGCAGCCCACCAAAACCAAAATAGTCAACCACCACAACACATAGATCTAAGGGCATATCATGTTATCAAATTAGCCAAACGCAACAAAATGAAACCTGGTGTGCCACACAAAACCATGATATATATATATATATATATGTATATATATATATATATATATATTAGTTAAGATTGTCTAAAACATCAAGGGACAAAAAGACAATCCTTGTACACATGCATTAGTGAATCAAACAAATTTTGAAACACATATTCATATACACATTTATAAGTATATATTTGTGTACACTTCATGTCAAGTTACAACAAATATATAAATATAAAAACTAAAATATTATGGGGCGACAAATATATCAAGACAAGTGCCAAAACAAGTCAACAAAAGTCAAACTGAAAAACCATTGCAAGAAAACAATTTTCTTAAAACTTTTAAAAATTAAATCTTCCAAAAATGCCAGGCACGACCGTACCCGACGGTACGCCCTCAAGCACGAGGCGTACCTTGACCAAATGCATCTGGCGATAGGCACACTCGTACCCCCATAGGTATGGCCGTGCCTCCCCTTTGCCATTTGACAAATTAAATATTTTAATGGTTTTTCTTGACTTGTTAGTGCAAAGCTATGTTAGATAAGGCTCTGATACCACTGAAGGTATTTGTTTGGCCTATTCAAGAGATAGCGGAAGCATAGTATAGTTCAAAATTTTAAAAGAATCCAAACAAACACATCCATGGACCAAAATCTAGACATTGTATTGCAAATAAAATAAATTGACAAGATAAGAACTGTTATACCACAATGCAATGCACAAAGAGCTTATTTCTTGTCAAGTCGCGAGAATCCAACGAAGAACTCCTCCAATGTTGTCCACCCCAAGGTATGTTGATTCCCAAATGCTAGTGTGTTGGTGTATATCACCAAACAAACAAGAACTATGTATGAATACCACCTTTGTGCACCAAAACTTGATCAACAAAAGCTAGCATCAACTAGATAGAATATTAGCATGAACCAACACTTGAACTACCCCAAAGTCTGTTCTAATTCTCACAAAACCGCAGCTGAAATAACAGGCATTAACCACACATTTAATCGCATTAAAATGTGTGTTTAAGACTGTTGATTCTGCTCTTACAATGTACGGGCACGCTCCTGCCTTATACGGCATGGCCGTGCCGGCCCAACATATCACGGTCCAGCCTAAGGCTAGTACCCCCATGCATGTTGGATCAGGCACGCCTGTGCCTCACATGTTATGATCGTGCCTCACCCTGCCAAAACCCATTTTGGCCTTTTCTCCCTTTTGCTTGATCGTGTTGCCGGAATCAATACTTGGTGTGCAACCCAATAGGCCTATACCTCATTAGAAGTGCTACTAACTCGTACGTGTCAGCGGGCATATACCAACAACAAGGGCCTATTTGGTCACACGCCAAATATTGATTCCGGCATCACAGATGCTCGAATAAGAGAGAAAACCAGAAACTAGTTCTAGTGGGCGAAGGCACGCCCGTGCCTCTATGAGGTACGCCAGTGCATGGCTAGGTATGCCTGTGCCTCTTGGAGGCACACCCGTGCCCTATGCCTAGTGGACAGGCATGAGCCCAAGTCAGGCGTGATTTGGGCATGACATTTTGGGCTGGTACGCCCGTGCCTTGTGTAGTAACAGCTTCTTTAATTAGCTTTCAAAGCTGATTATGGTTGTGTTTATGCCTATATGTAACATCATGAGACTAAGACTAGTAGACACGTAGGCTTGGGTATGTTACACGTGAGTTACTATTTGATTATGTTTACTTATGACCTAATTAAGTAATTGGTTTATTGTTAAATATATATATATATATGTTGTTTTATATAGATGTGTGTTCGGTTAAGTGTGCGTATGCATGTAACTAAATTCAAGGTGATGACACCTCCTGCTTAATTAATTGGTATTAGCATGTATACGTGGGTATGGTGACAATCCTTCGCATTGTAATTTACTAAAAGTGTGTTGTGTGTGAAACCGAGAGCAAAAGCAAGAAGAAGAACAACAATCGGATTTCAAGTTTTGAATTGTAGAATCAAGTTAAAAGGTTTGTATGATTATTGTTTTAATCTTGAAACATGATCCGTGTAACATGCTACGTTTTGTTATAGCATGCTGGGTTTTGTGTATAATCACCAAGTAAGAACATGATGGAAACCTTCGATGGTGGGTTTTGTGTGTTCTAAGTGTTTTTGTGGTTTAATGGTGTTTAATATGCATGATTTCATGTTTAAACATGTTTGGGTATGTTTTGGTAAGCTTTTATATGAATTATATGAACTGGTAATATGATTCATGGAGTTTTGAAGTTAACAGATTCTTGAATTATGAAGATGTCGGATTGTGAAGATGATGATGAAATCCGGGTGGGTCGAAATCCGAGTCTTATGAACCCGGTACTTAGAATCCGGAACTCATGAAAACCGATAGATGAAATCCAATGGTGGATCCCAAGTAACGAAATCCGAACATATGTGTAATCCAATGAAGAATCCGACAGTTGAAGTTGGAAAGGGTGAAATCCGAAGGAAGTGTCGGATTTCCTTGAAAACCGACAAGTGTTGCGGATTGACCTCAAATCCGACAGATATATCGGATTTCCTAGAATCCGATGGTTTTAGCGGATTTTTCATAAATTTCGATGGTAGTATCGGATTTCCTTGAAATCCGATAGTTTTGGCTGTTGTTTGCATTGTTTAATGCTATGTGTTATATGTATATGCATATGTGAATCTTAAATGTTTATGTTTGATTAAATGGATATAAATATATGATTGATATATATTTATGAGTTGGATACTGATGTTTGGTTGTTGTGTTCTCCGGCCCAGACAAGGCTCAGTAACATTAGATCACTGAGTGGAGAACCTGAGAACTAGAGGTGAGTGAATGTTTACTCACGGATTATATTAGTTGTAGTGGTTTGGTTGCAACTACTGTTGGTTTGATGCATGATAGATTTATTGTCTGATAATTGATTAACTGTTGATTGTTAATTAATTGTTGCGTCAGTGAGTTGTATACATGATGGTTGGGAAGTCAGTTTACGACTACGCTTATGGGCTGGGTTCATTTGCTATTGGCTAAACAGTATTAAGACCTTGGGATGCATTTGTTGCTACTAGAGGATGATACTATGTGAGAATAGCAAATGGACTATCGGTAAACCTTTCCTTTGGCCGGCATTAGTTGTAGGTTCCTGCTGAACCGCCGGTCTTCCCAGGGAGTTTATTTGTGGTTGTTGATATCATGCGGTTCAGACTGATATATCTATTGTGATTGTACTCCATTCACTTAGCTTTGAGCTAATCCCCCACCTCTCACTCTTTTTACAAGTTTTGGTAAGTCAGCGGCTTGGTTGAGAGTGGTTAGCTTGGTGAGTAATCACCTAGGCCTCTGATGTGTATTTGTGACGAGCCGTAGTGTTTTTTAATACTGATATTTTAAACAGTTGTTTTGTAAACTGTGGTTTGTGATTAGTTGTAAATACTTTTGGTATTTAAACATTTCCGCAATGTATTTAAAATGAAAATATTTTGGTATGAAAAATACGGTGTTACAAGTTTGGTATCAGAGCCTTGGTTTGGCGATGTAGGCACAGTGGAAGTGTTACATTCCCAAATCTTGGCTCGTGGTAGGTCGATTACTCCTTGGGTGCGGGATTGGAGTGTGGTGGAGTTTAGTATGTTATGTACTAACGAATTTATATAATAAATCGTGAGGTGATGTGATTTTTACAGATAACAATGGCTGGACGTGATTACTCAACCGGTGCCCCTACTGTCCCATCTTCTACTGAAGTCTCTACTACAACCGTGGAAGTTCCAACCAATGCAGGTACATCTTGTACAGTAGGTGATGAGAGGGATGAATATATTTTTCAGCATGAGGGTCAACTTCAAGACTTGAGAAAGGAACTCGAGCAACAAAGACAAGTTCCTGCAGCACAACCACCGGTTATTCCTATAACTTCAACTATAGTTGAGATACCACCAATATTTCCGGCAGTTACTACTTTGGCAGAGGTTCCTCCGATGTCAATGCCAATACCACCATTATCTTAACCGATGTCTCAACCATTCTATTATCCGTTATTTCCTCAAGGACCTTATCCTCAAAGATCTATTGCACAGGGATCTATGCCGCAGGGATCTTATTCGTATCCTTATATGGGATTTCCACCCAGTAAGGGATACAGGCAGCCGTGTACATACAAGCAACTATTGGATTATAAACTAGATGAATACCATGGCAGCACGGATCCTAATGTCACTTTGAACTGGTTGAGAGATACTGCAAGGATCTTGGATGCTTGTAACTGCGAGGAGGAAATGAGAGTTTGCTTTGCGACGAGGATGTTGAAGGGGAAGGCGATGGTCTGGTGGGATTCCATTACCACCCATTTATCGAGAGCACAGATGGATTCTATTACGTGGAATCAATTCAGAGATAAATTGTGCGATCAATATTGCAATGCCTTTGAGTTGAACAAGATAAGGCAGGAATTCATGGAATTGAAAATGACCAAAAAAATGACTGTGGCTGAGTTGATCGAGCAGTTTAATGCGAAGCTGAGGTTTGTGACTCGGTGGGTGCCTGATGAACCTTCCCAGGTTCAGCACTTTATTGGAGCATTGCTACCAGAGTACAGGAGCACTACACGTTTAGCTGGATCTTTGTCCCAGGCTTTCACTTTGGCAAAATCTGATGAGGGGGACATCCAGGCTAAAGATAAGCAGAACAAAGATGAGGCGGCTTTGCAGAAGCCGAGTTATGATCTGGCTGGGGGTAGCCAGCAGAAAAAGAAATGGCAGGGTAACCAGTCCTACGGCAACCAGAACAGAAAGGTATCTATAGGGGATTCGGGGGTTAAATCGCAGTGGTGTACGCGATGTAGGGCTACTCACATTGGGCAGTGTACTACTCAGACGATGCGATGTGTGCGATGTGGAACACACGAGTATGAATCCAAGGATTGCCGATACCCTCGGAATGTCTGCTGGAATTGTCAGAAGGAGGGGCATAGGACAGGTGATTGCCCTACAGGGAGAAGAGCAGGAAGCGGGACAGGGTCAGGGATAGGGGCAGGGGCGGTTGGGGGATTGTCGTCAACAGGGGGCAAAAGAGGAAGAATCCTCCGACGCCGGAGGGTAGGGCATTTCGCATGACCATCAATGATGCGACTACTACCTATGAAGTGATCACCGGTATGTTCCTTATAAACTCACTACCTGTGACATTCGGCAACAAATTTCCCAGGTTAGCCATTAGAAATTCTAATTTTAAGCCTGGTATGACTAAAAATAGTATTTATGATTTAAATACATCAATAATAATATTAGATCTCATAGAAATCCCGCCTATATGGTTAGAACCTTCCCGAGCTCGAAAAATCGAATTATTAAAAGTCAAGAATTACAAATCATGTACAATAATAATAATAATAACAATAAAAATAATTAAATACATAATAATAAATATAAATAAGTTAACATATAAAACATATATATAAACTCATAAAAGTAATTAAAACTTTGTTAATTAAAAGATTTAAACAAAATCACCATTTATAAAAAATTTATATAAACTAATTACACTTAATATTTAAAAAATAAATAAAAGAAACCCCCCCCCCCATAAGGGCCGGCCAAGGGTACTCCCCTCTCTTTTCTCTTGCCTCTTTCTCTTCCCAAGAACCACCACTTGATCTCCCCCATGGTCTATATAAGCCCCCTTCCTCTCTTCATCATTTCCTTTACCACTACACTCCATCTCTTCTCTTTTCTCTCTTCTTCTTTCACCATCAAAAATCTCCCAACAACATCAAAGATTGTTCATCTTGTGAAGATCAAACCCAAAATCAAATAAAGAGTTGTTAAGATGATCATAACACACTTATCTCTACTCTTCTACCTTTCTTCTTTTCTTCTTTCTTCTTTCTTTTTATTTATTTTCTTTGATGTTCATCTTATTTCTTTTATATATATTTATAATCATGTAAATATAAACATCCTACCAATGTTGTAAGGAGCACATGAAATGTGCATCATCCTACAATTGTTGTATGAAACTTAATCAACTAAAAATCAAGAAAATAAGACTTGAATCATGCATGTGTTTCATCTTAACAAATGTTGTAAGGAACACATAAAATGTGTACCATCCTACCATTGTTGGAAGAACACATTGATTATCAAAGCTTATACTCATACAAGATGATTAATCATGAATATAAACATGCTATATTAAAGTTATGACCCATAAGCAAAGAGAAATCATAAATCTGGCAGATTCTAATGCCTAGAACTCCCAATTTGTTTTTGTTATATCTGGAGTTCTAGGTATCAAAATCAGTTGATCCTTTTTGCCAATCTTATTTTAAAGTGTTAGATTTCATTTAAACCTGGATTCACTAATTTTCAAGAACGTTTGATCCTTCAAACGTATTTAATAAGACACATATGTTGAATCTGGAAATCTGACAGATTTAAAAAGGTACACTTTAAACGCGTGTAACTTACTCATTCTTGGGTCAAAATACGTCTCGTTTTTCTAAACGTTTCATCTTTGAGTTGGGGTTAGTTCCTATTTTGAATCATGTAAAAACGAGGTCGTATGAGCCCTAAAAAGATGTTTTAGTAACAACATGTCATCCAGACACTGATCAGTGGACATCTTATACATTTGTAATTATTAAAAATATTAAACATGTATTATGAATTCCTATATTTTTACTGGACATTCTATAAACATGTATTAATATTATATTAAAATATTAAGCCTTGATATGACTCCTAAAATACAGTTTTTAATTTTTAAAGTTCAACTTAAGGAAATAAAAATTCCAGTGAACACTAATGATTTATGGAAAATAGAGACATCCTTTAACCATTTAATAAATAAGTTAATAACAAATAAATAATACAAAATAATAAATAAAATAAGTCTAATAGAGCTACATATCTCTTATATTAGGAAAGGAGCTTCGGTAGGAACAAGAAACCCTTACAAGTTAACACATTTGCATACCGAGTGAGTATCATAGCCCCCTTTTACCGTATTTCATATTATTTTTGGGGTGAAAGCATGTGTATATATTTAATGAAAATTTTATTGCCTATCTTCTTATTTATTTCAAATATTATTTTGAGCACTTATGGTATTATTCTTTGATGTGCTTGGGTTATCGTTGTAAGGACCTTGGTTGGACATTATCCCTTAACTCCGCTAGTGAGCCGATGGTATTTGTAAGTAGTGCTATTTGGAGATTCCGACGTCTCCCATTTATGGTTGACGAACTATAGATGTACTTTACCACTACTAACGTCATTTAATATAGGCGTTAGGTTTATTCATGGGCAATTGGTTGTCGGCTAGGTTGGATAATGGCTCAAGCAACAATCATCATGGTATATTACTACCATGTGCAAAGTATTGGGCAATATAATACATCTTCTATCATTCGTGCATACTTTTATTTTATTCAAAAAACCTCCATCAATTATTTAAACTTTTTCTCATTTAGAAGTTATTTTGTTCATATTAAAAACCTATGAACTCACCAACTCTAGTAGTTGGCCGTTTTCTTTCTTTTACCCATGCTTTCAGGTGATCGTCATTAGGTACCTCATGCATAGACGCACGATGTGTGGCATCTTCATCTTCATCATCATATTTTATAAAAACAATATCTATTTTATTTATGCATCGTACAAGACAATGTCCTTTAAATATTATTTGGTTGTGTAACTTTTATTTATGTTTTATCCGAACTACTTATTTTGTTAATTTAATATAATGGTTATTGTCTATTTACCTTGTGCGATGATATCTTGTGTTGTGACACCTCGTGTTTCCGCTTTAGCGGGGTGTGACACTACCCGCACGTATATTATTTGATTCAGTAGCGAATCGCTCCTTTATTTCTGTGGCATTTTGTGCTAGATTAAATTTTCCTACTACGGTTATTTCAATACCGCTCGAAATAGAAGTAGCAGATGGTAAGATAGTTCCTGTTACAACTTCTTTGACGGGGGCTGAGATCGATATTGGTGGTAAGTGCTTTCCCGTATCATTCCTATTGATGCCATTAGCGGGTTTTGATGTGGTTTTGGGGATGGATTAGCTGAGTAAGCACAAAGCGAGTATTAAATGTCATAAGAAGCTGATTTCTTTTCCGTTATCTGATGGGTCGCATGTGGTGGCTCGAGGGGAAAGAAACAAGTCTACATTTCCTATCATTTCCTTCTTGAAAGCTCAGAAATCCTTGAGTAAGGGATGTGAGTGTTTTCTGGCATATGCTATTCATGCTAGAAAGGAGAAGCGGGCAGTTACTGATGTACGAGTCGTATTAGATTATCCTGAAGTGGCAGTTACTTAATACCAGGTTCTAATCTAGTGGCAAGATCTCCTTACCGGTTGGCTCCTTCTGAGATTAGGGAGATGATGACACCGATTCAGGATTTGTTGGATTGGGGATTTATTCGTCCAAATTCTTCACCGTGGGGTGCACCAGTCTTATTTGTGAAAAAGAAAGATGGTACTCTGCAAATGTGTATTGACTACAGGGAACTAAATAAGAGGACGGTACAGAATAAATACCCTCTGCCCAAAATTGATGATTTATTTGATCAGGTGCAGGGTGCTTCGTATTTCTCAAAGATTGATCTGAGATCGGGTTATCACCAGGCACGAATTTCTGATGAAGATGTTGCCAAAATTGCTTTCCGTACCCGGTATGGCCATTATGAATTCTTAGTCATGCCGTTCGGTTTGACTAATGCACCAATAGTGTTTTATGGATTTGATGAATCGGGTTTGTCGACCGTTCTAGATAAATCTGTGATAGTATTTATTGACGACATCCTGGTTTATTCTAAATCTGAAGCTGATCACGAGATTCATTTGATACAGGTTCTTGAAACATTGAAACGGGAGCAATTGTATGCCAAGTACTCAAAGTGTGAATTCTGGATGCTAGAAGTTCACTTTCTGTGGCATGTCATTTGCAGTGATGGAGTTAAGGTTGATCCGGCGAAGATAGAAGCAATGATGAATTGGGAGGCTCCGAAGTCGCCTTCTGAGATTAAAAGCTTCTTAGGATTGGCAGGTTATTACAGGCGGTTTATTAAAGACCTTTCTAAAATTGCGAATCCCATGACTATGTTGACTCGCAAGGAGGTTCCATTTAAGTGGAATGATGATTAGGAGAAGGCTTTTCAGACGCTGAAACGACTCTTGTGTCAGGCTCCTATTCTTGCTCTACCGGATGGGTCAGATGACTTCATAGTTTACTGTGACGCGTCATTGGCAGGGTTGGGTTATGTTGATGCAACAGGATAGAGTTATTACGTATGCTACTCGTCAGTTGAAACCTAATGAGAAGAACTATCCAACCGATGATTTAGAAGTGGCAGCTGTGGTTTTTGCGCTAAAGTTGTGGAGACATTATCTTTATGGTACAAAGTGCGTCATTTGTACGGATTACAAAAACCTACAATATGTATTTTCGCAGAAAGAACTCAATATGCGACAGAGGCGATGGTTGGAACTTGTTAAAGATTATGATTGTGAGATTCGTTAACATCCAGGGAAAGCCAACGTGGTAGCCGATGCTTTGAGTCGCAAGGGACTTAGTGATAATATCAAATTTATGCGAATTGAAATAGTTTCTGACTTGATTGATAGATTGAAGGCAGCTAAGTTGGAAGCCTTGAAGGATGAAAATCTGAAGTCAGAGATTATGATAAAGAAAAATAATGATTTGAATGATGACTCTAGGGGATTAAAGGTTTACCAATCTCGTGCTTGGGTGCCTTTGCTTGGAGGTCTCTGGAGTTTGATTTTGACTGAAGTTCACAAATCAAGACTATCTGTTCATCCAGGCACGAAAATGTGCAACGATCTAAAGGTGCTTTATTGGTGGCCTACAATGAAGACAGATGTTGCACAGTTTGTGGAGTCTTGCCATATTTGTGCACAGGTTAAGGTAGAGCACAAGAAACCCTATGGATCATTGAAATAGTTGCAGATTCCAGAGTGGAAGTGGGAGCACATAATGATGGATTTAGTAACTAAACTTCCACGTACGCAGAGGAATCATGATATGATTTGGGTGATCGTTGACAGATTGACCAAGAGTGCTCACTTCTTTGCTACCAGTGAGACGGCATCACTCAGGAAGTTGGCTCAGTTGTATATTGAGGAAGTTGTTTCCCGACATGCTATACCGCTTTCGATCGTTTCGGATAGAGATTCCAGGTTTGTGTCAAATTTCTGGAACAGTTTATAGCGAGAGTTGGGTACACGTGTTAATTTGAGTACAGCTTACCATCCTCAGACAGACAGGCTATCTGAATGAGCTATTCAGACACTTGAGGATATGTTACGGGCATGTGTGTTAGAATATGGAGGTTCTTGGGATTCCCACCCACCATTGATTGAATTTGCGTACAACAATTCTTACCATTCGAGTATCCGTATGCCACCTTATGAGATGTTATATGGGCGTCGCTGCGGTACTCCTACGTGTTCGTTAGAGGCGGGTGAGAAACAGTATGCAAGGCCTGATATTGTGCAGATCACCGCAGACAAAGTGGCTATTACGCGAGAAATGTTGAAAGCTGCGAGGGATCGACAGAAGTTGTATGCTGATCCACGTCGTATGTCAGTTGTGTTTGTTGAGGGTGAATTGGTTTATGTGAAATTTTCTCCGTGGAAGGGGGTGATCCGTTTTGGGAAGCAGGGAAAGTTGGCTCCTCATTATATTGGGCCATTTCGTGTCCAACGGGTGGATAATGATCAGACGGTTACTCTCGATCTTCCAGCAGAATTGTCAGGTATTCATAATACCTTCAACGTTTGTTACTTTCGGAAATGTAGAGTTCAGGATGAGAGTCAAAGTCTACCTCTACATGATCT
Source organism: Dittrichia graveolens (assembly GCA_038502395.1). Classification (NCBI taxonomy): domain Eukaryota; kingdom Viridiplantae; phylum Streptophyta; class Magnoliopsida; order Asterales; family Asteraceae; genus Dittrichia; species Dittrichia graveolens. The sequence goes on from JARJIL010000007.1 coordinate 26,964,607, forward strand.
TAAAGTGGATTCCAGCAAGAAGTTAGTGGAAGAACCCATTGAACTACTAGATCGGAAAGTGACAAAACTGCGTAAGAAACAGATTCCCATGGTTCTAGTTAAGTGGGGACACAATTTGGGTTCAGACTTGACGTGGGAAACCGAGGCCGATTTGAAAGCTCGTTACCCTCATATGTTTGAAGGTGAATAGATTTCGGAGGACAGAATCAAATATAAGGAGGGAGGATTTGTAACATCCGAGACTAGGCCTAGTAGACACTTAGGCTTGGGTATGTTACACTTGAATTACTATTTGATTACGTTTACTTAATTACTAATTAAGTAATTTATTAATTGTTATATATATATATATATGTGTGTGTGTGTGTGTGTGTTGGTTTATATATGTGTGTGTTCGGTTAAGTGTGTGTGTTCATGTAACTAAATTCAAGGTGATGACACCTCCTGCTTAATTAATTGGTATTAACATGTATACGTGGGTATGGTGACAATCCTTCACATTTGTAATTTGCTAAAAGTGTGTTTTGTGTGAAACCGAGAGTAAAAGCATGAAGAAGAACAACAATCGGATTTCAAGTTTTGAATTGTAGAATCAAGTTAAAAGGTTTGTATGATTATTGTTTTAATCTTGAAACATGATTCTTGTAACATGCTACGGTTTTGTTATAGCATGCTGGGTTTTGTGTATAATCACCACGTATGAACATGACGGAAGCCTTCGATGGTGGGTTTGTGTGTTCTAAGTGTTTTTGTGGTTTATTGGTGTTTATGATGCATGATTTCATGTTTAAACATGTTTGGGTATGTTTTGGTAAGCTTGTATATGAATTATATGAACTGATAATATGATTCATGGAGTTTTGAAGTTATCGGATTCTTGAATTATGAAGATGTCGGATTGTAAAGATGATGATGAAATCCGGGTGGGTCGAAATCCGAGTCTTATGAATCCGGTACTTATAATCCGGAACTCATGAAAACCGATAGTTGAAATCCGATGGTGGATCCCAAGTTATGAAATCCGAACATATGTGTAATCCGATGCAGAATCCGACAGTTGCGGTTGGAAAGAGTGAAATCCGAAGTAAGTGTCGGATTTCCTTGAAAATCGACAAGTGTTGTGGATTGAATTCAAATCCGACAGATGTATCGGATTTCCTAGAATCCGATGGTTGTAGCGGGTTTTGCATAAATCTGATGGTAGTATCGGATTTCCTTGAAATCCGATAGTTTTGGCTGTTTGCATTGTTTAATGTTATGTGTTATATGTGTATGCATATGTGAATCTTAAATGTTTATGTTTGATTAAATGGATATAAATATATGATTGATATATATATTTATGAGTTGGATACTATTGTTTGGTTGTTGTGTTCTCAGGCATAGACAAGGCTCAGTAACATTAGATCACTGAGCGAAGAAGCTGAGAACTAGAGGTGAGTGGATGTTTACTCACGGGTGATATTAGTTGTACTGGTTTGGTTGCAACTATTGTTGGTTCGATGCATGACAGACTTATTGTCTAATAATTGATTAACTGTTGATTGTTAATTAATTGTTGTGTTAGTGATATGTATACATGATGGTTGGGAAGTCAGTTTATGACTGGGATTGTGGGATGGGTTCATTTGCTATTGGCTAAACAGTATTAGGACCTTCGGATGCATTTGTTGTTACTAGAGGATGATACTGTGTGAGAATAGCAAATGGACTATCGGTAAACCTTTGCTTTGGCCGGCATTGGTTGTAGGTTCTTGCAGAACCGCTGGTCTTCCAAGAGTGTTTATTTGTGGTTGTTGATATCATGTAGTTCAGGCTGATATATCTGTTGTGATTGTACTCCATTCACTTAGCTTTGTGCTAATCCCCCTCCTCTCACTCTTTTTACAGGTTTTGGTAAGTCAGCGGCTCGGCTGAGAGTGGGTAGCTTGGAGAGTAATCATCTAGACCTCTGATGTGTATTTTTGACGAGCCGTAGTGTTTTGTAATACTGATATTTTAAACAGTTGTTTTGTAAACTGTGGTTTTTGATTAGTTGTAAATACTTTTGGTATTTAAACGCTTCCGCAATGTATTTAAAATGAAAAAATTTTGGTATGAAAAATACGGTGTTACACTATAACTCTAGTAACTGATTGTGGCTTGATTATGGACGTTTTTTACTTCAATTTGGAGCTCTATGTAAGAGATAAGAAGTTTTGTTGTTATGTTCCATGAACTTGACTTAATAGAATATACATATTGCACATAATTCTCTCAAATACACAAAAGAATATACAAGGACTTGGTTCTTTTGTGTTGAACATTAGGTGGTGTAGAGATTGGCATATGTCACACTCTAGGAAGTGGGGATTGATAGAAGCTTGGTGTGGACTTCACTATCGGTTACAAATTAGTACACGTGACTTCCAAACTTCAAACTCATGTGCACAAAGAAGATAGCTTCAAGGGTATGAATCTATTTCTTTGTCTCTTTATTTAGTTGCTTTGACATGTTTACAGTTTTGGTTCATTTGGTGGGCATTGCGTGGTCATTTTTTGAAACCTATTTTTCTACTCGTTTTGCTTCTGTTGTGTTTTGGACCACAAAAACCCAACATCGATATCCTACACATCCATGCAAATTAACAAATATATAAAATAATCACGCATACACAATAGTTCGGTAACATGCCCAAATCCTATGCGTTTTCCCCGTGAGCCATACGAGGAAAACAAGGTCAACTAAGGAATCCAAGATCCAAAGTACCCAGTTGGGTGTGCTCCCACTAAAGCCGGTATCTCCAAAAGGCAATCCGGACTCCATGTTTCCGAGACATCAACGCCGTGACTCCCGTTGGTATATTACAAGTAAAAACAACTTCTATACTATTTTACAAATACATAGAAGAGGAAATGGCATACAATCCACAATCCTATGATACCAATGCAAGTACAAAGGAATAAATAAAATGGCATGCAAGCCGCACCAAATAATAATTATAAAAATTACAACAATACCGCATGCAGGCCACTAAAACCAAATAAACCAACCACCATAACACATAGGTCTAAAGGGCATCTGGTTACCGAACCACAACCAAACAAAACAAAAGCAAAACCATGGTGTGACACAAAACCATGCCAAATATATTTTGATTAAGATTGCCAACAAAACACTAAAGGCACAAATGGCAATCCTTGTACATATGCATTAGTAATTTTAATACACCTTTAAAATTACATATTCATATATACACCTATATATATATAAATAAATTATGCACTTCATGCCAATCCATACAAAATGTATAAATTATAGGAACCAAGATATAGTGGGGAAAACTAGAACCAAGACTAGTCCAAAGCCAACAAATCCGGATTTTTAAATATAATTAAAAACACTATTTCAAAAACAAAATCTGACCAAAAAGCAAAAGGCACGGGCGTACCCTATTGGGTACGGGCATGCTCTCCCACGGGCCAATAAGCAGTTTAAATAGTTTTAAGCCTTATAAAGACTCTACCGGCACGACCCATACCCCCACTGCTGTGCCCCGGCTGCCGGCACGCCTCGTACTCTAAGAGGTACGGCCGTGCCCGGTAGCCGGAAAAACAGATTTTGACACAAAACTTAAGATTCCGGTTTCAATCCAAAAGTGCAAAGCCATGTTAGAGATTGCTCTGGTACCACTGTTGGGTTTTCGTGGTTCAAATAAGTGTAGTGGAAGCAAAAAGGGTATAAAATAATTTAGTTTGTGAACCATGCAACACCCACCAAGCTTATTAAAACTCTATACATGACAAAGTAACAAAAAAAGAGAAGAAGAGATAGAGATTATACCATTCAAAATATCTTCTTTTTATCGCCTTTGGAAGATGTGTACATAAAATAGTGTACCTCTATCAGTATCCACACCAAGTGATATAGATTCCTACATGCTAGCTATGTTTGGACGCCGCCAAAAGCTTCACCAAAGATTTATCTCCAACTTGAAGATTGATATGCCAATCTATCTTCAAGTATGTGGTGTATGAGAGAGTATGAACTAATTGGTAAATTACAAGTTCATATATTGCATAACTTTGTGATGATGATTCATATGGCTAACCATGTCACCTTAGACTACTAGAACCTTTTATATACTATAAAATGTAATCTAGAAGCATTCATAACAGTCCTAGCATCAATGACCATCATGAGCCATGAATACCCCATTAATCTAGTCTTAAAAGACTAGTTTAAGAGGCTGTTACAGCATAAGGCACGGTCGTGCCTCACAAGGCATGCTCGTGTCAGCCCACGGGTAAACCTAAGTCACGCCTGACTTGGGCTCGTGTTTCCGCACTAGGCACGGCCATACCTCCAATAGGTACGCCCATGCTGGCCCCAACGGGTACGCCCTAGGCACGCCGGCCTTGGGCCCGTACCTTTCATAGGGCACGCCCGTACCTTCACAAGGCACGGCCGTGCCTGGACCAACCAAACCCCAATTTGGCATTTTTCTCCCTCTTGCTCAAAGGTGTTGCCGGAATCAATACTTGGCGTGTGACCCAATAAGCCTATGCCTCATCGGCAGTGATACCAACTCGTGCGTGTCAGTGGGCATATTCTAACAACGAGGACTTCACGGCCTGTGAGTGATGCTTTTATTAGACCACTCGTTGGCCCAATAAAAGTGTGTTGTGGAACCCGGCCTTTGAAGCCTTCACAAGTGCTTCACGGCCCATGAAGACATAAGTCAAAGTGTTAATTTGTTTTTATTGGACCTTTGTGTTGGTCCAATGGATGAGTGGCATGATAGCCGACTCTTGTGGCTCTTTGGCTTCTCTAGCCTTTATAAAAGGAAAGCATTTCTCTGCACTATCTTCTTATGCCATTTTGATGATACACACATATTTGGTGATTCTTGCACTCTTATTAGAGACTTAAGCTAGTGTGTCAAGGTGGAAGATATATACTAGTGTTGTTGTTCCACGTTCACTTAGATATCGTGTGGCTCATGTCTCGGGTCATTAGCAAGACGGGATCTCTCTTACTTGGTGTGGACTATCAATAGAGGATCTCGAGTTCGAGTTCTCGAAGTTTTTCCTAGCTCGTTGTATAGCTCCACCCTCGTGATGGTATATTTCTCCTCCCCTCTTTTAGTTTCAGTTGCTATATTGCTTTGTAGTCATGATCCCCACTTAGGGAATACATAAATGTCGGTTTTGATACTCAAAAACCCTAATTTTTGATGACATTGCTTCCGCTGTGTACGAGTGTTGGCGTGCCTGGATTCCCTACAGTGGTATGAGAAGCAAGGCTACAAGGATATAGCACGAAATGGCTCGAAAAACAATTTGGGAAGATTCGTTTTTCTGTCCAGTAGTCCTTCACAGGCCGTTAAGGTTTCTTCATGGGTCATGAAGGCCACATGATCGTGTTCGTGAGGGGTCTAGTCATGGGAAATGTTTTCGGACTTCATGACTTCTTCTGGCCCGTGACTGGTCGTGAAGCTCCCAGGTTTCACGAGCTGCGAGGGGTCGTGAAGGCTTTCGTGAACATTATAGTCGTGAAACCAAGTTTTTAGGCTCACGAGCCCTTCTTCCGCGTGATCGATCGTGAAGGCCAAGGGCTTCACGTGTTTTGAGGAGTTGTGAAGGTGCTCCTGGGTAGTTTTGGTCCTTAAAAGAATGTTTTCCAGTTTTTCGGGTCATGGAGCAGTTGCTGTGTTTTCTGTCATATTCCGTTTGAAAAACCCATTGAAATTTTTTGGTACAAATATGGGTATGTAATGTATGGTCTTTGCATGAGATGCATACATGCATACACATATGTTGTGTATATATGAATATGGGTGTAAAAACTGGTTTTGTGCACTAATGCATATGTACAGAATTTCCTTGATGTGCCCTGAGCGTTTGTGTTGGAAATTCTTACCAAAATAATCCTTTTGTCACGGTTTTGGCACACCGTGCTTTGTGGTTATTGATTGTTACCTTTAGGTTGGTAACCATTTCCCTAGACCTTGTGGTTGTGCCATGTGGTTTGTGTTTGTTTGGATTTATTTGTTGGCCTTAGTGTCAACGTGTGTTGTAATAAACTAATTTTCCATTTGGTTTGTAATTAATTATCGTGGATTGCATGCCTTTTCATTCATCCATATGTACTTGTACTAGATTGATAGGAAGCGTGTGGCTTGCATGCCATTTCCTTTCTTTTGTGTACTTGTGTTTTGAAGACCACAATCAAGAGTTAAGAGGTGACGTCTTGAAGACCTTGGATCCAGTTAGTCCCGACGGAGGTAGCAGATTTAGTTGGATCACTTCATGGTCTAGGTTTGTGTCCCTAGTAGACCCTGTCCTCCTAGCATGGCTTGCGGGTAGGATGCATAGGTTTTTGACTTGGTTACCAACCATCCGTATGCGTGTGATTGTGATTTATATTTCTTGCATGGTTTTTTATGTTTCTTCGCATGTTTGATAAAATTTCTAAAGTTAACAAAATCACAATAATTTTTAATTGGTTAACAAACTCTCGCGCGTACATGAACTCGGTATTATATTTAAAATGAAAATTGGTTATGTCACTTATCTTGTTAATCAAAATTAAAACTTGGTTTAAACCCATAAAAAAAAACCCATTTTCTAAAAATGTAAATTACGCACCATCCATAAGATGACACCACCCGATTCTAGTGAAGCATGGGATGATTGTCGAGCTAAGCACGAGTTATTCCATGTGGATCTGTGTGGAACGTGAGTGTGGTGATCTGGGATTGTTGGTTGTCAAGCTAAGCACGAGCCAATGATTGTCAAAGATGCTACCATGTATCTTGTTGGACGATTTACAATTGCAAACTAAAATCCTTGTGTGATTGTCGAGCTAAGCACGAGTCAACCAAGAATTTTACTTTGGGATTGGTGTATGTAGGGATCAAACATGATAACCGACCGATGTTGTCGTGAGATCCCACAAGTGCCTATGAATTGCAATCGGTAAAATGGTTACCGGCCTAAATAGCTCCATGAAGTGATCCGTGCGAAACACGTCATGTAGTGGAGTGAAATATGGTTCATAGCCCTTGTTAAGATAAATTGTTTTCCTAAAAAATTTATGGGTAATGATTTTAAGTAGTATTATATCGAAGGAACTAAAATGTGTGTTGTTGTTATTTATAGATGTCAAACCATAATAACACCACGTCAAACTATTCACTTCGCCTGTTCCTACAAAGGGAGAAACTCACGGGAGTGAACTACGTTGATTGGCTAAGGCAATTGAGAATTAAGCTTTGCTATGAGTCAAAGTTGCACATCCTTAAGGAACCCCTTCTGGAGCCACCTGTTGCCGACGCAACTTGGACCGTCCGACACGCATATCAAAAGCGTGTTGAGCACACACACGATGTTGCCTGCCTCATGTTGTCAACTATGAGCTCAGAGTTGCAAAAGCACTTTGAGCACATGAGTGTGTATGATATGATAAGCAAATTGAAGGACATGTTCCAACAATAAGTAAGGGAGGAACACTATGAGTGTGCTAAAAACCTAGTCGGATCTAGAATGCAAAAAGGTAGGAGTGTAAGTGCACACGTCCTTAAGATAAAGGCGTTCGTGGACCAAATTATAAGACTAGGATTTCCCATTGGGAGGGAACTTACTATGGATATAGTACTACAGTCCCTGCCCGCATTATATGATCAGTTTGTCATATACCATCACATACATAATATGGTGAGAGGCTTAGGTGACCTGCATGACATGTTGAAGACTGTAGAGTATGAGATGGGCAAGCATGAATCCACCTCTTCGATTCCTGCCACAAGTTCATGGGAACAAAAAAAAAAGAAAGGAGAAACCGACACAAACAGGAAATGTTGGAGTGTCCAAGCCTATCCTCAACATTGAATCCGAGGACATGAATTGTGTGCCTCATAAAGAGATTCAAGAAGGAGTGGTTTGCTACTTCGGCTGAAGATTTGGATATTGGGGCCGTCATGCCTGCCCTTCGTGCCAAGAGGATATTAGTCTTCTGAGGGAAGAGAGAGTTAATTTTCCCTCTTAAGGTACATTCATGATTCATTGCTTATTCTTCTCAAAGCTGGGTTGTTGACACAAGCTAATTGACTCACGTTTGTCACAAATTTGTTTTGTCACAAAGTGTAGGTACGAGTTACAAGAAAAAAAGAAGAGCATGAGGAACCGGATATCTAAAAGAGGAAACTCGGGACATTGTCCTCTAAAAGAGAATTGAGGTTTTTGATCTCGCTTATTTTTACCGGTTAATATAGTACTTTATTTTTGCCCTACATGGTAAATTATGTTTATTTGTATGAAGACAATGGATGAAATTTTGAATTGTATGGATTTTTTGTAAAAAGTTTTTTTTGATTTACTTGTTTGATTTCGAAATTTATTAATGTCATAAATTATGTTTCATTTTAGCCTCCATGGCGCATCATTCTACATTTGATGACGCTGAATTTTCACTTGAAATTTGAATTTTGTGATGAAAAATATTTTGTTGGTTGATAAAATCAAAATTATCCATGTCACGACATACACGCTACAAGTAATAAAAATCATGAATAGTTGATTCTAATTCTAAAGTAGTTTGGATTAGTTTTCTCTACGACATTATCAACTTAATCATCTAAATAAGACACGTATCACCTAGATCCATGTGGATAAGATCTTGGAATGGTTTAACCCCGGGTTAAACATTTGATGCTAGTCTTATCTTTTAGGCTAAGATGATTACGAAACCCTTCACTGTGTTTGTGAGAGGGATGCTTGCTTGTAAGATATTCATCACACTTGGTGGATAATCCGTACAAGCACATAATTAAGGGAAACAAGTAAGGGAATCAATTGGTACATATAGCTAAGATACCTTAGATCTATATCTATGTCTAGATTGTGCATTGCGGGATTATCTCACAATTCATTCATTGTAAAGACACATTCGTACATAGTGTAATGTTATAGGAAACCGGTTATTATTGAATATCATTTGTACATAATAGGACAAATATGTGTATTCGACTTGTTGGTATGCACATTAAATGTTGCGATCCAAGTCCTCTATCTTAATCCAACATTGAAAGTCTTTTTTGCACTAATGAGATATGTCTTGAAAAAATTCTTTGCTTGTATATCTCAAAATTTTGAAGCTGCTCAATCAACATTTAGTGGGAGATTGATGAACTTGAGTAGTTCTAATACATTTATTGAGTTCTTGTAGGTTTTATATATTTAACCTTGCGAGAACAATGTTTTGTTGCTCTAAAGGAAGATAATAACTAAAACATGCCAGTGGAAGAACATGAAACTTAAATGGGAGAATTGATGTGGGCACTAGCATATGATCAAGTATCGGCATGAATATGCCGACTAACCTGACCATGAGTAATTACTTTCATGGATGATAAAAGTCATGTGTAGCCAAAGAGATATGGGATTCCCACATCTTAGTGGCAATGACTTGATTGTGAGTCTTGTCGATGTCACCATCTATCGGAAGGCATAGTGGGCCCTGTGTTCACTAACGTTATTAGAAGTAATTAATCATGAGATGAAATCCATTTTAAGTATGCAAATACTTTGTTTAATTCCATATCAAGGTGCAAACCGAGATGGTGCAAATGAAATTAACATGGATTGTATTGTAGACTACTTTAAATATTGACTAGAGGTAATGGTTTCATGATGGTTAATTGTGGAAACTTTTCTAGTGCCTCTGTTGAAGATAATTTGATACTTGTGGCAATTGTTGCCTTCTTACGGAAATATGTGATCGCATACGGATATAAAAGACCGTGTTTTTTCATGGAACTATGTATTCCGGCATTGCTTTGCACACTCTCCGAGGGTCTTAGATATCCGTAGTATCCAAATTAAGTCTACAAGTATTGATAAGTCCTTTGGAATTATGCTAACATATTAAAGTAAATTCTTTGCTTTCATGAGAAAATCAAAGTTATGAGTTTTCTAGAAGCATAGATGAGACCTTTTACATATGTCAGGGCTAGTGGGTGCTTTGTTGTATACATAGAAGTATGTATCGAATGAAGATAATGTCCCATTATTAGATGTTCTATGAACCTAATATGTGGAATTATTGCATCATGATAATACTTAGAAGGTAAAAAATTTGAAATTTTGAATCACAAGAAATACTAGGATATGTTCTTGATGTTTGACGATTAATAGTAAGCCTTGGAGTAAGGATTTTCTTTATTACTAGTTTCTAATAGGACAACCGTCGATCTTGATCGAAGTTATTGATCCTACTTCATGGTATTTTTTATTGATTAGAAAAGTTCTTAAGTATCACTAATCCTATTGTGGACTTTTGTGACAATGAGGATATGAGTACTTTAGCACTTTGTTATATGATCTCTTTAACGGGTACTTTGAATAGTAGTTTGGTTAAAAGATAGTTGTGAAGATAGCAAGAATACAAATGGATGTTGCATGAAAAATCCATAAGATAAGCGGTTGTCATTATGACTAGTGACGATTTTCATACTAGGTCATGTAGCAATGATTTGGCTTGAAATATTGTTTTGGTAGTTGATTGTTTTTATGTTAATTTGGGAACTACAAGCAGTATCGTAACTTTTGATTTCTTTTGATACATAGTGTGAACTATATATACGCACATGTGGTTAATTTCATTAGTCTTTATTGTGTTCTATCTTAGTATGTTTAACCACTTCCCTGAGTGCTTATGCATTCTAGATTTCCATACTCATTCGTTCTTCAAGGGAAGGATGTTTGAACTAAGACTGAGTTTAGGGTTTGGTCATGCACTAATCAAGGATTGAATGCAAGTGACACAAAACTAACCTATGCTTGAAATGAGTTTCAAGTGATTGGAAGACCCACACATGAGTTCACTTCATGGATTATGGTCACAAGTGACTCGGGAAGATAATATCATTTCATCTTTAGACCGAAGATACATGTGTATCCAAAGCATGAGTCTACTTTTATTTTGATTGCTTTCTAACGTGGTTCATAACTGGCCGCTATAAATGGAGTTTTCAAATAAAGTATGAAGCATGTGGCGGGACTATGTAGTCAAAAGGATTTGTTCCTCTAGTTAGAGAGATATGTAATTTAGGCCTAGTAATTACTTGGGCTTTGGTAAGTTAATACGTGATTACTATTTGATTAATGGTTATTTAATTATTAGTAAATATACTTTTAATTAAGTTTTCTATATATATGTACGGATGTGGGGTGTGTGTATGCATGTAACTGAAATTAGAGGATGACACCTCGTGCTTTATTTCACTCAATTGTGCATACGTGGGTTTTAGTGATTAAGCCTTGATTCTTGTAAGTCACCTCCTCACTTAACATCTGCCGTAGTGTGTGTTTGTATGTGTTTTGAGAGAAAAAGAAGGACTAAGAATCGGTTTTGATTGTTTGAAGCTATTGGATTCAAGTTTAGGTTGGCAAACTACTTCTATATGTTTATGATTGATGCATGCTAACAAGTTATGGTTTTAATTATAACCTGCTGGGTTTTGTATAATCACCATGTTAGAACATATAAGAAACCTGTATGAATAGGTTTTGTTGTTCGTAGCGGTTTTGGTGATGTTAGCATGTTCTTGATATTGTATACATGTTAAATGAAGTATTTATCATGTTTTTAAAGGTTTGGTTATATTCTGGTAAACTTTTAGTGAGTTTATGATTGCTGGATATATGATCCATGGAGGTTTTAAAGTTAGCGGATTGTGTGTTGAGGAAGAAGACGGTAAATCCGATAATGTTGAATTCGGATAAAATGATAAATCCGAGACGACAAATTCAGGTTTGGTGACCTTGAATCCGTTAGAGGAATCCGATGGTGAATTCTTACAATATAAGTTCCGACACTTGAAATCCGGTTACCTTGAATCCGCCAAAAGAGAATCCGATGAGGATTGAAATCCAACAGTTTGTAGTGGATTTCCTTAAATCCGACATTTGGTAGAGGATTTCATTGAAATCCGATAGTATTGCAGTTTGTTGTTTATTTGATGCTCTATGCTAAGCGTTCATGCATATGCGACTTTAGTTTGATGTTTATAGCTAAAGATGATATAAGTATATGTTTGATATATATTTATGAACTAGATACTAATTTCAGTTTATTGTGTTCTCTTGAACTGACAAGGCTCAGTAACATTAGATCACTGAGTGGAGAACTGAGAACTCAAAGTGAGTGGATGTTTACTGAGAGATGATGTTAGTTTTAACTGGTTTGGTTGCAACTGTTTATGGTTTGACGCATGGATAGATTTTATATGTGATAATTGATTAACTCGTTGATTGTTAATTAATTATTGTGTCAGTGATACGTATACATGATATTTGGAAGTCACTTACGGCTTGGCACATGGGCTGGGTTTGTTTGCTATCAGCTAATTAGTATTGGGATCTTTTGATGCATTCATTGCAACTTAAGGATAGTACTGTGTGAGAATAGCAAATGAACTATTGTTAAACCTTTGCTTTGGCCGGTATTGGTTATAGGTTTCTACAGGACCGCCGGTCTTCCCGGGACACGATTATTTCTTATTTGTTGTTGATATCATGAGGTTGTGGCTGATGTATCTGTTGTGGTTTTACTCCATTCACTTAGCTCTATGCTAATCCCCTACCTCTCACTATTTTTACAGGTTTTGGTAAGTCAGCGGCTCGACTGAGAGTGGTTAGCTTGGGGCGTAATTTCCTAGGCCTCTGTTGTTTAAATTTGTGACGAGCCGTAGTTTTTGTAATAATGTTATTTTAAACTGGTTGGTTTTGTAAACTCTTGTATGTTTACAGTCGTAAATACTTTTCGTATATTAATCGCTTCTGCAGTGTTGTTTTAAAAATGAAAACTTTGGATTGAAAATACGGTGTTACAAGTTTGGTATCAGAGCTTCGGTTTGGCGATGTGAGCACAGTTGGAAGTGTTACATTCCCAAATCTTGGCTCGTGTTAGGTCAATTACACCTTGGGTGTGGGATTGGGGTGAATGGGAGTATTGTGGAGTTTAGTATGTTATGTACTAATGGATTTATCTAATAAATCGTGAGATGATGTGATTGTTACAAAGAACACTGGCTGACCATGTTAACTCAACTGGTGCCCCTACTGTCCCGTCCACAGCAGAAATCCGTACTACAAATGTAGAGACTCTGCAACAGGCTGGTACTTCTGGTACAGTCGAAGATGAAAGGGATGAGTGCATTTTTCAGTTAGAAGGTCAACTACAAGATTTGAGGAAGGAACTAGAACAACAAAGACAAGTTCCTGCAACACAACCACCGGTTATCATTATAGCTTCAACAACACCTAAGATACCACCGATTTTTCCAGCAATTACTACTCTGGCAGAGATTCCTCCAGTGTCTATACCATTACCACCAGTATCTCAACCGACGTCTCAACCATTCTTCTATCCTCTATTTCCTCAAGGATCTTATTCATATCCCTACATGGGATTTCCTCGAAAGATGGGATACATGCAACTATGTACTTATAAACAAATTCTGGATTGCAAGCCTGCAGAATACCATGGTAGCACTGATCCAAATGTTACATTGAATTGGTTGCGAGTTGCAGCCAGAATCTTGGATGCTTGTAATTGTGAAGAAGCGATGAGAGTTTCTTTTGCAACAAGGATGTTGAAGGGAAAAGCCATGGTTTGGTGGGATTTTACCACTACACATCTTTCTAGAACTCGTATGGATACGATTACATGGGAACAACTTCGAAACAAACTATGCGAGCAGTATTGTAATGCATTTGAGTTGAATAAGATAAGGAAGGAGTTTATGGAGTTTCATATGATAAAGAGAATGTCAGTTCATGAATTGATAGAGCAGTTCCATGCGAAGCGAAGGTTTGTGAGTCGGTGGGTGCCTGATGAACCTTCCTAGGTTCAACATTTCATTGGGGCATTACTTCCCGAGTATAGGAGAAAGACACGGTTAGTTAGATCGTTGTCCCAGCCCTTCACCTTAGCCAAGTCTGTAAAGGGGGACATCTATGCAAATAAATAGAACCGAGATGAAGCGGCTTTACAAAAGCCGGAGTATGATCAGAGTTGTAACCAATAGGAGAAGAAATGGCAAGGCAATCAGTCTCAGGGAAGTCAGAACCGGAAGCCGACAATAGGGGGAGTGTACTGCTCAACCTAACATCTGCCGACAACAGGAGAAGAAAATCGCAGTGGTATACACGTTGTAGATCTACCCACACTAGGCAGTGTACTGCTCAAACTATGCGATGTGTACGTTGTGGAACTGTCGGAAGGAAGGGCACAGAGCTGGTTATTTTCCTTCAGGAAGGAAAGCCGGGGCAGGGACAGGTGCAGGAGAAGTTGGGGGATCTTCCTCAGCTGGGTAGAAGAGAAAGAACTCTCGGACACCTGATGGTAGGGCGTTTCTGATGATAGTAGATGATGCTACTACCACCGATGAGGTTATCACCGGTATGTTTCTTATAAACTCACTACCGGCTTATGTGTTGTTTGATTCTGGAGCGAATGGATCTTTTATTTCTTTGGCATTTTGTGATAGATTAAAATTGCCTACTACTATTATTTCTGTACTACTTGAGATAGAAGTAGCAGATGGTAAGATACTTCCTGTTACAACTTATGTGACTGGGGCTAAAATCGATATTGATGGTAGATACTTCCCAGTGTTGTTCCTTTTAATGCCTTTGTATGGTTCTGATATTGTTTTGGGGATGGACTGGTTGAGTAAGCATAAAGCAACCATTAAATGCCATAGAAAGTTGATTTCTTTTTCGTTGTCTGATGGGTCGCATGTGGTGGCTTGGGGAGAAAGAAATAAGTCTGTATTCCATATTATTTCCTTATTGAAAGCTAAGAAATCCTTGAGTAAGGGTTGCGAATATTTCTTGCATATGCTATTGATGCGAGAAAGCAAAAGCGGGCAGTTACTAATGTGCGAGTAGTATCTAATTATCCTAAAGTATTTCCGGATGAGTTACTTGGGTTACCTCCAGTTCGAGAGGTGGAGTACAAAATTGATTTAATACCAGGTTCTATTCCAGTGGCGAAATCTCCTTACAGATTGGCTCCTTCTGAGATTAGGGAGATGATGACGTCGATTCAGGATCTTCTAGATCGGGGTTTTATTCGTCCGAGTACATCGGCGTGGGGTGCACCGGTTCTATTTGTGAAAAAGAAAGATGGCACGCTATGGATGTGTATTGATTATAGAGAACTGAAGAAGAGGACAGTTAAGAATAAATACCCTCTGCCCAGGATTGATGATTTGTTTGATCAGTTGCAAGGTGCTTCTTATTTTTTTAAGATTGATCTGCGATCGGGTTATCACCAAGTACGAGTTTCTAACAAAGTTATTTCCAAAACTGCTTTCCGTACTCGGTATGGCCATTACGAATTCTTATTCATGCCGTTCGGCTTGACTAATGCACCTGCTGTTTTTATGGATTTGATGAATCGGGTTTGTCGACAGTTTTTGGATAAATCCGTTATTGTATTTATTGACGACATTCTAGTTACACTAAATCCGAAGCTGATCATGAGATACATTTGAGACAAGTTCTTGAAACTTTGAAACGGGAGCAATTGTATGCCAAGTAATCGAAATGTGATTTCTGGATGCGAGAAGTGCATTTTCTGGGGCATGTTATTTGCAAAGATGGGGTTAAAGTCGATCCGGCTAAGGTAGAAGCTGTAATGAATTGGGATGCTCCGAAGTCGCCTTTTGAGATTAAAAGCTTCTTGGGATTGGCAGGTTATTATCGTCGGTTTATCAAAGACTTTTCTAAAATGTTGAATCCCATGACTAAATTAGCCCGCAAGGAGGTTCCATTTAAGTGGAATGATGAACAGAATAGAGGTTTTCAAACTCTGAAATGATTATTATGCCAGGCTCCTATTCTTGCTCTACCAGATGGCTCAGATGACTTCATTGTTTATTGTGATGCGTCATTTGCAGGGTTGGGTTGTGTGTTGATGCAGCGGGATATAGTTATTGCATATGCTTCTCGTCAGTTGAAACCTCATGAGAAGAACTATCTAGCCCATGACTTAGAGCTTGTAGCTGTGGTTTTTGCATTGAAATTATGGAGACACTATATTTACGGTACAAAATGCATTGTATGTACAGATCATAAGAACCTATAGTATGTGTTTTCACAGAAAGAACTTAATATGCGACAGAAATGATGGCTAGAACTTGTTAAAGATTATGATTGTGAAATACGTTATCATCCGGGAAAAGCCAACGTGGTAGCCGATGCTTTGAGTCGCAAAGGAACTCCGAATAGTATTTATTTTATGCGAATCGAAATAGTTTCTGACTTAATTGATAGATTGAAGGCAGCTCAGTTGGAATCCTTGAAGGATGAAAATATGAAGTCAGAGATCATGATAAGACAAAGAATGATTTGAATGATGATTCTCGGGGATCGAAAGTGTATCGATCTTGTGTATGGGTGCCTTTGCTTGGAGGTCTCCGGAATTTGATTTTAACTGAGGCACACAAATCAAGATCATCTGTTCATCCATTTAACACAAAAATGTATAACGATATGAAAGTGCTATATTGGTGGCCTACGATGAAGACAGATGTTGCACAGTTTGTGGACTCTTGCCATATTTGTGCATAGGTAAAGGCAGAGCACCAGAAACCCTATGGATCATTGAAACAGTTGCAGATTCCAGAATTGGAATGGGAGCACTTAACGATGGATTTTGTGACTAAACTTCCACGTACCCAGAGGAATCATGATATGATTTGGGTGATCGTTGATTGACTAACCAAGTGTGCTCACTTCTTGGCCACCAGTGAAACAAAATCACTCAACAAGTTGGCTTAGTTGTATATAGATGAGATTATTTCTCAACAAGGTATACCGCTTTCAATTGTATCGTATAGAGATTACAGGTTTGTGTCTAATTTATGGAACAGTTTACAGCGGGAGTTTGGTACGCGTGTTAATCTGAGTACAACATATCATCCTCAGACATATGGGCAAACTGAACGAACAATTCAAACACTTGAGGATATGTTGTGTGCATGTGTGTTGGAGTATGGAGGTTCTTGGGATTCCCACCTGCCATTGATTGAATTTGCGTACAATAATTCCTATCATTCGAGTATTGGTATGCCACCTTATGAGATGTTATATGGGCGTCGCTGCCTTACTCCTACGTGTTGCTTATAGGCGGGTGAGAAACAATATGCAGGGCCTGATATTGTACAGATTACCTCTGAGAAAGTGACAATTGCACGAGAAAAGTTGAAAGCTACGAGAGATCGACAAAAGATGTATGATGATCCACGTCGTAGACCTGTTGCTTTTGTTGAAGGTGAATTGGTTCATGTGAAGGTTTTGCCTTGGAAGGGGGTTATCCATTTCGAGAAGCGGGGAAAACTAGCTCCTCGTTTTATTGGGCCGTTTCGTGTCCAAAGGGTGGTTAATGATCAGACGGTTACACTTGATCTTCCTCGGGAATTGTCAGGTATTCACAACACATTCAATGTTTGTTACTTGCGGAAATGTAAAGTGGAGGACGAGAGTCAGATACTTTCTTTACATGATCATAAAGTGGATTCAAGCAAGAAACTAGTGGAAGAACCCATTGAACTACTAGATCGGAAAGTGACTAAAGTGCGCAAGAAACAGATTCTGATGGTTCTCGTTAAATAGAGACACAGTTTGGGTTTAGATTTGATATGGGAAACCGATGCAGATATGAAGGCTCGTTACCCTCGTTTGGTTCAAAATGAATAGATTCCGAGGACGGAATCCTTTTAAGGAGGGAGGATTTGTAACATCTGGTTTTTGGGCCTAGTAATTACATAGGCTTTGGTAAGTTAACACGTGATTACTATTTGATTAATGGTTATTTAATTATTAGTAAATATACTTTTAATTAAGTTTTCTATATATATGTTGGTTTGTGTATATATATATATATATATGTACGGATGTGTGTGTGCATGTAATTGAAATTAGAGGATGACACCTCGTGCTTTATTTCACTCAATTGTGCATAAGTGGGTTTTAGTGATTAAGCCTTGATTCTTGTTAGACACCTCCTCACTTAACATCTGTCGTAGTGTGTGTTTGTATGTGTTTTGAGAGAAAAAGAAGGACAAAGAATCGGTTTTGATTGTTTGAAGCTATTGAATTCAAGTTTAGGTTGGCAAACTTCTTCTATATGTTTATGATTGACGCATGTTAACATGTTATGGTTTTAATTATAACCTCTTGGGTTTTGTATAATCACCATGTTAGAACATATAGGAAACCTTTATGAATAGGTTTTTTTGTTCTTGGCGGTTTTGGTGATGTTAGCATGTTCTTGTTATTGTATACATGTTAAATGAAGTATTAATCATGTTTTCAAAGGTTTGGGTATATTCGGGTAAACTTTTAGTGAGTTTATGATTGTTGGATATATGATCCATGGAGGTTTTAAAGTTAGCGGATTGTGTGTTGAGGAAGAAGATGGAAAATCCGATACTGTTGAATTCCGACAAAATGATGAATCCGAGACGACAAATTCCGGTATCAAGAATCAGGTGGATGAAAACCGATAAAGGAATCCGATGGTGGATTCGTACAATATAAATTCCGACACTTGAAATCCGGTTACCTTGAATCCGCCAATAGAGAATCCGATGAGGTTTGAAATCCGACAGTGTGTAGCGGATTTCCTTAAATCCGATAGTACTGTTGTTTGTTGTTTATTTGATGCTCTATGCTAAGCGTTCATACATATGTGAGTTTAGTTTGATGTTTATTACTAAAGATGATATAAATATATGTTTGATATATATTTATGAACTGGATACTTATTTCAGTTTATTGTGTTCTCAGGAACAGACAAGGCTCAGTAACATTGGATCACTGAGTGGAGAATTGAGAACTCAAGGTGAGTGGATGTTTCCTCACAGATGATGTTAGTTGTAACTGGTTTGGTTGCAACTGTTTATGGTTAAACCCATGGATAGATTTTATATATGATAATTGATAAAATAGTTGATTGTTAATTAATTGTTGCGTCAGTGATATGTATACATGATATTGGGAAGTCAGTTACGCCTTGGCACATGGGCTGGGTTTGTTTGCTATCAGCTAATCAGTATTTGGATCTTTTGATGCATTCATTGCAACTTAAGGATAATATTGTGTGAGATTAGCAAAAGAACTATCGGTAATCCTTTTCTTTGGCCGACATTGATTATAGGTTCCTACAGAACCGCCGGTCTTCCCGGGACACGATTGTTTGTCATTTGTTGTTGATATCATGCGGCTGTGGCTGATGTATCTGTTGTGGTTTTGCTCCATTCACTCATCTTTGTGGTAATCCCCCACCTGTCACTCTTTTTATAGGTTTTGGTAAGTCAGCGGCTCGGCTGAGAGTGGTTAGCTTGTGGAGTAATTGGCTAGGCCTCTAATGTTTAAATTTGTGACAAGCCGTAGTTTTTGTAATACTATTATTTTAAACTGGTTGGTTTTGTAAACTGTTGTATGTTTACAGTTGTAAATACTTTTAGTATTTTAATCGTCTCTGTAGTGTTCTTTTAATAATGAAAATTTTGGGTTGAAAATACGGTGTTACAAGATATTCCTGGGACCCTTTATGATTGGGAACTAACACCAAATATGCATGGCCGTGCTCAAGCTAAAATGATTATAGATCAGTTGCAACTTGTTATTTTGGTCACCACCAATCTAGAATCGATAAACAGAATCGTGAACGATCTGGAGATTGACATTTATCCATGTCTTGTGTTCACAAGGATATCACGAACAAGGGGATATTTATGATCACTTATCTAGAAGACCATTTAGCCTTTCTAGGCTACGAGGATTTGTCAAGGATGATGTAACTCGTACCGTCTTGGGGGCAAGTATGCTTTGCTAGACCCGCTACTTGTCTATGGTGTTAGTAATGTTGTATCTTGTGCAAGTGGAAGTTTGTTGGTATATGCCCACTCATACGCGTATACTAGCATCAATACTAATGAGGTACGGGTCGGGTAGATTTCGTCAGTACAACCCAAACATGGGAGAATATGAAATTAGGGTTTATGGCGAGCTTCACGGGCTGTGAAGAGGTTGTGAAGAGAAACCCTTCACAAGGCTTCACAACCCGGACATGTAGTCTTGGGGGCACTGCCTTCATGAGGACTTCACGGACTATCATAGCCGGTGAAAGTAGGTAACATGCTTTTATTAGACCACTCGTTGGCCTAATGAGAGTGTTTGGTGGAACCCGGCCTTTGAAGCCTTCACGAGTACTTCACGACCCGTGAAGACATAAGTCAAAGAGTCACTTTGTTTTTATTTGACCTTTGTGTTGGTCCAATGGATGAGTGGCATGACAGCTGACTCTGGTGACTCTTTGGCTTATCTAGCCTTTTTAAAAGGCAAGCATTTCTCTCCATTATCTTCTCTTGCCATTTTGATGATACACACACATTTGGTGATTCTTGCACTCTTATTAGAGAGTTAATGTTAGTCCCAGATTGAGTACGCAACAACAAATGTTTGTAGCAGGGGGGGGGTTGAATACAAACTTTAGCTTTTAAAATTAAAGACACACTGATATACTTTTATATAATTCTTATTGATATTGAATCAAAAATTACATGTACTAGAAGCGGAAATTCTAAGTACAATAAAAGGTGGCAATCAATTTGTCTAACACATAGACAAGCTAACTCTAAAACAACTAATGTATATAGAGTGTTCAACACATGAACAAGTTTGATTCTACACAATGCTTATACTTTACGAATTTCTCAACTGATGAGATTTTCTTTCTGTGTAGTAGAGACTTCACTTTTTTGTATTGTGTGTTGTATCTTTGCATGTCCACCATGCATGAGAATATATAGAAGTCTTGGTGGATCCGGTTGCATGAAGGTAAGAGACAAAGAAGATGTGGAAATATAATATTTTAATTTGTAAAGGTAGTGGGTGAAAAGTAAAGTTACTTTAATAAAATGTTTTGATAAAAGTAATTGTACTTTTCTACAAAAGTGCAACCCATTCACAATATAAAATATTAATATCCACATCTACTATTGTGTAGAAGTATCTTTCCCTTTCCATGATTGTACTTTAATCAACACCATGCTTCTGATTGATTTGACTTTACCAAGTATGGGATTGCTAGCCATACTTAGTTGTTTGAACAAATCTTCAAGATCTTCGTCTGTTTGAGGTATCATTATCCTTTTCCAGCGGATAAGGTCAAAACTTTTTGTCTCATACTTGATCCAAAAAGTGCATTTTTAATTTAATAAACAAAGATCTATGACATAATAGAACAACACATGTTCTGCCTTTTACATATGACTTACAATCTGAAAAGATAGAGTAGATTTGACATTTTTCACGACTCGGCTAACAGATTGTACTAGTAACTCTGATATTCACTACTCAGTTGACAAAATATATCAGTTGATCACTTTTTGCTAGGACTCAGTTGACACATATTGCTCAGCTGATCATATAGATGCTCAGCTGATCAATAGTAAGCTTAGGAGGACATAAGCTCATGTATTTGTTTGATCAGTTGATCAAGAGTGCTCAGTTTATCAATCAAATACATCAGTTTATGAGGAGAGATGACTTGTGTAAAGGAAGACTTACTTAGCTGATGCTCTGGGCCTCAGCTGATCCATTTGTTCACTCAGCTGATCAATTTCTTCACTCAGCTGATCAATTTTTTTTCCCTCAGCTGATGGAATATTTTCCTCAGCTGATCAATAATTTTGCTCAGCTGATCAATAATTTCGCTTAGCTAATAGACTATTTTCCTCAGCTGATGGTCTTTTTTACTTGTTTTCTTCTTCTGATGCTCCTTGGCTGATATCCTTTGGCTGATACTTTGAGTAGGATATGATGCTCAGCTGATGGCTTATTTTCCTCAGCTGATGGTTCCATACTTAGCATATTTTTACATAAACTGATTCAAACAACACATGTTTGAATTCTTTCTAAGTCATACTGAATGTAGGGTTTGGTTATCATCAAATTCCATGTTTTAGGATAGGCAGAGTTGATTATTAGGGTGAAGTGATTATGTCGCCAACAATCTCCCCCTATTTGATGATGACAAAACCTTTTTCTTTTTGAAGAATCAGTTTGATTTCGAATACAAAAGATTTGAACTTTTAAGTACAATTGGCTACCTAGCTATCTGTTTTTGGTAGCTCTTTTTTATTTGAACCTTGTTATGTTTTTGGTTTCTTTTCTAATGTTCCATTTTGTTCTGTTTTTGTGGAATCTTTTTCTGTGTTGTACCATTTTGTTCAGTTTTTGTGGTATCTTTTCATTTTTCCATTTTTATATGTTTTTGGTTTTCTGATATACATAAAGAACACTTGAAATAACATAAATAAAGAAATTTACATAAGTGATTACATAGATAAACTACTAACTAACTATTCTATAATGTACAATCAACTAAATAATAGCAAAATCTTCAGAGTTAGAATCAGTCTTCAATCATCCCACCATGGTTCTTCTTTAACTTCAAAATCTTTGGCATGGGGATCAGCTTCAGCTAAGACTTCACATTGGGCTTCAACAAGGGCTTCAAAGTTTTCATTTCCAGTTCTGCCTCTTGTAGATATCCTTAGCCCAACTAGAAACTTCTTGCTAGCTTTAAGGATTTCAGACTGTCTAAAGAACCTCCATGTGCCAGCTCTATCCAGAAGGAATATACCTTCAACAGGCATAATTATAAACTTGTATAGCTCAGGAGTGATGTTCAGTGGAAGAGATGTGTTGAGACCCTCAAAATCTGATAAGAATTCATGCTGGGGTAGTACCTCTCTTAGCTCAAATGGTTTGAAGGGCTTGGAGGCTTTCTTATGAAGATTATCAACTGTGTGCACATGCCTGTAATAGTCATCTAGAGTGAACGCCCTTTGTGACACATCTAGAGCTATCCAATTCTGAATTTTCTGAATGAATTAAACTTTGAGCTTTAACTTGGATTTAAAGAGAAGGTACATGATCTCAACTAACTCTGTGAACCCATATATGTGACACCTCTCATAGGATACAACTTCACAGCTATTGAAGTTGTTCTGTCTTATAGCTTTGAGGTAGGGTTCACCATCACCTTTATGGATAGTGGCTCTTGTTATTGGAGTTGGTTCTGTTCTGTTTCTCAAAATATTAATCCTTTCTGTGAGGCTTTGAAGTCTTTGTTGACTTAGATTGATGTGAGTAGATAAATCAAGGTTGAAGAGGGTTTTGATGGCATCAGCATGGGATCTAGCTTTGAGTAGTTCAGCCTGAGATTTTTCCCTTGCCAATTTTTGTTGAGCAGCAGCTTGATTTTGACTTTGTTCTTGCTCTTGCTGATATGCTAGCTCTTTGGCTTGGTAGATTTCTTCAACTGAAACACCCAATGCTTGAGCCATTTAAGCATTTTCCCTTTCTTCCTGTTCTTTAAGAGCAAGCTCCCTTTTCATTTGAACATCTACTTCAACTTGCTCATCTGTCATCTTTTGTTTGCCTTTATCCTTAGGAGCAGAGGATGAAGCCTTTTGGACTGATGGGGTTGATTGGACTGGTGGAGCAGATGGCTTAGGGCTCTGTCTTCTTCTTCCGAGGATGTCAGAAAGTCGAGTATCATCCTCATCATCAGAATCAGACTCTATGTTGATTTGTGGAGAGCAACCCTCAGCAACTTTTCTTTTAGGCTTTGGCCTGTTTGCCATCCTTTTTAGCCTTTTGGGAAACCTTTGCTCCCCCTCAGAAGGTGCTTTTCTTTTAATAGGAGTGGGAGCTGTTGCTTTGGGTGCTTCCTGCTGCATGATTTTTGAGGCAGTTTCAGCATAGGCAGCATCAATATCCTCTGAGTCAGGATCATCCTCCCTTGAAGAACTTGAGAATTTCTCCCCCTTTTGGCATCATCAAAAGGAGTAGGGGAGTCACCTACAGCAGGCTTATGGGATGGGGTAGGGGCAAAGGTAGGGGTATGGGTTGAGGAAGGGGCAGAGGTAATTATAGAGAGCTGAAGGGAGAGGTCATCCTTGAGATCTTTAATAGCTTTCCACAATATGACTCATTCTGGATTGTTCTGTTAAGGTTTCTATGTCATCAAGGATGACTTTGAGAAAGGAAGGCATTGGAAGGAGTTGTTCAGGAATGGGTACAGAAATCTTTGGGTTGATTGGGCATAGGGTTTGGAGTTGGAATAGGATGTTGGATATGGTTTGGTTTAGGGTGGATATAGTAGATTGAGGAAGGATGGGAATTGGTGGTTGAGAGTGAAGAAGGGTAGAAAGGTGGTCTATTTTAGTAAGGATTGGGGTAAGATTAAAGGGTGCAGGGGAGGGTTGGGGTGGGGTTTTTAGAGAGTCAATGTCTTTGGTAAGTTGAGACAATTGAGCAGAGGTTTGGGTTTGAAAGGTTTGGATGGTTTGGGTTAGTTGATAAAGGTTTTGGTTAATTGTCTGGATAAGGGTAAGGTTTGGGGTTTAGATAGATATGGGTGGGGTAGAGGTGGAAGGGGTGGATAGAGGTTCGAAGAATTTGGGTAAGGTTTGTGTCCCCTCATTTGAGCCTTGGTGTATAAGCTCAAATTCATTCGGAAAGAGTGTTGAGCTCTGTGCCAGTGGTTGGTTTGTACCATTAGCATTGGCAGGCTGTGCTTGTGTAAGAATAGAATCAATGATGGGTGCAAGATAAGTGGATTGAGTGTGGGATGCACTCAATAACAAGGAATCCCTTATTGGATCCACAGTCTGTTGGGAGAATGTGGATGGTATAGGCTGACTCAATTGTGGGATAGACACAGTGTGACCTTGGGTTGAGGTCTGTCTTTCAATGAGATCAACATTTTGGGAGGTTGTCTCAGCTAACGGTTTAAGTCCCATTTTTACAGATGTATCCTGTTATGAGGATACATCCACTGGTTCAAGGGTTGCAACATCCAATTGCTCCCCCTCAACATGAGGAAGGGTAATTGGAGTTGAGGTCACAGGTGTGGATTGCACTCCCTCAAAGTGCTCATAATGAGTCACTTCTGGTGACCTTGTATATATGGGTCTACGGATAGGAGTAGAACTAGTGACCACAGGAGGTTCACTAGAGCTTGGTTATTGGAGTGGTGTATGGACTGGAGAGGAGGATGGGCTAACAAAGGTTGGGACTACCATTTGAATATCCTCAGAGGTGGAATCAGTACTGTCCTTACCTTGGGACATGATGTGCCTACTTCTATCAATGAGCTCTAGAAGTTGCTCAGAGATCTCTTGTTCTTGGGCATCACCATTATCACCAAGAGGACTTAACTCTATTGGACTGATAGAAGCAAAATCACGAGCATCACCATCACCAGCATCATCATCATCATCATTAGAGCCAGTGTGTCTTTCATCACCATCATTATCATCATCATTTTCATCACCATCATCAGCATTTTCATTGTCGTTTGCAACATCTATCAGCTCTTGCATTTGGGCAGTGATTGGAGGACCTCTGTTTGCCTTTAAGAAATGGAATATCTTTTCACCCATGGCAGAGACAGGAATATGCTCAAGATGTTCGATTAAGCCCACATAATCATCCTCTCCAATCTCCCTCATAGCTATTAGGCTCAATAGTCTAATGTAGGGCACCTGCGACCTCGATGATTTCTTGTTTGTGCTCTGGGTGATTTTATCAATAAGGTCCGAAAATATCACTTGAGCAAAGTCAATATTTACCCCGAAGACTAGGGCATAGAGCACAAGGAGCTCGGTTTGGTTGATGAGATGATGGCTTCCAGATTTAGGACCGAAGCAACGTATGACCACGTTGGCCGAATACTTCCATGGATGAGTGAGAGCAGAGACTTTGACTTGACCATGCACTACAGGTTCATTGTAGCCGATGGTGTCTAAAACTGTTTAAACTTCTGCTCTGGAGGGAAAAGTGGTGTGCGGTGGGAAGTTAGGAATAACAGAGGCTTCACGAAGGGTTTCGGTGGTGATCTGGAGATGGTAGTTTCCCTGGGCTAGGGTGCAGTGGATGGTGTTGGTGTTTAGGTAGGGTAAATGTAGTGTGGATCAGTGGTGAGACTATCAAACAGGGGATGAGCTTGAAGGAACTGAACCATTGGTTCATAAACTTGGTTTTCTCGCGAGGAATGGATGGTGGTGCAGAGTAGAATGTTGTTGGGAGTTATATTCATCGGTTGATTGGGTGCAACATTCTCACCAGGGTTAACAGCCGGGTCTGGAATATAGGTGGCCATTTGGTAGGGATGATGAACAGTGAGTGTCGAGAGACAAGGTAGGGTAGTTCTTTGTAAAGAGAGAGAGGGAATTTGGAAAGTTTGAACATGTAAAGGTGAATGAGGGAGAAATTGGGATATTTATGAAGTTTAGTTAACAGAGATCGTTAGATACTAACAAAAGATCTAACGGAAAACAAATTAATTAGCTATTAAATGAAAACTGACAAACGGAGTAAATAACTAGGGTTAAAAAAGCATTAAATGAGAGTAAAAAGTGAAAATTTACTAAGTGTAGAATCATCAGCTGATCATAGGAGTGTATTAGCTGATGGGTATCAGCTGATGAAAAACTATTAGTTAAGGGGTATCAGCTGATGGAAAACTATCAACTAATAGTGAGAATTTGGGTATCAGCTAAGTAAAGTACTTAGCTGAGCATGTCTTCCTTATCTTAAAGTGATTAGCTGAGTAAATTTGATCAGATAGGTATCAGCTGAGCATAGTTACTCAGTTTACACAAATTAAGTAAGACTTAGATATGCTTAAATAAGTATCTCATAATTTTCAACACATATAAATTAACACAAACTAAATTACCACTATTCTAAACTAAAAATAAAGCATACGTAGTTTGGATATTAGGAAATTGAACCTTGCTTCATCTAATGGCTCTGTGAACAAGTCTGCAAGTTGTAAATCAGTGTTGATGTAGTGCAAAGTTACCTTCTTTTTTTGCATGACTGGATTATTTGAGATGGATATTGCACTTGTATTGTCACATTGAATTGGGGAGTCTTCAAACTTCATATCATAATCAAGTAGTTGATATTGTGACCACAAAATTTGAGCACAATAGCTTCCTGTAGCAATGTATTCTGCCTCTGTAGTAGATGTTGACACTGAATTCTGTTTCTTACTAGACCAACTAATCAATCTTCCTCCTAGAAGTTGACAATCACCTAAAGTACTTTTTCTGTCTAATGTGCATCCTGCAAAATCAGAATCAGAATATCCAACTAACTCAAAATCTGAGTCTTTGGGGTACCAAAGACCAAGATTAGGAGTTCCTTTGAGATATCTGAATATTCTCTTAACAGCAGCAAGATGTGATTCTTTTGGATCAGCTTGATATCTTGTAGAGAGACATGTTGACAACATTATATCTGGTCTACTTGCAGTGAGGTATAAAAGTGACCCAATCATTCCTCTATAAGTAGTAATGTTCACTGATTTGCCATCAGTGTCCTTTCCTAACTTGATAGAAGTAGACATAGGTGTTTTCATTGAAGAACAGTTTTCAAAAGCAAACTTTTTGAGTAAATCTTTGACTTACTTTGTTTGATGAATGAAAATACCATCAACCTCTTGTTTAATTTGCAAACCAAGAAAATATTTTAACTCACCCATCATGCACATTTGATAATTATCAGACATGAGTTTAGAAAAACTTTTTACATAGTTCTAAATTGGTAGACCCAAATATTATATTATCTACATATATCTGTACAAATATCACATCACCTTTGTACTTCCTAATAAATAAAGTGTTATCTATGCATCCTCTTGTAAAACCTTTGTTAATGACAAAAGAAGAGAGGGTATCATACCAGGCTCTTGGAGCTTGCTTAAGACCATATAAAGCTTTGTTTAGAAAGTAAACATGATCAGGTAAGCTTGACTCCTCAAAACCAGGAGGTTGTTTGACATGCACCTCTTCTTTCAAATCTCCATTCAGAAATGCACTCTTCACATCCATTTGAAACACTTTGAAGCTTTTGAAGGCAGCATAGGCTAGGAATAGTCTGATAGCTTCCAATCTTGAAAGAGGGGCAAAGTTTTTATCAAAATCAATGCCTTCTTCTTGATAGTACCCCTGTGCCACTAGCCTTGCTTTGTTTTTGATGATTCGCCCATTTTCATTTAGCTTATTTCTGAACACCCACTTTGTTCCAATGATGGATTTATCCTTTGGTTTGGGTACCGAAGTCCATACATTATTTCTTTTGAATTCTGCCAGTTCCTCTTGCATGGCAGACACCTAGTGGGGATCATTGAGAGCTTCATCAACCTTCTTTGGTTCAATCATTGAGACAAATCCAGAATACATGCAGATGTTGCAAGCTTTTGATCTTGTTCTAACTAGATCATCTATGTTGCCTATCACCAAATTATGAGGATGGTGCTTGAGGTCTTTGAAGGCTTTTTGGATTTCTTGGGAATTGGGATTCATTTGGATTTGGGGAGAAGAAGTTACATGTTGGCTATCAGCCGTAGAAATGAGTTCATTTTGAGTGGCTGATATAACTTCATTATTGCAATCTGTGGGTATCTCTACTGTAGAGGGAATGAGTGATATGGAATTGGAATCCAATGATGTTGAGTCATTTTCCACATGATTCAGTAGAGGTATAGGATTGGATGAGGATGGTTGTACATGGTTAAAAACTTGGATAGGAACAGGTTCATCTAAATCATGAGCAGCTAGTGGATAGGGATCTACTTGCTCTGGAGGAACTTCTCCAGTTTGTATAAGATCATTAAATTCTTTACCTGAAACATGATTAGAAGAACAGGAAGCAACAAAGTCATTTTCATTAAAGCTTACAATGATGGATTCTTCTATGACTTTGGTTCTGAGGTTGTATACTCTGTATGCTTTAGAAATCACTGAGTAACCTGCAAACACTCCTTCATCAGCTTTAGGAGCAAACTTCTGCAATTGATTTTTTTGATTGAGTATGAAACATTGACAACCAAAGTTATGCAGAAAGCTGATGCTTGGCTTCCTTCCCTTGAGCACTTCATATGGAGTTTTGTTGTGCCTCTTGATAATAAGGGACATGTTTTGTGTGAAACATGCACAACTTACAGCCTCAGCCCAGGAATTAAAGGGTAACCCACTTTCACACAACATGGTTATGGCAGCTGCAATCAATGTTCTATTTCTTCTTTCAGCTACACCATTTTGTTGTGGGGTTCTTGGAGCAGAAAAGTTTTGAGATATCCCTTTCTCATCACAGAAAGATTCCAGAGTTTGATTTCTGAATTCAGTTCCATGATCACTTCTAAGACTCCTCACCAGATTGCCATTCAACACTTCCATCTTCTTGATAAAACATATAATCTCTTCAGCAGCCTCACTCTTTGCTTTAAGAAAGAAAACTCAAGTATATCTTGAGAATTCATCAACCAATACAAGAGCATATTTACTTCCACCAATACTAGCAGTTGCAACAGGACCAAAGAGATCCATGTGTAACATGTAGAAAGGTTCTGTAATTGAGAAGGACTGCTTGGATGGAAATGATGTCTTATGCTCATTTCCCTTCTCATAAGCAGTGCAAGGTTTAGGCTTAAGATAAGTCAGTGAAGGTAGTCCTGGCACTAGTTCACCCTTGCTCAACTTGTTGATGTTTTTGAAATTAAGGTGGGAAAGCCTCTTGTGCCACAGCCAGTTTGTATCCTCATTATTCTTGGAGTACAAACATGTTTCCTTTGAAGTGGACTTTATTATCTTGATGTCAAGTGTATACACATCATTGGTTCTCTTGGCACTGAACACTGTATTACCTTCTTTATTTATGATGGAGCCTACTGTCTTTGTGAAGTGGACTTTATTATCTCCATCACACAATTGACTTATGCTTATGAGATTATATTTTAGCCCTTTGCCATATGAAACTTTTGACAGCTTGAGGATCCCATTATGAAGCTCATCATAGCCTTTAGTTTGCCCATGGTTGTTGTCACCAAAAGTCACACTTGGACCTTTCTCTTTCTTGTAGTTACTGAGCAAAGCCTTGTTACCTGTAATGGTTCTTGAACATCCACTGTCAAGAAACCAAGAACCAACACCCTACACAGATTTGAATGAAAGAAGAGTTAGTGACAAAAGTAGGAATCCACTA
Source organism: Dittrichia graveolens (assembly GCA_038502395.1). Classification (NCBI taxonomy): domain Eukaryota; kingdom Viridiplantae; phylum Streptophyta; class Magnoliopsida; order Asterales; family Asteraceae; genus Dittrichia; species Dittrichia graveolens. The sequence goes on from JARJIL010000007.1 coordinate 26,994,733, forward strand.
CTCGGTGGATCCCTGTGGAATGCACCTAGCTTTCCACTTCGTTTCAGGTTTCTTATGTATGAGAGGAGTGACTATGTTATCATCACAAGTCCGCTGTCTTGAATTCCCTTCTAAAGAACATTCAAATGCCTTATGCTCTTTGCTTCCACATTTATAACATTTTTGAGATTTTGTGGCCTTGGAGCATTGAACAACATGGTTTGAATGCCTATTAGAGTTTTTATCAGTCATCATTTGACTAATTTGACCATTCAGCTTATGAAGCTTATCCTATAAATTTCTTAGGTCTTTATTCACAGGCACCTTAGATTGATCTTTGTTTTTGGAAAGTTTTTGACCAATCTTTGGAGTGGCAGAAATGCGAACAATGTGAACATCATTCTTTTTACTCATAGTTTCTTCTATTGAAAGAGAATTGATAGGTTATCAGCTGAGCATTTATCATCTACTAACCTATCAGTTGATGGGGTAGTATTAGCTAATGATTATTCAGTTTGTGAAATGCTAAGAATTAAGTCATCTGTTTTCTAGGTTTGACAACATAATGTCTCTGAGGTCTCAACTAATGATTCCTTTCCTTTAATCACATCCTTTGACTTTGTGTTATTAGTATTTTTACATTCTGAAATCTTACTACAGGATGATTCAACAGAAGGAATATTGATTTTTTTGAGTGGGAACTCTTGCTTCTGACAAACTTATTTGTGAACATACTTTTGCCTTTAACAGTCTTGTGAAAGGTCTGTGGCAAGATGTCAGCTTTGTCTAAGATATTAAGGTTCTTACTAGAATCAACATAGTTAGCAGCCTTAGAGTAATTTCCACCAATAATAGCTTGAACTTGTTTGGGTATCTGCTCCTTGACACACTGAGTGGTCTTTTCTGCAGATACACACCAAGACTTTACTACTTTTTGTAGGTCATTAAACTTTTTGGTTTCTTCACTAGTTTCTTTTACTAAGATCTCATTAAGTATCTTTTGATTAGCTAGTTCATCATTTAAGATTGTTATCTGCTTACGTTCCTCATCCTTAAGAATTAACTTTTCCTTTAGTGATTCTACTTCTAGTTTTAGCTTCTTCTCTCTTTGAATAGCAGACTGGAAATCAATACACAAGTAATCAAACATAGAATTCTTCTCATTATCATCATAGTTAATAAATTTTCCAACCTGATACATAGAAGAAGGATTCCAGTTGGTAGTTGAACAAGCTTTAGCAACCATTTTCATGTCCTCATCAAAGGAACTACCATCATTGTTGTTGGCCATCATGCAAAACTGAGCAGAGATCACCTCATCTTCATCTGAGGAGAGATCTTCTTCTGCCCAATCTTCTTCTTCAGCAACAAGAAATTGGCCCTGGGCTTTATTCTTCTTGTCAAGGACAGCAGCAAGGAGTTTCTTATACTTGGCTTCATAATTAATCTTGCCCTCCTGCTTTTGCACAGATGAAGAACCAGTGTTATTATGGACATACAGTCACTGGCTATGTGGCCAATCTTGCCACACTTATAACACTCTGATGTGGAGGCATCAAAAGTAGATTTGGGCTTGACAAACTTTGATGACCTCTTGCTGAATCTCTTGACACCCTTTCCCTTCTTGAAAGGTCTGAACTTCTTAACCAACATAGCTACACCTTCAACCAACTCCTCCAGATGACTTTCCTCACAATCCTTCTCCTCATCACTTTCTCCAGCACTCTCATCTCCATCTCCTTCTTCATCAGAACCAGAATCAATAGCTGCAAAGCTTCTCATCTTTGTATCTCTTCATACAAGGGTAGTTGGTGCAACTTTCACAACCTCCTTCATCTCCTTGGATGACAACTTCCATTGTTTGAATGATTGCTCATGGTTGAGTAAGTTACCATAGAGAGCAACCAGTGACATTCCGTTAATCTTCTCACTATGTCTTAGAACAGTGACAAAGTGATCCCATGTTTCAGGAAGGGAGTCTAGAAACTTGTTCACCAAGACAAAGTTGCTCTTGGTTATGTCTACCCTTTTCAAGTCATTAACTAGGCAGTTGAACCTGGTGTATGTCTGTGTAAGACTCTCACCTTTCTGAGCAAAGAAGAATTCATACTCTATGTTGAGGAGGAGCTTCTTGTCCTTCTTCACCTTTTCAGTCCCTTCATATGCAACTGTGAGTGTATCTAACATCTCTTTTGCAGAAGAACAGTTAAGCACTTGATGATAGATTTCATTGGGTAGTGCAGAGACAAGAGCTGATCTAGCCTTAACATCTAGGCTAACCAACCTCTTATCCTCATCTGTCCACAGATGCATGGGTTTGGTTATGATTCTTTCATTTGTCGAGGGACCATCAGTGACTATTTCAAGCATTTGGAGAAATTTTCAGCATCAAACATGGGACATCTTGTTAAGGACCCAGTGTTTGAGATATTCATATTGTTTACTGATGAGGCCATATTGAGAGGGGTAGAAGCAGTTGTAGAGTAAGCAAAACAGATCTAGATATTGATTATCTAACCTGCTCTGATACCAGTTGTTAGTCCTAGATTGAGTACGCAACAACAAATGTTTGTAGAAGGGGGGGGGGGTTGAATACAAACTTTAGTTTTTAAAATTAAAGACACACTGATATACTTTTATATAATTCTTATTGATATTGAATCAAGAATTACATATACTAGAAGCGGAAATTCTAAGTACAATAAAAGGTGGCAATCAATTTGTCTAACACATAGACAAGCTAACTCTAAAACAACTAATGTATATAGAGTGTTCAACACATGAACAAGTTTGATTCTACACAATGCTTATATTCTACAAATTTCTCAACTGATGAGATTTTCTTTCTGTATAGTAGAGACTTCACTTTTTTGTATTGTGTGTTGTATCTTTGCATGTCCACTATGCATGAGAATATATAGAAGTCTTTGTGGATCCGGTTGCATGAAGGTAAGAGACAAAGAAGATGTGGAAATATAATATTTTAATTTGTAAAGGTAGTGGGTGAAAAGTAAAGTTACTTTAATCAAATGTTTTGATAAAAGTAATTGTACTTTTCTGCAAAAGTGCAATCCATTCACAATATAAAATATTAAAGTCCACATCTACTGTCGTGTAGAAGTATCTTTCCCTTTCCATGATTGTACTTTAATTAACACCATGCTTCTGATTGATTTGACTTTACCAAGTATGGGATTGCCAGCCATACTTAGTTGTTTGAACAAATCTTCAAGATCTTCGTCTGTATGAGGTATCATTATCCTTTTCTAGAGGATAATGTCAAACCTTTTTGTCTCATACTTGATCCAAAAACTGCATTTTTACTTTTATAAACAAAGATCTAAGACATAATAGAACAACACATGTTCTGCCTTTTACATATGACTTACAATCTGAAAAAAGATAGAGTAGATTTGACATTTTTCACGACTCAGCTAACAGATTGTGCTAGGAACTCTGATATTCACTACTCAGTTGACAAAATATATCAGTTGAACACTTTTTGCTAGGACTCAGTTAACACATATTGCTCAGCTGATCATATAGATGCTCAGCTGATCAATAGTAAACTTAGGAGGACATAAGCTCATGTATTTGTTTGATCAGTTTATCAAGAGTGCTCAGTTGATCAATCGAATACATCAGTTTATGAGGAGAGATGACTTGTGTAAAGGAAGACTTACTTAGCTGATGCTCTGGGCCTCAGCTGATCCATTTGTTCACTCAGCTGATAGACTAGGCACTCAGCTGATCAATTTCTTCACTCAGCTAATCAATTTTTTCCCTCAGCTGATGGAATATTTTCCTCAGCTGATCAATAATTTTGCTCAGCTGATAGACTATTTTCCTCAGCTAATGGTCTTCTTTACTTGTTTTCTTCATCTGATGCTCCTTGGCTACTATCCTTTGGCTGATACTTTAAGTAGGATCTGATGCTCAGCTGATGGCTTATTTTCCTCAGCTGATGGTTCTATACTTAGCATATTTTTACATAAGCTGATTCAAACAACACATGTTTGAATTCTTTGTACGTCATACTGAATGTAGGGTATGGTTATCATAAAATTCTATGTTTTAGGATAGGCAGAGTTGATTATTAGGGTGAAGGGATTATCTCCCCAACAGTTAAGCTAGTGTGTGAGGGTGGAAGATAGATACTATTGTTGTCGTTGTTCCAAGTTCACGTAGACATCGTGTGGTTCATGTCTCGGGTCATTAGCAAGACGGGATCTCGCTTACTTGGTGTGGACTATCAATAAAGGTGCTCCGGTTCAAGTTCTCGAAGTTTTTCCTAGCTCGGTGGATAGCTCCAGCATCGTGATGGTATATTTCTCCTCCCTCTCTTTTAGTTTCAGTTGCTATATTGCTTTGTGGTCATGAACCCCACTTGGGGAATACATGCATGTCGGTTTGGATACCCGAAAACCCAGGTTTTTTATCTCGCTGCTTCCGTTACGTATGGGTGTTGGCATGTGTGGATTCCCTATAATGGTATTAGAGCCAAGGCTACAAGGATATAGCAGAAAATGGTTTGAAGAACCGTTCGGAAGATTCGCTTTTCTATCTAGTAGGCCTTCACGGGTCATGAAGGTCACACAATCAGTGGTCATGAGGGGTCTGGTCATGGGAATTGTTTTCGGACTTCACGAGTTCTTCTGACCCGTGACCGGTCGTGAAGCTCCTAGGCTTCACGAGCTGTGAGGGGTCGTGAAGACTCTCGTGAATATTATAGTCGTGAAACAAGGTTTTTAGGCTCACGAGCCCTTCTTACCCGTGATTGATCATGAATCCCTTGGGATTCATGGGTCGTGAAGGTGCTCCTGGGCAATTTTTGTCCTTAAAGAATGTGTTCTGGTTTTTCGGGTCATGGAGCAGTTGCTGTGTTTCTGGCAGATTCGGTTGAAAAACCCCTTGAAATATTTTCGTACAAATATGGGTATGTAATGTATGGTCTTGGCATGAGATGCATACATGCATACACATATGTTTTGTATATAAGAATATATTACCGCAATATTCCTTTTGTCACGGTTTTCGCACACCTTGCTTTGTGGTTGTTGTTTGTTACCTTTAGGTTGGTAACCATTGCCTTAGACCTTGTGGTTGTACCTTGTGATTTGTGTTTGTTTAGATTTATTTGGTGGCCTTAGTGTCACGTGTGTTCTAATGAATTAATTTTCCATTTGGTTTGTACTTAATTATCGCGGCTTGCATGTTGTTTCATTCATCCATATGTACTTGTACAAGATTGATAGGAAGCGTGTGGCTTGCATGCCATTTCCTTTCGTTTGTGTACTTGTGTTTTGAAGACCACAATCAAGAGTCAAGAGGTGACATCTTCAAGACCTTGGATCCGGTTAGTCCCGACGGTGGTATCGGATTCAGTTGGAGCACTTCATGGACTAGGTTTGTTTCCCTAGTAGACCTTGTCCTCCTGGTGTGGCTCGTGGGTAGGATGCATAGGTTTTTGGTATTTTTACCAACCCTCTGTATGTGTGTGATGTGATTTATATTTGTTTCATGGTTTTTTATGTTTCTTCGCATGTTTGATAACTTTTCTAAAGTTAATAAAATTACAAGAATTTTTAATAGGTTAACAAACTCTAACGCGTACACGAACTCGGTATTATATTTAAAATGAAGATTGGTTATGTCACGTATCTTGTTAATCAAAATTAAAACTTGGTTTAAATCCAGAAACAAAAACCCATTTTCTAAAAATGTAAATTACGCACCATCCATAAGATGACACCACCCGATTCTAGTGAAGCATGGGATGATTGTCGAGCTAAGCACGATTTATTCCATGTGGATCTGTGTGGAAAGTGAGTGTGGTGACCTGGGATTGTTGGTTGTCAAGCTAAGCACGAGCCAATGATAGTCAAAGGTGCTACCATGTATCTTGTTGGACGATTTACAATTGCAAACTAAAATCCTTATTTGATTGTCGAGCTAAGCACGAGTCAACCAAGAATTTTTATTTGGGATTGGTGTATGTAGGGATCAAACATGCCAACCGACCGATGGTGTCGTGGGATCCCACAAGTGCCTATGAATTGCAATCGGTAAAATGGTTACCGGCCTAAATAGCTCCCTGAAGTGATCCGCGGCAAACACATCATGTAGTGGAGTGAAATATGGTTCTTAGCCCTTGTTAAGATAAATTGTTTTTCCTAAGAACTTTATGGGTAATTATTTTAACTAAGATTATATCGAAGTAACTAAAACGCGTGTTCTAGTTATTTTTAGATGTCAAACCATAATAACACCACGTCAAACTATTCACTTTGCATGTTCCTACAAACGGAGAAACTCATGGGAGTGAACTTTGTGATTGGCTAAGGGAATGGCGAATTGTCCTTTGCTATGAGTTAAAGTTGCACATCCTTGAGGAACACCTTCCGGAGCCACCTACTGATGACGCGACTGGGGCCGTCCGATACGCGTATGAAAAGCATGCTGAGGACACAAACGATGTTGTCTGCCTCATGTTGTCAACTATAAGCTCGGAGTTGCAAAAGTACTTTTCGCACATTAGTGTGTACGATATGATGAACCAGTTGAAGGACATGTTCCAACAACAAGTAATGGAGGAACACTATGAGTGTGTTAAAAACCTAGTTGGTTGTAGAATGCAGGAAGGTAGGAGTGTAAGTGCCCACATCCTTAAGATGAAAGCGTACGTGAACCCAATTTAAAGACTAGGATTTCCCATTGGGAGGGAACTTGGTATGGATATAGTACTACAGTCCCTGCCCGCATCGTATGATCAGTTTGTCATGTACTATCACATGCATAATATGGTGATAACCTTAGGTGAATTGCATGGCATGTTGAAAACTGTAGAGTCTAACATGGCCAAGCATGAATCCACCTCTTCCATTCCTGTCACAAGTTCATGGGAACAAGAGAAAGGAAGTGAGAAACCGACACAAACAGGAAAGGTTGGAGTGTCCAAGCCTATCCTCAACATTGAATAGAAGGACATGAATTGTGTGCTTCGTAAAAAGATCTAAGAAGATGTGGTTATCTACTTGTGTGGAAAATTTGGAGATTTGGGCCATCACGCCTACCCTTCGTGCCGAGAAGATATTAGACTTCCGAGGAAAGAGAGTGTTAATTTCCCCTCTTAAGGTACATTAATGATTCATTGCTTATTTTTCTGAAAGCTGGGTTGTTGATGCAAGCTAATTGACTTATGTTTGTCACAACTTTGTTTTGTCACAAAGTGTAGGTACGAATTACAAGAAGAAAGAAGAGCATGAAGAACCGGATCACTAAAAGAGGAAACTCGGGAGATTGTCCTCTAAAAGAGAATTGGGAGTTTTGATCTCGCTTATTGTTACCGGTTTATTTATTACTTTATTTTTTCCCTTCGAGGCAAATTTTGTTTATTTGTATGAAGATGATGGATGTAATTTTGAATTTTAAGGATTTATTGTTGGTATCTGCCCATTGACACACGTAGGCCAGCATCACTGCCAATGAAGCACGGGCCTATTGGGTCACACGCCAAGTTTCAATCTCGACAGCCTACTATAAGAAGAAAGAGTCAAAATGGTCAAATTCTAGTTGACCTAGGCTTCACGACCGTGAAGGATGCTTCACGGGTCGTGAAACAGCTCATGTCCACGAGTCCTGTCGTGGGCCGCATGGTTCGTGAAACCCTAGGGCTTCACGACCCTACACGGCCCGTGAAGGAGGTCGTGAAGACACGAACCCTCACGATTCTTGCACGGAGCGTCACGAGTCGTAGAGGATAAATGGCCGGTCGTGGCGTATTTATCCTTCACGGCCCGTGAGAGCCCGTGAAGAAGTCGTGAAGGCAGAATTCTAAGTGACACTTGTATTTGGTTGGACCATTTTGTTGGTCCAATGATGGTATGCCACTTAGCTCCAACTCTGGGCTCTTTGAACAGATAGAATGCCTTTAAAAGAGCTTCTTTTGATGCATTCTACTCTCTTGGTTAATTCTTGTAATTATACACATTAGAGATATACACAAGTGAGTGTTCTAAGTTGTGAGAAGCACAAGACCTTGTGTTGGTGATCTTCTAGTGTTGTTCAAGGGCTGTTCCTAAACCAAATCGTCAAGTGTTGGTGGTTTGGTGGCTTGCTAGTACAAGGAGAAAGAAGCTAAGCTTGGTGTGGACTTCTTTGGTGCTTGGAGCCTTTTGTTTCAAGAGCTCATCCCAAATTCGAAGTTGTTCCAGGTTATTATCAAAGTCTTCAAGGGTATGGATTGCTTACCTTCTTCTCTTTGCGTTTGTTTTGGTTGCATGCATGTTGTTGCAAGTTTTCACCACAATTGGGAAATCATGGGATCGATTTTGTGTGTTTTGTTGCTTCCGTTGCGTGCTTTGATCCCCATGGATTCCCAATAGTGGTATCAGAGCCATACTTGTAAGATGCATGCACCTTTGTGGCTTGAAAATCCATATTTTTGATTTTGGACATTCTGTCCAGAAGGCCTTCACGGGCCTTGGAGCTTGCTTCACGAGTCCTGAAGGCCACACGACTAGTCTCGTGGGGTGGTGGTCGTGAAAGCTTTTTTAATCTGTTTCATGAGTCATGGAGCGTACTGCCTTCACGGCCCGTGAGGGCCCGTGAAGAGCAGTAGCTCGTGAAGGCGTCGTGAACAGGCTGTTTTTGACCTTTTGAAAAAGAAAACTTGATATGGATTTTAGCATTTGTTTTTGGTATTTCCAGAATCATTTTAGGCTGTTTAGCCTTGTAGATTAAGCCCATAATATCCTAATTCTTTTATATGTATGTATTGGGTGGTTTTGGCATAAAATGCACACAAGCATACATGTAAATTGTGTATGTATGAATATGGATTTCAAAGTGTTTGAATCCTAATGCATATGTAGAAGGTGTATTCTTGTGCCTTTAGTTTTTGAATAAACTTAATTGGGATATTGTTTTGTGCATGGTTTGGTGTGGCACACCATGCTTTGTGGTTGTTTCGTTTTTGTGAGCACCGGTTTGAGCCTTGACCTTTGTGTGGTTGTTTGGTTGCTTTATTTGTTGTTCATTCATTTGGTGGTTTGTACCTCATCCGGTTTGTAATAATTTATTTATTTGTGGCTTGCACGCCAAAGTATTTATTCTTTGTAATTGTATATTAGCTTAGAATAGATTGTATGGCTTGGATGCCATTTCTCTTTAAATTATGTATGTAATGAGAAGAGAAGACCGGAGGCACCAACGGGAGTCTTGGGAAACGTCTTGGCTACCACGAAGTCTTGGATTGTTTGTCCTTAGTAGACTTAGTTCCTCGGTTGGCTCACCGGGGAACACTTAGGTTGGCTAAAATCGGTTTTATTTGCGTGGTTGTGTAGTTTTATTTATTTGTTTTTCTTGCGTGGTTGTAGGATCTTCGCATGGTAGAAAATCTTTTGAAAATAATAAAACTATATAGTTTCCTTAATTGGTTAACAAACCCCGCTCGCTCACATGATTAACAAACGAATATAAAGTGTTTATGTTCAATTGGTGAAAAAATGCGTTTTGTCACTTATTTGTTAATCAAAACGAAAAGAGGTTTTTAACCGGAAAAACAAAATTCCCGTTTTTCTTAAAAACGTAAATCACACGGCATCCAAAAGATGACACCACCCGAATCTAATGAAGCATGGGACAATTGTCGAGCTTAGCACGAGTTGTTCCATGTGGACTTGTGTGGAAGGTGCGTGTGGCGTCTTGAAATCTTTGGTTGTCAAGCTTAGCACGAGCCAATTATTGTCAAGAGCGTTATCGTGTATCTTGTTGGACGATTTACAATTCCAATTTAATACGCCTTGATAATTGTTGTGCCTATACCGAGTTATCAAAGCGGCTTATTGAGGAATCGGTGTGGGAAGGGATCAAACATGCCGAACCGGTGCTATGAGTACCGAAGGATCCCGCAAGTGCCTAAGAGTTGTAATCACGGATTGCAATTGGTAAAGCGTTTACCGGCATAAATACCTTAACGAAGTGATCCGCGGTAAACCCGTCATGTAGTGAAAGTTATGTTGGGTTCTTAGCCCTTGTTAAATTTAAGTGTTAAAATATTGGGTAATTATTTAACAAGGATTAAAATACGTCGAACTAACCTTTTGTGTGCTTTGCCTTCTTTTAGATGGCATCTACAAGCAACACCACGACACACATTTCACTTCGTCCATTTTTGGAAAAAGAGAAACTCGTAGGCGTAAACTTTATGGATTGGCTTAGACAATTGAGAATTGTCTTACGCCATGAAAGTAAGTTGTACGTCCTAGAGGAACCTCTTCCGGAGGCTCCTACTACCACCGCTACGCGGGCCATTAGGGATGGTTATGAGAAGCGCCATAAAGATACTAATGAGGTGACTTGCCTCATGTTGACGACCATGAGTTCTGAATTGCAAAGGCAATTCGAGGACGTTGGTGTGTTTGACATGATCACGCAGCTAAAGGAAATGTTCCAGCAGCAAGCGAGGCAAGAACTCTACGAGTGTGTCAAGGCCTTTGTGGGGTGTCGGATGCAGGAGGGCGGGAAAGTAAGCTCCCACGTGCTTCGTATGAAGCAATACGTGGACCAGCTCGAGAGGTTGGGCTTTCCTATGGGGAAAGAGTTGGCTACGGAGATAATCCTCCAATCTTTGCCTCAAGCATTTGGTCCGTTCATTGTGAACTACCATATGCATAATATGGATAAGTCCTTGATGGAGTTGCACGACATGTTGAAGACCATCGAGTCTAACATGGCCAAGGCAAAACCATCGACCTCCACACCCGTCCTAGCTATCCATGAAGGTGGTGCTAAGAGGAAGCGGCCCGCTTCAAGCTCCAAGGGAAAGGGAAAAGGGAAGGCAAAGGTGGCAACATCTAAGCCCAAGCCACTCCCGCTGCCAGAGCCGAAGGGGAAGGAACCCGCTCCTATAGCCCCCTCACCGGAAGAGGCCACCTGCTTCTTCGGCGGGGAGAAGGGACACTACCGGCGTAGTTGCCCCAAGTACACGGAGGAGTTAAGAGGCTTCGCGCCAAGGGACAAGGCGCCTCCGGTACGTATATGATTGAACTCCATAACACTTCTACTTCTAACGCTTGGGTCTTGGACACCGGGTGTGGTACTCACATAGTTAATAATGTGCAGGTACTAAGAAGAAGTAGGGACTTGGTTGATGGGGAGCTGGATCTCATCATGGGAAACAAAGTGGTTGTCCCGGTTGAGAAGATAGGGAGCGTGGACCTCGCCTTTCCATCCGGCTTATGTATTACTTTACTAAATGTATTTTATTCGCCCTGCGTGGCAAGAAACATTTTATCATTCTATGCACTAGTTGATGATGGATTTGACTTTAATTTCTCTAATGGAACTATTTCATTCTTTAAAAATGATTTATTTTATTTTAAAGCACATCCATGTCGTGACATATATGAGACAAGCGTATGCTTGTAAAGTAATAGATCAATCATGAATGTTGGTTCTAAATCCAAATATGATTTGGATAAGTTATCATTATGGCATGGTCATTTGGGCCACATAAACAAGAAACGCATCGCCAAGCTCCAAGCGGATGGGATCTTGGAATCATTTGACCATGGGTCGGACGATGTATGCGAATCTTGCTTGTTGGGCAAAATGACCAAAGCACCCTTCACCGGCGTTTGTGAGAGGGGCAAAGACTTGTTGGATATCATTCACACGGATGTGTGTGGTCCGTTCAAGCATGTCACTAGGGATAACTCAAGGTACTTTGTAACCTTTACCGATGATTTTAGTAGGTATGGGTATGTCTACTTGGTGGGACAAAAGTCGGAAACCTTTGAGGTTTTCAAGACTTTCAAAAATGAAGTTGAGAACCAATTGGGTAAACGAATTAAGATGCTCAGATCGGATCATGGTGGTGAGTATCTAAGTTCGGAATTCCATGACTATCTAAAACATTGTGGAATTTTTTCGCAATTGACACCTCCTAGGACACCATAATTAAATGGTGTCGCCGAGAGGAGGAACCGGACATTATTGGATATGGTTCGGTGTATGATGAGTCGTACGGATATTCCCATTAGCTTTTGGGGCTATGCATTGGAAACGGCCGTTAGAATCCTTAACCTCGTACCAACTAAGAAGGTCAAGAAGACACCCTTTGACATGTGGCATGGAAAGGTTCCATCGCTTTCATATTTAAAGGTTTGGGGTTGTCCTGCCTACGTGAGACGTGAGGTGGAGGACAAATTGAAAGCCCGAGCCGAGAGGTGTTTGTTCATTGGATACCCTGCCGGGTCTATGGGATATTTGATTTACAAACCGTCCAAGAACAAGGTATTTGTTGCTCGGAGGGCCGTCTTTCTTGAAAGAGAGATGCTATCGAAAGACGCTAGTGGGAGAAAGGTAGGTCTTGAAGACATTCAAGAAGCCTCCAATGACCAACCTGAAGTTGGCACTAGTTCACAAGATGATTCTCAGCACGGCGCTGCTGGAGAACCTGACACGGATCCTTTACCTCTTAGAAGATGCGGTAGGAGTCACAACGAGCCAGAGAGATATGGGTTTCTCATTTCTGAGGGTTGCGACCTAATGGTGGATCATGATGAACCATCATCTTATCGGAACACCGTGGTGGGCCCTGAGTCCGCTAGGTGGAAAGAGGCTATGGAGTCCGAGATGCAATCTATGTCGGATAACCAAGTCTGGGATTTCGTAGATCCGGTGCCCGGGTGTAGACCCGTAGGGTGCAAATGGGTCTTTAAGAAAAAGACCGGCATAGATGGAGAGGTAGACACCTTCAAAGCCCGACTGGTGGCTAAGGGTTTCACGCAAACTCATGGTGTAGACTATGATGAAACCTTTTCCCCGGTGGCTATGTTGAAGTCTATTCGGATACTCATGGCAATTGCCGCATTTCATGATTATGAGATTTGGCAAATGGATGTAAAAAACGCGTTCCTTAATGGGACACTAAGCGAGGAGGTCTATATGACTCAACCCGAGAGTTTTGTACATTCCAAGCATCCGGATAAAGTCTGCAAGCTTAAGAAGTCCATTTATGGACTTAAGCAAACATCGCGCAGTTGGAACCTATGCTTTGATGAGAAAGTCAAAGAGTTTGGTTTTTCGAAAAGCAAGGATGAGCCATGCGTATATGTCAGGGCTAGTGGGAGCATAGTTGTGTTCCTAGTCTTGTATGTCGATGACATACTCCTCATTTGAAACGATGTCCCGATCCTTCAAGGTGTAAAAACTTGGTTAGGGAATTGTTTTTTAATGAAGGATCTAGGAGATGCGACTTATATTCTTGGGATCAAAATCTATAGAGATAGATACTAGAGGCTTATTGGGCTTAGCCAAAGTACATATGTTGACAAAGTCCTAAAGCGGTTTAGGATGGAAGACTCCAAGAAGGGGTTTATTCCAATGTCACATGGTTTGGTATTGAGTAAGACTCAATCCCCTAGTTCCCCAGAGAAACGGGAAGTAATGAAGCGAGTGCCATATGCTTCGGCTGTGGGCTCGATCATGTACGCCATGCTATGTACGAGGCCTGATGTATCGTGTGCCTTGAGCATGAAGAGTAGATATCAAGCCAACCCTGGCGAAGCTCATTGGAAGGCGGTGAAGAGCATTCTCAAGTATCTTCGGAGGACTAAGGAGATGTTCTTAGTGTATGGAGGTGAGGAAGAGCTTAGAGTAAAGGGTTACTCTGATGCAAGCTTCCAAACCGATAGGGATGACTGCCGATCAAAATCGGGATTCATGTTCCTATTAAACGGCGGTGCTATATCCTGGAGGAGCTCCAAGCAAGACACCGTGGCCGATTCCACTGCCGAGTCAGAATACATTGCGGTCAGTGAAGCTGCTAAGGAGGCCGTATAGATAAGGAAATTTCTGCTTGATCTGGGAGTGGTTCCAAGCATCAGCGACCTTGTTGAGATCTTCTGTGACAACGAGGGTGCCGTTGCTTTGGCAAAGGAACCAAGGTCTCAATGACGCACGAGGCATATTTTGCGAAAATATCATTTTATCCGGGACGTGGTCGAAAATGGAGACATTGTCATCAGCAAAGTACACACGGATAGCAATTTGGCGGATCCGTTCAGTAAACCGTTGTCACAAGCCAAGCACGATGCCCATACACGTGCTATTGGGATTAGATTTGCTAGTGACATGGTTTGAGTTGTTGGTTATTGTATTCGATGTATTTACTATGTATTTGGGAACATTAAACAATATTGTATTTTTGATTGTATTGATTATTAAATGGTGATTTAATGATACGCGTGTAGCGAATACTTTCTTTAAATCATTATTGTGTTCCAACTTTGCATGTTTTATCACTTCCTTGAATGTTTTACATTCTAAAACTGTCCACGATCGGTCATTCTTCAAGGAAGGAAGTATGAACGAAGATCGAGGGAAATGATTGGTCATAGTATTCAATGGGGATTGAATACAAGGGACACAATATTTCGCCTATACTTGAAAAGAGTTTCAAGTGATTGGACGACCCACACCTGATCTTACTTCATGGTACATGTCAAGAGTAAATCAGGATGATAATATCTTTTATCCTTAGACCGGAGATGCATGTGTTTCACTATTTTGGTTGCTCTATTCTGACTGCTTTCAAACGTAGTCCGTAACTGGCTATTATAAAGGAGGCACTTGGGTAAAGTATTGCCATTGTATTGGAGGCAATGTAGCCGAAGGAAATTGTTCCTCTGTAAAGAGAGATATCCCTGGGCCCCTCGATGATTGGGCGCTGACACCAAAATGCATGGCCATGCTCGAGTTTGCAATGATAGTTGATCAGTTGCAACTCATCTTTTGGTCACCACCAATCTTGATCGAGAAACATAATTGTGAGCGATCGGAGAATGACTTTGTACCATGTCTCGTGTTCACTTGCATATCGCGAACAATAAGATAATTGATCACTTATCTATAGGACCATGTCAAACTCTTTTAGTTTATCATGGTACTTGTCAGGGATGACATACCCCATGTTTAGTTGGGGGCAGGGATGCCTTCCTAGAGGCCGCTCCCTATCTGTGGTGCCCATGGATACGGTGTGTCATGTGCAAGTGGGAGTTTGTTGGTATCTGCCCACTGACACACGTAGGCCAGCATCACTGCCAATGAAGCACGGGCCTAGTGGGTCACACGCCAAATTTCAATCTCGACAGCCTACTATAAGAAGAAAGAGTCAAAATGGTCAAATTCCAGTTGACCTAGGCTTCACGACCGTGAAGGATGCTCCACAGGTCGTGAAGCAGCTCGTGTCCACGAGTCCTGTCGTGGGCCGCATAGTTCGTGAAACCCTAGGGCTTCACGACCCTACACGGCCCGTGAAGGATGTCGTGAAGACATGAACCCTCACGATTCTTGCACGGAGCGTCACGAGTCGTGGAGGATAAATGGCCGGTCGTGGCGCATTTATCCTTCACGGCCCGTGAGAGCCCGTGAAGAAGTCGTGAAGGCAGAATTCTAAGTGACACTTGTATTTGGTTGGACCATTTTGTTGGTCCAATGATGGTGTGCCACTTAACTCCGACTCTGGGCTCTTTGAATAGATAAAATGCCTTTAAAAGAGCTTCTTTTGATGCATTCTACTCTCTTGGTTAATTCTGGTAATTATATACATTTGAGATATACACAAGTGAGTGTTCTAAGTTGAGAGAAGCACAAGAACTTTTGTTGGTGATCTTCTAGTGTTGTTCAAGGGCTGTTCTTAAACCAAATCGTCAAGTGTTGGTGGTTTGGTGGCTTGCTAGTACAAGGAGAAAGAAGCTAAGCTTGGTGTGGACTTCTTTGGTGCTTGGAGCCTTTTGTTTCAAGAGCTCATCCCATATTCAAAGTTGTTCCAGAATATTATCAAAGTCTTCAAGGGTATGGATTGCTTACCTTCTTCTCTTTGCGTTTGTTTTGGTTGCATGCATGTTGTTGCAAGTTTTCACCACCATTGGGAAATCATGGGATCGATTTTGTGTGTTTTGTTGCTTCCGTTGCGTGCTTTGATCCCCATGGATTCCCAACATTTATTATATAAAGTTTTTTTTCGCTTTACTTATTCGATTTTGAACTTTATTCATGTCATAGCTTATGTTTTATTTTGGCCTCAATGGCGCATCATTCTGCATTTGATGACGATGAATTTTCATTTGAAATTTGAATTTTGTTATGAAAAATATATTGTTGTTTGATAAAATCAAAATTATCCATGTCACTACATACACGCTACAAGTAATAAAAATGGGGAATAGTTGATTCTAAGTCTAATATTGTTTGGATTAGCTGTCTCTACAACATGATCAACTTATTCATATAAATAAGACACGTATCGCCTAGATCTATGTTGATAGTATCTTGGAATGGTTTAACCCCTGGTTAAACATTTGATGCTAGTCTTATCTTTTAGGCTAAGATGATTTTTAAACCCTTCACCATGTTTGTGAGTGGGATACTTGCTTGTAAGATATTGATCATACTTGGTAGATAATCCGTACAAACACATACTTAAGAGAAGCTAGTTAAGGAATCAATTGATGCATATAGCTAAGATACCTTAGATATATATCTATGACAACATTGTGAATTGCGGGATTATCTCACAATTCGTTCCTTATAAAGACACATTCGTACACAGTGTCACGTTATAGGAAACTAGATATTATTGAATATTATCTTGTACATAATAGGTCAAATATGCGTATTCGACTTGTTGGTATGCACATTAAATATGGTGAGCCAATTCGTCTATCTTAATCCAACATTGAAAGTCTTTTTAGCACCTAATGAGATATGTCTTGAAAAAGTTCTTTCCTTGTATATCTCAAAAATTTGAAGCTGCTCAATCTACATTTAGTGGGAGATTGATGAACTTAAGTAGTGCTAATACATTTACGGAGTTCTCGTAGGTTTTCGATATTTAACCTTGCGAACAATGTTTTAATGCTCTAAAGGAAGATAATAACTAAAACATTCCAGTGGAAGAATGTGAAACTTAAATGGGAGACTTGATGTCGGCACTAGCATATGATCAAGTATTGGCATGAATATGCCAGATAACCTGACCATGAGTAATTACTTTCAAGGCTGATAAAAGTCATGTGTAGCCAAAGAGATATGGGTTTCCCACATCTTAGTGGCAATGACTTGATGTTGAGTCCTGTCGATGTCACCATCTATCGGAAGGCATGGTAGGCCCTGCGTTCACTGAAGTTATAAGAAGTAATTAATCATGAGATGAAATCCATTTTAAGTATGCAAATACTTTGTTTAATTCCATACCAAAGTGCAAACTGAGATGGTGCAAATGGAATTAACATGGATTGTATTGTAGACTACTTCAAATACCGAATAAAGGTAAAGGTTTCATGATGGTTATCTTGGAAACTTTTCCTAGTGGCTATGTTGAAGATAATTTGATACTTGTGGCTACTGTTGCCTTCTTACGGTAATATGTGATCGCACATCGATATAAAAGATGGTGTTCCATCATGGAACTATGTATTGAGGAAGTGCTTACCACACTCTCCGAGGGTCTTAGATATCCATAGTATCCAAGTTAAGTCTACAAGTATGGATAAGTCCATTGGACTTATGCTAACATCTTAAAAGTAAGATCTTTGCTTTCATGAGAAAATCAAAGTTATGAGTTTTTTAGAAGTATAGATGAGACCTTTTATATATGTTATGGTTAGTGGGAGCTTTTTGTATACATAGAAGTATGTATCGATTGAAGATAATGTCCCATTGTTAGGTGTTCTATGAACCTAAAATGTGGAACTATTGCATCATGATAATACTTAGAAGATACAAAATTTGAAATTTTGAATTACAAGAAATACTAGGATATGTTCTTGATGTTTGACGATTAATCGTAATCCTTAGAGTAAGGATTTACTCTATATAACTAGTTTCTAATTGGAGAACTGTCAAGCTTGATCGAAGTTAATGATCCTACTTCATGGTGTTGATTATTGATTAGAAAAGTTCTTAAGTATCACTAATCCTATTGTGGACTTTTGTGACAATGATGATACGAGTACTTTAGCACTTTGTTATATTATCTCTTTGACGGATACTAACAAGAATACAAATGGATGTTGCATCGCAAATCCATTATCAATGATTTGGCTTGAAATATTTTTTTAGTAGTTGATTGTTTTTATGTTATCTTTGGGATCTGCAAGTAGTATCGTAACTTTTGATTGCTTTCGATACATAGTGGGGACTATATATATGTAGATGCGGGTACTTTTATTAGTCTTTACTGTGTTCCATCTTAGTATGTTTAACCACTTCCGTGAGTGCTTATGCATTTTAGATTTCCACAATCAATCGTTCTTGAAGGGAAGGAAGTTTGAATTAAGACTGAGTCTAGGGTTTGGTCATGCATTAATCAAGGATTGAATGCAAGTGACGCAAACTAACCTATGTTTGAAATGAGTTTCAAATGATTGGAACACCCACACCTGAGTTCACATCACGGATTATGGTCACAAGTGACTCGGGATGATAATATCATTTCATCCTTAGTCCGGAGATACATGTGTATCCAACGCCTGAGTTTGCTTTATTTTGATTATTTTCAAACGTGGTTCGTAAATGGGCACTATAAATGGAGTTTTCAAATAAAGTATGAAGCATGTGGCGGGGCTATGTAGTCAAAAGGA
This sequence comes from Dittrichia graveolens, assembly GCA_038502395.1. Classification (NCBI taxonomy): domain Eukaryota; kingdom Viridiplantae; phylum Streptophyta; class Magnoliopsida; order Asterales; family Asteraceae; genus Dittrichia; species Dittrichia graveolens. The sequence goes on from JARJIL010000007.1 coordinate 27,013,362, forward strand.
TTTGTTCCTCTAGTTAGAGAGATATCCCTGGGACCCTCGATGATAGGGAGCTGACACCAAATATGCATGGCCATGCTAAAGCTACAATGATTAAAGATCAGTTGCAACTTGTTATTTTGGTCACCACAAATCTAGAATCGAGAAACACAATCGTGAATGATATGGAGATTGACATTTATCCGTGTCTCGTGTTCACAAGGATATTGCGAATAACGAGATGTTTATGATCATATATCTATAGGACCTTTTAGCCTTTCTAGACTACCAGGATTTGTCGAGGATGATGTAACTCGTACCGAGATGGGGGCAAGTATGCTTTGCTAGAGCCACTGCTTGTCTGTGGTGCTAGTAATTTTGTATCTTGTGCAAGTGGGAGTTTCTTGGTATATGCTCATTCATACACGTATACTAGCATCACTACTGATGAGGTACAGGCCTGTTGGGTCACACGCCAAGGGTAGATTGCAACAGTACAACCCAAACGTGAGATGTAACACCGACTTTGCATATACAAGATTTTAGCAAAAATTTGCGTTTTTAAATAAACGTGAACTTAATCACGATCATATAACATTAAGCAGCGGAATTATTTACATTGAACTTGTGTCTGTATATGGTATTACTCTACAAAACAACCGACCATAAAGTATTGATTACAACATAAGTGTCCAGCAAAATATCCAGAGGCAGGGGACCCGGCTCACCAGGCAATCTAACTTCGATCTGCAAAAGCAGTTAACATGGCACCGTTAGCTACACTTAGCTAGTGAGCAAAAACTTAACATAAGTATCATTAGAGTAAGGCATGCATATCAGGAATAAGGATACAATGCTATCCTATCACATTGCGGTGTGCTAACACAATCGGTATAAGTTGTTTCTTGCAGGATAGCTAGTCCCACTCAACACCAATACACCGGGTGATCAGACACGACCATCCGTGCTAGTGGGGGAGCATAAAGCAGTCCACCAAGCATCGTTAACGGAACCAGAGGCTCCTTAGGCAACTCAGCCATTTCTGACTAATTACCCCTCATGATATAAGGCACGGCGGTTCTGCAGAACCTATGATCCGGAATGTTACCTCGAATCACCGTTAAATCCCGAATCTCCTCATCAAGGGTCCCTGGGATCCAGATATCCGGCTTACCTTAACCATGCTTGAAGATGTCCGCGAACACATACACATATCTTGATCATTTACTTAGCATGCAGATTCATTTACTTATTTTAGCATGCATTTACATTTACTTACTTCATGATAGATCCAATCTGGATCCAATCTAACCAACGGCGCTGCCGCACGTTGAGTTCTTTCTGTGTAAAGATATACTGCAAGCATTTGTGATCAGTACATATCACACACTTAGTGCCATAATGGTAGTGCCTCGACAATTTCAGTGCGAAGACAACAGCAACAACTTCGGGATTGTGAGTTGGGTAGTTCCTTTCGTGAGATTTCAGTTTGCAGAGAGGCATAAACTGTTTCTTTATCTCTCTGCAACAGGACACAACCCAACCCCGCATAAGAGGCATCACAATAAACGACGAAGTCCTCCGAACCCTCCGGTAAGTCGAGAATCGGAGCTTCGCACAATACTTGCTTTAAGGTCTGCAACGCTTCTTCTTGAGCTTCCGACCAGATAAATGTAACATCCTTACAGGTCAGCTTGGTCAACGGACCTGCATGTTTAGAGAAATTGCGAATAAATCGCTGATTGTAGCCGGCTAAGCCAAGGAAACTCTTTATTTCAAAGGGAGTTCGAGGAACCTCCCTATTCATCACTGCTTCCACCTTAGCCGGATCTACCTTAACGCCTTCTTGACAAATAACATGGTCAAGGAAATGTACTTCCCTAAGCCAAAACTCACATTTAGAGAACTTGGCGTACAAATGTTCTCGTTTAAGAGTCCCGATAACCTAACGAATATGAAGCTCATGATCAGCCTCAGTATTCGAGTGGACAAGAATGTCATCAATGAAAACAATCACAGATTTATCAAGAAAGCGACGACAGACGCGATTCATCAAATCCCTAAATATGGAAGGAGCATTGGTTAAGCCGAATGGCATAACCAAGAATTCATAATGACCGTATCGAGTCCGAAAAGCCGTCTTCGGGATATCTTCTTCATGGATTCGTACTTGATGATTCCCCGAACGGAGATCAATCTCCGAGAAATACATAGCTCCCTTCATTTGATCAAAGAGATCGTCGATTCGTGGAAGAGGATACTTATTCTTTACAGTTTGCTTATTCAGCTCCCTGTAATCAATACACATCCTCATGGTTCCATCCTTCTTTTTGACAAATAAGACAGGAGCTCCCCAAGGCAAGGAACTTGGACGAATGAAACCCTTTTCAAGTAACTCCTGGATTTGAGACATCATCTCGCAGATTTAAGAAGGAGCGAGACGATATGGGGATCTAGCTACAGGTGTAGCTCCAAGAATCAGTTCAATCTTATACTCAACATCTCTTACCGGAGGTAAACCCGGTAATTCATCAGGAAAGACCTCAGGGAATTCAGAAACTACCCTGATTTCTTGAACTGGTCGCTTTTCCATCGTAGCATCAATAACATATGCCAGGAAGGAATCGCAACCTTTGGCGACAGAATTTTGAGCTTTAATGATGGAGATAACAGGAATATCAGAATCTTGTCGTTCTCCTCGAGCAACTGCATAAGATCCATCAGTAAGAGGGATCTTAATCATCTTCTTGGAACAAATAATCTCAGCATCACGCTTGCTAAGCCAATCCATTCCAATCACAACATGGAAGCCCGCAATAGGCATAATAAAGAATGAAATAGGGATACTACTCCCATCAATATAAATAACGGCAATAAGGACTTTCTCGGTAACCGAGACTACTTTGCCGTCTGCAACTTGTACATTAAGAGGCTCGTCTAAAGGCACAACAGGTAACTGACGTCTTTTACGGCAAGCAACAGAAACAAAAGAATATGTTGCTGCTGAATCAAACATGACACTGGCAGGAATATAATTGATAAGAAATGTACCAGTGACGACGTAACCTGCAGGCTTTGCCTCCTCTGCAGTCATCTGAAATGCCCGCCATTTAGCACGATGGGCATTGTCTTTCTTCTGCCCTCCAGAAGACCCAGCGGCTCCGGAGCTTTGTCGGTCAGGGCACTCAACCATTTTTGTGACCGGGTTTGCGACACCGGTAACAAACGTCTTCTTTGTATCGGCATTCATTCACTGAATGCCCTCTTTGCCCAAACTTGCCGCACCTCCTAATTGCTGCTGGGCATTCTCCAGAATGATAGGTACGACATGAAGAACACCAAGGGTCGTTAGGTCTTGGTTTCTTAGGAGATTCAGTTTTCCCACCTCCTGAGGATTGCCCTTTTGAAGAGCCCGATTGGAGAGATGGCTGAAACTTCCTTTTACTACCCCTACTGGCAAATTCGCCCCGACACTGTATACGATCACCTTCCATTTGTCGGGCCACTTGAAATACCCGATCTAGTGTTGGAGCTGCCCGCACATGGGCACGAAATTCCAGTGGCAAATTCGCCACAAACCTTCTTACCTTAGTAACTTCATCAGGAATCAGGTGTGGAACAAACATCATCTTATCAGTAAATGAGGTGATGTGCTCCTCAATCGGTTTATCTCCCTTTCGGAGATCGGTAAGTTGTCTTTCCATGCGCTCCATATCGTACTCGGTACAGTACTTCTGGAGCACTTTTTCACAAAACTGCTCCCAGGAGAGAGCACTTAACACCTCTTTGCTAACCGAGGCCTTCACAGTATCCCACCAGAAAATAGCGCGACCCTTTAACATGCGTATCGCGTAATTCACACTGTACTCGGGCTTGCGCTCGCAGGATTCAAAAGTTTGCTCCATTTCACGGAGCCATTCGATAGTAACAGTGGGGTTATCACTCCCCTCATACGTCGGCGGATGACACGTCAAGAACTTCTTATACGAACAGGTCTTGCGTGGTTTGCCGAGAGTAGATTGCAATAAGAGCTCCTTGGCAAGACAAGGCTCTTCCTCCAGACCCTTTATATAAGCAAGTTGGTCTGGATCTGGTACTACGCCACCAGCATTATGCTGAGAGCGTTGGTCTTCGGCTTGATGAGGCATATGGGAAGCCTCATCTTCCATCTCCTTGAGCGCTTGCTCGGTATTTGCTTTATCAGCAGACATTTTCTTTATTTTAACTCTTCTATATAACATAGAAGAGTAATTAGTACTTAATCTTTCTTGCTCGTCATATCTAACAAGCTATTTCATAGCAAGTAATAATCACATAACTCTCATACTTAACCCCCCCCCCCAACATGAACACTTTTATGGTCGGGCCCTTGTTTGAGATTGAATACTCTTGCAAGTACCTAATTTCCTCAAACTTAGGCTCTGATACCTATTTGTAACACCGGCTTTGCATATACCAGATTTTACTAAAAATTTGTGTTTTTAAATAAACGTGAACTTAATCACGATCATACAACATTAAGCAGCGGAATTATTTACATTGAACTTATGTCTGTATCTGGTATTACTCTACAAAGCAACCAACCATAAAGTATTTATTACAACATAAGTGTTCCAGCAAAATATCCAGAGGCAGGGGACCCGGCTCACCAGACAATCTAACTTCGATGTGCAAAAGCAGTTAACATGGCACATTTAGCTACACTTAGCTAGTGAGAACAAACTTAACATAAGTATCATTATAGTGTGGCATGCATATCAGGAATAAGCATACAATGCTATCCTATCACATTGCGGTGTGTTGACACAATCAGTATAAGTTGTTTCTTGCAGGATAGCTAGTCCCACTCAACACCAATACATCGGGGGATCAGACACGACCATCCACGCTGGTGGGGGAGCATAAAGCAGTCCACCAAGCATCGTTAACGGAACCAGAGGCTCCTTAGGCAAATCAGCCATTTCTGACTGATTACCCCTCATGATATAAGGCACGACGGTTCTGCAAAACCTATGATCCGGAATGTTACCTCAGCACCGTTAAATCCCGAATCTCCTGATCAAGGGTCCGTGGGATCCAGCTGTCTGGATGACCTTAACCATGCTTGAAGATGTCCGCGAACACATACACATATCTTGATCATTTACTTAGCTTGCAGATTCATTTACTTATTTTAGCATGCATTTACATTTACTTACTTCATGATAGATCCTATCTGGATCCCTAGAATACATGTCATTTACTTAACTAGGCGGTTCCAATTTTGGATCCCGCTGGCATGCACTTAATCTTACGTACGACAATTATTTAGCATGGCATTGTACTTAAAGTAACATGGCAATTCTTAGTCATATACACATGAGCACAAGTGCACTCAAATCACTTAACACATAATTATTCCTCTACTGAGGCTTATGAAAGTCGGTACTCACCTGAGTGGCTTAAAACAGATAGTTATTGTATTTCTACCTTGTCTAGGGTGTCAAGTTCACCTAAAACATTAGGACTTACATCAATTGTCTTAACATACTCAGAATAGCTTAAAGTTAACAAAGGAAATCTCAAAATCCGGATTCCATACAAATCCGACAAACTGTTTGATTGTGGGAAATCCAACACAACTGCCGGATTACATAAAATCCGACACTTATGTTTCAATACTTAGAACACTTGAAAACTTTGACACGCAATTGGAAATCTGACCTTCAATCGGAATCCGATACTTTTATCAGAATCCGACACTTTCAAAGGAATCTGATACTTTCGGATTTGACTTGTGAACTTGGATAACATGTGAACTTAGGAAATCCGATACTTATCGGATTTAGAACAATAACTCGGATTTAGACCACATGCGGATTTCGACACCATTAGGTCTCGGAATCCGACACATATTGGATTTGGACAACTTGCGGATTCCGACAATATCAAGTCTCGGAATCCGATAACTTCATAGCTGGAAATCTGCCAACTTCGCTTTGGCTTATTTCCAGAATTCGTTCTCGTTTGTTTTGACCTTTATACATTCAGAAAACACTTATTTTCATTAGTATGATTCCAAAAATACATCAAACCCAAACAATAACGCCAAACAACCAAAACCCACTTGCAAAGTAAGCTTTGAATGTTCTTAATGGTGTTTTGCAAGGATTTAAGTTTTAAGCTATGATTTATACATAAAAACAGTGTTATACATGTTTAATCTTAATAACAAACATATGTTTACCTCTACTTGGAATCAAAACACCAAGTCCTTTACTTCAAGAAAATCGAGATCAGGAGAGTAGAGAGAAAACCGAGAGAATAGGAAGAATCCGAGAGTTTTGCTTTTGCTTTTGATACTTTTACCATAAGTCAACATTTCTCTTATATATATCGATTCATAATCGAGAGGCACCGCCTCTGGATTTCTTCTAATTCTTTTTCTTTATTATTTTCTAATTCACATATACATATATTTAACTTATATATATACGCATAACATAGGTACATATAATTAACTCTTTACATACATAACTTCTTAACTTAATTACACATGGTTAACAGCTAGGCCCAAATCGAGGGTGTTACAAATCTACCCCCTTAAGAAGATTCCGTCCTCGGAATCTACTCAGTGATAAACAGGTGAGGGTACCTTGTCTTCATTTCGTCCTCGACTTCCCACGTCAGGTTCGGACCTAAACTGTGTTTCCACCTAACAAGAACCAGCTTGATCATCTTCTTTCGTAGCTTCTTGATCTCTATGTCAAGAATTTCAACCGGTTCTTCTACGAGTCGCTTAGAAGAGTCATCCTTCAGTTCTTGTAACAGAACAATCTGTTCCTCTTCAACGTTGCACTTACGCAAGTAGCATACGTTGAAGGTATAATGGATTCCAGATAGCTCAGGCGGCAGCTCAAGAGTTACCATCTGATCATTGACTTTATGCATGATCTTGAATGTGCCTATGAAACGTACACTTAGTTTCCCTTTGCGCCTAAAGCGAATAACGCCCTTCCAAGGGGAAACCTTCAAGAATACACGATCACCGACATCGAATGTAGTGGGACGACGATTAGGATCCGCATACATTTTCTGTCGATCTCGGGCTGCTTTAAGCTTTTCTAAAGCCACATTCACTTTATCTGAAGTTATGTGGACAATTTCAAGTCCAGCAAATTGTTTCTCTCCGGGCTCCAACTAGCAGGTCAGAGTGCGACATCGTCTCTCGTAGAGCATTTCATACGGTGGCATTCCAATGCTGGAATGATACAAATTATTATAGGCAAATTCAATCAATAGGAGATGAGAATCCCATGATCCACCGTATTCAAGTACCCACGCTCGAAGCATGTCTTCAAGAGTCTGAATCGTTCGTTTTGATTGGCCATCGGTCTGTGGGTGGTAGGCAGTGCTTAGATGCACACGAGTGCCTAACTCACGTTGCAAACTTTGCCAGAAATTAGATACGAATCTGGAGTCACAATTAGAAACAATCGAGTAAGGAAGACCGTGATGTGATACTATCTCATCGATATATAACTGTGCCAAACGAGTCAACAAAGCCGACTCGTTGGTTGCTAAGAAATGAGCACTTTTAGTTAGGCGGTCAACAATGACCCAAATCATATCGTGCCCTCTGAAAGTTTTTGGCAGTTTTCTCATGAAATCCATCATGATGTTATCCCGTTTCCATTCCGGAATGTCAAGCTGTTGCAAATTGCCGTAAGGCCTCTGATGCTCTGTCTTGACTTAGGCACATATTTGACATTTCTCCCCGAAGGAAGCAACGTATTTCTTCAGAGTGGGCAACCAATATAACCTTTTCAGATCGTTATACATCTTGGTGGTACCCGGATGGATAGATAGCTTAGACATGTGAGCTTCTTGCAGAATTAGCTCACGATTACATCCAAGAAGAGCCACCCAAATCCTGGATTGAAAAGTCTTCAATCCACGATTATCTTCACCCAGCTGGTCTTTTAACTTTTTCATCGTTTCAGATTTCATATTGTCATCCTTCAAAGCTAACTGTTGGGCGTCTTTTAACTTTGCAATCAAATTTGATACAACAGTATGCTTCATGAACTTGCCTCAGATGTTGGCCCCTTGTGGCTCAAAGCATCCGCTACAATGTTGGCTTTACCCGGATGGTAGCGAATCTCACAGTCATAGTCTTTTATTAACTCTAACCAACGGCGCTGGCGCATGTTGAGTTCTTTCTGTATAAAGACATACTACAAGCTTTTGTGATCAGTACATATCACACACTTTGTGCCATAAAGGTAGTGCCTCCACAATTTCAGTGCGAAGACAACAACAGCAAGTTCGAGAACGTGGTTTGGGTAGTTCCTTTCGTGAGATTTCAGTTTGTAGAGAGGCATAAACCGCTTCTTTATCTCTCTGCAACAGGACACAACCCAAACCCGCATAAGAGGTATCACAATAAACGACGAAGTCCTCCAAACCCTCCGGTAAGTCGAGAATCGGAGCTTCGCACAATAATTTCTTTAAGGTCTGGAACACTTCTTCTTGAGATTCCGACGAGATAAATGCAACATCCATACGGGTCAGCTTGGTCAACGGACCTGTAAGTTTAGAGAAATTGCGAATAAATCGCTGATAGTAGCCGGCCAAGCCAAGGAAACTCTTTATTTCAAAGGGAGTTCGAGGAACCTCCCTATTCATCACTGCTTCCACCTTAGCCGGATCTACCTTAACGCCTTCTTGACAGATAACATGGTCAAGGAAATGTACTTCCCTAAGCCAAAATTCACATTTAGAGAACTTGGCGTACGAATGTTCTCGTTTAAGAGTCTCGAGAACCTAACGAATATGAAGCTCATAATCAGCCTCAGTCTTCGAGTGGACAAGAATGTCATCAATGAAAACAATCACAGATTTATCAAGAAAGGGACGATAGACGCGATTCATCAAATCCCTAAATATGGAAGGAGCATTGGTTAAGCCGAATTGCATAACCAAGAATCCATAATGACCGTATCGAGTCCGAAAAGCCGTCTTCGGGATGTCTTCTTTGTGGACTCGTACTTGATGATACCCCGAATGAAGATCAATCTTCGAGAATACATAGCTCCCTGCAATTGATCAAAGAGATCGTCGATTCTTGGAAGAGGAAACTTATTCTTTATAGTTCGCTTATTAAGCTCCCGGTAATCAATACACATCCTAATAGTTCCATCCTTCTTTTTGATAAATAAGACAGGAGCTCCCCAAGGCGAGGAACTTGGACGTATGAAACCCTTTTATAGTAACTCCTGGATTTGAGTCATCATCTCGCGGATTTCAGAAGGAGCGAGACAATATGGGGATCTAGCTACAGGTGTAGCTCCAGGAATCAGTTTAATCTTATATTCAACATCTCTCAGGGAATTCAAAAACTACCCTGATTTCTTGAACTGGTCGCTTTTCCATCGTAGCATCAATAACATATGCCAGGAAGGAATCACAACCTTTGACGATAGACTTTTGAGCTTTAATGAAGGAGATAACAAGAATATCAAAATCCCGTCGTTCTCCTCGAGCAACTACATAAGATCCATCAGCAAGAGGGATCTTAATCATCTTCTTGGAACAGAGAATCTTAGCATCACGCTTGCTAAGCCAATCCATTCCAATCACGACATGGAAGCCCGCAATAGGCATAATAAAGAATGAAATAGGGATACTACTCCCATCAATATAAATAACGGCAATAGGGACTTTCTCGGTAACCGAGACTACTTTGCCGTCTGCAACTTCTACATAAAGAGGCTCATCTAAAGGCACAACAGGTAACTAAAGTCCTTTACGGCAAGCAACAGAAAGAAAAGAATATGTTGCTGCTAAATCAAACAATACACTAGCAGGAATATAATTGATAACAAATGTACCATTGACGACGTCACCTGCAGCCTTTGCCTTCTCTACAATCATCTGAAATGCCCGCCCTTTAGCACGATGGGCATTGTCTTTCTTCTGCCCTCCAAAAGACCCAGCTGCTTCAGAGCTTTGTCGGTCAGGGCACTCAACCATTTTGTGACAGGGTTTGCGATACCGGTAACAAACGTCTTCTTTGTATCGGCATTCATTCACTGAATGCCCTCTTTGCCCACACCTGCCGCACCTCTTAGTTGCTGATGAGCATTCTTTAGAATGATAGGTACGGCATGAAGAACACCAAGGGTCTTTAGGTCTTGGTTTCTTAGGAGATACAGTTTTCCCACCTCCTGAGGATTGCCCTTTTGAAGTGCCCGATTGGAGAGATGGCTGAAACTACCTTTTACTACCCCCACTGACAAATTCGCCACGACACTGTATACGATCACCTTCCATTTGTTGGACCACTTGAAATGCCCGATCCACTGTTGGAGCTGCCCGCACATGGGCACGAAATTCCAGTGGCAGAGTCGCCACAAACCTTCTTATCATGGTAACTTCATCAAGAATCAGGTGTGGAACAAACCTCATCTTATCATTAAATGAGGTGATGTGCTCCTCAATCGTTTTATCTCCCTTCCGGAGATCGGTAAATTCTCTTTCCATCCGCTCCATATCGTACTCGGTACAGTACTTCTGGAGCACTTTTTTAGAAAACTGCTCCCAGGAGAGAGCACTTAACACCTCTTTGCTAACAGAGGCCTTCACAGTATCCCACCAGAAAATAGCGCGACCCTTTAACATGCGTATCGTGTAATTCACACGGTACTCGGGCTCGCACTCGCAGGATTCAAAAGTTTGCTCCTTTCAAGGAGCCATTGGATAGTAACAGTGGGGTTATCACTCCTCTCATACCTCGGCGGATGACACGTCAAGAACTTCTTATACGAACAGGTCTTGCGTGGTTTTCCGAGAGTAGATTGCAATAAGAGCTCCTTGGCAAGACAGAGCTCTTCCTCCAGACGCTTTATATAAGCAAGTTGGTCTGGATCAGGTACTGCGCCACCAGCATTATACTGAGAGCGTTGGTCTTCGGCTTGGTGAGGCATGTGGGAAGCCTCATCTTCCATCTCCTTAGGCGCTTGCTCGGTATTTGCTTTATCAGCAGACATTTTCTTTATCTTAACTCTTCTATATAACACAACAAAGTAATTAGTACTTAATCTTTCTTGCTCGTCATATCTGACAAGCTATTTCATAGCATGTAATAATCACATAACTCTCATACTCAATCCCCCCCAACAGGAACACTTTTATGGTCGGGTACTTGTTTGAGATTGAATACCTACTTGTAACACCGGCTTTGCATATACTAGATTTTAGCAAAAAATTGTGTTTTTAAATAAACGTGAACTTAATCACGATCATACAACATTAAGCAGCGGAATTATTTATATTGAACTTGTGTCTGTATCTGGTATTACTCTATAAAACAACCGACCACAAAGTATTTATTACAACATAAGTGTTCCAACAAAATATCCATAGGCAGGGGACCCGGCTCACCAGGCAATATAACTTCGATCAACAAAAGTAGTTAACATGGCACCATTAGATACATTTAGATAGTGAGCACAAACTTAACATAAGTACCATTAGAGTAAGGCATGCATATCAGGAATAAGCATACAATGCTATCCTATCACATTGCGGTGTGCTGACACGATCGGTATAAGTTGTTTCTTGCAGGATAGCTAGTCCCACTCAACACCAATACACCGGGGGGTCAGACATGACCATCCGTGCTGGTGGGGGAGCATAAAGCAGTCCACCAAGCATCGTTAACGGAACCAGAGGCTCCATAGGCAACACCAATACCTCGAATCACCGTTAAATCCTGAATCTCCTGATGAAGGGTCCCTGGGATCCAGCAATCCGGCTTAACTTAACCATGCTTGAAGATGTCCACGAACACATACACATATCTTGATCATTTACTTAGCATGCAGATTCATTTACTTATTTTAGCATGCTTTTACATTTACGTACTTCATGATAGATCCAATATGGATCCCTTGCATACATATCATTTACTTAACTAGGCGGTCCCAATTTTGGATCCCGCTGGCATGCACTTAATCTTACGTACGACAATTATTTAGCATGGCATTGTACTTAAAGTAACATGGCAATTCTTAGTCATTTACACATGAGCACAAGTGCACTCAAATCACTTAACACGTAATTCTTCCTCTACTGAGGCTTATAAAAGTCGGTACTCACCTGAGTGGCTTAAAACAGATAGTCATTTTATTTCTGCCTTGTCTAGGGTGTCAAGTTCACCTAGAACATTATGACTTACATCAATTATCTTAACATACTTAGAATAGCTTAAAATCAACAAAGGAAATCTCAAAATCCGGATTCCACTTAAATCCGACAAACTGTCGGATTGTGAGAAATCCGACACAACTGCCGGATTACATGAAATCCGACACTTATGTTTCAATACTTAGAACACTTCTAAACTTTGACACGTAATTGGAAATCCGACCTTCAATCAGAATCTGATACTTTTATCAAAATCCGACGCTTTTGTCGGAACCTGACACTTTCAAAGGAATCCGATACTTTCGGATTTGACTTGTGAACTTGGATAACATGTAAACTTAGGAAATCCAATACTTATCGGATTTAGAACAATAACTCCGATTTAGACCACATGCGGATTTCGACACCATTAGGTCTCAGAATCCGACACATATCGGATTTGGAGAACTTGCGGATTACGACACTATCAAGTCTGGGAATCCGATAACTTCATAGCTGGAAATCCGCCAACTTCGCTTTGGCTTATTTCCAGAATTCGTTCTCGTTTGTTTTGACCTTTATACATTCTTAAAACACTTTTTTCATTAGTATGATTCCAAAAATACATCAAACCCAAACAATAACGCCAAACAACCAAAACCCACTTGCAAAGTAAGCTTTGAATGTTCTTAATGGTGTTTTGCAAGGATTTAAGTTTTAAGCTATGATTCATACATAAAAACAGTGTTATACATGTTTAATCTTAATAACAAACATATGTTTACCTCTACTTGGAATCAAAACACCAAGTCCTTTACTTCAAGAAAATCGAGATCAAGAGATTAGAGTGAAAACCGAGAGAATAGGAAGAATCCGAGAGTTTTGCTTTTGCTTTTGATACTTTGACCATAAGTCAACATTTCTCTTATATATATTGATTCATAATCCAGAGGTACATATATTTTCTAATGCTTTTGCTTTTGCTTTTGATGCTTTTGATTCTTCTAATTCTTTTTCTTTTTCTTTATTATTTTCTAATTCACATATACATATATTTAACTTATATATACGCATAACATAGGTACATAACTTCTTAACTTAATTACACATGGTTAACAGCTAGGCCCAAATCGAGGATGTTACATGAGAGAATATTAAATTAGGATTTCTGGCGAACTTTACGGGCCGTGAAGAGGTCGTGAAGAGAAACCCTTCACAAGGCTTCATAACCCAGATGATTGGGAGCTGACAACAAATATGCTTGGTTGTGCTCAAGCTACAATGATTATAGATCACTTGCAACTTTTTATTTTGGTCACCATAACTCTAGAATCGCGAAATAGAATCGTGAATGATCTGGAGATTAACATTTATCCGTGTCTCGTGTTCACAAGGATATCGCGAATAAAAGGATGTTTATGATTCCATATCTATTGGACCTTTTAGCCTTTCTAGGGTACCTGGATTTGTCGAGGATGATGTAACTCGTACGGACTTGGGGGAAAGTATGCTTCGCTAGAGCTGCTGCTTGTTTGTGGTGTTAGTAATGTTGTATCTTGTGCAACTGGGAGTTTGTTGGTATATGCCCACTCATACATGTATACTAGCATCACTACTAATGAGGTATGTGCCTATTGGGTTACACGCCAAGGGTAGATTCTGAAAGTATAACCCAAACGTGACAGAATATGAAATTAGGGTTTTTGGCGACCTTCACGGGCCGTGAAGAGGTCGTGAAGAGAAACCCTTCACAAGGCTTCACAACCTGGACAGGTAGTGGTAGGGGCACTGCCTTCATGAGGACGTCACGGTCCGTGAGAGCCCGTGAAGGCTAGTGCCTGTTTTTAATGAACCACTCGTTGGCCTAATGTGAGTGTGCGGTGGAACCCGTCCTTTGAAGACTTCACAATTGCTTAACGGTCCATGAGGGCCCATGAAGACATAAGTCAAAGTGTCACTTTGTTTTTGTTGGACATTTGTGTTAGTCCAATCGATGAGTGGCATGCCAACCGACTATGGTGGCTCTTTAGCCTCTCCAGCCTTTATAAAAGGCAAGCATTTCTCTCCACTATCTTCTCTTGCCATTATGATGATACACACACATTTGCTGATTCTTGCACTCTTATTAGAGAGTTAAGCTAGTGTGTAAGGGTGGACGATAGATACTAGTGTTGTTGTTGTTCCAAGTTCATGAAGACATCATGTTGTTCGTCTCTTGGGTCATTAGCAAGACAGGATCTCGCTTACTTGTTGTCGACTATCATTAATAGAGGAGCTCGGGTTCGAGTTCTCATTGTTTTTCCTATCTCGATGGATAGCTCTAGCCTGGTGATGGTATATTTCTCCTCCCTCTCTTTTAGTTTCGGTTGCTATATTGCTTTGTAGTCATGATCCCCAGTTGGGGAATACATGCATCTCGGTTTTTGATGTCGTTGCTTCTGTTGTGTACGGGTATTGGCGTGCCCGGATTCCCTACAATATGAGTGATCAATCATCCTATTGTTTGCGATATCCAGATTTACTCTTGACATGTACCGTGAAGTAAAGTCAGGTGTGGGTCGTCTAATTACTTGAAACTATTTTCAAGTATAGGCGAAATATTGTGTCCCTTGTATTCAATGTCAATTGAAAACTTTGAACAATCATTTCCCTCAGTCTTCGTTCATACTTCCTTCAAATAAAGAATGACTGGCCGTGGACTTTAGAATGTAAAACATTCAAGGAAGTGATAAAACATGCAAAGTTAGAACACAATAATGATTTAAAGAAAGTATTTGCTACACGCTTATTATTAAATCTCCATTCAACAATCAATACAATGATAAATACAATATTATTTAATGTTCCCAATACATGGCGAATACATCAAATACAATAAACAAATATATCAACTCAAACAAAGTCGCTAGCAAATGTAATCCCAATAGCACGTGTATGGGCATCGTGCTTAACTTGCGACAAGGGTTTAAAGAATGGATCCACCAAATGCTATCCGTGTGTACCTTTCTGATGAGAATGTCTCAACTATCGACCTGGGTTCCTTAGCTAAAGCCACCGCAACCTTGTTGTCACAGAAGATCACAACAGGTTCGCTAGTACTTAGAACAAATCCAAAATCAAGAACAAATTTCCTCATCTATAAGGCCTCCTTAGCAGCTTCACTGGCCGCAATGTAGGCCGACTCTGTAGTGGAATCGGCTTGGTGCTCCTCGAGAAGATAGCACCGCCATTTAATTGGAACATGAACCACCATTGAGATCGGCAGTCATCCCTATCGGTTTCGAAGCTAGCATGAGAGTAACCTTTACTCTAAGCTCTTCCTCACCTCCATATACTACGAACATCTACTTAGTCCTCCGTAGATACTTTAGAATTCTCTACACCACTGTCAAATGATCTTTGCCACGGTTAGCTTTATATCTACTCGTCATGCTCAAGTCTCACAATACATCAGGTCTAGTACATAGCATGGCGTACATGATCGAGCCCACAGCTGAAGCATATGGCAGTCGCTTCATTACTTTCGGTTCCTCATGGAAACTAGGGGACTGAGTCTTACTTAAAACCACACCATGTGACATAAGGAGGAACCCCTTCTTGGATTCCTCCATCCTAAACTGCTTAACGAATTTGTCAACATATGTACTTTGGCGAAGACCAATTAGCATCTTGGATCTATCTCTATAGATTTTGATCCCAAGAATATGTGTCGCATCCCTTAGATTCTTCATCTAAAAACAATTTCCTAACCAGGGTTTTACACCTTGAAGGGTCGGGGTATCATCCCTAATGAGGAGTATTTTATCGACATACAAGACTAGGAATACAACAATGCTCCTACTAGCCCTAACATATACGCATGGCTCATCCTTGCTTTTTGAAAAGCCAAACTCTTTGACTTTCTCATCAAATCACAGTTTCCAACTGTGCGATGCTTGCTTAAGTTCATAAATGGGCTTCTTAAGCTTTTAGACCCTATTTGGATACATGGCATGTTCAAAACCCTTGGATTGAGTCATATAGAGATCCTCTGAAAGTGTCTCATTAAGGAAAGAAGTTTTGACATACATTTTCCAAATCTCATAATCATGAATAGCGGTAATTGCCATAAGTATCCGGATAGACTTCAACATGGACACTAGCTTAAAGGTTACATCATAGTCTACACCATAAGTTTGCGGGAAAGCTTTAGCCACCAGACAGGCTTTGAAGGTGTCTACCTCTCCATCTATGCCGTTCTTTTTCTTAAAGATCCGCTTGCACCCTACGGGTCTACACCTGGGTACCAGATCTACCAAGTCCCATACTTGGTTATCCGACATAGATTGCATCTTGGACTCCATAGCCTCTTTCCACCTAGCAGACTTACGGCCCACCACGTCATCACGATAAGATAATGGTTCATCATGATCCAGCATTAGGTCACTGCCCTCAAACATGAGAATCCCATATCTCTCTGGCTCATAACGACTCCCATTGGCTTTTCTAAGAGGTAATAGATCCGTGTCAGGTTCTCCAACATCGTCATGCTTAGAATCAGGTTGTAAAGTAGTGCCAACATCAAGTTGATCATCGTATGGTTCTTAAATTTCTTCAAGATCTACCTTTCTCCCACTAGCGTCTTTGAATATTAGCTCCATTTCAAGGAAGACCGCCCTTTGAGCAACAAATACCTTGTTCTCATAAGGTTTGTAAAACAAATATCCCATAGACCCAGCATGATACCCAATGAATAAACACCTCTCAGCTTGGGCCTCTAACTTGTCCTCTACCTCACGTCTCATATAGGTAGGACAACCCCAAATCTTTACATATGAAAGCGATGGAACCTTTCCATGCCATATCTCAAAAAGCATTTTCTTAACCTTGTTTGTTGGTATGAGGTTAACCATTATAACGGACGTCTCCAATGCATAGCCCAAAAGCTAATAGGTACATCCGTATGACTCATCATACACCAGACCATATCCAATAATATCTTGTTCCTCCTTTCAGACATACCATTTAATCGTGGCGTCCTAAGCGGGGTCAATTGCGAGACAATCCCACATTCTTTAAGATGATCATGGAATTCTGAACTTAGATACTCACCACCAAGTAGACATAATCATACCAACTAAAATCAGCGGTGAATGCTACGAAGTATCTAGAGTTTTCTCTATTGGGATGCTTGAACGAACCACACACATCTGTATGAACAATATCCAACAAGTCTTTCCCCTCTCACAAATGCCGGTGAAGGGTGTCTTGGTCATTTTGACTAATAATCAACACTCGCAAACATCATCCGACCCATGGTCAAACGATTCCAAGATCTCATCCGCTTGGACGTTGGAGATGCGTTTCATGTTTATATGGCCTAATCGACCATGTCATAATGAAAATTTGTCCAAACTATCTTTGGACTTAGAACCAACATTCATGATTGTTCTATCAATTTTCAAGCACACGCTTGTCTCATATATGTTATGACATGGATAAGCTTTAAAATAGAATACACCATCTTTAAACCAAGAAATAATTTCAATAGAAAAATCAAATAAATATCCATCGTCAAACAAGGAATAAAATGATAAAATGTTTCTGCCATGCAGGATGAATAAAATATATTTAATAAAGTAATAGATAAGCCGAAAGGAAAGGCAAGGTACGCGCTCCCAATCTTCTTAACCGGTACAACCGTCTTCTTTCCTATGATAAGATCTAGCTCCCTATCAACCCAGTCCTACTTCTTCTTAATACCTACACATTATTTACATATATAAATATCACACCCGGTGTGAAAGACCCAAGCGTTACAAGTAGAGGTGTTATGGAGTTCAATCATATACATACCAGAGGCAGGGATCCCCTTGGCATGAAGCCTGTTGGGTTCCTCCGTGTACCTGGGGCACCTATGCAAATAGTGTCCCTTCTCCCTACAGAAGAAGCAGGTGGCCTCTTCCGGTGAGGTGGCTAAGGACCTACTTCTTTCCTATTTGTGTGAACGATATCCAACAAGTGTTTATCCCTCTCACAAACGCCGTTGAAGGCTGCTTTGGTTATTTTTCCTAATAAGCAAGACTCGCATATATCATCCGACCCATGGTCGAATGATTCCAAGATCCCTTCAGCTTGGAGCTTGGTGATGCGTTTCTTGTTTATATGGTCTAATCGGACATGCCATAAAGATAACTTGTCTAAACAATCTTTGAACTTAGAACCAACGTTCATGATTGTTACTATTGGAATATGCCCGTTGACACGAACGGGTTAATGGCACTACCGATGAGGTATAGGCCTATTGGGTCACACACCAACTATTGATTCCGGCAACAAGATCAAGCAAGAGAGAGAGAAAGGCCAAAATGGGTTTTCGCAGGATGGTACACGGGCGTGTGCTTAAACACGGGCCGTGTCTAGTCTACCATACACGAGGCGTATTGACCCAGTTCAAGGTTGTGTAGTTTGGGCCTACACGGGCGTGTTGATGAACATGGGCCGTGTTGTGCCTATTAGACACGGGCCATCTTAGCCCAATTGGGGCCGTGGACTTTTGGCCTACATGACAGTGTTGATCAACATGGGCCGTGTACATTTGCTGTAACAGCAGAATTAACAGCCTTAAACACTTGGTTTAATGGTGTTAACATCTAATAATTTTGGTAGACAAAGAGGCAACGTATTCTCTGCTCTAGTAGAGACTTTTGGGTTGTTCTTTGCCTCTTGGTTGATACAAGAAAACTTTCACAAACTTCGTCTTGTTCTTGGTGGTCATTTGATGCACAAGAGTCTAAGATATACACTTGATTGTTGTTTTGGTGGTTGCACATCAACTTGCTAGCACTTGGGAATCAAACAAGCTTGGGGTGGACTTCATTGGAGGAGTTCTTTCTTGGATTCTAAGCTTCTTGACAAGAAAGATTGATTTGTGTTTTCCACTATTGAGGTATAATCATTTCGTCTTGTCTTGTTCATATTAGTTGCAATTTCATTGTTAGATATTGGTCCATGGGAGTATTCGTTTGCTTGGCTTTGTTAATTTTTGTTATACATGTTGCTTCTATTGCTACTTGGTTTTGCCAAACGAATACCTTCAGTTGTATAACTTTTCAAGCACACGTTAGTCTCATATATGCCATGATGGGGTAGATCACTATGAATGGACCATATGCCGGAAGCAAAGATTGGAGGATTATATCCGTTGCTAACTCCTTTCCCATTAGAAAGCCCAACCTCTCGAGCTTGTCCACTATGCCTTCATACGAAAGACGTGGGAGCTCATGTTCCCACCCTCCTGCATCCTACGACCGATAAAGGCCTTGACATACTCATAGAGCTCTTGCCTAGCTTGATGTTGGAACATTTCCTTTAGCTACGTGATCATGTCATATGCACCAACGTCCTTGGATTACCGTTGCAATTCGGAACTCATGGTCGTAAGAATGAGGCAAGTAACCTCATTAGTGTCTTTAAGGCACTTCTTATAAGCATCCTTAATGGGCCTAGTCGTGTTGGTAGTAGGAGTCTTCGGAAAAGGTTCCTCTAGGATGTACAACTTACTTTTAGGGAGTAAGACAATTCGCAATTGCCTATGCCAATCCATAAAGTTTACTCATACGAGTTTTTCTTTTTCCAAAAATGGATAGAGTGACATATGTCACGGTGTTGCTTGTAGTTGACATCTAATAGAAGGAAAAGCACAGAAAATGGTAATTTCGATATATTTTTATCCTTGTTAAATAATTACCCCATAGTTTAAATAAAACTAATTCATTTTACAAGGGCTAAGAACCTTATTTCACTCCACTATATGACAGGTTTACCGTGGATCACTTCATGGAGCTATTTATGCCGGTAAATGCTTTACCAATTCCAATCCGACATTACAACTCTTAGACACTTGCGGGATCCTTCGATATTCATAGCATTGGTTTGGCATGATTGATTCCTTCCCATGCCGATTCCTCGTTAAGCCACTTTGGTAACTCGGTTAAGGCACCAAAATTACCAAGGCGTATTAAGTTGGAATGTAAATCATCCATCAAGATATACGGTGGTACTCTAGCCTAATGGTTGGCTCGGTTTACGCTCGACAACCAACCTTGTGAGTTGCTACACTCACCTTCCACACAGCTACGCAAGAATTTGCTCAGCTTAGCTCAACAACCAATCCTTGTTTCGCTATATTCGGGCGGCATCATCTTACGGATGACCTTTGATTTACGTTTGTGAAAAATAGGACTTTTGTTTTTCCGGTTAAAAGACTCTTTTCGTTGTGATTAACAAATAAGTGACAAATGGCATTTTCCACCTTTGAATATAAACAATTTATATTCTTCTTAATCATGTGAGCACACGGCGTTTGTTAACCAATTAATGAAAACCAAAATCTATGTTCTAAAAACCAAATTCATTTTCCTTTTCAAAAGGCCAAAAACTTGTTGTTCGCAACGCCTTCACAAGCTACTGCTCTTCACGACCCCTCACGGCCCGTGAAGGCAGTACGCTCCACGAGTCGTGAAACAGTTAAAAAACCCTTCACGAGAAGCACCCCCGAGACTAGTCCTGTAGCCTTCATGACCCGTGAAGACCTACTGGAAAAAATGTCGAAAATCAAAAATTTGGGTTTTCAATCCACAAAGGTGCAATAATCTTGCAAAGTTGGCTCTGATACCACTGTTGCGATTCGCTAAGGCTACAAGCACGTAACGGAAGCAACAAAACACACACAAAACAACACCTAATGAATCCCAATAGTGGTAAACTTTGCCAAAATGCATGCAACCAAAAGTGAAAGCAAAGGACGAAGAAATATACCACTCCTAAGCTTCAAAGTCAGATGGACAAGATGAGGTTGGGATGTGCTTGAAACAAGTGGATCCAAGCTGCTTTAAAAGTCCACATCAAGTTAGCTTCAACCCCAATGTACTAACACTTCACTTATATCTCATAAACTCTTTTAGTAGAAATGAAACAACCCTCGACCTCATTTTTCCGAGCAACAAGATACTCCATGTTTGCTCACTAATTCTCTATTTTATGAGCTCATAATGTGTACCAAGTGTTCAAGTGGTCTAGAGTAGTGAAGAGAAGTTAAGAGCCCCTTTTATAGACACAAAAACGTCGCCAGGTCTCCTAGGGTCGGTGGCAAGCTTGTATTTTTATTAGACCGAAAGTTGGTCCAATAAAACATAAGTTTCACTTGAAATTCTTCCTTCACGAGCCCTCATGGGCTGTCACGGGCCGTGAAGACCAAAGGTATCATGACCCTAGCCGCCTGGAAGGAACTCGTGGGGGTACGGTGCTTCACAACCCATAGCGTATCTGATGGTGTATGCCTATTAACATACGGATGCCAATACCACTATCGATAAGCAGATGCCTATCGGGTTACACACGAAGGATTAATCTCAACAACAACCAAAGTGAAGAGGCTGAAAGGAATCAATGTTTATTGAGCTCCATGTTTTCTCCGGCCAGAGGCAGTTCACGGCATGAACTTATGTCAAATAGAAGACAACTATTTGCATATTGCCTCCCACATTCACAAATGTATGTCCAACATAATGATGAGTCTTTGGCCGGTCTTTAGGGATTGGAGGGACATCTTGGGGTCTATATAAGGTCCATACATCAGATACTAACTCTCTCTTCAACAAATGAACACGTATATACACTAAGGTTACATTGTGTGAATAAATTGAGAGTTTTTGTGTGTTCTTGGAGGATCTTGGAAGGAGCTATTGTGGTAGTTGTTCGAGAATTGGTTACATTTCTTTGAAGACCATGAAGGCTTACTAGTACAATTCTTTCGATATATTTTTATCCTGGTTAAATAATTACCCCATAGTTTAAATAAAACTAATTCATTTAACAAGGGCTAAGAACCTTATTTCACTCCACTATATGACGGGTTTACCACAAATCACTTCATGGATCTCTTTAGGCCGGTAAATACTTTACCAATTCCAATCCGAGGTTACAACTCTTAGACACTTGCGGGAACCTTCGATATTCATAGCATTAGTTTTGCATGATTGATCCCTTCCCATGCCGATTCCTCGTTAAGCCACTTTGGTAACTCGGTTAAGGCACGACAATTACCAAGGCGTATTAAGTTGGAATGTAAATCACCCATCAAGATATGCGGTGGTACTCTAGCCCAATGGTTGGCTCGGTTTCTGCTCGACAACCAACCTTGTGAGTTGCTACACTCACTTTCCACATAGCTACGCAAGAATTAGCTCGGCTTCAATCGACAACCGGTCCTTGTTTCGCTAGATTTGGGCGGCATCATCTTACGGATGGCCTATGATTTAAGTTTTAGAAAAAAGGGACTTTTGTTTTTCCTATTAAAAATCTCTTTTCGTTTTGATTAACAAATAAGTGACAAAAGGCATTTTCCACCTTTGAATATAAACTATTTATATTCTTCTTAATCATGTGAGCACACGGAGTTTGTTAACCAATTAATGAAAATTCTATTGTTTTATTATTTTGAAAGATTGTCTAGCATGCGAAGATCATAACAAGGACGTAAGAAAACATAACAAAACTAATAAAGAACCACACATACAAAATATGGCAATGATCCCCTAAAACCTAAGTATTCCCCCGTGAGCCAACAAACGGAACAAAGTCTACTAAGGACACAACCAAAGACTTCACGGTGTGCTCCCACTTGATCCCTTGCTTCGAAATGGTCTTCGGATCCGTGCTCACTGGTGTTTGTGAGATGGATGAAAGCATGTCAGATTTTGATCACACTATTGTGGATAATCCGTTCAAGCACGACATACAAAGTAACTAAAGCGAAACTTCTGCATCATTACCTTGATGGTAGTTGTTGCGGGATGTTTACTAGTTTAGGTAAATGTATAAAACGTTGTTGGTGTTTAGGATTAATCAAAAAGTTTTCTGAATCAACAGGGCATATAAATCAAGATACTTAGATCTAGTTACCATGCTAAGATACCTTGTATCTATATTAAATGACCATATAATGAATTGTGAAATTGTCTCATAATTCAAATCCTACTAAGACACATTCGTACATGGTGTCATATTGTAGGGAATCAGATATTATTGAAAATGATTGGTTATGATGGGTAAAAAATGTATGTCTAACTTGTTGGTATACTAATTTACCATGGCGGACTAACTCCTCAAATCTAAAGCCAATCGATGGTCTAATTAGCACTTAATAAGATATGACTAGAAAGAGTTATTTGCTTGCCTATCTCATTGTTTAAAGTTATCCCATCTACATTGAGTGGGAGATGGATAAACTTGAAATTTAGAGGTGCTAATACATTTGAGGAGTTCTTCTGAGTTTTAGATATTTAACCTTGTGAGAATGGTGTTTTGTTGCTTTAAAAGGAGACAATAACTAAAGCATTCCAGTGGAAGTACAAGGAACTTGAATAAGATACCTAATATTGACACTAGCATAAATCAGACATGATTAAGAACCAACATGGTTATGTTGGTATTCCTAACTAATGGTTATCACTTATTTTAAGCCTGATAAGAGTCATATATTGCCAAAGAGATATGAGTTTCTCATGTCTATGTGGAAATGACTTGATGGTGAGTCATGTTGAGATCACCAACTATCGGAACACATAATAGTCCCCAAGTTCACTAAGATAAAAGAAGTAATTGACCATGAGATGCAATCGGTTTGTAGTATCCAAGTACTTGGCTTAGCATAATCCCATACCTACGTGTAAACCAAGAGAGTATTAATGCGATTAACTGTTGGAAAATGCCCACTAACACACACGAGTTGGTATCACTGCTGATGAGGCATAGGCCTATTGGGTCGCACGCCAAGTATAGATTCCGGCAACACCTTTGAACGAGAGAGAGAAAAAAATGCCAAGACTGGGTTTTGGTAGGGCCGAGCAGGGTCGTACCTTGTGAAGGTACGGGTATGCCTTATGCCGGGTACGGGCCCAAGGCCGGCATGCTTAGGGCCTACCCATTGGGGCCGGCACGACCGTACCTCCTGGGGTACAAGGCGTGCCGGCGGCTAGGGCACGGCCGTACCAGTGGGGGTACGGGCCGTGCCAGCAGAGTTAAAACTGTTTAAATTGTATACTGGCAGGTGGGTGGGCACGCCCGTACCCTTAGAGGGTACGTCCGTGCCCTCCGGATTTTGGCCCATAAATTGTTTTTGAAACATGTTTTATAATTATATTTAAATTCCAGATTTCTTGGTTGGAATAGTCTCGAATCTAGTTTTTCGCCACTATATTTTGATTCCTTGAAGTTATATATTTTGTATGGGTAGGCATGAAGTGCATAAAAATATATATATTTATAGGTGTATATATGAATATGTAATTTTAAAGGTGTATTAAAATTACTAATGTATATGTACAAGGATTGCCTTTTGTACCTTGGGTGTTTTGTTGGCTATCTTAATCAAAATATATTTGTCATGGTTTTGTGGCACACCATGGTTTTGCTTTGGTTGTGTTTGGTTGTGGTTCGGTAACTAGATGCCCTTTAGACCTATGTGTTGTGGTGTTTGGTTTATTTAGTTTTGGTGGCATGCGTGCCGTATTGCTGCAATTTTTATTATTATTTGTACGGCTTGCATGCCGTTTGTTTATTCCTTTGTACTTGTATTAGTAGCATAAGATTGTGGCTTGCATGCCATTTCTTCTTCTGTGTATTTGTAAAATAGTATAGAAGTTGATTTTGTATGTAATAAACCAACGGGAATCACGGTGTTGATGTCTCGGCAACATGGAGTCCGGATTGCCTTTCGGAGAAGCCGGCTTCAGTGGGACCACACCCGGCTAGGTGCTTTGGATCTTCGATTCCTTAGTTGGCCTTGTTTTCCTCGTATGGCTCACGGGGAAAACGCATAGGATTTGGGCATGTTACTGACATGTTGTGTATGCGTGGTTGTCTTATATGTTTATTATTTTGCATTGATGTGTAGTATATCGCATGCTATATAATTTTTCAAAAATATATAAAATCCAAAGATTTATAAAATTGGTTTATATTTCTTTCCGCGCTATAGAGTTAACAAGATATTATAAATTTGTATTATATTATAAGTGGATAAAAATTGTATATATCACTTGATTTGTTAATTCGCAAAATGGGTTAAAATTGTTATAACCGGAAAAACGAAATCCTGTTTTTAAAATGTAAATCACGCGCCATCCATAAGACGACACCACCCGAATCTAGTGAAACTTGGATGATTGTCTAGCTTTAGCACGAGTCATGCCGAGTGGAACTGTGTGGAAGGTAAGTGTGGTAACTTGCAATATTGGTTGTCGAGCTTAGCATGAGCCAATTATTGGCGAGAGTTCCACCGTGTGTCTTGACGGGCGGTTGCCAATTCTTTTGTGACACTTAGGTGGCGTTGAGCTCTAGCCAAGTCATTTAAGGGGATCAAGTTAGGATTGGTGCGAGAAGAGATCAAACATGCCAAAAATACATTTTGATTGTCGATGGATCTCGCAAGGATCTAGAAGTTGCAAAGTGTTCGCAATCGGTAAAATGGTTACCGACTTAAATAGCATTGCTTGTGATGCGCGGTAAACCCGTTATAAGGTAAACTGAAATATGGTTTCTAGCCTTGTTTAAATAATTGGTTTTGAAAACCATTTGGGTAATTATTTGTACAAAGATTATATCTAAATTCACTAAAACATGTACTCTAAAATTGTAGATGACAAACATTAACAACGCAACACTTAATTTATCACTCCGTTCGTTCCTAGAAAAGGAGAAACTCGTAGGCGTGAACTTTGTGGATTGGTATAGGCAATTACGAGTTTTCCTTCACCATGAATCTAAGTTGCACATCCTCGAGCAACCTCTTCCGAAACCACCTGCTACCAACACAAGTTGGACCACTAGATACGCCTTTGAAAAGCGTGTCGAAGATGCAAAAGATGTTTCTACTTTCATGTTATCGACTATGAGCTGCGAGCTGCATAAGCAAATTGGGCATATGAGTGTGTATGACATGATTAATTGGTTGAAGGACATGTTCCAACATCATATTAGAGAGGAAAACTTTATGTGTGTCAAGGCCCTTGTAGGTTGCCAGATGCATGAAGGTGGGAAGTTTAGTGTTCATTTGCTTCGTATGAAGGCATACATTGACCAAATAGAAATACTAGGATTTCCTATTAGAAGGGAGCTTGCGATGAATATGATTCTCCAGTCCCTGCCCACGTCTTATGATGATTTTATCAAAAACTATCAAAAGGACAAAATGGTAGAATCCTTAGACGAGTTGCATGGCATGCTTAAGACTTTCGAGTCTAACATGTCCAAACGCAAGTTCGTTCCCACCTAGTTATTTGAGGAACGTAAAACCGAGAAAGAGAATATGACTCCTAAGGGAGAAGTTTTCTATTTCTGCAGTAAATATGGAGATTGGCGCCGCCACGCTTGTCCTGAGTGTTTGGCGGAGTTAAAGCTTCGTATGAGGCAAGGGAATAGCTCCTCGTCATACGTACATTCATTGTTAACTCTATTTCTTTTCTACTTCTTAGCTAGATTTTGAAATGTTGGCTATAACACTCACGTTTGTTGCAAAATTGTTTTGTTACAAAATATAGGTGTTAAACGAAAGAAGTAGCTGATAAGGCATGGAGAGCTACAGCTCAAGATTGGGAAACTTGGACGTTGTCTTGATTGAGAGGATTAGGAGTTTTAGAACTCGCCATTTTATCTAGCTATTTTATTACTTTACTAGATTAATATATTATCTGCCTTACGTGGCGAGAGAAATATTAAGTCTATTATGCATTGGTTGACGATGGATATAACTTTGTATTTGATATATATTAGTGGTTTATGTCAAAGTTTATCCATGTCATGGCATTTATAAGCTTTTGCTTAAAACTAGTAAAATAATCATGAATAATATGTTTAAATTCAAAAATGGTTTGGATAAGTTATCCAAATGACATGGTTATATTAGCTATGTAAACAAGACTTGCTTCACCAAGGGCTGTGTGGTTTGGAATCTTGGATGCATTTGATAGTTGATCAAATGCTGAGTGGGAGAATTGTTTATTAGGCTAAATGACTTGTACATCATTCATCGGCGTGTGTAAGAGGATTTAGATCTTGTTGTAAGTAGTTCATACTTGTGTGTTTAATACGTTCAAGCAAGTCCATGGGGATAACTAGATGCACTTCATTACCTTTACCCGTAGTGGTAGTAGGGATGGGTATATTTTGAAACCTTTAAGGTGTTCGATAATTACCATAACGAGGTTTGTGGGAAAAGGTTAAGTTACTTAAATCTTGTAAAGATGTTGAGTATCTTAATTTATGAATTTTGTGATCATCATAAGAATTGTGGGATTTATCTCATAATTTATTTCTCCTAGGACACATTGGCATATGGGTCGCATAAAGGAGGAACCAAATATTTTTGGATATGTTTGGGTCTTAATGGATCACAAATTCATACCCAATGTATTGGGATGCTTAAGTATGGCGGGCAATTTTCTATTATATAAAATCAACAAAGATGGTTTAGTACGAATCTTAGGAGAAAATACTAGAAAGAGTGTCTTCGCTTGTCTATCTCAAAACCTAGATTATCCAACTTACGTGTAGACGTGAGGTGGTAGAATCTGGGGACTTAAGATGCTACTCCATTAGGCATGAGATATTTGTTTCACGAACTTTTGTGGACAAGTTTTGTCGCTCAATAGAAAGTGGAAGCCTAATATCTATGGGAGCCAGTGGGAGTAAAACCTAATGTTGGCACTAGCATACAATCAGTAATGATTGGAACTCAGCATGGCGATGTTGGAGTACGTGGCATAATTCATTACTCTTCCTATTTCTGATAGGAGTTGTCATAAGGCCGGATGGATATATATTTTATATCTAAGGGAAGATAACTCGATGATGGATTAGTTGAATTCATCAACTATTGGAAGTCGTAGTGGGCCTAGTGTCTACTAGAAGGAGAGAGGTAATGAGAATGGGATGCAATCCATGTAGGTTAACCAAGTGTTGGACTTGGTTGATCCGATGCCTTGGTGTGAACCTAAGGGTATGCATGAATTGAGATGTAGACAACTTCAAATACTGACTAGTGGTAAAAGTTCTGATATGATTGACCATGAGAATGGTATCATAAAAGAAATCTTTCCTAGTGGTTATGTTGAAGTCTACTTAGATGACTTATGGTGTATCACTACCTTCTCATGGCTATGAAAATATGGCAGTGAATTGAAAGGACTCTATTCCTTTATAGGAATTTTGAGGAAGTGTTTTAATACTCTCTAAGAGTCTTGTACATTATTAGTATCCTCGTATGGTCTATAAGCCCAAGAAGTCTATTCATGTACTTGAACTTCAAATGCCGACTAATGATAAATGTTCCGTTATGATTGACCCTAAGGATGGTATCATAAGGAAATTTTCCTAGTGGTTATGTTCAAGGTTACTCGGATACATGTGTTTATCACTGCCATGTAAAGATCGTGTTCCTTAATGGGAATTTTGAGGATGGGTGTTTTAACACTTTCCGAAGGTCTTGTACGTTGAAAGTATCCTCATAGACTCAATAAACATCGCAAAGTTGTAATCTTCATTTTAATGAGAAAATCATAGATTTGAGTTTTCGAAAAGGGAAGATTAAACATGGATGTATGCCAGAGCTAGTGGGAGAACTTATGTTCCAAATATTGTGTATCCATGACATACTTCTTATTGAGGATAATATCCTAACTTGGCAGTTCATAAAACCGGGGTTGAGGAATTATTGCTTCATAAAAAGAATTGGAAGATACAAACCTGATCTTTTTAGAGTGACAAAACTAAGAGAGTGATATTGAAAATGATGAACTAGTGTGTTAATTTAATTAGCAACTTGGTTTATCACATGGTTTATTTTCTCTCAATTTTGACATACTTAGAAGAACTCTTGGTACACTGTTCTTCAAGTTGATATTGAGTGGTAACATGGAACTTTAAGTAATGTATTATTCTTGGTGAATTGTTATTGTTGTGTTGTTAAGTGGAATGTTATCAACTAGAATGATTCTTTAAAGCATCATTGACTCTATTTAGGTTCTTTCAAGAAAATAAGAGTATGATGGCTTATATATATGAACCAAGTCTTGTGCATTGTGACTCCATTGGGCTTTTTGAAACAGTGAGAGCATGAAGGCTTTAACAAAGGACCATGATCTTGCCGACACACACTTTATAAGTGATTGGTCGAGAGAAGATGTGGTGATTGTTAGAGTACGCATGGATGTCACTTTGTGAATCCATTTACTATGCTTTAGTCACGAGCTAGTGATGAGCTTTCATACTAGGCTTGTATACACTTGGTTTACAAGTGTCTTTGGCTTGAATTTGTTTTGGTTGAATTTGATATGTTTTGAGCTGGGAACATTAAAGCAATAATGTGCTTTGATTGTATCGATTATCAAATGGGGATTTGGTAATGCGCACGGAGCGGGTACTTTTGTTAGCCTTTATTGTGTTCAATCTTAGCATGTTTAACTGTTTCCATGAATAAATTTATTTATTCTAAATGATCCACGATCGGTTGTTCTTCAATGGAAGGAAGAAGTGAATTAAGATTGAGGCAAGTGGTTGGTAAAGTATTCATAGTGGTTTGAATACATGTTTACGCAACACTAGCCTGTACTTGATAGTCATCAAGTAATTGGAGGACCCGCACCTGAGTTTACTTCATGGGCATGATCACAAGTAAATCAGGATGATAATATTGTTTGTCCTTCTACTGGAGATACATGCACTTCTTGATTAATAATATGGTCTCGTTTAGATTGCTTTCTAACGCAGTTTGTAACTGGTTGTTATAAGGGAAGTTTTCAGGCAAGAACTTGTTATTATGACGGAATGATGTAGTCAAAGGTATTTGTTCCTTTTTATAGAGATATCCCTGGGTCTTTCATTGACTGAACTGATGACTTCAAAATGCATGGCCGTGCTAAAGTTGAATTGATAATGGATCAATTTTGCAACTTGTATTGTTCGTCATAGTTAGTTTAGATCGAGAAATATAATCGTGGATGTTTTGGGGTTGACAGTGTTACATGACCTGCATTCACAACGGATATCGTGAACGAAAGGATGAATAATCACTTATCTGTAGGACCATTCTTTTACAGGTTGACAGTGTTACATGACCTTGCTAGAGGCCGCTCTATGTCGGTGTTACCTTTCGTAGGTGTGTCACGTGCAAGTGGGAGTTTGTTGGAAAATGCCAACTGAAACACACAAGTTGGTATCACTACTAATGAGGCATATGCCTATTGGGTCACACGCCAAGTATTGATTATGTCAACATGTCACACCCTGCTAGAGCGGAAACATGAGGTGTTACAGCACAAGATATCATCGCACAAGGTAAATAGACAATAACCATTATATTAACTTAACAAAAATAAGTAGTTCGGGTAAAACATAAATAAAAGTTACACAACCAAATAATAATTTAAATGACCTTGTCTTGTACGATGTGAAAATAAAATAGATGAAGATGCCACACATCATGCTTCTATGCAAGGTACCTAACGACGATCACCTGAAAGCACGGGTAAAAGAAAGAAAAGGGTCAACTACTAGAGTTGGTGAGTTCATAGGTTTTTAATATATGCACAAAATATCTTTTAAATGAGAAAATTTTAAATAATTGATGGAGGTTTTTGGAATAAAATAAAAGTATGCATGAATGATAGAAGATGTATTATATTGCCCAATACGTTGCACATGGTAGTAATATACTATGATGATTATTGCTCGAGCCATTATCCAACCTAGCCGACAACCAATTGCCCATGATAAACCTAACGCCTATATTAAATGACGTTAGTAGTGGTAAAGTATATCTATAGTTCGTCAACCATAAATGGGAGATGTCGGAACCTCCAAATAGCGCTACTTACTAATACCATCGGCTCACTAGCAGAGTTAAGGAATAATGTCCAACGAAAGGGCCTTACAACGATCACCGAAGCACATCAAAGAATAATACTATAAGTGCTCAAAATAATATTTGAAATAAATAAGAAGATAGGGAATAAGGTTTTCATGAAACGTATACACATGCTTTCACCCCAAAATAATATGAAATACGATAAAAAGGGGCTATGATACTCACTCGGTATGCAAATGTGTTAACTTGTAAGGGTTTCTTGTTCCTACCGAAGCTCCTTTCCTAATATAAGAGATATGTAGCTCTATTAGAATTATTTTATTTATTATTTTGTATTATTTATTTGTTATTAACTTATTTATTAAATGGTTAAAGGTTGTCTCTATTTTTTTCATAAATCATAAGTGATCACTAGAATTTTTATTTCCTTAATATTTTAATATAATCTTAATATATGTTTCTAGAATGTCTAGTAAAAATATAGGAATTTATAATCCATGTTTAATATTTTTAATAATTAAAAGTGTATAAGATGTCCACTAATGAGTGTCTGGATGACATGTTACTAAAACATCTGTTTAGGGCACATACGACCTATTTTTTACACGATTCAAACTACGAATTAACCATGGTTCAAGGATAAAACTTTAAAAAAACTAGACGTATTTTGACCCAAGAATGAGTAAGTTACACGCGTTTAAAGTGTACCCTTCTAAATCTGTCAGATTTCCAGATTTAACATATGGGTCTTTTTAAATATGTTTGAAGGATCAAACGTTGATGAAAATCAGTGAATCTAGGTTTAAATGAAAGGTAACACTGTAAACTAAGATTAACAAGAATCAACTGATTTTGATACCTAGAACTCCAGATATAACAAAAATAAATGGGGAGTTCTAGCATCAGAATCTGCCAGATTGTTATTCTTTTTGTTTATGGGTCATAACTTTAACATAACATGTTTATATTCATGAATAATCATATTGTATGAGAATAAGCTTTGATAATCCATGTGTTCTTTCAACAATGGTAGGATGATACACATTTTATGTGTTCCTTACAACATTTGTTAAGATGAAACACATGCATGATCAAAGTTTTATTTCCTTGATTTTTAGTTGATTAAGTTCCATACAACAATGGTAGGATGATGCACAATTCATGTGCTCCTTACAACATTGGTAGGATGTTTATATTTACATGATACATATATATATATATATAAAGGAAATAAGATGAACAACAAAGAAGATAAATAAAAGAAAGAAGAAAGAAGAAAAGTAGAAGAGTAGAGATGAGTGTTTTGTCATCATCTTACCAACTCTTGCCTTTGGTTTGGTTTTGGATTTTCACAAGATGAACAATTCTTGTTGTTTTTGAAGATTTTTGGTGGTGAAAGAAGAGAGAAAAGAGAAGAGATTGAGTGTGGTGGTAAAGGAAATAATGAAGAGAGGAAGAGGGATTATATAGGACATGGGGGAGATTAATGGTGGTTTATTGGGAAGAGAAGGAGGCAAGAAAATTATGAGGGGGGGGGGGGGGTAGGGTGGCCGGCCATAGGGGGGATTTTCTTTTATTTTTTAATTTTTTTTTGAATAATTAAGTGTAATTTGTTTAAATAAATTTTGTATAATTGGTGATTTTCTTTAAATCTTTTAATTACAAAGTTTTAATTACTTTTATGAGTTTATTTTTATATGTTTTATATTTTAACTTATTTATATTTATTATGATTTATTTAATTATTTTTATTGATATTATATTTATTATTGTACATGATTTGTAATTATTGACTTTTAATAATACGATTTTTCGAGCTCCGGAAGGTTCTAACCTTATAGGCGGGATTTTTATGAAATCTAATATTATTATGGATGTATTTAAATCTTAAATACTATTTTTAGTCATACTAGGCTTAAAAATTAGAATTTCTAATGGCTAACCTGGGAAATTTGTTGCCGAATGTCACAGTCTCCCCTGATTAAAAGAATTTCGTCCCGAAATTAATCGTTGACGTCCTGGACTTGCTTTTTGGCGAAGAGGTGCGGATATTTGAGTTTCATATAATCCTCTCGCTCCCAAGTGTATTCAGGCCCGTGCCTTGAGTTCGAACAAATTTTTAAGATGGGGATCTTGCTTCTCCTTAGTCTTTTGACCTCCCGGTCAAGGATTTCTATTGGTTCTTCTACAAAGTGCAACCGGTCATCAATTTGCACATCTTTTAAGGGTAAGACTAAGGTGTCCTCCGTTTGGCATTTCTTTAAATTCGACACATGGAACGTGTCATGGATGGCGCTCAGTTCTTGTGGCAGTTTTAGCTTGTAGGCTACCGGTCCAATCCTTTTGATTATCTCGAATGGCCCAACGTACCTCGGACTTAACTTGTTATTTTTCCTAAAACGCACTATCCCTTTCCAAGGTGATATCTATAGTAGAACTTTATCGCCAACTTGAAACTCTAGGGGTTTCCTGCGATTGTCCCTAGCGATTTTGAGCCTTTCCCTGATAATCTTTATCTTATCAGTGGTTTCCTATACGACGTCTAGTCTGCACAATTGTCGGTCTCCGATTTCTAACCAGCTGAGCGGGGATCTACATTTGCGTCCGTACAATGCTTCATAGGGTGCACACTGGATACTGGTGTGGTAACTATTATTGTATGAAAATTCAACCAGTGGCAAATGCGAGTCCCAGCTCCCACCAAAATCTAACACACAAGAACGTAACATATCTTCCAGCATTTGAATAGTCCTTTCCGATTGTCCGTCTGTTTGGGGGTGGTAAGAGGTGCTTAAATTGACTCGCGTTCCCAATGCTTTAAATCATAATATTATTATGGATGCATTTAAATCATAAATACTATTTTTAGTCATACTAGGCTTAAAAATTAGAATTTCTAATGGCTAACCTGGGAAATTTGTTGCCGAATGTCACACAACACCTTTGAACGAGAGAGAGAAAAATGCCAAACTGGCTTTTGGTAGGGCCGGGCACGACCGTGCCTTGTGAAGGTACGCGCGTGCCCTGTATCGGGTACGGGCCCAAGGCCGGCATGCCTAGGGCCTACCCATTGGGGCCGGCACGGGTGTGCATCGTAGAGGTACGGTTGTGCCTAGTACGAAAGCACGAAGCCCAAGTCAGGCATGACTTGGGTGTGCCCGTGGGCTAGCACGGGTGTGCCCTGTGAGGTATTCATGATTATTAATGGCCATTACTCCTAGAATGGTTATGAATGTAACACCGCGATTTCAGAGTCAATTTTAGTCTTTTTAAAACCAAAAGTCAACATTATTTTAGTAATTAACAAAACATCGGAAGTCCTTAAAAACATTTACTTTATTTACAAACTAGTGTTACCAACATTAATACCGACCGACCATCATACCTGTAATAAGCAACAAATGTCCCAACAGGAATTAGCAATCCCAGGCACATGCTAAGCATTCATCTGCAAAGCCATACATATATACTGGGAGGGGGTTAGCTTTAAAAGCTAGTGAATACAAACTTAACCCTAAGCATCGTGCAACATATAGGGCAACATATTCTTCGCATCATCATAGACATAGCAACATGGAGACATAGATACATACGAGTCATATAACACAGGATTTAGCAAACAATGCTATCTTATCACATAGTGTAGTGCTGATCCTACCATCACGCATCATATCTTGCCGAGTAGCTAATCCAGCTCAACAATTTCCACCGATGAATCAGACCACTACCATCCGTGCTGGTTTCATCACATAAGTGAATCTACCTGCTCGTTAAGGAGCCAAAGGCTCATAGGCTTAGCCATTTAAGGCACTCACCCCAAGTGCTGAAAGGAATGGTACTCGAGTACCATTGATCCAGAATCTAAACATCTCTTTTCACTTGAAATATACATACACTTGGTTTTAGATTCATGATCATTACCATTTCACATCTCTTGATACCTTTAGTCTCACGCTCTATTATGTAACCAATATTATATTGGTAATCGCATTTTACACCTTTACCGTTATTGTTTTGAGTTATCTTGCATAACTCAACGAATTTGTACCATTAAGGAACGTATCATAAGTTTTGCATATTTACTTAGTCTAGTGGTTCAATTCTTTCTTGCTTCCAATTCACTACTTGTGACTTAACATCAAGCTATCACATTCATTCTACTAGGCCACCATATCTTTAGGCAACCTAGTTTATCAATAATGAAGCAAGATACATTCTTGCCTCACATACATTTGCTTATAATGCATAACATACTCATAACAACTTTGGGACACTATGATGATCGGGCCCGAGTTTGAGACTGAACACCCATCGGATGTCCAATTCACTCAAACTTAGGCTCTCATAACTACTTGTAACACGGCGATTTCAGAGTAAATTTTTAGTCTTTTTAAAACCAAAAGTCAAACATTATTTTAGTTTGATAACAGCGGAAGTCTTTTAAAAATCTTTTCACTAATTACAAACTGTTGTTACCAATATTAATACCGACCGACCATCATACCTGCAATAAGCAACAAATGTCCCATCACAATAAAAGCAATCCCATGCCCAGGCTTAACATACATCTGCAAAATCATACATATATACTCGGAGGGGGTTAGATTTAAAAGCTAGTGAATACAAACTTAACCCTAAGCATCATGCAACATATAGGGCAACATATACTTCACATCATAAGCATAGCAATATGGCAACATAGATACATGCGAGTCATATAACACAGGATTTGGCAAACAATGCTATCCTATCACATAGCATAATGCTGATCCTACCAGCATGCATCATATCTTGCCGGGTAGCTAATCTAGCTCCACAATTTTCCACCGAGGAATCAGACCACTACCATCCGTGCTAGTTTCATCACATAAGTGAATCTACCTGCTCGTTAAGAAGCCAAAGGCTCATAGGCTTAGCCACTTAAGGCACTCACCCCAAGTGCTGAAAGGAATGGTACTCGAGTACCATTGATCCAGAATCTTAGCCCGAAGGCACTGGACCCAGCCAAAGCTGACCTTAATTACATGTTAGTCTGGACATACAAATAGCTCGTCAAGAACCCTTTTTAGGGACAAGTGCATGCATGCATTTACATATAACTCATATTCAACAACAAATGCACATGTACTTAAATAAATGTCTAGCATATCATTTATCATGGCAACACTTATTTCATCATGGGGATCCCATCAGGGTCCAATAGCATATATAACAATAATTCCATATGGTTGATCCAAATCAGGATCCATAGCATACATAATAACAAGTTCTACTAACATTCAATGAGTAGAATACACAAGTACAACATGGGTGATCCAATTACAATCCAATATAACATACACATCATCAAGTCTAACTAGGCGGCTCCAATTTGGATCCGCTTGCATGCACGCTACAATAACTAACAACTTAACAAGGCGGATCCAATCCGGATACATCAACATGTATACATATCATATAATACGTATTCGTTCATTATCAATATAAACATATACCTTACAGGCATCTATACTTCGTGTTTCTATAAACACCAGTTAAACTTACCTTACAATCTTACTAATCATACTCGTAACTATCGCATTTCGTATATACCTAATGGTAAACAATAAATCCGTATATACTGCATAATAGTTACAAGTTAAGTCGGTACTCACTTGTAGAGCTACCACAGGAGAACATAGTGTTCCGGCTCTTCTTGTTCGTTGGTTTTACCTAAAACATCGTTACTTACATCAAATGAACATACACACAAAGTATTACTACCAAAATAGTGGTAATAACACCCTAACGACACTTTAAGTCCAATTGCAAGCCTACATAGGCTTTCCAATCGTTAAAATGCAAACAACAAACAATTTGCTGAAAGAGGGCTCCTTGTGGCCACAAGCAATGTTGCTTGTGCCCACAAGGGCAGAAAACTGCTTGTGCCCACAAGGGCGGAAAACTCTTTGCGCCCGCAAGCATTTCCCTTTACGGCCGTAAGCAGACATTCCCTTGCTGCCGTAAGCAACTATTTTTTCCTTACACCCGCAAACAAGTCTGTTTCAGACCAGTAACGAGTTTCAGCACTCTGTTCCTACCATTTTTCAACCATAACACTTCCAATCGATTTTCAATCAACTTCTAATGATCATATAAGTTAAACCAAGTCCAACTAAACTTGAAACGTCAATTCTTAACATATTTTATCAACCATATCAAGAATCAATCTTAATTCTTCAATTTTTGACCCATTTATACAAACCATTAAACTCAATCAAAAACATCACTTTAATCCATGATTCTTGCTTATAAACACTTGTTTGATGTTATAAGAACTAACTACAACTCAGATTTCAATTCTTGATTGCTATTTCTAGCAAACCCATTTTTAACCTTAAAACTCCAAAAACTAAGAACAAGGATGATGAAGACTTACTAGAAGCAAGATGATGATGAAGAAAAAAATCAAAAACTAAATTAGGACTTATGGAATGCTTGATTCCAGCTTCTACTCTTGATTTAGCTATATTCCCCTTCAAGAACAAAGAGAGGTGTGTATGTGTATGTGTTTAAGGTATAAGTATGTGTGTATCTGTGTAGATAAGTCAAGACCGACTTGTGGGTTTAATTATCCACAAGTAGATATCTTGTTCCCCTTTTCAACTTAGAATTTAATATCCGTTTACCCGTTTAAGCTTACGGGGATATTTCTGTAATCCTTATCTAAAACCATTTAATAAATAACAACTATTATTTATTTATCACCAACTTTCATTTAACATTATATTACACCTTCATTCCTTAATTACTATTTCTTATTTAATTCACAAGGTTACAACCTTGTGAACAGATAGTACAACTAGGTTCATTTTGGGATGTTACAAATCTACCCCCTTAAAGAGGATTACGTCCTTGAAATCCTGCCCCAGCTATCTACGTAGTTATAAACCACATTTATCATTCAACAAATATCAACACTTACAATTAAGCTTAATATCACCAAGAAACATCGAATACACCCCTTTGGGGTTTCTACATTCATCATAATCTCTATTTCTCATTATAGAGTCCACTAACATCTTACAAATAGATCACCATTCATCTTACATTCAAACTGTACACGATATCTACTTCTTCCATCATAAGATGAGTGTTCCTGTCTGTAGTCATCATTGGCATCTTAACTAAACTTTAAACACTTCCTTCTCTAGTCTGTATACGTACATGTACAAGCACATATTCTTATAGTTTTATCTCTTTCTTTTATTAAATTATCCACTTTTCTATACTTGGTCACCAACATCAGTTTCATTTGTGGTTACTTTAATTAACATCTTCAGTTAATCATACATCACTACTTTACCTCAAGAGGTTGAATCCTACACATAATCACATTCTTGTCTAAGTACAAATCCTTAGACAAGGATTTTCTCAATTGAGTTAATAGACTCTTGCGAATCCATTACTCACATTATCCACTAATCATTCTCTTTCATCAATGAATTCTCCTAATAGCATAATCAATTTAATTATCTTGTATCACACTATACTCTTACAACGTTTGTATATCACACAATCTTTTCAACTGATCATGTACATCAGTCACACATTCGGTACTTAAACATTTCATTATCATATTAGCATCACTAAAACTTACATTATACTTATGTCAACTTAACATCTTCCATCTGAGGCAATGTTCAACAAAACCTGCTGTTTATTAAACGCTTTACCTAACAGTCATCTTTCACATGTACTTGATGTTATTTACACGTCTTTTACGAGATCAATCTTAATTATTTCAAGTGATCAAATCACTCAAACATCTTACTATTATTATAACCACTTACAATTGTAGGCTAATTCTTAACCCACTTGAAATTCACATTACACTAGGAATACCTCCAAGTATTCTTTTATTACACATATATACATTGCTTAACACAACCTTAAACATCGTTGGTTCTCGCATTACTTACTTTCACATTATGTCTTTCTAAATAATTTCTCATATTTCATCTTATGTTAAGAATGGTGTTTATCAAAACACTACCCATTCATAACATCAACTAAATTTCATTCGTATACATATACTTCACTTTAGTAAATTACTACTTGTGACTTCACTACTTATTTTCAAACACACTTAATCTTTCTTAACTTACCTCTTAATGGTCTCTATTCTTATGATCATAGTTACTCCCGTAGGTGTACTTATCATTTCTAAAAATTCATACCATAAATGAATTCCCATGTACCATTGCAATTTTACACCTATGCATTACTTTATACACCTCATAATCTTAAATTTCGTTTACTACCAAATGGGACTATGTGTCCCCATTTTTGTCTCACAAAATTCACTCGTTTACTTGTAACCACCGATTATTCAGGGTTACCTTCATATTTATTTCACTCTCAACTTTTAGAAATTATCATCTCTTTACTTATGCATTTGGACTTTTATGTCCTTATGTCATTGTTCATTTGAACCATGACATATCATTACTTATGCTTTTGGATATCATACACATTTAGTTAGTCACAAAATCAACAATCAAGCTTTGAGCTTTGAGCTCAATACATTATATCTTAACAATGATTTTATGACTATTATTCATTTTCACATTCGATCTCACGAATGGTTCAACTGTGAAGTGTTAATAACACTTACACATTATAATTCAAACATCTTACGAATTGCTTTCTAATATCAAGGGAAACTACTAACCCATTCGAGTTAATCTTACTTCTATTCAATCTCCTTCAACATTATCAGTCTGATTACATCAGATTGATCTAAACATCTCTTTTCACTTGAAATATACATACACTTGGTTTTAGATTCATGATCATTACCATTTCACATCTCTTGACACCTTTAGTCTCACGCTCTATTATGTAACCAATATTATATTGGTAATCACATTTTACACCTTTACCGTTATTGTTTTGAGTTAACTTGCATAACTCAACCAATTTGTACCATTAAAGGCAACACCATGACGCCTTCAACGTCGTCACCACCATCTTTTTGGACACCTCTATCTTTGATTGCTCGACGACCTTTCACACTACTAGGAGATCTTCAATCGGAGAAAACAATGTTTTCAACTACTAACCGTCGACACCTGTTCTAATGTGTGATAGATTGAACCGAAAAACACCATTCAACCGATGATTGATTAAGAGATTCAGTTTATTAGATTTGTGGCGTTCGTGTTCATGTCAATTTCGTATCAGGTTTGGGTCATGTATCATGATTACCCATTTCGGTCAAATGTGATTGACGAACATTTCTTCAATTTTAGAATATAGTTTTCATTTTCAAATTTTCAAATTTTCAAATCCATTGTTCGTTTTGAAAAGAATTTCGAATGTGATTTGTATTTTAATTCTAACTTAAGAATTCAATGTTCATTTCGATTGGATTTAAACTTCAAATTCAGTATTCATTTCATTTTGATTTTATTTTTTATTCAACTTATATAAAATAATATAATTAAAATGTCAACACGTCTATCAACTAACAATAAATAATCTTATTAAACTACCAAAATAAAATTAAAATAATAAATCATTAAATACAATTATAAAACAAATCCAAAATAAAAATACCATCTACCAAATAGTCATATGCCAAAGTACCAAATAGTCTCCTCCTTCCACATGAGTCGTCGGCTTTTCCCCAAAATTCCTACCCCTCGCATAGCTTGCCTTATTTGACTTAACTCCGCACTTTGCTTATTCAGTGCATCATCTCTTTCCTTCAGTACTCTTTCCAGCTCTGCCACGCGAATCATACTACTGGTGTTGTGCGCAGTACGACTGCTGTGCACAGACGCAGTTCTCGGGGGTGTTGGAGCTCGATGACTTTCCGCTTCCCCTTTACTATGGAATATGAGCGACCCCTCAGTAGCAAAGTTCTCTCCTTGGTTCATCACTTGCTTCCCGTCACATCTACTCATTTCAATCATTTTCTACGCAAGGAACTTGAGTAAAAGTAAACATCTATAAATGCTCATTAATAGGGGTATTTTAGTCTTTAATATAATTTTCCTACCGTCAATTATATCAGAGTGAGTTGTCATTAAAGATCGAGTCTTGATTTTCCTGAAATATCCCTCATTAATGCATCATTAATGAGCCATTAATGTGTCCTTAATGTACCAATAATGCGTCATTAATAAGACATCATTTTTACTGGTAATTGATTTATTTTTATCAAGGGTCAAGATTGGTTCTCATGAAACTCGCAATTAAAAATGTTTTCAAATGAACCATTCCACACATACATGTGGGAAGGGTTCATTTGAGAACTATTATTATTGTGAGAACTGTGAGAACCAATTTTAGCTGTTCAATTGTTAAGTGGAATTCATGGATGAAGAGAGTGGGAGGATTGAGTGTGGCAAGGTGCCTGTAAGGAATTCATGGGTGGGCAATCCAATTGAAAGAGGGGGAACAGAACGGCTAAGATTGGTTCACGCGGTTCTCACAATAAAACACTATTTTTCGTACGAGAACCAATTTTAGCCGTCTAATTCTCCCTCCTTTAATTGGATTGCCCACCCATGAATTCCTAACATGCACCATGCCACACTCAATCGCCCCACGGTCTTCATCCATGAATTCCATTATCCAAAATGAACGACCAAGATTGGTTCTCGCTGTTCTCGTACGAAAAAAGTTCTCGTTTAAACCCTCCCCTATATATATATATATATATATATGGGAGATTATGATGAGTTTTGTGCAGAATAATCACAAAGAGCTAATATGAGTTTGTGAAGATTCTTTGTGAGATGAAGATAATATGAGTTTGTGAAAATTCTTTGCGAAAGCCACTTTGAAATTAAGAATTAAATTGCTAACTCTAAGTTATTTGTGTTTCAGTTGGTTGGAAGAGTTTTGTTGCATGGCTGAATCATGAAGTTACTGATTATATATATATGTATGTATATATGTGTGTGTAATGTTTTATAGTTCCAATTATTAT
This sequence comes from Dittrichia graveolens, assembly GCA_038502395.1. NCBI lineage: Eukaryota > Viridiplantae > Streptophyta > Magnoliopsida > Asterales > Asteraceae > Dittrichia > Dittrichia graveolens. The sequence goes on from JARJIL010000007.1 coordinate 27,055,391, forward strand.
GTAATTGAGTTAATATTAAAAATTTATGTTTAGACTTAATCAATTATAAGTATGGTGATCTCATGAATCAAAAGTTAATATTAAAAATATATGGTTAGAAATAATTCAGTTATAAGTATTGGTTTAAATTCATTAATTGTCGGTTATGTTTTCAATATTTATTTGTTTAAATTCATTAACTGTGGACTTAAAGGAGGGGTAAAGGAGATGTATAAATGAGGGATATTTTAGTAAATTTACTCTTCTTAAAATTAAGAGTTTTTTAGGTGATAGATGCATTATATAGGAGTAAGATAAGATATATATATATATATATACATACGTAGGTCGCATGAGCAATTTCCACATACATAAGTCGCATAGGCACAAATCATAAGTCGCATGGACATGCATGCGTGAAAGTCGCATGGACCCATTCAACATACTGTAGGTCGCATGGACATCCCATGCGAAAGTCGCATTGACCTCCCATGCGAAAGTCGCATGGACTCCCCTGAGTCGCATGAATGTTCAAGTATGAAAGTCGCATAAAGGAGTCATATGTCGCATGAATGCATCCAAATCATCAAAAGTCGCATGAGGTTATATATGATAGCTGAAAGTCGCATCGAGCTACATTGAAAGTCGCATGAGAGCAACATGTAAGTCGCATGAGGGTTTGTCATCCCTGTCAGTTCATCGTTTTCATTTTACATACTCCGTGGCCAAAATCAAGTCCTTTTAAAACTCAACCAATTCATTTTATTTTTGTTGTAAAACATTTCTCCATTCATTTGAACACTTCCTTCAAGATTTAAATACATTTCATCAAGTTTTAAGAGTTCACATCTTCATTCTTTTCTCTGGTTCTTTCTTAAACCTAAAACCCCAAAACCCAGATTCTAACTTGTTCAATAATCGTTTAAACAAGATAAGATTGATACGTACAAGATCATAATGAGGTAGGAAACATTACCTGATAATCCTTGTAAGAATTCTTTAAGTCCACAAGTGATTCTTGGCTTCTTTCTTCTCTGCTTCTCGAGAGCTTGCACACACAACACACTAGTTTCTTTTCAATGGAACAGTGAAGATGGTGGTGTTGGGGACTGTGCCCTAGCCACCTTTAAATACCTTCTTTAAAAGGCCTTGGCCCATCAATAACCATTTAAGCCCAATCAAATAACTAACCCCAGTTAATTATCCACATTAGCCCCTTTTTATCCAATTACATATAAATGTGTATATATACATATATTCAAGCCCAATTAAATTATCTAGTCCACCATTAAATCTATAACCCAACACAAATATCATTTCTCAATAAAATATTATTTTTATTTATTTTTTTAATGTTCGGGTATTACAGTTTCTATTATGAGTTTGTGTTCTCAAATCATTGTTTTATGTGTGAGGTGTTGCTAAAGCACCCGAAAAAATGTTGATTACACCCAATAATTTATCATTTTATAGGAAAAAATATCGGTTTCACTTGTCAGTCTAGTTTTTTCTCACTATTTCCACCCAACAAATTATCATTTTCTAAAAATGTATTGACTGCAAAAGCAGATTTGATTTAACTGTCTATATTTGAGCATCAAACGTTGTATAATTCTATTCCTAGTTGGAAAGGTCCACAAGAGTTTTTAAAACATGAAATTATTACATATCCGTTTTCATACAACAACTCGGCCCAACACATACAACGAATTAAATCAAAGTAGAGGAAACAATGAGATGAAAAGATGTTTCATAAATCAAAGTTATTGAAAATAATGTTTCATAATTCCAATTATTATGTAATTGAGTTAGAATGCAATGTTTATAAATTTCAACTCTTTGACTCTTTCATTAGTTTGTTGTTTGTGAAATCTATTGAACTTGATTTATTGAAAACAAAAATTTAGGTGATTTCATGAATCAAAAGTTAATATTAAAAATATATGATTAGACTTAATTCAGTTATAAGTATTGGTTTAAATTCATTAATTGTCGGTTATGTTTTCAAATATTTATTTGTTTAAATTCATTAATTGTGGACTTAAAGGTGAGGTATAAAGGAGGGGTATTTTAGTAAATTTACTCTTCTTAAAATTAAGAGTTTTTTAGATGGTAAATACATTATATAGAAGTAAGATATATATATCCATTCTGTTAATAATTAATTAATTGAAGCACATGGTCTACTTTGGATTAAAGAAACTAATTTTTCCTTTATCCTTGTCAGCCGGCAGATCTCTAAATATTCTTTTTATGCTAGGTTATGGTTTTAACTATACCTCGCCCTCTTCTTTTGTGTTGAGTTTATATATAACTTAACTTCGAAATCATAGTTTGACTAAGTGTCAACAACTAGAACCTTTTCTCCTTTTTCTTCTCTGCAACTAATACAATTAGATGTTTTTAGAGACTATTTTAGATTCTGTTGAGCTATATATCTTTTTTTTAATCTTTAGTCAGCTAATGATTTAGAAGTAGAATATTTTGGGTTTATGTGCATAAAACAATACGAATTAGTATATGACTAATTACTTATGGACCTATATGGTTGCACACAAATAAAGCCGAGACAATAATTATATATATATATATATAGTGAAAAGTTCATTTGAGAACTGTTTTTATTGCGAGAACCGCGAACCAATCTTAGCCGTCCAATTCCGCCTTCTTCAATTGGATTGTCCACCCATGGATTCCTTACATACACCCTGCCACACTCAATCCCCTCACACTCTTAATCTATGAATTCCATTATCCAAAATGAACGGCTAAGATTAGTTCTCGCGGTTCTTGCAATAAAAACGGTTCTCAAATGAACCTTCCCCTATATATATATATATAGGGGAGGGTTAAAATGAGAACTGTTTTTCGTACGAGAACTGCGAGAAACAATCTTAGCCGTTCATTTTGGATAATGAAATTCATGGATAAAGAGCGTGGGAGGATTGAGTGTGGCATAGTGCATGTAAGGAATTCATGGGTGGGCAATCCAATTGAAGGAGGGGAATTGGACGGCTAAGATTGGTTCTCGTATGAAAAACAATTCTCATTTGAACTTTTGCATATATATATATATATATTTGGATATATATTATTTCGACCAAATAAAAGAGATTTGTGCCCTTACGTTTTAACAAAGATTAAAGGCTTTTAAATAATTAGGTTTTAAAGATAACCTAATTAACCAAAAAAAAAACTCCCTCATCTCTCTTTCCTTATCTCTTTCCCTCTCTCTTTCTCCTAAGGTTGGTCGACCCCCACTTTGTTGATTTTGATTTATGAGGTGGCATGTGGTAGTCGGTTTGCTTGAAGGAACCAAGAGGTGGTTCGTTTGATCGTGTTGGCTAGCACCTATTGTTATGGTTACCATATTTTCCTACGATCTGGTTAGCCAACTCGTTATCCCAAATGCACCAACGAGTGAATGTTCTGGTTTGTATTTATGAGTGGCGTATATACTAGTAAAATCTGGTTTTAAAAAAATATTGTGCGCATATTAATCGCATGCATTCAATTTAGTTGCACATTATGTTGTAAAAATTGTCAAATCCAAATATAACGGTATCATCTTACATTTATTCCAAAAATCTAATTAATGTGTTATTATAATCCTAAAAATGTCAGGAATATAACGTAGCATGAATAAATGCATGTGCAACACATGTAAATATTGTAAAACAATTTTGTTTTGAAAAGTAACATTTATCAAAACGTACTAATATGATAAGTTTTTTAAGAAATGTAACCAACAATTAATTCATAATATGCAAAATACATGAAATACAACGTGAATAGCCAAACCTAAAAACCTATACATAGTTGGGTATCATGAGCCAACATGATACCGAGAGGTCAATCTAGGGACAAAAAAAAATGTTCGATCTCCCGTCCATGATTGATGTCTTAATGCTCCACTTTTGCGGCAGCCTTGTCTTCGAGTATTTACATCGCAAATGACAATTATGATTTATGGGGAATGTTCAAACGAGAAGTGTTTTTCGTACGAGAACTGCGAGAATCAATCTTGGCCATTCATTTTGGATAATAGAATTCATAGATGAAGAGCGTGAGGAATTGAGTATGGCAGGGTGTATGTAAGGAATTCATGGGTGGGAAATCCAATTGAAGGAGGGGGAATTGAACGGCTAAGATTGATTTTCACGATTCTCGTATGAAAAACAGTTCTCACTTGAACTTTTGCCTAAGATTTATATATACCTTCTAGTAGATGAGTAGCCAAACTAGAGACTAAATGTTTCGTACACACTTCTTCTCTTACCACAACCTAGTGCTAAGCAATACCTGATCAATCCTCAAACCATGGCCTTATAGATCAACCGATGTAATACCAAATAGGAGACCAAAAATCGCACACACTGGCAGTATGTGTGTGTGTTCGTTCAAAAGTGAGAGGGGAGGGGGAGAGATCTAAAAAATATAAAGGATTAGATTTTATCCCGATTTATATCCCTTATCTTAAATGGGTTTAATTATAAAACCTAATGTCCAAATATGGTTATTTAATTAAAAACTTGTTTAGGAGTTAAGCCCAAGTTTAATTAATTAATTATAAATAATTACTTTAACTCCAAAGCCCAAAACAACAAAGTCCAATAGACCTCCCAATTGATCGTAAAATAAATATACAAACATATATTTATTATTTGACTATGGTAAGTAATTAGACAAGTTATTTGGGTTGATCTAATGCATATATATAAACCAAAAATATATATATAGGAAAGGGATCTACTAAAAAGAAAAAAAAACTACTAAATCTAAGGAGAAATATGGACCATATGATACATCAAAAAGTCAAACAAAAATAGCCAATAACTTAACCAAATTTTCGGAATTAAAAAAAATAAAAAAGGTTAATTTAGTAAAATCAAAAAGCAAAAGAAACATTTACAAGAAGTGGAAATTATGGTGAAAAAGTTGAAGCATCCATCGTCCCAAAAAAATCTAAACAACAGATGCACACAAAGAGCAAAAATCCAAAATTTAATGAAATTGATTCATAACTTCAAGTAAAATTGATGCACAATCTTGAACTAATGAAAATTGATGCATAACTTTAATCAAATCTAATACAAAAATCTTGACTAAAACAGATGCAAAATCTAATTTCAAGTTACAACCATGTCGGTGATATCGATTCATCCACAACCGAAAAGGTTTCATAAACAACAACAAGATAGATGATGCAACAAGATACATGATTTCATCATTCAAATTAACTAATGAACACAATTCATTCTCAAAATGGATACAAGGGGGAACAAAAAAAGCTTCTCAAAATTGATGCACCACCACCATCCTCAAATCCCGCCACCGCTGTTGCAACAGCCCCTTGCGGCGCCTGCATGTGCACATCCGATCGCAAAAGGGCCAAGATCGGCCAAAGTAGAACCAATATTAATGGTTTTCGAAGCAACACAAACTTGTGTAACATCATAACGAGAAGTTTGATCCATACCTTGGCCCCTAACATCAACGAGCTAGGTAGAATTGAAGAAAAAGGTGGCGGCAATGAACCAGCCGAACCTGTCGAGGTGTTTTCCCCACCAAAAACTTTTTTCGAGCAATCCTTTGACGAATCCGAGACCACAGATGTGTTCCTCAACTGATTCCCCATCGATCCATGGATGTCACCACCCCTAACAACTCCAACAGTCAGCCGAAATTTGGAGAGCTGCGCCGAAACCCTAATCCGCCCAGCTCTGGTATACAAAAAATTAAGCGATCAAGAGGGATCATGTGGACGATCAGGCTCCATAGTAATGTTAGGGAAGGGATTCCGACCTCCCACACCAAAAATGGTAGTGATCCAACGGTGGACCTCGCTGGAATAGCGAAACTGTCGGTTGAAAACCCTAAAATCTAAGAAAGAATATTCTCGAGAGAGAAAATTGAAGAGAAAGACGAGAGTGCACAAAAAGGGGGGCGGTGGTTATTCTCGTAGATGAAGGAGCCAATTTAAGGTGAATTGGTATGATAAAATACCTATACTGCCCTTTTAATAAACATGCCACATGTCATCCTCATATTTCTTCTAACTTTTTTTATTTTAAACTTCTTTTTATTTGAACTCAACTCTCTTTCTCTCTCTATATAATATATGGCATATATAATTAAGTATTGCAAATGGCTATATATTCTTACAGGTAATGGCCGGTTACATCATAGTACGTGTCAACAACAAGAATTTTGTTCTCTTTTATCTTTTTATATATGTTTTTGTGTTTACCAGGAAGGTATCTACGTAATGCGACAACGATTATAATCGAATACTATTAAATGTGTGTAACAACTATAAAATAAATTTTAATTTATCCTTACAAGGATGTGCATACCAAAAAGAAAATTAGTTTCAATTTAAAAAAATTTAATCTATTTTGAATGGTTAATAGTTGGATGGATGTGATTAATCAAGATAAGATGGATGGTTAGGATGGAGCATTGATTTAAAATTAAGAACTCTTAAATTGATGAGGAGAGATAATGTTGTATCGTTTATAAAGTAGTATATATGTATATATATATATATATATATATCTTCGACTCAAGCTAGGTGGCCCTTGGGGTTCAGTATTTATTGTTTTGAGCTTCTTTAAAGCATTTTGAGATCTAGCTAGCTTCTCTCCTCCATCATGCATGCATGTACCTTAACCAACGATTTTCAAATATGAAGACGATCGTAGACTACATGGACATGATACTAATATTTGATAGGTTGTATTCAAAACAAGCTATCCTTGATTAATTTTAGGTGAAGAACATGCATGGCGAATTATATCATGAATTAAGGTTGAAGAAGGATAAGAGAGGACCTAAGATTTGTCATTTGTTCTATCTTTTTATGAATGAAATTTCCTTGTACATGGTTAATTATGTTTGCTCTTAATTTGTGTTTTTTTATAATAATGAAGTTGGCGAAATTTACAGATTTGACAAATGTAAGCCTTGAACTCACACAGTCTAAAAAGTTCAATTAATTAAAATCAGCATTTCATAAGCATAAAGGATAATTTCTTGCTTAGCTGTGTTACATAATTACCTCTAGAATTAAACTAGTCTAACAATTCATCTGATCCATTAATTGATTCCTGCAAGAATATATGAATTCTAATTTCTTTACCTCAACCTCATCAACATCTTTCTGAAACTGTAAACAATAAAAAGTTTTAACTGCAAAACGTTGCGAAATACCTCCTTTATTTCATTAATTAACGCACTTGAACATCAACCTTCGGTTGTTCTTCATTTGCATTCGGACAATGCGAAGATAGTGATGATTGACATACTAATGGAAGAGACGCAACACTTTACCTATACTAATTGAACGAAGACTGAGGGAAAGGGTTGGTCGTGTATTCAATGGTGATTGGATACAAGAGACGCAACACTTTACCTATACTTGAAAAGAGTTTCAAGTGATTAGACGACCCACACCTGAGTGTACTTCATGGTACATGTCAAGAGTAACTCAGGATGATAATATCATTTCGTCCTTAGACCGGAGATACATGTGTTTCCACGACATTGGTTTTCCTTGTTCTGATTGCTTTCAAACGCAGTCCGTAACTGGTTGTTATAAAGGAAGCTTTTGGGGAAGGTATTACCGATGTAATGGGGCAATGTAGTCGAAGAAATTTGTTCCTCTCCTTAGAGAGATATCCCTGGGCCCCTCGATGATTGGGCGCTGACACCAAAATGCACGGCCGTGCTCATGCTTGCAATGATAGTTGATCAGTTGCAACTTGCATATTTTGGTCACCACCAATCTTGATCGAGAAACATAATCATGAACGATCGGAGAATGACTTTGTACCATGTCTCGTGTTCACCCGGATGTCGCGAACAATAGGATGATTGATCACTTGTCTATAGGACCTTATCAAACCCGTTTGGATTATGATTAGGTACTTGTCAGGGATGACATACCTCGTGTTGATTTGGGGGCAGGGATGTCTTGCTAGAGGCCGCTCCCTGTCGGTGATGCACTTGGGTACGGTGTGTCATGTGCAAGTGGGAGTTTGTTGGAATCTGCCCACTGACACACGTATGTCGGTATCACTTCTAATGAAGCGCGAGCCTATTGGGTCACACGCCAAGGATTGATCCTGACAGCTTAATGTGGAAGGAGAATGTCAAAGAATCAAAAGTGTTTTGATTCGGGGCTTCACGAACGTGAAGGATGCTCCACGGGTCGTGAAGCAGGCTGCCCTAACAATTGTTCGACGGCCGCCATGCGTCGTGATGCCTTTGGGCTTCACGGCCCATGACGAGGTCGTGAGGGGTCGTAAAGGAGATGCCCCCACGAGTCTCGACCGGGCGGCACGGCTCGTGGAGTTCTAAGTCCCCTCGTGGCGCACTTAGGCTTCACGGCCCGTGAGAGCCCGTGAGGGGTCGTGAAGAGGGTAGCTGCAGTGACACTTGTGTTTTATTGGACCATTTAATGGTCCAATCAAAGGACATGCAATGTGGCCGAGTTTCTGGTGTCAATAGGCATGGTTTGAGGCTGTAGAACACAAGCAACCATATACAACTTATCTCTACTCCATTTTCTCTCTTGGTACTAAATGGGTTTCATGCTACAACACTAAGATGGTGATCTTGAATGTTCATATGAAGATCATTGGTGAAAGAGGAGAACATCTTTGGGCTGTTCCAGATGGTGAAGTCTTAGTGGTCGTTCATCTAATGGATTGCTAGTACAATGGGATCAAACTCTTCTTGGTGTGGACTAGCAATGGAGGAGGAAGCCATTTTGTTTCCTCAAGTTCATCCCCACACATGGAGCTCGATTTCCAGCTGGAAGAAGGTATACTCTCTTCCTCCTTCTTCTTGTTTTGAGTTGCAATTTGCTTTGTAGTGTATTCCACCATTGGTACTTCGTGTGGGCTTTGAGTGTGCTTTCTTTTTATGTTTTGCATGCTTCTTTCTTGTTTACTTCCACTACGTTTGTGTCCACCACGAGTTCCAACATAAACTTATCAAATTAAAGCTTTGCCTCCCTAGATTAGATTTCTACTATTTCAATATATTTAATTTTCAATTAATCGTGCAATGAACATTTGTTTCATCTCATACCGATTTCTATAATGGATAAACTCTTGGTTCAAAGTCTAACCCTATAATCATGCATTTATTCAATTCTATGGTCAAGAAATCATTTAAATACATAATTAGACATATTTAAGTTCGTGTCAAACAAGACTCAACCTTTAACAATTATTTTGGTTATTAAATTATTAAATTGACAAACAAAGGTCATTACATGCCAATCATACACATTAAAGTTCCATTCTTGATTATCTAAGCCTAGGATATGATCAATCACTAGTCAAGATTAATTATTGATCCTAATTAATCATGATAAAAGCTATAAAAATAGATTGGTCCTCTAATTTTTATAAACTCAGAATATAAACAATAAAAGAACAGATCTTTAACACATATGAATCAACGGTAAGCTTATAAGACAAATTATGAGATAAAAACAAGTTCTAATCAATGGAAATCAAACATTCTTACAAAGTATCATCTCCTCTAGGGAGAAAAACAGAAAACTAGTCAATCACAGTCATATCAAGGCTCTAGAAATCATAAATAAACATAAGAAACAAGAGATGAATGATAAAACCGTAAAAGCCAAGATTCCTAGCAACTTTAATCTTCAAATCAAGCTTTGATCCTTCAAATTAAGCTCCACAGCTCCTGGAATGACTTTTGGACATGTTTTGGAAGTATTTGGGTAGTATAAATTGGGTTGTTCTTCACAAAACCGATCTGGACGTTCGTTTATATAGAAAAAAGAAAACAGCGGTGTCGTGACGGGTTAGTTTTATGTGATCCAAAACTCTTTTAAAAATTGAATTATGACATGATCTGACGCGTCGCGCCGCGACCCAAGCAACTGTCGCGCCGCGATGACACGTGGTGAGCTTTTGGACCTTGTCTTGAACAGCTCCGTCGCGCCGCGATTCTTGAAGCTGTCGCGCCGCGGCATCGCTTTTTCTAGACTTTGCCCATAAAAATGATTTTGTAGCCCTCTGAGTCTACTTTCCGTGGCCTTGTAAATCACCTTAATCCGAGTTCGTATGAGTGAGATATGATCAAAACAGTGGAGTTGTGTCGGCGCGGACAACTTTTTCATATTTTCTTCAGTTTTTCCGATTTTTGCTCAAAACTTTTCATCATCCGTCTTTTTTAACCTGAAATTCAATAAATGAATATAATTAAGTATCTTTTACTTATTTACGAACAATAACATGCTAAAATAAAACACATATCGCTTAAAATATATATCTAAATTTGGTGATATCAAAATACCTCACACTTGAACTTTGCTTGTCCCCAAGCAAACTACAACTCTATCCAGGCTATAAATCTTAAATAATCAATACCATTCTTTGAAAAATTAAATATCACTTACAAATGTCAAAAAGATTGATTAAAAACAAAACATAAACAATACTTATAATTATGCACATACTCACGATTTGATCCATATTTACTTTTCAACCATCCCAAATAATTTTTTCATTTATAAATACCCAAACCTAATTTATGAATTGCATTTATATTTAAATTGGTTAATTTACCCCTTAGGAATCCCTCAACCTCAAGACTTATTGTAGATTTTCCAATTTTATTTTTACATATGCTTTTCATCTTTTCAGCTCTTTTTTTATAAGTCTATGACTTTCTATGAAACCCATGTAGCGAATCCTTAACTCAACCGATCCCAAACCAGTTGGCTTTAGGTGGCTAGGTGTTGAACACCCCTCAGAGTTTACTAATTCGAGTTCCAAAGGCCATTTATTTGACTTATATATTTTTTTTCTAGCTCTTTTATATATTTTTTTCATTTTGCACATTGGCTTTTTTCACTTTTTTTTTCTTTGTTCAAACATATGTTTAAAAAAATTGAAAATACCATACTTAGTATATTTTTGTCAAGCTTAGACTTAGAAAGGGCTTAACCTCATAATTTATGTAGCAATTCAAAAATTAAAGTTTGGATACTATAAACACAAATTTCTAAGAAATGGCGAAAAGCCATAAGTACTATGCATAAAAGCTAAATATAACCTATGAATTGATTATAAATCAATAAACTTGACATTTTTAAATAATATCTAACTTTTAACTCAAATTATATTAAAATTTTTAAAATTTAACGCCCAAATAACTATAATAATTTAATACAAGAACAAATAAATTTCAAGTGAGAAAATATTTTCTAACCCCCTACCCCACACTTAAATTGTACAATGTCCTCATTGTACACAATAAAAAATATTATAAGGTAGGGAAAGGTTAGAAAAACTCCCTGGGTACAATTAGGCTATTGGAGAAGATAGATGTCAGCATATACGCGTACTCCATAAATTAAAAGTCCCACTGAAATATAAATCACTCAAAGCAAATCGTCAGACACGCATAGAAATAAATATAAACATCAAAGGATAGTAATGTCTGAATACGATTTTATATGAAGTATTCCAGAAGCATATATGAAGAATTATCTAGTCTAGGATTCCCTAAAAAAACCAAAAGAAACAAACCTAACTCACTTTCGTAGGAATCACGGTTGCATTTAGTGTATGCAATAAGCCTTTAAACCCTTCGGTAGCCAGAGTGGACGAGTTATAGTCTCATGAGGGTTTTAGGCAACACACCCACAAAGTTGAACATAAAGAAAATGAAATACAAAAACAAAGAAGAAAGAAAAACCTAAACTAACCACGGGTTGCCTCCCGAGAAGCGCTTGTTTTTGTCTAAGTCTCTAGCTTGACTCCGGATTTATTTATTGTGACTTTGAACGAATGACCCCACACTTGCAATCAAGTGCGGGTGGTAATATTTATACACACCGGGTGATGTATATTTGTTATCCATCTGAAAAGCTGAAGTTGATGTCGCGTTCCACCACGCCGCCTCAATCTCTACAAACATCTCTCCTGCGTTCAGAATCTTGGTTCCTCCCCGTGACTGTGAACTCAATTGTGACTCAAGCAAAGACTCCAACTGGCTCCCGATGTTGTCTAAGTTATCCTCCTGATCCTTCTCCGGACGTGAAGTACCCCACAGAATTCCCGGCGCCAAAGGGATTCCATAATGCGACTCCAACTCCTTACTCGATTCCGTGATTACCTCCTTTTTTGATTTCGGAGCATCCTCCTCGAAGAGTAGAAATTCCAGATAGTCCAAGATTTCATCTGCGCAATTCTCCACATCTTCTCTCTCAAGAAGGGAGGGTCCCCATACGGGTTTTGGTTCTAAACCTAATGTGGGTGTTGGTTGGACGAGGGTCGACGGTTCATCCTCTAAACATTCTTCTGGTTCCTCAAGCACGTCAGCGAGACACTCTAGAACTTCTCCATCAGACTAAGCATCTTCTCTCGACTCCACCTCCACGCAAGGATCAAAATGTATACTGTCATCAGAATCGGAGTCGTCTGAATAGTATGGTTCAGGACTAACATGTGGTTCATCAGGAGAGCCAATCGGTTGGTCATTCTCATCATCTTTTGGGATAAAATCCTAATCATCCCGTTCGATGCCATCATCGTAAAATTCATTCAACAAATCTTTAAGGAAGGACTTCCAACAGATCAGATGATCCTCGGGCCAATACATAATCACAAAAGAGAAATCGATAGAAAACTAGAAAAGCGCTAGAAACGACCAAAATATGTAAAAACTAAAAATTAACTTCCTTTTGAGCCGAAACTCGTAGGAATGATCGCTTAATAAAGAATTAGTCAAGTTATACCAAAATAAAACCGTTCCCCGGCAACGGCGCCAAAAACTTGATGTGCGTGTAGCGTACCAGTTTAAAATTTATAAATCTGAGATACTTAACACGACTACAACACAAATAGGCAAGAGAACCTAATCGTATCGTAGTATAGTAAATAAGTACGGGTGTCGAACACAAGGGAAACGAGTATGATTTTGAATAGAACTATACTAATTAAATATAAACTAATAAAAACAACTAAAAGGGAATTTAGAATCTTATGAATAAAGATTTTTATGGATTAAACTTATCAAATTAAAGCTTTCCCTCCCTAGATTCGATTTTTACTATTTCAAAATATTTAATTTTCAATTAATCATGCAATTAACATTTGTTTCATCTCATACCGATTTCTATAATGGATAAACTCTTGGTCCAAAGTCTAACCCTATAATCATGCATTTATTCAATTCTATGGTCAAGAAATCATTTAAATACGTAATTAGACATATTTAAGTTCGTGTCAAACAAGACTCAACCTTTAACAATTATTTTGGTTATTAAATTGTTAAATGGACAAATAAAGGTCATTACATGCCAATCATACACATTAAAGTTCCATTCTTGATTATCTAAGCCTAGGATATGATCAATCACTAGTCAAGATTAATTATTGATCCTAATTAATCATGATAAAAGCTATAAAAATAGATTGGTTCTCTAATTTTTAAAAACTCAGAATATAAACAATCAAAAAAACAGATCTTTAACACATATGAATCAATGGTAAGCTTATAAGACAAATTATGAGATAAAAACAAGTTCTAATCAATGGAAATCAAACATTCTTACAAAGTATCATCTCCTCTAGGGAGGAAAACAGAAAACTAGTCAATCACAGTCATATCAAGGCTCTAGAAATCATAAATAAACATAAGAAACAAGAGATGAATGATAAAACCGTAAAAGCCAAGATTCCTAGCCACTTTAATCTTCAAATCAAGCTTTGATCCCTCAAATTAAGCTCCACAGCTCCTGGAATGACTTTTGGACGTGTTTTGGAAGTATTTGGGTAGTATATATTGGGTTGTTCTTCACAAAACCGATTTGGACGTTCGTTTATATAGAAAACTGAAAACAGGGGCGTCGCACCGTGACGGGTAAGTGTCGCGTCGCGACGGGTGAGATTGACGCGATCCAAAACTCTTTTAAAAATTGAATTCTGACATGATCTGATGTGTCGCGCCGCGACCCAAGCAACTGTCGTGCCGCGATGACATGTGGCGAGCTTTTGGACCTTGTCTTGAACAGCTCCGTCGCGCCGCGATTCTTGAAGCTTTCGCGCCGCGACATCGCTTTTTTAGACTTTGACCATAATATTGATTTTGTAGCTCTTTGAGTCTAGTTTCCAGGGCCTTTTGAATCATCTTAGTCCGAGTTCGTATGAGTGAGATATGATCAAAACAGTGGAGCTATGTCGGCGCGGATAGCTTTTCATATTTTCTTCAGTTTTTCCGATTTTTGCTCAAAACTTTTCATCATCCGCCTTTTTTAACCTGAAATTCAATAAATGAAGATAATTAAGTATCTTTTACTTATTTACGAACAATAACAGGCTAAAATAAAACATATATCGCTTAAAATATATATCTAAATTTGGCGATATCAACCCTTCACCGGCGTTTGTGAGAAGGGCAAAGACTTATTGGATATCGTTCACACACATGGGTGTGGTCTTTTTAAACATGCCACTAGGGATAAGTCTAAATACTTCGTAACCGTTACTCATGGTTTTATTCGGTATGGGTATGCCTACTTGGTGAGACAAAAGTCAGAAACCTTTGAGGTTTTCAAGACTTTTAAGAACGAAGCTTAGAACCAATTGGGTAAACGAATCAAGATGTTCAGATCGGATCGTAGTGGTGAGTATCTAAGTTTGGAATTCTGTGACGATCTAAAAGATTGTGGACTTGTTTCGCAATAGACACCTCACGAGACACCATAATGATGTCGCCGATAGGAGGAACCGGACATTGTTGGATATGTTTGTTGGGATTCCATGGGGATCAAAGCATGCAACGGAAGCAAGAGAAACACGCATCAAAAATCCCATGAAGTCCCAATGGTGGTGAAAACTTGTAACAAGCAACATGCAACCAAAAACAAGAACAAGAAGAGAAGAGTCTTACCCTTGAAGCCTTTGAATCTCATATGGAACAATGAGGAATCCGAAAATGGGATGTGTATTTGGAACAAGTGGCTCCAAACCCTAATGCAAGCCCACACCAAGCTTTTCTTCACTCTCCTTGTACTAGCAAGCCACGAAATCACCAACACTTGGTGATAAGCTTCTGGAATAGCCCTCAAAGTACACTAGATGATCAGCAATACAAGGTCATGTAGCTCTCTTTCAACTTTGAACACTCACTTGTATGTATCTCTAATGTGCAAATGAGCAAGAGTAAGAATTGAACAAAGCATGCATCTTTTAAAGACATCAATTCTATTCAAGAGACTCCAGGGTCGGATCAAATGGCCACTTACCATTGGACCAACAAGATGGTCCAATAAAACACAAGTGTCATTTAGAGTTCTGCCTTCACGACTTCTTCACGGGCTCTCACGGGCCGTGAAGGATAAATGCTCCACAACCGGCCATTACTCCTCCACGAGCCGTGCCGCACCGGGAAAGAATCGTGAGGATATATGTCTTCATGACCTCCTTCACGAGCCGTGTAGGGTCGTGAAGCCCTAGGGTTTCACGAACCATGCGGCCACGATAGGACTCGTGTACAAGAGCTGCTTCACGACCCGTGGAGCATCCTTCATGGTCGTGAAGCTTAGGTCAGATTGAATGTGACCATTTTGACCCTTTCTTCTTATAGCAGGTTGTCAAGATTGAAACTTGGTGTGTGACCCGATAGGCCAGCGCTTCATCAGCAGTGATACCGGCCTACGTGTCTAAGTGGGCAGATTCCAACAAACTCCCACTTGCACATGACACATCGTATCCATGGGCACCAAAGACAGGGAGCGGCCTCTAGCAAGTAATCCCTGCCACCAATTAAACACGGGGTATGTCATCCCTGACAAGTACAAAGTCAAAACTACAAGAGTTTGACATGGTCCTATTGATAAGTGATCAATCAGCCTATTGTTCGCGATATCCAAGTGAACACGAGACATGGTACAAATTCATTCTCCAATCGTTCATGATTATGTTTCTCGATCAAGATTGGTGGTGACCAAAAGTAAGCTGCAACTTATCAACTATCATTGCAAGCTCGAGCATGGCCATGCATTTTTGGTGTCAGCGCCTAATCATCGAGGGGCCAAGGGATATCTCTCTAAACAGAGGAACAAATTCCTTTGACTACATTGCCTCAAATACATTGGCAATACTTTACCCAAAAGCTTCCTTTATAATAGCCAGTTACGGACTACGTTTGAAAGCAGTCAGAATAAAGCAAACCAAAATAGTGAAACACATGCATCACTGGTCTAAGGATAAAAGATATTATTATCCTGATTTACTCTTAACATGTACCATGAAGTAAGATCAGGTGTGGGTCGTCCAATCACTTGAAACTCTTTTCAAGTATAGGCGAAATATTGCGTCCCTTGTATTTCAATCCCCATTGAACACAATGACCAATCATTTCCCTTGATCTTCGTTCATACTTCCTTCCAATGAAGAATGACCGACCGTGGACTATTTAGAATGTAAAACATTCAAGGAAGTGATAAAACATGCAAAGTTGGAACACAATAATGATTTAAAGAAAGTATTCGCTACACGTGTATCATTAAATCTCCATTTAATAATCAATACATTCAAAAATACAATATTGTTCAACGTTTCCAATTACATAGCAAATATATAAAATACAATAACCAATATACAAATCAAACCAAGTCACTAGCAAATCTAATCCCAATTGCACGTGTGTGGGCATCGTGCTTAGCTTGTGACAACGTTTTAATGAACAGATCCGCCAAATTGCTATCCGTGTGTACTCTGCTGATGACAATGTCTCCATTCTCGACCACGTTCTGAATAAAATGATATTTCCGCGGAATATGCCTCGTGCGTCGGTGAGACCTTGGTTCCTTTGCTAAAGCAACAGCACGCTCGTTGTCACAGAAGATCTCAACAGGGTCGCTGATGCTAGGAACCATTCCCAAATCAAGCATAAATTCCTCATCCATACAACCTCCTTAGCAGCTTCACTCGCCGCAATATATTCCGACTCAATAGTGGAATCAGCCATGGTGTCTTTCTTGGAGCTCCTCCAGGATATAGCACCGCCGTTTAATAGGAACATGAACCCCGATTGTGATCGGCAGTCATCCCTATCGGTTTGGAAGCTTGTGTCAGAGTAACCCTTTACTCTTAGCTCTTCCTCACCTCCGTACACTAAGAAAATCTCCTTAGTCCTGCGAAGATAGTTGAGAATACTCTTCACTGCCGTCCAATGGGCTTCGCCTGGGTTGGCTTGATATCTACTCATCATGCTCAAGGCACACGATACATCAGGCCTCGTACATAGCATGCCGTACATGATCGAGCCCACAACCGAAGCATATGGCACCCACTTCATTACTTCCAGTTCCTCTGGGGAACTAGGGGATTGAATCTTACTCAATACCAAACCATGTGCCATAGGAATGAACCCCTTCTTGGAGTCTTCCATCATAAATCTCTTTACGACTTTGTCAACGTATGTACTTTGGCTAAGCCTAATTAGCCTCTTGGATCTATCTCTATAGATTTTGATCCCAAGAATGTAAGTCGCATCTCCTAGATCCTTCATTGAAAAACAATTGCCTAACTAGGATTTTACACCTTGAAGTGTCGGGACATCGTTCCCAATGAGGAGTATGTCATCGAAGTACAAGACTAGGAATACAACTTTGCTCCCACTAGTCCTGACATATACGCATGGCTCATCCTTGCTTTTCGAAAAGCAAAACTCTTTGACTTTCTCATCAAAGCACAAGTTCCAGTTGTGTGATGCTTGTTTAAGTCCATAAATGGACTTCTTAAGCTTGTAGAGTTTATCCGGATGCTTGGCATGTACAAAACCCTCGGGTTGAGTCATATAGACTTTCTCGCTTAGTGTCCCATTAAGAAATGCGGTTTTTACATCCATTTGCCAAATTTCATAATCATGAAATGCGGCAATTGCCATGAGTATCTGGATAGACTTCAACATAGCCACCGGGGAAAAGGTTTCATCATAGTCTACACCATGAGTTTGCGTGAAACCCTTAGCCACCAGTCGGGCTTTGAAGGTGACTACCTCTCCATCCATGCCTGTCTTTTTCTTAAAGACCCATTTGCACCCTACGGGTCTACACCCGGGTATCGGATCCACCAAATCCCATACTTGGTTATCCGACATTGATTGCATCTCGAACTCCATCACCTCTTTCCACCTAGCGGACTCTGGGCCCACCACGGAGTCCCGATAAGATGATGGTTCATCATGATCCACCACTAAGTCACAACCATCAGATATGAGAAACCTATATCTCTCTGGCTCATTGCGACTCCTATCGGATCTCCTAAGAGGTAAAGGATCCGTGTGAGGTTCTCCAGCAACGCCCTGCTTAGAATCTTTTTGTGAACTAGTGCCAACTTCAGGTTGGTCATTGGAAGGTTCTTGAATTTCTTCAAGATCTACCTTTCTCCCACTAGCTTCTTTGGATAGCATCTCCCTTTCAAGGAAGACGGCCATCCTAGCAACAAATACCTTGTTCTCAGAAGGTTTTTTAAAAAAAATATCCCATAGACCCGGCAGAATATCCAATGACCAAACACCTCTCGGCTTGGGTTCCAACTTGTCCTCCACCTCACGTCTCACGTAGGCAGGACTACCCCAAACCTTTAGATATGAAAGCGATGGAACCTTTCCATGCCACATCTCAAAAGGTGTCTTCTTGACTTTCTTAGTTGGTACGAGGTTAAGGATTCTAACGGCCATTTCCAATGCATAGCCCCAAAAGCTAATGGGTACATCTGTACGACTCATCATACACCGGACCATAACCAACAATGTTCGTTTCCTCCTCTCGGCGACACCATTTAGTTGTGGTGTCCTAGGATGTGTCAATTGCGAAACAATTCCACAATCTCTTAGATGGTCATGGAATTTCAAACTTAGATACTCACCACCACGATCCGATATGAGCATCTTAATTCCTTTACCCAATTGGTTCTCAACTTCGTTTTTCAAAGTCTTAAAAACCTCAAAGGTTTCCGACTTTTCTCTTATCAAGTAGACATACTCATACCTACTAAAATCATCGGTAAAGGTTACGAACTAGCTTGCGCGATCCCTAGTGACATGCTTGAACCGACAACACACATCCGTGTGAACGACATCCAACAAGTCTTGGCCCCTCTCACAAACGCTGGTGAAGGGTGATTTGGTCATTTTGCCCAATAAGCAAGATTCGCACACATCATCGGAACCATGGTCATATGATTCCAAGATCCAATCGGATTGACGCTTGGCGATGCATCTCTTATTTATGTGGCCCAAACGACCCATAAAGATAACTTATCCAAATCACATTTGGATTTAGAACCAACATTCGTGATTGATCTATTGCTTTGCAAGCATACGCTTGTTTCATATATGTCACGACATGGATGTGCTTTAAAATAAAATAAATCATTCTTAAATCAAGAATAATTTCATTAGAGAAATTAAAACCAAATCTATCGTTAACAAGTGCATAAAAAGAAATAATGTTTCTGGCCACGCAGGGGGAATAATATACATTTAACAACGAAATAGATAAGCCGGTTTGAAAGGTGAGGTCCACGCTCCCAATCTTCTCAACCGGGACGACCGTGTAGTTTCCCATGATGAGATCCAGCTCCCCATCAACCACGTCCCTTCTTCTTCTTAGTACCTTCACATTATTAACTATGTGAGTACCACACCCGGTGTCCAAGATCCAAGCCTTAGAAGTAGAACTGTTATGGAGTTCAATCATATACGTACCCGAGGCGCCTTGTCCCTTAGCGCGAAGCCTCTTGAGCTCCGCCGTGTACTTGGGGCAGCTACACCGGTAGTGTCCCTTCTCCCCGCAGAAGAAGCAGGTAGCCTCTTCCGGTGAGGGGGCTATAGGAGCCGGTTCTTTCCCTTTCGGCTCCGGGGCCGGGAGAGGTTTAGGATTAGGTGTTGCCACCTTTGCCTTTCCCTTGGAGCTTGAAACGGGACGCTTCCTCTTCGCACAACCCTCATGGATGGCTACGACGGGTGCGGAGGTTGACGGCTTTGCCTTTGGCATGTTAGACTCCGCGTTCATCAACATGCCATGCAATTCCATCAAGGACTTATCCATGTTATGCATATGGTAGTTCACAATGAACGGACCATATGCTTGAGGCAAAGATTGGAGGATAATATCCCTCACCAACTCTTTCTCCATTGGAAAGCCCAACCTCTCGAGCTAGTCCACGTATTGCTTCATATGAAGCACGTGGGAGCTCACATTCCCACCCTCCTGCATCTGGTACCCTATGAAGGCCTTGACACACTCATAGAGTTCTTTCCTCGCTTGCTGTTGGAACATTTCCTTGAGCTGTGAGATCAAGTCGTACGCACCAACGTCCTTGAATTTCCTTTGCAATTTGGAACTCATGGTCATCAACATGAGGCAAGTAACTGTTGGGATTCCATGGGGATCAAAGCAGGCAACGGAAACAACAAAACACACACAAACGATCCCATGAAGTCCCAATGGTGGTGAAAACATGTAAAAGGCTACATGCAACCAAAATAAGAACAAAGAGAAGAAGGAAATCAAATCATACCCTCGAAGACTTTGATACTTGGCTGGAACAACTTGGATTTGGGAAGTAAGCTTGAAACAAAAAGGCTCCAAACCCTAATGCAAGTCCACACCAAGAAACCTTCAACCTCTTTGTACTAGCACACCGAAGAACCACCAACACTTGATCTCTTCTATAAACAACCTTAAAATCGATTCTACACAGCCTTGAACACTTGCTCTTGCTCACTCACACTAGATGATGAACTCACAATGTATATTCTTGCACAAATGGACCAAGAGTAATGAAAGAACTAAGAATGGATCCTTTAAAGACACCAACTCTGTTCTCATGAGTCCAGAGTCGTGCTAATTGGCACTCATTCATTGGACCAACAAAATGGTCCAACCAAATACAACTGTCTCTTAGAATTCTTCCTTCACGACTTCTTCACGGGCTCTCACGGGCCATGAAGGATTAATGCGCCACGACCGGCCATTTATCCTCCACAAGCCGTGCCACGCCGTGTAAGAATCGTGAGGGTTCCTGTCTTCATGACCTCCTTCACGGGCCGTGTAGGGTCGTGAAGCGCTAGGGTTTCACGAACCATGCGGCCACGACAGGACTCGTGTTCACGAGCTACTTAACAACCCGTGGAGCATCCTTCACGGTTGTGAAGCTTAGGTCAGATTGAATTTGACCATTTTGACTCTTTCCTTTTATAGCAGGATGTCGAGATTGAAACTTGGCGTGTGACCCAATAGGCCCACGCTTCATCGACAGTGATACCGGCCTACATGTGTCAGCGGGCAGATTCCAACAGTAACCTCATTTGTGTCTTTAAGGCGCTTCTCATAAGCGTCCTTAACGGCCCGCGCCGCGGTGATAGCAGGAGCCTACGGAAGAGGATGCTCTAGGATGTACAACTTGCTTTCATGGCGTAAGACAATTCTCAATTGCCTATTCCAATCCATAAAGTTTACTCCTACGAGTTTCTCTTTCTCCAAAAATGGACGGAGTGACATGTGTGTGGCGGTGTTGCTTGTAGATGCCATCTAAAAGAAAGCAAAGCACACAAAAAGGTTAGTTTGATATATTTTAATCCTTGTTAAATAATTACCCAATAGTTGAACACTTAAATTTAACAAGGGCTAAGAACCCAACATAACTTCACTAGATGATGAGTTTACCGCGGATCACTTCGTGAAGGTATTTAGGCCTGTAAACGCTTTACCAATTACAATCGCTAATTACAACTCTTAGGAACTTGCGGGATCCATCGGTACTCATAGCACCGGTTTGGCATGTTTGATCCCTTCCCACACCGATTCCTTAATAAGCTGCTTTGGTAACTCGGTATAGGTACGACAATTACCAAGGCGTATTATATTGGAATTGAAAATCGTCCAACAAGATACACCATGACACCCTTGACAATAATTGGCTCGTGCTAAGCACGACAACTAATAATTTCAAGACGCCACACTCACCTTCTGTTATTTTTAGAAGATGTAGGAAAGCCCACTTTATAGGTGTGGCCTATAAATAGGCCTTAGGCCCTTGGCCTTTGTAATGCTTGGAACTCTTGAAACCATATATGAAAAATTAATATTCAAAGCAAAAGGTGAAGTGTGTGTTTTCTCTCTATTATCATCTCTATACAAATCCACTTTGAAACAAAACACATTGACTTCGAGCGTGTTCTCCATTCCAAATACACTCCGAAAACAAATTTTTAAAACTTACCACATTTCACATTCGAAGATCACTTGTTCGAAACATTTTGCAACATTCCTTCGAACACCAAAAACTATTGTTCCATTCGAAGTCAACTTCAAAGTTCACTTCGAATTCTTTGATTAACACACTTCGAACTCATTGATCACTTCGAATTCACCACTTCAAACCAATACTTCCAATTCGAAGAAACCATCTTCGAACCCCAATCACCAACTTTTTCAAGTTAACGATCACTTCTAAAATTTCAAGTAATTAAACCAAAATGTCAAGTTCCAACGAGATTTTGGCCATTGGCACAGACTCGAAACCCCCTGTTTTCTTCCGCAATGACTATTTAGTATGGAAAGGGAGGGTTATGGACTTCCAGGAACGCAAAAAAGTGTATAGTGAGATGATGATTGATTCTATCCTCAACGGAGATAATAAATTCTACAGAATCATTGATGCACAACTTGATAACAACCCTCCAATTAATTCCTGGAGTGGTGAGAGAGAAAACTCATGACGAGTTAAATGCTACTGAAAATGAAAGGAAGAAAGCAGATAGGCTTGCTAAGTGTTATTTCAAACAAGGTTTATCTTCTAAGATTTACATGAAGATTGACAGTTTAGCAATAGCCAAAGAGATCTGGGACGAGATCAAAAGACAATTACAAGGAACTGAGCAAGGTGAACATATAAAACGAACACAATTGGTGAACATGTTTCATGAATTTACTTCCAAGGATAACGAACTGTTAATTGACACTTACAGTCATTTCTGCAAGCTCCAGAATGAACTCAGAACTAACAAGGTTGAAAGGACGGATTTGGATATCAACTGCGTGTTTCTTCGTGCTCTAGGTCCTGAATGGAAAGAGCATGTGAAGCTTTACAAACACATCAACCGAAACCTTACAATTGTCACATACCACAATATCTTTGAGGACCTTCAGCAATACCAGGATGAGGTCTCAAAGTCATCTCCCATACATTCTGCTGATCCCTTAGCCCTAGTAGCTTGAGAACCATCACCCCGCGAGTCCTCCAGAACACAAAAATACAAACAGGTGGCCATGTCTGACTCAGAATCTGATGAGTCAGATGGTACGGAAATGGAGTAGGTCATAAAGGCCATGTCATTTATCAGAAAGGCCTTCAAGAACAGGTACTCCAAAACCAATAATCGGCAAAGGTATGCTTCTGGGTCCTGAAGACCAGAAAATTTCAAGATTGCTGAGAAACCTTGGTTTGTGAAGGAGGAAAAGAAAGAAGACAGAAAATGTTATAACTGCGGAGGAAATGGCCACTTCATAAAAGACTGCACTCAGAAAAAGAAGAAAGATGCCGAGTATTATAAGCAAAAACTTAGGCAGGCAAAAAGAAAAAGTGCACGAAGAGCCAGGATGGTTGAAGAAGACCAATTCCTATCAGTTACTGATGATAGTGATTTGGATGAGGACGCACAAGCTCAATTTTGCCTAATGGCTGATGTTGAGGATGACTTCATTGATGAAGAAGCAGATCCAGAGGCACATTATGATAACCCATATGATGAAGGGCTTGATGCTGAAAATGCTGATGATGAGGTACACTCTAACTTCTTAACAGGGTGTGGTCTGAGCATGGAACATGTTCAGATCATCATGTCACATATGAAAAAGTTAGAGAAAAATGTACAAGAATAAAAATCAGATAAAGAAAAACTAAAAGAAATCATAAGAAATCAACAAATGGAAACTTTCCAGGTTGATAAAGAAATTGAAGAACTCAAAACCAAAATCATTGAAAAAGAAAACGAACTGATTGAGCTAACTACAAACATGAGTACCCAATTACATGACCTCAAAGCAGAAAAGTTTAGCGCAAAAAATGACACAAAATTTATTCTCAAGGAAAAGGGTGAATTGTACTCAAAAATCAAAGAACTTGAAGACACACTGATAAAATGGGGTCAAACAGAACAAACCATTTTTCTCAATAAATCCAAAAAAAGAAAATTTTCAAAATGGACCTATGATGGTCTTGGATTTGAAAACCCTCAAATCAGTGAGAAAGTGACGGCCAAACAATTATATGATTTCAACTTAATGAATGATAGCATCACTAACAAAATGGTATTTGTTGGTCAAGAAGAAGAGGTTGTGGAAGAAGATTTTAAAAGAATTTCTAAACTAAAATTTAAAATCCCTTTTGACTATCAGGAATTAAATGAATCTATCTCATCGGAGCCTCAAAAGCTTATTAAGACAGATGAGTCTACTGGTTTCACCTATCCTGATGATCTTAAAAAGCCGCAAGTGGTCCTAGAAGCCAGAGTATATATACCACATATGGTTTTACAAAGGCGACTCGAAACACTTGTCGCTTATTAATTTCAAACTCTCATCACTCATGATTTAGAAAGGGAAGTAATAGCATGAGAAAAGAGTCTTTCATGTCACTGTAAAAAGAAAAGCTTGACATGCACTTCTACTCCATCTACTTCCCAACCAACAAGAAAATATACCATAGAAGAAAAAGGTAAAACAAAGGTGGAAGAGTTATGGACTCCAAGAAAAAGGCACCAAAATCTCTAACAGTTGCAAAACCCAAAATGATTCAAGTTTGGCAAGGAAAAGATGTGGTTCGGGTAGTGGACCTCAAGGGCACCATCAGTCCACCAAGTCTTGAAAGAGGAGAGATTCCTCTAACCATTGAATCTAAAAGTGTTCCTGATCCATTCTGGATTAATACATCAAAGTTTAACAAAGAAGAACAAAAGATTCAATGGAAAACACAGAAAATAATACATTGTATTTTTCAAGAGGTTGTTGACACCAATTTATCCCAAACATGCAAGGACCCATTTCAACATGGGGACCTAAATCTTCATTCTTTTCTGTGTGCAAGAACCTAATCTCTGGTACCTGGACTCAGGCTGCACCAAGCATATGACCGGTGACAAGAGTCTGCTCAACAACATCGTTCCCAAGTACTCAGGGAATGTTCGTTTTGGAAATGACAATGTTGCATCGATTTTGGGGTACGGAGATATAGTAAAGAAGAATATCAAAATAAAGAAGGTTTCTTTTGTAGAAGGACTTGGCCATAATTTGTTTAGCATTGGTCAGTTCTATGACAAGGACTTGGAGGTCACTTTCAACAAGAATTCGTGTTCAATGAAAACAGAAACAGGTGATGTACTTCTCGCGGGGACACGAAAGTCTAACTTGTATTCAATAGATCTGAACAACTACAACACGAAGACCTCCGTTTGTCTACTCAATAAGGTCTCATGGGACTTAACTTGGGAATGGCACAGGAAACTGTCACATCTCAACTTCCACAATATCAACAAACTAGTTACTGGAGATATGGTGAGAGACCTACCAAAGTTAAAATTTCACCAAAGACCATCTGTGTGAAGATTGTGAAAGAGGCAAGATGAAACTTTCATCTCACAAGGTCAGGCAAGTCTCCAGTACAAAGAAAACAATGGAGCTTCTACACATGGATCTATGCAGTCTAATGAGAGTCCAAACATGCAATGGGAAGAAGTATATCCTAGTCATTGTCGATGGTTACTCTAGGTATACTTAGGTCAAGTTCTTAAGGTCGAAAGATGAAGCAACTCCTATTATCATCAGCTTTATCAAACAACAACAGAACAAGTTTGAACATAGTGTTTCCTCCATTCGAACGGATCATGGAACTGAGTTCAAGAACCAAATCTTGTCTGACTACCTTGACCTAGTGGGGATCTCGCATCAATTCTCTGCAGCATCCACTCCACAACAGAATGGAGTGGTGGAACGACGCAACCGAACTCTGGTTGAGGCTGCTCGTACTATGCTCTCATATTCCGGTCTCCCACCTTCCTATTGGGCTGAAGCAGTCAGCACTGCGTGTTACACACATAATCGTTCTTTCATCCATAAGCGTTTCAATAAAATTCCGTATGAATTGGAAAATGTCATAGTACCTAATATCAAATATCTTCATATATTTGGTAATAGGTGCTTTGTACTCAATGAAAAGGATAATCTAGGGAAATTTGAAGCCAAGGCTGATGAAGCAATTTTCCTAGGTTATTCGGATGAGTCTAAAGCCTTCATGGTTTTAAATAAAAGAACTAACTGTGTTATGGAAAGTATAAATGTTACATTCGATGATATGTTGGATGTTAACACATTTCAAAAAGAAAATGATGTTGCTTCTGGTCAAGTCAGTTCAGGACCAGTACTTCAAAGAAAAGAAACAAATACAAATCCTTCTTCATCAGAATACAATTTAGATTTCTTATTTGATTTCTTACAGTCTGAATCTAATGTTCCTATTGCTCGTGACAGGAACGATGCAGTGTCTCCTGCTACTACTACAACGGAAGTGGACAACTCGTCTTCATATCAAACCGTGGATTCTCCGTCTACGTCAACTGTCAATCCAGTTATAGTTCCTCATGAGCCGGTTTATGAGGATACTCTTGTTTATGATTGAGACCCAATATCAACAGAGGAAGACATTGAACTCTAACCATTTAAATGAGTTCTTTCCTCCAAACCAAAACGCCCAAGAAATAAGACGGACAAAATCCCATCCCAAATCTCAAATTACAGGAAATGTTTAAGATGGGGTAAGGACTTGTTCTGCAACGGCGAATGAGTGCCTTTATTCCAGTTTCATATCTATGATTGAACCCACCAAAGTCTCTGATGCTTTATAAGATGCAGATTGGGTCATTGCAATTGAAGAGGAACTTAACGAGTTTGAAAGACTCAAAGTTTGGAGATTTGTACCACTTCCAGAGGATAAATCAGTGGTTGGTACCAAGTGGATTTTTTATGAACAAACAGGATTCCGATGGAATAGTGGTTAGAAACAAAGCTAGGCTGGTTGTTAAGAGTTACAACCAACAGGAGGGAATAGACTATGATGAAACATTTGCTCCTGTAGCTAGGATAGAAGCCATAAGACTATTCTTAGCCTATGCTACCTACAAAAGCTTTAAGGTTTGTCAAATGGACGTCAAGACATCATTCTTAAATGGTATCCTCAATGAGGAGTTTTATGTGTCTCAACCAAAAGGCTTCGTCAATCCAAAATTCCCACAACATGTTTATATTCTAGACAAAGCCTTATATGGACTAAAACAAGCCCCGAGAGCCTTGTATGATGTCCTATTTGAATATTTGTTGAGTAAGGGTTACATTAAAGGAACAACTGACACCACTTTATTCACAAAAGCCAAAGGAAAGGATTTAATCTAAGTACAAATTTATGTGGATGACATCATTTTTGGTTCTACAAACCCAAAGTACAGTGATGAGTCTGAACATACTATGCAAAATCGTTTTCAAATGAGTATGATGGGAGAGATGAATTTCTTTCTCGGATTACAAGTGAAACAGCTGAGTCATGGCATTTTCATAAGTCAATCCAAGTACATTATGGAGTTGTTGAAGAAGTATGACATTCTCGGTTGTTCTTCACTATCTACCCCCATGTCTTCAAAAACTAAACTGTCTGCTGATCTTGAGGGAAAAGCAGCTCATTACTATATCTGTCGGCTAGTAGACCAAATATAATGTTCTCTAAATGCTTATGTGCTAGATTTCAGGCTATTCCAAAGGAATCACATCTGCCGGCAGTCAAAAGAATATTCAAGTATCTCAAGGGTACTGCTGATCTAGGTCTATGGTATCCAAAGGTTTCTAGTCCACAGTTATATGCCTATTCAGATGCCGAATATGCTGGTTGCATGCTTGATAGAAAGAGCACATATGGCAGTGCACACTTTTGGGTGATCGGTTAGTGTGTTGGGCTTCAAAGAAACAAAATTGTGTCTCTACTTCAACTGCTGAGGCTGAATATGTTGCTACTACAATGTGCTGCTCTCAAAGTTTGTGGGTTAGGACTCAGTTTTCTGACTTTGGCCTACACTATGACAAGATACCTTTACTGTGTGATTCACAATCTACCATTGCCATCTCATGCAAACTAGTCCACCACTCAAAGACGAAACACATTGACATACGGTATCATTTTATTAAAGAAAAAGTGGAAAAAGGTCTGATAGAACTTCAATATGTCAAGACTTATGATCAACAGGCTGATCTGTTTACTAAACCATTACACAAATCTCGTTTTAATGAGTTAGTATCCAAATGGGGTATATTGAATTATAAAGTCTGAATATCACTCATTTGTTTTGAGTGGGTAGTTCACTTTGTTTGTTTATGTTGCACATACAAGAAAACACAATTTGAGGGGGAGTGTCAATCATCGGTACAAGTTACGCATGCTTGTAGGGGGGGAATAATTAAAACATTTCAAAAATCAAAGAAAATACCAAAAACATTCACAAAACAGAGAAAATACCAAAAACATTCACAAAACATTTGCGAAATTCATTTCGAGCACACATGAACAGTCCATTGAACCAAACAAAATAAACCCACTTCGAGTTTGAAGCCTTCATACTTCGAAGTCGAAGCCTTTGGACTTGGAGCTCAACAGTGGTCCTCTAGACCACTTCGAGCGTGTTTTTCACCTTCGAAGTCTTCACACTTCAAACTCGAAGCCTCTTGGACTTCGAAGCCAACAGTGGTTGTCAAGACCACTTCGAGTGCGTTTTTACCTCTCGAATCCTTTGGACTTCGAGCGTGTAACTTTTGAAAAGTTACCGTTGTAATTATTTTCTATAGATAGGTGGCATTTCTTAGAGTTTTCTTTACGTTTCCTAACTTACGAGAATTGCCATGCTGAGTTTCAATCATTTCTGATTGGATTCTAGTGTCAACATCATGTTCTTCCATTCAAGGTATACTTTACTCTCACTGGCGTCCATGGATATTAATTTCTTAAGAGACTCTACCTTTGAGAAACTTACAAGTTCTCACAAGGTTTGTCAAGACAAATATCCCATGGTCTTAGTAGAGTACCTAATGGAGTAAATACCTCTAGATCCTGGGTTCCTCCACCTCACGTCTAAACGTAGGCTAGACAATCCAGACTTTGGAATAGACAAACAAGGATCCTCCTTTTCGTCATATCCTCTAAGGTGTTTACATGACCATCTTTGTTGTTTATAAGATTTAGAACAATTGCCCACCATCTAAAGAATGATCCAAAACAATTTTGGATATAAAAGTGTAACCTATCACTTATCGAACCATATCAATATGTTCGGTCCTTCCATTAGACGACCATGTGTAACAATGTGTCTCAAGAGGAATGAATTGTGAGACAATCCCATAATTCTTATGATAGTCACAACATATAAAACTAAGGCACTCAACATCTTAACTAGATTCGAGTGTTATAGTTATAATGCCCCTTTCTCATGTACCTCGCTATGGTGGGTTTTGAACACCTCTATGGTTTCAAAAAATAGTCCATTAAAATAGACATACCATTCCTTCTACCATCACCGGTAAAGGTAACAAGGTATCTTAAGTTACTCCTTATTGTTTGCATGAACGGTCAACACACTAAAGTGTGAACGATATTCAACAAGCTTTCAATCCTCTCACATATACAAGTGAAGGACGTTGAGTCATCTAGCGTAACAAACAAGATATGCAATCAACCTTTGACCCATGGTCAAAGGGTTCCAAGTTCCTAAACCTCACAGATTTTGATGAAGCAAGTCTTGTTTATATGGCTAAATCGACTTCTACATAAGGATAACTTATCAATAAATTTATGATCATTCTATTACTCTTTAAGCAAAAGCTTATTTTAAATGCCACGACATGAATAAACTTTGAAATAAATTACCACTAATTTCAAAAGTCAAAGTAATGTCCATCGTCCTTATTAGCATTTTAGATATAATGTTTATGGCCTCACATGGCGTAAAACATACATCCATTAAAGTAACAGAATAGCTGGAAGGAAAGGCAAGATACAAACTTCCAATCCTTTCAATAGGGACAACTACTATGTTTCCATTTTGAATACCAGCTCTCCATGCCTCATTCGTCTACTTCTCTTTTAACACCTTCACTTTGTAACAAATAAATTTGTGACAAACGTGAGCGTCGTAGCTAGCGTTCAAAACCTAGCCTTTAGAAGTAGAAGAGCAGTGGAGTTTGATCATGAATGTTCCTGAAATCAAGGAGCTACTTTCTCTTAGTCATAAGTGATTTTAGCTCTTTCAGGCACATAGGGCAGGCGTGGTGGCGCCAATTTCCAATCCTTCCGCAAAAGTAGCAAATTACCCCTTGTGGAGTCATATCTTGAGGCACAATCTCATTGCCCTCTGACTTCACATATATGGTAGGTTTGGTAAAACCAAACTTTCCACTTGAGGTCAATTTCTTCTTCTCGGTTTCTTGTTCCTTTATAATGTTAGCAGGAGTTGGTGAGGCAAGTCATAATTTGGCCATGCAGGACTTAGCAGTCCATAACATGCCATAATGCTTTATCAAGGACTTCTCCATATTGTGAATGTGATAGTTCACAATGAACTATTTACATCACGTGGGTAGGGCTTTGGAGAATTTTCATCCACCACAAGCTCCCTCCCTATGGCGAATCCATGCCTCTCCTTTAGGTCCACGTACCTCTCTAACTCAAGGATATGGACACTAATTTTCCCGCCTTCATGCATCCTTTAACCGATCAAGACCACCATGCACTTTTACATGCATGTAGAGGTCTAGGTCGCGTTGGTAGCTTTTTGGCTCTAGAAGGGATTTTTCTATAATTTGCAACTTTGACTCATGGTGGAAGACAATCCTCAACAACCAATCCTAGTCCACGAAGTCCACATTAGTGAGTCTCACCTTCTTTAGGAACGAACGGAGTTTTAAGTTGAAGCGGTGTCGTTAACGTTTGCCAATTAAAGATATAAGAATACACGTTTTAGTTAGTTTTGATACATTCCCCGTTACGATAATTACCCATTTAGTTTTAAGAAAACCAATTATCTTAACAAGGGCTAAGAACCTTATTTCACTTCACTACATGACGGGTTTGCCGCGGATAACTTCATGAAGTTATTTAGGCCGGTAAACGCTGTACCAATTGTAATCCGAGACTACAACTCTTAGACACTTGCGGGATCCATCAACACTCATAGCGTCGGTTTGGCATGTTTGATCCCTTCTCACACCAATTCCTTGTTAAGCCGCTTTGGCAACTCGGTATAGGCACGACAATTACCAAGGCGTATTAAGTTTGAATTGTAAATCGTTCGTCAAGATACACGATGACACCCTTGACAATCATTGGCTCGCGCTAAGCTCGACAACCAATAATTTCAAGTCGCCACACTCACCTTCCACACAGATCCGCATGGAACAACTCGTGCTTAGCTCGACAATCATCCCATGCCTCACTAGATTCGGGTGGTGTCATCTTACGGGTGGCGTGTGATTTATGTTTGAGAAAAACGGGACTTTTATCTTTCCGGTTTAAAAAACCTCTTTTCAAATTGATTAACAAACAAGTGACAAAACGCATTTTTCACTTTAATATAAACCAATTTATATTTGTTTGTTAATCGTGAGCGCGCGGGGTTTGTTAAACAATTTAACAACTCTTGTGATTTTATTATTTTGAAAAGTTTTCTAGCATGTGAAGATCCTAACAACCACGCAAGAAAATAACAAAATAAATCACAACCAAGCACAAAGCAAATATCCGGTAACACGCCCCTAAACCCTATGTGCCCTCCCCGTGCGCCAAACGGAGAGAGCAAGGCCAAACTAAGGACACAACCAAAAGGCCACACCGGATGTGCTCCCACTGAATCCGTCATCTCTAAATGATCCACCGTATCCAATATAGCCGAGTCGTCTCCTCCACGACTCTCGATGGTTGTCTTCGGTCTTCTTTTCACAATTACAAACAATTTGAAAAGAAACGGCATCCAAGCCGCGATTGCTATTCTAAGCTACATACAACAAGTACAAAGGAAAGCAATGGCATGCAAGCCATCATAAATTTACAAATTTACAAATGGATTAAGTATTATTACAAACCATTGTCACTAAAAGACACCAAATGAATGAATACATAAATAAACAACCAAACAACCAACACATAGGTCTAACGGGCAAGGCGTTACTTGACACAACAACAACCACAAACAAAACATGGTGTGCCACAACAAAACCATGCAAAATGTATCTCAATTAAGATTGTTCAAACAAGAAAAGCACTCAAGGCACAAAAAGAACAATCCTTGTACATATGCATTAGTATCCCAAACACTTTGAGAACACATATTCATATATACACAATATAAGTATATGTATGTGTGCGTTTAATGCCAAAACGACCCAATACATATAAATATACGAATCAAGACACATAAACGGGGCTTTTCAAGTGTCCAAACAAAAGGACAGATTCTGGAAAAACAGAATCGAAAGGTGCTAAAACCGAAAACTTATTTATTTTAATAAACAAGGATAAAAACACTGTTCACGAGACCTTCACGGCCCAGAAGCCTTCACGGGCCCTCACGGCCCGTGAAGCCCATGAGCTCCACGACTCCGACACAATCAAAACCTTTCACGAGCGACACCCCATGAAGCCGGTCGTGTAGGCTTCACGACCGTGAAGCAAAATGCTCCACGACCCGTGAAGCACTTCTGGACAGAATGTCCATTTTCGGTTTTCAAGCCATCAAAGTGCAATTTCTTTGTAGAGATGGCTCTGATACCACTGTTGGAACTCGTGGTGGGCACAAACGCAGCGGAAGCAAACAAGAAAGAAGCATGCAAGACATAAAAAGAAAGCACACTCAAAGCCCACACGAAGTTCCAATGGTGGAATACACAACAAAGCAAATTGCAACTAAAAACAAGAAGAAGGAGGAAGAGAGTATACGTTCTTCTAGCTGGAAATCGAGCTCCATATGTGGAGATGAACTTGAGGAAACAAAATGGCTTCCTCCTCCATTGCTAGTCCACACCAAGAAGAGTTTGATCCCATTGTACTAGCAATCCATTAGATGAACGTCCACCAAGACTTCACCATCTGGAACAGCCCAAAGATGTTCTCCTCTTGCACCAATGATCTTCATATGAACACTCAAGATTACCATCTTAGTGTTGTAGTATGAAACCCATTTAGTACCAAGAGAGAAAATGGAGTAGAGATAAATTGTGTATGGTTGCTTGTGTTCTACAGCCTCAAACCATGGCTATTGACACCAGAAACTCAGCCAAATTGCATGTCCTTTGATTGGACCATTAAATGGTCCAATAAAACACAAGTGTCACTGCAGCTACCCTCTTCACGACCCCTCACGGGCTCTCACGGGCCGTGAAGCCTAAGTGCGCCACGAGGGGACTTAGAACTCCACGAGCCGTGCCGCCCGGTCGAGAAGCCCAAAGGCATCACGACGCGTGGTGGCCGTCGAACAATCATTAGGGCAGCCTGCTTCACGACCCCTCACGACCTCGTCACGGGCCGTGAAGCCCAAAGGCATGACGACGCGTGGCGGCCGTCGAACAATCGTTAGGGCAGCCTGCTTCACGACCCGTGGAGCATCTTTCACGGTCGTGAAGCCCCGAATCAAAACACTTTTGATTCTTTGACATTCTCCTTCCACATTAAGCTGTCGGGATCAATCCTTGGCGTGTGACCCAATAGCCTCGCGCTTCATTAGCAGTGATACCGGCATACGTGTGTCAGTGGGCAGTTTCCAACAGTTTAATCCATAAAAATCTTTGCTTTTGTTGTTCTTAGTTTGCTTTTGAGTGTTTGCTAGTGTTAGGAGTGATTTTAGATAATAAAGTTTGAATCTTTATTGATATGATTCTAAATTCCCTTTTTGTTGTTTTTATTAGTTTAATATTTAATTAGTATAGTTATATTCAAAATCATACTCGTTCCCCTTGTGTTCTTCACCCGTACTTATTTACTATACTACTATACGATTAGGTTCTCTTGCCTATTTGTTTTGTAGTCGTGCTAAGTAACTCAGATTTATAAATTTAAAACTCGTACGCTACACGCACATCAAGTTGTGTTTTAGTTATTTTGCCCAATAAGCATGATTCGCATACATCATCTGACTCATCGTCAAATGATTCCAAGATCCCATCCACTTTGAGCTTGGCGATGCGCTTCTTGTTTATGTAGCCTAAACGACCATGGCATAAAGACAACTTATCCAAATTCTCTTTGGATTTAGAAACAACAATCATGATTGATCTATTACTTTGCAAGCATTCGATTGTTTCAGAAATTCCACGACATGGACGTGCTGTATAATAAAACAAGTCATTCTTAAAGAATGATATATTTCCATTAGAGAAATTAAAATTAAATCCATCGTCAATTAGAGCGTAAAAGGAAATAATGTTTCTTGCCACACAGTGCGAATAAGATACATATAACAAAGAAATAGATAAGCTGGATTGAAAGGCGAGGTCCACGCTCCTAATCTTCTCAACCGGGATAACCGTCTTGTTTCCCATGATGAGATCCAGCTCCCCATCAACCACGTACCTACTTTTTCTTAGTACCTTCACATTATTAACTATGTGAGTACCACACCCGGTGTCCAAGATCCAAACGTTAGAAGTAGAAGTGTTATAGAGTTCAATCATATGCGTACCGGAGGCTCCTTGTCCCTTGGCATGAAGCCTCTTGAGCTCCTCCGTGTACTTGGGGTAGCTATACCGGTAGTGTCCTTTCTCACCGCAGAAGAAGCAGGTAGCCTCTTCCGGTGAGGCAGCTATAGGAGCGGGTTCCTTCCCCCTCGGCTCTAGGGTCAGTTTTGGTTAGGTGTAGGTGTTGCCACCTTTGCTGTCCCTTTCCCTTGCCCTTGGAGCTAGAAGCTGGCCGCTTCCTCTTAGCACCACCCGCATGGATGGCTAGGACGGGTGCGGAGGTTGATGTTTTTGACTTGGCCATGATAGACTCGGCGGTCCTTAAACATGATGTGCAATTCCATCAGGGACTTATCCATATTATGCATATGGTAGTTCACAATGAACGGACCATATGCTTGAGGCAAATATTGGAGGATAATATCCGTAGCCAAATCTTTCCCTATCGGAAAGCCCAACCTCTCAAGCTGGTCCACATATTTCTCAATAAAAAGCATGTGGGAGCTCTCATTCCTGCCATCCTGCATCCGGCACTAAGTTTAAGTGTTCCCTGGTGAGCCAACCGCGGAACTAAGTCTACTAAGGACACAAATCCAAGAATTGTTGTGGCATGTTCCCACTCGATCCCGCGGCTCCGGATCCGAGATAGCCGACACGTCTCTCCTGACTCTCGATGTTGCCTCCGGCCTTCTCTTCAAATTAGATACATAATTCAAGAGAAATGGCATGCAAGCCACACAAGCTTTTCTAAGCTAACATACAATTATGAAGAATAAACATTAGCATGCAAAGCCAAAAAAATATACAAATTTACAATCCAGATTAAATAAATTATTACAAACCAATTTGTGGTACAAACTAGCAAATGAAGGAAATAAAATACAAGGCAACCACAACAACCACACAAAGGACTAAGGCTAAAATCGGTGCTCACAAAACTAGACAAACACAAGGCATGGTGTGCCACACCAAACCATGAACAAGATAATATCCCATCAGTCAGTACTCTACTGATCACTATGTCTCCACTCTCGATGATATCGCAAATAAAGTGATATTTTCGAGCAATGTGTCTCATACGTCGATGTGCCCTTAGTTCCTTAGCTAGAGCTACTAAACCATGTTTCTTGGAACTCCTCCAACTAACTGCTACACCATTTAACAAGAATACAAATGCGTTTGAGACCGGAAATCATCTTTGTCCGTCTAGAAGTTAGCATCAGAATATCAAGTAACTGTGAGCTCCTCTGATCCACCAAACACTAAAAACATCTCTCTAGTCCTCCGAAGATACTTGAGAATGTTTTCAACAGAAACCCAATGACTTTGACCAGGGTTAGCCAGATATCGGCTCGTCATGCTCAAGGTATACGACACACCAGGCCGAGTACATAACATAACATACATGATCGATCCCACTACCGAAGCAAACTGGACTTGACTCATTTTTTCTAGTTGCTCTGCAGAACTAGGACATCGAGACTTGCTTAATGCCATACCATGCAACATAGGAAGATTCCCTTTCTTGGAATCCTTCATCATGAATCTCTTCAAGACTTTATCTATGTACGTATTCTGGCTCAAACCAATGAGTCTTTTACATATATGTCTATAGATCTTTATCTCTAAAATATACGCTACCTTTCCTATGTCTTTCATAGAGAAACAACTCCCAAGCCAGTTTTACCCTCCTACAAGGGAGTAACGTCGCTCCCAATAAGTAGTATGTCATCAATATATAAGACAAGGAAAACTACAACACTCCCACTAGCCCTGACATATACACAAGGTTCATTCATGCTTTTTGTAACATCCTCAAGTTGGGCCTAGTTGTAATTGTACGTAAGTATGTAGAGGTATTGTAATAGGAAGTATTATGTATGTAATTGTTAAATTAAATGAATTGGTGTTTATGTGTTTATATGTATGTATGTACGTGTGCATGTATGTTAAATATATATGTGTATGTTAAGTATAGATATTTTAGAAAACCTCATGTGAGGTAAAGTGGTAACCACCACTGTTGTGTGTAAACACACGTATATGTGTGTTTAAGTTGACTTTAGTCAAACCTAGCAAAACACAAGCACACTTTCTCTCGTCTCTCTACTCTAGCCATCCGGGAATCACAAAGATGTACCATGACCTGAAGATGTTATACTGGTGGCCAACATTGAAGAAAGACATCGCTTCATTTGTGGAGAGATGTCAGATCTGCGCACAAGTGAAGACGGAGCACCAGAAACCTACAACAACTGGATATTCCGGAGTGGAAATGGGATAATATCACGATCGATTTCGTTACAAAGCTACCGAGAACGTTCAGAGGGCAGGACATGATCTGGGTTTGGGTTGCAATGCGTCTTACGCGGTGGATTGTGATGCGTCTTACGCGGGTTTGGGTTGCGTCCTGATGCAATGTGATATTGTGATAAATTGTGGACACATTATCTTTATGGCACAAAGTGTGTGATTTGCACAGATCACAAAAGTCTTCAGTATGTCTTTTCTCTGAAAGAACTCAACATGCAGCAACGCCGTTGGTTGGAGTAAATAAAAGACTACGATTGTGAGATCCGTCACCATCCTGGTAAGGCCAATGTTGTAGCGGACGCTTTAAGCCGTAAAGGACCGACAGCAGAAGCTAAGTTCATAAAGATTACCATTGTGTCACATTTGATTTCTAGATTGAAGGAAGCTCAGCAGACTGCATTGCAAGAAGAAAATATGAAGGCTGAGACGATGAAGAAGTTAAAGGATCAGCTTGCCGAAGATAGTCGTGAGTTGAAGACTTTTCAATCCAGGATTTGGGTACCTACTGTCGGAGGTAACCGTGAGCTGATTTTGCAAGAAGCCCATAATTCCAAACTAACTGTCCACCCGGGAATCACAAAGATGTACCACGACCTGAAGATGTTATACTGGTGGCCAACTTTGAAGAAAGACATCGCTTCATTTGTGGAGAGATGTCAGATCTGCGCACAAGTGAAGACGGGGCACCAGAAACCTACAACAACCGGATATTCTGGAGTGGAAATGGGATAATATCACGATCGAATTCGTTACAAAGCTACCGAGAACGTTCAGAGGGCAGGACATGATCTGGGTTATCGTTAATCGACTAACAAAGAGTGCTCATTTCTTGGAAACAAACAAGTCTGCTTCGCTGACCCGTTTAGCCCAGTTGTATATCGATGAGATTGTGTCACGTCACGGTCTTCCATATTCGATTGTATCTGATCGTGACTCTCGGTTTGTTTCAATTTTCTGGTAGAGTCTGCAACACGAACTTGGCACTCGTGTTTATCTGAGCACTGCCTATCATCCGCAGACTGATGGCCAATCTGAACGTACGGTTCAGACGTTAGAAGATATGCTTCGTGCCTGCGTACTCGAATTTGGTGGATCGTGGAATTCTTATATCCTATTGATTGAATTTGCTTACAACAATTCATATCATTCTAGCATTGGAATGCCACCATACGAGATGCTTTACGGAAGACGATGTCGCACTCCGACCTATTGGTTGGAGCCTGGCGAAAAGCAGTTCGCTGAACCTGAGATTGTCCAGATAACCTCTGATAAAGTGATTGTGGCTCTTGAAAAGCTAAAAGCAGCTCGGTATTGATAGAAGATGAACGCGGATCCGAAGCGTCATCCCGCGGCATTTGAAGTCGGTGACCGTATGTTCTTAAAGGTTTCTCCTTGGAAGGGCGTCATTCGTTTCGGATGCAAGGGCAAGCTAAGTCCACGTTTCATTGGCCCATTCAAGATTATACGCAAAGTGAATTATCAGACAGTAACTCTAGAGCTGCCGCCTGAACTATGTGGAATACACGACACCTTTAACGTGTGCTACTTATGAAAGTGCCACATTGAGGAAGAACAGATTATTCCTTTGCAGAAATCGAAGGTTGACTCTTCCAAGCGAGTAGTTGTAGAACCTGTTGAGATTATTGACACGAAGGTCAAGAAGCTGCGCAAGAAGATGATTAAACTAGTCCTTTTGAAGTGGAAGCACTGCCTAGGTCCAAACCTGACGTGGGAAGTTGAGGACGAAATGAAGACAAGGTACCCTCGCCTGTTTATCACCGAGTAGATTCCGAGGACGGAATCTTCTTAAGGGGGTAGATTTGTAACATCTTCAACTAGGGCCTAGTTGTAATTGTATGTACGTATGTATAGTTATTGTAATAGGAAGTATTATTTATGTAATTGTTAAATTAAATGAATTGGTTTTTATATGTATGTATGTACGTGTGCATGTATGTTAACATCCTCATGTAAGGTAAGGTGGCAACCGCCACTGTTGTGTGTAAACACACATATATGTGTGTGTGTTTAAGTGGGCTTTAGTCAAACGTAGCAAAACACAAGCACACTTTCTCTCGTCTCTCTACTCTCTCGCTCTCTCGGATTTCTGGAAAAGAAGGAATAAGAAAGTAGCTGTGGTTGTTAATCTCTTAAAAGGTTAGCAGCATAGATTCAAGCTTGTTGGAAGATTGCATATGGGTTAGAATAACAAAATTATGCAAGAACACCATGAAGAACATGCAAAAGCTTACTTTAAAGTGGGTTTTGGTATATTTGGTGTTCTTATATGATTTGATGTGTTTATGATGGCTAGATGGATAGAGAGTGATGTTCTATGATGTTCTGGGCTTAAAGCAAGCCAAAATGAGGTTGCTTAGATGACCAAGTAAATGCATCGGAATACCAAACTATGAAGTTGTCGGATTCCGAAACTATGAAGTTGTCGGAATCCGCATATGATGAAAACCGAAGGAAGTGTCGGAATCCGATCGAAGTGTCGGATTCCGCAACTCTGTCGGGTTTCATATTTTGTAGTCCTTTTAAGTATGGAATCCGCAAGTTATCTGATTTCCATAGTTTCGGGTTCTAAGTTTCGGAATCCGATAAGTATCGGATTTCATTGGAAGTATCGGATTTCCTTCTATGTACCGGAATCCGCAAGTGTCGGATTTTGTGTGCATGGTTGGAATTCCTAAGTGTTGAAATTCGATCAAGTGAGTGTCGGATTTCATGAATTGAAAGTATCGGATTTCATGGTTGAATGTGTCAGATTTCATGAATCCGACAGAATCATCGGATTTCCCAAATCCGACAGTTCTGGCGGATTTGTGTGTGTCGAAAGTTAAATGCTATTTTGTAAGTCTTGAATGCACATGTGAATGATTGATGTAAGTATAATATGCTCGGTGAACTTGTTAGAGGACTCAAGTCAAATACTTGTGCCTCGTAACAGCTCAGGTGAGTGTCTGCTTTCCTGAGACTCGGTAGAGTAAGGGTTGCATGATAAATGCTATGTGAATGTGCTATGTATGACTGACTTGCTTTTCCAGGTACGCTCAAAGAGGTAAGTGTATGATTTATATGATGTTAGAATATGTATCAGGTGCATGCCAGTGGGTCTAGATTGGAACCACTTAGTTAATATATGATGATATGAGCGTATGAATAATTGTGTGATGTTATATGTGAAATGGTGGATCCCTGTGGGATCAAATGAACGTATATGTGTATGTGCACTGTCTGCAGGCTATCTGACACATGGTTAAGGTCAGTCGGTTGTAACTGCAAAACCGCCGTGCCTTAACGTGAGTGGTGATCAGCCTGTTGTAGGTGGATTACCTGTGGAGTCTTTGACTCTGTGAACGATGCTTGGTGGACTGCTTTAAGCTCCCCCACCAGCGCGGATTGGTCGTGTCTGATTCCCCGGTTTGAGTTGTTGAGCGGGATTGATTACCCTACAAGACATGACTCTTACTGATCATGTCAGCACACCGCTATATGCTAAGCTAGCAATGAGTGTTTATGATATGATGCATGACTTACTGTATTGATGCTTATGATTGTATGTACTCACTAGCTAGTATAGCTAATGATACTATGTTTCGCTTTTCAGGTAAAGACTAGAAGTCCTGTGAGGTGGGGAACTTTTGTTGTACATTGCCCCTTGTGGGTAGAACACTTGTTAATTATTATGTTGTAATGTAAATAGATATTATGGTCGGTTCCTGTACTTGGTAACACCTACGTTGTTTTGAGAAGTTATTAATGTAAATAACTATTTGGTTGTTTTAAAAAGAAAAATTTCCGCTACTAAAATCTGTTTTGTCATTAAAGCAACTGAATTCGGAAGCGGTGTTACACTTTTGGAAAAACCAAACTTTTTGAATTTTTCATCAAGGCAATGTTCCAACTGCGAGATGCTTGCTTAAGACAATAAATGGACCTCTTAAGCTTGCGGACCTTATTAGGATATTTGGGATGTACATAACCATCAGGTTGTGCCATGTATACCTCCTCTGCCAGCTTCCCATTAAGGAAGATAGTTTTGACATCCTCTGCCAGCTTCCCATAGTTTTGACATCCCTCAAGACCCACTTGGACCCTATCGGCTTGTGGTCGGGTACTGGATTAACCAAGTCCCAGTATTGATTGTCTACCATGGATTGTATCTCACTGTCCATTGCC
Source organism: Dittrichia graveolens (assembly GCA_038502395.1). NCBI lineage: Eukaryota > Viridiplantae > Streptophyta > Magnoliopsida > Asterales > Asteraceae > Dittrichia > Dittrichia graveolens. The sequence goes on from JARJIL010000007.1 coordinate 27,096,687, forward strand.
TCCTTCCATCTAGCAGACTCAGGGGCCGCTATGGCTTCCCGGTAGTTGGTTGGTTCACTATGATCCACCCAATAGATCTTCGCCCTCGGATATGAGAAAACTATATCATTGCAGCTTATTACGAACTCTTCGAGGTTTACGGAGCGCCAATCACTGTGTGTGAGGTACCTCATCTTCCGTTGGTTGAGGTTGCACTTCCTTCGGTTCGCCAACCTCAGAAGAGGTGCTAGTGCCAACATCAGGTTGTCCATTAGTGTCATCCTGAATTTCTTCGAGATTGACTTGCCTCCCACTTCCCTCAACAGATACCAGCTCTCTCTCAAGGAAGACCGTCATTCGAGTAACAAACACTTTATTCTCGAAAGGTTTGTAAAACAAATATCCCATAGAACCAACTGGGTAATCAATGAAGATACACTTCTCAACTTTGGGTTCAAGTTTATCTTGAGGTTTACGTCTCATGTAAGCTTCAGAACCCCAGACTTTGAGATAGGCTAGCGAAGGAACTCTTCCATTCTACATTTCGAATGGTGTACTTGCAACCTTATTTGTTGGTACAAGGGTAGCTTTGTACGACTCATCATTGGCCGAACCATATCCAATAAAGTTTGGTTCCTCCATTCAGCGGCCCATTTAATTGTGGTGTCCTAGGTGGAGTAAGTTGTGAAATAATTCCATAACCCCTATGATGATCAAGAAAGTCGGTACTAAGATACTCACCACCCCTATCGGATATGAGAATCTTAATCCGCTTGCCCAATTGATTTTGCACTTCGTTTTGGTATGTCTTAAACACCTCAAAGGTTTCGGACTTATGCTTAATTAAATAAACATAATCATACCTACTGAAATCATCTATAAAAGTATCGAAGTACCTACAGTTGTTTCATGTGGCAGACTTGAACGAACCACACACATCCATGTGAACAATGTCCAACAAGTCTTTGCCCCTTTCTTTAACGCCGGTGAAAGATGCTTTAGTCATCTTGCCTAATAAGAAAGAATAGCATACTTCGCTTGACCCGTGGTCAAACGATTCCAAAATCCCATCCACTTGTATTTTGGCTATACATTTCTTATTTATATGGCCAAGACGACTATGCCACAATGACAACTTGTCAAAACCATTTTTGGACTTAGAATCAATGTTCATGATTGATCTATTACCATCCAAACATAAACTTGTTACATAAATACCACGTCATGGATAAGCTTAAAATAATGAACATCGTCTCTTAAACAAGAAATAATTCCATTATCATAAGTAAAATAAAAACCATCTTCGTAAAGTTGAATGAAAGGAAATAATGTTCCATTCCACGCAAGGCAAAAAGCAAACATTTAACAAGGTAATAGAAAGGCCTGAAGGAAAAACGGGATCAACACTCCCAATCCGTTCCATAGGGACCATCTCTTTGTTCCCTATTATCAGGTCTAGCTCTCCAGCACCTAGAACCCTACTTCTTGTTAGCACTTGTACAGTATTACAAATGTGAGTGCCACAACCGGAATCAAGAACCCAACCATTACAAGTAGCATTGTTATCGAGTTTAATCATAAACGTACCTGAGTGACCAGCTCCCTTCGGTTTTACCTGCTTGAGCTCCTCTAGGTACTTTGGGCAAGAACGCAGCCAATGCCCCTTTTCCTTAGAGTGGAAGCACTCAGCTATCACAGGATCCTCGGCCAGTGGAACCATCACGGCCTTTGCCTTACCCTTTGGGGCCGGAAACGGGTTAGGTTTTGCAACGTTCCCCTTTCCCTTTCCCTCTCCCTTAGAGGGTGGATCACCTTTCCTTTTGGTTCCGCCTCCCTACATAGCTAGGACGGATTTGGACGAGGATGGATTCTTGGACATGTCAAACTCTACGATTTTCAACATTCTGTGAAGCTCCATTAGGGACTTATCTATACCATGAACATGGTAGTTCCACACAAATTGTGAAAAGGAACTGGGCAGGGAACGGATGATAACATCCACCACTAACTCCCTCCCTAATGGAAATCCTAACCTCTCTAAGAGATCAACCAATCCTTTCATCTTAAGCACGTGAACGCTCACATTTCCGCCCTCCTGCATATGGCAGTCGAATAGGGACTTTAGGCATTTAAACGCTCTAGCTTAGCCTGCTGGTGGAACATTTCCTTCAGCTGGTTAAGCACATTTGTTTCTGGAGCTTAGGAATCATCGAGGAAAGCTTGATACAAGCCACCTCTTTAGTTTCCTTAACGCGCTTATCATGCACGTCTCAGACCTCACTAGTTGCACTCACCTCAGGTGCTTCTGGTAGAGGCTCCTTAATGGCCCACATTTTCTGTTCATACCTGAGGGCTATCCTCAGTTGCATGAACTAGTCCATGATGTTTAGGGCATCGATTTTGTCTTTCTTAAGGAATAACTTTAGGGAAATTGAGTTCGATGATGTAGAAGCGTTATTGGATGTCATCTACAAAATTAGAGTACCATTTTAGTTATGAAATCCTTGTAGAAATAATTACCCAATAGTTACAAAACTAATTATTTGAACAAGGCTAAGAACCGTATTTCACTCTATCTTATGACGGGTTTATCGCAGATTACGAAATAAGTTTTTTAGGCTGGTAACCCTTTTACCGATTGAACCAATTGCAACTCTTAGATCCTTACACGATGTAACATCCATAATTTTTTTTATAAAGTTAAAACTAGAAATGTATAAAGTGATATATGAGTTATAAATGGATATATGTGATAAGATGTGGTTATAAACTACAGGGGTCAAAACCGTCAAAATGAAACTTGAATAGTCAAGGACTATTTATGCAATTGTGAGATGCTTGTATACATTGTGACATTCGGCAACAAATTTCTCAGGTTAGCCATTAGAAATTATAAGTTTAATCCTGGTATGACTAAAAATATTATTTATGATTTAAATACATCAATAATAATATTAGATTTCATAAAAATCCCGCTTATATGGTCAGAACCTTCCCGAGCTCGAAAAATCGAATTATTAAAAGTCAAGAATTACAAACCATATACAATAATAATAATAATAACAATAAAAATAATTAAATACATCATAATAAATATAAGTAAGTTAAAATATAAAACATATATATATATATATATATAAACTCATAAAAGTAATTAAAACTTTGTTAATTAAAAGATTTAAACAAAATCACCATTTTACAAATTTATTTAAACTAATTACACATAATATATAAAAAAATAATAAAAGAACCCCCCCTCTCTTTTCTCTTGCCTCCTTCTCTTCCCAAGAACCACCACTTGATCTCCCCCATGCTTTATATAAGCCCTTACCTCTTTTCATCATTTCCTTTACCACCACACTCCATCTCTTCTCTTTTCTCTCTTCTTCTTTCACCATCAAAAGTCTCCCAAGAACATCAAATATGTTCATCTTGTGAAGATCCAACACATAATCAAAGACAAGAGTTGGTAAGATGATCATAAAATACTCATCTCTACTCTTCTATCTTTCTTCTTTTCTTCTTTCTTCTTTCTTTTTATTTATTTTCTTTGATGTTCATCTTATTTCCTTTATATATATCTATAGTCATGTAAATATAAACATCCTACCAATTTTGTACGGAGCACATGAAATGTGCATCATCCTACCATTGTTGTATGGAACTTAATCAACTAAAAATCAAGAAAATAAGACTTTGATCATGCATGTGTTTCATCTTAACAAATGTTGTAAGGAACACATAAAATGTGTATCATCCTACCATTGTTGTAAGAACACATGGATTATCAAAGCTTATACTCATACAAGATGAATTATCATGAATATAAACATGCTATATTAAAGTTATGACCCATAAGAAAAAAGAATCATAAATCTAGCAGATTCTGATGCTAGAACTCCCCATTTGTTTTTGTTATATTTGGAGTTCTAGGTATCAAAATCAGTTGATTCTTTTTGCTAATCTTTGTTTAAAGTGTTACCTTTCATTTAACCTGGATTCACTAATTTTCATGAACGTTTGATCCTTCAAACATATTTAAAAAGACACATATGTTGAATGTGGGAATCTGACAGATTTAAAAAGGTACATTTTAAACACGTGTAACTTACTCATTCTTGGGTCAAAATATGTCTAGTTTTTTATAAACGTTTCAACTTTGAGTCGTGGTTAAATCCCAGTTTGAATAATGTAAAAACGAGGTTGTATGAGCCCTAAACAGACGTTTGAGTCACAACATGTCATCCAGACACTGATCAGTGGACATCTTATACACTTTTAATTATTAAAAAAATACTAAACATGAATTATAAATTCCTATATTTTTACTAGACATTCTAGAAACATGTATTAAGATTATATTATAATATTAAGCCTTAATATGACTACTAAAATACATTTTTTAATTTTTAAAGTTCAACTTATGGAAATAAAAATTCCAGTGAACACTTATGATTTATGGAAAATAGAGACAACCTTTAAATATTTAATAAATAAGTTAATAACAAATAAATAATACAAAATAATAAATAAAATAAGTCTAATAGAGCTACATATCTCTTATATTAGGAAAGGAGCTTCGGTAGGAAGAAGAAACCCTTACAAGTTAACACATTTGCATACCGAGTGAGTATAATAGCCCCTTTATACCGTATTTCATATTATTTTTGGGGTGAAAGCATGTGTATATATTTCATGAAAAGTTTATTTCCTATCTTCTTATATATTTCAAATATTATTTTGAGCACTTATGGTATTATTCTTTGATGTGCTTGGGTTATCGTTGTAAGGCCCTTCGTTGGACATTATCCCTTAACTCCGCTAGTGAGCCGATGGTATTTGTAAGTAGCGCTATTTGGATATTCCGACATCTCCCATTTATGGTTGACGAACTATAGATGTACTTAACCACTAATAACGTCATTTAATATCGGCGTTAGGTTTATTCATGGGCAATTGGTTGTCGGCTAGGTTGGATAATGGCTCAAGCAACAATCATCATAATATATTACTACCATGTGCAATGTATTGGGCAATATAATACATGTTCTATCATTCGTGCATACTTTTATTTTATTCCAAAAACCTTCATCAATTGTTTAAACTTTTCTCATTTAGAAGTTATTTTGTGCATGTTAAAAACCTATGAACTCACAAACTCTAGTAGTTGACCGTTTTCTATCATTACCCATGCTTTCAGGTGATCGTCGTTAGGTACCTTATGCATAGAAGCACGATGTGTGGCATCTTTATCTTCATCGTCACATTTTATAAAAACAATATCTATTTTATTTATGCATCGTATAAGACAATGTCCTTAAATATTATTTGTTTGTGTAACTTTTATTTATGTTTTATCCGAACTACTTACTTTGCTAATTTAATATAATGGTTATTGTCTATTTACCTTGTGCGTTGATATCTTGTGCCCTGACACCTTGTGTTTCCGCTTTAGCGGGGTGTGACAGATTTGGTATCAGAGCCGAAGGTTATAGAGAATGTTGTTTTCCTTATGGGGGGAAAACACCAACTATAACCAAAGGTTTATAAAAATGATTTTCAAAATAATTTTGTTTAAAAAAATGCATCAAGCGTATTGATAATATAATTAAGTTGAGTACCACATTGTTATACCTCAATTAGACAAAGCTTGATCACCTATGTCTAATTTAGCTATGTACAATGTGGGACTTAGGTTAGTTATAATAAAAATATACTTAGAAACAAATTTTATTTATTTTCTTTGTAGAACATGATCATTGTGTGTTTGCATGAGCATAACATTCATATATAGACAATTTAAGTTATGAATTTAGTGAATAAGTATATTCAAACTTTGCAGATTATGTCAAGCGAAAGTGAACCTACCGAGACCAGCCCAAGATCTTCCACTGATAGTAACCAATACCCTCAATACTAGCTGCCTGAAGGGTTCTTAGAACCCCTACATAGACCGGTGAGAATCTTTGACATTCCCTCCTCCCAACCGAGCCAAAATCCAAACCCCGGAACAACCAGACCTCGAGTTAGGCAAACCGCCCGAAAGAGGGTGGCCATTCCAGTACGAGCAACCGTCGCACCACCCCAGCCTACTGTGGGAGAACCTTCCCGGCAGGTGAACCAGCCGGTAAGAGCCCCCGTCCTCACGGGAATCCCGATGATGCCTTCATCCAGGATGACCGAGGAGGAAAAGAGGAGGTTCCATCACATGTCCTTGGAGCTGTATAACATGGGAGGCATGTTAGATTACCAAACCTACAGGGTTAGTTCGTGCCTAGACATGGCAGACCTTAACCACCACCACACAATGCAAGCCTTAGAGGCGGCTCAAGAAGCCCGAAGAATAATTAGGCTAGTACATACATGCCTAGTTTCAGGGGTTGTGTTGATGGTGTTAGTGGGACTAGTTTACATTGGATTTGGGCGCTAGATATGTTGGAGTGGATTGACTTTGGGTTTTAATGTCTTTCTTTTTTTTGTTGATTATGAACTAAAATATCCTATGTTGATTTAAAGTATGTATGATTGTATGGCTATTATTGACTCTCTATTAATATATGGCATCTTTTAAAGAGGCAATTTTGGTAATTATTTTGTGCCAAGTGAATGATTGATTATTTAATTAAATCTCGTACTATTAGTCATATTTAATGCCATGAATGAATTAAAAACGTTACACGTAGAGTAGTGTGACAAAACTGAATAGAATGCGTAACTAAAAATCGTCGTGTGATTATGCTCTAGAACGATGCCTCCACGAAGAGCAAACCCCGAGTTAGACCAACTTGTCATGGAACAACTGATTGCAACATTACCCAACATAGTTAGCCAAGTTGCTGCTGGGCTTCAAACAAATCAAGGAGCACCAACCCCAACCCAAGATTGCAACTACAAAACCTTTAGCGTTCGCAACCCTAAAGAATTCTTTGTAATGGAAAGAGCCCTGGGTCTACTAAACTGGATCGAGAGCACGGAATCAGTCCTTAGCATCAGTAAATGTACGGAAGCAAACAAGGTGGAGTTTGTAGCATATTTCCTGCAAGGGCGAGCCCTATCGTGGTGGAATATCCAAGTGCAGACGCTTGGAAGAAATGTCGCGCACCAACTCACTTGGGATGCATTCCTCAAGCTATTAAGGGATGAATTTTGATCGAAGAGTGAAATTCAAAAGCTAGAAGCCGAGCTGCGGAATCACGAAATGGTCGGGGGCGACATCAACTCCACACCACCCGATTTCATGATTTGGCCAAGGTGGTGCCGCACTTGGTGACCCCGAAAGAAAACCGTATCGATAGATACATTTGGGGTCTAGCCCCTGAGATCCGTGCCAATGTCACGGCTGCAAACCCCAGCACCATCCAAAGTGCGGTAAATCTAGCTACAAGACTTACCTACAATGCTATCTGTTCGGGATCGCTTGGGAGCGACAAGGACAAGGGTAAGAGGAAACTTGAGGAGGTGCCAAGGAAGCCATCCGGTGGAGAAGCTAGCAAGACTCACAAGAGGGTTAGAAACTTTGGAGCTCAGAAGCAAGCAGCTGATAAAGGATGGAAGTCCTATCCCAAATGTGACAAGTGCCACAAATACCAAGAAGGGAACTGCATGGTGCGCTTTAGATGTAAGCGGCTAGGTCACCTCAGCAAAACTTGCTGAGTAAAGCCATGCTTTAAGTGTGGAAGTCTAGAGCACCATGGCACCGCCTGCTCGCGGCCAACTCAAGGGTCTACTTATAATCAAGCACATCCTACAAGCCAAGGTAACCAAGGAAATCAAGGACGAGGCAGGGTGTTTGAGATTGGAGCGAATGAAGCTAGACAAAACCCCGATGTTGTTACAGGTACGTTTCCTCTAAATGGTTATTATGCATGAGTACTATTTGATTCGGGAGCCGATAAAAGCTTCATATCATTAAGATTTAAGTTAAGGCTAAATTTAAAAACCATAGAAATGAAAGAGCCTTACACCATTGAATTTGCTAATGGTCATAAAACTAGCGTTAAGGACATAATCCCTGGTTGTACCTTGGGATTAACCGATAAAACATACACCATAGATTTAATCCCACTTGAAATGGGAAATTTCGACATAGTTGTTGGGCTGGATTGGCTTTCTAGCCATCGAGCGGAAATTTGTTGCTTCGAAAAGATCGTACGAATTCCGACGCCTGATGGTGAGACACATAATATGTATGGAGAAAAATCCGGAAGGGATTTCAAGATAATCTCATCCATCAAGATGAGAAAGTGTTTAAGGAAAGGAAATGAGGCATTCCTAGCACATATAATCAATAAGATAACCAGTGAGAAAAACATTCAAGAACTTCCCATTGTACAAGACTTTCTTGAAGTATTTCCGGAAGATTTGCCAGGATTACCCCCGAATTGGCAAGTCGAATTCCATATCGATCTAGTCCCTGGAGTAGCTCCCGTGGCGAAAGCACCATATCGAGCCCCATCAGAAATGCAAGAGCTGTCGACGCAACTAAAAGAACTACTCGACAAAGGTTTTATTCAACCAAGTTCATCACCTTGGGGAGCCCCAGTTCTTCTCGTCAAAAGGAAGGACAGGTCGCTACGAATGTGTATCGACTATCAGGAACTCAACAAGTTAACTATCAAGAACCGATACCCTCTCCCTCGTATCGATGACCTTTTCAACCAACTTGAAGGCGCCAAATATTTTTCAAAAATCGATCTTCGCTCGGGATATCACCAATTGAGAGTTCGCGAAGAAGACGTCCCTAAGACCGCCTTTAGAAACCGCTATGGACATTACGAGTTCTTAGTTATGCCTTTTGGGTTGACTAATGCTCCAGCAGTATTTATGGACTTAATGAATAGGGTTTGTAGACCATATTTAGATAAGTTTGCAATAGTGTTCATAGATGACATTCTTATCTATTCGCGAAGCAAGGAAGATCATGAGCAGCATTTGAAATTAATCTTAACACTACTCAAGGACCAGAACTTGTACGCCAAATTCTCCAAGTGTGAATTTTGGATCCGAGAAGTACACTTCCTTGGTCACGTAGTTAATTCAAATGGAATTCATGTCGATCTATCAAAGAACGAGGCAATCAAATAGTGGGAAGCCCCAAAGACGCCAACACAGATTCAGCAATTTCTTGGTTTGGCAGGATATTATAGGCGTTTCATCGAAAACTTTTCACGCGTGGCTCAACCATTAACGACTCTGACTCACAAGGATAAGAAATTCACTTGGGGAGATTAGCAAGAAGAAGCCTTTCAAATCTTAAAGCAGAAGCTATGCAACGCACCTATCTTGGCGTTGCCAACTGGAACATAAAACTTTGTGGTTTATTGCGACGCATCACACCAAGGGTTGGGATGTGTTTTAATGCAAAAAGACAAAGTTATCACCTACGCTTCAAGACAATTGAAGGTTAATGAGAAAAACTACACTAGTCATGATTTGGAGTTAGGAGCGGTAGTGTTTGCACTCAAAATATGGAGACACTATTTATATCGCACCAAGTGTACCGTCTACACTGACCATAAGAGTCTCCAGCATATTTTTGATCAAAAGATGCTCAATATGAGACAAAGGCGATGGGTAGAACTACTCAACGATTATGATTGCGAAATCAAATATCACGCGGGCAAGGCCAATGTGGTAGCCGACGCGTTGAGTAGGAAGGAAAGAGTAAAACCAACACGAGTACGAGCACTAGGAGCTGTTGTGCAAACAAGTCTGAAAGGAAGGATCCTTGAAGCTCAAGAACAAGCATTCAAAGCAGAAAATCTTAAGGAGGAAACTCTCCGTCATTTAGAGCACAGATTCGAGATTGGAACTGATGGAGTACGTTACTTCGAAAAGAAGGTTTGGATACCTAGGGCGAATAACATACGGTTAATGATATTGGATGAGGCACATAAGTCTAAGTATTCTATTCATCCCGGAGCCGATAAAATGTACAAGGATTTGAAGGAATACTATTGGTGGCCCGGAATGAAGAAGGATGTCGCCCAATACGTGGGGAAATGCTTAACTTGTGCAAAAATTAAGGCAGAACACCAGAAACCCTCTGGATTACTGCGGCAACCAGAAATCCCGGAATGGAAATGGGAACAGATAACTATGGATTTTGTGACTAACTTACCCCGATCTGCTAAATGGTATGATTCCATCTGGGTAATAGTAGACCGGCTTACAAAGTCAGCACATTTCCTTCCCATTCGTGAAGATTACAAGATGGAAAAACTAGCACGAATCTACATCAATGAGATCGTCATGCGTCATGGAGTGCCCATCTCTATCATCTCGGATAGGGATAGTCGCTTCACTTCACAATTTTGGCAATCACTTTAGAAAGCACTGGTAACGCGAGTCAATTTAAGCACCTCTTACCACCCTCAAACAGCCGGTCAATCGTAAAGAACTATTCAAACGCTAAAGGATATGTTACGTGCTTGTGTGTTAGATTTTTGTGGAAGCTGGGACTCGCATTTGCCACTGGTTGAATTTTCATACAATAATAGTTATCACACCAGTATCCAGTGTGCACCCTATGAAGCACTGTACGGACGCAAATGTAGATCCCCGCTCAGCTGGTTGGAAATCGGAGACCGACAATTGTCCAGACCAGACGTCGTACATGAAACCACAGATAAGATAAAGATTATCAAGTAAATGCTCAAAACCGCTAGGGACCGACAAAAGAGCTAGGCCGACAATCGCAGGAAACCCCTAGAGTTTCAAGTTGGCGATAAAGTTCTACTAAAGATATCACCTTGGAAAGGGATTGTGCGTTTTGGGAAAAAGAACAAATTAAGTCCCAGGTACGTTGGGCCATTTGAGATAATCAAAAGGATTGGACCGGTAGCTTACAAGCTAAAATTGCCACAAGAACTGAGCGCCATCCATGACACGTTCCATGTGTCGAATTTAAAGAAAGGCCAATCGGAGGAAACCTTAGTCTTACCCTTAAAAGATGTGCAAGTTGATAACCGGTTGAACTATGTAGAAGAACCAATCGAAATCCTTGACCGCGAGGTCAAAAGACTAACGAGAAGCAAGATCCCCATTTTAAAAATTCGTTATAACTCAAGGCACGGTCCTGAATACACTTGGGAGCAAGAGGATTATATGAAACTCAAGTATCCACACCTCTTCGCCAAAAAGCAAGTCCAGGACCTCAACGATTAATTTCGGGATGAAATTCTTTTAATCATGGGAGACTGTGACATTCGGCAACAAATTTCCCAGGTTAGCCATTGTTAGCCATTAGAAATTCTAACTTTAAGCCTGGTATGACTAAAAATATTATTTATGATTTAAATACATCAATAATAATATTAGATTTCATAGAAATCCCGCCTATATGTTTAGAACCTTCCCGAGCTCGAAAAATCGAATTATTAAAAGTCAAGAATTACAAACCACATACAATAATAATAATAATAAGAATAATAAAATTAAATATATCATAATAAATATAAATAAGTTAAAATATATAAAATATATATATAAATTCATAAAAGTAATTAAAACTTTGTTAATTAAAAGATTTAAACAAAATCACCATTTATACAAATTTATTTAAACTAATTACACATAATATATAAAAAAATAATAAAAGAACCCCCCCCCCCATAAGGGCCGGCCAAGGATACCCCCCCTCTCTTTTCTCTTGCCTCCTTCTCTTCCCAAGAACCACCACTTGATCTCCCCCATGCTCTATATAAGCCCCCTACCTCTTTTCATCATTTCCTTTACCACCACACTCCATCTCTTCTCTTTTCTCTCTTCTTCTTTCACCATCAAAAATCTCCCAAGAACATCAAAGATTGTTCATCTCGTGAAGATCCAACACATAATCAAAGATAAGAGTTGGTAAGATGATCATAAAACACTCATCTCTACTCTTCTACCTTTCTTCTTTCTTCTTTCTTTTTATTTTTTTTCTTTGATGTTCATCTTATTTCCTTTATATATCTATAATCATGTAAATATAAACATCCTACCAATGTTGTAAGGAGCACATGAAATGTGCATCATCCTACCATTGTTGTATGTAACTTAATCAACTAAAAATCAAGAAAGTAAGACTTTGATCATGCATGTGTTTCATCTTAACAAATGTTGTAAGTAACACATAAAATGTGTATCATCCTACCATTGTTGTAAGAACACATGGATTATCAAAGCTTATACTCATACAAGATGATTAATCATGAATATAAACATGCTATATTAAACTTATCACCCATAAGCAAAAAGAATCATAAATCTAGCAGATTCTGATGCTAGAACTCCCCATTTGTTTTTGTTATATCTGGAGTTCTAGGCATCTAAATCAGTTGATTCTTTTTTCTAATCTTAGTTTAAAGTGTTACCTTTCATTTTAACCTAGATTCACTAATTTTCATGAACGTTTGATCCTTCAAACATATTTAAAAACACATATGTTGAATCTGGAAATCTGACAGATTTAAAAAGGTACACTTTAAACGCGTGTAACTTACTCATTCTTGGGTCAAAATACGCCTAGTTTTTTTTAAAAGTTTCATCTTGAGTCGTGGTTAAATCCCAGTTTGAATCATGTAAAAACGAGGTCGTATGAGCCCTGAACAGATGTTTTAGTAACAACATGTCATCCAGACACTCATCTGTGGACATCTTATACACTTTTAATTATTAAAAATATTAAAAATGGATTATAAATTCCTATATTTTTACTGGATATTCTAGAAACATGTATTAAGATTATATTAAAATATTAAGCCTTAATATGACTCCTAAAATACAGTTTTTAATTTTTTTAGTTCAACTTAAGGAAATAAAATTTCCAGTGAACACTTACGATTTATGGAAAATAGAGACAACCTTTAACTATTTAATAAATAAGTTAATAACAAATAAATAATACAAAATAATAAATAAAATAAGTCTAATAGAGCTACATATCTCTTATATTATGAAAGGAGCTTCGGTAGGAACAAGAAACCCTTACAAGTTAACACATTTGCATACCGAGTGAGTATCATAGCCCCTTTTTACCGTATTTCATATTATTTTTGGGGTGAAAGCATGTGTATATATTTCATGAAAAGTTTATTTCCTATCTTCTTATATATTTCAAATATTATTTTGAGCACTTATGGTATTATTCTTTGATGTGCTTGGGTTATCGTTGTAAGGCCCTTCGTTGGACATTATCCCTTAACTCCGCTAGTGAGCCGATGGTGTTTGTAAGTAGCGCTATTTGGAGATTCCGACATCTCCCATTTATGGTTGACGAACTATAGATGTACTTTACCACTTAACATCATTTAATATAGGCGTTAGGTTTATTCATGGGCAATTGGTTGTCGACTAGGTTGGATAATGGCTTAAGCAACAATCATCATAATATATTACTACCATGTGCAATGTATTGGGCAATATATTACATCTTCTATCATTCGTGCATACTTTTATTTTATTCCAAAAACCTTCATCAATTATTTAAACTTTTCTCATTTAGAAGTTATTTTGTGCATATTAAAAACCTATGAACTCACCAACTCTAGTAGTTGACCGTTTTCTTTCTTTACCCATGCTTCCAGGTGATCGTCGTTAGGTACCTTATGCATATAAGCACGATGTGTGGCATGTTCATCTTCATCGTCACATTTTATAAAAACAATATCTATTTTATTTATGCATCGTACAAGACAATGTCCTTAAATATTATTTGGTTGTGAAACTTTATTTATGTTTTATCCGAACTACTTACTTTGCTAATTTAATATAATGGGTATTGTCTATTTACCTTGTGCGATGATATCTTGTGCTGTGACACCTCGTGTTTCCGCTTTAGCGGGGTGTGACATATATATATATATATGTTGACTTTCAACATGTAAGTCTTAGAACTTTTAAAAAGAAAACACAGCTACATACATACTTACTAGTGCATCCTTCTCTTCATGCGAATTTGATCAAGAAAAAAACATCATTGGATCTTCATCTTCAACCTAGGATCAACAATGTATGTTTTAATTAATTGAAAAGGGTGTTCATATGGTCAAATAATGGACTTAAGAATCAAAGAAGGTTTGTTGTTGTTATTTGGTTGCTTTAAGTTGGTTTGGGGTGTAGGACAACACCCCTACGGAGTTAGAATCATTTATAATGAGTTCTGGAGGTGTATTGGCCAGATACAACATGTATAGTCGGTGTAATGCTGCTGCAAGTTGAAGGGCACTGGCGGGCCTTTGAAGATCAAACTGTGCCCTAGGCGGAACTTGAGGAGGCACTGGCGTGTCTCATAGGGTACGGGTGTGCCCTGTTCTAGAAAGTACCAGAGTGTGCCTTTTGACCATGGGGGTACTTTGATTAAGGCACAAGGGGACCTTGTGCAAGGCACGGGCGTGCCTACACCACCCACGGGCGTGCCTAGTGCCCTGTTTAGTTTTTAAGTTCAGTTGTAGCATGCATTTGATATTTTATTTGGTATTATTTCATGGAGAGACTTGTCATTGGCGTGTTCACTAGATTATTATCAATTGTGGACTGTTATACAACATTACAGATTATAAGTTGAGTCTTCTAGACTACTCTTCATATCTGCAGCATGTGTGCTATCATATCAAATTAATAAGATGTAATGTTATTCATATGTGTATATACCGAACTGCTATGTATAATAAGGTTCAGAGGTGATACAGTACGGTTACAAAGGTGGCTGCCCTGGGTCTAGAACAAGTGGCTAGCATTTATTATCTGACATACGTGTATTATCATCATATGATTTAATATGTGTATTTATATGATGTTTAGTCTGGTTTACACGCTAAGCTCTCGTAGCTTATCAGATACTATTTTTGAAATGTTTTGCAGGTTTCAGCAAAGATGAGGGCAAAGTATCGGTTTGACTACATTTTGATAAACTCTTTGAAAAACTTAACGTCTGGTTTGTAAACATCATGTTTTTGGTACTAAACTTGTGACAGTATTTATGTGTGTATGTTTTGATACAACAGGTTTTCAAACAAATTATGCTTCCGCTTTTGTGTTAAACTTTCAGACGTGAATTTTCATATGTGATTTATTACAAACATCAATTTTAGAAATTGGGGCGTTACAACTTGGTATCAGAGACACAGTTTGAGGGATCTGGATGTGTAAAATACACAATCTGGACTTGAACCATGGTTTGGAAAATTGTCAAACTGAAGGCTTGCAACTTGGTGAGTATACTAGCAATTATACTGATTATGTATTATGTGAGAATTATATGCGAGTACATGATATGTTTAGAATAGATATGTTATATGTGTATACAACAATAAAGAGTTGGCTTTTTATGCGCATTAATGATAAATTAAATTGTTATATGAATTTATGAGAGCATGATGTATAAACTTTGGCCTAAGCCTGTGAATCGGGACTTTTTGTGATAAAGTTAAGATCGAACGTGTGTAGTGTGTTTAGAGTAATATAAGGGCCCATATTATTACAAACAGGTGATACATGTTGGAAGTTAATGGAATTATGAGGAATCTTGTGAATCGGGTGAAGGTTACTTGTAAAGGTAGTATACCTGCGAATATATATATATATATATATATATATATATATATATATATATATATATATAATGCCTTCGTATGTATAGAAATACTTTGGATCTGATGATAGGTGTACTTATATGTTAAATGTATTAGTAATTGTTTGATATAAAGGATAGTGTGGAGAAGCTACCTATTGCGTTAATGCTTTATATATACTACTAGAATGGTAAACACAAGAGGTTCAAGAGTAGTGTATAACCCTTAGGGTGATTTTAGTCACTGACTCGAAGGGATAAAAACCAGTATTATAAGCGAATATATTCTTATAATGATATAGTGTGACGGGTGTGTGAAAGCCCTAGAATTGAATTGTTAAGGATCAGAATCTACAATTGGAGAATCCAGTGCTGAAAACTTACTAAAGTGATGGAACAAAATATATGCTATATATCATCGTACGAGTTGTGGAATAGATGAAAGAACAAAGAAGTGATTAGATAAGACCTAGTATGAAGATTAACTATAAAAGGTGAAAGGGTTAATTATTAACCCCAAGTTATTAGTCGTGAAGTATCAAAGGGTTGTACGTTCAAGGAATTTTCATGTGTCAACCATCAATGTAGTACATGTTAACAAATCGATTGTCAGCCATAAGTAGATTTCAGAGATCGAGAGTGCATTTCATATGTGTACGTATGCACTTGAGAAGAAAGTGAAATATGCAATAGATTAAATGAGCAGCACAATAGAAGGTTAGTGCGAAATAGAAGAGTTACAGACAAATTGAGCGTATGATGTGAGAAGAGTTTAAAGAAATTATAATCGGGCAATTTGTGCCATACTAAATGATAATCAGAGTTATAGATGATTTTCACAAGTAGAGCAGACAATAGAGACAATTCCAGAAATCAATGTGATGTTTCAGGAAACACATATTTTCTTCGGATTATGTTGTCAACAAAAAGCAAGAGTTAGAGAGATAGAAAAGAAAGAAACTGATAGAGAAAGTTGTACGAGTGTTTAAGAAACAAGAATAGGGATTCTAGAAAAGGAAATGATGCAAAAGGTCTACCCTATCTGCTCATCATACAAGAAATGCCGATTGGAGAAAAGCAGGTGTGATTCACTAACATGTTTTAAATATGGAAACCGGGTCATATAAGTAAGAATCGTGGGAACCAAAGAAAGTGAATGAGAAGAATATATCAATAACTAAAAGTGAGAGCTTTCCACACTACAAAAGAAGAAGCTAGAACAGAATCAAGTATGGTTACAAAAAGATCATATGTGTGTAAGTATAATGTGACAGAAATGGCTATTATTAAATTCATTAGTGAATTTGTGCCTATGAATATGAGGGAATTCAAAATAGTGGTTGGAGTAGACTAGTTAGGTTGTAACTAGGTTATAGTATTTTGTAAATAAAAACTTATAAGAGTTAGTATCCCAAGTGGGGAAGAACTAATTATATGTGTTACTATCAATACCAGAAAGTCATATGTGTAGTTAGTTTCTAAAAATAGGAAGTATCTTCAGCATGGGTACAGTGCTTCCTTAGTTTATGTTATAAATTTTGAATTTGAAAAGAAACAAATGAGTTTGGAAGATGTGAAAGTAGCATGTGAGTTTCTTGACGTGTATTCAGAGGAATTACCAAGGTTACCGCCACAAAGACAAATTGAGTTCAGAATCGATGTGGTGTTAAAAGCTTCACTGATTGCGAGGGCTTCATGCAAACTTGCTCCTCCAGAGATATATGAAGTATCGAAACAACTTCAAGAGCTGCTAGGCAAGGTGTTTATAAAACCTAGTAGTTCTTCATGGGATGAACCTATATTATGTGTGAAAAAGAGAGATCGTACCTTTTATATGTGTATTAAATATAATGAATTTAATAAGGTAATCATCAAAAATATATATTCGTTGCTCAGAACATGTGAAAATTTGATCAGCTATAATGGGGTAATGTGGTTTTCAAAACCGA
Source organism: Dittrichia graveolens (assembly GCA_038502395.1). Classification (NCBI taxonomy): domain Eukaryota; kingdom Viridiplantae; phylum Streptophyta; class Magnoliopsida; order Asterales; family Asteraceae; genus Dittrichia; species Dittrichia graveolens. Next base: position 27,114,168 of record JARJIL010000007.1, read on the forward strand.
CTCAAGTTTGGATTATCATCAGCTTAAGATCAGAACGGATGATATTCCTTAAATCGTGTTCAGAACTGGTAAAAGGCATTTTAAATTTGTTGTGATGCCGTTTGGCCTCATTGATGCACCATCAGTGTTTATGTATTAAATGATTGTGTTCATAAACGATATTCATACTTATTTCAGAAGTTCACTAATCATGAGAAACATCTCTGAGAAATCTTAGAGATACAGAGTAAAGAACAATCATACTAAGTTTTCCAAATGTGAATTTCAAGATACAAGAAATGCAATTCTTTAGCCGAATTATTAGTAGAAATGGAATTGAGATGAATTCGAAGAACTAGAGGAGGTGATGAAGTGGGAGCCACCAAAGCTAAACATTAGAAATCATATGAAAAGTTATTATCTGTGTAGATACCAGTTTAGAAATGAGAAATTATTACTATGAATCTGAATACCAAATTACCCAAAACCCTATGAGGTTATAATGTGATATGGGTATTTGTAAACAGGTTAATTAAAAGTGTATATTTTGTTTCCATTAGAGAGACTTATTGTTCAGAACGTTTAACAGATGTGTATGTGAAAGAGATGGTGTTTTGTAATAGTATATAAGTCTCTATTGAATCAGACAACGATATCAGATTCACTTCCAGGATTTGGAACAGATTTCATATAAAGTTGAGAACTAAGCTTCATCTTAGTTGTAACACTGGCTTTGCATATGCAAAAATTAGCAAAAATTTGCGTTTTTAACAACCGTGAACTCAATCACGATTAAATAACTTTGAGTTATGCAGCGGAAAACTAAACCAAAAGCTTTACATTAATATTCACATTCAAAACTTAGTATCATTGTTGGTGTTACTCTACAAAAAACCGACCATAATGTATATTACAATACAAAGTGTTCCACTAAAAATATCCAGTAGAAGGCACCCAGCTCACCAGGAAACCTAATCTTTATCTGCAAAAAGAGTTAACATGGCACCGTTGGCTATACACATAGCTAGTGAGTACAAACTTAACATAAGCATCATTAGAGCAAGTCATGCATCACAGGAATAAGCAAACAATGCTATCCTATCACATGGCGGTGTGCTGACACGATCGGTATAAGTTGTTTCTTGTAGGATAGCTAGTCCCGCTCAATACCAATACACCGGGGAATCAGGCACAACCATCCGTGCTGGTTGGGGAGCATAAAGAAGTCCACCAAGCATCGTTTACGGAACCATAGGTTCCCTGGTAATCCCGGCTTACAATCTCACGTTATGGAGCGGTGGTTCTACAGAACCTAAGATCCGAGATGCACCCCGAATCACCGTTAAGTTCCGAATCACATGTTAAGGATCCCTGGAACCCAACTACAGAGTTGACCTTAACCATGCAACAGTTGTTCGCAACATTTCACATACACAAACTGATACTATTTGAATCATTCATTTAGCATGCATATTCATTTATTTCATTATGCATGCATAACTACTCATTAGATCATTACGGATCCAATCTAGACCCCTAGCATACATATCATTCATCTTAACTAGGCGGCTCCAATTCTGGATTCCGCTAGCATACACTTAACTTACATATGACAAGTATTTAGCATGACATTGTGCACTAAGTAGCATGGAAACACTTATTCATTTACTTTTAAGCATATGTGCATTTAAAACACTTAGGAAATAAATCTTCCTCTACTGAGGCTTACGGAACTCAGTACTCGCCTGAGTGGTTTAAAACAGATAATTATCTCACTTCTGCTTTACTTAGCACAGTAAGTTCACCTAGTACATTAGGACTTACATTAATCATCTTCACACATAAAGAATGGCTAATAAAACTAACATAGGAATCCCCAAATCCGGATCTCACACAAGTCCGACAAAACTGTCGGATTGTGGAAAATCCGACACTTTCATGCGGATTATATGAAATCTGTCACTTGGGAATCCGACACTTGGGAAATCCGGTACTTAGGAAATCCGACAACTTCCGGATTTAGGAAAACCGCCATATATTTGGTGGAATCCGACATATTATCGGATTCCAACAATGAGACATTCTGACTTGTGGCTTGGATGAATTTGCGGAATCCGACACAAAGGAAATCCGACATATTATCGGGTTTCGACACTTAGACATCCTGAGGTCTTGACAATTCAATGGAATCCGATAACTTCAAAGAAATCCAACACCATTGGATTCCGATACAAGGAAATTTGACACTATCGGATTTCGATACAAGGAAATCCGACACTATTCGATTTTGGACAAACATGCGGGTTTTAGCACTTGCGGATTCCGACACCTTTAAGGTCCCGGAATCCGACACATTCAACACACAAATCCGCCACCTTCATTCTTGACTTATTTCCGAAATTTCATTCATTGGTTTTACATTTAAACACTTTAAAACATCATGATTCATTCATATGAACTTCATAAACTCATCAAACCCAAGCAAGAACACCAAACAATCAAAACCCACTTATGAAGTAAGCTTTGAATGTTCTTGTATGGTATTTTGCATGAATTTAAACTTTAATCATATTCTAAGCATAAAATCGATTTCCAACATATTTAAATCTGATAACAAACAAAGGTTTACCTTGTTTAAACTTGAAACCAATATCCTTCAATCCCATCTTCCAAATCCGAGAGACACGAGAGAGAAAACGAGAGAGTGTTTGTGCGTGTGTATTTGCTATGAGCTTTGACTAAATTGACTTTTAAGTCAATATATATACACACACATACAAAACCATATCTAGAGGCGGTTGCCTCTGGATTTCTATTTCTTTCTTTTATATTCATATATACATATATATACTTACACATAATCACATATATACACATAACACAAATATACAATTAAGTCTTCTTATTAATATGATTAACTTACAATGTGGATCCTTTCTACTAACCACGACCTCACGTATATTCACACACGATTTACAAGTAGGCCCAAATCGAAGATGTTACAAATCTACCCCCCTTAAGAAGATTCCGTCCTCGAAATCTACTTAGTGATAAACAGGTGCGGGTATCTTGTCTTCATCTCGTCCTCGACTTCCCATGTCAGGTTTGGACCTAAGATGTGCTTCCACTTAACAAGAACCAGCTTGATCATCTTCTTTCGGAGCTTCTTGACCTTCGTGTCAAGAATTTCGACATGTTCTTCTACGAGTTGATTAGAAGAGTCAACCTTTAGCTCTTGTAGCAGAACAATCTGCTCCTCTTCAACGTTGCACTTTCCTAAGTAGCATACGTTAAAGGTATCGTGGATTCCAGATAGCTCAAGCGGTAGTTCAAGAGTTACAGTCTGATCATTGACTTTACCTACGATTTTGAATGGGCCTATGAAACGTGGACTTAGCTTCCATTTGTGCCCAAAACGGATAATGCCTTTCCAAGGGGAAACCTTCAAGAATACTCGATCACCAACATCAAATGTAGAGGGATGACGTTTAGGATCCGCATACATCTTATGTCGGTCACGGGCTGCTTTAAGCTTTTCTAGAGCCACATTCACTTTGTACGACAACGTGTTGGAGTACGACCAGCAAGTTGTTTCTCAGGTCCAGCAAACTGTTTCTCTCCGGGCTGCAACCAGCAAGTTGGAGTACGACAACGTCTCCCGTAGAGCATCTCGTATGGTGGCATTCCAATGCTGGAATGATATGCATTATTATAAGCAAATTGAATCAATGGGAGATGAGAACCCCATGATCCACCAAACTCGAGTACACACGCCCGGAGCGTATCTTCTAATGTCTGGATCGTTCGTTCAGATTGGGCATTGGTGTGTGGGTGATAGGCCGTGCTCAGATGCACACGGGTGCCTAATTCACGTTGCAAACTTTGCCATAAATTAGATACAAATCGAGAGTCACGATCAGAAACAATTGAGCAAGGAAGACCGTGACGTGATATTATCTCATCGATATAAAGTTGTGCCGAAGGAGTCAACAAAGCCGACTCGTTGGTTGCCAAGAAATGAGCACTTCTAGTTAATCGGTCAATGATGACCCAAATCATATCATGCCCTCTAAATGTCTTTGGCAGCTTCGTCACGAAATCCATCGTGATGTGATCCCATTTCCATTCCGGAATGTCAAGCTGTTGCAAATTGCCACAAGGCCTTTGATGCTCAATCTTGACTTGGGCACAAATTTGACATCTCTCCACGAATGAAGCGATGTCCTTTTACAGAATGGGCCACCAATACAACCTTTTCAGGTCATAGTACATTTTGGTGATACTCGGATGGATAGACAATCTAGATTTATGAGCTTCTTGCAGAATCAACTCACGATTATCTCCAATGAGAGGTACCCAAATCCTGGATTGAAAAGTCTTCAATCCACGATTGTCTTCACCCAGCTGGTCTTTCAGTTTCTTCATTGTTTTAGCTTTCAGATTATCTTCTTGCAAAGCTAACTACTAGGCATCTTTTTACTTTACAATCAAATCTGATACTACTGTAAGTTTTATGAACTTTTCCTCAGCTGCTGGCCCTTTACGGCTCAAAGCATCCGCTAATATGTTGGCTTTACCCGGGTGGTAACGGATCTCACAATCATAGTCTTTGATTAACTCCAACCAATGGCGCTGCTGCATGTTGAGTTCTTTTGAGTAAAGACATACTGTAAGCTTTTGTTATCATATCACACACTTTGTGCCATAAAGGTAATGCCTCCATAATTTCTGTACGAAGACAACAACAACAAGTTCGAGATCGTGAGTTGGGTAGTTCCTTTTGTGAGATTTAAGTTGCCGAGAGGCATAAGCAATCACTTTATCTCTCTGCATGAGGACACAACCTAAACCCGCATAAGAGGCATCACAATAGACGGTGAAGTCCTCCGAACCGTCAGGAAAGGCGAGAATCGGAGCTTAATAAAATAACCGCTTTAAGGTCTGGAATGCTTCTTCTTGAGCTTCCAACCAGACAAACGCAACATCCTTACGAGTTAGCTTAGTCAACGGACCCGCAAGTTTAGAGAAGTTGCGAATAAATCATCGATAGTAGTCGGCCAAGCCAAGGAAACTTTTTATTTCAGAAGGAGTTCGAGGAACGCCCCAATTCATCACCACTTCCACCTTATCCGGATCTACTTTGACGCCTTCTTGACAAATGACATGGCCAAGGAAATGTACTTCCCTAAGCCAGAACTCATATTTAGAAATCTTGGCGTAGACTTGTTCTCATTTGAGAGCTTCGAGAACCTGACGAAGATGGAGCTCATGGTCAGCCTCAGTCTTCGAGTAGACAAGAATATCATCAATGAAAACAATTACGGATCTATCAAGAAATGGTCGGAAAACGCGATTCATTAGATCCATGAATATAGCAAGAGCATTGGTTAAACCGAATGGCATAACCAAGAATTCGTAATGACCGTAACAAGTTCGAAAAGCGGACTTAGGAATATCTTCTTCGTGAACTAGTACTTGTTGATACCCCGAACGGAGATCAATTTTCGAGAAATACGTAGCTCCCTGCAACTAATCGTAGAGACCATCGATTCGCGGAATGGGATACTTATCCTTTACGGTTTGCTTATTCAGCTCCCTGTAATCTATACATATCCGATGGGTTCCATCTTTCTTTTAAACGAATAGCACAGTACCTCTCCAAGGCGAGGAACTTGGACGAATGAAACCTTTGTCAAGTAACTCCTGGATTTGAGTCATCAACTCGCGGATTTCAGAAGGAGTGAGACGATATGGAGATCTAGCTACGGGTGTAGCTCCAGGAATAAGCTCGATTTTATATTCAACATCTCTTACCGGAGGTAAACCTGGTAATTCATCAGGAAAGACTTCGGGAAACTCATACACTACCCTGATATTTTGAACTAGTCGCTTCTCTATCGTAGCATCAATGACATATGCTAAGAAGGAATCATAACCTTTGGAAATAGATTTCTAAGCTTTAAGAACAGAGATAACAGGAATATCAGATTCCCGTCATTCCCCTCGAGCCACCGCATAAGACCCATCAGCAAGAGGGATCTTAATCATTTTCTTTGAACAAAGAATCTCAGCATCATGCTTGCTAAGCCAATCCATTCGAAGAATAATATCGAAGCCCGCAATACGCATTATTAAGAATGAGATAGGGATACTACTCCCATCAATATAGATAACGGCAATAGGTACTTTCTCGGTAACCGAGACTACTTTTCCGTCAGCAACTTCTACATTAAGAGGCTCGTCTAATGGTACAACGGGTAATTGAAGTCTTTTGTGACAAGCAACTGAAACAAAAGAATATGTTGCTCCTGAATCAAATAGCACACTTGTAGGAATATAATTGATAAGAAATGTACCAGTGACAACATCCCATGCAGCCTTTGCTTCTTCTGCAGTCATCTGAAATTCCCTCCCTTTGGCACGAGGTGCATTGTCTTTCTTTGGCCCTCCAGAAGATCCACCTGCTGCAGAAGACCCACCAGCTCCCGAGCTTTGCCTATCCGGGCACTCCACCATCTTGTGTCTAGGTTTGCGACACCGGTAGCACACATCCTCTTTATACTAGCACCCACTCACCGAGTGCCCCTTTTGCCCACACCTGCCGCATCTTCTGGTTGCTGCGGAACACTCCCCAGCATGATAGGTACGGCATGAACAACACCAAGGATTTTTAGGTCTTGGTTTCTTAGAAGATTCAGTCTTCCCACCTCCAGAGGATTGCCCTTTTGAAGAGCCCCGACATTGTATACGATCGCCTTCCATTTGTCGGGCCACTTCGAATGCCCGATCCAGTGTTGGAGCTGCCCGCACATGGTGTTGGAATATGCCCGCTGACACGAATGTGTTAATGGTATTACCGATGAGGTATAGGCCTATTGGGTCACACACCAAGTATTGATTCCGGCAACACGATCAAGCAAAAGAGAGGAAAAGGCCAAAATGGGTTTTGGCTGGATGGTACACGGGCCGTGTTTCTGAACACGGGCCGTGTCCAGTCCAACATACACGAGGCGTATTAGCCCAGTTTAAGGTCGTGTAGTTTAGGCCTACACGGGCCGTGTAGATGAACACGGGCCATGTAGTGCCTGTTAGACACGAGCCGTCTTAGCCCAATTAGGGTCGTGGACTTTTGGCCTACACGGCCGTGTTGACCAACACGGGCCGTGTACGTATCCTGTAACAGCAGAATTAACCGCCTTAAACACTTAGTTTAATGGTGTTAACTTATAATAATTGTGGTAGACAAAGAGAGTACTAGTTATCTGCTCTAAGAGAGGTTTTTTGGATACACTTTGTCTCATGGTTGATACTAGAACTCTCTCTATCTTGTTCATCTTGTTCAAGGTGTTCTTGAGCACAAGAAGCAAGAAATACATAGACTTTATAGTTGTATTGGTGGTTGCACATCAACTTGCTAGCACTTGGGAATCAAACAACCTTGGGGTGGACTTCATTGGAGGAGTTCTTTGTTGGATTCTAAGCTAATTGACAAGGAAGGTTGATTTGTGTTTTGCACTATTGAGGTATAACCTTTTTTCTTATCTTGTTCATATTAGTTGCAATTTCATTGTTAGATTTTGGTCCATGGGAGTGTATTCATTAGTTTGGCATCGATTTTTATTATACATATTGCTTCCGTTGCTACTTGTTTTTGCCAAACGAATACCTTCAGTGGAGTCAGAGCCATATCTAACATGGCTTTGCACTATTGAGTCTAGAAAAACCATAAAAGTGTTTTGGATAAGAAAAGTGTTTTCTTAAAATTGGTTTTTCCATTGAGACTCTTGTTGTGCTAGAATAGATTTATTCGTAGTCCTATTAATATATTTTAGTTTTTATATTTATATATTTGTTGTAACTTGGCATGAAGTGTACACAAATATATACTTATAAATGTATATATGAATATGTGTCTCAAAAATGGTTTGGTACACTAATGCATATGTACAAGGATTGTCCTTTTGGTGCCTTTGATATTTTGACAATCTTAACTAAAATATAGATATATATTTATATATCATGGTTATGTGTGGCACACCATGTTTCTATTTGATATATTTGGTTTGATTCGGTAACAAGATATGCCCTTAGACCTATGTGTTGTGTTGATTGATTATTTTGGTTTTTTGGCGGCCTGCGTGCTGTATTGTTGTAATAATATTAGTTTATTTATTTATTGGTGCAGCTTGCACGCCATTTCTTTTATTTTATGTATTGGTATAAATAGCATAGGATTGCGACCTGCGTGTTGTTTATATATATTCTATGTATTTGTATATATAGTATTGAATTAAAACCGGAATAGTCAATGGGAGTCATGGTGATGACGTTTTGGCGAGAAGGAATCAACATGCTATTGGAGTTGTTAGATTCAGTGGGAGCCTTTCCAACGAGACCATATCTTGTGCTTAGATTTTTGGCCTCGTTTTCCCCGTTGTGGCTCACGGGGAAAACGCATAGGAATTTTGGGCATGTTACCGAATCATATATATATATATATATATATATTTGCGTGGTTGTATTTTATTTTTCTATGCATGGATAGGATTCACATGCTAGACAATTTTTCCCATAAAATATAAAATACAATGTTTGTTAAAATGGTTAACAATTGCGCACAAATAGAATTGACAAAGAAAATATAAAATGGTATTATATTAAAAGTGCTTAAAAATAGTTTTCACACTTACTTTGTTAATTCACAAAATGTTTTTTATAACCGGAAACAAAATCCCGTTTTACAAAATGTAAATCACGCACCATCCGTAAGGTGACACCACCCGAATCTAACGTAGCAAGGATGATTGTCGAGCTAAGCACGAGTCATTCCTTGTGTAGTTGTGTGGAAGGTGAGTGGGGTAACTCGCATGATTGGTTGTCGAGCTAAGCACGAGCCGATTAATGGTCGAGAGTGCCACCCGTGTGTCTTGTCGGACGATTTACAATTTTAGTATATAACTCTTGGTTAGTTATCGAGCTAAGCACGAGCTAAACAAAAATTATATATTAAGATTGGTGTAAGATAGGGATCAAACATGCCAACCGACATAATGGACGTCAACGGGTCCCGCAAATGTCTAAGAGTTGTAATAGACATTACAATTGGTAAAATGGTTGCCGGCCTAAATAGCTTCGCCACGTGATCCGCAGTAAACCCGTCACGGTGCGAGGTGAAATAAGGTTCTTAGCCCTTGTTACAAATCAATTGTTTTGTTTAAAACTATGGGTACTTATTTTAACAAGGATTTCCAATCTAACTAAAACTACTTTGCTATTTTAGATGGCGTCTTCAAGCAACACCAACACTACCAACCATTTTTCGCTTAGAGTTTTCCTTGAAAAGGAGAAACTCAATGGTAACAACTTCTTGGATTGGTTTAGGCAACTTAAACTTGTCCTACGCCAAGAAGGTAAGATGGTTACCATAGAGGAGGCCCTACCCGAGGCTCCTGCTGCCAATGCCACTCGGGCTATCCGAGACGCTTATGAGAAGCATGTCAAGGATACCGAGGACATTACTTGCGTCATCCTAAGTACTATGATCCCCGAGCTCCAAAAGCAAATGGATCATTTGAGTGCTTTTGATTTCATCGCTCAGCTTAAGTAAATATTCCTGCAGCAAGCGAGACAAGAGAGGTTCGAGTGTCTTAAGACGGTGCTTGGTAGCAAGATGGCCGATGGTGGGAATGTGAGTGCTCACGTGTTACGTATGAAAGCAAACGTGGAGCGCACGGAACGGCTCGGATTTACCATAGGGAGGGAGCTAGCCGTGGATTTGATCCTATGGTCCCTTCCCACCGCGTATGATCAATTTGTTATGAGTTATCATATGCATAGTATGGATAAGTCCATTATAGAGCTTCACAGTATGCTTAAGACAACCGAGTCTATCATGACCAAAAAAAAGCCCGCCGTTCGAAATCCCGTTCTTGCTATAAGGGAGGGGCGAATCCAGAAGAAGAAGAGATTCGCTTATACCCCTAAGGATAAGGGGAAGATTGGCGTTGCCAAGTCTAGCCCCGCTTCGGAGGGTAAAGGCAAGGGGAAGATGGTTCCCCAAGCTAAAACTCCAAATGAATTGGAATGCTTCTTCTGTGGGAAGAAGGGCCATTGGCGCCGTAATTGCCCAGGGTACCTAGAAGGTCCTAAGAAGCTTAGGGGGTTGAGCATCGGAGGAACTTCCGATTCAGGTACGTACATGATTGAACTCCATCATATTTCTACATCTGGTAGTTGGGTATTAGATATCGGCTGTTGCACTCACGTTTGTAATATTGTGCAGGTGGTAAGGACAAGTAGAAGGATGGAGAGTGGCGAGCTTGACTTGATAATGGGAAACAAGGAGATTGTCCCAGTCAAGGCTCGAGGAGAAGTTGAATTATCTTTTAATTCCGGTTTTTCCATATTATTATTGAACGTATGCTATTCGCCGCCTGTGGCACGAAACATTATCTCTTTTCCTGTTTTACACGACAATGGTTTTGGTTTTTCTTTTGAAAATGGGGTTATTGTTTGTTTTAAAAATGATATTTGTTATTTTAAAGCTTATCCTTGTCGCGGTATTTATGAAGTAGATGCGTACGTTAGTGATAATCGTTCAATCATGAATATTGATTCAACGTCTAAAATTGGTTTAGACAAATTGTCTTTGTGGCATGGTCGACTTGGCCATATAAACAAGACTCGTATCGCCAATCTCCAAGCGGATGAGATCTTGTAATCATTTAACCACAAGTCAAATGAAGTATGCGAATCTTATTTATTAGGCAAGATGGCTAAAGCGCCCTTTTCCGGCGTGAATGAGAGGGGAAAAGACTTATTGGACATTATACATTCCGATGTGTGTGGTCCGTTTAAGCACATCACAAGAGACAATTCTAGATACTTCGTTACCTTTATAGATGATTATAGTAGGTATGGGTATGTCTACTTGGTTAGACAAAAGTCCGAGACCTTTGACGTCTTTAAGACTTTCCAAAACGAAGTAGAGACTCAATTGGGCAAAAAGATTAAGATACTTAGATCCGGTAGGGGTGGTGAGTATCTTAGTCAAGAGTTTCATGATCATCTTAAGGGTTGTGGAATTATCTCACAACTAACACCTCCTAGGACGCCACAATTAAACGGTGTCGCCGAGAGGAAGAACTGAACATTGCTAGTTATGGTTCGGTCTATGATGAGTCACACCCAAGTGCCTATAAGCCTTTGGGGTTATGCTCTTGAAACGGCAACAAGAATCCTTAATCTCGTTCCAACGAAGAAGATCGATAAAACACCTTTCGAGATGTGGCATGGGAAACCTCCTGTTCTTGACTATCTAAAGTTTTGGGGTTGTCAAGCCTACGTAGGACGTGAGGTAGATGACAAGTTGGAGCCCCGCTCCGAAAAGTGTTATTTTATCGGATATCTGTTGGAACTTGTGGTGGGCACAAACGCAGCGGAAGCAAACAAGAAAAGTAGCATGCAAGACATAAAATGAAAGCACACACAAAGCCCACAACTAGTTCCAATGGTGGAACACACTACAAAGCAAATTGCAACTAAAGAACAAGAAGAAGGAGGAAGAATATATCTCCTTACCATGCTGTAAATCGAGATCTTCAATAGTAGGATGAAATTGAGGAAACAAAAGGCTTCCTCCTCCATTGCTAGTCCATACCAAGAGAAGCTTGATCCCATAATGCTAGTGAGCCATAGATGAACATCCTAGAATGACTTCACCATCTGGAACAGCCCATGTAGATCTCCTCTTGCACCATGAAAGCCTCACATGAACACTCAAGATCATCTTAGTGTGTGTAGCATTCTAACATGATACCAAGAGAGAGTTGTAGTAGAGAGAAAGTTCTTGTTGTGTTCTCATAGTCTCTCTTGCCTCAATGACCAGCATCTAACCTCAAAAACCCGGCCATAAAGCATAGATTTTGATTGGACCATCAAATGGTCCAATAAAACACAACTGTAACTGCAGCTACCCTCTTCACCACCCCTCACGGGCTCTCACGGGTCGTGAAGCCTAAGTGCGCCACGAGGGGACTTAGAACTCCACGAGCCGTGCCGCCCGGTCGAGACTCGTGAGGGCATCTCCTTCACGACCCCTCACGAGCTCGTCACGGGTCGTGAAGCCCAAAGGCGTCACGACGCGTGGCGGCCGTCGAACAATCGTTAGGGCAGCCTGCTTCACGACCCGTGGAACACCCTTCACGGTCGTGAAGCCCCGAATCAAAACACTTTTGATTCTTTGACTTTCTCCATCCACATAAAGCTGTCGGGATCAATCCTTGGCGTGTGACCCAATAGGCTCGCGCTTCATTAGCAGTGATACCGGCATACGTGTGTCAGTGGGCAGATCTCCAACAAACTCCCACTTGCACATGACACACCGTACCCATATGCATCACAGACAGGGAGCGGCCTCTAGCAAGACATCCCTGCACCCAAATCAACACGAGGTATGTCATCCCTGACAAGTACCTAATCACAATCCAAATGGGTTTGAAAAGGTCCTACAGATAAGTGATCAATCATCCTATTGTTCGCGATATCCAGGTGAACACGAGACATGGTATAAAGTCATTCTCCGATCGTTCACGATTATGTTTCTTGATCAAGATTGGTGGTGACCAAAATATGCAAGTTGCAACTGATTAACTATCATTGCAAGCATGAGCACGGCCGTGCATTTTGGTGTCAGCGCCCAATCATCGAGGGGCCCATAGATATCTCTCTAAACAGAGGAACAAATTCCTTCGACTATATTGCCCCATTACATTGGCAATACTTTGCCCAAAAGCCTCCTTTATAGCAACCAGTTACGGACTGCGTTTGAAAGCAATCAGAACAAGGCAGACCAATGTCATGGAAACACATGTATCTCCGGTCTAAGGACGAAATTATACTATCATCCTGAGTTACTCTTGATATGTACCATGAAGTAAACTCAGGTGTGGGTCGTCCAATCACTTGAAACTCTTTTCAAGTATAGGTAAAGTGTTGCGTCTCTTGTATCCAATCACCATTGAATACACGACCAACCTTTCCCCCAGTCTTCGTTCAAACTTCCTTCCGGCGAAGAGTGACTGACTGTTGACATTTAGAACGTAAAACATTCAGGGAAGTGGTAAACATGCTAAAATGGAATACAATAAAGGCAACTGAGAGTACCCGCTACACGCGTATTAACAAATCCCCATTTGATAATCGATACTAGCAGAAGCACAATGTTGCTTAATGTTCCCAAAATCAGCATATCAAAATATCAACTAAAACAAACTCAAGCCAAGTATTTGCAAGCACTAGTATGACAATCATCACTATCTTGCAACTACGGCTTTATCAAAACGGATCCGCCACCATCCTATCCGTGTGTATTCATAAGATGACCATATTTGTACCTCAACCAATCACTCAAAAGTGTGCGTTGGTGAGACAACGGTCTTTTGTCAAGCTATTGCACCTTCATTGATTCATCAGAACTCAATAAGATCAAAGATGCTTGAGATAAAAGGTTATCTTTCATAAGCCATCGTACTCTCATTGTCTCATAAGATCCCAATAGAGTCAGCGATGCTTTGAGAAGCATACTTATTAACACCATATTTAGTAGGATCACGAACCCCGATAAAGATCGGCAGTTATGCTAAGCAAGCATTTGAATAACAACTTATTCTATGTTGCTTCTTACTATAGATCAACAAGAACATATTTCAATATTTCTTTAACTCCTTCCATAAGTTTTCTATATCCTATAATCGTTATGGATGCATAATTCTTGATTTAAGCTTTTCAAGTGAAATCAGGACATTATCTCCAACACGATGTATGTACTAGACATATTTAGAATAGGATTACAAAATGCTCCCACTAGCTCTGGCATTCTTCCATGTTTCATCATTGCTATTTGAAAACTCAAACAAATGATTTTCATATCAACGCAAAGATTCTAACATTGAGATGGCAACATAAGTCCACAAGTGGACTACTTAGGGTTTGTAGATTTCATTAGGATACTTATTGATAGTAAAAGACCCTCGAAAATGTTGTGAGCATTTCCTCAGAAATTCCTATTAAGGAATGTAGTCTTCACTTCTATCCAATATAGCCTAAAAGGCACTTATAAAATAAGTATCCGTGTGGACTTCAACATAACCACCGGGAGAATGTTTCTAGATGATACCTTCCTCATGGTCAATCATCGTGAAACCATTCCTACCAGTCGGTATTTGAAGTAGTCTACAAACTTATCCATGTTTGGTCTATTTCCTCAAATAACCAATCACACCTCGCGGGTTCACACCCAGGTGTAGGATCAACCAAGTCGAAACCTTGGATATCCGTCATGGATAGCATCTCATCTTATCATTTCCTCCTTTCTCCTAGCGGACTCCAAGCCCACTACGCTTTCCGGTAGTTGACGCATTCATCATGAATCATCATTAAGTTGTCTTCACTCAGATATAACGAGTTATATCTTTCTGGTCTTATGACAACTTCTACTAAGAGGTAACGATTTTATGCCAGGTTCTCCAGCATTGCCATGCTGAGTTCCAATCATTTCTGATTAGATTTTAGTGTCAACATCAGGTTCTTCCATTCAAGGTATACTTTACTCTAACTAGTGTCCATGGATATTAATTTCTTAAGAGACTCTACCTTTGAGCAACTTACAAGTTCTCACAAGGTTTGTCAAGACAAATATCCCATGGTCTTAGTAGAGTACCTAATGGAGTAAATACCTCTAGATCCTGGGTTCCTCCACCTCACGTCTAAACGTAGGCTAGATAATCCAGACTTTGGAATAGACAAACAAGGATCCTCCTTTTCGTCATATCCTCTAAGGCGTTTACATGACCATCTTTGTTGTTTATAAGATTTAGAACTCATGCCCACCATTTGGAGAATGACCCAAAACAATTTTGGACATAAAAGTGTAACCTATCACTTGTCGGACCATATCAAAATGTCCGGTTCCTCCTTTAGACGACCACATGTAACAATGTGTCTTAAGAGGAATGAATTGTGAGACAATCCTATAATTCTTATGATAGTCACATAATATAAAACTAAGTTACTCAGCATCTTAACTAGATCCGAGTATCATAGTTGCATTGCCCTCTCTTTCATGTACCTCGTTATGGTGAGTTTTGAACACCTCTAAGGTTTTAAAAACTAGTCCATTAAAATAGACATACCATCCCTTCTACCATCACCGGTAAAGGTAACAACGTATCTAAAGTTACTCCTTAATGTTTGCTTGAACGGTCAACACACTAAAAGTGTGAACGAAATCCAACAAGCTTTCAATCCTCTCACATACTCGAGTGAAGGATGTTTAAGTCATCAAGCATAACAAACAAGATATGCATTCAACATTTGACCAATGGTCAAAGGGTTCCAAGTTCCAAAACCTCACGGATCTTGGTCAAGCAAGTCCTATTTATATAGCTAAATCGACTTCTACATAAGGATAACTTATTAGTACATTTATGATCGTTCTATTACTTCTTAAGCATAAGCTTATTTTAAATGTCACGACATGGATAAACTTTGAAATAAATCACCACTAATTTCAAAAGTCAAAGTAATATCCATCGTCAACAAACGCGTTTAGATATAATGTTTCTAGCCATACATGGCATAAACATACATCCAATAAAGTAATAGAATAGCTGGAAGGAAAGGCAAGATACAAACTTCCAATCCTCTCAATAGGGACAACAACTATGTTTCCCTTTTCGAATTCCAACTCTCCATGCCTCATCTGCCTACTTCTCTTTTAACACCTTCACTTTGTAACAAACAAATTTGTGACAAACATGAGCGTTATTGCTAGCATTCAAAACCTAGCCTTTAGAAGTAGAAGAGCAATGGAGTTTGATCATGAATGTTCCTGAAGTCAAGGAGCTAATATCTCTTACTCATAAGTTATTTTACCTCTTTCAGGCTTATAGGGCAGGCGTGGTGGCGCCAATTTTCCAATCTTTTCATAGAAGTAGCAAATTACCTCTTGTGGAGTCTTATCTTGAGGCGCAATCTCATTGCCCTCTGACTTCACATATATGGTATGTTTGGTAAAACCAAACTCTCCACTTGAGGTCAATTTCTTCTTCTCGGTTTCTTGTTCCTTTATAATGTTAGCGGGAGTCGGTGAGGCGAGCCATACTTTGGCCATGCAGGACTTAGGAGTCCATAACATGCCATAATGCTTTATCAAGGACTTCTCCACATTGTGCATGTGATAGTTCACAATGAACTATTTACATCACGTGGGTAGGGACTTTGGAGAATTTTCATTCACCACAAGCTCCCTCCATATGGCGAATCCATGCCTCTCCTTTAGGTCCACATACTCTTTCATCTCAAGGATATGGACACTAATATTCCCGCCTTCATGCATCCTTCAACCGATCAAGGCCACGATGCACTTTTACATGCATATAGAGGTCTAGGTCGCGTTGGTAGCATTTTAGCTCTAGAAAGGATTTATCTATAATGTGTAACTTTGACTCATGGTGGAAGACAATCCTCAACAACCAATCCTAGTCCATGAAGTCCACATTGGTGAGTCTCACCTTCTTTAGGAACGAACGGAGTTTTAAGTTGAAGCGGTGTCGTTAACGTTTGCCAATTAAAGATATAAGAATACACGTTTTAGTTAGTTTTGATACAATCCTCGTTACGATAATTACCCATTTAGTTTTTAAGAAAACCAATTATCTTAACAAGGGCTAAGAACCTTATTTCAGTTCACTACATGACGGGTTTGCCGCGGATCACTTCATGAAGTTATTTAAGCCGGTAAACGCTTTACCAATTGCAATCCGAGATTACAACTCTTAGACACTTGCGGGATCCATCAACACTCATAGCGTCGGTTTGGCATGTTTGATCCCTTCTCACACCAATTCCTCGTTAAGCCGCTTTGGCAACTCGGTATAGGCACGACAATTACGAAGGTGTATTAAGTTGGAATTGTAAATCATCCGTCAAGATACACGGTGACAACCTTAACAATCATTGGCTCGTGCTAAGCTCGACAACCAATAATTTCAAGTCGCCACACTCACCTTCCACACAGATCCACATGGAACAACTCGTGCTTAGCTCGACAATCATCCCATGCATCACTAGATTCAGGTGGTGTCATCTTACGGGTGGCGTGTGATTTACGTTTGAGAAAAACGGGACTTTGTCTTTCCGGTTTAAAAAACCTCTTTTCAAGTTGATTAACAAACAAGTGACAAAACGCATTTTTCACTTTAATATAAACAAATTTATATTTATTTGTTAATCGTGAGCGAGCGGGGTTTGTTAAACAATTTAACAACTCTTGTGATTTTATTATTTTGAAAAGTTTTCTAGCATGCGAAGATCCTAACAACCACGCAAGAAAATAACAAAACAAATCACAACCACGCACAAAGCAAATATCCGGTAACACGCCCCTAAACCCTATGCGCCCTCCCCGTGAGCCAAACGGAGAGAGCAAGGCCAAACTAAGGACACAACCAAATGGCCTCGCCGGAAGTGCTCCCACTGAATCTGTCATCTCCAAATGATCCACCAGATCCAATATAGCCGAGACGTCTCTCCCACGACTCTCGATGGTTGTCTTCGGTCTTCTTTTCACAATTACAAACAATTTGAAAAGAAACGGCGTGCAAGCCGCGATTACTATTCTAAGCTACTTACAACAAATACAAAGGAAAGCAATGACATGCAAGACATAAATAAATTTACAAACCGAATTAAATATTATTACAAACCATTGTGACTAATAGTCACCAAATGAATGAATACATAAATAAACAACCAAACAACCAACACATAGGTCTAACGGGCAAGGCGTTACCGGACACAACAACAACCACAAACAAAACATCGTGTGCCACAACAAAACCATGCAAAATGTATCTCAATTAAGATTGTTCAAACAAGCAAAGCACTGAAGGCACAAAAGGAACAATTCTTGTACATATGCATTAGTATCCCAAACACTTTGAGAACACATATTCATATATACACAATATAAGTATATGCATGTGTGCATTTTATGCCAAAACCACCCAATACATATAAATATATGAACCAATACACATAAACGGGGCTTTTCAAGTGTCCAAACAACAAGGACAGATTCTGGAAAAACAGAATCGAAAGGTGCTAAAACCGAAAATTTATTTCTTTTATAAATAAGGATAAAAACACTGTACACGAGACCTTCACGGCCCAGAAGCCTTCACGGGCCCTCACGGCCCGTGAAACCCATGAGCTCCACGACTCTGACACAGTCAAAACCTTTCACGAGCGACACCCCATGAAGCCACTCGTGTAGGCTTCACGACCCGTGAAGAAAAATGCTCCACGACCCGTGAAGCACTTCTGGACAGAATGTCCATTTTCGGTTTTCAAGCCATCAAAGTGCAATTTCTTTGTAGAGATGGCTCTAATACCACTGTTGGAACTTGTGGTGGGCACAAACGCAGCGGAAGCAAACAAGAAAAGTAGCATGCAAGACATAAAATGAAAGCACACACAAAGCCCACAACTAGTTCCAATGGTGGAACACACTACAAAGCAAATTACAACTAAAGAACAAGAAGAAGGAGGAAGAATATATCTCCTTACCATGGCTGTAAATCGAGATCTTCAAAGGTGGGACGAAATTGAGGAAACAAAAGGCTTCCTCCTCCATTGCTAGTCCACACCAAGAGAAGCTTGATCCCCTAATGCTAGTGAGCCAATGACTTCACCATCTGGAACAGCCCATGTAGATCTCCTCTTGCACCATGAAAGCCTCACATGAACACTCAAGATCATCTTAGTGTATGTAGCATTCTAACATGATACCAAGAGAGAGTTGTAGTAGAGAGAAAGTTCTTGTTGTGTTCTCATAGTCTCTGTTGCCTCAATGACCAGCATCTAACCTCAAAAACCCGGCCATAAAGCATAGATTTTGATTGGACCATCAAATGGTCCAATAAAACACAACTGTCACTGCAGCTACCCTCTTCACGACCCCTCACGGGCTCTCACGGGTCGTGAAGCCTAAGTGCGCCACGAGGGGACTTAGAACTCCACGAGCCGTGCCGCCCGGTCGAGACTCGTGAGGGCATCTCCTTCACGACCCCTCACGACCTCGTCACGGGTCGTGAAGCCTAAATGCGTCACGACGCGTGGCGGCCGTTGAACAATCGTTAGGGCAGCCTGCTTCACGACCCGTGGAGCACCCTTCACGGTCGTGAAGCCCCGAATCAAAACAATTTTGATTCTTTGACTTTCTCCATCCACATAAAGCTGTCGGTATCAATCCTTGGCGTGTGACCCAATAGGCTCGCTCTTCATTAGTAGTGATACCAGCATACGTGTGTCAGTGGGCATATCTCCAACAATATCCACCTGCGGGTATTGGATATATATTCTATAAACCTTCCGAGAACAAGGTATTTGTTGCTCGAAGGGCGGTCTTTTTAGAAAGAGAATTAGTGTCCAATCAACAAGGCCGGACTAAGATTGATCTTGAAGAAGTTCAAGAGTCAACGGATGAAAGACCTGACGTTGGCACTAGCCAACAACCTAGTGAGGTTAAGCCTGAGCATGACAATGCGGAGACTAACGTACATCCGTTACCTCCCCGTAGATCCGGTAGAACTCGCCATGAACCAGAGAGATATGGGTTTCTCATATCTGAGGGCGACGAATTTTTGGTGGATCTTAATGAGGGCACCAACTATGGGAAAGCGGCAGCGGGCCACGAGTATGCTTAATGGAAGGAGGCAATGGATAACGAGATGCAATCCATGGAGGATTACCAGATTTGGGAACTGGTTGATCCCACACCCGGTTGTAAACTAATAGGGTGTAAGTGGGTCTTCAAGAAGAAGACCGACATGGATGGAAAAGTCAACACTTTCAAATCCCGACTGGTGGCTAAAGGTTTCACCCAGACACATGGTGTCGATTATGACAAAACTTTTTCCCCAGTGGCCATGTTGAAATCTATTAGGATACTTTTGGCAATCGCCGAATTTCATGATTACGAAATATGGCAAATGGATGTCAAAACCGCCATCCTTAATGGGAAGCTCTACGAAGAGGTGTATATGACGTAGCCCGAGGGTTTTGTACATCCGAAGCATCCTAATAGAGTGTGTAGATTAAAGAGTCCATTTATGGACTTAAACAAGCATCTCGTAGTGGGAATCTATGCTTTGATGAGAAAATGAAAGAGTTTGGTTTTTCGAAGAGTGTAGACGAGCCATGTGTATACGTTAGGGCTAGTGGGAGCGTCGTTGTTTTCTTAGTCTTGTATGTGGATGATATCCTACTCATTGGTAAAGATAATCCGACCTTGCAAAGTGTCAAAACTTGGCTTGGAAAATGCTTTTCAATGAAAGACTTAGGAGAAGCTGCATACATTCTGGGTACCAAGATCTATAGAGATAGATCTAGAAAACCTCTCGGGTTGAGTCAAAGTACATACATTGAAAAAGTCTTGAAGCGGTTCAAGATGGAGGACTCCAAGAAAGGAAATCTTCCTATGTCGGATGGAGTGATATTGAGTAAGACTTAATGGTTACTCTGATGCTAGCTTCCAAACTGATAGGGATGACTGCCGATCACAATCAGGGTTTGTGTTCCTATTGAATGGTGGGGCTATTACTTGGAGAAGTTCAAAGCAAGACACAGTAGTTGATTCTACTACAGAGTGAGAATATATTACGGCAAGTGAAGCTGCTAAAGAAGCTGTATGGATAAGGAAGTACATCCGAGACCTTGGGGTGGTTCCTAGCATATCCGGCCCTATTGAGATCTTTTGTGACAATGAGGGTGCGGTAGCCTAAGCGAAGGAACCGAGAGCTCATAAGAGAACGAGGCATATACCTCGTAAGTACCACTTGATTAGAGAGATGATTGAAAGTGGTGAAGTCGCTATTAGTAGAGTAACCTCGGAAGGTAATTTGGCCGATCCGTTTACTAAACCGTTGTCACAAGCTTCTCATGATTGTCACACTATGGCGATAGGTGTTAGATTTGCTCATGACATGGTTTAGATTTAGTTTTAATTTATGGTTGGAGCATTATGTATTTGGGAACATTAAGCAGCAATGTCACTAATGTTTGTTTCGATTTATATAGTAGAGATCTATATATACGCGTGTTATGGTTACTTACATTCAGTCTTTATTGTGTTTTATCTTTGCATGTTTAAATTCTTCCCAAGATTGTTTTACAATCTACAAATCTCCGCAATCGGTCATACTTTGTTGGAAGGAAGTATGAACTAAGGTTGAGGTAAAGAATTGGTTTTGATAAAACGTGATTCTTGCCTATACTTGAAAGGGGTTTCAAGTGATTGGAGGACCCGCACCCGAGTTTACTTCATGGTTTTAGTCACAAGTAACTCGGGATGGTAATGACATTTCATCCTTAAACTAGAGATACGTGTGATCTCAAAGCATAGGTCTGCTTTGCTTTGATCATTTTCTAATGCGGTCCGTAACTGGTCGTTATAAGGGAGATGATTGGGTATAGTATTATCTATGTGGCGGGACTATGTATTCGAACGGTATTTGTTCCTCCATGTATAGAGAGAATATCCATGGGCCCCTCGATGATTGAGTGCTAACGATCATATGCATGGCCGTGCTCAAGTTCTATTGATGATGGATCAATGTTGACTTGATTTGTTGGTCACCACTAATCTAGAATCGAGAAATATAATCGTGAACTATCTGAAGGTTGACTATATTCCATGCCTTGTGTTCACATTGGATATTGCGAACAAAGGGATGTACATGTTCATTTATCTTTAGGAAAATCATTTCATGATTGTGGATCTTGTCAAGAGTGGCATACCGTATACTAACTTGGGAGCATAGGTGTCTTGCTAGAGGCCGCTCTATGTTTGTGTTATATTTCGTAGTCGTGTCACGTGCAAGTGGGAGTCTGTTGGAATATGCCCGCTGACACGAATGTGTTAATGGTATTACCGATGAGGTATAGGCCTATTGGGTCACACACCAAGTATTGATTCCGGCAACACGATCAAGCAAAAGAGAGGAAAAGGCCAAAATGGGTTTTGGCTGGATGGTACACGGGCCGTGTTTCTGAACACGGGCCGTGTCCAGTCCAGCATACACGAGGCGTATTAGCCCAGTTTAAGGTCGTGTAGTTTAGGCCTACACGGGCCGTGTAGATGAACACGGGCCATGTAGTGCCTGTTAGACACGAGCCGTCTTAGCCCAATTAGGGTCGTGGACTTTTGGCCTACACGGCCGTGTTGACCAACACGGGCCGTGTACGTATCCTGTAACAGCAGAATTAACCGCCTTAAACACTTAGTTTAATGGTGTTAACTTATAATAATTGTGGTAGACAAAGAGAGTACTAGTTATCTGCTCTAAGAGAGGTTTTTTGGATACACTTTGTCTCATGGTTGATACTAGAACTCTCTCTATCTTGTTCATCTTGTTCAAGGTGTTCTTGAGCACAAGAAGCAAGAAATACATAGACTTTATAGTTGTATTGGTGGTTGCACATCAACTTGCTAGCACTTGGGAATCAAACAACCTTGGGGTGGACTTCATTGGAGGAGTTCTTTGTTGGATTCTAAGCTAATTGACAAGGAAGGTTGATTTGTGTTTTGCACTATTGAGGTATAACCTTTTTTCTTATCTTGTTCATATTAGTTGCAATTTCATTGTTAGATTTTGGTCCATGGGAGTGTATTCATTAGTTTGGCATCGATTTTTATTATACATATTGCTTCCGTTGCTACTTGTTTTTGCCTAACGAATACCTTCACATGGGCACGAAATTCCAGTGGCAGGGTCGCCACAAACCTTCTTATCTTGGTTACTTCATCTAGTATCAGTTGTGGAACAAACCTCATTTTATCAGTGAATGAGGTGATGTGTTGTTCTATCGGTTTATCTCCTTTTTAGAGATTAGTGAACTCCCTTTCCATCCTTTCCATGTCGTACTCTGTGAAGTACTTCTTCAATACTTTCTCAGAAAATTGCTCCCAAGAGAGAGCACTCAATACCTCTTTACTAACAGAGGCCTTCACGGTGTCCCACCAAAAATGGCGCGACCCTTCAGCAAATGTACTGCGTACTTCACACAGTATTCTGGTTCACACTCGCAGGACTCGAACGTTTGCTCCATTTCATGAAGCCATTCGATTCTAACAGTGGGGTTATCACTCTCCTCGAAAGTCGGAGGCTTGCACCACAAGAACTTTTTATACGAGCAAGTCTTGCGTGGTTTGCCTAAGGTACACTGCAGTAAGAGCTCCTTGGCGATACAGAGTTCTTCTTCTAGACTCTTTATATAGGAAAAAGGTTTACATTAATATTCACATTCAAAACTTAGTATCATTGTTGGTGTTACTCTACAAACAACCGACCATAATGTTTATTACAATACAAAGTGTTCCACCAAAAATATCCAGTAGAAGGCACCCAGCTAACCAGGCAACCTAATCTTTATTTGCAAAAAGAGTTAACATGGCACCGTTAGCTATACACATAGCTAGTGAGTACAAACTTAACATAAGCATCATTAGAGCAAGTCATGCATCTCATGAATAAGTAAACAATGCTATACTATCACATTGCGGTGTGCTAACACGATCGGTATAAGTTGTTTCTTGCAGGATAGCTAGTCCCGCTCAACACCAATACAGCGGGGGATCAGGCACAACCATCCATGCTAGTGGGGGAGCATAAAGCAGTCCACCAAGCACCATTTACGGAACCATAGGTGCCCTAGTAATCCCTGCCAGATACTGGCTGATTACAATCTCACGTTGAGGCACGGTGGTTCTGCAGAACCTAAGATACGGGATGCACCCCGAATCACCATTAAGTTCCGAATCAGTTGTTAAGGATCCCTGGAACAAAACTATAGAGTTGACCTTAACCATGCAACAGTTGTTCGCGAACATTTCACATACACAAACTGATACAATCTTGATCATTCATTTAGCATGCATATTCATTTATTTCATTATGCATGCATAACTACACACATTATATCATTACGGATCCAGTCTGGACCCCTAGCATACATATCATTCATCTTAACTAGGCGGCTCCAATTCTGGATACCGCTGGCATACACTTAACTTACTCATGACAAGTATTTAGCATGGCATTGTGCACTAAGTAGCATGGAAACACTTATTCATTTACTTTTAAGCATACGTGCATTTAAAACACTTAGCAAATAAATCTTCCTCTACTAAGGCTTACGGAACTCGGTACTCACCTGAGTGGTTTAAAACAGATAATTATCTCACTTCTGCTTTACTTAGCACAGTAAGTTCACCTAGTACATTAGGACTTACATTAATCATCTTCACACATAAAGAATGGCTAATAAAACTAACATAGTAATCCCCAAATCTGGATCTCACACAAGTCCGACAAAACTGTGGGATTGTGGAAAATCCGACACTTTCATGCGGATTATATGAAATCCGACACCTGGGAATCCGACAATTGGGAAATACGGTACTTTAGGAAATCCAGTACTTAGGAAATCCGACAACTTGCGGATTTAAGAAAACCAACATATACTTGGTGGAAATCCGACATATTATCGGATTCCAACAGTTAGACATTCTGACTTGTGGCTTGGATGAATTTGCGGAATCCGACACATTTATCGGTATCCGACACAAAGGAAATCCGACATATTATCGGTTTTCAACACTTAGACATCTTGAGGTCTTGACAATTCAATGGAATCCGATTACTACAAAGAAATCCGACACCATCAAATTCCGATACAAGGAAATCCGACACTATTGGATTCCAATACAAGGAAATCCGACACCATCGGATTTTGGACAACCATGCAGATTTTAGCACTTGCGGATTCCAACACTTTAATGTCCCAGAATCCGACACATTCAACACACAAATCCGCCACCTTCATTCTTCACTTATTTCCAAAATTTCATTCATTGGTTTTACAAATCCGCCACCAAACAATCAAAACCCACTTATGAAGTAAGCTTTGAATGTTCTTGTGTCATATTTTGCATGAATTTGAACTTTAATCATATTCTAAGCATCAAATCGATTTCCAACATATTTAAATCTGATAATAAACAAAGGTTTAACTTGTTTAAACTTGAAACAAAAATCCTTCAATCCTTTCTTCCAAGTCCGGGAGACACGAGAGAGAAAGCGAGAGAGTGTTTGTGTGTGTGTGTGTGTTTGCTATGAGCTTTTACTAAATTGACTTTTAAGTCAATATATATACACACATACGAAACCATATCCAGAGGCGGTTGCCTCTGAATTTCTATTTCTTTCTTTTATATTCGTACATACATATATATACTTACACATAATCACATATATACACAGAACAAAAATATACAATTAACTCTTCTTATTAATATGATTAACATACAATGTGGATCCTTTCTATTAACCATGATCTCACGTATATTCATACACGATTTACAACTAGGCCCAAATCGAGTATGTTACATTAGTACAGTTAGAATGAAAGAAATATACATATGATGGAAAGCTTATTCTATGATTGTGTTATTAACTCAGAAGAAAATTGGGGTACATATTTGCTTTTGATAGGATTTCGTATTATAACAGATGTCATTCCAGCACTGGGATGCCAACGTATGATATTAATGCCAAACTTCAGTGTATTGGGTGATGTGGGTAAAAAAGAGCTGGGTAGTACAGAAATGGTACAACAAAAGACATAACAGATTCAGAAGATGTGAAATAAATTGTCCGCCGCCTAGAGTAGGTAGAAAACGTTACACAGATAAACGGAGGTCACCACTTCAGTTTTCAGGGGGAGAATATGTATCATTAAAACTGTCACTGTGGAAAAAACGTTATTAGATTCAGAAAGTTTTGATTATAGACCAGAGTTACTAGAAGGGTTGTGATATATTCATAACACTTTTCGTGTATTATATCTCATAAAGTGTTTATCAGATGGGTCTGCAACTGTATTGTTGAAAAATGTTAGCATTGATGATAAACTATTATATGTGAAAAAACTTATAAGTATGTCAGAACGGAAGGTTAAGGCTTTATGTAGTAAACAACTTAGGCTGGTTAAGGTTCAATGAAAGTACAAAAAAGGATCCGATTACACATGGGAACCTGAGCAAGAAATAATGAGTAATTATTTAGAACCCATCGGGAGTTGATTTCGGGGACGAAATCATTTCAAGTGGGGAAGAGTTGTAACATCCAGAATTTTGAAAATAAAGTTAAAACGAGAAATGTATAAAGTGATATATGAGTTATAAATGGATATATGTGATAAGATGTGGTTATAAACTAGAGGGGCCAAAACCGTCAAAATGAAACTTGAATAGTCAAGGGACTATTTATGCAATTGTGAGATACTTGTATACATATATATATATATATATATATGTATATATGTTGAACTTCAAAATGAAAGTATTAGAACATTCCAAAAGAAAACACAGCTACATACATACTTATTGTTGCCTCCTTTTCTTGATGCGAATTTGATCAAGAAAACAACAACTATGCCATCATTGGATCATCATCTTCAACCTAGGATCAACAAGGTATGTTTTAATTAATTGAAAAAGGTGTTCATATGGTCAAATAATGGATTTAAGAATCAAAGAAGATTTCTTGTTGTTATTTGGTTGCTTTAAGTTGGTTTGGGGTGTAGGACAACACCCCTACAGACTTAGAATCATTTATAATGAGTTTTGGAGGTGTTTTGCCAGAACTAGCATGTACAATCAGTGTCCTGCTACTGCAAGTTGATGGGCACGGGCGTGCCCCTCAAGATCAAACCGTGCCCCAGGCCGTACCTCAGGAGGCACGGGCGTGCCCTATTCTAGAAAGGACCAGAGTGTGCCTTTTGACCGTGTGAGTAATTTGTATAAGGCACGGGGGTACCTTGTGCAAGGCACGGGCGTGCCTACACCATGCACGGGTGTGCCTGGTGCCCTGTTCAGTTTTAATGTTCGGCAGTAGCATGTGTTTGATATTTTATTTGGTTTATTTCATGTGGAGATTGTTATTGACGTGTTCACTATAATATTATCAATTGTGGACTGTTATACAACATTTTTGATTATAAGGTGAGCCTTCTAGACTACTCTTCATATCTTTAGTGTGTGTGATATCATATCAGATTACTAACATGTAATGTTATTCATATGTGTATATATTGAACTGCTATGTGTAGTAAGGTTCAGAGGTGATAAATTTCTTTTACAAAGGTGGTTGCCCTAGGTCAAGAACTAGTGGCTAGCATTGATTATCTGACATATGTATATTATCTTCATATGATTTTATACATGTGTTTATATGATGTTTAGTCTGGTTTAGTCGCTAAGCTCTCGTAGCTTATCAGATAGTATTTTTAAATTGTTTTGCAGGTTTCAGTAAAGACAAGGGCAAAACATTGGTTTGACTACATTTTGATAAACTCTTCGAAAAACTCAACGCCTGGTTTGCAAACATCAAGTTTTTGGTACTAAACTTGTGACAGTATTATGTGTGTTTCTTTTAATACAACAGGTTTTCAAACAAATTATGCTTCCGCTTTTGTGTTAAACTTTCAGATGTGAATTTTCATATGTGATTTATTACAAAAATCAGTTTTAGAAATTGGGGCGTTACACGGGATCCTTTTGGCATCAAATGTCTATGGCATGTTTGATCCCTTCTCGCACCAATCCTTTTATTATTCTCAAACGACTAGGCTAGAGATCGACATCATTTAAGCGTCATAAAAGAATTTATAAGTCGTCTGTCAAGACACACGGTGGTACTCTCGACCAATGATTGGTTTGTGCTTTAGCTCGACAACCAATATTGCCAGTTGCCACACACACCTTCCACACAACTCCACAATGCATGACTCGTTCTAATGCTCGAAAATCATCCAAGTTTAGTTAGATTTGGGTGGTGTCGTCTTGTGGATGGGGCGTGACTTACTTTTGAAAAAAACGGGTTATTGTTTTCGGGTTAAAAGAATATTTTAACATTTTTGTGAATTAACAATTTAAGTGACAAAAAAACTTCTTGACCACTCTTAATATAATCACAATTTATATTAATATTGTCAATTCTATGCGCGAAGAAATATAAACTCATTTATAAATCTCTTTGTTTTTATATATTTTTCAAAACAATTCTAGCATGCGAATCCTAGATATCCATTCAAGAAATAAATATTAAAACGACCACGCATATAAAATAAATGAATACCGGTAACATGCCCAAAATCCTATGCATTTTCCCCGTAAGCCAAAACGGGGAAAACAACGTCATCTAGGGACAACAAATAAGATGCCTCGCCGCGAAAGTGGCTCCAAACCGTCGAATCCAAAGCTCCGGGAATAGGCTCGCCAAGTCGTCATCACCATATCTCCCATTTGGTTTGATGCAATATATATATATATATATAATCATGTAAGTACAAATACATAATAATAAGAAACCGACACGCAGGTCGCGATCCTAATAAACTATTATGAGTACAAAGAAATAAAATAAACGGCATGCAAACCGCACTAATAATAAAAATATTACAACAATACGGCACGTAGGCCAAACCAAAACCAACAACACAATGAATCATAGGCTAGGGGCATATCACGTTACCGGACAATCACACCCAAACACAACCACAACAAAAGCAATGGTGTGCCACAAAACCATGATAAACATATATATTTTGACGAAGATTGCAAAAGCCATTTAACACACAAAAGCAATACTTGTACATATGCATTAGTAATTTTAATAGACCTATAAAATTACATATTTATATATACACCTAAATTAAAGATATATGTTTTATGGACATCATGCCAAGCCCTACAAAACATATAAAATTAGTAACCAAAATATAGTGGGGAATTCCCGAACCAAGACTAGTCCAAAAACCAACAAATCCGAAATTTTAAATATTATTAAAAAAATTATGTTTCAAAAACAGTTTGTGGCCCAAAATGCGAAAGACACAGGCGTACCCTCGAAAGGTATAGGCGTGCCCACCCAAATGCCAGTGTACAGTTTAAATAGTTTTAATGCTTAAAATGATTATGCTGGCACGACCCGTACCCCCACTGGTACGGCCGTACCCCGGACGGCGGCACGCCCCGTACCCCAAGAGGTACGGCCGTGCCTGGTCACTAGAAATCCAAATTTTGATGAGAATCTAATCCAAATGTGCAAAGCCATGTTAGAGATGACTCTAATACCACTGTTGGATTTTTGTGGTTCAAATAAAACATAACGGAAGCAAAACGAGTAAAACAATTTTGATTTTTGAACCACGCAACACCTACCTAGCGGACCAAAACTCTAAACATGACAAAGCAACAAAAGAAAATGAAGAAGAGATAGTATCATACCCTTGATGCTAAGTCCTTCTTGCAAACGACATTGTGACTTCGAAGATGTGTATACTAATATGTATACCTCTAGTGATGTTCACACCAAGTTGCTATCAATTCCAACTTGATAGAGTGTAGATGTGTGAATCTAACTCCACCAAATGTGCAAACACAAAGAAACTACAAAGCCTTGTGTTCCTTTTGTTTCTTGAGAGAGTTTGTAGTGCAATATGTATATTCTATTATCACAAGTTAAAGCAACTACTTCATGAAAGTCTTTAGCACTACTTATAAAACCCATATTTGAGTTCAAACTCGTGCATCATTAAGCTACACATCACTTACATGATTAATAACCATAAAAACCTCTTTTACTAGCCTTGAAGGCCTAGTAATGAGGTTGTTACTACACATAGCACGACCGTGACTCTAAACAAGCACGGGCGTGCCAGCCCAAAAGGCTCCGCCCATGTCACGCCTGACTTGGGCTCGTGCCTGCCCATTGGGCACCGGGCACGGGCATACTTAGCCTCAGGCCACACCCAAGTCGTCACGCCCGACTTGAGCTCGTGCTTGCCCTTGGGGCACGGACATACCTCATTGAGGCAAGGGCGTGCCTTGGCCCACAAGAACCAGTTTCTTACTTTCTTTCTTCTTTGACCATATATGGTATCGGAATCAATATTTGAGGTGTGACCCAATAGGCCCTTGCTTCATCAGCCATGATACCAACTCGTGTGTGTCAGTGAGCATAATCCTACAGCCACACCCACAATAGAGCCTTTGATTATTGAAATGCTGGAATATATTATTTCACGCAATACTACCTCTATGTTTAATGATGATATTAATCCTGATGGTTATGACTCGCCACCTGAATTTCCTCTATGTTTTAAAAGAGCGTGTCTAGAAGACTCAGATTATGATTCAAAAGGATTATTCGATATTAATTATGTATTAACCAAACATCAAAAAGAAGTGATGGATATGTTTGATTTTGGAGAAGAAGAACTGTCGGTAAAAGATAAAACTATCGAAGGTCCCACTCCCACAACAGTTCACGTTACTCCTGCTTCCAAAACTAAAGTTATCGTGAGATGGGCTCATTCTTTTATAAATCATGTTTATCTTGAGGATTATATGCCTGAAGTTTGGAGAAATCCTGAAAGAATTCAGACCTTTGGTGGTTTTCGTTTGTGAAACTTGGAAGGATTTAAGAATTTACAGATGATTGACTACCGACATATGTTGCAAATCGCCAAAAAATGTGATTGGGGAGATATCCATAGAAAAGACAAGATTATTGATACTCCCGAGGTTCAAGGCAACAAGCTCTCATTGGTGTATTATCCTATTTTCAAAGTAAAGCGTTGCAACGAAATCGAATATACCATAAGCAAAGCTGATTTCGATAATCTTGAGCTGTAGGACATAGTAGACATTACAGACGGAAATTCATTGTTAATATCACATCAACTCTTCGTATTGGCTTTGAAGCCATGAAACCACAAATGAGGAGATAAGCTCGTCTGTTTGTAGCTATGGATATACGGTTAGTGATAGAAAACAACGTTCAAAAGATCAACATGACCAGAATGAATAGAAAACTGGATAATCTTTAAGCTTTTGTTGACTATTATGGAAGATCCAAAGTTTAGAGGTGTCTACACAACGCTTTTAATAAAAAGTGTTTCTTGCGATTCATTGAAATTCAAAAGTTTTCCGATGTAATCCTGGATAAAATTAAAAAGGTTTTAAACGAGAAGACAACAACAACATCAACAGATTCTTCTCCCAGAAAATAGCAACCTCAAGATTAGTCAAGAATATCCGAAGCTATTGATGCAATTTTTGATCGACTCGTGATGCGTAAGAATATCAGAAAATTCGAAAGAATCTTAAACATACGCAGAGCCGTCTTCGAAGATCATATGCCGAAGAAGTTTTATGTTCAGAAGAAGGATACTAAAAGACGTTTAAAGACTAATTGCTTTATTCAATTCGATTCTTATATTTTTATGCTTAATTGTAAAATGAACATAAAAGGGGAGGTTGTTAGATCCCTTAGTTATGTTTATTCTATTTTAGTGAAGTTTATTAAAGTTTATAGTCAATATGACATTATTAATAGTTTACGGTTCATTATGTAAATACCCAAGAGGTATATATATACATGTTTGTAAACCCTATTCTAATTGAAGCTTTAATTTGATCGAATACTGGGTTCTTGGTCGTAGATTGTTCTCTCACATACATATCATTTATATTTCAAAGATCATTATAATTGTCTATTGATTGCTTCATTATTTGATTAATACTTGATACCATGGGTCCTACACAAACTGTTTCTCATATCATGTAAATATACTACACAATTTGTGATATAGATTTTGGACTCGCTTTTCGAATTGTGGGAGTTAAAAATAACCATTATCTTAAACTAGTTTAATGTTTCATGTATAAATATGAAGATAATTAAATTAAATTTTAAATGTTTATGTTAAAGGGGTTAAAACAGATTTAGATAAAACCTGTAAAACGACACATACACAAAAATAAACTGTAAAAATTAAAATTGATAGACTCACACGAACATACTTCTTATCCCAAAATGCCAACAAAGACAATAAACATTAATAACTACACCAAGTTATTGAACATTAATGACTATGATTTTAGAGACAGAAAGAACTGGAGAGAAATGTATAGAATTTTTTTTATTTCTCTCAAAGTTGTCTTATAAATAAGGGGATACCATCCTTTTACAGATATGTAAAATGCATAGTTACATCATTGTTTACATAAGAAACCAATAATATGTAACATGCACTTCAAATTTGTAATAAATATTAAATTATATCTAATCGAGTATTTATTGGTTGTAACACTTTCTTGAATCTTTAATTACAATAAAGATATGTTATGTAAACATTTGGAGTGTTTGGTTATAGGGAAAGGAGAGGAGATTATAAATACAAATTGTAGGGCACAAAACCCTAGGAATTATACTATAGCCACAATTTGAGTTTTGAGAAGACTGTGAGTGTGTGTGTCTTTTTGGGCAGTACAGAGGAGGAGTGATTACCATCGTTTTCTTCGCCAATCATTAAGGAAATCACCATGTACCAATCCTTAAGCCTTTGTGTTTATCTGTATGATGATTTTACAACATTTATTGGGGTTAGAATGGATTTAGTTGGGTTGTTTTGGGGTTGTTCGACAGATAACATTCAACCGAGAGTTATAATGGACATAGATAATAGTACAATCATTCATAATGAAATACATCGAGAAGGGTTGGTCAATTAGCAATTAGGAACTGATATGATCAAGAAAATAATGATTTGATAAAGATTAATGGAACCTTTGGTGATGTTTTGTTGCTCGAAATGGAAGTATGAACTGAAAGCTTAAAATCGAACATAGATCATTTGTTCGTTAATGATAATTTGATTAAGTGTTACGGACCGATTAAAATGCTGCAAGGAATCCATTGAATCATAAATAGTAAAAAATGATCAAGTTTACGTCGAGTTCAAATATGGAAGTGTTGACTGTGCCTTGCTGTAATCAAATATTTTCTTGATTGTGGATCGAAAACTATGTCGGGTAGAGGCACGATAAAAAACTTACTACTAAGATAGGATCAAAATGTGGGTTGAGTCTCCTTGTTAGATTCCCGAATCGAAAACACCCGGTGTCCAGTTAACCAATTTTAAAGTTTGGAAAACTTTAAATCAACCGAAAACCCCAACTCAAGCCTAGTCAAGAAATATACATATAGTAAACAAAATTAATAACAAACTATTGAGGATCTCTATCAAAAATTTTAGATAGAAAATGTAATAGAAAACTTGATACTCTTTTTAATCATAACTCTTCAATCGCAAACTTCAAGTAATCGAAAAGTTGGGAGTGACAGGTGTAACTGAAAACCTCAAACTCAAGATGAATCAAAAACCTTTTTGGGATAGGAGCATAATCAAAAAGTGGAGCATCAAAGGTAGAATCGAAAACTACACATACACCTAGAATCTTAAACCTTGTGTAGTGGTTGGAATCGTAAAGTAAAGGTTGGTCATGAACTGAAAACCTTGATTAGCATCTAAATGTGTAGCCATTTTAGGTGTAGGTTATTGTGAGTAATCACATAATCTCATATATTCTATCAAACCGCAAATCAAGTAAGTTACATTTACTTTACTCCTTACATTGTGATATGTACTTGTGTATGTGTAATGTCCCAATTTTTTTTTAAATATGTGAAATCCATTAGAGTAATTATTCATCAACCATCATAATATCTCATTATAATCATATCAAATCAGAGTATTTAAATTTGTAATAACAATGGAAGCGGTAGGATAATTGTTTAAACATAGTTGAATAATAAAATAGACTACTACACTGCAGTCATGTCAGAGCCTTGCCTTTGTCTCTACCCGACGAACGTGAAAACATAGAATTAATAGTGGTTAAGCACAAATCTTAGTTAGTTAACACCATACATACCCCTAACAACGAGTTATACACTGTACTTAGCACATACTGACACATCTTAGGTCCCACCGACTTGATACCTGTCTCGGGCTTTGCCTGCTATGACCAATCACATGTCCCACCTTAGATGATGTCATATACCCAGAGAAGCCACATAGGCTTGGTTGGTTTCATGGTCAGCTCATAACAGTTACCCAAAACCAATTAATAACAATTAGCATATAGCGCTTAACAATAACAACTTATCATCAAATACATCAAATTTAACCGTAGTCCGTTTCACGTACAATGGTACATATCACAGGTTAAGCGTAAGTTAATGTAAACTCACTTGACTTGCAGCTTAAACCTAAGCAACGGCCTACTGTCGAGTATCGGAACTTACGTGATTACTCATAAACACCTAGACATAAACTGCCTACTCGCTTAGATGTTGAACTAGGCTTACGATTCTGTTATATATATATATATATACTTCATGATATATTTAGTATATAGATGCACTTCCTGACCTATTTTTAAAATTAAATATGTGTACATATACACACTTTTCAATTGGGTTGAAATCCAAAGTTTTCAATTCAGATATAAAGGATGGTTTTCAATTGCTCTACTACATTGTAAACTTTTCAATTGACTTTAAACCTTGCAAACTCTTCAATTGATTTCAAACCTTGCAAAATTTTCAATTCAAGCATGAACCAAGGTATTCAATTCATTCTTCAAATTGCAATCTTTTCAATTCAACATCGACAAAGGTTTTCAACTCATTCTACAACTTGCAAACTTTCCAATTCAAAAATGAATCAAACTTTTGAATTCATTCTAAAACTTGCAATCTTTTCAATTCAGACATGAGCAAAGGTTTTCAATCCATTCACTAACACAGGTTTTCAATTCCTTAATTGTACAAAGAACATAACTCATTCTAAAACTTGCAATATTTTCAATTCAGACATGAACAAAGGTTTTCAATCCATTCTCTAACATGGGTTTTCAATTCCTTAATTATACAAAGAACGTTTTCAATTATAAAAGAACAGTCGGTTTTAAGAAATTCCGATTTCATCCATACTTTCTTGTTTCTTCCCATTTATGATTAACTAAGTTCTATTCATTAATTATACAAAGCCCATGTCATTAATTAAAATATTAGCAGCGAAAAAGTGATCAAATCCCAATTCTTTCCTACATCTCTTTAGTCGACTGCAAAGAACAATTTTTTACTCAAGAAATGGGACTAGATTCAATCAAAAAGCTGTAATAACTACATATGAATGATAAATAAGGATACCGGGATCATTACCTAAGGTCCTCTTCGAATATTGAACACGAACCGAGTGATTTTCTGTCCTTCCTTATCGGCAACACCAAGAACACACACTACTCCTACCACACACACTCCCCTGGTGGCTATAGTGCCCAATTTCCTAGGGTTTGTGCTCTTTAATGCCTATTTGTACGCTCCTACATTTCATAGTCCCCAAACACTTCCAATCCCCTTTTATGTAATTCCTTAGTCATTGTGTCAATGCAATATTAACCAAGGGTACAAGGGTTAAATAAATACTCAAATTATACAGAATATAAGATATTAATATTTATTCAAAAATGGATATTACAATTCTTGCCCACTTGAATCTGGTTTTTTCCTCAAAAATACTATGCAAACAACTTAGGATAATTTTGTTGCATTTCCCTCTCTAGTTCCTAAGTCCATTCCCATCCTCCGCAGTGCTCCCACTGCACCTTCACCAATCCGATGTGCTTATTTCTCAACGTCTTGACCTTTCGGTCTAATATTGCCACCGGTTTCTCCGCCTAGTTTAACTTGTCATCCATTAAAATATCTTACACAGATACAATGGCTAACTCGTTGGTAGACGCTTCCGTAAATGTGACACATGAAATGTGTTATGAATTTGATGCTTCTTGTGGTTGTATGCTACCTTCCCGACTCGTGCTATAACATTGAAAAGTCTAATAAATATTGGACTCAAATTCCCCCTATTTCTAAAATGGAATACTCCTTTCCAAGGTCAAACTTTGAGTAAAACACAGTCCCCAACTTGAAACTCTAGTTCTGAATGGTGTTTATCCTTATAACTTATTTGTCTACTTTGCACATCACGAAGCCTTTCTCGGATTTTCTGAATGTTATTGGTTGTTTGCTGCACCACTAATGTACTTCCGAGTTCCCTTTGCCCCACCTTATACCAAAAAATTGGATTTTGACATCGTCTTCCATATAACATCTCATACGGAAGTCGTGGAATCGAATCTTAATTCTTAAATAAGAACATACAAATTTGATATCATACACAACTTGTATTAATCAGAATTATCAAATGATTACAACCAAAATGTTTTAAACAAAGCCCCAATTTTCCTTTTATGACAGACATATAAAACTTCTCTAATGTAAGGATCAAAAAAACTTTGAGTCCAAGAGTTGATGAATGCAGAAATTACAGACTCTCTCTCTCTCTCTATATATATATGTATATATATTCGTAGGCTGTTTCTCTAACCTATACATTCATATGTACCTAGAATTACAAGATAAACATTAAAAAAATTTTTATCTTTAACCAAATCATTGTCCTTTTGTAATTCAAATTTCCTTGATCTTTGGAATCTTTTCCTTGTTTGTAGAATTCTTTCCTCATCTCGATTGATCTTCAAATTTCGTTGAAAAACATCAATTTTGAGATAACAGTATTAATACTGGCCTAGTAGTATTAACTTTGTAGAACAATATTAAATCCAACAAGAAATATTAACTTTAGCCGTTGTAAATTCTACTAGCAATATTAAAACTTGTTGTCAGTAGAAACTTCAATGCTAGTAGTATTAAGTGCAAAAGTAAGTAGACCTAACAATCTCCCTCTAACATAAATTCTAAATAAGTATTCAAGTTCTTCAAATCTTTAGTGTTGGTCTTCTTTTCATCATGATGCTACCAAATTCATTTTGCATCACTTTGATGTGTGCTTTTAAATCTCTTCATTAGCTTATTAAGAATCATTTGAACTAATGCTTGTGCCATGGGTGATATACCATTTTCACTTAGTCTTACACCCGGCATGGTCATCATCTTTCCTACTCCATGTTTGTAAACTTTATGTACCAAATAGTACTCATATCTTACATCAGTAGTTGTTAGTTGATACGCACTCATCATACTAGCGGTATCTGACCTCAATCAATATCCTCTTGAACGTTTCCAGGTGCAAACATATTACACGGATTACATAAATCAAGTCTAATTGAACTTGTTTTTACCGTATATCACCATATCTCAAATCTTATTTAGTCCAACTTTGAACATTTCCTCTAAATCATACCTTGAAGCATATTTGGTAAATGTGATAAAACTTGAAACGCTTTATTGTCTTATGTCTTTTCTAACAATCTTGTATTGCTCAACCTTTCCAACTTGAATTGTAGTCCAGTCAACAATCTTTGGGCGTTTTGTTTTCAAAGGTTGAACATCAATATGATTATCTGGTATGGTTATCAAAGTCTCTCAATTTTTACTTTCCTTTTCTATATCCTCCATGGAATACTCTTGCCTTTGCACTTTCAAACCTCTCTTCTACCTTCTCCTCAAGATCAGCTATCCCAACTTTCAAAACTTTTTTTTACTTTAACATCCTCTACTTTTCATTTCAGGACACTTTTAACTTCTAGAAAATGGCTTCTTTGACTTAGATTGATCATGATAAGCTTTCAACCTTCTTTCAAGTTCATCTCTATTTTCTTCATCTCCTTCCAACATAGGCTTTTCCTTATTATATAAATCTTTTAAGTTCTTCTAGGTCATTCTATTGAAGAAATGAACTATATGACCATAACTCTTTAAAAAGATTATCATATATTCCTTTCATTTTTTATTGATTAGGATATTGTTGGCTTTTTATTCTTAGCCTTCATCACCTTCATTATCATATCCACTGCCTTTTGAGCTTTAATAATAGCCTCAGCTTCTTCTTGCTCTTGCCTTAGCAATATCCTAGCTAGCTCAACTCACTTTCAATACGACCAGCTTTTGCAGACTTAGGCTTGGTAGCTTTTAAACTTTCAATCACCTTTCCTTTCCCTTTTTCTTTAGCAATCTTTGGATTTATAGGCACTACTCTATGTCTAATCACACCTTTGGCCCTTGAATTGCTTCTTTTTCCTTTTCCTTAGGCACCTCACCAATTATAACACCTTTTAAATCATGAATGGTGGTTTGTTTCTTTTTTATTAAAGGTGTTGGAGAGATGACCCTTTGTGCTTCACCAACCTTTGAAATCCTCCTGAGTTAATACTTCTTCCTTTTTTTGTTCTTTTACCAATTTAAGTACCATGTGTTTTAACTTTTCAATTTGATTTTGTTGCTCTAAAACAACTTTCTTTAAAGTGTCAATCTATTTTTGTTGTTATTTCCCATCTTATTTTTGATTGAAATTTGAGACATCGATTCCTGGAAGTTAAAACTATCATCAATCCATTTAGGTACTGTTGGTACCCTTGGAATATCCTCGAAAAAATTAAAAGTAGTCTCCTGCCCTATAGAAGCACTATCTCTCCCCTTGGTATCTTGGCATGTTTCTCCCAAAGAGGATAAACAAGAAGCCGATATAGTGTAGAAGGGGGGGTTGAATACACTTAAAACAATTCAATAAGAATATATTCAAAATTCAATCAAGATACTACAATATAACTATTTAATCAAATCAACAGGATGATTTGATGTTACACTGATCATAAACTCAACTCTCTCTAAACACTCTTGTATCAGAAACTAATTGATGATCGAACTTCTTGTTAAAACTCATTAACAAGAATTCTTGAAAACTCTCTCGAACTTTGAACTCACAAAGTTATCGCAACACACGCGTATCAAGTATGACGAACGTACGTTTTGCAACTTATGCAGAACTCTCTTGTTCTATCTACGTTTTGAAACCCATAAGAATGTTTATACTTATACTTGATATATCTACGAACAAATCGCACTTTAAAGATAGAACTTATCTTTTCTTTAAAACCATAACAAACTCCTTAATTAGAACATATCTAATTAACTTCATTTTAGATCTCTATCTAACTAATAGATAGTTTAAATTAGGTTCAGATATCCTAATTTAAATGTCGTAGATATCGAGAGTTTATACCAGAATTTAAAACTTACTTAAATACTTGAACTGACTTCTGGCGCTGAGCTGACTCACTCAGTCTTGATGTTATCAAGCTGATTTCTTGGATCTTCAAATCTTCAAGTCTTCATTCTTGAAACCTATCTTAGCTTAGAAGTCACTGAGCTATCTAGTACATACATAGAAAACTCGATATCTGTTTATACACTGACTAATCAGCCTAAGCTGACTAGTCAGTCTATAACAGACTTACATAATTCCTAACATTTAACCTATCATCTATACATAGCTATGGTTTGTCTCATCAAATCCAACTATTCTAAACATGGGACTAACAATCTCCCCCTATTTGATGATGACAAAATATTGAATCAAAGTAAGTATAGGTTAACAGAATTATGTTGAACAACTTTGGAACTAACCAAAGTTATTTCTTGAAATAAGTGTTGAACTGATCTATACCTATTTATCATTTCTTGAACTTACAAGATTTTAGGTTACAAATCTATTCTAAGACTTGTATTCTAAGCATTTGAACATACAATTACTTAGATACCGAACTTATCTGTTTATACTTGAACATATCAATACTCACCTTAACTTTACAAAGTTGTTTACTTGAACACATCAACCAACATATCAATACTCAGCTTAACTTTACAAGGTTGTTTACTTGAACACATCAACCAACATATCAACAGTTGAACATATCAAACTAAACTATTTCATTAATGAACATATCATTTACATTTTGCTTGATCATTTTGATCAGCTTATGCACACTTAGTGCTTACAAAATTATAGAACAAATCTATTTAATTAATAAGATCTCCAGCTTCCAACCACATATCTGAACATTTAAGCTCCCAGATTGCTGCTTCTTTGATAGCATCATTCAAAATCTCTTCACCCTCTGGCATCTCTCTCATCTCAGTTTTTCTTGATCTGATTTCTTTGTTTAGATGATATCTGAATACTGAGTTCCGAATTGGGTTATCACATAGAATTCTCAAGTACAAAATCAATTCCAGATTTGCCAAATGAATATTTGCTATCTTCAAAAAACACTAATTGCCTTCCACATCCAAATACAAAAATCCTTCCAAAGGTTGAGTGATATAAGTATTCTCTCTGAATTCAACTCCCTCTGGAACTTCTAAACTGATGTATCGTTTAGCTCGCTGACTTGCTGGTCTAACTCTTCCAGCTTTGTTTCTATTTACGTAGGTATCAATTTCATCAGCCGGAATTTCCCCTAATTGATCAATTCTTATGACGAGTGTCTTCAGCACATCAACTATCTCTTGTCTAATTTGACACTTTTTCATTCTTTTGATAGTTATGGCTACAATCATTAGCTCTAAAAACCCAACTTGTACAAACATCTCATATCTAGACCAATTTCATGTTTATTGTCTAGTACAAAGTTGATTATCACCAATTCTCCTTTTCTACTCAGTGTGATAGATTCAATCTTGTGATCAAAGTGTGCTCTTTTATAGCAATGCCTTAGATCCACATCTGAGTAGGAAATTGGGGCAGCTATGGGTCTAAGATAGTCAGCTTCAGCTTCAGCTTTGGCAGCCTCATTTTTAGCCTGTTTTCTTTGAAGCGCTGCTTGTCTTTGTTGTTCTATCATTTCCTCCATAGACATACTCAGTTCCTTGGCCATTTCTTGTAACATTTTCTCAGCTAGCATGTGACTGGCCTTTTATGCTGCATCAGCTTCATCACTTGAGTCAGAGTCATATGCAACGAGTTGAGACCAACCTTGTTGCTCTGGCTCAAGTTCAGCAATGATTACTTTTCTTCTTTTGGCTAGAGGCATAGCACTTGTTCTCCTTTTTCTTTTCACAGTCTCTATAGCCTTCCCTTTCCCTTTATCAGTTTGTGTGGCTGGAACCAACTCAGCTTCAACAATCTTTGGCAATTCAGCTTGTAGCACTTGAAGATATTCAGCTTGAGGGATCACAGCATGTGGAATATCTGGTTGAGTTGAATTTTGGTGAGGAGGTTGATCTACGGTACACATGAACTGATCATGAGTTTCTTCTTCAATTTGCACTTCCTCTGTATGCTCCCTCTCAACTATGTCATCATCTTTCTTTGATTCTTCCTCCCCATTTTTGTCATCATCAGTAGGGGAGGGTCTTAATTTAAGCACAAAGCTCTCGAAGTTAGCCATAGAGTTTGTAACATCAGTCTGCTTACGCATCAACTTGGCTTTATCACTCTTCCTCTTCTTGTGCAGATGCAAAAACTGAGCTTGTAGATACAAGATAATTGATTGAACATCAGTGGCTTCAACAACTGTGGGCACTTCCGGTCTCGTTTTAAACTCAAAGCCTTCCTGACTAGTGAAGGAATGATTTTCCACTATAGGAGAGGCTGTTGAGTGTGCCTCATGATGTGAGAATGTGGCCCCCATATCCAAAGGTTGGTGTTGGCCTATGGAATCAAGGGGGCCAGATTGTGGACCCTGTAAACCTTCCTGGTGTATGGCAGGATCATTGACAGGTCGTGCTAGGGAGTGTAAGAATAGAAGAGAAGAAGAATGACTAAGGTCATTTGCTTTGGTGGTAGTGTAGGTTGGACCGTGTAGTGAGGAGGGGGGTAGTAGACCCTGGGGAGAGGTCATATGTTCAATCTTACCTTCATCTGTCTGTGAAGGCATAGAAATGGGTTCTCCCATGGCTAGAATAGGTATGGGCTGAGTAGACACCATACCCGGTATAGGCTGACTGGGTGCAGTAAGCCTTGAGGTTGGCACCTTAAGAGTAGGTCTCTGCCCCTCAGCTCCTGCCGGTAGAGGTGTCAGTATGACATCAGCTCCAAGATCCTTTTTAGGTGAAGGACCACCTTTGGCATTTTTACGAGTATAGGTGTGGGAGATATCCTTGGTAGTAGTGGGCTTACCACGGTTGGTTGTAGAGTAAGGAGTATATGGAGATGTTTGTGGTAGGGGAGAGGGGTTAGACTAAGATGGGCTTGAGTCAGTCTTACCTCTCTGTATAGTAGATAGAGAAATATGAGAGAAAGAAGGAGATGAAGGAAGATAGTTTATACCTGCAGCGCCTATCAGTGGTGACTCTGAGCTAGGGAAGATACTCTGTTGCTCAAAGCTGGAGGTAGAGGAAATCCGTTGAATGCGCAATCGGAGCTGAGTCCTTTGAGGTTCAGCTTTGGAGGACTCGGCCTCAGAATCATTGACTCCTTTTATTTCCTCCTCATCATTTTCACTCTCCTCAGCTTCACTTGACTCTGGAGTCGGAAGCTGTGCATACACCCTCATCTGAGCACTCATTGTGGGATGCTCAGCGAAAATATCATGGGCAAACAATCTTGAGCTGAGAACAGGAGTAAGGGTTGACTCATATTGTGCAGTGTATCTTTTACCCATCCTGTGCTTGATAACCATTGATAAAAATCTTACAAAGGGCACAATGGTATCCCTGACATTCTTAGTCACCAGGGACTTGAGTGCCTCAAATATTAACTCAGCATAGTCCAATTGGTGATCATAGAATATGTTATATAGTAGTTGCATTTCAAAGTCATTAACATTATCCAATCCACCCACTTTATATCTAAGTGAACGAACCACAGTGGACACCATGAATCCCCATGCTATCTGGAAAACAGATTTCCTTATCACTCCAACGACTTGAGGATGACCCATTAAGGGTAATACATTTCTTGAAGTTTCCCTACAAACCGTGGCTTCATATTGATTGTGAACAGGGAGATGAAGTATTCGTCAGAGACAGTTTGCATCTATATCGATCGCCACTTGTCCACTTAGTACTGTACATCTTATTGTGTGTTGGTTTGCATCTAGTCTGCACGTGTACCAACACTCCGTAAGGTGTTGTGGAATAAGCACAGCCGGACCGCTAAGAAATGCGCGTGCCAGGGGTCCCTTTTGAATGTAGGAGACCCACTCCTCATATCCCCTGCCAATCTTCGACTTCAGAATGTCGATACATGCCACAACATTATTTTGCTTGTAAATAGGGAGCGCATTTTTCTTGAAAGTACCACCACGGATCATTTGATTAGTCAAATTAGAGTATATCCCTCCATTGATTTCTAACTGATCGTATTAGATTGTACTTAGCAGTTGTAGGGTTTAGCACTAAGCGATTAATGTTGCACAAAGCAATGTTAAGGTTTAGAGAATAAAGGAGAAGGTATAGGATTTGGAAGAGTAAACGAAATACGGTGAAGAGTCTCTCTTATTTATACCTTTTCAATGTGAGAGAAAAGTTACCGTTATCAGATGGTAATAAATATGACCGTTACAGTAACAACCGACTATGAAATTTGTTATAACGGCTATATTAAATGCAACTTTCTTAGACTCACACTGTTACATTGATCTGAATTTGACAAATAAGAAAAGAATTAT
The DNA here is from genome assembly GCA_038502395.1 of Dittrichia graveolens. Taxonomy (NCBI): domain Eukaryota; kingdom Viridiplantae; phylum Streptophyta; class Magnoliopsida; order Asterales; family Asteraceae; genus Dittrichia; species Dittrichia graveolens. The sequence goes on from JARJIL010000007.1 coordinate 27,157,594, forward strand.
TATCAAGAACATCTGTTAAATAATTAATTTGTAAACGACTTACGTTTATTATTAAAGGACACACCTTACATATTTTATACATACCATAGTGTTGGACTTACATATTGTTAGGACTAACTTAGACATGTGGAATTGACCACACCTTAGAACTGATTACTCAGTGTAGATTTAGCACTCAGCTCAGATTGAGCACTCAACTCAGATTGAGCACTCAGCTCAGATTTTGACACTTAATCAAGGTTAGCACTTAGCATATATTAAATAGATATAGAGAAATAATGGGACATACCAAATTAAGGGTTAAGCATGCCAAACTTGCCAAGTAGAGTTGTGAATCTTGTGCCTTCAATTGGTTAAGTGAAGATATCTGCAAGTTGATCTTCAGTCTCAATGAAGACTAACTATGTCTTTCCCTTTTCTACTATGTCTCTGATGAAGTGATATCTTTCCCGTTTCTACTATGTCTTTGATTGTCTTTAAGCTGATGGTGCATCCACGATATTTGAGCACAGCAGCTCCCAGCTGCAACATACTCAGCTTCAGCTGTGGAAATTACCACTGAGTTTTCTTTCTTGCTTGTCCACCTAACTAATTTACCACCTAGTAGTTGACATCCTCGAGTAGTACTCTTTCTGTCTAGGCCACAACCTGCGAAGTCTGAATTTGAGTACCCTATCAGCTCAAATCCTGGTCCTTTGGGATACCAAAAACCTAAATTTGGTGTTCCCTTCAGATATTTGTGTATTCTTTTAATAGCTTTCAGATGTGATTCCTTTGGATAAGCCTGATATCATACACATACACATATAGCAAACATTATATCAGGTCTGCTTGCTGTCAAGTAGAGTAATGAACCTATCATTCCTCTATATGTAGTCTGACATACAGATTTCCCATCAATGTCCTTGTGCAACTTGACATTGTGTAACATTGGGTACTTTGCAGGATGGCTTGAGTCTAGTCCATATTTCTTAATCAGATCAAAAACATACTTGCTCTGATTAATAAATATATCATCTTCTTTCTAGTTGATTTGAAGTCCCAAAATGTAGGTCATCTCTGTAACATCCTCAACTTGGGCCTAGTTGTAAATTGTACGTACGCGTGTGCGATTAATGTAATAGGAATATTTGTTTGTAAGACTTTGTGAAATTAATAGAGATTAAATTAATATATGCATATTTGTAAATATGTATTTATGTAAGCATGTTAAATATATATATATATATACTAGAAAAGAAGAAGTAAAAGAAATATATATATATATATATATATATATATAGAGAGATATTTATCCAGAGGTGGTTTGCCTCTGGATAAGAACGATATATATGTAGGTGAAAGGTGATATTTGACTTGTAAAGTCAAATATAGCTAAACTTGAAAACACACATACAAACACACACTTGCTCTCTATTTCGTGAGCCTTCTGGAGAAGAAGAGATTTGAAGTTTGAATATTTGGATTCAAATAAGGTGAGCTTGTGATTGTAGTAAAGTCTAGACATGTTTTGTATGGGTTTTGTGTTTGAATCATGCCAAAACTTCAAGTTCATTCAAGAACACCATTAAAGAACATGAAGCTTGCTTCATAAGTGGGTTTTGGTTGATATGGTGTTTTGTTTGGGTTTGATGATTTTATGAAGCTTGTATAAGTGTTGTATGAAGTTTGAAAGTGTTTTAGAAGTAAAATCAACAAATTTAAGATTCTGGTTTAATCTGCAAGTGATCAAAAAATGAAACCAGACAAGTCACGTAATTTCCAGCTGACAGTCGCATGGGTCATGCGACCTATCCCATGCGACTGTCGCATGGATGGTGTGACTGTCGCATGAAGCCATGCGACTTTCGCATGGTGCCATGCGACTTTCTAGCAGTTGATTGTTCCATTTCATGCAACTTGTTGCTTGGCCATGCGACTTTGGTTGAGCATCATGCGACTGTCGCATGGATAAAGGAACAAGCCATGCGACTTTCATTGTCCAGTCATGTGACGGCCGCATGCTTGTAGCACGACGCGACGCGTTCGGTGCTTGGACGCGACGCATGGGTGAATTTAAGAAAAGTTCAGTTTCAAATAGAACTTAACGCATGCAAACGCTTAACGCGATTGCCGACTGTTTTTAGGTGAACGTGTTAGCTGAACCAGCTTTAAGTGAACGCACGTTTATAAGCTAATCAAGTGAGTGCCTACTTTTATGAGACTTGGTAGAGTAAGGCTTGCCTGTTAGACAATTACGTGAACATACTCGAAGAGGTAAGTGTATGACTTGTAAGATGTTAGAATATGTGACAGGAGCATGCCAGTGGGTCTAGTTTCGAACCACTTAGTTAATTTACGATGCTATGCATGAATGACTGTTCGAAAGATGTCAGATCCCTGTGGGGTCAAATGTATGTATATGTGTATGTGAATTGTCTGCAGACTATCTGAAGCATGGTTAAGATCAGCCGGTTGTAGCTGAATTCTTTGGGATTTCACGGGGATTCAGGAGGCATCCTGGATCATAGGTACTGCAGAACCACCGTGCCTTAACGTGAGTGGTGATCAGCCGGTTGTAGCTGGATTACCTGTGTAGTCTTTGACTCTGTGAATGATGCTCGGTGGACTGCCTTGTGCTCCCCCACCAGCGCGGATTGGTCGTGTCTGATTCCCCGGTCTGAGTTGTTGAGCGGGATGGATTACCCTGCAAGACACGATTCTTACCGATCTTGTCAGCACACCGCTATGTGCTAAGCTAGCAATGACTGTTTATGATAAGATGCATGAGTTAATCTATTGATGCTTATGACTGTATGTACTCCTTAGCTAGTGTAGCTAATGATACTATGTTTCCCTTTTCAGGTAAAGACTAGATGTCCTGCGAGGTGGGATACTTTTGGGAATTTGTTGCCCCTTGTGGGTGGAACACTTGTATTATATGTGATGTAATGAAATTAGATACTATGGTCAGTTCCTGTACTCGGTAACACCTACGATATTTTGAGAAGTAATTAATGTAAATTAATTGTTTGGTTGTTTTAAAAAGAAAATTTTTCGCTGTTAAATCTGTTTTGACATTAAAGCAACCGAATTCAGAAGCGGTGTTACAAATAGGTATCAGAGCCTAAGTTTGAGTGAATTGGATACTTGAAAGAGTATTGGATCTCAAGCTCGGCCACAACCATAAAGAAGTGTTCCTAGAAGGGGGGATTGAGTGAGAGTTACATACATGCTAGAATTATATGATGATTTGCTTGTAAGATAAGATAGTGAGATTGAGTATTAACTGCTCTTTCTCTATTATATGAAGTCTACAAAGATTTTTACCGAACGTGGCCATACAGAACAAGCAATTAAAGAGCTAGAAGATGAGGCTTCGCATATGCCTCATCAGGCTGAGGATCAGAGATCTCAGCAAGATATTGGTGGTGGCAGACCTGAGCCACATCAGGCGGCTATCATTAGGCGGTTGGAGGAGGAGCTTCGTGTTACGAAGGAGCTCTTGTTGCAAGCTACATTAAACAAGCCACGCAAGACTTGTTCATATAAGAAGTTCCTAACTTTCCATCCTCCAACGTTTCAGGGGAGTGATAACCCACAGTTACGATCCAATGGCTCCGGGAGATGGAGCAAGTGTTTGAGTCCTGTGAATGTGAACCGGAATATTGCGTGAAATACGCAATTCGAATGTTAAAGGGCCGTGCCATCTTTTGGTGGGATACGGTTAAAGCTTCGGTTCGAAAAGAAGTGTTAAATGCTCTCACTTGGGAGAAATTCTCTAAAAAGGTGCTCAAGAAGTATTGCACCGAATATGACCTAGAGAGGATGGAAAGAGATTTCAATGATCTCAAGAAAGGGGACACGCCGATTGAAGAGCACATAACCGCGTTTACTGATAAGATGCGGTTTGTTCCCCATCTGATCCCAGACGAGACCACCAAGATAAGGCGGTTTGTGGAAACTTTGCCACTGGAGTTTTGTCCGCATGTGAGGGCAGCTGTTGAATTGGATCGGGCAGCTGTTGAATTGGATCGGGCGTTCGATATAGCTTGACAACTGGAAGGTGACCGCATTTACTGCAAGGGCGAATCTGCCGGTGCAGGGTCAAAGAGGAAGTTTAATCCATCTGATAAATCGGGTCCTTCCAAAGGACAATCCACTACAGGCGGGAAGAAAGATTCCTCCAAGAAGCCGAGGCCTAATTCTCCTTGGTGTTCTCTATGCCGAACTTCGCACTCTGGTGAGTGTTCTAACTCTACCAGACGTTGCTGGAGATGTGGGCAGAAGGGCCACGCTACGACCGAGTGTGGTTTTAAAGAGGATGTGTGTTATCGGTGCAAGAAGCCCGGGCACAAGCTGACTGACTGCCCAGACAGGCAGAATATGGAACTAAAGTGTCTTCTTCTTCTAGGGGACCCAAGAGAGATGACGCGCCCCGTGTGAAAGGCAGGGCATTTCAGATGACGGACGACGAGGCCAAAGCAGCAGGAGACGTTGTCACGGGTATTTTATTTATTAATTTTATCTCCGCTAGCGTTTTATTTGATTCTGGAGCTACCTACTCCTTTGTATCTGTGGCTTGTCGTAGACGATTTCAATTACCTGTTGTCCCTTTGATTGAGCCGCTCAGAGTAGAAGTCGCTGATGGAAAAGTAGTCTCTGTTACAGAGAAAGTCCCAATAGCTGTGATTTATATTGACGGGAGTAATATCCCTATTTCTTTCTTTGTTATGCCCATTACGGGATTTGATGTGGTGATCGGGATGGATTGGCTCAGCAAGAGTGATGCTGAATTTATATGTTCCAAAAAGATGATTAAGATCCCTCTCTCTGATGAATCTTATGCTGTTGCACGTGGAGAATGACGGGATTCTGATATTCCTATTGTCTCCATGATTAAAGCTCAGAAGTCGATTGCCAAAGGTTGTGACTCTTATCTGGCATATGTCATTGATGCTACGATGGAGAAGCGACCAGTTCGTGATATTCGGGTGGTGTCTGACTACCGCGAGGTATTCCCTGAAGAGCTTCCGGGTTCGCCTCCAATACGTGATGTTGAATTTAAGATAGAACTTATTCCAGGAGCTTCGCATGTGGCTCGTTGTCCATATCGTCTCGCTCATTCTGAAATAAGAGAGATGATGACTCAAATTCAGGAGTTTCTTGACAAGGGTTTTATTCGATCGAGTTCCTTGCCGTGGGGAGCTCCTGTATTATTTGTGAAGAAAAAGGATGGAACGATGCGAATGTGCATAGATTACAGGGAGCTTAACAAGCGAACAGTAAAGAACAAGTATCCGCTTCCTCGTATAGATGATCTTTTCGATCAGTTGCAGGGAGCTACATGCTTCTCTAAGATTGATCTCCGGTCGGGGTATCACCAAGTACGAGTTCGTGAAGAAGACGTGCCGAAGAATGCATTTCGAGCTCGTTATGGTCACTACGAATTTCTGGTTATGCCATTCGGCTTAACCAATGCCCCTGCCGTCTTCATGGATATGATGAATCGGGTTTGTCGTCCTTTTCTTGACAGATCTATGATTGTGTCTATCAATGATAATCTTGTGTACTCGAAGACGGAAGCTGATCACGAGCTTCATCTTTGCCAGGTTCTCGAGACGTTAAAGCGAGAACGATTGTATGCTAAGCTATCCAAGTGTGAATTCTGGCTTAAGGAAGTTCATTTCCTTGGCCATGTTATATGTTATGACAGTGTTAAAGTAGATCCACCTAAGGTGGAGGCTCTGATGAATTGGGGAGTTCCTCGGACTCCTTTTGAAATTAAAAGTTTCCTTGGCTTGCCTGGCTACTATCGGCGGTTTATCCGCGATTTCTCGAAGCTTGCGGGTCCGTTGACCAAACTAACTCGCAAGGATGTTGCTTTTGTCTAGTCAGAAGCTCAAGAAGAAGCTTTCCAGACCTTGAAACGATTGTTATGTGAAGCTCCAATCCTTACTTTGCCTGAGGGTTCAGAGGACTTCACAGTTTATTGTGATGCGTCTTACGCGGGTTTGGTTTGCGTCCTAATGCAACGTGATAAAGTGACTGCCTACGCTTCTAGGCAGTTGAAATCACACAAGCGGAACTACCCAACCCATGATCTGGAACTTGCTGTCGTTGTCTTTGCACTGAAGATGTGGAGACATTATCTTTATGGCACAAAGTGTGTGATTTGCACAGATCACAAGAGTCTTCAATATGTCTTTACTCAGAAAGAACTCAACATGCGGCAACACCGTTGGTTGGAGTTAATAAAAGACTACGATTGTGAGATCCGTTACCATCCTGGCAAGGCCAATGTTGTAGCGGACGCTTTAAGCTGTAAAGGACCGACAGCAGAAGCTAAATTTATGAGGAACACTATTGTCTCAGATTGGATTACTAGATTGAAGGAGGCTTGCAAGAAGAAAATCTCAAGGCTGAGACAATGAAGAAGCTAAAGGATCAGCTTACCGAAGATAATCGTGGGTTGAAGACTTTTCAATCCAGGATTTGGGTACCTTCTGCGGGAGGTAACCGAGAGTTGATTCTGCAGGAAGCCCATAAGTCCAAATTATTTGTCCATCCGGGAATCACAAAGATGTACAATGACTTGAAGATGCTATACTGGTGGCAAACTCTAAAGAAAGACATCGCTTTATTCGTGGGGAGATGTCAGATCTGCGCACAAGTGAGACAGAGCACTAGAGACCTTATGGTAATCTACAGCAGTTGGATATTCCGGAATGGAAATGGGATAATATCACGATGGATTTCGTGATGAAGCTACCGAGGACTTCCAGAGGGCATGACATGATTTGGGTTATCGTTGATCGAATGACGAAGAGTGCTCATTTCTTGGCAATAAACGAGTCTGCTTCGCTGACCCATTTAGTCTAGTAGTATATTGATGAGATAGTGTCACGTCACGGTCTTCCATGTTCCATTGTATCTGATCGTGACTCTCAGTTTGTCTTGAATTTTTGGCAGGGTCTGCAAAGCGAACTTGGCACTCGTGTTCATCTGAGCACTGCCTACCATCCGCAGACTGATGGCCAATGTGAATGTACGATACAGACCTTAGAAGGTATGCTTTGTGCCTGTGTACTTGAATTTGGTGGATTGTGGGATTCTCATCTCCCATTGATTGAATTTGCTTATAATAATTCACATCATTCCAGCATTGGAATGCCACCATACGAGATGCTCTACGGAAAACGATGTCGCACTCCGAACTGTTGGTTGGAGCCTGGCGAGAAGCAGTTCGCTGGACCTGAAATTGTCCAGATAACCTCTAATAAAGTGAATGTGGCTCTTGAAAAGCTAAAAGTAGCTCGGGATCGACAGAAGATGTATGCGGATCCAAAGCGTCGTCCCGCTACATTTAAAGTCGGTGATCATGTGTTGTTGAAGGTTTCTTCTTGGAAAGGCGTCATTCGTTTCGGGCGCAAAGGGAAACTAAGTCCACGTTTCAATGGCCCATTCAAGATTGTACGCAAGGTAAATGATCGGACGGTGACTCTAGAGCTACCGCCTGAGCTATCTGGAATACACGACACCTTTAACGTGTGCTACTTACGCAAGTGCCACGTTGAGGAAGAACAAATTATTCCTTTGAAGGAATTGAAAGTTGACTCTTCCAAGAGACTAGTTGAAGAACCTGTTGATATTCTTGACACGAAGGTCAAGAATCTATGCAAGAAGATGATCAAACTAGTCCTTGTGAAGTGGAAGCACAACTTAGGTCCAAACCTGACGTGGGAAGTTGAGGACGAGATGAAGACAAGACACCCTCACTTGTTTATCACTGAGTAGATTCCGAGGACGAAATCTTCTTAACGGGGGTAGATTTGTAACATCCTCAACTTGGGCCTAGTTGTAAATTGTACATACGCATGTGCGATTAATGTAATAGGAATATTTGTTTGTAAGACTGTGAAATTAATAGAGGTTAAATTAATATATGCATATTTGTAAATATGTATTTATGTAAGCATGTTAAATATATATATATATATATACTAGAAAAGAAGAAGTAAAAGAAATATATATATATATATACTAGAAAAGAAGAAGTAAAAGAAATATATATATATATATATAGATATTTTTCCAGAGGCAGTTTGCCTCTGGATAAGAATGATATATATGTAGGTGAAAGGTGATACTTGACTTGTAAAGTCAAATATAGCTAAACATGAAAACACACATACAAACACACACTTGCTCTCTGTTTCGTGAGCTTCTGGAGAAGAAGAGATTTGAAGTTTGAATCTTTGGATTCAAATAAGGTGAGCTTGTGATTGTAGTAAAGTCTAGACATGTTTTGTATGGGTTTTGTGTTTGAATCATGGCAAAACTTCAAGTTCATTCAAGAACACCATTAAAGAACATGAAGCTTGCTTTATAAGTGGGTTTTGGTTGATATGGTGTTTTGTTTGGATTTGATGATTTTATGAAGCTTGTATAAGTGTTGTATGAAGTTTGAAAGTGTTTTAGAAGTAAAATCAACAAGTTTAATATTCTGGTTTGATCTGCAAGTGATCAAGAAATGAAACCAGACAAGTCAAGTAATTGCCAGCTAACAGTCGCATGGTTCATGCGACGTACGCAGTGCGACTGTCGCATGGATGGTGTGACTGTCGCATGAAGCAATGCGACTTTCTGGCAGTTGATTATTCCATTTCATGCGACTTTGGTTGAGCATCATGCGACTGTCGCATGGATAAAGGAACAAGCCATGCGACTTTCATAGTCCAGTCATGTGACTGTCGCATGCTTGTAGTGCGAAGCGACGCGTTCGGTGCTTGGACGCGACGCGTTGGGTGAATTTAAGAAAAGTTCAGTTTCAAATAGAACTTAATGCATGAAAACGCTTAACGCGATTGCCGATTGATTTTAGGTGAACGTGTTAGCTGAACCAGCTTTAAGTGAACGCACGTTTATAAGCTAATCAGGTGAGTGCCTACTTTCATGAGACTCAGTAGAGTAAGGCTTGCCTGCTAGATGATTACGTGAACGTACTACGTATGACTAACTTGCTTGTGCAGGTACGCTCGAAGAGGTAAGTGTATGACTTGTAATATGTTAGAATATGTGACAGGAGCATGCCAGTGGGTCCAGTTTGGAACCACTTAGTTAATTTACTATACTATGCATGAATTACTGTTCGAAAGATATCGGATCCCTGTTGGATCAAATGTACGTATATGTATATGTGAATTGTCTACAGACTATCTGAAGCATGGTTAAGGTCAGCCGGTTGTAGCTGAATCCTTCGGGATTTCACGGGGATTCAGGAGGAATCCTGGATCATAGGTTCTGCAGAACCACCGTGCCTTAACGTGAGTGGTGATCAACCGGTTGTAGCTGGATTACCTGTGGAGTCTTTGATTCTGTGAACGATGTTCGGTGGACTGCCTTGTGCTCCCCCACCAGCGGGTATTGGTCGTGTCTGATTCCCGTGTCTGAGTTGTTGAGCGGGATGGATTACCCTGCAAGACACGATTCTTACCGATCTTGTCAGCACAACGCTATGTGCTAAGCTAGCAATGACTGTTTATGATAAGATGCATGACTTAATCTATTGTTGCTTATGACTGTATGTACTCACTAGCTAGTATAGCTAATGATACTATGTATCCCTTTTCAGGTAAAGACTAGATGGCCTGCGAGGCGGGATACTTTTGGGAATTTGTTGCCCCTTGTGGGTGGAACACTTGTATTATATGTGATGTAATGTAATTAGATACTATGGTCGGTTCCTACACTCGGTAGCACCTACGATATTTTGAGTAGTAATTAATGTAAATTAATTGTTTGGTTCTTTTAAAAAGAAAAAATTTTGCTGCTAAATCTGTTTTGTCATTAAAGCAACCGAATTCAGAAGCGATGTTAAAATCTCACCCATCATGCTCATTCCGTATTGATTAGACATTATCTTAGAGAACCAATCACATAGATTTTGGTTAGATGAACCAAAGATAATGTCATCCACATAAATTTGAACCAGAATAACATGTCATCTGCTATTTCTTATAAATAAAGTTTTATCAATACTTCCTCTAGTAAAATCTTTTGAAAGTAGATAGGTGGATAGTGTATCATACCATGTTCTTGAAGCTTTCTTGAGTCCATATGGATCCTTGTCCAACTTATCGACATAATCTAGACGTTTAGGATCAACAAAACCAGGTGGTTGTTTCACATATACTTCCTCCTGTAGTGAGCCGTTTAGGAAAGAACTTTTATCATCCATTCGATACACTTTAAAGTTTTTGAAGGCTGCATATGCTAGAAACAATCTTATAGCTTCAATCCTTGCAACAGGGTCAAAGGTCTCATTATAGTCAATACCTTCTCCATCCTTGTCCATTTTGTTTCTATAGACCCACTTAGTTCCTATAATTGTTTTTCCTTTGGGAGCAGGGACAAGGGTCCTGACCTTATTTCTTTGAAATTCTGTCAGCTCTTCTTGCATATCTTCAATCCAATCTTCATCCTTTAGAGCCTCTTTAGTCTTCTTTGGTTCCATTTGAGATAGAAAACTAGAGTAGGCAACATAGTTTGCATTTTCCTTAGATATAGTTAACACACCATCTTCAATGTTCCTAATAATATCATCAAGAGGATGGTCTTTTAATACTTTGAAGGTTGTAGTAGGCGACTGTGGTTCTGAGTCTGAATCTGAGTAGTGTCTTTCAGGCTGAATAGGACTTACTTCTTCAGTCTGGGTAGGGATTGAGAGATCACTTAGATTTTCAATCTGACTTGTACCTGATGATTCACCTAGATTCTCAGGCGGATTACTAGTGTCAAAAGACTCAGTTATGTAATCATCATCAATATTGATAACTTCTTTCGTTGATACAAGCTTGTCACATTTACCACCATCCTCATCATCAGAATCATCCTTAACATACATGGTATTTGATGTGATATCTTTTTTCCTCATTTTAAGCTTACTCAGACTAACCGAGTCAGCTTGAGCTTTGTCAGATTTATCAATACTTGTCTCATCAAACTTAACATGTAACGACTCTTCAATTACTTTTCTTTTAAGATTATATACTCTGTAGGCTTTGGAAATTGAAGAATATCAAACAAATAAACCTTGATCAGCTTTAGGTTCCAATTTATGGAGCTGATCTCTTTGGATTAGCACATAACATGTTGAACCAAAGATGTGGAAGTATCCAATATTAGGTTTTTTGCCATGATACATCTCAAAAGGTGTTTTACCATGTTTTTAACTATTATAGATCTGTTCTGTGTAGCAAGCTGAACTTAAAGCTTCTGCCCAAAAGCTCAGTTTGAGCTTTGCTTCACATAACATGGTTCTGGCATCTTCAATTAAGGTTCTATTTCTCCTTTTCGTAACTACATTTTGTTGTGGAGTTGTTACAAATGAGAAATTCTTGATAATTCCCTTCTCTTCACAAAAGCCTTCAAGGGTTGAGTTTCTATACTCAGTCCCATGATCACTCATGAGCTGCTTGATAGACATACCTTTTCGCAACTCTTCTTGTCTTATGAAGCTGATTAACTAATATGCAGCTTCACTTTTGGCTTTTAAGAAGACTACCCATGTGAATCTTGTGAACTCATCAACAATCACTAGAGTGTACCTTTTACCACTTAGGCTTGGGGTGCTTATAGGTCCAAATAAATCCAAATGCAACATATGCAATGGTTCTGTAACTGAAAAATTCTTTTTGGACTTGAAGGATCGCTTATGATGTTTTCCCATTTCACAACCTAAGCAATGTTTGTCTATGGCAAATGTGATCTTTGGCAGACTAGAGACTAAGTCTTTGCTAGATAGTTTGTTAATATATTTGAAATTCAGGTGTGACAGTCTTTTGTGACACAACCAACTTAGCTTGGGAGTTGAGTCAGAATACAGACAGGTTTCAGTTGAAGGATCTGTGGAGCTGAGATCTAACAGATAGATATCTCTCTCTCTTTTTGCCATTAGTATTGGCTTTCCCTTCTTATTATAAATTGTTCATGCATGCTTTCTGAAGGTGACCTCATAATCCTCATCACACAATTGACTAATACTTATCATATTGTGTTTAAGGCCTTTAACATATGCTACCTTTCTGAAAGTGACTGTTCCGGCAGTTATCTTTCCATAACCTTTAGTCCTTCCTTGAGAATTATCCCCAAATGTCACTTTGGGTCCTTCATCGTTTTCGAATTCACTTAGAATCCCTTTGCTTCATGTCATGTGCCTTGAACATCCACTGTCTAAGTACCACTTGTAGGAGCCCTACACACGATCAACTAAACATATTAGTTTCTTTTAGGAGCCCACTATTTGGTGGGTTCTGAGGATGAGCACTTAGCTAATACTTTAGAGGCTGACTGATCAGCTTGAACAAATTCTGAGTCTGTTTTAGACTGATCATCCTTTATTTTTTCAGGCTTTAGATTGGTACTTATACAATCCTTGGCTTCATGACCTCTGTCACCACACTTATAGCATTTTCTTCTAAAGATAGGTGTCTGAGTGATATCTTTGAGTTTTCCAACATTAAATTTGGATTCTATTTTTGGATCATAAGATGTGGATAACCTTTCAATCTTTTTAGACAATTTGTCTACTTGATTTTCGCTGACTTTGGACTTACCTTTGTCAGCTTTATGGTTACCCTTATTTGGTGAAGACTGACTTACACAAAATTTCATGTTCTTAGACATCCTTTCATATTTGACTTGAGAGTTATGTCTTTTTGAGTTGACGTGAGTTATTCTGTCAAAGACAGTTGTTCTCACAAGATTGTAATCCAATCTTTTGAAAACTAACTTACAGTTTCTTTTAGATCTAGAACACCCAGCTTGATGGTTTGTATGCATAACCCGGGGGCTTTGGGTTGGTCTCACAAACTTATTGGTTTTGACCTGCTTTCCATCCTTGTTTCTTAAAAATGTCTTTGGAAGTATATCATCAGATTCCACATCTTTATCTTCAAGACTGACTTGTTCTTTGTTGATTTCGTCAGCAGCAGCACTATAATCTCCCCCTAGCACTGCTTTTACTTGATTTGGTATCTGCTAGTTGATACATTTTTCTGCTTCTCTTGATGACTTACACCAAGATTCACATATCTTTCTTAGATTATCAGCTTGCTCTTTTGATTCTTGTAATTCTTCACTTAGTAGTTTGTTTAGGTGAAGCTGGCACTCATAATCGCTTTGAGTCTTTTTACCAACATTTATGAGAGTTTCAGAGTGTTTAAGTTCATCTTTTAATTTTGAAATTTTAGTTTACAAATCAGATTGAACTGTAAGAGAGGTTTTGAAGTCATTCAACGAATAGTTGAACATTAAACATTTTTGTTCATCAGTGTAAGAGCTGAAGTTGTTTACCTTATACATTGAGGCAGGATCCCAGTTGTTGTTTTGCTTACTCAGCTTAGCCGCTTCTGCTAGATCCTCATTAAAGGAACTTTCTTCTAATTCATAATCAACCTGTTCCTCTTCATCCTCAATGGCCATCAAACACCTATTTGGCTCATCATCATATGAAGTAGATGATTCAGTATCCCAGGTCTCGGTAAGAAGACCTTTGGTGTTTTCATCCGGCTTGGCTTTGAGTTTCTGATATTTCTTTTTATATTTGTCAGCTCTGTATGCATTCTTGTCAGCCACTGAAGCTGATTCTCCTTTCTTAGCTCTACACTCAGCAGCTATGTGTCCTATCTTCTAACAGTTGTAGAACATAACTTTCTTAGGATCAAAAGTAGATTTACTACTTTTGTTTTTGTCCGATTGACCCCTTCCTCTTCTGAACTTTCTAAAATTTCTTGCTAACGTTGACATTTGTTCAGTAAGTGCATCCATCTCTTCATCATCTGAGTCTGAGTTAGGGCTTACCTCCTCAAATTCAGATTCAGAGTTAGTCTCAGCTTGAGACTTTCTAGATCCCTTCTTCTTCTTTTCTACAATCAATGCAGATCCATCACTATTGATAGATTCTTTTAGATGTTGCTGGGCCACTTTCTTCTGTTCCATGATCTGTTGATGATTTAAAAGAAACCCATAGATAGATCTGAGATCATATTTTCCTAAGGTTCCTCCAGCATGAAGAGCAATGGTAATCTCATTGAATTGTTCTGGTAACACATCCAAGAACTTGAGTACCAACTCATTTTCATCTTTCTTGACACCTACCAAGAGCATATCATTAATCAAGCACTAAAATATGGTAAACAGATCAGCCAGAGTTTCATTCTTTTTAGCAAAGAAATTCTCATAAGAACGACTCAGATTTTTCTTCTTGTGTTGCTTGACCAGGTCAGTGGCTTCATAAGTGACACTGAGAGTATCCCACATCTGTTTTGCAGTTTGGCACCCAGCCACAGTATGCAGAAGAGGATTTGTTAAAGCATTTGCTATGATGCTTTGTGCCTTATCATCCAGATTGAACAGTTTGCGATCTTCCTCAGTCCAAGATGCTTCAGGCTGTGATCCACTGACTTCAGATACAACATGGCTCTGAACTTCCACATAGGATAGTCATTGCCATAAAAAATAGGACATCCTTTCACCGCTATTGTTGGAATATGATTTGATTGCTTGTTAGTAGACATCTTGGCCTCTTGATAGCGGATCTTGATGTTCAACTAATGAAGAAAATTGCTCTGATACCAGTTGTTGGTCCCAAAGAGGGTAAACAAGCAATCGATATAGTGTAGAAGGGGGGTTGAATACACTTAAAACAATTCAATAAGAATATATTCAATATTCAATCAAGATATTACAATATAACTATTTAATCAAATCAATAGGATGATTTTATGTTACAGTGATCATAAACTCAACTCTCTCTAAACACTCTTGTATCACAAACTAATTGATGACCGAACTTCTTGTTAAAACTCATTAACAAGAATTCTTGAAAACTCTCCCGAACTTTGAACTCACAAAATTATCGCAACACACCCGTATCAAGTATGACGAACGTACATTTTGCAACTTATGCTGAACTCTCTTGTTCTATGTACGTTTTGAAACCCATAAGAAGGTTTATACTTATACTTGATATTTCTACGAACAAATCTCAATTTAAAGATAGAACTTATATTTTCTTTAAAACCGTAACAAACTCCTTAATTAGAACATATCTAATTAACTTCGTTTGAGATCTCTATCTAACTAATAGATAGTTTAAATTAGGTTTAGATATCCTAATTTAAATGTCATAGATATCGAGAGTTTATAACAGAATTTAAAACTTACTTAAATTCTTGAACTGACTTCTAGCGCTGAGCTGACTCACTCAGTATTGATGTTATCAAGCTGATTTCTTGGATCTTCAAATCTTCAAGTCTTGATTCTTGAAACCTATCTCAGCTTAGAAGTCACTGAGCTATCTAGTACTTACATAGAAAACTCTATATTTGCTTATACTCTAACTACTCAACCTAAGCTAACTAGTCAGTCTATAACAGAGTTACATAATTCGTAACATTTAACCTATCATCTATACATAGCTATGGTTTGTCTCCTCAAATCTAACTATTCTAAACATGGGACTAACATGACACCTGGGACCTCTAAGTGATTTTCACTCAAAGTTGTTGTGGAGAGGGTATTAAAGCTGGTCACACTGTTTTAAAGCTCATCCTCCTCGTCCTTAGATATCACCTTCTTCAAGTTGGGAGATACTCCATTAGATTTTGGCAAATCCGTCAATTCATCGGTGAGAACTACTTGTATGAATCGAGGATATATAGCAAATTTGCTATTCCTTGATTCCACTTTCTAGAGCATCCTAGTAAAAATCATTCTTGAAAAATTAAACTTTTGAGAAGTAGCCAGACAAACTAAAACAGTTGCTATAATGCTACTAAACTCATTCCAAACAGTTCTCTTTTGGGATAGACACTTTTGCAGTACATGAATTAAAAACTTCCATTAAGGGGAAAACAAACCTCTATAAATGGTAAATTTGTTTAAATCACCTTTGTACCCCATTCTACGAAGTTTGGCAAAATGAGTTTCATCAGGAATAGAAAATATACCTTCAGCATCATCTAGTTGAAGATGCATTCAAACAGACTCCTCAGATATAGTTCTTGTCCCTCCATTGTGGCTTTGATTTCTTTCACTCCATTGACAGTAGAAACTCTTGTAGTATTCCAAAATTGTGTGACTTGATTAACAAAAGTAATAGGGTTAATCGTAATTGCCTACTTGATGTGAGATGAATCCAATAAGTCCATGATGTCATGAAAATCTTATGCCCCTTCTATTTTAGACAACAATGCATGCATGTTTTGTTGGTCAACAAAATTTAAGTCTTTCATTTGATGAAACTGGAAATGCGAAGCTGTGAAAGTGTTGATGAACGAAGATGTTGATCTCAAAAAGCAAGTAGTAATGTTAGGTTTGGAATATGAGAAAGAGCGGAGAGAATGAGGGAAATAACAACTATTACAACGTAAACGAATGAAATGAGATAGTCATATTTATATTATTAGATAAGGTCCCATATAAAACTAACTAGCAACACTAAAAACGTAAGGATAACACTAATCACTAAGAACCACACTAAGTACCATAAGTAGTACTAACATGGTTAAATAGTACTAATAAAGTTAGTAATATTGACATGCTTAACATCATCAAACAATAATAGCAGTATTAACATTGATAACTATGAAAGGACTACTAATAGCACAAAGTTCAAGATCGGTATTAGCTGAAACTTACATCATGATCCTTTTCCTTGAAACACTTAAATACACAGATTAGTAAGAGATGAATGACTACTTTGATCAGAGATCATGCCCACATTATACACCAACAATGTAAACCTACCCACATCAAAAGCTTTTGTAAATAAGTATGCAAGTTGGTTATCAGTGTGAACCTTCAAAACCTATATAAGCTTCTTTTCATTGTAGTCTCGGATAAAATGATATCTAATCTATACATGCTTTGTTTTGGAGTGCTTAACTGGATTATTAACAATGCAAATAGCACTATTACTATCAATATAAATGGGAGTATGCATAAAAGACGTACCATAGTCAATCATTTGATTCTGAATCCACATAACTTGAGAACAACGACTTGAAGCGGCTACATACTCTGCTTCTACTATTGAGGTGGAAACTGTGGTTTGTTTCTTGCATTGACATGAAACTAGCCTTTCATTAAGTGGCTACATACTCTACTTCATAAGTTGATTTCATGTCTAAATTTGCACCTCCATAGTCAGTGTCGGTATATGCTATTAAATTAAAAGGAGAATTATTGGGATACCAAAGGCCTAATGTAGGTTGCCTCTTTAAGTATCTTAAGATCCTTTTCATAGCATGCATATGGGACATGTTATGATTTACTTGAAATCTTGCACAAATACATACATCAAACATTATGTCAGATCTTGATGTTGTGAGATACATGAGAGAGCCAATCCTGGATCTATAAAGATGAACATCCACATCCTCCCCCTCAAGATCTTCACCTAGTTGTTTGTGTGTTTCGATTGGAGTACTAGCGATTCTCACATCCTTGTGCCAAATTTGGTGAGAATATTTGTATCATAGTTTGATTGAGAGATAAAAATTCTATTTTTTCTCTACTTTATTTGCAGTTCCAAGAAAAATGTGAGTTCATCTATTGAGCTTATCTTGAGTTTTTGATGCATTAACTCTTCAAACTCTTTACAAAGCTTATCTTGTGTAGACCTAAAGATAATATCATCTACATATATCTACACAAGTAGAGTATCTGTTTTGACTTTCTTTATGAACAAGGCTTTGTCAATTGTGCTTCTCTTGAAATCATGATCCAATAAGTAAGTAGATAGGGTGTCATACCAAGCTCTAAGAGCTTGATGAATCCCATTTAAAGCTTTGCCTAACCTATACACTTTTTGTAGAAACTTTGGATCTTCCAACCCTAGTGGTTGACATAAATATACTTCTTCATCAATTTTACCATATAAGAATGCACTTATACCCTAAGCCCAAACATAGTGGTACACTTTAAATTTCTTGAACGAGGAATAGACTAAAAAGATTCACATGGCCTCCTTTCTTGCCATAGGAGCAAAGACTTCATCATAGTCAATGCCTTCCTCCTGAGTATACCTTTGTGCAACCAACCTTACCTTGTTTTTCACCATAATTCCTCTCTCATCTTCTTGTTTCTAAAAACCCATTTTGTTCCTATTTCTCTTTGCCCATGAAGATCCACCTGTCTCCAAACTTCCTGTAATTTGAATTGAAGTAATTCCTCTTGCATTTCCTCTATCCAACTTGTTTCTAAAAACCCATTTTCTTCCTATTGCTCTTTTTCCATGAAGATAATAAGCCACTTTGTAGAGTTCCAAGCCCAGTGGACTTGAGTATTCCTCTTGTTTGCATCGGGAAAAAAGGATCACTAATCACCAGTGTAGTAGGGTGATTCTTAGAAGTTCTTGTGAGATGAGGAACTTCCTCATGGATATTAACGTCAAAATTTATTTCATTGCATTCCGGATGATCTTTAAAGTCTTCTTCCAGTTCTAGCATAGCCTCGTCATTCTGATTTTGCTCTATGGGTTGTGCATCAGCATACTTGTGACTATCATTGTTGTTGTCACTTATATCATCATCCAGAGTAGATTGAGTACACTCAATACGATCTACTTTAGGAGTTGGAAATGTTAGCTATTGGTGGCAAAGAAAAACAACGAAATCTAAAAACGTGAAACAATTTTCTAAAATGCCCACCAATACACATACCCAATGGACCAAACTCAAAACATGCAACAATGCAACTAAAAGAAACAAGGAGAATGCAAGAAATTATACCATTCAATTAGCTTCTTTTTTGTTGATTGTTGAAGGCGTTGGATGTGAGAACACAAAGGAGTGTTCCTCTATCGGTATCCACACCAAGCTCGTTTGATTCCCACTTCCTAGAGAACTTGGAGGACACAAAGAACAATCACCGATGTGTGTTTGTCACTTGTAGCACATTAGCCAATGCCTAAAAAGTGTAATTGAGAGAGTTTTTGAGCCAATGCATTACCAAGACAATCAACCTCTTCAATAAGCATTAGACACTAGTTACATGACTCTTAGACAAGTAAAAAACCGTCACCCTAATGCTAGAGTTAATAACCATCAAAGCTGAAAGCTGAATCCCGTGATTATCCCTTCAAGTATTAGTGTATAGAGAAGATGATATGAGAGAAACACACATTACACCATTAGCTTTGAATATCGATATATTGCAATGAATGAGCAACAGCGTTACAAGGCCAAAGGCCAAGGGCCTATTTGTAGGACACGCCTACAAATTAGGCTTTTCTACATTTTCTAAATACTAACAATCTCCCCTAAATGGAAAGAAAGTCTATTACAAAAAGATAGAAATGCACAAAGAAATTTATTACAAAGTAGATCTATTTCTAATTCCGAACATCATCTGCCACCTCCGAATAATCCGACGACTGTCCAACGTCCTTCTAATCACGTCAATTGTTGTTGTCAACCCAGCCCGTTCTGACTCACTTAATGTTGATTGTTCTTTGTCAACTCTTTCCTGGAGTTTGTGAAACAACAATTTCAAAGTACCATCAGAGTATGCTATCATGTCGACCATCCGAACGAAGATCTTTCGACGAAGTTGGTTTATGAAGACGACACCACTTTGACCTGCAAAGCTTGCATGATTCTCATCAATGACAGTTAGCTCTTCTAGAGTTTGTAGATCTGGATGGTTTTGTAGCTGGTCTGAGCAGATTCACCTCGAGTTGATTACTCTTGGCTCCCAATTGAATGTCGTTCTCTTGGATAAATTCTATAAATCTCCTCATATATACTTCATCAGAGCTCATCGTCCTTGTTGTTCCTCATAGGAATTGTTGATCTTTGTTGATAACTCCCTATATATGAACTCAATGTCATACAGCTTGACGTGTCGGAAGTCAGCTTCACTCAAAGAGCTTTTCTGACCATCTACTCTCTATACATCATATACAGCAAACCTGTACCTTAAAGATTTTTGCATACTGATTCGAAGTACTTTGCTAATAGGGTATTCTAACACAATTAGCTCCCTCGGTGTTTTGTATTCATTAAAGATGTGATTGTATCGTCTCCTTTGAACATCATCGAGACCCCTCAGTTTAGGACGAATCTTGTCTCTGATTTGAGAAATAAAGATAGTAGGAATCCAATCCTCGAGGAAAGCAGCGTTCACACCTTATTTTCCCCACAAAGGGTTTTTCATTGCGTCTCTCGTGAACATTGAAATGTCTAATCTGATCAATATTTCATATATGGTTCCAAGCATTCCAAAGGCCAAGGGCCTAAGGCCTATTTATAGGCCACACCTATAAAGTAGGCTTTACTACATTTTCTAAAAATAACAATCTTCCCCTAAATGGAGAGAAAGCCTATTACAAGGAAAAAATGTAGAAAGTAATTTAATTACATTATAGACCTATTTCTTATTCCGAACATCATCGGCCACCTCCGAATAATCCGACTGCTGTCCAGCGTCCTTTTGATTTGTTCTATTGTTCGTATTAGTGTAGCCCTTTCCCTCTCACTTAATACAGATTGATATTTTTCAGCCTTTTCTTGTAGACAGTGAAATAACAGTTTTAGAGTCCCATCTGAGTATGCCATCAAGTCTACCATCCGAACCAAGATCTTTCGGCGGTGTTGGTTGACAAACACGACATCTCTTTGCCCTGCAAAGCTTGAATGATTTTCATCAATAACCGTTGGCTCATATAGGGTTTGTAGATCAGGATGATGTTGCAGTGGTCTAAGCAGATTCACCTCGAGTTGATTACTCTCGGCGACTAGTTGTAGATCCTGTTGTTCGATAAACTTTATGAATCTCCTCATATATTTCATCAGAGTTGATCGTCCTTGTTGTTCCTCGTAGGACTTGTTGATCTTTGTGGACAGCTCCTCTTATATGAACTCAATGTCGTGCAGCTTGACATGTCTAAAGTAAGGTTCATTGAGAGAGATTTTCTGACCATCTGCTCTTTGAACATCAAAAACAGCAAACCTGTACCTTAGAGATTTTTGCATGTTGACGCGAAGTACTTTGCTGATGGGGTACTCTGACAAAATCTGCTCCCTCGGTGTTTTGTATTCATTAAAGCTATGAGTGTATGGTCTCCTTTGAGCATCATCAAGACCTCTTAGTTCAGGAGGAGTCTTGTCTCTGATTTGAGAAGCATAGATAGTAGGGATCCGATCCTCGAGGTAAGCAACGTTCACACCATATTTGCCCCATACAGGGTTTTTCATTGCTTCCCTTGTGAACATATTGTGTCGATCTAGGCCTGGGTCTGACGATGTTGGAACTGGATGAGCTGGTTGGACATTCGGAGGTATAGGCCATTTAGATGATGATTGTTAAAGTTGTTGTGCCTGCTCCGCTTCTACATTTTTCTTCAGGATGACGGCAGCTGACATCTATAATTTCTTTGATTCTGGAGGGAAAAGTTGATGTACCTCCTTAGTGACTCCTCGGAGGACCCTTGTTAGATCTAGCTTTCTTATAACCTCATTCATCTGCTTTTTGGTGACCAATTCCTTCGCAGGCTTTGCAACCCTAGAAGAAGCTGGCTTTTGAACAATAGCCACCGGTATTTCCTCAAACTTGTCCACAATCTGGACTTCCTCGGTTCTTTCAGGCATTTATCCAAATGAGAACTCCTCAATTTGTTTTAAATGTTCATCTGACTCATCCCTCTCACCAATGCTTATAGTTTTAGTTTCGAATTCAAATATTGGGATGTCAGGTTCTGGTTCAGTTTGAGCTTGTTGTTGTGGTTGTAGCTGTTGT
This sequence comes from Dittrichia graveolens, assembly GCA_038502395.1. Taxonomy (NCBI): domain Eukaryota; kingdom Viridiplantae; phylum Streptophyta; class Magnoliopsida; order Asterales; family Asteraceae; genus Dittrichia; species Dittrichia graveolens. The sequence goes on from JARJIL010000007.1 coordinate 27,179,377, forward strand.
TTTTGTTGTTGCTTTTGTTGTTGTTGTTGAGATTGTTGAGTTTGTTATTGAGATTCTGCCCCTATCCCCACTACGGCTGCTAATCTTTCAGTCAAAGGAGGAAAGGTCAAAACGCGCGGGTTTCTCCCCCTCATGACGATCATGATTGGGATCATCGTCATCAAGCATGCGCTTTGACCCGGCAGCTTGGGATTTGCATGTAGATTCAAGAATTGTCATCCTTTTTTCCACCGAATCTAACTTTTGGAAAACCACGTTTCCCACATCCTCCATTGAATTGATACCTGTTTCTTTGAACTCATTTAGATTGCTACCCTTATAGGTTTGTTCATTTTGAAGGGTTTGAAGGAGATCTAGATTCTGTTCACGGTCTGGGGCTTTTTACAACAAACTTCTATATAGCAGGGATTTCAATGTATCTGTAGATAAGCTCGAGCCATCATCAACTTTGAATTTTAAAAGAGCAAGAAACTGTTTGATGTCGGCTAGGCTCTCGGTGATTGGGGTTAGGCCCTCCTACAATTCTTCCTTTGTGACAAACCGAGACTCACTCAAAGTACTCCTTGAAGTCTCTACCATAGAGGCAGAGCTACTCGCGTACGGAGCTGCAGTGGTGTACACTCCGCCAAGATTTCCACCTGATCCTCGAATGGCACTTTCAGTAGTGCCACCTACAGGTGTTCTGGACTGTTGTCTATTAAACAACGTCGTTATCTGTGCAAGGGTGGATTGGTGTCTAGAAAGAAACGCAGATATCTGCGGTATATCAATGTGCATAGAAGAGACTAGCAAATTCGGGAGAGGCAGACATCTAGTTTCAATACCAGCCATCTCCGAATGAGAGGCCAGTAGAGTATGAGCAAATTCTCCGTGGAATGAATCAAGCCTCTATTGAGAGACACTTGAGTTGCTGGTGGGGTGAATGTGCACTATTGGGATGATAGTGACTGTTTCAACACCAGAGCTGAATGTCAGCCCCGATGGCAGATGTAGCTTCCCGGCTTTTTGGGCTTGGGGGTCCCTCAGCACTCGATTGTTCTTTTCTCACTTATCTCTCTCCTACGTCTATCTCTTCCTCTTCCATCTCGCTTTCATACTCATCATAGACATCCATATCCGGATCAAATTCATGACTTGCACTTGCTTCATCAAGAGGACCCGGTTGATAGCCATATATGAATTCCGTTTCAAAGTCAAAGGCCTCGGGTAAATTTGGGAATAAATAAGAGAAACTCAAATCCGTTACTACAATCACCACTGGGTTTTTTGCTCATTGTTGCTCAGTATTGTCTCGAACCAATGGTGCTGCTCCAGTGGTATAAGTAACCACTACTAAAGTTTCAGTGTCAAAGTCAGGAGCCGTTGAAGCAGTATGAATTTTAGGTATAGAAGAGTCCGACTGTTGCTCGAGTTCATGTAGTACATTGGAGAATGAATCAATCATGGCTTGGACAAGTGAAGGGTCATACTCCGACCCTCCCTCACTATGTCTTTCACTGACATCCTCTTCATCACCCCTCTCAATGCGTTTCTCTCTCAACACTTCCCTGTCAGCTTCCCCCGTGGAAGTCTGAGGCTTATGTACTATCTCCTCACGTTGTGCTACTGGCCCTCGGGTAGGTACAACTGGCTCTGGTTGCTCCATAGGGCGTAGACCTACGCTCTACCCATATAATCTCACAATTTCAGTTTGAGCACAAATGTCAAGCAGAGACACCGGGAATGATTGCGGTTGAATAGGATGATCAGCATTAAGAACTTTCACGTACAAGAACTGTTTTGGCCTGATAGCAGCATGATTTGGCCTTCAAGGTATCTCCTCATTTTTGTCCATAGCAAATTGGACCATCATAGGCAAAAATCGTTGATATGGCAGAAATCTGCCCTTTGCTCTCTTAAGATCTGAGAGTTTGCCCTCCATCTACTGGACAAGATCAAGAAAAATTAAAGTGGCATAATCAATATGTAGGTGTTTAGCCACAACATAGATGAGTTTGATTTGATTGGAGTTGGGGTATTCGCAGCCAGTGTGTTTATGGGTGAGGCAACGTTGGAGAATGGTTAGGAAAGTATAGAACATGGGGTGAAGGTTGGCTCTTTTGAAGTGGGAACGAAGCGGTAAGTCTCCAATATAACGCATAGCTCGAATGCCCGCAAGGCCAGTAGTCTCATCAGGCATCTCCTAAAAGTCAAGGAGAGGAGGTCTGCTTCTAGTAGTGGGGAGCCGAAGGATTTCCCTGAGTCGGCTTCCCATAATGTTAAGGGTGAAGTGGTCTACGTAACCACGAATAGACACGCGACCAGAGTCGGGATTTGTATGCATATGGACTGTGCCAGAACTGTTGCACATATGATTCAGGAACATGAGTTCCAGAAGTAGAACGATCAAAGGTGAGAGCATGGTTTAATGGGTGGACACATAGTATTTCGGTGATGATGGGAAAGTTAGGGTTTCGGAAATTATCAAGGTTTATGAAGTGGTTATTATCATGGGTTACCACAGAATGACATTGATTTCGGGGAAGGAGTTGATCGTCAGGGTTATGGGATTGGCTAGCTGTCGAAGAATGATATGAGACAGATTCATCTTCCATAGCCATGATTAATCCTGTAAGAATAGCCAATAAGTTAGATAGCTGAACTTTGACGAATAAATCAATGAAATGTATTGACTTGTAAAGTCAAAACATTCAAGTGTGAAGCTCTTTGACATTTATTGACTTCAAAACATTCATTTCGAATCAAACTTTGAAAAAGTGGTCAACTCCGTAGAAAAATTGCATAACACCTAAAAGTCCTTCATTGATGAAGTGGTATTTTTGATGAGCAAAAACGTGTTTTTACATATGTTTTACAATGAATACATGTATCTAAACACTTTTATAACACTGAAATTTTTCTCATTTGAGCCATAACATGAGGATCTAGGCCAAAAATGAAATCAAGCCCAATCTTCAACCACTAGAAAAACACGAAGAACACATTTAAAATACTGTGAGTTTTTCTTTGATAAAAACCTTGTTCTTGTATTCCTAAGCCCCATCGCAAATCATATTTACATTAACATCATCGTTTGATTGTCGAACAAAGCATTTGAAGTTTGAAAAAGGAGACTTCCGAGTTATACAATGCAAGCTTTGTTTTTGTGCATTTAAACATGATTTGTTACTTATTTGATGTATACCTTTAGTAAATAAGCAAATTTATCACAAAATTGAAATTTTGGTAGCAACTTTGAGTAAGATTTACAAAATACCTAACCGGTAATTCTCGTAAGTTTGAAAGATAGGAAGCGTAAAAAATACTCTAAGAAATGGCACCTATTTATAGAAAATAATTGCAATGGTAACTTTTCGAAAGTTACACGCTCAATGACCAAAGGATTTGAGAGGTAAAAACGCGCTCGAAGTGGTCTTGACAACCACTGTTGGCTTCGAAGTCCAAAAGGCTTCGAGTTCGAAGTGTAAAGGCTTCGGAGGTGAAAAACGCGCTCGAAGTGGTCTAGAGGAGCATTGTTGAGCTCGAAGTCTAAAGGCTTCGACTTCGAAGTGTGAAGGCTTCGAACTCGAAGTGAGTTTATTTTGTTTCGTTCAATGGATTTCATGTGCGCTCGAAGTGTTTTGGAAATATACTGTTTAGAGTTCGAAGTCTACTAGCTTCCAATTGATGTTAGTAAATGCGCTCGAAGTGAACTTGGAATTTATGATTTCGTATTCAAAGTCCACTGAATTCGAATTAAATCCTAAGAAGGCGCTCGAAGTGAACTTTCCATGGTATGCTTCGTATGCGAGGTCCATTGACTTCGAACTCGAAGTATATTAAACTTGAATGAATTTGAAGTTCGAATTCGAAGTGAATAAAATATCTTTGTATTTTTCAATTTTGAAAGAAATAAAAACACATATTTTTGATATTTTCCTTAATTTTGCAAATGTTTTTGATATTTTTGAGATGTTTTAACTATTTTCTCCCCCTACAAGCATGCGTAACTTGTAATTCAACATACCAATTTGGATGATTGACACTCCCCCTCAAACTGTGCTTTCTTGTATATGCAACATGAACAAACAAAGTGAACTACCCACTCAAAACAAATGACTGATATTCAGACTTTATAATTTAACATACCCAATTTGGATACCAACTCATTAAAACGAGATTCGTCTAATGGTTTAGTAAAAAGATCAGCCAGTTGATCATCAGTCTTGACATATTGAAGTTCTATCAGACCTTTTCCCACATTATCTTTAATAAAATGATACCGTATGTCAATGTGTTTGGTCTTTGAGTGGTGGACTGGATTGCATGAGATGGCAATGGTAGATTGTGAATCACACAGTAAAGGTATCTTGTCATAGTGTAGGCCAAAGTCAGAAAACTGAGTCCTAACCCACAAACTTTGAGAGCAGCACATTGCAGTAGCAACATATTCAGCCTCAGCAGTTGAAGTAGAGACACAATTCTGTTTCTTAGAAGCGCAACACACTAACCGATCACCCAAAAAGTGTGCACTGCCAGATGTGCTATTTCTATCAAGCATGCAACCAGCATAGTCGGCATCTGAATGGCCATATAACTGTAGACTAGAATCCCTTGGATACCATAGACCTAGATCAGGAGTACCCTTGAGATACTTGAATATTCTTTTGACTGCCAGCAGATGTGATTCCTTTGGATTAGCCTGACATCTAGCACATAAGCATGTAGAGAACATTATATATAGTCTACTAGCCGTCAGATACAGTAATGAGCCAATCATACCCGATAAGTTTTTAAATCAGCTGGTTTTCCCTCAAGATCAGTAGACAGATTAATTTTTGAAGACATGTGGGTAGATACTGAAGAACAACTTAGCATGTCATATTTCTTCAACAAGTCTTTAATGTACTTAGATTGACTGATGAAAATGCCATGACTCAGCTGTTTCACTTTTAATTCGAGAAAGAAATTCATCTCTCCCATCATACTCATTTGAAAACAATTTTGCATAGTATGTGCAAACTCATCACTGTACTTTGGGTTTGTAGAACCAAAAATGATGTCACCCACATAAATTTGTACTAAGATTAAATCCCGTCCTTTGGCTTTTCTGAATAAAGTGGTGTCAGATTTTCCTTTTATGTAGCCCTCACTCAACAAATATTCAGATAGGACATCATACCAAGCTCTCGGGGCTTGTTTTAGTCCATATAAGGCTTTGTCTAGAATATAAACATGTTGTGGGAATTTGGGATTGACAAAGCCTTCTGGCAGAGACACATAAACCTCCTCCTTGAGGATACCATTTAAGAATGATGTCTTGACGTCCTTTTGAAAAACCTTAAAGCTTTCGTAGGCAGCATAGGCTAAGAATAGTCTTTTGGCTTCTATCCTAGCTACAGGAGCAAATATTTCATCATAGTCTATTCTCTCCTGTTGGTTGTAACCCTTAGCAACCAGCCTAGCTTAGTTTCTAACCACTATTCCATCGGAATCCCGTTTGTTCTTAAAAATCCACTTGGTACCAACCACTGGTTTATCCTCTGGAAGTGGTACCAATCTCCAAAGTTTGAGTCTTTCAGACCGGTTAAGTTCCTCTTGTATGGCAATGACCAAATCTTCATCTTGTAAAGCATCAGAGATTTTGGTTGGTTCAATCATAGATAGGAAATTTGAATAAAGGCACTCATTTGCCGTTGCAGAACGAGTCCTCACCCCATCTTGAACATTTCCTATAATTTGAGATTCGGGATGGGATTGTGTCCATCTTATTCCTCGGGGGTTTTGGATTGTATGAAAGAACTCATTTAAAAGGTTTGTGAGTTCAATGTCTTCCTATGTTGATATTGGGTCTGAATCATAAACAGGAGTACCCTCATAAACCAGCTCATGAGGAACTATAACTGGATTGATAGTTGACATAGACGGAGAATCCACATTTGGATATGAAGACGAGTTGTCTACTTCCGTTGCAGTAGTAGCATGAGACAATTCATCATTCCTGTCACTAGCAATAGGAACATTAGACTCAAACTATAAGAAAAGAAATAAGAAATCTAAATTGTGTTCTGATGAATTCGGATTTTTATTTGTTTCTTTTCTTTGAAGTACTCGTCCTGAACTGACTTGTCCAGAAGCAACTTCATTTTCTTTTTGAAATGTGTTAAGATCTAACATATCATCGAATGTAACATTTATACTTTCCATAACACAGTTAGTTCTTTTATTTAACACCCTTTAGGCTTTAGACTCATGTGAATAACCTAGGAAAATTGCTTCATTAGCCTTGGCTTCAAATTTCCCTAGATTATCCTTTTCATTGAGTACGAAGCACCTATTACCAAATATATGAAGATATATGATATTAGGTACAATGCCATTTGCCAATTCATAAGGAGTTTTATTGAAACGCTTGTGGATGAAAGAACGATTATGTGTGTAACACACGGTGCTGACTACTTTAGCCCAATAGGAAGGCGGGAGACCAGAATAAGTAAGCATAGTACGAGCAGCCTGAACCAATGTTCGGTTGCGTCGTTCCACTACTCCATTCTGTTGTGGAGTGTATGCAGCAGAAAATTGATGCGAGATCCCCACTAGGTCAACGCAGTCAGATAAGATTTTGTTTTTGAACTCAGTTCCATGATCCGTTCGAATGGAGGCAACACTGTGTTCAAACTAGTTCGGCTGTTGTTTGATGAAGCTGATGATAATTAGAGTTGCTTCATCTTTCGACCATAAGAACTTGACCCAAGTATACCTAGAGTAATCATCGATAATGACTAGGATATACTTCTTCCCATTGCGTGTTTGAACTCTCATCGGACCGCATAGATCCATGTGCAAAAGCTCCATTGTTTTCTTTGTACTGGAGACTTTCTTGGACTTGTGAGATGAATGTTTCATCTTGCCTTTTTCACAATCTACACACAGATGGTCTTTGGTGAATTTTAACTTTGGCAGGCCTCTCACCAGATCTCCAGTAACCAGTTTATGGTGGTTTTAGCTCTCAAGCTGGTTGTTTTTGAAGAATTTGACTTTGCCTTGGATGATATAAACTTGGTACGTGATGATTGAGATTTCCTTGTTTTGGATTCGGTATTATTCCAGGCATTCAAAAACTCTTTGTATCCTCCTTTTCTGTATGCTTCTAACTCTTGAATTGTGATTAATCTATTTTAATAGTTCCAATAATTCATGAGTTTTAAAGCATGTTTAGTCACCTACAAATGAATGATTATTCCGTGTGAGGTAATAAAGGGCGCATTTATTTGATTCGACCCTTGTGGTCTCTAAATCTCACAATTACGAATTCCCATTTGTTTTCAAAGTCCATCATATTCACATTTGTATTCACAATGGCCGTGCAAACAACCATGACTTGTGCAAAAACAGGTACTTGCTTTCATTTCATTGTTGGAAAGTGAATGACTGAAAAAATTTGAAATGTGATGACACTTCGTTGAGAAATTAAAACAAGGCTTAGCTACACTAGGTTTAAACTTTCTTCTGTTTTCATTTGTGCAAACACTCTTCTTGTTGTTGTCTTTTCTTCTCATAGCTAAAACAATTGAAAAGTGGTTAGTTGTGAGTGGTTTTGAGCTCTTTTTGACAACCTTTGTTGGTGACTTTGATCTGAAGTTGGGAGAGTGTGTGAGATTGGCTTTGGGAATGGCATTTTGTTGCCTTTTGGTGGTTTTAGTTGATTTGTTGTGTGATCTTGGAGTCCATAACTCTTCGACGTTTGTTTTACCTTTTTCTTCTCCGGTATACTTTCTCGTTGGTTGGGAAGTAGATGTCAAGATTTTCTTTTTACAGTGACATGAAAGAGTCTTTTCTGATTCTTTTACTTCTTTTTCTAAATCATGAGTGATGACAGTTTGAAAATACTAAGCTACAAGTGATTCAAGTTGCCTTTGTAAGACCATATGTGGTATATATACTCTGGCTTCTAGGACCACTTGCGGCTTTTTAAGATCATCAGGATAGGTGAAACCAGTAGACTCATCAGTCTTACTGAGCTTTTAGGCTCCGATGAGATAGATTCATTTAATTCTTGATAGTCAAAAGGGATTTCAGATTTTAGTTTAGAATTTCTTTTAAAATCTTCTTCCACAACCTCTTCTTCTTGACAAACAAATACCATTATTTTAGTGATGCCATCATTCATTAAATTAAAATCATATAATTGTTTGGCCGTCACTTTCTCACTGATTCGAGGGTTTTCAAATCCAAGACCATCATAGGTCCATTTTGAGAATTTTTGTTCTTTGGATTTATTGAGGAAAATGGTTTTTTCTATTGACCCCTTTTTATCACTGTGTCTTAAAGTTCTTTGATTTTTGAGTACAATTCACCATTTTCTTTGAGAATAAATTTTGTGTCATTTGTTGCGCTTATCTTTTCTGCTATAAGGTCATGTAATTGGGTACTCATGTTTGCAGTTTGCTCAATCACTTCGTTTTCTTTTTCAATGATTTTGGTTTTGAGTTCTTCAATTTCTTTAACAACCTGGAAAGTTTCCATTTGTTGATTTCTTATGATTTCTTTTAGTTTTTCTTTATCTGATTTTGATTTTTGTACCTTTTTCTCTAACTTTTTCATGCGTGACATGGTGATCTGAACATGTTCCATGCTCAGACCACAACCTGTTAAGGAGTTAGAGTGTACCTCATAATTAGCATTTTCAGCATCAAGCCCTTCACCATCGCTATTGTCATAATGTGCCTTTGTCTCTTCGTCTTCTTCAGAGAATTCATCCTGAACCTCAGCCATTAGACAGAACCGTGCTTGTGCTTCCTCATCTAGATCACTATCATCAGTATCGGTGAGGAACTGGTCTTCTTCAACCATCATGGCCCTTCCTGCACTTTTTCTTTTTGCCAGCCTGAGTTTTTGCTTATAATACTCAGCATCTTTCTTGTTTTTCTGAGTGCAGTCTTTTATGAAGTGGCCATTTCCGCCACAGTTGTAGTATTTTCATTCTTCTTTCCTTTCCTCCTAGGCAAACCTAGGTTTCTCAGCAACCTTAAAGTTTTCTGGTCTTCGAGACCTAGAAATGTACCTTTGGCGATTATTGGTTTTGGAATTCCTATTCTTGAATGCCTTTGTGATGAATGACATGGCCTTTATGACTTGTTCCATTTCTGTACCATCTGATTCATCAGATTCTGAGTCAGACAGGGCCACTTGTTTGAATTTTTGTGTTCTGCAGGACTCGCGGGGTGATAGTTCTGAAGCTACGCTAAGGGATCAGTAGAAAGTCTGGGAGATGACTTTGAGACCTCATCTTGGTATTGCTGAAGGTCCTCAAAGATATTGCGGTATGTGACAATTGTAAGGTTTCGGTTGATGTGTTTGTAAAGTTTAACATGCTCTTTCCATTCTGGTCCTAGAGCACGAAGAAACACACAGTTGGTATCCAAATCTGTCCTTACAACCTTGTTCGTCCCGAGTTCATTCTTGAGCTTACAGAAACGACTGTAAATGTCAATTAACAGTTCGTTATCCTTAGCAGTAAATTTGTTAAACATGTTCACCAATTGTGTTCGTTTTATATGTTCTCCTTGCTTAGTTCCTTGCAATTGTCTTTTGATCTCGTCCCAGATCTCTTTGGCTCTTGCTAAACTGTCAACTTTCATGTACATCTCAGAAGATAAATCTTTTTTGAGATAATACTTAGCAAGCCTATATGCTTTCTTCCTTTCCTTTTCGGCATCATTTAACTCGTCATAAGTTTTCTCTCTCACCACTCCAGGAATTGGAGGGTTGTTATCAGGTTGTGCATCAATGATTCTGTAGAATTTCTTATCTTCGTTGAGAATAGTGAAGGAATCTTATGCATGTCAAAAACCCAAGCACAACGAAAGCATGAAGTAAAAACACAAGGATTTCGGGTTTACAAAGAACATGCACAACATTCATTTAGTGAGATCAAGCTACAAGGAATGATAGCAACGAGAAGAACCAAAAATGAATCCAGAAAAGAGACCATAACCGTGATGTCTGTGGTGGTTGTGGTGTTGAAGATGTAATACTTGAACTCCAAGACGAGCTCCTCTATTAGTATCCACACCAAGCCTTTTGTGAATCACCTTTGCTAAAGCTTGAGGTACACCACTTTCACTCACGTGAACAATGCCTTAGGAACAGCAGGAGAACTTCTGCAATGACTAACACAAACTCAATGTTTCTAAGGCAACTCCCAAGGTCTCTTTAGTGTGTAGGTTTGTGAATTTAGCAAAAGGTTCTCTCAAGCATCAAGAGAGGGGGTTTTATAAGCTGGTAAGAAGCTCCGGTGGCACTAGGGTTGGCCAAAAAGGCTAGCCCCCATTGGACAAGCAAAAATGTCCAATAAGATTAAAGTCACTTTGACTTTTGCCTTCACGGGCTCTCACGGCCCGTGAAGGAAGTCGTGAAGGCATCACCACTACGATCCCTTGACCGGCCTATGAAGCCTCATGAAGACCTTCACGTCATGACCTCTTCATGACCCATGAGGGCCCGTGAAGGTCGACAGAAAACCTAATCAAACAAATTCACTCTCTTGACTTGTACTATCGGATTCAACGTTGGTGTGTGATCCAATAGGCCCGTGCTTCATCGGCAGTGATCCAATATACGTGTATCAGTGGGCATATAACCAGTAGACTCCCACTTGCACATGATATACCGTCATATTTTAATCAAAGACAAAGAGCGGCTCTAGCTAAGCATCAATGCCCCTAAGTCGGCGCGAGTTGTCATCCACGGCAAAACCATATAGCCTTAAAGGGCTTATGAGGTTCTATAGATAAGTGATCATGTACATCCTTTTGTTCCCGATATCCATGTGAACACGAGACATGGAAAATGTCAATCTCCAGATCGTTCATTATTGTGTTTCTCGACTATAGATTGGTGGTGACCAAATAGACAAGTTGCATCTGATCTAAAATCAATGTAACTTGACCACGGACATGCATATTTGATGTCAGCTCCCAATCATCGAGGGGCCAGGGATATCTCTCTTACTAGAGGAACAAATCCTTTTGACTACATAGTCCCATCATATGTTTCATACTTTACCCAATTATTTCCTTTATAACAGCCAATTACAAACTGTGTTTGAAGATAACTAGAGTAAGGCAGATTCATACTATGGCAACCCATGCGTCTCAAGTCTAAGGATGAAATGATATTATCATCCTGAGTAACTTGTGACTATAGATCCATGAAGTAAACTCAGGTGTGGGTCTTTTGATCACTTGAAACACCTTTCAAGCACAAGTGAGTGTTGCACCCTTATTCAACCATTTTGAACACTGGTTCAACCACTTACTTCAATCTTATTTCATTCTTTCTTCTATATGAAGAATGACCGATTGCAGAAGGTTTTAGAATGATAAACATTCAAGGAAGTGTTTAAACATGCTAAGATGGAACACAGTATGGACTTGATAATTGTGACCGCAACATGCGTATATATAAATCTCCATTCATATATCGAAACAAACATAAGTAACAATCCTGTTTCAATGTTCCCGACATATAATTACAAATCAAACAAACCAAATACATAGGTCAAGCCAAATCACTAGCGAAGCTAAAACCTATAGCTCTAGCGTGAGAATCATGAGCAGCTTGTGATAACGGCTTAGTGAATGGGTCCGCAAGGTTCCCATCCGTTGGTACTCTGCTAATGGCAACGTCACAATTCTCGATTACTTCTCTAACGATGTGTTCTTTTCAAAGAATTTGTCTTGTCCTCATGTGAGCTCTTGGTTCCATTGCCAAAGCCACCGCACCCTCATTGTCACAAAAAATCTCAATAGCGTCGGTGATGCTTGGAACCACTCCTAGATCTTGGATGAATTTCTTCATCCACAGAACATCTTTAGCAGCTTCACTTGCTGGAATATATTCTGACTTGGTTGTTGAATCAGCAACTGTGTCTTGCTTTGACCTCCTCCAGCTTACTACACTACCATTCAATAAGAACACGAATCCCGATTGAGATCGGCAGTCGTCCCTATCAGTTTGGAAGCTAGCATCAAAGTAACCCTTTACTCTAAGCTCTTCCTCACCACCGAATACTAAGAACATTTCCTTTATACGCCTGAGGTACTTTAGAATGTTCTTTACAGCCCTCTAGTGAGCTTCTCCTGGATTCGCCTGATATCTAGTAGTCATGCTTAAGGCACATGAGACATCAGGTTGTGCGCACAACATGGCATACATGATCGATCCTACAGCCGAGGCGTATGGGACTCGCATCGCTTCATTATGTCCAACTTCTTTTGGGAGTTAGGGGATTGATCCTTGCTTAATGCCAACCCATGCATTATGGGGAGATTCCCTTTCTCAGAATCCTCCATCTTAAATCATTTAATGACTTTATCCATATATGCACTTTGGCTTAAACCAATGAGCCTCCTAGATCTATCCATATAGATCTTGATTCCGAGAATGCATCCTGCATTTCCCAAGTCCTTCATAGAAAAACAATTCCCAAGCCAAACCTTGACACTACGCAAGGTTGGGATATGATTTCCTATGAGTAGAATATCATCTACATATAAAACTAGGAAAACTATTGAGCTCCCACTAGCCCTCACATATAGACATGATTCATCTTCGTTTTTCAAAAAATCCAAATTCTTTTATCTTTTCATCAAAACAAAGATTCCAACTACGAGAGGCTTGCTTAAGTCCACAAATGGACTTCTTAAGCCTACATACCTTGTTAGGACACTCAGGATGTATAAAACCTTCAGGTTGTGTCATATACACCTCTTCAGAAAGCTTCCCGTTAAGGAAGGCGGTTTTTACATTCATTTGTTATATCTCATAATCATGAAAAGCGGCTATGGCAAGGAGGATCCTATGGTCACTGGTGAAAAGGTTTCATCATAGTCAACACCCGGTGTTTGCGTGAAGCCTTTTGCTACCAATTGGGCTTTGAAAGTGTCCAAGGTATTGTCCATGTTAGTTTTCTTCTTGAAAACCCATTTACCCCCAACGGGCCGAAACCCGGGTGTTGGATCAACTAGTTCCAAAACCTGGCTATCCGACATGGAATTTATCTCGCTTTCCATTGCCTCCCTCCATTTGGTAGACTCAGGGCCCGCCATTGCTTCTCAGTAGTTGGTGGGTTCATCTTGATCCACCAATAGCTCATTGCCTTCAGATATGAGAAATCCATATCTCTCTGGATCTTGATGAGCTCTACCAGATTACGTGGGGTAGGAAATGGAAGTGTGTCAGGTACCGCATCTTTACCTTGCTCGGTTTCAACCATTGATGGTTGTGTGCTAGTGCCAACATCAAGTTCTTTATTGGATGATCCATGAACTTCTTTAAGATCGATTTCCTTTTGCCTCGGTATGTTGGAAATAAGTTCCCTATCAAGGAAAACTGCTCTTTGAGCAACCAAAACTTTGTTCTCATAGGGTTTATAGAAAAAATATGTAATACCGGCAGGAAGATATCCAATAAAGTAACACCTTTCGGAACGGGGTTCTAGTTTGTCAATTGCCTCACGTCTCACATAGGCTTGACACCCCTTACACGAAGATATGAGAGAGTGGGCTTTTTCTTGTGCCACAACTCATATGGTGTTGCTTCAACTTTCTTTGTTGGTACGAGGTTAAGGATTCTTACCACCGTCTCTAGAACGTAACCCCAAAAACTAATGGGTACCTCCGTTTGACTCATCATAGAACGAACCATATCTAGCAATGTCCGATTTCTTCTTTCCGTAACTCCATTTAATTGTGGAGTCCTAGGAGGTGTCAATTGTGAGATAATCCCACAGTTTCTAAGATGGTCTAGAAACTAATGGGTACCTCCGTTTGACTCACCGCCTCTATCCGAGGGTAGTATCTTAATCCTCTTGCCCAATTGATTTTCTATTTCATTTTGGAATGTCTTGAACACCTCAAAAGTTTCAGACTTTTGTGTAATCAAGTAGATATATCCATACCTACTATAATCATCCGTGAAAGTAACGAAGTATCTTCCGTTGTTCCTTGTGACATTTTTGAAAGGACCACACACATCGGTGTGAATAATATCCAAAAGATCCTTTCCCCTCTCACTAACTCCGGTGAAGGGTTCTTTAGTCATTTTGCCTAGCAAACAAGATTCGCATACATCTTTTGACCCAAGGTCAAATGATTCCAAGATCTCATCCACATGGAGCTTGGTGATGCGAGTCTTGTTCACATGAGCAAGACGACCGTGCCATAAGGAATATTTATCCAACAATTTGTGAATTGAGAATCAATATTCATGATAGGTCTCTTATTCTCAATGTATGCATCAACTTCATATATGCTATGACATGGTAAAACTTTAAAGTAACAAACATCATTTTTATAACACAAAATAGATCCATTCATAAATTTAAAGGAAAAACCATCGTCCTACAAGGCATGTAATGAGATAATGTTTCTTGCCACGCAGGGCGAATAGCATACATTAATAAGAACAATGGAAAGTCTGGTTCTAAAAGAGAGCTCGACACTCCCTTTTGCTTCTACGGGCACAACCTCTCGATTCCCCATAATTAGATCCAGCTCTCCACGCTCCAAGCCTCTACATCCCTTTAGCACCTGCACCATATTACAAATGTGAGTGCCGCAGCCGGTATCTAAAACTCAGCCCTTTGAATTAGAAGTTTGATGGAGCTCAATCATGAACGTACCTTGCTTTGAGGGTCCCGAGATGCTCATTGCCTTGAGATTCTTGAGGCCACCTTGGTACTTTGGGCAACTTCGGTGATAATGACCCTTGTCCCCGCAAAAGAAGCATTCCGCATCCTCCGGGGTCTTGGGTTGGGGAGCTTTCCCTTTGCCTTTTGCCACCGGGGTAGGGGTAGGCTTGGTGGCACCAACCTTACCATTACCCTTCCTTTATGGGAAGGAGTCGGTTTCTTCTTCGAGATGCGGCCCTCCTGGATAGCCAAGACGGGATTGGAAGCGGTGGCCTTGGGCTTCGAGATGCTTGACTCCGCGGTCTCGAGCATCCCGTGAAGCTCCATGAGGGTTTTGTCCATACTATGCATATGATAACTCACGGTGAATTGATCATATGCATTAGGCAAGGATTGGAGGATGAGATCAACCGCCATCTCCCTCTCGATGGTGAACCCTAGCCTCTCCATGTGCTGCATGTTTGCTTTCATCCGCAACACATGAGCGCTCACATTCCCGCCTTCCTGGAGCTTGCACCCTAGGACTGCCTTGAGGCATTTGTATCTTTCTTGCCTTGCTTGCTGTTGGAACATGTCCTTGAGCTACGCAAGCAAGTCGTAAGCACTTAAATGATCCATTTGCTTTTGCAAATTGGAGCTCATTGTGCTTAACATGAGGCATATTATTTCCTCCGTGTCCTTGAGGCATTTTTCATATGCCTCTCGGGTGGCCCTAGGTGCCGTAGTCGTAGGGGCTTCGGCCAAGGCTTCCTCAATGGTATGCAATTTCCCTTCATGGCGTAGGACAATCCGAAGTTGCCTATGCCAATCCATGAAGTTGCTACCGTCGAGTTTCTCCTTCTCAAGGATAACTCGTAGAGAAATGTTGCTCGTGGTGGTGGTACTTGAAGATGCCATCTAAAATAGCATAGTAGATTTGGTTAGTTTGATATTTATGTTTGTTAAAACAATTTACCCAAAGAACAAATTTAATTTTTTTAACAAAGCCAAGAACCCTATTTCACTTCCATATATGACGGGTTTACCGCGGATCATACGAGGAAGTTATTTCGGGTTGACAAATATATTTCCAATTGCAATCAATTATTGCAACTCTTTGGTCTTTGTGGGATCATACGACAATCACCGGTCGTTTGGCATGTTTGATCCCTTCTTACACCAATCCCAAGTTAGAATTGTTGATAGACTCATGCTAAGCTCGACAATCTTTAAAGAATTCTAATTTGAAATTGTAAATCGTCCGCCAAGACATACGATAAGTACACTCAACAAAAATTGGCTCGTGCTAAACTCTACAACCAAGTTTGCGAGTTACTACGCTCACCTTCCACACAACTTCACAAAGATTGGCTCGTGCTAAGCTCGACAACCAATCATTGTGTTGTTAGATTTGGGTGGCATCGTCTGACGGATGGTGCGTGATTTATGTTTTATGGAAAAACGGGTTTTTATTTCTGATTAAATTTGATTAACATATTTTAGTGATAAAATTCAATTTTTCACTTTAGATGGTTTGTTAATCATGTGCACGCGCGAGATAAATATAAACCAATTTTATAAAACTCTTGTGATTTAATTTATTGAAAAATTTCTAGCATGCGAATACCAAAACAACCACGCAAGAAATAAATCACATCACACGCATAGCAAGAGGTTGGTAACCAAGCCAAAACATATGTGTTCTACCCGTGAGCCAACGGAAAGAACATGGTCAACTAGGGACACAATACAAACATAGTCATAGCTCCCACTCGATCCACCACCTCCAACAGGTATCATCGGATCCTCTATCTTCAAGACATCATCTTGATTCTTGTTGGTGGTCTCCATGCTCCATGAATAAAAGTAAATGAAATAGAAATAAAATGGCATGCAAGCCACAAAAATTCTACCATCTAATACAAGTACACGGATAAATGAAACGACACACAAGCCACAATAATAATTACAACTAATAAATATTTAAATAATTATTACAAACCATGTGACACTAGGTCATCAAATAAAGGAACAACCACAAACAACCACAAGGTCTAAGGCCAAGGTTACCAACAAAAACAAGGCAAACAACCACAAAACAAGCGGTGTGCCAGAAACCGCAACAAGCAAATATTTTGATAAGAATTGCCTATACAAACACTCAAGGCACAAAGGAAATTCTTGTGCATATGCATTAAGGCATAAAACCATTTTTTAAAACCCATATTCACATATACACACACATACGTGTATGCATGTATGCATCTAATGCCATGACCATACGATGCATACCCATAGTGGTATCAAAATATTATTTGGGGATTTGCAGAAACAACTGAATAAAAGCAGAAGCACAGCAATGACTTGAAAAATCGAAAAATTTCTTTTAGGACAAAAACACTGTTCACGAGCTCCTTCACGACCTTTCACGGCTCGTGAATCCTGAGAGCATCACGACCGCTCACGGCCCGGAAGAACTGGTGAAGCACCAAAAACCATTTCACGACCAGATCCCAAACCACACTGGTCGTGTAGCTTTCACAACTCGTGTGGAGAACCTCCACGGCCCGTGAAGACTCACTACATAGTTTACCAAAACTTCCATAAATCAAATATTCGAGCCATTTTGTGCTATCATCATGTAGCAATGGCTCTGATACCACTGAAGGAATCTGATGCATGTCAAAAACCCAAGCACAACAGAAGCATGAAGTAAAAACACAAGGATTTCGGGTTCAAAAAGAACATGCACAACATTCATTTAGTGAGATCAAGCTACAAGGAATGATAGCAACAAGAGGAACCAAAAAGGAATCCAGAAAAGAGACCATACCCTTGATGTCTCTCGTGGTTGTGGTGTTGAAGATGTAATACTTGTACTCCAAGACGAGCTCCTCTATTAGTATCCGCACCAAGCCTTTCGTGAATCACCTTTGCTAAAGCTTGAGGTACATCACTTGCACTCACGTGAACAATGCCTCAAGAACAGCAAGAGAACTTCTTGCAATGACTAACACAAACTCAATGTTTCTAAGACAACTCCCAAGGTCTCTTTAGTGTGTAGGTTTGTGAATTTTGCAAAAGGTCTCTCAAGCATCAAGAGGGGGTTTTATAAACCGGTAAGAAGCTCAGGTGGCACCAGGGTCGACCAAAAAGGCTAGCCCCTATTGGACCAACAAAAAGGTCCAATAAGATTAAATTGTCACTTTGACTTCTACCTTCACCGGCTCTCATGGCCCATGAGGGAAGTCGTGAAGGCATCTTTAACACCACCTTTTAGACTTAGAAAATTCTGTAATAATTTGAGTTTTTAAACTGCGTGGTTCTGTTTGCAAAATCAAGGTTTACCTGTCCTATTATTTAATTCATATTTAAAAGTACGCAGTGGAAATTTCAAATAAACAAACCCTAATAAACTATTACAGTTTACTATAAAAATGATTCGACGAATATATATACAAGTCAAAAATGCCAAATCAAACATCAAGTGTTACTATATCATACACTGATCATTTTGTTTGTGTTTACACAACTTGTGTTCCTTCCCAAAACATATGTACAAGTTCACACATAATCCCAGCTCACCATGCCCGCTTACTCTTTATTTGTAAAAGGGTAAACATCAACAATATTAGCTATATAAATAGCTAGTGAATACCGACAAGCATGCATATCAATAAGGCAAGTTATCAGCAATAAAGCAAGTCATATAGCAGGAATAAGCAAATAATGCTATCCTATCATATAGTGGAGTGCTGACATGTCCAGCGAGTAAATTATATTGCCGGGTTACAAGTCCAGCTCAAACCACTACCACCGGGGGAATCAGACACTACCATTCGTGCTGGTTTCATCACCTAAGTGAATCACCGTGCTCGTTAAGGAGACAAGGCTCATTAGGCTTAGCCATTTAAGGCACTCACCCCAAGAGCTAAAAGGAAAAGTACTCGAGTACCGTTAATCCAGAATCTTAGCCTCAAGGCACTGGATCCTGCCGAAGCTGACCTTAATTACATGTTAGTCCGGACATACATATAGCTCATCAAGAATCCTTTTCAGGAACAAGTGCATGCATGCTTATACATATAACATATATTAATCAAAATGTGCACATGTACTTAAATACATGTCTTGCACATCAATTATCAAGGTATCTCATGGATTCTGGTTATACTAGCATGCATATAGCTTTCATAGTACAAAATGTAGCATGTCATGAAGATATAACTTTTCTTGCATTCAAACCTACCTTAATTAAAGTCATGAGAGTCAGTACTCACCTGAGCTCCTATATCAATCAATTACAATGTTCAGGCCCTACCCAGTTGTCGGGATCACCTAAAGAACATCCCGTATATCAATACTACTCGAAGCAGTAAATTCTGTGCTGAAACAGGGCTCTTTACGGCCACAAGCACATGCTTGCGCCCACAAGGAAAGTGCTTTACTTGCGCCCGTAAGGGCAGAACTATGCGTACACCTGCAAAGGAGTCCTTACGCCCGCAAGCACACTCCTTGCGGCCGCCAAGGATTTGCTTGCGCCCGCAAGTGTGCACAGACCAGTATCGAGTTCCAACCCCTGTTTTGGCCATTT
The DNA here is from genome assembly GCA_038502395.1 of Dittrichia graveolens. Classification (NCBI taxonomy): domain Eukaryota; kingdom Viridiplantae; phylum Streptophyta; class Magnoliopsida; order Asterales; family Asteraceae; genus Dittrichia; species Dittrichia graveolens. The sequence continues at coordinate 27,198,624 of JARJIL010000007.1, forward strand.
TCCAACTCCAAACTTAACCAAAATTTACCAAATCGATTTCCAGCATTCGTATATGAACAAGGCATTCAAACTAAGCTAGAAACATGTTTCAAAACACACTTTAACATACAATTCAAGATTTTGCACCAAAATCAACCAATTTGACCCATTTGCATAAATACTTCAAATCAATCGATAAACCTTACTTTAATTCAAGATTCTGATTCATTTAAGCTTAGAATAGGATTGGAAACATGTTGGAATCATTGACTTCAATTGTAGAAGTCAATTTGGAGTTTGGACCATTTGACCTAGAAAGTCAAAACAAGAACTTGGTGAAAGGAAGCTTACAAGATGAATGAAGATGATGAAGAACAGATTGCTACAAAGATTAAGAGTAGATTCTTGAGTTTAATTCCAGCCTTGATTGATTACTTGAACCTCCTTTTCTTTAATCTTCAACAACAAAGAGAGTTTAGTGTGTGTGTGAAGTGTGTGTGTCGTGTATGTTAAATGAGAAGATAAAGACGAGGGCTAATATTAGTACTCATTTATCCACAAGGGGTATTTTGTTCCCCTTTTCAACATACAATTCAACACTCGATTATCCGTTTCAAGTAACGACGATATTTTTGGAAACCTCGTTTAAAACTATTTAATATTTAATCATTACTTTCTATTTTATTTATTATTTTTAAATTCCCATTTAATTAACCAATAACTTATTTCTTTGATTATTTAACATATATCCTTAACTTAATTATTTTAAATTAATACACGTACCAAATGGAGCGCACAAATAGGCCCGAATTGAGGATGTTACAACTCTACCCCCTTTAAGAAGATTCCGTCCTCGGAATCTGCTCAGCTGAAAATAAATGAGGGTAGCGTTCCTTCATGTCATCCTTAGTTTCCCATGTCATATTAGGACCTAGGTTGTGCTTCCACTTGACAAGAACCAGTCTGATCAGCTTCTTATGCAACTTCTTTGTCTTTGCCTTAAGAATTTCAACTGGCTCCTCTACAAGACGTTTAGCTGAAACAACCTTCAGCTCTTGCAGATGTAGAACTTGATCTTCCTCGACTTTACACTTTCTTAGATAACATACTTTGAAAGTGTTGTGAATACCAGATAGCTCAGGAGGCAATTCAAGAGATACTGTCTGCTCGTTGACCTTTCGGATAATCCTGAATGGACCAATATAACGTGGACTCTGCTTGCCCTTACGTCCAAACTGAATTACCCCCTTCCAAGGAGACACCTTCAAGAATACCCTATCGCCTTCACAGAATTCAACAGGTCGGCGCTTTAGGTCTACATAAAACTTTTGTCGATCACGAGCTGTTTTTAATTTCTCCAGAGCTATTTTAACCTTATCTGAAGTAATCTGCACAATTTCGGGTCCGGCATACTGTTTCTCAACCGGTTCAAGCCAACAAGTGGGAGTGCGACAATGCCTCCGTATAACATTTCATATGGTGGCATCCCGATACTAAAATGATAAGAGTTATTATAAGCAAATTCTATCAACGGGAGATGAGAATCCCAAGAACCACCATATTCGAGCGCGCATGCCCACAACATATCTTCCAGAGTCTGAATTGTTCTTTCAGACTGACCATCCGTTTGTGGATGATAAGCAGTACTCAGATGAACCCGTGTACCAAGTTCACGTTGTAAGCTTTGCCAAAAATTTGACACGAAACGAGAGTCACGGTCAGAAACAATAGAACAAGGTAAACCGTGACGTGTAACAATCTCGTTAATATAGAGTTGAGCTAGGCGTGTCAATGATGCAGATTCGTTTGTAGCAAGAAAATGAGCACTCTTAGTCAATCGGTCAACTATGACCCAAATCATGTTGTGCCCTCTGAGTGTCTTGGGTAACTTGGTAACAAAATCCATACTAATATGATCCCACTTCTATTCTGGAATATCGAGCTGTTGCAAATTTCCATAAGGCCTTTGATGCTCGGTTTTGACTTGTGCACAGATTTGACACTTCTCCACAAATGAAGCAATGTCTCTTTTAAGTGTAAGCCACCAATACAGCTTTTTGAGATCATAATACATCTTGGTTATACCTGGGTGAATAGACAACGTGGAATTATGTACTTCCTGTAATATCATATCACGGTTGCCTCCAACGAATGGTACCCAGATTCAGGATTGAATAGTCTTCAAACCCTAGCTATTATCAATAAGCTGATCTTTCAGCTTTCTCATAGTCTCTGCCTTCAGATTTTCCTCCTGTAGAGCCAACTGATGTGCTTCCCTCAATTTAGAAATAATATCAGGAACCACGGTAAGCTTCATGAACTTGGCTTCAGTTGAAACCCCTTTTCTGCTCAAGGCATCAACTACTAAATTAGCCTTGCCTGGATGATAATGGATCTCACAATCATAGTCTTTAATCAGCTCAATCCAGTGTCGTTGCCTCATATTGAGTTCTTTCTTAGAAAAGACATACTGTAAACTTTTATGATCCGTACATATAACACATTTTGTGCCATATAAGTAATGCCTCCACAGCTTCAATGCAAATACAACTTATGCGAGTTCAAGATCGTGTGTTGGGTAGTTCTTTTCATGAGGTTTTAATTGCCTGGAAGCATAGGCAATCACCTTGTCATGTTGCATTAAAACACAACCCAAGCCAAAATAAGAAGCATTACAATATACTATCAAATCCTCCGACCCGTTTGGCAGAGTAAGAATCGGAGCTTCACAGAGTAGCCGCTTTAAAGTTTGAAAGGACTGCTCTTGTGCATCAGACCACACATAAGCAACATCCTTCCATGTCAATTTAGTAAGATGTAACATCCTCGATTTGGGCCTAGCTGTTAGATGTGTAATTAAGGTTGTAAGCTTGTTATGATAATGAAAAGTTAAATTGTATGTATGTGTGTTTTGTGCTTAATGTGTACATATGTATATAAAGTATTAAGAAAAGAAAAGAATTAAAAGAATCCAGAGGCACCGCCTCTGGATTGCGATACATATAAATAGAAGAAAAGTCAAACGTGGTCAAAGACCACAAGAAGCAAACCCAAAACAAGCAACTCTTGGAATTCTCTCTTTCTCTCTATTCTCTCGGTTTTCCTCTTAATTCTTGAAGCCAAAGGATTTGGTGTTTTAAATCCTACCAAAGGTAAACAATTGTTTGTTGTTCAGATTTAATACATATGAAACTGTTTTTATGATTAAAAGCATGATTGAAACTCAAATCCTTGCAAAACACCACTTACAACATTCAAAGCTTACTTTGCAAGTGGGTTTTGTTTGTTTGGTGTTATTGTGTGGGTTTGATGTGTTTTCAAAGCTATACCAACGAAAATAAGTGTTTTCAGAATGTATAAACTTCAAACCAAAAACAAGAAACAAGCTCTGGAAATAAGCCAATGAAGATGGCGGTTTCCATGTTAGAACAATCGGATTCCGAGACATGAAGGTGTCGGAATCCGCATGTTGACAAATCCGATTGAGTGTTGGATTCCGAGACATTAGGGTGTTGGAATCCGCATGTCTAAATCCGCATGACTAAATCCGTGTTATGGGTCTAAATCCGATAGATATCGGATTCCCAAAGACCACATGTAAAATGCAAGTCAAAATCCGAAAGTATCAGACTTTGTTGTAAGTGTCGGATTCCGACATAAGTGTCGGATTCCGATAAAAGAATCGGATTCCGATTGAAAGTCGGATTTCCAACTTTGTGACCAAGTTTCCAAGTGCATAAGTGTTGAAATCTGAAAAGTATCAGATTTCGCAAAGTGTCGGATTTCCTTTACATGTGTCGGATTTTATGAAATCCGACAGTGTGTCGGATTTGCGTGGAATCCGGATTTGGGGATTTCCTAGGTTGGCTTTGTAGCTATTTTAAGTATTCTAAGATATTAATGTAAATCCTAATGTTCTATGTGAACTTGAAACCCTAGACAAAGCAAGAAGTTAAATAACTACCTGTTAAGTTACTCAAGTGAGTACCGACTTCCATAAGCCTTAGTAGAGCAGGAATTTAGTGGTAAGTGATTTGAGTACGATTGTGCTCATAAGTTAATAAGTAAGAATTTCCATGTTATTTAAAGTACAATGCCATGTTAAATACCTGATGTAAGTAAGTTAAGTGCATTCCAGCGGGATCCAGAACTGGAACCCCTTAGTTAAGTAAATGCTATGCATGAAACTGATTCTGAATGAATCAGTTAAGTAAGGATATGATGAAGTAAATGAATATGCATGCTTAGTAAATGAACAAGATATGAGTATGTGTTCACGAACATCAACAAGCATGGTCAAGGTCAGCCGGTTAGCTGGATCCTAGGGACCCTTGATCAGGAGATTCGGGATTTAACGGTGATTCGAGGTAACATTCCGGATCATAGGTTCTGCAGAACCGTCGTGCCTTATATCATGAGGGTTAATCAGTCAGAAAAGACTGAGTTGCCTAAGGAGCCTCTAGTTCCATTAACGATGCTTGGTGGACTGGTTTATGCTCCCCCACTAGCATGGATGGTTGTGCCTGATCCCCCGCTGTATTGGTGATGAGCGGGACTAGCTATCCTGCAAGAAACAACTTATACCGATCGTGTCAGCACACCACAATGTGATAGGAAAGCATTGTATGCTTATTCCTGAAATGCATGTTCTTACTCTAATAAAGTTTATGCCAAGTTTGTGCTCACTAGCTAAGTGTATCTAACGGTGCCATGTTAACTGCTTTTTCAGATCAAAGATAGATTGCCTGGTGAGCCGGGTCCCCTGCCTCTGGATATTTTGGCTAGAACACTTATGTTGTAATAAATACATTATGGTCGGTTGTTTTGTAGAGTAACACCAAATACTGAAACATGTTTATTGTAAATATTCTGCTGCTTAATGTTATATAATCGTGATTAAGTTCACCTTTGTTTTAAAACACAAATTTTTGGTAAAATCTGGTACATGCAAAGCCGGTGTTACATAAGAGGACCAGCGAGTTTAGAAAAATCGCGAATAAATCGCCGATAATTGCCAGCAAGACCAAGGAAACTCTTGATCTCTATAGGAGTTTTAGGAACCTCCCCGTTCATCACCACTTCAATTTTAGCAGAGTCTACTTTTACACCTTCCCTGCAGATAACATGACCAAGAAAAGGCACCTCCCGAAGCCAAAACTCACATTTGGAAAGCTTGGCATAAAGTTGTTCTCGCTTAAGAGTTTTGAGAACATGTCGAAGATGTGATTCATGTTCAGCTTCAGTCTTGGAATAGATCAAGATATCATCAATAAATACTATCACGAATTTGTCTATAAACGGACGACAAATTTGATTCATTAGATCCATAAAGATAGCTGGTGCATTGGTAGAGCCGAATGGCATCATCAAGAATTCAAAATGACCGTAGCGTGTACGGAAGGCCGTCTTCGGAATATCTTTAGCTTGTACCCGTACTTGATGGTACCTTGATCCGAGAACGATTTTGGAAAAACACGTTGCTCCCTGCAATTGATCAAATAAATCATCTATGCGCGGGAGTGGGTATTTATTCTTTATAGTTCGCTTGTTAAGCTCCCTATAATCTATGCACATACGCATAGTCCCATCCTTCTTCTAGACAAAAAGTACTGGAGCTCCCCAAGGAAAAGAGCTCGGGCGTATGAAGCCCTTGTCAAGTAGTTCTTGTATCTGATTCATCATCTCGCGGATTTCAGAAGGTGCAAGACGATACAGAGCTTTAGCCACTGGAGTAGCTCCTCGAACAAGATCAATCTTGTAATCTATGTCCCTGACTGGAGGCAGTCCGGGCAATTCATCTGGAAGACTTCAGGATATTCTCACACTACCCTGATAGGTTCAATTGGTTGTTTCTCCATCTGAGTATTAATAACATAAGCAAAATAGGAGACAAAACCTTTTGTGACAGATTTTTGAGCTTGAATCACCGAAATGATAGGAGTACCAGACTCCTGTCCTTCTCCCCTCGTGATGGCATAAGACCCGTCAACTAAAGGAAACCTGATAATTTTCTTGGAACATATGATCTCAGCATCTCTGCTGCTGAGCCAATCCATCCCGATCACAGCATCAAATCCCCCGATAGGCATCAAAAGGAATGAAATTGAAAAGCTATGCCCATCGATATAAACAAGTGCTACCGGGACTTTCTCGGTAACATGAACTACTTTACCGTCAGCCACTTCTACTTTAATTGGATCAGTTAATGGGATAACAGGTAGTTGCAGCTTCTTACGACAAGATATTGAAATAAAAGAATAAGTAGCTCCAGTATCAAATAATATACATGTTGGGGTAGATTCAATAAGAAAAGTACCCGTGATCAAATCACCTGCATCTTTGGCCTCTTCGGCCGTCATCTGGAACGTACGCCCTTTTGCACGAGGGGCGCCGTCTTTCTTCTGCTCAGTGGATGATCCACCGGCTCGGGTACTCGGACTTCTAGGACATTGGGCTATTCTATGCCCTGCCTGATGACATCTAAAGCAGACATCATCCTTGTACCTGCATTCCTCAACTGAATCCCCTTTGGTTCCACACCTGGCACACCTTCTTCTTGCCTTAGAACAATCGCCGTAATGGTAGGTGCGGCATGGATTGCGCCATGGGCTATCAGGTTTAGGCTTCTTGGAATCACCTGTTTTGGTACCTGAAGAAGATTGTCCTTTATAAGGACTTGGGTTAGAAGAGGACTGGAATTTCCTCTTGTTGCTTCCCCCTGTAGATTCACCTCTACACTGGATGCGATCACCATCCATCTGTCGAGCCACCTCAAAAGCTCGATCCAAGTTCACAGCTGGTCGGACATGTGCCCGAAATTCAAGTGGTAGAGTAGCAACAAACTTCCGAATTTTCAGATTCTCATCAGTTAGCAAATGAGGAACAAACCTCATTTTATCGGTAAATGCGCTGATATGCTCCTCCATAGTTTTATCTCCTTTTCGGAAATTGTTGAACTCGCATTCCAGCCGTTCCATATCATACTCTGTGCAGTATTTTTTCTGCACCTTCTCCGAAAACTGCTCCCAAGACAGAGCTTCTAATACCTCCTTTCTAACTGAGGCCTTGACCGTGTCCCACCAGAATATGGCACGGCCCTTTAGCATCCGAACTGCATACCTGACACGGTACTCGGATTCGCATTCACAAGATTCAAAAGCCTGCTCAGTCTCACAAAGCCACCTCATGGTAACCACGGGGTCATCACTCCTCTCGAAAGTAGGCGGTTTACATGTCAAGAATTTCTTGAAAGAACACGGCTTGCGAGGTGCTTTACCCAGAGCCGAGTTAAACAAAAGCTTCTTTGCAACGCGGAACTCCTCCTCAAAGCGTCTGATATACGCCTGCTACACATTCTCAGGTTTAGGACCCTCAGAATGGTGTTGAGATGGTTCGTCATTCTGTTGATGAGGTATGTGTGATGCCTCATCTTCCATCTCCTTAATGGCCTGCTCGGTTTTAGCATGAGGACCAGACATCTTTTACTTATGCTATAAGAAAGAAGTGCATTCATTATAGCACTTATAATTACATATTAAGAATAAGCTAGCTACTAGCTAGCTACTTTCAAGTACCCAATTCCCTCAAACATAGGCTCTGATACCTAACTTGTAACACCATCTTTTAGACTTAGAAAATTCTGTAATAATTTGTGTTTTTAAACTGCGTGGGTCTGTTTGCAAAACCAAGGTTTACCTTCCTGTTAATTAATTCATATTTAAAAGTACGCAGCAGAAATTTCAAATAAACAAACCCTAATAAACTATTACAGTTTACTACAAAAATGATTCGGCGAATATATATACATGTCAAAAATGCCAAATCAAACATTAGGTGTTACTATATCATACACCGACCATTTTGTTTGTGTTTACACAACTTGTGTTCCTTCCCAAAACATATGTACAAGTTCACACATAATCCCAGCTCACCAAGCCCGCTTACTCTTTATCTGTAAAAGGGTAAACATCAACAATATTAGCTATATAAATAGCTAGTGAATACTAACAAGCATGCATAACAATAAGGCAAGTCATCAGTAATAAAGCAAGTCATATAGCAGGAATAAGCAAATAATGCTATCCTATCACATAGTGGAGTGCTGACATGTCCAGCAAGTGAATTATATTGCCGGGTTGCAAGTCTAGCTCAAACCACTACCACCGGGGAATCAGACACTACCATCCGTGCTGGTTTCATCACCTAAGTGAATCACCGTGCTCGTTAAGGAGCCAAGGCTCATTAGGCTTAGCCACTTAAGGCACTCACCCCAAGTGCTGAAAGGAACAGTACTCGAGTACCGTTAATCCAGAATCTTAGCCCGAAGGCACTGGATCCAGCCGAAGCTGACCTTAATTACATGTTAGTCCGGACGTACAGATAGCTCATGAAGAATCCTTTTCAGGAACAAGTGCATGCATGCTTATACATATAACATATATTCATCAAAATGTGCACATGTACTTAAATACATGTCTTGCACATCAATTATCAAGGTATCTCATGGATTCTGGTTATACTAGCATGCATATAGCTTTCATAGTACAAAATGTAGCATGTCATAAAAATATAACTTTTCTTGCATTCGAACCTTCCTTAATTGAAGTCATGACATTCAGTACTCACCTGAGCTCCTAAATCAATCAATTACACTATTCTGGACCTTCCCAGTTGTCTAGATCACCTAAACAAAATCCCGTATATCAATACTACTTGAAACAGTAAATTATGTGCTGAAACAGGGCTCCATACGGCCACAAGTACATGCTTGCGTCCACAAGGATTTACTTGCGCCCGCAAGCAAGTCTGCACAGACCAGTGTCGAATTCCAGCCCCTATTTTGGCCATTTTCCAACTCCAAACTTAACCAAAAGTTACCAAATCGATTTCCAGCATTCATATATGAACAAGGCATTCAAACTAAGCCTTGAAACATGTCTCAAAACATACTTTAACATACAATTCAAGATTTTGCACCAAAATCACCCAATTTGACCCATTTGCATAAATTCTTCAAATTAATCCATAAACCTTACTGTAATTCAAGTTTCTGATTCATTTACGCTTAGAATAGGATTGAAAACATGTTGGAATCATTGACTTCAATTGTAGAAGTCAATTTGGAGTTTGGACCATTTGACCTAGAAAGTCAAAACAAGAACTTGGTGAAAGGAAGCTTACAAGATGGATGAAGATGATGAAGATCAGATTGCTACAAAGATTAAGAGAAGATTCTTGAGTTTAATTCCAGCCTTGATTTATTACTTGAACCTCCTTTTCTTCAATCTTCAAGAACAAAGAGAGTTTAGTGTGTGTGTGTCGTGTATGTTAACTGAGAGGATAAACATGAGGGCTAATATTAGTCCTCATTTATCCACAAGGGGTATTTTGTTCCACTTTTCAACTTACATTTCAACACTCGATTATCCGTTTCAAGTAACGAGGATATTTTTAAAAACCTCGTTTGAAACCATTTAATATTTAATCATTACTTTCTATTTTCTTTATTATTTTTAAATTCCCATTTAATTAACCAATAACTTATTTCTTTGATTATTTAACATATATCCTTAACTTAATTCTTTTAAATTAATACACGTACCAAATGGAGCGCACAAATAGGCCCGAATTGAGGATGTTATAGCATCACCCCCACGATCCCTTTCGTTGGAAGATGGTTTCTTTTAATTGATAATATTGGTTCGAAGTGGTGAATTCAAAGTGATCAGTGGGTCCGAAGTGTAAATCAAAGAATTCGAAGTGAACTTTGAAGTTGACTTCGAATTAAACAGTAGTATTTGGTCTTCGAAGGAATGTTGAAGTGTTTTTGAATAAGTGATCTTTGTAACTTCAAAGAATGCACTCGAAGTCAAGGTGTTGAAGTGAATTTCGAGTTCGAAGTGCACTTGGGGTTATGTCCGCTCGAAGTTGTCTAGAATATGTTTCGAACTAGGATCTTTGGATGTTGATTTCGAACTCGAGGTGTTAAGTCTTCGAATTCAAGATGTGTTCCCTTCTAATTTGAAGAAAGATTCGCTGGAAGGCTACTGTGAGCAACAAATTCCGGATTTTTAGGGATTTGTTCACAATTGCCAAGCTCGAAGTCTTCTTAGAAATAACCAATCTGCTCGAAATCAACAGTAAAACACCAAAAACTTCGAAATGTTAATCCAATTCGACCAAAAACTCAGATCTAGTCTGTTCTTCATCATCTTGAAGTGTTCTTGACTGAAATTTTAATTCTTATAAAAAACAATGAGAAACCACTCGAATTTTTAACCTCTAATTCACAAACCTTTGCAGATCAATAATATTCAATGAATCCATCATCCTCCTAAAATCTGATGAACTTTTGAAACAAAAACCATAGATGTTTCCACGAAAAAATTCAAAATCCCAGTCAATTGTGATCCAAATCAAAACATATATAATTGTTTTCGAGCACAAAATTGATTTAGAGATGAATGGGATCAAATTCAAAACGAAAAACACTAAAACCTCCATTACATCGATTTCTGAACAGTAACCTCTTCGATGTAGCTTGTTAATTAACGATTCACCCAATCATCAGCCAACTTAGATCAATTTTGGCTTTTATACTAATTGAAATGTCTAATCTGTGATAAACACCTTCAAGTGATCATGTAGAGAGATGATTATTGAAAGATAAACACACACTTCACCTTTTGTTTTGAATATCAATATTTCATATATGGTTCCAAGCATTCCAAAGGACAAGGGCCTAAGGCCTCTTTATAGGCCATGCCTATAAAGTAGGCTTTCTTACGTTTTCTAAAAATAACAAACATGTTGTGTCAATTTAGGCCTGGATCTGATGAGATAAGAACTGAAGGAGCTGGTTGGACGTTCAGAGGTAGTGGCCATTCAAATGATTGTTGGAGTAGTTTAGCCTGCTCAGCTTGTTGATTTTTCTTCAAGATGCCGGTAGTTTACACCTGGAATTTCTTAGGTTATGGAGCAATTAGTTGATGAACCTCCCCTGAAATGCCTTGAAGCACTCTTCTAAGATTTAACTATCTGATTGCTTCCTCCATTTGCTTTTGGGTAACTAACTCCTTCACAGGCTTTGCAACCTTTGAAGAAGCTGGCTTTTGTATCACAGGCACCGGCATATCATCAAACCTATCCATGATCTGGACTTCCTTTGTTCTTTCTGGTAGTTTGTCAAAACTAACCTCATCTATCTGTTTTAGCAGCTCATCTAACTCATCCCTTTCTCGAATATTTGCAGTTTCAGTTTCAAATTGAAACACTGGGATGTCAGGTTCACGCTCAGTTTGTTGTTGTTGTTGTTGATGTTGCTGTTGTTGAGATTGTTGTTATTGTTGCTGAGATTCTGCCCCTATCCCCATTGTAGCCGCTAATCATTCGGTTAGAAAAGTAAAGGTCAAAATGCGCGCTCTCTTCTTCCCCTCTTGACGATCATGATCGGGATCATCGTCGTCACGCCAGCGCTTTGACCCAGCAGCTTGGGATTTGCATGTAGATTCAAGAATAGTCATTCTGTTTTCCACTGAATCCAATTTCTCATGGATTCTAGTTATACTAGCATGCATATAGCTTTCACAGTACAAAATGTAGCATGTCATAAAAATATAACTTTTCTTGCATTCGAACCTTCCTTAATTGAAGTCATGATTCAGTACTCACCTAAGCTCCTAAATCAATCAATTACACTGTTCAGGACCTTCCCAGTTGTCGGGATCACCTAAACAACGTCCCGTATATCAATACTACTTGAAATAGTAAATTCTGTGCAGAAACAGGGCTCCATACGGCCACAAGCACATGCTTGCCCCCACAAGGAAAGTGCTTTACTTGCGCCCGTAAGGGCATAACTATGCTTGCGCCCGCAAAGGGGGTCCTTACGCCCGCAAGCACACTCCTTGCGGCTGCAAAGGATTTCCTTGCACCCGCAAGCAAGTCTGCACAGACCAGTGTCGAGTTCCAGCCCCTGTTTTGGCCATTTTCCAACTCCAAACTTAACCAAAAGTTACCAAATCGATTTCCAGCATTCATATATGAACAAGGCATTCAAACTAAGCCTTGAAACATGTCTCAAAACATACTTTAACATACAATTCAAAATTTTGCACCAAAATCACCCAATTTGACCAATTTGCATAAATTCTTCAAATCAATCCATAAACCTTACTTTAATTCAAGTTTCTGAGTCATTTACGCTTAGAATAGGATTGAAAACATGTTGGAATCATTGACTTCAATTGTAGAAGTCAATTTGGAGTTTGGACCATTTGACCTAGAAAGTCAAAACAAGAACTTGGTGAAAGGAAGCTTACAAGATGGATGAAGATGATGAAGATCAGATTGCTACAAAGATTAAGAGCAGATTCTTGAGTTTAATTCCAGCCTTGATTTATTACTTGAACCTCCTTTTCTTCATTCTTCAAGAACAAAGAGAGTTTAGTGTGTGTGTGTCGTGTATGTTAACTGAGAAGATAAACATGAGGGCTAATATTAGTCCTCATTTGTCCACAAGGGGTATTTTGTTCCCCTTTTCAACATACAATTCAACACTCGATTATCCGTTTCAAGTAACGAGGATATTTTTTAAAACCTCGTTTGAAACCATTTAATATTTAATCATTACTTTCTATTTTCTTTATTATTTTTAAATTCCCATTTAATTTACCAATAACTTATTTCTTTGATTATTTAACATATATCCTTAACTTAATTCTTTTAAATTAATACACGTACCAAATGGAGCGCACAAATAGGCCCGAATTGAGGATGTTATAGCATCACCCCCACGATCCCTTGACCGGCCCATGAAGCCTCGCGAAGACCTTCACGTCACGGCCTCTTCACGACCCGTGAGGGCCCGTGAAGGTCGACAGAAACCCTATTCAAACAAATTTACTCTCTTGACTTGTGTTGTCGGATTCAACGCTTGGTGTGTGACCCAATAGACCCGTGCCTCATCGGCAGTGATCCAATATACGTGTATCAGTTGGCATATAACCAACAAATAGAATCAATCATCATCTCACCATACAATTCGTTGTGTTCCATAAAGTCCATAATCATCCCTTTCAATACTAAATAGGCATTGTGGAAGAGAACAGGGGGTTTTGAGTCTGTACCAATGGAAAAAATTTCGTTGGAAGATGGTTTCTTCGAAATGATAATATTGGTTCGAAGTGGTGAAATCGAAGTGATCAATGGGTCCGAATTGTAAATCAAAGAATTCCAAGTGAACTTTGAAGTTGACTTCGAATTGAATAGTAGTATTTGGTCTTCGAAGGAATGTTGAAGTGTTTTTGAACAAGTGATCTTTGTAACTTCAATGAATGTACTCGAAGTCAAGGTGTTGAAGTGAATTTCATGTTCGAAGTTCACTTGGGGTTTTGTCCGCTCGAAGTTGTCTAGAATATGTTTCGAACTTGGAACTTTGGATGTTGATTTCGACCTCGAGGTGTTAAGGCTTCGAATTCAAGATGTGTTCCCTTCGAATTTGAGGAAAGATTTGCTCGAAGGCTACTGTCAGCAACAAATTCCGGATTTTTAGGGATTTGTTCACAACTTCCAAGCTCGAAGTCTTCTTAGAAATAACCAAGCCGCTCGAAATCAACTGTAAAACACCAAAAACATCGAAATGTTAATCCAATTCGATCAAAAACTCAGATCTAGGCTGTTCTTCATCATCTTCAAGTGTTCTTGACTGAAATTTTAATTCTTATAAAAAATAATGAGAAACACTCGAATTTTATATCCTCTAATTCACAATCCTTTGTAGATCAATAATATTGAATGAATCCATCATCCTCATGAAATCTGATGAACTTTTGAAGCAAAAACCATAGATGTTTCCACAAAAAACTTCAAAAACCCAGTCGATTTTGATCCAAATCAAAACATATATGATTGTTTTCGAGCACAAAATTGATTTAGAGATGAATGGGATCAAATTCAATACGAAAAACACTAAAACCTCCATTACCTCGAATTCTGAACAGTAACCTCTTCGACGTAGCTTGTTAATTGACGATTCACCCAATCGTGAGCCAACTTAGATCAATTTTTCCTCTTATACCAATTGAAATGTCTAATCCGTGATAAACACCTTCAAGTGATCGTGTAGGGATGATAATCGAAAGAAAAACACAAACTCCACCTTTTGTTTTGAATATCAATATTTCATATATGGTTCCAAGCATTCCAAAGGCCAAGGGCCTAAGGCCTCTTTATAGGCCACGCCTATAAAGCAGGCTTTCATACATTTTCTAAAAATAACAAACATGTTGTGTCTGTTTAGGCCTGGGTCTGATGAGATAAGAACTGAAGGAGCTGGTTTGACGTTCAGAGGTAGTGGCCATTCAAATGGTTGTTGGAGAAGTTTATCCTGCTCAGCTTGTTGATTTTTCTTCAAGATGCCGACATTTGACACCTGGAATTTCTTAGGTTCTGGAGCAAATAGTTGATGAACCTCCCCTGAAATGCCTTGAAGGACTCTTCTAAGAATTAACTTTCTAATTGCTTCCTCCATTTGCTTTTTGGTAACTAACTCCTTCACAGGCTTTGCAACCTTTGAAGAAGCTGGCTTTTGTATCACATCCACCGGCATATCATCAAACCTATCCATGATCTGGACTTCCTCTGTTCTTTCTGGTAGTTTGCCCAAAGTGAACTCATCTGTCTGTTTTAGCAGCTCATCTAACTCATCCCTTTCTCAAATATTTGCAGTTTCAGTTTCAAATTGAAACACTGGGATGTCAGGTTCAGGCTCAGTTTGTTGTTGTTGTTGTTGTTGCTGCTGCTGTAGATTCAAGAATAGGTCAAAATGTGCGCTCTCTTCTTCCCCTCTTGACGATCATGATGGAGATCATCGTCGTCACACCAGCGCTTTGACCCAGCAGCTTGGGATTTGCATGTAGATTCAAGAATAGTCATTATGTTTTCCACTGAATCCAATTTCTGAAAGACCACATTGCCCAGATCCTCCATTGAGTTTAGAATGGTTTCTTTGAATTCATTGAAGTTACTACCCTTGTAAGTCTGTTCATTTTCAAGGCTTTGAAGGAGATCTAGGTTCTGTTCACGGTATGCGGTGCTCTCCAGCAATCTTATGTAGAGCAAGGATTTTAAAGTATCGTAGATAAGCCCGTTCCCTCATCAACCTTTGTTTTTTGTGAAGCAAGTGTCTGCTTGATTTCAGATAAGCTTTAAGTGATCGGGTTGAGGGCCACCTGCGGTTCATCCTTGGTAACAAAGCGGGACTCTATAAGAGTGCTCGTTGAAGTCTCTGGCATAGAGGCAGAACTACTCACGTGGGGAGCCGCAGTGGTGTACACTCCGGTGAGATTTCCACCTGATCCTCGAATGGCACGTTCAGTAGTGCCACCTACAGTTGTTCTAGACTTTTATTGTGTAAACAATGTTGTAATATGTGCAAGTGTTGCTTGGTGTCCGGAAAGAAATGCAGAAATCTATGGTATATCGATGTGCATTGAAGGAACGGTCAAGGTCGGGAGAGGCAGACCTCTAGTTTCAATACCGGCCATCTCCGAATGAGAGACTGGTAGAGTATGTGCTAATTCTCATTGAGTTGAAACAAGCATCTGTTGAAAGATACTTGAGTGGCTGGAGGGGTAAGTGTGCACTGTTGGCATGATAGTGGTTGTTTCAATACCAGAGCTAATAGTGTCAGCTCCGGTAGCAGATGTGGCTTCCCGGACTTTTGGGCTTGGGGGTCCGTTAGCACTCTCTTTTTCTTTACACATTTCTCTCTCTCTTTCCTCTACCTCTTCCTCTTCCATTTCTCTTTCATATTCATCATAGAATACCATATCAGCATCAAATTCTTGGCTTGCACTTGCTTTGTCAAGAGGACCCGGTTGATAGACATACATAAATTATGTTTCATCATCAAATGCCTTAGGTAAATTTGGAAATAAATCGGAAAATCTCAAATCTCTTGCTCTGTCAACACTTGAAGTTTTGCTCGTTGTTGCTCAGTGTTGTTGGTGACTAGAGGTGCTGCACCAGCAGTGTATGTGGTCAGGGCAATGGTGTTTGTTTCAAAGTTAGGCGCCGCTAAACCAACATGGATATCAGGAGTTTCCAGTTGTTGTTCAGGATCAGGGAGCACATTGGAAAATGTATCAATCATAGCTTGAATTTGTGCATGATCATATTCAGCCTCTCCCTCACTATGTGTATCACCCACATCCCCTTCACCACCGCTCTCTAGGCTTTTCTCTCTCTACTGTTCCCGATCAGCATCCCCCATGGAAGTCTGAGGCCTATCAACTATATTCTCACTGGGTAGTACAGGCCCTTGGGTAGGTACAACCGGTTCTGGTTGAAACATAGGACCTAGTCCTACACTCACCCTATAATTTATCAACACTTCATTCTGGGCGAACAAATCGAGCAGGGAGACTGGGAATGGTTGTGGTTATACAGGATGATCACCAGTCATAGCTTTCACTTACAAAAATTGCTTCGGCCTGATAGCAGCATGATTTAGCCGTCCTGATATTTCCTCATTTCTGTCCATCAGAAACTGGACCATCATCGGTAAAAACCTTTGATATGGTAGAAATCTGCCCTTAGCTCTCTTGAGATCAGAGAGTTTACCCCCAACCTGCTGCAAATGTCAAGAAATATTAGTGTGGCATAATCAATATGCAGGTGATTGGTAGCAACATATAGGAGTTTAATTTTGTTAGAGTTGGGGTACTCATAGCCTGTGTGTTAGGGGTGAGGCAACGTTTAAGAATGGTCATGAATGTATAGTATATGGGGTGGAGGTTAGCTTTTTTAAAGTGGGAACGAAGAGGCAGATCCCCAAGGTAGCACACGACTCGAATGCCTTAAAGAGCTGTGGTTTTGTCAGGCATCTCCTAAAAATCTAGTAGTGGAGGCCTGCTTCTGGCGGTAGGAAGCCGGAGGATTTCCATCAGTCGGCTAGCAATAATGTTAAGGGTGAAATGGTGTACATCACCGCAGATAGATACATGAACTGAGTCGGGATTGGTATGAATATGGGCGGTGTGCCAGAATTGTTAAACATACAGTCATGAACATGAGTACTAGAGGTTGATGGATTGTAAGTAAGGGCTTGGTTTAATGGATGAATGCGGAGAATTTTAGAGATGATGGGGAAATTTGGGTTGCAAAAGTTATTGAGGTTTTTGAAGTGGTTATTGTCATGAGTGACAACAGACAGGAATTGATTGATGGGAAGGAGCTGGTCATCTTTGTTATGGGTTTGGTTTGCTGTCGAAGAACGGTATGAGACATATTCATCTTTCATAGCCATTTTTAGCCTGTAAGAACAGCCAATAGGTTAGATATTTGCATTTTGTAAAAATTAACCATTCAAGTGTGAAACAATTTGACCCTGTTGACTTGTAAACATTGACTTAGAGTCAAACAACGTAAAATTTGTCAACTCCTTGTGAAAAATGTAACACACCCCAAATCCTTCATAGACAAAGTGGTATTTTTGGTGGACAAAAATGTGTTTTGACACATGTTTTACAATGAATACATGTATCTAAACTCTTTTGTAACACTAAACTTTTTCTCGTTTGGTCCATAACATGAAGATCTAGGCTAAAAACGGAATCAAGCCTAATCTTCAACCACTCGAAGAACACGAAGAACAATTTTCTAATTTTTCGAGTTTTGCTTTGACAAAAACATTGTCCTAGTGTTCCTAAGACCCATCGCAAATGATATGTATGTTAACAAGTTCTCTTTCATGTCGAACAAAGTGTGCAAAATCGGAAAAGGTAACTTTCGAGTTGTACATTGTTCTTGCAGGTTTGAACATTTGAAACATTTTTAATCAAGTTTTGTTGCATATGTTAGGTTTACCTTGTGTTATTTAGCAACTTGCACACAAAAGTTCGACACTTGGACAACAACTTTGATCAAAATGCACAAAAATACGTAACGGGGAGTTTTGAAAATTTGAATACGTTTGAATGCGTGTGGAACACTCCATGGTAAAATCCTATTTATAGGCGAGGGATGTAACGGTAAAAAATTGTTTTAACACGCTAGAAGTCCAAAGTTCCGAAGAAAAAAACGCGCTCGAAATGGACATAAGGACCACTGTAGACTTTGAAGTCTAAAAGGCTTCGAATTCGAAGTGTGAAGGCTTCGAATTCTAAGTGAGTTGGTCTTGACTCCGTTCACTGTACTCTTCATCAGCGGTCGAAATGTATTGGAGATGCACTGTTTAGAATGCGAAGTCTACTAGCCTCGAATTGAGGCTAGCAAACACGTTCGAAGTGAACTAGGAATTGATGATTTCGTATTCGAAGTCCACTGGCTTTGAATTGAATCTTATGATTGTGCTCGAAGTGAACTAGCCCTTGGTGTGCTTCGCATGCGAAGTCTTTTGACTTCAAATACGAAGTTAAGAAGCACTCGAAGTCTTTCATTTTGCCTTTTGAATGTAAAAATCAAAGTAATTTGTTTGTTTCGAATGCAAAGACTGTAAGGGAAGTTTGAAGTCCTCCCTTTGACATGAATGATCATTTCGAAATCGAAGATCAAGATTTCAAATTGGAAGTGAATTAGGCCCTTAAGATTGAAATCTTTTTGTTCTTTTCTTTTATAAACCAAATTCAAATATTTTTGTATTTTTAAATTTTAAATAAATGAAATTACATATTTTTTATATTTTCTTGAATTTTATTAATGTTTTTGATAGTTTCTTTGTTTTGTGAAATGTTTTTGGTATTTTCATTGATTTGTGAAATGTTTTAGGTATTTACTCCCCTTACAAGCATGCGTTACTTGTATGGATGATTGACACTGCCCCTTAGATGATGCTTTCTTATCTGCAACATGAACAAACAAAGTGAAATACCCACTCAAAACATATGACTGATAGTTAGACATTATAATTTAACATACCCAATTTGGATACTAACTCCTTCAAACGAGTTTCGTCTAATGGTTTAGTAAATAGATCAACTTGTTGATCACCAGTCTTAACATATTGAAGCTCTATCAGACCCTTTTCCACATTATCTTTAATAAAATGATACCGTATGTCAATGCGTTTGGTCTTTGAGTGGTGCACTGGATTGCATGAGATAGCTACGACAGATTGTAGTAGCACCTTGCAATAGCAACATATTCAGCCTCAGCAACTGATGTAGAGACACAATTCTGGTTCTTAGAAG
This sequence comes from Dittrichia graveolens, assembly GCA_038502395.1. Classification (NCBI taxonomy): domain Eukaryota; kingdom Viridiplantae; phylum Streptophyta; class Magnoliopsida; order Asterales; family Asteraceae; genus Dittrichia; species Dittrichia graveolens. The sequence goes on from JARJIL010000007.1 coordinate 27,217,793, forward strand.
CCCAACACACTAACCTATCACCCAAAAACTGTGCACTGCCAGATGTACTCTTTTCTGTGAAGCATGCACCCAGCATACTCTGCATCTGAATAGGCATATAACTATAGACTTGAATTCCTTGGATACCACAGACCTAGATCAGGAGTACCCTTGAGATATTTGAAAATCCTTTTTACTGCCAGCAGATGTGATTCTTTTGGATTAGGCTGAAATCTAGCACATAAGCATGTAGAGAACATTATATCTGGCCTACATGTTGTCAAATACAGTAATGAGCCTATCATATGCCGATATTTTTTTAAATAAGCTGCTTTTCCCTCAAGATCAGCAGACAGTTTTGTTTTTGAAGACATAGGGGTAGATGAAGAGGAACTACTAAGCATGTCATATTTCTTCAACAAGTCTTTAATGTACTTGGATTGACTTATGAAAATGCCATGACTCAATAGTTTCACTTGTAATCCGAGAAAGAAATTCATTTCTCCTATCATACTCATCTGAAAATGCTTTTGCATAGTTATTGCAAACTCATCACTGTACTTTGGGGTTTGTAGAAACAAATATGATGTCATCCACATAAATCTATACTAAGATTATATCCTTTCCTTTGGCTTTAGTGAATAAAGTGGTGTCAGTTTTTCCTTTGTTGTATACCTCACTCGGCAAATATTCAGACAGGACATCATACCAAGCTCTTGGGGCTTGTTTTAGTCCATATAAAGCTTTATCAATAATATAAACATGACGTGGGAGTTTGTGATTGACGAAGCCTTCTGGCTGAGACACATACACTTCTTCCTTGAGGATACCGGTTAAGAATGTTGTCTTTACGTCTATTTGGAAAACCTTAAAGATTTTGTAGGTATCATAGGCTAACAATAGTCTAATGGCTTCTATCCTAGCTACAGGAGCAAATGTTTCATTTTAGTCTATTCCCTCCTATTGGTTGTAACCTTTAGCAACCAACCTAGCTTTGTTTCATACCACTATTCCATCAGAATCTCGTTTGTTCTTAGATATCCACTCGCTACCAACTACTGATTTATTTTTATGGAAGTGGTACCAATCTCCAAACTTTGAGTCTGTCGAACTAGTTAAGTTCTTCTTGCATTGCAATGACCCAATCAGCGTCTTGTAAAGCATCAGACACTTTGGTGGGTTCAATCATAGATAGGAAACTGGAATGAAGGCACTCATTAGCTGTTGAAGAACGAGTCCTTGCCCATCGTGAACATTTCCTATAATCAGAGATTCGGGATTGGATTGTGTCCATCTAATTCATCGGGGGTTCTGAATTGGAGGAAAGAACTCATTTAATCTATTTGTGAGTTAAATATCTTCCTTATATGGTGTTGGTTCTTAATCATAAATGGGAGTACCCTCATAAACCAGCTCACGAGGTACTATAACTAGACTGATAGTTGATGTAGACGGAGAATCCACGGTTGGATATGAAGACGAGTTGTCAACCTCCGTTGCAGTTGTACCAGGAGATACTACATCATTCCTGTCACCAGCATTAGGAACATTAGATTCAGAATGTAAGAAATCAAATAGGAAATCTAAATTGTGTTATGATGAACTTAGATTTTTATTTGTTTCTTTTATTTGAAGTACTGGTCCTGAACTGACTTGTCCAGAAGCAACTTCCTTGTTCTTTTGAAAAGTGTTAACATCCAACATATCATCGAATGTAACATTTATGCTTTCAATAACACAGTTAGTTCTTTTGTTTAAAACTCTGTAGGCTTTAGACTCATTTTTGTAACCTAGGAAAATTGCTTCATCGGCCTTGGCCTCAAATTTACCTAGATTATCCTTTTCATTTAGTACAAAGCACTTATTACCAAATATATGAAGATATTTGATATTAGGCATAATGTCATTTGCCAATTCGTATGGAGTTTTATTGAAACGTTAATGAATGAAAGAACGATTCGGCGTGTAACACAATGTGCTGACTGCTTCAGCCCAATAGGAAGGCGGGAGACCGGAGTATGATAGCATAGTACGAGCAACCTCAACCAGAGTTCGGTTGCATCATTCTACCACTCCATTCTGTTATGGAGTGTATGTTGTAGAAAACTGATGTGTGATCTCCACCAGATCAAGATAGTTAGAAAAGATTTTATTCTTGAACTCTGCTCCATTATCCATTCAAATGGATGCAACACTGTGTTTAAACTTGTTATGCTGTTGTTTGATGAAGTTGATGATGACAGGAGTTGCTTCATCTTTTGACCTTAAGAATTTGACCCAAGTATACCTAGAATAATCATCAACAATGACTAGGAATACTTCTTCCCATTGCATGTTTTGACTCTCATCGGACCACATAAATCCATGTGCAGAAGCTTCATTGTCTTCTTTGTACCGGAGACTTGCTTGAATTTTTGAGATGATCGTTTCATCTACCCTTTTTCGCAATCCGCACACAAATGATCTTTGTTAAATTTTAACTTTGGCAGACTTCTCACTAGATCTCCAGTAACCAGTTTGTTGATAATGTGAAAGTTGAAATGTGAGAGTTTCCTGTGCCAATGCTAAGTTAAGTCCGATGTGGCTTTACTCAGAAGACAGACGTAGGTCTTTGTGTTGTAGTTGTTCAAGTCGATGGAATACATGTTAGACTTCCTTGTTCTAGCTAGAAGTACATCACCCATCTCTGTTTTGACTGAACATGAATTCTTCTTAAAAGTGACCTCCAAGTCTTTCTCACAGAACTGGCCAATGCTGAATAGGTTGTGGCCCAGTCCTTATACAAATGAAACCTTCTTGATTTTGATGCTCTTTTTAACTATATCTCTGTACCCCAGAATTAGTACTACATTGTCATTCACAAAATGAACATTCCTGGAGTAGTTGGGAACGAAGTTTTTGAGAAGACTCTTCTTGCATGTCATATGTTTGGTGCACCCTGAATCCAGGCACCAGAGATTAGGTTCCTGCACACAGAAAAGAATGAAGGTTTAGGTCTCTATGTAGATATCGGTCCTGGTGTGTTAGATGATGCATTGGTGTCAACAACCTCTTGAAAAATACAATGTATGTTTTTCTTTGTTTTCCATTGAATCTTTTGTTCTTCTTTATTAAACTTTGAGGTTTTAATCCAAAGTGGATCCGGAACAATGTGAGATTCAATTTTGAGAGGGATCTCTCCTTTTTCAAGAATTGTGGACTCCGTTGAGTCTTTGAGATCGAATACATGAACCATTTCTTTGTGTCTCCAAACTTGAACCATTTTAGGCCGTGCAATTGTTTGAGACTTAGATGCTTGTTTGGTGGTTATAGGTTTGTATTCTTCGATGGTTGGCTTGTTCACTTTGTATTTTGTGGTGTGAACATTTGAGCTTCATGGTTTTGATGATTTAGATTTGTTTTGGAGAATGACTTGGTACATGGTGATTGATGTTTCCTTGATTTGGATTTTGTATTCTTCCATGCCTTTAAAAATTCTTTGTATCCTCCTCTCTGATATGCTTCTAACTCTTGAGTTGTGATTAATCTATTTTCATATTTCCAATAATTCATGAGGTTTAGAGAATGTTTGGCCACCCACTGATGAATGAATATTCAGTGTGAGGTGATAAATGGTGCATTTGTTTGATTTGACTCTTGTGGTCTCCAATTCTTACAAGCACGAATTCCCAAGCGTTTTCTAAGCCTATCATACTCACATTTGTACTCGCAATGTCCGTGTAAACAACCATTACTTGTGCAAAAACAAGTGCTTGCTTTCATTTCTGATTCTGAAAACGAAATACATTGACTGGAGAAATGGGAAATGTGATGACACTTCTTTGAAAAATCAAAACATGGCTTAGAAAAACTAGGTGGAAATTTTCCTTTGATATCTTTCGTGCAAAAACTTCTCAGGTTGTTGTCTTTTCTTCTCACATCTAAAACATTTGAACAATGGTTAGTTGTGAAAGACTTCAAATTCTTTTTGGCAACATTTGTTTGAGATTGTGGTTTGTTCTTGTGAAGTTGTGTGATTATCGATCTGGAAATGGCATTTGGTTGCCTTTTGGTGGTTTCAGGAGATTTGTAATGTTTTCTTGGAAACCATGAATCTTCCACCTTCATTTTACCTTTTTCTTCTCTTGTATACTTTCTTGTTGGTTAGGAAGTAGAAGGTGTAGAAGTGTATGTCAAGTTTTCCTTCTTACAGTGACATGAAAGACTCTTTTCTGATTCTTTTACTTCCTTTTCTAAATCATTTGTTATGATGGTTTGAAAATAATAGGCTACAAGTATTTCAAGTTACCTTTGTAATACCATATGTGGTAAGCATAGAATCATCTAACTCACTGAGCTTGTGGGGCTCAGATGTGATAGACTCATTTAATTCCTGATAGTTAAAAAAAATTTCAGATTTTAAGTTTGTCTTTCTTTTGAAATCCTCTTTTACTACTTCCTCGTCCAGTCCAACAAATACCATATTCTTTGTAATGCCATGATTCATTAGATTAAAGTCATATAACTGTTTGGCTGTTACTTTTTCACTGATTCTCGGGTTTTCAAATCCAAGACCATCGTAGGTTCATTGAGAGAATTTTTGTTCTTTTGCATTTATTAAGAAAAATTGTTTGTTCTGATTGACCCCTCTTAATTAGTGTATCCTCAAGTTCTTTAATCTTTGAGCATAGTTCACCCTTCTCTTTGATAACAAATTTGGTGTCATTTTCTGCACTAATTTTTGTTGGATATATGCCCACTGATACACGTATATTGGATTACTGCCGATGAGGCACGGGCCTATTAGGTCACATGCCAAGCGTTGAATCCGACATCACATGTCAAGAGAGAAAATTAGGGTTTTAGTCGACCTTCACGGGCCCTCACGGGTCGTGAAGAGGTCATGACGTGAAGACCTTCACGAGGCTTCATGGGCCGGTCGGGGATCGTGGGGGTGAGTCCTTCATGACTTCCTCACGGGCCGTGAGAGCCCGTGAAGGCAGAAGTCAAAGTGACACTTTAATCTTATTGGACCCTTTTGTTTGGTCCAATGAGAGCCACGACTTTTTGGCCGAGTCTGGTGTCACTTAAGCTCCCTATCAACTTATATATACCCCTCTTGTTTCTCTCTTAAGGACTTTTTGCCAAATTGAACAACATATACACTAAAGAGAACTTGTTCAAGGTATTCGTTTGTCAAAATCGAGAAGCAACGGAAGCAAGATATAATACAAAAATGAAACTAGCCAAACAAACACTTCCCATGGACCAACATCTAGACATGGAATTGTAACTAAAATATAACAAACAAGAAGCAAGAAATAGTTATACCTTTAAGCAAGATCACAATAGCTATTCCTCCTTGTCAAGTGTATAGAATTCAAGAAGAACTCCTCTAGTGAAGTCCACCCCAAGCACACTTGATTCCCCAATGCTAGTAGGTTGATGTAGCCACCGAAACAACAAGATACAAGAACATATAACACCTTTGTGCATCAATCTTAGACCACAAAGTGTCTCACAACTTCTCTTTGTCCATCAAACTTGATCACCAAAGAAGAAGTATCATTAGAGAGAACATCAACATGCACAAGGCTCTAGAACTTCCACAAGTTCTGTTCTAGAGACATCTGAAACGTGGCCAAGCATTCACTCACATTAATCCCATTAAAAAGAGTGTTTAAAGCTGTTTATTCTGCTGTTACAGGGACTGTACGGCCCGTGTTGGTCAACACGGCCGTGTAGGCCCAAGGTTCACGGCCTCAATTGGGACAAGATAGCCCGTGTCTAACAGGCCCAACACGGCCCATGTTCACCTACACGGCCGTGTAGACCCAAAGCACACGGTCTCTACTTGGGCCAAAACGCCCCATGCTAGTTGGGCTGAACACGGCCCGTGTTTAAGAACATGGACCGTGTACCATGCTGCCAAAACCAATTTTGGCCTTTTTCTCTCTTTTGCTTGACCGTGTTGCCAGAATCAATACTTGGTGTGTGACATAATAGGCCTATACTTCATCAGCAGTACTATTAACTCGTTCATTTCAGCGGGCATATTCCAACAGACTCCCACTTACACGTGGCACGACTACGAAAAATAACACAAACATAGAGCGGCCTCTAGCAAGACATCTATGCTCCCAAGTCAGTATAGGGTATGCCACTCTTGACAAGATCCCAATCTTAAAATGATTGTCCTAAAGATAAATGAACATATACATCCCACTGTTCGCGATATCCTATGTGAACACAAGGCATGGAATAAGTCAACCTTCAGATCGTTCACGATTATGTTTCTCGATTCTAGATTAGTGGTGACCAACAAACCAAGTTAACATTGATCCATCATCAATATAACTTGAGCACGGCCATGCATAAGAACGTCAGCACTCAATCATCGAGGGGCCCATGGATATCTTCTCTATACATAGAGGAACAAATTCCTTTTGACTACATAGTCCCGACACATAGATGATACTCTATCCAATCATCTCCCTTATAAGGACCAGTTACGGACCGCGTTAGAAAACGATCAAAGCAAAACAGACCTTGCTTTGGAATCACATGTATCTCTAGTTTAAGGATGAAACGCCATCATCATCCCGAGTTACTTATGACCAGAACCATGAAGCGAACTCGGGTGCGGGTCCTCCAATCACTTGAAATCCCTTTCAAGTATTGGCAAGAACCACGTTTAACAAAACCAATTCTTTACGTCAATCTTAATTTATACTTCCTTCCCATAAAGTATAACCGATTGTGGAGATTTTAGAATGAAAAACATTATCGGAAGTGTTTAAACATGCTAAGATGGAACACAATAAGGATTCATAAAATACCCGCCCACGGCGTATTATTAAATCTCCATTTAATAATCGATATAGTATGAATTGCAATACTGCTTAACGTCCCCACAATATAAGTACGAATCAAACATGAACCAAAAAATATTCAAGCCAAGTTACATGCATTAGAAATGCTAATTGACCTATTATGATAAACATCACTAGTCCATAACAACGCCTTAACTAGTGGAATTGTATCACAACATCCACAAGTACTTTTGTTATTCAATTATATCTCTTTTGACAAGACTAATTCAAAAGTATGCATAAAAAAGATCTCAACTTTTCAAAAGGTTAAAGCAATCACACCCTCATTGTCTCAAAATCCCACAATAAGGTTAGTGATACTTTAAGAACCAACAAACAACACCGCAAGTTAGGATCATCAACTTTGACCAAAGATCAACAGTTATCCTAGCAGAAACACGCATTAGAGTAACTACTTACTCCAAGCCTATTCCAGTCGTCAAACACCAAGAACATATCTCTATATTTCTTGAACTAAATACTATCCAATTTTGTATCTCCTAAATGCCCTTATGAAGCAGTAATTCCTGAATTAGGTTTGCAGATAACCTAATGTCGGGACATTATCTTCAATAGACATTTAACACTAGGAATACAACAAAGCTCCCACTAGCCCTGACATACATAAAAGGTTTTATCTACGCTTCTAGAAAACTCGTCACTATGATTTTCTAATAGTAAGCAAAGATATTTCCTTTCAGACGCAAGCATAAGCCCGAACCGGACTTATCCACATTTGTAGACTTAATACGGATACTACATATGTATATTAAGACCCTCGGAGAGTGTTATAAGAACTTCCTCATCATATTTTTTCATGACGAAACGCGGTCTTTAATATCCACGAGTATCAAACATTCTTCAACATAGCCACTAGGACAAGTTTCTCCATAACCATCATGAAAAACTTTACCACTAGTCTGTAACGTCCCAAATTTTTTATTTTTTTTAAACATAATTCATTCAAAATCATTAATAGCGTAACTACACAACAAATTGTTCGCGGGATAAACACCCATAATCCATGAAGTTACAATCATTCTCATTGTCTATAAGTGAGATTATTGCTGTTGAAAACTATGTTAAAAGATTTGCGGGATCTTGGGATTATAGCTATCAACGCTGTGCTGGAGCCCCGCCATGGTCCTTACCTGAAAAGATAAGAAACAACAACAATTAGCCCAAGGCTTAGCGAGTATACTACTTACAACCAAAATAGTTCGCATACTACTCAACTCATGCCCACTACCGTAGTAAGTGGTCTCATCATACCCGTCACTAGGAGGTCTCGTCACACCCGTTGTCGTCACAACGGTCTAACATACCCGACACCGAAGTGCTAGTCTCATACCCGACAGCTGTCTTACATAGCATGTGGAATCTATTCAAGTTATAAGTGAGAATACTCACCTGTCAGCTGTCTTAGCTACTTGATTCTTAATGAAAGACTCTCCTTGATTAGCTCTGTAACTGACTGTTACCTGCCCAAGTCTAAATATTGGTTACTACTGTATTTAACTTTTACTCACTGCAAGTCACATGACATGCATGCATGGCCTGAAAGTTGCATGAACTGGCATACAGGACATGAAAGTCGCATCGCTATATCCTAAGCCATCTGAAGCTCGCATGAACTAGCACATATGTCGCATGAAAGTCGCATGGCTATAGCCTAAGCCAACTGAAAGTCGCATGAGCTAACATATGTGTCACATGAAAGTCGCATGAAATGTACCATGAGCTGAAAGTCGCATGGCACAGTACTAAAGTTGCATGGCACAACATCAAAGCTGAAAGTCGCATGGACAAATACTAAAATTCACATGGACTACTATTCACTATACCAAAGTTGCATGGAATAACATACAAAGTGCCAAAGTCACATGAACATACAAACTAAGTCTGAAAGTCGCATGTCTCATACACACAGGCCAACTGAAAGTCGCATGAACTTATTCTTGGTTTTGGAATACCGATTCTTGAATGCCTTTGTAATAAAAGACATGGCCTTTATTACTTGCTCCATCTCTGTACCATCTAACTCATCAAATTATGAGTCAGACAGGGCCACTTGTTTGTATTTTTGAGTTCTGGAGGATTCGCGGGGTGATGGTTCAGTAACTACAAAAGCTAAGGGATGAGTAGACATCCTGGGAACAGAGTTTGAGACCTCATCCTGGTATTGTTGGAGGTCCTTATAGATTGTTAATATTAGAAAATGTAGAAAAGCCCATGTGGTAGGCTTGGCCTATAAATAGGCCATGATACCCTTGGGCGTGGTACCGCTTGTAACGTTCAACTCATTAATGCAATATTGATATCAACGTGAAGTGTGTGTTCTCTCTCAATATTCATCTATCTACTCATTACTTGAAGGTTTATTGTTCATTGATTTGACCTTTCAATTGGTATCAGAGCATAACTTGATCTAAGTTGGCTCTTGATTGGGTAAATCATTGATTGACAGCTACATATCGAAGAGGTAACTGTTCAAAAATTGAAGCAATGAAGGTTTAGTTGTTTTTCATATAGAAATTGATCCCATTCATTTCTCAATCAATTCAATATTCGAAACAATCATTTATGTTTTGATTTGGATCAAAATCGAATGAGTTCTTGAAGTTTTTCGTGGAATACATCTACGGTTTTTGCTTCAATAGTTCATCGAATTTAATGAGAATGATGGATTCATTGGAATAGTTTTGATTTACAAAGGATTGCGACCAAGAGGTTATAAAAATCGTTTGGATTTTCATTGTTTTTGATCAAAATTAGAATTTCAGTCAAGAACATTTGAAGATGATGAAGAACTATCTAGATATGAGTCTTTGATTGAGTTCGATTAATTTTTCAAAGATTTTGGTGTTTACTGTTGAGTTCGAGCGGGTTTGTTATCACAAAGAAGACTTCAAGCTAGGTAGTTGAAAAATAGATCCCGTGAAATCCGGAATTTGTTGGTTACATAGACTTCGAGCGCATCAAATCATCAGAATTCGAAGAAAGTACACTTCGACGTTCGAAAACTTAAACACTTCGAGCTCGAAAGAAACATCACAAATTCCATGTTCGAAATCCTAGACAACTTCGAGCTGATATAAATTCCCAAGTACACTTCGATTTCAAAAGTTACTCCATCACCTTGACTTCGAGCGCATTCATCAAGTTACCAACCCACTTCGAAAACAAAATTTTGACTTCGAGTGTGTCCATACCAAATACAATTCGAAACCACTTTGCCTTATCACATTTCGCATTCGAAGATCATTTGCTCGAAACACTTTCGCAAACATCCATTCGAATATTGAAAAATACTATTCCATTTGAAGTTCTCTTCGAAAACAAATTCAGGATTTACCAGTACTTCGCATTCGAATACATCTTCGAAATTACTTTGAAACACTTTGAAAACCAAATTCTACCGTTCCATTCAAAGTCAACTTCCAAGTTAACTTCGAATTCCTAATTTCCGACATTCACTTCAAATTCATTGTTCACTTCGAACCAATTCTTCAAATTCGAAGAAACCATCTTCGAACACAATCACCAACTTTTTCCAAGTTAACGATCACTTCAAAGCTTTCAAGTAATTAAATCAAAATGTCAAGTTCCAACGAGATATTGGCCATTGGCACAGACTCCATACCCACTGTACTCTTCCGCAATGAATATCTAGTATGGAAAGGGATGTCCATGGATTTTCTGGAACACAAAGAAGCGTATGGTGAGGTGATGATCGATTTTATCCTCAACGGAGAGAAGAAATTCACGAGATCATAGATGCACAACCTGACAACAACCCTCCAGTTGTTGGATCAGTGAGAGAGAAGACTCATAATGAGTTAACTGCTGCTGAGAAGGAAAGGAAGAAAGCAGATAGGTTGGCAAAGTACTATCACAAACAAGGTCTATCATCTGAGATGTACATGAAAGTGGACAGCTTAGCCACAGCCAAAGAGATCTGGGATGAGATCAAATGACAATTGCAAGGGACTGAGCAAGGAGAACATATAAAACGAACACAATTGGTGAACATGTTTCCCAGAGTCTCTGTTGATCCCTTGGCCTTAGTTACTTCAGAACCACCCCACGCGAGTCCTCCTAAACACAAAAAGTCAAACAAGTGGCCTTATCTGACTCAGAATCAGATGAGTCAGATGGTACGGAAATGGAACAAGTCATCAAGGCCATGTCATTCATCACCAAGGCATTCAAGAATAGGTACTCTAAAACCAATAATCGCCATAGGTACACGTTTGGGTCTTGAAGACTAGAAAACTATAAGCTTGCTAAGAAACCAAGGATTGCCAAGGAGGAGAGAAAAGAAGACCGAAAATGCTATAATTGTGGGGGAAATGGCCACTTCATAAAAGACTGCACACAGAAAAAGAAGAAAGACGCAGAGTACTATAAGCAAAAACTCACGATAGCCTAAAGGAAGAGTGCAGGAAGGGCCATGATGGTGGAAGAAGATCAGTTCCTCATTGACACTGATGATAGTGATCTTGAGGAAGAGGCACAAGCCCAATTCTGCCTAATGGAAGACGTTAAAGATGAGTTCAGTGATAATGAAGCCGAGCCAGAGGCACATTATGACCATACCGACGACCAAGGGCTTGATGCTACTAATGCAGATGATGAGGTACACTCTAACTCCATAACAGGTTGCGGTCTGAGCAAGGAACATGTTCAGACCATCATGACACGACAGGAAAAGTTAGAGAAAAAGGTACAAAAATCAAAACAGATAAAGAAAGATTAAAAGAAATCATACGTAATCAACAAATGGAAACCTCCTATGTTAATAAACAAACTGAAGAGCTTAAAACAAAAATCATGGAAAAAGAAAATGAACTGATTGAGCTAACTACAAACATGAGTACACAAACACATGATCTAAAAGCAGAATGATCAGTGCAAAAAATGATACAAAATTTGTTCTCAAAGAAAAGTGCGAATTGTAGTAAAAAATAAAAGAACTTGAAGACACACTGATAAAGAGGGGTCAAACAGAACAAACCATTTTTCTCAATAAATCCAAAGAAAGAAAATCTCAAAATGGAGCTATGATGGTCTTGGATTTGAAAACCCTCGAATCAGTGAGAAAGTGATAGCCAGACAATTATATGATTTCAACTTAATGAATGTTGGCATCACTAACAAAATGGTATTTGTTGGACGAGAAGAAGAGGTTGCGGATGATGATTTTAAAAGAAACTATAAAATAAAGTCTGAAATTTATTTTAACTATCAGGAATTAAATGATTCTATCTCATCTGTGCCTCAAAAGCTCAGTACGACAGATGAGTCTAATGGTTTCACCTATCCTCATGATCTTAAAAAGCCGCAAACAGTCCTGGAAGCCCGAATATATATACCACATATGGTGTTACAAAGGCAACTCGAAATGCTTGTCGCTTATTATTATCAAACCATTATCACTGATGATTTAGAAAGAGAAATAAATAAATCAGAAAAGAGTCTACCATGTCACTGTGAAAAGAAAATCTTGACATGCACTTATACTCCATCTACTTCTCAACCAACACAAAAATATACCAGAGAAGAAAAAGGGAAAACAAAGGTGAAAGAATCATGTACTCCAAAGTCACATCATAAATCAACTGAAACCACCAAAAGGCAACCAAATGCCATTCCCAAGGCCAATCTCACACACTCTTCCAAGTACAAATCAAGGTTACTAACAAAAGTTGTCAAAAAGAACTCAAAACCATTCACACCTAACCACGTTTTGAATGTTTCACATGTAAGCAAAAAAGACAACAAGAAGAAGAGTGTTTCCACCAATGAAATCAGACGAAAGTTTAAACCCAGTTTTTCTAAGCCTTGTTTTGATTTTTCCAAGAAGTGTCATCACATTTCGAATTTCTTTAGTCACTGTAATTCACTTTCCACAACAAAAATGAAAGCTAGTACATGTTTTTGCACAAGTCAAGGTTGTTTGCACGGACATTGTGATTACAAGTGTGAATATGATAGGCTTCGAAAACAAATGGGAATTCGCGCTTGTGAGTATTGGAGAGCACAAAGGTCGAATCAAATAAATGCCCCCTTTATTACATCACATGGAATAGTCATTCATCAGTGGGTGACTAAACATGGCTTAAAACTCATGAATTATTGGAACTATGCAAATAGACTAATCACTATTCAAGAGTTAGATGCATACAGAAAGAGAGGATACAAAGAGTTTTTGAAGGATTGGAATACTACTGAATCCAAAACATGGATGTCTCAATCACAAAGTATCAAGTTGTTCTCATCAAAGTCAAAATCAAATTCTTCAAAAACATCAAGATCAAAAGCTAAACCAAACAAACATCAAGAATCAAAACCACCCACCTTAAAATCCAAACCTGTTACCACCAAAAAGGAACCCAAATCTCAAACAGTTGCAAAACCCAAAATGATTCAAATATGGCTACCAAAAGATGTAGTTCAGGTAGTGGACTTCAAAGACATAGACAGTCTACCATTTCCTGAAAGAGGCGAGATCCCTCTAACCATTGAATCTCAAATTGTTCCTGATCCATTATGGATTAAAACTTAAAAGTTTAACAAAGAAGAACAAACGACTCAATGGACCACACAGAAAAGAATACATTGTATTTTTCAAGAGGTCGTTGACACAAATGTTTCACCTAACAAGCAAGGACCCATTTCAACATGGGGACCTAAATCTTCGTTCTTTTCTGTGTGCAGGAACCTAATCGCTAGTACCTGGACTCAGGCTGCACCAAGCACATGACCGGTGACAAGCGTCTTCTCAGCAACTTCGTTCCCAAGTACTCGGGGAATGTTCGTTTTGGGAATGACAATGTTGCACCAATACTGGGGTACGGAGATATAGAAAATAAAAATATAAAAATAAAGAAGGTTTCTTATGTTGAAGGACTAGGCCATAATCTGTTTAGCATTGGCAAGTTGTGTGACAAAGATTTTGAGGTTACATTAAAGTAGAATTCATGTTTAGTGACAACAGAAACAGGTGATGTACTTCTCGTGGGAACACGAAAGTCTAACTTGTATTCAATTGATCTGAACAACTAAAACATGAAAACCTCCGTTTGTCTACTCAGTAAGGCCTCATCGGACTTTACATGGCAGTGGCACATGAAACTCTCACATCTCAACTTCCACAACATTAACAAATTGGTTACTGGAGATCTGGTGAGAGGTCTACCTAAGTTAAAGTTCTCCAAAGACCATTTGTGTGTAGATTGTGAAAAAGGGAAGATGAAACGTTCATCTCAAAAAGTCAAGCAAATCTCCAGTACAAAGAAAATAATGGAGCTTCTCCACATGGATCTATGCGTTCGATGAGAGTCCAAACACGCGATGGGAAGAAGTATATCCTAGTAATTGTCGATGATTACTCTAGGTATACTTGCGTCAAGTTCTTAAGGTCGAAAGATGAAGCAACTCCTTCTATCATCACCTTCATCAAACAACAGTAGAACAAGTATGAACACAGTGTTGCCTCCATTTGTACAGATAATGGGACTGAGTTCAAGAACAAAGGCTTGTCAGACTACCTTGACCTCATGGGGATCACTCATCAATTTTCTGCAGCATACACTCCATAACAAAATGGAGTGGTTGAACGACGCAACCGAACTCTAGTTGAGGCTGCTCGTACTATGCTTGGTTACTCTGGTCTCACGCCTTCGTATTGGGCTGAAGCCGTCAGCACCGCGTGTTACACACATAATCATTCTTTCATACATAATCGTTTCACCTAAACACCATATGAATTAGCAAATGACATTGTATCTAATATCAAATATCTTCACAAATTTGTTAATAGGTGCTTTGTACTCAATGAAAAGGATAATTTGGGAAATTCGAAGCCAAGGCTGATGAAGCAATTTTCCTAGGTTATTCACATGAGTCAAAAGCCTACAGGGTGTTAAATAAAAGAACTAACTATGTTATGGAAACTATAAATGTTACATTCGACGACATGTTGGATGTTAACACATTTCAAAAAGAAAATGAAGTTGCTTCTGGACAAGTCAGTTCAGGACCAATACTTCAAACAAAAGAAACAAATATAAATCCTAATTCATCAGATTAAAATTTAGATTTCTTATTGGATTTCATACAGTTTGAATCTAATGTTCAAAATGCTTGTGACAGGAATGATGCAGTGCCTCTTGCTACAACTGCAATGGAGGTTGACAACTCGTCTTCGTATCTAACTGTGGATTCTCGGTCTACATCAACTGTCAAAACAGTTACAGATCATCATGAGCCGGTTAATGAGGTAACTCCAGTCTATGATTCAGACTCAATATCAACAGAGGAAGACACGGAACTCTCAAATCATTTCAATGAGTTCTTTCCTCGGATCCAAAACCCCCGAGGAATAAGATGGACACAATCCCACCCCAAATCTCAAATTATAGGAAATGTTCAAGATGGAGTAAGAACTCGTTCTGCAATAGCAAATGAGTGTCTTTATTCTAGTTTCCTATCAATGATAGAACCCACCAAAGTCTCCGATGCTTTACAAAATGCAGATTGGGTCATTGCAATGCAAGAAGAACTTAATAAGTTTGAACGACTCAAAGTTTGGAGATTGGTACCACTTCCATAAGACAAATCAGTGTTTTGTTCAAAATGGATTTTTAAGAACAAACGGGATTACGATGGAATAGTGGTTAGAAACAAAGCTAGGCTGCTTGCTAAGGGTTACAACCAACAGGAGGGATTATACTATGATGAAACATTTTCTCTTCTAGCTATGATAGAAGCCATCCGACTCTTCTTAGCCTATGCTGCCCACAAAAGCTTTAAGGTTTTTCAAATGGACGTTAAGACAACATTCTTAAATGGTATCCTCAAGGAGGAGGTATATGTGTCTCAACTAGAAGGCTTCGTCAATCCCAAATACCTTCAACATGTTTATATTTTAGACAAAGCCTTATATGGACTAAAACAAGCCCCGAGAGCTTGGTATGATGTCCTGTCTGAATATTTGTTGAGTGAGGGATACATCAAAGGAAAAACTGACACCACTTTGTTCACCAAAGCCAATGGAAAGGATTTAATCTTAGTACAAATTTATGTGGATGACATCATTTTTGGTTCTACAAACCCAAAGTACAGTGATGAGTTTGCACATACCATGCAAAATCGTTTTCAGATGAGTATGATGGGAGAGATGAATTTCTTTCTCGGATTACAAGTGAAACAACTGAGTCATGGAATCTTCATTAGTCAATCCAAGTACATTAAAGACTTGTTGAAGAAGTATGACATGCTTAGTTGTTCCTCAATATCTACCCCATGTCTTCAAAAGCTAAACTGTCTGCTGATCTTGAGGGAAATGCGGCTGATTTAAAAACTTATAGGGGTATAATTGGCTAATTACTGTATCTGACGGCTAGTAGGCCAGATATAATGTTCTCTACATGCTTATGTGCTAGATTTCAGGCTAATCCAAAAGAATCACATCTGCTGGCAGTCAAAAGAATATTCAAGTATC
The DNA here is from genome assembly GCA_038502395.1 of Dittrichia graveolens. Classification (NCBI taxonomy): domain Eukaryota; kingdom Viridiplantae; phylum Streptophyta; class Magnoliopsida; order Asterales; family Asteraceae; genus Dittrichia; species Dittrichia graveolens. The sequence continues at coordinate 27,234,131 of JARJIL010000007.1, forward strand.
ACAAGGGTACTCCTAATCTAGGTCTATAGTACCCAAGGGATTATAGTCTACAGTTATATGCCTATTCAAGTGCAGACTATGCTGCTTGCATGCTTGATAAAAAGAGCACATCTGGCAGTGCACACTTTTTGGGTGATCGGTTAGTGTGTTGGGCTTCAAAGAAATAGATTTGTGTATCTACTTCAACTGCTGAGGCTGAATATGTTGCTGCTGCAATATGCCGCTCTTAAAGTTTGTAGGTTAGGACTCAACTCTCTGACTTTGGCCTACACTATGACAAGATACATTTACAGTGTGATTCACAATCTGCCATTGCCATCTCATGCAACCCAGTCCACCACTCAAAGATCAAACACATTGACATACGGTATCAATTTATTAAAGATGATGTGGGAAAAGGTCTGATAGAACTTCAGTATGTCAAGACTGATGATCAATTGGCTGATCTGTTTACTAAACTATTAGACGAATCTCGTTTTAATGAGTTAGTATCCAAATTGGGTATGTTGAATTATAAAGTCTGACTATCAGTTATTTGTTGAGTGGGTAGTTCACTTTGTTTGTTCATGGTGCACATAAACGAAGCACAATTTGAGGGGGAGTGTCAATCATTCGTACAAGTTACGCATGCTTCTAGGGGGAGAAAATAAAATAAAATACCAAAAACATTTCAAAAATGAAAGAAAATACCAAAAACATTCACAAAACAAAGAAAATATCAAAAATATGTTTTTATTTATTTAAAAATTGAAAAATACAAAAAGATTTTATTTTCTTCGAAATTCGAACTTCGAATTCACAAGTTTAATTTGAAGTCAATGGACCTCGAACACGAAGCACACAATGAAAAGTGGACTTCGAGCACCCTATTTGAATTTAATTCAAAGACAGAGCACTTCGAACTCGAAACCATCACTTAAAAGTACACTTCGAGCGCCTTGACCTTAATTCAAAGTCAATGGACTTCGTATACAAAGTCATTAAGTCCAAGGTCACTTCGAGCGCGTTCGGAGGAGTCAATTCGAAGCTAGTTGACTTCGAATATGAAGTCACTAATCCACGTTCACTTCGAGCGCGTCTACTAGCATCAATTCGAAGCTAGTAGACTTCGAATTCCAAACAGCGTATGTCCAATACACTTCGAGCGGACATGAACAGTGGCTAGAATCAACCTCCTTCGAGTTTGAAGCTTTCACACTTCAAACTCGAAGCCCTTTGGACTTCGAAGTGAACAGTGCTCCAAAGAAGACTTCGAGCGCGTTTTTCACCTACGAAGTTCTTCACACTTCGAGCGTGTAACTCATAAAGTTACCGTTTGAATTGTTTTTCTATAAATAGGTGTCTCTTGTTGGAGTGTTCTTTACGCTTCCAACTTTTCAAATTTATGAAGAAACTCCGGTTACAAATTCTAAAATCTTGCTCAAACATTGCTACCAAAAATTTTGATTTTTGTGATAAACGTGCTCATTTACTAAAGGTATACATCAAATACGTAACAAAACATGTTTATTTCACATTTAAATGCACAAAATCGAAGGCTCTACTGTACAACTCGGAAGACACCTTTTCGAGCTTCAAAAGCATTGTTCGACTATAAAATTACAATGTTAATGGAAATGAAACTTGCGATGGCTCTTAGGAACACATGAACAATGATTTTATCAAAGAAAATTTCACAAAATTTGAAAATTGTTCTTGATGTTCTTTGTGTGGTTGAAGATGGCCTTGATTTCATTTATGGGCTAAATCTTCATGTTATGGGTAAAATGAGAAAAATTTTAGTGTTATAAAAGTGTTTAGATATATGTATTCATTGTAAAACATGTATTAAAACACATTTTTGCTCATCAAAAATACCACTTCATCAATGAAGGAATTTCTAGTGTTATAAAAATTTTGGGGTTTGACCAATTCTTCAAATGTTTTGAGGTCAACTAATGTCAAAAAGACCGTGTGTTTACAAGAAAACTAGTGGGAGCGCAGTAGCATTCCTTGTCTTGTATGCTGATGACATACTACTCATTGGAAACGACATCCCGACCTTGCAAGACATCAAGTCTTGGCTTGGGAAGTGTTTCTCAATGAAAGACTTGGGAGAAGCCGCCTACATTCTTGGAATAAAGATCTATAGGGAAAGATCTAGGCGTCTTATTGGCCTAAGTCAAAGTGCATATATTGACAAAATCTTGAAACGATTCAAGATGGAGAATTCTAAGAGAGGATTCTTGCCAATGGCACTAGGCACGGTTTTGAGTAAAGCTCAAAGCCCTGGCACAAGAGAAGAGCTAGATAGAATGAGTGAGATCCCATATGCTTCTGCAATTGGATCCATCATGTATGCCATGCTATGCACTAGGCCAGATGTCTCGTATGCTTTGAGCATGACGAGCAGATACCAGCAAAACCCAGGAGATAGCCATTGGATGGCAGTCAAGAACATTTTAAAATACTTGAGAAGAACCAAAGACATGTTCTTGATCTATGGGGGTTTGGAAGAAGATCTTTGTGTAAAGTGTTACACAGATGCTAGTTTCCAAACGGATCGAGATGATTCTCGATCACAATCGGGCTATGTCTTCGTTATGAATGGAGGCGCGGTTGCTTGGAAAAGTTCTAAGCAAAGTGTAGTTGCACAATCCACTACAGAATCTGAATACATTGCTGCTTCTGAGGCTGGACAAGAAGCTGCATGGATGAAGAAGTTCATTGCTGACATTAGGGTAGTAACAAGCATTCAAGACCCCATAGAAATATTTTGTGATGATGAAGGTGCTATTGCCCAGGAAAAAGAACCTAGATCACATCACAGCACCAAACACATCCTCAGGCGTTTCCACTACATACGGGATATAGTGGATAGAGGAGATGTGTGTATTCGCAAAGTTTATACAGATCAGAATCTTGCAGATCCTTTTACGAAACCTCTTGCCTTGACTAAGCATGAGTCTCATACTAGGGCAATAGGTCTTCGCTTTGCAAGGGATTGGATTTGAATTGTAATTTAGTATTTGGATATTTTGGAACATTATGACAATATCTATTTTATCTGAATGATGTATGGGATATGATCACTTCATTAATATATATTGTGTTCTTTATTAGCATGTTTAAATCCATGAATAATTCTTTATTCTAAAACGTCCATAGTCGGTTATAACTATGGGAATAGTTATGAATTAAGACTAATGTGAATAAGTTGGTTGACTTTCATTCGTGATGAAAGTAGGCAAAAGGGTTTGCAGCCAAATTCACTAATGTTTGTTAGGGAACAAACATTGGACATGACCCGCTCTTAAGATCGCTTCATGGATCAGTGTCATAAGTAAATCTTGAAAAAAAGGTGGTATCTTTGTATCCTTAGACCTGAGACACATATTGGGACTCGAGTATGAGGAGTATCATGCTTTAATGTGGTTAAACGCTATCTTTAACCGGGTAGTTATAAAGGCCATTATTAGGTATGATATGAGTCTTATAAGATACGTATGTGGTCAAGATGGAATTTGTTTCTCTCATTTAATTGGGAGTATAATATCTCTGGGCCCTAAAACAAGTTGAACGTTATATGAGAATTGATGACGATCCATGTCTCATGTTCAACGAGATGTTAAAACAAAGGGATAATTGATGACTTACCTATAACAACAATTTGTAGCTAGTGAGTTAATTTCGTTGGTGAAAGTGTTGATCAACACACTTTATTTATTATTAGGGGCAATGGGATGTTGCTAGACGTTCTTACCATTGTCTATATCGGCTTAAGTTGTAACTTGTGCAAGTGGGAGATTGTTGGTTCTATGTGCACAAGACACAAATTAATACGATATTACTAATAATAAATAAACCCATAGGGTCACACATTTACAATCAATGGACACCAATTACATATTTGAATATGATTTAAATATGTTTCCAACTCGTTATATATATAAGTATATATGCAATGTTGCATATTATTATTTATGTGAAATAATAATATCACTCTTGTATATTGATACAAGATAATGCATATCAAATACATAGATGTAAACATATGAATATATATGTATATATATATGCATAAATATATATTCGTTACAAGTAAATTGTTACTAGTAACAATTATATAAATGTATGTATATCTTTGTTACAAGTAAAGAGTTACTAGTAACAATCAAGTATGTATATAAAATACATGTAGATGTAATTTATACAATGTATGGCAAGTCTAGCATTATATTTTATATACTTGAAATATATAAAACTAGAAATGCTTACAAGTATCACAAAGGGGGTCCATTTGAGGTTGCTTGAAAAATGGACTAACCTAGACATGCATGCATGAACAAGTGAAGCAAAAGAGCCAAAGGGGACCCCCCCCCTCTCCTTCTACGGCCGAAATCAAGCAAAGGGAGGATCCTCCCTCTCTTGCTTTACTTCTTGGCCTTTTAAGTCTTCATGCATGGCTCTTTTGTGTACAAGTTTATGCTACAACCTTTCCTTGTGCTCTTAGAAAAATTCTAAGTGTTTTCAAACTTGAAAACATCCTTACTTTGTAGTATTGGTGTTCTTCAAGTGAGCAAAGTGTTGTGCTAGAATACATACTCATATACATACATAGTAAGTTCAAGAAGAAGAACAAGAGGTTGTTGCTTGCTTGCTTGAATTTCAAGGGTTGGAGAGACTAGCATCTTGGAGGTGTTGGACTCATTGATTTGTGGATACCTTGGAGGAAGTCTTCTCTTGGCTTCTCATAGATCAACCACTTCATCAACGGTTTACTCACGCTACAAAGGTTGTAGTTCTAAACACCCTATGGTTGTTTTGTTTCTTAAGGCTTGCATATGGATCATTGGTGGGGAGTTTTAAAAAGTTTAAAATTGTTGTTCATGCTTCCGTTGCTAAAATATATTTTGAAAAACCGAACAAACCCCAACATATTTCTTATTGTAATGATTATTAAATGGGGATTTAATATACACATGTTGCGATTACTTTATGAATATTATTGTATTCTATCTTTGCATGTTTAATACTTCCATGAATAAATTTATTTATTCTAAATGCTCCACAATTAGTCGTTCTTCATTGGAAGGAAGAAGTGAATTAAGATCCAGGTAAGAACTTGTTATTTTTATGGAAGGATGTAGTCAAAGGTATTCGTTCCTCTTTAGAGATATATCCTTAGGCCCCTTGTTGACTAAGTTAATGACAATCAAAATGCATGGCGGTGCTCAAGTTGAATTAATAATGGATCAATTATGCAACTTGTATTGTTAGTCCTAGTTAGTCTAGATCGAGAAACATAATCGTGAATGATTTGGGGTTGATGGTGTTCCATGAACTACATGCACATCGGATATCATGAACGAAGGAATGAGTAATCACTTATCTGTGGGACCTTTCCTTTTGGTTAGGTATTTGTCTTTGGAAGACAAACCCTATGCTTATTTGGGGGCAGAGATGCCTTGCTAGAGGCCGCTCTATGTTAGTGACACCTTTCGTAGGTGTGTTATGTGCAAGTGGGAGTCATTTGGATTATGCCCACTGACACACACGAGTTAGTATCATGGCTGATGAAGCAAGGACCTATTGGGTAACACGAGTCAGAAACTAGTTCTTGTGGGCCAAAGCAGGCCCGTGCCCAAGTCGGGCGTGACTTGGGCATGGCTTGAGGCTAGGTACGCCCGTGCCCGGTGCCCAATGGACAGGCACGAGCCCAAGTCAGGCGTGACTTGGGCATGGCCTTTTGGGCTGGCACGCCCGTGCCTAGTTAGAGGCACGACTGTGCCCTGTGCAGTAACAACCTCATTACTAGGCCTTTAAGGCTAGTAAAAATGTGTTTATGCTTATTAATCATGTAACTGATGTGTAGCTTAATGATTCATGAATTTGAACTCAAATATGAGTTCTATAAGTAGTGCTAAAAGCTTATATGAAGTGGTTGCTTGAACTTATGATAATACAATATGCATATTGCACTATATACTCCCCCAAGAGACAAAAGTAACACAAGGCTTTGTGGTTCCTTTGTGTTTTCCCATTTGGTGGTGTTAGATTGACACATCTACACTTTAGCAAGTGGAAATTGATAGCAACTTAGTGTGGGCTTCACTAGAAGTATACATATTAGTATACACATCTTCCAAGTTACAATCTCGTTTGCAAGAAGGACTTAGCATCAAGGGTATGATACTATCTCTTCTTCCTTTTCTTTTATTGCTTTGTCATGTTTATAATTTTGGTCCACTTGGTGGGTGTTGCATGGTTTACAAATCAAAATGGTTTTACTCGTTTTGCTTCCGCTGTGTTTTATTTGAACCACGAAAACCCAACAGTGGCAACAGTTGGAGAAGGCATTTCAGTAAATAAAGAGGTATGCTCGTGGCATTTAAGTGTTTCAAGAACAAAATGATGCAAGACAGACTAAGTTACGTTAGGTTGAGTTTGTTAGGTGGTGGTAGTGGTTGTGGATTTTGGTTATTGGCTAGGTTGGGTAGAAGTCGTTATAGGTGACGCAGCGTGTAGTCTATTCTCCTCCTCATGGTAATCCGATTCATCATCGGAATCATCATGTCGCGTTCGAATAGAAAAATGAAATTTATCCAAACAGTGTTGTTTAAAATTGATACGACTTCCAATTTCATTAACAACATCTGAAACTTTAGTAAGCGCACAATCCACTCTATCTTCTAGATATTTGATGGAATCTAAAATCGGTTTTTTGTAGTGTGGAGCCCATCTCAGTAATCTATTGTTGTAAAGCGGCAAAAGCCTTTTCTACTTGTACAGGATACTCACGTAGTCTCAAAATAGAGACTAGGATTGAATTCTTCGATGTAATTTCAGGGTGTTCTTGTAGCAGACAGGTTAAAAGAATATTTTCTAATTCGTCAACTTGCATAGAATATGCATCAGATGGTTGACAATGAAGAGATTGTGGCTACCTGGGTTATGTAGATGAAGGTTGATGATCCTCTATTGGGTGGTGATTTAGGTTTTGGAGGTGCCTCGGTCATAGTGGCTTTGCCTTTATCCACAGGAGCACCAGTGATGGTACTCTCTATCCCTGGGTGTGGGCTGGTTTAAGTTTTGCTATGGAGGATTGAAGGGTATGACTGAGTTGAGCCGCGGTACTAAAGAATGGGGTATTGTAACTTTGGGTTTACTTAGGATACCCGTTGACACCCTCACAAATGTAGCATTAGTTTGGTGGCCTACTTTTAGAGATATTGTGATGTTAATTCTGGTAGGAATTCACCCCGATCCTCATAACACACCTGTGGTAGGTGGTACTACAAGAGTTCCGGCTTAGCCACGAAGATCAGCAAAAGACTCAAAAGATGTATGTGTCCTAAAACCAGATAAAAATTTCGTGGTGTGGGAACTAGACTTGTAGTGATTAATGAACTTTAATTGGTACGGGGTAGACTACCACTTGCTTCAATACTACCAACCTTAAAGCGAGGTGGTGATAGATTATATGAAAAATCCCTATGTGGAAATGAAACATCCATTTGAGGAGAGATAGACGAGTGGCTTCGGATGGGTGGTGCTTGCACTATTGGATGAACACTGTCTACTAAACCAATGTTAAACGGATTAGCACCAGCACTTGTGAGGATTTCCGTGTTTAATATTGTAGATTTAGAAACACCATCAATATTTGACTTTTTTCTTAAATTGAGAGGAGGTAGCCACTGATTTACGTTTTCTTGTGGCTTTCTCCTTTTCTACAGATATACTCCTCTTGGCTGCAGAGACCAGAAGTCTAACTAATGGTCTTTTCTGAAGAATGGGTGCTATTGGTTATACACCATCAGTATTTTCACCCTTATCAACTCCCTTAGTCTCACTTTCTCTAATATCACCTTGTGCATCCTCATTCATTGTACCATCACATGCTCTAAAGGTGTGAAGGAGTATTTGATCTTTCACTTATCTTGCACCCGGAGTTCATCAATGATATCGATCCAGATAATAGCAATATAGTTGTAGTGCTTGTGCATGGCAATCCCATAAAAGAGATCCATGAAATTGATATTGCACTTATCAAAACCCGTATGCTTTGCGGAGAGACGCTTATTAACAATCATAAACAAAGATGACCAAGGATTGGGCAACAACATCCGTTTGAATTGTGTGAGTGTTTCAAGTTCTCCATGATAACTAAGGCGTAAAATATCGGCACACACGTCTTTGTCGGGAAAGAATGTGCCATATACTTTCTTTCCATGACAATATGTTGGTAAAGGCATAACAAGCAATGTTCTAAGCTCTACTAGTGTGAGAGAAACATTTCTATCGTTGATCTTTGCGTCGAGGGTATTAGATTGCACATCATAATTCAGTGTGAGTGTATCCCAGAATTGTTGCAAATATACTATAGGGACAGATGCGATTGCGTTAAATGAGTACCATAGTGCATGACCTTTTATAATTTCCACTATCACCGATTGATGGCATACAAAACTATGAGGATCTAACTAAAAGTTGTTTTCTGCCAAGGCTAGCCAGTTATCTTCGGGAAAAATATCGTCGGCAGAGACAATAGCTAGAGTATTGGCCATCATAGTAATTCTACAAGATAGTGGGTAGAAGCAATGAATAAACACAGTGTTAGTCATCATTAATTGGCAATAAAAGTATGTCAAGAAAATGAGTAATCAAACACATGTATCAACAACTTATGCACAATATTTAAGTATCTAGCACTTATCAAGAATAAAAGTACTAAAGATTTACATGACAGGAATGGAAAATAAAAAATAGCTAAGCTAGTTCAAATTAGTGACAAGATGGTGAGATTGGTTTGCAAAGCAGAGTTGGTGAAGACCTATATGGAAAAGAGATAGACAACAAAGGGTGATCGGCAAAGGGAAAGACAACGAAGATGGATTGCGAACCAGTGATGGCGACGGGATTTCAGCGAAGGGAAAGACATCGAAGGAATTCAGAGTGGTGTCGCACAATAGCAATGGCGAAGGAGCAATAGAAGTCATGGTTGGTCAAAATATATCAGCACATTACCGATGTAACTCAGATTCAACATGAACATACAATTAAACCCTTGCAAACAATGAAACCACATCATGTATCGGGAATCAACAGTCAACAATTTCAATTCAAGTAAGTGTTGGAATCTGCCCACTGACACACATAGGCCGGCATCACTGTCGATGAAGCGCGTGCCTGTTGGGTCAAACGCCAAATTTCGACTCCGACAGCCTGGTATAAGAAAAAGGGTCAAAATGGTCAAATTCAATCTGACCTAAGCTTTATGACCATGAAGGATGCTCCACAAGTCGTGAAGCAGCTTGTGTACACGTGTCCTGTCATGGCCGCATGACTCGTGAAACCCTAGGGCTTCATGACCCTACACAGCTCGTGAAGGAGGTCGTGAAGCAAACTGCCCTCACTATCCTAGCTTGACGCGACACGACTCGTGGAGGATTAATGGTCGGTCGTGGCGCATTTATCCTTCACGGCATGTGAGGAAGTCATGTAGGCAAAATTCCAAGTGACACTTGTTTTTTATTTTGTGGTTGGATTTTGTTCAACAGCCCAAGGACTTTTGTTGGTCCAATGGGAGGTGCACATTTGGTTTGACCCTAGAGAACTTGAACTAATGAAAATTCTTTATAAGGAGCTTCAATTTTTCATTTTCCACTCTTGCTTCCATTAAGTTACACATATACTAAATACACATTAGTGAGTACCTCCAAGTCTTACAGAGCTACAAGACCAAGCCTTTGTTGCTGTGTTCTTGGTGTTCAAAGGGCTGTTCCAGATTCATATATCAAGTGTTGATACGAGTTTGGGTTGATAGTACAAAGCAGTGTGAAGCTCATCTTGGTATTGACTTCATTTAGAGCTTTTGAGCCATTTGTTTCAAGTTTTCCATCCAACATTCGTTCTAGCCAAGATATCAAAGTCTTCAAGGGCATAACTTTTTCTCCTCCTTTGTGTTTTTGCTTGCATGTTTGTTTTTGCAAGTTAGCACCACCATTGGGACCTCATGGGGTTGTTTTGTGTGTTTTTCTTGTGCCTCGATTGTGGTCTTATACGCCATGGAGTCCAAACAGTGGTATCAGAGCCACTCTTGCAAAATGCATGCACCATTGTGGCCTGAAAATCCGTATTTCGATTTTGGACTTTCTGTCTAGAGATTCTTCACGGGCCATGAAGCTTGCATCACGAGTCATGAAGGCTCCATGACTAGTCTGGTGGGGTGTTGGTCGTGAGAGATTTTTTAAATGTTTCACGAGTCGTGGAGCGTACTGGATTCACGGGCCGTGAGGGCCCTTGAAGAGCAGTAGCTCGTGAAGGCGTTGTGAACACGCTGTTTTTTTGCCTATTTGAAAAAGAAACCTGAAATATAAATTTTGGAACTTGATTTTGGTTTTCCAGGATCTTGTTTAGGCTTTTTAGCCATTTTGTTAAGCCCCATAATATCCTAATTCAAGTATGTGTATGTATTGGGTGGTTTTGACAAAGTGTTTGAAATCCTAATGATATGTACAAGGTTTAGTCTTTGTGTCTTGAGTTTTGAATAAACTTGATTGGGATATTATCTTGTTCATGGTTTGGTGTGGCACACCATGCTTTGTGGTTGTCTAGTTTTGTGAGTACCGATTTTAGCCTTAGTCCTTTGTGTGGTTGTTGTGGTTGCCTTGTATTTTATTTCCTTCATTTGCTAGTTTGTACCACACATTAGTTTGTAATAATTTATTTAATCTGGTTTGTAAATTTCTATATTTTTTTGGCTTTGCATGCCAATGTTTATTCTTCATAATTGTATGTTAGCTTAGGCAGGAGACAACATCGAGAGTCTTGAGAGACGTGTCGGCTACCTAGGATCCGGAGGCGCGGGATCGAGTGGGAACATGCCACAACAATTCTTGGATTTGTGTCTTTAGTAGACTTAGTTCCTCGTTTGGCTCACCGGGGAACAATTTAACTTAGTGCCGGATGCAGGATGGCTGGAACGAGAGCTCCCCCATGTTTTTTATGAAGACATATGTGGACCAGTTTGAGAGGTTGGGCTTTCTGATAGGGAAAGATTTGGCTACGGATATTATCCTCCAATCTTTGCCTCAAGCATATGGTCCGTTCATTGTGAACTACCATATGCATAATATGGATAATTCCTTGATGGAATTGTACATCATGTTTAAAGACCGCCGAGTTTATCATGGCCAAGTCAAAAACATCAACCTCCGCACCCATCCTAGCCATCCATGAGGGTGGTGCTAAGAGGAAGCGGCCCGCTTCTAGCTCCAAGGGCAAGGGAAAGGGGACGGCAAAGGTGGCAACACCTACACCTAACCTAAACTGACCTCAGAGCTAAGGGGGAAGGAACCCGGTCCTATAGCTGCCTCATCGGAAGAGGCTACCTACTTCTTCAGCGGTGAGAAAGGACACTACCGGTACGGATATGATTGAACTCTATAACACTTCTACTTCTAACATTTGGGTCTTGGACACTGGGTGTGCTACTCACATAGTTAAAAACGTGAAGGGACTAAGAAAAAGTAGGGACGTGGTTGATGGGGAGCTGGATCTCATCATGGGAAACAAGACGGTTGTCTCGGTTGAGAAGATTAGGAGCGTGGACCTCACCTTTCATTCCGGCTTATCTATTTCTTTGTTATATGTATCTTATTCGCTCTGCGTGGCAAGAAATATTATTTCATTTTATGCTCTAGTTGACGATGGATTTAATTTTAATTTCTCTAATGGAAATATATCATGCTTTAAGAATGACTTGTTTTATTATAAAGCACGTCCATGTCGTTGCATTTATGAAACAATCGAATGCTTGCAAAGTAATAGATCAATCATGAATGTTGTTTCTAAATCCAAAGAGAATTTGGATAAGTTGTCTTTATGCCATGGTCGTTTAGGCCACATAAACAAGAAGCGCATCGCCAAGCTCAAAGTGGATGGGATCTTGGAATCATTTGACGATGAGTCGGATGATGTATGCGAATCATGCTTATAGGGCAAAATGACTAAAACACCCTTCACCGGCGTTTGTGAGAAGGGCAAAGACTTATTGGATATCGTTCACACAGATGGGTGTGGTCTTTTAAACATGCCACTAGGGATAAGTCAAAATACTTCGTAACCTTTACTCATGATTTTATTAGGTATGGTATGTCTACTTGGTGAGACAAAAGTCGGAAACCTTTGAGGTTTTCAAGACTTTTAAGAACGATGTTTAGAACCAATTGGGTAAACGAATCATGATGTTCACATCGGATCGTAGTGGTGAGTATCTAAGTTTGGAATTCCGTGACGATCTAAAAGATTGTGGAATTGTTTCACAATACACACCTCCTGAGATACCATAATTAAATGATGTCGCCGATAGGAGGAACCGAACATTGTTGGATATGTTTGTTGGGATTCCATGGGGATCAAAGCATACAACGGAAGCAAGAGTAACACACATCAAAAATCCCATGAAGTCCTAATGGTGGTGAAAACTTGTAAGAAGCAACATGCAACCAAAAACAAGAACAAGAAGAGAAGTGGCATACCCTTGAAGCCTATGAATCTCAGATGGAACAATGAGGAATCCGAAAATGGGATGTGTATTTGGAACAAGTGGCTCCAAACCCTAATGCAAGTCCACACCAAGCTTTGCTTCACTCTCCTTGTACTAGCAAGCCACAAAATCACCAACCCTTGGTGATAAGCTTCTGGAATAGCCCTCAAAGAACACTAGATGATCACCCATACAAGGTCATGTAGCTCTCTTTCAACTTAGAACACCCACTTGTATGTATATCTAATGTGCAAATGAGAAAAAGTAAAAATTGAAGAAAGCATGCATCTTTTAAAGACATCAATTCTATTCAAGAGACTCCAGGGTCGGATCAAATGGTTAGTTACCATTGAACAAGTGTCATTTAGAGTTCTGCCTTCACGACTTCTTCACGGGCTCTCACGGGCCGTGAAGGATAAATGCGCCACAACCGGCCATTACTCCTCCGCGAGCCGTGCCGCACCGGGCAAGAATCGTGAGGGCATATGTCTTCATGACCTCCTTCACGAGCCGTGTAGGGTCGTGAGGCGCTATGGTTTCATGAACCATGCTGCCACGACAGGACTCGTGTACAAGACCTGCTTCATGACCCGTGGAGCATCCTTCACGGTCGTGAAGCTTAGGTCAGATTGAATTTGACCATTTTGACCCTTTCTTCTTATAGCAGGTTGTCGACATTGAAACTTGGCGTGTGACCCGATAGGCCAGCGCTTCATCAGCAGTGATACCGGCCTACGTGTCTCAGTAGGCAGATTCCAACAAACTCCCACTTGCACATGACACATCGTATCCATGGGCACCAAAGACAGGGAGCGGCCTCTAGCAAGTCATCCCTGCCACCAATTAAACACGGGGTATGTCATCCCTGACAAGTACAAAGTCAAAACTACAAGTGTTTGACATGGTCCTATTGATGAATGTTCAATCAGCCTATTGTTCGCGATATCCAAGTGAACACGAGACATGGTACAATTTCTTTCTCCAATCGTTCATGATTATGTTTCTCGATCAAGATTGGTGGTGACCAAAAGTAAGCTGCTACTGATCAACTATCATTGCAAGCTCGAGCATGGCCATGCACTTTTGGTGTCAACACCCAATCTTCGAGGGGCCGAGGGATATCTCTCTAAACAGAGGAAAAAATCCTTCGACTACATTGCCTCAAATACATTGGTAATACTTTGCCCAAAAGCTTCCTTTATAATAGCCGTTACGGACTACGTTTGAATGCAGTCAAAATAAAGCAAACCAAAATAGTGAAACACATGCATCTCTGGTCTAAGGATAAAAGATATTATTATCCTGGTTTACTCTTAACATGTACCATGAAGTAAGATCAGGTGTGGGTCGTCCAATCACTTGAAACTCTTTTCAAGTATAGGCGAAATATTTTGTCCCTTGTATTCAATCCCCATTGAACACTATGACTAATCATTTCCCTTGATCTTTGTTCATACTTCCTTCCAATGAAGAATGACTGACCGTGGACTATTTAGAATGTAAAACATTCAAGGAAGTGATAAAACATGCAAAGTTGGAACACAATAATGATTTAAAGAAAGTATTCGCTACACGTGTATCATTAAATCTCCATTTAATAATCAATACATTCAGAAATACAATATTGTTCAACGTTCCCAATTACATAGTAAATATATCAAATACAATAACCAATATACAACTTAATCCAAGTCACTAGCAAATCTAATCCCAATTGCATGTGCGTGGGCATTGTGCTTAGTTTGTGACAACGTTTTAATGAACGGATCCGTCAAATTGCTATCCGTGTGTACTCTGCTGATGACAATGTCTCCATTCTCGACCACATTCTGAATAAAATGATATTTCCGCGGAATATGCCTCGTGCGTCGGTGAGAACTTGGTTCCTTTGCTAAAGCAACAGCACCCTCGTTGTCACAGAAGATCTCAACAAGGTCGCTGATGCTAGGAACCATTCCCAAATCAAGCATAAATTTCCTCATCTATACGGCCTCCTTAGCAGCTTCACTGGCCGTAATATATTCCGACTCTATAATGGAATCAGCCACGGTGTCTTTCTTGGAGCTCCTCCGTTTAATAGGAACATGAACCCCGATTGTGATCGGCAGTCATCCCTATCGATTTGGAAGCTTGTGTCAGAGTAACCCTTTACTCTTAGATCTTCCTCACCTCCGTACACTAAGAACATCTCCTTAGTCCGGCGAAGATACTTGAGAATACTGTTCACTGCCGTCCAATGGGCTTCGCCTGGGTTGGCTTGATATCTACTCATCATGCTCAAGGCACACGATACATCAGGCTTCGTACATAGCATGCCGTACATGATCGAGCCCACAACCGAAGCATCTGGCACCCACTACATTACTTCCAGTTCCTCTAGGGAACTAGGGGATTGAATCTTACTCAATACCAAACCATGTGACAAAGGAATGAACCCCTTCTTGGAGTCTTCCATCCTAAATCTCTTTAGCACTTTGTCAACGTATGTACTTTGGCTAAGCCCAATTAGCCTCTTGGATCTATCTCTATGGATTTTGATCCCAAGAATGTAAGTCGCATCTCCTAGATCCTTCATTGAAAAACAATTGCCTAACAAGGATTTTACACCTTGAAGGGTCGGGACATCGTTCCCAATGAGGAGTATGTCATCGAAGTACATGACTAGGAATAGAACTATGCTCCCACTAGTCCTGACATATACGCATGGCTCATCCTTGCTATTAGAAAAGCAAAACTCTTTGACTTTCTCATTAAAGCACAAGTTTCAGTTGTGCGATGCTTGTTTAAGTCCATAAATGGACTTCTTAAGCTTGCAGAGTTTATCCGGATGCTTGGCATGTACAAAACGCTCGGGTTGAGTGATATAGACTTCCTCGCTTAGAGTCCCATTAAGAAATGCGGTTTTTACATGCATTTGCCAAATCTCATAATCATGAAATGCGGCAATTGCCATGAGTATCTGGATAGACTTCAACATAGCTACCGGAGAAAAGGTTTCATCATAGTCTACACCATGAGTTTGCGTGAAACCCTTAGCCACCAGTCGGGCTTTGAAGGTGTCTACCTCTCCATCCATGCCTGTCTTTTTCTTAAAGACCCATTTGCACCCTACGGGTCTACACCCGGGTATCAGATCCACCAAATCCCATACTTGGTTATCCGACATTGATTGCATTTCGGACTCCATCGCCTCTTTCCACCTAGCGGGCTCTAGGCCCACCACGGCATCCCAATAAGATGCTGGTTCATCATGATCCACCACTAAGTCGCAACCCTCAGACATGAGAAACCTATATCTCTCTGGCTCATTGCGACTTCTATCGAATATCCTAAGAGGTAAAGGATCCGTGTGAGGTTCTCCAGCAACGCCGTTCTTAGAATCTTTTTGTGAACTAGTGTCAACTTCAGGTTGGTCATTGGAAGGTTCTTGAATTTCTTCAAGATCTACCTTTCTCCCACTAGCTTCTTTGGATAGCATATCCCTTTCAAGGAAGACGGCCATCCGAGCAACAAATACCTTGTTCTCAGAAGGTTTGTAAAAAAAATATCCCATAGACCCGACATGATATCCAATGAACAAACACCTCTCGGCTTAGGGTACCAACTTGTCCTCCACCTCACGTCTCACGTAGGCAGGACTACCCCTAACCTTTAGATATGAAAGCAATGGAAACTTTCCATGCCACATCTCAAAAGGTGTCTTCTTGAATTTCTTAGTTGGTATGAGGTTAAGGATTCTAATGGTCATTTCCAATGCATAGCCCCAAAAGCTAATGGCTACATCTGTACGACTCATCATACACCAGACCATGTCCAACAATGTTCGTTTCCTCCTCTCGGCGACACCATTTAGTTGTGGTGTCCTAGGATGTGTCAATTGCGAAACAATTCCACAATCACTTAGATGGTCATGGAATTCCAATCTTAGATACTCACCACCATGATCCGATTTGAGCATCTTAATTCGTTTACCCAATTGGTTCTCAACTTCGTTTTTGAAAGTCTTAAAAACCTCAAAGGTTTCCGACTTTTCTCTTATAAAGTAGACATACCCATACCTACTAAAATCATCGGTAAAGGTTACGAACTAGCTTGCACTATCCCTAGTGACATGCTTGAACGGACAACACACATCCGTGTGAACGATATCCAACAAGTCTTGGCCCCTCTCACAAACGCTGGTGAAGGGTGATTTGGTAATTTTTCCCAATAAGCAAGATTCGCACACATCATCCGACCCATGGTCATATGATTCCAAACGACCCATAAAGAGAAATAATGTTTCTTGCCACGTAGGGCGAATAATATACATTTAATGAAGAAATAGATAAGCCGGATTGAAAGGCGAGGTCCACGCTCCCAATCTTCTCAACCGGGACGACCGTCTTGTTTCCCATGATGAGATCCAGCTCCCCATCAACCAGGTCCCTACTTCTTCTTAGTACATTCACATTATTAACTTTGTGAGTACCACACCCGGTGTCCAAGATCCAAGCCTTAGAAGTAGAATTGTTATGGAGTTAAATCATATACGTACCGGAGGCGCCTTGTCCCTTGGCGAGAAGCCTCTTGAGCTCCTCCGTGTACTTGGGGCAGGTACACCGGTAGTGTCCCTTCTCCCCGCAGAAGAAGCAGGTAGCCTCTTCCGGTGAGGGGGCTATAGGAGCCGGTTCTTTCCCCTTCGGCTCCGGGGCCGGGAGAGGTTTAGGCTTAGATGTTGCCACCTTTGCCTTTCCCTTGCCTTTGCCCTTGGAGCTTGGAACATTTCCTTGAGCTGCGAGATCAAGTCGTACGCACCAACGTCCTCGAATTTCCTTTGCAATTTGGAACTCATGGTTATCAACATGAGGCAAGTAACTGTTGGGATTCCATGCGGATCAAAGCACACAACGGAAGCAACAAAACACACACAAACGATCCCATGAAGTCCCAATGGTGGTGAAAACTTGTAAAAGGCTACATGCAACCAAAACAAGAACAAAGAGAAGAAGGAAATCAAATCATACCCTCGAAGACTTTGATACTTGGCTGGAACAACTTGGATTTGGGATGTAAGCTTGAAACAAAAGGCTCCAAGCCCTAATGCAAGTCCACACCATGAAACCTTCAACCTCTATGTACTAGCACAATGAAGAACCACCAACACTTGATCTCTTATAGAACAACCTTAAAATCGATTGTGCACAGCCTTGAACACTTGCTCTTGCTCACTCACACTAGATGAGGAACTCACAATGTATATTTTTGCACAAATGGACCAAGAGTAATGAAAGAACTAAGAATGGCTCCTTTAAAGACACCATCTCTGTTCTCATGAGTCCAGAGTCGTGCTAATTGGCACTCATTCATTGGACCAACAAAATGGTCCAACCAAATACAAGTGTCTCTTAGAATTCTTCCTTCACGACTTCTTCACGGGCTCTCACGGGCCGTGAAGGATTAATGCGCCATGACCGCCCATTTATCCTCCACGAGCCGTGCAACGCCGTGTAAGAATCGTGAGGGTTCGTGTCTTCACGACCTCCTTCACAGGCCGTGTAGGGTAGTGAAGCGCTAGGGTTTCACGAACCATGCGGCCACGACAGGACTCGTGTTCACGAGCTACTTAACGACCCGTGGAGCATCCTTCACGGTCGTGAAGCTTAGGTCAGATTGAATTTGACCATTTTGACTCTTTCCTTTTATAGCAGGCTGTCGAGATTGAAACTTGGCGTGTGACCCAATAGGCCCGCGCTTCATCGACAGTGATACCGGCCTACATGTGTCAGTGGGCAGATTCTAACAGTAACCTCATTTGTGTCTTTAAGGCGCTTCTCATAAGCTTCCTTAACGGCCCGCGCCGCGGTGATAGCAGGAGCCTCCGGAAGAGGATCCTCTAGGACATACAACTTGCTTTCATGGCGTAAGACAATTCTCAATTGCCTATGCCAATCCATAAACTTTACTCCTACGAGTTTCTCTTTCTCCAAAATGGACGGAGTGACATGTGTTTGGCGGTGTTGCTTGTAGATTCCATCTAAAAGAAAGCAAAGCACACAAAAAGGTTAGTTTGATATATTTTAATACTTGTTAAATAATTACCCAATAGTTGAACACTTAAGTTTAACAAGGGCTAAGAACCCAACATAACTTCACTACATGATGGGTTTACCGCGGATCACTTCGTGAAGGTATTTAGGCCTGTAACGCTTTACCAATTGCAATCGATGATTACAACTCTTAGGCACTTGCGGGATCCATCGGTACTCATAGCACCGTTTTGGCATGTTTGATCCCTTCCCACACCGATTCCTTAATAAGCTACTTTGGTAACTCGGTATAGGCACGACAATTACCAAGGTGTATTAAATTGGAATTGAAAATCGTCCAACAAGATACACCATGACGCCCTTGACAATAATTGGCTCGTGCTAAGCTCGACAACTAATAATTTCAAGACGCCACACTCACCTTGTGTTATTTTTAGAAAATGTAGGAAAGCTTACTTTATAGGTGTGGCCTATAAATAGGCCTTAGGCCATTGGCCTTTGTAATGCTTGGAACGCTTGAAACCATATATGAAAAATTAATATTCAAAGAAAAAGGTGAAGTGTGTGTTTTCTCTCTATTATCATTAGGTTTTCCTAACAGTTTAGACATTTCAATCGGTATCAGAGCCAAACTTGATCTAAGTTGGCTCATGATTGGGTGAATCATCGATTAACAAGCTACATCGAAGAGGTTACTATTCAGAATTCGAAGTAATGAAGGTTTGAGTGTTTTTCATATTGAATTTGATCCCATTCTTCTCTAAATCAATTTTGTGTTCGAAAACAATCATATATGTTTTGATTTGGATCAAAATCGACTAACTTTTTGAAGTTTTTCGTGGAAACGTCTACGGTTTTTTGCTTCAAAAGATCATCAGATTTCATGAGGATGTTGGAATCATTGGGAAATTATTAAAATTATTGCGAGTTAGAGGATATAAAATTCGAGTGGTTATTCATTGCTTTTGATAAGAATTAAAATTTTTGTCAAGAACACTTGAAGATGATGAAGAACAGCCTAGATTTGAGTTTTTGATCGAGTTGGATTAACATTTCGAAGTTTTTGGTGTTTTACTGTTGAGTTCGAGCGGGATAGTTATTTCAAAGAAGTCTTCGAGCTTGGCAGTTGAGAACAGATCCCTAAAAATCCGGAATTTGTTGCCCAGAGTAGACTTCGAGCGTATCAATCCTCAAAATTCGAAGAAAGCACATTTCGAATTCGAAGCCTTAATGCTTCGAGTTCGAAATCAATACCACAAGTTTCAAGTTCGAATCTCATTCTAGACTACCTCGAGCGGACTTAAATCCCCAAGTGAACTTCAAACTCAAAATTCACTTTCACACCTTGATTTCGAGCGCAGACATTGAGTTACAAATCCACTTCGAAAACAAAACACATTGACTTCGAGCGTGTTCTCCATTCCAAATACACTCCGAAAACAAAATTTTAAAACTTACCACATTTCACATTCGAAGATCACTTGTTCAAAACATTTTGCAACATTCCTTCGAAGACCAAAAACTACTGTTCTATTCGATGTCAACTTCAAAGTTCACTTCGAATTCTTTGATTAACACACTTCGAACTCATTGATCACTTCGAATTCACCACTTCGAACCAATACTTCCAATTCTGAGAAACCATCTTCGAACCCCAATCACCAACATTATCAAGTTAACGATCACTTCTAAACTTTCAAGTAATTAAACCAAAATGTCAAGTTCCAACGAGATTTTGGCCATTGGCACAGACTCGAAACCCCCTGTTCTCTTCCGAAATGACGATTTAGTATGGAAAGGGAGGTTTATGGACTTCCAGGAACGCAACAAAGTGTATGGTGAGATGATGATTGATTCTATCCTTAACGGAGATAATAAATTCTATAGAATCATTGATGCACAACTTGATAACAACCCTCCAATTAATTCCTAGAGTGGTAAGAGAGAAAACTCATGACGAGTTAAATGCTACTGAAAATGAAAGGAAGAAAGCAGATAGGCTTGCTAAGTGTTATTTCAAACAAGGTTTATCTTCTAAGATTTACATGAAGGTTAACAGTTTAGCAATAGCCAAAGAGATCTGGGACGAGATCAAAAGACAATTACAAGGAACTGAGCAAGGTGAACATATAAAACGAACACAATTGGTGAACATGTTTCACGAATTTACTGCCAAGGATAACGAAATGTTAATTGACACTTACAGTCATTTTTGCAAGCTCCAGAATGAACTCAGAACTAACAAGGTTGAAAGGACGGATTTGGATATCAACTGCGTGTTTCTTCGTGCTCTAGGTCCTGAATGGAAAGAGCATGTGAAGCTTTACAAACACATCAACCGAAACCTTACAATTGTCACATACCACAATATCTTTGAGGACCTTCAGCAATACCAGGATGAGGTCTCAAAGTCATCTCCCAGACATTCTGCTGATCCCTTAGCCCTAGTAGCTTCAGAACCATCACCACGCGAGTCCTCCAGAATACAAAAATACAAACACGTGGCCCTGTCTGAATCAGAATCTGATGAGTCAGATGGTACGGTAATGGAGCAGGTCATAAAGGCCATGTCATTTATCACAAAGGCCTTCAAGAACAGGTACTCAAAAACCAATAATCGGCAAAGGTATGCTTCTGACTCCTGAATACTAGAAAATTTCAAGATTGCTGAGAAACCTTGGTTTGTGAAGGAGGAAAATAAAGAAGACAGAAAATGTTATGACTGTGGAGGAAATGGCCACTTCATAAAAGATTGCACTCAGAAAAAGAAGAAAGATGCCGAGTATTATAAGCAAAAACTTAGGCTGGCAAAAAGAAAAAGTGCAGGAAGAGCCATGATGGTTGAAGAAGACCAATTCCTATCAGATACTAATGATAGTGATTTGGATGAGGACGCACAAGCTCAATTTTTCCTAATGGCTGATGTTGAGGATGAGTTCACTGATGAAGAAGTAGAGCCAGAGGCACATTATGATAACACATATGATGAAGGGCTTGATGCTGAAAATGCTGATGCTGAGGTACACTCTAACTTCTTAACAGGGTGTGGTCTGAGCATGGAACATGTTCAGATCATCATGTCACGTATGAAAAAGTTAGAGAAAAATGTACAAGAATCAAAATCAGATAAAGAGAAACTAAAAGAAATCATAAGAAATCAACAAATGGAAACTTTCCAGGTTGATAAAGAAATTGAAGAACTCAAAACCAAAGTCATTGAAAAAGAAAACGAACTGATTGAGCTAACTACAAACATGAGTACCCAATTACATGACATCAAAGCATAAAAGTTCAGAGCAAAAAATGACACAAAATTTATTCTCAAGGAAAAGGGTGAATTGAACTCAAAAATCAAAGAACTTGAAGACACACTCATAAAAAGGGGTCAAACAGAACAAACTATTTTTTCTCAATAAATCCAAAGAAAGAAAATTTTCAAAATGGACCTATGATGGTCTTGGATTTGAAAACCCTCGAATTAGTGAGAAAGTGACGCCCAAACAATTATATGATTTCAACTTAATGAATGATAGCATCACTAACAGAATGGTATTTGTTGGTCGAGAAGAAGAGGTTGTGGAAGAAGATTTTAAAAGAAATTCTAAACTAAAATTTGAAATCCCTTTTGACTATCAGGAATTAAATGAATCTATCTCATCGGAGCCTCGAAAGCTTAGTAAGACAATTGAGTCTACTGGTTTCACCTATCCTGATGATCTTAAAAAGCCGCAAGTGGTCTTAGAAGCCAGAGTATATATACCACATATGGTTTTACAAAGGAAACTCGAAACATTTGTCGCTTATTATCTTCAAACTCTCATCACTCACCATTTAGAAAAGGAAGTAATAGCATGAGAAAAGAGTCTTTCATGTCACTGTAAAAAGAAAATCTTGACATGCACTTCAACTCCATCTACTTCCCAACCAACAAGAATATATACCAGAGAAGAAAAAGGTAAAACAAAGGTGGAAGAGTTATGGACTCCAAGATCACATCACAAATCAACTGAAACCACATAAGGCAACCAAATGCCATTCCCAAAGCCAATCTCACACACTCTCCCAATTACAAATCAAAGTTACCAACAAAGGTTGTCAAAAAGAGCTCAAAACCACTCACAACTAACCACTTTTCAACTGTTTCAGATGTGAGAAGAAAAGACAACAACAAGAAGAGTGTTTGCACAAATGAAAACAAAAGAAAGTTTAAACCCAGTGTAGCTAAGCCTTGTTTTAATTTCTCAACGAAGTGTCATCACATTTCAAACCTTTTCAATCATTGTATTTCACTTTCCAATAATGAAATGAAAACAAGTACCTGTTTTTGCACAAGTCATGGATGTTTGCACGGCCATTGTGAATACAAATGTGAATATTATGGACTTCGAAAACAAATGGGAATTCGTGCTTGTGAGAATTGGAGACTAAACATGCTTTAAAACTCATGAGTTATTGGAACTATGAAAATAGATTAATCACAATTCAAGAGTTAGAAGCATACAGAAAAGGAGGATACAAAGAGTTTTTGAAGGCCTAGAATAATACCGAATCCAAAACAAGGACATCTCAATCATCATGTACCAAGTTTCGATCATCCACGGCAAAGTCAAATTCTTCAAAAACATCTAGCTTAAGAGCTAAAATCAACAGAAATCAATAACCCAAACCACCCACCATAAAACACAAACCTGTTACCACCAAAAAGGCACCCAAATCTCAAACAGTTACAAAAACCAAAATGATTCAAGTTTGGCAACGAAAAGATGTGGTTCAGGTAGTGGACGTCAAGGGCACCATCAGTCCATGTCTTGAAGGAGGAGAGATTCCTCTAACCATTGAATCTAAAATTGTTCCTGATCCATTCTAGGTTAGTACCACAAAGTTTAACAAAGAAGAACAAAAGATTCAATGGAAAACACATAAAAGAATACATTGTATTTTTCAAGAGGTTGTTGACACCAATTTATCACCAAACATGCAAGGACCCATTTCAACATGGGGACCTAAATCTTCATTCTTTTCTGTGTGCAGGAACATAATCTCTGGTACCTAGACTCAGGCTGCACCAAACATATGACCGGTGACAAGAGTCTTCTCAACAACGTCGTTCCCAAGTACTCCGGGAATGTTCATTTTGGGAATGACAATGTTGCACCGATTTTGGGGTATAGACATATAGTAAAGAAGAATATCAAAATAAAGAAGGTTTCTTTTGTAGAAGGACTTGGCCATAATTTGTTTAGCATTAGTAAGCTCTATGACAAGGACTTGGAGGTCACTTTCAACAAGAATTCGTGTTCAGTGAAAACAAAAACAGGTGATGTACTTCTCGCGGGAACACGGAAGTCTAACTTGTATTCAATAGATCTGAACAACTACAACACGAAGACCTCCATTTGTCTACTCAGTAAGGTCTCATCGGACTTAACTTGGCAATGGCACAGGAAACTCTCACATCTCAACTTCCACAATATCAACAAACTAGTTACTGGAGATCTGGTGAAAGACCTGCCAAAGTTAAAAATTCACCAAAGACTATCTGTGTGCAGATTGTGAAAGAGGCAAGATGAAACTTTCATCTCACAAGGTCAAGCAAGTCTCCAGTACAAAGAAAACAATGGAGCTTCTACACATGGATCTATGTAGTCCAAACATGCAATGGGAAGAAGTATATCCTAGTCATTGTCGATGATTACTCTAGGTATACTTAGGTCAAGTTCTTAAGGTCGAAAGATGAAGGAACTCCTATTATCATCAACTTCATCAAACAACAGCAGAACAAGTTTGAACATAGTGTTGCCTCCATTCGAACGGATCATGGAACTGAGTTCAAGAACAAAATCTTGTCTGGCTACCTTGACCTAGTGGGGATCTTGCATCAATTTTCTACAGCATACACTCCACAACAAAATGGAGTGGTGGAACGACGCAACCGAACTCTCGTTGAGGCTTCTCGTACTATGCTCTCATATTCCGGTCTCCCACCTTCCTATTGGGCTGAAGCAGTCAGCACCGCATGTTACACACAAAATCGTTCTTTCATCCATAAGTGTTTCAATAAAATTCAATATGAATTGGCAAATGGCATTGTACCTAATATCAAATATCTTCATATATTTGGTAATAGGTGCTTTATACTCAATGAAAAGGATAATCTAGGGAAATTTGAAGCCAAGGCTGATGAAGCAATTTTCCTAGGTTATTCTCATGAGTCTAAAGCCTTCATGGTGTTAAATAAAAGAACTAACTGTGTTATGGAAAGTATAAATGTTACATTCGACGATATGTTGGATGTTAACACATTTCAAAAAGAAAATGAAGTTGCTTCTCGTTAAGTCAGTTCAGGACCAGTACTTCAAAGAAAAGAAACAAATACAAATCCTTCTTCATCATAATACAATTTAGATTTCTTATTTGATTTCTTACAGTCTGAATCTAATGTTCCTATTGCTCGTGACCAGAATGATGCAGTGTCTCCTGCTACTACTGCAACGGAAGTGGACAACTCGTCTTCATACCCAACCGTGGATTCTACGTCAACTGTCAATCCAGTTATAGTTCCACATGAGCCGGTTTATAAGGATACTCCTGTTTATGATTGAGACCCAATATCAACAGAGGAAGACATTGAACTCTAACCATTTAAATGAGTTCTTTCCTCCAATCCAAAACCCCCTAGAAATAAGACGGACATAATCCCATCCCGAATCTCAAATTATAGGAAATGTTCAAGATGGGGTAAGGACTCGTTCTACAACGGCGAATGAGTTCCTTTATTCCAGTTTCATATCTATGATTGAACCCACCAAATTCTCTGATGCTTTACAAGATGCAGATTGGGTCATTGTAATTGAAGAGGAACTTAACCAGTTTGAAAGACTCAAAGTTTGGAGATTGGTACCACTTCCAAAGGATAAATCACTGGTTGGTACCAAGTGGATTTTTAAGAACAAACGGGATTCCGATGGAATAGTGGTTAGAAACAAAGCTAGGCTGGTTGTTAAGGGTTACAACAAACAGGAGGGAATAGACTATGATGAAACATTTGCTCCTGTAGCTAGGATAGAAGCCATAAGACTATTCTTAGCCTATACTGCCTACAAAAGCTTTAAGGTTTTTCAAATGGACATCAAGACATCATTCTTAAATGCTATCGTCAATGAGGAGGTTTATGTGTCTCAACCAGAAGGCTTCGTCAATCCAAAATTCCCACGATATGTTTATATTCTAGACAAAACCTTATATGGACTAAAACAAGCCCCGAGAGCCTTGTATGATGTCCTGTTTGAATATTTGTTGAGTGAGGGTTACATCAAAAGAACAACTGACACCACTTATTCACAAAAGCCAAAGGAAAGGATTTAATCTTAGTACAAATTTATGTGGATGACATCATTTTTGGTTCTACAAACCCGAAGTACAGTGATGAGTTTGCACATACTATGCAAAATCGTTTTCAAATGAGTATGATGGGAGAGATGAATTTCTTTCTCGGATTACAAGTGAAACAGCTGAGTCATGGCATTTTCATCAGTCAATCCAAGTACATTAAAGACTTGTTGAAGAAGTATGACATGCTCGGTTGTTCTTCACTATCTACCCCCATGTCTTCAAAAACTAAAGTGTATGCTGATCTTGAAGGAAAAGTAGCTGATTTAGAAACTTATCGAGGTATGATTGGCTCATTACTATATCTGACGGCTAGTAGACCAGATATAATGTTCTCTACATGCTTATGTGCTAGATTTCAGGCTATTCCAAAGGAATCACATCTGCTGGCAGTCAAAAGAATATTCAAGTATCTCAAGGGTACTGTTGATCTAGGTCTATGGTATCCAAGGGATTCTAGTCTACAGTTATATGCTTATTCAAATGCCGACTATGCTGGTTGCATGCATGATAGAAAGAGCACATATGGCAGTGCACACTTTTGGGTGATCGGTTAGTGTGTTGGGCTTATAAGAAACAAAATTGTGTCTCTACTTCAACTGCTGAGGCTGAATATGTTCCTACTACAATGTGCTGCTCTCAAAGTTTGTGGGTTAGGATTCAGCTTTCTGACTTTGGCCTACACTATGACAAGATACCTTTACTGTGTGATTCACAATCTGCCATTGCCATCTCATGCAATCCAGTCCACCACTCAAAGACCAAACAC
Source organism: Dittrichia graveolens (assembly GCA_038502395.1). Classification (NCBI taxonomy): domain Eukaryota; kingdom Viridiplantae; phylum Streptophyta; class Magnoliopsida; order Asterales; family Asteraceae; genus Dittrichia; species Dittrichia graveolens. The sequence goes on from JARJIL010000007.1 coordinate 27,260,850, forward strand.
ATTGACATACGGTATCATTTTATTAAAGATAATGTGGAAAAAGGTCTGATAGAACTTCAATATGTCAAGACTTATGATCAACTGGCTGATCTATTTACTAAACCATTACACGAATCTCGTTTTAATGAGTTAGTATCCAAATGGGGTATGTTGAATTATAAAGTCTTAATATCACTCATTTGTTTTGAGTGGGTAGTTCACTTTGTTTGTTCATGTTGCAGATACAAGAAAGCACAATTTGAGGGGGAGTGTCAATCATCAGTACAAGTTACGCATGCTTGTAGGGGGGGGTGAATAATTAAAACATTTCAAAAATCAAAGAAAATACCAAAAACATTCACAAAACAGAGAAAATACCAAAAAACATTCACAAAACATTTGCAAAATTCACGTCGAGCACACATGAACAGTCCATTGAACGAAACAAAATAAACCCACTTCGAGTTCGAAGCCTTCACACTTCGAAGTCGAAGCCTTTGGACTTCGAGCTCAACAGTGGTCCTCTAGACCACTTCGAGCGCGTTTTTCACCTTCGAAGTCTTCACACTTCAAACTCGAAGCCTCTTGGACTTTGAAGCCAACAGTGGTTGTCAAGACCACTTCGAGTGCGTTTTTACCTCTCGAATCCTTTGGACTTCGAGCGTGTAACTTTTGAAAAGTTACCGTTGTAATTATTTTCTATAAATAGGTGGCATGTCTTAGAGTTTTCTTTACATTTCCTAACTTTCCAAACTTACGAGAATTACCGGTTACGTATTTTCTAAATCTTACTCAAAGTTGCTGCCAAAATTTCTATTTTTGTGATAAACTTGCTTACTTACTCAAGGTATACATCAAATAAGTAATAAATCATGTTTAAATGCACAAAAACAAAGCTTGCGATGTAACTCGGAAGTCACTTTTTCGAACTTCAAATGCTTTGTTCGACAATCAAACGATGATGTTATTGTAAACTTGGTTTGCGATGGGCCTTAGGAACACAAGAACAAGGTTTTTATCAAAGAAAAACTCACAAAATTTGAAATGTGTTCTTGGTGTTCTTTGAGTGGTTGAAGATTGGGCTTGATTTCATTTTTGGCCTAGATCTTCATGTTATGGATCAAATGACAAAAATTTTAGTGTTATAAAAGTGTTTAGATACATGTATTCATTGTAAAATATGTGTCAAAACACAAATTTGCTCATTAAAAATACCACTTCATCAATGAAGGACTTTTAGGTGTTATACAATTTTTCTACGGAGTTGACCACTGTTTCAAAGTTTTATTCAAAATGAATGTTTTGAAGTCAACAAATGTCAAAGTGCTTCACACTTGAATGTTTTGACTTTTCAAGTCAATAGATTTCATTGATTTATTCGTCAAAGTTCAGCTTTCTAACCTGTTGGCTATTCTTACACGATTAATCATGGCTATGGAAGATGAATCTGTCTCATATCGTTCTTCGACAGCTAGCCAATCCCATAACCCTTACAATCAACTCCTTCCCCTAAATCAGTTTCTTTCTGTGGTCACCCATGATAATAACCATTTCATAAACCATGATAATTTCCGAAACCCTAACTTTCCCATCATCACCGAAATACTACGTGTCCACCCATCGAACCATGCTCTCACCTTTGATCCATCTACTTTTGGAACTCATGTTCCTGAATTATATGTGCAACAGTTCTGACACACAGTCCACACGCATAAAAATCCCGACTCTTGTCGCGTGTCTATTCGTGGTGATGTAGACCACATCACCGCAAGCCGACTCAGGGAAATCCTTCGGCTCCCCACTGCCAGAAGCAGGCCTCCTCTCCTTGACTTTCAAAAGATGCCTGATGAGACTGCTGTCCTTGCGGGCATTCCAGCTACGGGTTATATTCGGGACTTACCACTTTGTTCCCACTTCAAAAGAGCCAACCTTCACCCCATGTTCTATACTTGCCTAACAATTCTTTAACATTGCCTCACCCCTAAACACATTGGCTACGAATACCCCAACTCCAATCAAATCAAACTCATCTATGCTGCGACTAATCACCTACATATCAATTATGCCACTTTAATTTTTCTTGATCTTATGCTGCAGGTGAAGGGCAAAGTCTCAGATCTGAAGAGAGCAAAGGGTAAATTTCTGCCATATCAACGATTTTTGCCCATGCTGGTCCAATTTTCTATGGACAGAAATGAGGAGATACCTCGAAAGCCATATCATGCTGCTATCCGGCCAAAACAGTTCATGTACGTGAAAGTTCATAATGCTCATCATCCTATTCAACCGCAGTCATTCCCGGTGTCTCTACTGGACCTTTATGCTCAAAATGAAATTGTGAGATTATATAGGCAGGGCATAGGTCTAGGCCCTATGGAGCAATCAGATCCGATTGCACCTACCCAAGGGCCAGTAGTACAACGTGCGGAGATAGTACATAGGCCTCAGACTTCCACGGGGGAAGCTGAGAGGGAAGTGTTGAGAGAGAAATGCATTGAGAGGGTTGGTGAAGAGGATGTCGGTGAAACATATAGCGAGGGAGGGTCGGAGTATGACCTTACACAGGTCCAAGCCATGTTTGATTCATTCTCCAATGTAATACTTGAACCCGAGCAACAGCCGGAATCTCCTGTGCCTGATTTACATGCTGGTTCAGTAGCCCCTGACTTTGAAACCAATACATTTTCTCTGACCAGGTATACCCTATGAGCAGCACCACAGGTCTTCGACAACAATGCATTACAAAAGGCTAAAATGCCCGTGGTGATTGAGAAGAGGATTTAAGCTTCTCTAATTAATTCCCAAATTTACCCGAGGCCTTTGATGTGACGACCGCAATTTCCCAAAATTTACTAACTACAAAAATCTTGCCATTTTATCAGAAAAACATGCAACGGAAGTCTTTAGCCATAAAATACATCTTACCGAAACGATAAGATATTACATCAGTTTGAAAATCACGACATCACGTTCATAACATTAATCATAAAGACATAAATTGTTTGATGCGATAAAACAAAATGGTATCAAGTAAGACAGTACACTACCCAAAGACCCTGTCTCACAAGCAATCTTCTAAGCAACCTGCACGAGTACAAGACGCATTTCAAGAAACAAGTGTCAGCTTAAAGCCTCGTGAGTCAATAGAGTTATGAAAATATTCAATTAAAACATAACATACATTAGGCGGTAATATCAATTAAATAACAATCCATTCCCGCCCATTCACATAGTTGACTAACCCATCATTTGACATTTAGCACAAAACGGTCAACTAATCATAGTACCTCAAATAGTTATTTCATATACTCCGTTATCGCAATCCTTTAAATCATAATTATCATCATCATCATCACAATCATCAATAATGGTCTAGGGATATTAATTTAACCCAAGATATAGACCCGGTTCACGAGTTACGTTATTACCCGTCTAAGGATCATTAGAGCGTGAGTTCCAATAATTCTTAGACTGTAACATCTCCCGCTATCGCTACTCCGGCGATGTGTTATACAACGTATTCCACAATGCCGTTCAGGTGAAGTAATAAGGGTGTTTTACCTCTTACACTTCCTCACACCCGTATGATAATTAATAAGGTACAACCTCAAGTACCGAATACCATTCCAATGAGTATAAATACATCATCACGTTGTCCCGGACTTGTCATGAACGTCCGGTAACCCACAAATGGCTAGCACTTTTCCTATAAGGTTCAACCTACTAGGCATCATGAATAAGGATAGGACTACCCCATCCCAAGGTCTCGTAAATCAATATTATCTTAAAACTCATAACTTCATAACATAGCATAACCATCATACTATTCCATAACACGTAACAATCACATATATATATATATCACATATTTCATGCATAGGTAATATTTAAACACATATTACTATTTTATAGTAAATCATTACTTTTGAAAATATATCATTTTTGTCTAGTACTCGGTTTCGAGAAATATTGAACTCACCTCAGTCCAGATAACGAAAACCACGAGCTTGAAAAGACAAATAACGCTCACAGATCGTCAAGAACGCGAACTCAAATGCCACAAATAACCTCTCGGGTTCACCCACGCGAAGCCTTGGTCAAAACTATGCCCTTAAGGGTGTTTTTGATCTCCCGGAACTTCAAATACGCTTACAAACGAAACCCGACACTTACGTAGGCTCAAGAATCATGGGAAAACTCGTAAATTTGGCAGAGTAACGACTCTTGAGGTTTGTGTGCGAAAAATGGCAGCCAAACACCCATATTTATAGAACAGCCAAGAACGCGTTGCGTCGCAACCCACAAACGCGTCGCGTCGCGACCCACCGATCAAAAAGGTTTTGTCCTCGGAATTCTCCCCTCCTTAAAAACGTTTTGTCCCCGTAATCGATTCAGAAAACAACTGGGGGTACCTAGCCTTCATCTCGTCTTCAGTTTCCCACGTCATATCCCCACGGTGCTTATTCTTCCATTGTACTTTCACTAGTTTCAACCGTTTCTTTCGGAGTTGTTTGACGTTACGATCCAAGATTGCGACGGGTTCCTCGATCAATTTCTTACTTTCGTCAACACGAAGTTTGTCCAATGGTTGTATACTTGGTTCCTCGGCCAAGCATTTTCGTAAATAGCATACATGGAACACATTGTGTATTCCCTCCAACTCTTGTGGCAACTCATGTTTGTAAGCTTGCTCTCCAATACGTTCAAGTATTAAAAACGGACCGATAAAACAAGGTCCAAGCTTACCTCGTTTCCCAAAACGGATAATACCCTTCTAGGGCGAGACCTTCAACATCACTTTCTCACCGACTTCAAAAGTTTTGGGTCGGTACTTCTTATTGGAGTATTTCTTTTGTCTCTCTCGAGCTACCCTCAAACGTTCACAGGCCGCTTTTACCTTATCTGTAGTGAGCTGAACAATTTCCGGACCCGCAAACTGCTTTTCACCCGGTTCTAACCAACAGGTAGGAGTGCGACATTTTCTACTGTAAAGCATTTTGAACAGAGCCATACCAATACTTGCATGGTAAGTGTTGTTATATGCGAATTCTACTAGAGGTAAGTGAGAATCCCAACTTCTGCCATACTCTATCACACAAGCTTTTAACATATCTTCCAAAGTTTGAATCATTCTTTCGCTCTGGCCGTCAGTCTGAGGATGATACGCAGTGCTCAAATGCACTCGCGTACCCAATTCCTCCAGCAATTTGTGCCAAAACCTTGATGCAAACCGGCTATCTTGATCCGAGACAATCGATAAAGGTATCCCATGTCTCGTGACGATCTTGTGAATATACAACTTAGCCAAGTTCTCTAAGTTTTCCTTCTCCCTAGTGGCTAAGAAGTGAGCACTTTTGGTTAGCCTATCAACAACTACCCAGATCATTTCGTTTCCACGAGCAGTCTTGGGCAACTTGGTTACAAAATCCATGGTGATTTTGTCCCATTTCCATTCTAGTATCTCAAGTTGCTTCAATTCCCCATACGGCTTCTGGTGTTCCGCCTTGACTTGAGAGCACGTCAGGCATCTTGACACATAATCGGCAATATCTACCCAGCCATCAATAGTTGGCTTTTAGTTCAAGATACATCTTATTATTTCCTTGGTCGATAGAATATTTAGAACGGTGAGCATCGCGTAACAAAGTGTCATGAATGCCACCCGCTTTAGGAACCCAAACACGACCCTTGAAAGTCTTCAACCCGCGGTTATCTTTAGTTAAATCCGCTTGTTGCTTAACCATGACTTCGTCTTTTAGCTTCTCTTCCTTCAATCCTTCAATTTGAGCAGTTCGAATCTGCTCAAAGATGTCGGATCTAACAATAATACCCATAAATTTAAGTCGGTAGGATGACCTCGGTTCTTTTCAGCTCAACGCATCGGCTACCACGTTAGCTTTACCTGGATGGTAGCTAATCTCGCAATCATAATATATCAAAAGATCCATCCATCTCCTATGTCTCATATTCAGTTCCTTATGATTCTGAATATATTGTAGACTCTTGTGATCGGTGTAGATGACACACCTTGTCCCATACAAGTAATTACACCACAATTTAAGAGCAAAAACTACAGCTGCAAGCTCTAAATCGTGAGTCGGATAATTCAATTCTGCATCTTTCAGCTGCCTTGAAGCGTAGGCGACCTTCCCTCATTGCATAGGAACACATCCCAAACCCGACTAGGATGCATCACTATATACAACAAAGTGTTCACTACCTTCTGGTAAGGATAAAATAGGAGCTTCACACAAACACTTCTTTAAAGCTTGAAAAGCATCTTCTTGTTTCTCAGTCCACTTGAAGAGTTCTGTCTTCCTCGTCAAACAGGTCATTGGGGTCGCTATCTTTGCGAAATCCTTAATGAAACTCCTATAATAACCGGCTTGACCCAAGAAACTTCGAATTTCAGTTGGAGTTTTGGGCGACTCCCACTTCTCAACCGCCTCAATCTTAGTTGGATCTACCTTCAATCAATCTTGACTTATCACGTGTCCTAAAAACTGGACTTCTCGCAAACATAATTCACACTTCGAAAATTTGGCATAGAGTTTCTCTTGGCGAAGAGTATCAAGAACTTCATGCAAATGTTTGCGATGATCATCCTCATTACGTGAGTAAATAAGAATATCATCAATAAACACAATAACTGATTTGTCCAGAAAGCACGACAAACTCGGTTCATTAAATCCATAAACAGAGCCGGAACATTAGTCAAACCAAAAGGCATTACGAGAAACTCATAGTGGCCATAGCGAGTTTTGAATGCCGTCTTTTGGATATCTTCACCTCGGACCTTCACTTGATGATATCCCAAACGTAAATCGATCTTCGAAAAGTAACTAGCACCATGCAATTGATCAAAAAGATCATCTATTCTTGTTAAAGGGTACTTGTTCTTAACAGTAGCCTTGTTCAACTCCCGATAGTCAATGCACATTCGCATGGTTCCATCCTTCTTCCTAACGAACAAAACTTGCGCTCCCCAAGGTGAGGAACTTGGTCGAATGAAACCCTTATCCAAAATTTCTTGTAGTTGGGTCATCATCTCCTTGAACTCGGACGGAGCTAAATGGTAAGGTGCCTTAGCAATCGGTGTTGCACCTGGAACAAGATCAATTTGAAATTAAATATGACGTGTCGGCGGTAATCCGAGCAAATCTTCAGGAAAAACATCTGGATAATCCTTTACCACCTCCACATCCCGTAATTCGACCTTCTTCTTTGCAGAAGATATGACGTAAGCCAAGAATGCTGAAGAACCCTTGGATAAGCACTTGAGTGTTTTCATTACTGAAAGTAGAATCAGACTCCACGGGCACCTTTCTCCAAAGGCAATAGCAAACTTTCTAGTAGAAATAGGTATGCATACAAGCTTTTTAGAACAAATAATTTCAGCCTTAAGACTAGACATCCAGTCCCTACCTATTACTACATCAAAACTCTCAATCTCTAGAGGAAGTAGTGTCACCATAAGATCATTACCATCAATAGAAATAACACAATCATTAAACTTATCACGAATAGTGATGGGTTTTCCAACCGCAATCTCAACAACTAGAGCCGAATCCAAAGTACTACTGGGTTTATCAAATTTAGCACAGAAGGCATGCGAAACAAAAGATCGACTAGCACCAGAATCAAATAGTACTTTAGCAGGCATAGAATTTATCATAAAATTTCCAGAAATCACCTCATCATTCTTGCGAGCATCATCAGTAGTCATCTTGAAAGCTCGCCCGGTAGGTTTACCCGCGACACGCTTCTTGCTACCATCATCACTCTTGTTTTTCAGTTTCGGGCAGGCAGAAGCCATGTGCCCCATCTCCTTGCACTAATAGCACATAAGTTCAGAACTTGTGCACTCAAAACTAGTGTGCCCCATCTTACCACACCTCCTGCAACTCATAGTGCTTTTAGTGCAGGGACCCTTATGGGAAGAGTGACAAGTCTTGCAGAAATTTGGGTCCTTCTTCTTGCCCTCGGACCCAAACTTCTTTTTCTCTCAGGACCCAGATGGCCCTTCCCACTTTCTCTTCTCTCTGCTGACGGGATTCTTCAAACCCAAGTCTTCCTCAATATTCCTCGCTTCCTCCATTGCCGCATCCAGGGTAGACTTATTACGGATAGTAGACCGGTATTCAAACGGTAAACCTCTCATATATTGGTTTACCAAAGAAGCTTCATCAGGATAAAGTCTCCTGGCAAAAGTAAGCTTATCCGAGAAAGTCGTGTTGTACTTGCTGATCGACATCGTCTCTTTCTTCAACTCCAAAAATTCTCTCTCAGCTCGCCTTTGTGAACCCAAATTGCAGAAACGATTTTGCACCTTCTCAACAAACTGGGACCAAGTGATCTCTTTCCGAACTATCTCAGAAAGGTTTTGGTAGACCGAGTTCCACCACTCAAGATCCTCTCCCTCAAGCATCCGAATGGCATAACGGACCTGTTGTTGATTAGTAAAATCCCTCGAATCATAAACTTGCTCCATCTTCATCAGCCACCGAGAACAAACCAATGGATCTTCAGCTCCTTTAAAAACTGGAGGTTTGCAACACATGAAAGCCCTAAACGAACTACCCTATGCCTTAACAGTCCTTTGACAAGGTTCAGGACCATGGTGCTTATCCTTACTGCTTGCTTCACTTTCATTGTTCTAGTCCTGTTCAGTGGTATCTTTAAGGAGACCTCCCTCATTTGTTCTATTTGATTATCTCGAATCTTCAGTTGTTGCTCCAAAGAAACAATTTTGATTGTGCTGGCCCCACTGTAGCTACTCCTTTCCGTATACTCCTTAGTAGACGCAGTCCCTTCGATAGTAGTTGGAACCGTTTCAACATGTGGTTGTGAGTGAAAACATCCCACATTCTCATCCTCGTGCTGTGGAAGTGACCCACCAGCTCCACTCCCTTGATTAGCACCTTGTTTACCATTGTTCTTGCGTGTAACCACCATCTTCTATGGAAGGCACAAGAAATGAGTCGAAAATATACTTCTTAAGTTTGTAGATATGTACAAGAATTCTTATAAGGAAAAGAGGTAGAGTTAAACTATAAGGAAAAGATCAAGAATTCCTATAGCACTCAGTACACACCCCCCTTAGAAGTCTTGTTCTTTCTTAATGAGCCGTTAACAGTTGTAAGTCTAAGCATCGGACTCAATGCTTAGTTCGCTCACAACGCGGCTCTGATACCAAATTGTGACGACCGCGATTTCCCAAAATTTACCAATTACAAAAATCTTGCCATTTTATAAGAAAAACATGCAATGGAAGTCTTTAGACATAAAATACATCTTACCGAAACGATAAGAGATTACATTAGTTTGAAAATCACGACATCATGTTCATAACATTAATCATAAAGACATAAATTGTTTGATGCGATAAAACAAAATGGTATCAAGTAAGACAGTACACTACCCAAAGTCCCTGTCTCACAAGCAATCTTCTAAGCAACCTGCACGAATACAAGACACATTTCAAGAAACAAGTGCCAGCTTAAAGCCTCGTGAGTCAATTGAGTTATGAAAAGATTCAATTAAAACATAACATACTTTAGGCGGTGATATCAGAATAAATAATTATCCATTCCTTCCCATTCACATAGTTGACCAACCCATCATTTGACATTTAGCACATAACGGTCAACTAATCATAGTACCTCAAACAGTTATTTCAGATACTCCGTTATCTTAATCCTTTAAATAATAATTATCATCATCATCATCACAATCATCAATAATGGTCTAGGGATATTAATTTAAGCCAAGATATAGACCCGGTTCAAGAGCTACGCTGTTACCCGTCTAAGGATCATTAGAGCGCGACTTCCAATAATTCTTAGACTGTAACATCTCCCGCTATCGCTACTCCGGCGATGTGGTATACAACGTATTCCACAAAGCCGTTCAGGTGAAGTAATAAGGGTGTTTTACTTCTTACACCTCCTCACACCCGTATGATATTTAATAAGGTACAACCTCAAGTACCAAATACCATTGCAATGAGGATAGGACTAACCCCATCTCAAGGTCTCGTAAATCAATATTATGTTAAAACTCATAACTTCATAACATACCATAACCATCATCTATACCATAACACGTAACAATCATATATATATATATATATATCACATATTTCATGCATAGGTAATATATAAACACATATTACCATTTTGTCTAGTACTCGGTTTCGAGAAATATTGAACTCACCTCAGTCCAGATAACGAAACCCACGAGCTTGAAAAGACAAATAACGCTCACGGATCGTTAAGAACGTGAACTCAAATGCCACAAATAACCTCTCGGGTTCACCCATGCGAAGCCTTGGTCAAAACTATGCCCTAAACGGTGTTTTTGATCTCCCGGAACTACAAATACGCTTACAAACGAAACCCGACACTTACGTAGGCTCAAGAATCTCGGGAAAACTCGTAAATTTGGCAGAGTAACGACTCTTGAGGTTTGTGTGTGAAAAATGGCAGCCAAACACCCATATTAATAGAACAGCCGAGAACGTATCGCGTCGCGTCGCGACTCCCGTACACGCCAAGTCTGCCACACGCAAAGTCTAACACACGCAAACCAACTGCTACACGTGATCGACTGACACACCTGACCGATGACGCGTCGCGTCGCGACCTTTAACGCGTCGCGTCGCGACGAACACATAATTTCGGATTTCCTTTTTATTTTCCAACTTTCAATAATTTTGTTAAATTAATAATAATACCCTTAATTATCATTAAAATAACTAAACTCCATAAATATTATTTATTTCTCCGTAAATAATATTATAATAATTGTTTCGAATTTTCGTTCGTTACATTTGACTATGAAACAGAATTCATATATGGCTATCAACCGGGTCCTCTTGATGAATCATGTGCAAGTCATGAATTTGATCCGGATATGGATGTCTATGAAGAGTATGAAAGCGAGATGGAAGAGGAAGAGATAGAGGTAGGAGAGAGAGTAGTGAGAAAAAGAACAATTCAGTGCTGAGGGACCACCAAGCCCAAAAAGCTGGGAAGCTTCATCTGCCATCGGGGCTGACATTGTCAGCTCTAGTGTTGAAACAGCCACTGTTATCCCAACAGTGCACATTCACCCCACCAGCTACTCAAGTTTCTCTCAACAGACGCTTGCTTCATTCCATAGAGAATTTGCTCATATTCTATCGGCCTCTCATTCGGAGATGGTTGGTATTGAAACTAGAGGTCTGCCTCTCCCGACCTCGCCCGTCTCTTCTATGCACATCGATATACCGCAAATATCTGCGTTTCTTTCTAGATGCCAATCCATCCTTGCACAAATAACGACGTTGTTTAATAGACAACAGTCCAGAACACCTAGAGGTGGCACTACTGATAGTGCCATTAGAGGATCAGGTGGAAATCTCGGCGGAGTGTACACCACTACAGCTCCATACATGAGTAGCTCTGCCTCTGTGGTAGAGACTTCAACGAGTACTTTGAGTGAGTCTCGATTTGTCACAAAGGAAGAATTGCTGGAGGCTCTAACCCCAATCACCGAGATCCTAGCCGACATCAAACAGACTCTTGTTTCTTTAAAATTCAAAGTTGATGATGGCTCGAGCTTATCTACAGATACATTGAAATCCCTGCTGTATGCACGTTTGTTGGAAAAAGCCCTAGACCGTGAACAAAATCTAGATCCCTTTCAAACCCTTCAAAATGAACAAACCTACAAGGGTAGCAATCTAAATAAGTTTAAAGAAACAGTTATCAATTCAATGGAGGATATGGGAAATGTGGTTTTCGAAAAGTTAGACGGTGGAAAACAGGATGACAATTCTTGAATGTACATGCAAATCCCAAGCTGCCGGGTCAAAGCGCAGGCATAATGACGATGATCCCGATCATGATCATCACGAGGGGGAAAAAAGACTGCGCGTTTTGACATTTACTCCTTTGACAGATAGATTAGCAGCCGCAATGGGATAGGGGCAGAACCTCAATATCAAACTCAATAATCTCAACAAAAACAACAACAACAAAAACAACAACAACAACAACAACAACAGCTACATCCACAACAACAAGAACAACAACAAGCTCAAACTGAACCCGAACCTAACATCCCAATATTTGAATTCGAAACTAAAACTACAAGCATTGGTGAGAAGGATGAGTCAGATGAACTATTAAAATAAATTGAGGAGTTCTCATTTGGAAAAATGCCTGAAAGAACCGAGGAATTCCAGATTGTGAACAGGTTTGAGGAAATGCCGGTGCCTATTGTTCAAAAGCCAGCTTCTTCAAGGGTTGCAAAGACTGCGAGGGAATTGGACACCAATAGGCAGATGGAGGAGGTACATCAACTGCTCCCTGCAGAATCAATGAAATTCCAGGTGTTAGCTGCCGACATCCTGAAGAAAAATCTAGAAGCTGAGCAGACACAACAACTTCTATAATCATCATCTGAATGGCCTATCCCTCGGAATGTCCAACCAGCTCGTCCAATTCCAACATCGTCAGACCCATGCCTAGATCGACAAAATATCTATTGGGATTCCATGGGGATCAAAGCACGCAACGGAAGTAAAGAAAACACACACAAATGATCCCACGAAGTCCTAATGGTCGTGAAAACTTATAAGAGGCTACATGCAACCAAAACAAAAACAAAGAGAATATGGAAATCAAATCATACCCTTGAAAACTTTGATTATTGGTTGGAACAATTCGGATTTGGGATGTAAGCTTGAAACAAAAGGCTCCAAGCCCTAATACAAGTCCACACCAAGAAACCATCAACCTATTTGTACTAGCAAACCGAAGAACCACCAACACTTGATGAATCTCTTCTGGAACAGCCTTGGAATCACTCGTGCACAACCCTTGATCTCTTGCACTTGCTCACTCTCTCTAGTATGAACTCACAAATGAAGTATGCTTGCACAATTTTACCAAGAGTTATGAAAGAACTAATAATGGCTCTTTTAAAGACACCATCTCTGTTCTCATGAGTCTAGAGTCCTACTAATTGGCACTCACTTATTGGACCAACAAAATGGTCCAACCAGATACAAGTGTCACTTAGAATTCTGCCTTCACGACTTCTTCACGGGCTCTCACGGGCCGTGAAGGATTAATGCGCCACGACAGGCCATTTATCCTCCACGAGTCGTGCTGCGCCGTGCAAGAATCGTGAGGGTTCGTGTCTTCACGACCTCCTTCACGGGATGTGTAGGGTCATGAAGCCCTAGGGTTTCACGAACCATGCGGCCATGACAGGACTCGTGTACATGAGCTGCTTCACGACCCGTGGAGCATCCTTCACGGTCGTGAAGCTTAGGTTAGATTGAATTTGACCATTTTGACTCTTTCCTCTTATAGTAGGCTGTCGAGATTGAAGCTTGGGGTGTGACCCAATAGGCCCACGCTTCATCGACAGTGATACCGGCCTATGCGTGTCAGTGGGCAGATTCCAACAAACTCGCACTTGCACATGACACACCGTATACATAGGCACCACAGATAGTGAGCGGTCTCTAGTAAGGCATCCCTGCCCCCAACTAAACACGGGGTATGTCATCCCTGACAAGTACCAAGTCAAACTAAAAGAATTTGACATGGTCCTATAGATAAGTGATCAATCATCCTATTGTTCGCGATATCCAAGTGAACACGAGACATGGTACAAACTCATTCTCCGATCGTTCACGATTATGTTTCTCGATCAAGATTGGTGGTGACCAAAAAGGTGAGTTGCAACTGATTAACAATCATTGCAAGCTCGAGCATGGCCATGCATTTTTGGTGTCAGCGCCTAATCATCGAGGGGCCAGGGATATCTCTCTAAATAGAGGAACAAATTCCTTTGACTACATTGCCTCCAATACATTGGCAATACTTTACCCAAAAGCATCCTTTATAATAGCCAGTTACGGACTACGTTTGAAGGCAGTCAGAATAAAGCAAACCAAAATAGTGAAACACATGCATCTCCGGTCTAAGGATAAAAGATATTATCATCATGATTTACTCTTGAAATGTACCATGAAGTAAGATCAGGTGTGGGTCGTCTAATCACTTGAAACTCTTTTCCAGTATAGGCGAAATATTACGTCCCTTGTATTCAATACCATTGAATACTATGACCAATCATTTCCCTCGATCTTCATTCATACTTCCTTCCAATGAGGAATGACCGACCGTGGACTGTTTAGAATGTGAAGCATTCAAGGAAGTGATAAAACATGCAAAGTTGGAACACAATAATGATTTAAAGAAAGTATTCGCTACATGCGTATCATTAAATCTCCATTTAATAATCAATACATTCAAAAATACAATATTGCTTAATGTTCCCAATTACATAGTAAATACATCAAATACAATAACTAATATACAACTCAAACGAAGTCACTAGCAAATCTAATTCCAATTGCACCTGTGTGGGCATCGAGCTTAGCTTGTGACAACGGTTTAGTGACCGGATCCGCCAAATTGCTATCCGTGTGTACTTTGCTGATGACAATGTCTCCGTTCTCGACCACGTCCTGGATAAAATGATATTTCCGCGGAACGTGCCTCGTGCGTCGGTGAGACCTTGGTTCCTTTGCTAAAGAAACGGCACCCTCGTTGTCACAAAAGATCTTAACAGGGTCGCTGATGCTTGGAACCACTCCCAAATGAAGCAGAAATTTCTTCATCCATACGGCCTCCTTAGCAGCTTCACTGGCCGCAATATATTCCGACTCTGTAGTGGAATTGGCCACGGTGTCTTGCTTGGAGCTCCTCCGGGATCTAGCACCGCCGTTTAATAGGAACACGAACCCCGATTGTGATCGGCAGTCATCCCTATCGGTTTGGAAGCTTGCGTCAGAGTAACCCTTTACTGTAAGCTCTTCCTCACCTCCGTACACCAAGAACATCTCCTTAGTCCTCCGAAGATACTTCAGAATGCTCTTCACCGCCGTCCAATGGGTTTCGCCTTGGTTGTCTTGATATCTACTCGTCATGCTCAAGACACACGATACATCAAGCCTCGTACATAGCATTGCGTACATGATCGAGCCCATAGCCGAAGCATATGGCACCCACTTCATTACTTCCCATTCCTATAGGACACTAGGGGATTGAGTCTTACTCAATACCAAACCATGTGACATAGGAATGAACCCCTTCTTGGAGTCTTCCATCCTAAACTGCTTTAGGACTTTGTCAACATCTGTACTTTGGCTAAGCCCAATTAGCCTTTTCGATCTATCTCTATAGATTTTGATCCCAAGAATATAAGTTGCATCTCCTAGATCCTTCATTGAAAAATAGTTGCCTAACCAGGGTTTTACACCTTGAAGGGTTGGGACATCGTTCCCAATAAGGAGTATGTCATCGACATAGAAGACTAGAAATACAACTATGCTCCCACTAGCCCTGACATATACGCATGGCTCATCCTTGCTTTTCGAAAAGCCAAACTCTTTGACTTTCTCAATAAAGCACAGGTTCTAGCTGCGCGATGCTTGCTTAAGTCCATAAATGGACTTCTTAAGGTTCCAGACTTTATCCGGATGCTTGGCATGTACAAAACCCTCGGGTTGAGTCATATAGACTTCCTCGCTTAGTGTCCCATTAAGAAATGCGGTTTTTACATCAATTTGCCAAATGTCATAATCAAGAAATGCGGCAATTGCCATGAGTATCCGGATAGATTCAACATAGCCACCGGGGAAAAGGTTTCATCATAGTCTACACCATGAGTTTGCATGAAACCCTTAGCCACCAGGCGGGCTTTGCAGGTGTCTACCTCTCCATCTATGCTGGTCTTTTTCTTAAAGACCCATTTGCACCCTACGGGTCTACACCCGGATACCAGATCTAATAAATCCCAGACTTGGTTTTCCAACACAGATTGCATCTCGGACTCCATTGCCTCTTTCCACCTAGCGGACTCAGGGCCAACCACGGCGTCCCGATAAGATGATGGTTCATCATGATCCACCACTAGGTCACATCCCTCAGACATGAAAAACCCATATCTCTCTGGCTCATTGCGACTCCTATCGGATCTCCTAAGAGGTAAAGGATCCGTGTCAGGTTCTCCAGCAGTGCTGTGCTGAAAATCGTCTTGTGAACTAGTGCCAACTTCAGGTTGGTCATTGGAAGGTTCTTGAATTTCTTCAAGATCAACCTTTCTCCCACTAGCGTCTTTGGATAGCATCTCCCTTTCAAGGAAGACGGCCCTCCGAACAACAAATACCTTGTTCTCGGAAGGTTTGTAAAACAAATATCCCATAGACCCGGCAGGATAGCCAATGAATAAACACCTCTCGGCTCGGGGTTCCAATTTGTCCTCTACCTCACGTCTCACGTAGGTAGGACAACCCCAAACCTTTAGATATGAAAGCGATTGAACCTTTCCATGCCACATCTCAAATGGTGTCTTCTTGACCTTCTTAGTTGGTACAAGTTTAAGGATTCTAACGGTCGTTTCCAATGCATAGCCCCAAAAGCTTATGGGTACACCCATACAATGTCCGGTTCCTCCTCTCGGCGAAACCATTTAATTGTGGAGTCCTAGGAGGTGTCAATTGTGAAGCAATTCCACAATCTTTTAGATAGTCACGGAATTTCGAAATTAGATACTCACCACCACGATCCGATCTGAGCATCTTAATTCGTTTACCAAATTGGTTCTCAACTTCGTTTTTGAAAGTCTTGAAAACCTCAAAGGTTTCCGACTTTTGTCTCACCAAGTAGACATACCCATACCTAGTAAAATCATCGGTAAAGGTTACGAAGTACCTTGTGTTATGCCTAGTAACATGCTTGAACGGACCACACACATCCGAGTGAATGATATCCAACAAG
The DNA here is from genome assembly GCA_038502395.1 of Dittrichia graveolens. Taxonomy (NCBI): domain Eukaryota; kingdom Viridiplantae; phylum Streptophyta; class Magnoliopsida; order Asterales; family Asteraceae; genus Dittrichia; species Dittrichia graveolens. The sequence continues at coordinate 27,277,673 of JARJIL010000007.1, forward strand.
TCTTGGCCCCTCTCACAAATGCCGATGAAGGGTGCTTTGGTGATTTTGCCCAATAAGGAAGATTCGCACACATCATCCGACCCATGGTCAAATGATTCCAAGATCTCATCCACTTGGAGCTTGGCGATGCGTTTCTTGTTTATGTGGCCCAAACAACCATGCCATAAAGATAACTTACCCAAATTACATTTGGATTTATAACCAACATTCATGATTGATCTATTACTTTGCAATCATACACTTGTTTCATATATGCCACGAAATGGATGTGCTTTAAAATAAAATAAATCATTCTTAAAGCAAGAAATAATTCCATTAGGGAAATTAAAACTAAATCCATCGTCAACAAGTGCATAGAATGAAATAATGTTTCTTGCCACGAAGGGCGAATAAGTTACATTTAATAAAGTAATAAATAAGCGGGATTGAAAGGCGAGGTCCATGCTCCCAATCTTCTCAACCGGGACAACCACCTTGTTTCTCATGATGAGTCCAGCTCACCGTCAACCAAGTCCCTACTTATTCTTAGAACGTGCACATTATTAACTATGTGAGTACCACACCCGGTGTCCAAGACCCAAGCGTTAGAAGTAGAAGTGTTATGGAATTCAATCATATACATACGGGTGGCGCCTTGTCCCTGGGCGCGAAGCCTCTTAAGCTCCACCGTGTACTTGGGGCACATACGCCAGTAGTGTCCCTTCTCCCTGCAGAAGAAGCAGGTAGCCTCTTCCAGTGAGGGGGCTATAGGTGTGGATTCCTTCCCTTTCGGCTCCGGGGCCGGGAGTGGTTTGGGCTTAGGTGTTGCCACCTTGGCCTTCCCCTTCCCTTTTCCCATGGAGCTTGAAGCGGGCCACTTCCTCTTAGCACCACCCACATGGATGGCTAGGACAGGTGCAGAGGTTGATGGCTTTGCCTTGGCCATGTTAGACTCCGCGGTCTTCAACATGCCATGCAACTCCGTCAAGGACTTATCCATGTTATGCATATGGTAGTTCACAATGAACGGACCATATGCTTGAGGCAAAGATTGGAGGATAATATCCATAGCCAACTCTTTCCCCATAGGAAAGCCCAACCTCTCGAGCTGGTCCACATATTGCTTCATACGAAGCACGTAGGAGCTCACGTTCCCGCCCTCCTGCATCCGGCACCATATGAAGGCCTTGACACACTCATAGAGTTCTTGCCTCGCTTGCTGTTGGAACATTTCATTTAGCTACGAGATCATGTCATATGCACCAACGTCCTCAAATTGCCTTTGCAACTCGGAACTCATGGTCCTCAACATGAGGTAAGTCACCTCATAGGTGTCTTTAAGGCGCTTCTCATAAGCGTCCTTAATGGCCCGCGTAGCAGTGGTAGCAGGAGCCTCTAGGACGTACAACTTGCTTTAATGGCATAGGACAATTCTTAATTGCCTATGCCAATCCATAAAGTTTACTCCTACGAGTTTCTCTTTCTCCAAAAATGGACGGAGTGACATGTGTGTCACGGTGTTGCTTGTAGATGCCATCTAAAAGAAGGCAAAGCACACAAAAAGGTTAGTTCGACATATTTTAATTCTTGTTAAATAATTACCCAATAGTTTATCACTTAAAATTAACAAGGGCTAAGAACCCAACATAACTTCACTACATGACGGGTTTACCGCGGATCAGTTCGTGAAGGTATTTAGGCTGGTAAATGCTTTACCAATTGCAATCCGTAATTACAACTCTTAGGCACTTGCTGGATCCATCGGCACTCATAGCACCGGTTTGACATGCTTGATCCCTTCCCACACCGATTCCTCAATAAGCCGCTTTCGTAACTCGGTATAGGCACGACAATTACCAAGGCGTATTAAATTGGAATTGCAAATCGTCCAACAAGACATGATGACGCCCTTGACAATTAATGGCTGGTGCTAAGCTCGAAAACTAAAAATTTCAAGACACCACACGCACCTTACACACAAGTCCACATGGATCAACTCGTGCTAAGCTCGACAATTGTCGCATGCTTCATTAGATTCGGGTGGTGTCATCTTTTGGATGGCGTGTGATTTACGTTTTTAAGAAAAACGGGATTTTGGTTTTTCCAGTTAAAAACCTCTTTTCATTTTCATTAACAAATAAGTGACAAAACACATTCTTCACCATTTGAACATAAACACTTTATATTTGATTGTTAATAATGTGAGCGAGCGGGGTTTGTTAACCAATTAAGGAAAACTATATAGTTTTATTATTTTCAAAACATTTTCTAGCATGTGAAGATCCTACAACCACGCAAGAAAATAAATAAATAAAACTACACAACCACGCATACAAAACCGATTTGAGCCAACCTAAGTGTTCCCCGGTGAGCCAACAGAGGAACTATGTCTACTAAAGACAAACAATCCAAGACTTGGTAGCATGCTCCCACTCGATCCCGCGCCTCCGGATCCAAGGTAGCCAAGAGGTCTCCTTAGACTCATGTTGGTGCCTCCGGTCTTCTCTTCTTCATTAAATACATAATTTAAAGAGAAATGGCATGCAAGCCACACAATCTATTCTAAGCTAATTTACAAATTACAAAGAATAAATACTTTGGCATGCAAGCCACAAATAAATAAATTATTACAAACCGGGTTAAATAAATTATTAAAAATCAAATGTGGTACAAACCACCAAATGAATGAATAAAATACAAAGCAACCAAACAACCACACAAAGGTCCAGGCTCAAACTGGTGCTCACAAAAACGAAACAACCACAAAGCATGGTGTGCCACACCAAACCATGCACAAATCAATATCCCAATCAAGTTTATTCAAAAACTAAATGCAGAAGAATAACCTTGTACATATGCATTAGGATTCCAAACACTTTGAAATCCATATTAATATATACACTATATACATGTATGCATGTGTGCATTTTATTCCAAAACCACCCAATACATACATATACAAGAATTAGGATATTATGGGGCTTAATCTACAAGGCTAAAAAGCCTGAAATGATTCTGGAAACACCAAAACCAATTGCTAAAATACATATCAAGTTTTCTTTTCAAAAAGGCCAAAAACAGCCTGTTCATGACGCCTTCACGAGCTACTGCTCTTCACTGGCCCTCACGGGCCGTGAAGCCAGTACGCTCCACGACTCGTAAATAGTTAAAAAGCCTTTCACGACCAACACCCCACGAGACAGGTCGTGTAGCCTTCACGACCCTTGAAGTTTATGCTATCAATACCACACCCAATGGAGCAAACTCTAAACAATAGCAATCCAACAAAAGAAAGGAACAAGTATAAGAAAATATACCACATTATTTTCTTCTAGCTCCTTGTTGATGATGAATGTGACAATACAATGTTGTACTCCTCTACCGGTATCAACACCAAGTTTGGTTTGATCCTCACTTGCTAGAGTTCTTGTGTGCCAACAAGAACATCACCACTATAAAACTAATACCACTTGAAGATTGATATGCCAATCTATTTTCCAAGTGTACAATGACAGAGATATGAAATAACTTGAAGCTACAAGTTCATATGCTTTGTTACCAAGAATCAAGAAGATTCATATATCATGTTCAATGTGTTAGAAGTAGTCTCCCCATCATTTTCATTGCATAAAACGTCTGTATATCTTCTTGTAACAACTAGCCATTAGGCCACACTTAAATTAGTCTTGAAAGACCAATTAAAGTGGTTGTTACAGCATGAGGCACGGCCATGCCTCACAAGGCACGCCCGTGCCAGCCCACGGGCAAACCCAATTTACCTTCCAACTTGGGCTCATGCTTTTGCACTAGGCACGGTCGTACCTCCACGAGGCACGCCCGTTCTGGTCACAATTGGTACGCCCTAAGCACCCCGGCATTAGGCCCGTACCTGGCGTAAGGCACGCCCGTACCTTCACAAGTCACGGCCGTGCCCGGCCCAACCAAAACCCATTTTGGCCTTTTTCTCTCTCTTGTTCAAAGGTCTTGCCGGAATCAATACTTGGCGTGTGACCCAATAGGCCTATGCCTCATCGGTAGTGATACCAACTCGTGTATGTCAGTGGGCATATTCCAACAAACTCCCACTTGAACATGACACACCTACGAAAGGTAACACCAACATAGAGCGGCCTCTAGCAAGGCATCTACGCCCCCAAGTCAGCATAGGGTATGTCGCCCATGCCAAGTACCAACCTGTAAAGAATGGTCCTACAAATAAGTGACTATTCATCCCTTCGTTCACGATATCCATTGTGAATGTAGGTCATGGAACACTGTCAACCCTAAAACATCCACGATTATGTTTCTCAATCTAGACTAACTATGACGAACAATACAAGTTGCAAAATTGATCCACGATCAATTCCAATTGAGCATGGCCATGCATTTTGATGTCATCAGTTCAATCAAGGAGGGGCCTAAGGATATCTCTCTAAAGAGGAACAAATACCTTTGACTACATCATTCCGTTATAATAATAAGTTCTTGCCTGAAAACTTTCCTTATAACAGCCAGTTACGAACTTCGTTAGAAAGCAATCTAAACATGACCATATCATTATTCAAGAAGCCCATGCATCTCCAGTAAAAGGGGAAACAATATTATCATCCTGATTTACTCGTGATCATGTCCATGAAGTAACCTCAGGTGCGTGTCCTCTAATTACTTGATCACTATCAAGTACAGGCTTGTGTTACGTAAACATGTATTCAAACTAGTATGAATACTTTACCCACTTGCCTCGATCTTAATTCACTTCTTCCTTCCAATGAAGAACTACCTATCGTGGAGCATTTAGAATAAATTCATTCATGGAAGTAGTTAAACATGCTAAGATGGAACACAATAAAGGCTAACAAAAGTACCCGCTCCACGCGCATTATCAAATCCCCATTTGATAATCGATACAATCAAAGCACATTATTGCTTTAATGTTCCCAACTCAAAATATATCAATTTCAACTAAACTAACCCAAGCCAAAGCCACTTGTAAACGACGTGTATGCAATCCTAGTATGAAAACTCATCACTAGCTCACGACTAAAGCTTAGTAAGCGGATTCACAAAGTGACATCCATGCGTACTCTAACAATCAACATATCTTCTCTTCGACCAAACACTTATAAAGTGTGCGCCGGCAAGATCATGGTCCTTTGTCAAAGCCTCCGTGCTCTCATTGTTCCAAAGAACCCAATAGAGTCACAATGCACAAGACTATGGTTCACATATATAAGCCATCATACTCTTATTTTCTCAAGAGAACCCAATTAGAGTCAATGATGCTTAAAGAACCATTCTAGTTGATAACATTCCACTTAACAACACAGCAATAACAATTCACCAAGAATAATACATTACTCAAAGTTCCTTGTTACCACAGAACATCAACTTGAAGAACAATGTACCAAGAGTTCTTCCAAGTATGTCAAAATGAGGGAAAAGAAACCATGTGATAAACCAAGTTGCTAATTAAATTAACACACTTGTCCATCATGTTTCAATGTCACTCTCTTAGTTTTGTCACTCTGAAAAATTCACGTTCGTATCTTCCAATTCCTCTTATGAAACAATAATTCCTCAACCCCGGTTTTATGAACCGCCAAGTTAGGATATTATCTTCAATAAGAAGTATATTATGGATACACAATTGAAGGAACACAAGCGCTCCCACTAGCTCTGGCATACAACCAAGTTTAATCTTCTCTTTTCGAAAACTCAAATCTATGATTTTCTCATTAAAGTGAAGATTACAACCTTGCGATATTTATCCAAGTCTACGAGGATACTTTCAACGTACAAGACCTTCGGAAAGTGTTAAAACACTCTTCCTCAAAATTCCCATGAAGGAATACGACCTTTACATTGCAGTGATAAACACATGTATCCGAGTAACCTTCAACATAACCACTAGGAAAATTTCATTATGATACCATCCTCATGGTCAACCATAACAGAACATTTATCATTAGTTGGTATTTGAAGTTCAAGTCCATGAATAGATTTCTTGGGCTCGTAGACTTTACGAGGATACTTATAGTGTACAAGACACTCCGATAGTGTTAAAACACTTCCTCAAAATTCCTATAAAGGAATAGGGTCTTTACAACTCACTTCCATACTTTCATAGCCATGAGATGGTAGTGATACACCATAAGTCATCCGAGTAGACATCAACATAACCACCAGAAAAAAATCTCTTTTATGATACCGTCCTCATGATCAATCATATTAGAATTTTTACCATCGGTCGGCATTTGAAGTTGTCTACATCTCAATTCATGCATACCCCTAGGTTCACACCAAGGCATTGGATCATCCAAGTCCAACACTTGGATATCCTACATGGACTGCATCCCATTCTCATTACCTCTCTCCTTTTAGTAGACACTAGGCCCACTACGACTTCCGATAGTTGATGAATTCAACTAATCCATCATCGAGTTATCTTCCTCTAGATATAAATTATATATCTATCCGGCCTTGCGAAAACTCCTATCAGAATTAGGAAGAGTAATGAATAATGACAGGTACTCCAGCATCGCTATGCTGAGTTCCAATCATTACTGATTGTATGCTAGTGCCAACATCAGGTTTTACCATTTAAGGCTCCGTTTACTCCCACTGGTTCCCATAGATATTTCCACCTGCCATTGAGCGACAAAAACTTGTCCTCAAAAGTTTATGAAACAAATTTCTCATGGTATCAGTAGAATTCCTAATGGAGTTGCATCACTAGTCCCCGGATTCTACCACCTCACGTCTACACGTCGGCTGGATAATCTAGGTTTTGAGATAGACAAGCAAAGACACTCTTTCTAGTCTTTTCTCCTAAGATGCATACTAAACCATCTTTGTTGATTTTATATATAGAACATTGTCCGCCATACTTAAGCATCCCAACACTTTGGGCATGAATTTGTGATCCATCAAGACCCGAACATACCCAAGAATGTTCGGTTCCTCCTCTATGCGACCCATATGCCAATGAGATAAATCCCATAATTCTTATGATAATCACAAAATTCATAAATTAAGATACTCAACATTTTTACAAGATTTATGTAACTTAACCTTTCGTCCACAAACCTTGTTATGGTAATTATCGAACACCTCAAAGGTTTCAAAATATACCTATCCCTTCTACCACCATGGGTAAAGGTAACGAAGTGCATGTAGTTATCCCCATGGATTTGCTTGAACGAATTAAACACACAAGTGTGAACTAATTACAACAAGCTCTCAATTCTCTTACATACGCCGATGAAAGATGTACAAGTCATTTAGCGTAATAAACAATTATCGCACTCAACATTTGATCAATTATCAAATACATCCAAGATTCCAAACCACACGGAACTTGGTGAAGCAAGTCTTGTTTACATAGCTAAATAATCTTGTCACTTGGATAACTAATCCAAACCAATTTTGGATTTAAACACATTATTCATGATTACTCTATTATTTTTAAGCAAAAGCTTATAAATGTCATGACATGGATAAACTTTGAAAAAAACCACTAATATATGTATATATATATATATCAAATACAAAGTAATATCCATCGTCAACCAATGCATAATAGACTTAATATTTCTCTTGCCACGCATGGTAATAATATATTAATCTAGTAAAGTAATAAAATAGCTAGATGAAATGGCGAGACTAAACTCCCAATCCTCTCAATCCAGACAACGTCCAAGTTTCCCAATCTTGAGCTCTAGCTCTCCATGCTTTATCAACTACTTCTTCCGTTTAACACCTACACTTTGTAACAAAACAATTTTGCAACAAACGTGAGTGTTATAGCCAACATTTCAACAAATCTAGCTAAGAAGTAGAAAAGCCATGGAGCTAATCATGAATGTACCTGATGACGAGAAGCTATTCCCTTGCCTAATAGGAAGCTTTAACTCTTTCGAACACTCAGGACAAGCGTGGCAGTGCCAATCTCCATATTTACCGCAGAAATATCAAACTTCTCCCTTAGGAGTCGTATTCTCTTTCTCGGTTTTACGCTCCTCAAATAACCGGGTGGGAACGAACTTTTGTTTGGCCATGTTAGACTCGAAAGTCTTAAGCATGCCATGCAACTCGTCTAAGGATTCTACCATTTTGTCCTTTTGATAGTTTTTGATAAACTCATCATAAGACGCGGGCAGGGATTGGAGAATCATATTCACCGCAAGCTCCCTCTCAATGGGAAATCCTAGTGTTTCCATTTGGTCAATGTATGCTTTCATACGAAGCACATGAACACTAACCTTCCCACCTTCCTACATCCGGCAACCGACAAGGGCCTTGACACACATAAAGTGTTCCTCTCTAATATGATGTTGGAACAAGTCCTTCAACCGATTACTCATGTTGTACGCACTCATATGCCCAAGTTGCTTACGCAGCTCGCAGCTCATAGTCGACAACATGAAAGTAGAAACATCATTTGCATCTTCGACACGCTTTTCAAAGGCGTATCTCGTGGCTTAACTTGTGTTGGTAGCAGGTGGTTTCGGAAGAGGTTTCTCGAGGATGTGCAACTTAGATTCATGGCGAAGTACAATTCGCAATTGCGTATACAATCCACAAAATTCACACCTACAAGTTTCTCCTTTTCTAGGAACGAACGGAGAGAGAAATTTGGTGTTGTGTTGTTAACGTTTGTCATCTACAATTTTAGAGTACACGTTTTAGTGAATTTAGATATAATCCTTGTAGAAATAATTACCCAAATAGTTTTCAAAACCAATTATTTAAACAAGGCTAGAAACCATATTTCACTTTACCTTATGATGGGTTTAGCGCGGATCACAAAGCAAAGTTATTTAGGCCGGTAACCATTTTACCGATTGCAAACACTTTGCAACTTCTAGATCCTCGTGGGATCCATTGACAATCAAAATGTCTTTTGGCATGTTTGATCCCTTCTTGCACCAATCCTAACTTGATCCCCTTAAATGTCACGGCTAGGAATCGACGCCACCTAAGTGTCACAAAAAGAATTGTAAACTGCCCGTCAAGACACACGGTGGAACTCTCGCCAATAATTGGCTCGTGCTAAGCTCCACAACCAATATTGCGAGTTACCACACTCACCTTTCACACAGTTCCACTCGGCATGACTCGTGCTAAAGCTCGACAATCATCCAAGTTTCACTAGATTAGGGTGTTGTCGTCTTACGGATGGCGCGTGATTTACATTTAAAAAACAAGATTTCGTTTTTCCGGTTAAAACAATTTTAACCCATTTTGTGAATTAATAAATCAAGTGATAAATACAATTTTTATCCACTTATAATAATAATACAAATTTATATTATCTTGTTAATTCTATACGCGCGGAAGGAAATATAAACCAAATTTATAAATCTTTGCGTTTTATATACTTTTGAAATTTTATCTAGCATGCGATATCCTACACATCCATGCAAATAATAAATATATAAAACAACCACGCATATACAATAGTTCGGTAACATGCCCAAATCCTATGCGTTTTCCCTGTGAGCCATACGAGGAAAACAAGGTCAACTAAGCAATCCAAGATCCAAAGCCCCTAGCTGGGTGTGCTCCCACTGAAACAGGCATCTCCAAAAGCCAATCCGGACTCCACGTTGCCGAGACATCAACGCCATGATTCCCGTTGGTTTATTACATACAACATCAACTGCTATACTATTTTACAAATACATAGAAGGAGAAATGGCACGCAAGCCACAATCCTATGCTACTAATACAAGTACAAAGGAATAAATAAACAACATGCAAGCTGCACCAGATAATAATAATAAAATTACAACAATACGGCACGCAGGCCACCAAAACCAAATAAACCAACCACCACAACACATAGGTCTAAAGGGCATCTAGTTACCGAACCACAACCAAACACAACGAAAGCAAAACCATGGTGTGCCACAAAACCATGTTAAACATATTTTGATTAAGATTGCCAACAAAACACCCAAGGCATAAAAGACAATCCTTGTACATATGCATTAGTAATTTTAATATACCTTTAAAATTACATATTCATCTATACACCTTTAAATATATATATTTTTATGTACTTGATGCCAAACCATACAAAATATATAAATTCAAGGAATCAAAATATAGTGGGGAAAACTAGATCCAAGACTAGTCCAACCAACCAATCCTGAATTTAAATATAATTTTAAAAAACTATTTCAAGAACAAAATTCTGACTACAAACCACAAGGCACGGGCGTACCCCAAAGGGTATGGGCGTGCCCGCCCTTTTGTTAGTGTACAGTTTAAACAGTTTTAAGCATACCAATATTCTACCGGCACGGCCCGTACCCCCACTGGTACGACCGTGCCCTGGCCGCCGGCATGCCCCGTACCCCAAGAGGTACGGCCGTGCCCGGTCATCGGAAAATCAGATTTTGACAGAAAACTCAAAATTCCGGTTTCAGTGCAAAGCCATGTTAGAGATGGCTCTGATACCACTGTTGGGTTTTGGTGGCATCTAGAAAACGCAGCAGAAACAAAAACGAGTATAAAACAATTTCGTTTTATGCCACCAATACCACACCTAATGGAGCAAACTCTAAACAATAGCAATGCAACAAAAGAAAGGAACAAGTATAGGAAAATATACCATACTATTTTCTTCTAGCTCCTTGTTGATGATGAATGTGAGAATACAATGTGCTATTCCTCTACCGGTATCCACACCAAGTTTGGTTTGATCCTCACTTGCTAGAGTGCTTGTGTGCCAACAAGAACATCACCACTACAGAACAAATACCACTTGAAAATTGATATGCGAATCTATCTTCCAAGTGTACAATGAGAGAGATATGAACTAACTTGAAGCTACAAGTTCATATGCTTGTTACCAAGAATCAAGAAGATTCATATATCATGTTCAATGTGTTAGAACTAGTCTCCACATCATTTTCATTGCATAAAACGTATGTATATCTTCTTGTAACAACTAGCCGTTAAGCCACACTTAAATTAGTCATGAAAGACCAATTAAAGAGGTTGTTACAGCATGAGGCACAGCCGTGCCTCACAAGGCACGCCCGTGCCAGCCCACGGGCAAACCCAAGTCACGCCCGACTTGGGCAGGTGCTTTAGCACTAGGCACGACCGTACCTCCATGAGGCACACCCGTGCCGGCCCCAATTGGTACGCCCTAGGCACGCTGGCCTTGGCCCCGTACCTGGCGTAAGGCACGCCCATACCTTCACAAGGCACGGCCGTGCCCGGCCCAACCAAAACCCATTTTGGCATTTTTCTCTCTTGTTCAAGGGTGTTTCCGGAATCAATACTTGGCGTGTGACCCAATAGGCCTATGCCTCATCGGCAGTGATACCAACTCGTGTGTGTCAGTGGGCATATTCCAACAGAAGCAAGCTCCACGGCCCCTGAAGACTCTCTGGACAGAATGTCCAAAATCAATAATATGGATTTTCAAGCCACAAAGGTACATGCATCTTACAAGTATGGCTCTAATACCACTGTTGGGATTCCATGGGGATCAAAGCACGCAACGGAAGCAACAAAAACACACACAAATGATCCCATGAAGTCCCAATGGTGGTGAAAACTTGTAAGAGGCTACATTCAACCAAAACAAGAACAAAGAAAAGAAGGAAATCAAATCATACCGTTGAAGACTTTGATTATTGGCTAGAACAATTCGGATTTGGGATGTAAGCTTGAAACAAAAGGCTCCAAGCCCTAATGCAAGTCCACACAAAGAAACCTTCAACCTCTTTGTACTAGTAAACCGAAGAACCACCAACACTTGATGAATCTCTTCTGGAACAACCTTGGAATCACTTGTGCACAACCCTTGACCTCTTGCTCTTGCTTACTCTCTCTAGTATGAACTCACAAATGAAGTATGCTTGCACAATTTTACCAAGAGTGATGAAAGAACTAAGAATGGCTCTTTTAAAGACACCATCTCTGTTCTCATGAGTCCAGAGTCGTGCTAACTGGCACTCACTTCTTGGACCAAAAAAATGGTCCAACCAAATACAAGTGTCACTTAGAATTCTTCCTTCACGACTTCTTCACGGGCTCTCACGGGCCGCGAAGGATGAATACGCCACAACCGGCCATTTATCCTCCACGAGCCGTGCCGCACCGTGCAAGAATCGTGAGGGTTTGTGTCTTCACGACCTCCTTCACGGGCCATGTAGGGTCTTGAAGCCCTAGTGTCACACCCCGCTAAAGCGGAAACACGAGGTGTCACAGCACAAGATATCATCACACAAGGTAAATAGATAATAACCATTAGATTAAATTAACAAAATATGTAGTTCGGATGAAACATAAATAAAGGTTACATATCCGAATAATATTTAAAGACTTTGTCTTGTACGATGCGTAAATGAAATAGATAATGTTTATATAAAATGTGACGATGAAGATGAAGATGCCACACATCATGTTTGCAAGCATAAGGTACCTAACGGCGGTCACCTGAAAGCACGGGTAAAAGAAAAGGGTCAACTACTAGAGTTGGTGAGTTCATAGGTTTTAATGTATGCACAAAACATCTTTTAAATGAGAAAAGTTTAAATAATTGATGGAAGTTTTTGGATAAAAATCCAAGTATGAGATAATGATAGAAGATGTATTATATTGCCCAATACGTTGCACATGGTAGTAATAGACTATGATGATTGTTGCTTGAGCCATTATCCAACCTAGCCGACAACCAATTGCCCATGATAAACCTAACGCCTATATTAAATGACGTTAGTAGTGGTAAAGTACATCTATAGTTCGTCAACCATAAATGGGAGACGTCGGAATCTCCAAATAGCGCTACTTACAAATACCATCGGCTCACTAGCGGAGTTAAGGAATAATGTCCAACGAAAGGGCCTTACAACGATCACCCAAGCACATCAAAGAATAATACCATAAGTGCTCAAAATAATATTTGAAATAAATAAGAAGATAGGCAATAAACTTTTCATGAAATATATACACATGCTTTCACCCCAAAATAATATGAAATACGGTAAAAAGGGGCTATGATACTCACTCGGTATGCAAAGGTGTTCACTCGTAAGGATTTCTTGTTCCTACCGAAGCTCCTTTCCTAATATAAGAGGTACGTAGCTCTATTAGACTTATTTTATTTATTATTTTGTATTATTTATTTGTTGTTAACTTATTTATTTAAATAGTTAAAGGTTGTCTCTATTTTTCCATAAATCATAAGTGTTCACTGGAATTTTCAGTTCTTTAAGTTGAACTTTAAAAATTAAAAACTGTAATTTAGGAGTCATATTAAGGCTTGATATTTTAATATAATCTTAATACATGTTTCTAGAATGTCCAGTAAAAATATAGGAATTTATAATCCATGTTTAGTATTTTTAATAATTAAAAGTGTATAAGATGTCCACTGATCAGGGTCTGGATGACATGTTGTTACTAAATCGTCTGTTTAGGGCTCATACGACCTCGTTTCTACATGATTCAAACTGGGAAATAACCACGACTCAAAGATTAAACTTTTAAAAAAACTAGACGTATTTTGACCCAAGAATGAGTAAGTTACACGCGTTTAAAGTGTACCCTTCTAAATCTGCCAGATTTCCAGATTCAACATATGGGTATTTTTAAATATGTTTGAAGGATCAAACGTTCATGAAAATTAGTGAATCCAGGTTTAAATGAAAGGTAACACTTTAAACTAAGATTAGAAAAAAGAATCAACTGATTTTGATACCTAGAACTCCAGATATAACAAAAACAAGTGGGGAGTTCTAGCATCAGAATCTGCCAGAATGTTATTCTTTTTGCTTATGGGTCATAACTTTAATATGGCATGTTTATATTCATGATTAATCATATTGTATGAGTATAAGCTTTGATAATCCATGTGTTCTTACAACAATGGTAGGATGATACACATTTTATGTGTTCCTTACAACATTTGTTGAGATGAAACACATGCATGATCAAAGTCTTATTTTCTTGATTTTTAGTTGATTAAGTTCCATACAACAATGGTAGGATGATGCACATTTCATGTGCTCCTTACAACATTGGTAGGATGTTTATATTTACATGATTATAGATATATATAAAGGAAATAAGATGAACAACAAAGAAAATAAATAAAAGAAAGAAGAAAGAAGAAAAGAAGAAAGGTAGAAGAGTAGAGATGAGTGTTTTATGATCATCTTACCAACTCTTTTCTTTGATTTTGTGTTTGATCTTTAAGAGATGATCAAGACTTGGATGTTCTTGGGAGATTTTTGTTGGTGAAAGAAGAAGAGAGAAAAGAGAAGAGATGGAGTGTGGTGGTGAAGGAAATGATGAAGAGTAGTAGGGGGCTTATATAGAGCATGGGGGAGATCAAGTGGTGATTCTTGGGAAGAGAAGGAGGCAAGAGAAAAGAGATGGGGGGTTTCTTTTATTTTTTTATTTTTTATAAATTTTGTGTAATTAGTTTAAATAAATTTGTATAAATGGTGATTTTGTTTAAATCTTTTAATTAACAAAGTTTTAATTATTTTGATGAGTTTATATATATATATATGTTTTATATTTTAACTTATTTATATTTATTATGATGTATTTAATTATTTTTATTGTTATTATTATTATTATTATTGTATATGATTTGTAATTCTTGACTTTTAATAATTCGATTTTTCGAGCTCGGGAAGGTTCTAACCATATAGGCGGGATTTCTACGAAATCTAATATTATTATGGATGTATTTAAGTCATAAATACTATTTTTAGTCATACTAGGCTTAAAATTAGAATTTTTAATGGCTAACCTGGGAAATTTGTTGCCGAATGTCACAGTCTCCCCTGATTAAAAGAATTTCGTCCCGAAATTTACTTTGTACTAACGTTATTAAAGAGGTGAGGATATTTATGTTTCATGTAGTCTTCGCGTTCCCATGTGTATTCGGGTCCGTACTTGAATTCCAATCGAACTTTTATAATTTGAATCTTACTTTTTCTAAGCTGTTTGACTTTACGGTCAAGAATTTCAATTGGTTCATGTACGAAATTTAACCGGTCATCTGAACATACTTTAGGGGTAGTACTAGAGTTTCATCAGCTAATAATTTATTTAGATTTGACACATGGTAGGTATCGTGTATGGCATTTAGTTCTTGTGGCAATTTAAGCATATACGCCCCTCGCCTAATTCTTCTAATTATATCAAATGGTCTAAAGAATATGGGATATAGTTTTCCTCTTTTCCTAAAATGTACTATTTTCTTCCACGGCAATACCTTTATAAGCACTTTTATCGCCCGCTTGGAACTCTAAAGGCTTACGGAGATTATCAGCGTAAATTTTCTAATGATCTTTGGCAGTCTTAAGCCTATCGTTCATAATTGTATTCTTGTCGATGACCGCTTGCATGATATCAGGTCTAGTCAATTTCCTATCGCCAATTTCCAACAAATTAAGTGGGGATCTACACTTGCGCCTATACAAGACTTTATATGGTGCACACTGGATGCTAGTGTGACACCTATTATTCTAAGAAAACTTAACTAATAGTATATGTGAATCTCAAGTTCCACTAAAATTTATTACGCATGCACACAACATGTCTTCTAGTGTCTAAATCGTTCTCTCCGATTGCCCATCCGTTTGAGGGTGGTAGGTGCTGCTCAGGTTTACTTGCGTACCTAACGCCCTTTGTGACGATTGCCAAAATCGGGATGTGAACCGACTACCTCTATTGGATATTATTGCAATTGGTACTGCGTGTCGGGCAACAACTTCGTCAATATAATTCTGAGCCAGTTTTCCACTTTGTAATCTTCCCGTATAGGGAGAAAAGGTGCCGATTTCGTGAGGCGATCTACTATAAC
This sequence comes from Dittrichia graveolens, assembly GCA_038502395.1. Lineage (NCBI taxonomy): Eukaryota > Viridiplantae > Streptophyta > Magnoliopsida > Asterales > Asteraceae > Dittrichia > Dittrichia graveolens. Next base: position 27,293,496 of record JARJIL010000007.1, read on the forward strand.
CCAAATGGAATCGTACCCTTTTGCAGATCGGAGTAATTTAGATACGAAATCCATGCTTATATGTTCCCATTCCATTCTGGCTGTTGCAACAAACCGGATGGCTTCTGGTGTTCTGTCTTAACCCTTGCGCAAGTTAAACATTTCCCACGAACAAGGAGACGTCTTTCTTTATTCCAGGCCTACCAATAGTATTCCTTGAGAACATTTTGTCGGCTCCAGGGTGGATTGAATATTATAAGCCTCGTCTAAAATTGTCGATTAACGGTTATTAAACTTAGCTATCCAATTCTTGTTTTCGAAGTGGTGCACTCCATCTGGCCTGTTTTGAATCATCGCTCCAAGTGATATAGGGTCTCGTTCTTCAAATTTTCCGTCTTTGATGCTTCTTTTTGAGCTTCAACTATTCTTTCCTTTAGGCTTGTTTGAATGGTTGCTCCTAAAGCTTATACCCTAGATGGATTCACTCTTTTGTTTCTTCATAGAGTATCAGCGACCATATTGGCCTTGCTAGTATGGTATTTGATTTCACAATCGTAGTCACTAAGCCATTCCACTCATCTTCTACGCCTCATATCGAGCATCTTTGGATCAAGAATATGCTGAAGACTCTTGTGGTCTGTATAAATAGTTCGCTTAGTACTATAAAGGTAATATCTCCATTTTTTTTAAGGGCATATACTATGGCTCCTAACTCTAAGTTGTGGGTAGTAAATTTCTTCTCATGCACTTTGAATTGTCTCGAATCATATCAATGACTTTCTCTTTTTGCAACAACACACAACCCAATCCTTGGTGTGACGCATCGCAATATACCGCGAAGTTATATGTTCCTCCGGGTAACGCCAAAATTGGTGCATTGCTAACTTATTCTTAAGCGTAGAAAATGTTTTTTTTTTTTTTCACCAAACAAACTTCTTATCCTCTTGAGTTAATGCCGCGAGTGGTTGCGCAAATTTTGAGAAATTTGCTATAAATAAATGTACTTAACCGAGAAATTTACAATTTCAGTCGGGATATATGGGGTTCCTATTTCTTTATGGCTTCGATCTTTGTTGGGTCAACATGAATTCCTATTAATTACGTGGCCTAGAAAACGTAATTCCCGGCATACAACTTCTGATCCTTAAGTAACTTTAAACTTCTGATCCTTAAGTAACTTTAGTATCAACCTTAAATGCTTTTCATGGTGCTCTTTTGTCGCATGTAAATGAGTATATCATCAACAAACACAATCACAACTTATCTAAGTATAGTCTGCATACTCGGTTCATTACGTCCATGAAGACAATTGGTGCGTTTGTCAATCAAAAGGGCATAACTATAACGTGTTCTAAACGCGGTTTTGGGCACGTCCTCTTCACGGATTCTTAATTGATGATATCCAGATTGAATATTGATTTTAGAAAAATAGGTAGCACCTTGAAGTTGATCGAAAAGGTCATCGATTCGAGGAAGAGGGTATTGATTTTTGATGGTCAATATGTTGAGTTCCCTATAGTGTATGCACATTCGTAGCAATCCATCTTTCTTTTTGACGAATAGGACTACGGCTCCCCATGGTGAGGTACTTGGTCGAATAATTCCTTTGTCGAGTAGCTCTTGAAGATGTGCAGGCAATTTCCTACATTTCCAACGGGGCTAACCGATATGGTGCCTTTGCTACGAGCGCGGCTCCAGGGATTAAATCAATCCAAATTTGTCTTGTCTAACTGAGGGTAATCCAAGTAATTCATCCGGAAACACCTTGGGAGAATCCCGAACGATTGGAAAATCGTGAATGTGCTTTTCCTAAACCTCCGTTTCTACAACGTGAGCGAAGAATGCGATATAGTCCTTTCTTAAATATTTTTGCATTTTCATGCATGATACCACCTTGACGTTCTTCCTAGTCTTTTTTTCCTTATATGACAAGCGTTTCATCTTGTGATAGTGGAGTCTGAATGATCTTTGCAGAACAAAGTATTTCAGCTTGATTTTTGGATAGCCAATACATACCAACAACTACATCAAAGCTCCCTAATTTGATTGGTATGGTCTACGTTAAAGTTTTTGCTAGCTAAGTTCAAGGTACACTTAGTGATTATATCTCTAGTCTTGACTTCTTGTCCATTAGCAAATTCCATGATATAGGCCTCTTTCAATATTTGAAATTTTAGATTGAGTTTTGGCCTAAAAACTAGTGGTACTAAGCTTCTATATATTCTAGAGTCAGATAGCATTGATGCATTATAATTGTTCAGAAGAAACATACTAGTAATCACATTCGGGTCTCTCCTTTGTACAAATTCTACTTAGCTAGGTTATGGTGATCCTAAGATATAAGGTCTAACAACTAACACTCCCGTTCAATCATATAGCAATGCATGTAAAATCAAACATTTCATAACGTGATTTAAGCAACATATGTTCAATCATATAGTTCCCAAAAGTACCAAAATGATTTCCTAAAAGACATCAAGTGATTAATGTTTAAAAAAAACAATCATCAAAATAAACCACCAAGTTTAATAATCGAAAGAAACTCCAAATCTTTCACTAATTCAATCTTCTTAACAAACAACGCTAGCGTACCATCATACTTACTAGCAATCTCACCATCACTATAAAAAAATATCCTCCCAAGCACATATATAATTAAATCATCTACACGGCCCTCCTTGTTGCAATGGTAGTCCCCACAGCTCTTAACGCTTCGGTGTTGCGACTCCGAGAGCATAGAAAAAAAATTACATAGGACATGGTGCCAGTGGTCTAAACTAGTATGATGAATACTCAGTTCTAGTGATATGCTTTGTACCCACCTTCCGTCTTTGGGGTCACCCTTAATGTCCTTACGATAGTTCTCGTTACTACTCAGGGTGCCTCTATGTGCTCCCTAAATCAGCAGTTTTCTCCCTCCTAATGAAAAGGTCACGATGTTACTCTCGTTGGTAAGGGGACTCTTTTCCTAGCCGTGAGCCTAACACATGCTTCACAGGAAGTTGGTGTTGATAATACACTAGGTCGTGAAACTCGGGGATTCTCCCACTAAGTTTCTATTCTAACCTCCATGGGTAAAGAATATGTAATCTTAGTGCGTCAACCTAATGATGATATTACAGACTTCGATATATATAAAATTGGTTACTAAGTGTGCTAATATATGCAAGTACTTATGATATGCCATGCTTATGCACACACACAATAATCGTGCTCCAGAAAGAAAATAAATGAAAAATATTTCTAAGTATATTTTTATTATAACTAACCTAAGTCCCATATCGTACATAGCTAAATTAGACATAGGTGATCAAGCTTTGTCTAATTGAGGTATAACAATGTGGTACTCAACTTAATTATATTATCAATACACTTGATGTATTTTAAACAAAATTATTTTGAAAATCATTTTTATAAACCTTTGGTTATAGTTGGTGTTTTCCCCCCATAAAGAAAACAACATTCTCTATAACCTTAGGCTCTGATACCAAATCTGTCACACCCCGCTAAAGCGGAAACACGAGGTGTCACAGCACAAGATATCATCGCACAAGGTAAATAGATAATAACCATTAGATTAAATTAACAAAATATGTAGTTCGGATGAAACATAAATAAAGGTTACATATCCGAATAATATTTAAAGACTTTGTCTTGTACGATGCGTAAATGAAATAGATAATGTTTATATAAAATGTGACGATGAAGATGAAGATGCCACACATCATGTTTGCAAGCATAAGGTACCTAACGGCGGTCACCTGAAAGCACGGGTAAAAGAAAAGGGTCAACTACTAGAGTTGGTGAGTTCATAGGTTTTAATGTATGCACAAAACATCTTTTAAATGAGAAAAGTTTAAATAATTGATGGAAGTTTTTGGATAAAAATCCAAGTATGAGATAATGATAGAAGATGTATTATATTGCCCAATACGTTGCACATGGTAGTAATAGACTATGATGATTGTTGCTTGAGCCATTATCCAACCTAGCCGACAACCAATTGCCCATGATAAACCTAACGCCTATATTAAATGACGTTAGTAGTGGTAAAGTACATCTATAGTTCGTCAACCATAAATGGGAGACGTCGGAATCTCCAAATAGCGCTACTTACAAATACCATCGGCTCACTAGCGGAGTTAAGGAATAATGTCCAACGAAAGGGCCTTACAACGATCACCCAAGCACATCAAAGAATAATACCATAAGTGCTCAAAATAATATTTGAAATAAATAAGAAGATAGGCAATAAACTTTTCATGAAATATATACACATGCTTTCACCCCAAAATAATATGAAATACGGTAAAAAGGGGCTATGATACTCACTCGGTATGCAAAGGTGTTCACTCGTAAGGATTTCTTGTTCCTACCGAAGCTCCTTTCCTAATATAAGAGGTACGTAGCTCTATTAGACTTATTTTATTTATTATTTTGTATTATTTATTTGTTGTTAACTTATTTATTTAAATAGTTAAAGGTTGTCTCTATTTTTCCATAAATCATAAGTGTTCACTGGAATTTTCAGTTCTTTAAGTTGAACTTTAAAAATTAAAAACTGTAATTTAGGAGTCATATTAAGGCTTGATATTTTAATATAATCTTAATACATGTTTCTAGAATGTCCAGTAAAAATATAGGAATTTATAATCCATGTTTAGTATTTTTAATAATTAAAAGTGTATAAGATGTCCACTGATCAGGGTCTGGATGACATGTTGTTACTAAATCGTCTGTTTAGGGCTCATACGACCTCGTTTCTACATGATTCAAACTGGGAAATAACCACGACTCAAAGATTAAACTTTTAAAAAAACTAGACGTATTTTGACCCAAGAATGAGTAAGTTACACGCGTTTAAAGTGTACCCTTCTAAATCTGCCAGATTTCCAGATTCAACATATGGGTATTTTTAAATATGTTTGAAGGATCAAACGTTCATGAAAATTAGTGAATCCAGGTTTAAATGAAAGGTAACACTTTAAACTAAGATTAGAAAAAAGAATCAACTGATTTTGATACCTAGAACTCCAGATATAACAAAAACAAGTGGGGAGTTCTAGCATCAGAATCTGCCAGAATGTTATTCTTTTTGCTTATGGGTCATAACTTTAATATGGCATGTTTATATTCATGATTAATCATATTGTATGAGTATAAGCTTTGATAATCCATGTGTTCTTACAACAATGGTAGGATGATACACATTTTATGTGTTCCTTACAACATTTGTTGAGATGAAACACATGCATGATCAAAGTCTTATTTTCTTGATTTTTAGTTGATTAAGTTCCATACAACAATGGTAGGATGATGCACATTTCATGTGCTCCTTACAACATTGGTAGGATGTTTATATTTACATGATTATAGATATATATAAAGGAAATAAGATGAACAACAAAGAAAATAAATAAAAGAAAGAAGAAAGAAGAAAAGAAGAAAGGTAGAAGAGTAGAGATGAGTGTTTTATGATCATCTTACCAACTCTTTTCTTTGATTTTGTGTTTGATCTTTAAGAGATGATCAAGACTTGGATGTTCTTGGGAGATTTTTGTTGGTGAAAGAAGAAGAGAGAAAAGAGAAGAGATGGAGTGTGGTGGTGAAGGAAATGATGAAGAGTAGTAGGGGGCTTATATAGAGCATGGGGGAGATCAAGTGGTGATTCTTGGGAAGAGAAGGAGGCAAGAGAAAAGAGATGGGGGGTTTCTTTTATTTTTTTATTTTTTATAAATTTTGTGTAATTAGTTTAAATAAATTTGTATAAATGGTGATTTTGTTTAAATCTTTTAATTAACAAAGTTTTAATTATTTTGATGAGTTTATATATATATATATGTTTTATATTTTAACTTATTTATATTTATTATGATGTATTTAATTATTTTTATTGTTATTATTATTATTATTATTGTATATGATTTGTAATTCTTGACTTTTAATAATTCGATTTTTCGAGCTCGGGAAGGTTCTAACCATATAGGCGGGATTTCTACGAAATCTAATATTATTATGGATGTATTTAAGTCATAAATACTATTTTTAGTCATACTAGGCTTAAAATTAGAATTTTTAATGGCTAACCTGGGAAATTTGTTGCCGAATGTCACACCTAGGGTTTCACGAACCATGCGGCCACAACAGGACTCGTGTACACGAGCTGCTTCACGAGCCGTGGAGCATCCTTCACAGTCGTTAAGCTTAGGTCAGATTGAATTGGACCATTTTGACTCTTTACTCTTATAGTAGGCTGTCGTGATTGAAACTTGGCGTGTGACCTAATAGGCCCGCGCTTCACCAGCAGTGATACCGGCATATGTGTGTTAGTGGGCAGATTCCAACAATATGTTCGCAAGAGAAGCAATCAAAAACCCTGTATGGGGCAAATATGGTGTGAATGCTGCTTACCTCGAGGATCGGATCCGTACTATCTATGCTTCTCAAATCAGAGACAAGACTCCTCCTGAACTGAGAGGTCTTGATGATGCTCAAAGGATACGATACACTCATATCTTCAATGAATACAAAACACCGAGGGAGCAGATTGTGTCAGAGTACCCCATTAGCAAAGTACTTCGTGTCGGCATGCAAAAATCTCTAAGGTACAGGTTTGCTATTTATGATGTTCAAAGGGCGGATGGTCAAAAATTCTCTCTGAATGAAGCTGACTTTAGACATATGAAGTTGCACGACATTGAGTTCATATACGAGGACTAGTCCACAAAGATCAACAAGTCCTAAGAGGAACAACAATGACGATCAGCTCTGATGAAATATATGAGGAGATTCATAGAGTTTATCCAAGAGCATGATCTACAACTTGGTGCCGAAAGTAATCAACTCGAGGTGAATCTTCTCACACCACTGCAACATCATATTGATCTACAAACCCTAGAAGAGGTCACAATTATTGATGAAAATCATTCAAGCTTTGCGGGTCAAATAGTCGTCGTCTTTGTCAAGCAACGCCGTAGAAAGATCTTGGTTCGGATGGTAGACTTGATTGCATATTCAGATGGGACTCTGAAACTGATATTTCACCGTCTACAAGAAATGGCTGAAAAGGATCAATATGTATTAAGTGAGACGGAAAGGGCTAGGCTAATTCGAACAATAGAACAGATCAAAAGGACGTTGGACAGCCGTCGGATTATTCGGAGGTGGCAGATGATATTGGGAATAAGAAATATGTCAATAATGTAATTAAATTACTTTCTGCATTTCTTTCCTTGTAATAGGCTTTCTCTCCATTTAGGGGGAGATTGTTATTTTTAGAAAATGTAGGAAATTAATATTCAAAGCAAAAGGTGAAGTGTATGTTTTCTCTCGATTATCATCTCTCTACACGATCACTTGAAGGTTTTCATCACAGTTTAGACATTTCAATTCCACACAAGTCCACACGGAACAACTCGTGCTAAGCTCGACAATTGCCCCATGCTTCATTATATTCGGGTGGTGTCATCTTTTGGCTGGCGTGTGATTTACGTTTTTAAGAAAAACGGGACTTTTGTTTTTCCGGTTAAAAACCTCTTTTCATTTTGATTAACAAATAAGTGACAAAAAGCATTTTTCATCATTTGAACATAAACACTTTATATTCGTTTGTTAATTATGTGAGCGAGCGGGGTTTGTTAATCAATTAAGGAAAACTATATAGTTTTATTATTTTCAAAACATTTTCTAACATGCGAAGATCCTACAACCATGCAAGAAAATAAATAAATAAAACTACACAACCACGCATACAAAACCGATTTGAGCCAACCTAAGTGTTCCCCGGTGAGCCAATTGAGGAACAAAGTCTACTAAGGACAACAACATCCAAGACTTGGTGGCATGCTCCCACTCGATCCCGCGCCTCCGGATCCGAGGTAGCCAAGACGTCTCCCAAGACTCTTGTTGATGCCTCCGGTCTTCTCTTCAAAATTATATACATAATATAAAGAGAAATGACATGTAAGCCTAACAATCTATTTTAAGCTAATTTAGAAATTACAAAGAATAAATTCATTGTCATGCAAGCCACAAATAAATAAAGTATTACAAACCGGATTAAATAAATTATTACAAACCAAATGTGATACAAAACACCAAATAAATGAATAACATACAAAGAAACCAAACAACCACACAAAGGTCTAAGGCTCAAACCGGTGCTCACAAAAACAAAATAACCACAAAGCATGGTGTGCCACACCAAACCATGCACAAAGCAATATCCCAATAAAGTTTATTCAAAAACTAAAGGAACAAGAATAAACCTCGTACATATACATTAGGATTCCAAACACTTTGAAATACATATTCATATATATACGAAATATACATCTATGCATGTGTGCATTTTATGCCAAAACAATCCAACACATACAAGTACATGAATTAGGATATTATGGGGCTTATTGTCACATCCCGCTAAAGCGGAATCACGAGATGTAACAGTTTACGGTTTTATAGCATAAGGTACAAGATCACACCAACCATAGATAATTAAAAGCATTACAATAGTTTACAACAAGTTTTGATAATTGTTCAAAAGTTTGGAAAATAACATAATGTAAATTGATAGATAATGCTGCCACATGCATGCCGAACAGGTGCTGACCACTTACTAATGATTTCCTGAAAAGAAGGATAAAGAGAGTGTCAACTATAGAAATAGTTGGTGAGATCACAGGTTTTGATATGCAATAAAATAAGATTTTAATGCCAAAAACGTTCATCACTAAACGACAAGTACGTAAATCGGTTGTTTAGTTTGCACGTGGTATAAGTATATGTAGAATGTTAACGCAAAGAGCCCACTACCTAAGGCTACTGACTGAATAACCGTAGAGTAATAGATTGTTTAACAGTAATTATGCACTTACACAAGTAAGTAGGGTGTCAACCTAATAGAGTTATCCATAGATTACTAACGGCTCGATACAATGAGTTAATAGGTAGTGTTGAATGGTGGGACTTACATAAAGAGAGAAACTCATAATCGTTAAACATAAGCATATATACCAAAGTGCGATGATAAGATAACATTTTAATAAACAGATCAACCGATCATTTAAAAAGTAGCATGCTTTTCCCCCAAAAATATTCAAAACAATAAAAAGTGGGGCTGTGAATACTCACATGACAAAGTCTAACGCGTTCTTAAAATAATTCGTAAAGTCTTGAATTCCAGCGTCGCTTCCTTCCTAGTGAAATAATATCCTATTATTAGTTTCCAAATTCTAGTTATTAAAAGTAATAATAAATTTTGTATTATTTATATTGATATAGTTATATGTTGAAATTATACATGTATATATATATATATATATATTTATTTACCCAACTTTCTTTCCTGTGAATACAATTATGTTTTTTATTTTATATTTACTTTTTAAGTGTTACTATATTATTTGTATGATTTTTATACTTAAATTGTTAATTTTCAAGTCCCAATCATAAAGATTTTATTCTTCTTTATTTACTGTTCAAGTCACTTTCTGTCAGCTTCATTGGTTGTATTTTGGTGCAATGCTTTAGTACCCTAAAGAATTATTTAAGGTTCCAAATTTTTATATGTTATTATAATATGTCTACAGGGAAAACTGTAAAAATTTTACAATTTTTAAAGATATATAGATATTTTATTTGATTTATTTAAATTTAGAGGTTACTGGTCAAAATCTAGTTAACACTCTCATATTGTTTTGAGGGTTTGAGTGGTCAAACGACCTTATTCTTAGATGATTCAAATTGGGTTAAATTTCTAACTCAATAATGTAACTTTTAAAAAAAGTTGACCATTTTTAAATTTCTGTAGACCATGTTATGATCAATTAAAGTTCATCCACGAAATTATCCAGATTTCTCAGTTTTGTGCATACAACTTATTTTACATAGTTAATGGATCCAAACTTAATATTTTCGAGTAAGGTTAACTTTATTTGAAAGCTAACTAATTAAATTAAATTTCCAGGAGAAAAAACGAAATTATTTGAACAATATTTTAGTGGTTTAACATCCATGCAAGTGAGTAATTTTACTAAACAGTGAGCTTTCTGACTATATCCGACTTGATACGTGTGGTTTGGGGGTCAAATCTCCATGAAATATTGAATTTCCACTTGGAGATGATGCTCATTACAGAGATAAAACTTTTTAAAAAAGAATCAAATCGTTTGGTTAAGTATTTATTAAGTTATAGTCATCTTAAGTCAACACAAAATTTATGTCAGAATCAAATCTTTACACCATATCAACTAATAACTTACATTTTGTGTTCATCACCACCAATATTATGATTTTATCATATTATTTTATTGATTACTAAAATATTACAGATTTTCAAACCAAAATTCCATGCATGTGCATAAAAACACTAATTTCTTGTGTTCTTGTTGTTTGATTCATAAAATTTTGCTTTGAGTTGAACATTTTTATGTTTTTAGTAAATGTATCATCGTTAAAACACTTTGATGTTCATAAAAATTAAGAAACTCAAGAAATCTAGAAGAAAAATTAAGAAATATGCAAGAAATGAATAGATTACCCAAGAGATTGCTACCTATGCTTGCTTACTTTGAATCTTTTGCTACAATCCTTCAAGAACACTTCAAAACATGGAAGTTTATGATGATTTCTAGCAGGTTTGGGGCTGGAATGTATAGAGGAGGAGAGAATGGGTTTAGAGAGAGAGACAGAGTGGGGTTTGTGCAAGTGAGTGGAAGACTAGTGCATGCAATGAGATAGACTGTTGGAGTGAGATTGAGTGTGTGTAAGAGGGCTGCGACTTTTGGCTGTTATATTACAATTATTTTTATTATTTTTTTGTTTAATTAATATGTATAAGTGCGTGTGTGTGTTGGATGTATTTTGTACATTGGTGGTTCAATTAAAGTCAATATTTACAAGTTTTTTATTAGTTTTGTTTCCATTTGCATAAGTTTTATATTTGGGATAAATAATATATATAATGATGTGTTTTGTTCTTATAATTTTGATTGTTATATAAAATTTATAAATCTCGACCTTTAATTAGGCGGTTTTACCGATTTTTCGATTTTTGATGGTTTTAAGCACATCGCCCGGATTTTTAGGGAACATAAGTTTTCTACAAAATAATTTATATTATAATGCTATATGTAGCTGTTAAAAACCTATATTAAAGTTTTCTAGAAGCTAACCATAAATTTTTAATTGACGGTTGTCACACTCTCCCCCAGTCGAAAGAATTTCGTCCCGAAATTAGCTTTTGACATCATCGGACTACTTCTGGCCAAAGAGGTGAGGATATTTAAGTTTCATATAATCCTATCGTTCCCATGTATATTCTGATCCATGCCTTGAGTTCCAACGAACTTTCAAAATTGGAATCTTCTTTCGTCTGAGTCGCTTAATCTCTCGGTCGTGAATTTCGATTGGTTCTTCTTTGAACGACAACTTCTTGTCAACTTGAATGTCTTCTAAGGGTACAACTACTGATTCATTAGCTTTACACTTCTTGAGATTCGATGCATGGAATATATTATGGATGTCATCCATTTCCTGAGCAGTTTGAGTTTATATGCTACCGGACCGATCCTCTCAATGATCTCAAATGGTCCAACGTACCTGGGGCTTAATTTTCCTTTCTTTCCAAAACGCATTAGCCCTTTCCACGGAGATACCTGTAAAAGTACTTTATCCCTGACTTGGAATTCTAAAGGCTTTCTACGGTTATCTGCGTAACTCTTCTGACGATCTCTCGCAGTTTTAATTCTATCTTTAATGATTGAAATCTTGTCAGTTGTTTCTTGCACAATGTCAGGACCAATTAATTGTTTATCACCAAATTCACACTAACTAAGTGGTGAAGGAAACTTCCGTCCATAAAAAGCTTCATAAGGCGCACACTGAATACTGGTATGGTAGCTGTTGTTGTATGAAAATTCCACCAAAGGTAAGTGAGAATCCCAACTTCCGCCAAAATCTATCACACAAGCCCTTAACATGTCTTCTAACGTTTGTATAGTTTGCTGTCGGTTTGTGGATGATAAGTTGTGCTCAAATTTAGTCGTGTACCGGGTGCTTTGTGAATGGACTGCCAGAATCGAGACGTGAAGCGTCTATCTCTTTCCGAAATGATTGAAATTGGAACTCCATGGCGTGTAACGATTTCATCAATGTAAATTTGGGCATGGTTCTCCATCTTGTAACTTTTTTTGATAGGAATGAAATGTGCAGACTTTGTAAATCTATCCACTATTACACAAATTGCATCATGCCTCCTAACTGTCCTGGGTAATTTGGTTATGAAGTCCATGGAAATTTTTTCCCATTTCCACTGTGAAATCTCTGGTTGCTGCAACAAACTAGATGGCTTTTGATGTTCTGCTTTCACTTTTGAGCATGTCAAACACTTTCCCGCATACAAATCTACGTCCTTCTTCATTCCCGGCCACCAATAATATTCCTTGAGTTCCTTGTACATTTTGTCTGCGCCGGGATGAATTGAATACCTAGATTTATGAGCTTCGTCTAGGATTTTTGATCGCAAGTTGTTAATTTTTGGTATCCATAATCTGTCTTCAAAGTAGCGGACTCCATCAGGTTTAGTTTCAAATCTATGTTCGAGTTGGTGCAAGGACTCATTAGATCCATGAACACAGTTGGGGTGTTTGTTAAACCAAAAGGCATAACCAGAAACTCGTAATGTCCATAATGAGTCCTAAAAGCCGTTTTAGGTATGTCTTATTCTCGAAATCCTAATTGATGATATCTTGAACGGAGATCGATTTTTGAAAAATATGATGCACCTTGCAGTTGGTCAAATAGATCATCGATTCGAGGAAGGGGACATCGATTTTTGATTGTCAATTTATTTAATTCACGATAATCAATGCACATTCTAAATGAACCGTCTTTCTTTTTGACAAATAATACTGGCACTCCCCTCGGTGAGGAACTCGGCCGTATAAATCCTTTATCCAAAATTTCCTGAAGTTGGGTTGACAACTCCTACATCTCAGCTGGCGCTAAGCGGTATGGCGCTTTGTCTACTGGTGTTTCTCCAGGAACTAAATCAATTTTTAATTCGACTTTCCTCGATGAAGGTAAACCAGGTAGATCATCCGGAATACTTTTGGATAGTCAATGACTACGGGAATATCCTGGATCCGTTTCTCCTTTGACATCTTATCCATGACGTGAGCCAAAAAAGCAACACATTTCTTCCTCAAACATTTCCGAATCTTCATACACGATACAATCTTTAGGCCTTTCCCTGGTTTATCTCCTTGTATAACAAGAGTGTCATCGTTCGAAAGAGGTATCTTCACGACCTTTTCAGAGCAAGAAATTTCAACTCGATTTTTGGAGGACCAATCCATACCCACAACTACGTCGAAACTTCCCAAGTTAATAGGTATAAGATCGATATTAAATAACTTATCACCTAAGTTCAAAGTGCAATCAATTAGGACATCACTAGTCTTAGTTTCATGACCATTGGCGAATTCAATTATATAGCCATATTCCAATTTCTTAGATTTCATATTGAGCATGGATCTAAATTCTATAGAAATGAAACTCCTATCCGCTCCAGAGTCAAATAATACAGATACATAATGATCGTTCAAGAGAAACGTACCGGTTACCACGTTTTGGTTTTGCTTCGCCTCTGGGGCTCACGTGACAAATGCTCGTCCTCGCGCATGGTTTCCGGCATTTTTATGGTTTGGTCATATGTTCAGCTTAGGACACGTGTTTCGAAAGTGGTCCCGACTTCCACATTCGAAGCATGCCCCTTTTACTTCGTTCGTTTCTTTGGTTGCCTTGCAGTATTTGGCGATATGTCCAATCTTCTTGCAATTTGTACAGGTAGGGTAAACACCCCCTTGAATTTCTTGTCAGGCCTAGCACTATTCTTTTTTCCTAACTGGTTTTCCCACTTCCTTTTTCCTTCAACCTTTGTCTAGGCAAACTTTCCTGAACGGACCTCATCATTGGTCAACCGATTTGCTACACTCACATCACATTGAATAGTTGTGGGGTTTTCCGAGGTAGCCATTCCTCGGATTTCGGGTGATAACCCCAGATATAGCTCTCGATTTTATTTTCTTCAGGTGTAACCAGTCGAGGCACTAGTTTTGCGAGTTCGTGAAAACGGTCATTGTATTTACCAATCTACATCCCCACCATTGTATGATTCCAAAACTCAGCTTCCAATTTCTGAATTTTGTCTCTCGGGCAGAACTCTTCCATGAGCAATTTCTTGAAAACTTCCCAGCTTAATCTGTTTGATTCTTCTCGATCACGGGTTTGGACCTGCATGTTCCACCGGGTCAATGCTCTATTATGAAGTAGACAAGCTACAAACTCTACATTGCAATCATCAGAACACTTGCTAATGTTGAGTACAGATTCCATACTCTCTATCCATTGTGGCAATCCAACAGCCCTCTTTCCCATGGAATTCCTTTGGATTGCATGCTCAAAATGTCTTGTAGGAACACCCTAGGTAGTTGTTGTTGTTGTTGTTGTTGTTGTTGTTGTTGTTGTTATTTCCTCCTCCACCTTCATTGTTTCCCCCTTTGTTATTATTCCCTTGGTTAGCATTAATACCCGTAGTGACTTCGCTGACAATGTTCGGTATTGCTGCAGCGATGTGTTGAGCCACTAATCGTGCCAGGTCGGTTTCTTGGTCATTGTTGTTCCTTCATGTGATTCTTTTAGGAGGCATGATTCTAGAAATACAATCATAAACATTTATTTTAATGAAACTTTGTCACAATTTTGACCATAGCAAACAAACCAAAATAATTTTTTTTATTTAATTAATACAATAAGATACGAAATTTTGAATAAATAGTAACGAACTACATCAATATGACAATAAGAAGAACTTTCATTTTCACAATACGCGAGTACTTTGTAGATACATATTTTCGCATTTAAAACAAAAGTACAAAATTTGATGTGAACATACATAAATGCGATAATTTTTAAATCCCTACAAATGAAATTGTCTGAAAGACTGAATACATAATATGAAATGTCCTAACATACTAGACAAAAGTTTTTGGACTAACTAACTTATATGACCATCCCCCAATCAGTACCACCACGAATAAACAACCACAAACAACATCATGGCCGCAAGAACCAATCCTCCAATCTGTCGACATAGGAGCTCCATTCTCCTAACAGCACGCAAGGCCTCATCAGCAACTTCCTCAGATCGGTACGAAGTCTGCAACAGATGTTGGTTATGTTCTGTTGAAGCAGATACAACATGTTGCTCATAGGTTAGTGTCTGACGGAGGTTTGCAACCCCAGATATCAACCCCCTAAAGTAATACGCCTCCTCCCGGGTCACACCACGAGCGTGTCCGATAGGGACACCAGTAATAGCTGTGGAGGGTCCTGCCTCCCCTCTCATGGATGTCCCTGCCGTCACCCTCATAGGGATAGGGACCCTATTTCAAGGAGTCATCCGGATACAGTGCACACGAGGTAGAGTAGTAGTGGGCTGAGGTGGTATTGGTAAGACGGGTGCAGGTGGTTCCTGTGGAATGTCGGTAGGAGTACTACCACTTGATACTTCATGCTCCGACCCGTGATCCTCAGATGGGTCCTCCTCTTTAGAGGTAGTACGGTTATGTCGTGGGTAACGTCCGGTAACGTAGCCGGACTCATTAGCAGAGTAAACCGTATGGGAAGATGAGGAAGACATAATGCTACTAAGACAAAAATATCCTTAGTCACTAACAATGTAATAACATAGGGGTCAAGTGTACTTAAAGCACTATAGGTATAATAATGGCATCTATAATGTGATCTGCCATGCAATTATTCATGCAGTGATTACCCACACAAAACGCATGCTACTTAAGTTTAAAGATAAAAATTCAACATAAACAAACTTCTAATATAACTATTTCGAGCATTGCACTATCTTTACTAAATTTGTTTAATTATGGTCTGATGGTGTAATACTTGACTTAATAATACTAGTAATTTGTTTAGTAGTTTTGAATGTTATTTCCAGCTTTAGGCTATAGTTTAGGTTTTCTAAAAGAAAACCAGTATTCTCTATAACCTTCAGCTCTGATACCAAATCTGTCACACCCCGCTAAAGCGGAATCAGGAGATGTAACGGTTTACGATTTCACAGCATAACGTACAAGATCACACCAACGATAGATAATTAAAAGTAGTACAATTGTTTACAACAAGTTTGAATAATTGTTCAAAAGTTTGGAAAATAACATAATGTAAATTGCTAGATAATGCTGCCACATGCATGTCGAACAGGTGCTGACCACTTACTAATGATCTCCTAAAAAGCATGATAAAGAGAGTGTCAACTATAGAAATAGTTGGTGAGATCACAGGTTTTGATATACAATAAAATAAGATTTTAATGCCAAAAACGTTCATCACTGAACGATGGGTACGTAAATGGGTTGTTTAGTTTGCACGTGGTATAAGTATATGCAGAATTTTAACCCAAAGAGCCCACTACCTAAGCATACCGACTGAATGCCCATAGAGTAATAAACAGAGCATGTTTTAGAGTAATTATGCACTTACACAAGTAAGTGGGGTGTCAACCTAATAGCGCTATCCATAGATTACTAACGGCTTGATACAATGAGTTAATAGGTAGTGTTGAACGGTGGGACTTACATAAAGAGAGAAACTCATAATCGTTAAACATAAGCATATATACCAAAGTGAGATGATAAGATAACAGTTTAATAAACAGATCAACCGATAATTTCAATTGTAGCATGCTTTTCCTCCAAAAATATTCAAAACAATAAAAAGTGGGGCTGTGAATACTCACTTGACAAAGTCTAACGCGTTCTTAAAACAATTCGTAAAGTCTTGAATTCCGGCGTCGCTTCCTTCCTAGTGAGATAGTATCCTATTATTAGTCCCCAAATTCTAGTTATTAAAATTAATAATAAATTTTGTATTATTTATATTGATATAGTTATATATTGAAATTATAAATATATATATATTTATTTACCCAACTTTCTTTCATGTGAATACAATTATGTTTTATATTTTATATTTTCTTTTTAAGTGTTTATATATTATTTGTATGATTTTTATACTTAAATTGTTATTTTTCAAGTCCCAATCATAATGATTTTATTCTTCTTTATTTACTGTTGAAGTCACTTTCTGTCAGCTTCATTGGTTATACTTTGGTGCAATGCTTTAGTACCCTAAAGAATTATTTAAGGTTCCAAATTTTTATATGTTATTATAATATGTCTTTAGGTAATACTGTAAAAATATTAGATATTTTAAAGATTTATAGACATTTTATTTGATTTATTTAAATTTAGAGGTTACTGTTCAAAATCTAGTTAACACTCTCATATTGTTTTAAGGGTTTGAGTGGTCAAACGACCTTATTCTTAGATGATTCAAATTGGGTTAAATTTCTAACTCAATAATGTAACTTTTAAAAAAGGTTGACCATTTTTAAGTTTGTGTGGACCAAGTTATGATCGGTTAAAGTTGATCCATGAAATTATCCAGATTTCTCAGTTTTGTGCATGCAACTTATTTTACATAGTTAATGGGTCAAAAATTAATATTTTTGAGTACGGTTAACAATATTTGAAAGCTAAATCATTAATTTAAATTTACAGAAGAAAAAACCAATTTATTTGAACAATATTTGTGTGGTTTAACATCCATGCAAGTGAGTCATTTTACTAAACAATGAGCTTTCTGACTACATCTGACTTGATACGTGTGGTTGGGGGATCAAATCTCCATGAAATCTTGAATTTCCACTTGGAGATGAAACGCATTACAGAGATAAAACTTTTAAAAAAAGAATCAAATCGTTTGGTTAAGAATTTATTAAGTTATGGTCATTTTAAGTCAACACAAAATTTCTGTCATAATCAAATCTTTACACCATATCAACTAATAACTTACATGTTGTGTTCATCACCACCAATATTATGATTTTATCATATTATTTCCTTGATTACTAAAATATTCCACATTTTAAAACAAAAATTCCATGCATGTGCATAAAAACACTAATTTATTGAGTTCTTGTTGTTTGATTTATAAAGTTTTGTTTTGAGTTGAACATTTTTATGTTTTTAGTGAATGTTTCATCATCAAAACACTTTGATGTTCATAACAATTAAGAAATTCAAGAAATCTAGAAGGAAAAGTAAGAAATATTCAAGAAATGAATAGATTACCCAAGAAATTGCTACCTATGCTAGCTTACTTTGAATCTTTCGCTACAATCCTTGAGTAACACTTCAAAACATGGAAGTTTATGATGATTTCTAGCTGGTTTGGGGATGGAATGTAGAGAGAAGGAGGAGAGAATGGGTTTAGAGAGAGAGTGGGGTTTGTGCAAGTGAGTGGAAGACTAGTGCATGCAATGAGATAGAGTGTTGGAGTGAGATTGAGTGTGTGTAAGAGGGCTGCGATTTTTGTCTGTAATATTACTATTATTTTTATTTATTTTTTTTGTTTAATTAATATGTATAAGTGTGTGTGTGTAGTGGATGTATTTTGTACGTTGGTGCTTCAATTAAAGTCAATATTTACAAGTTTTTGATTAGTTTTGTTTCCATTTGCATATTTTTATATTTGGGATAAATAATAAATATAATGATGTGTTTTGTTCTTATTATTTTGATTGTTATATAAAATTTATAAATCTTGACCTTTAATTAGGCGGTTTTACCGATTTTTCGATTTTTCGATTTTTGAAGGTTTTAAGCACATCACCGGGATTTTTAGGGAATATAAGGTTTCTACAAAATAATTTATATTATTAATACTATATATAGCAATTAAAAACCAATATTAAAGTTTTCTAGAAGCTAACCTTAAATTTTTAATTCACGGTTGTCACAATCTCCCCCACTTGAAAGAATTTCGTCCCGAAATTAGCTTTTGACATCTTGGGACTACTTCTGAGCAAAGAGGTGAGGATATTTAAGTTTCATATAATCCTCTCGTTCCCATGTATATTCCGATCCATGCCTTGAGTTGCAACAAACTTTCAAAATTGGAATCTTCTTTCGTCTGAGTTGCTTAATCTCTCGGTCGTGAATTTCGATTGGTTCTTCTTTGACCGACAACTTCTCGTCAACTTGAATGTCTTCTAAGGGTACGACTATTGATTCATCAGCTAAACACTTCTTGAGATTCGATTCATAGAATATATTATGGATGACATTCATTTCCTGAGGCAGTTTGAGTTTATATGCTACCGGATCGATCCTCTCAATGATCTCAAATGGTCCAATGTACCTGGGGCTTAATTTTCCTTTCTTTCTAAAACGCATTAGCCCTTTCCATGGAGATACCTTTAAAAGTACTTTATCCCCGACTTGGAATTCTAAAGGCTTTCTACGGTTATCTGCGTAACTCTTCTGACGATCTCTCGCAGTTTAAATTCTATCTTTAATGATGGAAATTTTGTCGGTTGTTTCTTGCACAATGTCAGGTCCAATTAATTGTTTATCGCCAACTTCACACCAAGTAAGTGGTGAACGAAACTTCCGTCCAAACAAAGCTTCATAAGGCGCACAATGAATACTGGTATGCTAGCTGTTGTTGTATAAAAGTCGACCTAAGGTAAGTGAGAATCCAAACTTCCGCCAAAATCTATCACACAAGCCCTTAACATGTCTTCTAACGTTTGTATAGTTCGCTCAGTCTGCCTGTGGGTTTGAGGATGATAAGTTATGCTCAGATTTAGTCGTGTACCGACTGCTTTGTGAAGGGACTGCCAGAATCGAGACGTGAAGCGGCTATCTCTATATGAAAGGATTGAAATTGGCACTCCATGGCGTGTAACGATTTTATCAATGTAAATTTGGGCAAGCTTCTCCATCTTGTAACTTTCTTTGATAGGAATGAAATGTGCAGACTTTGTCAATCAATCCACTATTACCCAAATTGCATCATGACTCCTAACTGTCCTGTGTAATTTGGTTACGAAGTCCATGGAAATTTGTTCCATTTCCACTGTGGAATCTTTGGTTGCCGCAACAAACCAGATGGCTTTTGATGTTTTGCTTTGACTTTTGAGCAAGTCAAACACTTTCCCACATACAAAGCTACATCATTCTTTATTCCCAGCCACCAATAATATTCCTTAAGATCCTTGTACATTTTGTCTGTGCGGGGATGAATTGAATAGCTAGATTTATGAGCTTCGTTTAGGATTGTTGATCGCAAGTTGTTAATTTTTGGTATCCATACTCTGTCTTCAAAGTAGCGGACTCCATCAGATTTAGTTTCAAATCTACGTTCGAGTTGGTGCAAGGACTCATTCCTCAAGTTTTCCCCTTTTAATGCCTGATCCTGAGCTTCGAGGATTGTTATATTTAGGCTTGTGTGAACAAGTGCTCCTAATGCTCGCACTCTTGAAGGTTTAGCCCTTACCTTCCTGCTAAGCGCGTTGGCTACCACATTAGCCTTGCCTGGGTGATATTTAATTTCACAATCATAGTCGTTTAGTAAATCCACCCATCTTCTTTTCCTCATGTTGAGCATTTTCTGATCAAGGATGTTTTGAAGACTCTTAGGATCGGTGAAGATAGTGCACTTAATACCGTACAAATAATGTCTCCAAATTTTAGGTGCAAAAACTACTGCTCCAAGTTCTAGGTCATGAGTGGTGTAGTTCTTCTCGTAAACTTTAAGTTTTCATGAACTTGATGAGAGGCATCACAATACACTAAAAAGTCTTTGACCCTTCTGGCAATGCCGGTGCATTGCATAGCTTATGCTTTAGCTTCTTGAACGCGTCTTCCTGTCTGTCACCCCAACTAAACTTCTTGTCTTTTTGAGTCAACGAGGTTAGTGGCTGGGCAATCATAGAAGAGTCGTTAATGAATCGTCTATAATATCCAGCTAAACCCAAAAATTGACGAATTTCGGTTGGAGTCTTTTAATAGCTTCAATTTTTGTAGTATCTACGTGAATCCCTTTTTCGCCAACAATGTGACCATGAAATTGTACTTCGTGAATCCAAAATTTACATTTGGAGAATTTGGCATACAACTTCTGGTCCATGAGTAATTCGAGGACTTGCTTTAAATGTTGCTCGTGATCTTCTTTGCTACGGGAATAGATCAATATATCATCTATGAAAACTATACCAAACTTGTCTAAATAGGGTCTGCAGAATCTATTCATCAGATCCATGAACACAGCTGGGGCATTTGTTAAATCAAAAGTCATAACCAGAAACTCGTAATGTCCATAAAAATTTCATAAGGTGCACACTGAATACTAGTATGGTAGCTATTGTTGTATGAAAATTCCACCAACTAAGTTGTTTCTTGCACAATGCCAGGTCCAATTAATTGTTTATCACCAACTTCACACCAACTAAGTGGTGAACGACACTTCCGTCCATACAAAGTTTCATAAGGCGCACACTGAATACTGGTATGGTAGCTGTTGTTGTATGAAAATTCCACCAAAGGTAAGTGAGAATACCAACTTCCGCCAAAATCTATCACACAAGCCCTTAACATGTCTTCCAACATTTGTATAGTACGCTCAGTCTGCCCGTCGGTTTGTGGATGATAAGCTGTTCTCAAATTTAATCGTGTAGCGAGTGCTTTCTTAAGGGACTGCCAGAATCGAGATGTGAAGCGGCTATCTCTATCTGAAATGATTGAAATTGGCACTCCATGGCGTGTAACGATTTCATCAATGTAAATTTGGGCAAGCTTCTCCATCTTGTAACTTTCTCTGATAGGAATGAAATGTGAAGACTTTGTCAATCGATCCACTATTACCCAAATTGCATCATGACTCCTAACTGTCCTAGGTAATTTGGTTATGAAGTCCATGGAAATTTGTTCCCATTTCCACTGTGGAATCTCTGGTTGCTGCAACAAACCAGATGGCTTTTGATTAACTGCTTTGACTTTTGAACAAGTCAAACACTTTCCCACATACAAAGCTACGTCCTTCTTCATTCCCGGCCACCAATAATATTCCTTGAGATCCTTGTACATTTTGTCTGCGCCGGGATGAATTGAATACCTAGATTTATGAGTTTCGTCTAGGATTGTTGATCGCAAGTTGTTAATTTTTGGTATCCACACTCTGTCTTCAAAGTAGCGGACTCCATCAGATTTAGTTTCAAATCTATGTTCGAGTTGGTGCAAGGTCTCATTCCTCAAGTTTTCCCCTTTTAACGCCTGATCCTAAGCTTCGAGGATTCTTGTCATCAAGCTTGTCTGAACAAGTGCTCATAATGCTCGCACTCTTGAAGGTTTAGCTCTTACGTTCCTGCTAAGCGCGTCGGCTACCACATTAGACTTTCCCGGGTGATATTTAATTTCACAATCATAGTCGTTGAGTAACTCCACCCATCTTCTTTGCCTCATGTTGAGCATTTTCTGATCAAGGATGTGTTGAAGACACTTATGATCGGTGAAGATAGTGCACTTAGTACCGTACAAATAATGTCTCCAAAGTTTAAGTGCAAAAACTACTGCTCCAAGTTCTAGATCATGAGTTGTGTAGTTCTTCTCGTGAACTTTAAGTTGTCTTGAAGCATATGCAATAACTTTGTCTTTTTGCATCAATACACATCCCAAACCTTGATGAGAGGCATCACAATACACTACAAAGTTCTCTGATCCTTCTGGCAATGCCAGAATTGGTGCATTGAATAGCTTGTGCTTTAGCTTTTGGAACGCTTCTTCCTGTCTGTCACCCCAACTAAACTTCTTGTCTTTTTGAGTCAACGAGGTTAGTGGCTGGGCAATCTTAGAAAAGTCCTTAATGAATTGTCGGTAATACCCAGCTAAACCCAAAAATTGACGAATTTCGGTTGGAGTCTTTGGGGCTTCCCATCTTTTAAAAGCTTCAATTTTTGTAGGATCTACATGAATCCCTTTTTCGCCAACAATGTGACCAAGAAATTGTACTTCCCGAATCCAAAATTCACATTTGGAGAAATTGGCATACAGCTTTTGGTCCTTGAGTAATTCTAGCACTAGCCTTAATTGTTGCTCGTGATCTTCTTTGCTACGGGAATAGATCAATATATCATCTATGAAAACTATAACAAACTTGTCTAAATATGGTTTGCAGACTCTATTCATCAGATCCATGAATACAGCTGGGGCGTTTGTAAAACCAAAAGGCATAACAAGAAACTCGTAATGTCCATAACAAGTCCTAAAAGCCGTTTTAGGTATGTCGTCTTGACGAACTCCCAATTGATGATATCCTGAACGGAGATCGATTTTTGAAAAATATGATGCACCTTGCAGTTGGTCAAATAGATCATCGATTCGAGGAAGGGGATATCGATTTTTGATTGTCAATTTATTTAATTCACGATAATCAATGCACATTCTAAATGAACTGTCTTTCTTTTTGACGAATAATACTGGCACTCCCCACGGTGAGGAACTCGGCCGTATAAATCCTTTATCCAAAAGTTCCCGAAGTTGGCTTGACAACTCCTGCATGGTATGGCGCTTTGGCTAATGGTGCTGCTTGAGGAACTAAATCAATTTGTAATTCGACTTGCCTCGATGAAGGTAAACCACATTGATCATCCGGGAATACTTCTGGATAGTCTCTGACTACGGGAATATCCTGGATCCGTTTCCCCTTTGAATTCTTATCCATGACGTGAGCCAAATAAGCAACACATTTCTTCCTCAAACATTTCCGAATCATCATACACGATACAATCTTCAGGCCTTTCCCTGGTTTATCTCCTTGTATAACAAGAGTGTCCTCGTTCGAAAGAGGTATCTTCATGACCTTTTCGGAGCAACAACTTTCTGCTCGATTTTTGGACAACCAATCCATACCCACAACTACGTTGAAACTTCCCAAGTTAATAGGTTTAAGATCGATATTAAATAACTTATCACCTGAGTTCAAAGTGCAATAATTAGGAGATCACTAGTCTTAGTTTCATGACCATTGGCGAATTCAATTATATAGCCATCTTCCAATTTCTTAGATTTCATATTGAGCATGGATCTAAATTCTGTAGATTTGAAACTCCTATCCGCTCCATCCACTCCAGAGTCAAATAATACAGATACATAATGATCGTTCAAGAGAAACGTACCGGTTACCACGTTTTGGTTTTGCTTCGCTTCATCGGCTCGGGTGACAAATGCTCGTCATCGTGCCTGGTTTCCGGCATTGTTATGGTTTGGTCCTCTGTTCAGCTTAGGACATGTGTTTCGAAAGTGGTCCCGACTTCCAAATTCGAAACATGCCCCTTTTACTTCGTTCGTTTCTTTGGTTGCCTTGCAGTATTTGGCGATATGTCCAATCTTCTTCGAATTTGTACAGGTAGGGCAAACACCCCCGTGGTGAAAGTTGCATTTGTTACACTTGGGGTGTGGGCCGCTGCAACGTCCAACTTCTTGAATTTGGACCCCAAAGTTCTTTGCTCCCTTGAATTTCTTATCAGGCCTAGCACCATTCTTTTTCCCTGACTAGTTTTCTCACTTCCTTTTTCCTTCAACATTTCTTTGGGCAAACTTCCCTAAACGAACCTCATCATTGGTCAACCGATTTGCTACACTCACAGCACTTTGAATAGTTGTGGTTTGCCGAGGTAGCCATTCCTCGAATTTCGGGTGATAACCCCCAGATATACCTCTCGATTTTATTATCTTCTGGTGTAACCGGTCGAGGCACTAGTTTTGCGAGTTCGAGAAAACGGTCAGTGTGTTTACCAATCGCCATCCCCACCATTGAATGATTCCAAAACTTAGCTTCCAATTTCTGAATTTCGTCTCTCGGGCAGAACTCTTCCATGAGCAATTTGTTGAAATCTTCCCAGCTTAATCTGTTTGCTTCTTCTCGACCACGGGATTGGACCTGTGTGTTCCACCAGGTCAATGCTTTGTTATGAAGTAGACAAGCTGCAAACTCTACCTTGCAATCATCAGAACACTTGCTAATGTTGAGTACGGATTCCATACTCTCAATCCATTGTCGCAATCCAACAGCACCCTCTTTCCCATGCAATTCCTTTGGATTGCAGACTCTGAACGTCCTGTAGATACACCCCAGGTTGTTGATGTTGTTGTTGTTGTTATCGTTGTTGTTGTTGTTGTTGTTGTTGTTATTTCCTCCTCTACCTTCATTGTTTCTATATCCGTCATTGTTTCCCCCTTTGTTATTATTCCCTTGGTTAGCATTAATACCCGCAGTGACTTGGCTAATAATGTTCCGTATTGCTGCAGCGATCTGTTGAGCCACAAATCGTGCCAGGTCGGTTTCTTGGTCATTGGTGTTCCTTCGTGTGATTCTTTTAGGTAGCATGATTCGAGAAATGCAATCATAAACATTTATTTTAATGAAAGTTTATCACAATTTTAACTATAACAAACAAAAAAATAATTTTTTTTTAATTTAATTAATACAATAAGATACAAAATTTTGAATAAATAGTAACGAACTACATCAATATGACAATAAGAAGGACTTTCATTTTCACAATACATGAGTACATAGAATATACATATTTTCGCATTTAACACAAAAGTACAAAATTTGATGTGAACATACATAAATGCGATAATTTTTAAATCCCTACACATGAAATTGTCTGAAAGACTAAATACATAATATCAAATGTCCTAGCATACTAGACAAAAGTTTTTGGACTAAATAACTGATATGACCATCCTCCAATCAGTACCACCACGAATAAACAACCACAAACAACACCGTGGACGCAAGAGCCAATCCTCCAATCTGTCGTCATAGGAGCTCCATTCTCCTAATAACACGCAAGGACTTATCAGCAACTTCCTCATATCGGTATGAAGTCTGCAACAGATGATGGTTAAGTTCTGTTGAAGCAGATACAACGTGCTGCTGATAGGTTAGTGTCTGACAGAGGTCTACAACCTCAGACATCAACCCCCTAAAGTAATACGCCTCCTCCCGGGCCATACCAGGAGCGTGTCCGATAGGGACACTAGTAACAGTTGTGAAGGGTCCTGCCTCCCCTCTCATGGATGTCCTTTCCGTCGCCCTCATAGGGATAGGGACCCTCTTTCGAGGCCTCATCCGGATACGGTGCCCACGAGGTAGAGCAATAGTGGGCTGAGGTGGGATAGGTAAGACGGGTGCAGTTGGCTCCTGTGGAATGTCGGTAGGAGTACTACCACTTGATATTTCATGCTCCGACCCGTGATCCTCAGATGGGTCCTCCTCTTCAGAGGTAGTACGGTTGTGTCGTGGGTAACATCCAGTAACGTAGCCGGCCTCATCAGCAGAGTAGACCGTATGGTATTCTCTATAACCTTCGGCTCTGATACCAAATTTGTCACACCCCGCTAAAGCGGAATCACGAGATGTAACAGTTTACTATTTCATAGCATAAGGTACAAGATCACACCAATAATAGATAATTAAAAGTAGTACAATTGTATACAACAAGTTTCGATAATTGTTCAAAAGTTTAGAAAATAACATAATGAAAATTGCTAGATAATGCTGCCACATGCATGCCGAATAGGTGCTGACCACTTACTAATGATTTGCTGAAAAGAATGATAAAGAGATTGTCAACTATAGAAATAGTTGGTGAGATCACATGTTTTGATTTGCAATAAAATAAGATTTTAATGCCAAAAACGTTCATCACTGAACGATGAGTACGTAAATCAGTTGTTTAGTTTGCACGTGGTATAAGTATATGCAGAATGTTAACGCAAAGAGCCCACTACCTAAGCCTACCGACTAAATGCCCATAGAGTGCAGAATGTTAACGCAAAGAGCCCAGTACTTAAGCCCGCTACCATAAGTATATGCAGAATGTTAACGCAAAGAGCCCACTACCACTTACTAACGGCTCGATACAATGAGTTAATAGGTAGTGTTGAATGGTGGGACTTACATAAAGAGAGAAAATCATAATCGTTAAACATAAGTATATATACCAAAGTGCGATGACAAGATAACAGTTTAATAAACAGATCAACTGATAATTTCAATAGTAGCATGCTTTTCCCCCAAAAATATTCAAAACAATAAAAAGTGGGGTCGTGAATACTCACTTGACAAAGTTTAACGTGTTTTTAAAACAAGTCATAAAGTCTTGAATTCCGGTGTCGCTTCCTTCCTAGTGAAATAATATCCTATTATTAGTCCCCAAATTCTAGTTATTAAAATTAATAATAAATTTTGTATTATTTATATTGATTTTATAATAATATAGTTATATGTTGAAATTATACATGTATATATATTTATTACACAACTTTTTTTTCATGTGAATACAATTATGTTTTATATTTTATATTTACTTTTTAAGTATTTCTATATTATTTGTATGTGTTTTATACTTAAATTGTTATTTTTTCAAGTCTCAATCATAAAGATTTTATTTTTCTTTATTTACTGTGCAAGTCACTTTCTATCAGCTTTATGGGTTGTACTTTGGTGCAATGCTTTAGAAACCTAAAGAATTATTTAAGGTTCCAAATTTTTATATTTTATTATAATATGTCTTTAGCAAATACTGTAAAAATATTAGAATTTTTTAAGATTTATAGATATTTTAGTTGATTTATTTAAATTTAGAGGTTACTTGTCAAAATCTAGTTAACACTCTCATATTGTTTTAAGGGTTTGAGTGGTCAAACAACCTTATTCTTAGATGATTCCAATTGGGTTAAATTTCTAACTCAACAATGTAACTTTTAAAAACATTTGACCATTTTTAAGTTTGTGTGGACCATGTTATGATCAATTAAAGTTCATCCATGAAATTATCCAGATTTCTCAGTTTTGTGCATGCAACTTATTTTACATAGTTAATGGGTCAAAAATTATTATTTTTGAGTATGGTTAACTTTATTTGAAAGCTAACTCATTAATTTAAATTTCCAGAACAAAAAACCAATTTATTTGAACAATATTTTAGTGGTTTAACATCCATGACAGTGAGTCATTACAGAAATAAAACTTTTAAAAAAAGAATGAAATTGTTTGGTTAAGTATTATTAAGTTATGGTCATTTTATTCAACACAAAATTTCCGTCAAAATAAAATCTTTACACCATATCAACTAATAACTTACATTTTGTATTCATCACCACCAATATTATGATTTTATCATATTATTTTCTTGATTACTAAAATATTTCAGATTTTAAAACAAAAATTCCATGCATGATCATATCATGATAGATCCTTCAAAGAAAACCATATGCATGTGCATTAAAACACTAATTTCTTGAGTTCTTGTTGTTTGATTCATAAAGTTTTGTTTTGAGTTTAACATTTTTATGTTTTGAGTGAATGTATCATCATCAAAACACTTTGATGTTCATAAAACTTCAGAAACTCAAGAAATCTAGAAGAAAAAGTAAGAAATATGCAAGAAATGAAGAGATTACCCAAGAGATTGCTACCTATGCTTGCTTACTTTGAATCTTTTGCTACAATCCTTCAAGAACACTTCAAAACATGGAAGTTTATGATGATTTCTAGCAGGTTTGGGGCTGGAATTTAGAGAGAAGGAGGAGAGAATGGGTTTAGAGAGAGAAAGTAGGGTTTGTGCAACTAAGTGGAAGACTAGTGCATGCAATGAGATAGAGTGTTGGAGTGAGATTGAGTATGTGTAAGAGGGCTGCGATTTGTGGCTGTAATATTACTATTATTATTTTTTGATTAATTAATATGTATAAGTGTGTGTGTGGTGGTGGATGTATTTTTTACATTAGTGGTTCAATTAAAGTCAATATTTACAAGTTTTTGATTAGTTTTGTTTCCATTTGCATAAGTTTTATATTTGGGATAAATAATATATATAATAATGTGTTTTGTTCTTATTATTTTGATTGTTATATAAAATTTATAAATCTTGACTTTTAATTAGGCGGTTTTACCGATGTTTCGATGTTTGAAGGTTTTAAGCATATCGCCGGGATTTCTAGGGAATATAAGGTTTCTACAAAATAATTTATATTATTAATACTATTTGTAGCTATTAAAAACATATATTAAAGTTTTCTAGAAGCTAACCTCAAATTTTTAATTGACGGTTGTCACACTTATCTACAAGGCTAAAAGGCCAAAAATGATTTTCGAAAAACCAAAATCAGAATGCTAAAACCCATATCTAGTTTTCTTTTTCAAAAGGCCAAAAACAGTCTGTTCACGACGCCTTCACGAGCTACTGCTCTTCACGGGCCCTCATGGCCCGTGAAGCAAGTACGCTCCACGACTCGTGAAACAGTTAAAAAACCTTTCACGACCAACACCCCATGAGACTGGTCGTGTAGCCTTCATGACTCGTGAAGCAAGCTTCACGGCCTGTGAAGGCTCTCGGGATAGAATGTCCAAAATCGAAAATATGGATTTTCAAGCTACAAAGGTGCATGCATCTTACAACTATGGCTCTGATACCACTGTTGGGATTCCATCAGGATCAAAGCACGCAACGAAAGCAAGAAAAACACACAACAAAGATCCCATGAAGTCCCAATGGTGTTGAAAACTTGTAAGAAGCAACATACAACCAAAAACAAGAACAAGAAGAGAAGAGTAATACCCTTGAAG
Organism: Dittrichia graveolens; assembly: GCA_038502395.1. Lineage (NCBI taxonomy): Eukaryota > Viridiplantae > Streptophyta > Magnoliopsida > Asterales > Asteraceae > Dittrichia > Dittrichia graveolens. The sequence goes on from JARJIL010000007.1 coordinate 27,323,040, forward strand.
CCTTTGAATCTCGGCTGGAACAATGAGGAATCCGAAATTGGGATGTGTATTTGGAACAAGTGGCTCCAAACACTAATGCAAGTCTACACCATGCTTTGCTTCACTCTCCTTGTACTAGCAAGCGATGAAATCACCAACACTTGGTGATAAGCTCTAGAACAGTCCTCAAAGAACAGTAGATGATCACCAACACAAGGTCTTGTAGCTCTCTTTAACTTAGAACACTCACTTGTATGTATCTCTAATGTGAAAATGAGCAAGAGTAAGAATTGAAAAAAGCATGCCTCTTTTAAAGACATCAATTCTGTTCAAGAGACTCCAGGGTCGGACCAAATGGTCCCTTACCATTGGACCAACAAGATGGTCTAATAAAACACAAGTGTCATTTGGAATTCCGCCTTCACGGGTTCTCACGTGCCGTGAAGGATAAATGCGCCACGACCGGCCATTAATCCTCCACGAGCCGTGCCGCGCCGGGCAAGAATCGTGAGGAGATATGTCTTCACGACCTCCTTCACGAGCCGTGTAGGGTCGTGAAGCCCTAGGGTTTAACGAACCATGCGGCCATGGCAGGACACATGTACACGAGCTGCTTCACGACCTGTGGAGCATCCTTCACGGTCGTGAAGCTTAGGTCAGATTGAATTTGACCATTCTGACCCTATCTTCTTACAGCAGGTTGGCGAGATTGAAACTTGGCGTGTGACCCAATAGGCCCGCGCTTCATCGGCAGTGATACCGGCCTACGTGTGTCAGTGGGCATATTCCAACAATTATCTGGTGTATGATGACTCGTACAGATGTACCCATTAGCTACTGGGGATATACATTAGACACGGCCGTTAGAATCCTTAACCTCATACTAACCAAGATGGTTAAGAAAACACCCTTTGAGATGTGGCATAGAATGGTTCCATCGCTTTCATATCTAAAGGTTTGGGATTGTCCCGCCTACGTGAAATGTGAGGTGGAGGGCAAGTTAGAGCCCCGAGCTGAGAGGTGTTTATTCATTGGGTATCCTGCCGGGTCTAAGGGATATTTGTTCTACAAACCATCAGGGCTAGTGGGAGAATAGTTTTATTCCTAGTCTTGTATATCGATGACATACTCCTCATTGGGAACGATATCCTAACCCTTAAAGGTGTAAAATCCTGGTTAGGTAATTGTTTTTTCAAATGAAGGATCTAGGCGATGGGACTTATATTCTTGGGATCAAAATCTATAGAGATAGATCTAAGAGGCTAATTGGGCTTAGCCAAAGTGCTTATATTGAAAAAATCCTAAAGCGATTTAGGATGGAAGACTCCAAGAAGGGTTTCTCCCAATGTCACATGGTTTGGTATTGAGTAAGACTCAATCCCCTAGTTTCCCTGAGGAACAGGAAGTAATGACGCGGGTGCCATATGCTTCGGCTGTGGGCTCGATCATGTACGCCACCCTATGCACTAGGCTTGATGTTTCGTGTGCTTTGAGCATGACGAGTAGATATCAAGCCAACCCAGGCGAAGCCCATTGGATGGCGGTGAAGAGCATTCTCAAGTATCTTCGGAGGACTAAGGAGATGTTCTTGGTGTACGGAAGTGAGAAAGAGCTTAGAGTAAATGTTTACTCTGACGCAAGCTTCCAAACAGATAGGGACGACTGCTGATCTCAATCAGGGTTCATGTTCCTATTAAACGGCAGAGCTATATCCTAAAGGAGCTAAAAGCAAGACACCGTGGCTGATTCCACTATTGAGTCGGAATACATTGCGGCAAATGAAGCAGCTAAGGAGGTCGTATGGATGAGGAAATTTATGCTTGATTTGGGAGTGGTTCCTAGCATCTGCGACCCTGTTGAGATCTTCTGTGACAATGAGGGTGCGGTTGCTCTAGACAAAGAACCAAGGTCTCACCGACGCGCAAGGCATATTCCACGGAAATATCATTTTATCCGGAACTTGGTCGAGAATAGAGACATGATCATCAGAATAGTACACACGGATAGCAATTTGACAGATCCATTCACTAAATCGTTGTCACAAGCTATGCACGATGCCTACACATGTGCTATTGGGAAATGATTTGCTAGTGACTTTGTTTGAGTTGATGTATCGGTTATTGTATTTGATGTATTTGTTTTACAATCGGGAACATTAAACGATATTGTATTTTTGAATGTATTGATTACTAATTAGAGATTTAATGTTAGTCCCATGTTTAGAATAGTTAGATTTGATGAGACAAACCATAGCTATGTATAGATGATAGGTTAAATGTTAGGAATTATGTAAGTCTGTTATAGACTGACTAGTTAGCTTAGGCTGGGTAATCAGCGTATAAACAGATATAGACTTGTCTATCTAAGTACTAGATAGCTCAGTGACTTCTAAGCTGAGATAGGTTTCAAGAATGAAGATTTGAAGATCCAAGAACTCAGCTTCATAACATCAAGATTGAGTAAGTCAGCTCAGCGCTAGAAGTCAGTTCAAAAATATAAGTAAGTTTTAAATTCCGTTATAAACTCTCGATATCTATGACATTTAAATTAGGATATCTGAACCTAATTTAAACTATCTATTAGTTAGATAGAGATCTGAAACGAAATTAATTAGATATCCTCTAATTAAGGAGTTTGTTACAGTTTTAAAGAAAAGAAAAGTTATATCTTTAAACTGCGATTTGTTCGTAGATATATCAAGTATAAGTATAAACCTTCTTATGGGTTTCAATACACAGAGAACAACAGAGAGTTCTGCATAAGTTGCAAAATGTACGTGTGTTTGTCATACTTGATACGCGTGTGTTGCGATAAGTTTGTGAGTTCAAAGTTCAAGAGAGTTTTTGAGAGTTCTTGTTAATCAGTTTTAACAAGAAGTTCGATCATCAATTAGTTTGTGACACAAGTGTGTTTAGAGAGAGTTGAGTTTATAATCAGTGTAACATCAAATCATACTGTTGATTTGATTAGAAGGTGATATTGTAATATCTTGATTGATTATTGAATATATTCTTATTGAATTGTTTTAAGTGTATTCAATCCCCCCCTTCTACACTATATCGGTTGCTTGTTTACCCTCTTTGGGATCAACAACTGGTATCAGAGTAAGTTTCTTCATTAATTGAAGATCAAGATCCGCTGTCAAGAGGCCAAGATGTCTACTAAAAAGCAATCAAATCATATTCCAACAATGGCGGCAAAAGGGTGTCCTATTTTTTATGGCAATGACTATCCTATGTGGAAATTCAGAGCCATGCTGTATCTGAAGTCAGTGGATCACAGGATAAGTACAGTGATTCAAGATGGCCCAATCAAACCCATGATCCATATTACTGCCACTGACAAAACTGTTCCCTCTGGAGAAACTCCCAAGCTTGAAGCATCTTGGACTGAGGAAGATTGCAAACTGTTCAATCTGGATGATAAGGCACAAAGCATTATAGCAAATGCTTTCACAAACCCTCTTCTGCATACTGTGGCTGGGTGCCAAATTGCAAAAGAGATGTGGGATACTCTTAGTGTCACTTATGAAGGCACTGACCTAGTCAAGCAACATAAGAAGACAAATCTGAGTCGTTCTTATGAGACTTTCTTTGCTAAAAAGAATGAAACTCTGGCTGATCTGTTTACAAGATTTCAATGTTTGATAAATGATCTGCTCTTGGTAGGTGTCAAGAAAGATGAAAATGAGTTAGTACTCAAGTTCTTGGATGTGTTACCAGAACAATTCAATGACATCACCATTGCTCGTCATGCTGGAGGAACCTTAGGAAAATATGATCTTAGATCTATCTATGGTTTCCTTCTTAATCATCAACAAATCATGGAACAGAAGAAAGTGGCCTAGCAACAACTAAAAGAATCTATCAATAATGCTAGATCTGCATTGATTGCAGAAAAGAAGAAGAAGGGATCTAGAAAGTCTCATGCTTAGACTGACTCTGAATCTGAGTCTGAGGAGGTAAGTCCTAACTCACACTCAGATGATGAATACATGGATGCTCTTACTAAACATATGTCAATGTTAGCAAGAAATTTTAGAAATTTCAGAAGAGGAAGGGTCAGTCTGACAAAAGCAAAAGTGGTAAGTCCACTTTTGATCCTAAGAAAGCTAAGTGCTACAAATATCAGAAGATAGGACACATAGCTGTTGAGTGCAAAGCTAAGAAAAGAGAATCAGCTTCAGTGGCTGACAAGAATGCATATAGAGCTGATAAATATAAAAAGAAATATCAATAACTTAAAGCCAAGCCAAATGAAAACAGTAAAGGTCTTCTTGCTGAGACGTGAGATACTGAATCATCTACTTCAGATGATGATGAGCCAAATAGGTGTTTGATGGCCATTGAGGATGAAGAGGAACAAGTTGATTATGAATTAGAAGAAAGTTCCTTTGATGAGGATCTAGCAGAAGCGGCTAAGCTAAGTAAGCAAACCAACAACTGGGATCCTGCCTCAATGTATAAGGTAAACAACTTCAGTTCTTACACTGATGAACAAAAATGTTTAATGTTCAACTATTTGTTGAATGACATAAAAATCTCTCTTACAGTTTAATCTAATTTGAAAACTGAAATTTTAAAATTAAAAGATGAACTTAAACACTCTGAAACTCTAATAAATGCTCGTAAAAAGACTCAAAGTGATTATGAGTGTCAGCTTCACATAAACAAACTTCTAAGTGAAGAATTACAGGAATCAAAAGAGCAAGCTGATAATCTAAGAAAGATCTGTGAATCTTAGTGTAAGTCATCAAGAGAAGCAGGAAAATGTATCAACTAGCATATACCAAATCAAGTAAAAGCAGTGCTAGGGGGAGATTATAGTGCTGCTACTGATGAAATCCACAAAGAACAAGTAAGTCTTGAATATAAAAATTTGGAATATGATGATATACTTCCAAAGGAATTTTTAAGAAACAAGGATGGAAAGCAGGTCAAGACCAATAAGTTTGTGAGACCAACCTAAAGCCCCCAGGTTATTCATACAAACCATCAAGCTGAATGTTCTAGATCCAACAAAAACTGTAAGTCAGTTTTCGAAAGATTGGATTACAATCCTGTGAGAACAACTATCTTTGACAGAATAACTCACATCAACTCAAAAAGACATAACTCTCAAGTCAAATATGAAAGGATGTCTAAGAACAGGAAGTTGTCTGTAAGTCAGACTTCACCAAATAAGGGTAACCATAAATCTGACAAAGGTAAGTCCAAAGTCAGAGAAAATCAAGTAGACAAATTGTCTAAAAGGATTGAAAGGTTATCCACATCTTATGATCCTAAAACAGAATCCAAATTTAATGTTGGAAAACTTAAAGAGATCACCCAAACACCTCTTTTTAGAAGAAAATGTTATAAGTGTGGTGACAGAGGTCATGAAGCCACGGATTGTGTAAGTTATAATCTGGGGACTGAGAAAATAGAGAATGATCATTCTAAGAAGGACTCAGAACCTGTCCAAGCTGATATGTCAACGTCTAAAGGATTAGCTAAGTGCTCATCCTTAGAACCCGCCAAACAGTGGGTTCCTAAAAGAAACTAATATGTTTAGTTGATCATGTGCAGGGCTCCTACAAGTGGTACTTAGACAATGGATGCTCAAGGCACAAGACAGGAAGCAAAGGGATTCTAAGTGAATTCCAAAACAATGAAGGACCCAAAGTGACATTTGGGGATAATTCTCAAGGAAGGACTAAAGGTTATGGAAAGGTAAATACTGGAGTAGTCACTTTCAGAAAGGTAGCATATGTTGAAGGCTTTAAACACAATCTGCTAAGTATCAGTCAATCGTGTGATAAGGAGTATGAAGTCACCTTCCGAAAGCATGCAGGAACAATTTATGTTAAGAAGGGAAAGCCAATACTAATGGCAAAATGAGAAAGAGATATCTATCTGTTAGATCTCAGCTCCGCAGATCCTTCAACTGAAACTTGCCTGTATTCTGACTCAACTCCCAAGCTGAGTTGCCTGTGGCACAAAAGATTGTCACACCTGAATTTCAAATATATTAACAAACTGTCTAGCAAAGAGTTAGTCTCTGGTCTGCCAAAGATCACATTTGCCAAAGACAAACTTTGCTCAGCTTGTGAAATGGGAAAACATCATAAAGGATCCTTCAAGTCCAAACATAAATTTTCAATTATAGAACCATTGCATATGTTGCATTTGGATTTATTTGGACCTATAAGCACCCCAAGCCTAAGTGGTAAAAAGTACACTCTAGTGATTGTTGATGAGTTCACAAGATTCACTTGGGTGGTCTTCTTAAAAGCCAAAAGTGAAGCTGCATATGAGTTAATCAACTTCATAAGACAAGAAGAGTTGCAAAAAGGTAAGTCTATCAAGCAGCTCAGAAATGATCATGGGACTGAGTTTAGAAACTCAACCCTTGAAGGCTTTTGTGAAGAGAAGGGAATTATCCAGAATTTCTCATATGTAAGAACTCCATAACAAAATGGAGTCGCTGAAAGGAGAAATAGAACCTTAATTGAAGCTGCCAGAACCATGTTATGTGAAGCAAAGCTCAAGCTGAGCTTTTGGGCAGACGCTGTAAGTACAGCGTGCTACACACAGGACAAATCTATGATAGTTAAAATACATGGTAAAACACCTTATGAGATGTATCATGGCAGAAAACCTAATATTGGATATTTCCACATCTTTGGTTCAACATGCTATGTGCTAAACCAAATATATCAACTTCATAAGTTGGAACCTAAAGCTGATCAAGGTATATTCGTTGGATATTCTTCAATTTCCAAAGCTTACAGAGTCTATAATCTTAAAAGAAAGTAATTGAAGAGTCAGTACATGTTACGCTTGATGAGACAAGTATTGATCAAGCTGACCCAGTTAGTCTGAGTAAGCTTGAAAGGAGCAAGGAAGATCTCAGGTCAAATCCCATGTATGTTATGGATGATTCTGATGATGAGGATGGTGGTAAATCTGACAAACTTGTGTCATCACAAGAAGCTATCAATGTTGAAGATGATCACATAACAGAGACTATTGACACCAATACTCAGCCTAAAAATCTAGGTGAATCATCAGGTACAAGTCAGATTTAAAATCTATGTGATTTCTCAATCCCTACCCACACTGAAGAAGTAAGTCCTATTCAGCTTGAAAGACAATACTCAGATTCAGACTCAGAACCACAGTCTCCTACTACAACCTTCAAAGTATTTAAAGACCATCCTCTTGATGATGTTATTGGTAACATTGAAGATGGTGTGTTAACTAGATCTAATTCAAATGCAAACTATGTTGCCTATTCTAGTTTTCTATCTCAAATGGAACCAAAGAAGACTGAAGAGGCTCTAAAGGATGAAGATTGGATTGAAGATATGCAAGAGGAGCTGACAATATTTCAAAGAAATAAGGTCTAGACCCTTGTCCCTGCTCCTAAAGGAAAAACAATTATAGGCACTAAGTGGGTCTATAAAAACAAAATGGACAAGGATGGAGTAGTGATCATAAATAAGGCAAGGGTAGTTGTAATACCCGAACTTCAAAATAAATAAATAAATGAATATTTACTGAGAGATGATAAATTATTTTGGATTATGAAATATATTAGACTTTGTGGGCTTGAATGAATAATGAGTAATGGACTAGTTATATAGATATATATGTTATTGGACTAAACGTATGTGAGTTAATGGATTTATGTTTCTTGGGCCCAATCATGGGAATATGGGCTTAGGCCCTTTTAAGAAAGCACACACACACACACACACATATATATATATATATATGTATGTATTAAAATAGGGCATAGCCTCCAACACGTTTCAAACACTGTTGCATTGAGAGAGTTTAAGTGTGTGTGTATGTGCGCGCGCGCTAAACCCTCACGAGAAAGCAAGGAGAAGATCATCAAGAACTGATTATAGAGTCAAGGAATTGCTAAAAGAATCATCAGGTAATGTTTCTTACCTCACTAGGATACTGTAGGTATCAATTTTATCTTGTTGGATGATGATAGCATGATTTAGCTTCTGGGGTTTTTCGGCTCTGGGTTTATGAAGAACCAGAGAAAAAGATATTGGGATCTGAACTTGGAAACTTGATGAAATGTGTTTAAATATTGAAAGAAGTGTTTAAATGAATGGAGAAATGCTTTGAAACTAAAATGATGTGATTTGGTTGAGTTTTAAAAGAACATGATTTTGGCCATGGAGCCTGAAAGTTGAAAATGATGAACTGGAATGGATGAAGTTCATCCCATGCGACTCTTGAAAATGAGTCGTGCGACTCTTTGTAATGAGTCATTCGGTTTCGGATTGTGCCATGCGACCTTCCCCTTCATTCCATGCGACCTTTGCTTTGCTTCATGCGACTGTTGTTTTATGTCCATGCGACTTTCATAATTTACCCCATGCGACCTGTTATTTCATTCCATGCGACTTTCCTATTGAAACACCCCCATGCGACTGTCGCATGGAGCATTCATGCGACTTTTGTGTTTAAACCCTTCATGCGACCTTTCACCTATAACACCCTCATGTGACTTTCGCATATATCCCATGCGACTTTTACACTTGAAACCTCATGCAACCTTGGAACTTGAACACCATGCGACTTATGCATATGTGAGTTGAAATCCGATAGTTACAATCCGGATAGTTGAAATCCGATAGTTACAATCCGATGAGATGAAATCCGGAAGTGGAAATCCGGTAGTTGGTTTGATGGTTGAAATCCGACAGTTCTAAGTTGAAATCCGATAGTTGTATCATGAGTCCAAACCCGACAGTTTGTTGAAATCCGACATTTTACACTCGACGCGACGTGTCCCCGACTTTATGGACTTTAATGCATTTCTCATTGTTACATGCCTTGTGAGGCTTGAATGTATTATGTGAATAATCGAGCAAGGGATTCATATATGGTAATTCATTTATTAGACCCATTATAGGTGACGGTCAATTGGCAAATAACCACAAGTGTTTTAGTAAGCTAAGACTGTGAGATTGAACTGCAAGACAGGTGAGTATTCTTACTTACTATCTAAACCCTATGATGTGTGTGTTAAATGTGCTATATTCTATATGATTTATGAATGATGAATTGATGAATTGATGAAATGATGAAATGATGACTGATGATTTGATGAACTAATATTTGTGTCATGCTATGCTATTGTTTAGACCGTTCACTTCGGTGACGGGAATGTTGGACCGTTCACTTTGGTGACGGGAATGATTGGATCGTTCACTTCGGTGACGGGAATGATGGGATCGTGCACTTCGGTGACGGGAATGACTAGACAGTTCACTATGGTGATGGATATGATTGAACCGTTCACTTCGGTGACGGGAATGTAGGACCGACTACTAGGGTAGCGGGAATGTGGGACTGACTACTACGGTAGCGGGAATGTGGGACGGACTACTACGGTAGCGGGAATGAAAGATGTAACATGAATGTGAAGCAAATGATGTGATGTCATATGGTTTATTATAAGTAAGTGTACTCGCTAAGTCGTGGTTACAGTTGTTGTTTAACCTTCTTTTCAGAGGATGGCCACGGCGGGGCTCCAGCACGCGGTCGATAGCTCATACTTCCACAAGCTTCCATAGTGTTTAAACTATTTTGTTTTAATGATGTATTCTAAACAATTACATTTGAGTTCAAGCTTTTACGTGTTAGCACCCGGGGTTGTATTTAAAATGATACAATATTTTAGTTATGACAGATTGTGAATTGTATGCTTAGTAATTGTTTAATTGCAAATAATAAAAAAAATTGTGGACGTTACACTAGTAGCTCAGGGGTATCGACAAGAAGAAGGTATTGACTATGATGAGACTTTTGCCCCTGTTGCAAGGATTGAAGCTATAAGATTGTTTCTAGCCTATGCAGCCTTCAAAAACTTTAAAGTGTATCAAATTGATGTTAAAAGTTCTTTTCTAAATGGATCACTACAGGAGGAAGTCTATGTGAAACAACCACCTGGTTTTGTTGATCCTAAACATCCAGATTATGTCTATAACTTGGACAAGTCTCTATATGGACTCAAGCAAGCTCCAAGAGCATGGTATGATACACTGTCCACCTATCTACTTTCAAATGATTTTATTAGAGGAAGTATTGACAAAACTCTTTTCATATGAAAAAGCAGAGGACATGTTATTCTGGTTCAAATCTATGTGGATGACATTATCTTTAGTTCAACAAATCAAGGTCTATGTGATTGGTTCTCTAAGATAATGTCCAATCAATACAGAATGAGCATGATGTGTGACATGACTTACTTTTTGGGACTTCAAATCAACCACAAAGAAGATGGTATATTTATTAATCAGAGTAAGTATGTTTTTGATCTGATTAAGAAATATGGATTAGACTCAAGCCATCCTACAAAGTCCCCAATGTTACACAATGTGAAGTTGCACAAGGACATTGATGGGAAGTTTGTATGTCAGACTACATATAGAGGAATGATAGGTTCATTACTATACTTGACAGCAAGCAGACCTGATATAATGTATGCTACATGTGTTTGTGCACGATATCAAGTTGATCCAAAGGAATCACACTTGCAAGCTGTTAAAAAGAATTCTCAAATATCTGAAGGGAACACCAAATTTAGGTTTTTGGTATCCCAAAGGATCAGGATTTGAGCTGATAGGGTACTCAGATTTAGACTTCGCATGTTGTGGCCTAGACAGAAAGAGTACTACTGGAGGATGTCAACTATTGGGTGGAAAATTAGTTAGCTGGACAAGCACGAAACAAAACTCAGTGGCAATTTCCACAGCTGAAGGTGAGTATGTTTTAGCAGGAAGCTGTTGTGCTCAAGTATTGTGGATGCAACATCAGCTTAAGGACTTTGATTTGCATTATTCAAAGACTTCCATATTCTGTGACAATCAAAGTGCTATTGCCATCACACACAACCCAGTGTTTCACTCAAGAACAAAGCACATTGAGATAAGACATCACTTCATTGAGACTGAAGATCAACTTGCAGATATCTTCACTAAACCAATTGAAGGCACAAGATTCACAACTCTACTTGGCAAACTTGGCATGCTCAACCCTTAATTTGGTATGTTCCATTATTTCTCTGTCTCTATTTAATATATGCTACGAGCTAACCTTGACTAAGTGTCAAAATCTAAGCTGAGTGCTCAATCTAAGCTAAGTGCTCAATCTAAGCTAAGTGCTCAATCTGAGCTGAGTGCTAAATCTATGCTGACTAATGAGTTCTTAGGTGTGGTCAGTTCCACATGTCTAAGTTAGTTCTACCAATATGTAAGTCCAACACAATGGTCAGTATAAAATATGTATTTAAAAATAAACGTAAGTCGTTTACAAATTAATTATTTATAAGATGTTCTAGATAGTAATTCTTTTCATATTGTTAGAATGCGGATCAATGTAACAGTGTGAGTCTAGGTAAGTTACATTAAATATAGCCGTTATAACAAACTGCATAGTCGGTTGTTACTGTAACGGTCATATTTATTACCATCTGATAACGGTAACTTTTCTCTCACATTGAAAAGGTATAAATAGAGAAACTTTTCACCGTATTTCGTTTACTCTTCCAAATCCTATACCTCCTTCTCTATTCTGTAAACCCTAACATTGGTTTGTGCAGAATCAATCGCTTAGTGCAAAACCCTTCAACTGCTAAGTGCAATCAAATACGATCAGTTCGAAATTAATAGAGGGTTATACTCTTAATGTGTCTGATCAAATGATCCGTGGTGGTACTTTCAAGAATAATGCGCTCCCCATCTACAAACAAAACAATGTCGTAGCCTGTATCGACATACCAAAGTCAAAGATTGGCAAGGGGTTATGAGGACTGGGTCTCCTACATTCAAAAAGGACCTCTGGCACATGCTTTTCTTAGTAGTCCTGATGTGCTAATCCCACAACTCCTCACAGAGTTTTGGTTCACGTGCAGACTGGATGCCAATCAACAAGTCATCAGAGGTACAGTCTTAAGTGGACAACTAGCGATAGACGTAGATGCAAACTGACTCCGACGAAATCTACATCTCCCGGTTCATAATCAGTATGAGGCCACGGTTTCTAGGGAAATGTCAAGAAGTGTATTACCCTTAATGGGTCATCCTCAAGTCGTTGGAGTGATAAGGAAATCCGTTTTCCAGACAGCATGGGGATTCATGGTGTCCACGGTGGTTCGTTCACTTGGATACAAGGTGGGTGGACCGGATAATGTTAATGACTTTGAAATGCAACTGCTATATAACATATTTTATGATCGAAGATTGGACTACGCTGAGTTAATCTTTGAGGCATTCAAGTCTTTGGTGACCAAGAATGTGAGGGATACCATCGTGCCCTTTGTAAGATTTTTATCAATGGTGATCGAGGACAGGTTGGGTAGAAGATACACTACACAATATGAGAGATAAGATTGAGTCAAGCAACTGAAAGGTAAGACTATGTCAAGCCCATCTCTTCATTCATCTCATCTTTCTCTCGCATTCCTCCATCTCCTATATAGGGAGATAAGACTGAGTCCAGCCCATCTCAGTCTAACTCCTCTCCCCCAACACAAACATCTCCATATACTCTTCACTCTACAACCAACTGAAAGGTCAAATTGATGAACAATAAACCTTCAAGTAATGAATAGAGAGATGAATGTTGAGAGAGAACACACACATCACGTTAAATCAATATTGCATATATGGCTCAAACGTTACAAAGTGGTACCACGCCCATGGACCTAATAGCCTATTTATAGGCTACGCCTACCACACGGGCTTCATGGGCTTTTCTACATTTTCTAATATGAACAATATCTCCCTAAATGGAGAGAAAGCCAATTACAATGAAAGAAATGTAGAAAGACAGTAATTGCAAAATAGACCTATTCCTTATTCCAAACATCATCTGCCACCTCCTAATAATCCGCCGACTGTCCAACGTCCTTTTGACCTATTCTATAGTTCGTATCAGCCCGGCCATTTCAGTCTCACTCAAAGTAGATTGATATGTTTCAGCTTTTTCTTGAAGATGATGGAAAAACAGTTTCAGTGTCCCATTTGAGTATGCCATCAAGTCTATCATCCGAACCATGAAGCTAGAACGATTTTCATCAATAACTGTTAGCTCTTCTAGGGTCTGTAAGTCAATATGATGCTACAGTGTTCTAAGCAGATTCACCTCGATTTGATTATTCTCGGCACCTAATTGTATATCGTGCTCTTGGATAAATTCAATGAATCTCCTCATATACTTCACCAGAGCTGATCGTCCTTGTTGTTCTTCATAGGACTTGTTGATCTTTGTAGAGAGCTCCTCGTATATGAACTCAATGTCATGCAGTTTTACGTGTTTGAAGTCTGCTTCATTGAGGGAGTTTTTCTAACCATCTGCTCTCTGGACATCATACACACCAAACATGTACCTGAGTAATTTTTGCATGCTTACGCGAAGTACTTTGCTGATAGGGTACTCTGACACTATCTGCTCCCTTGGGGTTTTGTATTCATTGAGAATGTGAGTATATCGTCTCCTTTGTGCATCATCAAGACCTCTCAGTTATAGAGGAATCTTGTCTCTGACTTGAGAAGTATAGATGGTAGGGATCCGATCCTCAAGGTAAGTAGCGTTCACAGCATACTGGCCCCATATAGGGTTTTTCATTGCTTCCCTGGTATACATATTGTGGCTATCAAGGCCTAGGTCTGATGTAGTTGGAATTGGACGTGCCGGTTGGACATTAGGAGGAATAGGCCATTCAGATGTTGTTTGTTGTTGTAGTTGTGCCTACTCAGCTTCTTGATTCTTCCTCAGGATGTCGGTAGTAGACACGTGGATTTTCTTAGCTTCAGGAGGAAATAATTGATGACACTCCTCAGATATGCCCTGGAGAACCCTTGTGAGATCTAGATTTCTGATTGTCTCCACTATTTGCTTTTTGGTAATCAACTCCCTCGCAGGCTTTGCAACCCTTGAATAAGCTGGCTTTTGAACAGTTGGCACGGGCATATCCTCAAACCTCTCCACGATCTGGACCTCCTCGGTTCTTTCAGGTAGTTTTTCAAATGAGAACCCCTCAATCTGTTTTAGCAATTCGTCTGACTCATCCCTTTCACCAATATCAGCAATTTCCGTTTCAAATTCAAACACTGGGATGGCAGGTTTAGGCTCAGATAATTGTTCTTGTTGTTGATGTTGTTGTTGTTGTTCTTGTCACTGTTGTGATAGTTGTTGCTGTTCTCGTTCTACCCTAATCCCGATTGCAGCTGCAAGTCGTTCGGTCAAAGGGGTAAAGGTCAAAACGCGAGGTCTTTTCTCCCCCTCGGGACGATCATGATCGGGATCATCATCACGTCTACGTTTTGACCCAGCAACTTGGGATTTGCAAGTTGTTTTAAGCGTTGTCAGCCTTGTTTCCATAGAGTCTAGCTTTTGAAATACCACATTACCCAGATCCTCCATTGAGTTCATGACTGTTTCTTTGAAGTTAGATAGGTTGCTACCATTATAGGTTTGTTCATTTCGAAGGGTTTCAAGGAGATCCAAGTTCTGTTCGCGGTCAGGGGCCTTTTCCAGTACACAGGCATATAGCAGGGATTTAAGTGTATCGGTAGATAAGCTCGATCCGTCATCAACTTTGGATTTAAGATAGGCAAGGGTTTGTTTGATGTCGGCAATGCCCTGAATGATAGGGTTGAGAGCCTCCTGCAGTTCCTGTTTGGTAACAAATCGAGACTCAGTTAGAGTACTTTTTGAAGTCTCCGCCACAGAGGAGGAGCTACTCGAATGCGGAGTTGAGGTGGTGTACACTCCGTCGAGATTTCCACCTGATCCTCGAATGGCACTCTCAGTAGTGCCACCTACAGGTGTTACTAACTGTTGTCTATTAAACAACGTCGTAATATGTACAAGTGTAGTTTGGTGTCTGGAAAGGAAAGCAGAAATCTGCGGTATGTCGATGTGCGCTGAAGAGAAGTGCGAGGTCGAGAGAGGCAGACCTCTAGTTTCAATACCAGCCATCCCCGAATGAGAGGCCGGTAGAGTATGTACAAAATCTCTATGAAATGAAACAGGTGTCTGTTAGGAGACACCCGAGTGGCTGGTGGGGTTAATGTGCACTGTTGGGATGACAGTGGCTATTTCAACACCAGGGCTGACAATGCTAGCTCCGATGGGAGGTGTAGCTTCCCGGCTTTTTGGGCTTGGGGGTCCCTCAGCACTCTCCTTTTCTTTTCTCACCTCTCTTTCTTCTACCACTATCTCTTCTTCTTCTTCCACCTCATCCTCTTCTTCCACGTAAGGATCAAAGTCATATCCTTCACTAGCTGCATCAAGAGGACCCAGTTGATAACCATACATAAATTCTATTTCTGAGTCGAAGGCCTCGGGTAGATTTGAAAATAGGTCAGAAAAGCTCAAATCTTCCTCTTTAGTCACCACTGGCTTTTTGGCTCGTTGTTCCTCAGTATTGTCACGAACCAGTGGTGCTTCTCCAGGGGTATGATCAATCACAGACAAAGTGTCGGAGGTAAAGTCAGGAGCCGTTGCAGCCTTATTAATTTCAAGTTCAGAGGACTCCTGCTGTTGCTCGGGATCAGGGAGCACATTTGAAAATGAATCCATCATAGCCTGGATCTATGCTGGGTCATACTCTGCCCCTCCCTCACTATGTGTATCAACGACATCCCCTTCACCGCCCCTCTCATCACTTTTATCTCTCAACTCTCCCCTCTCAGCTTCCCCCGCGAAAGTCTGAGGCCTAGTCAGTATTACCTCAATAGGAGCTTGCGGCCATGGGGTAGGTACAACCGGCTCTAGTTATGCCATAGGGCCAAGTCCTTCACTCTCCCTATAAGCTTGCACTACTTCATTA
Source organism: Dittrichia graveolens (assembly GCA_038502395.1). NCBI lineage: Eukaryota > Viridiplantae > Streptophyta > Magnoliopsida > Asterales > Asteraceae > Dittrichia > Dittrichia graveolens. Next base: position 27,338,868 of record JARJIL010000007.1, read on the forward strand.
TGTGCACAGAGATCCACGAGAGAAACCAGAAATGGTTAAGGTTGAACTGGATGATTAGCGGTGAGAACTTTCACATACATAAATTGCTTAGGCCGGATTGCATCATGATTTGGCCTTCGAGGGATTTCCTCATTTCTGTCCTTCGCGAACTGGACCATCATAGGCAAGAACCTTTGGTACGGCAGAAATCTGGCCTTTGCACGCTTAAGATAGGAAAGTTTGCCTTCTACTTGCTGCACAAGATCAAGAAATATTAAAGTGGCATAATCAGTGTGTAGGTGATTAGCCGCAACATATACGAGTTTTATCTGGTTGGTGTTTTCGTATCCAGTATGTTTCGGGGTGAGGCACCGTTGAAGAATGGTAAGAAAGGTATAGAATATGGGGTGAAGGTTGGCTCGTTTAAAGTGGGAATGGAGTTGTAAATCCCCGATGTAACCCATTGCACGAATGCCCGCAAGCGCAGCTAACTCGTCAGTCATCTCCTGAAAGTCAAGGAGAGGAGGCCTATTTCTAGAAGTGGGGAGTTAAAGGATTTCGCAGAGTCGACTGGCGGTAATGTTTAGGGTGAAGTGGTCTACGTCACCACGGATTGAAAGTCGACCAGTGTTGGGATTGGTATGGGTGTGAACTGTATTCCAGAACGGTTGCACATATAACTCAGGAACATGAGTTCCAGAAGTAGATTTGTGACAACCGTCACCAAAAGCAAATGTGTATATATATATATATATATATATATTTATATATAAAAAAATAATAATAATAAATAATAATATATATATATAATAATAATAAATAAATAAATAAAATTATATACATTTATATATAAATACATGTATATAACTATATATATATTGTATATAATAAACAAAAAAAAGAAAATAGAAAAAGAAAATAGAAATCAACCAAACACAACACAATCATTTATCTTACTTACACGCTCAACTATCATCACCACCTCACTACCCCCCCCCCCTCATGATTCTCTTGCCTCCTTCTCTTCCCAAGAAACCACCACTTGATCTCCCCCATGTCCTATATAATCCCCCTTCATCATTTCCTTTACCACCACACTCAATCTCTTCTCTTTTCTCTCTTGTTCATTCACCACCAAAAATCTCCCAAGAACAACAAGAATTGTTCATCTTGTGAAGATCCAACACCAAATCAAAGGCAAGAGTTGGTGAGATGATCATAAAACACTCATCTCTACTCTTCTATCTTTCTTCTTTTCTTCTTTCTTCTTTCTTTTATTTATTTTCTTTGTTGTTCATTTTATTTCCTTTATATATATATATATATATATATATATATATATATCAATAATCATATAAATATAAACATCCTACCAATGTTGTAAGGAGCACATGAAATGTGCATCATCCTACCATTGTTGTATGGAACTTAATCAACTAAAAATCAAGAAAATAAGACTTTGATCATGCATGTGTTTTATCTTAACAAATGTTGTAAGGAACACATAAAATGTGTATCATCCTACCATTGTTGTAAGAACACATGGATTATCAAAGCTTATACTCATACAATATGATTAATCATGAATATAAACATGTTATATTAAAGTTATGACCCATAAACAAAAAGAATATTAAATCTGGCAGATTCTGATACTAGAACTCCCCATTTGTTTTTGTTATATCTTGAGTTCTAGGTATCAAAATCAGTTGATTCTTTTTACTAATCTTAGTTTAAAGTGTTACCTTTCATTTAAACCAGGATTCACTAATTTTCATGAACGTTTGATCCTTCAAATATATTTAAAAAGACACATATGTTGAATCTGGAAATCTGACAGATTTAGAAGGGTACATTTTAAACACGTGTAACTTACTCATCCTTGGGTCAAAATACGTCTAGTGTTTTTTAAAAGTTTAATATTTGAGTCGAGGTTAATTCCCATTTTGAATCATTTAAAAAAGAGGTCGTATGAGCCCTAAACAGACGTTTTAGTAACATGTCATCCAGACACTGATCAGTGGACATCTAATACACTTTTAATTATTAAAAATATTAAACATGGATTATAAATTCCTATATTTTTACTAGACATTCTAGAAACATGTATTAAGATTTTATTAAAATATCAAGCCTTAATATGACTTCTAAAATACAGTTTTTAATTTTTAAAGTTCAACTTAAAGAAACTGAAAATTCCAGTGAACACTTATGATTTATAGAAAAAGGAGACAACCTTTAACTATTTAATAAATAAGTTAACAACAAATAAATAATACAAAATAATAAATAAAATAAGTCTAATAGAGCTACATACCTCTTATATTAGGAAAGGAGCTTCGGTAGGAACAATAAATCCTTACGAGTGAACACATTTGCATACCGAGTGAGTATCATAGTCCATTTTTACCGTATTTCATATTATTTTTGGGGTGAAAGCATGTGTATAAATTTCATGAAAAGTTTATTGCCTATCTTCTTATATATTTCAAATATTATTTTTGAGCACTTATGGTATTATTCTTTGATGTGCTTGGGTTATCGTTGTAAGGCCCTTCGTTGGACATTATCCTTTAACTCCGCTAGTGAGCCGATGGTATTTGTAAGTAGCGCTATTTGGAGATTCCGACGTCTCCCATTTATGGTTGACGAACTATAGATGTACTTTAACACTACTAACGTCATTTAATATAGGCGTTAGGTTTATCATGGGCAATTGGTTGTTGGCTAGGTTGGATAATGGCTCAAGCAACAATCATCAAAGTATATTACTACCATGTGCAACGTATTGGGCAATATAATACATCTTCTATCATTCGTGCATACTTTTATTTTATTCCAAAAACCTCCATCAAATATTTAAAGTTTTCTCATTTAAAAGATAATTTGTGCATATATTTAAAAAACCTATGAACTCACCAACTCTAGTAGTTGACCGTTTTCTTTGTTTTACCCGTGCTTTCAGGTGATCGTCGTTAGGTACCTTATGCATAGAAGCATGATGTGTGACATCTTCATCTTCATCGTCACGTTTTATAAAAACAATATCTATTTTATTTTCACATCGTACAAGACAATGTCATTTAAATTATTATTCGGTTGTGTAACTTTTATTTATGTTTTACCCGAACTACTTATTTTTGTTAAGTTAATATAATGGTTATTGTCTATTTACATTGTGCGATGATATCTTGTGCTGTGACACCTTGTGTTTCCACTTTAGCGGGGTGTGATAGGTTTGGTATCAGAGCCGAAGGTTATAGCGAATGCCGTTTTCCTTATGGGGGGAAAACACCAACTATAACAAAGGTTTATAAAAATGATTTTCAAAATAATTTTGTTTGAAATGCATTAAGTGTATTGATAATATAATTAAGCTAAGTACCACATTGTTATACCTCAATTAGACAAAGCTTGATCACCTATGTCTAATTTAGCTATGTACGATATGGGACTTAGGTTAGTTATAATAAAAATATACTTAGAAATATTTTTCATTTATTTTCTTTATGGAGCACGATTATTGTGTGTGTGCATAAGCATGGCATATCATAAGTAATTGCATATATTAGCACACTTAGTAACCAATTTTATATATATCGAAGTCTGTAATGTCATCATTAGGTTGACACACTAAGATTACATATTCTTTACCCATGGAGGTTAGAATAGAAACTTAGTGGGAGAGTCCCCGAGTTTCACGACCTAGTGTATTATCAACACTGACTTCCTGTGGAGCATGTGTTAGGCTCACGGCTAGGAAAAGAGTCCCCTTACCAACGAGAGTGACCTCATGACCTTTTCATTAGGATGGAGAGAACTGCTAATTTAGGGAGCACATAGAGGCACCCTGAGTAGTAACGGGAACTATCGTAAGGACATTAAGGGTGACCCCCAATGAGGGAAGGTGGGTACAAAGCATATCACTAGAACTGAGTATTCATCATACTAGTTTAGACCACCGGCACCATGTCCTATGTAATTTTTTCTATGCTCTCGGAGTCGCAACACCGTGAAGCGTTAAGAACTGTGACGACCAACATTGCAACAAGGAGGGCCGTGTAGATGGTGTAATTATATATGTGCTTGGGAGGATATTTTTTTATAGTGATGGTGAGATTGCTAGTAAGTATGATGGTACGCTAGGGTTGTTTTTAAGCAGATAGAATTAGTGAAAGATTTGGAGTTTCTTTCGATTATTAAACTTGGTGGTTTATTTTGATGATTTGTTAAAAATTAATCACTTGATGTCTTTTAGGAAATCATTTTGGTACTTTTGTGAACTATATGATTGAACATGTATTGCTTAAATCACGTTATGAAATGTATGATTTTAAAATTTTACATGCATTGTTATATGATTGAACGAGAGTGTTAGTTGTTAGACCTTATATCTTAGGATCACCATAACCTAGCTAAGTAGAATTTGTACAAAGGAGAGACCCGAATGTGATTACTAGTATGTTTCTTCTGAACAATTATAATGCATCAATGCTATCAGACACTAGAATATATAGAAGCTTCATGCCACTAGTTTTTAGGCCAAAGCTCAATCTAAAATTTCAAATATTGAAAGAGGCCTATATCATGGAATTTGCTAATGGACAAGAAGTCAAGACTAGAGATATAATCACTAAGTATACCTTGAACTTAGCCAGCAAAAACTTTAACGTAGACCATACCAATCAAAATATGGAGCTTTAATGTAGTTGTTGGTATGTATTGGATATCCAAAAATCAAGCTGAAATATTGTTATGCAAAGATTATTCAGATTCCACTATCACAAGACGAAACGCTTGTCGTATAAGGAGAAAAGACCAGGAAGAACGTCAAGGTGGTATCATGCATGAAAATGCCAACATATTTAGGAAAGGACTATATCGCATTCTTCGCGCACATTGTAGAAACAGAGGTTTAGGAAAAGCACATTCACGATTTTCCAATCGTTCGGGATTCTCCGAAGGTGTTTCCGGATGAATTACTTGGATTTCCCTCAGTTAGACGAGACAAATTTGGATTGATTTAATCCCTGGAGCCGCGCCTGTAGCAAAGGCACCATATCGGTTAGCCCCGTTGGAAATGTAGGAATTGTCTGCACATCTTCAAGAGCTACTCGACAAAGGAATTATTCGACCAAGTACCTCACCATGGGGAGCCCTAGTCCAATTCGTCAAAAAGAAAGATGGATTGCTGCGAATGTGCATCGACTATAGGGAACTCAACATATTGACCATCAAAAATCAATACCCTCTTCCTCGAATCGATGACCTGTTCGACCAACTTCAAGGCGCCAACTATTTTTCAAAAATCTATCTTCGCTCGGGATATCACCAATTGAGAGTTCGCGAAGAAGACGTCCCTAAGACCGCCTTTAGAACCCGCTATGGACATTACGAGTTCTTAGTTATGCCTTTTGGGTTGGCTAATGCTCCAGCAGTATTTATGGACTTAATGAATAAGGTCTGTAGACCATATTTAGATAAGTTTGCAATAGTGTTCATAGAAGACATTCTCATCTATTCGCGAAGCAAGGAAGATCATGAGCAGCTTTTGAAATTATTCTTAACACTACTCAAGGACCAGAAGTTGTATGCCAAATTCTCCAAGTGTGAATTTTGGATCCGAGAAGTACACTTCCTTGGTCATGTAGTTAATTCGAATGGAATTCTTGTCGATCCAGCAAAGATCAAGGCAATCAAAAAGTGGGAAGCACCAAAGACGCCAACTGAGATTTGACAATTTCTTGGTTTGGCAGGATATTATAGGCGATTCATTGAAAACTTTTCACGCATGGCTCAACCATTAAAGACTCTGACTTAGAAGAATAAGAAATTCATTTGGGGAGATAAGCATGAAGAAGCCTTTCAAAACTTAAAGCAGAAGCTATGCAACGCACCTATCTTGGCATTGCCAACTCGAACAGAAAACTTTGTGGTCTATTGCGACGCATCACACCAAGGGTTGGGATGTGTTTTAATGCAAAAAGACAAATTTATTGCCTACGCCTCGAGACAATTGAAGGTTCATAAGAAAAACTACACTACTCATGATTTGGAGTTAGGAGCGGTAGTGTTTGCACTCAAAATATGGAGACACTATTTATACGACACCAAGTATACCGTCTACACTGACCATAAGAGTCTCCAGCATATTTTTGATCAAAAGATGCTCAATATGAGACAAACGCGATGGGTAGGAATACTTAACGATTATGATTGCGAAATCAAATATCACCCAGGCAAGGCCAATGTGGTAGTCGACGCGTTGAGTAGCAAGGAAAGAGTAAAACGAACACGAGTACGAGAATTAGGAGCTGTTGTGCAAACAAGTCTGAAAGGAAGGATCCTTGAAGCTCAAGAGCAAGCATTCAAAGCAGAAAATCTAAAGGAATAAACTCTCCGTCATTTGGAGCACAGATTCGAGATTGGAACTGATGGAGTGCCCATCTCTATCATCTCGGATAGGGATAGTCGCTTCACCTCACGATTTTGGTAATCACTTCAGAAAGCACTAGGAATGCGAGTCAATTTAAGCACCTCTTACCACCCCCAAACAGACGGTCAATCGGAAAGAACTATTCAAACGCTAAAGGATATGTTACGTGCTTGTGTGTTAGACGTTGGAGGAAGTTGGGATAATCACCTACCCTTGGTTGAGTTTTCATATAATAATAGCTATCACACTAGCATACAGTGCACCCCGTACGAAGCACTGTATGGACGTAAGTTCCGATCTCCTCTAAGCTGGGTAGAAGTAGGCGATCGACAGTTGATAAAGCCCGATATCATCCAAGAGACTACCGATAAGATCTCTGCCATCAAGGAGAGGCTCAAGGCGGCACATGATGGTCAGAAAAGCTATGCGGACAACAGGAGAAAACCTTTAGAATTCCAAGTTGGAGATAAGGTACTTCTGAAAGTATCTCCATGGAAAGGCATCATTCGTTTTGGAAAGAGAGGAAAGTTAAGCCCTCGATATGTTGGTCGATTTGAGGTTACTAAAAGAATTGGTCCAGTAGCATATAAACTCAATCTACCTGCAGAATTGAGCGCTATTCACGATACGTTTCAAGTGTCGAACCTCAAGAAATGTTTGTCCAACAACTCATTGGTAGTACCATTAGAAGAAGTTCAACTCAGTGAACAATTGTGTTTCACACAGGAACCAATAGAGATTTTAGACTAAGAAGTCAAACATTAGGAGAAGCAAAATTCCAATTTTAAAAGTTCGATGGAATTCAAGACACAGACCCGAATACACATGGGAACACGAAGACTACATAAAACATAAATATCCTCACCTCTTTAATAAGGTTACTACAAAGTAAATTTTAGGACGAAATTTCTCTAACTAGGGGAGACTATAACAACCGTCACCAAAAGCAAATGTATATATATATATATATATAAATAATAATAATAAATAATAAAAATATATATATATATATAATATTAATAAATAAATAAAATTATATACATTTATATATAAATACATGTATATAACTATATATATATATATATTGTATATAATAAACAAAAAAAAGAAAAAAGAAAAAGAAAATAGAAATCAACCCAACACAACACAATCATTTATCTTACTTACACACTCAACCATCATCACCACCTCCCTACCCCCCCCCCCCTTTCATGATTCTCTTGCCTCCTTCTCTTCCCAAAAAACCACCACTTGATCTCTCTCATATCCTATATAATCCCCCTTCCTCTCTTCATCATTTCATTTACCACCACACTCAATCTTTTCTCTTTTCTCTCTTCCTCTTTCACCACCAAAAATCTCCTAAGAACAACAAGAATTGTTCATCTTGTGAAGATCTAACACCAAATAAAAGGCAAGAGTTGGTAAGATGATCATAAAACACTCATCTCTACTCTTCTACCTTTCTTCTTTTCTTCTTTCTTCTATCTTTAATTTATTTTCTTTGTTGTTCATCTTATTTCCTTTATATATATCAATAATCATGTAAATATAAACATCCTACCAATGTTGTAAGGAGCACATGAAATGTACATCATCCTACCATTGTTGTATGGAACTTAATCAACTAAAAATCAAGAAAATAAGACTTTGATCATGCATGTGTTTTATCTTAACAAATGTTGTAAGGAACACATAAAATGTGTATCATCCTACCATTGTTGTAAGAACACATGGATTATCAAAGCTTATACTCATACAATATGATTAATCATGAATATAAACATGTTATATTAAAGTTATGACCCATAAACAAAAAGAATATTAAATCTGGCAGATTCTGATTCTAAAACTCCCCATTTGTTTTTGTTACATCTGGAGTTCTAGGTATCAAAATCAGTTGATTCTTTTTACTAATCTTAGTTTAAAGTGTTACCTTTCATTTAAACCTGGATTCACTAATTTTCATGAACGTTTGATCCTTCAAATATATTTAAAAAAACACATATGTTGAATCTGGAAATCTGACATATTTAGAAGGGTACATTTTAAACACGTGTAACGTACTCATCCTTGGGTCAAAATACGTCTAGTGTTTTTTAAAAGTTTAATATTTGAGTCGAGGTTAATTCCCATTTTGAATCATTTAAAAAAGAGGTCGTATGAGCCCTAAACAGACGTTTTAGTAACATGTCATCCAGACACTGATCAGTGGACATCTAATACACTTTTAATTATTAAAAATATTAAACATGGATTATAAATTCCTATATTTTTACTAGACATTCTAGAAACATGTATTAAGATTTTATTAAAATATCAAGCCTTAATATGACTTCTAAAATACAGTTTTTAATTTTTAAAGTTCAACTTAAAGAAACTGAAAATTCCAGTGAACACTTATGATTTATAGAAAAAGGAGACAACCTTTAACTATTTAATAAATAAGTTAACAACAAATAAATAATACAAAATAATAAATAAAATAAGTCTAATAGAGCTACATACCTCTTATATTAGGAAAGGAGCTTCGGTAGGAACAATAAATCCTTACGAGTGAACACATTTGCATACCGAGTGAGTATCATAGTCCATTTTTACCGTATTTCATATTATTTTTGGGGTGAAAGCATGTGTATAAATTTCATGAAAAGTTTATTGCCTATCTTCTTATATATTTCAAATATTATTTTTGAGCACTTATGGTATTATTCTTTGATGTGCTTGGGTTATCGTTGTAAGGCCCTTCGTTGGACATTATCCTTTAACTCCGCTAGTGAGCCGATGGTATTTGTAAGTAGCGCTATTTGGAGATTCCGACGTCTCCCATTTATGGTTGACGAACTATAGATGTACTTTAACACTACTAACGTCATTTAATATAGGCGTTAGGTTTATCATGGGCAATTGGTTGTTGGCTAGGTTGGATAATGGCTCAAGCAACAATCATCAAAGTATATTACTACCATGTGCAACGTATTGGGCAATATAATACATCTTCTATCATTCGTGCATACTTTTATTTTATTCCAAAAACCTCCATCAAATATTTAAAGTTTTCTCATTTAAAAGATAATTTGTGCATATATTTAAAAAACCTATGAACTCACCAACTCTAGTAGTTGACCGTTTTCTTTGTTTTACCCGTGCTTTCAGGTGATCGTCGTTAGGTACCTTATGCATAGAAGCATGATGTGTGACATCTTCATCTTCATCGTCACGTTTTATAAAAACAATATCTATTTTATTTTCACATCGTACAAGACAATGTCATTTAAATTATTATTCGGTTGTGTAACTTTTATTTATGTTTTACCCGAACTACTTATTTTTGTTAAGTTAATATAATGGTTATTGTCTATTTACATTGTGCGATGATATCTTGTGCTGTGACACCTTGTGTTTCCACTTTAGCGGGGTGTGATAGGTTTGGTATCAGAGCCGAAGGTTATAGCGAATGCCGTTTTCCTTATGGGGGGAAAACACCAACTATAACAAAGGTTTATAAAAATGATTTTCAAAATAATTTTGTTTGAAATGCATTAAGTGTATTGATAATATAATTAAGCTAAGTACCACATTGTTATACCTCAATTAGACAAAGCTTGATCACCTATGTCTAATTTAGCTATGTACGATATGGGACTTAGGTTAGTTATAATAAAAATATACTTAGAAATATTTTTCATTTATTTTCTTTATGGAGCACGATTATTGTGTGTGTGCATAAGCATGGCATATCATAAGTAATTGCATATATTAGCACACTTAGTAACCAATTTTATATATATCGAAGTCTGTAATGTCATCATTAGGTTGACACACTAAGATTACATATTCTTTACCCATGGAGGTTAGAATAGAAACTTAGTGGGAGAGTCCCCGAGTTTCACGACCTAGTGTATTATCAACACTGACTTCCTGTGGAGCATGTGTTAGGCTCACGGCTAGGAAAAGAGTCCCCTTACCAACGAGAGTGACCTCATGACCTTTTCATTAGGATGGAGAGAACTGCTAATTTAGGGAGCACATAGAGGCACCCTGAGTAGTAACGGGAACTATCGTAAGGACATTAAGGGTGACCCCCAATGAGGGAAGGTGGGTACAAAGCATATCACTAGAACTGAGTATTCATCATACTAGTTTAGACCACCGGCACCATGTCCTATGTAATTTTTTCTATGCTCTCGGAGTCGCAACACCGTGAAGCGTTAAGAACTGTGACGACCAACATTGCAACAAGGAGGGCCGTGTAGATGGTGTAATTATATATGTGCTTGGGAGGATATTTTTTTATAGTGATGGTGAGATTGCTAGTAAGTATGATGGTACGCTAGGGTTGTTTTTAAGCAGATAGAATTAGTGAAAGATTTGGAGTTTCTTTCGATTATTAAACTTGGTGGTTTATTTTGATGATTTGTTAAAAATTAATCACTTGATGTCTTTTAGGAAATCATTTTGGTACTTTTGTGAACTATATGATTGAACATGTATTGCTTAAATCACGTTATGAAATGTATGATTTTAAAATTTTACATGCATTGTTATATGATTGAACGAGAGTGTTAGTTGTTAGACCTTATATCTTAGGATCACCATAACCTAGCTAAGTAGAATTTGTACAAAGGAGAGACCCGAATGTGATTACTAGTATGTTTCTTCTGAACAATTATAATGCATCAATGCTATCAGACACTAGAATATATAGAAGCTTCATGCCACTAGTTTTTAGGCCAAAGCTCAATCTAAAATTTCAAATATTGAAAGAGGCCTATATCATGGAATTTGCTAATGGACAAGAAGTCAAGACTAGAGATATAATCACTAAGTATACCTTGAACTTAGCCAGCAAAAACTTTAACGTAGACCATACCAATCAAAATATGGAGCTTTAATGTAGTTGTTGGTATGTATTGGATATCCAAAAATCAAGCTGAAATATTGTTATGCAAAGATTATTCAGATTCCACTATCACAAGACGAAACGCTTGTCGTATAAGGAGAAAAGACCAGGAAGAACGTCAAGGTGGTATCATGCATGAAAATGCCAACATATTTAGGAAAGGACTATATCGCATTCTTCGCGCACATTGTAGAAACAGAGGTTTAGGAAAAGCACATTCACGATTTTCCAATCGTTCGGGATTCTCCGAAGGTGTTTCCGGATGAATTACTTGGATTTCCCTCAGTTAGACGAGACAAATTTGGATTGATTTAATCCCTGGAGCCGCGCCTGTAGCAAAGGCACCATATCGGTTAGCCCCGTTGGAAATGTAGGAATTGTCTGCACATCTTCAAGAGCTACTCGACAAAGGAATTATTCGACCAAGTACCTCACCATGGGGAGCCCTAGTCCAATTCGTCAAAAAGAAAGATGGATTGCTGCGAATGTGCATCGACTATAGGGAACTCAACATATTGACCATCAAAAATCAATACCCTCTTCCTCGAATCGATGACCTGTTCGACCAACTTCAAGGCGCCAACTATTTTTCAAAAATCTATCTTCGCTCGGGATATCACCAATTGAGAGTTCGCGAAGAAGACGTCCCTAAGACCGCCTTTAGAACCCGCTATGGACATTACGAGTTCTTAGTTATGCCTTTTGGGTTGGCTAATGCTCCAGCAGTATTTATGGACTTAATGAATAAGGTCTGTAGACCATATTTAGATAAGTTTGCAATAGTGTTCATAGAAGACATTCTCATCTATTCGCGAAGCAAGGAAGATCATGAGCAGCTTTTGAAATTATTCTTAACACTACTCAAGGACCAGAAGTTGTATGCCAAATTCTCCAAGTGTGAATTTTGGATCCGAGAAGTACACTTCCTTGGTCATGTAGTTAATTCGAATGGAATTCTTGTCGATCCAGCAAAGATCAAGGCAATCAAAAAGTGGGAAGCACCAAAGACGCCAACTGAGATTTGACAATTTCTTGGTTTGGCAGGATATTATAGGCGATTCATTGAAAACTTTTCACGCATGGCTCAACCATTAAAGACTCTGACTTAGAAGAATAAGAAATTCATTTGGGGAGATAAGCATGAAGAAGCCTTTCAAAACTTAAAGCAGAAGCTATGCAACGCACCTATCTTGGCATTGCCAACTCGAACAGAAAACTTTGTGGTCTATTGCGACGCATCACACCAAGGGTTGGGATGTGTTTTAATGCAAAAAGACAAATTTATTGCCTACGCCTCGAGACAATTGAAGGTTCATAAGAAAAACTACACTACTCATGATTTGGAGTTAGGAGCGGTAGTGTTTGCACTCAAAATATGGAGACACTATTTATACGACACCAAGTATACCGTCTACACTGACCATAAGAGTCTCCAGCATATTTTTGATCAAAAGATGCTCAATATGAGACAAACGCGATGGGTAGGAATACTTAACGATTATGATTGCGAAATCAAATATCACCCAGGCAAGGCCAATGTGGTAGTCGACGCGTTGAGTAGCAAGGAAAGAGTAAAACGAACACGAGTACGAGAATTAGGAGCTGTTGTGCAAACAAGTCTGAAAGGAAGGATCCTTGAAGCTCAAGAGCAAGCATTCAAAGCAGAAAATCTAAAGGAAGAAACTCTCCGTCATTTGGAGCACAGATTCGAGATTGGAACTGATGGAGTGCCCATCTCTATCATCTCGGATAGGGATAGTCGCTTCACCTCACGATTTTGGTAATCACTTCAGAAAGCACTAGGAATGTGAGTCAATTTAAGCACCTCTTACCACCCCCAAACAGACGGTCAATCGGAAAGAACTATTCAAACGCTAAAGGATATGTTACGTGCTTGTGTGTTAGACGTTGGAGGAAGTTGGGATAATCACCTACCCTTGGTTGAGTTTTCATATAATAATAGCTATCACACTAGCATACAGTGCACCCCGTACGAAGCACTGTATGGACGTAAGTGCCGATCTCCTCTAAGCTGGGTAGAAGTAGGCGATCGACAGTTGATAAAGCCCGATATCATCCAAGAGACTACCGATAAGATCTCTGCCATCAAGGAGAGGCTCAAGGCGGCACATGATGGTCAGAAAAGCTATGCGGACAACAGGAGAAAACCTTTAGAATTCCAAGTTGGAGATAAGGTACTTCTGAAAGTATCTCCATGGAAAGGCATCATTCGTTTTGGAAAGAGAGGAAAGTTAAGCCCTCGATATGTTGGTCGATTTGAGGTTACTAAAAGAATTGGTCCAGTAGCATATAAACTCAATCTACCTGCAGAATTGAGCGCTATTCACGATACGTTTCAAGTGTCGAACCTCAAGAAATGTTTGTCCAACAACTCATTGGTAGTACCATTAGAAGAAGTTCAACTCAGTGAACAATTGTGTTTCACACAGGAACCAATAGAGATTTTAGACTAAGAAGTCAAACATTAGGAGAAGCAAAATTCCAATTTTAAAAGTTCGATGGAATTCAAGACACAGACCCGAATACACATGGGAACACGAAGACTACATAAAACATAAATATCCTCACCTCTTTAATAAGGTTACTACAAAGTAAATTTTAGGACGAAATTTCTCTAACTAGGGGAGACTATAACAACCGTCACCAAAAGCAAATGTATATATATATATATATATAAATAATAATAAATAATAAAAATATATATATATATATAATATTAATAAATAAATAAAATTATATACATTTATATATAAATACATGTATATAACTATATATATATATATATATTGTATATAATAAACAAAAAAAAGAAAAAAGAAAAAGAAAATAGAAATCAACCCAACACAACACAATCATTTATCTTACTTACACACTCAACCATCATCACCACCTCCCTACCCCCCCCCCCCTTTCATGATTCTCTTGCCTCCTTCTCTTCCCAAAAAACCACCACTTGATCTCTCTCATATCCTATATAATCCCCCTTCCTCTCTTCATCATTTCATTTACCACCACACTCAATCTTTTCTCTTTTCTCTCTTCCTCTTTCACCACCAAAAATCTCCTAAGAACAACAAGAATTGTTCATCTTGTGAAGATCTAACACCAAATAAAAGGCAAGAGTTGGTAAGATGATCATAAAACACTCATCTCTACTCTTCTACCTTTCTTCTTTTCTTCTTTCTTCTATCTTTAATTTATTTTCTTTGTTGTTCATCTTATTTCCTTTATATATATCAATAATCATGTAAATATAAACATCCTACCAATGTTGTAAGGAGCACATGAAATGTACATCATCCTACCATTGTTGTATGGAACTTAATCAACTAAAAATCAAGAAAATAAGACTTTGATCATGCATGTGTTTTATCTTAACAAATGTTGTAAGGAACACATAAAATGTGTATCATCCTACCATTGTTGTAAGAACACATGGATTATCAAAGCTTATACTCATACAATATGATTAATCATGAATATAAACATGTTATATTAAAGTTATGACCCATAAACAAAAAGAATATTAAATCTGGCAGATTCTGATTCTAAAACTCCCCATTTGTTTTTGTTACATCTGGAGTTCTAGGTATCAAAATCAGTTGATTCTTTTTACTAATCTTAGTTTAAAGTGTTACCTTTCATTTAAACCTGGATTCACTAATTTTCATGAACGTTTGATCCTTCAAATATATTTAAAAAAACACATATGTTGAATCTGGAAATCTGACATATTTAGAAGGGTACATTTTAAACACGTGTAACGTACTCATCCTTGGGTCAAAATACGTCTAGTGTTTTTTAAAAGTTTAATATTTGAGTCGAGGTTAATTCCCATTTTGAATCATTTAAAAAAGAGGTCGTATGAGCCCTAAACAGACGTTTTAGTAACATGTCATCCAGACACTGATCAGTGGACATCTAATACACTTTTAATTATTAAAAATATTAAACATGGATTATAAATTCCTATATTTTTACTAGACATTCTAGAAACATGTATTAAGATTTTATTAAAATATCAAGCCTTAATATGACTTCTAAAATACAGTTTTTAATTTTTAAAGTTCAACTTAAAGAAACTGAAAATTCCAGTGAACACTTATGATTTATAGAAAAAGGAGACAACCTTTAACTATTTAATAAATAAGTTAACAACAAATAAATAATACAAAATAATAAATAAAATAAGTCTAATAGAGCTACATACCTCTTATATTAGGAAAGGAGCTTCGGTAGGAACAATAAATCCTTACGAGTGAACACATTTGCATACCGAGTGAGTATCATAGTCCATTTTTACCGTATTTCATATTATTTTTGGGGTGAAAGCATGTGTATAAATTTCATGAAAAGTTTATTGCCTATCTTCTTATATATTTCAAATATTATTTTTGAGCACTTATGGTATTATTCTTTGATGTGCTTGGGTTATCGTTGTAAGGCCCTTCGTTGGACATTATCCTTTAACTCCGCTAGTGAGCCGATGGTATTTGTAAGTAGCGCTATTTGGAGATTCCGACGTCTCCCATTTATGGTTGACGAACTATAGATGTACTTTAACACTACTAACGTCATTTAATATAGGCGTTAGGTTTATCATGGGCAATTGGTTGTTGGCTAGGTTGGATAATGGCTCAAGCAACAATCATCAAAGTATATTACTACCATGTGCAACGTATTGGGCAATATAATACATCTTCTATCATTCGTGCATACTTTTATTTTATTCCAAAAACCTCCATCAAATATTTAAAGTTTTCTCATTTAAAAGATAATTTGTGCATATATTTAAAAAACCTATGAACTCACCAACTCTAGTAGTTGACCGTTTTCTTTGTTTTACCCGTGCTTTCAGGTGATGGTCGTTAGGTACCTTATGCATAGAAGCATGATGTGTGACATCTTCATCTTCATCGTCACGTTTTATAAAAACAATATCTATTTTATTTTCACATCGTACAAGACAATGTCATTTAAATTATTATTCGGTTGTGTAACTTTTATTTATGTTTTACCCGAACTACTTATTTTTGTTAAGTTAATATAATGGTTATTGTCTATTTACATTGTGCGATGATATCTTGTGCTGTGACACCTTGTGTTTCCACTTTAGCGGGGTGTGATAGGTTTGGTATCAGAGCCGAAGGTTATAGCGAATGCCGTTTTCCTTATGGGGGGAAAACACCAACTATAACAAAGGTTTATAAAAATGATTTTCAAAATAATTTTGTTTGAAATGCATTAAGTGTATTGATAATATAATTAAGCTAAGTACCACATTGTTATACCTCAATTAGACAAAGCTTGATCACCTATGTCTAATTTAGCTATGTACGATATGGGACTTAGGTTAGTTATAATAAAAATATACTTAGAAATATTTTTCATTTATTTTCTTTATGGAGCACGATTATTGTGTGTGTGCATAAGCATGGCATATCATAAGTAATTGCATATATTAGCACACTTAGTAACCAATTTTATATATATCGAAGTCTGTAATGTCATCATTAGGTTGACACACTAAGATTACATATTCTTTACCCATGGAGGTTAGAATAGAAACTTAGTGGGAGAGTCCCCGAGTTTCACGACCTAGTGTATTATCAACACTGACTTCCTGTGGAGCATGTGTTAGGCTCACGGCTAGGAAAAGAGTCCCCTTACCAACGAGAGTGACCTCATGACCTTTTCATTAGGATGGAGAGAACTGCTAATTTAGGGAGCACATAGAGGCACCCTGAGTAGTAACGGGAACTATCGTAAGGACATTAAGGGTGACCCCCAATGAGGGAAGGTGGGTACAAAGCATATCACTAGAACTGAGTATTCATCATACTAGTTTAGACCACCGGCACCATGTCCTATGTAATTTTTTCTATGCTCTCGGAGTCGCAACACCGTGAAGCGTTAAGAACTGTGACGACCAACATTGCAACAAGGAGGGCCGTGTAGATGGTGTAATTATATATGTGCTTGGGAGGATATTTTTTTATAGTGATGGTGAGATTGCTAGTAAGTATGATGGTACGCTAGGGTTGTTTTTAAGCAGATAGAATTAGTGAAAGATTTGGAGTTTCTTTCGATTATTAAACTTGGTGGTTTATTTTGATGATTTGTTAAAAATTAATCACTTGATGTCTTTTAGGAAATCATTTTGGTACTTTTGTGAACTATATGATTGAACATGTATTGCTTAAATCACGTTATGAAATGTATGATTTTAAAATTTTACATGCATTGTTATATGATTGAACGAGAGTGTTAGTTGTTAGACCTTATATCTTAGGATCACCATAACCTAGCTAAGTAGAATTTGTACAAAGGAGAGACCCGAATGTGATTACTAGTATGTTTCTTCTGAACAATTATAATGCATCAATGCTATCAGACACTAGAATATATAGAAGCTTCATGCCACTAGTTTTTAGGCCAAAGCTCAATCTAAAATTTCAAATATTGAAAGAGGCCTATATCATGGAATTTGCTAATGGACAAGAAGTCAAGACTAGAGATATAATCACTAAGTATACCTTGAACTTAGCCAGCAAAAACTTTAACGTAGACCATACCAATCAAAATATGGAGCTTTAATGTAGTTGTTGGTATGTATTGGATATCCAAAAATCAAGCTGAAATATTGTTATGCAAAGATTATTCAGATTCCACTATCACAAGACGAAACGCTTGTCGTATAAGGAGAAAAGACCAGGAAGAACGTCAAGGTGGTATCATGCATGAAAATGCCAACATATTTAGGAAAGGACTATATCGCATTCTTCGCGCACATTGTAGAAACAGAGGTTTAGGAAAAGCACATTCACGATTTTCCAATCGTTCGGGATTCTCCGAAGGTGTTTCCGGATGAATTACTTGGATTTCCCTCAGTTAGACGAGACAAATTTGGATTGATTTAATCCCTGGAGCCGCGCCTGTAGCAAAGGCACCATATCGGTTAGCCCCGTTGGAAATGTAGGAATTGTCTGCACATCTTCAAGAGCTACTCGACAAAGGAATTATTCGACCAAGTACCTCACCATGGGGAGCCCTAGTCCAATTCGTCAAAAAGAAAGATGGATTGCTGCGAATGTGCATCGACTATAGGGAACTCAACATATTGACCATCAAAAATCAATACCCTCTTCCTCGAATCGATGACCTGTTCGACCAACTTCAAGGCGCCAACTATTTTTCAAAAATCTATCTTCGCTCGGGATATCACCAATTGAGAGTTCGCGAAGAAGACGTCCCTAAGACCGCCTTTAGAACCCGCTATGGACATTACGAGTTCTTAGTTATGCCTTTTGGGTTGGCTAATGCTCCAGCAGTATTTATGGACTTAATGAATAAGGTCTGTAGACCATATTTAGATAAGTTTGCAATAGTGTTCATAGAAGACATTCTCATCTATTCGCGAAGCAAGGAAGATCATGAGCAGCTTTTGAAATTATTCTTAACACTACTCAAGGACCAGAAGTTGTATGCCAAATTCTCCAAGTGTGAATTTTGGATCCGAGAAGTACACTTCCTTGGTCATGTAGTTAATTCGAATGGAATTCTTGTCGATCCAGCAAAGATCAAGGCAATCAAAAAGTGGGAAGCACCAAAGACGCCAACTGAGATTTGACAATTTCTTGGTTTGGCAGGATATTATAGGCGATTCATTGAAAACTTTTCACGCATGGCTCAACCATTAAAGACTCTGACTTAGAAGAATAAGAAATTCATTTGGGGAGATAAGCATGAAGAAGCCTTTCAAAACTTAAAGCAGAAGCTATGCAACGCACCTATCTTGGCATTGCCAACTCGAACAGAAAACTTTGTGGTCTATTGCGACGCATCACACCAAGGGTTGGGATGTGTTTTAATGCAAAAAGACAAATTTATTGCCTACGCCTCGAGACAATTGAAGGTTCATAAGAAAAACTACACTACTCATGATTTGGAGTTAGGAGCGGTAGTGTTTGCACTCAAAATATGGAGACACTATTTATACGACACCAAGTATACCGTCTACACTGACCATAAGAGTCTCCAGCATATTTTTGATCAAAAGATGCTCAATATGAGACAAACGCGATGGGTAGGAATACTTAACGATTATGATTGCGAAATCAAATATCACCCAGGCAAGGCCAATGTGGTAGTCGACGCGTTGAGTAGCAAGGAAAGAGTAAAACGAACACGAGTACGAGAATTAGGAGCTGTTGTGCAAACAAGTCTGAAAGGAAGGATCCTTGAAGCTCAAGAGCAAGCATTCAAAGCAGAAAATCTAAAGGAAGAAACTCTCCGTCATTTGGAGCACAGATTCGAGATTGGAACTGATGGAGTGCCCATCTCTATCATCTCGGATAGGGATAGTCGCTTCACCTCACGATTTTGGTAATCACTTCAGAAAGCACTAGGAATGCGAGTCAATTTAAGCACCTCTTACCACCCCCAAACAGACGGTCAATCGGAAAGAACTATTCAAACGCTAAAGGATATGTTACGTGCTTGTGTGTTAGACGTTGGAGGAAGTTGGGATAATCACCTACCCTTGGTTGAGTTTTCATATAATAATAGCTATCACACTAGCATACAGTGCACCCCGTACGAAGCACTGTATGGACGTAAGTGCCGATCTCCTCTAAGCTGGGTAGAAGTAGGCGATCGACAGTTGATAAAGCCCGATATCATCCAAGAGACTACCGATAAGATCTCTGCCATCAAGGAGAGGCTCAAGGCGGCACATGATGGTCAGAAAAGCTATGCGGACAACAGGAGAAAACCTTTAGAATTCCAAGTTGGAGATAAGGTACTTCTGAAAGTATCTCCATGGAAAGGCATCATTCGTTTTGGAAAGAGAGGAAAGTTAAGCCCTCGATATGTTGGTCGATTTGAGGTTACTAAAAGAATTGGTCCAGTAGCATATAAACTCAATCTACCTGCAGAATTGAGCGCTATTCACGATACGTTTCAAGTGTCGAACCTCAAGAAATGTTTGTCCAACAACTCATTGGTAGTACCATTAGAAGAAGTTCAACTCAGTGAACAATTGTGTTTCACACAGGAACCAATAGAGATTTTAGACTAAGAAGTCAAACATTAGGAGAAGCAAAATTCCAATTTTAAAAGTTCGATGGAATTCAAGACACAGACCCGAATACACATGGGAACACGAAGACTACATAAAACATAAATATCCTCACCTCTTTAATAAGGTTACTACAAAGTAAATTTTAGGACGAAATTTCTCTAACTAGGGGAGACTATAACAACCGTCACCAAAAGCAAATGTATATATATATATATATATATATAAATAATAATAATAAATAATAAAAATATATATATATATATAATATTAATAAATAAATAAAATTATATACATTTATATATAAATACATGTATATAACTATATATATATATATATTGTATATAATAAACAAAAAAAAGAAAAAAGAAAAAGAAAATAGAAATCAACCCAACACAACACAATCATTTATCTTACTTACACACTCAACCATCATCACCACCTCCCTACCCCCCCCCCCCCCTTTCATGATTCTCTTGCCTCCTTCTCTTCCCAAAAAACCACCACTTGATCTCTCTCATATCCTATATAATCCCCCTTCCTCTCTTCATCATTTCATTTACCACCACACTCAATCTTTTCTCTTTTCTCTCTTCCTCTTTCACCACCAAAAATCTCCTAAGAACAACAAGAATTGTTCATCTTGTGAAGATCTAACACCAAATAAAAGGCAAGAGTTGGTAAGATGATCATAAAACACTCATCTCTACTCTTCTACCTTTCTTCTTTTCTTCTTTCTTCTATCTTTAATTTATTTTCTTTGTTGTTCATCTTATTTCCTTTATATATATCAATAATCATGTAAATATAAACATCCTACCAATGTTGTAAGGAGCACATGAAATGTACATCATCCTACCATTGTTGTATGGAACTTAATCAACTAAAAATCAAGAAAATAAGACTTTGATCATGCATGTGTTTTATCTTAACAAATGTTGTAAGGAACACATAAAATGTGTATCATCCTACCATTGTTGTAAGAACACATGGATTATCAAAGCTTATACTCATACAATATGATTAATCATGAATATAAACATGTTATATTAAAGTTATGACCCATAAACAAAAAGAATATTAAATCTGGCAGATTCTGATTCTAAAACTCCCCATTTGTTTTTGTTACATCTGGAGTTCTAGGTATCAAAATCAGTTGATTCTTTTTACTAATCTTAGTTTAAAGTGTTACCTTTCATTTAAACCTGGATTCACTAATTTTCATGAACGTTTGATCCTTCAAATATATTTAAAAAAACACATATGTTGAATCTGGAAATCTGACATATTTAGAAGGGTACATTTTAAACACGTGTAACGTACTCATCCTTGGGTCAAAATACGTCTAGTGTTTTTTAAAAGTTTAATATTTGAGTCGAGGTTAATTCCCATTTTGAATCATTTAAAAAAGAGGTCGTATGAGCCCTAAACAGACGTTTTAGTAACATGTCATCCAGACACTGATCAGTGGACATCTAATACACTTTTAATTATTAAAAATATTAAACATGGATTATAAATTCCTATATTTTTACTAGACATTCTAGAAACATGTATTAAGATTTTATTAAAATATCAAGCCTTAATATGACTTCTAAAATACAGTTTTTAATTTTTAAAGTTCAACTTAAAGAAACTGAAAATTCCAGTGAACACTTATGATTTATAGAAAAAGGAGACAACCTTTAACTATTTAATAAATAAGTTAACAACAAATAAATAATACAAAATAATAAATAAAATAAGTCTAATAGAGCTACATACCTCTTATATTAGGAAAGGAGCTTCGGTAGGAACAATAAATCCTTACGAGTGAACACATTTGCATACCGAGTGAGTATCATAGTCCATTTTTACCGTATTTCATATTATTTTTGGGGTGAAAGCATGTGTATAAATTTCATGAAAAGTTTATTGCCTATCTTCTTATATATTTCAAATATTATTTTTGAGCACTTATGGTATTATTCTTTGATGTGCTTGGGTTATCGTTGTAAGGCCCTTCGTTGGACATTATCCTTTAACTCCGCTAGTGAGCCGATGGTATTTGTAAGTAGCGCTATTTGGAGATTCCGACGTCTCCCATTTATGGTTGACGAACTATAGATGTAATTTACCACTACTAACGTCATTTAATATAGGCGTTAGGTTTATCATGGGCAATTGGTTTATCGGCTAGGTTGGATAATGGCTCAAGCAACAATCATCATAGTATATTACTACCATGTGCAACGTATTGGGCAATATAATACATCTTCTATCATTCGTGCATCCTTTTATTTTATTCCAAAAACCTCCATCAATTATTTAAACTTTTCTCATTTAAAAGATAATTTGTGCATATATAAAAAAAACTATGAACTCACCAACTCTAGTAGTTGACCGTTTTCTTTGTTTTATCCGTGCTTTCAGGTGATCGTCGTTAGGTACCTTATGCATAGAAGCATGATGTGTGGCATCTTCATCTTCATCGTCACGTTTTATAAAAACAATATCTATTTTATTTTCACATCGTACAAGACAATGTCATTTAAATTATTATTCGGTTGTGTAACTTTTATTTATGTTTTACCCGAACTATTTATTTTTGGTTAAGTTAATATAATGGTTATTGTCTATTTACCTTGTGCGATGATATCTTGTGCTATGACACCTCGTGTTTCCGCTTTAGCGGGGTCTGACAAGATTGATCGAATGTGAGAACATGGTTCAGTGGGTGCATGCGGAGTATTTCGGTAATAATTGGAAAATTAGGGTTTGTGAAATTGTTTAGGTATACGAAGTGGTTGTTATCATGGGTGGCCACTGAAAGAGATTGGTTTCTTGGAAGGCGTTGGTCGCCCGGGTTATGGGATTGGCTTGCTGTCGAAGAACGGTACGAGACGGAATCGTCTTTCATAGCCATAATAAGTCTTGTAAGAATAGCCAATGGTTTAGAAAGTTGAACATTCACATGTGAAGCTTTTGGTCAAACCCTAAAATTTTATAACACCCGAAATTCCTTCATTGATGAAGTGGTTATTTTGATGAGAAAAAATGTGTTTTGACACATGTTTTACAATGAATACATGTATCTAAGCACTTTTATAACACTGGAATTTTTCCCATTTTACCCATAACATGAAGATCTAGCCAAAAAATGAATTCAAGGCCATCTTCAACCACACGAAGAACACCAAGAACACTTTTCAAATTTTTAGAGTTTTTCTTTGATAAAAACATGGTTGTTGTGTTCCTAAGACCCATCGCAAGCCTTGTTTTTGTTAACACCATCGTTTGATGGTCGAACAAAGCATTCGAAGTTCAAAAAGTAGTCTTCCGAGTTCTACGGTACAAACTCCGTTTTTGTTCTTTTAAGTGTGAAATAAACATGTTTTGTTATGTATTTGATGTATACCTTTAGTAAATGAGCACGTTTATCACAAAAATCAAAATTTTGGCTGCAACGTATGAACAAGATTTTGAAAGATCGTAACCTGAGATTTTCGTAAATTTGAAAGTAGGAATGCGTAAAGAACACTCTTACCAACTGCCACCTATTTATAGGAAAAACATTCAAAGGGTAATATTTCAAATTATGCGCTCGAAGTGAGAGGAACTTTGTAGGTTAAAAACGCGCTCGAAGTCTTCTTTCGAGCACTGTTCAGTTCGAAGTGCAAAGGGCTTCGAGTTCGAAGTGTGAAAGCTTCCAACTCGAAGGAGGTTAATTCTAGCCACTGTTCATATCCGCTCGAAGTGTATAGGACATACACTATTTGGAATTCGAAGTCTACTAGCTTCGAATTGATGCTAGTAGACGCGTTTGAAGTGAACATGGACTTCATGATTTCGTATTCGAAGTCAACTAACTTCGAATTGACTCCTCCGAACGCGCTCAAAGTGACCTTGGACTTAATGACTTCGTATTCAAAGTCCATTGACTTCGAATTAAGGTCTGAAGGCGCTCGAAGTGTACTGGAAGTGATGGTTTCGAGTTCGAAGTGCTCTAACTTCGAATTAATTTCAAAGAGGGCTCTCGAAGTCCACTTTTCAGAGTGTGCTTCGTGTTCGAGGTCCATTGACTTCGAATTAAACTTGTGAATTCGAAGTTCGAATTTGTAGAGAATGAAATCTTTTTGTATTTTTCAATTTTCAAAGAAATAAAACATTTTTTTTGATATTTTCTTTGTTTTGTGAATGTTTTTGGTATTTTCTTTGATTTTTGAAATGTTTTTGTATTTTCTTTGATCTTCTCCCCCTACAAGAATGCGTAACTTGTACGAATGATTGACACTCCCCCTTAAATTGTGCTTGGTTTATCTGCAACGTGAACAAACAAAGTGAACTACCCACTCAACAAATGACTGATAGTCAGACATTATAATTCAACATACATAATTTGGATACTAACTCATTAAAACGAGATTCGTCTAATGGTTTAGTAAACAAATCAGCCAGTTGATCATCAGTCTTGACATATTGAAGTTCTATCAGACCCTTTTCCATATTATCTTTCATAAAATGATACTGTATGTCAATATGTTTGGTCTTTGAGTGGTGGACTGGATTGCATGAGATGGCAATGGCAGATTGTGAATCACACAGTAAAGGTATCTTGTCATAGTGTAGGCCAAAGTCAGAGGGTTGAGTCCTAACCCACAAACTTTGAGAGCAACACATTGCAGCAGAAACATATTCAGCCTCAGTAGTTGAACTAGGACACAGTTCTATTTCTTAGAAGCCCAACACACTAACCGATCACCCAAAAAGTGTGCAGATGTGCTCTTTCTGTCAAGCATGCAACCAGCATAGTCGGCATCCGAATAGGCATATAACTGTAGACTAGAATCCCTTGGATACCATAGACCTAGACCAGGAGTACCCTTGAGATACTCGAATATTCTTTTGATTGTCAGCAGATGTGATTCATTTGGATTAGCCTAAAATCCAGCATATAAGCATGTAGAGAACATTATATCTGGCCTACTAGCCGTTAGATACAGTCATGAACCAATCATACCCTCATAAGTTTTGAAATCAGCTGCTTTTCCCTCAAGATCAGCAGACAGTTTAGTTTTTAAAGACATGGGGGTAGATAGTGAGGAACAACTAAGCATGTCATACTTCTTCAACAAGTCTTTAATGTACTTGGATTGACTAATGCAGATGCCATCACTCAGCTGTTTCACTTGTAATCCGAGAAAGAAATTCATCTCTCCCATCATTCTCATCTGAAAATGATTTTGCATGGCATGTGCAAACTCATCACTGTACTTTGGGTTTGTAGAACCAAAAATGATGTCATCCACATGAATTTGTACTAAGATTAAATCCTTTCATTTGGCTTTGGTGATCAAAGTGGTGTCGATTTTTCCGATGATGTATCCCTCACTCAACAAATATTCAGACAGGACATCATACCAAACTCTCGGGGCTTGTTTTAGTCCATATAAGGCTTTGTCTAGAATATATACATGTTGAGGGTATTTGGGATTGACGAAGCCTTTTGGCTGAGACACATAGACCTTCTCCTTGAGGATACCATTTAGGAATGCTGTCTTGACGTCCATTTGAAAAACCTTAAAGCTCTTGTATTGGTTCATGCAATACAAGAGTGTTATGGTTATTAGCCTTGTTAATAATTGGTTTTCATAACTACTTGGGTAATTATATTACTAGGATTTTACAACTAAAATTGGAACTCTATTTTGTAGATGGCAATCAAGAATAACACCACTTCAACTTCATCGAACTAAATTTCCCTTAAGTTGTTCCTCGATAAGGCTAAGCTTGATGGAAAAACTTCATGGATTGGTTCATGCAATCAAGTATATCCCTTAGGTATGAGAAAAATACATGGGCCATCAAGGAGACTCTCCCGAAGCCTCCTGCGGCTAATTCTACTAGGGTAATCCGAGACCCGTATGACAAGCGCGTCAAGTACAAGAACGAAGTGGCTTGCATCATGCTCTTTTCGATGACTCCTAAGCTTCAAAAGTAAATGGAGCATCTAGGGGCGCATGATATGATTAACCAGCTAAAGGAAATGTTCCAACAGTAGGCTAGACAATAGCGTTTCGAGTGAGTGAAGTCCTTGTTTGATTGCCTAATGTAGGAGGATGGAAATGTTAGTGTCCATGTCTGAAGATGAAAGCATATATGGATCGCTCGGAGAGAATGGGTTTTCTCCTCGGAAGGGAGTTGGCTACGGATATTATCCTCATATCCTTTCCTGGTTCGTACTCGCAATTCATATGGAATTATCATATGCATAGTATGGAAAAAAACCATCGAGCTTCATGGAATGCTAAAGAGGGTAGAGTCTAACATGGCCAATAAGCCGTCCACCTCTTCCACTTCCGTCTTAGCTATCTGGAAAGGCGGGACAAAAAAGAGGAAGGGCGCTCCCCTATGAAGGGAACGGGAAAAGGTAAGGTTGGTGAACCCAAGCCTAACCCAATCCCAGCCACGAAGGGAAAGGTGGGAAGGTTCTGGTTTCGCAGGCCGAAGACCCAATAGAATCCAAGTGGTTCTACACCAAGGAAAAGGGACATTGGTGGCATTCTTGCCCAAAGTACCTTGAAGATCTCAAGTCAGTCAAGTTGAATGGAGTTGGTACCTCATGTATGTATATGATTGAACTCCCTAACACCGCTACTTCTAACAGCTGGGTTTTAGACACCGATTGTGGCACTAACATTTGTAATATTGTGTAGGTGCTAAAAGGAGGTAGGGTTTTGGGTGGATCTCGTCTTTCCTTCCAGCCTTTTTATTACTTTGATAAATTCTTTTTCACCATGCGTGGCATGAAACATTATATCTTTACTGTTGGTATATGCCCGTTGACACACACGAGTTAATAACACTTCTGATGAGGTATAGGCCTATTGGGTCACACACCAAGTATTGATTCCGGGAACACGATCAAGCAAAAGAGAGAAAAAGGCCAACATGGGTTTTCGCAAGATGAGGCATGACCGTACCTCACAAGGCACCGGCGTGTCTAATTTAACAGGCACGGGGCATACTAGCCCTGGGCTGGACCGTGGTCTGTTGGGCCGACACGGCCATGCCATATAAGGCACGGGCATGCTCGTACATTGTAACTGCAGAATCAACAGTCTTAAACAATTTTTTAATGGGGTTAATATCCATTAATTTGTAGCTTCAATTGTTACGGTTTTGTGAGAATTTGAACAGACTAGTGAGTGATACTAAGAGTAAGTTCATACAAAACTCTCTCAAGTTGATACATACACTTGGTGTTCAAGTTTTTGAAGCAACAAGAGTATACAATTTGCACTTGGTTGGTTGTTTTGGTGGAAACATCAATCTATTAGCATTGGGCAATCAAGATAGCTTGGGGTGGACTATACTATAGGAGTTCTTGGTTGAATTCTCACATCTCGACAAGAAGGAAGTTCTTTGCGATTTTGTGTTGTGGTATAACCTTTCTTCTTATCTTGTTTATTTGTTTAAGTTGCATACCATGTCTAGATTTTGGTCCATTAGGATGTGTTTGTTTGGACTCTTTTGAATTTTTGAACTATACTATGCTTCCGCTTCGTCTTGAATATGCCAATCAAATTACCCTCAGTGGTATCAGAGCCATATCTAACATAGCTTTGCACAAACAAGTCAAGAAAAACCATTAAAATGTGTTATTTGTCAAATGGTACAAGGGAGGCACGGCCGTACCTATGGGGGTATGGGCGTGCCTATCGCCAGATGTATTTGGTCAAAGTATGCCTCGTGCCTGAGGGCGTAGCGTTAGGTACGGTCGTGCCTTTCTGAGGTACGGTCATGCCTTTCTGAGGTACGGCCGTGCCTGGCATTTTTGAAAATTTTAATTTTTAAACATTTATAAGAAAATTGTTTTCTTGCAATGGTTTTTCAGTTTGACTTTTTTTGACTGGTTTTGGACTCGTCTTGATACGTTTGTTTCCCCATAATATTTATATATTTGTTGTAACTTGGCATGAAGTGTACACAAATATATACTTATAAATGTATATATGAATATGTGTTTCAAAATTGGTTTGGTTCACTAATGCATATGTACAAGGATTGTCAATTTGTGTCTTTGATGTTTAAGACAATCTTAACTAAAATATATATTTATTTCATGTTTTTGTGTGGCACACCATGTTTCTTTTTGTTGTGTTTACTTTACTTCGGTAACATGATATGCCCTTAGACCTATGTGTTGTAATGGTTGACTAATTTGGTTTTTGGTTGCCTGCGTGCCGTATTGATGTAATATTTAATTATTTATTGGTGCAGCTTGAACGCAGTTTCTTTTATTCCGTGTATTTGTATAAATAGTGTAGGAATGCGACCTGCGTGTCGTTAGAAAGTTCTATGTATTTGTAAATAGTATAGAACTTGCACCAGAGGTGTCAACAAGAATCATGATGATGACGTCTTGGCTAGACGGAGTCCACACGCTATTGGAGGTGTCGGATTCAATGGGAGATCACCCTACGAGACATTACCTTGTCCTTAGGTTTTGGCCTTGTTTTCCCCATTGTGGCTCACGGGGAAAACACATAGGATTTTGGGCATGTTACTGAATTTTATTTATTTGCGTGGTTGTATTTTATATTCTATGCATGGTTTAGGAATCGCATGCTAGACAATTTTTCTTTAAAAATTAAATAAAATACAACATTTGTTAAAATGGTTAACAATCTCGCGCGAATAAAATTGACAAAGAAAATATAAAGATGGTATTATATTTAAAAGTGCTTAAAATCGTTGTGAAACTTACTTTGTTAACTCACAAAAGGTTTTTATAAACCGGAAACAAAATACCGTTTTTCAAAACGTAAATCACGCACCATCCATAAGACGACACCACCTGTATCTAACGAAACAAGGATTATTGTTGAGCTAAGGACGAGTCATTCCTTGTCTAGTTGTGTGGAAGGTGAGTGGGGTAACTCGCATGATTGGTTGTCGAGCTAAGCACGAGCCAATTAATGGTCAAGAGTTCCACCCGTGTGTCTTGACGAACGATTTACAATTTTAGTATATAAATTCTTGGTTAGTTGTCAAGCTAAGCATGAGCTAAACAAAAATTATATATTGAGATTGGTGTAAGGAAGGGATCAAACGTGCCAACTGACATAATGGATGTCAATGAATCCCGCAAGTGTCTAAGAGTTGTAATAGAGATTACAATTGGTAAAATGGTTGCCGGCCTAAATAGCTTTGCCACGCGATCCGCGGTAAACACGTCACGGTGTGAGGTGAAATTAGGTTCTTAGCCCTTGTTATAAATAATTGTTTTTGTTTAAAACTATGGGTACTTATTTTAACAAAGATTTTCAAACTAACTAAAACTACTTTGCTATTTTAGATGGCGTCTTCAAGCAACACCAACACCACCAACCACTTTTCGCTCAGAGCTTTCTTTGAGAAGGAGAAACTTAATGGTAACAAATTTTTGGATTGGTTTAGGCAACTCAAGCTTGTCTTACGCCAAGAAAGAAAGGTAGTTACTATACAAGAGGCCCGTCCCGAGGGTCCTACTGCCAATGCAACTCGGGCAATCCGAGACGCTTATGAGAAGCGTGTCAAGAATACCGAGGACATCACTTGCCTCATCTTAAGTACTATGATTCCTGAGCTCGAAAAGCAAATGGATCATTTAAGTGCTTTTGACTTCATCACTCAGCTTAAGGAAATGTTCCAACAGCAAGCGAGACAAGAGAGGTTTGAGTGTCTTAAGACGGTTCTTGGTAGCAAGATGTCCGATGGCGGGAACATGAGTGCTCACGTGTTGCGTTTGAAAGCAAACGTGGAGCGCATGGAATGGCTTAGATTTACCATAGGGAGGGAGCTAGCCGTGGATCTAATCCTATGGTCCCTGCCTACCACGTATGATCAATTCGTCATGAGTTATCATATGCATAGTATTGATAAATCCATCATGAAGCTACATGGTTGCAGGTACCGGCCACTCACCCTCTTGTTGCTCAGATATTTAAGGCTGCTGCTGACTGATAAGATCTATGGGCGTAATATTGAGTTGCCCCTTTTCTGGTGGAAAAATGTCAAGCAGCTCCTTGTTTACTGTAGTGAAGACCTTGCGTGTATTGATCAGCGGAGTTTCTTCTACTTCCTCAATGATTGGCCTTTTGCCTTTGGATTTTTTGGTTGAAGATTCGGGAAGGGAAGATTCTGGTTCTGTCTCTGACTCTGCCCCTTGACCAGTTTCAAATTCAAATTATGTAGTTTTGGGCTCAGCTGGTTGTTGTTGTTGTTTGCTGCCACTACCACTGCCACTCTGACCCTCTAACGGCTTGGATACTGGGGCAGCCTTAATTCTTAGTATTGTACTTGGATCCCCAATGTGTCGCCATTGCCGTTTCTCCCCCTCATGATGTCCTGGATCCTCAGGATCATCATGCCTCCGCTTCCGAGACTCGGATTGGGCTTTTCAGGACTCCTCCACTACTTCCAGCCTTTTGCTTATATTAGATACGGTGGCAGTTAGGGCATTTAAGGCTTGTAGGAGCTGGAGGATGCGGGCTGGGGTTGTTGTTGTTGTGCTGCAAGTAGGTTGGATTGTTCGGTGGTTAGATCGGCAATACTATTTAGTTTGGCATGGAGGAGGTCCTTAAGTTCATCGATAGAGTAATCTCGCTCAATGACAATGGGTGGTCGGTTTTTAAGGGAATGGATTTGGGCTCTGAGGGAACTGATTTCAGTGTGAAGTTGTGTGTTAACATACTCCCTCAGGCCTGAGTCAAGACTGGAGAACTTGGAATCCATAAAGGATAACACTTACGTTGTAACCCCGAGCTCACGAAGAGGCTCGGTTGGCACAGGCCTTTCAGACCTGTGGCCCTCATGTAGTGTTGGCATAATAGTAGCATTGGAGGGACTTCCGGCAACATTACTAAGACGTGCAAGTGGTGACCGTGTCCTAGCAAAACATTGAAATCCAGTTAAGATTGGCGCTAGACTCTATTGTGTAGGAAGTGAAGATGTGGACTGGGGAGGCAGTCCACTAATTTCAAAGCCAGCAAACTCCGAATGAGTTGCCGACTGAGCATGTGATGATTCCCCGTGGAATGAAACTACTCCCAGTTGAGTGGAAGCAGAGTGGCTGGTGGGGTGAGGTGCGGGCACTGGTGGGATGCCAGTGTCTGATTCAATACCAGCCGGAACAGTGTCCCAGCCGGTAGTAGATGAGGCTTCCCGACTTTCTGGTTCTGGGGTACTCTCACCCTCTCTATTTTCTTCCTCGTCCTCACTATCACTAACCACAACATCTATTTCTGCATCTTCTCTTTCCATTAAAGGTACATCACCAAAGTTGGCAGATATGTCGGACAGGTCATGATGTATGTCCTCCTGGTGATCAGATACTTGTCTCGTGCCTGTGGATTCAGCATGGACAGAGGAAGGTTGTGGGCCAAAGGATATTGATTGCCCGGAGGAGGATGATTCGGTTTGAGTTTTCTGCGTAGAGGACTTACTCGCTGATGCGACATGGGTGGAGGCCTCGGAATCACTGATCACCACTCCCTCACTCTCTTTTATCTTTTCTCCCTCACCACTTCCACCACCTCTCTCAATAGATTGTTCCCTCTTAACCACAATCCTTCTCGGGGCACCCCTACGCACCCGAGCCCTTAGACCACTAGGACCCTCACCTGGTGCTACTGCTCCCGGGGCAGGCACAACCGACTGTGGTTGCACGAGAGAAGCGATCCTATTCTCCCTCATATACTCACGCAAAACCTCACTCTCCTGATCTAAGATTCAAAGAAGGGCAACAGGCACCGGCATAGCAACAATGTTAGGTAAGTCTCTGATGCGTAGGAATCTGGTTATTCGTTGTACTTGGACTTGCGGGTTGTCGAGGCGCCGGGGAATGGTGTGGTAGGTTTCCAGATCAGTGGCGATGAAAATGGTAAGGAATCTTTGGAAAGGTATGAAGGTTTTCTGGCGGGAGGTGTCCTTTTCATTAACCGTTCGGACGATCTCCTCGAATATGATTGTGGCGTAGTCGAGATGACGGTGGTAAGCAACATTAGCTAAGAGTAGCAGGGAATAGTAAGATCCGTCATCAGTACCCCAATGAATGCGAGTAAGAGTATGAGAGGTTATCGTAGCAAGTGTCTACCAGAGAGGCGCAAGATTTGTGCGTTTGAATTGGTGAATCTGGTTTAGCATCCCGATATATCCAAGTCCACGGGCCAGTTCAAGCACTTCATCTATCCCAGGAGTTTCATCAAAATCGGCTTTGTCAGGGTAGTGACCGCAGCGGGTAGGTCCAGTATGTTGCAGAGTCGGACAGCTGAGAAAGTTATTCATACATTTTCTATTTGGCCTCGGAGGCACTTGTGTCCCAAGTGGGTGACCCCTGCAGTAAAGGTGTACCACAGTTGTTGCAAGTAAATTTCGGGTACATGAGTGGGTGATGTGTTTGGGTTTTCTATTATGGCTTGGCGGAGAGGATGGGCGCGGATGATTTCTGTGACTAGAGGGATCTTTGTGTCTGTCTCCAGGTCAAGGTAAAGGTTGTTGCTGAGTGTTTCTACTCTTTTAGTAGTGGGGACAAGACTTTTCTCAAGAAGGGGTTGATTGGCTGCCATCTGGAACAAGGAGTATAGAACCGATTAGTACAGCAGATAACAGTAGTGTAGAAAGCACATGTGAATGTTTAAGTGAATTGGTGTTTTGATTTCAATGCACATGTGAATGTTTGACTTGGACTTTGACCTTGGCTTGACCATGAATTTTGACCCTTAATTGAAATACTTTGGAATCAAGTCAGAAACTGCATAAGTGTTGAAAGTCGGATGGACTTTCATGTGAACGTCGCATAGACCAAAAACATTTTCATTCGAAAGTCGGATGGACAACGTTCATTCAAAAATCGCATGGAATAAATTTACCAAAGTCGTATAGACCAAAAACATTTCAAGATCGCATAGGCTTGATCAACCAAAAGTTCATGGAGCATTTTTCCAAAGGTCGGATAGACTAAGTTCATCCGACTGTCGGATGATTCAATTTGTCTTTCATACGACTGTTAAGAACTTCTAGTCTATTGATACCAAGTCGAAAATCAATTTATGGCTAGATGTAAGCTTATGGACTCAAGTTTTATACCAATAGACTCGGATTTCAGCACCAAACAACTGTATGCTTACAAACAACCCTAAATCTCACACATTTTTTACTTGAAGCATTCCTGTTCATTGAAGAATATGAATAGTACCCGAATGCTTGAATGAAACCATTTCAGAAACCCCATTTTCATGAATGTAACTACCATTTTTGTATCAAGACATGTGTAATCAACATAAATATGATTTACTTTAAACAAACACTACAAACAACAACATCTAGAAGGTAAAAAAGTTTGATTTTCAGTTAAAAGGCCCACTATTAGATAAACAGAGTTCAAGAACAATGTAAACACCGATTTTAGCACCTAAAAGTGCAAATTCTTTGACATTTGTTGTTGAATTCATCTTACCTTTTTGTTTAGTGTTGAACAAACACAAAAATTTCACAAATGAAAAGCTTCGATCGAAAGCAGTTGAGAGAGAAAGAGGAAGATGAATAGTGTTTGCTTTTGAAAGTTTGAAAGCTGGGGAAGAAGAAGTGTTTGCTTCGATCGATTAGCACCGTTTATGTGCTATCCGACTTTCGGATCATGGGCCGGGGCTTCTCCGACTGTCGGATCAACCCAGTGGGGCCCAAGGATTGATGTTTGGCCTAGTCCGTTTTCTTTGTACCCAAGGCTTAAAATTGTACAACACTTAGGCCCAAAGAATTAGTTATCCTTTCTTTTTCTTTTTATTGTTTTCTTTTGCAATTAACTCCCCTAGAAAGTAAGGAAAGTAAGCATAAACTGCAGGTGATTGTTAGATTTGAGATGAATTCTCGAGTTTCTCCCCCTACACAAATGCACGGAAAGCATTCGTGTAAACTGCTGCGCTCCCCCTAGACAAGAGCACCATTATATCCGCATAGAAAATAAACAACGCGTAATTCTGTTCAAGAAAGGTAAACGATGGTGAATTACAGTTAGAGATTCAGCATTCCAATCTTAGACACTAGAAACGTAAATCGGGCTTCATCCAGGGGTTTGGTAAATAGATCAGCCAATTGACTATCAGTGGGAACGTACTGTAATTCGATCAGACCCTTTTCCACATTGTCTTTTAAGAAATGATACCTAATATCGATGTGCTTGGTTTTAGAGTGATGGACAGGATTGCAAGAAATGTCTATTGCACTTTGAGAATCACACAATAGTGGAATCTTAGAGTAGGTAAGATCAAAGTTCCGTAGTTGAATTCGCATCCACAGACTCTGTGAACAGCAACTAGCAGCATCCACAAATTCAGCTTCAGCAGTTGATGTAGACACACAGTTCTGTTTCTTTGAACTCTAGCAGACCAATTGATCTCCCAAGAATTATGCACTCCCTGACATGCTTTTCCTATCCAACATACATTCGGCATAATCCAAATAAGAGTACGCAAGCAATTCGAATGATGAGTCACGGGGATACCACCGACCAAGGTCAGGGGTCCCTTTCAGGTATTTGAGGATACGTTTCACAACAAGTTGATGTGATTCTTTTGGATTTTCCTGAAAACGAGCACAGAGACAAGTAGAAAACATTATGTCTGGTCTACTAGCCGTTAGGTACAGTAAAGAGCCAATCATTCCCCGATAGGTTTTCAAGTCAACTACCTTTCCGTCAGGATCAACAAACAACTTGGTTTTGGAAGACATGGGGGTGGATTTGGATGAGCAGTCAGACATTTCATATTTTCTTAATAAATCGTTAATATATTTAAACTGATTTATAAAAATTCCATCGGAAAGTTGTTTGACTTGTAAGCCAAAGAAGAAATTCATTTCTCCCATCATGCTCATTTCAATGTTGCTCCCCATTAGTTTTGAAAACTCTAGACTGTACTGTGGGTTCGTAGAGCCAAATATAATATCGTCTACATATATCTAGACTATGATATAGTCATCCCCAATGTTCTTTGTGAAGATGGTGGTGTCTATTCGTCCCTTAGAGTAGCCTTCACGAGCCAGATAGGCCGATAGAACATCATACCAAGCCCGTGGAGCCTGTTTGAGTTCGTATAGGGCCTTATCAAGTATGTAGACATCGTTTGGTCTTTTGGGATCAACAAATCCTTCTGGTTGAGATAAATAGACTTCCTCCTTAAGGATTCCATTCAGAAATGCCGTTTTGACATCCATCTGATATACCTTGAAGTCCCTGTAAACAGCGTACGCGAGAAATACTCGGATGGCTTCAATACGAGCAACAAGAGCGAAGGTTTCATCATAGTCATTACCCTCCTGCTGGTTGTATCCTTTTGCTACCAGTCTTGCTTTGTTTTAAATCACCACACCGTCGGAATCTTTCTTGTTCTTGAAGACCCACTTGGTGCCAACAATTATCTTGTCGCTGGGTCGGGGCACCAGTCTCCAAACCT
Source organism: Dittrichia graveolens (assembly GCA_038502395.1). Lineage (NCBI taxonomy): Eukaryota > Viridiplantae > Streptophyta > Magnoliopsida > Asterales > Asteraceae > Dittrichia > Dittrichia graveolens. The sequence goes on from JARJIL010000007.1 coordinate 27,374,759, forward strand.
TTAAACGCGTGAACTGATCTAACTCCTCTTGCATAACAAGAATCCAGTCTATGTCTTGTAGGGCATCAGCAGTTCGTGATGGTTCTATCAAACTAAGAAAGCTGAAGAACTGACACTCATTTGCTATGGCAGATCTGGTCTGAACGCCGGCATCTTTGTCTCTGATTATTTACGTTTCAGGATGTGTAGCAGTCCACTTGATGATATGGGGAATGAGGTTTTCAGCTATTCCATCACTGGCATCCTGAGGGAAGAATTCATCCAGCTGTTGTTGAATGGATGTTTCACCCTCAGGAGCAGATGACTCTAGGATGTACTGAGGTGTAGTGTTCTCGTGTTCCTCAGTGTCAGCATTGTCAGCAGTATCGATTGTTGAGTTGGATGTTGTGTACCGTTCACTAAAAATGAAGAATGGGTTGGCAGATGAATCAACAGGTACATAATTAGTTCCAGAGTGATCATCATCTATGAAATCAAAATTATTTTTTAAGTCTGAATATTCATTTGCGTGTGATATATTTGTTTCTTGTGGATTAAGTCCCGGTCCTGAACTGATGTGTTCAGAAACGATTGCAGGCGACTCATGAGATAAAGAAATGGTGGTTAAAGTATCATCAAAAGTCACGTTAATACTTTCAATCACAACATTTGTTCATGTGTTTAACACGCGAAACGCTTTAGACTCAGAAGAGTAACATAGGAAAATTCCCTCATCTACTTTGGGGTCGAATTTTCCCAGATTAGCCTTTTCATTAAGGGCAAAGCACATATTACCGAACACATGTAAGTGTTTAATATTGGGCACTCTGCCATTTGCCGGTTCATAGGGAGTTTTCTTAAAGCGACGGTGTAAAATTTTTCGGTTTTGAGTGTAGCATGTTGTGTTGACCGCTTCTGCCCAATAGGAAGGCAGTAAATCAACATAGGACAGCATGGTTCGAGCCGCTTCTACAAGCGTTTGATTTCTTCGTTCGAAAAATCCATTTTGTTCTGGAGTATAAGCTGCTGAGAATTGATGCATGATTCCCACTAAGTCATGAAATGAATCCAAGACTTTGTTGTTGAATTCGGTGCCATTGTCGGTTCGTATGGTACCAAATTTTCCTTGCGATTGATTCTGCAACTGTTTGAGCTTCATCCTTCGTTCTCAAAATCTTGACCCACGTGTACCTCAAATAGTCATCAACTATCACGAGAATGTAATTCTTCCCATTCCTAGACTGAACTCTCATCCGCCCACATAAGTCCATGTGCAATAATTGGAGAGGTGTTTTTTTTTGGACACCTATTTGATTTTGTGTGATGCCCTTTTCATTTTACCACTCTAACAATGTTCACATAGGTGTTCCTTTTCAAACTTCATCTTAGGCAATCCGCGAACTAAATCACCGTTGACCAGTTTGTTGATATTTTTAAAATTTAGGTGTGTTAGTTTGCGATGCCACATCCATGTAAGTTCCGATGAGGCCTTGGACAGAAGACATACTGACTATTTTCCTTCCAGGTCTGCTAGATAAATAGTGTATAGATTTGACCTTCTGGACCCAGTCAGTACCACATCACCGTTCTCGGTCTTAACTCAGCAAGTTTTGGCCTTCAAGTTAACTTCAAACCCCTTTTCACAAAATTGCCCAATACTGAAAAGATTTTGTCCCAATCCTTTCACATATGATACCTTGCCTATTTTTATATTTTGTTTTATAATGTCTCAGGTTCCCATTATTGGTGCCACATGGCCGTTTCCAAAACGAACATTTCCCGAGTATTTTGGGAAATAGTTCGTGAGGAAACCCTTTTCGCCCGTCATATGTTTCGAACAACCGGAGCCCAGGTACCACCAGCTAGATATCTACACATGGAAGACAAACATTGTTGAGGTACCCATTGTGTAGTGGGTCCTTGGCTGTTAGCAAAAGCAACAGTATCACATGTTGTGTCAATTAATGAATTCGTTGCGTGTGTGTTGGGAATTCAAACTTGTGAGATTGTTTGTGGTTGGGATGGTGATGGTGTTACGATTTCTTTGGATATGGCGGGGGATTGATTGCTTTTGATGTGATGATGGGTTGTTCAATTACCACGTGATTACAGCCGTTTGATAGGGAGACATCATCGTCGATGTATTCTCTTTGTTTTGTTAGACTTCTTGTTTTGGTTGTAGCTGTTTTTCCTTTGGTAGGTTTATGTTGAACTGTTGGTTGTTTGTGATGTGTGACTTGAGTGTTCTTACTCATTAGATTTGTGAAATGTGGTTTGATTTCAACAGCATTTTGATTGGCGTGATTCCAATTGTTGTAGTATCTACGATTTGGAGTCCATGAAGTGTGCCGATTGGTGGGATTTGATCTAGAATTATGCTTAGAGGGTACACTTTCATTACTCATTTGGAATCTTGCTCTCGTGGAGCGTTTCTTTCGCCAATATGTAATTTTATTACCTTATCTATTTATGAAGGAAGCTTGTTCATGAGTTGATTCAAAAGATTTGTAATTTGGATTTGGTTTAATGCATGATTCTTTCGGTCATCATCATACACATAGTGATAAGTACAATGTAACACCACTTTTCCAGTTTAATTTAAAAATTATCTTACGAGTTAGCAACAAACAGATATCAGAGTTTCTCAAAAATATTGTTTCTAAACATACACGTGCTAACATTTACAAAAGTAGTGTCAAAATTTGCTTCTTGAAAACCAGGAGCTATCCAACAGAACATCGCGCTGGGGCCTTACCCTTGCCAAAACCTGAAACACCTACAACATGCAAAACTGAAACATAAGCTAACGCTTAGTGAGCATACTAACTGAACATAAACAACATAAGGATGCCTCGCATCCAAGCTGTGTCATCTGGAGGTAAAGTCTCCTCAGGATGTCTCGCATCCCAACTGTATTACCTGCAAATCTGTTACTATACTAGGATTTATCTACACCATAGTGTAGAATGTCCCCGAGTGCTTTCTTTGGGTATAAAGAGCTCGATATACCCCTTTCTATTATCTTGGATACAAATCTACGCTTGCACGTACTAAGTATCCTCTGTGCCGGGCTCACTGTATACCCTGTCTCTATTCTTGTGTATAGTTATGCTTACAGCATAACTATACACCTGTACTTGTATCAAATATCATATCTAGGCATAACATAACATATTATATCTGATGACAACATAACATATCATACCTTGTCATAACATAACATATCATATTATATTACATCTTCTAGTGCACAAATACATTTACTGACTCATAAATACTTATACCGCTTTGGTGTACAGTTACACCATCTGTGTGGCTATATATCATAACTCTGTTCTTTGTACAAGGTTGCACCTCACACATATTCTGTATCATGCTTACTTTCAGTGTAAACATATAACATTCATATCTCATAATGCATATATCACGCTGTTAATCTAAATCATAGTCACATGCTAAACTTGCTAGAGGACTAGTATACTCACCAGGTAACTAGGTAGAATGCTAAACAGATAACTTGTGCTGTCAAGAACACAACTGTTGCTCTTGATCCAATTTCAACCCAAAGTCGATTCTAGCGGTTTTAGGGTGTTTTCCTGCACCCCTTACATTGAATAACTTCAACAAAACACAAAAGAACCATATTTAACATGTTTTGATCAATACTTTCACCTTTTAAACCATTTAAACTCAACTAACCTTGAATTTTTTATAAGAACCATACCTTGATGCTAACTAGGATAGCTTGATTGCTTTAGTCACTCCAGAGCTACTACTAGCTTGCTTCAATTTTGTCTCAAATCACAGCTCTGTTCTTTAAGTGTATAAATCCACATATGGTCATATTGACTTAGTAAAAGTCAATATATAGATACCAGTTTGCTTGAATGACAAATCAGTCCCTGCACTTAACTAATTTTCAAAATGGCATCTTTAGCCCCTCTAGTTTTATAACCATCTCTAATATTTAATATCGCTTAACCATAACACTTTAAACTTTGGGGTGTTACAACTCTTCCCTACTTGGAACGATTTCATCCCCGAAATCTACTGTACACATAACTCCGTAATACACTAAGCTGAATCCTACCGTAGCGCACTAGCGGTAGTCTTACATCTCCTCGTCTCTGAATGCTATCTCAACACACTGACGATAGTCTTACATCACATACTATCCGCCACTGAGGTAGAGGGTCTGTAACATACTGATCATGAAACATTTATCACTCATAACATGACACCTATACACTCAAGTGTAATGTGAACCCTTTTTTGTATCCATTCTTTACATAAACCCTTAACCCTTTCTCTCTAAAATAGCCCCTGATTGTTTTATATAACTAGTCATCTCATCCGCTAGCACACCGTATAGAGGAACAACTACTGATTCATCTGCTAACTACCCACAAGGGTGGAACATCTCTGGTAATTCAAGTTTGTATACTACTTTACTTCATCTTGCGATGATCCATTAACTTTCTACTATGGTGCCATTCTTAACAACACATAGTTATCAATCTGGAACTCTAACAGTCTGCATATCCTTTCCATCTATTCTGGCCCGCTTTTAACTGCTCATGCATGTACTGTATATACTCGGTCTATCGTTGTACTGTTCCTACTCCATTCAACTTTTTCTGACTAGCTTTACCCCCAACAAACAGGGGTCTTACACGTTTTACCACACAACATCTTGTATGGTAACATACGATCACTCAAAAGGTAACTGTTAACTAAACGAACTCTGTTAACGATAGACAGATATCCCAAATACCCCTGAAATCATCAACACATGATTCATGTCTATCCTCTGGTATTTGTATTTTTCTCTTACTCTATTCTTCTTCCGAGAGTGGAATATTGAGCCGAGGTGTAACAGGACCTCCATATATAACAACTATCTCTTCCAACTAAACATCTGTCATTCTTTCTAGAGAATACACTTTCTTTATTGACACAAAATCTACATTCTTGTAAGTCTATCAATTACTTCTCAGATAGCATCAAACTCTTGAGAGGTTCTAGGTGATCTGACAATTAAATTTACTGCAACTTTCTCGATGTTTCTGTGTTTCTACTTAAAGCATCTGCTGTTACATTTGGCTGTAGTTTGACAAATGTTGTTGATTCTAATCATGAGTTAGGAGGTTACTTTCTTGTATCTTTAACTAGTAAGAAACATAACAATAACCTTCTCTTTTTGTATAACCCAACTCCCAATAAAAAATATCATCATTAACCACTGCAACTTCCATTCCATTTAACAATGCTAATACTATAATACTGTATCATTCTTACTTGAATATATCAACCACTTACTGCCAATCACCTTTCATCTCGAATTTTGTGCTCCCTTTAGTTAACTATACCAAGGGTACCGCTATTTTTAGAAAGGTATATTATAAACCACCTGTAATACTTTACAAGCTCAAAGAAAATTCTTACTTTTACAAAATTCTGATGCGGCTCCCACCTCATTACTACTTCTACTTGGCTGACACTGTTTTAATTCTTTTCTGACTAACAAAGCAACCTAAGAATTGCACTTATTATATGTGAACTTATCACTTGGGAAATTTCACATTCCATTTCCCCTTATAGCATTTCTAATACTCCTCTGAAACTAATACTACGTACTTTTGAAATCTTGGAGTAAGTAGCCGATCAATACTAATCACAATCACTAATCTATCGAATGTAGTTCAATAAACTATACTCTTTAATCTGTAATCTATACCTATTCTTAGCATGCCATCTCTCTCTTTTTCACAACTAACTTAGTATATCTCACGGTAAGCTACCGGGTCGGATAAAACTTTTATCCACCAATACCTGCAATGGCTTCATCAATTACTGTATATACCACACTCGTTGCTGCTTTTTCTTTTCCTGCTAGAATTTTTCCCCAAAGCTGACAAGGTTGTACCACTACAAACTATATACTTTCTTACTTTACTAACAATCAGGAATACTGACTCTTATACTTTTATCTCTACTAAGCAGTTCTTCCCTACTTGGGGTCTGAACTCATTCTTTTCTCTAATCACATATTATCTGAACTTAATACTGATTCAACCAATTCATATTAATAGCCACTCAAAACTTTTCTCCTCAACTGGTACATGATTGATGGGAACACCCGCAATTATCTCTCTTTATCACTTTATTTTTACACCTACTATTCTCAATAGTAGTCTCATCATCTGCTGCTTCTTCCTTAAGAGGAAATTCTACTACACTGGGTGGAACACTTGTCTAAACATAATGTGAAACTACAACAAAGATTCACTTTACCAAAGTCAATTAATACCATAACAGGTTTACTATTAAAAACAAAGGTACCTGTCACTACATCCGGTTCCACCGTTTTCTCTACAGCCATATGCTGCATTTTCACTTACTCATCCCTACCCTTTCTAAAACAAAGTGGGGGTAGAGGACTCACTGTGCTTTTCTCTAAAGCTATCAACTTAGGGCAAGCTCAATATGCCCCACTAGGAACAATAATAACCTCCTTAGTATGAATTCTAAACATTTTTTGGCACATGTCTTTGCTTCTCACACTTTCATGCATCTGAGTGAGGAACTAGCCTTCCCCACTATAGTATAAACACTAGTCTCTCGCTTGACGTACTTGCTGGCGTAACCTTTCACTTTTCCATTTATTAATCTCTACCTCCTTAACTACTACTCTCTCTTTTATACAAAACTCATCATCTCTTTCGATGTGTTACCAATAACTGTCACTACATTTTATAAACTCAATAAAAATATATTCTAGACAAAACTAGTTATTTTTATCAATCCTCCGGTGGTATTTTTCACTGCTTCTGTTATCTGTCGTAGGGCTAAAAACTCTTCTGTAAAATTATCTATTCAAGCTTATTGGTGCAAATTGCACCTCTAACACTTCTTTATACCGAGGCCTAATCATTGCCTCCCTCTATACTTTCTCTTTCCTTAGTATCAGCAAAGTCTTCTGGTCTTTTATTATTTCACAATATAACTTGAATAGTATTTAACTTTTCATTCTATTGAACACCCAACTATACAGAATGTCCCTTACGTCTCTACTTACTAACGATTACTCACAACCGAATCTGTACCTAACCTCCTCCAAGAAGAGGTACTCTACCTGCTAAAAATCTTCGCAGGTACACTCTAACTCTTATAAATGATACATTTTGGCTTAAGTTCTCTTAATTCTCTTGACATACATCATTGCAGCTTATAGCACTGCATCTACTCGTTTCTATAACATCACATACAATCTCTCTTACACTTGCTCAACCAACTGAGTGCTTAAACAAAGAATGTTTATCTGCAGGACTTTACTCCAATTCTATAGCTATTGTCTTTCATTCTATACTGTTCTCATACTCTTGTAATTCTTCTATAGCTAGAATCTCTCTAGTAAGATTACCTGTAGGTCTAGTGGTTGGAATAGGAATTGCATCTGCTTCATATTTGTCTTTAGTTTCCCAAGATCTACTTACCTCAGGCTACTGCGTTAGTTACATACTAACTCTTTGTACATACTTTTTTCTGAAGATTAGAAATCTTTAACATACAATACTATAATAACTTTCTCTATACCATTGCAGGTATACTGGTCTACACACATAAATCATCATACTATCAAACACATAATCTACAGGGTTCATCATGATCTTGTTGAGCTTAAGTATGTACCATGTGTTTATAATAATATGGGCCCTACATTATTATGAACACACTATACTTTGCTTGTTCTCAACTTAACCAATCAGATTCCCGCTTCATAACATTTAACACTTAGCCACATAACTGCTGCACATGCATAAACATTCTAACTCATACTCAATCTGTAAAACAATTATTAATGATAAACTTCTACTTAACCTCAAAACCATGGTTTAAGTTCAGGCATCACACTAAGGTATGCCCAAATCCCTTAAACCTTGGCTCTGATACCAAGTTGTAACACCACTTTTCCACTTTTAATTTAAAAACATTATCTTACGAGTTAGCACCAAAAAGATATCAGATTTTCTCAAAAATACTGTTTCTAAACATACACGTGCTAACATTTACAAAACTAGTGTCAAAATTTTCTTCTTCAAAACCAGGAGCTATCCGACTGAACATCGCGCTGGGGCCTTACCCTTGCCGAAACCGGAAACACCTGCAACATGCAATACTGAAACATAAGCCAACGCTTAGTGAGCATACTAACTGAACATAAACAACATAAGGATGCCTCGCATCCAAGCTGTGTCATCCTGGGATAAAGTCTCCTCAGGATGTATCGCATCTCAGCTAATCTGTTGCTATACTAGGATTTATCTACACCATAGTGTAGAATGTCCCCCATTGGGTATAAACAGCTCCATATATCCCTTTCTATTATCTTCGATACAAAGCTATGCTTGCACGTACTGAGTATCCTCTGTGCCGGGCTTCGCTACACCTCATGGGTATAGCCTATCCCAACTGCTATTAGTACACAGCTCAATGTATACCCTGTCTCTATTCTTGTGCACAGTTATACTCACAGCATGACTATATACTTATACTTGTATCACATATCATATCAGGGCATAACATAACATATCATATCCGATTACAACATAATATATTATATCTGGTCATAACATAACATATCATATCCGGTCATAACATAAAATATCATATTATATTATATCTTCTAGTGCACATATACATTTACTAACTCATAAATACTAATACCACTTTGGTGTACAGTTACACCATCTGTGTGGCTGTATATCATAACTCTGTTCTTTGTACAAGGTTGCACCTCGCACATATTCTGTATCATGCTTACTTTCAGTGTAAACATATAACATTCATATCTCATAATGCAGATATCACGCCCTTCATCTAAATCATAGTCACATGCTAAACATGCTAGAGGACTAGTATACTCACCAGGTAACTGGGTAGAATGTTAAATAGATAACTTGTGCTGTCAAGTCTTTAAATACCTTCTTGTACCAGAGATTAAGCTAAACATCATAAACTATACAAACTAAACTGAGAAAGGGGCATACACGGGCCGTGTACCCTGCATACTACACGACTACTCTTGGCCACATGCCCTATGTTGACACATCACCCTACATGGGCCGTGTAACCCTACACGGGCCATGTACCCTTTATGCTTACACGACCATGTATCCCTACATGGCCTGTCACCGCCTTTGACCTCTACACAGGCCGTGTAACCCTACACGGGCCATGTATCTTACATGCTACACGACCATGTTAAACTACATGACCTATAACCAGCTTAAAACACATGTACACTGGCCGTGTAGACCTACACGGGCCGTGTACATGACAACCTGCAACTTTCTGTCAAGAAAACAACTATTGTTCTTGATCCAATTTCGACCCAAAGTCGATTCTAGCGGTTTTAGGGTCTTTTCCTGCACCCCTTACATTGAATAACTTCAACTAAACTCAAAAGAATCATATTTAACATGTTTTGATCAATACTTCCACCTTTTGAACCATTTAAACTCAACTAACCTTGACTTTGCTATAACAACCATACCTTGATGCTAACTAGGACAGATTGATTGCTTTAGTCACTCCAGAGGATAGGATACCTTGAATTTGCTATAACAACCCTACACGGGCAGTGTACCCTTAATGCAGATATCACGCTGTTCATCTAAATCATAGTCACATGCTAAACATGCTAGAGGACTAGTATAGTCACCTGGTAACCGGGTAAAATGCTAAATTGATAACTTGTGTTGTCAAGTCTTCATATACTGTACAAACTGAACTCAGAAAGGTGCTACACAGGCCGTGTACTCTACATACTACACGACTACTCTTGGCCACATGCCCTGTGTTGACACATAACCCTACACGGGCCATGTAACCATACACGGGCCATGTACTCTTTATGCTTACACGACCATGTATCCCTACATGGCCTGTCACCGCCTTTGACCTCTACACGGGCCGTATAACCCTACACGGGACGTGTACCTTACATGCTACACGACCATGTTCAACTACATGGCCTATAACCGGCTTAAAACACATGTACACGGGCCGTGTACACGACGACCTGCAACTATCTGTCAAGAACACAACTGTTGTTCTTGATCCAATTTTGACCCAAAGTTGATTCTAGCGGTTTTAGGGTGTTTTCATGCACCCCTTACATTGAATAACTTCAACTAAACTCAGAAGAATCATAATTCATGTTTTGAACCATTTAAACTCAACTAACCTTGAATTTGCTATAGCAACCATACCTTGATGCTAACTAGGATAGATTGATTGCTTTAGTCACTCCAGATGCTACTACTAGCTTGCTTCAATTCTGTCTCAAATCTCAGCTGTGTTCTTTAAGTGTATAAATATACTAGTTTGCCTGAATGAAAAATCAGTCCCTGCACTTAACCAACTTTCAAAATGGCAACTTTAGCCCTTCCAGTTTTATAACCATCTCTAATATTTAATATCGCTTAACCATAACACTTTAAACTTTGGGGTGTTACATAAAGTGACCATCAACATAACCATCACTCATGCGAAACATTTCAATTTGAACAAAATTAATTGGAGTTCTAACACGTTTGACATTCAAAATAGACGAGTCATTACAAAGTAATAGAGTTGTTTGTTTATTGAAGTTGGTAGGGTAAATCAAACGCTCTTCGTCTTTTCTTTCTCCATCCTTCTCTTGATACTTTTTCCTCCATCCAAAAGTTTGCTTTTTCTTGCTCTTCACATTGGCACCTAGATGGACACTTGGGTTAGAAGTAGACATTGCCAATTGATCATTTTTGGTGTGAGAGTGAATTGTTTGTTTCTTGATTTGTTTTGTTTTCGATTTAGGTGATCTTGAGATACTTGTCTTATGTGATAACCGCGCATCAATTACTTTGGCTTTTCCCATTAAGTTGGTGGACTCAATTGTTTGCATTTTGAAAAAGTCGTTCTCATGTAAGTTGAGTTTTTCGTGAAGGGTGAGCAATGACTTTTTTGATTTTCTGCATTTTTCACAATATTTACTAGGATTTATTAAAACACATCATTTGCATATATATCGTATTCTGAATTTGTAAATGAAAAACATTCACCTTCTTGCACGTGTGAAATCGGGGTATCAGATGTGCTTGGAGCAGCAGAATTTTGTGACTGGGCATTTCCAGTTGCAAGGTGGTCGATCATGTTATGAAGAATTGCTTTCTCAAAGTCAAAAATGATGGATCTATGGAAAAGTTCAAGTTCAACTAATTCAAGGTGTCGTTGTAGATCCATATGAGGGATATAGACGCGAGGCTCGGGTGGGGGGGTCCGTGATTGATGGCAAGGACACCATTTCTGATTGAGAGTAACTTCGAAAGTAGTCATCTGAGAATGTGGGTTTGAATACTTCGGTTATGTATGAGTGATTTAGCATTTCGTAGTCATAAGAGGTTGAAGCTCTCTTTGTGATGCGTCTCTTGTGTTCCTCCTCGGCGAGTTCCTCGACTTGTCCAACGAATACCATTTTCTCTGTTAATCCTAGATTCATGCATTATAAATCGTATAGTTGTTTAGCATTTATATTATCACTTATGTGTGGATTAACGTAGCCTAAACCTTCGTATGTCCATTTTGAAAATTTAACATCCTTAGGTTTGTTTAGAAAAATGGTTTGTGTCGTTTGATCTCTTTTATTTAACAAGTCTTCGAGATCTTTTATTTTTGAGTATGGTTGACATCGTTCCTTTTGTAAAAATTTGAAATCATCTTCAACTGAGATCTTGGCTGCTTTTAAGTTCTGAATGATTACCTCGTTTTCATTTCTTATGTTGTTAAGTTCATTTTCTTTTGAGGTTAATTCCGATTGAAGATTTTCTAAATTAGATGTTGATTGATTTTTGATTCTATGTTCCAACTTAATGATTTTTCGGTTTTGTCTTTCAATGTGTTCAACTAATGTTTGTGCATACTCAATGTTTACCTTTCCAGAGACACCTGCATCATCATTCTGAGTATCATCAAACTCATCATCACCATCAGCTTCATTATCATCCTCATCATCTGAGGAGCCCTCATCTTGAGCCATCAAGCAGAAGTGTGCTTGATCAGATCCATCATCATCTGAATCATAAGTATTTGTCAGGAAATGATCTTCTTCTACAAGCATTGCTCTCCCACTCTCTTTCTTCTTGGTCAACCGTAGTTTGTTTCTGTAGTATTTGGCATCTTTAGTCTTTGGTTTCCTGCAATCTTTGATAAAGTGCCCCGTTCTACCATAGATGTAACATTTCTTTTCCTCTTCCTGAGGCTCTTTGGGTTTGTCAGTCTTTCTCTTCTCTTCAGATACATTTCCCTCACATTTCCTTGGCCCTGATATGTATCGCTGTCTGTTGTTGGTCTTTCCATACTTGTTTTAGAAAGCTCTTGTAATTAGTGACATGGCTTTCAGCACAATATCCTTCTATGAGATCACTAGCTCTCCTTCTGATGAGTCGGAGTCTATCACAACTTGCTTACCCCTGCTCCCCCTTGACGGCTCTCGCGGTCTTCGTTGAACCACTAGTGCAACTGGATCAGATGGTTGCTTCATTGTAAATTTAGTGAGGACCACGGCCTGAAACTGGTTCAAGTCCTCATAGATTGAGTGGTGAGATACTGCTTTGAGATTCCGATTAACATGTTTATACAAACGAACATGTTCACTCCATTCTAAACCAAGAGCATTTATCCAGTTGACATTGATATCGAGATCGGATCTCGTCACCCCGTGGTTTCTCATTTCATTTAATAGTCTGCAGAAACGACTGTGTGTACCCTGTTGCAGCTCTCCTTCCCTAGCTTTGAATTCTCTTAAAGTGTTAACTAGCTGAGCTTCTCTGATGAACGATCCATATTCAGTACCCTACATTTGTTGTTTTACTTCATCCCAAATTTCTTTGGTAGAAGTCAAGCTGTCTATTTTAGAATAGATTTCCGCACATAATCCTTGTTTCAAGTAATATTTTGCGTCTTTGTCGGCGCGTGCACGGACTCTTTCCTCGGAAATTAGTTCTAATGGAAGTTTGCGTCTCCTCTTAGCGGTTATTTGTGGATTGTTATCGGGAACAACCTCGATAATCTTTTAAAAGACGGCATCAACATTTAATATGATGTCTTTCATCATCTCTCCATATTTCTCGTTGTGTTCTTTAAAGTCCATAAACTGTCCTTTCCATACCTTATATTCATTTCTAAATAATACTGGAGGTTTAGTATCTGTGCCAATGGAGAGAATCTTATTGCTGGAACTTATCTTTTCTTGGATCTTTCTCCCTCAAGTAAATTGTTTAGTTTGTTTGTGAGAAGAACTTTGAAAATTGGATGAAGTGTTTGAAGGTCGAATTAAGTTATCCGACTGTCGGATTGTTTGACTATTGGATTGTGCTTACGCGACTGTCGGATTTTGATGCGACTGTCGGATGATCCGAAGGTCGGATGAACTTTCAAGTATCGGATTGTGTTTATGTCATTCTCGGATTTTGTGACTGTCGGAATTGTTATGCGACTATCGGATTTTGTGACTGTCAGATTTTGATTCGACTATCGGATGATCCGAAGGTCGGATGAACTTTCAAGTATCGAATTGTGTTTATGTGACTGTCGGATTTTGTGAATGTCGGAAATGTAATGCGACAATCGGATTTTGTGACTATCAGATTTTGATGCGACTGTCGGATGATCCGAAGGTCGGATAAACTTTTCGGTTGTCAAATGATCCAACAGTCAGATGAACTTTCTAGTGTCGGATGACTTTTGAAAGTCGGATGAGTGAAGTGTTGTTTGAGGCAAAAGTCAGATGAAATTTGAGTCAAGAGTCGGATGACCCTTTTGGTTAAAAGTCGGATGAACTAAAAGTCACACGACTGTCGGATGGGATAATAATCCGAAACTTGCAGGTCTGTACTCTGTTATCGAGCAGACTGCTAATTTTGCCTAAAACACACTAACTAAGCTTTTGCTTTGACCTTCCTTATCAATAGAAACACTTACCTATACTGATTTCAACCCAAAACAACAACAAATTCTTGGAAAATTTGATGAAACAGTGAAAAACTTTAAGAAATTGAAGAACAATAAATTTTCAAAATCACGACCCAAATGTTGTTTGTTTGTCCTAAAAACACTAAAAAAGGTTTTACCATTCTCAAATACTTCTAAGAGACAACAAATAGCTTGAAAAACAAAAAAAAATTGACCAAATGGGTTTTTGTCTTTCAAAATTCTTACGTGAACAAGAACAGGAGCAACTCCTGGGTTTTGTTTCTCACTCACAGATGTTACTTTTAGGTAATGTTGAACCAATCCAGTAGGGAGTTGGCTGTGATACCAATTGAAAATCCTTTGTTAGTGAAGAAGATGAGTTACTTGAGAATACTTGAACAAAAGATGATGAAGTTTATGTAGAACAAGTATGAACACTTTGCATGTAACTTGAAGAATCTCTTGTATTGCTTTGAACGTTGAGAAGGCAGAGATTACAACATGGCAATGGTTGCCTTACAAACTATGTCTGCAAGGCTATAAATACAAAAGCCTCATGGGCTTAAAATCCACATGGGCCCAATTCTAGTTAAATAATCTAGCCTAAGAATTACATAAGGAAAGTGGGCCAAGCACAAAACACTAACAAGTCTAGAATAATAATTAATGCAATTACAACAAAATTAACACAAGGCAAACAAACAAATAAGTATCCAACAATTACTATACATTATTATTATACCTACTATTATTACCATATATTAGGGTTTAGTATCCAAAAGTGTACTGAAGTTGCCACTTTTTGCTATTGTATATACCCATATTTCAAAACTACCATTTAGTGTATCCAACTTTCTAAAACTACCATTTTATGTATCCTAAAACCTATTCATCAGGTAACAAGTTATTATTTACTTTTTCATTTATTTTTTATTCCACATCATTTGTCACATATTGCCACATCAGTGTTAATTTTAAAAGCTAAAATCCCTAATTCATACAAGAACTGGAAGCATATTCATAAGATGAAACCCAGACACCGTAATCACAAAGAAGAATAGATCGAACAGATTGAACAAAAATTAAACACATCACATAGAGAACCAAAAAAAAGAACAAGAACAAAAATTGAACAAAATGAAGAATGGAATCGAACAGATCGAACAAAAATTGAACAAAACAAGAACAAGAACAAGAAGCATAGAGAACAAAAACCCAATAACAAGAAGCATTAAATCGTACAGATCGCATATGAACTCGGATCTAACCAATAACAAGAACAAAAACCCTAATCGTAGGAGAATATAAAATCGATTAGAAAAAACCCCAAATCGAATCGAAACTCAAATTATGGAAACCTATAAATGAAATACGTGAACCAAGAAGCAAAATCAAAATACAGGAAATAATAAGAACAAATCTGGAAACCCCAAATCGAACCAAAATCGATTATACCGACGCATGAATCATTCGAATATGTTGAAACTTAACTAGAAAACATCGATTTGAAACATGAATATGTGATATCGATACCTTAATCGGTCGAAAACCCTCGAAATATGAAACCCTCGACTTGGAAATCCTCGATTTGAAACCCTCGAAGAGGTTGAAATTGACAGATGAAATCGGCTCATGAAGGCTCGAACATGAAACACATGAAATCGAAGTGGTTAAAACCCTCGAACAAATGAATTCGACACATGAAGGTTCCAGACATAGATATGCCTACGTTATTATTATTATTATTATTATTATTATTATTATTATTATTATTATTATGATTATTATTATTATTATATTTTCAATTATTTTGAAATAAAAAATTACATGTCAGCATTTAAGTCAAATGCCACGTCATCGAAACCGGTGCCACGTCAGCGAGTTACCTGCTATATCAGGTTGGATACACAAAATGGTAGTATTAGGAAGTTTGATACAATAAATGGTAGTTTTGAAAGTTGGGTATATACAATAGCAAAAAGTGACAATTTCAATATATTTTTGGATACTAAACCCTATATATTATTATTATACATATTGTTAATACTTATTATTATATATACTATATATTATTATTATACATATTATTACTATATTATTATTACTACCTATTATTATACATTATATTATTATTACTATATATTATTATTGTTATATATTATTATTCTAACCATTTTTTATATACGTGTAGATAGTTTCTGGATGAGAGTTGAGATTTTGTTCCACACTCAAATTCAACTTGGAACATATAGAAATGCCCATCACATGACCTCCAAGTTCAATGACCTAAATAAAAAATAATGGCTTTTGCTAGCATCTAATACAACCTAATAAATACAAGAAGTACCGGTCAAAGCGAAGCCGATATTCTAAGTTTGGCCCAACGCCGTTATCGGGATGATAACAACAGGACTACTTTCACCCACGAAAATGCGTGAAGCGTCCTTAAAAATGTCGAAAATGGTGAACGGTACAACCGATGACCTTCTTCCTAGCCTACCAAACGAAGTAAAACATCTTCGACTCAAAACGTACTAACACTATCATCTAATGCAAACATTAACTTTAACCTCAATGATGATGACGAAGACGACGATATCCAAATAGAGGAGCCTCAACGGCCCATCAGGAGGAACAGGGGAAAGAGGCCATCAACGAGTACAAGAAATACCAGTGTACTGTCGACAGAAAAATATGATTCGTTGGTGGACCAAATATCTACTTACAACCGGCAAACAGATCAAAAAATGAGAATAGAACAAAAAAACATGAAGTCAATGAAAAGGCATTGTGGGTCAAACAAAATGAGATCGAACTACAAAAACAATAACAATTCGATAAATACTTTGAGCTTTATATTACCCTGCATGATGTAACACGGTAAAATCATAAGCCATTTTTTTAAAACACACAGCGGAAGAAAATAACAAACATAATTTATGTAAATCCCACAACCGAGAATACTAATTACGAAAATACATCATCTTGTTCTTGTTATAGATTTACACAAAATATGGCTCATTTCCAACAAAACTAATATCAGCGGAAGGTCAACTTTTCCTTTAACAAACATTACAAAACTCACGAACCTGCAAAAACAGTTCAACGGTGGAGAATTAGCACAAAGCTAAGTGATAGGAAGCTAAAACACAACAGCCAACAGCTAAAATCAAGACAAGAGCATGTAACCACATAATCAAGAAGACCGGCCGTTCGTCGTAGTACCTACAACCAATGCAGGCGAAAGAAAAGATTTACCGATAGCCCACTGCTCATTGGTACAATTATATCCCCTGTGATACAACGCATGAACGAGAGGGTCTACAACTGCTCAAACAATAGTGATCAAGCCTAACCCAATTCTACGTGTAGCTGACTTCTCAAACGCAACTCAATATCATCCAAAGAGTGTGTATCGATCAAATATTCATACATTCAAATAATTAATCAACAATTAACAAACATCAGACTAAATAGTCTATCAATCACAAACGCATGCATCACATCAGTCATATCAATTATAACCTTTACCATCCGTGAGTTAACATCCACTCACCTCTTCTTTCGCGAATGCCATAGTTAGAAGTCTAATATCACTGAGTTTTGATATTGCCTGAAAACACAACACCAAAATTAGTTTTCCAATAAATATATGTTCACATATATTTATATAAAAAAAATACTCATGATAGATCGAAATAATATAAACCCAAATAATACACTCCAAAAGAACCAACAATTAAAAGTTCCAAAATCTAAAAATCGTCGGACATGTCGCGTCGGGCTTCGAGTGGCCTTCCTTCGAATGGGGCATCGAATGAGGCTACAAGCGTCCCCTTCGAGCGCACAATACTTTCGAATGGCCAAAGACTTCGAGCGCGTTTCTCCTTCGAATGGTGACTTCGAATTCAAAGGGAACGCGTCGCGTGAAATTCAGTCCAAACCTGCAACTTTTAGACATCTTCCAGATCCAACAAATCTCGGACCAACATTTATACAAAGCTGGAAAATGATTTCTAACACTTCTAAATCCATAATAACTTCAAATAACATGTATACATGTATCAAGAACACATTAAATCCATGTATAATATCAAAACAAGTAAAACCCATTTGTCAAGTTCAAGTTTCAAGTTCTTCAATGGTGATTCTTCATACATATCTATAAAAACCTAGCAAAACATGTCAAAATGAACACAATCATAAAAGAAATATAGTCTAACCTTTGCCTTGATTTATCAATCAATGAATCTCCAAATCTAAAATTCAAGTTTGCAAGTTACTTCAAATGAAAGCAACACATAGTCTAGCACACACACAAGATATGAGAAGGGGGAAGGTGATTCCTCGTGCATGCCTATCCATATAAGTCTTGTACATGTGCCCTCTCACAATTCCATTTAACTAAGCATGAGGTGGTAATCATAAATAGACATATACATCATACTCACATAAATACATACATGTATACGTACATGCATACATACACATTTACTTAATTAGTTCCAAAGTAATAACTTAATTAATCATAAGATATCCATTAAACTAGTATAACACATAATCAAGATATTAAAACACACATTTAAACACATACCGCCAAACCGCTAACTACTAGCCCAGGTTTGCGGGTGTTACAAATCTCCACTCCTTAAGAGGATTCCATCCTCGGATTCTATTCATGTTCAAACAACTAAGGGTATCGATCGCTCATATCCGCCTCCATCTCCAAGGTTAAATTAGAAGCCAAACTATGATTCCACTTGACCAATACCATAGGAATCTGCTTTTTGCAAAGCTTGGTCACTTTATGATCCAAACGTTCCACTGGGTCTTCAACAAGTCTTTTCTTCGAATCAACATTCAAATCATGCACTGGGAGAATCTGACTTTCATCCTTTACCTTACATTTTCGCAGATAATACACATTGAACATGTCATTAATAACTGCCAATTCTGAAGAATGATCCAACGTGATTGTCTGATCGTTCACTACCTGCCGTATACGGAAAGGACCAATAAAGCAAAGAGCTAGGTTTCAACGCTTGAACGTGTCGTTAATACCTTTCCATAGTGAGACTTTCAAATAAACTAACTCACCAACCACAAACGATACAGGACGACGGCGTGGATCTACATACATTTTCTGCCTATCTCTAGCAGCTTTCAACTTTTCTTGAGCCTTAGCAACCTTATCTGCAGTTAACTGAACAATCTCTGGACCCGCAAACTGCTTCTCACCAGCCTCTAACCAACAAGTCAGGGTACGACAACAACGACCGTACAACATTTCATACGGAGGCATCCCAATACTTGAGTGGTAAGAAAATATGCAAATTCAATCAAATATAGGTGCAAATCACAAGAGCCACCATACTCAATTACACAGGCACATAACATATCTTCAAGTGTCTGTATGGTTCGTTCAATCTGACCATCGGTCTTGTGATGATAAGCGGTACTCAAGTTAATTCTCATCCCCAATTCTCTCTTTAAACTCCTCTAGAAGCTAGAAATGAATTTGGAGTCTGGGTTAGATAAAATAGATAACGGAATGCCATGTCTCGAAACAATTTCATCAATGTACAGTCGTGCTAGTCTACTCAAAGATGTTGTCTCACAAGTAGCAAGAAAGTGATCACTCTTTGTTAAACTAGAAGAATTAATTCGTCATCAAACAACCTACAAGCAATCAATTGGTGAGATGAATATTGAGAGAGAGATATAGCTACACACACTTTCACGTTAGAATGATATTCATATATGGTTGTAACGTCAAAAAGGTCTCCGACACCCATGGTACAAATACCCTATATATAGGCTAAGCCTACTACATGGGCCTCATGGGATTTTCTACATTTTCTAATATTAACAATCTCCTCCTAAATAGAGAGAAAGCCTATTACATTGAAATGAAATGCAGAAAGTAAGTAATTACAAAGTAGATCGATTTCGTATGCCAAACATCATCTGCCACCTCCTTATAATCCGCCGGCTGTCCAATGTCCTTTGGACCTGTTCAATGGTTCGTATCAGCCCAGCCATTTCAGTCTCACTTAAGTTAGAATGATTCTTTTCGGCCTTTTCTTGGAGATGGTGAAATAACAGTTTAAGAGTCCCATCTGAGTATGCCATTAAGTCTATCATCCGAACCATGATCTTTCGGCGGCGTTGATTGACAAAGATGACACCTCTTTGACCCGCGAAGCTAGGATGATTTTCATCAATGATTGTGAGCTCCTCAAGGGTTTGTATATCTGTATGGTGCTGCAGTGGTCTAAGCAGATTCACCTCAAGTTGATTACTCTTGGCGCCTAATTATAGATCTTGCTCTTGTATAAATTCAATAAATCTCCTCATATATTTCATTAGAGCCGATCGTCCTTGTTGTTCTTCAGGGTGAAAAATAAAGTTACTTTAATCAAATGTATGATAAAAGTAATTGTACTTTTCTACAAAAGTGCAACCCATTCACAATATAAAATATTAAAGTCCACACCTACTGTCGTGTAAAAGTATCTTTCCCTTTCCATGATTGTACTTTACTCAACACCATGCTTCTGATTGATTTGACTTTACCGAGTATGGGATTGCCAGCCATACTTAGTTGTTTGAACAAATCTTCAAGATCTTCGTCTATTTGAGGTATCATTATCCTTTTCCAGAGGATAAGATTATACCTTTTTGCCTCATGCTTGATCCAAAAAGTGCATCTTTACTTTTACAAACAAAGATTTAAGGCATAATAGAACAACACATGTCCTGCCTTCTACATATGACTTACAATCTGAAAAGATAGAGTAGATTTGACATTTTTCACGACTCAGCTAATAGATTGTACAAGGAACTCTGATGTTCACTACTCAGTTGAAAAAATATATCAGTTGATCACTTTTAGGTAGGACTCAGTTGATACTTATTGCTCAGCTAATCAATAGTAAGCTTAGGAGAACATAAGCTCATGTATTTGTATGATTAGTTGATCAAGAATGATCCGCTGATCAATCAAATACATCAGTTTATAAGGGGAGATGACTTGTGTAAAGAAAGACTTACTTAGCTAATGCTCTGGGCCTCAGCTGATCCATTTGTTCACTCAGCTGATAAAGTAGGCACTCAGCTGATCAAATTCTTCACACAGCTGATCACTTTCTTTACTCAGCTGATCAATCTGTTTACTCAGCTGATAGAGTAGGCACTCAGCTGATCAAATTCTTCACTCAGCTGATCACTTTCTTTACTCAGTTGATCAACAATTTTGCTCAGCTAATAGACTGTTTTCCTCAGCTGATGGTCTTCTTTACTTGTATTCTTCATCTAATGCTCCTTGGTTGATATCCTTTGGCTGATACATTGAGTAGGATCTGATGCTAAGCTGATGGCTTATTTTCCTCAGCTGATGGTTCCATACTTAGCATATTTTTATATAAACTGATTCAAACAACACATGTTTGAATTCTTTCTAAGTCATATTGAATGTAGGGTTTGGTTATCATCAAATTCTATGTTTTAGGATAGGCAGAGTTGATTATTAGGGTGAAGTGATTATCTCCCCAACAACATACATACATTTAAACACACATAAATTGCATTTATTAACTTAACTTAATCACGTACACACAATAACTTATTCCTATTACATCAATTACCTACACTTACATACGAATTATAACTAGGTCCAAGTTGAGGATGTTACAAATCTACCCCCTTAAGAAATTCCGTCCTCGGAATCTACTCAGTGATAAACAGGCAAGGGTACCTTGTCTTCATCTCGTCCTCAACTTCCCACGTCAGGTTTGGACCTAGATTGTGCTTCCACTTCACAAGGACTTGTTTGATCATTTTCTTGCGTAGTTTCTCGACCTTTGTGTCAAGAATTTCAACAGGTTCTTCAACTAGTCGCTTGGAAGAGTCAACTTTCAATTCCTGCACAGGAATAGTCTATTCTTCCTCAACGTGGCACTTGCGTAAGTAGCACACGTTAAAGGTGTCCTGGATTCCAGACAGTTCAGGTGGCAGCTCTAGAGTCACCGTCTGATCATTCACTTTGCGTACAATCTTGAATGGGCCAATGAAACGTGGACTTAGCTTCCCCTTCGCTTGAAACGAATGACGCCCTTCCAAGGAGAAACCTTTAATAACACACGGTCACCGACTTCAAATGTAGCGGGACGACGCTTTGGATCCGCGTACATCTTTTGTCGATCCCGAGCTGCTTTTAGCTTTTCAAGAGCCACATTCACTTTGTCAGAAGTGATCTGGACGATCTCAGGTACAGCGAATTTCTTCTCGCGAGGCTCCAACCAACAGGTCGGAGTGCGTCACCGTCTTCCGTAAAGCATCTCGTATGGTCGCATTCCAATGCTAGAATGATATGAATTGTTGTAAGCAAATTCAATCAATAGGAGATGTGAATCCCATGATCCACCAAATTCGAGTACACAGGCACGAAAAATATTTTCAAACGTCTGAATCGTACGTTCAGATTGGCCATCAATCTGCGGATGATAGGCAGTGCTCAAATGAACACGAGTGCCAAGTTCGCGTTGCAGACTCTGCCAAAAATTTGAAACAAACTGAGAGTCACGATCAGATACAATCGAACATGGAAGACCGTGACGTGACACAATCTCATCGATATACAACTGGGCTAAACGGGTCAGTGAAGCAGACTCGTTTGTTGCCAAGAAATGAGCACTTTTCATCACTCGATCAACGATAACCCAAATCATGTCGTGTCCTCTGGACGTCCTTGGTAGCTTCGTCATGAAATCCATCGTGATATTATCTCATTTCCACTCCGGAATATCCAGTTGTTGTAGATTACCATAAGGTCTCTGGTGCTCCGTCTTCACTTGCGCGCAGATCTGACATCTCTCCACAAATGAAGCGATGTCTTTCTTCAGAGTTGGCCACCAGTATAGCATCTTCAGGTCATGGTACATCTTTGTGATTCCTGGATGGACAGACAATTTGGACTTATGGGCTTCTTGCAGAATCAACTCATAGTTACCTCCCACACAAGGTACCCAAATCCTGGATTGAAAATTTTTCAACCCACGATTATCTTTAGCAAGATGATCCTTTAACCTCCCCATCGTCTCAGCTTTCATATTTTCTTCTTGCAATGCAGTCTGCTGAGCTTCCTTCAGTCGAGAAATCAAATCTGATACAATCGTGATCCTCATAAACTTAGCTTCTGCTGTTGGTCCTTTACGGCTTAAAACGTCCGCTACAACATTGGCTTTGCAAGGATGGTAATGGATCTCACAATTGTAGTCTTTTATTAACTCCAACCAACGGCGTTGCCGCATGTTGAGAAAAGACATACTGAAGAATTTTGTGATCTGTGCAAATCACACACTTTGTGCCATAAAGATAATCTCTCCACAACTTCAGTGCAAAGACAACGGCAGCAGCTCCAGATCATGGGTTGGGTAATTCCGTTCGTGTGATTTTAACTGCCTAGAAGCGTAGGCAATCACTCTATCACGTTGCATCAGGACGCAACCCAATACAATACACCGTGAAGTCCTCTGAACCCTCAGGCAAAATAAGGATTGGAGCTTCACATAACAACCGTTTCAAGGTCTGAAAAGCTTCTTCTTGAGCTTCCGACTAGATAAAAGCAACATCCTTGCGAGTTATCGGACCCGCAAGCTTCGAGAAATCGCGGATAAACCGCCGATAGTAGCTAGCCAAGCGAAGGAAACTTTTAATTTCTGAAGGAGTGCGAGGAACTCCCCAATTCATCACAGCCTCCACCTTAGCTGGATCTACTTTAACACCGTCATGACATATAACATGGCCCAGGAAATGAACTTCCCTAAGCCAAAATTCACATTTGGACAGCCTGGCATACAATTGTTCTCGCTTTAGAGTCTCGAGAACCCGACGAAGATGAAGCTCGTGATCAGCCTCCGTCTTCGAATAAACAAGAATATCATCAATAAACACAATCACAGATTTGTCAAGAAACGGACGACAAACCCGATTCATCAGATCCATGAAGACGGCAGGGGCATTGATTAAGCCGAACGGCATGACCAGACATTCGTAATGACCATAACGAGTTCGAAACGCGGTCTTTGGAACATCTTCTTCACGAACTCGTACGTGGTGATACCCCGACTGGAGATCAATCCTAGAGAAGCATGTAGCTCCCTGCAACTGATCAAAAAGATCATCTATACGGGGAAGCGGATACTTATTCTTTACAGTTCGCTTGTTCAGCTCCCTGTAATATATGTACATTCGCATTGTTCCATCCTTTTTCTTCACAAATAATACAGGAGCTCCCCACGGCGAGGAACTCGAACAAATAAAACCCTTGTCTAGCAACTCCTGAATTTGAGTCATCATCTCTCTTATTTCAGAAGGAGCAAAACGATACGGAGAACGAGCCACATGTGTAGCTCCTGGAATAAGCTCAATCTTAAATTCAACATCACGAATTGGAGGCAAACCCGGAAGTTCTTCTGGGAATACCTCATGGTAGTCAGACATCACCCGAATATCACGAACTGGTCGTTTCTCCATCGTATCATCAATAACGTATGCCAGATAAGAGTCACAACCTTTGGCAATCGACTTTTGAGCTTTTATCATGGAGACAATAGGAATATCAGAATCCCGTTGTTCTCCACGTGCAATAGCATAAGATCCATCAGGGAGAGGAATCTTAATCATCTTTTTGGAACAGATAATCTTAGCATCACGCTTGCTGAGCCAATCCATCCCGATCACGACATCAAAGCCCGCAACAGGCATAACAATGAAAGAAACATGGATATTACTCCTATCAATATAAATCGCAGCTATTGGGACTTTTTCTGTAACAGAGACTACTTTGCCATCAGCGACGTCTACTCTGAGCGGCTCAGTTAAGGAAACAACGGGCAATTGTAATCTTCTACGACACGCCACAGATACAAAGGAGTAAGTAGCTCTAGAATCAAGTAAAACACTAGCAGGGATATAATTGATAAGAAAAGTACCCGTGACGACATCCCCTGCTGCTTTGGCCTCGTCAGCTGTCATTTGGAAAGCCCTGCCTTTCGCGCACGGTGCGTCATCTCTTCTCGGTCCTTTAGAAGAAGAAGACCCTTTAGCTCCAACACTTTGTCTGTCTGGGTAGTCTGTCAGCTTGTGCCCCGGGCTTGTGGCACCGATAACACACATCTTCTTTAAAACCACACTCTGTCGTAGCGTGGCCCTTCTGCCTAAACCTCCAGCAACGTCTAGTAGAGTTAGAACACTCACCAGAGTGGTATGTACGGCACTGAGAACACCAAGGAGAATTATGCCTCGGTTTCTTGGAGGAATCAGTCTTCCCGCCTGCTGAGGATTGTCCTTTCGAAGGATCCGATTTATCAGACGGTTGAAACTTCCTCTTTGAACCTGCACTGGCAGATTCGCCCTTGCAATATAGACGGTCACCTTCCAATTGTCGAGCTATATCAAAAGCCCGATCCAGTTCAACAGCTTCCAGCACGTGTGGGCGAAATTCTAGTGGCAGAGTTGCCACAAACCGCCTTATCTTGGTGGTCTCGTCGGGGATCAGATGGGGAATAAACCGCATCTTATCAGTGAAAGCGGTTATATGTTCTTCGATCGGCTTATCCCCTTTCTGGAGATCAATAAAATCTCTCTCCATACATTCCAGATCATAATCGGTGCAATACTTCTTTAGCACCTTTTCAAAAAACTGCTCCCAGGTGAGAGCACTCAACACCTCCTTATTAACAGAGGCTTTCACCGTATCCCACCAAAAGATGGCACGGCCTTTTAACATCCGTACTGCATACTTGATGCAGTACTCAGGTTTACACTCACACGACTCGAACACTTGCTCCATCTCCCGGAGCAATTGCATAGTAACGGTGGGGTTATCACTCCCATGGAACGTTGGAGGATAGCAAGTTAAAATTTCTTGTATGAACAAGTCTTGCGAGGCTTGTTCAGTGTTGCTTGTAGTAAGAGCTCCTTTAACACACGAAGCTCCTCCTCCAAACGCCTAATGTAGGCAGCCTGATCTGGCTCAGGTCTGCCACCACCAATATTGTGCTGAGATCTCTGATCTTCAGCCTGATGAGGCATATGAGAAGCCTCATCTTTCATCTCTTTCAGAGCTTGCTCTGTATTGCCACGTTCGGCAGACATCTTAATTCAACTTTCTATATGACAGAGAAAGAGCAGTTAATACTCAATCTCACTGATTGAACTTACAAATCATCATATAATACTTGCATACATATAACACTCTCAATCAACCCCCCCTTAAGAACACTTCTTTATGGTCGGGCCGAGCTTGAGATCGAATACTCTTACAAGTACCCAATTCACTCAAACTTAGGCTCTGATACCTAATTGTAACACCGCTTTTGACTTCAGTTACTTTAACAACAAACCAGGTTTTAGAAGCGGAAATTTTTCTTTTTACATAATAACAACTGTTATTTACAACGTCCTTCTTTCAAAACATCCGGGTGTTACCTAGTTCAGGAATCGATGATCACGAATGGGATATGTTTCCCGATAACGCAATGGTGGGGACCGCTACCCGCTTCTCCACCGGCGCGGAGGAAGTATCGGTTTCCCCAGTGAGAATGACTGAGCCAGGCTCATTACCCTGCAAGACGTAATGCCTGCTGACTAGCCGGTGCTTCACAATGTGCTAGGATAGACTTGAATGATGATATGTGATGCATGTAATATGTATATGATATTGTTGATATAATGCTTCCGCTTAATTGTTATTCACTAGCTATTTATAGCTAACTGTAACACCGCTTTTGACTTCAGTTACTTTAACAACAAATCAGGTTTTAGTAACAAAAATTTTTCTTTTTACATAATAACAACTGTTATTTACAACATCGTTCTTTCAAAACATCCGGGTGTTACCTAGTTCAGGAACCGACCATAGTATCATGTAAAATTACAACATATAATTACAAGTGTTCCACCCACAAGGAGCAATACATTTCCCAAAAGCAACCTGCCTCGCATGCCATCTAATCTTTACCTGAAAAGAGAAACATAGTATCATTAGCTACACTAGCTAGTGAGTACATACAATCATAAGCATCAATACAGTAAGTTATGCATCATATCATAAACCATCATTGCTAGCTTAGCACATAGCGGTGTGCTGACAAGATCAGTAAGAGTCGTGTCTTGCGGGGTAATCAATCCCGCTCAACAACTCAAACCGGGGAATCAGACACGACCAATCCGCGCTGGTGGGGGAGCATAAAGCAGTCCACCAAGCATCGTTCAGAGAGCCAGAGGCTCCACAAGTAATCCAGCTACAACCGGCTGATCACCACTCACGTTAAGGCACGGCGATTCTGCAGAACCTATGATCCACGATGCCTCCTGAATCACCGTGAAATCCCGAAGGATCCAGTTACAACCGACAGACCTTAACCATGCGTCAGATAGTCTGCAGACAGTGCACATACACACATACGTTCATTTGATCCCACAGGGATCCATCGTTTGACATATAACATCACACAGTTATTCATACATTCATATCATCATATATTAACTAAGTGGTTCCAATCTTGACCCACTGGCATGCACCTGATACATATTCTAACATCATATAAATCATATACTTACCTCTTTGAGCGTACCTGCAAAAGCAAGTCAGTCATACATAGCACATTCACATAGCATTTATCATGCAAACCTTACTCTACTGAGTCTCATGAAAGCAGGCACTCACCTGAGCTGTTACTAGGCACAAGTATTTGACTTGAGTCCTCTAACAAGTTCACCTAGCATATTATACTCACATCAATCATTCACATGTGCATTCAAGACTTACAAAATAACATTTAACTTTGGATATACATAAATCCACTAGGATTGTCGGATTTGGGAAATCCGATGGTCCTGTCGGATTCATGAAATCCGACATACAAAATTCAAATTCCGATACTTAATCAATCAGATTCCAACACTTAGGAGTCCCAATATGCTTGTGAAATCGGACACTTGCGGATTCCAACACATGAAGGGAAATCTGATACATAGGAATCCGATACTTATCAGATTTCAACACTTAGCGAAATCCGAGACATTAAATCTGATTCTTGAATTGAAATCCAACACTCTCGGATTTCAGCACCTCAAATCCGACAATCACCAAATCCGACACTTAACCTCTTAACTTAGGAATTACACAACATGAAATCCGATAGATATGCAGAATCCTACAAATCCTTCGGATTTCACCTCATGCGGATTCCGATACCTTCATAGTATTGGAATCCGATAGATTCATCATTTGTGATTCCGACAACTTCAAGGGTCACCTTAGCAACTTCATACTTGTTGGTTTGAAGCCTAGAACTCCTCTGAACATCATAATATCATTCGTTGAAAATCTTAAACATACCAAATCCTCACAAGAACACCAAACATGCAAAACCCATTAAAAGGTGAGTTTCCAAATTCTTCAAGGTGTTCTTGAATGGATTCATGTTTCTAGTTTGCATGAAATCTTCTAACAAACATAAATCCATTTTACTAACCTTTTGTTGATCAAAAAATGAATCCTTCTTGTTCTTCTGAAATACGAGAACAGTGAAAAACGAGAGAGAAAGAGCCGAGAAAAAGTTGTGTGTTTTCTTCTAGTTGACTTTAGTCAACTAGCCACATACACATACACACATATATACGTTTACACATCCAGAGGCGGTTGCCTCTGGATTACATTCAATTTGGTTATCCTTAAATATCTAATCCATACAATCATCACACTTAACATACATACATTTAAACACACATAAATTGCATTTATTAACTTAACTTAATCATGTACACACAATAACTTATTCCTGTTACATCAATTACGTACACTTATGTACAAATTACAACTAGGTCCAAGTTGACGATGTTACACAACCCTCTCATGAACATTCCATATGCAGGTAAATAGATTGCTTGTGTGGAAGGGTACCTGCTGGAAGTTCATGTTATGTTTTGGGGAACACTTTGTAAATCCTTTGTTTATGTAATAAGTAGTGTAATGGTCGAACGAATTTGGTAACGCCTTGGAATGTTTTAATAGTACTCTTGTATTACAACTTATATGTATATAAGTTGTACGTTGTTAAATAAATAATAAAGCTTCCGCGCGTTTTATATAAAAAAAGACTCCTCAAATTTAGAGCCTGCGTTACAAGTTGGTATCAGAGCCTTGGTTTGAGTGAATTGGGTACTTTAAATAGTACTCAGTCTCAAACTCAGGCTTGACTATTACTATGTGTTCCCTGGGTTGTATTGGGGTGTGAAGAGTGACTTATGTGTTATGTTATGTGTTTAGAAAGTATAAGAGATGATAAGATAAGAGTTATATATGAGGTATACTAAATATTCTAATTTGATATATATATATATATAGAAATCTAACTCGAAATGGCGGGTTCTTCTAGAGATGGTGACAAGGATGCTTACATCCTGAAAATAGAGGCTTAGCTCAAGCAAGCAAATGAGCGTGAGTTTACACGGATGGAGAAGGATACTCACAATCCTACAAACTTTAAAACTTTCTTAAGTTGTCAGCCTCCTACATTTACTAGCCCAACTAATGATCCCTCTACAGTGGAAACCTAGACCAGGGAGATGCAAAATACCTTCGAATCTAATGAATGTGACGAGATGAAAGATGGTAAACTATGCTAAACGTATGTTTAGGGGGCGTGCTTTGGCTTGGTGGGATACTGTAATTGTCATTACACCACCAGCCACATTGGAGGCAATGACTTGGGATGGTTTCAAGGAGAAGATCAAGGGTAAGTATTGTTCTGATTATGATATGCTGAGGATTGATAATGAACATAGGGCATTACAGAAGGGTGACAAGCCATTGGATGATCTTATATCCAAATTTACTAATAAAATGAGGTTTGTTCCTCACTTGTTACAAAATGAAAAGGCAAAGATCACTTACTTTGCCAACACTTTGCCCCTGGAGTATTGATTTGCAGCAACCCTTGATGAAGCATTTAATAATGCTAGAACCACAAATGATGATTACAAAAAGAGGGCGAGATCTCCACAGTTGTAGTAACAACTATCTGGTGGAGGTAAGAGAAAGTTTGATCAACAAGTAAGTCAGAAGGAAGGTGATAGTGGATCTGCTAAGGCTGGAGTAGGCCATTGTATGTTGTATCGGTACTTTGTTGGATGTTGGGGCCAGATTGTCTGGGTCTTGGGTTGGGGCTTTGTGGCGCAAGCTAGGATGTGCGGCGATTCGATGATCACGAATCTTGGTTCTTTCAAAACCTTCCCCCCTCAATACTATATGGGCTCTCAGTTCCCGCTGATCGCGAATGGGATATGTTACCCGATAACGCAATGGTGGATCGCTACCCGCTTCTCCACCGGCGCGGAGGAAGTATCGGTTTCCCGAGTGAGGATCACTGAACCGGGCTCATTACCCTGCAAGACGTGATGCCTGCTGACTATCCAGCGCTTCACAATGTGTTAGGATAGACTTGAATGATGATATGTGATGCATGCAATATGTATATGATACTGTTCATACAATGCTTCCGCTTAATTGTTATTCACTAGTTATTTATAGCTAACCCTCTCATGAACATTCCATATGCAGGTAAATAGATTGCTGGTGAGGACGGGTACCTGCTGGAAGTTCATGTTATGTTTTGGGGAACACTTTGTGAATGCTTTGTTTATGTAATAAGTAGTGTAATGGTCGAACGAATTTGGTAACGCTTTGGAATGTTTTAATAGTACTTTTGTAATACAATATATATATATATATAGGTTGTAAATAAACAAAAAAAGACTCCTCAAATTTAGAGCCAGCGTGACAGATACTGACGCCATTTCGCTGACCACGTACAACCCTAGAGCAGCACCAGTGGTCTCTGACAACAATGAGCAACAAAGGGCCAAAATCCCAGTGGTGGCTAAGGAAGAGGATTTGAGCTTTTCTGAGTTATTTCCTGATTTACCCGAGGCCTTCAATGATGAGACTGAATTTATATATGGCTACCAAACGGGTCCTCTTGATACTACTACTAAAAGCCAAGACTTTGATGCCAATCTGGATATGTATGATGAATATAAAAGTGAGATGGAAGAGGAAGAAGAGAGAGAAAGAGAGTGTGTGAGGTGAAAAAAGAACAAGAGAGTGATGAGGATCCGCTAAGCCCACAAAGCCGGGAAGCCACATATGGAGCTGACATAGTTTGTTCTCGTATTGAAACAACCACTTTCATCCCAACAGTGAAAATTCACCCGTCCAGCCACTTGGGCATCATTCAACAGATGCTCGTTTCACCTCACGGAGCTTACACACATACACTATCGGCCTCTCCCAACCTCGACCATCATTTCAGAGCACATTGATATCCCACACGTTTCTGTGTTTCTTTCTAGACAGAAGGATACACTTGCATAAATAAAGACGCTATTTACAAAACAGCCGTCGAGAACACCTGTAAGTGGCATCACTGAAGGTGTCATTCGAGGATCAGGTGGAAATCTCACCAGAGCATACACCACTGCAGCTCCACTTGTGAGTAGTTCTGCCTCTGTGGCAGAATCTACAACGGGTACTCTAAGTGAGTCCCGGTTTGTTACCATGAACAACTGCAGGAGGCCCTCAACCCTATCACTAAAAGCTTAACTAAAATCAAGCAAACCCTTGCTTCTCTAAAAGCAAAGGTTGATGATGGCTCAGGCTTATCTGTTGATACTCTTAAATCCCTGCTTTATGTAAAGTTGTTGGAGAAAGAACCTTACAGTGAACAGAACCTAGATCTCCTTCAAATGCTTCAATGTGAATAGACTTATAAGGGATGTAATTTGGAAGAGTTCAAAGAACTTATCCAAAACTCCATGGAGGATCTAGGAAACATGGTATTTCAGAAGTTAGATTCTATGGAAAACCATATGACAATTCTTGAATCAACATATGAATCCCAGGCTGTAGGGTCAAAGCGCAGGCGTGACGACAATGATCCCGATCATGATCGTCAAGAGGGGGAGAAGAGAGTATGTGTTTTGACCTTCAGTCCACTAACTAAACGATTAGCAACAACAATAGGGATTGGGGTTGAATCAGTCAGAACTTCAAAGCAACAACAACACCACCACCACCACCACCAACAACAACAACAACAACAACAACAACAACCACAACCACAACAACAACAAGAACAAGAACAACAACAACAACAACCACAACAAGAATCTGAAGCTGAACCCCACATTCCTGCATTTGAATTTGAAACCGAAACCACAGACCAGGGAGAAAGGGATGAGTCGGATGAGTTATTAAAGCAGATTGATAAGTTCTCATTTCGTAAACTGCCAGAAAGAATAGAAGAAGTCTAAATCGTCGATAGATTTGAGACATGCCTATGCCTAGACCTAAAAAGTATACTTCTTCAAGGGTTGAAAAGCCTGCGAAGGAACTTGCTACTAAAAAGAAAATGGAGGAGGCCATAAGAAAATTGAATATCACAAAGGTCCTCGAAGGCATATCTTAGGAAGTTCACCAACTGTTTCCTCCTGAAGCAAAGAAATTTCAGGTGTCAGCTGCCGACATCCTGAGGAACAATACACAAGCAAGAAGGTTCAACAAATACAATCAATGTCAGAATCGCCAGCCCCTCCGAATGTCCAACCAGATCCTCATGTCCTAACTTCTACAGATCCAGGCCTTGACAGACACAACATGTTTACCCAAGACGCCATGAAAAATCCACTTTGGGGTAAGTATGGGGTGAATGCTACTTATCTTGAAGATTGTATTCCTACCATCTTTGCAACTCAAATCAAAGACAAGATTCGTCCTGAACTTAGGGCTCTTGATGAGGTACAAAGGAGACAAAATGAACATATCTTCAACGAATACAAAACACCAAGAGATCAGATAGTGTCAAAATATCCAATCAGCAAAGTACTTCATGTTTTCATGCAAAAATCTCATTGAATGAAGCAGACTTTTGACATGTCAAGTTTCACGATATTGAGTTCATCTATGAAGAGCTTTCAACCAAAATAAATAAGTGCTATGAGGAACAACAAGGACAATGAGCACTGATGAAGTACATGAGAAAATTCATTCAGTTTATTCAGGAGCATGACCTTCAACTTGGAGCCAAGAGTAATCAACTTGAGGTTTATCTGCTTAAGCCAGTGCAAAGCTATCCAAACCTTCAATCCCTGGAAGAACTGACCATACTTGACGAACATCATCCTAACTTTACACGTCAAAGAGGTGTCATCTTCACCAACCTACGTAGACGAAAGATTTTTGTCAAAATGGTAGACATGCTTGCATTCTCAGATGGTACCCTCAAGATATTGTACCATAGACTCCAGGAAAGGGCTGAACATGATCAAACATCATTAAGTGAATACGAAAAGGCTGGGATGATAAGGACGATGGAAGCTATCAAACGAACGTTAGATAGCAGGCGGATCATTCGGAGATGGCAAGTCATGTTTGGCATAAGAAATAGATCTTTGATGTAATAAATTTAATTTCGTATTTTTGTTTTTCTTGTAATGGGCTTTCTCTCCATTTAGGGGGAGATTGTTAGCTTAATTAAAATGTAGAAAAAGTCGTTCAGACTTAGCCTACAAATAGGCATGTGGCCAATGGCCATTGTACGCTTGACCACACATTGAATGCATTTACTTTTATTCAAGCTTTAAGCTCAAAAGGTGTAGTGTGTGTTTCTCTCTATTCATCTTTTCTCTACAACTTACTTAAAGGGATAATCGGACATTTTTCAATAATAACATGGGGTTAATAATTAACCCTTTCACCTTTTATAGTTAATTTTGATACTAGCTCTTATTTGATCACTTCTTTGTTCTTTCATCTGTTCTACAATTCGTAAAATAATATATGGCATATACTCTGTCCAATCACTTTACTAAATATTCGGCACCAGATTCTCCAAGTGTAGACTCTGTTAACTAACAATTCAAATCTGGGCTTTCATACCGTCATCACACTATATCCATGTAAAATACATTCACTTGTCATATTAGTTTCTATCCCTCTGTGTTTATAGCTAGAATCACCCTTAGGGTTATTCATTACTCTTGAACCTCATGTGCTTACCATCCAGGTAGTATAGATAAAGCATTATGGTATGAGGTAGTTTTACCACACTATCCTCTATAACAAACAGTTATTAGTACATCAAACATATCAGTACACCTATTATTAGATCCAAAGTATTTCTATACATACTAAGGCATTCTCTATTTATATTTCCAGGTGTACTACCTTTACAAGTACCCCTCACCCGATTCATAAGATTCTGTTAGAACTATATTTTATGTTTGTGGTTTAGTTACATTTTAGTGCTTAAATAGATAATTTTGTACTTAATATGTCACTATTAGGGATATGTATATATAGTGACATTCGCCTATCCTTATTGTAACCTTCGGCTATTATTCAAGTAATACAACACATACTTAAAGGTGTTCTTACCAAATGCTCTCATCTTGATTCTATCTTGTGCTCATATTTTGCTCTACAATTGGTATCAGAGCCTAATCTTTTATAAGAAAAGGCTCGTGATTGAAGAATTCAAGTGATAACAACAACATTTAAAGCAAATCAACAGATTTAAAGAGGTATTGGTCGACATTTTGGAGTATTCTGATTTCAATCAATCCGTAACTGAAAATGGAAGATTAGTAGCTTGTTTAACTCGCAATCATCATTGGATTAGGTCTGTGTAAGTCCGCGATCTTGAATTACAACAAATTGTAGTGAATTGGAATTTTGTGTTTGTCAAGTTTAAAACAATTTTGATCGGAAATGTATTCTATTGTCTAATTTTTGTTGTAAAGTTGATTCTAAAGTGTAATTCGCTAGTATACGAAGCTAGTGGAAAGAAGAATTTTTGAATTTGATCAAAATTTGAAGGATTTTGAATCTTGGAAGTTGGCGGATTGCACAGTGAAGGAACTTGCAGATTTGGATTCAAGAACAGTCAGATTTCTCAAATCCGAAGGTTTTCATCGGATTCCGATACTCTTCTAAGTGTCGGATTTTGATAATTGGTTTTTTAGGTAATCGGATTTGAATTTGGTTGTTTGAATTGCGGATTTTGTAGTTACCAGATTGTAAGTATCGGATTTGTGATCGCTTTTGAATTAGTCTACAGATTTGGAATTGAAAGTCAATTGACGGATTTACTTGCGGATTCGGCTACTATCGGATTTGCACACTCGGATTTGAGAATCGAATTTCAAGAATATTTGAATTCTGGATTTGGTTGTTCTTGGATTTCCACATCAATCGGATTTCCAAGATTATCGGAATTTGAAAGTTCTCGGATTTTCACATCGGATTCCAAGATTATCGAAATTTTGAAAGGATTTTGAAGTTCTCGGATTTTCACATCAATCGGATTCCAAGATTATCGGATTTCCAAGGTGTCGAATTGTCAAGCAATCGGATATGTGTTATAACAGATTTCAAAACTTACGGATTCTTCAATCAATATCTTTCAAAGAAAAGATCCTGAAGCAAAAATGAGTACATACAGTGAAACCCTTTCATTTGGTTCTGACATAAAATCACCTGTCTTGTACAGAGGTGAGTATCATGTATGGAAGGGACGATTCATGGACTTCATTGATAACAATGAGCAGTATAATGAAGAAATAAAGAAGAGTATACTAGAAGGAAATGGAATTTTCAGAATAGATCAAGAAGCTAACCCTAACCATAATCCACCATTAGATGAAATTCATAGGGAAAAGCTTCCAAGTGAATACACTGGTGAAGAAAAACACA
The DNA here is from genome assembly GCA_038502395.1 of Dittrichia graveolens. NCBI lineage: Eukaryota > Viridiplantae > Streptophyta > Magnoliopsida > Asterales > Asteraceae > Dittrichia > Dittrichia graveolens. Next base: position 27,410,571 of record JARJIL010000007.1, read on the forward strand.
GGGCTACTGCAGATCGAAAAGCAAAATATTACTTGAAACATGGTCTTTTATCAGAGTTCTATATTAAGGTTAATGGTCTGAACACAGCTAATGAAATATGGGATGAAATAAAAAGCCAGATGGAAGGCACTGAATCTGGAGTCTGGATTAAAGAGACAACTTTGGTCAACTCTTTTAACCACTTTAAAGCCAGAGAGGGTGAAGCATTAATTGAAACTTACAGTCGATACTGTAAACTGCTAAATGATCTGAGAAACTAGAAGCTGGATGATTATTCAAACCTAACAAAGACACATGTTTTCTTAACTCTCTAGGGCCAGAATGGAAGCCACAAGTGGCCATCTACAAACAAATGAACCAAAAAAACCTCAATAACGTCACCCATCATATGATATTTGAGGAACTCAACCAATATCAAGATGATGTTGGTCTGGGTGCGCAAAAGGAAAATATAGATCCACTGGCTTTAGTGGTGAATGAAATGAGGGTCAAAAGTTCTTTAAAATCAGTCAAGCTGAAACAAATTCAAGAGACTGAAACTTCAGATTTAGAAGAAGAAACTCAAGTTGATAATGACAAAATCATGGAAACAATGGCCTATCTCACAAACATGATGTAGAACAAGTTTCTTAAGAACAAGACAAACAACAAGCAAAGGTACACATCTGGATCTAGATAGAAGGAAGACCAATTCCAGAAGAAGGATGGTCAAAGACTGGAAAGGAGATATGAACGGAAGGTAGAAACTGCCCAGGAAAGAAAGTGCTACAACTGTGTTGGCACTGGGCATTTCATTAAAGACTATAAAAAGCCTAAAGTCAAGGATTTTGAATACTACAAGGTTAAACTCAACCTGATTAAGCAGAGAAACAATGGGAAGGCATTGCTAGCAGAAGAGGATCAATTTCTTTCTAACAAAGACAACAGTGATGAAGATCCTAATGTCCATGCCCAGTTTGTCTTGATGGCTGAGGTTGAAGAGTTTGAATTCGAAGAAACTGACTGAGAAAGTGAAGATGAAATTGTGGGAGCTGATTCTGGATTCATGGCTAGATTTGATGAATCAGATATTGAGAGTGAATATGAAAAAGAAGAAGATGATGAAGAAGAAGAAATAGTGGCTGAGGTTGCTACTGAAAGCACAAACCCAACTGCTGTTGATCAACAAGTTATTGGAGAGAAGGTAATGGCTGATTATTCTGATTTTCCTATTGATTATATACTAACTCTCATGCAACAGGTGGAGCTCTTAACATCCAAGAACCAAAAGCTGCAACAGAAGAACTTAAATCTGAAAATAGAACAAGCATCTAAAACTGAAGTTGAACAATCAAATCAAACATCAAAAATAGTACAACTTCAACAAGATATAAAAGACAAAGAAAACGAACTCATCAAATTGCAAAAAGAAACAGAACTAAAAGTTCATGATTTGAATGCAGCAAAGTACTCTGCGGAAATTAATCTTAATTTAATCGTGAAAGAGAAAAAGAATCTGGATGTTAAGGTACAAAACCTTGAGGAAATAGTAAAGAAGCAAGTCACAACTCGTCACACAATCTTTAAAAACCTTGAACCTGATGTCAAGAAAAGATATAAACGTTTAGGTTATGTCGAAAACAATTTCTTCTCAAAGATAAATTGCACACAACTGTATCGACTTGAGAAAATGAATCAGTGATGGACATGTAAAATGGTGTTTTGGGAGAAGAGGAAATAAAATAGGAAGAAGAACTAAAGAGAAAAACCACAACAAAAATGCAAAACACACTCAATTATGATGAACTCAATGCGTGATATGAAGATGCTAAGAAAAGCGGTAGTTCTCTTCTGAAGAGTGCTTCATTCCTCACCCACCAGAAGTAAAAAAATTTGTTGAAGCAGAAAAGCCAAAAGAATCTGCAAGAATTTACATTCCACACATGGAATTGCAGAAAAGGCAGGAACTGTTTGAATTGCCGTGCATAGATAAGAAAATACAATTTGAAGTAGAAAATCTTATTCTAAAAGAAACAATCTTTAATCTGAACAAAAAGTTAACTTCCGCTGCATCTAAGGTTAAGATTGAAATAAATGAAGAAGAAATAAATAATTCTGATTTTGCCCAATTCTTGATACCACAATTTGTCTCAAACGGAATTGAAAGAAGTGTTGGATTATGCCCACTGACACACACACGAGTTGGCATCATGGCTAATGAAGCGAGGGTCTATTGGGTCACACGCCAAGTATCGATTCCGGTATCACGGATGGTCTAATGAGAGAGAAAACCGGAAACTGGTTCTGGTGGGCTAAGGCACGCCCATGCCTCTATGAAGTATGGCCGTGCCCTACGGGCAGGCACGAGCACAAGTCGGGCGTGGCCTGTGGCTAGGTACGCCCGTGCCTCTGGGAGGCACTCCCGTGCCCTGTGCCCAAGGGACAGGCACGAGCCCAAGTCAGGCGTGACTGGGGCGTGGCGTTTTTGGCTGGTATGCCCGTGCCTTAAGAGGTTATGATATTTTAATAGGTAACTGATGGATTATCAATACATGCACGTTTTTATTCTCTTTTGTGGAGTCTATATAATGTGGTGCTTGATTCCATTGTGAGGTTAATAGCTTTTGAAAGGCATACAAACACATATTGCACACTTCTCTCTCTCAAGCACACAAAAGACATCCAAGGCTTTGGTTCTTTCTGTAGATCATATTTGTGGTGTTTAGGTTGACACACCTAACACTCTAGCAAGTGGGAAAAGATCAAGACTTGGTGTGGACTTTGATAGAGGTGTACACGTTAGTGCACGAGACTTCCAAACTCCAAACCCGCGTATACAAAGAAGATAACATCAAGGTGATAACTCTATTTCTTTGTATGTTTATTTTGTTGCTTATCCATGTTTAGAGTTTTGGTCCATTCGGTGGGCGTATTTGTGGACAATTTTTTGAAACTCTTTTTCTATTCGTTTTGCTTCCGTTGCAATTTTAGACCACGAAAACCCAACAGTGGTATTAGAGCCAACCAGATTTTCCGAGTTTTCTGCCAAAAATGGTTTTCCGGTGAAGCGGGCACTGTCATACCTCTAGGGGTACGGGTCGTGCCGGCGACCGGGGCATGGGCGTACTAGTGGGGTACGATCCGTGCCAGCAGAACTCGTAAACTATTTAAAATTGTTTAAACTATACACTGACAAAAATGGCAGGCATGCCCGTAACCTCTGGGGTACGCCCGCGCCTTATGGTTTTTTGGTCAGAATTGGTTTTTGAAACAATGTGTTTAATAATATTAAAATCCGGGTTTTAGACTAGTCATGATTCTGTTGATCCCCACTATATTTTGGTTCCTAATTCTATATGTTTTGTGTGACTTGGCATGAAGTTCACAAAAACATATATTTTTAGGTGTATATATGAATATGCAATTTTAAAGGTGTATTAAAATTGTTAATGCATATGTACAAGGATTGTTTGTTGTGCCTTGAGTGTTGTTTTGCAATCTTGATCAATATATATATATATACATATATATATATATATATTTGTTGGACATGGTTTTGTGGCACACCATTGCTTTCGTTTGGTTGTGTTTGTTGTGGTAGCCCGGTAACTTCTTTTGCCCATAGCCCTTTGTGTTGTTTATGGTTGGTTTTGGTTTTGGCCGGCACGTTGTATTCTTGTAATATTTATAATTGGTGCGACTTGCATGTTGTTTATTTAAATCTTTGTACTCGTAATAGATTATTAGGATCGCGACTTGCATGTCGTTTTCTTATTATTATGTACTCGTACTTAGATTATTTCAAATATGTAATATTGCATCAAACCAACCTGGAGACACAGTGTTGGCGTCTTGACGAACCAAATCCGGGAGATTCGCCGGAGTGGAGATCATGACGGATCATCCCTTGGTGTTGTCCCTAGATTGACTATGTTTTCCCCGTTTTGGCTCACGGGGAAAACACTTATGATTTGGGCATGTTACCGGGTCTTTATTTATATTTATGCATGGTTATTTTATATTTGAATTCTTTAGGAATTTGCATGCTAGAGAATTTTTGAAAATATATAAAACAAAGAGATTTATAAATGGGTTTATATTTCTACACGCATAAGAATTGGCAAACATTAATATAAAAGGTGTTTATGATTGATCTATTACGTGCATGCAAGGAAAAGTGGTATTGGTGGCATTCTTGCCCAAAGTACCTTGAGGAGCTCAAGCGGGTAAAACCGAAGGGAGCGGGTAACTCAGGTACGTTTATGATTGAACTCCACAATACCGCTACTTCTAACGGCTGGGACTTGATACCGGTTGTGGCACTCATATTTGTAATAATGTGCAGGTGCTAAAAAGAAGTAGGGCGCTGGGTGCTGGAGAGCTTGACTTGATCATGGGAAACAAGGATGTGGTTCCCGTGGAGTGGATAGGGAGTGTTGATCTCGCATTTCCTTCAGGACTTGCTATTACCTTATTAAATGTTTGCTTTTCGCCCTGCGTAGCACGAAACATTATTTCCTTTCACGCCTTGTTTGAAGATGGTTATGAGTTTAATTTTAATAATGGAATTATTTCTTGTTTGAAAAATGATGTCCATTACTTTAAAGCTTATCCATGTCGTGGAATTTATGAAAAAAGTGTGTGTTTGGATGGTAATAAATCAATCATGAATATTGATTCTAAGTACAAAGGTGTATTAGACAAGTTGTCTTGGCCATACAAGCAAGAAACGTATCGCCAAACACCAAGTGGATGGGATTTTGGAATCGTTTGACCACGGGTCAAGCGAAGTATACAATTCTTGTTTATTAGGAAAAATGACTAAAGCGCCCTTCAACGGCGTTAGTGAAAGGGGCAAAGACTTGTTGGACATTGTTCACATGGATGTATGTGGTCCATTCAGGTCTGCTACAAGAAACAACTATAGGTACTTCATTACTTTTACTGATGATTTCAGTAGGTATGGTTATGTTTATTTGATTAAGCATAAGTCAGAAACCTTTGAGGTGTTTAAGACATACCAAAACGAAGTGCAGAATCAATTGGGCAAGCGGATTAGGATTCTCAGATCCGATAGGGGTGGTGAGTAGCTTAGTACCGAGTTTCTTGATCATCTTAGGGGTTGTGGAATTATTTCACAACTTACTCCACCATAATTAAATGGGGTCGCCGAGAGGAGGACCCGGACTTTATTGGATATGGTTCGGCCCATGATGAGTCGTACAAAGCTACCCGTAAGTTTTTGGGGTTATGCTTTGGAAACCGCTGCTAGGACCTTAAACCTTATACCAACAAAGAAGGTTGTGAGTACACCATTCGAGATGTGGCATGGAAGGGTTCCTTCACTAACCTATCTCAAGGTCTGGGGTTGTGAGGCTTATGTGAGACGTGAAGCTCATGACAAACTTGAACCCAAAGCCATAGAGGGCCCTGAGTCAGCTAGGTGGATGGAGGCAATGGACAGTGAGATGCAATCCATGGCGGATAACCAAGTCTAGGACTTGGTTGATCCGGTACCCGGCCACAAGCCAGGTGGGTGCAAGTGGGTCTTGAGGAAGAAGACTAACATGGATGGAAAAGTAGACACCTTCAAAGCCCGACTGGTAGCAAAGGGTTTCACTCAAACTCATGTTGTAGACTATGATGAAACCTTTTCCCCGGTGGCTATGTTGAAGTCTATTAGGATACTAATGGCTATCGCTGCATATTACGATTATGAAATATGGCAGATGGATGTCAAGACTGCCTTCCTTAATGGGAAGTTGGCAGAGGAGGTTTACATGGCACAACCTGATGGTTACGTAAACCCCAAATATCCTAATAAAGTCTGCAAGCTTAAGAGGACCATTTACGGACTTAAGCAAGCATCTCGGAGTTGGAACATTTGCATTGATGAAAAGGTCAAATAGTTTGGCTTTTCTAAAAGCAAGGATGAACCTTGTGTATATGTCAGGGCTAGTAGGAGTGTTGTAGTTTTTCTAGTCTTGTATGTAGATGACATACTACTCATAGGAAGTGACGTGACTACCTTGCAGGAAGTGAAAACCTGGCTTGGGATTCGCTTCTCTATGAAAGACATGGGAGAAGCAGCATATATTTTTGGGATAAAGATCTATAGAGATAGATCTAATAGACTCATTGGTTTGAGGCAGAGTACGTACATAGATAAAGTCTTGAAGAGGTTCAAGATGCAAGATTCAAAGAAAGGGAATTTGCCTATGTTGCATGGTATGGCGTTGAGCAAGTCTCAATGACCTAGTTCTCAAAAGGAACTAGAGGAAATAAGTCGAGTCCCGTATGCTTCGGCAGTGGGATCGATCATGTATGTTATGCTATGTACTCGGCCTGATGTGTCGTATGCCTTGAGCATGACGAGCCGATATCAGGCCAACCCTGGTCAAATTCATTGGGTTGCGGTTAAAAACATCCTTAAATATATTCGGAGAACTAAGGAAATGTTTTTAGTGTTCAGTGGATCGGAGGAGCTCAAAGTTACTGGATATTCTGATGCTAGCTTCCAAACGGACAAGGATGATTGCCGGTCTCAATCGGGATTTGTATTCTTGTTAAATGGTGGAGCAATAAGTTGGAGAAGTTCCAAGCAAGATACCGTGGCAGATTCAACCACGGAGTCAAAGTATATTGCTGCAAGAGAGGCTGCTAAGGAAGCCGTCTGGATGAAGAAATTCATTAAAGACCTTGGAGTTGTTCCTAGCATCGCTAACCCTATTGAGATCTTCTGTGACAATGAGGGTGCAGTAGCTCTAGCTAAGGAAGCAAGAGCGCATCGACGTACGAGACACAGTGCTCGGAAATATCTTTTTATTCGTGATATCACCGAGAATGGTGACATTGTGGTTAGTAGAGTACCGACTGAGGGGAACATGGCAGATCCACTCACCAAACCTTTGTCACAAACTAAGCATGATTCTCATGCTAAGTCTATTGGTATTAGATTTGCTAGTGACTTGGTTTAATTGTTTTAGTTGTATTTGTTATCGAGAACATTAAATGAATAATGTATTTCTTATATAATGACTATTAAATGGAGATTTAATATACGCATGGTGCGATTACTTTATGAAACATTATTGTGTTCTAACTTTGCATGTTTAATACTTCCATGAATAAATTTTTTTATTCTAAATACTCCACGATCGGTGGTTCTTCATTGGAAGGAAGAAGTGAATTAAGATCGAGGCGAGTGGTTGGTAAAGTTTTCATCTTGGATTGAATACTTGTTTACTCAACACTAGCATGTACTTAATGGGGATTAAGTAATTGCAGGACCCGTACCTGAGTTTACGTCATGGATATTATCACGAGTAAATCAGGATGATAATATTATTTATCCTTTTACTAGAGATGCGCGCATTGCTTGATTATTAACATGGACTTGTTTAGATTTCTTTCTAACGCAGTTCGTAACTGGCTGTTATAAGGGAAGTTTTCGGGCAAGAAGTTGTTGTTATGATAGGGCGGTGTAGTCAAAGGTATTCGTTCCTCTTCTGAGAGATATCCTTGGGCCCCTCGTTGACTAAGCTGATGACAAATCAAAACGCATGGCCGTGATCAAGTTGAATTGATAATGGATCAATTGTGCAACTTGTATTGTTAGTCATAGTTAGTCTATATCGAGAAACATAATCGTCAACGAAGGGATAAGTAATCACTTATCTATAGGACCTTTCCTTTTGGTAAGGTATTTATTTTGGGAAGAGAAACACTGTGCTGACTTGGGGGCATATATACCTTGCTAGAGGCCGCTCTATGTCGGTGACGCCTTTCGTGAGTTTGTCATGTGCAAGTGGGAGTCTGTTGGATTATGCCCACTGACACACACACGAGTTGGCATCATGGCTGATGAAGCAAGGGCCTATTGGGTCACACGCCAAGTATCGATTCCGGCATCATGGATGGTCTAATGAGAGAGAAAACCACAAACTGGTTCTAGTGGGTCAAGGCACGCCCGTGCCTCTATGAGGTACGGCGTGCCCTATGGGCAGGCACGAGCCCAAGTCGGGCGTGACTTGGGCGTGGCCTGTGGCTAGGTACGCCCATGCCCTGTGCTCAATGGACAGGCACGGGCCCAAGTCAGACGTGACTTGGGTATGGCCTTTTGGGCTGGTACGCCCGTGCCTTGAGAGGCACAGCCGTGCCCCGTGCAGTTACAGTCTTCTTAAACAGCTTTCAAGGCTGTTTATGAAGGAGATTATGATATTTTAATAGGTAACTGATGGATTATCAATGCATGCACGTTTTTATTCTCTTTTGTGGAGCCTATATAATGTGGTGCTTGATTCCATTGTCAGGTTACTAGCTTTTGAAAGGCATACAAACACATATTGCACACTTCTCTCTCTCAAGCACACAAAAGACATCCAAGGCTTTGGTTCTTTGTGTAGATCATATTTGTGGTGTTTAGGTTGACACACCTAACACTCTAGCAAGTGGGAAAATATCAAGACATGGTGTGGACTTCGATAGAGGTGTACACGTTAGTGCACGAGACTTCCAAACTCCAAATCCGCGCGTACAAAGAAGATAGCATCAAGGGTATAACTCTATTTCTTTGTATGTTTATTTTGTTGCTTATCCATGTTTAGTGTTTTGGTCCATTTGGTGGGCGTATTCGTGGTCAATTTTTTGAAACTCTTTTTCTATTCGTTTTGCTTCCGTTGTGATTTTAGACCACGAAAACCCAACAACAAGAATGCAAGAAGAGAAAATTGAAAGGTTTTTAACTGAGTTGGACCGATATCTTGATATTGTATATCCTCAATGTCCAAAAGCATAGACGGATTTCTTGTCACACAAGTGTAATCAATTCTGTGATCAAAAGAGCGGTCGTGAGAAAGGATCGTCATCAGAAACAAAGCAAGTTCCTAAAATGTTAAATGTTAAAATCAAAAAATAATCATCTCCACAAGTTTCCAAGAATATTAAACCACTAAACTTCTTTTTCTAAATTAAAATCAGATCAACAAACAGGAAAAAGAGGGTCAAGTAAAAATGTGAAGAATACAATCAAACCATATGTGAACAATGGTAGAGCAACAAAGGCTCAACTGAGGTGAATTGAAAATGAGAGATTGAAAGACAAAGAAGTGAAGACTGTAAAATTTGTGTCAAAAGACAAAGTGAAACCTTTTTGTCATATTCACAAGTCTTATTGGAATAAAAACTGTGAATCTTATTTGCTTGGAAAGTCAAAATTGAAAGTTCAAAAACTAAAATTTCTGAGAAAAACATGTTTTGTGCTGGAGTTGGATGTGTTGAACGTCATTGAAAATTCAAATGTGATTATCATCAAGCTTGGATGAAGAAAGGAATGAATTCAAAGAAAAACTTGAAAAATCCTAACGAAGATAAAATTCTATTCTAGTTTGTCAACAAAAAAGGATTCATAATTCATCAATGGATTCACAAATATCAACGAATGGGATTTTTGAAAAAGTATGCTAATAGAAAGATACCAGTCCAACCAGGACAATTGAAGGAACATCTCAAAATAATGAATGTAAATCAAAAACTTCCAATAACTCCATTGAAACAATTTCGTCAAAACAAATTCACACCAACCAAAAGGGTTTCAATGAAAGTTGATTCTTATTCATCAATGACACCAAAATCACAGAAAAATCAAAACCAAATGATGAATACACATGTGTCAAACAAATACAATATGAAAACAATATATGTTGAAAAAGCAAAGATGTTTAATCCTGTCAGCAAACAAGAGAATGATAAAAACAGCCCTGTCACTCAACAAAAGAACAATTTTGACTGAGAAATGGATAGTGAAAAGATCAAATCTTGATACAACAACTGAAGTCTCTAACAGAAAAGATCAATCAAGTTTCTTTTCCATGTGTAGAAGGATCATCTCTGGTACATGGACTCTGGCTGCATGAAGCATATGACAGGAAACAAAGGTCTTCTCAAACATTTTGTGAGTGAATACACGGGAAATGTCAAGTTTGGGAACGACCAAGTTTCTCCGATTCTCGGCCATGGAGTTATAGAGACTGGAAATTTAAAAATTGAAAAAGTGTCATATGTTGAGGGCTTAGGGCATAATTTGTTTAGCATAGGACAGTTTTGTAATAAAGGAATGGAGGTTGTCTTCAAGTAGAGCTCATGTTCTTTAAGGACAAAAGACGAAGCTAAGATTTTGGGTGGCAACAGAAAGTCAAACTTGTATACAATTGACTTATCTGAGAAAGGTTCCGGCGCACCAGTATGCCTACTGACAAAAGCTTCATCAGATTTAAATTGGTCATGGCATCGCAAGTTGTCACATCTAAATTTCAAGAACATGAACAAACTGGTGAATGGAAATTTGGTCAGAGGTCTACCAAAGCTGAAATTTGAAAAAGATCATACGTGTAAGGATTGTGAGGCGGGTAAAATGAAGAGAGTACCACATAAAGTTAGTCAGATTTCTTCAACTACCGCTCCTTTGCATTTGATCCATATGGACCTCTGTCGACCAATGAAGGTTCAGTCCAGAAGCGCAAAGAGATACATTCTGGTGATGGTGGACGATTACTCCCGGTATACATGGGTCAGGTTTGTGAGTTACAAAAGTGAAGTACCTTAATAAGTAATTTTTTTTCTGAAGAAACACAAGACTCAAAACGGACAACCGGTGAAGGGAATAAGAACTGACAATGGGACAGAGTTCAAGAACATAACGCTTGACTCTTCCTTGGATTCTGAAGGTATAACACATCAATTCTCGGCAGCATATACTCCGGAACAGAATGGAGTAGTGGAAAGGAAAAAGGTTGAAGCTGTCCGAACGATGTTACAGTACTCGAAGCTACCACCATCTTACTAGGCTGAAGCCGTGAACACTGCATGCTACACCCATAATCGCTCATTATTACATCGTCGCTTTAATAAAACTCCATACAAATTATGTAATGGAGTAGTGCCTAATATCAAATACTTTCATGTATTTGGTAATAGGTGCTTTGTACTGAATGAATTGGATAAACTGTCAATGTTTGATTCGAAAGCAGACGAAGGAGTATTTTTAGGTTACTCAATGGATAAAAATCCGTTTAGAATTCTGAATCGAAGAACTAACATGATTGTAGAAAGCATGAATGTTACGTTTGACGATTTAGTCAATCTAAATTCTTTAACGCGTAAACCTAACTCATCTAAAGAACCAATTTTCAAAATAAACAAAAAGGATGAGTCATTCGGTCAAAAAGAAGATATAAGCTTGGACTTTATGTTTGATTTGTTTAAAAAGAATGATAACTCATCTACTATTTTACAGAGAGTCTATAACAATAACTGAGCCACCCAGTGTATCTACAGTTCAACACACAGCAAATTCTAACAATTCAGAGTTTGAAGCTACGAATATTCCTGCAAATGAACAAAGTCCAAGATATGATCTGTCAATGGAAGACATTAACTCCAATGAGCTAAGAAATATAAATGAATATATTCAGGTTCAATCCCCCGAACCTGTTTGATTGAAGAGTCATCCTGAGACTCAAGTCATAGGTAGTTTGAACGCCGGTGTTCAAACAAGATCTGCTACCGCTAATGAATGCCAACATTAGCGTCGGAAGCTCTAGCTGATCCTGATTGGATTATAGCAATGCAGAAAGAGCTTAACCAATTTGACCGACTTAAAGTATGGAGATTAGTTCCGAGACCGGAAGGCAAATCAATTGTCGGAACTAAGTGGGTATTCAAGAACAAAAAGGATTCAAATCGTGTGGTGGTTAGGAATAAAGCTAGGTTAGTGCCTAAGGGGTATAATCAACAGGAAGGGATTGATTATGATGAGACATTTGCCCCTGTAGCAAGGATAAAAGCTATTAGACTTTTCCTAGGCTATGCCTCCTACAAAAACTTTACGGTTTACCAAATGGATCTTAAGACTGCATTCCTCAATGGGAAACTAAAAGAGGAAGTGTACGTTAGTCAACCTGAAGGTTTTGTTGATCCTAACAGACCCGATGACGTCTATATTCTCGAAAAAGCTCTTTATGGTTTAAAACAAGCCCCGAGAGCATGGTACGTTGAGCTATCAGAACATCTTCTACACAAGGGATACGTCAAAGGGAAAACAGACACCACACTATTCAAAAAGGAAATGGGAAAAGATTATGTATTGGTACAAATATATGTCGATGACATAACATTTGGTTCTACGAATCCTAAATATGGCAATGAATTCTCAAATACAATGAAAAATCGTTTTGAAATAAGCATGATGGGGGAAGTTAATTTTTTTCTCGGATTGCAAATCAATCAATTCAGCCATGGGATTTTTATTAACCAGGCTAAGTATATCAAATATCTGTTAAAGAGATTTGATATGACTAGCTGTTCATCTATTACAACACCCATAGCTTCAAGAACAAAACTATTTGCTGATCCAGAAGGAAAAGCAGTACATTTGAAAACATATAGAGGAATGATAGGTTCATTGCTATATTTGTCGGCTAGTAGGCCTGATATTATGTATTCAACATGTATTTGTGTCAGATTTTAGGTAAATCCCAAAGAATCACATCTTTTGGCAGTAAAACGCATTTTTAGATATCTTAAGGGTACCCCAGATCTTGGTTTGTGGTATCCTAGGGATTCGGGATTTGAACTTATTTCCTATTCTGATGCAGATTATGCCGGATGCATGCTAGATCGAAAGAGCACATCTGGGAGTGCACACTTTTTAGGAGATAGACTGGTCTGCTGGGGATTCAAGAAGCAAAACTGTGTTTCATCATCAACAGCTGAAGTAGAGTACATTGCTGCTGCTAACTGCTGCTCATAGTGCCTTTGGATTAGAACTCGGTTGTCTAACTTTGGTCTGGTATACAACAAAATTCCTTTAATGTGTGATTCTCAGAGTTCCATTGCAATTACGTGAAATCCGGTACATCATTCAAAAACAAAACATATAGACATCGAATATCATTTTCTCAATGACTATGCAGAAAATGGCCTAATAGAATTAAAATATGTTCAAATAGATAATCAACTTGCTGATATTTTCACAAAAGCGTTAGACGAATCTCGTTTTAATGTTTTAGTGTCAAGATTAGAAATGTTGAATTTGACTATTTTACATATCATTATGATTTAACAGATCTTACACGGTATGTCTTAGTGGTGCAGGTCAAATACAACTTATGAATCACGGAGGGTTCATACTTTTAAGGGGAGAAATTACATCAGGTTTTGTATATATTAAATGAAAAATTAAAAACATTTACAAAAAAAAGAAAATTCAAAAATATTTTTTTTTCTTCCCAAATTGATGTACATTTGTGCATTATTTGAGGGGGAGTTTTATTTTTGTTTTTGAATTAAATTTCAAATTTTGAAAATTTTCATCTTCATGATCAAAGGGTTATTGTTCAAGATGAAATGTGGTGTTAAGGGGGAGTGTAGTTCTTTGAAAGAACAAATTCATGATGTCAACTGTGCAAAATCCACAAATGTTGTTAGATTGAGTCAAAATCCGTTATTTTTGTCGGATTCCGATACTTCTGTTGGATTCCGAGTAGGTTGACGGATTTTAATGAATTTGGGTTTGGTTTCGGATTTCTATGGATCAGATTTTTCGTATTCGGATTTCAATGGGTCGGATTTTTCATTTTCCTATAAAAGGAAAATCCGATTACATTATCGGTTTTCCGAATATACGAAAATCCGAGTGTTCGTACAAGAAATCAAAAATTTCAAAGTGTTCGTTTGTGCATTCTAATCACAGATCCGTGCTCGTAATACCTTACTGAACTTTAAGGTATATTTTTCTTGAATTAACATCAATGTTTACTTGGTTCTTAATCAGATTTTGGTTCTCTAGGTGTTGATAGATTTTCTATCGTCAAATCAAGTGTTAAGTTTGCATAGATAGGTTCGGATTTGTTAATAGATTAGTGGAATGAGTTTCGATTTCAAGATAATCAAACTTTGAATGTGTATTTCTTAGATTCGTGTTTGTCGGTTTTTCAAAGTTTTAATCGGGATATTTAAACTCAACAAGGAAGGAGTTTAGTTGTTGAATGTATCGTTTGAGTCGAAAGGAGGTCTTGGTTGGGTGTTAATTGTATAATTATTTTGGGTTTTAAGTGTTAAGGGTAACAAAATGGATGTTTTGAATGTGTCGGTATGTCGGAAACTTGAAGGGTGTTCAAAGTGGATGAACTGTCGGATTTAGTGTTCATCGGATTTCAAGTTTGTCGGATTTTGTGATAAATCCGATTGATTGTTAAAATTGGGAAGTTGGTCGGATTTTAAAACTAACGGATTTCATATGATTGGATTTCATGTCGGTTTTCAAGATTGTCGGATTTTAAATGACTATCGGATCGTTACTCATCGGATTTTGAAATACATTTGACTTGTCGGATTTTAAATGACTGTCGGATTGTTACTCATCGGATTTTGAAATACATGAGTGTCTGAATTTCAATAATATCGGTTTTTGGAAGTAAATGATGTCGGATTTTCAATCATATCGGATTTTGGAAGCAAATAAATGTCGGATTTTGCCATATACATGTTTATCAGATTGATACATGTTGGATTTTTAACAAATGAGCTTATCAGATTTCTAAGTGTCGGATTTCATCCCACACTTAGGAATTTTCAGAAATTTCTGAATTAAGTACTAATTGTTTTATCTTACAGATGGCGCAAATTCCCTCAAATACCCTTTACCCCCGAGCCAATTACCTTCCAAACCAACTAAACAATGCCTATTTTTTACATGATGTTACCAAAATCGATTACCGAATAATCACTAAACTCATTACTTCTCACCCACTCAGCCATGTATTTACTTTCAACCCTCTAGAATCTACACTTCATGTCCCAGAGGTTTACGTGCAACAGTTATGGGGTTCTCTTTCCCTAACTGAAAGTGAGCAAGGCCATCCAGTGCTTTCAGGCCAAATTGATCAAGTTGAATTTGAAATGGGACTCGAAAGTATAACACGTCATACTGCCTAAACAAAACACTTACCCATCTAAACTGCTTTTGATCCTATACTTACTGTCAAACAAATCTTAACCCATGTAATGGATCTAATGCCTTTGCATTGAAAGTTCTTGTTGGAATGGCAAAACACTTTCGTTATGATTATGTAGAGCTAATTTTTGTTGAAATGGCAAAGGTGGTCCGTCAGAAGGTGATTCCCGGTAAAAGGCGAAATTTTCTACCGTTTCCAAGGTTTCTTTCTATGATTTGTTCAAAGGGTGATGGCCAGGGATACTGATATCTCTAGGTGTGATGATGAGCCAGCTATTCAAATTCAAATGATGATCAAGCTTTACAAAATCCCGTTGATGCCTAATGTTCATACTTTCGTAATGCTTGCAGAGTTGGTACATTTATTGGATTTGGAAAGTGAGTATGTCTAGTAGTATGTGAGTGATAATGACATTGTTCTTCTGGATTGGCAAGAACCTGTTGATTCTACCCCAAGAATGCTAGGTTCCCAGAGTGTTAGTGAATCTAGAAGTCAGACTTCTATGGGAGAAGCTGACAGGGAAGAGCTGAGTGAAAAAATTTCTGATAGGGGTGGTGAAGAAGGTGAAGGTGATAGTGAGATTAGAGAGGGAGTTGTTGTGGACATAACTGATAGTGAGACTGATTCATTCCAAAAAATGTTCCAACATCATGATCAACAAATCGAGGAGGAGTTGGGTCATGATTGTCAAAGAATACATCGAACTATACCTTCATATGATGACCAAATGATGGACTTTTCGTTTGAATTTGAAAACATCGATACTCAAGCTTTATATGATGATGTTAGTGTGTTGAACGTAGAGGAAGATGCTGAGAGGCAAAAGCAAAGTGAGGGAGAGAGAGATGTGAGAAAAGAAAAAGTGAGTGCTAAGGGTTCTCTAGCCATTTCTAGCCGGGATACCACATCTGCTGTTGGGTTTATACCTGACATTGAAAAAGACTCTGGCTTCCCACCAGAGCATGCACAGACCCCTCCCAGCAACTCAGTATTCTCTCCACGGAATATTGTTTCATTTCAAGGAGATTTAGCACATAATCTAACGGTTCCTCATTCGGATGGTACTGTTATTGAAACAAGTGGCACACCGCTCCATGCCACGTGTGTTCTTTCTTCGCACATCAATAACTATCAACAAATTGTTGATTTTCATTCTAAACACGGGCAAACACTTGATGCATTTAGCGGTTTATTCAAAGATAGACCAGCCGGAACTAGTATAGGTGAAGCCCTAACAGGCAAAATCCAAGGATTAGTAGGAAAACCCACCATAGTCAACATCACTTCAACTTCATAATTCGTTTCTGAAGGTGTTGGAACCTCAACGGGCAATCTAAGTGATCCCGGAGTTACACAAGCTGAATCTGAATCGGCTAAGGAATTTGTTTCCTAGGCTGATTTTGATGCTGAAATTGAACATTTACATGTTCGTATTGATGAAATTTAACGGTTACAACTTGACACATTGACTCGAATTGAGAATAAGTTGGATGATTTGGTTGAGAAGAGAGAAAATAAAATGAAAGATAAGGTAACTGATGCTTTGTCCGTAGATGAATTGAAAAGTCTTTTGATGGTAAAGCTATTTGGGAAAAGTGATAGTACTTCTGATGATCTGGATATTTTATCTTTCTTAAGAACAGAAGTGGAGTCTACATGCAAATTAGCTGCCGGGTCATCCAAAAGGCCTAGGCATCACGACGATGACTCCGACACCGATTATCCAAAGGGGGAGAAACGATTAAAGACTTACTTTGATACCACGGCTGCTCAGCGGATCGGTGCAGTTGCTGCCAAATTAGAGAAAACATCATTCAAACAGAAATAGAAGGGCAAGCATACTGAAATGATAGAATTTGAGAAAACATGTATGCCTGAGGTTGAGGCTGAGGATGAGGATTTAACGCTAGCCTTGTGGCTAAACAAACAAGAGGTTGAAATGCATGTTGAAACTACTGCCTAATCTGATATTGAAAAATACAACTTGGAAAGTGTAATGAAAGTACATAAAGAAGTAACAGAACAATTTCCGCCATCTCCAGGAAAATTCAGAACAACTTCTACTGACATCATCAAACAACAAAGAAAAGAAACTCAAATTCATGAACTATCAAAACAATCTGAATGGAAAATTCCTATGATCGCTCAAATAGATCCGGTTCACACCGCGTCTTTACCAAATGTTAAAAAGAGTTATGTGCCAACCAGGGAGGCCTTGAAAAAGACAGTCAGAAACTAGAGGTACCAAGATATACCAGTGGCCTTCCTGGAAGAAATGTTTGTTAATATCTACACTGATGAGATCAAATATATGTTACATATAAATTTAATGGGTGCTAAGAATGCGGATGAAGCCAGAACAAAATTAATTCTCAATATGCACATCTGGAAGAAAGAGGAGATTGAATCAGCACATCAGATCATCAAGCTAAACTATGTTGGAATTCAAAGAGTTCTATTCAATGATATGATCAGTTTTCTTGTCACAAGGTCAGATATGAAGCTGAATCTGACAAAGTAAAAATCAATCTGTTGAAACCAAACACAAATCATTCTAAAATCGACCAACTGGAGATGTATCAGGTAATCTGGAGTTGTGATGATGAATTTAAAGGAAATGAGGGAATAGTTCTGTTCAATAGCAAAGTAGAAAAGTTTTTCTTAAGATTTAATGAAGTCAATGCTTACTCTGATGGATCTCTGAAAATTTGGACTTTAAAAATCAAAGAGTATAGTTTGAGTTTAAAGGAAGAGATAGATCAAGCACCCTAAGTCAGACTTACTGAAGTAATCAAGCTATTTGATGCCAAGCGTGATGAACGAAAAATGATTAGTCACTGGCAGGGAAAGACCGGGCAGAGGAATATCAGCTAGATACAAACAAGGGGGAGATTGTTAGAACTATATTTTATGTTTGTGGTCTAGTTACATTTTAGTGCTTAAATAGATAATTTTATACTTAATATGTCACTATTAGGGATATGTATATATAGTGACATTAGCCTTTCCTTATTGTAACCTTTGGCTATTATTCAAGTAATACAACTCACACTTATAGGTGTTCTTATCAAATGCTCTCATCTTGATTTTATCTTGTGCTCATATTTTGCTCTACAGATTCCTTATGATTCCATTAAGTTCAAACATATATCATGTGTTTGTAATAATATGGGCCCTTATATTACTCTAAACATACTACACACATTCGATCTTAACTTTATCACAAAAAGTCCCGATTCACAGGCTTGGGCCAAAGTTTATACATCATGTTCTCATATATTCATATAACAATTTAATTCATAAATAATACACATATAAAGCCAACTCTTTACAGCTGTATACACATATAACATATCTGTTCTCTAGAAGAATCCCACCGTATTCGAGTACACATGCGCACAACATGTCTTCAAGAGCTTGGATAGTACTTTCGGACTTTCCATGTATTTGGGGATGATATGCGGTACACAACTGCACACGAATACCAAGCTCCCATTGAATACTATTCCAGAAGTGTGAAACAAAACAAGTATCTCTATCAGAGAAAATAGACAATGGAACACCGTGTCAGGCTACAATCTCACTAATATAAAATTGAGCAAGACGAGGCATAAAATATGATTCATTAACAACTAGAAAATGTGCACTGTTGGTGAGTCTGTCAACAATCACCCTGATCATATCAAGCCCTTTTGAAGTCCTGGGTAGTTTAGTAACAAAATCGAGGGTGATGTTATCCCATTTCCACTCTAGAATTGGTAAATGTTGCAACTTACCGTAAGGCCTTTGGTGCTCGGTCTTTACTTGTGCACAAATCTGGCATTTCTCCACATATGAAGCTATATCACACTTCAAAGTTGTAAGAGCGCTTCTGAAAACAACTACTTTTAACGATTATCATATTTACCAGCGGAAATTTTTCTTTTTAAACCAATAACAACTGTTATTTACATTAATGTATTTTAAAAACAACTTTGGTGTTACCAAGTACAAGACCGACCATAGTATCAATTTACACTACAACATACAAAATCAAGTGTTCCAACCCACAAGGGTTATTTACATCCATAAGCCACCCGCCTCACAGGACTTCTAGTGTTTACCTGAAAAGGGAAATCATAGCACCAATAGCTAACACTTAGCTAGTGAGTACATACTATCATAAGCATCAATACAGTAAGTCATGCATCATACATATCATACATAAACAACCATTGCTAGCTTAGCACATAGTGGTATGCTGACAAGATCAGTAAGATTCGTGTCTTGTAGGGTAATCAATCCCGCTCAACAACTCAGACCGGGGGATCAGACACGAACAACCGCGCTAGTGGGGGAGCGTAAAGCAGTCCACCAAACATCGTTCACAGAGCCAAAGGCTCCACTGGTAATCCAGCTACAACCGGCTGATTACCACTCACGTTAAGGCACGGCGGTTCTACAGAACCTAGGATCCGGGATGCCTCCCGAATCACCGTGAAATCCCGAAGTACTCATGGGATCCAGTTACAACCGACTGACCTTAACCATGCTTCAGATAGTCTGCAGACAGTGCACATACACACATACATACATTTGATCCCATAGGGATCCATCATCTTATATATAACATCTTACAGTTCATCATTCATGCATATCATCAGGTATTAACTAAGCGGTTCTAGTCTAGACCTGCTGGCATGCACCTATGTATCTTATCATCATTTAAGTCACAAACTTACTTCCTTAAGTATACCTAGAAAACCAAGTTAGACACACATAATACATTCACACATACATTTAGCATGCAAGCCTTACTCTACTGAGTCTCATGAAAGCAGGCAAACACCTGGACATGGCACAAAATCCACCAAAACTGTTGGTATCAAGAAATCCGATGGTTCTGTCGGATTTATGAAATCCGACCCAAATGTATCATGAAATCCGACACTCTTCAATCAGAATCCAACACTTGGGAATTCCATCATGCATACCGAAATCCGACACTTGCGGATTCGACACATAGAAGGAAATCCGACATATGGAAATGTGGCACTTTGGAATGAAATCCGATACTATCGGATTCCGACAATTGAAATCCGGAACTTAGGAAATCTGACAACTTGCGGATTTAGGGAATCCGACAACTTGCGGATTCCAATACTTAAAAGGAAATCCAGGACATGAAATCCGACAGACATGCGGAATCCGACACTTCTATCGGATTCCGAGAAATCCTTCTGATTTCAACACAAAAGCGGATTCCGATACCTTCAAGGTCTCGGAATTCGACACCTTCTTAGCCTGAAATTCCGACACATTCATTCTTCATTCTAACAACTTCAAATCGGATGGTTTCACGCCCAGAACATCTTTGAACTTCATGTTCTTTCCTCATAATCTTCTCAAACACACAGAAATCATATAAGAACACCAAATATGCCAAAACCCACTTTCTAAAAAGCTTTTGCATGTTCTTCATGGTGTCCTCATATGATCTTGTGTTTATAGCATATATACAACCTTTAAACTTACTTGAATCTAAATCACTAACCTTTTATGGACTAAGAATCGAGAATTCTTGTTCTTCTTCAAAAACCGAGAGCAGCGAGAGAGAAAGTGTGTATTTGTGTTTTGTGCTTTGACTTTTGAGTCAACAAAATCACACACACACATACATATAATCACTTATTCCAGAGGTGGTTGCCTGTGGATTGCTTTACCCTTGGTTTTCCTTTTCTTTTTAATTACTTTTAATTAACTAAACAACTAATACATACTTTAACATAGATACATACGTACACACATAAACACATAAACATACATTCATTCAATTAAGTTAGCATGTATATACAAATAAACACTCGCCTATTACATTACCTACGTACACTCACGTACTATTTACAACTAGGCCCAAGTTGAGGATGTTACAAATCTACCCTCTTAAGAGGATTCCTTCCTCGGAATCCGTTCAGTGATAAACAGGTGAGGGTATCTTGCCTTCATCTCGTCCTCAACTTTGCAAGTCAGGTTTGGACCTAGGTTGAGCTTCCACTTCACAAGGACTAGCTTGATCATCTTCTTATGCAGTTTCTTGACCTTCGTGTCAAGAATTTCAACTGGTTCTTCAACTAGTCGCTTAGAAGAGTCAACTTTCAATTCATGTAGTGGAATGATCTGTTCTTCTTCAATGTGGCACTTGCATAAGTTGCACACGTTTAAGGTGTCGTGGATTCCAGCTAGCTCAGGCGACAACTCTAGAGTTACCGTCTGATCATTGACTTTACGTAGAATTCTGAATGGGCCATTGTAACGTGGACTGAGCTTCCCTTTGCGCCCAAAACGAATGACGCCCTTCCAAGGAGAAACTTTAAGAACACGCGATCACCAACTTCAAATGTAGCGGGACAACGCTTTAGATCCGCAAACATCTTCTGTCGATCCCGAGCTGCTTTCAGCTTTTCAAGAGCCACATTCACTTTATCTGAAGTTATCTGGACAATCTCAGGTCCAGCAAATTGCTTCTCACCAGGTTCCAACCAACAGGTTGGAGTGCGACATCTTCTTCCATACAACATCTCATATGGTGGCATTCCAATGCTGGAATGAAATGAATTATTATAAGCAAATTCAATCAATGGGAGATGAGAATCCCATGATGCACCAAATTCGAGTACACAGGCACGAAGCATATCTTCTATAGTTTGGATTGTACGTTCAGATTGGCCATCAGTTTGCGGATAGTAGGCAGTGCTCAGATGAACACGAGTGCCAAGTTCGCGCTGCAGACTTTGCCAGAAATTCAAGACAAACCGAGAGTCACGATCAGATACAATCGAACAAGGAAGACCGTGACGTGACACAATCTCATCGATATACAACTGGGCTAAACGGGTCAACGAAGCAGACTCGTTTGTAGCCAAGAAATGAGTACTCTTCGTCAGTCGATCAACGATAACCCAAATCATGTCGTGCCCTCTGAACGTCTTTGGTAGCTTCGTCATGAAATACATCGTGATATTATCCCATTTCCATTCCGGAATATCCAGCTGCTGCAGATTACCATAGGGTCTCTGGTGTTCCGTCTTCATTTGAGCGCATATCTGACATCTCTCCACAAACGAAGCAATGTCCTTCTTGAGAGTTGGCCACCAGTATAGCTTCTTCAGATCGTGGTACATCTTCGTGATTCCCGGATGGACGGATAATTTGGACTTATGGGCTTTCTGTAGAATCAGCTCACGGTTACCTCCAACAAGAGGTACCCAAATCCTGGATTGAAATGTCTTCAACCCACGATTATCTTCAGTAAGCTGATCCTTTAACTTCTTCATCGTCTCAGCTTTAAGATTTTCTTCTTGCAACGCTGTCTGCTGAGCTTCTTTCAACTTAGAGATTAGGTCTGGCACAATAACGATTCTCATAAACTTAGCTTCTCCTGTCGGTCTTTTATGGCTTAAAGCATCTGCTACAACATTGGCCTTGCCAGGATGGTAACGGCTCTCACAGTCGTAGTCTTTTATTAACTCCAACCAACGGCGTTTCCACATGTTGAGTTCTTTCTAGGAAAAGACATACTGTAGGATTTTGTGATCAGTGCAAATCACACACTTCGTGCCATAAAGGTAATGCCTCCACAGCTTCAATGCAAACACAACAGCAGCAAGCTCCAGATCATGGGATGGGTAGTTCCGTTCATGTGATTTCAACTGCCTAGAGGCGTAGGCAATCACTCTATCACGTTGCATTAGGACGCAACCCAAACCCGCGTACAAGGCATCACAATAAACTGTAAAGTCTTTCGAAGCCTAGGGCAGAGTATGGACCGGAGTTTCACATAATAATCAGTTCAAGGACTGAAAGGCTTCTTCTTGAGCTTCCAACCAGACAAACGCCACATCCTTACGAGTCAGTTTGGTCAACGGACCCGCAAGCTTTGAGAAATCGTGAATAAACCGCCGATAGTAGCCAGCCAAGCCAAGGAAGCTTTTAATCTCGGAAGGAGTTCGAGGAACCCCCCAATTCATCACAGCCTCCACCTTAGTTGGATCTACCTTGACACCATCTTGACATATAACATGGCCCAGGAAATGAACTTCCCTAAGCCATATTTCACACTTGGACAACTTGGCGTACAATGATATCATCAATAAATACAATCATGGATCTATCAAGAAACGGACGACAAACCCGATTCATCAGATCCATGAAGACGGCAGGGGCATTGGTTAAACCGAATGGCATAACCATAAATTCATAATGACCGTAACGAGTTCAGAACGCAGTCTTCGGAATATATTCTTCGTGAACTCGTACTTGGTGATACCCCGACCGGAGATCAATCTTACAGAAGCATGTAGCTCCCTGCAATTGATCAAAAAGATCATCAATTTGAGGAAGTGGATACTTATTCTTTACAGTTCGCTTGTTAAGCTCCCTGTAATCTATGCAAATTCGCATCATTCCATCCTTCTTCTTCACAAACAATACAGGAGCTCCCCACGGCGAGGAACTCGAATGAATGAAACCTTTGTCAAGCAACTCCTAAATTTGAGTCATCATCTCTCTTATTTCAGAAGGAGCAAGACGATACGAAGAACGAGCCACAGGTGTAGCTCCTGGAATAAGCTCTATCTTGAATTCAACGTCTCTGATTGGAGGCAAACCCGGAAGTTCTCCAGGGAATACCTGAGGGTAGTCAGACACCACCCGAATATCACGAACTGGTTGCTTCTCCATCGTAGCATCAATGACGTATGCTAGATAGGAGTCACAACCTTTAGCAACCGACTTCTGAGCTTTAATCACGGAGACAATAGGAATATCAGAATCCCGTCATTCTCCACGAGAAACAGCATAAGATCCATCAGAGTGAGGGATGTTGATCATCTTTTTGGAACAGATAATCTCAGCATCACGCTTGCTGAGCCAATCCATCCCAATTACGACATCAAAGCCCGCTATAGGCATAATGAAGAAAGAAATAGGGATACTACTCCCGTCAATATAAATCACAGCTATCGGGACTTTCTCTGTAACATAGACTACTTTGCAGTCAGCAACCTTTACTCCGAGCGGCTCGGTTAACGGAACGACAGGTAACTGTAATCTTCTATGACACGCCACAGATACGAAGGAGTAGGTAGCTCCATAGTCAAATAAAACACAAGGAGGGATATAATTAATAAGAAGAGTGTGCGTGATAACATCCCTTGCTGCTTTAGCCTCATCCGCCGTCATCTGGAAGGCCCTCCCTTTGGCGCGGGCCGCATCATCCCTCTTTTAGCCTCTAGAAGAAGAAGACTCCTTGGTTCCAACACTTTGTCTTTCTAGGCAGTCGGTCATCTTGTGCACAGGCTTGTGGCATCAATAACAAACATCTTCTTTAAAACCACACTCGGTACTAGCATGGCCCTTCTACCCGCACCTCAAGCATCGCCTGGTAGCGCTCGAACACTCACCAGAATGGTAAGTACGGCATTGAGAACACTAAGGAATATCAGGTCTTGGCCTCTTGGAAGTCTCAGTTCTCCCGCCTGTAAAGGATTGTCCTTTGGAAGGACCCGATTTGTCAGACGGTTGAAACTTTCGTTTTAACTCCCCGCTGGTAGATTCGCCCTTGCAATATAAGCGGTCTCCCTCCAATTGTTGGGCTATTTCAAAAGCCCGATCCAGAATGGAAGCTACCCGTACGTGAGGTCGAAACTCCATTGGTAGAGTTGCCACAAACCGCGTTATCTTGGTGGTCTCATCAGGAATCAAATGGGGAACAAACCTCATCTTGTCAGTGAACGAGGTAATATGTTCTTCTATTAGCTTGTTCCTTTTCTGAAGATCAGTAAATTCTCTCTCCATTCGCTCCATATTGTACTCCATACAATATTTCTTTAGCACTTTCTCAGAAAATTTCTCCCAAGAGAGAACAGTCAGCACCTCCTTGCTGACAGAAGCTTTTACCGTATCCCACCAGAAGATGGCACGGCCTTTTAACATGCATACTGCATACTTCACACAGTACTCAGGTTCACACTCACATGATTCAAACACTTGCTCCATTTCCCGAAGCCACTGGATAGTAACGGTGGGGTTATCACTCCCCTCAAATGTAGGAGGCTTGTAGAACAGGAATTTCTTGTATGAACAAGTCTTGCGGGGCTTGTTTAGTGTAGCCTGCAATAAGAGCTCTTTGCCAATTCGTAGCTCTTCCTCCAAACGCCTGATATAGGCAGCCTAATCTGGTTCAGGCCTGCCACCTCCAACATTATGCTGAGATGTTTCATCCTCAGCCTTATGAGGCATATGAGAAGCCTCATCTTCCATCTCCTTTAGAGCTTGTTCAGTATTGCCACGTCCGGCAGACATCTTATATCAACTTTCTAACATAGAAAGAGCAGTTAGTACTCTATCTCACTTACTTACCTTACTAACAAATCATCGTACAATAATAGCATACATATAACACTCTCGCTCAATCCCCCCATAGGAAAACTTTTTATGGTCGGGCCTGAGTTTGAGATCGAATACTCTTACAGGTACCCAGTTCACTTAAACTTAGGCTCTGATACCTAATTGTAACACCGGTTCTGAAAACAACTACTTTTAACGATTATCAGATTTAGCAGCGGAAATTTTTCTTTTTAAACTAATAACAACCGTTATTTACATTAATGTCTTTTCAAAACAACTTTGGTGTTACCAAGTACAGGAACCGACCATAGTATCGGTTTACATTACAACATACAAAATCAAGTGTTCCAACCCACAAGGGTTATTTACATCCATAAGCCACCCGCCTCACAGGACTTCAAGTCTTTACCTGAAAAGGGAAATCATAGCACCATTAGCTAACACTTAGCTAGTGAGTACATACTATCATAAGCATCAATACAGTAAGTCAAGCATCATACATTTCATACATAAACAATCATTGCTAGCTTAGCACATAGTGGTGTGCAAACAAGATCAGTAAGAGTCGTGTCTTGCAGGGTAATCAATCCCGCTCAACAACTTAGACTAGGGGATCAGACACGGCCAACCGCGCTGATGGGTGAGCGTAAAGCAGTCCACCAAACATCGTTCACAGAGCAAGAGGCTCCATAGGTAATCCAGCTACAACCGGCTAATTACCACTCACGTTAAGGCACGGCGGTTCTGTACAACCGACTGACCTTAACCATGCTTCAGATAGTCTGCAGACAGTTCACATACACACATACGTACATTTGATCCCATAGGGATCCATCATCTTATATATAACATCTTACAGTTCATCATTCATGCATATCATCAGGTATTAACTAAGCGGTTCTAGTCTAGACCTGCTGGCATGCACCTATGTATCTTAACATCATTTAAGTCACACACTTACTTCCTTAAGTATACCTCAAAAACCAAGTTAGACACACATAATACATTCACACATACATTTAGCATGCAAGCCTTACTCTACTGAGTCTCATCAAAGCAGGCACTCACATGAGTAGCTTTCTACGCCCAGGTATTTGTATCTGACTTCACTACAACCAGTTCACCTAGAATATCGTACTTACATTAATCATTCATACATGCACAATAAGACATACAAAACAAACACTTAACTTTTTACTTGCCACAAAATCCACCAAAACTGTCGGATTTAAGAAATCCGATGGTTCTGTCGGATTTATGAAATCCGACACAAATGTATCATGAAATCCGACACTCTTCAATCAGATTCCCACACTTGGGAATTCCATCATGCATACGGAAATCCGGCACTTGCGGATTCCGACACATAGAAGGAAATCCGACATATGGGAATCCGCCACTTTGGAATGAAATCCGATACTATCAGATTCCAACACTTGAAATCCGGAACATAGGAAATCCGACAACTTGCGGATTTAGGGAATCCGACAACTTGCGGATTCCAATACTTAAAAGGAAATCCAAGACATGAAATCCGACAGACATGCGGAATCCGATACTTCTATCGGATTCCGATAAATCCTTCGGATTTCAACACAACAGCGGATTCTGATACCTTCAAGGTCTCGGAATCCGACACCTTCTTAGCCTGAAATTCTGACACATTTATTCATCATTCTAAGAACTTCAAATCTTTTGGTTTCACGCCCAGAACATCTTTGAACTTCATGTTCTTTCGTCATAATCTTCTCAAACACACAGAAATCATATAAAATCACCAAATATGCCAAAACCCACTTTCAAGTAAGCTTTTGCGTGTTCTTCATGGTGTCCTCATATGATCTTGTGTTTATAGCATATATACAACCTTTAAAATTACGTGAATCTAAATCACTAACATTTAATGGACTAACAATCGAGAGTTCTTGTTCTTCTTCAAAAACCGAGAGCAGCGAGAGAGAAAGTGTGTCTTTGTGTTTTGTGCTTTGACTTTTGACTCAACAAAATCACACACACACATACATATAATCACTTATTCCAGAGGCGGTTGCCTTTGGATTGCTTTACCCTTGGTTTTCCTTTTCTTTTTAATTATTTTTAATTAACTAAACAACTAATACATACTTTAACATACATACGTTTGTACACACATAAGCACATAAACATACATTCTTTCAATTAACTTAACATGTATATACAAATAAACACTCGCCTATTACATTAACTACATACACTCACGTACTATTTACATCTAGGCCCAAGTTAAGGATGTTACAAAAGTAGGCCACCAGTAAAGTGCCTTAAGATCATTGTACATCTTCGTGCACCCCGGATGAACACATAGTCAAGAATTGTGCGCCTCTTTCAAGATTTAATCCCGGTTCTCTCCGATGCTAGGTACCTAGATTCGGGACCTATATGTCTTCAACCCACAAATGTCGTCTTGTGATTGATCTTTCATTTTTGACATAAACTAAGATTTCAAGTTAGATTCCAATAAGGCTTCTTGTTGTGCCTCCTTTAACCGAATAATAAAATCAGATAAAATACTAAGTTTCATGAATATGTTGTTCTTGGATCCCTTTCGGCTTAACGCATCAGCCACCACGTTAGCCTTGCCCGGGTAGTACTTAATTTCACAATCATAATCTTTTATCTGCTCTAACCACCTGCGTTGCCTCATATTGAACACCTTTTGTGTAAAAACATATTGGAGGCTCTTGTGGTCAGTAAATACCTCACATTTGGTGCCATAAAGATAGTGGCACCATAATTTTAGAGAAAAGCAACAGTTGCCATCTCCAGATCATGAGTCGGATAGCTCTTCTCATGTAGCTTCAGTTGGCGGGAAGCATAAGCTATCACTTTTTCCTTTTCGATAAGGACACTTCCCAAACCTGCGTAAGAAGCATCATAAATAATAATAAAATCTTCTGACCCATTAGGTAGAGTCAGAGTCGGAGCTTGACATAATAGTTGTTTCAATGTCCGGAAGGCATTTTCCTGTTCATCAACCACGAATAAGCAACGTACTTTCGTTTAAGCTTCGTCAAAGGACCTTCTATTTTAGAGAGATTCTAGATAAACCGCCGATAATAACCGGCAAGTCCTAAAAAGCTACGAATCTCCGATGGGGTTTTGGGAATTCCCTAATTCATTACTGCCTCAACATTGGCTGGATCAACCATTACACCATCCTTGCATATCACATGACTAAGGAAGTGTATTTATTCAAGTGAGAACTTGCATTTAGAGAATTTAGCATATAAATGTTCTCGCATCAGAGTATCAAAAACAATGCAAAGAGATGCCTCGTGTTCTGCTTCAGATTTAGAATAAATAAGAATATCATCGATGAATACTATGACCAACTTATCGAGAAAAGCACGGCAGACACGGTTCATTAGATCTATGAATATAGCTGGGTGTTAGTCAACCCAAAAGGCATCACAAGAAATTCATAATGCCCGTATCTCGTTCTGAAAGCCGTCTTTGGAATATCTTCATCGCATACCCTGAAGTTGATCAAGCAGATCATCGATACGTAGGAGAGGGTACTTATTCTTTACAGTTCTCTTATTTAGCTCCCGATAATCAATGCACATACACATCGTCCCATCTTTCTTTTTCATAAATAAGACTGGAGATCCCAATGTGAAGAGCTGGGATGGATGAAACCTCTATCAAGAAGTTTATGTATCTGAGTCATCATCTCACGAACCTCAGATGGTGCAAGACAATAAGGAGATCTAGCTACAGGCGTAGCATCTAGAACAATATCAATTTGATATTCAACATCTCTTACCGGTGACAATCCTGGCAATTCATCAAGAAAACCACCAGGGTATTTAGAAACTACCATAATGTCATCAATAGCTTTCTTCTCCATTTGTGTATCAGCAACATAAGCCAAATAGGAATCACGTACCTTTGCTACTAATTTACGAGCTTTCATTAGATAGGTCAAAGGAGTTTAAGAAGTTCTCCCCACACCATGAGCCACAACTTATGACACGTCGGACAGAGGAATTTTAATCATCTTTATTAGAACAGAGAATCTCAGTGTTTCGATAGCTAAGCCAATCCGTTCTGATAACAACATCAAATCCCGCAATAGGCATAACAAGAAACGAAATGAGAAAACTATTCCCGTGAATATCAATTACTGCCACGGGAACTCTATTAGTAATAGAAACTACTTTACCGCTAGCAACTTCTATGTTCAGTACATCAATCAATGTAGAAATAGATAATTGCAGTTTAGCACGAAAAGATGCAAAGACGAATGAATATGTAGCTCCTGAATCAAATAAAACACATGTTGGAGAGTAATTTATTAGAAAAGTGCTAGTGATCACATCACCTTCTGTCTTCGCCTCATCTACGGTCATCCGGAACGCCCAGCCCGGTGCACGGGACGCAGTATTCATCCTCTGACCCGAGGAAGATCCTCTTGTTGGGTATTCGTGGTTCAAAAACACGGCGGAAGCAAAAAGAAGAAAAATAATTTTCAATTCTGAACTACTCAACACCCACCAAATGGACCAAAACTCTAGACATGACATAGCAACAAAAAGAAAGAGAAGAAGAGATTAGATCATACCCTTGAAGCTTAACTCTTCTTGTGCTTCGGATTGAAACTTGGAACGTTCATGTACTAACTTGTACACCACTAGTGAAGTCCACACCAAGGAGCAATAGAGTCCCAATTTCTAGAGTGTTAGATTAGCCTATCTGAACACCACAATGAGTCCAACACAAAAGTATCAAAGCCTTGTATACCTTGTGTGTATTTGAGAGTTATAGTGCAATATATATTAATATGTATGTCAAAGTCTTGGAAAATAACCAAGTAAGCTTCTAGCACCTTTTATACACTCCAAAATGGAGTTCAAATTTGTGACGCCATAAAGCTTGCATCAGTTACATCATTAATATCCATAAACACCTTCATAACCAGCTTTGAAAGTTGATTAAAGAGGCTTTTATTGCACAAGGCACGGGCATGCCAGCCCAAAAAGGCCACACCCAAGTCACGCCTGACTTGGGCTCGTACCTGTCTACCGGGCACCGGACACGGGCGTACCTAGCCACACGCCACGCCCGACTTGGGCTCGTGCCTGCCCGTAGGGCACGACTGTACCTCATAGAGGCACGGGCGTGCCCTGGCCCACCAGAACCTGTTTCTAGCTTTCTCTCTCATTTGACCATCTGTGATTTCGGAATCGATACTTGGCATGTGACCCAATAGGAACTTACTTCATCAGCCATGATGCCAACTCGTGTGTGTCAGTGGATATAATCCAACAGACTCCCACTTGCACATGACACACTCACAAAAGGCATTACAGACATAGAGCGGCCTCGAGCAAGGCATCTATGCCCTCAAGTCAGCATAGGATTTGTCTTCCAAAACAAATACCTTACTAAAAGGAAAGGTCCTATAGATAAGTGATTACTTATCCCTTCGTTCAAGATATCCGATGTGAATGCAGGTCATGGAACACTGTCAACCCCAAATTATTCACGATTATGTTTCTCGATCTAGACTAACTATGACTAACAATACAAGTTGCATAATTCATCCATCATCAATTCTACTTGAGCACGGCCATGCATTTCGATTGTCATTAGCTTAGTCAACGAGGGGCCAGGGATATCTCTCTAAAGAGGAACAAGTACCTTCGAATACATCGCCCTATCATAATAACAAGTTATTGCCTGAAAACTTCCCTTATAACAGCCAGTTACGAACTGCGTTAGAAAGCAATCTAAACAGGTCCATATTATAAGTCAAGAAACGCATGCATCTCTAGTAAAAGGATAAATAATATTATCATCCTAATTTACTCGTGATCATATCCATGAAGTAAACTCAGGTACGGGTCCTCCCATTACTTAACCACCATTAAGTACAGGCTACTGTTGCGTAAACATGTATTCAATCGAAGATGAATACTTTACCAACCACTTTCCTTGATCTTAATTCACTTATTCCTTCCAATGAAGAACGACCGATCATGGAGTGTTTAGAATAAATAAATTTATTCAAGGAAGTATTAAACATGCAAAGATAGAACACAATAATATTTCATAGAGTAATCACATCATGCATATATTAAATCCCCATTTAATAATCATTACAATAAGAAATACATTATTGCTTTAATGTTCTCAATAACAAGTACAACTAAAATAATTAAACCAACTCACTAGTAAATCTAATGACTATAGGTTTAGCATGAGAATCATGTTTAGCTTCTGACAAAGGTTTAGTGAGTGGATCTGCGAAGTTCCCCTCACTCGGTACTCTACCAACCACAATACCTCCATTCTCAATGATATCACAGATAAAATGATATTTTCGAGCAATGTGTCTCGTACGTCGTTGTGCTCTTGGTTCTTTAGCTAGAGCTACTGCACCCTCATTGTCACAAAAGATCTCAATAGGGTTAGGGATGCTAGGAACAACTCCAAGATCTTTAATGAATTTCTTCATCCAGACAGCTTCCTTAGCAACCTCGCTTGAAGCAATATACTCTGAATCCGTGGTTGAATCAGACACGGTATCTTTCTTGGAACTCCTCCAACTTATTACTCCACCATTTAACAAGAATAAAAATCCTGATTGAGACCGGCAATCATCCTTGTCCGTCTATAAGCTAGCATTAGAATATCCAGAGCTCCTCCGATCCACCGAACACTAAAAATATCTCCTTAGTTCTTCGAAGATACTTAAGGATGTTTTTAATAGCAACCGAATGACTTTGACGAGGGTTAGCCTGATGTCGGCTCGTCATGCTCAAGGCATACGACACATCAGGCCGAGTACAGAACACAACATACATGATCGATCCTACAACTGAAGCATACGGGACTCGAATCATTTATTCTAATGCCTTTGGAGAACTAGGACATTGAGGCTTGCTCAATGTCATACCATGTAACATGGGCAAATTCCCTTTCTTGGAATCTTGCATCTTGAACCCTTCAAGACATTATCTACGTACGTACTCTGGCTCAAACCAATAAGTCTTTTAGATCTATCTCTATAGATCTTTATCCCCAAAATATATGCTACTTCTTCCATGTCCTTCATAGAGAAGCAACTCTCAAGCCAGATTTTAACTTCCTACAAGGTAGTCACGCCACTTCCTATGAGTAGTATGTGATCTACATACAAGACAAGGAAACCTACAGCACTCCCAAACTCTTTGACCTTTTCATCAAAGCAAATGTTCCAACTTCGAGATGCTTGCTTAAGACCATAAATGGATCTCTTAAGCTTCCAGACTTTATTAGGATATTTGGGATGTACGTAGCCATTAGGTTGTGCCATGTACACCTCTTCTGCCAACTTCCCGTTAAGGAAGGTAGTTTTGACATCCATCTGCCATATTTCGTAATCGTAATATGCAGCGATAGCCATTAATATCCTAATAGATTTTAACATAGCCACTAGAGAAAAAGTTTCATCATAGTCTACACCATGAGTTTGAGTGAAACACTTTGCTATTAGTCAGGCTTTGAAAGTGTCTACTTTTCCATCCATGTTAGTCTTCTTCCTGATGACCCACTTGCACCCTACTAGCTTGTGGACGGGTACTGGATCTACCAAGTCCCAGACTTATTTATCCACCATGGATTGCATCTCACTATCCATTGACTCGTTCCACCAAGCAGACTCAGGACCCGCTACGGCTTCCGGTAGTTGGTTGGTTCACTATGATCCACCAATAGTTCATCGCCCTTGGATATGAGGAAACCATATCTTTCCGGATCATTATGAACTCTACCAGATCTACGGAGCACTAATGGATGTGTGTCTGGTACCTCATCCTCCGTTGGTTGAGGTTCAACTTCTTCAGGTTCGCCGACATCAGAAGTAGTACTAGTGCCAACATCAGGTTGAT
The DNA here is from genome assembly GCA_038502395.1 of Dittrichia graveolens. NCBI lineage: Eukaryota > Viridiplantae > Streptophyta > Magnoliopsida > Asterales > Asteraceae > Dittrichia > Dittrichia graveolens. Next base: position 27,443,863 of record JARJIL010000007.1, read on the forward strand.
CATTGGTGTCATATTGAATTTCTTCAATATCGACTTGCCTCCCACTTGCCTTTGCGGATATCAGCTCCCTTTCAAGGAAGACCGCCCTTCGAGCAACAATCACTTTATTCTCGAAAGATTTGAAAAACAAATATCCCATTGTACCACCTGGGTAACCAATGAAAATACACTTTTCAGCTCTGGGTTCAAGTTTGTCTTGAGCTTCACGTCTCACGTAAGCCTCACAACCCCAGACTTTGAGATATGCTAGCAAAGGAACTTTTCCATGCCACATCTCGAATGGTGTACTTGCAACCTTTTTTGTTGGTACAAGGTTTAAGGTCCTAGCAGCAGTTTCCAAAGCATAGCCCAAAACCTTGCGGGTAGCTTTGTGTGACTCATCATAGGCCGAACCATATCCAATAAAGTTCGGTTCCTCCTTTCAGCGACCCCATTTAATTGTGGTGTCGTTGGTGGTGTAAGTTGTGAAATAATTCCACAACCCCTAAGATGATCAAAAAACTCAGTACTAAGATACTCACAACCCCTATCGGATCTGAGAATCTTAATCCGCTTGCCTAATTGATTATGCACTTCATTTTGGTATGTCTTAAACAATTCAAAGGTTTCAGACTTATGTTTAATCAAATAAACATAACCATACCTACTCAAATCATAGGTGAAAGTAATGAAGTACCTACAGTTGTTTCTCGTAGCAAACTTGAACGGACCACAAACATCCGTGTGAACAATGTCCCACAAGTCTTTGCCCCTCTCACTAACGCCGGTGAAGGGTGCTTTAGTCATTTTTCCTAATAAACAAGAATCACAAAATTCGCTTGATCCGTGGTCAAACGATTCCAAAATCATGTCCACTTGGAGTTTGCCGATACGTTACTTGTTTATATGGCCAAGACGACTATGCCACAAAAACAACTCGTCCAAATCACCTTTGGACTTCGAATCAATGTTTATGATTGATCTATTACCATCCAAACTTACACTAGTTTCGTAAATACCACGGCATGGATAAGCTTTAAAGTAAAGAACACCATCTCTTAAACAAGAAATAATTCCATTATCAAAATTAAAGTAAAAAACCATCGTCGTGTAATGCATGAAAGGAAATAATGTGACACGCCATGCAGGGCGAAAAACAAACATTAAGCAAGGTAATAGCAAGGCCTGAAGGAAAGGCGAGATCAAAACTCCTAATCCGCTTCACAGGAACCATCTCTTTGTTCCCCATGATCAGGTCAAGCTCTCCAGCACCCAAAACCCTACTTCTTTTTAGCATATGCACACTATTACAAATATGAGTGCCACAACGGGTATCAAGTACCCAGCCGTTAGAAGTAGCGATGTTGTGTAGTTCAGTCATAAATGTACCTGAGTTACCAGCTCACTTCGGTTTTACCCGCTTGAGCTCCTCGAGGTACTTTTGGCAAGAACGCCGCCAATGCCCCTTTTCCTTGCAGTGGAAGAACTCGGCTTCCGCAGGGTCCTCGGCCGGTTAAACCATCACGGCTTTCCCCTTACCCTTCGGGTTAGGTTTTGCAACCTTCCCCTTTCCCTTTCCCTTAGAGGGGGGAGCGCCTTTTCTTTTGGTTTCGCCTCCCTGGATGGCTAGGACGGATTTGGACAAGGAGGGCTTCTTGGACAAGGAGGGATTTGTCCATACCATGGACATGATAGTTCCACACAAATTGTGAGAAGGAACTAGACAGAGAATGGAGGATCACATCCACCGCTAACTCCCTCCCTAATGGAAACCCTAACCTCTCTAAGCGATCAACCAATTCTTTCATCTTTAGCACGTGAACATTAACATTTCCGCCCTCCTGCAAGTGACAGTCGAATAGGGACTTTAGGCATTCGAAGCGCTCAAGCTTAGCCTGCTGTTGGAACATTTCCTTCAGCTGGTTAAGCATATCATACGCCTCTAGATGTTCCATTTGCTTTTGAAGCATGGGAATCATCGAAGAGAGCATGATACAAGCCAATTCATTCGTTTCCTTAATGTCCTTATCATGTGCGTCTAGGACCGCCCTAGTCACACTTGCCGCAGGTGCTTCCGACAGAGGTTCCTCAATGGCCTACATTTTCTACTCATACCTAAGAGCTTTCCTTAGTTGCATGAACCAATCCATAAAGTTTTGGCCATCGAGTTTGGCCTTTTCAAGGAAAATATTTAGGGAAATAGAGTTCGATGATGTAGAAGCATTGTTGTATGCCATCTTCAAAATTAGAGTATCAATTTTAGTTGTCAAATCCTTGTAGAAATAATTACCGAAAAATTATAAAACCAATTATTTAAACAAGGCTAAGAACCATATTTCACTCTATCTCGTGACGGGTTTACCACGGATCACGAAATAAGTTATTTAGGCCGGTAACCATGTTACCGATTGCAACCATTGCAATTCTTAGATCCTTGCGGGATCCTTTTGACATCAAATGTCTAAGGCATGTTTGATCCCTTCTTAGACCAATCCTTTTATTATTCTTAAATGACACGGCTAAGGATCGACATCATATAAGTATTATAAAAGAATTTGTAAGTCGTCCGTCAAGACATAGGTTGGTACTCTAGCCCAATTAGTGGTTCGTGCTTAAGCTCGACAACCAACATTGCAAGTTGCCACACTCACCTTCCACACAACTCCACAAGGCATGACTTGTTCTAATGCTCGACAATTATCCAAGTTTCGTTAGATTTGGGTGGTGTCGTCTTACAGATGGCACCTGACTTACTTTTGAAAAATGGGTTATTGTTTTTACGGTTAAAAGAATATTTTAACATTTTGTGAATCAACAATTTAAGTGACAAAAACACTTTTCGACCGCTTTTAATATAATCACAACTTATATTAATATTGTCAATTCTTATGCGAGATGAAGTCACACATATAAAATAAACAAATCCCGGTAACATGCCTAAATCCTATACATTTTCCCCGTGAGCCAAAACGGGAAAAAAGGTCATCTAAGGACAACAAAATGCTCCGTCATGAAAGTGCCTCCAAGCTGGCAAATATCCCGGAATGGGCTCGTCAAGACGCCAACACCATGTCTCCTGATTGGCTTGATGCAATATATATATTTTAAAATAAAGTATGTACAATTACACAATAATAAGAAAACGACACGCAGTTCGCGATCCTAATAAACTACTACGAGTACAAAGATATCAAATAAACAACATGCAAATCGGACCAAAATATAAATATTACAACCATACAGCACGCAGGCCAAACCAAAACCAATCAACACAAAGGCTAAGGTCATATCAAGTTACCGGGAAACCACAACCAAACGAAACAATGGTGTGCCACAAAACCATATCAACAAATATATATTTTGATCAAGATTGCAAAACAACATTTAAGGCACAACAAGCAATCCTTGAACATATGCATTAGTATCTTTAATACACCTTTAAAATTACATATTCATATCTACACCTAAAAATATATGTTTTTATGGACTTAATGCCAAGCCATACAAAACATATAGAATTATGAACCAAAATATAATGGGGATATCCAGAACCAAGACAAGTCCATAACCAATAAACCTGGAATTTTATTCTAGTTTTAAAACACTGTTTCAAAAACAAAATCCGACCAAAAAGCAGAAAGGCACGGGCTTACCCTTTAGGGGTACGGGCATGCCTGCCCAAATGTCAATGTACAGTTTAACAGTTTTAACACTTAAACATGATTCTGCCGGCACGGTCCGTACCCCACTTGTACGGTCGTGCCCCGGCTGCCGGCAAGCCCCGTACCCCTAGAGGTACGGCCGTGCCCGATCGCCGGAAAACCAATTTTTGACAGAAATCAAAATATTCCGGTTTCACTCCAAACGTGCAAAGCCATGTTAGAGATGGCTTTGATACCATTGTTAGGTTTTCATGGTTCAAAAACACAACGGAAGCAAAACGTAGAAAAATAATTTTCAATTGTGCACCACTCAACACCCACCAAATTGACCAAAACTCTAGACATGAAAAAGCAACAAAAAGAAAGAGAAGAAGAGATAAGATTATACCCTTGAAGATTAACTCTTCTTGTGCTTGGGATTGAAACTTGGAACGTTCGTGTACTAATTGCACACCACTAGTGAAGTCGACACCAAGGAGCAATCGAGTCCCACTTGCTAGAGTGTTAGATTAGCCAATCTAAACACCGCAATGAGTCCAACACAAAAGTATCAAATCCTTGTATACCTTTTGTGTATTTGAGAGTATATAGTACAATATATATTAATATGTATGTGAAAGTCTTGGAACAAAACCGTGTAAGCTTCTAGAACCTTTTATAGACTCCAAAATGGAGTTCAAATTCGTGCCACCCTAAAGCTTGCATAAGTTACATCATTAATATCCATAAACACCTTCATAACCAGCTTTGAAAGCTGATTAAAGAGGCTGTTACTGCACAGGGCACGGTCGTGCTTGCATAGGGCACAGGCGTGCCAGCCCAAAAATGCCACGTCCAAGTCACGCTTGACTTGGGCTCGTGCCTGTCCACTGGGCACCGTGCACGGGCGTGCCTCCAAGAGGCACGGGCGTACCTAGCCACAGGCGACGCTCAAATCATGCCCGTAGGGCACAATCGTACCTCGTAGAGGCACGGGCATACCTTGGCCCAACAGAACCAATTTCTGGCATTATCTCTTATTTGACCATCTATGATGTAGGAATCGATACTTAGTGTGCGACCCAATACGCCCTTGTTGAAGGAATTCGTTTGGCATAAACGAGTAGCAACGGAAGCAAGATATAATACAAAACTAAACTAGCCAAACAAACACACATGCCATGGACCAACATCTAAACATGAAGTTGCAACTAGAATATAATGAACAAGGTAGAAGAAAGTTTATACCATCATACAAGATCACCAAAAGCTTTCTTCTTTGTCAAAGTGTGTAGAATTCAAGAAGAATTCCTCTAGTGAAGTCCACCCCAAGCACACTTGATTCCCCAATGCAAGTAGGTTGGTGTAGCCACCAAAACAACAAGATAAAATATGTCTAACCACTTTGTGCATCAAAACTTGATCACAAAGTGTATCAACTCTAGACAGAAAGTGTGTATATTCTTCATATGTTTTTCATAGCCATTTTTTTCTCCAAAGAACACAGAGAATTCGTGGTGTTTGAAACTGCCAAATTGAATGAATACTCAATCCATTTAAAATGAGCTTTAAAACCATTTAATTCTACTGTTCCAGCATCTGTACACGGCCCATGTTGGTCAACACGGCCGTGTAGGCCCAAGATCCACGGCCTCAATTGGGCCAAGATAGCCCATGTCCAACAGGCCCAACACGGCCCGTGTTCACCTACACGGCCGTGTAGGCCTAAAGCACACGGTCTCTACCCGGGCCAAAACGCCCCGTGCTAGTTGGGCTGGATACTGCCCGTGTTCAAGAACACGGCCCGTGTACCATGCTGCCAAAACCCATTTTGGCCTTCTTCTCTATTTTGCTTGATCGTGTTGCCGGAATCAATACTTGGTGTGTGACCTAATCGGCCTATACTTCATCAGCAGTACTATTAACTCGTTCGTGTCAGCGGGCATATTCCAACACTTGTTTCATCAGCCATGATGCCAACTCGTGTGTGTTAGTGGGCATAATCCAAGACCTCCAGCTCGACCTGATCCTTGACTAGGACCCGAACTGCATTCAGATGATCGGTGCCCTGGTTTGAAGCACTTTTAACAAACATTATCCTTGTACCTGCAACTCTCGGCATTATGCCCCTTTTTCCCGCATTTGGGACACCTCGCGGTCTCCATGGTACAGTGCCCCGTGTGTTTAGTATGACATTGAGGACACCACAAATCATCAGAAGAACTGTACCTCTTGCCCCTGTTGCTGCTACTGTTTTCATTGCCATGACCCACCCCCTGTACTCTTTGACCCCGAAGACTGTTCAAACTTCCTGTTGGAAGTTCCACGAGAATCCTTTTGTTATGAAGGATCACTCTCATACCGACGAGCAATATCAAAGGCCTTATCAAGAGTAATAGCAAATCGGATATACGATCTGTAGTCTGGTGGTAACGCCATAGCAAACCTATTAATCTTTGCCTCCTCATCAGGCATTGTGTGTGCCAGAAATCATATCAGATTAATGAATTTGGTGATCAGCTCTTCTACATATTTATTGCCTTTAGTTAAGGCCTTGAACTCATTTTCCATGCTTTCTAATGCATGAGCCTAACAATACTTAGCCCGTAGAATTCTTAAGAAATCGGACCAAGTGTATGCATCCCGGATTGCAGCTGGACTTGAGGCAATTACCGTATCATACCAGGACCCAGCTCGGCCTTTAAGCATTTTTCTTGCATAGGGTACTTTCTTTGATTCCTCTGCCTCGCTGGTCTCGAAGGCAAGCTCGATATCACGAATCCACCATTCTGTCACGACTATATCCATGTTACCGTCAAACGTGGGTGGCTTGCAAGACAAAAAAGCCTTTAGGCCCACGGCCATTTTATGTTCTAGAAAAACAGGTGCATGTTCCTCTACTGCTTTTAGACGTGCCTCTAACTCTCTAATATAATCTTCCCTATCTTGACCTCGAGCCATTATAATCTCTTAATTCTGTTTGACCAAATACAATCATAATATATTAAGTATACTTATCATACGTACTTAATCATAATAAGCAGATAAGCATTAGCATGTCAATCATAACAATCTCTCTCACACCCCATGACCACCCGAGGAACACTTTTAATAATGGTCGAGCTGAGACTGGATACTCTTTCAAGTACCCAATTCACTCAAACTTAGGCTCTTATACCAGCTTGTAACACCGTGCTTTTGAAAACCAAAATTTTCTTTTTAAAACATTAATTCAAGTTTCCAAACTGCGTGGGTTTGTCTGTAATCAAAACATTTACACCTGGTTTCATAATTTAAACAAGTAGCGGATGAAAATACATGGCAGTTTATATACAATCAAAAATTAGCCATATTACAACATTTGGTGTTATTGATACTAACCAGCCGACCATTATCCTAGTATAATTACAAACATAATATTAACAGAGTGTTTAACAAACAGTGTTCCTCCCAAAACAAATAACTACCCGCAGGCACCTGAGCTTATAGCCTAAGGATCACATGCACATGCGGGAGAGAGGAATATCTGTTAGCTTTAAAAGCTAGTGAATATAGTATAGCATAATAATCAATATAAGTATATCACATATCATCCATCATGATCAAACAGTGTTATCGTAGCATCTCGCGATGAGCTAGCACACTCAGAAGGCAACATATCTCACAGGGTAGCTAATCCAACTCAATGTACCAAACTGGGGTACCAGACACATCAAACGCATTAGTGGGTGAGCTGTAAAGCGGTCTACCATTGCGTTTTGGAATCAATCGATTCCTCTGGGTACAGCTGGAAGCTGGTTCCCAACCGTTTTAAAAGCATTGGGCTTGCAAGGCCCTAAATACCTATAAAGGTACCGCTGATGCTATCAATGGTCCGCAGACCTCAAGTAATCCCAGGCCATCGCTGGCCCCGATAATGGACTAATCAGTCCCAAGTCCGGATCTGACACAAACACATAACTGATCCAATCAGATCATAATTGCACGCACGTAATCATATATATCATCATTATGCATCATAGCATGCACCTAATCAAGTGCACATTATATTTTATCATCAAGTTATACGTAGCATCATCATGCTTTTCAATCTACACTTAATCAAGTGCATATCATACTGTGTCGACATGTTAAGCCTAGTATCATCATGCTTTTCAATCTACACTTAATCAAGTGCATATAATATCATGGTAATCATTTCTCATACATATAACAAGGTATTCTACCTTACTTCAACATATTTCATTCGTTTGTTAATATATGTTCTAAGTATATTAATTCTTATGTTATCTGATACTCACCTAGCTAGCTAAAATTGACAAATATAACGTTCAGGGTCTTCTTGGTTGTCAGGCTCACCTAAACAAATACCCCGAATATCAGTACAACGCGAAACAGCAAATTGTTTGATGAAACAGGGCTTCTTGCGGCCACAAGCAGTATTGCTTGCGCTCACGAAGGCAGAATGATGCTTGCACCCACAAGGAAGGACCTTGCGCCCGTAAGCACTATCCCTTGTGGCCACAAAGGTGGTCCTTCCGCCCGTAAGCAAGTTTCCACAAACCAAAGCGATTTCCAGCCCCTATTTTGACCATTTTAAACACCAAAACTCAAGCAAACGATTCCAATCCAATTTCCAGTGTTCACATATGAAAAGGTCATTCAAACTAAGCTAAAAAGAACTCTTACAACTTACTTTAACATCTACTTCAAGGATTGGGATAAAAATCACCATTTTTACCCATTTGAGCTTATTATCAAAATTTTAACTAAAGACACTACTTTAATTCAATTGTCTGATTGTTTATCACTTTGAAATGGTGTAGAAACAGATTGGAATCATTAGAATCAATTATTCAGGTTAATTTGAATTCTTGACCCATTTGACCTAAAAGTCAAAAACTCCAGAACAAGGAGGATGGAGATGATGAAGATGAAGCTCGAGAATAGATTGCAACAAGAAGAAGTGTTGAGTATGTGTGTATGTACGTATGAGTGTGGTTGTGTATTCAAGGATAGACCGACTTGTGGGTTAATATTATCCACAAGTGGGTATTTTGTTCCCCTTTTCAACATACAACTCAACACTCTATTACCCGTTTTAACTAACGGGGATATTTTGGAATCCTTTTTCGAAACCATTTAATATTTTATTATTTTTATCTTTTTTTATTAATATTTTTATAACATCATTTCTTAATATTTTCTTCTAATTTATCTTAATTAATTAAATAAAATTCTTTTATTCACTATTAAATTCGAGATTTTGACGTACCAGATTCGAACACGACTAGGCCCAATCTGAGGATGTTACAAACACTCCTCGGAAAACGACACTTCTTAAAATCATGGCCAAACTGTCATACTTCACACATTTCAAAGTCTGTGGCGTACATTGACTAGTTTGGTAAGACTTACATCTACCACACCAAGGTGCCCGTTAATTCAACCCACCTGAAGTAGGTCTCTAACTCTGGTCTCCCTGTCTCGAACCACTCTGCCATCCCTATCTCTGTTGAGTGCTGTATTGTTCAAACTTGGATTTCTGCTTAGAAATCTTATCTCTACTCATCTTGTCTCTTGCTTTGATATCCCCTTCAGCCGATTTGGCTAAAATAAAATCCTGGGATAACGTGCTAGCCTACTGGGTAGCACTGCGATACTCCCACAAAATGTTGAATTGGAGATGCCTCATCAGGCACCCATTGTTTAACAAATCTCAATCTTTTGTTAAACTGTCGTATCAAATCATCGACGGACATACTCCCCGTCATCTGCAAGTCCATAAACTCTTTCTTGATCCTTTCAATCTCAAAAGTGCTGCAGTATTGCTCATATAGCTTCTCTTGAAATTGCTCCCACGAAATGCTATCCTGCTGCTGCTTAGTGAAATTCCCTTTAAGAGAATCCCACCAAACTATAGTGTCTCCCTTTAACATTGTCGTTGCAAATTTCACTTTTGACTCATCCTCACAATCATAAGTGTCCAGGGCCTTAACCATCTCCCGTAACCAGTTAATGGTAACATTTGGATCAGAGCTTCCACGATACTCTCATGGTTTGTAGTCGAGGAATTGTTTATACGTACATGGTTTCTTGAATCCAAGATAAGTAAAGGGAAAATTTCCTTGCGATGTGAAAGGATAGAAGAACAGTTGTTGCATAACTTGTGTCACCAGAGAAAGAGGTACTGTCACTTGCAAGGTTGTCGATTGAGTTGTAATCGCAGTAGGAATCTGGATTGGTTTAGTTTGTGTCTGCCTCCGCTGCTCTAGATTTTGAACAGTATTCCGAAGCTCTAGTAGTTCATTCTCAAGTTTATAGATGTACTCACTCTGATCTCTTCATACTGAGGACCCGAAGTACCTGCTCGATCATTGGTATTCACATTCTCAATTATTGGTGCTTCTGTCGTTGCTTAGGTCAAAGGAGGAAGGATAGGGGTCTCTCTATCATCCATATCTTTAACAATCACATCATCTCACAACTCATTAGAAAAAACCGTTAGTATACAAATACTAACTAACATAGAGCATCTCCAATCACTCTAATTCCCCCAAATGAAAGTTTGACCCAACACGATCCAAAATTTGGGAATGCAACACTCTAACTGCGTTCACATTGCCCAACCAAGGCTCTGATACCAAACTATAACACCGTAAAATCCTAAGCCATTTTTTAAAACACCTAGCGGAAGCAAATAACAAACATAATTTACATAAATCCCACAACTAGGAATACTAATTATGAAAATACATCATCTTGTTCGTGTTACAAAGGTACACAAAATATGGGTTGTTTCCAACAAAACTAATATGAGAGCGCAAGTTCAACTTTTCCTTTAACAAACATCACAAAATTCACGAACGTGCAAAAACAGTTCAACGGTGGCACAAAGCTAAGTGATAGGAAGCTAAAACACAACAGCCAACGGCTACAATCAACACAAGAGCATCTAACTAAACAATCAAGAAGACCGGAGGTTCGGCGTAGAACTTGCAACCAATGTCGGCCAAAGCAAAGGTTTACCAATAGCCCACCGCTCATTGGTACAGCTAGATCCCCTCCGATACAACGCATGCACGAGAGGGTCTACAACTGCTCAACCAATAGCGAGCAAGCTCAGCCCAATTCTACGTATAGCTGACTTCTCAAATGCAACTCAATATCATCCAAAGAGTGCGTATCGATCAAATATTCATGCATTCAGATAATCAATCAACAATTAACAAACATCAGACTAAACAGTCTATCAATCACAAACACATGCATCACATCAATCATATCAATCATAACCTTTACCATCCGTGAGTTAACATCCACTCACCTTTTCTTTCTCGAATGCCACACTCAGAAGTCTAATATCACTGAGTCTTAGTATTGCCTTAAAACATAGCAACACCAAAATTAGTTTTCCAATAAATATATCTTCACATATCTTTATATCATAAAAGTACTCATGATATATCCACATAATATAAACACGTATAATACACTCCAAAAGATCCAACAATTAAAAGTTCCAAATTAGTAACTTTATTAAGTGACGTGTCGCGTCCAACTAACTGACGCGTCGCGTTGGGCTTCGTGTAACACCCAAGGTTCGGATATTTCCTAAATTAGTAACTTTATTAAGTGATGTGTTTTGGTATTGCCTAATTAAGATTAGAAGGTGTTTAGAAACTTGAGGGGTTAAAGTTGTCATTTTGAAACTAGAAAGGTTGAGAGACTAATTGTGCCTAATCTTAAAGATGTATATTGATATATGTAATGTCGGTCTTTAATTTCAGTCTATATTTTTTTTATTTAAAACACGTGCGGAAGCTAAATATTTATTTCACATTTTACAACTTATATAAATATAAGTTGTAACACAAAAGTATTATTAAAAACAAACACTCCAAGCGTTACCAAGTCGTTCGACCATTACACTATTATTACATAACATTGTTTATACAAAGTGTTCCCTAAAATCTAACATGAACTACCAGCAAGTACCCGTCCACACCTTCAGTCTATTTACCTGCATATGGAAAGTTCTTGAGAGGGTTAGCTATAAATAGCTAGTGAATAAAAATTAAAGCGGAAGCAGTATATCAAGAGTATCATAAACACATTACATGCATCACATAACATCATTCAAGTCTATCCTAACGCATGGTGAAGCACCGGTTAGTCAGCAGGCATCACGTCTTGTAGGGTTATAAGCCCGGCTCAAAGATCCTCACAGGGGAAACCGATACTTCCTCCGCGCCGGTGGAGAAGCGGGTAGCGGTCCACCATTGCGTTATCGGGATACATATCCCATTTGGGATCAACAGGAACTGAGAGCCCCTAGATAGTATCGAGGGGCGGAGGTTTAGCAAGAACCAAGATTCGTGATCATCAAATCTCCGCACATCCTAGCTAGCGACACAAGCCCCAACTCAAGACCCAGATAATCTGGCCCCAATCTCCAAGATAGTACAGGTACACAAACAATGGCCTACTTCGGCCTTAGTGCAAACACAAATGGCCTACTCCGGCCCGTACATATCAAGATTGACCTACATAGGCCTTTAACATATCAGTAATGACCTACTCTGGTCTTTAAACATGTGTACATATCATTTGAATAACACAATTGGTTCATTAAACCTTTAAACATGCATAACTACAATTTCTTGGTTTATAACATACAAAACATCTTATAATACTATCAATATCATGCTCGAGTTAACTGTTACTCACCTGTGGAGTTATTACAGGTAAACACTAAGTCACAGGTGATTCTTGATCAACCGCTACACCTAAACAAGTTAATACGTACAATTAAACACTTAAAACAGAATCTGCGAGAAGCAGGGTACTGTCGTACCTTGCCAAGGCACGCCCGTGCCTGGCGAGGCACGCCCCGGACTTGGGCAAGCACGCCCCGTACTTGATACTCAGGTACACTCCGTGACTGCAGGCACTACCCTGGACCCTCTAGGGTTAGGCACGCCCATATCTTTTGGAGGTACGCCCGTGCCGCCACGGGTACGCCCTTGGTCACGGTCTGTTCTTGAGAGGCACGCCCGTGCCTTTCCATTTGCAGCAGCAGGTTCGACCAGAACCTGCTGTTTCCTAGCAAACTCAATACCAAATTACTACCAATTCATTTCCAGACAATTTCTACCTTTCACATATGAACTAACGCATGAAAACAAAGCTAAAGACACCATTTTTACATCATTCAACAACAAAATCAGACCTAAATACCAAATTCTCTATTTTGACCCATTTGGTCTTTAATTCACAAAATCCATCAAGATGAAGCCTTTAATTAACAAATCAATCTAATATGAACTTAAAATCATCTTAGAAATTAATTGGTAACTATTAATTTCATCATTGGCATCAATTGGTGATTTTCACCCAAATACCCAAAACTTAGAAACTTGATAAACTTGAATGAATCACTTACAAGAAAGATTGCAGATGTTTACAAGATGATTATAGGCGGATTTGAATCTGAATTACAACAGATTGGAGCTTGGTAGATTTCTTCTTGATTTCCCCTTGAAGAGCCTTTGAACATAAGAGCATACACATACACAAGAGAAGGAAATGAGTTTCCTAGTGTTGTCTCATGTGAGTAAAGAGGTGGCAGCCTACTTGTGGATCAATATTATCCACAAGTGGGTATTTTGTTCCCCTTTCCAACTTACAACTTAACGCACGAGTACCCGTTTTAACTAACGGAGATATTTTTGGAAACCTCATTCTAAACCATTTAATATTCTTTTATTCTTATCTATTTTTATCAATATTTTATTTCCACATTTAAATAAATATTTTAGTTATTTTTCTTTAATATCTACAAATATATATTTTATTCAATTTATTAATTTATTACACGTACCACGTCAACATGCGTCTAGCCCCTTTTTGAGGATGTTACATATCTACCCCCCATAAGAAGATTCCATCCTCGGAATCTGCTCAGCAGTGAACAAATGCTGGTAGTGTGCTTTCATCTCATCCTCGGCCTCCCATGTCAAGTTAGGACCCAAATTGTGCTTCTATTTGACGAGCACTAACTTGATCATCTTCTTATGCAGCTTTTTGATTTTGGATTCCAAAATCTCAACAGGTTCCTCCAAAAGGCGTTTAGCTGAATCAAGATTCAACTCTTGCAGAGGTAGGATCTGATCATCATCAACCTTGCACTTCCTCAAATAACACACATTGAATGTGTTATGGATACTAGATAACTCAGGTGGAAGTTCAAGTGACATAGTATCTTCATTGACCCATTGTAGAATTTTAAACAGACCAATATACATCGGGCTTAGCTTACCCTGATGACGAAATCGAATCACCCCTTTCCAAGGTGAAACCTTCAAGAAAACCCAGTCACCCACTTCAAAAGTAATGGGCCTCCGTTTTGGATCCGCATACATCTTCTGCCTGTCTCATGCAGCTTTCAGCTTTTCACGTGCCATCTTGACTTTATCAGCTGTCATCTGCACAATGTTAGAACGTGCGTATTGCTTTTCAATAGGTTCTAACCAACATGTATGTGTACAACATCGCCTACCGTACATCATCTCATATGGTGGCATGCCTATACTTGAATGATAGGAGTTGTTATAGGCAAATTCAATCAAGGGAAGTTGTGAATCCCAAGAACCACCGAATTCCAAAATACAAGCTCTCAGAATATCTTCAAGAATTTGAATAGTCCTTTCGGACTGTCCATCAGTTTGGGGATGGTATGTTGTGTAAAGATTCACCCGCGTACCAAGTTCACGTTGAAAACTATGTCAAAAGTTTGATGTAAACCGTGAATCTCGATCCGAAACAATAGATAGAGGTATGCCATGTCGTGACACCACCTCATTGATATACAATTGAGCCAAACGATTCATGGGTGTAGACTCATTAGTCGCAAGAAAATGTGCACTCTTTGTAAGGCGATCAACCACAACCCATGTCATATCATGCCCCTTTGCAGTTCGGGGTAGCTTAGTAACAAAGTCCATGGTAATGTGATCCCATTTCCACTCTGGGATATCTAGTTGTTGTAGATTACCATAGGGCTTTTGGTGTTCGGTTTTGACTTGCGTGCAAACTTGGCATTTTTCTACAAATGAAGCTATGTCACACTTCAATGTAGGCCACCAATACAATGATTTCAAGTCTTGATACATTTTCATGCTACCGGGATGAATAGACAATCTAGATCTGTGTGCCTCGTGTAAGATTGTCTCCCGATTGCCACCAAGACTCGGTACCCAGATTCGAGATTGAAATGTCATTAGACCCCGACTGTCTTCTCCCAATTGCTTAGATATCTTAGTCATTGTCTCAGCCTTCAAGTTATTTTCTTGTAATGTCTCTTGTTGTGCTACTTTCAACTGAGCAATGATATCAAATTCAAAAGTGATTTTCATGAATTTAGCCATTGCAGGAGAGTTCTTTCAACTCAGTGCATCAGCTATAACATTCGCCTTGCCCGGATGATACTTGATCTCACAACCATAATCTTTGATTAGCTCCAACCAACGTCTTTGTCTAATGTTAAGCTCCTTCTGCGTGAACACATACTGCAGACTCTTATGATATGTGCATACAATACATTTGGTGCCATACAAGTAATGACGCCATATCTTCAAAGGAAATATCACAGCTGCAAGCTACAGATCATGTGTAGGATAATTCTTCTCGTGTGTCTTCAATTGACGAGAAGCTTATGCAATCACCTTGTCTCGTTGCATCAAAACACAACCTAGACCTGCATATGAAGCATCACAATAGACAATAAAGTCTTTTGACCCATTAGGCAATGTTAGAATTGGTGCTTGACATAACAATTGCTTTAGAGTCTGGAATGCTTTCTCTTGATCTTAACTCCATACATATGCAACATCCTTGCGGGTCAACATAGTCAATGGACCAGCAAGTTTAGAGAAATTCCGTATGAACCGCCTGTAGTAACCAGCAAGACCTAAGAAACTCTTTATCTCAGAAGGATTCTGAGGAGTTTTCCAGTTCATACCAGCTTCAATCTTTACTCGATCAACTTTAACACCTTCACTGCATATAACATGGCCTAATAAATGGACCTCCTTAAGCCAGAACTCACATTTAGATAGCTTTGCATAGAGTTGTTCTCGCTTAAGTGTCTCCAGAATAAGACGAAGGTGTTGCTCGTGTTCTGCCTTGGTTTTAGAATAAATGAGGATATCATCGATGAACACGATCACAAATTTATCAAGAAAAGGGCGACATACGCGATTCATCATATCCATAAAGATAGCACGAGCATTGGTTATGCCGAATGGCATAACCAATAATTCGTAGTGCTCATATCGAGTTCTGAATGCAGTCTTAGTGATATCATCTTCTCGAACACGGACTTGATGATAGCCAGAACGTAAGTCAATCTTTGAAAAGCATGTGGCACCTTGCAATTGATCAAATAGATCATCTATGCGAAGTAATGGAAATTTGTTCTTTACAGCTATGTAACACCCGCAAACCTGGGCTAGTAGATTAGCGGATTGACGGTATGCGATTAATTGTGTTTTAAATTATTATGTGTTATGTTAAGGTTAATTGATTAATTATAGTAATTAATGTAATCTAATATATATATATATGTATATATATATATATATATATGTTTACTGGTTAAAAGAAAAGAATAGAAAAACTTATGTAAATATGTGTTAGTATGTATGTATGTTAAGTATGTCATATATGTATGCATGAAGATTATAGATAAGTTTTAATTTAGCCACCTCCTGCTTTGGAAAAATGAAGATATATGTGTATGTGTGAATTCATGAAAAGATATCTGCTCATTTCTATCAAAGTGTTAAAGTGTAGTGTGTGTTAAGAAAACCTCTTGTGAAGAAAGCTAGAAAGTGTCAACTTGAAGATTCAAAGTATAGATTTAGAAGTTGTTAATTCAAAGTAAAGGTTAGTTTATGATCCTATCATGTTATTATGCATCTTGGTATGTTTTCTTGTTGATTTCCATAGTCATATGAAAAACCACCATTAATGGAGTTTTGTAAGTAAACTTGAGAAGTGGGTTTTCATTATTAGAGTGTTTTAATTGTTTTTGATGTGTTCATGATGTTTGTTTATGGGTTATATGAAGTTTGTGTATAGTTTGGATGTATTTTTTTAGTGATTTGTAGAATTTTAGATTGTATGTATGTATATATATTTTACTGAGAAAGAACAGGGAAGAAGATGATAAAGTTGTAATGTGCTGAAAGGGGTCCGACTTTGGCCCCGGGTTTGCTGAAGTCATCCGAATTTAGGCCCCGGTTCCATCCGACTCTTGTGAAAGTCGCCCGACTTTTGGCCCCGGGTGGTCATCCGACTTTAGGCCCCGGTTCCATCCGACTCCTGTGAAAGTCGTCCGACTTTTGGCCCTGGATGGTCATCCGACTTTCGGCCCCGGCCCCGGGTCATCCGACTTTTAGGCTCCGGCCTGGGGTCATCCGACTTTTAGGCCCCGGCCCCGGGTCATCCGACCTTAGGCCCCGGGCAAGCTAAAAAGAGTCCGGGTTAGGCCCCGTGCGACCTGAACTGGCCCGACTTTTTATGTTTCTTTTCAATAGTGAAATTTAGCATATTGGTTATGGTTTTATTGGATATAAATATATGTGAATATATATTTATAAATTCGAGACTGGTTTGATTGTTGCTATGTTTTCAGGCAATCCAAAGACTCAGTAATATTAGATATTTGAGCTCGTGCTGATTTGGAGGTGAGTGGACGTTAATCGCAGATGGTAAAGATTGCAGTTAATGTTATTGATGTGATGCATGATTGTGATTGAGATTGGAATGATTGATTGAACTGTTGATTGTGTTATTGATTGTTGATATCTGCTGCATGACTATTTGGTCGATACGCGCTCTTAGTATCATTTTGAGTTACGTTGGGAAGTCAGCTATACCTACACTTGGGCTAGGCTCGTTTACTGGTTTGTTGAACATTAGTAGCCCTTTTGTTGCATATGTTGTTTCAGAGGTGGAGTTTACTATGCCAATTTAGTGGAGGGCTATCGGTAAACCTTTGCTTTAGCCGGCATTGGTTGTAGGTTATGCGCCAAACCACCGGTCTTCTCAGATATCTGATTACATGCTTTGATATTCATTGGGAATGTTTGCTTTTGGTGTTTAGCCTCTACTCACTTAGCTTTCTGCTAATTCCCCTCAGTTGTTCATTTGCAAGTTCATGTTTATAGTTGCTGAAGGAGAAATTGACCCCACTCTGATATTTTGATTAAAATGAAACGAGCCTATAGTTCTTTGTAACACCAAGATGATACTGTTGTTTTGTACTATGTTGTAAATTTATAAATGATGGTTTGTGTGTTATATGTTTGTTTAAATTAAAGCTTCCGCAGCGTTTTAAAAAAATGACTTGAGTTTTCTGGTGTTACAGTTTGGTATCAGAGCATTGGTTTGGCGATGCATGCACGGCTAGAGTGTTGCATTCCCAAATCTTGGCTCGTGACGGGTCAAGTTTTCCTTCGAAGGAATTAGGGTGAGTTAGAGATGTTTGTAGTAGTTAGTATTTTGGATACTAACGGTTTATGCTAACGAGTTATGAGGTGATGTGATTGTAACAGATTATGGCTGGTAGAGAGACTCCCATCCTTCCTCCTATGACCCAATCTACAAATGAAGCCCCCGTGATTGAGCAATTGGGGAATACTGAAACTGCTGGAACATCGGGTCAAGCCCGGAAAGAGGATCAAAGTGATTATGTGTATCAACTAGAGAACGAACTAGTAGAGCTTAGGAATAAAGTTCAGAGCATGGAGCAACATCAACAGAACCAACCCCAGTACCATTTGCGATTCCCACACATGCAACTATACCACCAGTGACAACAACCTTACCACCAATGACCCAAATGATGAAACAACCATTTTACTACACGTATCCACAACCGGGAGCTTATCCCTTTGCGTTTCCCGAATACAAACAACCATGCACATACAAGAAATTTCTAGATTGCAAACCTTCTGAGTACCAAGGGAGTTCCAATCCCAACATTACCTTAAACTGGTTGAGAGAGATGGCGAAGGCACTTGATGCCTGTAATTGCGAAAACGAATTAAAGGTGAAGTATGCAACGCGAATGTTGAGAGGAGACGCGATGGTCTGGTGGGATTCTATTACCGGCCATTTCACCGAGCAGCAACACGAGACCATTACCTGGAGTCAATTCCAGGAAAAGTTATGTGAACAATATTGCAGTACCTTCGAGATTGCCAAAATCAAGAAGGAGTTTATGGACTTACAGATGACCGAGAACATGACAGTGGATCAACTCATCAAGCAATTCAACAAAAAGATGAGATTTGTCAAACAATGGGTGCCTGATGAAGAATTGAAGATTGCCCATTTTGTGGGGGCACTGCAACCGGATCTCCGTAGCGCCACCAGGTGGACTACCACCCTATCCCAGGCTTTCATTTTAGCCAAATCGGCTGAAGGGGATATAATTGTAAGGAATAGGTTGAGCGGGGAGAGAATCTCCTAATAGAAATCACGATTTGAACATTATAACGCTCAACAGAAGAAGGGAGGACAGAGTAGTGGAAGCAGACAGGGGGAGCAGAATAGGAGGCCTACTTCAGGTGGGTCCACTCAAAGGGCACCTTGGTGTAACAGGTGCAAATCCTATCACTATGGGCAGTGTATGCCCTAGATAATGCGATGCGTAAAGTGTGGCCAGTTTGGCCATGATTTGAAGAATTGCAGATTACCGAGGAGTGTCTGCTAGAATTGTCAAAAGGAGGGGCACAGGGTTGGTGACTGCCCTTTGAGCAAGAAATCTGGGTCAGGGTCAGGGTCAGGGTCAGGAGGGGGAGGAGCTGGGGGATCATCTTCAGCGAGTCAGAAGCGAAAGAACCCACCCACTGCTGAGGGTCGGGCATTTAAAATGATGGTGGATGATGCCACCACCACAGACGACGTTATCACGGGTATGTTTCTGATAAACTCTACTCCTGCTAGAGTATTGTTTGATTCTGGAGCAAATCGCTCCTTTGTTTCTATGGAATTCTGTGATAAGTTGAATATGCCTGTAATTAGACTTGCTACTGCTTTAGAGATAGAGGTAGCTGATGGTATGATGGTTCCGGTCACGACTGCTGTGGCTGGAGCTAAAAATGATATAGATGGCGTGTGTCTTCCTGTTTATATTCTTATTATGCAATTGTCTGGGCTTGATGTGGTGCTTGGGATGGATTGGTTGAATTTGAATCAAGGCAATATCAAGTGCCACAAGAAGTTGATTTCCTTCCCGTTGGCTGACGGTACAAGAGTGGTAGCAAGAGGTGAGAAAGTTGGGTCTGTAATTCCAATTATTTCGTGTTTGAAAGCTAAGAAAGCATTGAATAGGGGATGTAAATCGTACTTGGCATATGTGATTGATGAAAAGAAAGAAAAACAGGCAATGAGTGATATCCGGGTAGTAATGGAATACCCGGAGGTGTTTCTAGAGGAATTACCAGGACTGCCTCCAGTTCATGAGGTAGAGTTCAAGATTGATCTGATTCCTGGTCTCGACCAGTGGCGAAGGCTCCGTACAGGTTGGCACCTTTAGAAATCCGGGAGATGATGACGCAGATTTAGGATCTGCTAGATAAAGGGTTTATTCGTCCGAGTTCGTCCCCATGGGGAGGATCGGTATTATTTGTGAAGAAGAAAGACGGTACGTTGCGTATGTGTATCGACTACCATGAATTGAATAAGAGAACGATAAAGAACAAGTATCCATTGCCAAGAATCGATGATTTGTTTGATTAGCTGCGGGGAGCTTTGTTCTTTTCTAAGATTGATTTGAGATCAGGTTATCATCAAGTGCGTGTTTCAGAGGAAGATGTGTCAAAAACGGCCTTTCGTATGCGCTACGGGCACTATGAGTTCTTGGTTATGTCGTTCGGCTTAACCAATGCACCTGCGATCTTTATGGATTTGATGAATACGGTATGTCGACCATTTCTGGATGATTTTGTGATAGTCTTCATCGATGATATCCTAATTTATTCGAAGACTGAACAGGAGCATGAACAGCATTCGAGACAGGTTCTAGAAACTTTAAAGAAAGAACAATTGTTTGCCAAGTTATCAAAGTGCGAATTTTGGCTGAGAGAAGTTCAGTTCTTGGGGCATGTTATCTGTAATGAAGGAGTGAAAGTGGATCCTTCGAAAGTGGAAGCTCTGATGAACTGGAATGCTCCAAAGACACCGTCTGAGATTAAGAGTTTTCTTGGTTTGGCCGGGTACTACCGCATGTTTATTAAAGATTTCTCCAAGATTGCGGGTCCATTGACTAAGTTAACTCGGAAAGACGTGAAGTTTGTTTGGGGAAGTGAACAAGATAAAGCATTCCAGACTTTAAAGAAGTTGTTATGTCAGGCTCCCATTCTTGCATTACCAAGTGGATCAGATGATTTTACTATTTATTGCGATGCGTCGTTTGCTGGATTCGGATGTGTGCCTATGCAGAGGGATCGGGTGATCGCGTACGCTTCAAGACAGTTGAAACCTCATGAAAAGAATTACCCGACTCACGATTTGGAGCTGGCAGTTGTCGTATTTGCCCTTAAACTGTGGAGACACTATTTGTATGGCACCAAGTGCGTGATTTGTATTGATCATAAGAGTCTTTAGTATGTGTTTACACAGAAAGAACTGAATATGAGATAGAGACGATGGGTGGAGTTAATAAAAGATTATGATTGCGAGATCAGATACCACCCTGGGAAAGCAAATGTGGTGGCAGATGTCTTGAGTCGTAAGGGAGCTTGAAGTTCAATCCAGTTTATGCGTATGGAGATAGTATCAGACTTAGTGGATAGACTGAAGTCTGCCAGGTGGAAGCTCTTAAGGAGGAGAATTTGAAGAATGAATTGATGAAAAAATGTAAGGATTAACTTACTGATGATTCTCGTGGATTAAAAATATTTAAGACTCATGTGTGGATGCCTATGCTTGGAGAATTGAGAAAGTTGATTTTAACTGAAGCACACAAGTCAAGATTATCTGTACACCCATGAAGCACTAAAAATGTATAACGACCTGAAAGTGCTTTACTGGTGGCCTACGATGAAGGCAGATGTGGTACACTTTGTAGAATCGTGCCATATTTGTGCTCAAGTGAAAGCAGAACATCAGAAGCCTTACGGATCTTTGAAACAGTTGGAGATTCCTGAGTGGAAGTGGGAACATATAACGATGGATTTTGTGACAAAACTTCGGCGAACTCAGAAGAATCATAATATAATCTGGGTGATTGTAGATCGATTGACAAAGAGTTCCCATTTTCTGGCTACATATGAGACGGCTTCTCTGAGTAAGTTGGCTCAATTGTACATTGATGAGATTGTTGCGAGGAATGGTATACTGTTGTCGATAGTATCTGACAGAGACTCAACGTTTGTTTCTAACTTCTGGAGGAGTCTACAGAGAGTTGGGGACGAGAATTAATTTGAGTACTGCTTATCATCCCCAGACTAACAGTCAGACTGAGCGAACTATACAGATGAAGGTATTGGTTTGGCATAAACGAGTAGCAACGGAAGCAAGATACAATACAAAACTCTAAGCTAGCCAAACAAACACACATGCCATGGACCAACATCTTAACATGAAGTTGCAACTAGAAAATAATAAACAAGGTAGAAGAAAGATTATACCATCATACAAGATTACCACAACCTTTCTTCTTTGCCAAAGTGTGTAGAATTCAAGAAGAACTCCTCTAGTGAAGTCCACCCCAAGCACACTTGATTCCCCAATGCTAGTAGGTTGGTGTAGACACCAAAAAAACACAATTCAAGAACAAGCAACACCTTTGTGCATCAAAGCTTGATCACAAAGTGTATATTACCTTCTCTAGAGCCCCAAAATTTGATCACTAAGAAGAATAACTAATAGAGAGAGTATCAACCCATGCATAAGATTCTAGAACTTCCAAAGTTCTGTTCCAGAGACATATGAATCGTGACTTAGCATTCACTCACATTAATCCCATTAAAAAGAGTGTTTAAAGCTGTTTATTCTGCTGTTACAGGGACGTACACGGCCCGTGTTGGTCAACACGGCCGTGTAGGCCCAAGGTCCACGGTCTCACTTGGGCCAAGATAGCATGTGTCTGACAGGCCCAACACGGCCCGTGTTCACCTACACGGCCATGTAGGCCCAAAGCACACGGTCTCTACTTGGGCCAAAACTCCCCGTGCTAGTTAGGCTGCACACGGCCCGTGTACCATGCTGCCAAAACCCATCTTGGCCTTTTTCTCTCTTCTGCTTGATCGTGTTGCCGGAATCAATACTTGGTGTTTGACCCAATAGGCCTATACTTAATCAGCAATGCTATTAACTCGTTCGTGTCAGCGGGCATATTCCAACAGACTCCCACTTGCACGTGGCACGACTACGAAAAATAACACAAACATAGAGCGGCCTCTAGCAAGACATCTATGCTCCCAAGTCAGTATAGGGTATGCCACTCTTGACAAGATCCCAATCATAAAATGACTGTCCTAAAGATAAATGAACATGTACATCCCTTTGTTCGCGATATCCAATGTGAACACAAGCCATGGAATATAGTCAACCTTCAGATCGTTCACGATTATGTTTCTCGATTCTAGATTAGCGGTGACCAACAAACCAAGTTAACATTGATCCATCATCAATATAACTCGAGCACGGTCATGCATACAAACGTCAGCACTCAATCATCGAGGGGCCCATGGATATCTTCTCTATACATAGAGGAACAAATTCCTTTTGACTACATAGTCCCGCCACATAGATAATACTCTACCCAATCATCTCCCTTATAATGACCAGTTACGGACCGCATTAGAAAATGATCAAAGCAAAGCAGACCTATGCTTTGGAATCACATGTATCTCTAGTTTAAGGATGAAACGCCATCATCATCCCGAGTTCCTTATGACCAGAACCATGAAGCGAACTCGGATGCGGGTCCTCCAATCACTTGAAACCGCTTTCAAGTACAGGCAAGAACCACGTTTAACAAAACCAATTCTTTACCTCAATCTTAATTTATGCTTCCTTCCCATAAAGTATAACCGATTGTGGAGATTTTAGAATGAAAAACATTCTCGGAAGTGTTTAAACATGCTAAGATGGAACACAATAAAGATTCATAAAATACCCGCCCTCGGCGTATTATTAAATCTCCATTTAATAATCGATATAGTATGAATTGCAATACTGCTTAACGTCCCCACAATATAAGTACAAATCAAACATGAACCAAAACATATTCAACTCAAGTTACATGCATTAGAAATGCTAATTGACCTAGTATGGTAAACATCACTAGTCCATAAGTTGGGCTTAACTACTGGATTTGTACCACAACATCCACAAGTACTTTTGTTATTCGATTATATCTCTTTTGACAAGACTACTTCAAAAGTATGCATCAAAAAGATCTCAACTTTTCAAAAGGTCTCAAAAGTCCACAATAAGGTTAGTGATACTTTAAGAACCTACAAGCAACACCACAAGTTAGGATCATCAACTTTGACCAAAGACAGTTATCCTAGCAGAAACACGCATTAGAGTAACTACTTACTCCTAGCCTATTCTAGTCGTCAAACACCAAGAACATGTCTCTATATTTCTTGAACTAAATACTATCCAATTTTGTATCTCCTAAATGCCCTTATGAAGCAGTAATTCCTGAATTAGGTTTGCAGATAACCTAATGTCGGGACATTATCTTCAATAGACATTTAACACTAGGAATACAACAAAGCTCCCACTAGCCCTGACATACATAAAAGGTTTTATCTACGCTTCTAGAAATGACTCTTAGCCAGGCATACCAGCATAACCATGTTGATCATCTATCAAAGACATCAGATTATTAGCCAGGCTCTATATGTCTCTTATCAGAATCCACGTTCTTCCACTTGAATGCCTTAGTTTTAGTTTATCTTTTCTTCCCCTTTTAAGCAACAAACATTGTTCTCAAAAGGTTAAAAAGCTAAAACTTAGAAGAACTCCTCAAATGTATTAGCACTTCTTGATTTCAAGTTCATCCATCTCCCACTGAATATAGAATGGATAACTTTGTACTATAAGATAGACAAGCAAAGAACCTTTCTAGTCGTACCTTAATAAATGCTAAACAGACTATCAATTGAATTTGGATTTAAGGACTTAGTCACAATGGCAAATGAATATCCCAACAAATCGGACACACATTCTTAACCCGTCATAAACCGGATCAATAACACCCTGTTCCCTACTCCATGACACCATGTACCAATGCGTCTTAGTAGGATATGAATTGTGAAACAATTCCACAATTCACAATATGGTCATCCAATATATATAGTAAGTATCTTAGCATCTTCACTAGATCTAAGTACCCTGATCTATATACCCTATTGATTCTGAAATTTGTCTTGGTTAACTCTGAACACCAACAAGGTTTCAGACATATACCCAAACTAATAAACGTCTCGCAATTACTACCATCAAGGTAGTGACGAAGAAGTTTCGCTTTCGTTATTCTTTGTGGTGTGCTTGAACGGATTATCCACAAAATGTGATCAATATCCAACAAGCCTTCAATCCTCTCACAAACTCCGGTGAAGGATCACATAATACCCTTAGCCTAAAAAACAAGATCAACATCAAAACGTTTAGCCCAGGGCTAAACTATTCCGAGATCCTAACCACATGGATCTAGGTGATATATATCTTGTTTATGTGGTTAAGTTGATTATCACACAAAGATAACTCATCCAAACTATTTTGGATTCAGAATCAATTATTCATGAATATTCTATTACTTGTAACAAAACCTTGTGTATGCCATGACATGGGAAATTTTAAACAAAATATCTCACTACTGATTTTCATAACAAATTTCATATTTTAAGAATAAACTCATCGTCACCACAAGTTAAGTTGTGTGCCACGTAGGGCAAAACAACACATGAGTTATGACATCAATAAACCTTGAATAAACAATGCTTAAAAGGTTTAACATCAATTCTTAAAACTTCAAAATTTTTGTTCATCGTAATCAAAGCAAGCATACAAAGAGATGTTACTTGCCACGCAAGGCAATAAAACAAAGTAATAAATAAACCGGCGACAAAAGCGAGATCAAATCTCCTTTTCTTCTCCTAGAGGACAATCACCATGGCTTCCTCGTTCGAGATCCGGTTCTTCGTGCTTTTCTCTCACCAAAGGACCTACACTTTGTAACAAAATAAATTTGTGACAAACGTGAGTCAATCAGCTCAGGTCAACTACCCAGCTTATATAAGAATAGCAATGAATCATGAACGTACCTGAAGATGGAAAGTTAACTCTCTCTTTTGTGAGAAGTTTTATATCCTCTCGGCACGTAGGACAGGCGTGAGGGCCCCAATTTCCAAATCTTCCACAAAAGTAGCAAACCACCTTTTCTTGAGTCTCTTCTTGAGGCACATTCTCTATGTCCTTCGACTAAACTTCAAGGATAGGCTTGGAAATTCCAACCTTTCCTTTTAGGGTCGGTTTCTTCTTCCTTTTCTTTTGTTTCTTTAAACCCAAGACGGAAGTGGTTTTGGTGGAACTATGCTTGGCCATGTCAAACTCCACAGACTTCAACATGCCATGCAATTCGCTTAAGGACTTCTCCATTCCTTGCATATGATAGTTTGTAACAAACTGATCATATGATGCGGGCAGAGACTGGAGTACAATATCCACAACGAGCTCTCCCCCAATAGGAAACCCTAACCTCTCCATTTGGTCCACGTTCGCCTTCATCTTAAGGACGTGAAGACTTTCTCAACTCTTAAACAGAAGTTATGTGAAGCACCAGTTCTTGCTTTACCAAAAGGAGTTGAAGATATGGTAGTATTTTGTGACGCTTCATATCGTGGATTGGGTTGTGTACTGATGCAGAAAGGTAGAGTTATAGCTTATGCTTCACGGCAGTTGAAGCCACATGAAAGTAACTACCCAACTCATGATTTGGAGTTAGCAGCAGTATTCTTTGCACTCAAGATACGGAGGCATTATTTATATGGCGTGAGATTCACTATTTACACAAATCACGAAAGTTTGAAGTATTTCAAATATCAGAAGAATCTCAACATGAGACAGAGGCGTTGGCTAGAATTGTTGAAAGATTATGATTGTGATATACTCTATCATCCAGGGAAGGCAAATGTAGTAGCTGATGCTCTGACCAGAAAGTCAGGAATGGTGCTTGTGAAGAACCAATTTCTAAAAATGACAGTCACGACGCCTATCATTGATGTCATACGAAAAGCTCAATTAGAG
Source organism: Dittrichia graveolens (assembly GCA_038502395.1). Classification (NCBI taxonomy): domain Eukaryota; kingdom Viridiplantae; phylum Streptophyta; class Magnoliopsida; order Asterales; family Asteraceae; genus Dittrichia; species Dittrichia graveolens. Next base: position 27,470,823 of record JARJIL010000007.1, read on the forward strand.
GCAGTCAGAGATGAAAATCATAAATCTGAACGAATTACAACCGTTTAAGAAGACGAATGCTGGAAACTTCAAGCCCGCAGTTAGAAATTCGGGGGCAAGATGTGGGAAGTGTGGTAAGGGGCACGCTGGGGAGTGCCGGGCTGGAACTGTAAATTGCTTTGTATCCAGAAAGAGTAGGCACTACGGGAAGGATTGTAGGGTCCATCTGAACGTGTGTTTTAAGTGCAAAAAACCGGGGCACCACATGGCTGAGTGCCCGGAAGCTACTGGAGGAAGCGGGAGACACGCTTGGCAACCACCGCTCCGAATCCCTGAGGGAGAGAAGGGAAAGAAACCCGAGGTTCCGAAGCCTCGGGGGCATGCTTTTCAAATGACCGTGGAGGAGGCAAAGAAGGAGCCCGATGTGATCGCAGGTACATTTGTTGTTAACTCTATACCTGCACAGGTGTTATTTGATTCCGGGGCAAGTAAGTCCTTTGTATCAACTACTTTCTGTAATAAGTTTGTATTAGCACCGGTTGTTAGAAACACCGTTAGAAGTAGAAATAGCCGACGATAAGGCTTTGTGTGTTACCTCGGTCTATAGGGATAATGTAATAGTGATAGACGATGTACAGTTTACTATAGATCTGCTACCGACTCCGATGAGAGAGTTCCAAGTAATAGTGGGAATGGATTAACTGGGGCGCCACCAGGCCAACATCTTGTGTAAACAAGGGATCATACGGATCCAGAATCCAAGTGAGGTAGAAATCTCCATCCACGGCAAACGACAGAATGGATTAACGGCATGCTGTACCGTGACCAAAGCGGCAAAATATCTACGCAAGGGGTGCACGACCTTCATAGCTCACGTGATCGATTCGAGAATGGAAAAGAAGAAACAGACAGTTTCAGATGTACCAGTGGTATGCGACTATCCAGAAGTATTTCCGGATGAACAGTCGGGGATTCCGCCAGACAGGCAAGTGGAGTTCCGAATAGACCTAGCGCCGGCAGTGGCACCTATCGCCGTGGCACCGTACAGCCTAGCACCGCCAGAGATGTAGGAACTGATGTCACAGCTACAGGAACTGCTTGATAAGGGCTTCATACGCCCAAGTAGCTCATCGTGGGGAGCACCGATCCTCTTTGTGAAAAAGAAGGATGGGATCTTAAGGATGTGTATAAAATATCGCGAACTCAACAAGGTGACAATTAAGAATCGTTATCCGCTGCCAAGGATCGACGACTTGTTCGACCAACTACAAGGAGCGGCCTGTTTTTCAAAGGTAGAGTTGCGATCGGGATATCATCAACTCAAGGTCCGGGAGGAGGATATAGCCAAAACGGCTTTTCGCACGCGCTATGGGCACTTCGAGTTCGTCGTCATGCCTTTTGGTCTTACTAACGCGCCAGCAGCATTCATGGATTTGATGAACCGAGCCTGCAAAATAATGCTTGATAAGTCCATGATCGTATTCATCGATGGCATCCTGGTATACTCAAAAACTGAGGCCGAGCACGAACTACATCTATAGGAAGTACTCAAAACCTTAAAGAAGGAGAAGTTGTACGCAAAGTTTTCCAAGTGCGAATTCTGGTTGCAAGAAGTTCAGTTTCTCGGGCACCTGGTTAATCGAGAAGGAATCAAGGTCGACCCCGCCAAGATCGAGGCCGTGATGAAATGGGAAACGCCGAAGAGTCCTACGGAAATCCGAAGTTTTCTACGTTTGGCCGGTTACTGACAAAGAAAAGTGTTCGTTTCGATTGGGGAGAATTGTGTGAAGCCCCGATACTGGCCTTACCAAAGGGAATGGAGGATTTGGTAGTCTATTGCGATGTGTCCCATGTAGGGCTTGGCTGCGTGTTGATGCAGAGAGGGAAGGTGATTGCCTACGCCTCACGACAACTGAAACCGCAGGAGTGCAACTACCCGACTCATGCTTTGGAGTTAGCCGCTGTGGTGTTCACACTGAATTTATGGAGACATTATTTGTACAGAGTTAAGTGCACCATTTATACGGATCACAAGAGTTTGAAGTACTTCGCCGATCAAAAGAATCTGAACATGCGACAGCGAAGGAGGTTAGACCTAGTCAAGGACTACGATGGTGAGATCTTGTATCATCCGGGAAAGGCTAACGTTGTAGCCGATGCACTGAGCCGTAAGGCAAACCACGTGCAATTGAATGTGAAGTGTTTAAGGATGATGGTTACGACTTCGCTGTTTGAGTCGATTTCAACTAACCAAAGTGAAGCAGTCAAAGAAGAGAATCAGAAAACCGAGAGGGTAAAGGGCCAGATGGCGTTGATGGTTAAGGATAGCCACGGGTTGTGGACCTGATACGGACGGATTTGGGAACCCAAGATCACTGAAGTCCTGAATCTCATTCTTGATGAAGCACACAAGTCGAAATTTTCTATACATCCGGGAGCCACGAAAATGTACAGAGACTTGAAAATGGATTACTAGTGGCCGGGGATGAAGAGAGATGTGGCTAAATATGTGGAGAAGTGTCTTACTTGTCTACGAGTGAAAGCCGAGCACTAGCGACCGCACGGTAAGTTGCAACCGCTAGAGATACCTGTATGGAAATGGGAGCATATAACCATGGATGTGATAACGAAACTACCGAAAACACCAAGGAACTTTGATGCAATCTGGGTAGTGGTTGATCGGTTAACGAAAAGCGCTCACTTTATACCGATCCGAGAGGCGAGTTCGGCCGAGAGATTGGCGGACATCTATGTGAAAGAGATAGTTTCGAGGCACAGAGTGCCGGTGACCATTATATCGGATAGGGATGTGCGGTTCACATCCAGATTTTGGAACAAATTTCATGAGGATTTGGGAACGAGGGTGAACTTGAGTACGGCATATCACCCTCAAACTGACGGGCAAAGTGAACGGACTATCCAAACGTTGGAGGATATGCTACGAGCTTGTGTAATTGATTTCTGGAGAAGCTGGGATTTGTACTTACCCCTAGCGGAATTTTCGTATAACAATAGCTACCACGCAAGTATTGGTATGCCACCGTACGAGATGTTGTACGGTAGGAAGTGTAAAACCCCGATCTGTTGGGGTGAGGTTGGACAGAAAAAGCTTGGCAACATGGAAATAGTGCGGAGGACCTCAGAATATGTGCAACAAGTCCGTGAACGACTTAAAGCGGCTCAGAGCCGACAAAAAAGCTATGTGGATAAACGGAGATCAGTACTAGAATTTCAAGTTGGTGATTATGTGTTACTTAAAGTATCTCCGTGGAAAGGAGTGATACGATTTAGAAAGCGTGGAAAACTGAACCCAAGATTTATTGGACCTTTCAAAGTTATAGCAAGAGTTGGTAAGGTAGCATACCGTCTGGAGCTACCCGAAGAGTTGTCAAAAATACACAACACCTTCCATGTATCTCATTTAAGGAAGTGTTTGGCCGACGAGTCGGCGTTTGTACCATTGGAGGATATCACTGTTGATGAAAGACTGAACTACATCGAGAGACCGGTTGTGATCCTCGAGAGGAAGGTCAAACGATTACACAACAGAGAAGTTGGGATGGTAAAGATGCAGTGGGAGCACCGCAAAGGTTCAGAATGGACGTGGGAGTACGAAGAATAAATGAAGAAGAATTACCCCACCATGTTCGAGTGAAGATTTCGAGGACGAAATCGTGTTTAAGTGGAGGAGAGTTGTAATACCCGGACTTCGAAAAATAAATAAATGAATATTTATTGAGAAAAGATTTAAATTATGTTGGGTTGTGAATTTAATTGTGAATGCATTAAAGACTTTATGGGCTTGAATGGTTAATTGGATAATGAACTAGACTTATGTGAGTTATTGGATTCATGATTTGGGCCCAAACAATAGTGAAAGTGGGCTTAGGCCTTTTTGGAGATATATATATATATATATGTATATATATATATATATGATTAGGGCACAACCCCCAATACCCCTTTCAAAATAAGTATTACTGTTGCATTGAGGGAGAGTTTAGTGTGTGTTTGTGTGTGTGTGCTTAAGAGACAACCGTGCCATAAGGAATATTTATCGAAACAATTTGTGGATTGAGAATCAATATTCACGATAGGTCTCTTATTCTCAATGTATGCATCAACTTCATATATTCCATGACATGGTAGAGCTTTAAAATAACAAACATCATTTTTATAAAACAAAATAGATCCATTCATGAACTTAAAGGAAAAACCATCGTCATACAAGGCATGTAAAGAGATAATGTTTCTTACCACGCAGGGCGAATAGCATACATTAATAAGAACAATGGAAATTCCGGTTCTAAAAGAGAGCTTGACACTCCCTTTTGCTTCTACGGGCACAAACTCTCGGTTCCCCATAATTAGATCCAGCTCTCCAAGCTCCAAACCTCTTGTAATACCCGAACTTCGAAAAATAAATAAATGAATATTTATTGAGAAAAGATTTAAATTATATTAGGTTGTAAATTTAATTGTGAATGCGTTAAAGACTTTATGGGTTTGAACGGTTAATTGGGTAATGAACTAGACTTATGTGAGTTATTGGATTCATGATATGGGCCCAATCAATAGTGAAAGTGGGCTTAGGCCTTTTTGGAGATATATATATATATATATATATATATATATATATATGTGATTAGGGCACAACCGCAATACCCCTTTCAAAATAAGTAATACTGTTGCATTGAGGGAGAGTTTAGTGTGTGTTTGTGTGTGTACTTAAACCCCACGAGAAAACAAGGAAGAAGAGGCAGGAATCATCTGATAAACTCAAAGAATTGCTACAAGAATCATCAGGTAATGTTTCTTACCTCACTAGGATACTGTAGGTATCAATTTTATCTTGTTTAGATGACAATAGCATGATTTGGCTGCTGGGTTGTTGGGTTTTGGGTTTATGAAGAACCAAAGAGAAAGAAAGTGAGTTATGAGCTTGAAAACTTGATGAAATGTGTTTAAATCTTGAAAGAAGTACTTAAATGAGTAGAGAAATTTTTTTAAACAAAAATGATGTGATTTGGTTGAGATTTGAAAGAATACGATTTTGGCCATGGAGCCTGAAAGTTGAAAAGATGAACTGGCAGGGATGAGTCTCATCCCATGAGACTTTTAGAGAATAAGTCGTGCGACCCTTGTCCCCCCTTCATGCGACTTTCGCATGGCAGCCCCCCACCCCATGCGACCTTTGATGTTTTGCCACCATGCGACTCTTTGTTGAGTCATGCGACTTTTGTGTTTTGAACCATGCGACTCTTTGCCTTAACCCATGCGACATTTCCCTTATTTCATGCGACTTTCCCTTGAAATACCCTCATGTGACTGTCGCATAATGCGACTGTCGCATGGAGACTTCATGCGAACTTCACACTTGAGCCCCCACCCCATGCGACCTTTGATGAGTCATGCGACTTTTGTGTTTTGAACCATGCGACTCTTTTCCTTAACCAATGCGCCATTTCCCTTATTTCATGCGCCTTTCCCTTGAAACACCCTCATGCGACTGTCGCATCTTGCGACTGTCGCATGGAGCCTTCATGCGAGCTTCACACTTGAACCCCCAAGCGACTTATTGTTTTAATTCCATGCGACACTTGATACCCCCCATGCGACCTTCGCATGGTTACCACCCTATGCTCATGCGACTTTCAAACTTGAATCCCATGCAACCTTTGAACCCCCATGCGACTTATGTACTTTGAATAAGAATCCGACAGTTGAGAATCCGATAAAGTGGAAATCCGGATGTGGAATCCGATAAGATTGAAATCCGACAGTCGGATGAAATCCGATACTTTACATTGACACGACGCGTCGGGTTGATGGACGCGACGCGTCCCCGACTTAATGGACTTTAATGCATTCTTATTGTTACATGCCTTGTGAAACCCGAATGTATTACGGGGATAAACGAATGATGGATTCATACACGGTATTGACTTGTTAGACCTATTGTAGTTTACGGTTGGCTAGCAAGCAATCACAAGTGAGTTAGTAAGATAAGGTTGAGAATCTGAGCACTGCTGACAGGTGAGTATTCTTACTTACTATCTAAACCCTATGACATGTGTGTTAAATGTGCTATCTTCTATATGATTGATGAATGATGAATTGATGAATTGGTGAAATGATGACTCATGAATAGATGAACTGATATTTGTATCATGCGATGCTATTGTTTAGACTGTTCACTCCGGTGACGGGAATGATGGGACCGTGCACTTCAGTGGCGAGGATGATTGGACCATCCACTCCGGTGACGGGAATGACTAGACCGTTCACTACAGTGACGGGTATGATGGGACCGCTCACTTCGGTGACGGGAATGTGGGACCGACTACTACGGTAGCGGGAATGTGGGACCAACTACTACGGTAGCGGGAATGAAAGATGTAACATGGATGTAAAGCAATTGATGTGATGTCATATGGTTGATTGTAAGTAAGTGTACTCGTTAAGCTTCGTGCTTACGGTTGTTGTTTAACCTTCTTTTCAGGTGATGGCGATGGCGGGGCTCCAGCACGTAGTTGATAGCTCATACACCACAAGCTTCCGCAACAATCAAACTACCTTGTGCTTTTTGATGTATTCAAAACAATTACATTTGAATATAAGGGTTAACACCCGGGATTGTAATTAACTTGCACAATGTTTCATTTATGATGAATTATCAATCGTACTCTTTGTTTAATTGTTCAAAAAAAAATTGGGACGTTACACCTCTACTTCCCCTTAGCACCTGCACCATATTACAAATGTGAGTGCCGCAGCCGGTATCTAAAACCCAGCCCTTTGAAATAGATGTTTGATGGAGCTCAATCAAGAACGTACCTTGGTTTGAAGGTCCCGATATGCTCATTGCCTTGAGTTTCTTGAGGCCATCTTGGTACTTTGGGCAGCTTTGACGATAATGCCCCTTGTCCCCGCAAAAGAAGCATTCCGCATCCTCCGGCGCTTTGGCTTGAGGAGTCTTCTCTTTGCCCTTTGCCACCGGGGTATGGGTAGGCTTGGTTGCACCAGCCTTACCCTTACCCTTTCCCTTATGGGAAGAAGTCGGTTTCTTCTTTTGGATGCGGCCCTCCCGGATAGCCAAGACGGGATTGGAAGAGGTGGCCTTGGGCTTCGATATGCTTGACTCCGCAGTCTTGACCATCCCGTGAAGCTCCATGAGGGTTTTGTCCATACTACGCATATGATAACTCACGGTGAATTGATCATATGCATTGCGCAAGGATCAGAGGATGAGATCAACCGCCATCTCCCTCCCTATGGTGAACCCTAGCCTCTCCATGCGCTCCATGTTTGCTTTCATTCGCAACACATGAGTGCTTACATTCCCGCCATCCTGGAGCTTGCAACCTAGGACGCCCTTGAGGCATTTGTACCTTTCTTGCCTCGCTTGCTGTCGGAACATGTCCTTAAGCTACGCGAGCAAGTCGTAAGCACTTAAATGATTTATTTGCTTTTGCAAATCGGAACTCATTGTGCTTAACATGAGGCACGTTATTTCCTCCGTGTCCTTGAGGCGTTTTTCATACGCCTCTCGGGCGGTCCTCGCGTAGGGGCTTCGGGTAAGGATTCCTCAATGGTATGCAATTTCCCTTCATGGCGTATGACAATCCGAAGTTGCTACAGTAGAGTTTCTCCTTCTCAAGGAAAACTTGTAGAGAAATGTTGCTCGTGGTAGTGGTGCTTGAAGATGCCATCTAAAATAGCAAAGTAGATTTGGTTAGTTTGATATTTAAGCTTGTTAAAATAATTTACCCAAAGAACAAATTTAAATATTTTAACAAAGCCAAGAACCCTATTTCACTTCCATATATGACGGGTTTACCACGGATCATACAAGGATGTTATTTCGGGTTGACAACTATATTGCCAATTGCAATCCATTATTGCAACTCTTTGGTCTTTGCAGGATCCTACGACAAGCACCGGTCGTTTGGCATGTTTGATCCCTTCTTACACCAATCCCAAGTTAGAATTGTTGATAGACTCGTGCTAAGCTCGACAATCCTTCAAGAATTCTAATTTGAAATTATAAATCGTCCGTCAAGACATGCGGTAAGTACACTCAATAAGAATTGGCTCGTGCTAAGCTCGACAACCAAGTTTGCGAGTTACTACGCTCACCTTCCACACAACTTCACAAAGATTGGCTCGTGCTAAGCTCGACAACCAATCATTACGGATGGTGCGTGATTTATGTTTTATGGAAAAACGGGCTTTTGTTTCCGATTAAATTTGATTAACATATTTTAGTGACAAAATTCGATTTTCACTTTAGATGGTTTGTTAATCGTGAGCGCGCGTGAGAGAAAACCTATGCGAGTACGTAAACAACCATGCAATAAATAAATCACACCACACGCATAGCAAGGGATTGGTAACCAAGCCAAAAAACCTATGCGTTCTACCCGTGAGCCAACGGGAAGAACATGGTCAACTAGGGACACAATACAAACAAAGTCATAGCTCCCACTCGATCCACCACCTCCAACGGGTATCACCGGATCCTCTATCTTCAAGACATCATCTTTATTCTTGATTATGGTCTCCATGCTCCATGAATACAAGTACATGAAATAGAAATAAAATGGCATGCAAGCCATGAAAATTCTATCATCTAATACAAGTACACGGATAAATGAAACGACATACCAGTCGCAAAAATAATTACAATTAATCAATAAATAAATAATTATTACAAACCATGTGACACAAGATCACCAAATAAAGGAACAACCACAAGGTCTAAGGCCAAGGTTACCAACAAAGAACAAGGCAAACAACCACAAAACAAGCGGTGTGCCAAAAACCGCAACAAGCAAATATTTTGATAAGAATTTCCTATACAAACACTCAAGGCACAAAGGAAATTCTTGTACATATGCAATAAGGCATAAAACCAATTTTTATAACCCATATTTATATATACACACATATGTGTATGCATGTATGCATCTAATGCCATAACCATACCATGCATACCCATAGTGGTACCAAAATATTAATTGGGTATTTCAAGAAACAACTGAATAAAAGCAGAAACACAACAATGACTCGAAAAACCAAAAAATTTCTTTTAGGTCAAAACCACTGTTCACGAGCTCATTCATGACCTTTCACGGCTCGTGAAGCCCGAGAGCTTCACGACCGCTCACAGCCCAGAAGAACTCGTGAAGCACCAAAAGCCATTTCACGACTAGACCCCAAACCACACTAGTCGTGTATCCTTCACGACCCGTGAAGAGAACCTCCACGGCCCGTGAAGACTCACTGGACAGTTTACCAAAACTTCCAAAAATTAATTTTTCGAGCCATTTTGTGCTATCATCGTGTAGCAATGGCTCTGATACCACTGAAGGAATCTCATGCATGTCAAAAACCCAAGCACAACGGAAGCAATAAGTAAAAACATAAGGTTTTCGGGTTAACAACACATGCAAGATATTCACTTAGTGAGATCTAGCTACAAGAAATGATAGCAACAAAGGGAACAAAGGAAACTAGAAAACGAGACCATACCCTTGATGTCTCTGGTGGTTGTGGTGTTGAAGATGTAATACTTGAACTCCAAGACGAGCTCCTCTATTAGTATCCACACCAAGCCTTTCGTGAATCGCCTTTGCTAAAGCTTGAGGTACACTACTTGCACTCACGTGAACAATGCCTCAAGAACAACACCAAAAACACTCTTGCCTTGGTAACTCAACCTCCAACTCCAAAGAGAGCTCCTTATGGTATTCTAGTGTGTGAGTTATGTGTTTTGGCAAAAGGTTCATTCAAGAGCAAATAGTTGGGTTTATATAAGCATTTTGGGAGCTCAAATGGCACCAGGCTCGGCCAAAATGGCTAGCTCTGATTGGACCAAACAAAAGGTCCAATAAGATTAAAGTGTCACTTTGACTTTTGCCTTCACGGGCTCTCACGGCCTGTGAAGGAAGTCGTGAAGGCATCATCCCCACAATCCCTTGACCGGCCTATGAAGCCTCGTGAAGACCTTCACGTCACGACCTCTTCACGACCCGTGAGGGCCCGTGAAGGTCGATAGAAAACCTACTTATATTAATTTACTCTCTTGACTTGTGCTGTCGGATTCAACGCTTGGCGTGTGACCCAATAGGCACGTGCCTCATCAGTAGTGATCCAAATATACGTGTATCAGTGGGCATATAACCAACATAACCGTCACTGGTTGGCGAGTATGCATTGATTACCGAAGATTAAATGATGCCACTAGTAAAGACCACTTTCCCCTCCCATTCATAGATCAAATGCTTGAACGTATTTCTGGAAACGCATTCTATTTCTTCCTAGATGGTTTTTCTGGTCACTTCCAGATTCCCATCACACTTGAGGACCAGGAAAAGACTACCTTCAAATGTCCATATGGAATGTTTGCTTACCGGAGGATGTCGTTTGGTCTGTGTAATGCTCCAGCAACCTTCCAACGATGCATGACCGCCATATTCCACGATATGGTGGAGGATTTCATGGAAGTATTCATGGACGAATTCTCGGTATTCAGAGGTTCTTTCGACTCGTGCTTATCTAATCTTGACAAAATTGTCGCCCGTTGTGAAGAAACCAACCTTGTGCTGAACTGGGAAAAGTACCATTTCATGGTACGAGAAGGCATAGTGTTGGGACACAAAGTTTCACAAGCAAGCATATAGGTAGATAGCGCTAAGATAGATACTATATCTAAGTTACCACCGCCTACTAATGTGAAAAGGGTGAGGAGTTTCCTAGGCCACACGGGATTCTATCGCCACTTTATCAAAGATTTTTCAAAAATCACAAGGCCTCTGACACAACTCCTATTAAAAGACGTTAAATTCGAGTTCTCCAACGAGTGTTTAACAGCTTTTAATACATTAAAGGAGAAACTCACTACTTCCCCGATCATGATTGCTCCAGACTGGACCTTGCCATTTAAGCTTATGTTTGATGCCAGCGATTACGCGGTAGCGGTAGTCCTAGGCCAAAGGGTTAATAATCGTTTTCAACCGATCCATTACGCGAGTAAAACCCTAAACCCAGCTCAGGAGAACTACACTACTACTGAAAAAGAACTCCTAGCTGTGGTTTATGCCTTCGATAAATTTTGTTCGTATCTGATTTTATCCAAAACTATCGTCTTTACTGATCATTCCACTCTGTAGTACTTGTTTGATAAACAAGACTCCAAGCCTCGGCTTATCCAATGGATCTTGCTTCTGCAAGAATTTGACATCGAAATCAGGGATAAGAAAGGAGCAGAAAACATGGCAACCGACCGTTTATCGAGATTAGAAAATCCACACTTAGACGAATTACGAGAGTCAGACATCGTTGACAACTTCTCGGAGGAGTATGTAATGAAGGTCAACAATGAGCCTCCTTGGTTTGCAGACTTTGTAAACTACCTTGCTGTAGGGGTTCTCCTAAAAGGTATGACACATGAGCAAAAGAAGAAATTCTTCACAGATGTGAAGTACTACTTCAGGGATGACCTCTATCTATTTCGACACTGCGTAGATAACGTTATCCGGCGATGCAATTTGGGAGATGAGGCGAGGGAAATACTGAGGGATTGCCATAGTGGGCCCACCGGGGGACACCACAGTGTGGTGTACACTGCAAAGAAGGTATTTGAAGCTAGATTTTATTGGCCCACAATCTTTAAAGATGCGCACACCCTCGTAAAGGAGTGTGACTCATGTCAGAGGGCCGGTATCTTCCCGAAATGAGATGACCCAACATAACATCCAAGTATACGAAATCTTCTATGTGTGGGGTATAGACTTTATGGCTCCATTTCCTTCCTCCCGAGGTAATAAATACATCTTAGTAGTTGTCGACTATGTGTCGAAGTGGGCCAAGGCACAAGCTTTACCCACCAATGATGCACGAGTCGTGGTGAAATTCCTGAAAAAGTTATTCTCTCGGCTTGGTATCCCTAAAGCCTTGATCAGTGATAGGGGCTACACATTCCGCTAACAGCTTAATGGAAAAGGCATTGTAGAAATATGGTGTGAACCATAGATGTGCAACGCCATATCATCCCAAAACTAGCGGGCAAAACGAGGTTACCAATCGCGCCCTGAAACGCATTTTAGAACAATCGGTGAACGGGTACCGTAAGGAATGGGCAGATAAACTCGATGACGCACACTGGGCGTTTAGGAATGCGTACAAGACTCCTTTAGGTACAACACCCTTTAGGTTAGTCTACGGTAAGGCATGTCACCTTCAACTAGAAGTAGGGCACAAGGCGTATTGGGCATTGAAGGCATGCGATCTTGATCTAGACATAGAATGTGTCAACCGTTTCTTACAACTAAACGAGTTAGATGAATTACGAAACGAAGCGTACGAAAATTCATTGATCTATAAGGATCGTACGAAAAAATGGCACGATGCGCGCCTGAAAGAAAATAAACACTTCGAACCAAGCGACAAAGTTCATCTATTCAATTCTAGATCGAAGTTATTTCCTAGAAAACTCAAAACCCGTTGGTACGGACCATACGTGGTTAGTAAGGTATTCCCATACGGCACAATCGAACTACTTGATTCAAAGGGAATTGCCTTCAAAGTCAACGGGCACCGAGTAAAGCATTACTTGGAAGGAATGCACGAGGAAAGGGAAGGTGAGGATATCAACCTCACCGTACTAAAACCCTAAGTGTGGGATGGAGCTCATCTAAAGACTCGCATAAAGAAGCGCTTCCGAGAGGCACCCCGTATCCAACTTTGTGAGTGTGTTTCCTAGAAACCCTCACGAGACTATAACTCGTCCACTTAGGCTATCGAGTGATTTAAAGGCTTGTTGCATACGCTAAATGCAACCGTGTTACCTACGAAAGTGAGTTAGGTTTTTCTTTGTTTTCGTTTTTCGTTTGTTTTTTCATTTTCAGAGATTCCTAGCCTAGACCATGTTGGAATATGCCCACTGGATACATGTGTACTAGCATCACTGCTGATGAGGTACGGGCCTATTACGCCAAGGGTAGATTCCGGCAGCACAACCCAAACATGAGAAAATATGAAATTAGGGTTTATGGCGACCTTCACGAGCCGTGAAGAGGTCGTGAAGGGAAACCCTCCACCAGGCTTCACCACCTGGACAAGTAGTCGTGGGAGCACAACCTTCACGAGGGCTTCACGGCCCGTGAGAGCCCGTGAAGGCAGGCTCCATGCTTCTATTGGACCAGTAGTTGGCCCAATGGGAGTGTGCGGTGGAACCCGGCCTATGAGGCCTTCACGAGGACTTCACGGCCCGTGAGAGCCCGTCAAGGCAGAAGTCAAAGTGTCACTTGGATTTTATTGGACCTTTGTGTTGGTCCAATGAATGAATGGCTAGGTATCCGATTCTTGGGTCCCTTTGTCTAATTCTAGAGTTTATAAAAGGCTCACAACTCTCTCATGTGAATTCTTCTTGCTTCATGTCATAACACACACACACACATTTTGTACTTGAGTTCTACAAAAGCTAAGTGAGTGTAACAAGTGAAGGCAAGTGGTTATTGTGGTAGTGGCTGCTCCAGATTTACGAGGACATTGTGTGGTTCGTGTGTCGGGTCAATAGCAAGACGGAATCTCGGCTACTTCGTGTGGACTATCAATAGAGGAGCTCGGATTCGGGTTCTCGAAGATCTTCCTAGCTCGGTGGATAGCTACTGCCCCGTGATGGTATATTTCTCCTCCCTCTCGTTAGTTTTAGTTTCCATATTCGTTTGTAGTCACGATCCCTACTTAGGGAATACATGCATGTCGGTTTTTGATACCCAAAAACCCCGGTTTTGATGTCGTTGCTTCCGCTGTGTAAGGGTGTTGGCGTGCATGGATTCCCTACAGTGGTATCAGAGCCTAGGCTACAAAGATATAGCATGAAAATGGCTCGAAAAACCGTTTTGGAAGATTCATTTTTCTGTCCAGTAGGCCTTCACGGGTCGTGAGGGTGTCTTTACGGGTCGTGAAGGCCACACGGCCGGTGTTCGTGATGGGTCTGGTCGTGGGAAGTGTTTTCAGAGTTCACGAGTCCTCATGGCCCGTGACCGGTCGTGAAGCTCTTGGGCTTCACGAGCCGTGAGGGGTCGTGAAGGCACTCGTGAACAGTATAGTTGTGAAACTTGGTTTTTAGGCTCACAAGCCCTTCTGACCTGTGATCGGTCGTGAGGCCCTTGGGCTTCATGAGCCGTGAGGGGTCGTGAAGGTGCTTCTGGGCAGTTTTTGTCCTTAAAAGAAAATATTCTGGTTTTTCGGGTCATGGAGGAGTTTCTGGTTTTCTGGCAGATTCCGTTTGGTTAACCCCTCGTAATATTTTGGTACAAATATGGGTACGTAAGGTATGGTCTTGGCATGAGATGCATACATGCATACACATATATTGTGTATATATGAATATGGGTATAAAAGTTGGTTTTGTGCCCTAATGCATATGTACAAGAATTTCGTTGTTCTGCCTTGAGTGTTTGTGTTGGAAATTCTTACCGAAATATTCCTTTGGTCACGGTTTTGGCACACCGTGCTTTGTGGTTGTTGTTTGTTGCTTTTAGTTGGTAACCATGGCCCTAGACCTTGTGGTTGTGCTTTGTGATTTATTTGGTGACCTTAGTGTCACATGTGATGTAATTAATTATTTATTTGTTTGGTTTGTAATTAATTATCGTCGCTTGCATGCCGTTTCATTCATCCATATGTACTTGTACTAGATTGATAGGAAGCGCGCGGCTTGCATGCCATTTCCTTTCTTTTGTGTACTTATGTTTTGAAGACCACAATCAAGAGTCAAGAGAAGGTGTCTTGAAGACCTTGGATCCGGTTAGTCCCGATGGAGGTAGCGGATTCAGTGGGAGCACTCAATGGTCTAGGTTTGTGTCCTTAGTAGACCTAGTCCTCCCGGCTTGGCTCGCGGGTAGGACGCATAGGTTTTGGCATGGTTACCGACCCCTTTGTATGTGTGTGATGTGATTTATATTTCTTGCATGGTTGTTTATGTTTCTTCGCATGCTTGATAACTTTTCTAAAGTTAATAAAATCACAAGAGTTTTAAATTGGTTAACAAACTCTCGCGCGTACACGATTAATAAGACAATATAAACTTGGTATTTATATTTTAATTGAAAATCGGTTTTGTCACTTACTTTTTAATCAAATATTAAAACTTGGTTTTAATCAAGAAACAAAAGCCCGTTTCCTAAAAACGTAAATCACGCACCATCCATAAGATGACACACCCGATTCTAGTGAAGCATGGGATAATTGTCCCCCTAAGCACGAGTTATTCCATGTGGATCTGTGCGGAAGGTGAGAGTGGCGACTTGGAGTTATTGGTTGTCGAGCTTAGCACGAGCCAATGATTGTCGAGTGTACTACCCTGTATCTTTTTGGACGATTTACAATTGCAAACTAAAATCCTTGTGTGATTGTCGAGCTAAGCATGAGTCAACCAAGAATCTTAATTTGGGATTGGTGTAAGTAAGGATCACACATGCCAACCGACCGTTTTACGTCGTTGGATCCCGCAAGTGTCTAAGAGTTGCAATAGAGATTGCAATTGGTAAAATGGTTACCGGCCTAAATAGCTTCATGAAGTGATCCGCGGTAAACCCATCATGTAGTGGAGTAAAATATGCTTCTTCGCCCTTGTTAAGATATATTGTTTTTCTAAAACTTTATGGGTAATTATTTTAACGAGGATTATATGAAACTAACTAAAACTTGCTAATTCTTGTCTAAATAGATGTCAAACCATAATAACACCACGTCAAACTATTCGCTTCTTATGTTCCTACATAGAAAGAAACTCACGGGAGTGAACTTCATTCACTGGCTTAGGCAATTGAGAATTATCATTCGCTATGAGTCAAAGTTGAACATCCTTGAGGAACCTCTTCCGGAGCCACCTGCTACCGACGCGACTTGGTCCGGCCGATACACGTATGAAAAGCGTGTTGAGGACACACACGATGTTGCCTGCCTCATGTTGTCAACTATGAGCTCGGAGTTGCAAAAGCACTTTGAGCACATGAGTGTGTACGATATGATGAACAAGTTGAAGGACATGTTCCAACAACAAGTTAGGGAGGAACACTATGAGTGTGTTAAAAACCTAGTCGGTTGTATAATGCAGGAAGGTAGGAGTGTGAGTGCCCACGTCCTTAAGATGAAGGCATACGTGGACCAAATGGAGAGATTAGGGTTTCCCATTGGGAGGGAGCTTGTTGTGGATATAGTACTCCAGTCCCTGCCCGCATCATATGATCAGTTTGGCATGAACTATCATATGCATAACATGGAGAAAATGTTAAGTAAATTGCATGGTATGTTGAAGACTGCGGAGTCTGACATGGCCAAACATGAATCCACCTCTTCCATTCCTACCACGAGTTCTAGGGAACTAGCGAAAAGGAAGAAGAAACCGACACAAACAGGAAAGGTTGGAGTGTCCAAGCCTATCCTCAACATTGAATATAAGGACAATGCTTATGTGCCTCATGAAGAGATTCAAGAAGTGGTTTGCTACTTCTGCGAAAGATTTGGAGATTGGGGCCGTCACGCCTGCCCTTCGTGCCAAGAGGATATTAAACTTCTAAGGAAAGGGAGAGTTAATTTCCCCTCTCAAGGTACATTCATGATTCACTTCTAATTCTTCTATTTCGCAGGGTTGTTCACCCGAGCTAATTAGCTCACGTTTGTCACAAATTTATTTTGTTACAAAGTGTAGGTACAATTTAAAGAAGAACCAAGAGCATGAAGAACCGGATCACTAAAAGAGGAAACACGGAAGATTCACCTCTACAAGAGAATTGGGAGTTTTGATCTCGCCTATTCTTACCGGTTCAATTACTACTTTGTTTTGATGCCCTGCGAGGCAAGTAGAGTTTTTGTTGTATGTTCATGAAGACGATGGATGAGATTTTGAATTCTGGGCTGTAAAAGATTTTTCCGCATTACTTATTCGATTTCGAAGTTTGTTCATGTCATAGCTTATGTTTTATTTTGGCCTTCAAGGCGCCTCATTCTACATTTGATGAGGATGAATTCATACTTGAAATTTGAATCTTGTTTTTGAAAAATATTTTTTGATTGATAAAAAATAAAATTATCCATGTCACGACATACATGTTACAAGTAATAATTAATCATGAATGATTGATTCTAAGTCCAAAATAGTTTGGATTACTTGGCTTTTTGTCATAATCTACTTAACCATGTAAATAAGACAAGTATCGCCTAGATCCATGTGGTTAGAATCTTGGACTAGTTTAACCGCGGGTTAAACATTTGATGCTAGTCCTATCTATTAGGGTAAGATGATTATGAAACCCTTCACGGTATATGTGAGAGGGATGCTAGTTTGTAAGATATTGATCACCTTTGGTGGATAATCCGTACAAGCACATAACAAAGAGAAACAAATTAAAAGAATCAATTGGGACATATAGATAGGATGCTTAGATCTAGTTGAGATGCTAAGATACCTTGAATCTATATCAATGACCACATTATGAATTGCGGGATTATCTCACAATTCATTCCTTAACATAGACACATTTGTACATGGTGTCACGTTGAAGGAAACCGGATATTGTTGAAAATGATCTGGTAAATAATGGGTCTATGTGTATTCGACTTTGTTAGTCCTTTTATTTGTATATATTCCATTCCTGAAGAAGCTTTCGAAGAAAGCAACTGAAGGTGTAGTATATCATTCTTTTGTAAACTGTTCTGACGACATCTGAAGAAAGAAGCCCGTAATTCATCTGAAGATTAGTTCTGAAGAGAACGTCAGCTGAAGTTTGTCTTCAGTCTTCAAGGGTCTTCTGAATTGAAGATGCATCTGATAACCAGGATCTTCCTATTATGTAAAGTGCACGATCTGCGCATTCTGAAGGAGCTCGGAACGGAAATCTTGTTTTCTGTTCCTAATTAAGTGTAGAACGGTACACGTGTAAATAAATTAGATGGTCGGAATTAGTTTACTTAGCCTATAAATACCTGCTCGATTAACGAGTAAAGGTTAAGCGTTTGTTCGCTAATTTGTATTCAAGTTTGTTCTTGTTTTGTTTGTACTCGGTGCTCAAGTTTGTTCTTGTGCACTCTTTGAAGTTTGGTTATTAATATAATCTTGCTTTGAAAACTTTCGTGTGTTCGTTGCTTTAAAACTATTTCCGCACTTTGATTTTGTTCATAGTTAGTTTTATTCACTTTTGGGAAAAACAATTGGTATCAGAGCAGATTCTAATTTTATCTATAAATTAGTGATCTGTTCAACATGTCAAAGTTTGATTACATTGACAATGGCTCCTCTGCCAAACCACCAAAGTTTTCAATCGAACATTTTTCAAGTTGGAAAAATAGAATGCTTTTATATTTAGAAAACCTTGACTGCAATTCACTCGTTGTTTTAGAGGAAGGTCCTTACGTTCCTCAAAAAATCTCCATGGAGACTGGTTCTACTGAAACCTCCATTCCCTCTCGTCCTAAACCAAGATCTCAATCGACAGAGGAGGAGAAGAAACTTGTGGGTTTGGATGCTAAAATACGAAACAGTATTGTCATTGCTTTACCTAATGAAATATTTCATACTGTTTGTAATCTGAAAACAGCAAAAGATATGTGGGAGAGCATCTGCATATCGTTCGAAGGAACTGTTGAAGTTCGTGAGAACAAGAAGACGAACATCATACGCAAGTATGAAAGATTCTGTGCTAAAGACTCAGAGTCTCTCACTGAGGTCTACACAAGGTTCACATGTCTACTGAACGACATGACTGAAGTTGAAGTTGTCATAGAGCAATTCAAAATATTCAACAGATTTCTGGATTCCCTCCCATATGAATGGGACACCATGTGCATGATCCTGAGAACAAATAATATGCTCAGGGACATGAACATGCGTAAGTTATATGGAATATTGCTGACTGATGAACAGACTCGCATTCTGAAAACTGATCTGAAGAAGGCCTTCAAGAAGACTCTGGCTCTTGTTGCTGAAAATTCTCAAAGAGCTAAGTACAAACAAACTGAGGACTCAGATTCTGATGATGAGTCTCAGGTTAATGAAGCTAAGGAGGAGGAAAGGTCTGTTGATGAAGGTACCGAAAAAGCCTTCATCATGAAAAATTACAAAAAGTTTCAGAAGTTCAAATCTAAAGGGAAGAGAAGATTTGATAAGAATTTTTTAGAGTGCTATGTAAAGGATACTTCTTCAAATCCTAATAAAGGGTTTCCTTCTAAGGCTGATAAGTATAAAGCCAAATATAAAGCCCTCAAAGCCTCAAATGAAAGGAAGAAGGAAAAGGCCATGATAGCAGATGACCTGGGCTGGACTGATTCTGAAACTTCATCAGATGAAGAAGAAGAAAATGAAGTTAGGGGTAAATGTCTGGTGGCTGAAGAAATCTGTGGAACTGCACATCCTGAAATGTGTTTGATGGCCACTGCAAGCAAGTTCAGCAAAGATCTGGCTGAAGCTGAAAAACTCAGCTCAGCTGATGGATGGAACCCCACGATGATGTATAAGGTATCAAATTTCAAAGATTATTCAATGAATGAGAAGGATGATATGTTTGCTTATTTGTGTTCTGATCTGACAATTGCACATAACAATCAAAACAAATCTAAACAAACTATCACTAGGCATAGCTCTGATATAAATGTCATCGAAAAAGAAAATGAGCAATTTCTTCAAAAGTCTTATGCCTTAAAGAATCATCTCGAATTTTTAACAAATGAACTCAAAAATGTGAAAATAGATTTGCAGGATTCTAACGAAAAAAGTGAAAGATCGTCAGTCGATTATTGATCTTTGGTTGAGTCCAAATAAACTAGCATTTGAGAGTATCAATCATCAAATGGTTATTCAAAGAGAAAGAGTGGGCATAGGACACATTAAACAAGCTGCTGATTTCAGCAAAAAGTGTAAAAATGTCGATGAGATGATTTTTAATGACATAAGTATTAATGACATTGGTAATCAAAATCTGCTCAAAAAGAGATTTACCAAATCTGAAGTTATTAATCCAAGCTTTTCTGAACGAACAAATTCCGAAATTAGAAATCTTCAACTTCCTACTGAGTATGATACTCCTGCCAATGAAACTACTGAACCAATAACTAAAGTACCCATTACATCAAGCCCTACCAAAACACATCCTGAAGTTATACCAGTAACCCCATCTGAAGCCCAACCTATAATCATGACTGAAACATGTATTGATTCTGTTGATGAAATATCTTCTGAAATCAAAATAGCTGAGTCATCCAACTCAAGCTATCTTCCTGAAGCCAGTGTCTTCTATGACATTATTATTCCCATGGTTTCATCAACTGAAGAATCATCGGTTGAAATCTTACCATCCAAAGCTGAAAACTCAAAATCCTTCAAAATCAAAAATGATGATAATACCTTTGCTTTGCCCGTATCCAAACTCAAAGAAGTCAAGGATTCTCTTTTCAGAGTTTTAAAATTAATCGGTGAAAAGAGAAGAAAAATAAAAAGATTAAGGCAAAGGACTCAAAATCCACTCGTAAATGTTACAAATGTGGAGTAAGAGGTCATGAAGCTACTTCATGTTCTAATGAAAATAAGATCTCGAGTTGCTCTTCTAAGAAGTATGTCTTGGAGCCCAGTAAAGTTTGGGCTCTTCAAATGAACTAATCTCCTTGATTATCTGTGTAGGGCGGTCAGCTTGACAACACTTGGTATCTTGACAGTGGATGCTCAATGCACATGACCGGATGTAAGTCCCTACTAAATGAGGTTCAAGAAGCTAATGTCCCCAGGGTCACTTTAGGTGGAGGAAAATGTGGCAAAACTGATGGCTATGGTTATCTCAACCAAGGTTCAGTCAACATCAAAAATGTTGCCCATGTGACAGGACTTGAACATAAGCTGATCAGCATCAGTCAGTTGTGTGATGCTGATTATGAAGTACATTTTAAAAAGACAAAGAAAAGGAAGTTACTATCCACCACATCTAAGTCATCCACCAACCCTTCAGCTATACCCAAATCCACCTCTAAACAACCTACTACCACTCACCCGCAAAGATCCCTCTCTAAACGCCACAAACCCACCATGCCCTCCAGTCCCATCATATCTCACTATGTTTCCAATGAGGATTCGCCTGATGACACCCCGCTGATTCTTTGCAAGACTCAGCTTCACTCCTCCACATCAACAGCCATTGTTCAAGTAAGCTCTCCTTTACTCAAAGTCTCCAAACCTAGTCTGACTGATGAAGAGACAGCTCAAAACCAAGCTGTCCCTAAAGTCCCTCCTCTACCTTCACAAGTTTAGGACACTGATAAACACCAGTCAGCCGAGACTTCTTCTTTACCCACCATTGAGTCTGCCAGCAAACCCACTACAACTCAGGTACCACCAGAACAGGGAACAACCATTCCTGTCTCTACTGATCTTCCCCCTCTATCCCTTAATGTATCAGAAAACCCAACTGACACTATGGATATTGACCAAGCACATGATGAGTCAGCACCCAAACCGCCTGACACTGATGCTCAGCCTATCACCAATGATGAAACTACAATACCCCTAGTTTCGGAGGTACAACCAGTTGATGATTCTTTAGTTCACCCAAAAGATGAGACTGCAACCAAATCCATTGATGTGTCACCAATCCCCATTGACACTATGGATTCTACCAGGGCAAATGATTTATCAGTTTCAAACCAACCTGAGAGTGATGCCTAACCTTCCCAAATCCATGAAACTGAAGTTCAACCTCCTTCAGTAGAGATTCCTACTGTAATGAAGACACAGTCTTAAACCCAACTGTAACTGAAGCAAATACGCCTCAGGCCCCTGATGTATCAGTCACTCCTCCTGATGTATCAGTCACTCCTTCTGATGTTATGGCCTCCCCATCTCTCCTAAACACCTTGTTTGATATTCCTTATCCTGATACAATTGTCAATCCTTTTGATGACAATGATGCCTTTGATTTTATTCAATCCCCTAAGTCTGTACATTCTCAAACCTCTAAGCCTCCGATAGACATTGCTTCCTCTTTGGAAAGTCTATCTGAACTTGTTCTTTCTGTGTCTACTTCTGTTAAGTCCAATACCTTTCAAGGTCAGTGTGTAGCCAATAATCAAGCAAAGCTTGAATCTGAGCTAAAGTCCCTTGTTGAATCTATCAACACTCAGTTCATCACCCTCACCAAAACCATTGATCGTAAAAATCGGATTTTTCATGAGACGTATAAAACTTTTCACCATCTTATCACAACTAGAGCTCACTCTGCCACTCTTGAGTTTTCCAAGTTGAACTCTCAACTCTCTTCTCTCTCCTCCACTGTAAATTCCCTTTCCTACAAGGTTGACAACATCCATTATGTCAATATTTCTGAGACTGCAACTCGTCAGTTGCAAGATTTATTTGCTCCCTCCTTCTATGGACTTTCGAGGGAGATTTTGGCCTTGTCTCACTCGGTAGAAGCTTCAGGATCTCTGCAGCTTCTAAGGGGGAGAAAGTAAGAAGACAGTCCAAAATCTGTCAAATTATAAGAAGGAAGGCCACTGCCAATCGAAAAGTAATCAAATGGGATAAAAAGTATTCACGTGTTGAATACTTACAAAGATTGGAAGAAGAAGTGGCACACCTCAAAGCCACTGAGGAAGAAAAGAATAAGGCCTTGATCGACTTCGAGGCCAAATTAGCCAAAGCTGAGGAAGCTAAGGCACTTGCTGAGGGGGAGCTCAAAAGTTTCCTTGATCAAAGAAAAGCTGAAGCTGATATGTTCAGATCATAACTTGATGGAGCTGAATGTCAGCAAATAATCACTGAAGCTAAAGCCTCTCAGATTCCTATTCAATCAGCTGCTCCTTCGTCCAGTGGTTTGCCAAGCCAAACTGACAAAGGTAAAGGAAAAATGGTGATAGTCTCTTAGGATGATCAGATGAGTAAGGGTATATATGATCTAAGTGACTCAGATGACGAGAATCTAAGAATAAAAGACTTGAAAGTGGCTGATGAACTTGGAAGAATAGAAGCAGAAAGAGTTGCACTCGAAGAGCTTGCTGCTAACAAAATTGATCTAGATCCATTCGATCTTCAAAAATAGATTCATGCAAATATTGAAGCCGAAAAAGCTTCAGTTGAGGAGAAGAAAAGGATAATGGAGCAAAAGGCTGAAAAGTGGTTAAGTTCTGGACATCAAAGAAGGCATCCTGATAAAATCACCGCAATCAAGCTAAAGAAGGTAAACAATGAAACCTGTATGACGGTTCAGCGCAAAAATCTTCCTATCTTCAGCATACTATCTATCAAGGATGTTCAGCGGAACTATGCGGTGTCTGAATGGAATGAAATACTTGATTGTTTATCAAAGCGTAAGCAAACTGATGAGGTCAAGTTTATTCAGAGAGAAATAACCAAAGTCATTGAATATTATGAGGAGGAAGTAAAGAAGAGAGGATCTGATGCAACTGTCATGCCTCAAAAGGAGAAACCCACTCGAGCAGAAAAGTTAAAATTTCAAAGGAGGCTTACTCTCAAGAAATCTCATAAACAAATTTTGGAGCTGATATCTCTTGGAGAGCTTCCAAATTGCAAAGGCTTCGATACCTCGTTGCCTCCTGGTCACATTCCTGAAGTGGGTAAAGTTCTCTCAAATCCTAGGGGATTTTATTTTCTCGATGCTTATGACAAGATTCGCTTTCAGAGAGTTTCAGACTTTGCCAGGGCTGACTGGCTTCATCTGAGATCTCTTCGATATTTCATAGACTATAAAGATCCGAATGTCAAAGACATTTTGGTGGAATACTCAAAGCAATTGGAGCTTAAAACTCCAAAGGAATCCTCTCCTGAAGAATTCAAACCTGTTTTGTAGAATAGTAATTCTTTATTCTTTATACTTTCTATTCTTTATTCATTTTGTACATAGTCATGGATTATAAACAAATAGGGGGAGATTGTTAGTCCTTTTATTTGTATATATTCCATTCCTGAAGAAGTTTTCGAAGAAAGCGACTGAAGGTGTAATATATCATTCTTTTGTAAACTGTTCTGACGACATCTGAAGAAAGAAACCAGTAGTTCACCTAAAGATTAGTTCTGAAGAGAACGTCAGCTGAAGTTTGTCTTAAGTCTTCAAGGGTCTTCTGAACTGAAGATGCATCTGATAACCAGGATCTTCCTGTTATGTAAAGTGCACGATCTGCGCATTCTGAAGGAGCTCGAAACGGCAATCTTGTTATATATTCCTAATTAAGTGAAGAACGGTACACGTGTAAATAAATTAGATGGTCAGGATTAGTTTATTTAGCCTATAAATACCTGCTCGATTAACGAGTAAATGTTAAGCGTTTGTTCGCTAATTTGTATTCAAGTTTGTTCTTGTTTAGTTTGTACTCAGTGCTCAAGTTTGTTCTTGTGCACTCTTTGAAGTTTGGTTATTAATATAATCTTGCTTTGAAAACTTTCGTGTGTTCGTTGCTTTAAAACTATTTCCGCACTTTGATTTTGTTCATAGTTAGTTTTATTCACTTTCGGGAAAAACAAACTTGTTAGTATACACATTGAATGTGACGAGCCAAGTCCTTAATCTTAATCCAACTTGAAAGTCTATTTAGCACCTGATGAGATATATCTTGAAAGAGTTCTTTGCTTGTATATATCAAAGTTTGGAGATTTTAAATCTACATTTAGTGGGAAATTGAAGAACTTAAATGGTGCTAATACATTTAAAAGATTCTTATAGGTTTTGGATATTTGACCTTACGAGAACAATGTTTTGTTGCTCTAAAGGAAAATAATAACTAAAGCATTCCAGTAGAAGAACGTGCAACTTAAATGAAAGACTTGATGTTGGCACTAGCACCTGATCAAATATCGGCATGAGAATGCCGGTTATCCTGACCATGAGTAATTACTTTCAAGGCTGATAGAAGTCATGTAGCCAAAGAGATATGGGTTCCTCACATCTAAGTGGCAATGACTTGATGGTGAGTCTTGTTCATATCAACATCTATCGGAAGACATAGTAGGCGCTGTGTTCACAAAGGTTATGAGAAGTAATTAATCATGAGATGAAATCCATTTTAAGTAATTAATCATGTTAGTTTTGGGAACTAAAAGCATTATCGTATCTTTTGATTGCTTTCGATATATAGTGGGGACTATATATACGCAAGATGCGGTTACTTTCATTAGTCTTTACTGTGTTCCATCTTAGCATGTTTAACAACTTCCCTGAGTGCTTATGCATTCTAGATTTCCACAGTCAGTCATTCTTCATGGGAAGGAAATTTGAGCCAAGACTGAGGTTAGGGTTTGGTCATGCATTAATAAAGGATTGAATGCAAGTGACGCAAAACTAACTTGTGCTTGAAATGAGTTTCAAGTGATTGGAAGACTCACACCTGAGTTCACTTCATAGATTATGGTCACAAGTGATTCGGGATGATAATATCATTTCATCCTTAGACCGGAGATACATGTGTATCCAAAGAATACGTCTGCTTTATTTTGATTGCTTTCAAACGTGGTTCGTAACTGGCCACTATAAAGGTAGTTTTCAAATAAAGTATGAAGCATGTGGCGGGGCTGTGTAGTCAAAAGGATTTGTTCATCTAGTTAGAGAGATATCCCTGGGCCCCTCGATGATTGGGCGCTAACACCAAAAATGCATGGCCGTGCTCAAGTTACAATGATTTTAGATCAGTTGCTAACTTGTTATTTTGGTCACCACCAATCTAGAATCGAGAAACAGAATCGTGAACGATCTGGAGATTGACATTTTTCCATGTCTCATGTTCACACGGATATCGCGAACAAAGGGATGTTTATGATCACTTATCTATAGGACCTTTTAGCCTTTCAAGACTACCAGGATTTGTCAGGGATGACGTAACTCGTACCGACTTGGGGGCAAGTATGCTTTGCTAGAGCCGCTGCTTGTCTGTGATGTTAACAACGATGTATCATGTGCAAGTGGGAGTCTGTTGGAATATGCCCACTGATACACGTGTACTAGCATCACTGCTGATGAGGTACGGGCCTATTGGGTCACACGCCAAAGGTAGATTCTGGCAGCACAACCCAAACATGAGAGAATATCAAATTTGGGTTTCTAGCGACCTTCACGGGCTGTGAAGAAGTCGTGAGGGGAAACCCTCCACGAGGCTTCACCACCCGGACATGTAGTAATGGGATCACAACCTTCACCAGGGCTTCACGGCCCGTGAGAGCCCGTGAAGGCAGGCACCATGCTTCTATTGGACCACTAGTTCGCCTAATGGGAGTGGGCGGTGGAACCCGACCTATGAGGCCTTCACGGCCCGTGAGAGCCCGTGAAGGCAGAAGTCAAAGTGTCACTTGGATTTTATTGGACCTTTGTGTTGGTCCAATGAATGAATGGCTAGGTGGCCGATTCTTGGGTCCCTTTGTCTAATTCCAGAGTTAAAAAGGCTCACAACTCTCTCATGTGAATTCTTCTTGCTTAATGTCATAACACACACACATATTTGGTACTTGTGGTCTACAAAAGCTAAGTGAGTGTAACAAGTGAATGCAAGTGGTTCTTGTGGTAGTGGTTCCTCCAGATTCACGAGGACATTGTATGGTTCGTGTGTCGGGTCAATAGCAAGACAGAATCTCGGCTACTTGGTGTGGACTATCAATGGAGGAGCTCGGATTCGGGTTCACGAAGATCTTCCTAGCTCGATGGATAGCTCCAGCCCCGTGATGGTATATTTCTCCTCCCTCTCGTTAGTTTTAGTTGCTATATTCGTTTGTAGTCACGATCCCCACTTGTGGAATACATGCATGTCAGTTTTTGATACCCGAAAACTCTGGTTTTGATGTCCTTGCTTCCGCTGCATACAGGTGTTGGCGTGCATGGATTCCCTACAGACCATTCTTCATACATGCTCATAACTGTAATCTCGTGCAGGAATAGTTCGTTGCCAAAACCTGCGCGCGAATTCTCTAAACGAAGAAATGTGGAAAGACTTTAGGTCACGGCGCGACCTCATAATGTCGGGGCGTGACGATGTTTCTGTCCCGTCATTCTAGAGCCTGACACGTGTCGTCGCGGCGCGTCCATTCCAAAATCGCGGCACGATCCTGCTTTTTTAGGCTCCAGCCAGATGTTGCCACGCATCGTAGTGTTCAATGTCGCGACATGTTCAGTGTCGGTCCACCCCTCTTCTGCCACGTAGCATAGCGGCGCGACAAATGGCTATGTAGCGGCACTATCATGCTTCAAACGGTTTTAAAGGTTCTTTGTTCCAGTCGTCTTCTCCACACAAATTTATACTTTCACGCCGCGAACTACAGTGTTCTTCGACCGATCTCAAGCTTCCAAGGCCGAATCTTCGCATTTTTACGCGTAATCTTCACCATCTACCACTATAGTAAGCTTCTCTTTTCCTACATTGCGTTATTTCTCTTGTTTTGTTACTTCCAGTCACCATATCTGAAATGTTTCTTGAGGTTCTCAATTTTCTTGAGTTGTTCTAGAAATAATCATGCTCAAATGCTATGATATTCATATCTAAACGTTATTTTCAGCCATTTCATGCTAAAATTCTCAGATCTTGCTTCAAGAACAGTAAGGGTTTTTCAAACCCGAAAATTTTAAATCCGATTTTTACGATGATCTTGGGTTTAAATCTGATTATTATCATTAACATGTCATTCTTACCACTCATGCACTGTACATCTTGTTGGAATATGCCCGCTGATACAAACGAGTTAATAGCACTGCTGATGAAGTATAGGCCTATTGGGTCACACACCAAGTATTGATTCCGGCAACACGATCAAGCAAAAGAGAGAAAAGGCCAAAATGGGTTTTGGCAGCATGGTACAGGGGCCGTGTTCTTGAACATGGGCCGTGTTTAGCCCAACTAGCACGGGGCGTTTTGGCCTAAGTAGAGACCGTGAGCTTTGGGCCAACACGGCCGTGTAGGTGAACATGGGCCGTGTTGGGCGTGTTAGACACGGGCTATCTTGGCCCACTTGAGGCCGTGGACTTTGGGCCTACACGGCCGTGTTGACCAACACGGGCCGTGTACAGATGCTGTAACACCAGAATTGATTGGTTTTAAAGCTCATTTTAATGGGATTAAGTATTCACTCAATTTGGCAGTTTCAAACACCATGAATTCTCTGTGTTCTTTGGAGAAAAAAATGGCTATGAAGAACATATGAAGAATATACACACTTTCTCTCTAGAGTTGATACACTTTGTGATCAAGTTTTGATGCACAAAGTGGTTAGACATATTTTATCTGGTTGTTTTGGTGGCTACACCAACCTACTAGCATTTGGGAATCAAGTGTGCTTGGGGTGGACTTCACTAGAGGAATTCTTCTTGAATTCTACACATTTTGACAAAGAAGAAAGCTTGTGGTGATCTTGTATGATGGTATAACCTTTCTTCTACCTTGTTTATTATATTCTAGTTGCAACTTCATGTTTAGATGTTGGTCCATGGCATGTGTGTTTGTTTGGCTAGTTTGGTTTTTGTATTGTATCTGAAGGTATTTGTTTGGCATAAACGAGTCTAGAAAAACCATATAAATATTTTATAGGAGAAAATTGTTTTTTTGAAATGATTTTTCGTGTAGATGGTTGCTAGGCTGAAATTGATATATTTGTAGCCTACATAATATTCATATAAATATTTTTATATTAGAAAATTGTTTTCTAGAAATGGTTTTTCATGTAGATTCATGTTAAGCTAAAATTGGTATATTTGTAGCCTACCTAATATGTTAGTTTTTACATCAAGTCTCTAAAACCCATATAAATATTTTTATATAAGAAAATTGTTTTCTTAAAGTTGGTTTTTCATTGAGACTCTTGTTGTACTCTCGTTGTGCTAGAATTGTCATATTTGTAGCCTTGTTAATATTTTAGTTTTTATATTTATATATTTGTTGTAACTTGGCATGAAGTGTACACAAATATATGCTTATAAATGTATATATGAATAAGTATCACAAAAACGGTTTGGTACACTAATGCATATGTACAAGGATTGTCATTTTCGTGTCTTTGATGTTGTTGACAATCTTAACTAAAATATAGTTATATATTTGTATCATGGTTTTGTGTGGCACACCATGTTTCATTTATTTGTTGCGTTTGGTTTGATTCGGTAACATGATATACCCTTAGACCTATGTGTTGTGGTGGTTGATTGATTTGGTTTTTTTGTTTTGGTGGCCTGCGTGCCGTATTGATGTAATTATTTATTTATTTGTTGGTGCGGCTTGCACGTCGTTTCTTTAATTTCGTGTATTTGTATAAATAGTGTAGGAATGTGACATGCGTGTCGTTTATATATATATTCTATGTATTTGTAAATAGTATAGAATTAGAACCGGAAAAGTCAACGGGAGTCATGGTGATGATGTCTTGGCGAAAAGGAATCAACACGCTAATGGAGGTGTTGGATTCGGTGGGAGCTCACCCAACGAGACTTTACCTTGTCCTTAGGTTGTGGCCTCGTTTTCCCCGTTGTGGCTCACGGGGAAAACGCATAGGAATTTTTAGGCATGTTACCGAAATTATATATATATATATATATATATATATATATATATATATATATTTGCGTGGTTGTGTTTTATTTTTCTATGCATGGATTAGGATTCGCATGCTAGACAATTTTTCCTATAAAATTAAATAAAATACAACGTTTGTTAAAATCGTTAACAATCTCGCGGGAATAGAATTGACAAATAAAATATAAACTTGGTATTATATTTAAAACTGCTTAAAATTGTTTTGACACTTACTTTGTTAATTCACAAAAGGTTTTTTTTTATAAACCGGAAACAAAATCCCGTTTTAAGATGTAAATCACGCACCATCCGTAAGACGACACCACCCGAATCTAACGAAACAATGATGATTGTCGAGCTAAGCACGAGTCATTCCTTGCGTAGTTGTGTGGAAGGTGAGTGGGGTAACTCGTATGATTGGTTGTCGAGCTAAGCACGAGCCAATTGATGGTCGAGAGTGCCACCTGTGTGTCTTGTAGGACGGTTTACAATTTTAGTATATAATTCTTGATTAGTTGTCGAGCAAAGCACGAGCTAAACAAAAAAATTATATATTAAGATTGGTGTAAGGAAGGGATCAAACATGCCAACCGACATAATGGATGTCAACGGATCCCACAAGTGTCTAAGAGTTGTAATAGAGATTAAAATTGGTAAAATGGTTTCCGGCCTAAATAGCTTCGCCACGTGATCCGCAGTAAACCCGTCACGGTGCGATGTGAAATAAGGTTCTTAGCCCTTGTTATAAATAATTGTTTTTATCTAAAACTATGGGGTAATTATTTTAACAAGGTTTGTCAAAACTAATCAAAACTCGTATTCTTGTTATTTATAGATGTCAAACCATAACAACACCAACATTTCACTTCGTGTGTTCCTAGAAAGGGAGAAACTCACGGGGGTGAACTTTATTGCATGGCTTAGGCAATTGAGGATTGTCCTATGCCATGAATCAAAGTTGCACATCCTTGAGGAACCCCTTCCGGAGCCACCTGCTACCAACGCGACTTGGGCCGTCCGATACGGGTATGAAACCCGTGTTAAAAACGTGTTGAGGACACGCACGATATTGCCTGCCTCATGTTGTCAACTATGAGCTCGGATTTGCGAAAGCAGCTTGAGCACATGAGTGTGTACAATATGTTAAACAAGCTCAAGCACATGTTCCAACAGCAAGTTAGGGAAGAACACTATGAGTGTGTTAAAAGCCTAGTCGGTTGTAGGTTGCAGGAAGGCGGGAATGTTGGTCTTCACGTCCTTAAGATGAAGGCGAATGTGGACCAAATGGAGAGGTTAGGATTTCCTATTGGGAGAGAGCTCGCTGTGGATATTGTACTCCAGTCTATGCCCGCATCATATGATCAGTTTGTCACAAACTATCATATGCAAGGAATGGAGAAATCCTTAAGCGAGTTGCATGGCATGTTGAAGTCTACGGAGTCTGACATGGACAAGCATAATTCCACCTCAACCACTCCCGTGTTGGGGTTAAATAAACAAAAGAAAAGGAAGAAGAAACCGACCCTAAAAGGAAAGGTTGGAGTTTCCAAGCCTATCCTTGATATTGAGTCGAAGGACATAGAGAATGTGCCTCAAGAAGAGACTCAAGAAAAGGTGGTTTGCTACTTCTTTGGAATATTTGGAAATTGGGGCCATCACGCCTGCCCTACGTTCCGAGAGGATATAAAATTTCTCAGGAAAGAGAGAGATAACTTTCCGTCTTCAGGTACGTTCATGATTCATTGCTATTCTTATACAAGCTGGGTAGTTGACCCGAGCCGATAGACTCACGTTTGTCACAAATTTATTTTGTTACAAAGTGTAGGTCCTTTGGTGAGAGAAAAGCATGAAGAACCAGATCTCGAACGAGGAAGCCATGGTGATTGTCCTCTAAGAGAAGATAAGGAGACTTGATCTCGCTTTTGTCGCCGGTTTACCTATTACTTTGTTTTATTGCCCTGCGTGGCAAGTAACATCTCTTTGTTTGCTCGTTTTCAATTACGATGGACATAATTTTGAAGCTTTAAGAATTGATGTAAAACCTTTTAAGCGTTATTTATTCAAGGTTTTTATGTTATAGCTCATGTGTTGTTTTGCCCTGCGTGGCACACAACTTTACATGTGGTGACGATGAGTTTGTTCTTAAAATATGAAATTTATTATGAAAACTTGTTGTGAGATATTTTGTTCAAAATTTTTCATGTCATGGCATACACAAGGTTTTGTTACAAGTAATATAATATTCATGAATAATTGACTCTGAATCCAAAATAGTTTGGATGAATTATCTTTGTGTGATAATCAACTTAGCCACATAAACAAGAGATATATCACCTAGATCCATGTGGTTAGGATCTCGGAATAGTTTAGCCTTGGGCTAAACGTTTTGATGTTGATCTTGTTTATTAGGCTAAGGGGATTATGTGATCCTTCACCGGAGTTTGTGAGAGGATTGAAGGCTTGTTGGATATTGATCACATTTTGTGGATAATCTGTTAAAGCACATCACAAAGAATAACGAAAGCGAAACTTCTTCGTCACTACCTTGATGGTAGTAGTTGCGAGACGTTTATTAGTTTAGGTATATGTCTGAAACCTTGTTGGTGTTCAGAGTTAACCAAGACAAATTTCAGAATCAATAGGGCATATAGATCAGGGTACTTAGATCTAGTGAAGATGCTAAGATACTTACTATATATATTGGATGACCATATTGTGAATTGTGGAATTGTTTCACAATTCATATCCTACTAAGACGTATTGGTACATCGTGTCATGGAGCAGGGAACCGGGTGTTATTGATCCGGTTTATGACGGGTCAAGAATGTGTGTCCGATTTGTTGGGATATTCATTTGACATTGTGACTAAGTCCTCAAATCCAAATTCAATTGATAGTCTATTTAGCGTTTATTAAGGTACGCCTAGAAAGGTTCTTTACTTGTCTATCTTATAGTACAAAGTTATCCATTCTACATTCAGTGGGAGATGGATAAACTTGAAATCAAGAAGTGCTAATACATTTGAGGAGTTCTTCTAAGTTTTAGCTATTTAACCTTTTGAGAACAATGTTTGTTGCTTAAAAGGGGAAGAAGAGATAAACTAAAACTAAGGCATGATGATGATACTAGCATATAATCTGAAGTCTTTGATAGATGATCAACATGGTTATGCTGGTATGCCTAACTAAGAGTCATTACTTCTTTGAATTCTGATAAGAGTCATATAGAGCCAAAGAGATATGGACTTCTCATATCTAAGTGGCAATGACTTAATGGTGAGTCGTGTTGAGTTCACCACCTATCGGAAGACGTAGTGGATCGAGAATTCACTAGGAATAAAATAAGTAAATGATAAAGAGATGCAATCCATTTGAAATGTCCAAGTGCTTGAATTGACTTGATCTCATACCTAGGTGTATACCAAGGTGGTAGTGATGGGATTAACATGGATGGGGTTGTAGACAACTTCAAATACCGACTAGTGGTAAAGTTTTTCATGATGGTTATGGAGAAACTTGTCCTAGTGGCTATGTTGAAGAATGTTTGATACTCGTGGATATTAATGACCGCGTCTCGTCATGAAACAATATGATGAGAAAGTGCTTATAACACTCTCTGAGGGTCTTAATATACATCCGTAGTATCCGTATTAGGTCTACGAAAGTGGATAAGTCCGAATCGGGCTTATGCTTGCATCTTAAAGGAAATATCTTTGCTTACTATTAGAAAATCATAGTGACGAGTTTTCTAGAAGCGTAGATAAAACCTTTTATGTATGTCAGGGCTAGTGGGAGCTTTGTTGTATTCCTAGTGTTAAATGTCTATTGAAGATAATGTCCCGACATTAGGTTATCTGCAAACCTAATTCAGGAATTACTGCTTCATAAGGGCATTTAGGAGATACAAAATTGGATAGTATTTAGTTCAAGAAATATAGAGATATGTTCTTGGTGTTTGACGACTAGAATAGACTTGGAGTAAGTAGTTACTCTAATGCGTGTTTCTGCTAGGATAACTGTTGATCTTTGGTCGAAGTTGATGATCCTAACTTGTGGTGTTGTTTGTAGGTTCTTAAAGTATCACTAACCTTATTGTGGACTTTTGAGACAATGAGGGTGTGATTACTTTAACCTTTTGAAAAGTTGAGATCTTTTTGATGCATACTTTTGAAGTAGTCTTGTCAAAAGAGATATAATCGAATAACAAAAGTACTTGTGGATGTTGTGGTACAAATCCACTAGTTAAGCCCAACTTAAGGACTAGTGATGTTTACCATACTAGGTCAATTAGCATTTCTAATGCATGTAACTTGACTTGAATATGTTTTGGTTCATGTTTGATTTGTACTTATATTGTGGGGACGTTAAGCAGTATTGCAATTCATACTATATCGATTATTAAATGGAGATTTAATAATACGCCGAGGGCGGGTATTTTATGAATCTTTATTGTGTTCCATCTTAGCATGTTTAAACACTTCCGAGAATGTTTTTCATTCTAAAATCTCCACAATCAGTTATACTTTATGGGAAGGAAGTATAAATTAAGATTGAGGTAAAGAATTGGTTTTGTTAAACGTGGTTCTTGCCTATACTTGAAAGGGGTTTCAAGTGATTGGAGGACCCGCACCCGAGTTCGCTTCATGGTTCTAGTCATAAGTAACCCGGGATGATGATGGCGTTTCATCCTTAAACTAGAGATACATGTGATTCCAAAGCATAGGTCTGCTTTGCTTTGATCGTTTTCTAACGCGGTCCGTAACTGGTCGTTATAAAGGAGATGATTGGGTAGAGTATTATCTATGTGGCGGGACTATGTAGTCAAAAGGAATTTGTTCCTCTATGTATAGAGAAGATATCCATGGGCCCCTCGATGATTGAGTGCTGACGTTCATATGCATGGCCGTGCTCAAGTTATATTGATGATGGATCAATGTTAACTTGGTTTGTTGGTCACCACTAATCTAGAATCGAGAAACATAATCGTGAACGATCTGAAGGTTGACTATATTCCATGCCTTGTGTTCACATAGGATATCGCAAACAATGGGAAGTATATGTTCATTTATCTTTAGGACAATCATTTTATGATTGGGATCTTGTCAAGAGTGGCATACCCTATACTGACTTGGGAGCATAGATGTCTTGCTAGAGGCCGCTCTATGTTTGTGTTATTTTTCGTAGTCGTGCCACGTCTAAGTGGGAGTCTGTTGGAATATGCCCGCTGACACGAATGAGTTAATAGCACTGCTGATGAAGTATAGGCCTATTGGGTCACACACCAAGTATTAATTCCGGCAACAGGATCAAGCAAAAGAGAGAAAAGGCCAAAATGGGTTTTGGCAGCATGGTACACGGGCCGTGTTCTTGAACACGGGCCATGTTCAGCCCAACTAGCACGAGGCGTTTTGGCCCAAGTAGAGACCGTGTGCTTTGGGCCTACACGGCCGTGTAGGTGAACACGGGCCGTGTTGGGCCTGTTAGACACGGGCTATCTTGGCCCAATTGAGGCCGTGGACTTTGGGCCTACACGGCCGTATTGACCAACACGGGCCATGTACAGATGCTGTAACAACAGAATTGATTGGTTTTAAAGCTCATTTTAATGGGATTAAGTATTCATTCAATTTGGTAGTTTCAAACACCACGAATTCTCTCTGTTCTTTGGAGAAAAAAATGGCTATGAAGAACATATGAATAATATACACACTTTCTCTCTAGAGTTGATACACATTGTGATCAAGTTTTGATGCACAAAGTGGTTAGACATATTTTATCTTGTTGTTTTGGTGGCTACACCAACCTACTAGCATTGGGGAATCAAGTGTGCTTGGGGTGGACTTCACTAGAGGAATTCTTCTTGAATTCTACACATTTTGACAAAGAAGAAAGCTTGTGGTGATCTTGTATGATGGTATAACCTTTCTTCTACCTTGTTTATTATATTCTAGTTGCAACTTCATGTTTAGATGTTGGTCCATGGCATGTGTGTTTGTTTGGATAGTTTGGTTTTTGTATTGTATCTTGCTTCCGTTGCTACTCGTTTATGCCAAACAAATACCTTCACATCTACGGTTATTTCGTTTTTATCCTCTTTCTATCTTAAAATAATCTTTTTAAATATGGGTTTTTTGCCAAAAACTAGGGGTTTTTCCCTTGTAATGGTTTTCTAGTGAGTTAATCTATATATGGTGGTATAAGTGTTATGTCTTGCTGATCTTGCCCCGATCTGTTAATATTATGTGCTTAACTGTGATTTTTGCCCTTGTACACAGACATGGCTGCCCGAGGACGAGGACGTAGGGCTAGGCAAGAGGAAGAAATTGCTGTTCCAGAAGGCCCTACAGTCTACCACCCGTGGTTAGTGTTCGCGACCACTCTTCCTACTCGTTTACGAGCATATTATATCTCTCGGCTAACACAGCACCTACAAAGGGAGATAGACATTCCCCATTCTCTGGACTAAGAGGTCAGAGATGGAGTTAGACTTACAGACCAGCTTCTCGGATTTTTGCAATAACAGTTCCGAGTTGCTGACAGGACTTTGTTGTTTACCTGCCATGCTTGGGAGCAGTTATTCCGCCTTTGGGAGCCAGTCCTCTGAGAGTTGTCTCTGGAATTTTTATCCACAGTCCGCCTCAACTCAGTCACCGCCGACGTTACTGATCATCGGTTTATGTCATTCCACCTTGGAGGGATGAGCCACGAGTGCAGTCTCACGGAATTCAGCCGCCGTATGGGGCTGTATATGTCAGTGGATACCTCCACCCCCTTCTTTGAGTAGTTCCTGATGAGCTGCGAGCAGAACGAGCCCGAGCATTTCTCTACCGCGGAGATGTGGGCCTTGATTGCCAACGAGGGGTATGAGCCCCGTACGGCCATCGAGAGCAGCATTCGCCTTCCCGTCCACCGCCTGCTCTACTGTCTTATTTCAACGTCCATCTCTCATCGCCAAGGTGGCGAAAATGTCACTGGTGTTGATCTCATGTTTCTCTATAGTATCCTGACTCTGGGCATGCTGCTCAACGTGCCATTTCACTTGGCTTTCTTCCTTGCTCGTCGGGCCACCGGGTCCAAACAGACGAGTCCTATCTGCGGTGGCCAATTTGTCACCAGATTGGCCCGTTCATACGGACTACTGACTTATCAGGAGGAGGCTAGGCAGGTGCGGTACGAGCCGCGCCTGATGAGTATCAGATACCTAGAGACAATGCGGGTCCTGGAGAGGACGTTTGAGGGTGGCTATCGTGTGGTATATACGGATGGTCATGGGCATGAGCCAGAGGTTGAGCAGAGGGCCGAGCAGGAGCAAGAGCAGCATGCGCGCCATGTACACCGTAGGAGACGGGCACCGGGGCCCGCAAATGAGGAGGCACAGCCTTACTCGCTGCAGCAGATATCCGGGTCGATTGATCACCTGACCCAGAGAGTAGATGGGTTGGGTTTCTACAACGATCAGATGAACGTGTGACAACTGATCCACGAGGATCATGAGCAGACTATGCAATCCAGTATGTCCACCCTCCTGACCCGCTTTGGATATCCACCACCACAGTACTCATCATACCCTCCTTCGTATCCATACTGGCGTTCGTGCTTCCCATCATCAAAGACCCATATGCCGGGGCCGTTTGGATACGGTGGTCATGACTCAGATTACGAAGATTGAGAAAGGATGTATTTTATTTATTTTCTATGATGTATTTGGACATTAAATTTGATGTACATAATTTTATTATTGTCTGATCTCGTGTGCATGAGTTATTTATTATTCAACATGTTTGGTTGCTTACTTGGAGTGTGCTTATATGCTGGCAGTCAGTTCAGCAATTTCTTACATTTTTGCTCCATTCGCCTTGATATACCGAGGGAGTTTTTCTATTTTTTTCTACCTTGTGATATCTTTATTTTGTGTACAATGGGGACATTGTATAATTTCAATGTAGGGTAGGGGGTTAGAAAAAGATTCCTCGCTTGAAGTTTATTTGTCCTTGTATTAAATAATGATTGTATTTGGGAGTTAAATTTAGAATTTTTAATATCATTCGAGTTAAGAGTTAGATATTATTTGAGAATGTCAAATTTGTTGATTTAAAAACAATTCATAAGCTATAGTTACCTTTTATGCATAGTATTCGTGGCTTTTCGCCATTTCTTAGAAATTTTAGTTTATACTATCCAAATTTTAATTTTTGAATTGCTACAATAAAATATAAGGTTAAGCCCTTTTTGAGTCTAAGATTGATAAAAATAGACTGAGTTAAATTTTCAATTTTTATAAACATTTGTTTGAAAAAGAAAAACAATGAAAAAAGCCAATGTGCAAAAATGAAAAAATATATAAAAGAGATAGAAAATATATATAAGTCAAATACATGGCCTTTGGAACTCGAATTAGTAAACTCTGAGGAGTGTTCTACACCTAATCACCTAAAACCAACTGGTTTGGGATCGGTTGAGTTGAGGATTTGCTACATGGGTTTCATAGAAAGTCATAGACTTATAAAAAGAGCTGAAAAGATATAATAAGCATATGTGAAAAATAAAGTTGGAAATCTGCAATAAGTCTTGAGGTCAGAGGATTTTTAAAGGGTAAATTAACCAAATTAAATATAAATGCAATTTTTTAAAAATTAAGGTTTGGATATATATATATATATATATATATATATATATATATATAAATGGATACAGTATTTGGAGGGTTGGAAAGTTAAAGTATGGATCAAATCATGAGTATGTGCATAATTTTAAGTATAGCCAATGTTTTGTTTTTAATCAACCTTTTTCACATTCGTAATTGATATTTAATTTTTCAAGAATGGTATTATCTATTTAAGTTTATAGCCTGAATAAAGTTGTGGTTTGCTTGGGAACAAGCAAAGTTCAAGTGTGGGGTATTTTGATATCGAGTTTATAATATATAAATCTTGTGCGATATCGGGTTGGTTTTAGCCGAAAAATATATGTTTAAGTGTAAAAAGATGCGTTTATTCGTTTGTTTTCAGTTTTGCAAGCTAAAGAGGCAAAATAATATATTAGTTGAAAAAGAAGCCCAAGAAATCAAGAAAATAAAAGAAGCCCAAGAAAAGAAGAGAGAAAGAGAGAGGAAGCACAAGAAATAAAAAAGAAATAATTAAACCCAATAAGGAAAAAAGATCAAGGAGTTTGGGCCGGGAAGTGTCGCGGCGCGACCAACATACATGTCGCGGCGGGACGAGGCAATTTAACTTGTACCCGGACATGTTCAAAAGATAAGCTCAATATGAATGCCACGTGGGATCGCGGCGCGACCCAAGCTTTGGTCGTTGCGCGACGCGTCAAGACCATCTGTTTTCAGTTGCCTATAAAAACAAAACTCCAGATCTATTTTGGGGTTAACCACCCCACTTCTTGCACCCATTCTCTGCTAAAACACATCCAGAGGGTGTTCCAGGAGCTTTGAAGCTTAATTTGAAGGATTGGAGCTTAATTTGAAGATTAAAGTGGCTAGAAGGCTTGCTTATTACGGTTTTATCATTCTTTTCTTGTTTCTCACGTTTATTTATTTTTTCCAGAAGTTGATCATGACTGTTATTGGCTAGTTTTCTTGTTTCCCCCTAGAGGAGATGATACTTTGTAAGAATGTTTGATTTCCATTGATTAGAACTTGTTTTCATCTCATAATTTGTCTTATAAGCTTACCAATGATCCATATGTGTTAAAGAATATATTTTTGACTATTTATATTTTGAGTTTTTAAAAATTATAGGACCAATCTATTTTTATAGCTTTTATCATGATTAATTAGGATCAATAACTAATCTTGACTAGTGATTGATAATATCCTAGGCTTAGATAATCAAGAATGGAACTTTAATGTGTATGATTGGCATGTAATGACCTCTATTTGTCATTTAACAATTTAATAACCAAAACAATTGTTAAAGGTTGAGTCTTGTTTGACACGAACTTAAATACGTCTAATTATGCACTTAAACAATTTCTTGACCATAGAATTGAGTAAATGCATGATTATAGGGTTAGAACTTGGACCAAGAGTTTATCAACTATACAAATCGGTATGAGACGAAATAAATGTTCATTGCATTATTAATTGTAAATTAAATGTTCTGAAAAAGTAGAATTCGAATCTAGGGAGGGAAAGTCTTCTCATTGATAGTTCAATCCTATAAAAATCATTGCATTTGTTCTCTTTGGTTGCTTTTGAGTGTTTGGTAGTGTTAGGAGTGATTTAGTATAATAAAGTTTGCAACTTGATTCATAATTCCCTTAATTTAGTTTAATTGTTTTTGTTATTTAATGACTTTGAAAATGGCTATGTTGCATGAAACTCAAGTCAAATGTTGCATGGCGTGGAGAACAGGTTCATGGCGTGTGGAATCGAGGGGAGCTCGGCGTGCAACCCACGCCCACGGCGTGGGGCTTAGGCCCACAACGTGGAGTCCCATCTTGAGAACAAACATGTTTTCTGCTTGTTTTAGGTGTGGCGGTCATGTGAATTATT
Source organism: Dittrichia graveolens (assembly GCA_038502395.1). Lineage (NCBI taxonomy): Eukaryota > Viridiplantae > Streptophyta > Magnoliopsida > Asterales > Asteraceae > Dittrichia > Dittrichia graveolens. Next base: position 27,510,852 of record JARJIL010000007.1, read on the forward strand.
TAAGGAATTATTTATTTCCTTGGTTAGTTTTAGGGCAGCATTTGATGTTGATTGTATTTATAAATAGAGGGCCTAGGTTTCGGTCATTGTATCCTAAAAATTGTAACTCTCTCTAATATCAGTAATAAAGTCTATCCGGTTCCTGCCCGTGGACGTAGGTTGACACACCGTTAACCGAACCACGTAAAACCTTTATGTTCTTATTGCTTTATTTTTCCCGTTTACTCATAACAAGTGGTATCAGAGCCACGGTTATTCTCTATGTGGCTCACATCGTTGAAAGAAGATGTCGTCCTACAAGTTTGATCTAGAGAAGTTCAACGGGTCCAATGACTTTACTCTCTGGAAGGTCAAGATGAGGGCACTTCTAGTTCAATAGGGATGTGCTGTTGCGTTGGAGGGGGAAGATAGTTTTCCGAAAGACATGAAAGAGGAGGCGAAGAGGAATATGGTGGCAAAGGCTCATTCCGTGATACTGCTGTTGGTTACTGATGAGGTGTAACGGGAGGTGGTAGATCAGACGACGGCGGTTGGGTTATGGACAAAACTGTGTGAGAAGTATCAAAATAACTCTGTCACGAACAGACTGTATCAGAAGCAGCGTCTGTACACTTTCTGGATGGATGAAAGTACTCAGGTAAAGGATCATCTGGACACTTTTAACCGTATTATTCTTTATCTACAAGGTGTTGGGGTTAAAGTTGATGATGAAGACCAAGCCTTGATATTACTGTGTTCTCTGCCTTGATCATATAAGAACTTTGTGGATATCATGCTCTATGGTAGGACCACTATTTCTGTGAATGACGTGAAAGATGCTCTTTTGTCCAAAGAACTAAAAAGACAGGTTTCTGGTGAAGAGGGATCTGGTTCTGGTTTATTTGAAGGTAGAGGGAGATCGTAGGAAAGGAATAATGGGAAGGGGAGATCGTGCTCAAAATCTGAATCAGCAAGCAAAGTCAAATGCTATCTTTGCAAAGAGAAGGGCCACATGAAAAAGGACTGTCCACAACGAAGGAAAGAGAATTCTAATGGTGAGTCTAGTAGCAGCGGTAGTGCCTCTATGGTACAAGACAGTTCTGATGAAGGAGATGGCGGTGATGTTTTGACAATCTGCAGTGCAAGCACTGCTGATACCTAGATTATGGATACTGGTGCTTCTCACCATATGACGTTCTCTCGTGATCTGTTCGTTTCTTTTAAAGAGTGGAACGGAACGGTGAAGTTGGGTGATGACGGGGTTCTTGCCATAAAGGGTAGTGGGGTGGTGCAGATTAAAATGCACGATGTGATTGTTAGAAAGTTTGACTTCTGGTATGTTCCTGGTCTAAAGAAGAACCTTATTTCCCTCGGCACGTTAGCCAAGAATGGTTTAAAATACTATGGTGAAGGTCAGTGGTTGGAAGTCTCGAAGGGTGCTCTGGTGCTGATGAAGGGGAAACTGCAGCACGGGATTTATTTCTTGAAGGTCAATTCTATTTTGGGAACGGCGGCGGTATCCCAGTCCTCTGATAAAACTGATGATAAGACGAACTTGTGGCATCGGCGATTAGGTCACATGAGTGAGCAAGGGCTGTCTGTGTTGAGCAAATAGGGGTTACTCGGTGAGAATGTAACGGGTAAAATTCAATTCTGTAAGGTGTGTGTTAAAGGAAAGCAACGCAGGGTGAAGTTCAGTACCGGTCAGCACACTTCCAAGGAGGTCCTGGGGTATGTTCATTCAGATATATGGGGTCCTTCTCTGGTGAAATCGCAAGGTGGTTGTTCTTACTTTGTCACTTTTATTGATGATTATTCCACGAAAGTTTGGTTGTGTTTCTTGAGACTAAAGATGAGGTGTTTGGAAAGTTCAAAGAGTGGAAGACAATGGTTGAAAAACGTACGGGTAAACAGGTCAATACTCTGAGAACGGATAACGGGTTGGAATTCTGCAACGCTCCATTTGATGACTTCTGCAAGAAAGAAGGTATAGTGAGGCACCTCAATGTACGACACACACCATAGCAGAATGGAGTTGCAGAACGGATGAACCAAACACACATGGCACGTGCCAGATGTATGCGTATATTTGCAGGTCTTTCATAACAATTCTGGGCGGAAGCAGCTAACACTACTTGTTATCTGGTTAATAGATCTCCATCAACTGCAACAAATTTAAAAACTCCTTAAGAGGTTTGGTCCGGTAAACCTGTTGATTACTCTAATCTAAGGATATTTGGTTGCCCCGCATACGCTCATGTTAATGATGGTAAGCTCGAGCCGCGGGCAGTGACATGCATATTTCTAGGGTTTGTAGCAGGAGTGAAAGGTTATCGACTATGGTGTACAGAAGGTAAGTCTCCTGGCAAATTCCTTATTAGTAGAGATGTAACATTCGATGAATCTGCTATGCTTGATCAGGGTAGAAGTAGTGAAAATGTTGCAGGTACAAAAGAGCAGGGTGCTGACCAGAAGGTGGAGCTTGAAAGCTCTGACATAGTTGTGATTGAAGATGAATTGCAAAATAATACTAATCAACCTAATCAGCCAGAACAGTCAGCACCTCAAGGGGAACCGGTTGAGGAGGAGACTGGTGGTGGTGATTCGGGGGTTGATGATCCTACATCAACAAGAAGGGGAAAGAGGAATATTCAAAAACCAGCAAGGTATGCGGGGTGTGTCAATACTTGCGACATTGATTCTGTGGCATATGCCTTGGCAGTTGGTGATGATATTGGATCTGAAGAACCAAAATCATATAAAGAAGCTATAAGAAGTAAAGATGCAGAAAACTGGGTGGTTGCTATGAATGAAGAAATGCTCTCCCTAGAAAAAAAAATAGAACATGGGAGCTTGTGGCATTACCAAAGGGTGGGATGCAAGTGGGTCTATAAACGGAAGGAGGGGATTCCTAGTGTTCTACCTGCGAGGTTCAAGGCGATACTGGTGGCGAAAGGGTTTTCACAAAAGGAAGGGATTGACTATCATGAAGTCTTCTCTCCCAATGTGAAACACAAAACTATCCGGGTTCTTTTAGCTATGGTGAATGCTTTCAATCTGGAGCTGGAGCAGCTAGATGTAAAAACTGCATTTTTTCATGGAAATCTAGAAGAAAGGATATACATGTCTCTGTTGGAATATGCCCACTGATACACGTGCACAAGCATCACTACTGATAAGGTACGGGCCTATTGGGTCACACGCCAAGGGTAGATTCCGGCAGCACAACCCAAGCATGGGAGAATATGAAATTAGGGTTTCTGGCAACTTTCACGGGCCCTCACGGGCCATGAAGAGGTCATGAAGAGAAACCCTCCACGAGGCTTCACCACCCGGACAAGTAGTCGTGGGAGCACTGCCTTCACAAGGGCTTCACGGCCTATGAGAGCCCGTGAAGGTAGGCACCATGCTTTTATTGTACCTCTCGTTGGCCCAATGAGAGTGAGCGGTGGAACCCGGCCTATGAGGCCTTCATGAGTGCTTCACGGCCCGTGAGAGCCCGTGAAGACAGAAGTCAAAGTGTCACCTTTGTTTTATTGGACCTTTGTGATGGTCCAATGAGGGTGTGGCATGTTGGCCGACCCTGGTGCCTCCAAGACTTCTTCCAGACTTTATAAAAGGCCATATGTCTCTCTCTTGAAGAACTCTTGCTTCTACTTACAATATACACAATATTTGTTACTTGAACCTTACATGGTGAGGAAAGATTGGTGTATCAAGTGAAGGCAAGTTCCATGCGATTGTAGCTGTTCCAGAAGCACGAGGACATTGTGTGGTTCGTGTTTCGGGTCAATAGCAAGACGGAATCTCGCTCACTTGGTGTAGACTATCAATAGAGGAGCTCGGTTTCGGGTTCTCGAAGATCTTCCTAGCTCGATGGATAGCTCCAGGCGTGAGATGGTATATTTCTCCTCCCTCTTGTTTGTTTTTTTTAGTTGCTATATTCGTTTGTAGTCACGATCCCCACTTGGGGAATACATGTATGTCGGTTTTAATACCCGAAAACCCCGGTTTTTGATATCGTTGCTTCCGCTGCATACGGGTGTTGGCGTGCATGGATTTCCTACAGTTTTATCAGAGCCTAGGCTACAAAGATATAGCACGAAAATGGCTCGAAAAACTGTTTTTGGAAGATTCGTTTTTCTGTCCAGTAGACCTTCACGGGCCGTGAAAGTTTCTTCACGGGTCGTGAAGGCCACACGACCAGTGTTCGTGAGGGATCTGGTCATGGGAAGTGTTTTCAGGCTTCACGAGTCCTCATGGCCGTGACCGGTCGTGAAGCTCTTGGGCTTCACAAGCCGTGAAGGGTCGTGAAGACTCTCGTTAACAGTATAGTCGTGAAACTTGGTTTTTCGGCTCACGAGCCTTTTCTGTCCCGTGATCGGTCATGAAGCCCTTGGGCTTCACGAGCCGTAAGGGGTCGTGAAGGAGCTCCTGGGCAGTTTTTGTCCTTAAAAGAAAATTTTATGGTTTTTCGGGTCATGGAGGAGTTTCTGGTTTTCTGGCAGATTCCGTTTGGTTAACCCCTCGTAATATTTTGGTACAAATATGGGTATGTAAGGTATGGTCTTGGCATGAGATGCATACATGCATACACATATGTTGTATATATATGAATAAGGGTATAAAAGTTGGTTTTGTGCCCTAATGCATATGTACAAGAATTTCCTTTTTGTGCCTTGAGTGTTTGTGTTGGAAATTCTTACTGAAATATTCCTTTGGTCACGGTTTTGGCACACCGTGCTTTGTAGTTGTAGTTTGTTGCTTTTGGTTGGTAACCTTCGCCCTAGACCTTGTGGTTGTGCCTTGTGGTTTGTTTGATTGTTTGGATTTATTTGGTGACCTTAGTCTCACGTGTGATGTAATTAATTATTTATTCATTTGGTATGTAATTTATTATCGCGGCTTGCATGCCGTTTCATTTATCCATGTGTACTTGTACTAGATTGATAGGAAGTGTGTGGCTTGCATGCCATTTCCTTTCTTCTGTACTTGTGTTTTGAAGACCACAATCGAGAGTCAAGAGGAGACATCTTGAAGACCTTGGATCTGGTTAGTCCTGTTGGAGGTAGCGGATTCAGTGGGAGCACTCCATGGTCTAGGTTTGTGTCCCTAGTAGACCTAGTCCTCCCGTCTTGGCTCGCGGGTAGGGCGCGTAGGTTTTTGGCATGGTTACCAACCCCTTTGCATGCGTGTGATGTGATTTATTGTTCTTGCATGGTTGTTTATGTTTCTTCTCATGCTTGATAACTTTTCTAAGTTAATAAATTCACAAGAGTTTTTAAATTGGTTAACAAACTCTCGCGCATACACGGTTAACAAGACAATATAAACTTGGTGTTATATTTAAAGTGAAAAATCGTTTTTGTCACTTACTTTGTTAACCAAATATTAAAACTTGGTTTTAATCAAGAAACAAAAGCCCGTTTCCTAAAAACGTAAATCACGCACCATCCATGAGATGACACACCCGATTCTAGTGAAGCATGGGATAATTGTCGAGCTTAGCACGAGTTATTCCATGCGGATCTGTGTGGAAGGTGAGTGTGGCGACTTGGGGTTGTTGGTTGTAGAGCTTAGCACGAGCCAATGATTGTCGAGTTTGCTACCATGTATCTTGTTGGACGATTTACAATTGCAAACTAAAATCCTTGTGTGATTGTCAAGCTAAGCACGACTCAACCAAGAATTTTAATTTGGGATTGGTGTAAGAAGGGATCAAACATGCAACCGGCCGTTAGTGTCGTTGGGTCCCGCAAGTGCCTAAGAGTTGCAATGGAGATTGCAAACGGTAAAATGGTTACCGGCCTAAATAGCTTCATGAAGTGATCCGCGGTAAACCCGTCATGTAGTGGAGTGAAATATGGTTCTTAGACCTTGTTAAGATAAATTGTTTATTAAAAAACTGTATGGGTAATTATTTTAACGAGGATTATATCAAACTAACTAAAACTTGTACTCTTGTGTTAATACATGTCAAACCATAATAACACCACGTCAAACAATTCGCTTCGTATGTTCCTACATAGGGAGAAACTCACGGGAGTAAACTTCGTTGACTGGCTTAGGCAATTGATAATTGTTCTTCGCTATAAGTCAAAGTTGCACATCCCTGAGGAACCTCTTTCGGAGCCACCTGCTACCGACGTGACTTGGTCCGTCCGATACACGTATGAAAAGCATGTTGAGGACACACATGATGTTGCCTGCCTCATGTTGTCAACTATGAGCTCGGAGTTGCAAAAGCACTTTGAGCACATGAGTGTGTATGATATGATGAACAAGTTGAAGGACATGTTCCAACAACAAGTTAGGGAGGAACACTATGAGTGTGTTAAAAACCTAGTCGGTTGTAGAATATAGGAAGGTAGGAGTGTGAGTGCCCACGTCCTTAAGATGAAGGCGTACGTGGACCAAATGGAGAGATTAGGTTTTCCCATTGGGAGGGAGCTTGCTGTGGATATAGTACTCCAGTCCCTGTCCGCGTCATATGATCAGTTTGTCATGAACTATCACATGCATAACATGAAGAAAACCTTAGGTGAATTGCATGGTATATTGAAGACTGCGGAGTCTGACATAGCCAAATATGAATCCACCTCTTCCATTCCTACCACGAGTTCTAGGGAACAAGAGAAAAGGAAAAAGAAACCGACACAAATAGGAAATGTTGGAGTGTCCAAGCCTATCCTCAACGTTGAATCTAAGGACATAGGTTATGTGCCTCATGAAGAGATTCAAGGAGTGGTTTGCTACTTCTGTGGAAGATTTGGAGATTGGGGCCGTCACGCATGCCCATCGTGCCGAGAGGATATTAAAATTCTAAGGAAAAAGAGAGTTAATTTCCCCTCTCAAGGTACATTCATGATTCATTGTTAATTCTTCTATTTTGCTGGGTTGTTCACCTGAGCTAATTAACCCACGTTTGTCACAAATTTATTTTGTTACAAATTGTAGGTACCATTTAAAAGAAGAAAGAAGAGCATAAAGAACCGGATCTCTAAAAGAGGAAACTTGATAGATTGACCTCTAAAAGAGAATTGGGAGTTTTGATCTCGCCTATTCTTACCGGTTTAATTATTACTTTATTTTGATGCCATGCGAGACAAGTTAAGTTTTTGTTGTATGTTCATGAAGACGATGAATGAGATTTTGAATTTTGGGTTGTAAAAGATTTTTCCGCATTACTTATTCGATTTCGAAGTTTGTTCATGTCATAGCTTATGTTTTATTTTGGCCTTTACGGCGCATCATTCTACATTTGATGACGATGAGTTCATACTTGAAATTTAAATCTTGTTTTTGAAAAAAATTTGTTGATTGATAAATATCAAAATTGTCCATGTCAAGACATACATGCTACAAGTAATAATTAATCATGAATAATGATTCTAAGCCCAAAGTAGTTTGGATTAGTTGTCTCTACGTCATAATCTACTTAACCATATAAATAAGACAAGTATCGCCATGAACCAAGTGGTTCGGATCTTGGAATGGTTTAACCTTGGGTTGAACACTTGATGCTAATCTTATTTATTAGGGTAAGATGATTATGAATCCCTTCACCGTGTTTAATGTGAGAGGGATGCTTGCTTGTAACATATTGATCACCTTTGGTGGATAATCCGTACAAGCACATAATTAAGAGAAACTAATTAAAGAATCAATTGTATAATATAGATAGGATGCTTAGATCCAGTTGAGATGCTAAGATACCTTAAGTCTATATCAATGACCACATTATGAATTGCGGGATTATCTCACAATTCATTCCTTAACATAGACACATTTGTACATGGTGTCTCGTTGAAGGAAACCGGATATTGTTGAAAATGATCTCGTAAATAATGCGTCAAATATGTGTATTCGACTTGTTAGTATACACATTGAATGTGACGAGCCAAGTTCTTAATCTTAATCCAACTTGAAAGTCTATTTAGCACCTTATGAGATATATCTTGAAAGAGTTCTTTACTTGTATATATCAAAGTTTGGAGATTTTCAATCTACATATGGTGGGAGATTGAAGAACATAAATGGTGCTAATACATTTAAAAGGTTCTTATAGGTTTTGAATATTTGACCTTACGAGTTTTGTTGCTCCAAAGGAAGATAATAACTAAAGCATTCCAATGGAAGAACGTGCAACTTAAATGAAAGACTTAATGTTGGCACTAGCATATGATCAAATATCGGCATGAGAATGCCGGTTATCCAGACCATGAGTAATTACTTTCAAGGCTGATAGAAGTCATGTAGCCAAAGAGATATGGGTTCCTCACATCTAAGTGGCAATGACTTGATGGTGAGTCTTGTTCATATCACCATCTATCGGAAGACATAGTGAGCCCTGTGTTCACAAAGGTTATGAGAAGTAATTAATCATGAGATGAAATCCATTTTAAGTATGCGAATACTTTGCTTAATTCCATACCAAGGTGCAAACCGAGATGGTGTAAATGGAATTAACATGGATTGTATTGTAGACTACTTCAAACACCGACTAGGGGTAAAGGTTTCATGATGGTTATTGTGGAAACTTTTCCTAGTGGTCATATTGAAGTTCATTTGATACTCGTTGCTATTGTTGCCTACTTATGGCAATAAAAGATAGTACACGGATATGCAAGACCGCGTTCCTAAATGGAACTATGTATTGAGGAAGTGCTTACCACACTCTCCGAGGGTCTTAGATATCCGTAGTATCCAAATTAAGTCTACAAGTATGAATAAGTCCCTTGGACTAATACTAACATCGTAAAAGTAAGATCTTTGCTTTCATAAGAGGATCAAAGCATGAGTCTTCTAGAAGCATAGATAAGACTTTTACATATGTTAGGGCTAGTGGGAGCTTTTGTTGTATACATAGAAGTATGTATCGATTGAAGATAAGGTCCCATTGTTAAGTGTTATATGAACCTAGAATGTGGAATTATTGCTTCATGATAATACTTAAAGATACAAACATTTGAAATTTTGAAAGTTCAAGAAATATTAAAATATGTTCTTGATGTTTGACGACAAGAAATAAGACTTGGAGTAATTATTACTCTAATACTAATTTCTAATGGGATAAACGGTCGATCTTGATCGAAGTTGATGATCCTACTTTGTGGTGTTGATTATTGACTAGAAAAGGTTCTTAAGTATCACTGATCCTATTGTGAACTTTTGTAGCAATGAGGATATGAGTACTATAGAACTTTGTTATATAATCTCTTTGACTGATACTTTGAATAGTAGTCTGGTCAAAAGAAAGTTATGAGGATAACAAGAATACAAATGGATGTTGCATGGCAAATCCATTGAATAAGTCGTTGTCATAATGACTAGTGATGTTTTTCATAATAGGTCATGTAGCATTTCTTATGCATATGATTTGGCTTGAAATATGTTTTAGTAGTTGATTGTTTTATGTTAGCTTTGGGAACTACAAGCAGTATCGTTACTTTTGATTGCTTTCGATATATAGTGGGAACTATATATACGCAGATGCGGTTACTTGCATTAGTCTTTGTTGTGTTCCATCTTAGCATGTTTAACCACTTCCCTGAGTGCTTATGCATTCTAGATTTCCACAGTCAGTCATTCTTCAAGGGAAGGAAGTTTGAACTAAGACTGAGGTTAGGGTTTGGTCATGCATTAATCTAGGATTGAATGCAAGTGACGCAAAACTAACCTGTGCTTGAAATGAGTTTCAAGTGATTGGAAGACCCACACCTGAGTTCACTTCATGGATTATGGTCACAAGTGACTCGGGATGATAATATCATTTAATCCTTAGACCGGAGATACATATGTATCCAAAGCATAAGTCTGCTTTATTTTGATTGCTCTCAAACGTGGTTCGCAACTGGCCACTATAAAGGGAGTTTTCAAATAAAGTATGAAACATGTGGCGGGGCTATGTAGTCAAAAGGATTTGTTCCTCTTGTAAGAGAGATATCCCTAGGCCCCTCGATAATTGGGCGCTGACACCAAAAATGCATGGCCATGCTCAAGTTACAATGATTTTAGATCAGTTGCTAACTTGTTATTTTGGTCACCACCAATCTAGAATTGAGAAACAGAATCGTGAACGATCTGGAGATTGACATTTTTTCATGTCTCGTGTTCACATGGATATTGCGAACAAAGGGATGTTTATGATCACTTATCTATAGGACCTTTTAGCCTTTCTAGGCTACCAGGATTTATCGAGGAATACGTAACTCCTACCGACTTGGGGGCAAGTATGCTTTGCTAGAGCCGCTGCTTGTCTATGGTGTTGGTAACGCTGTATCATGTGCAAGTGGGAGTTTGTTGGAATATGCCCACTGATACACGTGCACTAGCATCCTTGCTGATGAGGTACGGGCCTATTGGGTCACACGCCAAGGGTAGATCCCAGAGGCATAACCCAAGCATGAGAGAATATGAAATTAGGGTTTCTGGCGACCTTCACGGGCCCTCACAGGCCATGAAGAGGTCGTGAAGAGAAACCCTTCACGAGGCTTCACCACCCGGACACGTAATCGTGGGAGCACTGCCTTCACGAGGGCTTCACGGTCTGTGAGAGCCCGTGAAGGCAGGCGCCATGCTTTTATTGGACCTCTCATTGGCTCAATGAGAGTGAGCGGTGGAACCCGGCCTATGAGGCCTTCACGAGTGCTTCACGGCCCGTGAGAGCCCGTGAAGACAGAAGTGAAAGTGTCACCTTTGTTTTACTGGACCTTTGTGATGGTCCAATGAGGGTGTGGCATGTTGGCCGACCCTAGTGCCTCCAAGACTTCTTCCAGACTTTATAAAAGGCCATATGTCTCTCTCTTGAAGAACTCTTGCTTCTACTTACAATATACACATATATTTGTTACTTGAACCTTACATGGTGAGGAAAGATTAGTGTATCAAGTGAAGGCAAGTTCCATGCGGTTGTAGGTGTTCCAGAAGCACGAGGACATTGTGTGGTTCGTGTATCGGGTCAATAGCAAGACGGAATCTCGCTCACTTGGTGTGGACTATCAATAGAGGAGCTCGGTTTCGGGTTCTCGAAGATCTTCCTAGCTTGATGGATAGCTCCAGCCGTGAGATGGTATATTTGCTCCAGCCGAAGATCTTCCATGCATGTCGGTTTTAATACCCGAAATCCCCCGTTTTTTATGTCGTTGCTTCCGCTGTGTATGGGTGTTGGCGTGCATGGATTTCCTACACTCTCAACCAGAGGGATTTGAATGTTCTAAAGAAGGCCAGGTATGCTTGTTGAAAAAGTCCCAGTATGGTCTAAAGCAGTCCCCGAGGCAATGGTACAAGTGGTTCGATTCATTTATGGTGTCTTATGGTTATATGAGAAATCAGTTTGACAATTGTGTCTACTCCAAGAAAGTTTCTGAAAATTCCTATGTTTATTTGTTGCTATATGTGTGTTGGGAAAAAATAGACTTACAAATATATCCTCTTTTGTTGACACAAAAAATATACAACTTGTTTATATAATTGTATGTATTAACATTAACATATGTGCACATATACATATATATATTCAATCAAATATATTCTTATATATAATCTACAAAATAAGCTTCATCAAATGGCCAAGCTCCAACCGTCAAGATCCGAGTTCAAATAGAAGCCGATGTCGAAGATTCCTACAAATAAACGTTCAAAGTTTATGAGCTTACAAAATAAAAAATTAAATGAGTTTAAGTTTTTATAAAATAATTTTTATAAAAATTAAGACAATTTTTATAAAATCACAAGCTTAGTAGTCAAAGCAAATGAATTCCTATTTTAGCAAATACTAAACATAATCTTCTATTGAAATAAGCCAAAACCATATTTAGCAAAAGGAATCTCTCAAAGAAGTAAACTTCCAACATGCTTTGTGCATTTGGTTTCCAAACTACCATTTTCATGATTAAATTGAAACTTAAGAAGTATGGCACTAACCCAACTTTTCTTAAGCTCCTTTTCAGTGCATTTTTATGGCAAAAATGAGTTGTGTGTGGTTTTGGTAAAATCCCAACGTCTATATACACAAGGCTCAAAAAGTTCCAGCAGACCGACAGTCGAAGCCACGGTCGACCGTGGATCTACCGTGAAGAGTCTAGACAACTTTTGAGCACCAACCTTTTCCTTATTTAAAGCAACTCAAGTCTTGTGTTTTACTCGCCTCTTGCCATCTGAAAAACACAGAGAATACATAAAAATCTTGTGAGCTCATATTCCTTGAAAAACCAAGATCAAGAATCAAGCAAGAGTGAAAGCATTCAAGTTCAATTACTTCATTACTTTCATACATATTTGTAATAGTGAGGATCAACTCTAGCCTTTCAAATTAGAGTGAAGTGAGGTTTATCTTAGCCTTGTTTGCAAGAGTGAAGTGAAATTCTTGTAAGCTAAAGAGAGAAGTTGTAAAAGGTTTATCTCTACCTTCAAAGGGAGAAGTTAGTGGAGCAACTCTTGGTGGGTAAGGCCAAGGAGTGGATGTAGAGCAGAGTTGTTAACCCTTTCTTGAACCACTATAAATCATTGTGTTCCTAGCTACTTCATTGGTGATATCTTTCTTCCTTGAATTCTTTATTTACTTGCAAATATTGTTAAAAACTTCAAAAAGTGGGCATATAACCTATTCACCCCCCCCCCTCTAGGTTCTAACAATTGGTATCAGAGCAAGTTGCTCTAGATAATTTTTGAAAAGTTGTTTTAATCTTCTAAAAATATTTTTCAAAAATTTTTTGAGTTGAAAAAATTGGACAAAACTATGTAGAGGGGAATTCTATGATTAGACCTCCACTTCTTGAAGAAGAAGGGTTTTGTTATTGGAAACAAATATTCATGACTTATGTCAAAGCCAAAGATGTTGATCTTTGGGAAATTATTGAAGAAGGGGATTATGTACCAAAAACCTTTGATTCCAAACAAGATGCTTTTGTTGCACTTCCTAAAGATAAATGGGATCAAGAGGATAAGAAAATGGTTTCAAAAAATTTTGAAGCAAAACTCTTTCTTTACAATGCTTTGCCTAGAAAAGAGTTTGAAAGAGTCTTTATGTGTGAAAGTGCAAATGCTATTTGTAAATCTCTTGTCACCACACATCAAGGAAATGCCCAAGTTCTAGATAATAAAATTGAATTACTTGTGCAAAAATATGAACAATTTCAAATATCAGATCATATGAAAATTGATGAGGCTTTTGCAAAATTTAATACTATTGTTACTAGTCTCAAGTCACTTGGGACTACTTACACTAACAAAAAGATTGTAAGAAAGTTTCTTAGGGCTCTTTCACCAAAATGGAGAGCAAAGGTGACGGCTATTGAGGAGTCAAAGGACTTGAGCATACTTCAAATGGATGAGCTAATAGGAAATCTCAAGGTGTATGAAGTGATCATGCAAAAAGATGATGAGATTGCCAAGCTAAAGAAAGAAAAGAGCAAGTCTATTGCACTTAAAGCCAAACATGTCAAAGAGTCCTCTAGTGATGAAGGAGATGAAACCAATAGTGATGATGATGAAGAATATGCCATGATGGTAAGAAACTTCAAAAGGTTCTTCAAAAGGAAAGGCAAGCATGTGAAAGCTCCATTTGATCCCAAGAAGTATAAGCAATCCGTGGATGCCAAGAAAGAAAAGAAATCATCTAGAGAATGCTATGGATGTGGAGACTCTTCACATCTCATAAGTGATTGCCCAAAGATAGCTTCAAAGAAAAAGGAAAATCACAAAGCCTTCCTAGGAGGAGCATGGAGTGATAGTGGTGATGAGAACCAAGAAGAAACAAAAGAAGAAAAATGTCTCATGGCCTTTGAGACAAGTGAGGTACATTCCGATTCTAGCTACTATAGTGATAATAATGACCATCAATATGATCAATTATGTGATTTTAGCTCAAAAATAGTTACTAAAAATGAGGAGTTAAAAAATGAGAACAAAAGTTTAAAAAAGGAAAATGTCAAGTTGAAAAATGAAAATGATGAATTAATCATAAAGATAAAAGATCTAGAAAACAAAATTGCATCTTATACACATACAAGCATAAAAGATTTGGAGAATAAGTTAAAAACAAACTTGGATACAACCACATTGTCAAAATTTGAGAATAGTTCAACAAAGTTAGATGAAATGTTAAAGATTCAAAAATCATCAAAAGATAAGGGTGGCATTGGATTCTCTGGGCACTCGAACAACATTCCAACAAGTCACTTGAAAACCATCCATTTTGTGAAAGAAAAAGGGAAAGAAAAAATCCAGGACCCCCACGGTCGATACCGTGCATCGACCGTCGGGTCACTGGAATTTTCAAAAGAACAAAAATGTAAACATTGTCTCTAACAACAAAATTTTATACTCCAACAACAAAGCATGGACTTGGATTCAAGAAACCCAAATCAAATGTGACTCAAAAACCAAAATACTCTCAATCCATAAACCCTAAGAACACATGGTATCATAAAGGTTTTAAAATCACACAAAGATGGATTAGAATATGAGTTTTTGATGCTAACCATCCAGGACCCATGAAACATTGGGTACCAAAAGCTTGAATGAAAACTTCATATGTGTAGGGTTGCAATAAAAGTTAGAGTATGTCTCATGAATGGATTCTTGATAGTGGTTGTTCAAAACACATGACCGGTAATAGAGAACTCTTCACCTCATACAAGGAGTATGATGGAGGACATGTTGTGTTTGGAAGCAATCTAAGAGGAAAGGTGATTGGTAAAGGTAACATTCTTCATGACAATATCAAATTCTTGAATGTTGAGCATGTTAGTGGTTTAGCTTACAATTTAATAAGTATTGGTCAACTATGTGATAAAGATCTAAATGTTAAATTCACTAAACATGAAAGCTTAATATGCAAAGATGATAAAGTTTTAGTAAAAGGTGTTAGGAGAAATGGACTATATACATGTAGACTTGGTGATAATCCTAACACACAAGTATGTCTTGCATCTATAATTGATAATTCAACATTATGGCATAGAAGACTAGGCCATGCCAATATGAGACTACTACAACCATTGACTAGAAATGAGCTTGTTAGAGACTTACCAAATATTAAATTTGATAATCATTTTTGTGATGCATGTAAAATAGGAAAACAAGTGCATTCATCTCATAAATCCAAAAATGTTGTAACTACAAAGAGATGTCTTGAACTATTGCATATGGATCTTTTTGGGCCTTCATCAATTCAAAGTTATGGGGGAAACTTCTACACACTAGTTGTTGTAGATGACTTTTCTAGATATACATGGACACGATTTTTGAAAACAAAAAATGAAGCTTTTGACAAATTCAAAATTCTTGGCAAGAAAATTCAAAACCAATTTGGTTGTACGATTATTTCAATTCGTACCGACCATGGAAGAGAATTTGACAATGAAGCGTAATTTGGAGCATTTTGTGAAAAACATGGAGTTTCTCATAACTTTTCGGCTCCTCGCACTCCCCAATCAAATGGGGTTGTTGAAAGGAAAAATAGGACTTTACAAGAAATGAGTAGGACAATGCTAAATGAACAATCCATTCCACAAAAGTTTTGGTGTGATGCGGTCTCAACGGCTACATACATCCTAAATAGAGTCTTGATTAGACCAATGTTAAATAAAACACCCTATGAAATCATCAAAGGTAGAAAACCATCCTTAGGACATCTTAAGGTATTTGGTAGTAAATGCTATATCCTTAATACCAAATACTACTTGACAAAATTTGATCCTAAAGCATATGAGGGTGTCTTCTTAGGATACTCCTTGAATAGTAAAGCCTATAGAGTATTAAACAAATACACTATGGTTGTGGAGGAATCCCTTAATGTCACATTTCATGAATCTCCACTTCCTCCTAAGACTCAACCATTAGTAGATGATGACAACTTAGAAGAAGAAGCCATAGAACAACAACTCTCAAAATTAGACATAAATCATCATAGTGTTCAAAACCCAATAATAGATAACAAAACAACAAGTAATGAAAATGAAATTAAAGAAAATAGGAACCATCCAATAACTCAAGTCATAGGAAACTTGAATCAAAGACTCACGAGATCCCAAGCCCAAAACCTCAATACTTTCTTTGCCTTTGTGTCACACATAGAACCCAAGAACATTAAAGATGAAAATTGAGTAATCGCAATGCAAGAAGAGTTAAATCAATTCACAAGGAGCCAAGTTTGGGACTTAGTACCTCTACCTAGTGGTCACACAATAATTGGAACTAAATGGGTTTTTAGAAACAAAGTTGATGAAAATGGAAATATCACTAGAAACAAAGCTAGACTAGTAGCCCAAGGATATAATCAACAAGAAGGGATAGATTATGATGAAACATTTGCTCCGGTTGCTAGATTAGAATCCATTAGGATTCTACTTGCTTATGCTTGTGCTCAAAATTTCAAACTATACCAAATGGATGTCAAAAGTGCTTTTCTAAACGGGTTTATAAATGAAGAAGTTTACGTATGTCAACCTCCCGGTTTTGAAGACCCCATTCATCCATCTTATGTATATAAACTTAGAAAAGCATTGTATGGCCTTAAACAAGCTCCTAGAGCTTGGTATGATAGATTAAAATCATTCTTGTTGAAAAATGAATATAATATGGGTAAAGTTGATAATACATTGTTCACAAAGAAAAGAAAAGATGACATCTTGCTTGTTCAAATTTATGTGGATGATATCATATTTGGATCAACATGCCAAGTCTTGTGTGATGAATTTTCAAAACTTATGCATAATGAATTTGAAATGAGTATGATGGGTGAGTTGAATTACTTTCTTGGACTTCAAATAAAACAATTTGAAGATGGTACATTTATAAATCAATCAAAGTATATTAAAGACATGCTTAAGAAATTCGATTTTGAAAATGTGAAACCAATGAGTACACCTATGGCTACAAACACACACTTGACACTAGATGAAGAAGGTGAAAAAATTGATAGTACAAGATATCATGGTATGATCGGGAGCTTGCTTTATCTAACGGCAAGTCGTCCCGATATTATGTATAGTGTATGTGTGTGTGCTCGTTTTCAGGAAAATCCAAAGAAATCACACTATGAGGCCGTCAAACGAATATTCCGATACATTAAAGGAACAATCAACTTCGGACTATAGTATCCAAAGTGGAGCGGCTTAGATGTAATGTGCTATACGGATTCGGATCTCGGTGGGTGCTACTTGGATAGAAAAAGTACTAGTGGAGTATGTGCCTTTATTGGATTGGCACTTACCTCATGGTTCTCGAAAAAGCAAACATCTGTTGCCTTGTCAACACCCGAAGCCGAATATATAGCCGCCGGAAGAGCATGCGCTCAAGTCTTATGGATGCAACAATCTTTGTTGGACTATGAGGTACATCTATCTGAAATTCCTATTATGTGTGATAATAAAAGGCCATTGATCTAAGTAAAAATTCCGTATTGCATTCTAGAACTAAACATATCGAAATTAGATATCACTTTCTACGTGATAACGTGCAAAAAGGCAATATAAGCTTAGAAAAAGTTAGTTCATGTGAAAATATTGCCGACATATTCACTAAACCATTAAAAAAGGAAATATTTGACACATTGCGACTCGGTTTGGGAATGATGGAACATGTACCTTAAGAGATAAACACCCAAAAGCTGAAAACCAACAAAAAAAATGCTATCCAGAGGCTTCACGGTCGAACCACGGTCGATACCATGTATCGACCGTCGAGGCACTGTCACAAACATAAGAAAACACGCGGTCGATACCACGGTCGACCGTGTATCGACCGTTAGTCACCTGACGAGATTTAACCCTATCTTGCCTTTTCCTCTCTCTTTCCTCCCCACTTTCATCCTCCCTCATCTTCTCCATCAAACCCTAGCCGCCTTTTACCATTTTTCTCTCCAAAAAGCTTAAAAAATTCATTACAAGTAAAATATTTCACTTACAGTCGAAGGCACGGTTCTGCTCACGGTCGATCTACGGTTGAACACGTTTTTCCTCCTCTTTCACGGTCGATCCACGCACTCTCTCTCAAGGTATAATGTTTTCTTTTACCTCTTTCTTCCTCCTCTCCTTAGGATTCTATCTTTTTGCACAAAAGAATCATGTGTATCTCAAGTTTTTTTTGTGTTGGGTTTGATTTGGCAAGAATATGTAGTAGTTTTTGTTATAAAAGTTTTATGGTTGTTAAAATGGGTTTTGTTTGGGTTGGTTTAACTTTTGTTGTAGTTTTCATAGGTTTGTTGCATCTATGATGTATATAAGAATTAAATGTATATAAAAGTAATAAAATCAGAGTTTTCAAAAAGGACAAACAAAACCAAAAATTTTGAAAATCGTCCTGCGGTCGATATCACGGTCGACCGTCACTCGACCGTAGCTATTGTGCAAAAATCCAGTCCAACCACGGTCGATCCACGGTTGATACCGTGCATCGACCGTCAGCAATCTGGAAATTTTTGAACTTTTCACCTTTTAGTGTTTCAACTATTAATGCTCAAATTCACTTTATTCATGTTTCATATACTCTAACAAACACTTGTCATCGCATGATTCATCAAAATTTTCAAAATCTTCTCACACTTAGGACACAAACACATCGTATGGACATATTCTCAAAGAGTTTGCTATATTTCTTTAAGCACACTTTCAAATATGTCTCATATATATTGAAATATCATATATCTAGTTATAAATTTCCAAAACCAATTTTTTTTTTCGTGTCATAGCTAGATAAATTGAACATGTCTTACACATTAGGCACACACTAGTCCTAATGCTATATATTTGTACTTAATCATATCATCATTGTCTCTATAGAACATCATGCCTCGTGTACGTACATCAGCTTCAAGAAAACCCGACAAGCCAACTCCGCGCCAATCCGCCAATGCCCTCAAAAAACGAGGGATAAATGAAGGACGGTTGGTTGTTGTCAACCAACTAGACCAATTCTACACTCAAGCGACCTTTGACGCAATTGGGTGGTCCACGTTTCTTACATTGTCCAATGTCTTATATAAGTCTCGCATATTTGAATTTTATGCATCGTTTAACTACAATGAAGATGATGAAGTTGTCACTTTTGCAATTGAAGGAACCGACTTCACATTTACTCTTGTCCAACTAGGCATGATCCTTCATATCCCCTCATCCGGTTTAAAGTTCTACACCACATCTCACAGCCTCACAAATCTCCCTACCGCTTTCTCCATCCCGGAGATCCTTGGCTCGATTTGCAGGCCAAATATTCCACACACAACGACCAATCTATTTGGGAGGGATCTTCTTCCCGAATGCGCTGTGTGGAATAAGATCATTGATTCCAACATCTTTCCAAAATCGGGGAATCATTCGGAAATTAGCGCCATTCAAGCCGTCCTCCTTCATGCTCTCAAAACGCGATCTGAGGTCAACATCATGCACATACTTGCTAAACGCATGAGTGGCCTTGTCACTAGCCGTCGGGACCTTCCATACGGCTATCTCCTCTCCATTCTCTTCACCAACCTACCCAATATTCTCCGCATAGCTTCTACTCCCGCTTCCTCGGTCCCCATAGACCTTGCGACACTTCGCAAGATGTCTTCCCATAAAGGGAAGAAGCGAGCTCATTCATCATCCTCTGGAGATACGGAAGCCGAGATTGACGCATTCACCTTTGGTGAAGAAGAGGGTTCCATTCCTCCGGATCACGCCATGGTTGAAGGCTCTACCGACGAACAAATTGCTGCACTCAATCGCAACATCAATGAGTTGCGGAATGAAACCCGATCTCTACGGAAGGAAGTCAAAGGGGCAAAAGGGATGCTGCGGTCAATCATGAATACACTTAGGTGCAATGCCGGGACAGACGGGGGTGAACCATCTTGATTCTCTATGGTTGAATGGATTGTAAAAACAATTATTTTTATTTGCTTAACTAGACATTAACTATTGCAACAATCGGTATTTTGTATATTTTATGATTGCTTGTTGACTTAATCTACTAGATTGCTATCTCTTTACTACACCTTGCTATGGACATCTTACATTATGCTATTTGCTATTTGGGTTGTGATAATTGCATGATTAGAATATTGTTCATACTCACATCTCCTTGGCAAGTTTTTGGTAGTATTTCCATTTAACTCAAGAAGTGGAGTTCTCACATCAAGGGGGAGCTTATGTCAAGGGGGAGTCTCCTTTTTGTTAAAGACAAAAAAGGGGGAGAAGATAAAAGAAT
The DNA here is from genome assembly GCA_038502395.1 of Dittrichia graveolens. Classification (NCBI taxonomy): domain Eukaryota; kingdom Viridiplantae; phylum Streptophyta; class Magnoliopsida; order Asterales; family Asteraceae; genus Dittrichia; species Dittrichia graveolens. The sequence goes on from JARJIL010000007.1 coordinate 27,531,021, forward strand.
ATATATAAAAAAATAGTAGAATATATACATATATGTGTATATATGCACATGTTAACATGTTAAAGCTATATATACAATTGTTATACAAGTTATAAATTTTTGTCTTCAACAAAAAGGGAGAGATTGTTGGGAAATATAGACTTACAAATATATCCTCTTTTGTTGACACAAAAATATACAATTTGTTTATATAATTGTATGTATTAACATTAACATATGTGCACATATACATATATATATATATATATATATATTCTTATTTATAATCTACAAAATAAGCTTCATCAAATGGCCAAGCTCCAACCGTCAAGATCCGAGTTCAAATAGAAGCCGATGTCGAAGATTCCTACAAATAAACGTTCAAAGTTTATGAGCTTACAAAATAAATAATTAAATGAGTTTAAGTTTTTACAAAATAATTTTTATAAAAACTTTTATAAAAATTAAGACAATTTATATAAAATCACAACCTTAGTAGTCAAAGCAAATGAATTCCTATTTTGGCAAATACTAAACATAATCTTCTATTGAAATAAGCCAAAACTATATTTAGCAAAAGGAATCTCTCAAAGAGGTAAACTTCCAACATGCTTTGTGCATTTGGTTTCCAAACTACCATTTTCATGATTAAATTCAAACTTAAGAAGTATGGCACTAACCCAACTTTTCTTAAGCTCCTTTTTAGTGCATTTTTATGGCAAAAATGAGTTGTGTGTGTTTTTGGTAAAAGCCCAACGTCTATATACACAAGGCTCAAAAAGTTCCAGCAGACCGACGGTCGAAGCCACGGTCGACCGTGGTTCGACCGTGGAGAGTCTGGACAACTTTTGAGCACCAACATTTTCTTTATTTAAAGCAACTCAAGTCTTGTGTTTTACTCACCTCTTTCCATCTGAAAAACACAGAGAATACATAAAAATCTTCGGAGCTCATATTCCTTGAAAAACCAAGATCAAGAATCAAGCAAGAGTGAAAGCATTCAAGTTCAATTACTTCATTACTTTCATACATATTTGTAATAGTGAGGATCAACTCTAGCCTTTCAAATTAGAGTGAATTGTAATTCTTGTAAGCTAAAGAGAGAAGTTGTAAAAGGTTTATCTCTACCTTCAAAGGGAGAAGTTAGTGGAGCAACTCTTGGTGGGTGAGGCCAAGGAGTGGATGTAGAGCAAGGTTGTTAACCCTTGCTTGAACCACTATAAATCATTGTGTTCCTAGCTACTTCATTGGTGATATCTTTCTTCCTTGAATTCTTTATTTACTTGCAAATATTGTTAAAAACTTCAAAAAGTGGGCATATAACCTATTCACCCCCCTCTAGGTTCTAACAATGTGGATGACATGTTAATTGTAGCAAAAGATATGGCTGTGATTAATGAATTAAAGGCACTACTGAATAGTGAATTTGAAATGAAAGATTTGGGTGCAGCAAAGAAGATATTGGGTATGGAAATTTATCGAGATAGAAAAACGGGGTTACTGCGGGTGTCTCAAGAAAAATATATTGAGAAAGTGGTGCAGGTGTTTTCTATTGATCAATTGAAGCCGGTATGTACTCCTTTGGCGGCGCACTTTAAAATCGATCGGAGTACTATACCAAGTACAGATGAGGAGGTTGATTACATGAAGACGGTTCCATACTTCAGTGCAGTTGGAAGCCTCATGCATGCCATGGTTTGTACGAGGCCTGATCTGGCTCATGCGGTTAGTGTGGTGAGCAGATTTATGAGTAATCCGGGGAAAACTCACTGGAATGCAGTGAAATGGATCTTGCGATATCTAAAGGGTGCTTCTGATGTTTGCTTGGTGTTTGATGCTAAAAAGCAGGATGAAGGGTTAACTGGCTATGTGGATGCTAACTATGGCGGTGACCTGGTTAAACGGAGATCACTCACTTGTTTCATTTTCACTTTGTTCGAATGTGTTGTCAGTTGGAAGGCTACCCTACAACCTACGGTTGCCTTGTCGACAACTGAGGAAAAATACATGTCGATGACCGAAGGGATCAAGGAGTGTATCTGGTTGCATGGTCTGGTGCAGAGTCTTGGTCTAAAGGTGGAGAAACCGGTGATTTTCTGTGACAGTAAAAGTGCTTTGAGTCTGGCTAAAAATCCGGTGTATCATGAGAGAACCAAACACATAGATGTGAGACTGAATTTCCTCCGAGATGTTTTGGAGGAAGATAGATTTTCTATTCAGAAAATTGCAACTGAGCATAATCCAGCAGATATGTTAATGAAGGCATTACCGGTGGAGAAGTTCAAGCATTGCTTGGACTTAGTGAATGTTCGCAGGAGGTGAAAGTCCCTTCAGGGCATTTGGTAGGAAGGAGACGACTAAGAGAGACTGATAAAACCTTTGGCGGTTGAAGAAACTTCAAGTCAAGGTGGAGATTGTTATTTAATGACTTTGAAAATGGCTATATTGCATGAAACTAAAGTCAAATGTTGCATGGCGTGGAGAACGGGTTCATGGCGTGTGGAATCGAGGGGAGCTCGGCGTGCAACCCATGCCCACGGCGTGGGGCCTTCGCTGGTTCACGGCGTGGGGCTTAGGCCCACGACGTGGAGTCCCATCTTGAGAACAAACATGTTTTCTGCTTGTTTTAGGTGCGGCGGTCATATGAATTAATTAAGGAATTAATTATTTCCTTGGTTAGTTTTAGGGCAGCATTTGATGTTGATTGTATTTATAAATAGAGGGCCTGGGTTTCAGTCATTGTATCCTAAAAATTGTAACTCTCTCTGATATCAGTAATAAAGTCTCTCCGGTTCCTGCCGTGGACGTAGGTTGACACACCGTTAACCGAACCACATAAAACCTCTGTGTTCTTACTACTTTATTTTTCCCGTTTACTCATAACAGTTTTTATTTAGTATTTAATTGTCTTTTATTTGGTTTAATTAGTTTTAATTAGTTAATTCCCCAAGTGTTCGACACCCGACTTACTAACTATATTACTGAACGATTAGGTTCACTTGCCTATTCGTACTGTTTTTGGTAAATAAATCGGTAAAAATATAAATTTAATACTAGTACGTAAAACGTACATCAATATATACATATATATATATATATATAGATTTGACTCTCAAAGAGTCAGACATTTCATTTTTCATTAGCAAACTTACGTAAGGTGTAGAGCAGCAATATTTCTCTGAAGTTTTAGATCAAGAACAGTAAGAACAAGTGCTTATAACTGATCATAGCTAACTACAAGCTTGAGGTAAGGATTCTTGGTCATGTTCTTTGAAGTTTTTAGTGGGTTTTAAAGTGATTCATGGTGAATCAAGGATTTAAGCTTATTATGATTGTTGTTTTTAGTTTAGATGTTGTTTGGGGTGTAGGAAAACACCCTAGTAGCGGTTTTATGAATTAAGATTAAGAGTTATGAGGTTTTGGTCGGAGTAAATAGCAGACAGTCGGGGAACTAGAGCTGTAAGTAGAAAGACACGGGCGTGCCATTGAGGGGTACGACCGTGCCTAGTGGCCATGAGCGCCTCTGTTCTTGAGGTCCGGGCGTACCTATGTAGGGTACGGGCGTGTTTTTGGCCCAGTACGCCCATGCTTGTTGGGCTTTGTTTATGGGCCTGGACCGTGAGGCACAGGCGTGCCTCTAGGGGGTACGGGCGTGCCTTGCCCCTGTTCAGTTTGTTAAGTGTTGAGTTTGAGTATATGATTGATATCATGATTATATATATCTATTGGAATTACTCTTTGACGTATTTAGAGTTTATCTAGCATATCTTTGTGTGATATAAATTGCTGAGGTGAGTTTCCTAAACTCTAATTTATATCTATGATATGTGTGTTGCATTGCAATGTTTATTAGTGATCAGAGGATCACGGAGAGGGTAGCACACTGCTTCGTGCAGTAGTAGCTACCACAGCGTTTTAACCTTCTTGGCGGTTGCTAAGATGCTGCAGTATTGTATCCATAAGAACTGTTATAGCATTCGTACATGTGTATGTGCATGCTTATATGATTTACAGTTTAGATTTCTCACTAAGCTCTCGTAGCTTATCAAATACTGCTTACTGTTGTTTTGCAGGGTGTGATAACTCCAAAGGCAAGGCCCCAGTTTGACAGTTGTTATTTGTATGTGGAAAACTATATTTTGAAACTTAACACCCGGTTGTACTTTGAGAAAACGTCTTTTGATGTAAATAGGTGAATACCACGCTTTTGTTTGAACCTGAGGGTTCAAAACTGCTTTTGTTGTTTCCACTCTTTTGTTTGATAACTGTTTTATTTCTAAAAGTCTTTTATTTAGAGCTTTATTCGTATTTTGAAAATTTGGGGTGTTACACTTCGAGCGGCCTCTTCGAGCGCACAACACTTTCGAACGGCCTTCGAATGGCCAAAGACTTCGAGTGCGTTTCTCCTTCGAATGGTGACTTCGAATTCGAAGGGAACGCGTCGCATTCTACTCATGGACGCATCGTGTGAAATTCAGTCCAAACCTGCAATTTTTCTTTAGCTTTCATCTCCAACCAATTCGGACCAACATATATACATAGCTGGAAAATGATTTATAACACTTCTAAATCCATAATAACTTCAAATAACATGTATACATGTATCAAGAACTCATTAAATCCATGTATAACATCAAAACAAGTAAAACTCATTTGTTAAGTTTAAGTTTCAAGTTCATCAATGGTGATTCTTTATACATATCTATAAAAACCTAGCAAAACATGTCAAAATGATCATAATAATAAAAGAAATATAGTCTAACCCTTTGCCTTGATTTATCAATCAATGAATCTCCAAATCTAAAATTCAAGTTCGCAAGTTTCTTCAAATGAAAGCAACACACATTCTAGCACACAACACACACAATATATGAGAAATGAGGAGGTGATTCCTCATGCATGCCTATCCATATAAGTCTAGTACACGTGCCCTCTCACAATTCCATTTAACTAAGTATGAGGTGGTAAGCATAAATACACATATACATCATACTCAAATAAATACATACATGTCTGCGTACATGCATACATACACACTTACTTAATTAATTCCAAAGTAATAACTTAATTAATCATGAGATAACCATTAAACTAGTATAACACATAATCAAGATATTAAAACACACATTTAAACACATACCGCCAAACCGCTAACTACTAGTCCGAGTTTGCGGGTGTTACACATGATCACCTTACGGGTCTTATTTTAAAGGCAACGTTGGTGAAGAAAAAAAGAATTAAAGAATTTTACGGTTGGGATGAATAAAATGTATTATTATTATTATTATTATTGAAATTTTTATTTATATTATTTGTTATGTTTTATTTTATATAGAATTGTTTAAATATTTTATTTTGTTTAATATATAAATATGTAATTAAATAAATAAATAAAAATGGGAAAAAGATTGGTTTGATGAGTGCTATTTAATTTTTAGGTTGATTTGGGTTGAGAAGAAAAAGTAGTAAAAGCTAATGTGACATTTGGGTTAATTTGAGTTGGAAGAAGACTATACTCATGGTCTAATAAAAGTGCAGTTTTTGGTCATACATAAAAAGTTGGAATTGAAACAACATGAAGTCTAAATATTTGGTATGCAAGAGTGTAAGACCATACTCGCAGTGCAAAATTCCAATTTCCAATAAGGCAGTAGTTTGACGAACAATAAAGGGTTTATAGCCTAGCATTATCCGTTGTTTAGGTATCTCATAAGATTGTGGATTCAAGTACTGTTATGGACAAAAATGGTGTAGATCTAGTTTTAGGTTACAGGATGTGTGTGTTTAGCCGTTCAATAAAAACAACATCCGTTTATGTTTTAACAACACCATAAAACTCCAAGAGAGCTGATATATCCTCTACTTATCCTCTTACTTAATGAAGAGGTAAGGAAAGAGAATTAGTAGACTTCACGTGTTATTTTGTGATAAGTAGGAGGATAAAGAAGAAGAAAAAGTATAAGGATGTATAATTTTTCAAACTCGAATCTTGATTCAGAATTTGCAAGAATTTGGTCAACATTTAACCATTTGAACTAAAGGCTATAGATTATATACTTGGAACTAAAAGCAGTTTGAGTAGTAATTAGTCTACTCATTCCGCCAATGCAAACAAACTGTTCGTTATATGTTCATGTTCAAAAGTTAAATCTTAAAAGGAGCATGTATGTCATAGCAAGATATTGAAAGGCATTAATGTTTTAATTACTAAACCATTTTAAAACTACTTTGAATCTTGGATCATGGAGCATTTTAGAAAAGTTTTTTGAAGTTATCAAAGGTTGACCAAGATTTTTGATGACCAGTAAAATTATATAATGATAAAAATAATATTAATTAAGATTATGGGTATTGTTCGGGGTTTTTTAGGTTTTTAGTTAATCGAGTCTGATTAACGAGTGGTCATGCCAGCGCATTGCGAAGGGAATATTACCACTTTGTCAAATCAAATAAAAAAATTTTATTTATTATTTATATTTTCTCTTATAAGGTTTAATATGTAATGTTTGATGTAAATTTATATTTATATATGTAAACCACTTATTTCTAATTGCATTTCGTCATAAATATTAACATGATACGATGTTTATGAAATGAAATTCATTTTCTTAATATTACTGTTTTTAAAAAGTACAATATAAATAAATATAGTACTATAAAAAAATTCATATCAAAATGTAAATAAATTTGATATGATTACAAAAATTATATACGATACAAAATAAAATTTAGTAGTATTACAATATATAAAAATATATTTTTAGATAAATATCATATTGCGATAAAATGTACATTAGAATATATACAACAATGAGACAATATATATATGTATTAATATATACACTACTTTTTCTTTTTGCAAGCATCGCTACTCATTTGATATTTTGACCCACATTAATTTTCGTTATTACAATATTTGTTTGCATTGTATTGAAGTTTTATATAGTCCTCGCTAGGTTTCAAATTTATTATTATAAATAATTATTAAATTAATACTCTGTGTATAAACATTAAATATAGTTAATATAACTTTTAAACAAAAAAAGGTAAAATTATAATTATTAATTCTTAAATATATTATAAAATTAAAAAAAGAAACCAACAAAGGAAAAAACACCGTTAAATAAGTATATTTATTGAAGTTTACAAAGAAAAAAAGTATTTTAAAATAAATATTTGTTTTATGTATCGATGTATATTAATTTATGTTAAAGTGAAATAATTAGTATAATGAATTAATTTGTGGGGAGAAGGATAGCATCATAGCACTTTAAACATAAAAACAATAACGAAATTTAAGCTAAACATAGCTTGTAAGTTTAGAAACCCAAACATTCTAATTAAAAGTGACAAAGCTTTACCATCTCATTGAAGAAACTTAATTGTCCATAGAGCTCCAACTTTCTTATTATATATTTGTTTTGCAAATAAGTACAACAATGTTACTCTTCGTTATATATATATATATATATATATATATATATATATATATATATATATAAAAGAGCTTATGCATTTTATTATTAACATTTGTCCATTTAAATAATTAAAAAACTTATATTCTTACCTAAAATATTATATATAAGTTTAAAAATTTTATATTCTTAATAAGCTCCCAAATAATTGTACCATGAAGCTTTCAAAAGGGAGGTGATTATATTTTATAACAAAAGTGATCATACACAACAACTTTATGTATGATCAAATTATATCATGTGTATTAACTACTTGTACCAATCTAAAAATTATTGTGTACGGATCAACTCCACCTTTCAAACTTATACACACCAGAAATTACATATTGTTTGTATTTTTTTTATTTCTCGGCTTCGTGCCTTTGTGCATGTACTTACAGTTTTAGACCCATATTATTTAGAAAAATATTCATTTCCCCTTTATCAAAAAGAAAATTGGTTGATTCATCACCATCATCGACCATAATTCTCCATACTTTGTGCGGTTTTCATTTACTCTTTCTGTTTTGTTCATCTTTTACCTTTTTAAAATTAGATTTGATAAATTAATATATCATAAAGGGTTTTATGAGATATATACAAAGAAGATGGAGGAGATTTTATTCAGTCACAAAATCAGCGCAATACTTGTATAAAGTGATTTGTATTTTGAACAGTAAATTGTGTTTTTTGTTATAGGTTTATGATTATTATATAAAATCAAAACCTTTTGGAAATTGCTATGAGAATAAAAAAAGTGACTACATAATTTATATATATGTCAGATTTTTTATATAATACCTTACTAGTTTATAGATCCGTGTACACACGGGTATTAAAGAAGTAAACTTGAGATATATCAAAACCAAATAAAAAAATATTAGAAGTATACATACATAACAACTTTTAAATATGTACATAGAAACCAAACGCTTCATTGTTGTCTTCAAATAAAGCAAATAAACCAGGTTTCAAAATATTTCAACTCAATAATCAGATGAAAATCTTAAAGCTAAAATAGAATAAAGAGATGTGATTGTTTTTATTTTATTTTCTGTTGGTTCACCTTTATCTCTAATTTTTAAATTATCATGCATGATAAAAAGGGCATTTTCAATAACTTTAAAATGTCTTTGGTTGAACTTAACTGAAATTTTTGAATCATTTTCATTTTAGAATTATACATAATAGCACAAATATTCTTGTTAGAGATGATATTTGTCTCGATAGCATGTGTATCAAATTGAAATAATTGAAGAAATATTTTATCATTGAATTGAATTCAATTTAGGGGGATCCGTGTTTAATAACATCTTTCTAAAATTGTTTTGTAAAATTGAAGGATTTTGAAATTGGAGGTTTTGATTGGTTGATAGAGGTTGATTTAATAGGTAAAAATAAAAAGAAGTAAACTTGAGATATATTAAAATCAAATAAAAAAATGTTAGAAGTTTATATACACAAACTTCCAAATATGTACCTAATAAATCAAATGCTTCCTTGTTGTCTTCAAATAAAGAAAAAAGACCAGGTTTTAAAATATTTCAACTCAATAATCAAATGATGATCTTAAAGCAAGAATAGAATAAAGATATATGGTTGTTTTTATTTTCTTTTCCGTTGGTTCATCTTCATTTCTAATTTTTAAATTATCATGTATGACAAAAAGGGCATTTTATATAACTTTAAAATGTCATTGGTGAAACTTAACTGAAATGTTTAAACCATTTTCATTCTAGTAATAAACATAATAGCACAAACATTTTTGCTAGAGATGATATTTGTCTCGATAACATGTGTATCAATTGAAATAATTGAAAAATATTTGATAATTGAATAACTCTAATCTATTCATGTTTATGAAAATAATAAAAAGTGAACATAAACAAATTGTTTAAAGTACATATACAACAAAACTTGTATTTTGTAGTACTTCTTTATATACTCCAGCAGAACATGGTGTTTAAAATTGCTAAAGTCATGCAGAAACAAATTTCAAGTCATACCCCTTTTTTTATTGTCCAGTTTTCATATTTCATATCACAGCTCCAAAGGTCTCTTACACAAATATCTTTACATCTCTAAATTTATATTTTTAAATATGTATATATATATATCACCTTTTAATTATACATTTTTTAAACCATATTTTATAAAAGGTTTCATATATCTTTCTAATAAGATTGAAAATGTTTTAAAATCAATAACTAAACACTTTGAATTACATACTCAAGTTGATCACTTAACATCATCATAATCCCAAAAAACTCACTCAACTAAACAAAAAATTACCTACTACTATTAATGGATAACAAAAAAATTAAGAATATACTAATTTTAAAAAAGTGTCATATTACAATAAAATTTATACCAAAACGTAGAGAAAATTGAGACGGTCACAAATATATAATTATTTTTTTCTCTAAACAAAATATATCACAAGTTACTAAACATAATTTATAAACAATCTATAATTAATTACATTAATAGACAAACTTTATAAAACACCCTCATATTTTATTAAAATCCCCTCACATATTTTATAAAAGTCCCTCATAATTTTCATCCACATCCTTAAAATTGAATCGGATCCCTAATACAATATTTCTAAAATTGTTTTGTAAATCTAATTGATTTTGAAATTGGAGATTTTGATTGGTTAATAGAGTTTGATTTAATAGTTAAAAAAGGAAAAAAGGTAAGCCTTTTTATAATAGTTATAGATGGTACTCACATAAAAATTTATTTTTATTTATGAGTTAATTAATTTAGTTTCATATATGTTATTTGTAAGGAAATAAGTTTATATAACGTGTAAATATTGAATGTCTATTGTTTTGTTTGAAATATAAAATCAAGTATTTGTTGTCTATAATTAAAAAAAATTTATTAAGAATAAGAAATAACGATAACCTATATGTTGAGGGATTTGAAATCCTTAACATTTTCAAATCCATAAACTAAAAATCTTCTTCTTCATTGTGTGTTCTAGATCAAAGGGTATACCAACAAAATCTAAATTATATTGTTAGGTGTAATGATAAAATTTAAGTAACTTTTGTCAGTTATCAAGAACAAAATTATGTATGGTGATATTTAGTTGGATGGTAACAAAAGTATGATGATGCTTACTTGCTATATGGTATATAGAATGTGTTGAACGATGATTAATAAGTAATAGTTGTATTTTTATTTATTTACAAAAGTACATGTACTTTATTCGCTTTTTCTTTTAAAAAACTACACATCTATCTTTCATAATAAATTTAGACCACAATGGGATGTGCCTAGTGTTAGTCCCAAGTGGTTCGAGTATGAATTGAGTAATGCAAGAATGTAGTGTGTAGAAGATTTACACCATACAAAACACACACTTAAACATTGATTATGGCAAAACTCTCTTATTACAAGGGTCATATCCCTATTTATACTCTCTGAGTATTTTCTCAAGTAAACTCCTATTTAAAATATGTTTATGCTTCCCAACACATCAAATGTGTTTATGCTTCCGCTGTCAAAAGCTCAAGATAAAGCATTGTTTCAGACTGATGTATTTGGTGGGACGCTACATCCAAAACTGCTTATATAATCTAAGGAAGACAGTCCTTAGGTTACTTGCGTTTACACTCCTATTTCAATACAAAGGGGGATAATGTAAAGTATAAAATTGTATAGAAATAAGAGTTTACTTGAGAAAATACTCATAGAGTATAAATAGGGATATGACCCTTGTAATAAGAGAGTTTTGCCATAATCAATGTTTAAGTGTGTGTTTTGTATGGTGTAAATCTTCTACATACCACATTCTTGCATTACTCAATTCATACTCGAACCACTTGGGACTAACACCTAGCTCTGCCCCTTGGACCCCGCTATCCGGGGCGCTGCCCCCGAACCCCCGTAGTCGTTGTGACTGAATTATCTGGTCACCTTGATTCCTAAGACAAGTGTTTGGATTTTTTGGCTGAGTCAGGAGTTCTCAAAGTTTCAGTTATCATTCTGATGTTTCTAGATTTGGTTTACTTTGGGTCATTGCTACCATATACTGAATGTCTAATACCTTATGTCTAGTCATCCTACGCTTTCCTAACTGATTTTTGGTTCTTCTTTCTTAGTGTCACCAATTTTTGGTCTCAAAACCAGATTTTGGCCATCCATTCCTTGTTTCTTTTGAATCTTGGTTATCTTATATCAGTCATTTCTGACAACCCAGATCACATTGTTGATGAAATTGTTTGAAGGATTGACCAACATCAAATTACTTCAGGTTTTTGAGAAAATTCTGTATTACATGTGAATGCTCTTGAATAAGGATGGATCCGACTCACTGATTATTATATCAAAGTCATCTACCCACTTATGTGTACCCAAGTTCTTTTACACCCGTATGTCTTCCAATTTTTTTTTAGAACTTGCGGTGATTTGGTCAAGGTTGATTACACGGTATTGGGAGACTTACTTGACAACATTAATCTCCAATATCAAGTTACATCCAACACAAATTTATAAATCTTCACGAATTCAGATCAAATCATTACCACTCCTTAACGATCGAGAGTGGTTCGAGTATCTATTCATGTCATACAACAATTGGAGATCTTTTTGACATGAATATGTAGGATCCTCCCCATCCCTCTTCCATGTTTCTTTCAACTGAATCTCATAGTGATGCCTTTTATGCATGATGCTCATAATGTATCATAATCATCATGAGGGGGAGAATAAAAACAGATAAGTAAAGAAGTTTTACATTGTTGATTCAGTTGTTGAGGGAGAATAAAAGAACATTTTGAAAAGTTATTATGTCTACTCAAGGGGGAGAGAGAGAAAGAAACGTCAGTCTATATCATGTCTAGGGGGAGTAAAGATTGTCAAACTTATGAAGACATGAGAACAATCTGAGCTACATTGTAGGGGGGGACAAAAAGAAGATTCTTCCCAACACATCAAATGTGTTTATGCTTCCGCTGTCAAAAGCTCAAGATAAAGCATTGTTTCAGACTGATGTATTTGGTGGGACGCTACATCCAAAACTTCTTATATAATCTAAGGAAGACAGTCCTTAGGTTATTGGCGTTTACACTCCTATTTCTATACAAAGGGGGAGAATGTAAAGTATAAAATTGTATAGAAATAGGAGTTTACTTGAGAAAATACTCAGAGAGTATAAATAGGGATATGACCCTTGTAATAAGAGAGTTTTGCCATAATCAATGTTTAAGTGTGTGTTTTGTATGGTGTAAATCTTCTACACACTACATTCTTGCATTACTCAATTCATACTCGAACCACTTGGGACTAACACCTAGCACGACCAAAAGAAATAACTAGTATATATATATATATATATATATAATATATATATATATAATGCATTTACCACCTAAAAACTCTTAATTTTAAAAAGAGTAAATTTACTAAAATACCCCTCCTTTATACCTCTCCTTTACCCCCTCTTTTAAGTCCACAATTAATGAATTTAAACATCTTACTTCCTATATAATGCATTTACTACCTAAAAAACTCTTAATTTTAATAAGAGTAAATTACTAAAATACCCCTCCTTTATATCTCTCATTTACCCTCCTTTAAGTCCACAATTAATGATTTTAAACAAATAAATATTGAAAACATAACCGACAATTAATAAATTTAAACCAATACTTATAACTGAATTATTTCTAACCATATATTTTTAACATTAACTTTTGATTCATGAGATCACCATACTTATAACTGAATTAAGTCTAATCATATATTTTTAATATTAACTTTTGATTCATGAGATCACCTAAATTCCTGCTTTTAATAACTCAAGTTCAGGAAATTTCACAAACACCAAACAAATAAAAGAGTCAAAGAGTTGAAATTTATAAACATTGCATTCTAACTCAATTACATAATAATTGGAACTATGAAACATTACACACACATATACATACATATATATATAATCAGTAACTTCATGATTCAGCCATGCGACAAAATTCTTCCAACAAACTGAAAGACAAATAACTCAGAGTTAGCAATTTAATTCTTAATTTCAAAGTGGCTCTTGCAAAGAATCTTCACAAACTCATATTATCTTCATCTCGTAAGGAATCTTCACAAACTCATATTAGCTCTTTGTGATTATTCTGCACAAAACTCATCACAACCTCCTCTTTATTCGCCGCCGTCGCATTGCGCGGGTACCCCACTAGTGTGTGTGTATATATATATATATATACACAAAGCATTTATACATTATACAATTGACACTTGTTACTTAAATAGTTTGACACTATTTTATAATTTTTGTTAAAATAAAAAAAGATTATTAAATACATATATAAAATGTCTAAAATCATGTCGTTAATATTAGCATTTTAAAACTAAGTATATAGAACATAAGATTAGATAAAACAACATAATGGATTAAAGTTATTTGTTTAAATTGAACATTCAAAAATACGTTTTATTTACGTTATTAACTTCATAATAGAAATATGTAAAGCTCGATACAATAGCAAAACATGATATTATTAAAAATTTACCTAGGGTTTAGTTATTTAAATGTATTCAACTTTTACGTTTTGGTATTATGCGTGTTCAACTTTTTAAGGTACCCATTAACATATTGATTTCTCGAAACTTACCTATTACTATTTGAACCCTCAAAGTTTATGTATCCAACTTTAGATATTTTGCTATTTTATGTATATAATTTTCAAACTCGATACATCAAATGATATGTTTAAGGGTTCAATACTTTAAAAGGTAAATCTAAAAGTTGAATACATACAAAAACACTTAAAGTTGAATATACTTTTGTGCACTAAACTCTTGACGTAAATGTTTTAGCACTTATCACTTTTCAAATTATATTTACACACACACATCATACAATCATACATTAATAACCGAAATAAAGTGTATATGGATGATGATGTTATGTCGAAAGTACATTATATTGATTATATATTCTTTTAAATGGACTAACTTGCGATTAGTCGGCTATTGCTAATATGACATTTTTGGATTTGTTGTTTTATAAATTTATTAATAAACCTAAAAATTTTATGTTGTTAGTATTGTTTGTATATTATATTAGAAGCGTCTTACATTTTGTACTCTTTTCACAAAATCACTTATTCATGGCTAACAATTTCATATAAAATGTGATGGGTTATGATTAGCGCAGCCTACGAGTCATACTAGTGTGTGTGTGTATATATATATAGTGAGATATTTATGTGAGAACGAGAGACTTAATCATGATCCTTTATTTGATTTGATCGGATAGTTTACATTAGTCCATTGTTTTATTCATTACCCAACCATAAATTGCAACCGTCATTAATTGCAATGAGTGAATTACAATGGTTAGATCTAATAGATCAAAATCAAATTGATGGCTATAATTTGTTCTACCATTCTCACCTAAATATTTATTTTCACAATAACTCTCACTTAAATATTTATTCTCACATATATATAGGGGAGGGTTCATTTGAGAACCATTATTATTGTGAGAACCACGAGAACCAATCTAGCCATTCAATTGATTAGTGAAATTCATGGATGAAGAGCATGGTGCATGTAAGGAATTCATGATGGACAATCCAATTGGAGGAGGGCGAATTAGACGGTTAAGATTGGTTCTTGCGGTTCTCGCAATAAAAACTGTTCTCAAATGAACTTTTCAATATATATATATATATATATGGTACTTGCAATACACAAAATTATAGAATATATCATTCTTTTTTCACTTTCTATCGTTAAAAGATATAAAGGAATAGCATCGACTCCTAGCCTGCACTTCACTATAAACTTGCAACTTTCTAAAAAACAACCTTACACCATAAAACAGAAACTTCCTAATGACTCTTAACACCACAAAACCCTCCTAGAACAAGTCATCACTTTCTTCTAAACACATATTCATAAGTCCTTCATGTCCTTGTTCTGCAACATCATCAAAAAAGCAATTCTCCAAGAAACAAAGAGATGGTAATTGAGCTTCAATCTCGGGTTTTCTTTCATCTTGGAATAAACTTGTCGTCTCAGAAACTTCCGAACTGTTGTAGTTTTTTAACCCATCACTGGTTGGAGGACTTGGGAACTGGTGGTTGAAAGTACTAAAGGTTTCATAGCTAGTTTGTGAAGATTTAGGGGAATTCTTTAGCCAGTTTGGGAGCAATCGTGCAATGTTATTAGCACTTAATGCATAAGTGGTGGAACTAAAGTTTTCGGGTGGTGGAGGAAGTAATTCCAGTGGGTGGTGGATGGGTGGAATAGGGGTTGTGTATGGTGGTTGTTGCCATAAACTGGTCGTGAATTTGTTGTCAAGTGAAAGGGCATGAGATAGAGCTTGTTTGGCCAAGTGGATATTGGTTTGCAGCTTTCTTTCCCATTGACCTTTGGCAATGGTAGTGGCTTCTGAGGATGAGGATGATGATGATGAAGTACCATGATGAAGTCTTTCTTGATCAGGATTAGGAGCACTATTATTAAGTTTCTTCTTCAGATGGGTGTTCCAATAGTTCTTTATATCATTATCTGTTCTTTGAGGAAGGTAAGAAGCTATTGCTGCCCACCTGGGGAGTCCAATAAGTTTGTACCCATCAAATCATATATATTCCAAATTTCATGATAGATACAATAGGATCAAAAGATAACTTTTAAGAAATAGCATGTTCTTTTTATTATTCATGAGACCATCTATTATTCTATTTGTTAGATATTTCAATTAAAAGGAAAATGATATATGATAACAATATCAAGTATCATTTGTATACTTATACTTACGAACTTATTAAATGAGAAGTTAATATAAATTAATATAAAAATTATACTTTTCATTTAAAGAGTCTTGTGAGTCTAATATATAATAAAATATATAAGTGATGCTAATATCACGTATCACTTTTCAAATTTTAGAATATAAAACAAGATAATTAATGCATTTACATGCTAACAATAAAAAAGGTTTAGTTAACTAAAATGTATCAAAGTTGACACGTTTTGCTATAGTGTGTACCGAACTTTAAAAGTTTCTATTATGTGTATTAAACTTTGAATTTGTTGCTATTGTATGTATTTTTGTTACATAAAGAAGTAAAAAATTTACAAGTTTAGTACATAAAATAGAAAGTTTAATACACACAATAACGACAAATTAAAAGTTCGATATACACAATAGAAAATTTTTAAGTCCAATACATACAATAGCAAAACATGACAATTTGGATATATTTTGATAAACTAAACCCTAATAAAAAATCAAACTACTATCTCACATAGATAAAGACAAATTATATATGATTTACAAAAGCGAACTATATCAACTTATATATATATATAGAGAGAGAGAGAGTTAGGATCAAATGAGAATATTTTTAAAATGCACGACAGTAAGAACACTTTTGAGTTTTTGATTTCATTGATCGGATGGTTTAAAAATTGTCACATTTCTTTTGGACCTTTGATTTCATTGATCGGATGTTTAAAAATTGTCACATTTTTTGATCATTTTTTTGACTATATACCTGATGCATCAATGCATACAAAAGTGTTGTGATTTGTATGTATCATGCATACAAATCTTTAAGTTGTTAATATTATAAAAATAATTTTGATTTTATGATTTAGAATGTAAACTTAACTTTTGAGTAGTTATGGGTGAACATAAACGTAAAGGAGAAATGCTAAATTACAAGTTTATCCACGTTCTCACTATCGTGTATTTTAAAAAGGTTCTTCTTTGAACCTCATCCTATATGTATATATTCACTAATAACAATAAGAAAAAAAAATTATTTAATTTGAATGTAAAATCATTAAAAGCAAATGTACGAAACCAATATGATTTTCAAGAAATTTATGGGGCTTAAAAGATAGAATTAATCTTATTGACAAAAGTCAAGTGTGTGTATATATATATATATATATATATATATATATATATATATATATTCCCCTTCCTTTTATTGGATTGCCCACCCATGAATTCTTTACATGCACCATGTCACACCCAATCCCTCCACGCTCTTCATTCATCAATTTCATTATCCAAAATGAACGGTTAAGATTGGTTCTCGCAATAAAAACGGTTCTCAAATGAACATTCCCCTATATATATATATATATATATATATATATATATGATTGTTTATTTAAGAATCATTTTTATTACGAGTACCGTGATAATCAATCTTAATTCTTGATTAAAATAAATCAATGACCAATAAAAATAACAGCTCATTAATGATTAATAATTGACTCATTAATGTTTCACTAATGATGCATTAATGAGGATATTTTATGAAAATCAAACATCACTTTTTAATAACGGCGCACCCGGACGAAATTCACGGTTAAAAAATATATAAAAGACCAAAATTCTCCTATTAATGAGTATTAATGACGATTAGAAATGGTATTCGCGAAAATCGCAATAAAAATGGTTCTCAAGAACCAATCCTAGCCGTCCAATTCCCCCTCCTTCAATTGGATTGCGCACTCATGAATTCCTTACATACACCCTGCCACACTCAATCCCCCATGCTCTTCATCAATGAATTCCATTATCCAAAATGAACGGCTAAGATTGGTTCTCGCGGTTCTCGCAATAAAAACGGTTCTCAAATGAACCTTCCCCTATATAGGAATTCATTGATGAAGAGCATGGGGGATTGAGTGTGGCAGGGTGTATGTAAGGAATTCATGAGTGCGCAATCCAATTGAAGGAGGGGGAATTGGACGGCTAAGATTGTTCTTGCGGTTCTCGCAATAAAAATGGTTCTCAAATGAACTTTTCACTATATATATATATCCACGTAAAGTATGTGTGTGTATTTTAGTGTGTGCCTGTATGTACATGGATATGCACACGTATATGCTTGCGTATATATGAACCTACCTGTTGCCAAGAAGGGCTTGTAGTTGGATGATAATCTTGTCTTCTTGTTCGGTGAAATTGCCACGCTTTATACCAGGTCGAAGATAATTGGTCCATCTCAGTCTACAACTCTTACTGCATCTCAACAAACCTGAACAAGAATACAACAAAATAAAATACCATTTGAGGTTTAAATTCATCAAAGAAACTTAAAAAGAACAAAAAATCTTATTTTCTTCAAACTTCATCAATTCAAAGATTGAAAATGTTCTTTTTCTTATTATAAAAACACGTGAAATTAACACACTTTTAAAAATATATATAAAGAATAAACAGTACACAATACCGTTGTATACTACAACACAACACCCCCTCTTTTGTGTCGGACAAAACCGTGAGAATATGTGAGAAAAAGATATTTCTCTCAGGTTTCCCACGGAATCGACCGTAGATAAAAGCTTCGTCGGAAAATAATTTTTCGCAGATTTCCTAAGGGATTTTCCACCGAATCTGTGGCAAATCCATTGAAAAGTTGTTTTCTGACTCAAATCCGTTGAAAAATTCTCACGGAATTTGTTCTGTGAAAAATCCGTTTCTGATATCTGATTTAATTTCTTGTAGTGTACATTAATCCCGAACGAGATATATGTACCTGTATTGGCCGGAACAGATTTCCAATTTCCTGGACCATGTTGTTGAACAAATGAGACTAGAATTATATCCTCTTCAGGTGTCCATGGTCCTTTCTTTACACCTAAGCTATCACAGCATGGTGGCCTTCCCATTTCCTGTTCTTTCAAATAACACTTTTTGGTATATTTTTACTCTCAACTTTCACACTCACTGTGTGTCTATGTGTTCTTTCAAACTTGAAAGAAACATCAAGAGAAGGGTCTTTAATTTAGAGATAGGATAACCATTGTACAAACACTATATATAGATATATAGAGGTATGACCGCGGTGATGATGCTTTAAATGTGACCAAAGAAAGAAAAATAGTCAAAAAGATGACAGTAAACAGCATTTACTATCCTCCTAGGCTCATGAAAATAGTCATGAGTGTGATTCAAGCTGGTAAAAATATTTCAAACATATTTGAATAAATTAACTTATTATATTTGTGTAATATGGATTTAGAGAGATATTAATTCTTTTGTGAAAGCAAATATTTACTTGCTATGAAATAAGAATGGAGCAATTCTCTCACATCATTTATTTTTGCTTCGAGTACTCAACCTTATAGTTATCACTCTTCACTATAATAAATTTTGAGACTCACATATTACACGCTAACTAATCAATTAATTAAAAAAATAAAAAAAATGAATGCACTCGACAAATGTTTTATGAATTACCTTCAATAATTCACCAAATAATATTATGAGTATGTTTGGTGAAAAATACTGGAGATAGGGCTGAGACTAATTAATTAATAATCCAAAGCTCAAGCCATAAGCTACTTGAAAAGGTTTTTTATTTTTGAGGCTTATGAGAGATTACGTTTTTAATAATCCTCTCAAATTTTAACACCCGGAAAATGTTATAGGGTTGGGGATCATGAAAACTAGAATCTTAAGCCCCTATAATCCCCCGTAAGCTCGTCGCCGAATACACTCTATACGTACTTAAGTCATGAGTCGCCATCATATATAAATAAACTATAAACTAAATGAATCATGTGAATATAACAATCATTTTCTTAATAATAGATTTTAGATAATACTATACGAGTTATTTAGTTTTTCAAAATGTATCCAATAATTTCTGACACCTATTACTAGCATATATCTGTCATGACATCTTTATACTTTCCACCCCTTTTTACTCATATATTCGTCAATTATCTTGCTACTTCTGTTATCAAATTATATTCTTAACATGCGTACTAAAATAGTTACTTCGACTAGGTCAATACTCAATAGCCATCATAATTACCTCAATTATCATATTATCACATTCACTTCTCTGAATGTGATAGTGCTAACAAGACGAGTTTTATATTAAAACCTCATTAGAATACTCAATCTTTACTCTACAACAATTTATACTATATTTAACATATTTCTCATTTATAGAATTCTCTCTATAAAATAAACTGAAAAGTAATTATAAATATGGTCAAGTTTTTCTATTTACATGATAATTCTTTCAACCTTAGAATGATTCATTTATGATGAGCTACCGGAGTGTTACAACTTTGAATACTCATATTTAACTTGAATATATCATGTATGTAAGTAAACATTAATATTTAAATAGACAAGACATAATTTCTTTACTATATCTAAATCATAAAGTCAAGCTATATAATATTTATATAATATCATAACAAAATATAAAATATCGCACACATATCTTCAAATAAGATATCTTGACTGAACTTTTTCAAAACATGTATAAAGTCTTACGAATAAAATATTCATATAGATTCTTTTTATTTCCTCATACTTTTATTATTATATTTTTATATCAGTGTCTCGAACGAGAATAGATTTCTTGATTTTATAAAAGCAAGAAAATAAAATCATACAAAACTAGCATCTACGTGTATCTCGATATCTAATACTAAAATAATCAAATAGTTTTTTTCCCAAATCCAAAAATTCAAGCTTTACTAGATTTTTGACATGATTACACATTATAATATCATACATTTATCAGGAAAAAACACTTTTATAATATATATTAAATTACAAGTTTTTTTAACAAAACATTGTCTGGACGGAGTGGATAGACTTTTGTTTCTGGACGGGTTCAAATCCATGCAATGCAAAATCCTTTGTATTTTTTTAGGCTTTTGTTCCTTACCAACGAGACGTGGGTTATTACTTATTAATCCAGGCAATGCAAAATCTTTTATATTTTTTAAACCTTTTTTTGTCTATTTTAACTTCTAATTTCTATAAAACGTGAATTCCAATTTTTTTAATTTCGCTCCAATCTTTGTATTCTTTTTAACACTTTTTGAACTTCTATTTTCTTAAAGCATCGTGTCTACCTTTTTTTTTTATTTTCTTTTGCTTAATGTAAATTTCATATATATGTTTATTTATAATTTTATGTACACAATATTTAATATATTTATTTATTTAAGAGTTTTGATTAATGTTAAAAATCGTGTAAACTCTATTTCGATTAAACTCTTAACCTTTTTTAATATTTTAACTTTAAAGCTTATGCTTATTTTGGTGTAACTATTAACTTTTATTCTTGAATTATTTAAGCATTAAAGTTTACGTTTATTTTGATTAACCATTAAACTTAATTTCTATAATGAATTTTATGTAGATATGTATAATATTATAGTTTGATCGTTAGGTTAAAATGTAAATACATCGTTATAGAACAACCGACATTTTTGACATTGCAACTTCTACCTTTTAGGGTAAAAAAATATTCTTAAATATGTATAATAATACATATTTGCTAGTCTGTAAACTTAAAAAAATATTCTTTAAGAAAATTGTTCAAAAAGTATTAAAAAGAATACAAAGATTAGAGGGAAATTAAAAAATTGGAATTCACGTTTTATAGAATTTAGAAGTTAAAATAGGCAAAAAAAGGTTCAAAAAATATAAAGGATTTTGCATTGCCTGGATTAATAATAACCCACGTCTCGTTGGTAAGGAACAAAAGCCTAAAACATACAAAGAATTTTGCATTGCCTGGATTTGAACCCACGTCTCCTGGGTAAGGAACAAAAGCCTGTCCACTCCGCCCAGACAAAGTTTTGTTAAAAACTTGCAATTTAATATATATATTATAAAATTGTTTTTTCCTGATAAATGTATTGTATTATAATTATTTATAGTTATAAGTAATATAGAACTGATCTTATTGCGCTAATTATAGCATAATGATCATTATTGATACTTGTACAAAAAATACAATCATGTCTCTTCGTACCATGATAACACATTTCAACCGTCACATCGATCTACCCTCAACCTCACGTCGAGGCTCCACTTCTGGTCTGGTTTTGACGCCGTTTGTCATCATTTTTTTAATTCTCGTTTCTTTTCAGTTCTATAATTATTTAGTATTTTTTGTATTAATGCTTAATATTTATCATTTTGTAAACCTAACCCGTGTATCACATGGATATCCAATCTAGTTAATTAATAAAATACAAGTTAAAACAAACTTACCTGTGCAATGATTCAAGAGGCAAGGAGGGCGGGGGCGTGGCAGAGGCCGAAGACATATCTTGAGTGAACTTTTGTAATCTCTGTAAACTTTGATGGAACCGATTTAGTCTTCCTTCATAGTTCTCGATCTTTTTCTCATAGAGCTCTCGTATGTGAATATAGAGAAAACAAGAAGAAGAATAGAGAGAAATAAGTTAATTATGCATTAAGTAATCCTCTTTATATATGAATACAATAGATAGTATATTTAAGATTTAAATCTCCTATTTAAGGTAATACATATCTCTAATATTATTAGGTGGTATAAACATCTATCCATATCTATTCATAACAATTTGTCTTTTTATATTTACTAGATTAAATGTTCGTATGATATATGTGTTGGTTTAAAAAATAATAATGATTAAATATTAAATAAAAGATATTATATAATTATAAAACACAAATAAAATGAGAATATAAATAAATGATGACAAATAGTGTCAACAGTTAGACCATAGTGGAAACATCGGTGCAAGGAGGTATCATAATACGAATAGACGTGATTGTATTTATTATAATAACTAGAGGATTAAGGTTAAACGTGTATTGGTTATAATTAAAATATTAAACGATCATCAAATATTTTAGAATGATAATACTAAGAATTTATTTAAATATGATATTTTAAAATATTATAAAGGGAAAATATTTATTTGTAATTTACGGTGAGTAAAATATGATATTTTGAAATTTAAGAGGGCATATATGAAATTATCTTTAAGAATTTTGATTTAAAATTAAAGTAAAAAGTGAATCCAATTTTGACCAAGAAAAGTCAAAATTGATTTTGACTTTTTATCAAAATTAATGGTTAAGATATAATAATTAAAATTTTTATCTAAATTTAATGGCTAACATTATCAAATAGATATAATTAAAATTAGTCTTTTATTTATATTAGAAGATTAGAAGATATATACTTATGATTTTGATAAGCATAATTAAATGGATATATAAAATAAACACAATTAATGCACATAAATAATGGATCATGGTGTTAATAAATCATGGTCTCGTATTTGATAAAATCATGTTTATTGAACCAAAATTTTAATTTATTTATGTTATCTAAATCAAATCCGTAATTGTCGATAATGTAATTAATTCAAACCTTTTATATTTTCATATTATTTTTGTTAATTGAGACATTAGTTTTACTTTGAAAAATTCAAAATCAATTTTTTAGAATTAAAGAAATGAATGGCTAATATTCTTTTAAAAGATAGAAAATTAGAAGATTGTGTTTAATGCACTATTAATTTAAATTTGGTAATCCCTGCTTTCTCTGAAATTGTTATGTGATGATTTCGAAAGACGTATTATAATAATTTTAATATATAGAGTTGTGTTTAATAAAATCTATTTAAATACATAGTTCTGAAATTTTAATATTCAATCATATGTGATTCAGTATACAATCACATGTGATTTGTAAATGCATCACATGTGAATTACGAAAATGTCATTCCGCCCAAATTTTTAAAAATTTAATCTCGACCATTGATGACATTGATCCAAAAGCTAAAATTGGTCCCTTAGGACTATAAATTAATTATGGACTATATTAAACATTCTTCTTAATATATAATAACTATTTTTTAAGTTCGTTATTAGTATATAAAAAAAATTTCCTTGTTAGATAATCAAATACTTAAATGACTTTTGTTTTCTTCATCCATTTTTAATTAAACTTGGTTGTTCATCAATGAACAATTTTCTTTTTAAGATATTACAATTTTTTGTAATTTTTAGTTGAATATTTAGTTGTTCACTAATAAATAAAACATACACATGTTCAACATTATTTTTTTTAGCATGATGCTGAGTTTACTTGTGAACAATATAAAAACGTAAAACGAATGATATCAACCTAGCAAAGTAACTTGTGTCAATAAAAATATTTGAAATATACAAGTATTCATATAAATCTAAAATTAATAACGTATTCATTACTTTTTTTGGAATAGCAAAAAAATCGTTCACACTTTTTTTGGAATAGCAAAAAAATCGTTCACTAATATGAACATCTGAAAAGTTAAGACACGCGTAAAAACATAGGTACCTACACCAATAAATCCAAAATAATACCAGAAATCCAAACGAAAGCAAAGTTCTAAAATTTTAAAGATATTAACTTTGACCCATAACCAATCTAATAACTTAGCCAAAATAAAGAAATAAATCCAAAACATAATTAACCCATTTTTTAATCAATTACAGTTTATATATTAGTTGAGTATTCCTTTCATGTTATAACGAAACCCATCAAATAAACAATGCTAATGAACATATAGGAAACCTCAAATACTAAATAGAAAGTTTACTGATGAACATATACTAAACTAACAATTCACAGATGAACATTTTTGAAACCTCAAATAAACATATTCAAAAATTTGGATAGGTGTTGAATCGGGGAAAAATATAACGGGTTATTGGATTTGCATCCCAATGATTTTGAATTTGATGGAACAAACATGATCATATTCTCTTTCTATAAAAATAAAATGGATAGAGCTACACCCATTAACATTACCGATCATCTTGGTCAATATCGGATGTTGAATTAATGCTTTGCTTACTATCAACATGCACATTTTTAATTGCTTTCCCCAAGAGTTAATTACTAATTTAGTCAGTGTAGTTTGCACTTTTCTACTTATTCAGTCCTTTATGTTGAAAAATTATGTGGTTGGTCCTTACTATAGCAAAGTTGTATCATCTCATGTCCTTTAGCAAACCATCTGATAACTTGCACATGTTAAGTGCCTTTTTCAAGGGTTATTTAGGTAAAATACCCATCATCTCTCCTACTTTTAACCAACCCCCTTTTTATTCTTTGTACCATGTCCTTTTTCCCATTTGTTTTTGGTTCACTCACCATTTTCAAAGAGCAACAATGGTGGTTTGTTGGTGTGGTAAAGAAACAAAAATAAGAGCATCATTGACTTCCCAAAACCCTAGTCGTCGGTTTTATAGTTTCCCTAAAGAGGTAATCTTGTTTTTGTTATTAGACAGTTCTCCAAATCGTTTTATTCTCTTGATTTTCTTAGAATTTTGTTCTTTAACTGTAGAGATCCAATTGCAGGTTCATAGGATGGATTGATCCTCCAAAGTGTCCATGATCTATTCACGTTATACCATGTTTGTTGAGGTATTTAAATGCATCAAAGGAAAAGAACAAAGTTGTAGAGACTAATGCTAAAAGATTGAAGTTTTTCTTCTTTTTGAGTTGGTTATGGTTTGCAATATATAATGTTAGTATGACTGATGTATGGGTGTAATGGTTGGAATTTTGGTGTATGGGTGTAATGGTTAGTGTTTCCAAGTCAGATGTAAGTTAACAAATGTTCATCTTTTGGCCCTGTCTTTTTTTGGTAATATATAACATTTGTCTAATATGAATCTTGTTTTGCACTTTAAGTATTTCCAAGTCAATGTAAGTTGTAAAGTGGATAGATGATTCATCAACTACCATCATAGATAGCAAGCCCCAAAATAGATAGCTGTTGGTTCTATGTGCATAAGACACAAATTAAGACGATATTGCTAATAGTAAATAAACCCATAGGGTCACACATTTACAATCAAGGAACACCAATTTCATATTTGAATATGATTTAAATATGTTTCCAACTCATTGTTGGGGTTTGTTCGGTTTTTCAAAATATATTTTAGCAACGGAACCATGAACAACAATTTTAAACTTATTAAAACTCCCCACCAATGATCCATATGCAAGCCTTAAGAAACAAAACAACCATAGGGTGTTTAGAACTACAACCTTTGTAGCGTGATAAAACCGTTGGTGAAGTGGTTGATCAATGAGAAGCCAAGTAGAGACTTCCTCCAAGGTATCCACCAATCAATGAGTCCAACACCTCCAAGATGCTAGTCTCTCCAACCCTTGAAATTCAAGCAAGCAAGCAACAACCTCTTGTTCTTCTTCTTGAACTTACTAAGTATGTATATGAGTATGTATTCTAGTATCACACTTTGCTCACTTGAAAACACCAATACTATAAAGTAAGGATGTTTTAGTATCTTAGAACACTTAGAACTTTTCTTTTACAATAGCAAAGGTGGTAGCATGAACTTATCCAACAAAAGGGGCCATGCATGAGGTATTAAAAGCCAAGAAGAAAAGCCAAAAGGGAGGCCCCCTTTGGCCTCATTTTCGGCCGAAAATTGCCAGGGGGGTCCTCTTTGGTTTTCTTCTTCACTTGTACATGCATCCATGTCCATGTTGAGCCTTTTCTAAGTAAGCTCAAATAGGGCCCTTTTGTGAATTATGTATGAATTTCTAGTTTCCTTCATAAATATATATAAAAGATATACTAGATGTGCCATACTATGTATAAAATACATCTACATGTATTTTATATACATACTTGATTGTTACTAGTAACTCTTTACTTGTAACAAGGATATACATACATTTGTATAATTTGTTATTAGTAACAATTTACATGTAACAAATATATATTTATGCATATATATATATATATACATACATATATATATATATATATAATCATATGTTTATATCTATGTATTTGATATGCATTATCTTGTATCAATATACAAGAGTGATATTATTATTTCACATAAATAATAATATGCAACAATGCATATATATACTTATACATATATAATGAGTTAGAAAAATATTTAAATCATATTCAAATATGTAATTAGTGTCCATTGATTGTAAATGTGTGACCCTATGGGTTTATTTATTATCAGTAATATCGTATTAATTTGTGTCTTGTGCACATAGAACCAACACTCATAATATATATAAGTTTATATGCATTGTTGTATATTATTATTTATGTGAAATTATAATATTACTCTTGTATATATTGATATAAACAATTCATATCAAATACATAAATATAAACATATGATTTTATATATGTATGTATATATATATGTGTATATATATATTTGTTACAAGTAAATTGTTACTAGTAACAATTATATATTTATGTATAGCTTTGTTACAAGTAAAGAGTTACTAGTAACAAATAAGTATGTATATAAAATATATATGGATGTATTTTATACATAGTATGGCAAGTCTAGTATATCTTTTATTTATTTAAAAGAGAAACCTAGAAATCACCAATGTATTCACTTAAAAGGGGGCCATGTTTAGATTGCTTGAAAAAGGATGACCAAGGCATGGAAAAGGAAGCCAGGAGAAGAAGCAAACAAAGAAGGGGGCCTCCCCCTCCCTCCCATTTACGGTCAACATGAGGGCCAAGAAGGGGCCTCCCCTCTTGTGTTTGTTACTTGGTTCATTTAAGTGGAATACATGGTTTTTTACTACAAGAACACATCACCACCTTTCCTTGTATCTTTCAAGTGTCACTGAAGTCTTGCATGCATCCTTACATCTTTGTATTGGTGCATCAAGTTCTAAAAGTGTGGTGATAAATACATATTCATAAATATACATAGTTAGTTCAAGAAGAAGAACAAAGGTTGTTGCTTGCTTGCTTGAACTTCAAGGTTTGGAAAGACTAGCATGTTAAAGGTATTGGGATCATTGGCTTATGGATATCTTGGAGGAGGTCTCTACTTGGCTTCTCATTGATCACCACTTCACCAATGGTTTACTCACACTACAAAGGGTGTAGTTCTAAACACCCTATGGTTGTTTTGTTTTCTTAAGGCTTGCATATGGATCATTGGTGGGGAGTTTTAAAAAGTTTAAAATTGTTGTTCATGCTTCCGTTGCTCAAATATATTTTGAAAAACCGAACAAACTCCAACATAGCAGGGTAGCATACATATCATACATGCCAAACAAAAGTCTTATTTTACCTAAACATCACATAAAAGTATCAAACATAACTTTCACAAAAGATTCATCAACTGCCATTCTTGAATTAGTTTTGATGTGGAATATTCTTCTTGACTCTTGGTTTAGGTACATTTCCACTTGCTTTCCTCTTGCCACCTACTCTTGCATTTTCCCTTAAAGCACCACCAACTGAAATAGCAACACCACCCATTGCACTTGCACCAGCAACACTTGCACTTGCTTCTGAAGCACCAACACTTGCACTTGATTTCATACCACCAACCTTTGCCCTTGCTTTTGCACCACCAACACTTAACCCTTGCTTTTGAAACACCAACAGTTTTACTTGCACTACCACTAGCACCATCAACACTTGTAGCCCCTCCACCTTGTCCCCTACAACCCCTTAAGTTATATCCATAACCACCACATTTCCTGCAACTCACTATTTTTAATTTTCTTGTTAACTTACCTACTTCCACCATGATTTCACCCTCATCTGTTGCCTTTCTTCTTAGTTTTTTTGGTCTTCCAATAGGTGTGTGATGTTTAGGTGGTAACAAGGTTGTGAGAATGTTTGACCTATGGATGAGTTTTGCACTTGGTGGCCTAAAAACCGAAAAATCAAAGATTTTTCACGCCGTGAACTCTTTGGAGTTTACGCCGTGAAGTTCATATAGTATGTGTTTTTTTAGTTTTTCAAATTTCAATATGTTTTGGTTCTTTGGTTTTTGACCCTTTGTTGTTTGTTTCTGCTTTTTCCAGTAGTTTAGTTGCCTTGTATCTTGGGTGGTATATTTACATGTGGATTATTACTTGGCATGAAATATATAATTGCATGTACTTATATTATGTATATATGAATATGTTTTTATCAAAAATGGTTTGGTGTTACTAATGCATACATGGGATTATTTCTTGTGCCTTGAGTGTTTTAAATAGTCTTAACCAAGATACATAAGTTGCATGGGTTTTGTGGCACACCATGCTTGTTTGCTTTCTTGTGATGTTTAAATAGCTTATGTTGATAACCAATATGCTCTAGACCTTTGGTTGTGATGTTTGGTTGTATTGTTTTATTGATTCATTCATTTGGTGACTTTAGTCACATTGTTTGTAATTAATAATTTGTTTATTTATTTGGTATGTAAATATGTATTTTGTGGCTTGCATGCCATTTAAATTCCATATATTTGTAAAGTACTAGAAGATAGAATTTTGTGACTTGCATGTCATTTCAATCTTTTCTATGTATTTGTAATATGGAAACAACCATCAGGAGTTATGGCTATGACGTCTTGGAGATCACAAATCCGGGAGGCCCAATGGAGGTAGCGGGTTTAGTGGGAGCACATCCGAAGTCATTGGAAGTTTTTCCTTAGTTGACTTTGTTTTCCCGTTTTGACTCACGGGAAAACGCATAGGCTTAGGGGCATGGTTAGCAATACTTTGTATGCGTGTGATGTGTTTTATTGTTTATGCATGTATATTATGATTATTGCACACTAGAGAACTTTTTATAATACTAAAAAACACAAGAGTTTTAAATATGGTTTACAAACTCGCGCGCGCATAAGATTAACAAAAAGGATATAAATATGGTTTATATTCAAAGTGAAAAATTGATTTTGTCACTAAATTGTTAATCAAATCAAAATGGTTTTTAACCGGAAAACAAATCTCGTTTTCTAAATGTAAATCTTACGTCACCCATAAGATGACACCACCCGAATCTAGTCACGTAAGGAATGATTGTCGAGCTTTAGCCGAGTCAAATCTTACATGAGCTGTGTGGAAGGTGATGGTGGCAACTCGCAAGATTGATTGTTGAGCTTTAGCCGATTCAATTGTTAGGCTAGAGTACAACTGTGTATCTTGATTGTTGATTTACAATTTCAAAATAAAATTTTGAATAATTGTCGAGCTTTAGTAGAGTTATTTAAAATCTTGGTTTGAAGTTGGTGTGGAGGGATCAAATATGCCAATACGACACAATGGTTTTCAATTTGGATCCCGTAAAAAATGGTTACTGGCCTAAATAGCTTTACCACGTGATCCATGGAAAACCCGTCACGGTGTAATGTGAAATATGGTTCTTAGCCCTTGTTATGATAATTGTTTCTCTTAAAACATATGGGGTAATTATTTTAACAAGGATTATATCAAACTAACCAAAATTCGTACTCTTGTTATTTATAGATGTCAAACCATAATAACACTACGTCAAACATTTCACTTGTATGTTCCTAGAAAGGGAGAAACTGATGGGAGTGAACTTCATTGACTGGCTTAGGCAATTACGAATTGTCCTTTTCCATGAGTCAAAGTTGCACATCCTCGAGGAGCCCCTTCCAGAGCCACCTGCTACCAATGCGACTTGGGCCATCCGATACACATATGAAAAGCGTGTTAAAGACATGCATTATGTTGCCTGCCTCATGTTGTCAACTATGAGCTCAGAGCTGCAAAAGCAGTTCGAGCACATGAGTGTGTACGATATGGTAAACTAGCTTAAGGACATGTTCCAAAAGAAAGTTAGGCAAGAACACTATGAGTGTGTTAAAAACCTAGTCGGTTGTAGGATCCAAGAAGGCGGGAATGTAAGTGTCCACGTCCTTAAGATGAAGAGGCTAGGATTCCCATTGGGAGGGAGCTCGCTGTGGAATTGTATTGCGGTCCCTGCCCGCATCATATAATTAGTTCATCATGAACTATCACATGCATGGAATGGAAATACCCTTAAGTGAATTGCATGGCTTGTTGAAGACTGCGGAGTCAGACATGGCCAAGCATAATTCCACCTCATCCATTCCCATCTTAGGTTCAAAGGAACAAAAGAAAAGGACGAAGAAACCAACCCCAAAATGAAAGTTAAAGTTTCCAAGCCTATCCTTAACATAGAGTCCAAGGACATAGATAATGTGCCTCAAGAAGAGACTCAAATGGTGGTTTTCCACTTCTGTGTAAGATTTGGAGATTGAGGCCGTCATTCCTGCCCTACATGCTAAAGGGATATAAAACTTCTTAGGAAAGAGAGAGTTACATTTCACTGTTAAGGTACATTCATGATTCATTGATATTCTTCTAAAAGCTGAGATTATTGACTCGAGCTAATTTATAACGTCCCAAATTTTTTTTAAATAATTAATTATAATAAACCACTATTAATAAATCATAAGTCAACCATCAAAATTTATAATTATAATCATCCCAAAGTTCAGACTATGTAAAATCGTTTGTAAACCATGGAAGCTAAATAAAATTATTTAAAACATTTAAATTCAAGTTCGTGTGACGCCACCGTCTCTGCTATCACACCGGAGCCTTTTCCTTGTCCTTACTCCAATATCCTGAAAGACATAAGCAACAACGGGTAAGCACAAAGCTTAGTGAGTTAACACCACACTTACACTTTATAGTGAATAGCACAAACCGCCAAACATAGCACATACTGTAGCTGGGCCCCGCCCTTGCTGTCGCATCTCGGGTCCCACCCGTTGATGCCTTAAATTTAGGCCTCGCCCTTGCTGCCACATCTCGGGTCCCACCCATTGATGCCTTAAACTTGGGCCTGGCCCGCTATGACACATCACAGGTCCCACCTTTAGATGATGTCATCTACCCCGACCAGCCACACAGGCCCAGTCGGTTACTAACATAAAATCAACGTTATCATATAACAACTTATCATGAATAAATACAAGTAACAAATCAATAAGGATTTGCATATAAACTCGTACACAACACTAGACATACATTGCGTGCACATATCACAATATAACGAGTAAGTTAGTATAAACTCACCTGAGGTCCCTTGCTCATCAAAATCACATTATCTCCAACCCAAATGAAAGCTTGAAAGTATCTAATCAAACATTTAAATTGATACTATCATTAAAGAAAGATCCTTAATAGAAGAAACTCTAATTTGCTACAAAAATGTCTCGCTCAAGGCCTTCGAATACCAATCACTTCTACTTATACTTTACCACTTACTTATCTTGCTAATAACATACTAGAATGCAAGTATTCTCCTAAGAAAACTACTCAAAAGGTGAAACCAAGCTTAAAGCTTTTAAATGGTCAAACGGGTCAAAAATCCACAACTTTGACTCTAACGGATCGAGCCAAAAACGACGTTTTTGACAACAACTATCTAAAGACAGCTTGTTCCCCTTATTATGAGGGATTTAACTGCAAAGTTTGAGGTCCTAACTCGAAAAGACAACAAAAGTCAAACTTGCAACTATTTCGGCATTTTCACCATTTAAACGGGAATCTGATTTGCACCACTTGCACTCTCGTATATTCATTCTAAGAAACGTGTATAGAGTCTTTAGATAGTACAAAAATCAATCAATTAGTAAATTTGCGCAATTCTTCACTTAACGGGTTGGCATGACCCGTTTCAAGAAAACTTGTATAAA
The DNA here is from genome assembly GCA_038502395.1 of Dittrichia graveolens. Classification (NCBI taxonomy): domain Eukaryota; kingdom Viridiplantae; phylum Streptophyta; class Magnoliopsida; order Asterales; family Asteraceae; genus Dittrichia; species Dittrichia graveolens. The sequence continues at coordinate 27,563,769 of JARJIL010000007.1, forward strand.
TCAACAATTTGCCCATCTTTTGCATTCATGAATATTTTCAAAACATCACCTACAATAACCTCTATAATCATGCTCAAATCAATTAGAATAACTATTAATTCTAAATGCTCAATTAATTAATAAGACTTCAAGTTTTAGAAATTTAAGTGTACAAGTCTAACTTGCAATCCATATGCCACTACAATTAGTGATTCAATACTAATAATCAATTTGTGATTCAACACTTGAAACCAATTCGTAACTCAACACTTGAAACCAATGTGTAAGTCAACACTTGAAACCGATGTGTAAATCAATATGCAATTCAACTTGAATGAACCAATTTGCAATCAACTTAATCAACTACTTTGATATTGGTACCCATCAACTTGTTCGTGATTCCATTCTTAGAACCAATTTGTGATTCACTCTTGATATATATATATTTGTGTGTGTGTGTCATCTGGAAAAACATATGTGTGTGTGCCTCAAACTTGTAGACCCAAAATAACTATACATACACATTGATTAATTGAGGGAATGGGCTTAAGACCCAATCTCTATTTTGTCAACACACACATACATACCGTTGTCGTTCTTGACTGCAACCAACACCCAATTCATGAAATCCTAATCAAATCACACTTGTAGTTGCTGAGTTCCTCTCATCATTCCATGGCAAACTACCAAATTAATTGGACTTCTGTTTAGTTTTTAGAGTAACCTTCTTACTCTAGTTCTCAGTTTACTCGACACCCACACCCACACACGCACAGTTAATTCACAGCCATTAATTTCTCATCAATCCATGTTATATTAGCTTGGTAATGCTTGTAACATCATCTAATATCATTTTTAACTAGTTTTGAGATCAAGGTTCTCATTCTATCTCTCGGTTTGTAGCTTAACGCACACAACACAGGGAACAAGTTTGGGAACAGTCAACTAATCTACACTAAACCACGTTTTATGCTTTAAGAATATTGTAGACACTGAATAGGTGCAACTGTTCCATCGATTTCAAAATAAACTATTTAAATTCAAAGTTCTCTGTGTGTTGCTTCTTGACCCGACGCAAGCCACGAACAGGGCATAACGAGACCGATACTTCAAAATTAAATACATTAATCAGTTATAGAGTGTAGGAGTCTCATACGTAATGATGATTCCGTCGATAATCCAAGGTTTTGTGATCGATTCTGCTCTTCCTTCTCTCGGTCGCTTCTCCCGTTTCTCTCTTTCTCTGCTACCAATTGCAACACCACAGATACAAGAAGAAGGAAAGGGCTGCAACAGTAATGGGTTGTGCCCTAATCGGGCCCTCAAATACTCTCTTAAGTCCCCCCTAAGCCCAATTACAAATGAACCCATCAAAGGCCTACTTTCCCTTCTGTTAACAATTAATCTATAACAAGCCCAAAATAATTAAACCCCTACATAATGGTTATAAACTACAAGAGTCCTCTTATTACATGATATTAGAAATAAAATAACACTTAATACTATATTAAAAAATGGGTATTACATAATTGATTCACGTTTGTTACAAATTTATTTTTGTTACAAAGTGTAGGTCCTTGATAGAGGGAAGAAAAGCATGAAGAACCGGATCTCAAATGAGGAAACATGGATGTTTGTCGTCTACAAGAAAGTTGGGATATTTGATCTCATCTTTATCACCGGTTTATTTGTTACCTGATTTTTATTGCCCTGCGTGGCAATTGATGTTTCTTTGTATGCTCGTTTCGAAGCCGATTGATATAATTTTGAAAGTTTTGATATTTGATGTAAAACATTTTCGCATTATTTGTTCAAAGTTTATTCATGTCAAAGTTTATGTGTTATTTTGCCCTGTGTGGCACACAACTTTACTTTTGATGAGGATGAATCTTTTTCTTGAAATATGAAGGTTATTATGAAAAATATTTTGAGATGATTGTTGGACTAAAAAATTATCCATGTCACGGCATAAATAAGATTTTTGTTGCAAGTAATAAGATATTCATGAATATATGGTTCTAAATCGAAAATAGTTTTGAGAAGTTATATCTGTGAAATAATCAACTTTACCACATAAACAAGAAAAGTATCACCTAGATTTGTATGGTTAGGATCTCGGGATAGTTTAACCTTGGGTTAGACATTAGATGTTAATCTTGTTTATTAGGCTAAGATGATTATGAGACCCTTCATTGTCATGTGTGAGAAGGATGAAAGCTTGCTAGATATTGATCATACTTTTGTGGAAAATCCGTTCAAGCACAACACAGAGAATAACTAAAGGGAAACTTCTTCATCACTATCTTTTGGTAGCAATTGCCGAAATTTTCTAGTTTGGGTAAATGTCTGAAACCTTGTCGTTGTTCAGGATTAACCAAAACTTCTTCCTGAATCTATAGAGCATGTACATCAAGATATTTAGATCTAGCTTAGATGCTAAGATACCTTGTATGTATAATAAATGACCATATAATGAATTGTGGTTTTTTTCACATAATTCATATCCTACTAAGACACATTGGTACATGGTGTCATACTGTAGGGAACCAGATATTATTGACAATGATCTAGTTTATGATGGGTCAGAAATGTGTATCCGGCTTGTTGATACACTCACCTGACATACCGGACTAAGTCCTCAAATCTAAATCCAATCGATGGTCTAATTAACACTTAATAAGATATGACTAGAAAGAGTTCTTTGCTTGTCTATCTCATAGTTTATAGTTTTCCTGTCTACATTTAGTGGGAGATGGATGAACTAGAAATCAAAAGGTGCTAATACATTTGAGAAGTTCTTCTAAGTTTTAGATATTTGGCCTTCTAAGAACGGTGTCTTGTTGCTCTAAAAGGAGAAAATAACTAAAACATTCTAGTGGAAGAATGTGGAATTTAAATGAAAGACCTAATGATTGACACTAGCAAATAATCAATCTTGATTGATTGAGAACCAGCATTGACATGCTGGTATACCTGAGTAAGTATCATTACTTTCATGTCTGATAAGAGTCGTATTAAGGCAAAGAGACATGGGTCTCTCATATCTAAGCGGCGATGAATTGATGGTGAGTCATGTTTAGGTCACCACCTATCGGAAGACATAGTGAACCCGGATTCACTAAGTTAAAAGAAGTAATTGATCAAGAGATGCAATTCATCCGATATATCCAAGTATTTGACTTGGCTTAATCCCATACCTAGGTGAAAACCAAGAGGAGATGAATAGGAGTAATATGAATGGAGTTGTAGTCAACTTCAAATACCGACTACGTGAAAAGGTTCCATGATGGTTAAGAGGAAACTTTTCCTAGTGGTTATGTTGAAGAATATTTGATAAAGTATTTGACTTGGATTAATCCCATACCTAGCTGAAAACTAAGAGGGTATGAATAGGATTAATATGAACGGAGTTGTAGACAACTTCAAATACCAACTACATGAAAAGGTTCCATGATGGTAAGAGGAAACTTTTCCTAGTGGTTATGTTGAAGAATATTTGATACCAGTGGCTATTATTGCCTTTTATGGCAATAAGAGATAGCACACGGATATACAAGACCGCGTTCCATCATGGAACATCATTACAAGGAAGTGCTCACAACACTCTCGGAGGGTCTTATGTATCCATAATATCAAAATTAAGTCTACAAGCATGGATAAATCCACTATGGATTTATGCTAGCATCTAAAAGGCAAGATCTTTGCTTTTATTGAGGAAATCTAGTGATGATTTTCTAGAAGCATGGATGAGACTTTTACATATGTCATGGCTAGTGGGAGCTTTGTTGTATTCCTAAGTATATGCGTCTATTGAAGATAATTCCCAATATTAAGTTGTCTGTGAACCTAATTTAGGAATTATTGCTTCATAAACACCCTTAGGAGATAAAAAATAGAATATTTTGAGTTTAAGAAATATCGAGATATGTTCTTGATGTTTGACGAATAGAAAAGTCTTGGAGTAAGTAATTATTCTAGTGCAAGTTTCTATAAGGTTAACTGTCGATGTTGATCGAAGTTTATGATCCTACCTAGAGGTGTCGATTGTTGGTTCTTAATTATCACCTACCCTATTGTGGGCTTTTGTGACAATGAGGGTGTGATTACTTTAGCACTTTATATCATGATATCCTTGACGTACACTTTGAGAGAGGTCTGGTCAATAGAGATATAAGTAAATAACAAAAGTACATGTGGGTGTTGTGTTACAAACCCACTAGTTAAGCCATTGTTATAGACTAGTGATGTTCACCATACTAGGTCAGCTGGCATTTCTAAATGCATATAACTTGGTTTAAATATTGTTTTTGGTTTATGTTTGATTTGTGTTTATCTTTTTTGGGAACATTAAGCAGTATTGTATTTATGAACTATATCGATTATTAAATGGAGATTTAATAATGCGCCGAGGGCAGGTAGTTTAATGAATCCTTACTGTGTTCTATCTTAGCATGTTTAACCACTTCCTAGAATGCTTTATCATTCTAAATGTCCACAGTCAGTCATCCTTCGTGGGGAGGAAGTTTGAATTAAGACTAAGGGAAGGGGTTGGTCACAAGGGTCGTATCACTTCGCCTATGCTTGAATTCTTCAAGTGATTGGACGACCCACACCTGAAGTTACTTCATGGTTTCTGTAATAAGTAACTTAGGATGATAATATAATTTCGTCCTTAGACCAGAGATACATGTGTGTCAAAGCCTGTGCCTGCTTTACTTTGATTGCTTTCAAATGCAGTTCATACCTGCTCTACTTTGATTGCATTCAAATGCAGTTCGTAACTGCCTATTATAAAAGGGAGCTTTAGGGTAAAGTATGGTATATGTGGCGGAACAATGTAGTCAAAGGAATTTCTTCCTCTGTTTTAGAGAGATGTTCATGGGCCCATCGATGATTGAAAGCCGATGTAAAAATTCATGGCCGTGCTCAAGTTGCAATGATGTTTAATCGATTGCAACTAGATTCTTTGGTCACAATCAATCTTGATCGAGAAACATAACCGTGAACGATCTGGAGAATGACATTTAACCATGTCTCGTGTTCACACGGATATTGTGAACAAAGGGATGTTTGATCACTTATCTATAGGGCCATTTCATACCTATGTCTGAGATTTGGTATTTGTCTAGGATGACAAAACCTATGTTGACTTGGGGGCAAAGATGCCTTACTAGAGGCCGCTCTTTGTCTGTGGTACTAAGTGTTGGTTATATGCCCACTGATACATGTGTATTGGATCACTTCCGATAAGGCACGGGCCTATTGGGTCACACGCCAAGCGTTGAATCTAACAACACAAGTTAAGAGAGTCAACTTATTTGATTAGGGTTTCTATCGACTTTCACGGGCCCTCACGGTCGTGAAGAGGTCGTGACGTGAAGCCCTTCACGAGGCTTCATGGGCCGGGCAAGGGATCGTGGGGGTGGTGCTGCCTTCACGACTTCCTTCACGGGCCGTGAGAGCCCGTCAAGGCAGAAGTCAAAGTGACACTTTAATCTTATTGGACCTTTTTGTTGGTCCAATGAGGGCTAGCCTTTTTGGCCGACCCTGGTGCCACTTGATCTGCCTTATGGCTTATATAAACCCCTCTCTTCAGACTTGGAGGAACCTTTTGCCAAATTAGCTAACCTACACACTAAAGCATACTTAAGAGTTCTCTTAGAGGTTTGAGTTTGAATTAGCCAAATCAAGAAGTTCTTCTGCTGTTCTTGAAACTTTATTCCTGTTGTGGAAGTGAAGTATTTCTAGCTTTAGCAAAGGTGATTCACAAGAGCTTGGTGTGGATACTAATAGAGGAGCTCTATTTCGAGTTCAAGTATTACACTTCAACACCACAACCACCAGAGACATCAAGGGTATGGTCTCACTTCTGGATTCTTTGTGTTCTTCTCGTTGCTATTATTCTTTGTAGCTAGATCTCACTAACTGAATATTGTGCATGTGCTTTGTAAACCCGAAATGTTTTTGTTTTTCCTACTTGCTTCCGTAGCTCTTGGGGTTTTTGGCATGCATGAGATTCCTTCAGTGGTATCAGAGCCATTGCTACATGAATATAGCACAAAATGGCTCGAAAAATTGGTTTTTGGAAGTTTTGGTAAACTGTCCAGTGAGTCTTCACGGGCCGTGGAGGTTCTCTTCATGAGTCGTGAAGGCTACACGACCAGTGTGGTATGGGGTCTGGGTCTTGAAATGGTTTTTGGTGCTTCACGATTTCTTCCAGGCCGTGAGCGGTTGTGAAGCTCTCGTGCTTCACGAGCCGTGAAAGGTCGTGAAGGAGTTCGTGAACAGTGTTTTTAACCTTAAAAGAATTTTTTGGTTTTTCGAGTCATTATGTTGCTTCTGCTTTATTCTGTGATATTCTGGAAATCCCTAAATAATATTTTGGTACCACTATGGGTATGCATGGTATGGTCATGGCATTAGATGCATACATGCATACACATATGTGTGTGTATATATGAATATTGGTTTTATGCCCTAATGCATATGTATAAGAATTTCCTTTGTCCCTTAAGTGTTTGTATAGGAAATTCTTATCAAAATAATTGCTTGTTGCAGTTTTGGCACACCGCTTGCTTTGTGGTTGTTTGCCTTGTTTTTGTTGGTAACCTTGGCCTTAGACCTTGTGGTTGTTCGTGGTTGTTCCTCTGATTTGGTGACCTTGTGTCACATGGGATGTAATAATTATTCATTTGTTCATTAGTTGTAATTATTATTGCGGCTTGTATGCCGTTTCATTTATCCGTGTACTTGTATTAGATGATAGGAATTTCGTGGCTTGCATGCCAAATTATTTCTATTTCATGTACTTGTATTTTGAAGTATGGAGACCACAATCTAGAATCAAGATGATATCTTGAAGATGGAGGATCCGGTGAAACCCGTTGGAGGTGGCGGATCAAGTGGGAGCAATGACTATGTTTGTGTTGTGTCCCTAGTTGAGCATGTTCTTCCTGTTGGCTCACGGGAAGAACACATAGGTTTTGGCTTGGCTGCCAACCCCTTGCTATGCGTGTGATGTGATTTATTTCTTGGATGGTTGTTTAGGTATTCGCATACTAGAAAATTTTTCTATAAATTAAATCACAAGAGTTTTATAAAATTGGTTTATATTTCTCTCGCGCGCGCACATGATTAACAAACCATCTAAAGTGAAAAAATCAAATTTTGTCAGTAAAAATATGTATATCAAATTTAATCGGAAACAAAAGCCCGTTTTTCCATGAAACATAAATCACGCACCATCCGTAAGACGATGCCACCCAAATCTAACAACACAATGATTGGTTCTCGAGCTTAGCACGAGCCAATCTTTGTGAAGTTGTGTGGAAGGTGAGCGTAGTAACTCGCAAATTTGGTTCTCGAGCTTAGCACGAGCCAATTCTTGTTGAGTGTACTTACCGCATGTCTTGATGGATAATTTATAAATTCAAATTAGAATTCTTGAAAGATTGTCGAGCATAGCACGAGTCTATCAACAATTCTAACTTGGGATTGGTGTAAGAAGGGATCAAACATGCCAAATGACCGGTGCTTGTCGTAGGATCCCGCAAAGACCAAAAAGTTGCAATAATGGATTGAAATTGGCAATATAGTTGTCAACCCGAAATAACTTCCTTGTATGATCCGCGGTAAACCGTCATATATGGAAGCGAAATAGGGTTCTTGGCTTTGTTAAAATAATTTAATTTGTTATTTGGGTAAATTGTTTTAACAAACTTAAATATCAAACTAACCAAATCTACTTTGCTATTTTAGATGGCATGTTCAAGTACCACCACCACGAGCAACATTTCTCTACGAGTTTTCCTTGAGAAGGAGAAGCTCGACGGTAGCAACTTCATGGATTGGCATAGGCAACTTCGGATTGTCCTACGCCATGAAGGGAAATTGCATACCATTGAGGAACCCTTTGTTGGAGTATGCCCACTGACATACGTACGCCAATATTACTACCAATGATGCATAGGCCTATTGGGTCACACACCAGGGGTTAATCTCGACAGCAACCAAAGTGAAAGGGGCAAAAGGGACTTAAATTGTTTAAGTTACAAAAAGGACTCGGCCAGGTGGACTTCACGGCACGGCGTGAACTCTGTCAGACAGCAGGTTGCTTTTTGCTTTTTGCCTCCACTCTCTACCAATGCATGTTGAGCTCAATTATTACCTTATGGCCGGCCTTGGGGCACTATAGGGTCATGTTAAGGCTTATAAAAGAGCCATGCATAAACTCCTCTCACGCTCTTGCAACTACAAACACCCAAACACTTAGAGACTTCTTGTGAGGTGCATTAATAGAGTGTTCTTGGTGTTCTTATGAGGATTTCCAGAGGAGTGCAAGGGAGATCATTTGTGTTCTGTTTCTTTGGTGATTTCAAGTCATTGAAGATCATCAAGACTTGCTAGTACAAGGAGATTACACAAAGCTTGGTGTGGACTAGCAATAGAGGAAGGCTTGACTTGGCTTTCTCATTCATCCAACTACAAGTTCAACTCCAGCTCCGAATCTAGAGTGGTATAACTTTCTCCTTGCTCTTTTTCATGTTGCATGTCTTGCACGTAGTGTTTGGTCCATGGTTTGGGGTTTCTTGGCAATATGTTTCTTGCTATCTTGTTCTTTTGCTTCCGTTGTGTGCCTAGCAAACCCTAATAGTGGTATCAGAGCCACCTCTACATCAGATTTGCACATGGTGGCCTAAAACCGAAAAACAAAATTTTTGAAAACTGGTCGGATGAACTTCACGCCGTGAACTCTCTTGAGTTAACGCCGTGAACTCTCTTGAGTTCATGCCGTGAACTCCTTAACAGAATACGTTTCTTCAGTTTTTGAATTTCAAATCTGTTTTGGTTTTGGCCTTGTTGTTGTTTGTTTCTGGTTTTTCTAGTAGCTAGCAGCCTTGTGTCTTGGTTGATATATTTACATGTGGATTATTATTTGGCGTGAAATAAATAATTGCATGCACTTATATTGTGTATATATGAATATGTTTCATCAAAATTGGTTTCGTGCTACTAATGCATATGTACATGGGATTATTTCTTGTGCCTTGAGTATTATAAATAATCTTAACCAAGATACATATGTTGCATGGGTTTCTTGTGGCACACCATGCTTGTTTGCTTTCTTATGTTGATTAGATAGCTTTGTTGGTAACCAATTTTCCCTAGACCTTTGGTTGTGATGTTTGGTTGTTTTTCTATGTTTATTCATTCATTTGGTGACTTCTAGTCACATGGTTTGCAATAAGTTAATTGTCTATTTATTTGGTATGTAAATTTGTTTTTGTGGCTTGCATGCCATTTAAATTCCAAATTTATGTAAAGTAATAGAAGATAGGATCTTGTGGCTTGCATGCCATTTCTATCTTTAAATATGTATTTGTAATATGGAGGCAACCATCGGGAGTCATGGCGATCACAAATTCGGGAGGCCCTATGGAGGTGGCGGGTTTAGTGGGAGCACATCCGAAGTCATTGGAGGTTTTTCTCTAGTTGACTTAGTTTTCCCGTTTTGGCTCACGGGAAAACGCATAGGCTTTGGGCATGGTTACAATATGTTGTATGCGTGTCATGTGTTTTAATTTGTTTATGCATGGATATTAGGATTATTGCATGCTAGACAACTTTTTATAAATTATAAAAACACAAGAGTTTTAAAATTGGTTTACAAACTCGCGCGCGCATTCGATTAACAAAAGGATATAAAATTGGTTTATATTCAAAGTGAAAAAATTGGTTTTGTCACTAAATTTGTTAATCAAAACAAAAATGGTTTTTTAACCGGAAAACAAACCCGTTTTCTAAAAGTAAATCACACGCCACCCAAAAGATGACACCACCCGAATCTAGTCACGCAAGGTTGATTGTCGAGCTTTAGCCGAGTCAATCCATGCGTGAGCTGTGTGGAAGGTGCGTGTGGCAACTCGCAAGGTTGATTGTCGAGCTCTAGCCGAGTCAATCATTGGGCAAGAGTACCACTGTGTATCTTGATGGACGATTTACAATTTCGAAATATAATTTTGAATGATTGCCGAGCTCTAGCTGAGATTATTCAAAATTTTCGTTTGAGATGGTGTGGAGGGATCAAACATGCCAATACGACACAATGGTTGTCAATTTGGATCCGCAAGGAACTAAGAGTTGTAATAATGAATTACAATCGGTAAAATGGTTACCGGCCTAAATAAGCTTTACCACGTGATCCGCGGAAAACCCGTCACTGTGTAAAGTGAAATATGGTTCTTAGCCCTTGTTAAAATGATAGTTTTATTTAACACATGGGGTAATTATTTTAACAAGGTTTATCAAACTAACTAAACTACTTTGCTTTAATAGATGGCATCTTCAAGCACCAACAACACCACCCACTTCTCTTTGAGAATTTTTCTAGAGAAGGAGAAAGTTGATGGGACCAACTTTATGGATTATAGGCAATTACGTATTGTCCTACGACATGAGGATAAATTGGTTACCATTGAGGAACCCCTTCTGGAGACCCCTGCTCCAAATGCAAGTAGGTCCATTCGTGATGCGTATGAAAAACGCGTCAAAGACACCAACGAGGTTACTTGCCTCATGCTAAGCACGATGAGCCCCGATTTGTAAAAGCAAATGGAGCATCTAAATGCTTATGAAATGATGCTTGGGTTGAAGGACATGTTCCAACAACAAGCAAGGCAAGAACGGTATGGGTGCTTGAACTACCTACTTGGTTGCCGGTTGCAGAGTAGCGGGAACGTAAGCCTCCACGTGCTCAAGATGAAGGCACTTGTGGAGCGATTGGAGAGACTAGGGTTTACAATAGGAAAGGAGATGGCGGTGGATATAATCCTGCGATCCCTTCCTCCATCTTATGATCAATTCACTTTGAGTTATCATATGCATGGAATGGACAAAACCCTAATGGAGCTACATGGTATATTGAGGACCGCTGAGTCCAACATGACCAAACAAAACCCCACCTCTCCAGCTCCCGTCTTGGCTATCACGGAAGGAGGAACCAAGAAAAGGAAGAAACCGGCCTCTACCCCTAAGGGTAAAGGTAAGGAAAAGGTTGGGGCTCCCAAGCCTAACCCTACCCCGGAGCCTAAGCCAAAGGGTCTTATTCCCCAAGCAAAGACTCCGGAGGAGGCGGTTTGCTTCTTCTTCGGGGCACATGCGCCGGAGCTGCCCAAAGTACCTAGAAGGCCTCAAGAAGATTAGACCTTCGGGAGCGGGTGCTTCTACTTCAGGTACGTTCATGATTGAACTTCATCATACTTCTACTTCAAATGGTTTGATATTAGATACCGGCTGTGGCACTCACATTTGTAACATTGTGCAGGTGCTAAAGGAAAGTAGAAGGCTGAGAGATGGAGAGCTGGATCTTGTAATGGGGAACAAGGAGGTCGTCCCCGTTTTGAAGAAAGGAAGCGTGGAGCTAACTTTTAGATCCGGTTACTCTATTATTTTGAAAAATGTATGCTATTCGCCAAGTGTGGCGCGAAACATTATTTCCTTATTTACTTTGTATGATGATGGATATTACTTTAATTTTGATAATGGAATTATCTCTTGTCTTAAAGATGATATTTGTTATTTTAAAGCATATCCATGTCGTGGTATATACGAAGCCGATGCATATATTTCAAATGATAGAACAATCATGAATATCGATTATGAGTCCAGAAATACTTTGGACAAGTTTTCTTTATGGCATAGTCGCCTTGGCCATATAAACAAGAAGCGCATCACCAAGCTCCAAGAGGATGGGATCTTGGAATCATTTGACCTCGAGTCAAGTGAAGTATGCGAATCTTGTTTATTGGGCAAGATGACAAAATCTCCCTTTACTGGTGTGAGTGAAAGGGGCAAGGACTTGTTGGACATTATGCATACCGATGTATGCGGTCCATTCAAGCATGTCACAAGGAACAACTCAAGATACTTCGTTACATTTACCGATGACTATAGTAGATATGGATATGTCTACCTGATTAGGCATATGTCTGAAACCTTTGAGGTTTTTAAAACATTCCAAAACGAAGTTCAGAATCAATTGGGCAAATCTATAAAGATACTTCGATCTGATAGAGGAGGCGAATATCTTAGCTCAGAGTTTAGTGATCATCTTAAAAATTGTGGGATTATCTCACAATTAACACCTCCTAGGACACCACAATTGAATGGTGTCGCCGAGTGGAGAAATCGGACATTGTTAGATATGATCCGATCCATGATGAGTCACACGAAAGTACCCATGGACTAAAATCAAGTAGCAACGGAAGCAAAGTACATAAAAAAGATTGATGCCAAACAATGAATACTTCCCATGGACCAAAATCTAACAATGGAGTTGCAACTAAAATATATATAAACAAGATGAGAAGAAAGGTTATACCTTAATGGTGCAGAACACAAAGTAGCCTTCCTAATCAAGTGGCTTAGAGTCCAACAAAGAACTCTTCAATGAAGTCCACCCCAAGCTTCCTTGATTCCCAAGTGCTAGCAAGTTGATGTATGACCACCAAAACAACAATCAAGTATGTGTATGTTTGCTTCTTGTGTTCAAGAACACCAAGAACACCAAGAACAAGAGAGAGAGAGAGAGTTCAAGTGTCAACCAAGGGACCAAGTGATAGCCAAAAGCCTCTACAAGAGTAGATAACTCGTGGTCTCTTTGTCTACCATCATTATTAGAAGTTAACCCCATTAAACCAAGTGTTTAAGGTTGTTAATTCTGCTGTTACAGCGAACGTACACGGCCCGTGTAGATCTACACGGCCGTGTAGGCCCAAAGTCCACGGCCCCAATTGGGCTAAGACGGCCCGTGTCTAACAGGCACTACACGGCCCGTGTAGGCCCAAACTACACGACCTTGAATTGGACCAATACGCCTCGTGTACGTTGGACTGGACACGGCCCGTGTTCAGGAACACGGCCCGTGTACCACCCTGCCAAAACCCATTTTGGCCTTTTCCTCTCTATTGCTTGATCGTGTTGCCGGAATCAATACTTGGTGTGTGACCCAATAGGCCTACACCTTATCGGTAGTGTCATTAACTCGTTCGTGTCAGCGGGCATATTCCAACAGACTCCCACTTGCACGTGACATGACTACGAAAAATAACACAAACATAGAGCGGCCTCTAGCAAGACATCTATGCTCCCAAGTCAGTATAAGGTATGCCACTCTTGACAAGATCCCCAATCATAAAATGATTGTCCTAACGATAAATGAACATGTACATCCCTTTTTTCACGATATCCAATGTGAACACAAGGCATGGAATATAGTCAACCTTCAGATCGTTCACGATTATGTTTCTCGATTCTAGATTAGTGGTGACCAACAAACCAAGTTAATATTGATCCATCATCAACGTAACCTGAGCACGGCCATGCATATGAACGTCAGCACTCAATCATCGAGGGGCCCATGGATATTCTCTCTATACATAGAGGAACAAATACCTTTCGACTACATAGTCCCGCCATATAGACAATACTCTACCCAATCATCTCCCTTATAACGACCAGTTATGGACCGCGTTAGAAAACGATCAAAGCAAAGCAGACCTATGCTTTGGGATCACATGTAACTCTAGTTTAAGGATGAAATGTCATTACCATCCCGAGTTACTTGTGACTAAAACCATGAAGTAAACTCGGGTGCGGGTCCTCCAATCACTTGAAACCCCTTTCAAGTATAGGCAAGAATCACGTTTTATCAAAACCAATTCTTTACCTCAATCTTAATTCATACTTTCTTCCCACAAAGTACGACCGATTGTGGAGACTTAAAGATTGTAAAACAATCTAGGGAATAAGTTAAACATGCAAAGATAGAACACAATAAAGACTAAATGTGAGCAATCGCAACACGCGTATATATAGATCTCTACTATATAAATCGAAACAAACATTAGTAATATTATTGCTTAATGTTCCCAAATACATAATGGTCCAAACATTAATTAAAACTAAATCTAAACCAAATCATGAGCAAATCTAACACCTATCGCCGTAGTGTGAGAATCATGAGAAGTTTGTGACAATGGTTTAGTAAACGGATCGGCCAAATTGCCTTCCGAGGTTACTCTACTAATAGCGACTTCACCACTTTCAACCATCTCTCTAATCAAGTGGTACTTACGAGGTATATGCCTTGTTCTCTTGTGAGCTCTTGGTTCCTTCGCCAAGGCTACCGCACCCTCATTGTCACAAAAGATCTCAATAGGGTCGGTTATGCTAGGAACCACTCCAAGGTCTCGGATGAACTTCCTTATCCACACAGCTTCTTTAGCAGCTTCACTTGCCGCAATGTATTCTGACTCTGTAGTAGAATCAGCCACTGTGTCTTGCTTTGAACTTCTCCAAGTAATAGCCCCACCATTCAATAGGAACACAAACCCCGATTGTGATCGGCAGTCATCCCTATCAGTTTGGAAACTAGCATCAGAGTAACCCTTTACTTTGAGCTCTTCCTCACCACCAAATATCAAGAACATCTCTTTAGTCCTCCTAAGATACTTAAGAATGTTCTTTACCGCAACCCAATGGGCTTGCCCTGGGTTTGCCTGATATCTACTAGTCAAGCTCAAAGCACATGACACATCAGGACGGGTAAATAACATGGCGTACATGATCGAGCCCACGGCCGAAGCATATGGTACTCGCTTCATTACTTCTAGTTCCTCTTGAGAACTAGGACATTGAGTTTTACTCAATATCACTCCATGCTACATAGGAAGATTTCCTTTCTTGGAGTCCTCCATCTTGAACCGCTTCAAGACTTTGTCAATGTATGTACTTTGACTCAACCCGAGAAGTTTTGTAGACCTATCTCTATAGATCTTGATACCCAGAATGTATGCCGCTTCTCCTAAGTCTTTCATTGAAAAGCATTTTCCAAGCCAAATTTTGACACTTTGCGAGGTTGGAACATCTTTACCAATGAGTAGGATATCATCCACATACAAGACTAAGAAAACAACGGCGCTCCCACTAGCCCTAACGTATACACATGGCTCGTCTACACTTTTCGAAAAACCAAACTCTTTGATTTTCTCATCAAAGCATAGATTCCAACTACGAGATGCTTGTTTAAGTCCATAAATGGACTTCTTTAATCTACACACTCTATTAGGATGCTTCGGATGCACAAAACTCTCAGGCTGCGTCATATCCACCTCTTCGGAGAGCTTCCCATTAAGGAAGGCGGTTTTGACATCCATTTGCCATATTTCGTAATCATGAAATGCGGCAATTGCCAAAAGTAGCCTAATAGATTTCAACATTGCCACTGGGGAGAAAGTTTCATCATAGTCGACACCATGTGTCTGGGTGAAACCTTTAGCCACCAGTCGGGCTTTGAAAGTGTTTACTTTTCCATCCATGTCAGTCTTCTTCTTGAAGACCCACTTACACCCTATTGGTTTACAACCGGGTGTGGGATCAACCAATTCCCAAACCTGGTTATCCTCCATGGATTGCATCTCGTTATCCATTACCTCCTTCCATTTAGCAGACTCGTGGCCCACTGCCGCTTCCCGATAGTTGGTGGGCTCATTAAGATCCACCAATAACTCGTTGCCCTCAGATATGAGAAATCCATTTCTCTCTGGCTCATGGCGAGCTCTATCGGATCTACGGGGAGGTAACGGATGTACGTTAGTCTCCGCATTGTCATGCTCAGACTCAACCTCACTGGGTTGCTGGCTAGTGCCAACGTCAGGTCTTTCATCCGTTGACTCTTGAACTTCTTCAAGATCAATCTTAATCCCGCCATGCTGATTGGATACTAATTCTCTTTCTAAAAAGACCGCCCTCCGAGCAACAAATACCTTGTTCTCGGAAGGTTTATAGAATATATATCCAATACCCGCAGCTGGATATCCGATGAAATAACACTTTTCGGATCGGGGCTCCAACTTGTCATCTACCTCACGTCGTACGTAGGCTTGACAACCCCAAACCTTTAGATAGGCAAGAACGGGAGGTTTCCCATGCCACATCTCGAAAGGTGTTTTCTCGACCTTCTTCGTTGGAACGAGATTAAGGATTCTTGTTGCCGTTTCAAGAGCATAACCCCAAAGGCTTATAGGCACTTGGGTGTGACTCATCATAGACCGAACCATATCTAACAATGTTCGGTTCTTCCTCTCGGCGACACCATTTAATTGTGGCGTCCTAGGAGGTGTAAGTTGTGAGATAATTCCACAACCCTTAAGATGATCACAAAACTCTTGACTAAGATACTCACCACCCCTATCGGATCTAAGTATCTTAATCTTCTTGCCCAATTGATTCTCTACTTCGTTTTGGAAAGTCTTAAAGACCTCAAAGGTCTCAGACTTTTGTCTAACCAAGTAGACATACCCATACCTACTATGATCATCTATAAAGGTAACGAAGTATCTAGAATTGTCTCTTGTGATGTGCTTAAACGGACCACACACATCGGAATGTATAATGTCCAATAAGTCTTTTCCCCTCTCATTCACGCCGGAAAAGGGTGCTTTAGTCATCTTGCCTAATAAACAAGATTCGCATACTACATTCGACTCGTGGTCAAATGATTCCAAGATCCCATCCGCTTGGAGCTTGGCGATACGAGTTTTGTTTATATGGCCAAGTCGACCATGCCACAAAGACAATTTGTCTAAACTATTTTTAGACGTTGAATCAATATTCATGATTGAACGATTATCACTAACGTACGCATCTACTTCATAAATACCACGACAAGGATAAGCTTTAAAATAACAAATACCATTTTTAAAACAAACAATAACCCCATTGTCAAAAGAAAAAACAAAACCATTGTCGTGTAATGCATGAAAAGAAATAATGTTTCGTGCCACAAGCGGCGAATAGCATACGTTCAATAATAATATGGAAAAACCGGAATTAAAAGATAATTCAACTTCTCCTCGAGCCTTGACCAGGACAATCTCCTTGTTTCCCATAATCAAGTCAAGCTCGCCATTCTCCATCCTTCTACTTGTCCTTAGCACCTGCACAATATTACAAACGTGAGTGCCACAGCCGGTATCTAATTCCTAACTACCAGATGTAGAAGTATGATGGAGTTCAATCATGTACGTACCTGAGTCAGAAGTTCCTGTGATGCTCAACCCCTTGAGCTTCTTAAGACCTTCTAGGTACCCCGGGCAATTACGGCGACAATGGCCCTTCTTCCCGCAGAAGAAGCATTCCGCTTCGTTCGGAGGCTTAGCTTGGGGAACCATCTTCCCCCTGCCTCTACCCTCCGAAGCGGGGCCAGACTTGGCAGCGCCAATCTTCCCCTTCCCCTTCCCCTTAGGGGTATGAGCGGTCCTCTTCTTCTTCTGGATTCGCCCCTCCCTTATAGCAAGAACGGGATTTGGAACGGCGGGCTTGTTTTTGGTCATGCTAGACTCCGTTGTCTTAAGCATACCATGAAGCTCCATGATGGACTTATCCATACTATGCATATGATAACTCATAACAAATTGATCATACGCGGTGGGAAGGGACCATAGGATCAAATCCACGGCTAGCTTCCTCCCTATGGTAAATCCGAGCCGTTCCATGCGCTCCACGTTTGCTTTCATGCGCAACACGTGTGCACTCACATTCCCGCCATCGGCCATCTTGCTACCAAGTACCGTCTTAAGACACTCAAACCTCTCTTGTCTCGCTTGCTGCTGGAACATTTCCTTAAGCTGAGCGATCAAGTCAAAAGCACTCAAATGATCCATTTGCTTTTGGAGCTCGGGGATCATAGTACTTAGGATGAGGCAAGTAATGTCCTCGGTATCCTTGACACGCTTCTCATAAGCGTCTCGGATAGCCCGAGTGGCATTGGCAGCAGGAGCCTCGGGTAGGGCCTCCTCTATGGTAACCATCTTCCCTTCTTGGCGTAGGACAAGTTTAAGTTGCCTAAACCAATCCAAGAAGTTGTTACCATTGAGTTTCTCCTTCTCAAGGAAAACTCTAAGTGAAAAATGGTTGGTGGTGTTGGTGTTGCTTGAAGACGCCATCTAAAATAGCAAAGTAGTTTTAATTAGTTTGGAAAACCTTGTTAAAATAAGTACCCATAGTTTTAAACAAAACAATTTATTTGTAACAAGGGCTAAGAACCTTATTTCACCTCGCACCGTGACGGGTTTACCACGGATCACGTGGCGAAGCTATTTAGGCCGGCAACCACTTTACCAATTGTAATCTCTATTACAACTCTTAGACACTTGCTGGATCCGTTGACATCCATTATGTCGGTTGGCATGTTTGATCCCTATCTTACACCAATCTTAATATATAATTTTTGTTTAGCTCGTGCTTAGCTCGACAACTAACCAAGAATTATATACTAAGATTGTAAATCGTCCGACAAGACACACAGGTGGCACTCTCGACCATCAATTGGCTCGTGCTTAGCTCGACAACCAATCATACGAATTACCCCACTCACCTTCCACACAACTACACAAGGAATGACTCGTGATTAGCTCGACAATCATCCTTGCTTCGTTAGATTCGGGTGGTGTCATCTTATGGATGGTGCGTGATTTACATTTTGAAAAACGGGATTTTGTTTCCGGTTTATAAAACCCTTTTGTGAATTAACAAAGTAAGTGTCAAAACGATTTTAAGCACTTTTAATATAATACCATTTTTATATTTCCTTTGTCAATTCTATTCGCGCGCAATTGTTAACCATTTTAACAAACATTGTATTTTATTTAATTTTTATAGAAAAATTATCTAGCATGCGAATCCTAATCCATGCGTAGAATAATAAAATACAACCACGCAAATATCTATACATACGATTCGGTAACATGCCCATAATTCCTATGCGTTATCCCCGTGAGCCACAACGGGGAAAACGAGGCCAAAAATCTAAGGACAAGATATGGTCTCGTTGGATGAGCTCCCACTGAATCCAACACCTCCAATAGCATGTTGATTCCTTCTCGCCAAGACGTCATCACCATGACTCCCGTTGACTATTTTGGTTTTAAATCTATACTATATACAAATACATAGAACATATATAAACGACACGCAGGTCGCAATCCTATACTATTTATACAAATACATAGAATAAAAGAAACAGCGTGCAAGCCACACCAATAAGTAAATAAATTAATATTATTACAACAATACAGCACGCAGGCCGCAAAAAAACCAAAAATAATCAATCATCACAACACATAGGTCTAGGGGCATATCTTGTTACCGAATCAAACCAAGTATATCAAATAGAAACATGGTGTGCCACACATAACCATGATATATAAATATATATATCTATATTTTAGTTAAGATTATCAAAACACCAAAGGCACTAAAAGGACAATCCTTGTACATATGCACTAGTGTATCAAACATTTTGAGACACATATTCATATATACATTTATAAGTATATATTTGTGTACACTTCATGCCAAGTTACAACAAATATATAAAAATAAAAACTAGAATATATTAACACGTCTACGAATAAATTTATTCTAGCACAACAAGATTCTCAATGGAAAAACCAATTTTAAGAAAACACTTTTCTTATCCAAAAACACTTTTATGGTTTTTCTAGACTCAATAGTGCAAAGCCATGTTAGATATGGCTCTGATACCACTGAAGGTATTCGTTTGGCAAAATCAAGTAGCAACGGAAGCAAAGTACATAACAAAAATTGATGCCAAACAATGAATACTTCCCATGGACCAAAATCTAACAATGGAGTTGCAACTAAAATATATATAAACAAGATGAGAAGAAAGGTTATACCTCAATGGTGCAAAACACAAAGTAGCCTTCCTAATCAAGTGGCTTAGAGTCCAACAAAGAACTCTTCAATGAAGTCCACCCCAAGCTTCCTTGATTCCCAAGTGCTAGGAAGTTGATTTATGACCACCAAAACAACAATCAAGTATGTGTATGTTTGCTTCTTGTGTTCAAGAACACCAAGAACACCAAGAACAAGAGAGAGAGAGAGAGTTCAAGTGTCAACCAAGGGACCAAGTGATAGCCAAAAGCCTCTACAAGAGTAGATAACTCGTGGTCTCTTTGTCTACCATCATTATTAGAAGTTAACCCCATTAAACCAAGTGTTTAAGGTTGTTAATTCTGCTGTTACAGCGAACGTACACGGCCCGTGTAGATCTACACGGCCGTGTAGGCCCAAAGTCCACGGCCCCAATTGGGCTAAGACGGCCCGTGTCTAACAGGCACTACACGGCCCGTGTTCATCTACACGGCCTGTGTAGGCCCAAACTACATGACCTTGAATTGGACCAATACGCCTCGTGTACGTTGGACTGGACACGGTCCGTGTTCAGGAACACGGCCCGTGTACCACCCTGCCAAAACCCATTTTGGCCTTTTCCTCTCTATTGCTTGATCGTGTTTCTGGAATCAATACTTGGTGTGTGACCCAATAGGCCTACAACTCATCGGTAGTGTCATTAACTCGTTCGTGTCAGCGGGCATATTCCAACACGTTCTTGAGTCGGCGGCTAGGATCCTCAACCTCGTACCAACAAAGAAAGTCCAGAAAACACCTTATGAGATATGGCATGGAGTAGTTCCTAAAATTGCATATCTTAGAGTATGGGGATGTCCTGCCTACGTTAGACGTGAGGTAGATGACAAACTTGAACCCCGATCAGAGAAGTGTTACTTCATTGGGTATCCTACCGGAGCCATGGGATATTTGTTTTACAAACCCTCCGAAAACAAAGTTTTTGTTGCAAGGAGGGTAGTTTTCCTTGAAAGAGAACTGATATCCATGCAGTCTGGCGGGAAGAAGATTGATCTTGAAGAAATTCAAGAACCCACGAATGAAGGGACTAGCGTCGGCACTAGCACTCAACCCGAAGTGGTTGAAACCGAACATGATGATGTGTAGGTACCTGACAACAATCCATTACCTCATCGTAGATCTGGTAGATCCCGTCACGAGCTAGAGAGATATGGGTTTCTCATATCTGAGGGTGAAAAATTATTGATGGATCATGATGAACCCACCAGCTACCAGGATGCCGTAGCAAGCATTGACTCTGCTAGGTGGAAGGAGGCTATGGAAAGCGAGATGGAGTCCATGTCGGACAACCAAATATGGGAATTTGTTGATCCCACACCCGGGTTTAAGACAGTAGGGTGTAAGTGGGTCTTCAAGAAGAAGACCGGCGTGGATGGAACTGTAGATACTTTCAAAGCCCGACTGGTGGCTAAGGGTTTCACACAAACTCATGGTATTGATTATGAGGAAGCCTTTTCTCCAGTGGCTATGTTGAAATCTATAAGAATACTCATGGCCATTGCTGCATTTTATAATTATGAGATCTGGCAAATGGATGTAAAAACCACCTTCCTTAATAGGAAGCTAAATGAAGAGGTGTTTATGACACAACCTGAGGGTTTTGTACATCCTGAGTATCCTAATAGAGTCTGCAAACTCAAGAAATCCATTTATGGACTAAACAAGCATCTCGCAGCTGGAACATATGCTTTGATGAGAAAATCAAGGAATTTGGATTTTTGAAAAGCAAGGATGAACCATGCATATATGTCAGGGCTAGTGGGAGCGCTGTAGTATTCCTAATCCTATATGTAGATGATATTCTACTTATTGGAAACGATGTCCCAACCTTACAAGACATTAAATCTTTTCTTAGGAATTGTTTCTATATGAAGGACTTGGGAGAGGCAGCGTATATCTTGGGCATAAAGATCTATAGAGATAGATCCAAAAGGCTTATTGGGCTAAGCCAAAGTGCATATGTGGACAAAGACTTGAAGCAATTCAAGATGGAGGACTCTAAGAGGGGTAACACCCCTATGATGCATGGAATGGCATTGAGCAAGACTCAATGTCCTAGTTCCAAGGAGGAACTAGACGTAATGAAGAGGATTCCTTATGCTTCGGCGGTAGGATCAATCATGTACACCATGTTATGTACTCGTCCTGATGTATCGTGTGCATTGAGCATGACAAGTAGATATTAGGCGAATCCCGGGCAAGCCTATTGGACTGTAGTCAAGAACATTCTCAAGTATCTTTGGAGAACAAAGGAGATGTTCTTGGTATATGGTGGTGAAGAAGAGCTAAGAGTACGTGGGTACTCTGATGCAAGCTTCCAGACGGACAAGGACAACTTCCGATCACAATCGGGGTTGGTGTTCCTTTTAAATGGTGGTGCTATCAGCTGGAGGAGCTCCAAGCAAGACACGGTTGCTGATTCAACTACCGATTCTGAATACATTGCGGCAAGTGAAGCAGCAAAGGAAGCTGTATGGATGAGGAAGTTCATCCAAGATCTTGGAGTGGTTCCTAGCATTACCGACCCCATAGAGCTTTTCTGCGATAATGAGGGTGTGGTTGCATTGGCAAAGGAACCAAGAGATCACAAGCGGACGAGGCACATTCCTCGCAAATATCACTTCATCAGAGATGTAATAGAGAGCGGTGATATTGTCATCAGCAGAGTAACATCGGAGAGAAACTTGGCTGATCCGTTCACAAAGCCGTTGTCACAAACCGTTCATGATTCTCACACTAGATCTATAGGTGTTAGATTCGCTAGTGACTTGGCTTGAGTATTTTGATTTATGTTTGATATGTACTTATTCTTGGGAACATTAAGCAGTATTGTATTTCATATTATATCGATTATTAAATGGAGATTTAATGATACGCCATGGGCGGGTATTTTCATGAATCCTTACTGTGTTCCATCTTAGCATGTTTAATCACTTCCCAGAATGATTTATCATTCTAAATGTCCATAATCAGTCACACTTCTAGGGGAGGAAGTTTGAATTAAGATTGAGGGAAGGGGTTGGTCGCGTATTCAATAATGGATTGAATACAAGAGACGCAACACTTCGCCTGTACTTGAATTATTCAAGTGATTGGAGGACCCACACCTGAAGTTACTTCATGGTTATTGTCACAAGTAACTCATGAGATAATATCAATTCATCCTTAGACCGGAGATACATGTGTTTCAAAGCATGTACCTGCTTTGCTTTGATTACTTTCCAACACAGTTCGTAACTGGCTGTTATAAAGGGAGTTTTTGGGTAAAGTATGGTATATGTGGCGGAACAATGTAGTCAAAAGAATTTGTTCCTCTAGTCTTAGAGAGAAATCCATGGGCCCCTCGATGATTGAGAGCTGACATCAAAATGCATGGCCGTGCACAAGTTGCAATAATATTTGATCGATTGCAACTATAATTTTCATCAATCTTGATCGAGAAACATAATCATGAACGATCTGGAGATTGAGATCTAACCATGTCTCGTGTTCACACGGATATCGCGAACAAAGGGATGTTTGATCATTTATCTATAGGACCATTTCTTATCTATATTTGAGATTTGGCATTTGTCCAGGGTGACAAAACCTATGCTGACTTGGGGGCAAAGATGCCTTGATAGAGGCCGCTCTTTGTCTGTGGTACCATGGGTACGGTATGTCATGTTCAAGTGGGAGTCTGTTGGAGTATGCCCACTGACATACGTACGCCAATATCACTACCGATGATGCATAGGCCTATTGGGTCACACACCAGGGGTTAATCTCATCAACAACCAAAGTGAAAGGGGCAAAAGGGACTTAAATTGTTTAAGTTACAAAAAGGACCCGGCCAGGTTGACTTCACGGCATGAACTCTGTCAGATAGCAGGTTGCTTTTTGCTTTTTGCCTCCACTCTCCACCAATGCATGTTGAGCTCAATTATTACCTTATGGCCGGCCTTGGGGGCACTAGAGGGTCATGTTAAGGCTTATAAAAGAGCGATGCATAAACTACTCTCACGCTCTTGCAACTACAAACACCCAAACACTTAGAGACTTCTTGTGAGGTGAATTAATAGAGTGTTCTTGGTGTTCTTGTGAGGATTTCCAGAGGAGTGCAAGAGAGATCATTTGGGTTCTGTTTCTTTGGTGATTTCAAGTCATTGAAGATCATCAAGACTTGCTAGTACAAGGAGATTACACAAAGCTTGGTGTGGACTAGCAATAGAGGAAGGCTTGACTTGGCTTTCTCATTCATCCAACTACAAGTTCAACTCCAGCTCCGAATCTAGAGTGGTATAACTTTCTCCTTGCTCTTTTTCATGTTGCATGTCTTGCATGTAGTGTTTGGTCCATGGTTTGGGGTTTCTTGGCAATATGTTTCTTGTTATCCTGTTCTTTTGCTTCCGTTGCGTGCGTAGCAAACCCCAACAACCTTGCCCAAAGCCCCTGCGACTACGACACGTAGGGCCACCCGAGAGGCATATGAAAAATGCCTCAAGGATACGGAGGAAATAACGTGCCTCATGTTAAGCACAATGAGCTTCGATTTGCAAAAGCAAATGGATCATTTAAGTGCTTACGACTTGCTCGCGCAGCTCAAGGAGATGTTCCAATAGCAAGCGAGGCAAGAGAGGTACGAATGCCTCAAGGCCGTCCTAGGTTGCAAGCTCCAAGATGGCGAGAACGTAAGTGCTCACGTGTTACGAATGAAAGCAAACGTGGAGCGCATAAAGTGGCTAGGGTTCACCATCGGGAGGGAGTTGGTGGTTGATCTCATCCTCCAATCCTTGCCCAATGCATATGATCAATTCATAGTGAGTTATCATATGCATAGTATGGACAAAACCCTCATGGAGCTTCACGGGATGATCAAGACCGCTGAGTCAAGCATCTCGAAGCCCAAGGCCACCTCTTCCAATCCCGTCTTGGCTATCCGGGAGGTCCGCATCCAAAAGAAGAAGCCGAATTCTTCCCATAAGGGAATGGGTAAGGGTACGGTTGGTGCAACCAGGCCTACCCCTACCCCAGTGGCAAAGGGCAAAGGGAAATCTCCCCAAGCCAAGGCCCCGGAGGATGCAGAGTGCTTACTTTGCGGGGACAAGGGGCATTATCGCCGAAGCTGCCCAGAGTACCAAGATGGCCTTAAGAAGATCAAGGCAATGAGCATCTCGGGACCCTCAAACCAAGGTACGTTCATGATTAAGCTCCATCAAACTTCTATTTCAAAGGGCTGCGTTTTGGATACCAGTTGTGGCTCACATTTGTAATATGGTGCAGGTGCTAAAGGGAAGTAGAGGCTTGGAGCGTGGAGAGCTGGATCTAATTATGGGGAACCGAGAGATTGTGCCCGTAGAAGCAAAAGGGAGTGTCGAGCTCTCTTTTAGAACTAGACTTTCCATTATTCTTGTTAATGTATGTTATTCGCCCTGCGTGGCAAGAAACATTATCTCTTTACATGCCTTGTATGACGATGGTTTTTCTTTTAAATTTATGAATGGATCTATCTTATGTTACAAAAATGATGTTTGTTATTTTAAAGCTTTACCATGTCATGGCATATATGAAGTTGATGCATACATTGAGAATAAGAAACCTATCATGAATATTGATTCTTAATCCAAAACTTGTTTAGATAAATATTCCTTATGGCACGCGTCTTGCACATGTGAACAAGGCTTGCATCACCAAGCTCCAAGCGGATGAGATCTTGGAATCATTTGAACTTGGGTCAAAAGATGTATGCGAATCTTTTTTACTAGGAAAAATGACTAAAGAACCCTTCACCGGAGTTAGTGAGAGGGGAAAGGATCTCTTGGATATTATTCACACTGATGTGTGTGGTCCTTTCAAAAATGTCTCAAGGAACAACACAATATACTTCGTCACCTTTACAGATGATTATAGTAGGTATGGATATATCTACTTGATTAGAAAAAAGTCTGAAACCTTT
Organism: Dittrichia graveolens; assembly: GCA_038502395.1. NCBI lineage: Eukaryota > Viridiplantae > Streptophyta > Magnoliopsida > Asterales > Asteraceae > Dittrichia > Dittrichia graveolens. The sequence goes on from JARJIL010000007.1 coordinate 27,589,477, forward strand.
GAGGTGTTCAAGACATTCCAAAGTGAAGTAGAGAATCAATTGGGCAAAAGGATTAAGATACTACGCTCGGATAGAGGCGGTGAGTATCTTACTTCCGAGTTTCTATACCTTCTTAGAAATTGTGGGATCATCTCACAATTGACACCTCCTAGGACTCCACAATTAAGTGGAGTTGCGGAAAGGAGAAACCGGACATTGTTGGACATGCTCCGTTCTATGATGAGTCAAATTGAGGTACCCATTAGTTTTTGGGTTACGCTCTAGAAATGGTGGTAAGAATCCTTAACCTCGTACAAACAAAGAAAGTTGAAACAACACCATATGAGTTGTGGCACAAGAAAAAGCCCACTCTCTCGTATCTTCGTGTACGGGGATGTCAAGCATACATGAGACGTGAGGCTAATGACAAATTAGAACCCCGTTCCGAAAGGTGTTACTTTCTCGGATATCCTCCTGCCAGTATTGGATATATTTTCTACAAACCTTCTGAAAACAAAGTTTTTGTTGCTCGAAGGGCAGTTTTCCTTGAAAGGGAACTTATATCCAACGTACTGAGGCAAAAGGAAATCGAGCTTGAAGAAGTTCAAGGATCACCCGATAAAGAACTTGATGTTGGCACTAGCACACAACCATCAATGGTTGAAACCGAGTAAGGTAAAGCTGTGGTACCCGACACACTTCCATTATCTACTCAACGTCGATCTGGTAGAGCCTATAAAGAGCTAGAGAGATATGGATTTCTCATATCTGAGGGAAATGAGCTATTGGTGGATCAAGATGAACCCACCAATTACCGATAAGCAATGGCGGGCCCTGAGTCTGCCAAGTGGAGAGAGGCAATGGATAGCAAGATAAACTCCATGTCGGATAATCAGGTTTGGGAACAGGTTGATCCAACACCCGGGTTTCGACCTTTTGGGTGTAAATGGGTTTTCAAGAAGAAAACCAACATGGATAATACCTTGGACACTTTCAAAGCCCGACTGGTGGCGAGAGGCTTTACATAACACCGGGTGTTGACTATGATGAAACCTTTTCACCAGTGGCCATGTTGAAATCCATAAGGATCCTCCTTGCCATAGCTGCTTTTCATGATTATGAGATATGGCAAGTGGATGTAAAAATTGCCTTCCTTAACGGGAAGCTTTCTAAAGAGGTGTATACGACACAACATGAAGGTTTTGTACATTCTAAGTATCCCAACAAGGTATGTAGGCTTAAGAAGTCCATTTATGGACTTAAGCAAGCCTCTCGTAGTTGGAATCTTTGTTTTGATGAAAAGATCAAAGAATTTGGATTTTTGAAAAACGAAGATGAACCATGTGTATATGTTAGGGCTAGTGGGAGCTCAATAGATTTCCTAGTTTTATATGTAGATGACATTCTACTCATAGGAAATCATATCCCAACCTTGCGTAGTGTCAAGGCTTGGCTTGGGAATTGTTTTTCTATGAAAGACTTGAGAAATGCGGGATGCATTCTCGGAATTAAGATCTATTGGGATAGATCTAGGAGGCTCATTGGTTTGAGCCAAATTGCATGCATGGATAAAGTCGTTAAACGATTTAAGATGTAGGATTCTAAGAAAAGGAATCTCCCCATGATGCATGGGCTGGCATTAACCAAGGCTTAATGCTCCAATTCCAAAAAGGAGTTAGACATAATGAAGTGACTCCCATATTCCTCGACTGTGGGATCGATCATGTATGCCATGTTATGCACATGCCCCGATGTCTCATGCGCCTTAAGCATGACTAGTAGATATCAAGCGAATCCGGGAGAATCTCACTGGAGGGTTGTAAAGAACATTCTTAAGTACCTCATGCGTACTAAGGAAATGTTCTTAGTATTCGGTGGTGAGGAAGAACTTAGAGTAAAGGGTTACTCTGATGCTAGCTTCCAAACCGATAGGGACGACTGCCGATCTCAATCGGGGTTCGTGTTCCTATTAAATGGTGGTGCAGTAAGCTGGAGGAGCTCAAAGCAAGACACAATTGCTGATTCAACGACCGAGTCAGAATATATTGCAACAAGTGAAGCTGCTAAAGAAGCTGTGTGGATGAAGAAATTCATCCAAGATCTAGGAGTGGTTCCAAGCATCGCCGACCCTATTGAGATTTTTTGTGACAATGAGGGTGCGGTGGCCTTGGCAAAGGAACCAAGATCTCACAAGTGGACAAGACACAATCTTCGAAAGTATCACTTCATTAGAGAAGTAATTGAGAATGGTGACATTGCCATTAGTAGAGTACCAACGGATGGGAACCTTGCGGACCCATTCACTAAGCCGTTATCACAAGCTGCTCATGATTCTCACGCTAGAGATATAGGTGTTAGATTCTCTAGTGATTTCGCTTGACTTATGTATTTGGTTTGTTTGATTTGTATTTGTATTTTAGGAACATTGAAGCGGTATTGTTACTTATGTTTGTTTCGATATATGAATGGAGATTTATATGTACGCGTGTTGCGGTCACAATCATCAAGTCTATACTGTGTTCCATCTTAGCATGTTTAAACACTTCCTTGAATGTTTAACATTCTAAAACCTTCTGCAATCAGTCATTCTTCATATGGAAGGAAGAATAAAATAAGATTGAAGTAAGTGGTTGACCAAGTGTTCAAAATGGTTGAATAAGGGTGCAACACTCACTTGTGCTTGAAAGGTGTTTCAAGTGACCAAAAGACCCACACCGGAGTTTACTTCATGGATCTATAGTCACAAGTAACTTAGGATGATAATATCATTTCATCCTAAGACTTGAGATGCATGGGTTGCCAAAGTATGAACCTGCCTTACTCTAATTATTTTCTAACACAGTTCGTAATTAGTTGTTATAAAGGAAATAATTGGGTAAAGTATGAAACATATGATGGGACTATGCAGTCAAAAGGATTTGTTCCTCTAATAAGAGAGATATCCCTAGCCCCTCGATGATTGGGTGTTGACATCAAATATGCATGGTCATGCTCAAGTTACATTGATTTTAGATTAGATGCAACCTGTTTATTTGGTCACCACCAATATATAATCGAGAAACATAATAGTGCACGGTGTGGAGATTGACATTTTCCATTTCTCGTGTTCACATGGATATCGCGAACAAAAGGATGCACATGATCACTTATCTATAGAACCTCATAAGCCCTACAAGGCTATTAGGTTTTTGTCGAGGATGACAACTCGTACAGACTTTGGGGCATAGATGCTTAGCTAGAGCCACTCTTTGTCTGTGATTAAAATATGACGATGTATCATATACAAGTGGGAGTCTGTTGGTTATATGCCCACTGGTACACGTGTATTGGATCACTGTCGATGAGGCACGGGCCTATTGGGTCACACGCCAAGCATTGAATCCGACAGCACAGGTCAACAGAGTCAACTTGTTTGATTAGGGTTTCTGCCAACCTTCACGGGCCCTCACGGGTTGTGAAGAGGTCGTGACGTGAAGCCCTTCACGAGGCTTCATGGGCCGGGCAAGGGATCGTGGGGGTGCTACCTTCACGACTTCCTTCACGGGCCGTGAGAGCCTGTCAAGGCAGAAGTCAAAGTGACACTTTAATTTTATTGGACCTTTTTGTTGCTCCAATAAGGGCTAGCCTTTTTGGCCGATCCGGGTGCCACTTGATCTGCCTTATGGCTTATATAAACCCCTCTTTTCAAACTTGGAGGAACCTTTTGCCAAATTAGCTAACCTACACACTAAAGCATACTTAAGATTTCTCTTAGAGGTTTGAGTTTGAATTAGCCAAAGCAAGAAGTTCTTCGTGTGGATACTAATAGAGGAGCTCTTTAGCAAAGGTGATTCACAAGAGCTTGGTGTGGATACTAATAGAGAAGCTCTATTTCGAGTTCAAGTATTACATCATCAACACCACAACCACCAGAGATATCAAGGGTATGGTCTCACTTCTGAATTCTTTGTGTTCTTCTTGTTGCTATTATTCTTTGTAGCTAGATCTCACTAAATGAATATTGTGCATGTGCATTGTAAACCTGAAATGTTTTTGTTTTTCCTACTTGCCTCCATTGCTCTTAGGGTTTTTGGCATGCGTGGGATTCCTTCACTAAGGATACAGTGTGTCATGTGCAAGTGGGAGTCCGTTGGAGTATGCCCACTAACACACGTACGTCAATATCACTACCGATGATTCATAGGCCTATTGGGTCACACACCAAGGATTGATCTCGACAACAACCAAAGTGGAAGGGCTAAAATGAATCAATGTTATTTGAGTTCAATTTTAGAATGATCAGAAAGAGTTCACAGCGTGAATTTAATGGAGTTCATGGCGTGAACTGTAGCGTAGACTACATGTCATCTTTTGTCTTTGCCTCCCTATTCCACCAATGCATGTCTATCCCACTCATTGCTTCTTGGCCAGCCTTTAGGCATGGAGAGGCATCTTTGGGACTCTATAAAGACCATGCATCATCTCCATATGTCTCTCTTGAACAATCTAACACATATACAAACTTAGGCTTCTAAAGAGAGCAAAAGAGAAGTGTTCTTGGTGTGTTCATGGAGGAGCTTTGGTTGGAGCTTTATGGTTGCTGTTCTAAAGGTGATTACAAGGCTTTGTAGATCACTTGAAGACTTGCTAGTACAAGGAGATCAAGCAAACTTGGTGTGGACTAGCAATAGAGGAAAGCTTGCTTTGGCTTTCTACATTCATGCATCAAGTTTGATTTCTCCACGTCCAAATCGTGTATGGTATAATTTCTTTTCCCTTGTTTTTCATGTTGCATTACTTGCATGTAGAGCTTGGTCCATGTGGTGGGTTTTAATGGCATTTTGGTTCTTTGTTCTTTTCTTGGATTCTTGTTCTTTTGCTTCCGTTGCGTGCCATGCTAAAACCCAACAAAGAGGAGTAGCTAGTGAAAGCGTCATGAACAACATGTGTTTGGTCTAATTTGAAAAAGAAAACGAATTTGGTTTTTAGTAGTCGATTTTGTTTTTTCCAGAATCTGGTTTTGGGTCTCTTGACCTTGTAAAGCCCCATATTTGTCCTATACTGATGTATGTGTATGTATTAGGTGGTTTTGGCATAAAATGCACACATGCATACATATATATTGTGTATATATATATGAATATGGATTTCAAAGTGTTTGAAATCTTGATGCATATGTACAAGGTTTGTTCCAATGTGCCTTGTTTAGATAAAATTGGGAATAAACTTAATTGGGATACATTTTGCTTAGTTTGGTGTGGCACACCATGCTTGTTTGTGAGAACCAGTAATTTTGAGCCCATAGACCTTTGTGTGGTGCTTGGTTGTGTTTATTTATTTCATTCATCTGGTAGTTTGTACCACAATGGTTTGTAAGAATTAATTCATTCGGTTTATAAATTTATTTATTGTAGCTTGCACTCTATTGTTATTCCTTGTAATTGTTTATTAGCTTAGAATAGCAATCGTGGCTTGCATGCCATTTCTTTTCATATTTCTATGTATTTATGAAGAGAAGACAAGAGACAACCATCAGGAGTCTTGGGAGACGTCTCGGTGATCACGGATCCTGAGGCCATTTGTGTCCTTAGTTGACATTGTTCCCTCCGTAGGCTCACGAGGGAACACTTAGGTTTTAGGGGCTCATTACCAGATTTTGCATGTGTGGTTGTTTATTCATTTTGATATATTTTCTTATGTGGTTGTTAGGATCTTCAAATGCTAGAAAATCTTTCAAAAATAATAAAACTTATAGTTTTCCTTAATCAATTAACAAACTCCACGCGCTCACATGATTAACAAGAATGTAAATTGTTTATATTCAAAAGTGGTAAATGCGTTTTGCCACTTTTTGTTAATCAAACGAAAAAAAGTTTTTAAAACGGAAAAACAAAATCCTGTTTTTCTCAAACGTAAATCACATTTAATCCGTAAGATGACTTTGCCTGAATCTAGCGGAACAAGGATTAGTTGTTGAGCTTAGCCGAGCTAATTCTTGCGTAGCTGTGACGAAGGTGAGTGTGGCAACTCGCAAGGTTGGTTGTCGAGTATAAACCGAGCCAACCATTAGGCTAGAGTACTACCGCGTATTTTGACGGGCGATTTACAATTCCAACTTAACACGCCTTGGTAATTGGTGTGCTTATACTGAGTTATCAAAGCTTCTTAACAAGGAATCGGTGTGGGAATGGATCAAACATACCAAACTGATGCTATGAGTATTGATATGTACTGAATTATACATATTTGTTATACTGGATTTCCCGCGTTTTGGCACCTTTATTAAAAGATTTACGCGGTGTAATGCCTAATATCTTATAAGTCTGTTTTGTAGGCTCATTATGATGGATCGATGACAAATGAAGTACAAAAGAGGAAGATCCGTAAAAGTATCGAGCCTAGCGAGAAACGACAGCCAACACACCCTACTAATGGGCATGTAGGCCTACACGACCTAGAACACTGCCAGTGTAGGTATCCGTGTACATCATACTCTGCCTGCCCCATGTACATGCTACACACCTATGGTCAACTTTGGTCAACATGGGCCATGTTGACCTACACGGGCCATGTTATCCTTAATTTAGCACTTCAAGATAGAATCTCAGCCTCAGAACAGGGGAGTTAGTTTTAGTTTGTTTCTTTCTCGTTCTCTCGGGTTCCAGGAGCTCTAAAGCTCCTCCTTTCATCCAAAATGATTGGAGGGTGATTCTTGACGCATTGGAAGGTTATTCAAGCTTAGAAGGTAGTGTGTAACTCATTGTACATCCCATTATATCTCTATTTCGGGTTTGGTATAATCTCTCATTTTTTATTATGTTGAATCCGATTCTTTGTATGAGTTGGTTTTGTTTTTAGGAACTATGAGTTGAATACTTTGATTCATTTGGATTAGACATGTTCTAGTTGTTTGTATTATGTATTTATGATGGTTTAACTTTTGTTGACTTGGTTGATATTATGTTTTGATTCAATGACCACTATATTCGGTGGTATTGATGTTATTTCCAGCCCATGTGAGTGTTTTATGCATCTATTAGGTTGACTTTATGTGTAAAATGCTTATCTTCAAGTGTATGTATATTTAAGCAAGTTTAAGTTATGTTAACATTGACACTAGGTTGGTGGATCTTGGTGTGACTAGACTTGGTATGTGCATTTGTGGCATTACATGAGGTTCTTGGATGATGGTTTGGGATTTCGGATAATAAACCAAGTATGTGTCCATATGCTATGAGAAGTTATGATCATTTGTGTTAGGTGTGTTGTTTGAAGCATTAAGAGGTTATGTTTATGATTTGGCTAATCACAGGTTGAGTCATGATATCTTATCTCCATCTATGATCGGGTATTTGGTATTATTTTCCAGTTTAAAAGCCTTATGCATCAAGAAGTTATGCTTATGTGTTTAGTGTAATTCGTTGTGTCTATAGACGAATTACTAATTGGAATGTATATACTTCATATCCTCTGCGCTTAATAAGTCAATATAGTCATATCACATGATTATGTATTTTAATTAATTTGACTAGAGTGTTTCTAATCCGAATGAGTACCTTCCTACTTTGAATTCCCCCTATTGCATTGCTCTTGTGATTTCTTTGTTTTTGTGCTTTTAGTTGTTTAGTTGTGATCTTTTGTTTATTTCGCTTCTTGCCTTGCTATCGGCTAGATAATATTGAAGGTTGATTATTAGGAGCCTCTGTTCTCTAAGTTCGATACTCAGTCTTACCAAATAAGCTATACTATAAACGGATAGGTGATACTTGCCTATCACGCATGTAGTCTACTTCTAAGGTGAAACCACTTTTAAAACACCATGTGTACTCTAACATATTTACACTAAAATATACACCAGTACGCGCATATCAAGTATCGAAGGATCCCCCAAGTGTCTAAGAGTTGTAATCTTGGATTGCAATCGGTAAAACGTTTACCGGCCTAAATAGCTCCATGAAGCGATCTACGGTAAACCCGTCATGTAGTGAAGTGAAATAAGGTTCTTATCCCTTGTTAAGATAATTCGTTTTATTTAAACTATGGGGTAATTATTTAACAAGGATTAAAATATGTCAAACTAATCATTTCGTACTTTGCCTTCTTTTAGATAACATCTACAAGCAACACCGCAACACACATGTCACTCCGTCCATTTTTGGAAATGGAGAGACTCATAAGAGTAAATTTTATGGATTGGCATAGGCAATTGCGAATTGTCTTATGCCATGAAATTAAATTATACATCCTCGAGGAACCTCTTCTAGAGGCTCCTACAATCAATGTGACGAGGGCCATTAAGGACGCTTAAGAGAAGTGCCTTAAAGACACTAATGAGGTTACTTGCCTCATGTTGACGACCATGAGTTCCGAGTTGCAAAAGCATATCGAGGACGTTGGTGCATTTGATATGATAACGCAACTGAAGGAAATGTTCCAACATCAAGCAAGGTAAGAGCTCTATGAGTGCGTCAAGGCCTTCATTGATTGTAGGATGCAGGAGGGCAGGAATGTGAGCTCCCACGTCCTTCGTATGAAGGCATTTGTGGACCAGCTGGAGAGGTTGGGCTTTCCCATGGGAAAGGGATTGGTGTTAGTCCCATGTTTAGAATAGTTAGATTTGATGAGACAAACTATCGATATGTATAGATAATAGGTTAAGAGTTAGGAATTATGTAAGTCTGTTATAGACTGACTGGTCAGCTTCAGCTGAGTAGTCAGCGTATAAACAGATATAGAGTTTTCTATGTAAGTACTAGATAGCTCGGTGACTTCTAAGCTGAGATAGGTTTTATGAATGAAGACTTGAAGACTTGAAGATTCAAGAATCCAAGATTCAAGAAGTCAGCTTGACAAGGTCAAGACCGAGTATGTCAGCTCAACATAAGAAGTTAGTTCAGAATTTAAGTAAGTTCTAAATTCTGTTATAAACTCTCCATATCTACAACATTTAAATTAGGATATCTAAACCTAATTTAAACTATCTATTAGTTGGATAGAAATCTCAAACGGAATTAATTAGATATGTTCCAATTAAGAAGTTTGTTACGGCTTTAAAGAAAAGATATGTTCTATCTTTAAACTGCGATTTGTTCGTAGATATATCAAGTATAAGTATAAACATTCTTATAGATCTTCTTATGTGTGTACGTGAACAGATACGCGATACCCAACGACGACTGCATAAGTTGCAAGACTGCATAAGTTGCAAAACGTACGTGTGTTCGTGATACTTGATACGCGTGTGTCGCGATAACTTTGTAAGTTCAAAGTTCGAGAGAGTTTTCAAGAGTTCTTGTTAATCAGTTTTAACAAGAAATTCGATCATCAATTAGTTTGTGATTCAAGAGTGTTTAGAGAGAGTTAAGGTTATAATCATTGTAATATCAGATCATCCTGTTGATTTGATTAGAGAGTGATAATAGTTATTGTTCTCATTGATAATTGAGTATACATTTGATTAAATCACAAGAGTTTTAAAAAATTGGTTTATATTTCTCTCGCGCGCGCTCATGATTAACAAACCAACTAAAGTGAAAAATAAGTTTTTGTCACTCAAATATTCTAATCAAAATTAATCGGAAACAAAAGCCCGTTTTTCCATAAAACATAAATCACGCACCATCCGTAAGACGATGCCACCCAAATCTAACAACACAATGATTGGTTGTCGAGCTTAGCACGAGCCAATCTTTGTGGAGTTGTATGGAAGGTGAGCGTAGTAACTCACAAACTTGGTTGTCGAGCTTAGCACGAGCCAATTCTTGTGGAGTGTACTTACCGCATGTCTTAACGGACGATTTATAATTTCAAATTAGAATTCTTGAAAGATTGTCGAGCGTAGCACGAGTCAATCAACAATTCTAAATTGGGATTGGTGTAAGAAGGGATCAAACATGCCAAACGACCGGTGCTTGTCGTAGGATCCCGCAAAGTCCAAAGAGTTGCAATAATGGATTGCAATTGGCAATATGGTTGCCAACCCGAAATAACTTCCTTGTATGATCCGCGGTAAACCCGTCATATATGGAAGTGAAATAAGGTTCTTGGCTTTGTTAAAATAATTAAAATTTGTTTTGGGTAAATTGTTTTAACAAACTTAAATATCAAACTAACCAAATCTACTTTGCTATTTTAGATGGCATCTTCAAGTACCACCACCACGAGCAACATTTCTCTACGAGTTTTCCTTGAGAAGGAGAAACGCGGCGGTAGCAACTTCATGGATTGGCATAGGTAACTTCGGATTGTCCTACGCCATGAAGGGAAATTGCATATCATTGAGGAAGCTTTGCCCGAAGACCCTGCGACTACGGCACCTAGGGCCGCCCGAGAGGCATATGAAAAACACCTCAAGGACACGGAGGAAATTACGTGCCTTATGCTTAGCACAATGACCTCCGATTTGCAAAAGCAAATGGATCATTTAAGTGCTTTCGACTTGCTCGCGCAGCTCAAGGACATGTTCCAACAGCAAGAGAGGCAAGAAAGGTACGAATGCCTCAAGTCTGTCCTAGGTAGCAAGCTCCAGGATGGCGGGAACGTAAGCGCTCATGTGTTGCATATGAAAGCAAACATGGAGCGCATGGAGAGGTTAGGGTTCACCATAGGGAGGGAGATGGCGGTTGATCTCATCCTCCAATCCTTGCCCAATGCATATGATCAATTCATCGTGAGTTATCATATGCATAGTATGGACAAAACCCTCATGGAGCTTCATGGGATGCTTAAGACTGCGGAGTCAAGCATCTCGAAGCCAAGGCCACCTCATCCAATCCCGTCTTGGCTATCCGGTAGGGCCACATCCAAAAGAAGAAGCCGAATCCTTCGCATAAGGGAAAGGGTAAGGGCAAGGTTGGTGCCACCAAGCCTACCCCTACCCCGGTGGCAAAGGGCAAGGGGAAGATTCCCCAAGCCAAGGCCCCGGAGGATGCGTAATGCTTCTTATGCGGGGACAAGGGGCATTATCACCGAAGCTGCCCAAAGTACCAAGATGGCCTCAAGAAGCTCAAGCCAATGAGCATCTCGGGACCTTCGAACCAAGGTACGTTCATGATTGAGCTCCATCAAACTTCTATTTCAAAGGGCTGGGTTTTAGATACCGGCTACGGCACTCACATTTGTAATATGGTGCAGGTGCTAAGGGAAAGTAGAGGCTTGGAGCGTGGAGAGCTGGATCTAATTATGGGGAACCGAGAGGTTGTGTCCGTAGAAGCAAAAGGGAGTGTCGAGCTCTCTTTTATAACATGTCTTTCCATTGTTCTTATTAATGTATGCTATTCGCCCTACGTGGCAAGAAACATTTTATCTTTACATGCTTTGTATGACGATGGTTTTTCTTTTAAATTTATGGATGGATCTATTTTATGTTATTAAAATGATGTTTGTTTTTTTAAAGCTTTACCATGTCATGGCATATATGAAGTTGATGCATACATTGAAAATAAAAGACCTATCATGAATATTGATTCTCAATCCAAAAATTGTTTGGATAAATATTCCTTATGGCACGGTCGTCTTGCTCATATAAACAAGACTCGCATCACCAAGCTCCAAGCGGACGGGATCTTGGAATCATTTGACCTTGGGTCAAAAGATGTATGTGAATCTTGTTTACTAGGCAAAATGACCAAAGAACCCTTCATCGAAGTTAGTGAGAGGGGAAACGATCTTTTGGAAGTCATTCACACCGATGTGTGTGGTCCTTTCAAAAATGTCACAAGGAACAATACTAGATATTTCGTTACCTTCACTGATGATTATAGTAGGTATGGATATATCTACTTGATTAGACAAAAGTCTGAAACCTTTGAGGTGTTCAAGACATTTCAAAGTGAAGTAGAGAATCAATCGGGTAAGAAGATTAAGATACTACGCTCGGATAGAGGCGGTGAGTATCTTACTTCGGAGTTTCTAGACCATCTTAGAAAATGTGAGATTATCTCACAATTAACTCCTCCTAGGACTCCACAATTAAATGGAGTTGCCAAAAGGAGAAATCAGACATTATTAGATATGGTCCGTTCTATGATGAGTCAAACGGAGGTACCCATTAGTTTTTGGGGTTACGCTCTAGAGACGGCGGTAAGAATCCTTAACCTCGTACCAACAAAGAAAGTTGAAACAACACCATATGAGTTGTGGCACAAGAAAAAGCCTACTCTCTCATATCTTCGTGTATGGGGATGTCTAGCCTAGGTGAGACATGAGGCGAATGACAAACTAGAACCTAGTTCCGAAAGGTGTTATTTTTTCGGATATCCTCCTGCCGGTATTGGATATATTTTCTACAAACCTTCAGAGAACAAAGTTTTTATTGCTCGAAGAGCCGTTTTCTTGAAAGGGAACTTATATCCAATGTACCAAGGCAAAATGAAATAGATCTTGAAGAAATTCAAGAAACACCCGATAAAGAACTTGATGTTGGCACTAGCAATCAACCATCAATGGTTGACACCGAGCAAAGTGAAGCTGCGGTACCTGACACACTTCCACTTCCTACCTCACGTAGATCCGGTAGAGCTCATCATGAGCCAGAGAGATATGGTATTCTCATATCTGAGGGCAATGAGCTATTAGTGGATCAAGATGAACCCACTAACTACCAAGAAGCAATGGCGGGCCCTGAGTCTGCCAAGTGGAGAGAGGAAATGGAGAGCGAGATAGATTCCATGTCGGATAACCAGGTTTGGGAACTGGTTGATCCAACACCCGGGTTTCGACCTTTTGGGTGTAAATGGGTTTTCAAGAAGAAAACCAACATGGATAATACCTTGGACACTTTCAAAGCCCGACTGGTGGCGAGATGCTTCACATAACACCGGGTGTTGACTATGATGAAACCTTTTCACCAGTGGCCATGTTGAAGTCCATTAGGATCCTTCTTGCTATAGTTGCTTTTCATGATTATGAGATATGGCACATGGATGTAAAAACCGCCTTCCTTAACGGGAAGCTTTCTGAAGAGGTGTATATGACACAACTTGAAGGTTTTATACATCCTAAGTATCCTAACAAGGTATGTAGGCTTAACAAGTCCATTTATGGACTTAATTAAGCCTCTCGTAGTTGGAATCTTTGTTATGATGAAAAGATCAAAGAATTTGGATTTTTGAAAAACGAAGATGAACCATGCGTATATGTCAGGGCTAGTGGGAGCTCAATAGTTTTCCTAGTTTTATATGTAGATGATATTCTACTCATAGGAAATCATATCCCAACCTTGCATAGTGTCAAGGATTGGCTTGGGAATTGCTTTTCTATGAAAGACTTGGGAAATGCGGGATGCATTCTCAGAATTAAGATCTATAGGGATAGGTCTAGAAGGCTTATTGGTATAAGCCAAAGTGCATATGTGGATAAAGTCGTTAAACGATTTAAGATGGAGGATTCTAAGAAAGGGAATCTCCCCATGATGCATGGATTGGCATTAAGCAAGGCTCAATGCCCCAACTCCCAGAAGGAGTTGAACATAATGAAGCGAGTCCCAAACGCTTCGGCTGTGGGATTGATCATGTATGCCATGTTATGCACATGCCCCAATGTCTCACGTGCCTTGAGCATGACTATTAGATATCAGGCGAATCCGGGAGAGGCTCACTGAAGGGCTGTGAAGAACATTCTAAAGTACCTTAGGTGTACAAAGGAAATGTTCTTGGTATACGGTGGTGAGGAAGAGCTTAGAGTAAAGGGTTAAACTGATAGGGACGACTGCCGATCTCAATCGGGGTTCGTGTTCCTATTGAATGGTGGTGCAGTAAGCTGGAGGAGCTCAAAGCAAGACACAGTTGCTGATTCAACAACCGAGTCAGAATATATTGCAGCAAGTGAAGCTGCTAAGGAAGCTGTGTGGATTAAGAAATTCATCGAAGATCTAGGAGTGGTTTCAAGCATCACCGACCCTATTGAGATTTTCTGCGACAATGAGGGTGCGGTGGCTTTGGCAAAGGAACCAAGAGCTCACAAGAGGACAAGACACATTCTTCGAAAATATCACTTCATTAGAGAAGTAATCGAGAATGGTGACGTTGCTATAAGCAGAGTACCGACGGATGGGAACCTTGCGGACCCATTCACTATGCCATTATCACAAACAGCTCATGATTCTCACGCTAAAGCTATAGGTGTTAGATTCGCTAGTGATTTGGCTTGACCTATATATTTGGTTTGTTTGATTTGTATTTGCATTTAAGGGAACATTTAAACGGTATTGTAACTTATGTTTGTTTCGATATATAAATAGAGATTTATATATACGCTTGTTGCGGTCACAATCATCAAGTCCATACCGTGTTCCATCTTAGCATGTATAAACACTTCCTTGAATGTTTATCATTCTAAAACCTTCTGCAATCGGTTATTCTTCATATGGAAGGAAGAATGAAATAAGATTGAAGTAAGAGGTTGGCCCGGTATTCAAAATGGTTGAATAAGGGTGCAAGACTTACTTGTGCTTGAAAGGTGTTTCACGTGACCAGAAGACCCACACTTGAGTTTACTTCATGGATCTATTAGTCACAAGTATCTCGGGATGATAATATCATTTCATCCTTAGACTTGAGACGCATAGGTTACCAGAGTATGAATCTGACTTACTCTAGTTATCTTCAAACGCAGTTCGTAACTGGCTGTTATAAAGGAAACATTTGATGGGACTATGAGGTCAAAAGGATTTGTTCCTCTAATAAGAGAGATATCCCTGGGCCCCTCGATGATGGGAGCTGACATCAAATATGCATGGCTGTGCTCAAGTTACATTGATTTTAGATCTGATGCAACTTGTCTATTTGGTCACCACCAATCTGTAATCGAGAAACATAATAGTGAACGATCTGGAGATTGACATATTCCATGTCTCGTGTTCACAAGGATATCGCGAACAAAAGGATGCACAGGATCACTTATCTATAGAACCTCGTAAGCCTTTAAGGCTATTAGGTTTTTGTCGAAGATGACAACTCGCGCCGACTTGGGGGCATTGATGCTTACCTAGAGCCGCTCTTTGTCTGTGATTAATATGTGACGATGTATCATGTGCAAGTGGGAGTTTGTTAGATATATGCCCACTGATACACGTATATTGGATCACTGCCAATGAGGCACGGGCCTATTGGGTCACACGCCAAGCGTTGAATCCGACAGCACATGTCAAGAGAGAGAATTAGGGTTTATGTCGACCTCACGGGTCCTCACGGGTCGTGAAGAGGTCGTGACGTGAAGCCCTTCACGAGGCTTCATGGGCCGGTCGGGGATCGTGGGGGTGATGCCTTCACGACTTCCTCACGGGCTGTGAGAGGCCGTGAAGGCAGAAGTCTAAGTGACACTTTTATTTTATTGAACCTTTTGTTTGGTCCTATGGAAGGGTGCCATTATGGCCGACCCTGGTGCCTCACAAACTTCCCTTCTACTTATAAAAGTGCATGTTTTCTCTCTTGAAAGAACCTTTTGCCATTTGACTAACCTACACACTTGAGAGAGCTTGTGAGATACATAGAAGCTTTGAGAGAGAGTTTGTGTGGGTGTTGTCAAGAGTTCATCTGCTATTCTTGAGCCCTTGTTCACGTGGTGAAAGCATAGTGGTTCAAGCTTTAGCAAAGGTGGTTCACGCAAGGCTTGGTGTGGATATCAATAGAGGGACTCGTCTTGGAGTTCAAGCATTACATCTACTACAACAAATCAACCTGAGACATCAAGGGTATGGTCTCACTTTCTGGTTTCATTTGTTCTTCTTGTTGCTATCATGTCTTGTAGCTAGATCTCACTATGTGGTTTTTGTGCATGAGTTTTGAAAACCCGAAATGAACTTGTTTTTATCTTCATGCTTCCGTTGTGCTTGGGTTTTGTTGAGCATGAGAAACCTTCAAACTTTACCAATGATTTTAGTCGGTTTGGGTATGTATATTTGGTGAGACATTAGTCAAATACCTTTAAGGTATTTAAGACTTTCCAAAATGAATTTTAGAACTAATTGGGTAAACGGATTAAGATACTGAGATCGGATAGTGGTGGTGAGTATCTAAGCACCGAATTTCGTGACCATCTTAAAGATTGTGGGATTGTCTCGGAATTGACCCCTCCTAGGACACCGCAATTAAATGGTGTCACCGAGAGGAGGAACCGGACATTATTGGATACGGTCCGGAGTATGATGAGTCGTATGGATGTACCCATTATCGTTTGAGGCTATGCATTAGAAACGGCCGTTAGAATCCTTAACCTCGTACCAACAAAGAATGTTATGAAAATGCCTTTTTAAATGTGGAATGGAAAGATTCCATATCTTCCATATCTCAAAGTCTGAGAATGTCCTGCCTACGTGAGACGTGACATAGAGGACAAGTTAGAGCCCAGATAAGGGAATATCAGTCTTCAAATTTAACACTAATCTAACCGAATTCGATTGACACACTAACGGGCAAGTGCACCCGATCGTATAGCAGTAAATCAGGTAAGACCAGGATCGTCTCCACATGGAACAGTTATGGAATATACTATTAGGAAATAAACTAGTTAAACTAAAATGCCTTAAAGTAAAATGGGGTTTTCGAAATCTAGAAGCTAACCGCTGCCAAAAGGGTTGAGTTAAAGCAGTAAATATGGAAACAATTTTAAGAAGTTGAAATAAGTTGACTGAGATGTATTCACCAATGAATCAATCCCCCTAAATTCAATTTGTTATAAACATAGATAATATGACATGTTTCTAAGGGAGTTCGAACCAACAACCATGTCCTACTAATCCGATTATGTCTTAATCTTTCCAAAACACACTTAACTCTCGTTGTATCGTGAATTGAACTCAAACTTTTATCTGTGGTATTACTGAATCATCTTAACCCTCATTATCTCATAAAAGTTATCTATCCGATTGAATGCAATCGTCATTATCCTAGAACAAGCAAACAATAATCTTGAAGAAAATACACATGCAAGTCATTATCTCGGAGCATGCACAAGTGTATGTAATAGAATAATCAGCAAAAGTTAAGATAAAAAACACAAGATTCACGACAAAGCATAAACAAAACCAAATCATATATTTGAAATAAGGATTACAAATCAAAACCTAGAGTTCGTTCATCATGGTAAATACAAGAGTGGTTTAACTCACAGACAAGTTAGGAAACAAAAACAAAGAAAAACAGAAATTGTAAACCATTATAGATTGATGGTAGAAACCCAAGTTAACCCTGCAGATGTTGTAGCATCTCCTCTCCACCAGTGATGCTTCCCTAAAACTATCACATCCTTCCTCCGTTAATTTACCGTTGCTCGAAGAAAAAATATATGTTATATCTTTATTTGCCGCCGCGTATTCAATCTATATTTCACTTCCCTTCTTCTTTTCATATTTGTTCGGTTCCTTTTTTGTGTGTTGTGTATTGGGTTTTTGAGCCCATATTGCACACTAAAATTGCAGCCGCCAAAAGGAAAAAAGTAACATCCTCTAATTGGGCTTAGTCGTGTGCAATAGATACTAGTGTGTAATTGAATTAAGATAATGAAAGATATGTATATTGAGTGAGTTAATGAAATGAATATATATATATATATATACATATATTCTAGTTGTTAAGTAAGAATATATATAATTAGAAGTATTAATGTGAATAAAAACAAAAAGAATTGGTGAGGGGTGTTTTGTGAATATATGGAGAACCAAAGGCGGTTTGAAGGCTTAGATAGTGGGGCGGCTTCGATTCTGAGAGTTGTACTTTGTGCCCCGATGTATCGCCTTTGCCTTTTCTCCCCCTCATGATGTCCTGGATCCTCAGGATCATCATGCCTCCTCTTTCTGGTTTCACCTTGCGCTTTGCAGGAGTCCTCCACCACTTCCAGTCTCTTACTAATGCCAAATACAGTTTTGGTTAGGGTATTAAGGGCTTGGAAAGCTGTTTCTTGAATATTGGTGGAGCTGGAGGGTGTGGGTTGGGGTTGAGATTGTAGTGCTGCGAGTAGATTGGCTTGCTTAGCTGTGGGATCAACAACACTATTGAGTTTGGCGTGTAGTAGGTCTTTGAGTTCATCGATGGAGTAATCTCACTCAATGACAGTGGGTGGGCGGTTTTCAAGGTTTTGGATTTGAGCTCTGAGGGAATCAATTTCAGAATGGAGTCTGGTGTTAACATAGTCCCTCATGCTAGAGTCAAAGCAGGAGAAATTAGAATCCACATAGATTCTTAGTTTAGTTGTAACCCTGCGTGGCAAGAAACATTTTATAGTTTTATGTCTTGTTTGACGATGGATATTTAATTGATTTCTCTAATGGAATTATTGCTTTCTTTAAAGATGGTGTATTCTATTTTAAAGCGTATCCATGTCATAGCGTATATGAGACAAGCGTGTGCTTGAAAAGTGATAGAACAATCATGAATGTTGGTTCTAAGTCCAAAGATAGTTTTGATAAGTTATCTTTATGACATGGTCGATTAGGAAATATAAACAAGAAACGCATCTCTAAGCTATAAGCAGATGAGATCTTGGAATCATTTGACCATGGGTCGGATGATGTATTCGAGTCTTGCTTATTAGGCAAAATGACTAAGGCACCCTTCACAGGCGTTTGTGAGAGGGGCAAAGACTTTTTTGATATCGTTCACACAGATGTGTGTGGTCCATTTAAGCATGCCACTAGAGACAACCCTAGATACTTGGTTACCTTTAGCGATGATTTTAGTCGGTTTGGATATGTATATTTGGTGAGACATAAGTGGAATACCTTTAAGTTATTTAAGACTTTCCAAAATGAATTTTAGAACCAATTGGGTAAACGGAATAAGATACTCAGATTGGATAGTGGTGGTGAGTATCTAAGCACCGAATTCCGTGACCATCTTAAAGATTGTGGGATTGTCTCGGAATTGACCCCTCCTAGGACAAAACAATTAAATGGTGTCACCGAGAAGAGGAACCGGACATTATTGGATATGGTCGGGAGTATGATGAGTCGTATAGATGTACCCATTATCTTTTGAGGCTATGCATTAGAAATAGCCATTAGAATCCTTATCCTCGTACCAACAAAGAATGTTAAGAAAATTCCTTTTTAAATGTGGAATGGAAGGGTTCCATATCTTCCATATCTCAAAGTCTGAGGATGTCCTGCCTACGTGAGACGTGAGGTAGAGGACAAGTTAGAGCCCAGATAAGGGAATATCAGTCTTCAAATTTAACACTAATCTAACCGAATTCGACTGACACGCTAACAAGCAAATGCACCCGATCGTATAGCAGTAAATCAGGTAAGACCAGGATCGTCTTCATATGGAATAGTTATGGAATATACTATTAGGAAATAAACTAGTTAAACTAAAATGCCTTAAAGTAAAATGGGGTTTTCGAAATCTAGCAGCTAATCGCTGCCAAAAGGGTTGCGTTAAAGCAGTAAATATGGAAACAATTTTAAGAAGTTGAAATAAGTTTACAGAGATGTATTCACCAATGAATCAATCCCTCTAAATTCAATTTGTTATAAACATAGATAATATGTGTAACACCGTATTTTCACCCATAAAATTTTCATTTAAGTTAACACTGCGGAAGCGTTTGCCAAAACATAAAAGCATTTACAATTGAAGTGAAACCACTTTTAACAAAACCAATCAGTTTAAATACAGTATTACAAAACTACGGCTCATCACAATTCCAATCAGAGTGCCTCTCAATTATTCCCCAGGCTACACCTCCTCCCAACTACACCGCAGAACTCACCAGCCACCTGTAAAAGTAGTGAGAGGTGGGTGATTAGTACAAAGCTATGTGAATGGAGGTAAACCACCACAGATATACTAGCAAATAACCGCATGATATCAACAACAGTAAACACATAATCACCCTTTGCCTCACGAGAAGACCGGCGGTTCCGCAGGAACCTACAACCAATGCCGGCCAAGCAAAGGTTTACATATAGTCTATTTGCTATTATCACACAGTATTATCTTAAGTTGCAATGCATGCATCAAAAGACCACAAATACTGATTAGCCGATAGCAAACAAACCTAGCCCAATATGCCCAGCCGATAGCTGACTTCACAATAGGCGCAACAATCAATTAACATAACACAGTTAATCAATTAATAGACAACAGTCTATCTATGCATCAATCCAATAACAGTTGCAACCCAAGCCAGTTACAACTAATAACACCCGTGAGTAAACATCCACTCACCTCGAGTTCTCGAACTCCCACTCAGTGGTCTAATATTACTGAGCCTTGTTCTCTCCTGAGATCAGAATAAACTGAAATCAGTAACCGATTCATAAATATATACCAAACACATATATTTATATCCTTTCAATCAAACATAAACATGTAAGATTCACATATGTATAAACATATAACCCATAGCTTTAAACAAAGCAAACAAATAACAAAATCCTCCATAACCGCGGATGCGTCACGTCCAAACACCCGACGCGTCCCGTCGATGCAAATTGTTGGATTTCCAAAATCCGAGTCCCACGTGTCGGATTTCAAGTCCTGGGTTTCCACTACCAGATTCTTAGTGTCGGATTTCACTCCTCCGGATTACCATGATGGGATTTTGGGTCCGGATTTCACTTGTCGGATTACACCTTCGGATTCCTTGAGAATCCGCTATATTTTATGTACGCGTCGCGTCCAAGCCTTTGACGCGTCGCGTTCTTCGAGAACCTGCATCATCCTCTTCATTTTCCATCCGAATTAACTTTTCCAAATCCGATTAACACACTTGAAATCCCATATGAACACTTCTAAACATGTATAAACATCTTATGACATGTATCTATCATCAAGAACACATCAAAACCAATTAAAACACCAAAACACACAAAACCCATTTGTCAAGTATGGAGCTTCAAGCTCTATTCATGGTGTTTCATCATATACACATGTATTTCATTAGCAAAGAATATCAATATGATCAGAATCGAACAAAGAACATCACCATACCTTTGTTTAGAATTAACAAGCCACAAATCTTCACTTTCACTTATCAAGTTTGTGTTCTTTCTTTGCTTTCTCTCTCAAACACACACACAAACACTATGTCGGTTTTCAAAGGGTAAACATATTAGATGTAAACCCCTTTTCTATAAAGCCCCACGTATGTATTCAAAGAAGCATGATGTGTCATGTAACACATAATACATACTCATGCAACATACACACATACTTAAATCCATATATATATATATATATCCGTACACATACACCCATATATATATATATATCAATTCTAATTAACCATACTAATTAGAATCATAGAATACTAAACAAGTATTTACTCAAATATTAATCACGTAAAAACGTACCTTGGCCTATGTAACCACTAGGCCGAAAATCGGGATGTTACATATCCTCCCTCCTTAAAAGGATTCCGTCCTCGGAATCTCACTGCACACACATCAATCAAGATGTCAACTGTTCTTGTCTTCTTCTGATAGTTTATCTAGATAAACTCCATCGCACTTTCAACTATTAATATATAATCACACAAGCCTTACAGCTTATCCTCAAACCAACAGTTAGTTCATAGATCTTGTCTTCAAGCATTCCTTGAATTTATGTCTAACTCAGTCATAAATCCCAATAGCTTCCAATCATTTATCATCCGTCATGCCAAAGCATTCACATATCGTTTATCACTTACTTCAAATCAACAGGTTGAAGTATCATCACCACAATCACATAACTTCACACAAAGTATTCTGATATCCCGTCTTTAGAATTTAGTTTACCCACACGATCATAATAAATATGAGTTCAGCCAATCATCGTGTTTCAATCCCACCTTTGGCTATCCATCAGGAAAATCCTGTCACATCGTCTAACTCTCGTTTGTAAACTCTTCGTAAGTTAAACAAATCTCCAATTTTCATCAAAAACCATCAAATATGAATCATCATATATTTAAATCACCCCTTTTAGAAAATCAATTAAATCCATGTGTCCAACAGATACCGTCTCACTGATAGTAAAATGCTGAATAGTCAATAACCACTCAAAACATATCCAAGTTTCCCTTTATTTGATCAAGTCAAATACAATTTCCATCACGTCTTGTCATCATCACCCCATCAGATATCTCAAATATCTCAAGGTTACATAAGTTTCCGGTATACCACTTCAATTTACAATCCATATGTTATATCTCATATCACATAATATCTCCGTTCTCGTAGTACACCATCAATACTCAACCCCCAGGTTATTACTCCACAATATAGCATTGGCAATTAAATTTCATAAATCCAGGTAAAAGTTCAACTCCAAAGTTTTAGCAAAGGAACTTCCCAGCAAAGGCATTTCCAAGCGTACGCATCTTCACACACAAGATCCACAAGTTGTCACTCCATAAGTTCAGGTTATTGCAATCCTCTTCTCTCTTTTCATTCTCAAAGGTATCAACCTTTTTCATTCTTCAAGACTTTCTTGCAAAGGAAATCTTGATCCATTCACTAAATCAAAGATACTTCCAACTCGTATATACAAGATGTTATCATCACTAACTCTTTCACAGATCAACACATCTGTCATCACTTCGTCTTTCAAGGTAATATCAAATTTCACAATCACTTTCTCTGATGTAATCCGATCACCGTCTCAATCTTCCAGATAACCTCTTCTAATTAGTCATCTAATACGTCTCTCATTGACCAAGTCAATCACCCACGTCTTCTGTTATAGTTAATATAACATCACTGCACTTATATCAGCTGCAACTTCCAAGTCATGTTAAAATTTTGTCTCGTGATATTTCAAATAACACAAGATATCCACTATACATTCAATCTTAAAGCATACATCACATTTCAAACCAACAAATGTGATTTCCCGTCATACCACAAAAATTGTTAAAAACCATCATTCAGCTTCATGGATCAACTACACTCAGTAGATTATACATCCACTTATAATCTTCAGCACTCCTTATACCTGCACAATACTGCACACCCCAGACTTGCTCAATATGCAGTAATTCATCTTTGTCTTCTTTCTTTACACAATTGAATTCACATAAACACATAATGTATATAAATCATACGATACACATTATATCATGCAATTGAACTAATTTGAACATATATCTCCATGGTATATCATGCTCACTTAGCATTTAATCAAGTATCACACATACTTATCATCATACCATTTCTTGATATATATATAGCACATAACTCATAATAGAAAATCATCTATTATCACTTAATTCTATTTCTAGAGAAACAACCTCATCAGAAATAAACTCACACATTTTAGCACATACTATGCATAAAATATCCACAATTAACTTTAAAGTTAATTAACACACATATACAAGTATAACGTTTTATCAAAACATACCCGTTTCATCTTCATTAGCGGTGGCATTAACACTAGCCATCATATTGTACACCCCACCCAATAGCACAGTAGGGTTCTTTCTCTTTTACCCTGCTGATGATGATCCCTCAACCGCTTCTGCCCCCGTCCCTATCCCAGTCTTCCTCCCAAAAGGACACTCACCAGCCCTGTGTCCCTCATTCTGACAGTTCGAACACACACTTCGGGGAAAATCACATTCCCTAGCTTCATGCCCTAATATTCCACAACGCATACATCGAATGGTCTGAGCAGTACACTGCCAAGAATGGTTAGATCTACACCGTCTACACCATTGTGATCTCTGACTAGAATCCCCAGTGGTTACCCCACTGTCCTGACTTCCCTGTGACTGGTCTCCTTGCCAATTTCTACTTTGTTGATTACCAGTCTGTTCATATCTTGGCTTCTGCAAAGCCGCCTCATCTCGATTTTGCTTATCTCTTGCTTGTATGTCCCCCTCAGCAGACTTTGCCAAGGTGAAAGCCTGGGACAACGATCCAGCCAACCGGGTTGTACTCCTGTACTTAGGAAGTAATGCTCCAATGAAATGTTGAACCTGGGAAGGTTCATCAGGCACCCACTGAGTCACAAGTCTCAATTTTGAATTGAACTTCTCAATCAATTCATCCACAGACATCTTTTTCGTCATACGCAGTTCCATGAACTCCTGCCTTATCTTGTTCAACTCAAAAGCAATGCAATACTGTTCACACAATTTATTTCGAAATTGATCCCAAGTAATTGCATCCATCTGAGCTCTCGATAGATGTGTAGTGATAGAATCCCACCATACCATTGCTTTTCCTTTCAACATCCTAGTAGCAAAACAAACCCTCATTTCTTCCTCACAATTGCAAGCATCCAAAATCCTTGAAATATCTCGCAACCAATTCAAGGTAACATTTGGATATGTGCTACCATGATATTCCTCGGGTTTACAATCCAAGAACTGTTTACACGTACACGGTTGTTTAAATCGCATACCTGGTGGAAATCCCATGAAAGGGTATGGCATTGATCCTTGCGAAAACATTGGGTAGTAGAATGGTTGAGACATCGGTTGAGATCCCTGTATACATAGTACTGGTTGGAAAAATTGGTGGTATCTCGAGTGTAGTAGAAGCCACTGTGACAACTGGTGGTTGACTCGCAAAATCCTGTCTCTGTTGATCCAACTCTTTTCTTAGATCTTGTAACTGACCCTCAAGCTGAAAGATGTATTCATCCCTCTCATCTCCAGTTGTACCAGATGTACCAATATTCTGTAAAGTTTCCACTGTTGCTGGGACAATAGGGGCGCTAGTTGAGTTCTCATTATCAGCCATCTGTAACAATCACAACATCTCACCAACTGATTAGTTCAAAACCGTTAGTATAACACATACTAACCACCCAAGCAATACTCACATTCACCACACTCAAGGAATAATTGACCCCCAACTCGAGCCAAGATTTGGGAATGCAACACTTCCACTGTGCCTACATTGCCAAACCAAGGCTCTGATACCAAACTTGTAACACCGTATTTTCACCCATAAAATTTTCATTTAAATTAACACTGCGGAAGCGTTTGCCAAAACATAAAAAGCATTTACAACTGAAGTTAAACCATTATTTAACAAAACCAATCAGTTTAAATACAGTATTAAAAAACTACGGCTCATCACAATTCCAATCAGAGTGCCTCTCAATTATTCCCCAGGCCACACCCCCTCCCAACTACACCGCAGAACTCACCAACCACCTGTAAAAGTAGTGAGATGTGGGGGATTAGCACAAAGCTAAGTGAATGGAAGTAAACCACCACAGATATACTAGCAAATAACCGCATGATATCAACAACAGTAAACACATAATCGCCCTTTGCCTCACGATAAGACCGGCGGTTCTGCAGGAACCTACAACCAATGCCAGCCAAGCAAAGGTTTACTGATAGTCTATTTTCTATTCTCACACAGTATTATCTTAAGTTGCAACGCATGCATCAAAAGACCACAATACTGATTAGCCGATAGCAAACAAACCTAGCCCAATATGCCCAACCGATAGCTGACTTCACAATAGGCGCAACAATCAATTAACATAACACAGTTAATCAATTAATAGACAACAGTCTATCTATGCATCAATCCAATAACAGTTGCAACCCAAGCCAGTTACAACTAATAACACCCATGAGTAAACATCCACTCACCTCGAGTTCTTGAACTCCCACTCAATGGTCTAATATTACTGAGCCTTGTCCTTTCCTGAGATCAGAATAAACTGAAATCAGTAACCGATTCATAAATATATACCAAACACATATATTTATATCATTTCAATCAAACATAAACATGTAAGATTCACATATGTATAAACATATAACCCATAGCTTTAAACAAAGCAAACAAACAACAAAATCCTCCATAACCGCGGACGCGTCGCGTCCAAACACCAAACGCGTCGCGTCGATGCAATTTGTCGGATTTCCACAATCCGAGTCCCACGTGTCGGATTTCAAGTCCCGGGTTTCCACTACCGGATTCTTAGTGTCGGATTTCACTCCTCCGGATTACCGTGATCGGATTTTGGGTCCGGATTTCACTTGTTGGATTACACCTTCGGATTCCTTGCGAATCCGCTATATTTTATGGACGCGTCGTGTCCAAGCCTTTGACGCGTCGCGTTCTTCGAGAACCTTTATCATCTTCTTAATTTTCCAGCCGACTTAACTTTTCCAATTCCGATTAACACACTTGAAATCCCATATGAACACTTCTAAAACATGTATAAACATCTTATGACATGTATCTATCATCAAGAACACATCAAAACCAATTAAAACACCAAAACACACAAAACCCATTTGTCAAGTATGGAGCGTCAAGCTCCATTCAAGGTGTTTCATCATATACACATGTATTTCATCAGCAAAGCATATCAATATGAACAGAATCGAACAAAGAACATCACCATACCTTTGTTTAGAATTAACAAGCCACAAATCTTCGCTTTCACTTATCAAGTTTGTGTTCTTTCTTTGCTTTATCTCTCAAACAAACACACAAACACTATGTCAGTTTTCAAAGGGTAAACATATCAGATGTAAACCCCTTTTCAATAAAGCCCAACGTATGTATTCAAAGAAGCATGATGTGTCATGTAACACATAATACATACTCATGCAACATACACACATACTTAAATCCATATATATATATATATATATCCGTACACATACACCCATATATATATATATCAGTTCTAATTAACCATACTAATTAGAATCAAAGAATACTAAACAAGTAATTACTCAAATATTAATCACGTAAAAACGTTCCTTGGCCTACGTAACCACTAAGCCAAAAATCGGGATGTTACAATATGACATGTTTCAAAGGGCGTTCGAACCAAGAACCATTAGTCCTACTAATCCGATTACAACTTAATCTTTCCAAAACACACTTAACTCTCATTGTATCGTGAATTGAACTCAAACTTTTATGTGTGGTATTACTAAGTCATCTTAACCCACATTATCTCATAAAATTTATCTATCCTATTGAATGCAAACGTCATTATCCTAGAACAAGTAAACAATAATCCAGAAGAAAATACATGCAAGTCATTATCTCGGAGCATGCACAAATGTATCTAATAGATTAATCAGCAAAAGTTAAGATAAAAAACTCAAGATTCATGACTAAGCATAAACAAAACCAAATCATATATTTGGAATAAAGATTACAAATCAAAACCTAGAGTTCGTTCATCACCGTAAATACAAGAGGGGTTTAACTCATAGACAAGTTAGGAAACAAAAACAAAGAAAAACAGAAATTGTAAACCATTATAGATTGATGGTAGAAACCCAAGTTAACCCTGCAGATGTTGTAGCATCTCCTCTCCACCCGTGATGCTTCCCTAAAACTATCGCATCCTTCCTCCATTCATCGACCACCGCTCGAAGAAAAAATATATGTCATATCTTTAATTGCCGGCGCCATATTCAATCTATATTTCACCTCCGTTCTTCTTTTCATATTTGTTCCGTTCTTTTTTTGTGTGTTGTGTATTGGGATTTTGATCCCATATTGCAAACTAAAATCGCATATGCCAAAAGGAAAAAAGTAACATCTTCTAATTGGGCTTAGTCGTGTGCAATAGATACTAGTGTGTAATTGAATTAAGATAATGAAAGATATGTATATTGAGTTAGTTAATGAAATGAATATATATATATATATATATATATATATTCTAGTTGTTAAGTAAGAATATATATAATTAGAAGTATTAATGTGAATAAAAACAAAAAGAATTGGTGAGGGGTGTTTTGTGAATATATGGAGAACCAAAGGCGGTTTGAAGGCTTAAATACTAATGCCAAATACAGTTTTGGTTAGGGTATTAAGGGCTTGGAGAGCAGTTTCTTGAATGTTCGTGGAGTTGGAGGGCGTGGGTTAGGGTTGAGATTGTAGTGATGCGAGTAGATTGGCTTGCCTAGCTGTGGGATCAACAACACTATTGAGTTTGGCGTGTAGTAGGTCCTTTCTATGAATAGATCATGGTGGATGTCCTTTTGGTGATCAGATACTTGTCTAGTGCAAGTGGATTCAGCACGAACAGAAGATGGTCTCGGGCCAAATGAGATAGATTGCCCGGATGATGATGATTCAGTTCCGGTCCTTTCTGTGGAGGTCTTACTCTCAGATTTAGCATTTGTGGAGGCCTTAGAGAATCACTGATCACTACTCCCTTACTCTCGTGTATCTCACCACCCTCACCACTTCGTCCACCCCTTGTACTAGATTCTTCCCTCTCCTGCACAACCCTGCTCGATGCACCCCTGTGCATACGAGCTCCTAGACGACTAGGACCCTCACCAGGTGCTACGGCTCCTTAGGTAGACACAACCGGTTCTGGTTGCACCATAGGAGCTATCCTATGATCTCTCATATAATTTCTCACAGCCTCACTCTCTTGATCCAATATTCAAAGAAGGGCAATAGGCACCTGCATTGGAACCAAGTTAGGTAAATCTCGGATACGTAGAAATCTAGTGATTCGTTTTGGATCTGTGGGTTGTCAAGTCGTCGGGGAATGGTGTGGTAGTCTTCCAGATCGGTGGCAATCATGATTGTGAGGAACCGCTGGAACGGTATGAAGGTTTTTCTGCGGGAGGTGGTCTTTTCATTGACTATTCTTACAATCTCCTCAAAAATGATGGTGACATAGTCCAGATGGAGGTGGTAAGAAAGACCAACCAAAAGCAGCAATGAGTAGTAGGATCCACCATCTGTAACCCTATGGATTCCGGTAAGGGTACGGGAAATTGTTGTAGCAAGTGTCTGCCAGAGAGGTGCAAGGTTGGTCCTTTTAAACGGATGGATCAGCTGTAGTTCCCCGTTGTAACCAAGACCATGAACAAGTTCTAGCACTTCATCTACCCCTGGAGCTTCGTCAAAGTCGGTTTTATCTGGGTAGTGGTCTGCTGTGGGTAGATCCAGTAAGTTGCGAAGTCTGACGGCTGAGAGAGTTAATCGAACATTTTTAATCCGACCTCTGATGCACTTGTATCCCAAGCGACTGACTCCCTCGGTAAAGGTATACCACAGTTGTTATAGATATATCTCAGGTACATGGGTAGGTGAGGTGTTTGGATTTTCAGTGATGGCTAGGCATAGTGGATAGGCTCAGATTATTTCAGTTACGATCGGGATTTTTGTATCGGTATCCAAGTCAAAGTATATGTTATTACTGCTTGTTTTGAGACGCTCGTCAACGGTGACAAGGCTCTCCTCAGGTAGCAGTTGAGCTGGCTGATTTGCTGCCATCTGTAACAAGTAATAGAAAACAAATCCGTACAACAGATAAAAGCATTTTAGTTAGTGATGGGTTTTTTGAATGCACATGTGAATGTTTAAATTGTACTTGAACTTTGCTGGAAGTGTGAATTTACATGTGAATGTTGCATGAATGGGTGTATATGTGAATGAGTGTACTTGATTTGGATTCACATGTGAATGTTGACTTTGACTTGACCTTGAATTTTGACTTTTTATTTAAACATTTTTGAACAATGTCAAAATTTGTATAAGTGTTGAAAGTCGGATGAACTTTCACTTGAAAGTCGCATGAGTATGTTTCAAATGAGAGTCGCATGACTAAACTTGACTTGAAAGTAGCATGGGATAATCTTTACTTGAAAGTCGCATGAATTGTCATATGAAAGTCGGATGAACTTAAACAATGCGAAAGTCGGATGGACAGTTTGTGCGAAAGTCGGATGGACAATTTGTGCGAAAGTGGGATGGACAATTTGAAGGTTTCTCATGCACAACAAAACCCAAGCACAACGGAAGCATGAAGATAAAAACAAGTTCATTTCGGGTTTTCAAAACTCATGCACAAGAAACACATAGTGGGATCTAGCTACAAGACATGATAGCAACAAGAAGAACAAATGAAACCAGAAAGTGAGACCATACCCTTGATGTCTCTGGTTGATTTGTTGTAGTAGATGTAACACTTGTACTCCAAGACGAGTCCCTCTATTGATATCCACACCAAGCCTTTCATGAACCACCTTTGCTAAAGCTTGAACCACTATGCTTCCACCACGTGAACAAGGGCTCAAGAACAGCAGATGAACTCTTGACAACACCCACACAAACTCTCTCCCAAAGCTTCTATGAATCTCACAAGCTCTCTCAAGTGTGTAGGTTAGTCAAATGGCAAAAGGTTCTTTCAAGAGAGAAAACATGAACTTTTATAAGTGGAAGGGAAGTCTGTGAGACACTAGGGTCGGCCATAATGGCACCCTTCCATTGGACCAAACAAAAGGTCCAATAATATCAAAGTGTCACTTAGACTTCAGCCTTCACGGGCTCTCACGGCCCGTGAGGAAGTCCTGAAGGCATCACCTCCACGATCCCCGACCGGCCCATGAAGCCTCGTGAAGGGCTTCACATCACGACCTCTTCACGACCCGTGAGGGCCTGTGAAGGTCGGCAGAAACCCTAATTATATCTCTTGACATGTGCTATCGGATTAAACGCTTGGCGTGTGACCCAATAGGCCCGTGCCTCATCGGCAGTGATCCAATATACGTGTATCAGTGGGCATATATCCTACAGACTCCCACTTGCACATGATACATTGTCATATATTAATCACAGACATAAAGCGGCTCTAGCAAAGCATCAATGCCCCCAAGTCGGCGCGAGTTGTCATCTTCGACAAAAACCTAATAGCCTTAAAGGCTTATGAGGTTCTATAGATAAGTGATCTTGTGCATCCTTTTGTTCGCGATATCCTTGTGAACACGAGACATGGAATATGTCAATCTCCAGATCATTCACTATTATGTTTCTCGATTAGAGATTGGTGGTGACCAAATAGACAAGTTGCATCTGATCTAAATTCAATGTAACTTGAACACGACCATGCATATTTGATGTCAGCTCCCAATCATCGACCACATAGTCCCATTATATGTTTCATACTTTACCCAATTATTTCCTTTATAACAGCCAGTTACGAACTGCGTTTGAAGATAACTAGAGTAAGGCAGATTCATACTCTGGTAACCTATGCGTCTCAAGTGTAAGGATGAAATGATATTATCATCCTGAGATACTTGTGACTAATAGATCTATGAAGTAAACTCAGGTGTGGGTCTTCTTGTCACTTGAAACGCCTTTGAAGCACAAGTAAGTCTTGCACCCTTATTCACCCATTTTGAATACCGGGCCAACTACTTACTTCAATCTTATTTCATTCTTCCTCCCATATGAAGAATAACCGATTGCAGAAGGTTTTAGAATGATAAACATTCAAGGAAGTGTTTTAACATGCTAAGATGGAACACGGTATGGACTTGATGATTGTGACCGCAACAAGCGTATATATAAATCTCTATTCATATATGGAAACAAACATAAGTTACAATACCGTTTAAATGTTCCCATAAATACAAATACAAATCATACAAATCAAACAAACCAAATACATAGGTCAAGACAATCACTAGCGAATCTAACACCTATAGCTTTATTGTGAGAATCATGAGGAGCTTGTGATAATGGCATAGTGAATGGGTCCGCAAGGTTCCCATCCGTCGGTACTCTACTTATGGCAACGTCACCATTCTCGATTACTTCTCTAATGAAGTGATATTTTCGAAGAATGTGTCTTGTTCTCTTATGAGCTCTTGGTTCCTTTGCCAAAGCCACCGCACCCTCATTGTCACAAAAAATCTCAATAGGGTCGGTGATGCTCGGAACCACTCCTAGATCTTGGATGAATTTCTTCATCCACACATCTTCACTTGCTGCAATATATTCTGACTCAGTTGTTGAATCAGCAACTGTGTCTTGCTTTGAGCTCCTCCAGCTTACTGCACCACCATTCAATAGGAACACGAACCCCGATTGAGATCGGCAGTCGTCCCTATCGGTTTGGAAGCTAGCATCAGAGTAACCCTTTACTCTAAGCTCTTCCTCGCCACCATAAACCAAGAACATTTCCTTTGTACACCTAAGGTACTTTAGAATGTTCTTCACAACCCTCCAGTGAGCCTCTCCCGGATTCGCCTGATATCTACTAGTCATGCTCAAGGCACATGAGACATCGGGGCGTGTGCATAACATGGCATACTTGATCGATCCCACAGCCGAAGCGTATGGGACTCGCTTCATTATGTTCAACTTCTTTTGGGAGTTGGGGCATTGAGCCTTGCTTAATGTCAATCCATGCATCATGGGGAGATTCCCTTTCTTAGAATCCTCCATCTTAAATCGTTTAACGACTTTATCCACATATGCACTTTGGCTTAAACCTATAAGCCTTCTAGACCTATCCCTATAGATCTTAATTCTGAGAATGCATCCCGCATTTCCCAAGTCTTTCATAGAAAAGCAATTCCCAAGCCAATCCTTGACACTACGCAAGGTTAGGATATGATTTCCTATGAGTAGAATATCATCTACATATAAAACTAGGAAAACTATTGAGCTCCCACTAGCCCTGACATACACGCATGGTTCATCTTCGTTTTTCAAAAATCCAAATTCCTTGATCTTTTCATCAAAACAAAGATTCCAACTACGAGAGGCTTTCTTAAGTCCATAAATGGACTTCTTAAGCCTACATACCTTGTTAGGATACTTAGGATGTACAAAACCTTCAGGTTGTGTCATATACACCTCTTCAGAAAGCTTCTCATTAAGGAAGGCGGTTTTTACATCCATTTGCCATATCTCATAATCATGAAAAGCAGCTATGGACTTCAACATGGCCACTGGTGAAAAAGTTTCATAATAGTCAACAACCGGTGTTTGCGTGAAACCTTTTGCCACCAATTGGGCTTTGAAAGTGTCCAAGGTATTGTCCATGTTGGTTTTCTTCTTGAAAACCCATTTACACCCAACGGGTCGAAACCCGGGTGTTGGATCAACCAGTTCCCAAACCTGGTTATCCGACATGGAGTTTATTTTGCTTTCCATTGCCTCCCTCCACTTGGCAGACACAGGGCCCGCCATTGCTTCTCGGTAGCTGGTGGGTTCATCTTGATCCACCAATAGCTCATTACCCTCAGATATGAGAAATCCATATCTCTCTGGCTCATGATGAGCTCTACCGGATCTACGTGGGGTAGGAAGTGGAAGTGTGTTAGGTACCGCAGCTTCACTTTGCTCGGTGTCAACTATTGATGGTTGATTGCTAGTGCTAACATCAAGTTCTTTATCGGGTGTACCTTGAATTTCTTCAAGGTCTATTTCCTTTTGCCTCGGTACGTTGGATATAAGTTCCCTTTCAAGGAAAACGGCTCTTCGAGCAACAAAAACTTTGTTCTCTAAAGGTTTGTAGAAAATATATCCAATACCGGCAGGAGGATATCCGATAAAATATCACCTTTCGGAACGGGGTTCTAGTTTGTCATTCGTCTCACGTAGGCTAGACATCCCCATACACGAAGATATGAGAGAGTGGGCTTTTTCTTGTGACACAACTCATATGGTGTTGTTTCAACTTTCTTTGTTGGTACGAGGTTAAGGATTCTTACCGCCGTCTCTAGAGCGTAACCCCAAAAACTAATGGGTACCTCCGTTTGACTCATCATAGAACGGACCATATCTAATAATGTCCGATTTCTCCTTTCGGTAACTCCATTTAATTATGGAGTCCTTTCGGCAACTCCGAAGTAAGATACTCACCGCCTCTATCCGATCGTAGTATCTTAATCTTCTTACCCGATTGATTCTCTACTTCACTTTGAAATGTCTTGAACACCTCAAAGGTTTCAGACTTTTGTCTAATCAAGTAGATATATCCATACCTACTATAATCATCCGTGAAGGTAACGAAATATCTAGTATTGTTCCTTGTGACATTTTTGAAAGGACCACACACATCGGTGTGAATGACTTCCAAAAGATCCTTTCCCCTCTCACTAACTCCGGTGAAGTGTTCTTTGGTCATTTTGCCTAGTAAAAAAGATTCGCATACATCTTTTGACCCAAGGTCAAATGATTCCAAGATCCCGTCCGTTTGGAGCTTGGTGATGCGGGTCTTGTTTACATGAGCAAGACGACCGTGCCATAAGGAATATTTATCCAAACAATTTTTGGATTGAGAATCAATATTCATGATAGTTCTCTTATTTTCAATGTATGCATCAACTTCATATATGACATGACATGGTAAAGCTTTAAATAATAACAAACACCAGCGCGGATGGTCGTGTCTGATCCCCCGGTTTGTTGTTATTGAGCGGGACTAACTATCCTGCAAGAAATGACTTATACCGATCTTATCAGCACACCGCAATATGATAGGATAGCATTGTATGCTTATTCCTGTGATGCATGACTTGCTTTATTGATGCTTATGTTAAGTTTGTACTTACTAGCTATGTGTATAGCTAATGGTGCCACGTTGAATTTTTTTGCAGATAAAGAATAGGTGGTCTGGTGAGCGGGGTTGCCTTCTGCTGGATGTTTAATTTGAGTTGGAATGTTTTTTGTAATAATATAATATTATGGTCGGTTATTATGTTAGAGTAACGCCAACAATTGATACAACATTTTGAATGTAAATATTTGATGTAAACCTTTTGGTTTAGCTTTCTAATGCTTAACACAATGTTATTTAATTGTGATTAAGTTCACGTTTATTAAAAACACAAATTTTCACTAATTTTGGTGTTTGCAAAGCCGGTGTTACAAGTAGGTATCAGAGCCTAAGTTTGAGGGAATTGGGGTACTTGCGAGAGTATTCAATCTCAAACTCGGGCACGACCGTAGTAAAGTGTTCCATATGGGGGTTGAGTATGAGAGTTTCATGAATATTACTTGTTATAATATAGCTTGTCAAGTATGATAAGCAAGTATAGTAGAGTGTTAAGTACTCTTCTTTGTTATATAGAAAATTTGAGTTAAAGATGTCTGCCGATCATGCTAATACTGAACAAGCTCCGAAGAAGATGGAAGATGAGGCTTCGCATATGCCTCATCAACATGAATATGAACGCTCTTAGCATAATGCTGGTGGTGAAAGACCTGAACCAGACCAAGTAGCCTACATAAAACATCTGGAAGAAGAGCTTCGCATTTCTAAAGAGCTCTTGTTTCATACTACTCTAGGATAACCACGCAAGACTTGCTCTTACAAAAAGTTTTTGTCGTGTAAGCCTCCGACTTTCGAGGAGAGTGATAACCCCACCGTTACGATGCAGTGGCTCCGTGAAATGGAGCAAACGTTTGAGTCTTGCGAGTGCGAACTGGAGTATTGCGTGAAATACGCAGTACGCATGTTGATGGGTCACGCCATTTTCTAGTGGGACACCGTGAAGGCCTCAGTTAGCAAAGAGGTGTTAAGTGCTTTGTCGTAGGAGCAGTTTTCTGAAAAGCTACTGAAGAAGTATTGTACAGACTATGATATGGAGAGGATGGAAAGAGAGTTCAAAAATCTCTAGAAAGGAGATAAATCGATGGAAGATCTTATCACAGCTTTTACTGATAAGATGAGATTTGTTCCACACTTGATACCAGATGAGACCACCCAGATAAAACGGTTTGTGGCAACCTTGCCACTAGAATTTCGCGCCCATGTGCGAACAGCTCCAACTCTTGATCGGACATTTGAAGTGGCCCGACAAATGGAAGGTGATCGAATTAAATGTGGTGGCGAATTTGCTAGTTGGGGTCACAAAAGAAAGTTTCAGCAATCCCAAAAATCGGGTCCTTCAAAAGGGCAATCCTCTGGAGGTAGAAAGACTGATATTTCTAAGAAACCAAGACCTGACAATCCTTGGTGTTCTTCATGCCGAACTTATCATTCTGGGGAATGTTCTACAGCAACCAGAAGATGCAGCAGGTGTGGGTAGAAGGGGCACTCGGTGAGCGAGTGCCGATATAAAGAAGATGTTTGTTACCGGTGTCGCAAGCCCGATCACAAGATGGTGGAGTGTTCTGACAGGCAAGGCTCGGGAGTAGGTGGGTCTTCTGGAGGACAGAAGAAAGACGGTGCACCTCGCGGGAAAGGGAGCGCATTTCAAATGACGGCAGAGGAAGGATGTCATCACTGGTACATTCCTTATTAACTATATTCTTACATGTGTGTTATTCGATTCAAGAGCAACATATTATTTTGTTTCTATGGCTTGTCGCAAAACACTTCAATTGCCTGTTGTTCCGTTAGACATGCCCCTTAATGTAGAGGTTGCTGATGGTAAAGTAGTCTCGGTTACCGAGAAAGTCCCTATCGCTGTTATTTATATTGATGGAAGTAGTATCCCTATCTCGTTCTTCATAATGGCTATTGCGGGCTTCAATGTGGTAATTGGAATGGATTGGCTCAGCAAGCGCGATGCTGAGATTCTCTGTTCTAAAAAGATGATTAAGAGTCATCTTGTTGATGGATCTTATGCAGTAGCTCGATGAGAGCGACGGGACTCTGATATTCCTGTTATCTCCGTCATTAAAGCTCAAAAGTCTATTTCCAAAGGTTGTGACTCTTATTTAGCATATGTTATTGATGCTACGATGGAGAAACGACCAGTTCAAAATATCAGGGTAGTGTCTAATTACCCTGAGGTATTTCCTGAAGAACTACCGGGTTTACCTCCGGTCAGAGACGTTGAGTATAACATTGAACTTATTCCTAGAGCTACACATGTATCTAGATCTCCGTATTGTCTTGCTCCTTCTGAAATCCGTGAGATGATGACTTAGATTCAGGAGGTGCTGGAAAAGGTTTCATTTGTCCGAGTTCCTCGCCTTGGGGAGCTCCGTGTTATTCGTTAAGAAGAAGGATGGAACAATGCGTATGTGTAAAGATTACAGGGAGCTTAACAAGCGAACTGTAAAGAATAAGTATCCTCTTCTGCGAATTGACGATCTTTTGGATCAGTTGCATGGGTCTACATATTTCTCTAAAATTGATCTCCGTTCGGGTTACCATCAAGTGCAAGTTCATGAAGAGGATTTCCCGAAGACTTCTTTTCGAACTCGTTATGGTCATTATGAATTCTTGGTTATGCCATTCGGCTTAACCAATGCTCCTGCTATCTTCATGGATCTAATGAATCGTGTTTGTCGTCCATTTCTTGATAGATCCGTGATTGTTTTTATTGATGATACTCTTGTTTACTCGAAGACTGAAGCTGATCATGAGCTCTATCTTCGTCATGTTCTCGAAACTCTTGAACGACAACAATTGTATGCCAAGTTTTCTAAGTGTGAGTTCTGGCTTAGGGAAGTGCATTTCCTTATCCATGTCATTTGTCAAGATGGTGTCAAAGTAGATCCAGCTAAGGTGGAGGCTGTGATGAATTGGGGGGTTCCTCGAACTCCTTCCGAAATTAAAAGTTTCCTCGGCTTGGCTGGCTACTATCAGCGGTTTATTCGCAATTTCTCTAAACTTGCGGGTCCGTTGACAAAGCTGACAAGTAAGGATGTAGCGTTTGTCTACTCGGAAGCTCAAGAGGAAGCTTTTCAGACCTTAAAGCGATTGTTGTGTGAAGCTCCGATTCTCACTTTGCCTGATGGTTCGGAGGACTTCACCGTCTATTGCGATGCCTCGTACGCGGGTTTAGGTTGTGTCCTCATGCAGCGAGACAAAGTGATTGCATATGCCTCTCCGCAATTAAAATCGCATGAAAGGAACTACCCAACCCATGATCTTGAACTTGCTGCTGTTGTATTCGCACTGAGGTTATGGAGGCATTACCTTTATGGCACGAAGTGTGTGATATGCACTGATCACAAAAGTTTACAGTATGTCTTTTCCCAGAAAGAACTCAACATGCGGCAACGCCGTTAGTTGGAGTTAATTAAAGACTACGATTGTGAAATCCTTTACCACCCGGGTAAAACCAATGTTGTAGCTGATGCTTTGAGCCGTAAAGGACCAACAACTGAAGCAAAGTTCATGATGATCACAGTGATATCAGATTTGATTGCAAAGCTAAAAGATGCCAAGCCGTTAGCTTTGCAAGAAGATAATCTGAAAGCTGAAACAATGAAGAAGTTGAAAGACTAGTTGGGTGAAGATAATCGTGGATTGAAGACTTTTAAATCCAGGATTTGGGTACCTCTTGTTGGAGGTAATCGTGAGCTGATTTTGCAAGAAGCTCATAAGTCTAAATTATCTGTCCATCCGGGTATCACCAAGATGTATTATGACCTGAAAAGATTGTATTGGTGGCCAACTCTTAAGATGGACATCGCTTCATTTGTGGAGAGATGTCAAATATGCGCACAAGTCAAGACGAAACATCAAAGGCCTTACGGCAATTTGCAATAACTTGATATTCCGGAATGGAAGTGGGATCATATCACATTGGATTTTGTCAGAAAGTAGCCTATGATGTTTAGAGGGCATGATATGATATGGGTCATTGTTGACCGATTAACTAAAAGTGCACATTTCTTGGCAACCAACGAGTCTGCTTCATTGACTTGTTTGGCTCAACTTTATAGTGATGAAATTGTATCACGTCACGGTCTTCCTTGTTCGATTTTTTCTGATCGTGACTCTCGATTTGTATCTAATTTCTGGCAAAGTTTGCAACGTGAGTTAGGCACCCATGTGCATCTGAGCACTGCCTATCACCCGCAGACCGATGGTCAATCTGAACGAACAATCCAGACATTGGAAGATATGCTTCGTTCGTGTGTACTCGAGTTTGGTGGATCATGGGATTCTCATCTCCCATTGATTGAATTTGCTTATAACAATTCATATCATTCCAGTATTGGAATGCCACCATACGAGATGTTATATGGGAGAAGTTGTCGAACTCCAACTTGCTGGTTAGAGCCTGAGGAGAAGCAATTTGCTGGACTTGAGATTGTCCAGATTACGTAAGATAAAGTGAATGTGGCTTTAGAGAAGCTGAAAGCAGCCCGTGACCGACAAAAGATGTATGCGGATCCCAAATGTCGTCCCGCTACATTTGATGTTGGTGATCGTGTATTCTTGAAGGTTTCTCCGTGGAAAGGCATCATTCGTCTTGGACGCAATGGGAAGCTAAGTCCACGTTTCATAGGCCCATTCAAAATCGTGCGTAAAGTCAATGATCAGACGGTAACTCTTGAGTTGTCACCTGAGCTAGCTGGAATTCATGATACCTTTAACGTATGCTACTTACATAAGTGCAATGTTGAAGATGAGAAAATTCTTCCGTTACAAGAACTGAAGGTTGACTCTTCTAATTGACTCATAGAAGAACTTGTTGAAATTCTTGACACGAAGGTCAAGAAGCTACGAAAGAAGATGATCAAGCTGGTTCTTGTTAAGTGGAAGCACAACTTAGGTCCAAACCTGACGTGGGAAGTCGAGGACGAGGTGAAGACAAGATACCCTCACCTGTTTATCACTAAGTAGATTCCGAGGACAGAATGTTCTTAAGGGGGATAGATTTGTAACATCCTCGATTTGGGCCTAGTTGTAAATTGTTAAGAGTGTAGGTAAGATAGTAGATTATGTAAGATAATTATATTAAGGAGAATGTATATTTGTGTAAAATCTTTAAATGTAAATATATATATATATATATGTATTAAAATGAATAAGAAATAAAAGAAAAGAAAAGATCCAGAGGCGGTTGCCTCTAGATGTGTTTTTATATATATGTATGTATGTGTATACATTGACTCAATAGTCAAAGATGGTGAATTTACAAACACACATACAATCGCACACTTACCCTTTCTTTTCTCTTGGAATTCTTGAAGAGTGGAGATTTAGTATTTATTGGATCAAGCAAAGATAAGCTTAATGTTTCTTATGAAGATCGAAAATGCTTTGTAATAACCATGCTTGAGCTTATGGCTGGAAAATTCAAATTCTAAAGAAAACACCATGAAAGAACATAAAAGCTTACTTGAAAGTGGGTTTTTGTATGTTTGATGCTTTTTAAATGATGTTTTTGTGTTTTTGAGGTTCATATAGATGATATATGAAGCTCTAAAGTGTTTTAAATGTAAAACTAAC
This sequence comes from Dittrichia graveolens, assembly GCA_038502395.1. Taxonomy (NCBI): domain Eukaryota; kingdom Viridiplantae; phylum Streptophyta; class Magnoliopsida; order Asterales; family Asteraceae; genus Dittrichia; species Dittrichia graveolens. The sequence continues at coordinate 27,629,265 of JARJIL010000007.1, forward strand.
AAGAATGAAACCCTGGAAATATATCAAGAAGGTGGCGGAATTCATGTCTATGAATGTGTCGGATTCCGAGACCTGGAAAACTGTCGGAATTTGCAAGTTTATTAAAATCCGCTAGTACGTAGGCTTCCGCTAGTGTGTCGGAATCCGCAAGTTGTCGGGTTCCACTTACATGTCGGATTCCCTCATGTGTATCGGATTCCGCCAATAGGTCGGATTCCGTCAGTTTGTCGGATTCCGCTTGTAGGTATGTTGGAATTCCAGAATCCGTAAGATAAGTATTGGAATCCGCTAAGTTGGTCAGATTCCGCTAATATGTGTCGGATTTCCCAAATCCGCAAGTGTCGGATTCCGTAAGTATATGTCGGAATTCTGTATTCCGCAAGGATGGTGTCAGATTTCCCAAAATCCGACAGTCTTGGCGGATTTATGCTAAGTCCGGGTTTGGAATCCCTATGTTTGTTTAGTGGTCATACTTTGTATATATAGATTATTGATCTAAGTAATGATTCTAGGAAAACTTACCAAGTTAGCTGAACCGGAGTTAAAGTAATCTAGTTAATTAAGCTACTCAGGTGAGTACCTACTTCTGTAAGCCTCAGAAGAGGAAGACTTACTTTCTTAATGTATTGCATGTGATGTAAAGATGTTTTAAGTTGCATGTATGCTTAAAAATAAATATGTAAGCATTGCCATGCTACTTTAATAAAGTATGCCATGTTAATTACTTGTTGAATATAAGTTGAGTGCATGCCAGCGGAATCTAGAATTGGAGCTGCTTAGTTAAGATGAATGATATGTATGTTACTCATACTGAATGGATCAATTATTTGAAATGTTAGAACTATATTTATGTTTGTGGTCTAGTTACATTTTAGTGCTTAAATAAATAATTTTGTACTTAATATGTCACTATTAGGGATATGTATAAATAGTGACATTAGCCTTTCATTTTTGTAACCTTTGGCATTTTACTCAATATACAACACACACTTAAAGGTGTTCTTACCAAATGCTCTCATCTTGATTCTATTTTGCGCTCATATTTTGCTCTACAATTGGTATCAGAGCCTAATCTTCGATACGAAAAGGCTCTTGATTGAAGAATTCAAGTGAAAACAGCAACATTCAATTCAGATTATCGGATTTTAAAGAGGTATTGGTCGACTTTGTGGTATATTCTGATTTCAATCAATTCGTTACTGAAAGTGGAAGATTGGTAGCTTGTTTAACTCGCAATCATCATTGGATTAGGTCTGTGTAAGTCCGCGATTTTGAATTACAACATATTGTAGTGAATTAGAGTTTTTGTGTTTGTCAAGTTTGAAACAATTTTGATCGGAAATGTATTCTATTGTCTAATTTTTGTTGTAAAGTTGATTCTAAAGTGTAATTCGCTAGTATACGAGGCTTGTAGAAGAAGAAATTCTCAAATATGGTCGAAATTCAAAGGAATTTGAATTTTGGAAGTTGGCGGATTCACTGTGAAGGAACTTGCGGATTTGGACTTAAGAACTATCAGATTTCTCAAATCCGGAGGTTTTCATCGGATTCCGATACTCTTCTAAGTGTCTGATTTTGGCATCGGATTTGGAGTTGCGGATTTGTAATTTATTTGATTGGATTTGGCTACTAACTGATTTGATTGAATTTGGGTACTATCGGATTTGATTGGTTTTAGGAATTATCAGATTTAACTTCCGGATTTGGCTAGTGTCAGTGGTTACGGATTTTCAAAGGAATTTGGAACTTCTCGGATTTACCTAATTGGATTTCCAAGAATTGGAATTTTGTTCTCAGATTTATACAATCGGATTTCCAAGCATCGGAATTTGAAAGTTTTCGAAGTTTCACAATCGTATTTCTAAGATCATCGGATTTCCACTCAAATCGGATTTTCAAATTGTCGGATTTCGACAAGCAATCGGATTTTCAATATTCTCGGATTCAAGCTCCTAGATTTTTGAATTCTCGGATTTAGTGGGCTACGGATTTGTGTTTATCGGATTTGATAGTATCGGATTTGTGTTAAAAGTTATGGATTCTTAAATAAATATCTTACAAAGAAAAGATCCTGAAGCAGAAATGAGTACATGTAGTGAAACCCTTTCTTTTGGTTTTGACACAAAATCACCAGTCTTGTACAGAGGTGAGTATCATGTCTGGAAGGGACGTTTCATGGACTTCATTGATAACAATGAGCAGTATGGTGTGGAAATGAAGAAAAGTATACTTGAAGGAAATGGAATCTTCAGAATAGATCAAGAAGCTGACTCTAACCATAATCTACCATTAGACGAAATACACAGGGAAAAGCTTCCAAGCGAATATACAGCTGAAGAAAAACACAGGGCCACTGCAGATCGAAAAGCAAAAAATTCTTTGAAACATGGTTTTTCATCAAAATTCTATATTAAAGTTAATGGCCTGAATAGAGCAAAAGAAATATGGGATGAGATAAAAAGCCAGATGGAAGGCACTGAATCTGGAGTCTGGATTAAAGAGACAACTCTGGTTAACTCTTTTGACCATTTTAAAGCCAGAGAGGGTGTGGCACTAATTGAAACTTATAGTCGATACTATAAACTACTGAATGATTTGAGAAACCAGAAACTGGATGATTATTCTAACCTAACAAAGAACACAAGGTTTCTTAACTCTCTTGGCCCAGAATGGAAGTCACAAGTGGCTATCTACAGACAAATAAACCAGAAAAACCTCAATAAAGTTACGCATCATATGATATTTGAGGAACTGAACCAATATCAAGATGATGTTGGTCTGGGTACACAGAAGGAAAATGTAGATCCACTAGCTTTAGTGGTGAATGAAAAGAGGGTCAAAAGTTCTTTAAAATCAGTCAAGCTGAAAAAAATTCAAGAGACTGAAGACTGAAACTCCAAATTCAGAAGAAGAAACTCAAGTTGATAATAACAAAATCATGGAGGCTATGGCCTATCTCACAAACATGATGCAGAACAAGTTTCTTAAGAACAAGACAAACAACAAGCAGAGATACACATCTGGATCTAGACGGAGGGAAGACCAATTCCAGAAGAACGATGGTCAAAGACTGGAAAGGAGATATGAACGGAAGGTAGAAACTGCCCATGAACGAAAGTGCTACAACTGTGGTGGCACTGGGCATTTCATAAAAGACTATAAAAAGCCCAAAGTCAAAGATTCAGAGTACTACAGGGCTAAGCTCAATTTGATCAAACAAAGGAACAGTGGACAAACTCTGCTTGCTGAAGAAGATCAGTTTCTTTCAGATACGGATAACAGTGATGAGGACACAAATGTTCACGCACAATTCGTACTGATGGCAAATGTAGAAGAATTTGAATTCGAAGAAACTGACGGTGAAAGTGAAGATTAAATTGTGGGAGCTGATTCTGGATTCATGGCTAGATTTGATGAATGAGATATTGAAAGTGAATATGAAGAAGAAGAAGAAATAGAAGCCGAGGTTGCTACTGAAAGCACCAACCCATCTGTTGTTGATCAACAAGAAATTGGAGAGAAGGTAATGACTGATGATTCTAATTTTTCTACTCATTATATACTAACTCTCATGCAACAGGTGGAGCTTTTAACATCCAAGAATCAAAAGAAACAGAAAAAATAGAACAACTTCAACAGGATATAAAAGACAAAGAAAATGAACTCATCAAGTTGTAAAAAGAAACAGAACTTAAAGTGCATGATTTGAATGCAACAAAGTTGTCTGTGGAAATTAATCTTAATTTAATAATGAAAGAGAAAAAGAGTCTAGATGTTAAGGTACAAAACCTTGAGGAAATAGTAAAGAAGCAAGTCACAACTTGTCACACAATCTTTAAAAACCTTCAACCTGATGTTAAGAAAATATATAAAGGTTTAGGTTATGACGAAAACAATTTCTTCTCGAAAATAAATTGCACACCACTGTATCAACTAGAGAGAATGAATCAGAGATGGACATCAAAAATGGTGTTTGTGGGAGAAGGGGAAATAAAACAGGAAGAAGAACTAAAAAGAAAAACCACAACAAAAATGCAAAACTCACTCAATTATGATGAACTCAATGCGTCATATGCAGATTCTGAGAAAAGTGGTAGTTGTTCTTCTGAAGAGTGCTTCATTCCTCACCCACCAGAAGTAAAGAAAACAGTTGAAGAAGAAAAGCCAATTGCAAGAATTTACATTCCACACATGGAATTGCAGAAAATGCAGGAACTGTTTGAATTGGTGTGCATAGATCAGAAAATACAATTTGAAGTAGAAAATCATATTCTAGAAGAAACAATCTTTAATCTGAACAAAAAGTTAACTTCCACTGCAACTAAGGTTAAGATTGAAATGAATGTAGAACAAATAAATAATTCTGATTTTGCACAATTCTTGATACCACAATTTGTCTCAAATGCAATTGAAAGAAGAATGCAAGAAGAAAAAATTGAAAGGTTGTTAACTAAGTTGGACCAATATCTTAGTATTGTATATCCTCAATGTCCAAAAGCATGCAGGGATTTCATGTCACACAAGTGTAATCAATTTTGTGATCAAAACAACGTTCGTGAGAAAGGATCGTCATCAGGAACAAAACAAGTTCCTAAAATGCTGAATGTTAAAATCAAAAAATCATCATCTCCGTAAGTTTCCAAAAATATTAAATCACTTCATGTCACTGACAAAACTTCTTTTTCTTAATTAAAATCAGATCAATAAACAGGAAAAGGAGGGTGAAGCAAAGATGTGAAGATTGGAAGAGCAACAACGGCTCAGATGAGGTGGATCGAAAAGGACAGATTGAAAGACAAAGAAGTGAAGACTGTAAAATCTATGTCAAATGACAAAGAGAAACATTTTTATAATATTCACAAGTCGTATTGCAATAAAAACTATGAATCTTTGTTTGCTTGGAAAGTCAAAATGAAAGTTCAAAAGCTAAAACTTCTAAGGAAAACATGTTTTGTGCTGGAGTTGGATGTGTTGTAAGTCATTGTGAATTCAAATGTGCTTATCATCAAGCTTGAATGAAGAAAGGATTGGATTCAAAGAAAAACAGGAAAAATCCTAACGAAGATAAAATTCTATTCTGGTTTGTCAATAAAAATGGATTCATAATTCATCAATGGATTCACAAATATCAACGAATGGGATTTTTGAAAAGGTATGCTAATAGAAAGATACCTGTCCGACTAGGACAATGGAAGGAATATCTCAAAATAATGAACGCAAATAAAAAACTTCCAACAACTCCGTCGAAACAACTTCTACAGAACAAATTTACACCAAACAAACGTTTGGTTCCAATGAAAGTTGATTCTTATTCACCAATGACACCAAAATCACAGAAAAATCAAAGACAAATGATGAATACACCTGTGTCAAACAAATCCAATGTGAAAATAATGTATGTGGAAAAAGCAAAGCTATTTGCTCCTTTAAACAAACAAAAGAATGATAAAACAACCCTGTCACTCAACAAGAGAACGATTTTGACTGAGAAATGGATTATGAAAAGATCAAATCCTGATACAACAACTGAAGTCTCTAACAGAAAAGATCAATCAAGCTTATTTTTCATGTGCAGAAGGATCATCTCTCGTACATAGACTCTGCCTGCACGAAGCATATGACGGGTAACACAGGTCTTCTCAAACATTTTGTGAGTAAGTACACGGGAAATGTCAAGTTTGGGAACAACCAAGTTTCACCGATTCTCGGCCATGGAGTCATAGAGACTGGAAACCTGAAGATTTAAAAAGTGTCATATGTTGAAGGCTTAGGGCATAATTTGTTTAGCACAGGACAGTTTTGTGATAAAGGCATGGAGGTTGTTTTTAAGAAAAGCTCATGTTCTTTAAGGACAGAAGACGGAGCTGAGATTTTGGGTGGTAATAGAAAGTCAAGCTTGTATACAATTGACTTGTTTGAGAAAGGTTCCGGTGCACCAGTATGCCTACTTTCAAAAGCTTCATCAGATTTAAATTGGTCATGGCATTCCAAGTTGTCGCATCTAAATTTTAAGAACATAAACAAGCTGGTGAATGGAAACTTGGTCAGAGGTCTACCAAAGCTGAAATTTGAAAAAGATCATCTAAGGAATGTGAAGTGGGTAAAATGAAGAGAGTCCCACATAAAGTTAGTTAGATTTCTTCAACTACCACACCTTTGCAGTTGATCCACATGGACCTCTGTGGACCAATGAAGGTTCGGTCCAGAAACGCAAAGAGATACATTCTTGTGATGGTGGATGATTACTCTCAGTATACATGGGTCCGGTGTGTGAGTCACAAAAGTGAAGTACCTCAACAAGTGATTTTGTTTCTGAAGAAACACAAGACTCAAAACGGACAACCGGTGAAGGGAATAAGGACTGATAATGGGACAGAGTTCAAGAACAGAACGCTTGACTCTTACCTGGACTCTGAAGGAATAACACATCAGTTCTCGGCAGCATATACTCCGGAACAGAATGGAGTAGTGGAAAGGAAAAACAGAACACTAGTTGAAGCTGTCTGAACGATGTTACAGTATTCGAAGCTACCACCATCTTACTGGGCTGAAGCCGTGAACACTGCATGCTACACCCAGAATCGATCTTTAATACATCGTCGCTTCAATAAAACTCCATACAAGTTATGTAATGGAGTAGTGCCTAATATCAAATACTTTCATTTATTTGGTAATAGGTGCTTTGTACTGAATGAATCGAACAAACTGTTAAAGTTTGATTCGAAAGCAGATGAAGGAGTATTTTTAGGTTACTCATTGGACAAAAAGGCTTTTAGAATTCTGAATCGAAGAACTAACATGATTGTCGAAAGCATGAATGTTACGTTTGATGATTTAGTCAATCTAAATTCTTTAACGGGTAAACCTAACTTATCTAAAGAACCAATTTTAAAAATGAACAAAATAGATGAGTCATTCAGTCATGAAGAAGATATAAGCTTGCACTTTATGTTTGATTTCGTTAAAAAGAATGATAACTCATCTACTGTTTTACAGGATATTCAGCAAGAGTTTGTGTCAATAATTGAGCCACCAAGCGTATCTACAGTTCAATAGACGGAAAATTCTTATAACTCAGAGTTTGAAGCTATGAATATTCCTGCAACTGAACAAAGTCCAAGATATGATCAATCAACAGAAGACATAAACTCCAACGACCTTCAAAATATAAATGACTAAATTCAGGTTCAATCCCACGAACCTGTTTGGTTAAAGAGTCATCCGGAGTCTCAAGTCATAGGTAGTTTGAACGCCGGTATTCAAACGAGATATGCTATTGCTAATGAATGCCAACATTCAAGTTTTTTAAGCATGGTCGAACCCACGAGAGTGTCGGAAGCTCTAGCTGATCATGATTGGATTATAGCTATGCAAGAAGAGTTTAACCAGTTTGACTGACTTAAAGTTTGGAGTTTAGTTCCGCGTCTAGAAGGAAAATCAATTGTCGGAAGTAAGTGGGTTTTCAAGAACAAAAAGGATTTAGATGGTGTGGTGGCTAGGAATAAAGCTAGGTTAGTGGCTAAGGGGTATAATCAACAGGAAGAGATTGATTATGATGAGACATTCGCCCCTGTAGCAAGGATAGAAGCTATTAGACTTTTCCTAGCCTATGCTCCTATAGAAACTTTACAGTTTACCAAATGGATGTTAAGACTGCCTTCCTCAATGGGAAACTAAAAGAGGAAGTGTACGTCAGTCAACCAGAAGGTTTTATAGATCCTAACAGACCCGATGACGTCTATATTCTCGACAAAGCTCTGTATGGATTAAAACAAGCCACGAGAGCTTGGTACGATGAGCTGTCAGAACATCTTCTACACGAGGGATACGTCAAAGGGAAAACAGACACCACACTATTTAAAAAGGAAATGGGCAATGATTATGTGTTGGTACAAATATATGTCGATGACATAATATTTGGCTCTACGAATCCTAAGTATGGCAATGAATTTTCAAATACGATGAAAAAGAGATCTAAAATGAGCATAATGGGGGAAGTTAATTTTTTCCTCGGATTGCAAATCAAACAATTTAGCCAAGGGATTTTTATTAATCAGGCTAAAGTATATCAAAGATCTGTTAAAGAGATTTGATATGACTGGTTGTTGATCAATTACAACACCAATGGCTTTAAGAACAAAACTATTTGCTGATCCGAAAGGAAAAATAGTAGATTTGAAAACCTATAGAGGAATGATAGGTTCATTGCTATATTTAACAGCTCGTAGACCTAATATTATGTATTCTACATGTCTTTGTGCTAGATTTCAGGCAACTCCCAAAGAATCCCATCTTCTGGCAGTAAATCGTATTTTTTAGATATCTTAAGGGTACCACAGATCTTGGTTTGTGGTATCCTAGTGATTCGGGATTTGAACTAATTTCCTATTCTGATGCAGATTATGCCGGATGCATGCTAGATCGAAAGAGCACATCTGGGAGTGCACACTTTTGAGGAGATAGACTAGTCTGCTAGGGATCCAAGAAGCAAAATTGTGTTTCATCATCAACGGCTGAAGCAGAGTACATTGCTGCTGCTAACTGCTGCTCACAATGCCTTTGGATTCGGACTCAGCTTTCTAACTTTGGTCTAGTATACAACAAAATCCCTTTAATGTGTGATTCTCAGAGTGCCATTGCAATTATGTGCAATCCGGTACATCATTCGAAAACAAAACATATAGACATCAGATACCATTCTATCAACGACTATGCAGAAAAAGGCCTAGTAGAATTAAAGTATGTTCAAACAGAAAATCAACTTGCTCATATTTTCACAAAAGCGTTAAACGAATCTCGTTTTAATGCTTTAGTGTCAAGATTAGGGATGTTGAATTTGACGGTTTAACAAATCATTATGATTTAACAGATCTTACACGGTATGTGTTAGAGGTGCAGGTCAAACTACAGTCAAAGGATAGACACATCAAAATACAATTTATGAATCACAGAGGGTTCATACTTGTAGGGGGAGAAATTAAATCAGATTTTGTATATATTCAATGAATAATCAAAAACATTTACAAAACAAAGAAAATTCAAAAATATTTTTTTCTTTATCTCAAATTGATGTACATTTGTGCATGGTTTGAGTGGGAGTTTTATTTTTTTTTTATTAAAATTTCAAATTTTGAAAATTTTCATATTCATGATCAAAGATTTATTGTTCAAGATGAAATGTGGTGTTAAGGGGGAGTGTAGTGCTTTGAAAGAACAAAATTTTGATATCAAGTGTTCAAAATCCGCAAATGTTATCGGATTAAGTCAAAATCTGATACTTTTGTCGGATTCCGATATTTTTATCGGATTCCGATACTTTTTGTCGGATTCCGAGTAAATTGTCGGATTTTAATGAATTGGGGTTTGGTTTTGGATTTCTATGGATCGGATTTCTCATTCGGATTTCAATGGGTCGGATTTTTTTCATTTTCTTATAAAAAGAAAATCCGACTACATTATCGGATTTTCGAATAGTCGAAAAGTCCGAGTGTTCTTCCACGAAATCGAAAATTTTCAAAATAGTTGTTTGGGTATTCTGATCTAATATCCGTGTTCGCAATTCTTTCCAGATTCACAAGGTGTAATTCTTTTAAGATTTCATCAACGTTTACATGGTTTTTAACCAGATTCTTCAAGTTCAAAACCCTCAAAACTTTCGATATACAAATTCCTGAAATTAAGTGATTGTGTTTACATAGATAGGTTCAGATTTGATAATAGATTAGTGGGATGAGTTTTGATTTGAAAATAATCCAACTTTGGGATGTGTATGACTTAGATTTGAGTTTGTCGGTTTTCAAAGTTTAATCAGGATTTTTCAAATTAACGAGGAAGGTGTTTAGAGGTTGAATTTATTGTTTGAGTTGAAAGGAGTTCTTAGATTGGGGTTAATTGCATAAATGATTTGGGTATTAAGTGTTAAGAGAACAAAATGGGTGGTTTTGAAATTGTCAGAAAGTCGGAAATTTGAAGAGTGTTCAAAGTCTATGAACTGTCGGATTTGGTGTAAATCCGATAGTTCAGTGTTTGTCGGATTTCAAGTTTATCGGATTTTGTGATAAATCCGAGTGTTTGTTAAAATTGGGAAGTTGGTCGGTTTTTAAAACTAACGGATTTAAAGTTTATTGGATTTCATGTTGGTTTTCAAGATTGTCGGATTTTGAAAATCCCGGATTTTGACTTGTCGGATTTTCAAATGACTTGTCGGATTTTCAATTTCATCGGATTTTTTGAAATAAAGAGTGTCGGATTTTCAATTTTATAAGATTTTGAAATACATGAGTGTTGGAATTTCACTTCTATCGGATTTTGGAAGTAAATGATGTTGGATTTTGTATCATGTCGGATTTTGAAATAAAATGAGTGTCGGATTTTGCCAAACACATGCTTATCGGATTTCTAAGTGTCGGATTTCATCCAACACTTAGGAATTTTCAAAAATTTTTGAAAATTTTGAATTTTGTACTAACTGTTTTATCTTACAGATGGCGCAAATTCCCTCGAATACCCTTTACCCCAGAGCCAATTACTTTTCAAACCAACTAAACAATGCCTACTTTCTACCTGATGTCACCATAAATTGAATACCCAATTATCACTGAACTTATTACTTCTCATCCATTAAACCATGTTTTTACCTTCAACCCTGCTGAAAGTGTACCTCATGTCCTGGAGGTTTATGTGCAACAACTGTGGGGTTCCCTTACCCTAACAGAAAGTGTAGAAGGAAACCCAGTCCTTTCAGGCCAAATAGATCAAGTCGAAATTGAAATGGGACTGGAAAGCATAAGACGAATTCTCAGACTACCCAAACGAAACACTTACCCATCTAAACCTACTTTTGATCCAATACCCACTGACAAACAAATCTTGACACATGTGATGGATCTTGGATGGAGGGGAGATGAACTGATGGGGATGTCCAAATTTAAACGTTCTAGTTTGGTTCCCCAGTGGCAGACACTTTACGCAATTATAATGAGATGTTTGACAAGTGTAACGAAAGGAATCGATGGTGCCAATGCCTTTGCATTAAATGTTTTGGTTGGAATGGCTAAACACTTGCATTTTGATTATGCAGAGTTGATTTTTATTGAAATAGCAAAGGTGGTCAGAGAGAAGGTGATTCCTGGCAAAAGACGAAATTTTCTACCGTTTCCACGGTTTCTATCTATGATAATTCAGAGGGTGATGGCCAGAGATACTGATATCTCTAGGCGTAATGATGAGCCAGCCGTACAAATTCAAATGATGATAAAGCTCTATAAAATTCCGTCAATGCCTGATGTTCAGATTTTTGTAATGCTTGCCAAATTGGTATAATTATTGGATTTGGAAAGTGAGTAATAATAATATTGTTTTTCTGAATCAAGAAGAACCTGCTAATTCTACCCCAAGAACGCTAGGTCCCCAGAGTGATAATGGATCTAGGAGTAAGACTTCAATGGGAGAAGCTAACAGGGAAGAGAATAGAGAAAAAATATCTGAGAAAGGTGGTGAAGAAGGTGAAGGTGAATGTGAGATCAGAGAGGGAGTTGCTGTGGACACCTCTAACTGTCAGACTGATTCATTCCAAAAGCATATCCAGAAAATGTTTCAAAATCAGGATGAAGAAATTGAGGAGGAATTGGGTCCTAATGGTCAAAGAATACATCCAAGTATACCTGAATATGACCAAATGATGGATTTGTCTTTTGAGTTTTAAAACATTGATACTCAAATGTTATATGATAATGTTAGTGTGTTAAATGTAGAGGAAGATGCTGAGAGGCAAAAGCAAAGTAAGGGAGTGAGAGATGTGAGAAAGAAAAGTTGAGTGCTTCTCCAGCCATTTCAAGCCGGGACACCACATCTACTGTTGGGAAAATACCTAACATTGAAAAAGACTCTGGCTTCCCACCAAAGCATGCACAAACCCCACCCAGCCACTTAGTATTCTCTCCAACGAATATTGTTTCTTTTCACAGAGATTTTACACATAATCTAACGGTTCCTCATTCGGAGGGTATTGTTATTGAAACAAGTGGCACTCCGCTCCACGCCACTCTTGTTCTTTCTGCGCACCTCGATAACTATCAACAAACTGTTGATTTTCTTTCTAAACACAGGCAAACACTGGATGCACTAGGCGGTTTATTCAAAGATAGACCGGCCGGAACTACTATAGGTGAAGCCTTAACAGGCCAGATCCAAGGATTAGTAGGAAAACCCACCACAGTCAACGTCATTCCAGCTGTGAAAGTGGTTGGTCCTTCAACTTAAGAATTCGTTTCTGAAGGCGATGGAACTTCAACAGGTAATCTAAGTGATCCCGGAGTTACCCATAAAGAATCGGAATCAGCTAAGGAATTTGTTTCCAAAGATGGTTTTGATGCCGCAATTGAACATCTCCATGTACGTATTGATGATATCCAACGATTACAACTTGACAGACTGACTCGAATTGAGAAAAAATTGGATGATTTGGTTGAGAAAATAGAAACTGAGATGAAAGATAAGGTAACTGACGATTTATCTGTGGATGAATTGAAAAGTCTACTAATGGTGAAGTTGATTGGGAAAGGTGATAGTACTTTTGAGGAGTTGGATATTTTATCATTGTTAAGAACAGAAGTAGAGTTAACATGCAAAACAGCTGTCGGGTCATCAAAAAGGCCTAGGCATGACGACGATCACTCTGACACCGATCATCCTGAGGGGGAGAAACGATTAAAGACTTGCTTTGATACCCCGGCTGCTCAACGAATCGGTGCAGTTGCTGCCAGATTGGAGAAAACTTCTTTCAAACAAAAATATAAGGGCAAGTAGACTGAGATGATTGAATTTGAGGAAACAAATGTGCCTGAGGTTGAGGCTGAGGATGAGGAGCTAATGCTAGCATTGTGGCTGAGCAAACAAGAGGTTGAAAAGCCTGCAGAGTTTGAAATGGAAAAATATAATTTGGAAAGTGTAATGAAGGTGCATAAAGAAGTAACAGAACAATTTCCACCATCTCCAGGTAAATTCAGAACAACTCCTGCTGACATCATAAAACAACAACAGAAAGAAACTCAAATTAGTGAATTATCAAAAGAATCTGAATGGAAAATTCCTATCACTGCTCAAATAGATCCGGTTCACACTAGGTCTTTACCAAATGTGAAAAGAGTTATGTGCTGACTAGGGAGGCCTTGAAAAAGACAGTCAGAAACTGGAGGTATCAAGATATACCAGTGGCCTTCCTGGAAGAAAATTTTGTTAACATTTACACTGATGAGATCGAAGAGATGTTAGATATAAATTTAATGGGTGCTAAGAATCCGGATGAAGCCAGAACAAAATTAATTCTCGTATGCACACCGGAAAGAAAGAGGAGATTGAATCAGCACATCAGATCATCAAGCTAAACTGTATTGGAATTCAAAGAGTTCTATTCAAAGATATGGTCAGTTTTCTTGTCACAAGGTCAGATATGAAGAGATATACCATTAGGCATGTAGACCTGAAATTTGTAAACATTGGTGACATAAACTTCCTACTTGAGTAACTTGAATTGAAATTGGAAAAGAATGCTAAGGATTCAACTGGATATCAAAAGCTCAGGGAGTTCATTAGACACAGATGTCAAATAGCAGAATATACTGATCTTCAGTTGGGAGCTGAATCTGACAAAGCAAAAATCAATCTGTTGAAAACAAGAACAAATCATTCTAAAATTGACCAACTGAAGATGTATCAGGTTATCTGGAGTTGTGATGATGAATATGAAGGAGATGAGGGAATAGTTCTGTTCAACAACAAAGGAGAAAAGTTTTTCTTAATGTTTAATGAAGTCATTGCTTACTCAGATGGATCTCTGAAAATTTGGACTTTAAAAATCAAAGAGTATAGTATGAGTTTGAAAGAAGAGATAGATCAAGCGCCCAGAGTCAGACTTACTGAAGTTATCTAATTGTTTGAAGCCAAACGTGATGAACGAAAAATTTTCAGACACTAGCAGAGAAAGATTGGGCAGGTAAATATCAGCTAGACACAAACAAGGGGGAGATTGTTAGAACTATATTTTATGTTTGTGGTCTAGTTACATTTTAGTGCTTAAATAGATAATTCTGTACTTAATATGTCACTATTAGGGATATGTATAAATACTGACATTAGCCTTTCATTCTTGTAACCTTTAGCGTTTTACTCAATATACAACAAACACTTAAAGGTGTTCTTACCAAATGCTTTCATCTTGATTCTATCTTGTGCTCATATTTTGCTCTACATGAAAGCTTAATGATATGTATTCTAGGTATCCAGATTGGATCTGTAATGATAAAATGAATGTGCATGCATGCTTAATGAATTAAATGAATATGCATGGTAAGTGAATAATCCAGATTGGATCAGCTATGTGTATGTGAAAAAGTTCGTGGACATCTTCAAGCATGGTTAAGGTCAACTCTGTAGTTGGGTTCCAAGGATCATTGATCAGGTGATTCGGGACATAACGGTGATTCGAGGTAACATTCCGGATCGTAGGTTCTTCAGAACCGTCGTGGCTTATATCACAATGGGTAATTAGCCGGTTGTAGCTGAGTTGCCTAAGGAGCCTCTGGTTCCGTAAACGATGCTTGGTGGACTGCTTTATGCTCCCCCACCAGCACGGATGGTCGTGTCTGATCCCCCGGTTTATTGTTATTGAGCGGGACTAGCTATCCTGCAAGAAATGACTTATACCGATCTTATCAGCATACCGCAATATGATAGGATAGCATTGTATGCTTATTCCTATGATGCATGACTTGCTTTATTGATGCTTATGTTAAGTTTTTACTCACTAGCTATGTGTATAGCTAATGGTGCTACGTTGACTTTTTTTGCAGATAAAGAATAGGTGGTCTGGTGAGCGGGGTTGCCTTCTGCTGGATGTTTAATTTTGGTTAGAACACTTTTTGTAATAATATGATATTATGGTCGGTTATTATGTTAGAGTAACACCAACAATCGATACAACTTTTTGAATGTAAATATTTGATGTAAACCTTTTTGTTTAGCTTTCAGTTGCTTAACTTAATGTTATTTAATCGTGATTAACTTCACGTTTCTTAAAAACGCGAATTTTTGCTAATTTTTGTGTTTGAAAAGACGGTGTTACATACTTGCTGTAAGGTACAGTAAAGAGCCAATCATTCCCCGATAGGTTTTCAAGTCGACTGCCTTTCCATCAAGATCAGCAGACAACTTGGTTTTGGAAGGCATGGGGGTGGATTTGGACTAGCACTCAGACATTTCATATTTTCTTAGTAAATCATTAATGTATTTAGACGGATTTATGAAAATGCCATTGGAAAGTTGTTTGACTTGTAAACCAAGGAAGAAATTCATTTCTCCCATCGTGCTCATTTCAAAATTGCTTGCCATTAGTTTTGAAAACTCGAGACTGTACTGTGGATTCATAGAACCGAAGTTAATATCATTTACATATATCTGGACTAGGATATAGTCATCCCCAATCTTCTTGGTGAACAGTGTGGTGTCGATTCGTCCCTTGGAATAACCTTCATTTACCAGATAGGCTGATAGGACATCGTACCAAGCCCGTGGAGCTTGTTTGAGTCCTTGTAAGTCCTTATCAAGTACATAGACATCGTTTGGTCTCGTAGGATCAACAAACCCTTCCGGTTGGGATAAGTAAACTTCCTCTTTAAGGATTCCATTGAGAAATGCCGTTTTGACATCTATTTGATAGACCTTGAAATCCCTGTAAGAAGCATACGCTAGGAAGACCCGAATGGTTCTATATGGGCAACAGGGGCGAAGGTTTCATCATAATCAATTCCCTCCTGCTGATTGTATCCTTCGCCTACCAGTCAAGCTTTGTTTCGAATCACCACTCCGTCTAAATCTTTCTTGTTTTTGAAGACCCACTTGGTACCAACAATAGTCTTGTCGTTGGGTCGAGGCACCAGTCTCCAAACTTTTAGACACATGAATTGATCTAACTCATCCTACATTGCTAGGATCCAGTCAGCGTCTTGTAGTGCATCTGCAATGCATGTAGGTTCTGTCATACTAAGAAATCTGGAGAATTGACACTCATTCGCTATGGTAGATCAAGTCTGAACGCCAGCGTCTTTGTCTCAATGATCTATGTTTCAGGGTGTACGGCAGTCCATTTGGTCACATGAGGGTTGGGGCTTTCGGTAAATTCCTCGTCGGCATCCTGAGAAAAGAATTCATCCAGCCGTTGTTGTGTGGATGTTTTAGCCTCAGGAGTTGACTATTCGGGATTGTACTAAGGTGTAGTGTTTCCTTGGTTCTCAGTATCAGCATCGTCAGCAGTGTTAACAGTTGAGTTAGATGTAGTGTACCGTTCACCCAAAATAAAGAATGGGTCTACAGCTGAATCAACAGGTCTTGATGTAGAAGCAGTAGTCGTTTGCTGTGTATGTTCAAGAGATTCTTGAACAATATCTGCAGGCCTGTCGACAGGTACAAAATTAGTTCTAGAGTTATCATCTAAGAAATCAAATATATATTTTAGATCTGAGGGTTCATTCGTGTGAGATATATTTGTTTCTTTTTGATTAAGTGCTGGTCCTGAACTGATGTGTTTAGAAACGATTGCCGGTGACTCATAAGATAAAGATGTTGTTGTTAGTGTATCGTCAAAAGTCACATTAATACTTTCAATCACAGCATTGGTTCATTTATTTAACACACGGAACGCTTTAGACTCAGAGTGTAATCCAGGAAAACCCCCTCATCTGCCTTGGGGTTGAATTTTCCTTGTTTAGCCTTTTCATTAAGGACAAAGCACCTATTACCAAACACATGAAGATGTTTGATATTAGGAATGCTACCATTAGCCAATTAATAAGGAGTTTTGTTAAAGTGACGGTGTAAGATTGTTCAGTTTTGAGTATAGCAAGCTGTGTTGACTGCTTCTGCCTAGTAGGAAGGTGGTAAATCAGCATAGGACAACATTGTTCGAGCTGCTTCAACAAGCGTTCGATTTTTGCGTTCAACAACCCCATTATGTTCTGGACTGTAAGCTGCTGAGAACTGATGCATGATTCCCACGTAGTCAAGATAGGAATCCAAGACTCTGTTCTTGAATTCGGTGCCGTTGTCGGTTCGTATTGTACCAACTCTTCCTTGTGATTGGTTCTACACCTGTTTGAGAAACGAGATGATTGTTGATGGATCTTCATCCTTCGTTCTCATAAACTTGACCCACGTATACCTTGAGTAGTCATCAACTATCACAAGGATAAACTTGACTGTTTTCCCTCGAGGTTGGCTAGATCAATGGTATACAGGTTTGATTTACTGGAGCCCGTCAGTATTACATCACCATTCTCTGTTTTGACTGAGCAGGTCTTGGCTTTGAAGTTGGCTTCTAGCCCCTTATCACATAATATAGTTTCTTTTATTATGTCCCCAGTTCCCATTATTGGACAAAGTTCATGAGAAGACCCTTTTCGCCTGTCATATGTTTTGAACAGCCGGAGTCCAAGTACCACCGGCTAGATACCTGCACATGGAAGACAAAAGTTGTTGAGGTATCCATTGTGTAGTGGGTCCTTGACTGTTAGCACATGCAATAGATTCAAATGATGTTTCAAGTAATGAAGTCGTTTCTTTTGCTTTGGGAACCCATACTTGTGTGGTGGTGTAAGGTTGGGTCGGTGATGATGTTACAATTTCTTTGCATGTGGCGAGGGATGGAATTGCTTTGGATGTGATGATGGGTTGTTCAACTACCACGAGATTACAGCCTTTTGGGAGTGAAACATCATCATCGATGTATTCACTTTGTTTCTTTTGATCTCTTGATTTGTTCATGACTGTTTTTGTTTTGGTGGTTGTATGTTGACCTGTTGGTTGTTTTTGCTGTGAGACTTGAGTTTTCTTACTCTTTGGATTTGTGGAATTTATTTTCTTTTCAACAGCATTTTGATTGGCGTGATTTCAGTTATTGAAGTACATGCGATTTAGAATCCCTGAAGTGTGACGATTGGAGAGTTTTAATTCTGAACTATTCTTAGTGGGTACACTTTCATTGTTTGTTTGGAATTGTGCCCTGTTGGAGCGTTTCTTTCGTTAGTAGGTAATTTTATTACCTTTTCTATTTATGAAGGAAGCTTGTTCGTGGTTTGATTCAAAAGATTTAGTTAGGGTTTGGTTTAACTCCACAGTTCTTTCGATCTTCGTCATACACACAGTGATAAGTACAATGTCCATCAACACAACCATCACTCATGCAAAACCTTTCAAATTTAACTTAATTAACTGGAGTTCAAACAGGTTTGATATGAGAAACAAATGAATCATTTCAAAATAGTAGATTTGTTTGTTTATTGAAATTCGTAGGATAAATCAAACAAGCTTCGTTCCTTCTTTCTCTATTCTTCTCTTGAGGCTTCTTCCTCCATTCAAAAAACTGGCTTCTTCCCGCTCTTCACATTAGCACCTAGATGCACATTTGGGTTAGAAGCCGAAATTTCCAATTGATCATTTTTGCGGGAATGAGTTGTTTGTTTCTTGGTGCGTTTTGTTTTGGATTGAGGTGATCTTGATGTACTGGCTTTATGTGATGACCAAGTATCAATGGTTTTCGCTTTCCATTTAAAGTTTGTAGACTCAAGTGTGTGCAATTTGAAGAATTCGTTTTCAAGAGAATTGAGTTTTTCATGAAGTTTAAAGAGAGAGTTTTCCAATTTATACATTCTTCACATTTTTCACCAGGGTTGGTTAAGGACAAATCATTTGCAGACGTGTTGTGCTCAACATCAGTAAATGAAAAACAATCTTCTGTGTGCACCTGTGGTATTTTTGTATTAGATGTGCTTCGAGTAGCGGAATTATGTGATTGGGTGTTTTCATTTACAAGAAGATTGATTATGTTATCGAGAATTGTAGTCTCAAATTCAAAGATGATGGACCTATTGAGAAGTTCATGTTCAACCAATTCAAGGTTTCACTATAAATCCATATGAGGAATGTATATGCGAGGCTCAGGTGGAGAATCTGAAATTGACGGTAAGGATTCCATTTTTGTTTGTGAATAACTGCAAAAGTAGTCATCAGAGATCATGGGTTCGAAGTCATCTGTTATGTATGACTAATTTAGACTTTCGTAGTTTTATTCTTTTGTGTTCCTCCTCAGCGAGTTCGTCGACTTGACCAACGAATACCATTTTCTTAGTTAACCCTAGATTCATGCTATCGAAATCGTAGAGTTGTTTAGTAGTAATCTTGTCACGGATGTGAGGATTAACAAAACCTAAACCTTCGTATGTACACTTTGAAAATTTAACATCCATAGGTTTGTTTAGAAAAATGGTTTGTGCAGTTTGGTCTCATTTTATTAACAAGTCTTCGAGATCTTTTATTTTTGAGTATAATTGACATCGTTTCTTTTGTAAGAACTTAAAATCTTCTTCCACCGAAACCTTGGACGCTTTTAAATTCTGAATGATTACCTCATTTTCATTTCTGAAGGTGTTCGGTTCATTTTCGTTGGAGGTTAGTTCCGGTTGAAGGTCGTCTAAATTAGAGGATGATTGATTTATGATTTTAAATTCTAATTTAGCGATTTTTCGGTTCTGTTTTTTGATGTGTTCAACTAAAGTTTGTGCATACTCAATGTTTACCTTTCCATGAACACCTGCAACTTCTGTCTGAGTTTCCTCAAACTCATCATCACCGTCAGCTTCATCATCACCATCATCATTTGAGGAACCCTCTTCTTGAGCCATTAAACAGAAATGTGCTTGACCTGATTCATCATCATCTGAATCATCTGTATCAGTCAAGAATTGGTCCTCTTCAACCAACATAGCTCTACCAATTTCTTTCTTCTTCGTTAACCGCAGCTTGTTCCTGTAGTATTCTGTTGGTATCTGCCCACTGACACACGTAGGCCAGCATCACTGCCAATGAAGCACAGGCCTATTGGGTCACACGCCAAGTTTCAATCTCGACAGCCTACTATAAGAAGAAAGAGTCAAAATGGTCAAATTCCAGTTGACCTAGGCTTCACGACCGTGAAGGATGCTCCACGGGTCGTGAAGCAGCTCGTGTCCACGAGTCCTATCGTGGGCCGCATGGTTCGTGAAACCCTTGGGCGTCACGACCCTACACGGCCCGTGAAGGAGGTCGTGAAGGCACGAACCCTCACGATTCTTGCACAGCGCGGCACGACTCGTGGAGGATAAATGGCCGGTCGTGGCGCGTTTATCCTTCACGGCCCGTGAGAGCCCGTGAAGAAGCCGTGAAGGTAGAATTCTAAGTGACACTTGTCTTTGGTTGGACCATTTTGTTGGTCCAATGATGGTGTGCCACTTAGCTCCGACTCTAGGCTCTTTGAACAGATAGAATGCCTATAAAAGAGGTTCTTTTGGTGCATTTTACTCTCTTGGTTAATTCTTGCAATTATACACATTAGAGATATACACAAGTGAGTGTTCTAAGTTGAGAGAAGCACAAGACCTTGTGTTGGTGATCTTCTAGTGTTGTTCAAGGGTTGTTCCTAGACCAAATCATCAAGTGTTGGTGGTTTGGTGGCTTGCTAGTACAAGGAGAAAGAAGCTAAGCTTGGTGTGGACTTCTTTGGTGCTTGGAGCCTTTTGTTTCAAGAGCTCATCCCATGTTCGAAGTTGTTCCAGAATTTTACCAAAGTCTTCTACGGTATGGTTTGCTTTCTTCCTTCTCTTTGTGTTTGTTTTGGTTGCATGCATTTTCTTGCAAGTTTTCACCACCATTGGGAAATCATGGGATCGGCTTTGTGTGTTTTGTTGCTTCCGTTGCGTGCTTTGATCCCCATGGATTCCCAACAGTGGTATCAGAGCCATACTTGTAAGATGCATGCACCTTTGTGGCTTGAAAATCCATATTTTTGATTTTGGACATTCTGTCTAGAAGGCCTTCACGGGCCATGGAGCTTGCTTCACGAGTCGTGAAGGCCACACGACCAGTCTCGTGGGGTGGTGGTCATGAAAGGTTTTTAGTCTGTTTCACGAGTCGTGGAGCGTACTGTCTTCACGGCCCGTGAGGGCCCGTGAAGAGCAGTAGCTCGTGAAGGCGTCGTGAACAGACTGTTTTTGGCCTTTTGGAAAATAAAACTTGATATGGATTTTAGCATTTGATTTTGGTGTTTCCAGAATCATTTTAGGCTGTTTAGCCTTGTAGATTAAGCCCCTTAATATCCTAATTCTTTTATGTGTATGTATTGGGTGGTTTTGGCATAAAATGCACACATGCATACATGTAAATTGTGTATGTATGAATATGGATTTCAAAGTGTTTGGAATCCTAATGTATATGTACAAGGTTTATTCTTGTGCCTTTAGTTTTTGAATAAACTTAATTGGGATATTGTTTTGTGCATGGTTTGGTGTGGCACACCATGCTTTGTGGTTGTTTCGTTTTCGTGAGCACCGGTTTGAGCCTAGACCTTTGTGTGGTTGTTTGGTTGCTTTATTTGTTGTTCATTCATTTGGTGGTTTGTACCACATTTGGTTTGTAATAATTTATTTAATCCGGTTTGTAATAATTTATTTATTTATTTGTGGCTTGCACGCCAAAGTATTTATTCTTTGTGATTGTATATTAGCTTAGAATAGATTGTGTGGCTTGCATGCCATTTCTCTTTAAATTATGTATGTAATGAGAAGAGAAGACCGGAGGCACCAACGGGAGTCTTGGGAGACGTCTTGGCTACCTCGGATCCGGAGGCGCGGGATCAAGAGGGAGCACGTGTCACACCCCGCTAAAGCGGAAACACGAGATGTCACAGCACAAGATATCATCGCACAAGGTAAATAGATAATAACCATTAGATTAAATTAACAAAATAAGTAGTTCGGATGAAACATAAATAAAAGTTACACAACCGAATAATATTTAAAGGACATTGTCTTGTACGATGCGTAAATAAAATAGATATTGTTTTCATAAAATGTGACGATGAAGATGGAAATGCCACACATCATGCTTGTATGCATAAGGTACCTAACGACGATCACCTGAAAGCACGGGTAAAAGAAAAGGGTCAACTACTAGAGTTGGTGAGTTCATAGGTTTTTAATGTATGCACAAAATATCTTTTAAATGAGAAAAGTTTAAATAATTGATGGAAGTTTTTGGATAAAAATCCAAGTATGAAATAATGATAGAAGATGTATTATATTGCCCAAAACGTTGCACATGGTAGTAATAGACTATGATGATTATTGCTTGAGCCATTATCCAACCTAGCCGACAACCAATTGCCCATGATAAACCTAACGCCTATATTAAATGACGTTAGTAGTGGTAAAGTACATCTATAGTTCGTCAACCATAAATGGGAGACGTCGGAATCTCCAAATAGCGCTACTTACAAATACCATCGGCTCACTAGCGGAGTTAAGGAATAATGTACAACGAAAGGGCCTTACAACGATCACCCAAGCACATCAAAGAATAATACCATAAGTGCTCAAAATAATATTTGAAATAAATAAGAAGATAGGCAATAAACTTTTCATGAAATATATACACATGCTTTCACCCCAAAATAATATGAAATACGGTAAAAAGGGGCTATGATACTCACTCGGTATGCAAAGGTGTTCACTCGTAAGGATTTCTTGTTCCTACCGAAGCTCCTTTCCTAATATAAGAGGTACGTAGCTCTATTAGACTTATTTTATTTATTATTTTGTATTATTTATTTGTTGTTAACTTATTTATTTAAATAGTTAAAGGTTGTCTCTATTTTTCCATAAATCATAAGTGTTCACTGGAATTTTCAGTTCTTTAAGTTGAACTTTAAAAATTAAAAACTGTAATTTAGGAGTCATATTAACGCTTGATATTTTAATATAATCTTAATACATGTTTCTAGAATGTCCAGTAAAAATATAGGAATTTATAATCCATGTTTAGTATTTTTAATAATTAAAAGTGTATAGGATGTCCACTGATCAGGGTCTGGATGACATGTTGTTACTAAATCGTCTGTTTAGGGCTCATACGACCTCATTTCTACATGATTCAAACTGGGAAATAACCACGACTCAAAGATTAAACTTTTAAAAAAAACTAGACGTATTTTGACCCAAGAATGAGTAAGTTACACGCGTTTAAAGTGTACCCTTCTAAATCTGCCAGATTTCCAGAATCAACATATGGGTATTTTTAAATATGTTTGAAGGATCAAACGTTCATGAAAATTAGTGAATCCAGGTTTAAATGAAAGGTAACACTTTAAACTAAGATTAGAAAAAAGAATCAACTGATTTTGATACCTAGAACTCCAGATATAACAAAAACAAGTGGGGAGTTCTAGCATCAGAATCTGCCAGAATGTTATTCTTTTTGCTTATGGGTCATAACTTTAATATGGCATGTTTATATTCATGATTAATCATATTGTATGAGTATAAGCTTTGATAATCCATGTGTTCTTACAACAATGGTAGGATGATACACATTTTATGTGTTCCTTACAACATTTGTTGAGATGAAACACATGCATGATCAAAGTCTTATTTTCTTGATTTTTAGTTGATTAAGTTCCATACAACAATGGTAGGATGATGCACATTTCATGTGCTCCTTACAACATTGGTAGGATGTTTATATTTACATGATTATAGATATATATAAAGGAAATAAGATGAACAACAAATAAAATAAATAAAAGAAAGAAGAAAGAAGAAAAGAAGAAAGGTAGAAGAGTAGAGATGAGTGTTTTATGATCATCTTACCAACTCTTTTCTTTGATTTTGTGTTTGATCTTTAAGAGATGATCAAGACTTGGATGTTCTTGGGAGATTTTTGTTGGTGAAAGAAGAAGAGAGAAAAGAGAAGAGATGGAGTGTGGTGGTGAAGGAAATGATGAAGAGTAGTAGGGGGCTTATATAGAGCATGGGGGAGATCAAGTGGTGATTCTTGGGAAGAGAAGGAGGCAAGAGAAAAGAGATGGGGGGTTTCTTTTATTTTTTTATTTTTTATAAATTATGTGTAATTAGTTTAAATAAATTTGTATAAATGGTGATTTTGTTTAAATCTTTTAATTAACAAAGTTTTAATTATTTTGATGAGTTTATATATATATATATATATATATGTTTTATATTTTAACTTATTTATATTTATTATGATGTATTTAATTATTTTTATTTTTATTATTATTATTATTGTATATGATTTGTAATTCTTGACTTTTAATAATTCGATTTTTCGAGCTCGGGAAGGTTCTAACCATATAGGCGGGATTTCTACGAAATCTAATATTATTATGGAAGTATTTAAGTCATAAATACTATTTTTAGTCATACTAGGCTTAAAATTAGAATTTCTAATGGCTAACCTGGGAAATTTGTTGCCGAATGTCACAGCACGCCACGAAGTCTTGGATTGTTTGTCCTTAGTAGACTTAGTTCCTCGGTTGGCTCACCGGGGAACATTTAGGTTGGCTCAAATCGGTTTTGTATGCGTGGTTGTGTAGTTTTATTTATTTGTTTTTCTTGCATGGTTGTAGGATCTTCGCATGCTAGAAAATCTTTTGAAAATAATAAAACTATATAGTTTTCCTTAATTGGTTAACAAACCCCGCTCGCTCACATGATTAACAAACGAATATAAAGTGTTTATGTTCAATTGGTGAAAAATGCGTTTTGTCACTTATTTGTTAATCAAAACGAAAAGAGGTGCGTGTGGCGTCTTGAAAATGCGTTTTGTCACTTATTTGTCAATTGGTGAAAAATGCGTTTTGTCACTTCTTAAAAACGTAAATCACACGCCATCCAAAAGATGACACCACCCGAATCTAATGAAGCATGGGACAATTGTTGAGCGTAGCACGAGTTGTTCCATGTGGACTTGTGTGGAAGGTGCGTGTGGCGTCTTGAAATCTTTGGTTGTTGAGCTTAGCACGAGCCAATTATTGTCAAGGGCGTCATCGTGTATCTTGTTGGACGATTTGCAATTCCAACAAAGCAGCTTATTGAGGAATCGGTGTGGGAAGGGATCAAACATGCCAAACCGGTACTATGAGTACCGATGGATCCCGCAAGTGCCTAAGAGTTGTAATCACGGATTGCAATCGGTAAAGCGTTTACCGGCCTAAATACCTTCACGAAGTGATCCGCGGTAAACCCGTCATGTAGTGATGTTATGTTGGGTTCTTAGCCCTTGTTAAATTTAAGTGTTAAACTATTGGGTAATTATTTAACAAGGATTAAAATATGTCGAACTAACCTTTTGTGTGCTTTGCCTTCTCTTAGATGGCATCTACAAGCAACACCGCGACACACATTTCACTCCGTCCATTTTCGGAAAAAGAGAAACTCGTAGGCGTAAACTTTATGGATTGGCTTAAGCAATTGAGAATTGTCTTACTCCATGAAAGTAAGTTGTATGTCCTAGAGGAACCTCTTCCGGAGGCTCCTACTACCACCGCTACGCGGGCCATTAGGGATGCTTATGAGAAGCGCCTTAAAGACACTAATGAGGTGACTTGCCTCATGTAGACGACCATGAGTTCTGAATTGCGAAGGCAATTCGAGGACGTTGGTGCGTTTGACATGATCACGCAGCTGAAGGAAATGTTCCAGCAACAAGCAAGGCAAGAACTCTACGAGTGTGTCAAGGCCTTTGTAGGGTGTCGGATGCAAGAGGGCGGGAACGTGAGCTCCCACATGCTTCGTATGAAGCAATACGTGGACCAGCTCGAGAGGTTGGGCTTTCCTATGGGGAAAGAGTTGGCTACGGAGATAATCCTCCAATCTTTGCCTCAAGCATATGGTCCGTTCATTGTGAACTACCATATGCATAATATGGATAAGTCCTTGATGGAGTTGCACGGCATGTTGAAGACCGCCGAGTCTAACATGGACAAGGCGAAGCCATCAACCTCCGCACCCGTCCTAGCCATCCATGAGGGTGGTGCTAAGAGGAAGCGGCCCGCTTCAAACTCCAAGGGCAAGGGAAAGGGAAAGGTGAAGGTGGCAACACCCAAGCCCAAGCCACTCCCGGCGCCGGAGCTGAAGGGGAAGGAACCCACTCCTATAGCCCCCTCACCGAAAGAGGGCACCTGCTTCTTCTGCGGGGAGAAGGGACACTACCGGCGTAGTTGCCCCAAGTACACAGAGGAGCTCAAGAGGCTTCACGCCAAGGGTCCTGGACACCGGGTGTGGTACGTATATGATTGAACTCCATAACACTTCTACTTCTAACGCTTGGGTCCTGGACACCGGGTGTGGTACTCACATAGTTAATAATGTGCAGGCACTAAGAAGAAGTAGGGACTTGGTTGATGGGGAGCTGGATCTCATCATGGGAAACAAAGTGGTTGTCCCGGTTGAGAAGATAGGGAGCGTGAACCTCGACTTTCCATCCGGCTTATCTATTACTTTTTTAGATGTATCTTATTCGCCCTGCGTGGCAAGAAACATTTTATCATTTTATGCACTTGTTGACGATGGATTTGACTTTAATTTCTCTAATGGAATTATTTCATGCTTTAAAAATGATTTATTTTATTTTAAAGCACATCCATGTCGTGGCATATATGAGACAAGCGTATGCTTGCAAAGTAATAGATCAATCATGAATGTTGGTTCTAAATCCAAATATGATTTGGATAAGTTATCGTTATGGCATGGTCGTTTGGGCCACATAAACAAGAAACGCATAGCCAAGCTCCAAGCGGATGGGATCTTGGAATCATTTGACCATGGGTCGGATGATGTATGCGAATCTTGCTTGTTGGGCAAAATGACCAAAGCACCCTTCACCAGCGTTTGTGAGAGGGGCAAAGACTTGTTGGATATCGTTCACACGGATGTGTGTGGTCCGTTCAAGCATGTCACTAGGGATAACTCAAGGTACTTCGTAACATTTACCGATGATTTTAGTAGGTATGGGTATGTCTTTTTGGTGAGACAAAAGTCGGAAACCTTTGAGGTTTTCAAGACTTTCAAAAACGAAGTTGAGAACCAATTGGGTAAACGAATTAAGATGCTCAGATTGGATCGTGGTGGTGAGTATCTATGTTCGGAATTCCGTGACTATCTAAAATATTGTGGAATTGTTTCGCAATTGACACCTCCTAGGACACCACAATTAAATGGTGTTGCCAAGAGGAGGAACCGAACATTAGTGGATATGGTTCGGTGTATGATGAGTCGTACGGATGTACCCATTAGCTTTTGGGGCTATGCATTGGAAACGGCCGTTAGAATCCTTAACCTCGTACCAACTAAGAAGGTCAAGAAGACACCCTTTGAGATGTGGCATGGAAAGGTTCCATCGCTATCATATCTAAAGGTTTGGGGTTGTCCTGCCAACGTGAGACGTGAGGTGGAGGACAAATTGAAACCCTGAGCAGAGAGGTGTTTGTTTATTGGATACCCTGCCGGGTCTATGGGATATTTGTTTTACAAACCGTCCGAGAACAAGGTATTTGTTGCTCGGAGGGCCGTCTTTCTTGAAAGGGAGATGCTATCCAAAGACGCTAGTGGGAGAAATGCAAATCTTGAAGAGATTCAAGAACCCTCCAATGACCAACCTGAAGTTGGCACTAGTTCACAAGATGATTCTCAGCACGGCGATGCTGGAGAACCTGACACGGATCCTTTACCTCTTAGGAGATCCGGTAGGGGTCGCAACGAGCCAGAGAGATATGGGTTTCTCATGTCTGAGGGCTACGACCTAGTGGTGGATCATGATGAACCATCATCTTATCGGAACGCCGTGGTGGGCCCTGAGTCCGCTAGGTGGAAAGAGGCTATGGAGTCCGAGATGCAATCTATGTTGGATAACCAAGTCTGGGATTTGGTAGATCTGGTACCCGGGTGTAGACCCGTAGGGTGCAAATGGGTCTTTAAGAGAAAGACCAGCATAGATGGAGAGGTAGACACCTTCAAAGCCCGACTGGTGGCTAAGGGTTTCACGCAAACTCATGGTGTAGACTATGATGAAACCTTTTCCCCGGTGGCTATGTTGAAGTCTATCCGGATACTTATGGCAATTGCCGCATTTCATGATTATGAGATTTGGCAAATGGATGTAGAAACCGCGTTCCTTAATGGTACACTAAGCGAGGAGGTCTATATGACTCAACCCAAGGGTTTTGTACATGCCAAGCATCCAGATAAAGTCTGCAAGCTTAAGAAGTCCATTTATGGACTTAAGCAAGCATCGCGCAGTTGGAACCTGTTCTTTGATGAGAAAGTCAAAGAGTTTGGCTTTTCGAAAAGCAAGGATGAGCCATGCGTATATGTCAGGGCTAGTGGGAGCATAGTTGTGATCCTAGTCTTGTATGTCGATGACATAATTCTCATTGGAAACGATGTCCTGACCCTTCAAGGTGTAAAAACCTGGTTAGGGAATTGTTTTTCAATGAAGGATCTAGGAGATGTGACTTATATTCTTGGGATCAAAATCTATAGAGATAGATACAAGAGGCTTATTGGGCTTAGCCAAAGTACATATGTTGACAAAGTCCTAAAGCGGTTTAGGATGGAAGACTCCAAGAAGGGGTTCATTCCAATGTCACATGGTTTGGTATTGAGTAAGACTCAATCCCCTAGTTCCCCATAGGAACGGGAAGTAATGAAGCGAGTGCCATATGCTTTGGCTGTGGGCTCGATCATGTACGCCATGGTATGTACTAGGCCTGATGTATCGTGTGCCTTAAGCATGACGAGTAGATATCAAGCCAACCCTGGCGAAGCTCATTGGACGGCGGTGAAGAGCATTCTCAAGTATCTTCGGAGGACTAAGGAGATGTTCTTGGTGTACGGAGGTGAGGAAGAGCTTAGAGTAAACGGTTACTCTGATGCAAGCTTCCAACCCAATAGGGATGACTGCCGATCACAATCGGGGTTCGTGTTCCTATTAAACGGCGGTGCTATATCCTGGAGTAGCTCCAAGCAAGACACCGTGGCCGATTCCACTACTGAGTCGGAATACATTACGGCCAGTAAAGCTGCTAAGGAGGCCGTATGGATAAGGAAATTTCTGCTTGATCTAGGAGTGGTTCCAAGCATCAGCGACCCTGTTGAGATCTTCTGTGACAACGAGGGTGCCATTGATTTGGCAAAGGAACCGAAGTCTCATCGACGCACGAGGCATATTCCGCGGAAATATCATTTTATCCGGGACGTGGTCGAAAATGGAGACATCGTCATTAGCAAAGTACACACGGATAGCAATTTGGCGGATCCGTTTACTAAACCGTTGTCGCATGCCAAGCACGATACCCACACACGTGCTATTGGGATTAGATTTGCTAGTGACTTGGTTTGAGTTAAATATTGGTTATTATATTCGATGTATTTACTGTGATATTGGGAACATTAAGCAATATTGTATTTTTGAATGTATTGATTATTAAATGGTGATTTAATGATACGTGTGTAGCGAATACTTTCTTTAAATCATTATTGTGTTCCAACTTTGCATGTTTTATCACTTCCTTGAATGTTTTACATTCTAAACTGTCCACGATCGGTCATTCTTCAAGGAAGGAAGTATGAACGAAGATCGGGGGAAATGATTGGTCATAGTATTCAATGGGGATTGAATACAAAGGACGCAATATTTCGCCTATACTTGAAAAGAGTTTCAAGTGATTGGACAACCCACACCTGATCTTACTTCATGGTACATGTCAAGAGTAAATCAGGATGATAATATCTTTTATCCTTAGACCGGAGATGCATGTGTTTCACTATTTTGGTTTGCTTTATTCTAACTACTTTCAAACGTAGTCCGTAACTGGCTATTATAAAGGAGGCATTTGGGTAAAGTATTGCCATTGTATTCGAGGCAATGTAGTCGAAGGAATTTGTTCCTCTGTAAAGAGAGATATCCCTGGGCCCCTCGATGATTGGGAGCTGACACCAAAACTGCATGGCCATGCTCGAGTTTGCAATGATTATTGATCAGTTGCAACTCACCTTTTGGTCACCACCAATCTTGATCGAGAAACATAATCGTGAACGACCGGAGAATGACTTTGTACCATGTCTCGTGTTCACTTGGATATCGCGAACAATAAGATAATTGATCACTTATCTATAGGACCATGTCAAACTCTTTTAGTTTATCATGGTACTTGTCAGGGATGACATACCCCATGTTTAGTTGGGGGCAGGGATGCCTTGCTAGAGTCCGCTCCCTGTCTGTGGTGCCCATGGATACGGTGTGTCATGTGCAAGTGGGAGTTTGTTGGTATCTGCCCACTGACACACGTAGGCCAGCATCACTGCCAATGAAGCACGGGCCTATTGGGTCACACGCCAAGTTTCAATCTCGACAGCCTACTATAAGAAGAAAGAGTCAAAATGGTCAAATTCCAGTTGACCTAGGCTTCACGACCGTGAAGGATGCTTCACAGGTCGTGAAGCAGCTCGTGTCCACGAGTCCTGTCAGGGGCCGCATGGTTCGTGAAACCCTAGGGCTTCACGACCCTACACGGCCAGTGAAGGAGGTCGTGAAGACACGAACCCTCACGATTCTTGCATGGAGCGTCACGAGTCGTGGAGGATAAATGGCCGGTCGTGGCACATTTATCCTTCACGGCCCGTGAGAGCCCGTGAAGAAGTCGTGAAGGCAGAATTCTAAGTGACACTTGTATTTGGTTGGACCATTTTGTTGGTCCAATGATGGTGTGCCACTTAGCTCCGACTCTGGGCTCTTTAAACAGATAGAATGCCTATAAAAGAGGTTCTTTTGGTGCATTCTACTCTCTTGGTTAATTCTTGCAATTATACACATTAGAGATATACACAAGTGAGTGTTCTAAGTTGAGAGAAGCACAAGACCTCGTGTTGGTGATCTTCTAGTGTTGTTCAAGGGCTGTTCCTAGACCAAATCGTCAAGTGTTGGTGGTTTGGTGGCTTGCTAGTACAAGTAGAAAGAAGCTAAGATTGGTGTGGACTTCTTTGGTGCTTGGAGCCTTTTGTTTCAAGAGCTCATCCCAAATTCGAAGTTGTTCTAGAATTTTACCAAAGTCTTCTGGGGTATGGCTTGCTTTCTTCCTTCTCTTTATGTTTGTTTTGGTTGCATGCATGTTCTTGCAAGTTTTCACCACCATTGGGAAATCATGGGATCGGCTTTGTGTGTTTTGTTGCTTCCGTTGCATGCTTTGATCCCCATGGATTCCCAACATATTCGACATCCTTCGTTTTTGGTTTCCTGCAATGTTTAATAGAATGCCCTGTTTTACCATAGTTGTAACATTTCTTTTCCTCTTCCTGAGGCTCTATGGGTTTATCAAACCGTCTCTTCTCTTCTGGTAGGCTTCCCTCACCTTTTCTCGGGCCGGAGGTGTATCGTTGCTTGTTGTTTGTCTTTCCATACTTGTTTTGGAAAGCCCTTGTGATGAGTGACATGGCTTTAAGCACTGCCTCCTTCTCCGAGATTTCTAGCTCCCCTTCCGATGAGTCAGAATCAATCACTACTTGCTTTCCCTTGCTTAACCATGACGGTTCTCGCGGTCTTCTATAAGCCACCAGTGAAACCGGATCATATGGTTGCTTCATTGAGAGTTTAGTAAGGAACTCGTCTTGAAACTGCTTCAGGTCCTTGTAGATTGAGTGGTGGGATACCGCCTTAAGATTCCGATTTACATGTTTATACAGACGAACATGTGTTCTGGACCAACAACATCGATCCAGTTGACATTTATGTCCAGATCGGATCTCGTCACACCGTGGTTTCTCATTTCGTTTAAGAGTCGGAAAAAACGACTATATGTATCCTGCAACAGCTCTCCTTCCCTGGCTTTGAATTTCCTGAATGTGTTAACCAGCTGAGTTTCTCTAATAAAGGATCCCTGTTCAGTTCCCTGCATCTATTGTTTTACTTCATCCCAAATTTCCTTGGCAGAAGTCAAACTATCTATTTTTGAATAGATTTCTGCACATAGCCCTTGTTTCAAATAATATTTTGCGTCTTTGTCGGCTCGTGCTCGATCTCTTTCTTCAGCAGTTAGTTCTGACGGGAGTTTGTGTCTTCTTTCAGCGGCTATGGGTGGATTGTTATCGGGAACAACCTTGATAATCTTCTCAAAGATGGCATCACCATTCAGTATGCTATCTTTTATCATCTCGCCATACTTCTTGTTCTGTTCTATGAAGTCCATAAACCTTCCTTTCCATACATTGTATTCGTTTCTAAAAATTACAGGAGGTTTAATGTCTTTGCCAATGGCAAGAATCTCATTGCTAGAACTCATCTTTTTACCTGGATCTTTCTCCCTGAAGTGGATTGGTTAGTTGGTTTGTGAGAAACTTTGAAAGTCAGATGAAAGTGTTTGAAAGTCAGATGGTCTTATGCGATTGTTAGATGAATGTTTTAGGTGACAGTCGGATGACTTCAAGAGTCGGATGGCTCAAAAGTCGGATGATTCAAAAGTCGGATAAATTCTTTGTAGCGCCTGTCGGATGAACCAAAATTCGGATTCGTCAAAGGTTGCACGACTGTCGGATGAACCAAAATTCGGATGAGTTAAAGGTCGGATGAATTTAAAGAGCAAAAGTCAGATGAGACTTAAGTTCAACAATCGGATGGAAAAAAAATTTCAAAAGTCGGATGAGTCAAGTGTCGGATGACCTAAATGAAAAGTCGGATGAACACTCTTAGGCAACTGTCGGATGAACCAAGAGTCGCATACACCACTATAGATAGTCGGATGAGATAAGGTCGGATGACCTCTGTTATTGAACAGACTTCTGATTTTGCCTAAAACACACTAAAAATTCACTTAACTTTTGCTTTGACCTTCGTTATCAATAAAAACACTTACCTAAACCAATTTCGACCCAAAACAACAACAAATTCTTAAAGAAATTTATGAAACAATGGAGAACTTCAAGAACTTGAAGAACAAGAAATATTTAAAATGAAGACCCAGATGCTGTTTACTTATGCTAAAACCACTAGTAAAGGTTTTATCTTACTCAAATACTTCTTAAAGACACCAAAGAACTTGAAAACAAGAAGATTTGAGAAAATGGGTTATTGACTTCCAAGAGCTTTCACGTACCAAGAACAGATAGTTCTCTGGGCTTTTGTTTCTCACACAAGGATGTTACTTTCAGGTAATGTTGAACCAATCCAGTAAGAAATTGGCTCTGATACCAATTGAAATTCCTTTGTTGTGATGAAAGATGAGTTACTTAAGAATACGTGAACACAAGATGAAGAAGTTTAGCAAGAACAAGTACGAACACTTTGCAAGAACAAGAACAAGCAGAGAGTTTGCAATTGGCAAAGTTTACCTTGCAAACTAGGTTTAAAAGGTATTTAAAGTAAAGCCTCATGGGCCTAAAGCCACATGGGCCCAAACTAGACTAAACTAAGAATTACAATATTAAAGTGGGCCAAGACCATTACAAGTGCTTGTCTAGTTAAGATAAATTAAATACAACAAAAGAACACAAGGCTAACAAACTTATAAATATCTAACACTTTGGATAAGTATATATATGTATAGATATACTCATAAGCAAAAGCCCAAACACTTGTAAATATTAAAGAGGAAAAGTCAGACGAGTGAAAACACACAAACACATACTTTCTTAAAGTTCTTGAAGAAGCTTAAAGATTTTGTGTTGTAAATTCAAAATAAAGGTTAGTATATGTAAGTTGTGTGTTTGATTCTTGCTGGAAGCTTATGTTTGATATGAAGAACTCCATGGTTGAACATACGAAGCTCACTTGATTAGTGGGTTTTGTATGTTTGATGGTTTTAAATGGAGTTGATGAGTTCATGATGCTTGTTTAAGTGATATATGAAGTTTTAAAGTGTTTTAGAACTGATTCTAACGAGTTTCAGATTCTAGAAATTAGATATTTTAGAAAATAGTCGGCTTGAAGATGAACAAGATGAAGATGAGGTTGTAGGTCGGCGGGCGACGCGACGCGTCCAGATGAGGAACGCGGCGTGTTCCCGAAAATTCGTGCGACCTTCATGATTCATCCGACTTTTGTTCATCCGAGTTTCATTGATCCGACTTTGTGGTCCAACCTTCAGATCAACTTTTGATTTGACTTTTGGTGGTCCGATCTTTTTCATCCGACTTTGTGGACGAGACGTGACACGTCATGTGCTTGGACGCGACGCGCCCGGTGAAATTCAGGATGGACCATTTCGTTTGTTAATCATTTTGGAGGCATATGTTACGTTGGTTTATGTAAGATTATAGTATGATATTTATGAGCATTAGAAGGTTCTTATTCGTGTTCTAATAGTAGAACCTTGTATGTACAAACGTTTTAGGTGATTCAGACGCGTTAGAAGATCCGGAGCAATATATCTATTTATTATAAGCTACTCAGGTAAGTATCAGCTTTTATAAGTCTCAATAGCGTGAGACTTGCTTGCTAGTTGCATAACTTGATCAGTTGAATGCTGTAGTATATTGTATGTTGTAGTTTATGATTCAGAAATGCTTAAGAATGAAGGTTTAAGCCTTACCATGTTGTTTTGTGTAATATGCCATGCTTAATACTTGTTGATCATATATGCATGCCAACGGTTCCAGATTGGAGCCGCCTAGATTAAAATTGATGATACGTACATTATTGGGTCCATATTGGATCCACCTCGTTGAAATTATGAATATGCATGCTTATTGATTGATCCTGATTGGATAAGCTATGTATTAGTGAATTGTCCGCGGACTTCATGTGGCATGGTTAAGGTTAGCTGCCGTGGCTGAATCCCAAGGGACTTTGGTCATAATTCGGGATTAACGGTGACTCGAGGGTGTAATTCTGGGTCGTAGGTTCTGCAGGACAGCCGTTCCTTAACATGAGGGGTAATCATCCGGTTGTAGCTGGATTACTGAAGGAGCCTATGGCTCCATAACGATGCTTGGTGGACTGCTATATGCTTCCCTACTAGTGCGGATAGTTGTGTCTAATCCCCCGGTTTTGTTGTGGAGTTGAACTGTCTATCCTGCAAGATATGACTCTTATCGATCTTGTCAGCACACCGCAATGTGATAGGGTAGCATTGATTGCTTATTCCTGTATTATGTGGCTCGCTTTATTGATGCTTATGATTAGTTAGTACTCACTAGCTATTTTATATAGCTAATGTTGCTTCATTGACCATTTTTACAGGCAAAGATTAGGCGGTCGGTGAGATAGGTTGCCTGTTGTTGGGTGTACGCACTTTTGGGAAGGAACACTTTTTCTATGTTGTAATATGTTGTTTATGGTCGGTTGTTGTCTATGGTAACACCAAACAAGATGTTTTAGAATTATGAGTTGTAAATATCTGATGTGAATTTTTGAATTAAATTTCCGCTGCAAAATCTGATGGTTCATGATTTTCAAAAGGACCCACGCATATTAAAGACACGAATTTTTACTAAATTTGTTGCTTTTTCGAAAGCAGGGTTACAAATAGGTATCAGAACCTAAGTTTGAGGGAATTGGATACTTCAAAGAGTATTCAATCTCAAACCCAGGCCCAACCATAATCAAGTGTTCCTTATGGGGTAAATGGGGTTGAGTGTGAGTGCTGCATGATTGTTACTTATTGTAAGCTAGCTTGTCAAGTTGATAAGTAAGTATAGTAGTGTATTAAACACTTTTCCCTATTGTATAGAAAGTTGAGAAAAGATGTCCGGTGAGCATGGTAATACTGAATAGGCTCTGAGAGAAATAGAGGATGAGGCTTCTAATATAAGTCATCAAGCTGAGGGTGAACACTCTTAGCACCATGCTGAAGGTGGTAGACCTGAGCAAGATCAAGAGGCGTATATAAAGCGCCTTGAGGAAGAGCTTCGTATAGCAAAGGAGCTCTTGTTACAGACCACGTTGGGCAAAATGCGTAAGACATGTTCGTTCAAGAAGTTTTTGTCTTGTAAACCTCTGACATGTAAGGGGAGTGATAACCCCTCAGTTACCATGCAATAGCTCCGAGAAATGGAGCAAACGTTTGAATCTTGTGAGTGTGAACCAGAGTATTGCGTGAAATACGCAATACGTATGTTGGAAGGGTGTGCTATTTTCTGGTGGGATACGGTAAAAGCCTATGTTAGTAAGGAGGTGCTGAGTGCTTTGTCTTAGGAGCAGTTCTCTAAAAAGTTGTTGAAAATGTATTGCACCGTGTATGATTTGGAGATAATGGAGCGAGAGTTTAATAATCTCCAGAAAGGAGATAAGTCAATGGAGGATCTCATCACTACTTTCACTGATAAGATGAGATTCGTTCCGCATCTGATACCGGATGAGAATGCCAAGAGAAGACGGTTTGTGGGAACCTTACCATTGGAGTTTCGCGCCAATGTTCGAGCGGCTGTTAATCTGGATCGGGCCTTTGAGGTACTTCGACAAATGGAGGGAGATCGTCTCCGGTTCAAGAGTAAATCTTTCGGTGGGGTTTATAAAAGGAAGTTTCAGCCATCTTATAAATCGGGTCCTTCAAAAGGATAATCCTCTGGAGGTGGAAGAACTGATACTTCCAAGAAACCGAGACCTGACACTCCTTGGTGTTCTCAGTGTCGTACTTATCATTCTGGTGAGTGTTCTAAAGCAACCAGAAGATGTTTGATGTGTGGGCAGAAAGGCCACAATATGGCTGAATGTAGATACCAGGAAGACATTTGTTACCGGTGCCACAAGCCACGGCACATGATGGTTAATTGTCTCCGTGTCTTGTCATATAAGCTTCAATTGACTTTTTTCCATTAACCGATCAACTTAAAGTAGAGCTTGCTAGTGGTAAGGTAATCTCTGTTACTGAAAGTGTTCCCATATTTGTTGTTGATATTGATGGGAATAGTTTCCCCATTTCATTCTTTATTATGTCTATCGCGGGCTTTGATGCGGTAATTGGGATGGATTGTCTCAGTAGTCGAAATGTTGATATTATGTAATACCCGTATTTCTGTAGATTATAAAAAAATTATATAAAATGTAAGTTAAGTAAGAATTAGTAAAATTATGTGTTTATGATGTTATTTAAATGTTATATGTTGTGTATGTATAACCACTTCTTAAAATTTGTAATGAAATGCAAAAGTTAGAAAGTTAGGGGACTAGAACTGTAAAATGTGTATATATATGTCTGTCTAACCTCAATAATTAAGGTCAACACCTCAATTTTATGGAGAAGAAAATGTGAGTAAGAGATACAGAGAGTTCTAGAGAGGTTTTTGGAAAAGAAGGAAGAAATCAAAGGATAAATTAGGGGGTTCTTGTGTTTGACTTCAAAATTTGAGAATTTGAACCTCAATCTCTTGATTCTTGGCTTTGATTGAAGCAAATGAAGCTAACCATTCAAGTGGGTGTTGGAATCAAGTAAGCTTAAACTTAAATTTGTGTTTGATTTGAGTTATATATGTTGCCTTTGGTGATTTATGGTTGAATTTGTTAAAAATGGGTCAAATTTTGGGTTAAATCTTGTAGTAAGGTTCTTGATGATGAATGATGTCAAAAGAGATGATATTGCATGATATGAAGTTGTTTTGATAGAGTTATAAGTGTTTGGTATGATATATTAAGGTTTGGTGTTGAGAAATGGGAAAAATTGGGAGCTGCAGCAAAGAAAAACACGCAGAGAACTATTCACGCCAGGCTCGCGGTGTGAGGCCTCTTGGCCTGCTCAGGGTGTTTTTCTAGCGATTTTATCGCGGCGCGATCTCCCTTCCCCGCGGCACGAGACACCCTGAAACCTCCAAAACTCATGATTTTGACCCCAATTGACTATGTACTTGTTCCGGGATTGATTTTAAGGTTATATAAGGTTGTATGAAGTCTTTTAGACCTGAAAAACATGTTTAAGCATTGTTTTGAGTCAATACTCTTATGGAACTTCAATGTTCGGTTAACTTAACTAAGTAAACCTTATGTTTGTCATATTAGGACCTTTTCGCCAGTGATATAGTTTTGATTTTGGGTTAGAAGTGATCCTCATCACTTCAAACAGGTGAGTTGTGCCCTGTGGATATACAAATAGCTTTTAAACTTGCAAGTCATCAAATGCTTCGTGTGTACTATGTTTTACATATATATATGGCATCAATGTGAATTGTTATTGTATGTTATCATGTGTATGATAATGAGTTATACATTGAATATATGTTTCACCTGATTTGAAGCATGTTATGCTATGTGATTGATTCTAGCAAGTTAGTGACATATGTGTATAACTTGCTTGTGTTGTGATTGATCCTTGTGGTCCGGACCTATGCTTGTGATTGGTACTTTGTATCGTAATGATTCCTAGCCATTGAGACGTGTACTGGTTCATGTGGCTTCGGCAATTGAGGAACCTCGATACATGGGTGGTTAAGGGATTGGTGAAGAGAGTGGAGGGGGATGATAGTACCCATATGACCGTGTGGGTTCAATGAGCTGACGAGCCACTGAACCCATTCAACACGAGTGGACTTGGGGAACATGTCATTCACTCCAGATAACCGTTGTATGGTGGATTGCTTCGTGCTACCCACACCTTGATGGGAGATGTGGACATACCCCCATGAGGACTTGTTGACCATGCTTGGCCACCATGGAAGACACAAGCTCAAGTGGACTTGTCCCCCACATCTTGTGTGATTAGTTTATTGATGCCATGACTGTGTTTTTATGTGATGATGACTTGATTATTTGATTAACCTGTTTTGGCGCACTCACTAGCTTATGCTAATAAATTTTTGTGTATGTTTTCTTATCCGTAGATAAATGATAGCTTGATGCCGGTGAGGCGGGTAGTAACTTTTGGGAAGGAGTTGTTGCCTTATGATATGTTTGGAATACATGATAATTTACCACTTTTGTTTACTTGTAATTAAAGGTCGTGTATTCGGATCAACAAGTAACACTAACTTTTGTATATTCAACACAACTTCTGCACAATGATGTAAACTGATATCAAAACAATGCTGTTTTTGTGGAAATTTTAAAAGTTTAAATTTGTACCAAAATTCAGGGTGTTACAAGTTGGTATCAGAGCCGAGGTTTTAGAGAATCAAGCACTTTAGCGAGTGTTTGGTCTCAAACCGAGGCCGACCATTAATTATAGATCCAAACATATCGGGTGGGCATACGGGTTAAGATGAGATTTTCATGAGAGATAAGGAACCTTGTTTCCACTTGTGATAGAAATTGCTGATTCCTTTGCTTAATGTGCAACTTGTTGTTGTTTAATTGTGTGTAGTAGACAAGGATTGAGGCATGGATGCCCATAATGATGATAACTTCTTTATTGTCCACCCCAGATGTGATGGAATACCTCTAGAGCATTCTCAACTGGGCGGAAATCCTGGTTCACAGCATACCCAACATTCTCAACCCCACTCGGGTAATCTCAATGATCAGTCTTTGGTGATAGCTCAACTCCTGACCCGTATCCGGGAGTTAGAAAACCAGTTGAAAAAGAACAATGATTCCCCAAAGAGTTTGACTCATGATGAGTCTAGTGATGCCTCAATCTCAAGGAAACCCAATGTTTCCTACAAAAACTTTCTAAACTACAAACCTCCTACCTATGAAAGTAGTGATGATCCGATTGTGACCTTTAGTTGGATCCGGAAAATGGAGTAGACTTTTACTTCTTGTGACTGTGATGAGGAACACAAAGTTCCTTACTCTGTTAGGCAACTCAAAAGAAGAGCCTTAGTCTCGTAGAACACTATCAAGGCAGCAATGCCTATGGGTGAGGCTGATAAGTTAGGCTGGGAGGAATTCCTTGAACTATTTCAATGGGAATTCTGCACTGAAAGAGATTTGGAACGCCTTGAAAGGGAGTTTCTAAATATGAAATTAGGTGATTCCACTATGCATGAACATTTTAGTAAGTTTAATGAGCGTCTTAGCTTTATGACTGCTTGGGTTCCGGATGAAAAAGCTAAATTCAAGCGGTTTGTGGAAACCATACCTCCCGAGTACAAAATTCATATCAGAGATTGTCCCACTCTTCTCTCGGCCACTCAAAAGGCCAAGTTCTTGTTTGACGACTTCAACGCTTCCAAACAAGCCAAGAAGTTGATTGGTAAAAAGAGGAAGGCTGAGCCCTCTGAGGGTCAGTCTAAAAAGAAAGCAACTTCATCCTCCTTCTCTAAACCAAAAGATGATGATTCTAAGCCGCGATAGTGCAAGATGTGTAGGTCTCATCACAAGGGAGACTGCACCAAAGATACCAAAGCCTGTTTTCGTGTGGCATTCCTGGCCACATTCCTACTGATTGCAAGTACATGGAAAGTGTTTGTTTTAACTGTCACAAGCCTGGTCATAAGATAGCTGATTGCCCTTAGTGTAAGGAGTGAGGAACAGGTGGATCCTCTTCAAAGGGCAAGGACCCTCCAAAAGCTAAAGGACGGGCATTTCAAATGGCACCGGATGAGGCATGGGAGGAAGGGGATGTAGTGTCTGGTATGTTTCTGTTGAATTCTACACCTTCTTATGTGTTATTTCATTCTGAAGCCAATAGATCATTTGTGTCATATGCTTTATGTGAGAAACTGGAATTGCCTTTTTGCAAACTTGCCAAACATCTTGATGTTGAAATTGCTGATGGCAAGACTATTTCTGTGATTCATATCTACAATAGTTGTACCATTGACCTTGATGGGAGCTCTTTCCCAACTTGCTTGTTACCTATTCACATATCTTCTTTTGATGTGGTTATCGGTATGGATTGGCTTAGTGCCAATCATGCAAAAATTCTTTGTTCTAAGAAATTGATCAAAATTCCTTTGCCTAGTGGTGAATATGTTATAGCTCGGGGCGAGAAGTGCAAATCCGGATTGGAAATTTTGTCTGTTATGAAATCCCATAAATGTTTACAAAAGGGTTGTGAATCCTTTCTGGCATATGTTCGTGATGTCAACAAGGAAAATCAAAGTGTTGGGGATGTCAAAGTTTTTAATGAATTCCCCGACGTGTTTCCAGATGATCTTCCCGGCTTACCTCCGG
This sequence comes from Dittrichia graveolens, assembly GCA_038502395.1. Lineage (NCBI taxonomy): Eukaryota > Viridiplantae > Streptophyta > Magnoliopsida > Asterales > Asteraceae > Dittrichia > Dittrichia graveolens. Next base: position 27,670,173 of record JARJIL010000007.1, read on the forward strand.
CTCGTGAGGTTGAGTTTCAAATAGATCTTGTTCCGGGGGCAACTCCTGTTGCCATAGCTCCTAATCGTTTATCACCATCTGAGATTCGGGAAATGATGACCCAAATCCAAGGTCTTTTGGATAAGGGATTTGTGAGACCGATTTTCTCGCCTTGGGGAGCACCGTTTTTGTTTGTCAAGAAAAAGGATGTTACTCTCCATATGTGCATTGATTACCGGGATTTGAATAAAAGAACCATCAAGAACAAGTATCCGCTTCCTCGAATTGATGATTTGTTTGACCAGCTTCAAGGAGCAAGTTACTTTTCCAAGATTGATCTTTGTTCGGGTTATCATCAAGTTCATGTCAAAGAAGATGATATTTCCAAGACTGCGTTCTGAACACGCTAGGGGCATTATGAATTCCTTGTGATGCCTTTTGGTCTAACCAATGCTCTTGTGGTGTTCATGGATCTTATGAATCGAGTATGCCGTTGTTTCTTAGATAAGTTTGTGATCGTGTTCATTGATGATATCTTGGTTTATTCTAAAACCGAGAAAGATCAAGAAGTTCATCTTCGGGAAGTTCTTGAAGTTCTTCGGCATGAGAAGCTCTATGCAAAATTCTCGAAATGTGAATTCTGGCTTAGGGAAGTTCAATTTCATGGCCATGTTATCTGTGAAGAAGGAGTTAAAGTCGATCATTCTAAAATTGAAGCGGTTATGAAGTGGGAATATCCTAAATGCTCTTTTGAAATCAAAAGTTTTCTTGGTCTTGCGGGCTACTATCGTCGGTTTATTCTTGATTTTTCCAAGATAGCAAGGCCGCTAACCAAGCTAACCCGTAAGAATGTTCCTTATTCTTGGACTGATGTTCAAGAGAATGCTTTTCAGACACTTAAGATATTATTGTGTCAAGCTCCTGTCCTTTCTCTACCTGAAGGATCACAAGATTTTGTGGTTTACAGTGATGCTTCCAGATCCGGGTTGGGATGTGTTCTTATGTAGAGAGACAAGGCTATTGCTTATGCTTCTCCGCAATTGAAGTCTCATGAAGCCAATTATCCAACCCATTGTTTAGAGATTTTTGTTGTGACCTTTGCTTTGAAACTTTGGCACCATTATCTCTGTGGTACTCATTGTGTGATCTTTACTCTTCATAAAAGCCTTCAGCATATCTTTGATCATAACGAGTTGAACATGCGGCAACGCCGGTGGCTCAAATTGATTAAAGACTAGGATTGTGAGATTCGGTATTACCCGAGAAAGGCTAATGTTGTGGCGGATGCTCTAAGACGCAAAACTCAAACAAATGCCTTGTGTTGCCAATTTTTTCGGATGGAGGTGATCTTTGAATTGGTGGAAAACTTGAAAATAGCTCAACAAGAGGCATTGAAAGAAGAGAATCTTAAAGATTAGCTAATGATGAAACTCAAAGACCGCCTAGAAGAAGACGGCCGTGGTTTAAAGATATTCATGGGTCGCGTTTGGGTGCCAAAGCTTGGCAACAATCATGAGGTGATTCTACATGATGCCCATCGTTCGAAAATGTCTATGCATCTGGGTTGCACAAAAATGTACCATGATCTAAAACCCTTTTATTGGTGGCCCAAGATGAAGGTGGATATTGCTTCCTATGTTGAGAAGTGTTCTATTTGTGCACAAGTCAAGATCGAGCATCAACGACCATACGGAAATCTTCAATCTTTGGAAATTCCGGAATGGAAGTGGGCTCATATTACAATGGATTTTGTTACAAAATTGCCAAAGACAACTAAAGGACACGACATGATTTGGGTCATAGTTGATCGCTTGACCAAGTGTGCTCATTTTCTGGCTACACGAGAGACGGCTTGTTTAGATAGATTGGCAAAGTTGTATGTGGCTGAAATTGTGTCTAGACATGGGGTACCTCTATCCATCGTCTCGGATAGAGATTCGCGCTTTGAATCCAACTTTTGGAGAAGTCTTCAAAGGGATTTAGGTACTCGTGTCCATTTAATCACGGCCTATCACCTACATACTGATGGTTAATCAGAAAGGATCATCCAAACATTGGAGGATATGCTGCGATCTTGTGTTCTAGAATTTGGTGGATCATGGGATTATCATCTTCCCTTGCTCGAGTTTGCATATAATAACTTTTACCATTCTAGCAATGGTATGTCTCCATATGAGAAGTTATACGGAACGCGATGTTGAACCTCTACGTGTTGGCTAGAACCGGGTGAAAAGCAGTACGCATGCCCGGAGATTGTTCAATTGACTGCTGAGAAGGTCAAAATTGCACTTGAAAAGCTCAAAGCCGCGCGTGATCGTCAAAAGATGTATGCTGATAAGAAGAGGAAACCTATGACTTTTAAAGTCGGTCATCAAGTAATGCTCAAGGTTTCACCATGGAAAGGGGTGATTCGGTTTGGAAAGCGTGGGAAATTGAGCCCGAGGTATATTGGGCCATTCAAAATCCTAATGCGAGTCAACGAGCAAACTTATGAATTGCAGCTACCTCCGGAGTTTGAAGTTGTTCACAAAAATTTTCATGTTTGTAACTTCAAGAAAACCAAAGTGGAAGATAATCAAGTCATTCCTATCAGTGAGTTGCGGGTCGATCCAAAGAAGCGATTGGTGGAAGAACCGCTGCAATTGTGGATAGAAAGACCAAAAAGTTAAGGAAATGTTTTATTCCTTTAGTTTTGGTTCAGTGTAAGCACAATCAAGGTCACATCTTGACATGGGAGACTGAAGATGATATGAAAACCCGTTACCCTCACTTGTTTAGCTCGAATTGATTCGGAGGACGGAATCGTTGTAAGGAGGGAGAAAATGTAATACCCGTAATTCTGTAGATTTTAAAAAAAAATTATATAAAATGTAAGTTAAGTAAGAATTAGTAAAATTATGTGTTTATGATGTTATTTTAATGTTATATGTTGTGTATGTATAACCACTTCTTAAAATTTGTAATGAAATGCAAAAGTTAGGGGGATTAGAAGTGTAAAATGTGTATATATATGTTTGTCTAACCTCAATAATTGAGGTTAACATCTCAATTTTCCGGAGAAGAAAACGTGAGTAAGAGATAGAGAGAGTTCTAGAGAGGTTTTTGAAAAAAGAAGGAAGAAATCAAAGGAGAAATTGGGGGGTTCTTGTGTTTGACTTCAAAATTTGAGAATTTGAACCTCAATCTCTTGATTCTTGGCTTTGATTGAAGCAAAGGAAGCTAACCATTCAAGTGGGTGTTGGAATCAAGTAAGTTTAAACTTAAATTTGTGTTTGATTTGAGTTATATATGTTGCCTTTGGTGATTTATGGTTGAATTTGTGATAATTTGTTAAAAATGGGTCAAATTTTGGGTTAAATCTTGTAGTAAGGTTCTTGATGATGAATGATGTCAAAAGAGATCATATTGCATGATATGAAGTTGTTTTGATAGATTTATAAGTGTTTGGTATCATGTATTAAGGTTTGGTGTTGAGAAATGGGAAAAATTGGGAGCTGCAGCAAAGAAAAACTCGCAGAGAACTGTTCATGCCAGGCTCACTACGCGAGGCCTCTAGACCTGCGCATGGTGTTTTTCGAGTGATTTTCTCGCGGCGCGAACTCCTTCCCTGTGGCGCGAGACACCTTGAAACCTCTAAAACTCATGATTTTGACCCCAATTGACTATGTACTTGTTTTGGGATAGATTTTAAGGTTTTATAAGGATTATATGAAGTCTTTTAGACCTGAAAAACATGTTTAAGCATTGTTTTGAGTCAATACTCTTATGGAACTTCAATGTTTGGTTAACTTAACTAATTTAATCTTATGTTTGTGATATTAGGACCTTTGTGCAAGTTATCTAGCTTTGATTTTGGGTTAGAAGTGATCCTCATCACTTCAAACAGGTGAGTTGTGCCCTACGGATACAGAAATAGCTTTTAAACTTGCAAGTCATCAAATGTTTCTTGTGTACTATTGTTAGGGTTTGTTCGGTTTTTCAAAATATATTTTAGCAACGGAAGCATGAACAACAATTTTAAACTTTTTAAAACTCCCCACCAATGATCCATATGCAAGCCTTAAGAAACAAAACCAACCATAGGGTGTTTAGAACTGCAACCTTTGTAGCGTGATAAAACCATTGGTGAAGTGGTTGATCTATGAGAAGTCAAGAGAAGACTTCCTCCAAGGTAACCTCAAGACAATGATTCCAACACCTTGAAATGCTAGTTTCTCCAACCCTTGAAATTCAAGAATGCAAGCAACAACCTTTGTTCTTCTTCTTGAACTAGATGTATGTATTCTGAGTATGTGTTTATGTATCACCTTTGCTAACTTGAAGAACACCAATGCTAGAGAGTAAGGATGTTTTTCAAGTATAAAACACTTAGAACAATTCTAAGAACACAAAGAAAGGTGATAGCATGCAAGTATGTTACAAAAGGGACCATGCATGTAATTATAAAAGTCAATAAGCAAAGCAAGTGAGGGACGACCCCCTCCCTTGCATTATGAACGAAAATTTGAGGGGGGAGGATCCCCTCTTGCCTCTTGCTTCCTTACTTGTCCCATACATGCATGTCTTGATTAAGTCTTATGCAAGAATACACCATATGACTCCCTTTAGATTAATGTGGTATTTTCTTTTAAATAAATAAAAGATAATACTAGATATGTCATACCATGTTTAAAATACATCTACATGTATTTTATATACATACTTGATTGTTACTAGTAACTCTTTAATTGTAACAAAGATATACATACATTTATAAAATTTGTTACTAGTAACAATTTACTTGTAACAAATATGTATTTATACATATATATACATACATATATATAAAATCATATGTTTATATTTATGTATTTGATATGCATTATCTTATATCCATATATAAGAGTAATATTATTATTTCACATAAACAATAATATACAATAATGCATATAGACTTATATATATAATGAGTTGGAAACATATTTAAATCATATTCAAATATGTAATTGGTGTCCATTGACTGTAAAAGTGTGACCCTATGGGTTTATTTATTATCAGTAATATCGTATTAATTTGTGCCTTGTGCACATGGAACCAACAATCTCCCACTTGTACAAGTTACAACTTAAGCCGATATAGACAATGGTAAGAATGTCTAGCAACATCCCATTGCCCCTAATAATAAATAAAGTGTGTTGATCAACACTTTCACCAACGAAATTAACTCACTAGCTACAAATCGTTGTTATAGGTAAGTCATCAATTATCCCTTTGTTTTAACATCTCGTTGAACACGAGACATGGATCGTCATCAATTCTCATATAATGTTCAACTTGTTTTAGGGCCCAGAGATATTACACTCCCAATTAAATGAGAGAAACAAATTCCATCTTGACCACATACGTCTCTTATAAGACTCATATCATACCTAATAATGGTCTTTATAACTACCCGGTTAAAGATAGCGTTTAACCACATTAAAGAATGATGCTCCTCATACTCGAGTCCCAATATGTATCTCAGGTCTAAGGATACAAAGATACCACCTTTTTCTCAAGATTCGTTTATGACACTGATCCATGAAGCGATCTTAAGAGCGGGTCATGTCCAATGTTCGTTCCCTAACAAACATTAGTGAATTTGGCTGCAAACCCTTTTGCCTACTTTCGTCACGAATGAAAGTCAACCAACCGATTCACATTAGTCTTAATTCATAACTATTCCCATAGTTATAATCGACTATGGACGTTTTAGAATAAAGAATTATTCATGGATTTAAACATGCTAATAAAGAACACAATAAATATTAATGAAGTGATCATATCCAATATATCATTCAAATAAAATAGATATTGTCATAATGTTCCAAAATATCCAAATACTAAATTACAATTCAAATCCAATCCCTTGTAAAGCGAAGACCTATTACCCTAGTATGAGACTCAGGCTTAGTCGAGGCAAGAAGTTTTGTAAAAGGATCTGCGAGATTTTGATCTGTATGAACTTTGCGAATACACACTTCTCCTCTATCCACTCCCGTATGTAGTGGAAACGCCTAAGGATGTGTTTGGTGCTGTGATGTGATCTAGGTTCTTTTGCTTGGGCAATAGCACCTTAATTATCACAAAATATCTCTATGGGGTCTTGAATGCTTGTTACTACCCCATTGTCAGCAATGAACTTCTTCAGTCATGCAGCTTCTTGTCCAGCCTCAGAAGCAGCAATGTATTCAGATTCTATAGTGGATTGTGCAACTACACTATGCTTAGAACTTTTCCAAGCAACCGCGCCTCCATTCATAACGAAGACATAGCCCGATTGTGATCGAGAATCATCTAGATCCGTTTGGAAACTAGCATCTGTGTAACACTTTACACAAAGATCTTCTTCCAAACCCCCATAGATCAAGAACATGTCTTTTGTTCTTCTCAAGTATTCTAAAATGTTCTTGACTGCCATCCAATGGCTATCTCCTGGGTTTTGCTGGTATCTACTCGTCATGCTCAAAGTATACGAGACATCTGGCCTAGTGCATAGCATGGCATACATGATGGATCCAATTGCAGAAGCATATAGGATCTCACTCATTCTATCTAGCTCTTCTCTTGTGCTAGGGCTTTGAGCTTTACTCAAAACCGTGCCTTGTGCCATTGGCAAGAATCCTCTCTTAGAATTCTCCATCTTGAATCGTTTCAAGATCTTGTCAATATATGCACTTTGACTTAGGCCAATAAGACGCCTAGATCTATCCCTATAAATCTTTATTCCAAGAATGTACGCGGCTTCTCCCAAGTCTTTCATTGAGAAACACTTCCCAAGCCAAGACTTGATGTCTTGCCAGGTCAGGATGTCGTTTCCAATGAGTAGTATGTCATCAACATACAAGACAAGGAATGCTACTACGCTCCCACTTCTTATTTGATAAAACCAAACTCTTTGATTTTCTCATCAAATCGAAGATTCCAACTTCGAGATGCTTTCTTTAGTCCATAAATGGATCTTTTAAGCTTGCACACCTTGTTAGGATACTTAGGATCTACAAAACCTTCGGGCTAAACCATATAGACATATTCACTTAAGTGTCCATTTAGAAAAGCCGTTTTGACATCCATTTGCCATATCTCATAGTCATAATATGCGGCTATGGCAATAAGTATTCTAATAGATTTAATCATGGCCACTGGAGAGAAGGTCTCATCATAGTCAATACCCTAAGTTTGAGTGAAACCTTTTGCCACTAGCCTTGTCTTAAATGTGTGTACATTTCCATCCATGTTGGTCTTCTTCTTGAAGACCTACTTGCTCCCGACAGTCTTACTATTGGGAAGAAGGTCAACCAAGTCACATACTTGATTTTCATACATGGACTGCATCTCAGTGTTCATGGCATCAAGCCATTTATCGGATTCCGGATCCAATATAGCATCTTGGTAGTTACTAGGCTCAGAAGAGTCTACCAAGAAAATCTCATCATTGGACACAAGAAATCTTTATCTCTCGGGTTCTTGACGAGGTCTACCAGATCTACGAACACTTTGTGTTTCAGTAGGTTGTTAAACAACCAATTTTTCAGGTTCAACAACCGTTTAGCGCTAGTGCCAACCTGACTTGTATTTGGTGGTTCTTGAATTTCTTCAAGGTCTACATTGCTCCCACTTGCCTCTTTCAAATGAAACTCCTTTTCTAATAAAGTGGCATGCCTAGACACAAACACTTTGTTCTCAGCCGGGTTGTAGAAATAATATCCTAATGAATCTTTAGGATACCCCACAAAATTAGATTTGATAGATCTAGGACCGAGTTTGCTTGAAGCCTCTTGTCGTACATGAGCTTCACAACCCCAGACTTTCAAGTAAGATAAGTTTGGAACCTTTCCATACCACATCTCATATGGTGTCTTATCTACCTTCTTGGTTGGAACCATATTCAATATGCACACAACCGTTAATAAAGCATAACTCCAAAAGGACGAGGGTAGAGTACTTCAGCTCATCATAGACCGAACCATATCTAGTAGAGTTTGGTTCCTCCTTTCAGATACACCATTATGTTGTGGTGTTTTAGGAGGAGTAAGTTGTGAGATAATCCCACAATTACTAAGATGATCCATAAACTCTTGGCTTAAGTACTCGCCACCTCGATCGGAACGAAGGGCCTTGATTATTTTGTTGACTTGATTTTGTACTTCGTTTTGAAACAACTTGAACATTTCAAATGTTTCATGTTTATGTTTGATTAAATAAACATAACCAAATCTACTATAATCATCGGTGAATGTAACGAAGTATCTTTCACCATCACTAGACATTGATCTAAAAGGACCACATACATCTGTATGTATGATTCCTAATAGATCTTTAGCTCTTTCACTTGAACCGGAGAAAGGAGCCTTAGTCATCTTCCCGTATAAACATGATTCGGAAACTTCAAATGAGCTAGAATCGTTTGATTTTAAAATTCCATCATTTTGAAGTTTTTCAATGCGTTTCTTGTTTATATGACCAAGTCGACAATGCCATAGGTATGTATGACTTAAGTCATGCTTAGGTCGTTTGGTGCTAGTGGTATATGTAGAATTATCATCAAGAGATCTTTTAAGATTAACTTCATATATTCCATTAATAGGGCGAGCCTCAAAATACAAAATGTCGTTTTTGAAAGCACAAATGCAATCATCAACGAAACCAAAAGTGAATCCAGATTCTCTTAACCGAGCTACTGAAATAATATTCCTAGTTAAACTAGGTACATAACAACAATTGTTTAATATTAAGTACAGGCCATTTGGTAATAGTAATTCAAAAGTTTCAAGGGGTTCAACAGCAACATTTGCTCCATTGCCCACGTGGAGGTCCAAATCGCCTGGTTTCAGTAGCTTACTTTTTCTCAACCCCTGTACATTATTACAAATATGAGTTCCATAACCGGTATCAAATACCCAGGAATTAATAGAAAAGGTATACATTTCAATCATATATATACCTGAAGTGTTGGGCTCGCCAGCCCTCTTCTTTTTCAACTCCGCGAGGTAGGTTGGACAATTGTGCCTCCATTGTCCTACCATCCCGCATTCAAAGCACGGGTCATTCTTGGGAACCTTTCCCGTTGTGTGTAGGTGTTTTGGCAACCTGTTTGCCTTTATTCTTTCCCTTTGCTTTCCCTTTGCCTTTCCCTTTCGAGTTGTTCTTTTTCTTTTTCTTGATTTTCCCTTCTTGAATCATCAAGACTTGAGGTGTTTTGCTTGGAATCTTACTCGCAGCAGTTTTAAGCATCCCATGCAACTCTGAGACAGATTTCTCCTAATTATTCATGTTATAATTCATGACAATTTGATCATAAGCTTTTGGTCAACGAGTTAAGGATCATATTATGTGCAAACTCGTTGGTTATGGGAGATCCACGCCTAGCAAGTTGGTCAATATATCCTTTCATCTTTAGCACATATTCACTAACGAATTGACCTTCCTCCATCTTGCATGCATGGAAAGCTCGAGTGACCTCAAAGCGTTCTTGCTTCGCTTGCTTTTGGAACATTTCCTTAAGTTGGCGAAGAATCTCATATGCTCCATGCTCCTCGAGGTTCTTTTGAAGATCCGGAGACATGGTAGCAAGCATGAGGCATGCAACTTCGACCGAGTCGTCGGAATGCTTCACCCAAGCATCCGTAACGGCTTTGGCCGCAATCAATGAAGGTTCCTCAGGAATGGGATCCTCAAGTATGTACAATTTCTTTTTCGTGCTTAAGAACGATTCTCAAGTTACGATACCAGTCTAAGAAATTTGTACCATTGAGTTTTTCTTTCTCTAAGATTGAACAAAGAGATAAGTTGTTAACGGGCGTAGTTGAGTTAGGAGCCATCTACAAAATTAACAAAGTTCAATTTAATATTTTCGATATTTTATCCTTTAATAATTAATACCCTTTAGAATTTATAAAATTCTTTAATTTTTATAAGCTAGGATCCAAGTTGAACTTAACCTTGAATATTTGGCTAATGCTCTCTCCATCAAGTTAAAACAACAAGGTAGGTAACGTTTACCAATTACATCTCATACGTAATTCCTAGATCTTTATGGGATCCTAGACGACCATTGTCAATTTTGGCATGTTTGATCCCATCTATGCCTCGCGCTTCCTTACGTTTGGCTAATGCTCTCTCCATAATAAGATTCTAATTAAGTCGTCCTATTTCAAGACAGTGAATTTCCGGCCCAAGAAGTTCATGGAATTCGCGGAAAAACACCTCGGTTGTTACAAAAACAATCCACGCGTTTAGCTAATGCCCTCTCCACGTGAGTGTTGTTGCAACAAGCGAGTGTCTTAAAATGGGATGGCATAGACTTACGTTTTGAAAAAGGGCTTTTACTGTTTTGTATATTTATTAAATAAAACAAAATGAATCGTGTGACTAATATTGCATGCATACAATAATAAGTTCACGTTTTGATAAAATCATATTTTATATATATATTGATCTTGAGTATTCTTAAAATCCATATTTTACGAAATCTCGACGCGTTCAATTATAAACTAATATTAATATCCTATATTAACGTGTGTAGTTTCGAGCGCGCGAATACAACCAATTTTAGCTTGTAATAAAACCATTTTATTATTAAGCTTGAATGGAGTTTGGTAGAGTTTTTAAAATCTCTATTTTATAAAACTCATATATATATATATATATATATTGACATAATGAATTTTAATCTTTATAAAAACCCCTTTTATATAAAATTCATTTTACATCTTATGTTATGTCAATTTAAAATACCAAACTCCCATTGTGTGATTTATATTATATCAAATATATTGTCTAGCATGTAAAAATCCTATTTTCAACCATGCATAATAATATAAACATAAAGACACACAAATAACATGTATAAGTGCATAACCAAGCCATTTATCCTAAGTGGTATTTTTGTGAGCCATACAAAAATACCAAGTCATAACAAAGGACCATAAAATTTCTCTTGTGATGAACTTGAAGCTCCCACTTGTCAAAACAACTCCTTGTAGTGCAAATGACTCCAAGCCTTCATGGTTGACTCCTCCATACTTGAAAACTCCAACATGGTCATTTCTCCATCTGGTTACATTTTTATAAAAGTCAACTAGTCTAAACTATTCTACTACTTACAAAATACAACAAGATGAAACAAAACTAGAATTATTATTACATACCAAATGAAAGAATAATTTTACAACCAAATCAAATTTCCAACACATCACAAAAGGTCTATGGCTTGTTATGCACAACATACACTCAAACAAACATATATATCAACACTTGATATTTAGGCAACTTTTACAACCAAACATGCATGTGGTTTGGTTGCATCCAAAAATAAATATATAAACATATATAACTTGTCAACAAGAAAATCCACAACCTTTCTAACAAAAGAAAAGTTGTCCATTTTCTTAAACAATACATACTCAAAAATAAAGTATCTTAAAACTATGCATAAGTGGCTCTAATACCACTGTTGGGGTTTGTTCGGTTTTTCAAAATATATTTTAGCAACGGAAGCATGAACAACAATTTTAAACTTTTTAAAACTCCCAACCAATGATCTACATGCAAGCCTTGAGAAACAAAACCAACCATAGGGTGTTTAGAACTGCAACATTTGTAGCGTGATAAAACTGTTGGTGAAGTGGTTGATCTATGAGAAGCCAAGAGAAGACTTCCTCAAAGGTATCCACAAGCCAATGATTCCAACACCTTGAAATGCTAGTTTCTCCAACCCTTGAAATTCAAGAATGCAAGCAACAACCTTTGTTCTTGTTCTTGAACTAGATGTATGTATTTTGAGTATGTGTTTATGTATGACCTTTGCTAACTTGAAGAACACCAATGCTAGAGATTAAGGATGTTTTTCAAGTATAAAACACTTACAACAATTCTAAGAACACAAAGAAAGGTGATAGCATGCAAGTATGTTACAAAAGGGACCATGCATGTAATTATAAAAGTCAAGAAGCAAAGAAAGAGAGGGAGGACCCCCTCCCTTGCATTATGAACGAAAATTTGAGGGGGGACGGTCCCCTCTTGCCTCTTGCTTCCTTACTTGTCCAATAGATGCATGTCTCCGTTAAGTATTATGCAAGAATACACCATATGGCCCCCTTTATGATTACTGTGGTAATTTCAAGATTTTCTTTTAAATAAATAAAAGATAATACTAGATATGTCATACCATGTATAAAATCCATCTACATGTATTTTATATACATACTTGATTGTTACTAGTAACTCTTTACTTGTAACAAATATATACATACATTTATAAAATTTGTTACTAGTAACAATTTGCTTGTAACAAATATGTATTTATACATATATATATATATACATATATAAAAAATCATATGTTTAAATTTATGTATTTGATATGCATTATCTTATATCGATATATAAGAGTAATATTATTATTTCACATAAACAATAATATACAATAATGCATATAGACTTATATATATAATGAGTTGAAACATATCTAAATCATATTCAAATATGTAATTGGTGTCCATTGACTGTAAATGTGTGACCCTATGGGTTTATTTATTATAAGTAATATCGTAATAATTTGTGTCTTGTGCACATAGAACCAACAACTATGTTCTACATATATATATATATATATATATGGCATCAATGTGAATTGTTATTGTATGTTACCATGTGTATGATAATGAGTTATACATGAATATATGTTTCACCTTATTTGAAGCATGCTATGTTATGTGATTGATTCTAGCAAGTTAGTGAGATATGTGTATAACTTACTTGTGTTGTGATTGATCCTTGTGGTCCGGACCTATGCTTGTGATTGGTACTTTGTACCGTGATGATTCCTAGCTATTGAGACGTGTACTGGTTCATGTGGATTCGGCAATTGAGAAACCTCGATACACAGGCGGTTAAGGGATTGGTGCAGAGGGATGATAGTACCCATTATGACCGTGTTGGTTCAATGTGCTGAAGAGCCACTGAACCCATTCAACACAAGTGTACTTGGGGAATAGGTCATTCACTCCAGATAACTGTTGTATGGTGGCCTGCTTCCTGCTACCCCCACCTTGACGAGAGATGTGGACATACCCCTACGAGGACTTGTTGACCATGGTTACCACTATGGAAGAAAGAAGCTCAAGTGAACTTGTCCCCCACATCTTGTATGATTAGTTTATTGATGCCATGACTATGTTTGTTATGTGATGATGTCTTGTTTATTTGATTAATGATAGCTTGACGCCGGTGAGGGGGTAGAAACTTTTGGAAAGGACTTGTTGCCTTATGATATGTCTGAAATACATGATTATTTACCACTTTTGTTTACTTGTAACTAATGTTTATGTATTCGGGTCAGCTAGTAACACCAACTTTTGTATATTCAACACAGCTTCCGTACAATGATGTAAACTAATATAAAAACAATGTTGTTTTTGTGGAAATTTTAAAAGTTTAAATTTGTACCAAAATTCAGGGTGTTACAGATTCTCTGTTCCAAAAAGATGATTAAGATTCCTTTATCCAATGGGTCTTATTCAATAGCTCGAGGAGAGAGACGGGAGTCTGACATTCCTATCATCTCTATTATTAAAGCCCAAAAGTCTATTGCGAAAGGTTGTGTCTCCTACTTAGCATATGTGATTGATGCCAAGATGGAGAAACGACCAGTCAAAGATATCAGGGTAGTGTCTAATTACCCTGAGGTGTTTCCTGAACAACTGTTTGGTTTGCCTCCAGTCAGAGATGTTGAATATCATATCGAACTTGTTCCATGAGCTACACCAGTGGCTAGAGCTCCGTATCGTCTTGTTTCTTCTAAAATTCGTGAGATGATAACTCAGATCCATGAATTGCTTGACAAAGGCTTTGTTCGCCCTAGTTCCTCGCCGAGGGGAGCTTCAGTGTTCTTTGTCAAAACGAAAGATGGAACTATGTGTATGTGTATCAATTACATGAATAGGCGAACTGTAAAGAATAAATATCCTCTTCCGCGTATAGATGATCTGTTTGATCAATTGAAGGGAGCAACTTATTTCTCTAAGATTGATCTTCGGTCGGCGTACCATTAAGTGCGGGTTCATGAAGAAGACATTCCGAAGACTGCTTTTCCAACTCGGTATGGTCATTAAGAATTTTTTGTGATGCTATTCGGCTTAACCAATGTCCCTTCCATTTTCATGGATCTAACGAATCATGTTTGTCATCAATTTCTTGATAGATCCGTGATTGTCTTTCTTGACGATATTCTTGTTTATTCGAAGACTGAAGCTGATCATGAGCTGCATCTTCGTCAAGTTCTCCAAACCCTTAAACGGGAACAATTGTATGTTAAACTTTCTAAGTGTGAGTTCTAGCTTAGGGAAGTGCATTTACTCGATCATGTGATTTGTAATTGAAAGTGTCAAAGTAGATCCAGCTAAGGTTGAAGCTGTGATGAAGTGGGGAGTTCCCCGAACTCCTTATGAGATCAAAACTTTTCATGGCTTAGCTAGCTACTATCGCTGGTTTATCCGCTATTTCTCTAAGCTTGCGGGTCCTTTGGCCAAGCTCACTCGAGAAGACATATCTTTCATAGGGTCTGAAGCCCAAGAGAAAGCCTTCCAAACTATGAAGCGATTGTTGTGTGAGGCTCCGATGTTTACCTTGCCTAACGGTTCGGAAGACTTCACCGTCCATTGTGATGCCTCGTACGTGGGGTTGGGTTGTGTCCTGATGCAACGTTATAAAGTAATTGCCTATACTTCTCGGCAATTAAAATCGCATGAAAGGAATACCTAACTCATGACCTAGAGCTTGCTGCTGTGGTGTTTGACTTGAAGTTGTGGAGGCATTATCTTTATGGCACATAATGTGTAGTTTGCACAGATCACAAGATTTTGCAATATGTCTTTACCTAGAAGAACTCAACATGAGGCAATACCACTCGCTTGAGTTAATTAAAGACTATGATTGTGAAATCTGTTACCACCCTGGTAAAGCCAATGTAGTAGCGGATGCTGGGAGCCGTAAAGGAACGTCAGCAGAAGCTAAATTTATGAAGCTTACGGCTGTGCCAAATATAATCGTAAAATGGAAGGAAGCACAGCAATTGGCATTACAAGAATAAAATTTGAACGTAGAAATGATGAAGAAATTGAAAGACCAGCTTAGCGAAGATATTTGTGGTTTGAAGACTTTTCAATCCCGAATTTGGGTACCACTCGTTGGAGGTAACCATGAGTTAGTGTTACCAAGAAGCTCACAAGTCCAAGCTGTCCATCAATCCGGGAATCATTAAGATGTATTATGACTTGAAGACGTTATACTGGTGGCCTACTCTTAAAAGGGACATCGCTTCCTTTGTGGAAAGATATCAGATTTGCGCACAAGTCAAGACGGAATACCAAAGGCCTTACGGCAATCTGCAACAACTTGAAATTCCAGAATGGAAGTGGGATCATATCACAATGGATTTCGTGACAAAGCTGCCCAAGACATTCAGAGGACACGACATGATATGGGTCATCATTGACCGGTTGACTAAGAGTGATCACTTCTTAGCCACAAATGAGTCTGCGTCGTTGACTCGTTTGGCTCAACTTTATATTGATGATATTGTGTCATGTCATGGTCTTCCTTGTTCTATTGTTTCTGATCGTGACTCTAAATTTGTTTCTAATTTCTCTAAAAGCTTACAACGTGAGCTTGGCACTCGTATTCATCTGAGCACTGCGTATCACCCGCAAACGGATGACCAATCTAAACGGACGATTCGGACTTTGGAGGATATGCTTCGTGCATGTGTGCTAGAGTTTGGTGGTTCATCGGATTCTCATCTCCCATTGGTTGAATTTTCTTATAATAATTCTTATCATTCCAGCATTGAATGCCACTTTATGTCGCACTCCAACTTGTTAGCTAGAACCCGGTAAGAAGCAGTTCGCCGGACCTGAAATTGTACAGATCACATATTATAAAGTTAATGTGGCCCTTGAAAAGATGAAAGCGGCTCGTGACCGACAAAATATGTATTCGGATCCCAAACATCACCAAGCTACATTTGATGTTGGCGATCGAGTGTTCTTGAAAGTTTCTTCCTTGAAGGGTGTCATTCGTTTTAGACAAAAGGGCAAGTTGAGTCCATGTTTCATAGGTCCGTTCAAAGTTGTTCGTAAAGTCAATGATCAGATGGTAACACTTGAGCTGCCGCCTGAACTTGCTGGTATCCATAACACCCTTAATGTGTGCTATCTGCGCAAGTGCAATGTTGAAGAAGATCAAATCCTGCCATTACAAGAACTAAAGGTTGACTCTTCCAAACGAATCATAGAAGAACCTGTTGAAATACTTGACACGAAGGTCACGAAGCTATGTAAGAAGGTGGTCAAGTTAGTCCTTGTAAAGTTGAAGCACAACAGAGGACGAGATGAAGACAAGATACCCTCAATTGTTTGTCGCAGAGCGGATTCTGAGGACGCAATCCTCTAAGGGAGTAGATTGGTCCTGATTGGATCCCCCTTGTTGAAATTATGAATATGCATGCTTATTGATTGTTCCTGATTGGATCAGCTATGTGTATGTGAATTGTCCGTGGACTTCTTGTGGCATGGTTAAGGTCAGCCAACGTGCCTGGATCCCAGGGTACTTTGGTCATAATTTGGGATTAATGGTGACTCGAGGGTGTAATTCCACATCATAGGTTCTGCAGGACCGTCGTTCCTAAACATGAGGGGTAATCAGCTGGTTGTAGCTGGATTACCGAAGAAGCCTATGGCTCCATAACGATGCTTGGTGGACTGCTATATCCTCCCCCACCAGCGCGGATGGTCGTGTCTGAAGGAACCTATCTCACCAAGCAACATTAGCTATGTAAGGTAGCTTTACCACACTATCCTCTATATCAAAAGTTCATAATCAATCAACATACCTGTACACCAATTCTCAGATCTGAAGTAGCCCTGTTCATACTAAGGCACTCATGTATTATAGGTGTACTATCTCCTACAAGTACCCCTCACCCGATTCACAAGATTCCCCATGATTTTATCAAGTTCCAACATATATCGTGTGTCAATAATAATATGGGCCCTTATATTACTCCGAACACACTATATACATTCGATCTTAACTTTACCACAAGAAGTCCCGATTCACAGGCATAGGCCATGTATCACATTATCAATTACAGTGTAACATATAACCAACATCTCCTTTATCAGTCTCATCTCACGCATAGCCTATAAGCATTAGCAATGACCACGCAAATCATAAGATTGTATCTCTATCAAATCTTATGTATCTACTCGATGCATAACATTTACTCGCATACCATGTCATATAAGGCATCATGTATCTGACATCAATATATTTAACCTCTGGGGCATTTCGATGCCAATCATAACAACATAAACAGTTAGCATATTCTCAATGCAATACACAGTATATCCACCAAGCTGCAAGCCTCCAGTTTGACAAAAATCCGCAGAACCATGGTTTAAGTCCAGACGATGCATAACACACCTCCAGATCCCTCAAACCGTGGCTCAGATACCAAGTTGTAACGCCCCAATTTCAAAAATTTAAAAGAAAACTTGAAACAAAAGGTATTTGTCTAAAAACATAATTTGATAATCTGATGAAAACCAATAAAGTATTCTTAAACCCTCTGGTTCGTATAAAAAGGTAACACAACCACAATTCAAGTCAAAAACAGTTTCCAATAAGCTTATCGTCAGCGGAAGCCAATAAAACATTTCGTTTAAAACCTCGGGTTTGTATAAAAAGAAATACGTGCACATTTAAATCAAAAGTACTTTCTGTTACACAAATGGGAGCGTTATTTTTTCAAATCACGTTTTAAGCAACCAACCATCAACAGTCAAACCGGGGCCTTTCCTTGGTGCTAACATAACCTGCAAAACAACAACAAGCAGTATTTGCTAAGCTACAAGAGCTTAGTAAGAAAGCTAAACTGTAAATCATATAAGCATGCGCATACAAATATACGAATGTCACAACAAGTCTTATGGATACAGTACTGCACCATCTTAGCATCCGCCAAGACGGCTAAAACGCTGTCCATAACACTACTGCACAAAGTAGCATGCTATAGCTCTCTCTATGTCATCCTCTGATCAATAATATACCACATTGCAATGTAACACACACATATCACAAATATGAATCAGAGTTTAGAAAACTCACCTCTGTAATTAATACCACACAGAGTTATGCCATATATACTCAGAACACGTCAAATAATAATTCCTACAGATATATAATCATGGTATTAGTCACATAATCAAACTCAGCTCTTAACAAACTCAACAGGGCAGGGCACCCCCTAGGCATACCCTAGGCATGGTTGTGCCTGTCTTAGGCATGGTTGTGCCCTCCAAGGCATACCCATGCCCTTCTCAGGCACGCCCATGCCTTCTCAGGCACGCCCGTGCCTCTCTCAGGCACGCCCATGCCTCGGTCAAAAGGCACCGGAAGTACCGTATGGACTAAGCATTGCCACCGGGGCATTAGGCACTCCCGTACACTTCACAGGCACGCCCGTGCCTCCCCTGGTCTGCACCAGTAAGTCGGCCAGCTGTTTTTCCAACCAAAACACCAAAGTACTCACTTTTAATTCATAAAAACACTACTAGGGTGTTTTCCTACACCCCAAACAACTTCTAAGCAATAAACAACAACAAAAACAAGATCTAATCCACGATTCACCATTGAATCACTTGAAACCCACTAAAAACTTCAAGAACATGATCATGAATCCTTACTTTCAACTTGTGATTAGCTATGACTAGTTGTATCCACTTCTTTCTAGCTATACTTGCTCCAAATCTCAGAGGAAATATGCTGCTCTAGAACTTACATGAAGTTGCTGGTGAAAAATGAAAGGTTTCACTCTCAAAGAGTCAAATCTAGCTATATATATAAACATCTTTCAGATCTGGCAAAAATGGTCCCTCAACATCTCTTGTTTCATTTTAACAACTTTAACCCCTCAAGTTTCTAAACACCTCCTAATCTTAACTAGGCAATCCACTAAAACTATAAAACCCGTTTAATTATTAAATCACTAAATTTCAAACTTCGGGTGTTACAATTCTCTCCCACTTGAAATGGATTTCGTCCTCGAAATCAACTATTGGTGTTCTGGATAACTACATGTTATCTCTTTCTCAGGTTTCTCAAAACCACTCTTGAATTTCCACTGGACCTAACTAGTCCAATTCATTACTGCCAATACTCATAATTCCAATAGTATAAACATATATGCAGACTCGTCTGCTCATCACTCTCGGAGATATAACTCGTGATAAATACTCTGATAACTCTCACAGTCTACACGTGACCTTTCCCTTAAGCAATAACTCAAAATGGTCCAATCAACATCGGACCTAATTTCCATCTCATTCTGAATCTATTATCGCTCTTTTATAGTGATATATTAATATATCATAATTTTTCTCACTTGTCACTCATCAACAGTATACAATTATTTGTATAGCTCGTTAATTAATTTGGCTATTAACAATATTCTTCTTATTTAATAAATTGTTCTATTATTCACTGTACCACCTCATTGTTACTCATTTCTTTCTGATCTTGAGGTTTGACCTCTCTCACCATATAATATGCCGTACGGCGACAACTCGATACTAAAATAATAATTTGTATAATATATAAAAATTTGGCTAACACCAATTAAAAATGTCAATTTCATTCAAATTCACAACATACGTACTCCACTTACTTTCAATCACCAGAATTGTTTTCTCACTTTACTCATATAATAACACGTACTTCTCATCTTTTCATAAAATCCTTTCCAAAATTTTTGGAGTAAATCAGTTTTCTGACATAACGAAAACAAAACAAAGACACGTAACCAACAATAAATTCTTTATATAAATCTCAACGAACGTTTAGAGAAATAAAGTTTTCTTGGTAGAACTAAAATGTACATTTTTAAAATAGTTTTCTTACAACCACTAATATCATTTTATAATCCAACCAGGTTGGAACTTCTCTTATGTATGGATATACATCTTCATTTTCAAACTCCGCAATAGGTTTGCCACATACTTGGCTACCTCTGGCTTCATCTCTAGCGATTAATATTTCACTGTTACCTCTTTATACTTCTTACTCATTTTAGATAAATCAGAAATTTAATTCTGTGTTCTCTGCTCAAGAAGCTTTATCTAGCTTTCCACCACTATATGCTTGTACTCAATTATAACAATTTAATATTTCATAATCATTCCTATTGGGGTTAGTTCCTGTTACTCAATTCACTTTTGTCGTGGTTTTCATTTTTTACTGTTTCAATTGTGTATTTCATATTTTAATAGTTAATGATAGAATTTTGTTCCTTCTCAAGGACTCATTTCTTTAATTCAACTCTGTTGTGTAGAAATTTCATTTTCAAAAATAATTATTCTTCAACCGTTCCCGCTCTTCCTCGAGCAATAATTTTACTCTCATCATAATATTCGATAAAACAATTATCGTGATCATATATCTCTTAGGTCAACACCTGACCTCTTATTCAAATTTATATCTTCCACCTCACACATAGGCCAAGGCCTATATATTTTAAAACTTCCATTCTGTTCTGTTGGTATTAAATACCGTTTAATTATTTCTGATAAACAACACATATGTAATTCATTATTATATTTTACTTCGAATTGTATGATTAATTATCAACATATAATCCATTACTCCTCCAATTTCCTCTGTAACAATATAAGTTACTGCCACCTCTTTAATTTAATCTGAGACAGTAATCTCTTTCATTTACTCTTTACTCATTTTGCCAATTATTCACTATTACATATTGTGGCTTTAAATCTCTTTTCCAACTCAATGTTATGCACTTTCTTCATTTGATTCTGTAACTTTTATCAATACTCATTTCTACCATGATCACAGTGGTCTATACAAACTGTTTTAATATAATTACTCATTACAAATCTTTTCACAATACTCTCCCACTTGGAGTCAACTCATATATAATTATAAAATACTCATCCATAATACTTCAACCATTAGTGTAAAATCTTTCTTAATTTTTACTTCCTTCAACGTTTTATTATTTAAGAAAATACATACCGATTTTACATAATTTACATACATTTTAAAAGAAACCTTACACCATATCTACTTATTTATTTAACATTTCGACTAACAACTATCAACTAGTTAGGACATTCTGAGGACTCATGCCCGTACTGAGCACAATCATAACAAAACTTTCCTAAGGATAAACAATCCTTATAATTATGTCCTACTTCTCCACACGTATAACAACCTTTAGTCTTATATTTGCACTGACCCGTATGGTTCTTACCACAAGTTTCACATCCTAATCTTCTATGGGATCCCTCAGTTTTAACCTCTATCTTATCCTCTTTCATCTCGTTAATCATTTCATCCTTCAGTAAATGAAATTCTTCTCGAACTACACTTCTTATCTCATTCTTCATTTCTATCATAATAGACAGCATAACCGTCTTGATACATTTTCCAAACTCATCGGCGATAACACCCCTAAGGTGTCTCGTAGGTATGGCTCCACGCCTTTCCCCATAAAGAGAAATATAATCTTCAACCTCTCCTATGGTAGTCATGTCAGGGTTTTCTTCGTTTCTTACTTCATTCTCTGTCCTAGAATTCACGTTATGATCCATTACACTGAAATAAAACAATTCTTGGTCAATCATAGGCCAGAATATCAATCACATCTCACACTATCAATCTTGTCTTTGTTTCACAAACACTCTACTCTTTTACCGTCTTTGAATAATATTTAAAAGTTCCTACCAATGTATATCTCATTCCACTTTCTGTTAACTTGTTTCTCATAATAATCTCATGTACATGTCATATGTACATCTAGCTTTATTATCACTCTTACCAACAACTAATATATTACATCTCTTTTGAAACATAGAGTTTTAGAAATCATTATATCTTTATGCATTTATTATTCATTTTCGTATTAACACTCTCACTTTTCTTTACTAATATTTGGCCAATCCATTGAGACTGGTATATCATATTATAGACGTCCACACTCTCATGTTTTTATATTCATTTCAATTTCATATACTTCCCTCATTATACATAATATTCTCTATATTATATTACTCATATTA
Source organism: Dittrichia graveolens (assembly GCA_038502395.1). Lineage (NCBI taxonomy): Eukaryota > Viridiplantae > Streptophyta > Magnoliopsida > Asterales > Asteraceae > Dittrichia > Dittrichia graveolens. Next base: position 27,692,306 of record JARJIL010000007.1, read on the forward strand.
TAACTCATTTCGTCTTCATTTCATAACCATCCTTCATCTCGTTTATATTTATAGGATTATGCCACTTACTCTTCTTAAAGAGTTTATTAAATCATAATCATTTTATTCTCATTCGCATTTTAGAGCATAACCTCTTTCTCAATTAACATACTTTATATTTTCTCGTTAAATATCTTCTTGCTCGTATTAATTTGGTTTTGACTATCTCAGTCATTATATATTTAACTGTTCTTCTCCGTCATTACCTTTTCTTATAATCAATCAATTACTACAATTAAGTAGTATAATATTTATTATCAATCCACATTTTGTTCATTCCTCTATACATTTTTCTCGTAATCATGATTTTCGGTTCTCTTTATACAATACTTTCTCACAGTAATATATTTTATAACACCACACAGTTTATAGTATCTAGTACTATTTTATTCATACTCAACTTTGGGCTTAGTCAAGCCTCGTGTCATTTTCCCCTCTTATTAAGGTATATCATACCATCTTCATCAATTATATTATCAACTTTTATTACCATGTCTTTATGACATTAACTCAATATCTGATTCAATACCTGCCGTACTTTGATAAATTTATACTTTTATTAGGGTTTCTCATTAGTCACCCTAACACTGTTCTCTCTGGCCTACTACTAAGACCATCTCTTTGAATATTACTTACCCAATAATACTATATATTCACCATATCAGGATTTAAGTCAAACATGACTCTTACACCAAGAAACTACTCGGGTTTCCTTTTACCTCATTCCGGTTTCTCCTCATATTCACTACTCTGGAAGTATAGATAAAGCATTAAAACATAAGGTAGCTTTACCACACTATCCTCTATATCAAAAGTTCATAATCAATCAACATACCTGTACACCTATTCTCAGATCTGAAGTAGCCCTGTTCATACTAAGGCACTCATGTATTACAGGTGTACTATCTCCTACAAGTACCCCTCACCCGATTCACAAGATTCCCCATGATTTTATCAAGTTCCAACATATATGGTGTGTCAATAATAATATGGGCCCTTATATTACTCCGAACACACTATATACATTCGATCTTAACTTTACCACAAGAAGTCCCGATTCACAGGCATAGGCCATGTATCACATTATCAATTATAGTGTAACATATAACCAACATCTCCTTTATCAGTCTCATCTCACGCATAGCCTATAAACATTAGCAATGACCACGCAAATCATAAGATTGTATCTCTATCAAATCTTATGTATCTACTCGATGCATAACATTTACTCGCATACCATGTCATATAAGGCATCATGTATCTGACATCAATATATTTAACCTCTGGGGCATTTCGATGCCAATCATAACAACATAAACAGTTAGCATATTCTCAATGCAATACACAGTATATCCACCAAGCTGCAAGCCTCCAGTTTGACAAAAATCCGCAGAACCATGGTTTAAGTCCAGACGATGCATAACACACCTCAAGATCCCTCAAACCGTGGCTCAGATACCAAGTTGTAACGCCCCAATTTCAAAAATTTAAAAGAAAACTTGAAACAAAAGGTATTTGTCTAAAAACATAATTTGATAATCTGATGAAAACCAATAAAGTATTCTTAAACCCTCTAGTTCGTATAAAAAGGTAACACAACCACAATTCAAGTCAAAAACAGTTTCCAATAAGCTTATCGTCAGCGGAAGCCAATAAAACATTTCGTTTAAAACTTCGGGTTTGTATAAAAAGAAATACGCGCACATTTAAATCAAAAGTACTTTCTGTTACACAAATGGGAGCGTTATTTTTTCAAATCACGTTTTAAGCAACCAACCATCAACAGTCAAACCGGGGCCTTTCCTTGGTGCTAACATAACCTGCAAAACAACAACAAGCAGTATTTGCTAAGCTACAAGAGCTTAGTAAGAAAGCTAAACTGTAAATCATATAAGCATGCGCATACAAATATACGAATGTCACAACAAGTCTTATGGATACAGTACTGCACCATCTTAGCATCCGCCAAGACGGCTAAAACGCTGTCCATAGCACTACTGCACAAAGTAGCATGCTATAGCTCTCTCTATGTCATCCTCTGATCAATAATATACCACATTGCAATGTAACACACACATATCACAAATATGAATCAGAGTTTAGAAAACTCACCTCTGTAATTAATACCACACAGAGTTATGCCATTATACTCAGAACACGTCAAATAATAATTCCTACAGATATATAATCATGGTATTAGTCACATAATCAAACTCAGCTCTTAACAAACTCAACAGGGCAGGGCACCCCCTACGCATACCCTAGGCATGGTTGTGCCTGTCTTAGGCATGGTTGTGCCCTCCGAGGCATACCCATGCCCTTCTCAGGCACGCCCATGCCTTCTCAGGCACGCCCGTGCCTCTCTCAGGCACGCCCATGCCTCGGTCAAAAGGTACCGGAAGTACCGTATGGACTAAGTATTGCCACCGGGGCATTAGGCACTCCCGTACGCTTCACAGGCACGCCCGTGCCTCCCCTGGTCTGCACCAGTAAGTCGGCCAGCTGTTTTTCCAACCAAAACACCAAAGTACTCACTTTTAATTCATAAAAACACTACTAGGGTGTTTTCCTACACCCCAAACAACTTCTAAGCAATAAACAACAACAAAAACAAGATCTAATCCATGATTCACCATTGAATCACTTGAAACCCACTAAAAACTTCAAGAACATGATCAAGAATCCTTACCTTCAACTTATGATTAGCTATGACTAGTTGTATCCACTTGTTTCTAGTTGTACTTGCTCTAACTCTGAGAGGAAATATGCTGCTCTAGAACTTACATGAAGTTGCTCGTGAAAAATGAAAGGTTTGACTCTCAAAGAGTCAAATGTAGCTATATATAGATATAAACGTCTTTGAGATTTGGCAAAAATGATCCCTCAACTTCTCTTGTTTCATTTTAAAAACTTTAACCCATCAAGTTTCTAAACACCTCCTAATCTTAAATAGGCAATCCACTAAAACTATAAAACTCGTTTAATTATTAAATCACTAAATTTCAAACTTCGGGTGTTACACTATTTATCCGATACGCGCTCTTTGGATGATATTGAGTTGTGTTTGAGAAGTCAGCTACACGTAGAATTGGGTTGGACTTGTTTACTAGTTGGTTGAACAGTGATAGTCTTACTGGTGCATGTGTTACATTAGAGGGGAATTTTCACTGTGCCAACTCAGTAGAGGGCTATCGGTAAACCTTTGCTTTGGCCGGCATTGGTTGTAGGTTCTGCGCCAAACCGCCGGTCTTCTTGATTGTGTGATTACATGCTTTTATATTGACTGTTGATCTTTGCTTTTGTGATTTGCTTCTGCTCACTAAGCTTTGTGCTAATTCCTCTCAATTGTTGCTTTTGCAGGTTTGTGAGTGTTGGTGGAGAAGGAAAGCTCGACCCCACTCCAATAGATTTTGATTTAAATGGAAATGAGTCTGTTGTTTTTGTAACACCAAAACAGTTGATGTTGTAGTTTGTGAACAAATGTTTTAAGTTGTAAATATTCGTAATGGATTTAAGTGGTTTGTTTAATTAAGATTCCGCCACGCGTATTTAAAAAAAATGGTTTTGGTTTTCCGGTGTTACAGTTTCATCAACCACCGCTTGAAGAAATAATATATGTCATATCTTTAATTGCCGTTGTATTTGATATATATTTCACCTCCCTTCTTTTCATATTTGTTCGGTGGTTTTTTTTGTGTGTTGTGTATTGGGATTCTGAGCGCATATTGCAAACTAAAATCGTAGCCACCAAAAGGAAAAAGTTTCTAAATTCAACTTGGGCTCCACTATTCTTTTACCATTATTTCCAATATTTTTTTTCATTGCTTTTGTTTCTCGGACCAAATATAGCAGATCGTGGCCCAATTGAATATCTCAAACATAATATTATTACAGATGTAAAGTATAAAATTGTATAGAAATAGGAGTGTGCTTGAGAAAATACTCATAGAGTATAAATAGAGATATGACCCTTGTAATATGTGAGTTTTGCCATATTCAATGTTTAAGTGTGTGTTTTGTATGGTGTTAATCATCTCTCACACTACATTTTTGCATTACTCCATTCATACTCGAACCACTTGGGACTAACAAGTGGTATGAGAGCCTAAGGAGTGTTATTTGATTTTGAATTCAACATACAAGTTCAAGATTTTTGAAGAATTTGAAGAAAACCGAGAACACATTTTGAGATTTTTGGGTTTTCATCAAATTTTGTGATTTTCGTGAAGATTATGGTTGATTGATGCTCGTTTATCATTTTAGAATCATTCTGCAGTGAACGAGATCAAATTAACAACAAAACAACAAGCAAATCGAAGATTTTAGTATGTTTGTGAAAAACGAGTTTTGGGGAAAATCGTCTAATTCAATATCAATTCGTTGTTGTTTATCTGAAAAATTGATATAGGATTGATTGAAGTTGATAGGCGAAGTGATCTGGGCAAGAAATATACAGATTCGTGCAAATTTGAAGAATTTTTGAATCTGAGCGAGATGAATATGAATGTATCGAATTTAGAATATGAATGTATCGGATTTGAAAGATAAAGTTATCGGATTTCCTAAATCCGATTGTGTTTACCGGATTTGGTTTATGCGGATTTCACAAATCCGATTGTGTGTACCAGATTTGCCTTTCTATCGGATTTGAAAGTATCCGATTTGGCTTCTTCCGGATTTGAAAGTATCAGATTTAGCTTCTTCCGGATTTGAAAGTATTGGATTTGGGATTTGAGCGGATTTGTGAAGATTTTCAATTTTCCTATCATTTTCTCCATAGCAATTTGAAAGCTTGTCCCCAGCCAGGGGCTCTGCCCCTTGGACCCCGCTATCCGGGGCGCTGCCCCCGAACTCCCGTAGTCGTTGTGACTGAATTATCCGGTCACCTTGATTCCTAAGACAAGTGTTTGGATTTTTTGGCTGAGTCAGGAGTTCTCAAAGTTTCAGTTTTCATTCTGATATTTGGTTTACTTTGCGTCATTGCTACCATATGCTGAATCTCTAGTACCTTATGTCTAGTCATCCTACCCTTTCCTAACTGATTTTTGGTTCTTCTTTCTTAGTGTCACCAATTTTTGGTCTCAAAACCAGATTTTTGCCATCTATTCCTTGTTTCTTTTGAATCTTGGTTATCTTATATCAGTCATTTCTGACAACCCAGATCACAGTATTGGTGAAATTGTTTGAAGGATTGACCAACATCAAATTACTTTAGGTTTTTGAGAAAATTTTGCATTAAATGTGAATGCTCTTCAGTAAGGATGGATCCGAGTCACTGATTATTATATCAAAGTCATCTACCCACTTATGTGTACCCAAGTTCTTTTGCACCCGTATGTCTTCCAAAATTTTTTGGGACTTGCGGTGATTTGGTCAAGGTTGATTACACGGTATTGGGAGACTTACTTGACAACATTAATCTCCAATATCAGGTTACATCTAACACAAAGTTATAAATCTTCACGAATTCAGATCAAATCATTACCACTTCTTAACGATCTAGAGTGTTTCGAGTATCTACTCATGTCATACAACAAATGGAGATCTTTTTGACATGAATATGTAGGATCATCCCCATCCCTTTTCCATGTTTGTTACAACTGAATCTCATAGTGATGTCCTTTATGCATGATGCTCATAATGTATCATAATCATCTTGAGGGGGAGAATAAAAAAAATAAGTAGAGAAATTTTACATTGTTGATTCAGTTGTTGAGGGAGAGTAAAGGAACGTATTGAAAAGTTATTGTGTCTACTCCAAGGGGAGAGAGACAAAGAAACGTCAGTCTATATCATGTCTAGGGGGAGTCAAGATTGTCAGACTTATGAAGACATGGGAACAATTTGAGCTACATTGTAGGGGGAGACAAAAAGAAGATTCTTCCCAACACATCAAAAGTGTTTATGCTTCTGTTGTCAAAAGCTCAAGATAAAACATTGTTTCAGACTGATGTATTTGGTGGGACGCTACATCCAAAACTACTTATACAATCTAAGGAAGACAGATAGAATCCTTAGGTTACTGGCATTTACACTCCTATTTCAATACAAAGGGGGATAATGTTAAGTATAAAATTGTATAGAAATAGGAGTTTGCTTGAGAAAATACTCATAGAGTATAAATAGGGATATGACCCTTGTAATATGTGAGTTTTGCCATATTCAATGTTTAAGTGTGTGTTTTGTATGGTGTTAATCATCTCTCACACTACATTCTTGCATTACTCCATTCATACTCGAACCACTTGGGACTAACAACGGATCCTTTTGTCTAGTTTTCATAGCTTTTTGAATCATCTTGTTTTGAGTTCGTATAACTGAGATACGACTAAAACATAGAAGATATGTCAAACCGCCAGCTTTACTCAATTTCTCTTTTCATCATTTCTTAAATTCTCTATTTATTCTCCCAAGAGCCCTAAAACATATATTACAACAAATTAAGCAAATAATTAACCTAATTAATGATAATAATGCAATCAATGACTTGCATATTTTAGATGATATTACCGAGAGGTGTTTATTCATTGGGTATCTTCCTGGGCCTATGGGATATTTATTTTACAAACCTTCCAAGAACAAGGTATTTGTCGCTCGAAGGGCGGTCTTCCTTGAGAGGGAGATAATATCTAAGAATGCTAGTGGGAGAAAGGTAGATCTTGAAAAAATTCAAGAACCTTCTAATGATCAACCTGATGTTGGCACTAGTTCACAGCCTCATTCTCAACACGGCAATGCTGGAGAACTTGACACAGATCCGTTAGCTCTTAGGAGATTTGATAAGTGTCGCTCTGAGCTAGAGAGATATGGGTTTCTCATGTCTGAGGGCAACTATCTAGTGATGGTTCATGATGAACCATCACTTATTGGGACACCATGGTGGGCCTTGAGTCTGCTAGGTGGAAAGGGACTATGGTGAGATGCAACCTATGTCGGATAACCAATGATGGGACTTGGTAGATCCGGTACACGGGTGTAGACCCGTAGGGTGCAAATGAGTCTTTAAGAAAAAGACTGATAGAACTATATTTGTGTTTGTGGTCTAGATATATTTTAATGCTCATCTAGTTAATTTTATACTTAGAATGTCACCTTTAATGATATGTATATAAGGTGACTTAGGCTTTGTTTTAATGTAACCTTTGACATATATTCAAATATACTACACACACTTAAAGGTGTTTTCTACCAATTGCTCTCATCTTGATTCTATCTTGTGCTCATTTATAGCTCTACAATTGGTATCAGAGCCTAATCTTTGATAAGATAAGGTTCTTGATTGAAGAATTCAAGTGAAAACAACAACATTTGAAGCAAATTATCGGATTTGAAGAGTTTTTGGTCGACTTTTGAAGAATTCTGATTTTAATCAAATCGAGACTAAAAATGGAAGATTAGTGGCTTGTGATACTCGCAATCATCATTGAATTAAGTCTGTGTAAGTCCGCGATCGTGTATTACAACAGTTTGTACTGAATTTGAATTTTTGTATTTTTCAAGTTTGAGACAATTTTGATCGAAAATGCATTCTATCATTTGATTTTGGTTGTAAAGTTGATTCTAAATTCTAATTCGCTAGTCTACGAACCTTGTGGAAGAAGAAATTCTCAAATTTGATCAAAATTCAAATGAATTTGAATTTTGGAAGAAGGCAGATTGCACTGTGCAAGGAACTATCAGATTTCAACTCAAGAACAGTCGAATTTTAGAAATCCGAAGGTTTCTATCGGATTCCGACATTTTTCTAAGTGTCGGATTTTGATAGAAACCTTCGGATTTGTAAAATCTGACTGTTCTTGAGTTGAAATCCGATAGTTCCTTGCACAGTGCAAGGAACTATCGGATTTGAACTCAAGAACAGTCGGATTTTACAAATCCGAAGGTTTCTATCGGATTCTGACATTTTTCTAAGTGTCGGATTTCGACAATCGGAATTAGAGTTGCGGATTTGGAATTACAAAGGTTTTGAGTTGCGGATTTGGAGTTGCAGATTTAAGAATCAGATTTGAATTGAATCACCAGATTTGGTTGGATTGATAGCTATCGGATTTTGTGAATTTGCTTAATTCGGATTTGGTTAGCGGATTCAAGTATCGGATTTATACAATCAGATTTCCAAAGATTTAGGAATTATCGAATTTAAGTTCCGGATTCACATTAATCGGATTTCTAAGTATCTGAATTTAGAAATTCTCGGATTTACACTTCGGATTTCCAATTCATTTAAATTTGGAATTTCTCGGATTTGCACAATCAGATTTCCAAGTCATCGGATTTTAGAAATTCTTGGATTTACACATCGGATTTCCAATTCATTGGAATTTGTAAATTCTCGGATTTCATTGCTTAAGGATTTTCAAGACCAATCGGAATTCAAGGTTATCGGATTTCCACATTAATCGGATTTCCCAATTGTCGGAATTTGAATCAATAGGATTTCAAATTCAATTGGATTTCAAGTTCTCGGACTTGATGTCTCAGATTTAGTGAGTATCGGATTTGTGTTAAAAGTTGCGGATTCTTCAATCAATATCTTACAGAGAAAAGATCCTGAAGCAAGAATGAGTACATACAGTGAAACCCTTTCCTGTCTTGTACAGAGGTGAGTATCATGTCTGGAAGGGACGTTTCATGGACTTCATTGACAACAACGAGTTGTATGGTGAGGAGGTGAAGAAAAGTATACTTGAAGGAAATGGAATCTTTAGAATTGATAAAGAAGCTAACCCTCACCATAATCCACCCTTAGATGAAATTCACAGGGAAAAGCTTCCATCAGAATATACAACTGAAGAAAAGCACAGAGCCACTGCAGATTGAAAATCAAAATATTACTTGAAACATGGTCTTTCTTCAGAATTCAATATTAAAGTTAATGGGCTGAACACAGCTAAAGAGATATGGGATTAGATAAAAAGCCAGATGGAAGGCACCGAGTCTAGGTCTAGATTAAAGAGACAACCTTGGTCAACTCTTTTGACCATTTCAAAGCCAGGGAGGGTGAAGCATTGATTGAAACCTACAGTAGATACTGTAAGCTACTCAATGATTTGAGAAACCAAAAGCTAGATGATTACTCAAACCTCACAAAGAACACAAGGTTTCTTAACTCTCTTGGAACAGAATGGAAATCACAAATGGCTATCTACAGACAGATGAACCAGAAGGACCTTAATAAATTTACTCATCATATGATCTTTGAGGAACTAATCCAATATCAAGATGATGTTGGTCTGGGTACACAGAAGAAAACTGTAGATCCACTGGCTTTGGTGGTGAATGAAAAGAGGGCCAAAAGTTCTTCTAAATCAGTCAAGCTGAAACAAATACAAGAGACTGAAAGTTCAGATTCAAAAGAAGAAACTCAGGTTGATAATGAGAAAATCATGGAGGCTATGGCCTATCTAACAAACATGATGCAGAACAAGTTTTCTAAAAACAAGACAAACAACAGACAGAGGTTCACATCTAGATCGAGACAAAGGGAAGACCAATTCCAAAAGAAGGATGGTCAAAGACTAGAAAGGAGGTATGAACGGAAGGTAGAAACTGCCCAGGAACGAAAGTGCTACAACTGTGGTGGCATTGGGCATTTCATTAAAGACTGCAAAAATCCCAAGGTCAAAGATTCAGAATACTACAAGACTAAACTCAACCTGATTAAGCAGACAAACAATGGGAGGGCATTACTTGCTGAAGAGGATCAATTCCTTTCTGACACTGACAACAGTGATGAAGATCCAAATGTACATGCCCAGTTTGTCTTGATGGCTGAGGTAAAAGAATTTGAGTTCGAGGAAACTGATGGTGAAAGTGAAGATAAAATAGTGGGAGCTGACCCTGGTTTCATGGCTAGATTTGATGAGTCAGATATTGAAAGTGAGTATGAAAAGAAGAAGAAATAGAAGTTGAAGTTGCTACTGAAAGCAAAAACCCAACTATTGCAGATCAACAAGAAAATGGATAGAAGGTAATGACTGATGATTCTGATTTTTCTACAGATTATATACTAACTCTTATGCAACAGGTGGAGCTTTTAACATCCAAGAATCAAAAGCTGCAACAAAAGAACTTAAGTCTGAAAATGGAACAAGCATCTAAAACTGAAGTTGAACAATCAAATCAATCATAAAAAATAGTACAACTTCAACAAGAAATAACAGACAAAGAAAATGATGAACTGAATGCATCATATACAACTCCTGAGAAGAGTGGTGGTTGTTCTTCAGAAGAGTGCTTCATTCCTATCCCACCAGAAGTAAAGAAAGTTGTTGAAGAAGAAAAGCCAACTACAAGAATTTACATTCCACACATGGAATTGCAAAGGAGGCAAGAACTATTTGAGTTGGTGTGCATAGATCAGCAAATCAAATTTGAAGTAGAAAATCTAATTCTAAAAGAAACAATCTTTAACTTGAACTAAAACTTAACTTCCGCTACAACTAAGATTAAGATTGACTTGAACCAAGAAGAAATAAACAATTCTGATTTTGCACAATTTTTGATACCACAATTTGTCTCAAATGCTATTGAGAGAAAGATGCAAGAAGAGAAAATTGGAAGGTTGTTAGATGATTTCGACTTACATCTTAGTGTTAAATATCCTCAATGTCCAAAATCATGCAGGGAGTTCATGTCACACAAATGTAATCAATTTTGTGATTCCAACAACATTCGTGAGAAAAGATCATCAACAGGAACAAAACAAGTTCCTAAAATGCTAAATGTTAAAAATAAAAAATCATCATCTCCACAAGTTTCCAAAAAGATTAAACCACTTCATGTCACTGACAAAACTTCCTTTTCTAATTTAAAATCAGATCAACAAACAAGAAAATGAAGGTCAAGCAAAAATGTCAAGGAGACAATAAAATCAGAAGTGGAGATTGGAAGAGCAACAACGGCTCAAATGAGGTGGATTGAAAAGGACAGATTGAAAGACAAACAAGTGAAGACTGAAAAATCTGTATCAAAGGCAAAAGTGAAACCTTTCTGTAATATTCACAAATCGTATTGTAATAAAAACTGTGAATCTTCGTTTACATGGTAAGTCTAAAAGAAATTTCAAAAACTCAAATTATTGAGAAAAACATGTTTTGTGCTGGAGTTGGTTGTGTTGAGGGCCATTGTGAATTCGAATGTTCTTATCATCAAGCTCGGATGAAGAAAGGATTGAATTCAAAGAAAAACTTCAAAAATCCTAACGAAGATAAAATTTTATTCTGGTTTGTCAATAAAAATGGATTCATAATTCATCAATGGATACACAAATATCAACGAATGAGATTTTTGAAAAGGTATGCTAATCGAAAGATACATGTCGGACCAGGACAATGGGAGGAACATCTCAAAATCATGACCGCAAATCAAAAACTTCCAGCAACTTCATTACAACAAACTCAACAAAACAATTTCACACCAAACAATCGGGGTCCAATGAAAGTTGATTCTCATTCATCATTGACACCAAAATCAGAGAAAAATCAAAGACAAGTGATGAATACACTTGTGTCAAACAAATCCAATGTGAAAACAATCTATGTGGAAAAAGCAAAGATGTTTACTCCAGTAAACAAACAAATGAATGATAAAACTGTTGGAATATGCCCGCTGACACGAACGAGTTAATGGTACTACCGATGAGGTATAGGCCTATTGGGTCACACACCAAGTATTGATTCCGGCAACACGATCAAGCAAAAGAGAGGAAAAGGCCAAAATGGGTTTTGGCAGCATGGTACACGGGCCGTGTTCTTGAACACGGGCCGTGTCCAGCCCAACTAGCACGGGGCGTTTTGGCCCAAGTAAGATCATGTGCTTTGGGCCTACACGGCCGTGTCGATGAACACGGGCCGTGTTGGGTCTGTTAGACACGGGCTAACTTGGCCCAATTAAGGCCGTGGGCTTTGGGCCTACACGGCCGTGTTGACCAACACGGGCCGTGTAGAGTGCCTGTAACAACATAATTAACATCTTTTAAGTCACTTTTTAATGGGATTAACTAGAGGTTAAAGGTTGCTACGTTTTCCTCTGCATATGAACAGACTTGAGAGAGTTCAAGAGCTTCTTGGAAGTTCATATTCTCTCTTGGTTCTTCTTCTTGAAGGTGATGAAGTTTGATACACTTGAGAAGGTAACATACACTTTCTGATCAAGCTTTGATGCACAAAGTTGTTGCTTGTCCTTGATTGTTGTCTTGGTGATCACACACCAACTTATTAGCATTGGGGAATCAAGTGTGCTTGGGGTAGACTTCACTAGAGGAATCCTAGTTTGGATTTTTGAAGCTTGACAAGAGGAAGATTGTAGTGGTTGCACATTGATACATTTCTATCCATCTTGTTCTTTCATTTAGTTGCAATTTCATGTCTAGATATTGGTCCATGGGAAGTGTTTGTTTGGTTAGCTTATTATTTTGTATTATATCTTGCTTCCGTTGTTACTCGATTATGCCAAACAAATACCTTCAGTCAGAGCCATATCTAACATGGCTTTGCACTAACGGGTCTAGAAAAACCATATGAATATTTTATACAAGAAAATTGTTTTCTTGAAAGTTTTTCGTGTAGATTTTTGTTAGGCTAAAATTGATATATTTGTAGCCTACATAATATTCATATAAATATTTTTATATTAGAAATTTTTTTTCTAGAAATGGTTTGTCATGTAGATTCATGTTAGGCTAAAATTGGTATATTTGTAGCCCACCTAAGATATTAGTTTTTACATCAAGTCTCAAAAACCATATAAATGCATTTATATAAGAAAATGGTTTTCTTAAAATTGGTTTTTCCATTGAGACTCTTGTTGTGCTAGAATATATTTATTCGTAGACGTGTTAATATTTTAGTTTTTATATTTATATATTTGTTGTAACTTGGCATGAAGTGTACACAAATATATACTTATAAATGTATATATGAATATCTGTCACAAAAATAGTTTGGTACACTAATGCATATGTACAAGGATTGTCATTTTGGTGCCTTTGATGTTGTTGACAATCTTGACTAAAATATAGATATATATTTATATCATGGTTTTGTGTGGCACACCATGTTTCACTTATGTTGCGTTTGGTTAATTCCGTAACACGATATGCCCTTAGACCTATGTGTTGTGGTGGTTGATTGATTCGGTTTTTGGTGGCCTGCGTGCCGTATTGATGTAAATATTTATTTATATATTTGTTGGTGCGGCTTGCACGCCGTTTATTTTATACGGTGTATTTGTATAAATAGTGTAGGAATGCGATCTGCGTGTCGCTTATATATATATATATATTCTATGTGTTTGTAAATAGTATAGAATTAGAACCGGAGAAGTCAACGGGTGTCATGGTGATGACGTTTTGGCGAGAAGGAATCTACACGCTATTGGAGGTGTTGGATTTGGTGGGAGCTCACCCAACGAGACTTTACCTTGTCCTTAGGTTTTGGCCTCGTTTTCCCCGTTGTGGCTCACGGGGAAAACGCATAGGAATTTTGGGCATGTTACCGAATTATACATATATATATTTGCGTGGTTGTGTTTTTTTTTCTATGCATGGATTAGGATTCGCATGCTAGACAATTTTTCTATAAAATTAAATAAAATACAACGTTTGTTAAAATGGTTAACAATCTCGTGCGAATAGAATTGACAACGTTTGTTAAATAAAATACAACATATATATATTTAAAAGTGCTTAAAAATCGTTTTGACACTTACTTTGTTAATTCACAAAAAGGTTTTTAGAAACCGGAAACCAAATCCCGTTTTAAAAAATGTAAATCACGCACCATCCGTAAGATGACACCACCCGAATCTAACGAAACAAGGATGATTGTCGAGCTAAGCACAAGTCATTCCTTGCGTAGTTGTGTGGAAGGTGAGTGGGGTAACTCGCATGATTGGTTGTCGAGCTAAGCTCGAGCCAATTGATGGTCGGGAGTGCCACCCGTGTGTCTTGTCGGACGGTTTACAATTTTAGTTTATAATTCTTGATTAGTTGTCGAGCTAAGCACGAGCTAAACAAAAATTATATATTAAGATTGGTGTAAGAAAGGGATCAAACATGCCAACCGACATAATGGATGTCAACGGATCCCGCAAGTGTCTAAGAGTTGTAATAGAGATTACAATTGGTAAAATGGTTGCCAGCCTAAATAGCTTCGCCACGTGATCCGCGGCAAACCCATCACGGTGCGAGGTGAAATAAGTTTCTTAGCCCTTGTTACGAATAATTGTTTTATCTAAAACTATGGGGTAATTATTTTTAACAAGATTTATCTAAGCTAACCAAAACTCGTATTATTGTTATTTATGGATGTCAAACCAAAACAACACAACGTCAAACATTTCACTTCGTGTGTTCCTAGAAAGGGAGAAACTCACGGGGGTGAATTTTATTGCATGGTTTAGGCAATTGAGAATTGTCCTACGTCATGAATCAAAGTTGCACATCCTTGAGGAACCCCTTCCGGAGGCACCTGCTACCAACGCGACTTGGGCCATCCGATACGGGTATGAAAAATGTGTTGAGGACACGCACGATGTTGCCTGCCTCATGTTGTCAACTATGAGCTCGGAGTTTCGAAAGAAGCTCGAGCACATGAGTGTGTACAATATGTTAAACAAGCTCAAGGACATGTTCCGACAACAAGTTAGGCAGGAACACTATGAGTGTGTTAAAAGCCTAGTCGGTTGTAGGCTGCAGGAAGGCGGGAATGTTGGTCTTCACATCCTTAAGATGAAGGCGAACGTGGACCAAATGGAGAGGTTAAGATTTCCTATTAGGAGAGAGCTCGTTGTGGATATTGTACTCCAGTCTCTGCCCGCATCATATGGTCAGTTTGTCACAAACTATCATATGCAAGGAATGGAGAAGTCCTTAAGCGAATTGCATGGCATGTTGAAATCTGCGGAATCTGACATGGCCAAGCATAATTCCACCCTAACCACTCCCGTCACGGGCTTAAAGAAACAAAAGAAAAGGAAGAAGAAACCGACCCTAAGAGGATAGGTTGGAGTTTCCAAGCCTATCCTTAATATTGAGCCGAAGGACATAGAGAATGTGCCTCAAGAAGAGACTCAAGAAAAGGTGGTTTGCTACTTCTGTGGAAGATTTGGAAATTGGGCCGTCACGCCTGCCTTACATGCCATGATTCATTGCTATTCTTCTATAAGCTGGGTTGTTGACCCGAGCGGATTGACTCACGTTTGTCACAAATTTGTTTGTTACAAAGTGTAGGTCCTTTGTTGAAAGAAAAGCATGAAGGACCGGATCTCGAACGAGGAAACCATGGTGATTGTCCTCCAAGAGAAGATAAGGAGACTTGATCTCGCTTTTGTCACCGGTTTATTTATTACTTTATTTTATTGCCCTGCGTGGCAAGTAACATCTCTTTGTATGCTCGCTTTAATTACGGTGAACAAATTTTTTTCTGAAGTTTTAAGAATTTATGTTGAACCTTTTTAAACATTATTTATTTAAGGTTTTATGTCATAGCTCATGTGTCGTTTTGCCCTGCGTGGCGTACAACTTTACATGTGGTGAAAATGAGTTATTCTTAAAATACGAAATTTATTATGAAAATCTATTGTGAGATATTTTTGTTCAAAATTTCCCATGTCATGGCATACACAAGGATTTGTTACAAGTAATAGAATATTGATGAATAATTGATTCTGAATCCAAAATAGTTTGGATGAGTTATCTTTGTGTGATAATCAACTTAATCACATAAACAAGAAATATATCGCCTAGATCCATGTGGTTAGGATCTTGGAATAGTTTAGTCTCGGGCTAAACGCTTTGATGTTGATCTTGTTTATTAGGCTAAGATAATTATGAGATCATTCGCCAGAGTTTGTGAGAGGATTATAAGCTTGTTGGATTTTGATCACACTTTGTGGATAATCCGTTCAAGCATACCACAAAGAATAACGAAAGAGAAACCTCTTCATCACTACCTTGATGGTAGTAGCTGCGAGACGTTTATTAGTTTAGGCATATGTCTGAAACCTTGTTGGTGTTCAGAATTAGCCAAAACAACTTTAAGAATCAATAGGGCATATAGATCAAGGTACTTAGATCTAGTTAAGATGCTAAGATATCTATTATCTATATATTGGATGACCATATAGTGAATTGTAGAATTGTTTCCCAATTCATATCCTACTAAGACGCATTGGTACATGGTGTCATGGGGTAGGGAACCGGGTGTTATTGATCCGGTTTATGATGGGTCAAGAATGTGTATCCGGTTTGTTGGGATATTCATTTGCCATTGTGACTAAGTCCTCAAATCCAAATTCAATAGATAGTCTATTTAGCCTTTATTAAGATACGACTAGAAAGGTTCTTTGCTTGTCTATCTTAATAGTTCGGAGTTATCCATTCTACATTCAGTGGGAGAAGGATAAACTTGAAATCAAGAAGTGTTAATACATTTGAGGAGTTCTTCTAAGTTTTAGTTATTTAACCTTTTGAGAACAATGTTTGTCGCTTAAAAGGGGAAGAAGAAAGAAACTAAAACTAAGGCATTCCAGTGGAAGAATGTGGAACTTAAATGAAGACTAGATGATGATACTAGCATATAATCTGATATCTTTGATAGATGATCAGTCTAGTTATGCTGGTATACCTGACTAAGAATCATTACTTCTTTTAATTCTAATTAGAGTCATATAGAGCCAAAGAGATATGGGTTTCTCATATCTAAGTGGTAATGACTTAATGGTGAGCCTTGTTGAGTTCACCACCTATCGGAAGATGTAGTGGATCCATAATTCGCTAAAAATAAAAGAAGTAAATGATAAAGAGATGCAATCCATTTGGAATGTCCAAGTGCTTGACTTGACTTGATCCCATACCTAGGTGTATACCAAGGTGGTAGTGATGGGTTTAACATGGATGGAATTGTAGACAACTTCAAATACCGACTAGTGGTAAAGTTTTTCATGGTAGTTATGGAGAAACTTGTCCTAGTGGCTATCTTGAAGAATGTTTGATACTCGTGGATATTAATGACCGCGTTTCGTCATGAAACAATACGATGAGGAAGTGCTTATAACACTATCCGATGGTCTTAATATATGTCCGTAGTATCCGAATTATGTCAACAAAAGTGGATAAGACCACTTCGGCCTTATTCTTGCATATTGAAGGAAAGATATCTTTGCTTACTATTAGAAGATCATAGTAATGAGTTTTCTAAAAGCATAGATAAAATCCTTTTATGTATGTCAGGGCTAGTGGGAGCTTTGTTGTATTCCTAGTGTTAAATGTCTATGGAAGATAATGTCCCGATATTAGGTTATCTGCAAACCTAATTCAGGAATTACTGCTTCATAGGGGTATTTAAGAGATACAAAATAGGATAGTATTTAGTTCAAGAAATATAGAGATATGTTCTTGATGTTTGATGACTTGAATAGGCTTGGAGTAAGTAGTTACTCTAATGCATGTTTCTGCTAGGATAACTGTTGATCTTTGATCAAAGTTGATGATCCTAACTTGTGGTGTTGTTTGTTGATTCTTAAAGTATCACTAAACCTATTGTGGGCTTTTGAGACAATGAGGGTGTGATTACTTTAACCTTTTTTGAAAAGTAAGATCTCTTTGATGCATACTTTTGAAGTAGTCTTGTCAAGAGAGATATAATTGAATAACAAAAGATCTTATGGATGTTGTGGGACAAATCCACTAGTTAAGCCGTTGTTATGGACTAGTGGTGTTTGTCATACTAGGTCCATTAGCATGTCTAATGCGTATAACTTGGCTTGAATATGTTTTGGTTTATGTTTGATTTGTACTTATATTTTGGGGACATTAAGCAATATTGCAATTCATACCATATCGATTATTAAATGGAGATTTAATAATACACCGAGGGCGGGTATTTTATGAATCCTTATTGTGTTCCATCTTAGCATGTTTAAACACTTCCGAGAATGTTTATCATTCTAAAATATCCACAATCGGTTACACTTTATGGGAAGGAAGTATAAATTAAGATTGAGGTAAAGAGTTGGTTTTGTTAAACGTGATTCTTACCTTTGAAAGGGGTTTCAAGTGATTGGAGGACCCGCACCCGAGTTTGCTTCATGGTTCTAGTCATAAGTAACTCGGGATGATGATGGCGTTTAATCCTTAAACTAGAGATGCATGTGATTCCAAAGCATAGGTCTGCTTTGCTTTGATCGTTTTCTAACGCGGTCCGTAACTGGTCGTTATAAGGGAGATGATTGGGTAGGGTATTATCTATGTGGCGGGACTATGTAGTCGAAAGGAATTTGTTCCTCTATGTATAGAGAAGATATCCATGGGCCCCTCGATGATTGAGTGCTAACGTTCATATGCATGGCCGTGCTCAAGTTATATTGATGATGGATCAATGTTAACTTGATTTGTTGGTCACCACTAATCTAGAATCGAGAAACATAATCGTGAACGATCTGAAGGTTGACTTTATTCCATGCCTTGTGTTCACATAGGATATCACGAACAAAGGGATGTGTATGTTCATTTTTCTTTAGGACAATCATTTTATGATTGGGATCTTGTCAAGAGTGGCATACCCTATACTGACTTGGGAGCATAGATGTCTTGCTAGAGGCCGCTCTATGTTTGTGTTATTTTTCGTAGTCGTGCCACGTGCAAGTGGGAGTCTGTTGGAATATGCCCGCTGACACGAACGAGTTAATGGCACTACCGATGAGGTATAGGCCTATTGGGTCACACACCAAGTATTGATTCCGGCAACACGATCAAGCAAAAGAGAGGAAAAGGCCAAAATGGATTTTGGTAGCATCGTACACGGGCCGTGTTCTTGAACACGGGCCGTATCCAGCCCAACTAGCACGGGGCGTTTTGGCCCAAGTAGAGACCGTGTGCTTTGGGCCTACCCGGCCGTGTCGATGAACACGGGCCGTGATGGGTCTATTAGACACGGGCTAACTTGGCCCAATTGAGGCCGTGGGCTTTGGGCCTGCACGGCGTGTTGACCAACACGGGCCGTGTAGAGTGCGTGTAACAGCAGAATTAACATCTTTTAAGTCACTTTTTAATGGGATTAACTAGAGGTTAATGGTTGCTACGTTTTCCTCTGCATATGAACAGACTTGAGAGAGTTCAAGAGCTTCTTGGAAGTTCATATTCTCTCTTGGTTCTTCTTCTTGAAGTTGATGAAGTTTGATGCACTTGAGAAGGTAACATACACTTTGTGATCAAGCTTTGATGCACAAAGTTGTTGCTTGTCCTTGATTGTTGTCTTGGTGATCACACACCAACCTACTAGCATTGGGGAATCAAGTGTGCTTGGGGTGGACTTCACTAGAGGAATCCTAGTTTGGATTCTTGAAGCTTGACAAGTGGAAGATTGTAGTGGTTCCACATTGGTACATTTCTATCAATCTTGTTCTTTCATTTAGTTGCAATTCCATGTCTAGATATTGGTCCATGGGAAGTGTTTGTTTGGTTAGCTTATTATTTTGTATTATATCTTGCTTCCGTTGCTACTCGATTCTGCCAAACAAATACCTTCAAAAACAACTTGTCTCTAAACAAAAGAACAAGTTTGACTGAGAAATGGATTGTGAAAAGATCAAATCCTGATACAACAACTGAAGTCTCTAAAAGAAAATATCAAATAAGTTTATTTTCCATGTGCTGAAGGATCATCTCTGGTAGATGGACTATGGCTGCACCAAACATATGATGGGTAACAAAGGTCTTCTCAAACATTTTGTGAGCAAGTACACGGGAAATGTTAAGTTTGAGAACGACCAAGTTTCACCGATTCTCGGCCATGGGGTGATAGAGACTAGAAATTTAAAGACAGAAAAAGTGTCCTATGTTGAAGGCTTAGGGCATAGTTTGTTTAGCATAGGATAGTTCTGCGATAAAGAAATGGAGGTCGTCTTTAAGAAAAGCTCATGTTCTTTATGGACAGAATACGGAGCAAAGATTTTGGGGGGCAACAAAAAGTCAAATTTGTATACAATTGACTTATATGAGAAAGGTTCTGGCGTACCAATATGCCTGCTGTCAAAAGCTACATCAGATCTAAACTGGTCATGGCATCGCAAGTTGTCGCATCTAAATTTCAAGAATATGAACAAGCTGGTGAATGGTAATTTGGTCAGAGGTCTACCAAAGCTGAAATTTGAAAAAGACCATCTGTTTAAGGACTACGAAGCGGGTAAAATGAAGATAGTCACACATAAAGTTAGTCGGATATCTTTAACTACCGCATCTTTACAGTTGATCCATATGGACCTCTGTGGACCAATGAAAGTCTAGTCCAGAAACGCGAAGAGATACATTTTGGTGATGGTGGATGATTATTCCCGGTACACATGGGTCCTGTTTGTGAGTCAAAAGAGTGAAGTACCACAACAAGTGATTTTGTTTCTGAAGAAACACAAGACTCAGAACGGACAACCGGTGAAGAGTATTAGAACTGATAATGGAACAGAGTTCAAAAACAGAACATTAGACACTTACTTGGACTCTGAAGGAATAACACATCAGTTCTCGGCAACATATACTCCGGAACAGAATGGAGTAGTGGAAAAGAAAAACAGAACCCTGGTTGAAGCTGCCCAAACGATGTTACAGTACTCGAAGCTACCACCATCTTACTGGGTTGAAGCCATGAAGACTGCATGCTACACCCAAAATCGATCTTTAATACATCGTCACTTCAATAAAACTCCATACGAATTATGTAATGGAGTAGTACCTAATATAAATACTTTCATATATTTGGTAATAGTTGCTTTGTACTGAATGAATCAAACAAACTGTTAAAGTTTGATTTGAAAGCTGACGAAGGAGTATTTTTAGGTTACTCAATGGACAAAAAGGCTTTTAGAATCCTGAATCGGAGAACTAACATGATTGTCGAAAGCATGAATGTTACGTTTGACGATTTAATCAATCTAAATTCTTTAACAAGTAAACCTAGCTCATCTAAAGAATCAATTTTTAAAATTAACAAAACAGATGAGTCATTCAGTCATGAAGAAGATATAAGCTTGGACTTTATGTTTGATTTCTTTAAAAAGAATGATAACTCATCTACTGTTTTGCAGGATATTCAGCAAGAGTCTGTGTCAATAACTGAGCCACCTAGTGTATCTACAGTTCAACAGACTACAAATTCTGACAACTCGGAGTATGAAGCTATGAATATTCCTGCAACTGAACAAAGTCCAAGATACGACCAATCAACAGAAGATATTAACTCCAACGACCTTCAAAATATAAATGACTACATTCAGGTTCAATCCCCCGAACCTGTTTGGCTGAAAAGTCATCTTGAGACACAAATCATAGGCAGTTTGAACGCCGGTGTTCAAACAAGGTCTGCTACAGCTAATGAATTCCAACATTCAAATTTTTTAATCATGGTTGAACCCACGAGAGCGTGGGAAGCTCTAGCTGATCTTGATTCGATTATAGCTATGCAAGAAGAGCTAAACTAGTTTGACCGACTCAAAGTTTGGAGACTAGTTCCGCGACCAGAAGGCAAATCAATTGTCTGAACTAGGGTGTTTTCAAAAACAAAAAGGATTCAGATGGTGTGGTGGTTAGGAATAAAGCTAGGCTAGTGGCTAAGGGATATAATCAACAAGAAGGGATTGATTATGACGAGACATTCGCCCCTATAGCAAGGATATAAGCTATTAGACTTTTCCTAGCCTATGCCTCCTACAGAAACTTCACGGTTTACCAAATGGATGTGAAGACTGCATTCCTCAATGGGAAACTCAAAGAGGAAGTGTACGTTAGTCAACCTGAAGGCTTTGTAGATCCTAACAGACCCAATGACGTCTATATTCTGGACAAAGCTCTATATGGATTAAAACAAGCCCCGAGAGCTTGGTACGATGAGCTGTCAGAACATCTGCTAAACGAGGGATACGTCAAAGGGAAAACGGATACCACACTATTTAAAAAGGAAATGGGAAATGATTACGTATTGGTACAACTATGTCGATGACATAATATTTGACTCTACGAACCCTAAGTATGTCAATGAATTTTCAAATACTATGAAAAATAGATTTGAAATGAGTATGATGGGGAATTTAATTTTTTCCTCGGATTGCAAATCAAACAATTCAGCCATGGAATTTTTATTAATCAAGGTAAGTATATCAAAGATCTGTTAAATAGATTTGATATGACTGGTTGTTCATCAATAACAACACCCATGGCTTCAAGAACCAAACTATTTGCTGATCCGGAAGGAAAAACAGTAGATTTGAAAACCTATAGAGGGATGATAGGTTCATTTCTATATTTAACAGCTAGTAGGCCTGATATTATGTATTCTACATGCCTTTGTGCCAGATTTCAGGCAAATCCCAAAGAATCCCATCTTCTGGTGGTAAAACGTATTTTTAGATATCTTAAGGGTACCCCAGATCTTGGTTTGTTGTATCCTAGGGATTCGGGGTTGAACTAATTTACTATTCTGATGCAGATTATGCCAGATGCATGCTAGATCGAAAGAGCACATCTGGGAGTGCACACTTTTTGGGAGATGGACTAGTCTGCGGGGGATCCAAGAAGCAAAATTGTGTTTCATCATCAATGGCTGAAGCAGAGTACATTGCTGCTGCTAACTGCTGCTCACAATGCCTTTGGATTCGAACCCAGCTTTCTGACTTTGGTCTGGTATATAACAAAATCCCTTTAACGTGTGACTCTCAGAGTGCCATTGCAATTACATGCAATCCGGTACATCATTCGAAAATAAAACATATAGATATCATAATACCACTTTATCAAAGACTATGCAGAAAAAGACCTAATAGAATTAAAATATGTTCAAACAGATAATCAACTTGCTGATATTTTCACCAAAGCGTTAGACGAATCTCGTTTTAATGCTTTAGTGTCAAGATTAGGAATGTTGAATTTGACGGTTTAACATATCATAATGGATTCAACAGATTTTACACAGTATATGCTAGTTGTACAGATCAAACTACAGTCGAAAGATGGACATATCAAATACAAGTTATGAATCACTTGTTCATACTTGTAGGGGGAGATTTCAAATCACGTTCTGTAAATATTAAATGAATAATCAAAAACATTTATGAAACAAAGAAAATTCAACAATATTTTTTTTCTTCTTCATCTCAAATTGATGTACATCTGTGCATGATTTAAGGGGGGGTTTTATTTTTGTTTTTGAATTAAATTTTTCAAATTTTCAAAATTTTCATCTTCGTGATCAAAGAAATATTGTTTAAGATGAAATGTGGTGTTTGGGGGGAGTGAAATGCTTTGAAAAATCAAAAATTTGATGTCAAGTGTTAAAAATCCGCAAAAGTTGTCAGATTAAGTCAAAATCTGCTACTTTTATCGGATTCCGATTCTTTTGTCGGATTCTAATACTTCTATCGGATTTAGACAAACCGAGTGTTTTGTCGGTGTTTTATGGGTTTCGGATTTCTATGGATCGGTGTAACATCTGAAAACTCGGCCTAGTAGTAGGCAGGACTGGTAAGTTGGAATGTGTTGTATATGCCTATTTAAAGATTAATTACGAGATTAAATGGATAATTGGTATTGTATGAAAATACCTCAATGGTAAGTTGGAATGTGTTGAATAAGATTGAGTTTGGTACGAGGGTTGTAGAAAATACCTCGACTGTATGTGAAGTTAATTGGTTGAGAAAGACTGGATGTTGGAAAGTATTTAGAGAAGATAAATGATACCATATTAGTTAAATAACTAAATGAGTATGTATAAGTATATATAAATATGCTGGATATAATTATATGGCATCATGTATGTATGTATGTATGCTAGTACGTATGCATGTGAGTATGTGAGTTTGAATAAGGTTGCACCACCTAAAATTGATTAATTTAGAAGAGTAAATGTGTGTGGGTGTGGATATATAGTTAGATGTTTTCATTTGAAATATTGACTAGAGAGTGTGCGTGTGTGTGTGTTTCTTTGAGAAGAAGAAAGAAAAGAAGAACTAGAAACTTAAAATTTCAAAGTGAAGATTTGTTGATTGTTAATTCAAAAACAAGGTTAGAATATGTTTATGGCACGTTATTGATTCTTTTGATATGTTTCTTGTAGTGTTTCCTGAGTTTATATGAGAAACACCATTATTGGGATTATGAAGATATTTGATGAAACGGGTTTTGATTGTTTTAAAGTTATACATGAATTTGATGAGTTCTTAATGTTTGTATATGTGATATATGAGGTTTAAGCATGTTTTTGGTAAGGTTTATTAAGTTTGGTAAGTTCTGGAAAAGATCCATGGAGTTTTGAGTCGGCTATAACATTGAAGAAGATGATAAAATCTGGAAATATGAGGTTTGCGGCGCGACGCTGGCTTAGGTCGCGGCACGACCCATACCTTTCGAGTTCGAAGATGGTTTGTTCGAAGAGGAAGATTTCGCATTCGAAAGAAAGCGCTCAAAGGCTTGTCGTGACGCGACGGGTTCGAGTGTCGCGAAGCGAAGGGTCGCTTTTGAGTTTGGAAGAAGGGCGCTCGAAGTGGACTTCGAATTCGGAGTCTGGGTTGCTCGAAGGCACATCGACTTTTAGCAAGATTGTTCTTTGATTATTCTTTTATGTGATGTCTTATGTGATTATTATTTTGTGGAAAGTTGAGGCACTATATTGGGCTATATGTTATATATATATATATACATATATGAGTATATATATTTATAAATCGAGACTGATGTCGGTTTTTGTGTTCTCAGGAACTCTAAAGACTCAGTAATATTAGACAACTAAACAAATGCGATTGTGGACTGAGGTGAGTGGAAGTTTACTCATTGGTGGTAATGTTATGAATTGCTTGATTTGAGGAATGTTCGATATGCGATAATGGATTGTTGTTTATGAAATGTGATTATAGACTGATGAGTTCGATATGCGAAGATAGATGGTTTAGTTTTGATATGCCATGATAGACTCTTACTCTGCTAATTGTTGATCAAGAGTTATATGGTTGCATACGTGTTATTTGTGATGGAGTTTTGATTGCGTTCGTGATTGAATGTTTATCTGGATTGTTTGAGAGCCAACTGTTGTTGTTATGAGTTGGTAGTGATCACCTTATGTGAAAGGGCTAGTTGGGGTCAGCTGCTGTTGAAAGAGTTGGGCTCGTTTGCGGTTGGTTGAGCAGTGGTAGTCCTCCTGATGCATGTGTTGTATCAGAGGGGAATTTCATTGTGCCAATCGGCAGAGAGCTATCGGTAAACCTTTGCTTTGGCCCGCATTGGTTGTAGGTTCGGCAGAAACACCGGTCCTCGGGATTTGAGAGATTGTTGAATTGACGGATTGATTGGAGATTGTTGCTCAGAGGTTCAGTTGTGAACTGTGGTTGTTGATAACTTGTTTGTTGCTTACATTCACTTAGCTTTCTGCTAATCCCCCACGGTTGATTATGTAACATCCTAATTTTGGGCCTAGTGGTTACGTAGGCCAAGGTACGTCTAAACACGTGATTAGTATTTAATTATATGTTTAATTATTTACTAATGGCAATTATTGAATTAATTGATAAGTTAATTAATTTAAAATTTAAAGATTTATATATATATATATATATATGTATGTGTACGGATATATATATATATATATATATTTAAGTATGTATGTGTGCAAGTGTGTGTGCATGGTTTTGGAATCAAGGGTGGTTGACACCTCTTGCTTATGTGTTTGAGAATTTATTCTCATAAGCTTCAACATTTGCAAAACCGACACTGTGTGTGTTGTGTGTGTTTTGAAAGAAAAACAAGGAAAGAACATAAACTTGGAAAAGTGAAAGTGAAGAATTGTGTTGGTTAATTCTAAACAAAGGTATGATGATGTTTCTTGCATGATTCTGAACATATTGATATGCTTTTCTGATAAAGTATATATGTATATAGTGAAACACCATGAATGGAGCTCGAAGCTCCATACTTGAAAAATGGGTTTTGTTTGAATTGGTGTTTTAATTGGTTATGATGTGTTCTTGATGTTGATTACATGTTATAATATGTTTATACATGTTTTGGAAGTGTTCTTGTGGGAATTCTAGTGTTTAATCGGATTTTGAAGAATAGTAAGTGGCTGGAAATCCGACACAATCAAGGAAGAAGATAATCTGAAATTTAGAATGTCGCGGCGCTACGCTTAGGGTCGCGGTGCGACGAGGGTGGAATCCGGAAGTTGGATTCGGATTGTAAGAATCTGACTAAATGGCAAGATTGACCATTGGAAATCCGAGACTTGGCAAAATCCGACACTTAAATCCGGGTTATTGGAAATCCGACTTGAAATCCGATTGTTGGGTTTCGAATTTTGAAATCCGACAGGGGTCGCGGCGCGACGGGTAATTTGTGGCGGCCTAACTGGCACTGTTTCAGAAAGATGTTTATTTTTAATATGTTTTACTTGGTTTAAGTTAACATATTAACTATGTGATATATGTTTATACATATGTGAATCATACATGCTTATGTTTGATTAAAAGGATATAAATATATGTGTTTGGTATATATTTACGAATCGGTTACTGATTTTAGTTTATTCTGATCTCAGGAAAGGACAAGGCTCAGTAATATTAGACCACTGAGTGGGAGTTCGAGAACGCGAGGTGAGTGGATGTTTACTCACGGGTGATATTAGTTGTAACTGGTTTGGTTGCAACCGTTTATTGATTGATTGAGCATGGGTAGATTGTATATCTGAAATTGATTAACCGGTGATTTGTTAAATTAGTTGTTGCGTCAGTGATATGTATACATGTTAGTTGGGGGGGTCAGCTTGGCAAGGCTAAAGGCTGGGCTGGTTTGTTATCGGCTAATCAGTATTGAGATCGTTGGATGCATTTGTTGCAACCTAGGAAAATACTATGTGAGAATAGCAAATAAGCTAACGATAAACCTTTGCTTTGGCCGGCATTGGTTGAAGGATTTGCAAATCCGCCGTTCTTCCCAAGGGTGATCATGTGTTTACGGTTGTTGATATCTGCGGTTATATGCTGATATATCTGTGGTGGTTTACTTTCATTCACTTAGCTTTGTGCTAATCCCCCACTTCTCACTACTTTTACAGGTGGCTGGTGAGTTCTGAGGTTTAGTTGTAACACCGTAAAGTCTAAGCCATTTTTTTTTAAATTGCGCTGCGGAAGCTTTAATTAACTTTAAACATACAATCCATTCACAATCATAACAATCATTTATAAACAAAATATCTGCTCTTAAATCCAACAAGCTTAAGTATGTGTTACAAAATAAACTAGCTCGTTTCATTTTAAATCTTAGACATCAGAGTCAGGTCAACTTCTCCTTCCACGAGCACTCACAAACACAAACCTGCAAAAAGCAACAACTGTTGGGAATTAGCACAAAGCTAAGTGAGTAGAGGCTAAACCCAAAAGCAAACATCAAGTCAATACTAATCATGTAATCACAACTCTAAGAAGACCGGCGGTTCGGCGCAGAACCTACAACCAATGCCGGCCAAAGCAAAGGTTTACCGATAGCCCTCTACTTAATTGGCACAGTGAAATCCCACTCTGAAGCAACATATGCAACAGCAAGGCTACCACTGTTCAACCAACCAGTAAACGAGCCCAGCCCAATTCCACTTATAGCTGACTTCTCAAACGCAACTCAAAATCATACTAAGAGTGCGTATCGAACAAATATTCATGCAACAGACATCAATAATATAATATTCACAATCAACAGTTCCAATATCAAACCATCACATACAATCATGCCTCACATCAGTAATATTAGACACAATCTTTACCATTCGCATCCAACATCCACTCACCTTTCAATCTTAGGGAAAGCACTCAGAATTCTTATGTTACTGAGCGTTTGGATTTCCTGAAAGACAATAATAATCAATCAGTCTCAAATCTTATAAATATATCTGACATATATTTATAATTTATTCATAACATCAATAATTAATAAACAATAACAAATACAATTCCAAACACAATTATCGGATTTCAAAAATATCGGATTTACACTCGGATTTCTCAAAATCCGCAACTCAAGTGTCGGATTTCACCAGTGCCTGTTTTGGGAATCTGATGGATTCCCTAACTGTCGGATTCACCTTATTCGGATTTCAAGCACTTGGTTTCATAGTCCCGGATTTTCAAGTTTCCAAAATTATAAATATCGGATTTCACTAAGTCTCGGATTCCAAGTTCCGGATTTTATGTGTTTCGGATTTCATCATTCGGATTCTGACTTAGATCACTTTCCAAGTTTAGGATTTCATAAATATAGTATTCGGATTTAGATTTCCATAATCAAACTATCGGTTTTCAAAACTTCCGGATTTAAAAATTCGGATTTCCAAAGTAATCGGATTTAGTCACAATCGGTTTTCCTTATCTTCCTCAATCCGAGAACATCATAAATATCAAATCCGATAACTTCAACATATAATAATCCAAACCCAGATTTCATATAGATCCATAACCATCATTCTAGAAACATACATTAAACATTTCTAATACATTCTCATGCAATTTAACCATGTGAACATACAAAACTTATCAAAATCCTATTCTTTCAAAAACCGATTGTAATACTCTTAGCATGCAACCTTCAAAACCAATCATGAATCATATTTGCATCAGATAACATATTAAAAAGGATTATAACATGTAAATTCATAAACACCAACCTTTTAGCTCTAGATTTAATAACACAATATGAATCCCGATTCTTTTCTTCTTCCTTTCTTCTTTCGGTTTTCTTTACAAAAGAGAGCACACACACATACAGACACTTTTCTTGTTTGTAAATAATGAGCAGAAGTTTTGGTAAGTTAACATGCAAAGTAGGTGGCAACTAAATCCCACATACACCCCCACGTGTAAACCCCACAAGACATGCATGCATACACACACATACGGTCATACTTACATACGTACATATATACACTATAATTTCCAATTAATTAAATTAAATTAATTCACTTTGATAATCACATAATTAAATTAAAATAATTAAATCACAAACAAACACATACCGTAAACCCGCTAATCTTCTAGCCCAGGTTTGCGGATGTTACAAATCTCCCCTCCTTAAGAGGATTCCGTCCTCGGAATCCTTTCCGGCTCAAATAATTGGGGATACCTATATTTCACTTCTGCTTCAGTCTCCCAGGTTAGATCAGAACCTAGACTGTGTTTCCATTTGATCAATACCATAGGTATCTGCTTCTTTCGAAGTTTGGTTACCTTTCGATCTATCAGTTCAATCGGTTGCTCTATCAGTCTCTTCTTAGAATCAACTTTCAACTCATGCACTGACAGAATCTGACTTTCATCATCAATTTTACACATCGTCAAATAACAAACATTAAATGTATCATGAATTCCAGCAAGCTCTGTAGGAAGATCTAAAGTAACTGCTTGATCATTCACAACCTGACGGATACGGAAAGGACCGATGAAATGGGGAGCCAACTTCCCACGTTTGCCGAAGCGAATTACACCTTTCCACGGAAAAACTTTCAAGTATACCAATTCTCCCACCTCAAACTTTACCGGACGTCATTTCCGATCAGCATATATTCTCTATCTATCTCTGGATTCTTTCAATTTATCTCTGGCTATAGCAACCTTGTCAGCAGTCAACTGTACTATCTCGGGATCTGCAAACTGTTTCTCACCTGCCTCCAACCAACAAGTCGGAGTACGGTAGCGACGACCGTACAACATTTCATACGGAGGCATTCCAATACTGGAGTGATGAGAATTATTATACGCAAATTCTACTAACGGCAGGTGTGAATCCCAAGATCCACCATACTCTAGTACACAAGCTCGCAACTTATCCTCGAGTGTCTGTATGGTTCGTTCAGTCTGACCGTCTGTCTGAGGATGGTAAGTTGTACTCAAATTAACTCTGGTTCCCAATTCTCTTTGCAAACTCCTCCAGAAATTGGATACAAACCTTGAATCTCTGTCGGACACAATTGACAACGGTATACCATGCCTCGCAACGACCTCATCTATGTATAGTTGTGCCAGCTTACCCAAAGAAGCCGTCTCACAAGTGGCTAGAAAATGAGCACTCTTTGTTAAATGGTCCACTATCACCCATATCATATCATGATTCCTGTGAGTTCGTCGTAGTTTTGTTACAAAATCCATTGTGATGTGCTCCCATTTCCACTCAGGAATCTCTAATTGTTTCAAAGACCTGTAAGGCCTCTGATGTTCTGCTTTCACTTACGCACAAATATGGCACAATTCTACAAATTGTGCCACATCTGCTTTCATCGTAGGCCACCAGTAAAGCACTTTTAGATCATTATACATTTTAGTGCTTCCTGGGTGTACGGACAATCTCGACCTGACTTGTGTGCTTCTGTCAAAATTAATTGTCTCAATTCTCCAAGCTTAGGCACCCATACACGAGCTTTGAATGTTTTTAATCCACGAGAATCGTCATTCAATTCATCTTTTCTCTTTTTCATTAACTCAGTCTTTAAATTTTCTTCTTTAAGGGCTTCCAACTGAGCAGACTTCAATCTATCTATTAGATCAGATACTATCTCAATTCGCATAAACTAAATAGAGCTTCCGTTTCCTTTTCGACTCAAGGCATCTGCCACAACATTCGCCTTTCCCGGGTGATATCTGATCTCGCAGTCATAATCTTTTATCAATTCTACCCAGCGTCTCTGTCTCATATTCAATTCTTTCTAAGTAAACACATACTGCAGACTCTTATGATCTGTACATATCACACATTTGGTGCCATATAAGTAATGTCTCCACAGTTTGAGTGCAAATACCACTACTGCTAGCTCCAAATCATGTGTCGGATAATTCTTCTCATGTGGTTTTAATTGTCTGGAAGCATAAGCAATTACCCGATCTCTTTGCATTAATACACATCCTAAACCAGCCAATGACGCATCACAATATACTGTAAAATCTTCGGATCCACTTGGCAAAGCAAGGATTGGAGATTGACATAACAGTTCTTTTAATATCTGGAAGGCCTTATCTTGTTCGTTACTCCACAAAAACTTTACATCCTTCCGATTTAACTTGGTTAACGGACCCGCTGTGACAACCGTCAATTAAAATTTCAGGTTAGCTTCTAGAAAACTTTAATATAGGTTTTTAATAGTTACAAATAGTATTAGTAACATAAATTATTTTGTAGAAACCTTTTATTCCCTAAAAATCCCGGCGATGTGCTTAAAACCTTCAAAAATCGAAAAATCGGTAAAACCGCCTAACTAAAAGTCAAGATCTATAAATTTTATATAACAATCAGAATAATAAGAACAAAACACATCATTACATATATTATTTATCCCAAATATAAAACTTATGTAAATGACAACAAAACTAATCAATAAATTGTAAGTATTGATCTTAATTGAATCACCATTGTACAAAATACATCCAACACATACAATCTACCTATTATTAAACAAAAAAAATGGCACACAAATCTGCCAGCCCTCACCCACACACACACACACACAAACCCACTTACACACAAACTCTTTTGAATACACTACCATCATGCAAGACACACACACAACACATGCATCATTTCCCTTTCTCTCTTCAAACACTCAACTCTCTCTACCTTCTCTCTTCTCCCTCTTCTCTCTTGCTACAACCCACGATTTCCAGCCCCAACTTCACCATAAATCTGCCATTTTTGAAGATCATTTGAAGGTTTGAAGCAAGGAATCAAGATAGGTAACATCTTCTAAGGTTATCTCTTCATATCTTACACATTTCTTAAGTTTTTCTTCTATTTTTCTCGAGTTTTTGAACCAAGATGAACACACAAGTGTTTACTAAAATCATGAAAATGTACCAAACATAAATGCCAATTTCGATTTTATAGATTAAAACCCAAGTTTATGGTGTTAAACCACCATGCATGCGGGGATCTTGATGAATCCATGCTAGATTTCAACATGCATGTGGGGATCTTGATGAATCCATGCTAGATTTCAACATGCATGTGGGTTTTATTGCAAATAAACTATTTTGATGCTGTAGTAATCTATAAAATTTGTAAAACATAGCTAAAACCAAGAATCTAAGCTTGAAACAACAAGAAATGGTGTTAGAACATACAAGAGATCAAGAACAAGAAACCTGAAATTCTGGCAGAATGTTATCCGACTTGAAATGTTCATAAAAAGTTTTACTTATCTAAAACACTTTATTTTTCTTTTGAATATTATATTTATGTCTTATCTTTCTATCCCATGTAAAATCACCCAAAATCTCGATCGTTTGACTCTCTAATAACTTGATTTATGTTAAGTGTGTAAACAGTATCCGGGTAGAAATCAAATACGACTTTCACTAGTCATATCTCCTTCAATTTTGATGAATCTTTAACTGGAATTTAATATAACAAGTTATCTTTCAAATGAAACTGGTCTCACTCGTATTAATTAAGATTTGGTTCTTCAAACATAAAAAGTAAATTGCATGTGCAAAAGCTGAGAATCTGGGAAGTTTTATATGTGAACTTTAATTAACCATAAATTGGTCCACACAAACTTAAAAATGGTCAACTTTTTTTAAAAAGTTACATTATTGAGTTAGAAATTTAACCCAATTTGAATCATCTAAAAATAAGGTCGTTTGATCACTCAAACTCTTAAAACAATATGAGAGTGTTAACTGGATTTTGACTAGTGACCTCTAAATGTAAATAAATCAAATAAAATACCTATAAATCTTTAAAACTTCTAATATTTTCACAGTATTCTCTAAAGACATATTATAATAAGATATAAAAACTTGGAACCTTAAATAATCTGTTAGGGTACTAAACATTGCACCAAAGTACAACCCATAAAGCTGACAGAAAAGGACTTGCACAGTAAATAAAGAAGAATAAAATCTTTATGATTGGGACTTGAAAAATAACAATTAAAGTATAAAAATCATATAAATAAGATAAAAACACCTAAAAAAGTAAATATAAAATATAAAACAAAAAAATATAAATGTATTCACATGAAATAAAGTTGGGTAAATATATATAATTGTAACATATAACGATATCACTATAAAATTCAATATAAACAATACAAGGTTAATTATTAATTGTAATAACTAGAATTTGGGGACTAATAATAGGATATTATTCCACTAGGAAGTAAGCACCGCGGGATTTCAAGACTTTACGAATTATTTTAAGAACGCGTTAGACTTTGTCAGGTGAGTATTCACGGCCCCACTTTTTATTGTTTTGAATATTTTTGGGGAAAAAGCATGCTACTATTTAAATCATTGGTTGATCTGTTTATCAAACTGTTATCTTATTTTCGCACATTGGTATATATGCTTATGTTTAACGATTATGAGTTTCTCTCTTTATGTAAGTCCCACCGTTCAACACTACGTATTAAGTCATTGTATCGAGCTGTTAGTAGTCTATGGATAGCGCTATTAGGTTGACACCCCACTTACTTGTGTAAGTGCATAATTACTGTGAAACATGCTCTATTTATTACTCTATGGGCATTCAGTCAGTAAGGTAGTGGGCTCTTTGCGTTAACATTCTACATATACTTATACCACGTGCAAACTAAACAACCGATTTACATACTCATCGTTCAGTGATGAACGTTTTTGGCATTAAAATCTTATTTTATTGCGTATCAAAACCTGTTATCTCACCAACTATTTCTATAGTTGACACTCTCTTTATCATGCTTTTCAGGAAATTATTATTAAGTGGTCAGCACGTGTTTGACATGCATGTGGCAGCATTATCTAGCAATTTACATTATGTTATTTTCCAAACTTTTGAACAATTATCGAAACTTGTTGTAAACAATTGTACTACTTTTAATTATCTATGGTTGGTGAAATCTTGTACCTTATGCTATGAAACCGTAAACTGTTACATCTCGTGATTCCGCTTTAGCGGGGTGTGACAGATTTGGTATTAGAGCCGAAGGTTATAGAGAATACCGGTTTTCTTTTAGAAAATCTAAACTATAGCCTAAAGCTGGAAATAACATTCAAAACTACTAAACAAATTACTAGTATAATTAAGTCGAGTATTACACTATCAGACCATAATTAAACAAAGCTTGATCACCTATGTTTAATTTGGTAAAGATAGTGCAACGCTCAAATTAGTTATATTAGAAGTTTGTTTATGTTGACTTTATCTTTAAACTTATGTAGCATGCGTTTTTGTGTGTGTAATCACTGCTTGAATAATTGCATGGCACATCACATTCTAGATGCCATAATTATACCTATAGTGCTTTATGTACACTTGACCCCTATGTTATTACATTGTTAGTGATTAAGGATACTTTTGTCTTAGTAGCATTATGTCTTCCTCATCTTCCCATATGGTTTACTCTGCTGATGAGTCCGGCTACGTTACCGGACGTTACCCACGACACAACCCTACTACCTCTGAAGAGGAGGACCCATCTGAGGATCACGGGTCGGGGCATGATGTATCAAGCGGTAGTACTCCTACCGACATTCCACAGGAGCCACCTGCACCCATCTTACCTATGACACCTCAGCCTACTACTGCTCTACCTCGTGGGCCCCGTATCCGGATGACGCCTCGAAAGAGGGTCCCTATCCCTATGAGGGTGATGACAGGGACATCCGTGAGAGGGGAGGCAGGACCCTCCACAGCTTTTACTGGTGTCCCTATCGGACACGCTCCTGGTATGACCCGGGAGGAGGCGTATTACTTTAGGGGGTTGATATCTGAGGTTGCAGACCTCCGTCAGACATTAGCACATCAGCAACACATTGTATTTGCTTCAACGGATCTTAACCATCATTTGTTGCAGACTTCATACCGAAGTGAGGAAGTTGCCGATGAGGCCATGCGTGCTGTTAAGAGAATGGAGCACCTATGTCGACAGATTGGAGGATTGGTTCTTACGGCCACGGTGTTTATTGCGGTTGTTTATTCGTGGTGGTACTGATTGGAGGATGGTCATATCAGTTATTTAGTCCAAAAACTTTTGTCTAGTATGTTAGGACATTTGATATTATGTATTCAGTCTTTTAGACAATTTAATCTGTAGGGATTTAAAAAATTATCGCATTAATGTATGTTCATATCAAATTTTGTACTTTTGTTTTAAATGCGAAAATATGTATGTACTATGTACTTGTGTATTGTGAAAATGAAAGTCCTTATTGTCATATTGATGTAGTTCGTTATTATTTATTCAAAATTTCATATCTTGTTGTATTAATTAAAAAATATATATTATTATTATTATATTTTTTGTTTTGTTTGTTATGGTCAAAATTGTGACAAACTTTCATTAAAATAAATGTTTATGATTGTATTTCTAGAATCATGCCACCTAAAAGAATCACACGAAGGAACAACAATGACCAAGAAACAGACTTGGCACGATTAGTGGCTCAACAGATCGCTGCAGCAATACCGAACATTGTCAGCCAAGTCACTACGGGTATTAATGCTAACCAAGGGAATAATAACAGAGGGGGAAATAATGACGGAAATAGAAACAATGAAGGTGGAGGAGGAAATAACAATAATAACAACAACAACCACCTGGGGTGTACCTACAAGATGTTTAGAGCCTGCAATCCAAAGGAATTCCATGGGAAAGAGGGTGTTGTTGGATTGCTACAATGGTTAGAGAGTATGGAATCCGTACTCAGCATTAGCAAGTGTTCTGATGATTGCAAGGTAGAGTTTGCAGCTTGTCTACTTCAGAACAGAGCATTGACCTTATGGAACACGCAGGTCAAAACCCATGGTCGAGAAGAAGCAAACAGATTAAGCTGGGAAGATTTCAAGAAATTGCTCATGCAAGAGTTCTGCCCGAGAGACGACATTCAAAAATTGGAAGTTGAGTTTTGGAACCATACAATGGTGGGGATGGAGATTGGTAAATACACTCACCGTTTTCACGAACTCGCAAAACTAGTGCCTCGACTGGTTACACCTGAAGAGAATAAAATCGAGTGGTATATCTGGGGGTTATCACCCGAAATCTGAGGAATGGCAACCTCGGCAAACCCCACGACTATTCAAAGTGATATGAGTTTAGCAAATCGGTTGACCAATGATGCGGTCCGTTCAGGGAAGGTTGCCCAGACAAAGGTTGAAGGAAAAAGGAAGTGGGAAAACCAGTCAGAGAAAAAGAACGGTGCTAGGCCTGACAAGAAATTCAAGGGAGCAAAGAACTTTGGGGTCCAAATTCAAGAAGCTGGACGTTACAGCGGCCCACACCCCAAGTGTAACAAATGCAACTTTCACCATGGGGGTGTTTGCCCTACCTGTACAAATTGCAAGAAGATTGGACATATCGCCAAATACTGCAAGGCAACCAAAGAAACGAACGAAGTAAAAGGGGCATGCTTCGAATGTGGGAGTCGGGACCACTTTCGAAACACGTGTCCTAAGCTGAACCGAGGACCAAACCATATCAATGTCGGAAACCAGGCGCGAGGACGAGCATTTGTCATCGGAGCCGAAGAAGCGAAGCAAAACCAAAACGTGGTAACCAGTACGTTTCTCTTGAACGATCATTATGTATCTGTATTATTTTACTCTTGAGCGGATAGGAGTTTCATTTCTGCAGAATTTAGACCCATGCTCAATATGAAATCTAAGAAATTGGAAGATGCCTATATAATTGAATTCGCCAATGGTGATGAAACTAAGACTAGTGATGTCCTAATTGATTGCACTTTGAACTTAGGTGATAAGTTATTTAATATCGATTTTATACCTATTAATTTAGGAAGTTTCGACGTAGTAGTGGGTATGGATTGGTTGTCCAAAAATCGAGCATAAATTTGCTGCTCTAAAAAGGTCGTGAAGATACCTCTTTCGAACGATGACACCCTTGTTATACAAGGAGATAAACCAGGGAAAGGCCTGAAGATTGTATCATGTATGAAGGTTCGGAAATGTTTGAGGAAGAAATGTGTTGCGTTTTTGGCTCATGTCATGGATAAAAAGTCAAAGGAGAAATGGATCCAGGATATTCCCGTAGTCAGAGACTATCCAGAAGTATTCCTGGATGATCTACCTGGTTTACCTTCATCAAGGCAAGTCGAATTCAATATCTATTTAGTTCCTGGAGCAGCACCAGTAGCCAAAGCGCCTTACCGCTTAGCGCCAGCTGAGATGCAGGATTTGTCAAGCCAACTTCAGGAACTTTTGGATAAAGGATTTATACGGCCGAGTTCCTCACCGTGGGGAGCGCCTGTATTATTTGTCAAAAAGAAAGACGGTTCATTTAGAATGTGCATTGATTATCGTGAATTAAATAAATTGACAATCAAAAATCGATATCCCCTTCCTCGAATCGATGATCTATTTGACCAACTGCAAGGTGCATCATATTTTTCAAAAATCGATCTCCGTTCAGGATATCATCAATTGGGAGTTCGTGAAGAAGACATACCTAAAACGGCTTTTAGGACTCGTTATGGACATTACGAGTTTCTTGTTATGCCTTTTGGTTTTACAAACGCCCCAGCTGTATTCATGGATCTGATGAATAGAGTCTGCAAACCCTATTTAGACAAGTTTGTTATAGTTTTCATAGATGATATATTGATCTATTCCCGTAGCAAAGAAGATCACGAGCAACAATTAAGGCTAGTGCTAGAATTACTCAAGGACCAAAAGCTGTATGCCAATTTCTCCAAATGTGAATTTTGGATTCGGGAAGTACAATTTCTTGGTCACATTGTTGGCGAAAAAGGGATTCATGTAGATCCTACAAAAATTGAAGCTTTTAAAAGATGGGAAGCCCCAAAGACTCCAACCGAAATTCGTCAATTTTTGGGTTTAGCTGGGTATTACCGACAATTCATTAAGGACTTTTCTAAGATTGCCCAGCCACTAACCTCGTTGACTCAAAAAGACAAGAAGTTTAGTTGGGGTGACAGACAGGAAGAAGCATTCCAAAAGCTAAAGCACAAGCTATGCAATGCACCAATTCTGGCATTGCCAGAAGGATCAGAGAACTTTGTAGTGTATTGTGATGCCTCTCATCAAGGTTTGGGATGTGTATTGATGCAAAAAGACAAAGTTATTGCATATGCTTCAAGACAACTTAAAGTTCACGAGAAGAACTACACAACTCATGATCTAGAACTTGGAGCAGTAGTTTTTGCACTTAAACTTTGGAGACATTATTTGTACGGTACTAAGTGCACTATCTTCACCGATCATAAGAGTCTTCAACACATCCTTGATCAGAAAATGCTCAACATGAGGCAAAGAAGATGGGTGGAGTTACTCAACGACTATGATTGTGAAATTAAATATCACCCGGGAAAGTCTAATGTGGTAGCCGACGCACTTAGCAGGAAGGTAAGAGCTAAACCTTCAAGAGTGCGAGCATTAGGAGCACTTGTTCAGACAAGCCTGAAGACAAGAATCCTCGAAGCTTAGGATCAGGCGTTAAAAGGGGAAAACTTGAGGAATGAGACCTTGCACCAACTCGAACATAGATTTGAAACTAAATCTGATAGAGTCCGCTACTTTGAAGACAGAGTGTGGATACCAAAAATTAACAACTTGCGATCAACAATCCTAGATGAAACTCATAAATCTAGGTATTCAATTCATCCTAGCGCAGAAAAAATGTACAAGGATCTCAAGGAATATTATTGGTGGCCGGGAATGAAGAAGGACGTAGCTTTATATGTGGGAAAGTGTTTGACTTGTTCAAAAGTCAAAGCAGTTAATCAAAAGCCATCTGGTTTGTTGCAGCAACCAGAGATTCCACAGTGGAAATGGGAACAAATTT
Organism: Dittrichia graveolens; assembly: GCA_038502395.1. Lineage (NCBI taxonomy): Eukaryota > Viridiplantae > Streptophyta > Magnoliopsida > Asterales > Asteraceae > Dittrichia > Dittrichia graveolens. The sequence goes on from JARJIL010000007.1 coordinate 27,731,149, forward strand.
CCATGGACTTCATAACCAAATTACCTAGGACAGTTAGGAGTCATGGTGCAATTTGGGTAATAGTGGATCGATTGACAAAGTCTTCACATTTCATTCCCATTAGAGAAAGTTACAAGATAGAGAAGCTTGCCCAAATTTACATTGATGAAATCGTTACACGCCATGGAGTGCCAATTTCAATCATTTCAGATAGAGATAGCCGCTTCACATCTCGATTCTGGCAGTCCCTTAAGAAAGCACTCGCTACACGATTAAATTTGAGCACAGCTTATCATCCAAAAACCGACGGGCAGACTGAGCGTACTATACAAACGTTGGAAGACATGTTAAGGGCTTGTGTGATAGATTTTGGCGGAAGTTGGTATTCTCACTTACCTTTGGTGGAATTTTCATACAACAACAGCTACCATATCAGTATTCAGTGTGCGCCTTATGAAACTTTGTATGGACGGAAGTGTCGTTCACCACTTAGTTGGTGTGAAGTTGGTGATAAACAATTAATTGGACCTGGCTTTGTGCAAGAAACAACTGACAAGATTTCCATCATTAAAGATATAATTAAAACCGCGAGATATCGTCAGAAGAGCTACGCAGATAACCGCAGAAAGCCTTTAGAATTCCAAGTCGGGGATAAAGTACTTCTAAAGGTATCGCCATGGAAAAGGATAGTGCGTTATGGAAAGAAAGGAAAATTAAGCCCCAGGTACGTTGGACCATTTAAGATCATTGAAAGGATCGGTCCGGTAGCATATAAACTCAAACTGCCTCAGGAAATGAATGCCATCCATAATATATTCCATGTATCGAATCTCAAGAAGTGTTTAGCTGATGAACCGGTAGTCGTACCCCTAGAAGACATTCAAGTTGACGAGAAGTTGTCGTTCAAAGAAGAACCAATCGAAATTCTCGACCGAGAGATCAAGCGACTCAGACGAAAGAAGATTCTAATTTTGAAAGTTCGTTGGAATTCAAGGCATGGGTCGGAATATACATGGGAACGAGAGGATTATATGAAACTTAAATATCCTAAACCTCTTTGCCCGTAAGGAGTGAGAAGATGTCAAAAGCTAATTTCGGGACGAAATTCTTTCAACTGGGGGAGACTGTGACAACCGTCAATTAAAATTTCAGGTTAGCTTCTAGAAAACTTTAATATAGGTTTTTAATAGCTACAAATAGTATTAATAACATAAATTATTTCGTAGAAACCTTTTATTCCCTAAAAATCCTGGCGATGTGCTTAAAACCTTCAAAAATCAAAAAATCGGTAAAACCGCCTAACTAAAAGTCAAGATCTATAAATTTTATATAACAATCAGAATAATAAGAACAAAACACATCATTACATATATTATTTATCCCAAATATAAAACTTATGTAAATGCCAACAAAACTAATCAATAATTTGTAAGTATTGATCTTAATTGAATCACCATTGTACAAAATACATCCAACACATACAATCTACCTATTATTAAACAACAAAAAAGAAATGGCACACAAATCTGCCAGCCCTCACCCACACACACACACACACACAAACCCACTTACACACACAAACTCTTTTGAATACACTACCATCATGCAAGACACACACACAACACATGCATCATTTCTCTTTCTCTCTTCAAACACTCAACTCTCTCTACCTTCTCTCTTCTCCCTCTTCTCACTTGCTACAACCCACGATTTCCAGCCCCAACTTCACCATAAATCTGCCATTTTTGAAGATCATTTGAAGGTTTGAAGCAAGGAATCAAGATAGGTAACATCTTTTAAGGTTATCTCTTCATATCTTACATATTTCTTAAGTTTTTCTTCTATTTTTCTCAAGTTTTTGAACCAAGAAGAACACACAAGTGTTTCATGGTGGAGTAGTTACTAAAATCACGAAAATGTACCAAACATAAATGCAAATTTCGATTTTATAGATTAAAACTCAAGTTTATAGTGTTAAACCGCCATGCATGTGGGGATCTTGATGAATCCATGCTAGATTTCAACATGCATGTGGGTTTTATTGCAAATAAACTATTTTGATGCTGTAGTAATATATAAAATTTGTAAAACATAGCTAAAACAAAGAATCTAAGCTTGAAACAACAAGAAATGGTGTTAGAACATACAAGAGATCAAGAACAAGAAACCTGAAATTCTGGCAGAATGTTATCCGACTTGAAATATTCATAACTTGAGTTTTACTTATCTAAAACACTTGATTTTTCTTTTGCATATTATATTTATGTCTTATCTTTCTATCCCATGTAAAATCACCCAAAATCTCGATCGTTTGACCCTCTAATAACTTGATTTATATTAAGTGTGTAAACAGTATCCGGGTATGTCTCAAATACGACTTTCACTAGTGATATCTCCTTCAATTTTGAGTGAAAAATTATGAATCTTTAACTGGAATTTAATACAACGAGTTATCTTTCATATAAAACTGGTCTCACTCGTATTAAATAAGATTTGGTTCTTCAAACATAAAAAGTAAATTGCATGTGCAAAAGCTGAGAATCTGGGAAGTTTTATATGTGAACTTTAATTAACCATAAATTGGTCCCCACAAACTTAAAAATGGTCAAATGTTTTTTAAAAGTTTCATTATTGAGTTAGAAATTGAACCCAATTTGAATCATATAAAAATAAGGTCGTTTGATCACTCAAACCATTAAAACAATATGAGAGTGTTAACTGGATTTTGACCAGTGACGTCTAAATGTAAATAAATCAAATAAAATACCTATAAATCTTTAAAACTTCTAATATTTTTACAGTATTCTCTAAAGACATATTATAATAAGATATAAAAACTTGGAACCTTAAATAATCTGTTAGGGTACTAAACATTGCACCAAAGTACAACCCATAAAGCTGACAGAAAAGGACTTGCACAGTCAATAAAGAAGAATAAACTCTTTATGATTGGGACTTGAAAAATTACAATTAAAGTATAAAAATCATATAAATAAGATAGAAACACCTAAAAAAGTAAATATAAAATATAAAACAAAAAAATATAAATGTAATCACACGAAATAAAGTTGGGTAAATATATATATAATTGTATCATATAACGATATCACTATAAAATTCAATATAAACAATACAAGGTTAATTATTAATTTTAATAACTAGAATTTGGGGACTAATAATAGGATATTATTCCACTAGGAAGGAAGCACCGCAGGATTTCAAGACTTTACGAATTATTTTAAGAATGTGTTAGACTTTGTCAGGTGAGTATTCACGGCCCCACTTTTTATTGTTTTGAATATTTTTGGGGGAAAAGCATGCTACTATTTAAATCATTGGTTGATCTGTTTATCAAACTGTTATCTTATCTTCGCACTTTGGTATATATGCTTATGTTTAACGATTATGAGTTTCTCTTTTTATGTAAGTCCCACCGTTCAACACTACCTATTAACTCATTGTACCGAGCCGTTAGTAATCTATGGATAGCGCTATTAGGTTGACACCCCACTTACTTGTGTAAGTGCATAATTACTGTGAAACAGGCTCTATTTATTACTCTATGGGCATTCAGTCAGTAGGCTTAGGTAGTGGGTTCTTTGCGTTAACATTCTGCATATACTTATACCACGTGCAAACTAAACAACCGATTTACATACTCATCGTTCAGTGATGAACGTTTTTGGCATTAAAATCTTATTTTATTGCATATCAAAACCTGTGATCTCACCAACTATTTCTATAGTTGACACTCTCTTTATCATGCTTTTCAGGAAATCATTAGTAAGTGGTCAGCACCTGTTTGGCATGCATGTGGCAGCATTATCTAGCAATTTACATTATGTTATTTTCCAAACTTTTGAACAATTATCGAAACTTGTTGTAAACAATTGTACTACTTTTAATTATCTATGGTTGGTGAAATCTTGTACCTTATGCTATGAAACCGTAAACTGTTACATCTCGTGATTCCGCTTTAGCGGGGTGTGACACCCGCAATCTTAGAAAAGTCTTTGATAAATCTGCGGTAGTATCCATCCAATCCCAGAAAACTCTTTATCTCGGATGGTGTTCTTGGAGCTTTCCAACTCATCACTGCCTCTACCGTTGCAGGATCCACCTTTACCCCTTCCTTACAAATTATATGCCCCAAAAACTGAACTTCTCTTAACCAGAACTCACATTTCGAGAACTTTGTATACAACTGTTCTTTCTTCAGAATTTCCAAAACATGTCTCAAATGTTGCTTATGCTCTATCTCAGTCATTGAGTAAATCAAAATATCATCAATGAAGACAATCACAAACTTATCATGAAATGGTCGACAGACTCTGTTCATGAGATCCATAAATATTGCTGGTGCGTTGGTTAGACCGAATGGCATAACCAGGAACTCATAATGACCATATCGTGTACGGAAAGCTGTCTTTGATACATCTTCCTTTGACACTCTAACTTGATGGTAACCCGATCTTAAATCAATCTTCGAGAAGAAAGAAGCTCCCTGTAGTTGATCGAACAAATCATCAATTCCGGGTAACGGGTATTTATTCTTTATCGTTCTCTTGTTCAATTCCTGATAATCAATGCACATACGCAAAGTACCATCTTACTTCTTTACAAATAACACTGGGGCACCCCATGGTGATGAACTTGGATGGATAAATCCTTTAACTAACAAGTCTTGAATCTCTGTCATCATTTCTCAGATTTCTAAAGGTGCCAGTCTGTACGGTGCTTTAGCCACTGGTCGAGAACCCGGAATTAAATCTATCTTGAATTCTACCTCTCGAATTGGAGGTAGTCCCGGTAATTCTTCTGGAAACACCTCTGGGTATTCCGTTACCACCCGGATGTCTATCATAGCTTGCTTTTCTTTCTTTCCATCAATCACATACGCTATAAACGACTCACAGCCTTTACTCAATGCTTTCTTTGCCTTTAAACATGAAATTATAGAAGTTGCAGACCCAAATTTCTCACCCCTTGCTATCACCCTTGTACCATTCGCTAATGGAAACAAAATTATCTTCTTGTGGCATTTTGTACTTGCTTGATTCAGACTTAACCAATCCATACCCAATACAACATCAAAACCAGATAAAGGCATGACAAGAAAGTAAACAGGAAAATATACACCATCAATATCAATTTTAGCTCCAGCCACAGCAGTCGTGACTGGAACCATCATGCCATCTGCTACTTCTATCTCTAGGGTACTAGCAAGTTTAATAACAGGTATATTTAATCTACCACAAAACTCCACAGGCACAAATGAGCGATTAGCTCCAGAATCAAATAACACTCTTGCAAGGATAGAGTTAATCAGAAACATACTAATTATGACATCATCAGTAGTGGTGGCATCCTCCACCGTCATTTTAAAAGCCCTACCCTTAGTAGTAGGTGGATTCTTTCTCTTCTGATCAGCTGAAGAGGATCCCCCAGCTGTCCCCGCCCCTGCTCCCGATCCTACTTTCTTTCCCACCGGGCACTCTCCCACTTTGTGCCCTTCTTTCTGGCAGTTCCAACAGACACTGCGTGGGAACCTGCAATCCTTTATTTCATGGCCAAACTGACCACATTTAACACATCTTCTTGATTGGGGCGTACACTGACCGTTGTGATATGATTTGCACCGACCACACCATGGTGCCCTCTGAGTTGACCCACCAACATTTGACCTCTTACTCTGATCTCCCTGTTTATATCCACTTCCTTGCCCACCCTGCCTCTATTGGGAATTATAATGATCAATCTTTGATTTTTGTTGGGCAATCTTTTCCCCATTCCACTTATTCCTGGCGATTAAATCCCCTTCTGCAATCTTCGCCAAGTTAAATGCTTGTGATAAGGTAGTAGCCCATCTAGTGGCGCTATGGAGATAAGGGTGTAGTGCTCCAACAAAGTGAGCAATCTTTGAATCCTCATCTGGTACCGAGTGCTTCACAAATCTCATTTTCTGATTAAATTGTTTAATCAGATCATCCACTGTCATATTCCTGGTCATTTGTATTCCTTCTTGATTTTTCAACCTCAAATGTTCCACAGTATTGTTCACAAAGCTTCTATTGGAATTGACTCCAAGTAATGCTCTCGTGTTGTTGTTCAGTGAAATGACCAGTAATCGAATCCCACCACACCATCGCATCACCCTTCAGCATCCTGTATGCATATTTCACTTTAAGTTCGTTTTCACAGTTACAGGCATCTAGTACCTTTACCATTTCCCTCAGCCAGTTCAGGGTTATGTTAGGGTTAGAACTTCCACTACATTCCAAAGGCTTACAGTCAAGAAATTTTTTATATGTGCACGTCTGCTTAAACCCCGGAAACACAAAAGGGTAAGCTCCCTGTTGTGGATACGGATAGTAGAACGGTTGTTGTATCGTCTGTGTCACTGGTGGTAAGGGCATTGATACTAGTGGTACGGTTGCCTGAGTAAAGATCGCAGCTGATACTGGAGGTTGTTCAGTTTGGGTCAATCTTTGTTCCAGGTTATTTAATTTATCTCTAAGATCCATCAGTTCATTTTCCAGTTTAAATATGTACTCACTTTGATCTTCTTCCTGTTCCTGGCCAGATGTTCCTGCCCTGTTAGTTACATCCAAATCTTCTATTACTGGTGCCTCTCTAGATGATTGAGTAGCAGGAGGGAGGATAGGGGTCTCTCTTTCATCCATATCTGTTACAATCACATCATCTCACAACTTATTAGCATAAACCGTTAGTATTCGAAATACTAACTACTACAAACAACTCTAACTCACTCTAATTCCCCCTGAAGAAAGCTTGACCTGTCACGAGCCAAGATTTGGGAATGCAACACTCTAGCCGTGTCTGCATCGCCAAACCAAGGCTCTGATACCAAACTGTAACACCGTAAAGTCTAAGCCATTTTTTTTAAATTGCGCTGCGGAAGCTTTAATTAACTTTAAACATACAATCCATTCACAATCATAACAATCATTTATAAACAAAATATCAGTTCTTAAATCCAACAAGCTTAAGTCTGTGTTACAAAATAAACTGGCTCGTTTCATTTTAAATCTTAGACATCAGAGTCAGGTCAACTTCTCCTTCCACGAGCACTCACAAACAGAAACCTGCAAAAAGCAACAACTGTGGGGAATTAACACAAAGCTAAGTGAGTAGAGGCTAAACCCAAAAGCAAACATCAAGTCAATACTAATAATGTAATCACAACTCTAAGAAGACCGGCGGTTCGGCGCATAACCTACAACCAATGCCGGCCAAAGCAAAGGTTTACTGATAGCCCTCTACTGAATTGGCACAGTGAAATCCCACACTGAAGCAACATATGCAACAGTAAGGCTACCACTGTTCAACCAACCAGTAAACGAGCCCAACCCAGCCCATTTCCACGTATAGCTGACTTCTCAAACGCAACTCAAAATCATACTAAGAGTGCGTATCGAACAAATATTCATGAAACAGACATCAATAATATAATATTCACAATCAACAGTTCCAATATCAAACCATCACAAACAATCATGCCTCACATCAGTAATATTAGACACAATCTTTACCATTCGCATCCAACATCCACTCACCTTTCAATCTCAGGAAAAGCACTCAGAATTCTTATGTTACTGAGCCTTTAGATTTCCTGAAATACAATAATAATCACCAAGTCTCAAATCTTATAAATATATCTGACATATATTTATAATTTATTCATAACATCAATAACTAATAAACAATAACAAATACAATTCCAAACACAATTATCGGATTTCAAAACTATCGGATTTACACTCGGATTTCTCAAAATCCGCAACTCAAGTGTCGAATTTCACCGGTGTCGGTTTTGGGAATCCAATGGATTCCCTAACTGTCGGATTCACCTTATTCGGATTTCAAGCACTTGGTTTCATAGTCCCGTTTTCAAGTTTCCAAAATTATAAGTATCGGATTTCACTAAGTCTCGGATTCCAAGTTCTGGATTTTATGTGTTTCGGATTTCATCATTCGGATTCTGACTTAGATCACTTTCCAAGTTTAGGATTTCATAAATATAGTATTCGGATTTGGGTTTCAATAATCCAAGTATCGGTTTTCAAAACTTCCGGATATAAAATTTGGATTTCCAAAGTAATCGGATTTAGTCACAATCGGTTTTCCTTATCTTCCTTAATCCGAGAACATCATAAATATCAAATCCGACAACTTCAACATATAATAATCCAAACCCAGATTTCATATAGATCCATAACCATTATTCCAGAAACATACACTAAACATTTCTAATACATTCTCATGCAATTTAACCATGTGAACATACAAAACTTATCAAAGTCCTATTCTTTCAAAAACCGATTGTAATACTCTTAGCATGCAACCTTCAAAACCAATCATGAATCATATTTGCATCACATAACATATTAAAAAGGATTATAACATGTAAATTCATAAACACCAAACTTTTAGCTCTAGATTTAATAACACAATATGAATCCCGATTCTTTTCTTCTTCCTTTCTTCTTTTGGTTTTCTTTACAAAAGAGAGCACACACACATACACACACTTTTCTTGTTTGTAAATAATGAGCAGAAGTTTTGGTAAGTTAACATGCAAAGTAGGTGGTAACTAAATCCCACATACACCCCCACATGTAAACCCCACTAGACATGTATGCATACACACACATACGGTCATACTTACATACGTACATATATACACTATAATTTCCAATTAATTTAATTAAATTAATTCACATAGATAATCACATAATTAAATTAAAACAATTAAATCACAAACAAACACATACCGTAAACCCGCTAATCTACTAGCCCAGGTTTGCGGATGTTACATTAGTCGTGAGGGGGTGTTGTCTGGGGAATAATTGACAAGCACTCTGATTGAAATTGTGACGAGCCGTAGTTTTTGTAATACTGTATTTTGAACTGAGTGGTTTTGTTAAACAGTGGTTTAACTTTAGTTGTAAATACTTTTATGTTTTGGTAAACGCTTCCGCAGTGTTTATTTTTTATGAAAATTTTATGGGTGAAAATACGGTGTTACAAGTTTGGTATGGTCAGCTTGGCAAGGCTAAAGGCTTGGCTGGTTTGTTATGGGCTAATCAGTATTGAGATCGTTGGATGCATTTGTTGCAACCTAGGATAATACTGTGTGGAAATAGCAAATAAGCTAACGGTAAACCTTTACTTTGGCCGGCATTGGTTAAAGGATCTGCAGATCTGCCGTTCTTCCCAAGGGTGATCATGTGTTTACGGTTGTTAATATCTGTGGTTATATGCTGATATATCTTTGGTGGTTTACTTTCATTCACTTAGCTTTGTGCTAATCCCCCATCTCTCACTACTTTTACAGGTGGCTGGTGAGTTCTGCGGTTTAGTCGTGAGGGGGTGTTGTCTAGGGAATAATTGACACGCACTCTGATTGAAATTGTGACGAGCCGTAGTTTTTGTAATACTGTATTTTGAACTGAGTGGTTTTGTTAAACAGTGGTTTAACTTCAGTTGTAAATACTTTTATGTTTTGGTAAACGCTTCCGCAGTGTTAATTTAAATGAAAATTTTATGGGTGAAAATATGGTGTTACAGATTGCTTTTTGCAGGTTTGACTGTTTAGCTGTGTTTGTGGGAAAGGGAAATTTGACCAATGGTCTGATATTGTGTTTTGAGAAGAGACGAGCCGTGTTTTATAAATCTTTGTGACACCGTTTGATGTTGTATTTTGTAAAGAGTACTTTGTACTTTGTGGATATTTATTTTAATGGAGTTAGAAAATGCTTACGTAGCGATTTAAAAAAAATTGGCTTGATATTTCGGTGTTACAAGTTGGTATCGGAGCCTTGGTTTGGCGATGCAAGCACGACTAGAGTGTTGCATTCCCAAATCTTGGCTCGTGTTGGGTGGAACTTCAACAGTGGATGTTTTGAATGTAACATGTCAAGTTGGTACTTCGGGTTGTGAACCTAGATCTGATCAGAGTGAATATATTTCTAAGTTAGAAAGTTAACTTTGGGAACTCAGAAATGCTATGGGTAACATGGAACGAGAGAGAATGATTCGGAATGAATGAATTCAGATTCCCATGTCTATTACAAGTCAAGCTACAACTGTGCCAGTTACGATTCCGTTTCCTCTAACATCACAAGTGGCACAACCATCGACCTTTCATCTTTTTACTACCCAAGGAGCTTATCCTTTTGCGTATCTAGGATTTAAACCACCATGTTCTTATAAGCAATTTTTGGATTGTAAGCCTTCAGAGTAGGGAAGTACAGACCCCAATATAACTTTGAATTGGTTGTGAGAAATGGTAAAGGCTTTTGATGCGTGCAATTGCGAGGATGAGTTAAGAGTTTGTTTTGCGACTCGTATGCTTAAACAAGATGCGATGGTTTGGTGGGATTCGCTTACCAGTCATTTTTCTAAACAACAACAAGACAATGTGACTTGGGATCAGTTTCAGGAGAAACTATGTGAGCAATTATGCAATACTTCTGAGATAGCTCGTATCAAAAGAGAATTTATGGAGTTACATATGACTAGAGGTATGTCTGTGGATGATTTATTCAAACAATTTAATGAGAGATTGCGTTTTGTGAAGCAATGGGTGCTTGATGAGGCATCAAAGGTACAACACTTTGTGGGAGCTTTGCTTCCAGAGTATCCAAGTACTACCAGATGGGCTAGTACACTGTCGCAAGAATTTACTTTAGCCAAGTCGGCTGAAAATGATTTGAAGACTAGAGATAGAATGAACCGAGATCATATTTCTGAACAGAAATTCCGATTAGAACAATATAATGTTGAAAAGCAAAGAGGGCAGAGTAGCCAAAGTAAAAGAAACTTGAAACATAGACATGCGTTTGATGAATCTAATCAACGAGTGTCACGGTGTGGGAAGTGTAAGTCTCACCATAGACGAGCATGTACTCCTCAGTCTATGCGGTGTCTTATATGTGGGCAGTTTGGCCATGAAATGAAAGAATGTCGTTTCTCACGAAAGGTATGCTAGATCTGTTTTGAGGAAGATCACCGAGCAAGAGCTTGAAATGTTAGCAAGAAACTTGAGTCAGGGTCAAGAGTTGGGGTAGGTGGGGGATCCTCGTCAGCAAGTGGGCAAAAGAGAAAGAACCCTTCTAAGCAAGAGGGTAGAATTTTCAATATGATGGTTAATGATATTGCCACTACTTAAGACGATATAATGGGTATATTTTGATAACCCTATACTTGTACATGTGTTTATTAACTTCAGAGTTAATTGTGAATGTATGATGCCTATGTGTGCTAAGTATGTTTGCTTATTTCTAAAGAGTATGATTCTTTAGAAATTAGAGATATTTGATGTATATTTTCTAAATTGTGAAATTATCTGATGGCTATGACAGTAAGTGATGTGGCACTAAATGATGAGAAATATGGTATGATGTGAATTCGGTATGAAATACCCTAAAAAGATGTTTTCAGATTGATAAAATTGCATGCTATGCTATAAGTTGCGAAACTTGTCTTGTATTCTGTGTTTGTTTATGTATATGTGTTTGTGCAAAGAAAAAGAAAAATGGATAAATTACTGAGGATTGAAAGATTTTGTGTCAACCAAGATATGTTTTAATAAAGATATAACTGCGATTGTGAGATACTAGTGAATCTGATGAATTAAGATAATCTATGTTAATGATTGATGAACCTAAAGAGATTATGGTATGTGGGGATATTGTATTTGTTGGAGTGATAAATGATGTTATGCTATGGAATAGAAGAAATGATCTATGTTCTATGACAGATGAAGATTTTGAGAGAATTGATTCAAACCATGACTTGGAAACTATAGCAGAGGTATTTATATTGATTATAAAGAAAAGTATGTGTGAGATTTAATTATTAGGAAGAACAACGAATGTTTGTACAAATGAGTTGAACATGTGGCGGAGACGATGCTCAGGATGAATTGAAGAATATGAATGAAAGATTTGATATAACTTCAAAGAGATAAACTGAGGTCAGATATGTTAAATTGCGAAGAAGCTAGTAATGATAACATAAGAATTATGTGTATTGAAGTATATTTGACTTAATTGGTAAAATTGAAGTTGCCTTTGCTAGAAATGGATAGATTAATTATTGGAATTATCAAATGAGGAAGAACAAAGAGGAATTAATTGCCAAAACATGTGGATTGAAGACTGATAGAACTTTGTATATATGTGCCTATGCTTGAATTGGAAACTTATTTCGACGAAAACTCATGAATCTATATTGCCAGTGCATTTGGAAGGGCTGAATTGTATAATGCCAGAAATGTATTGTATTGATGACCTACAAAGAAGGATAAATAAGATATATTTCGTGGAAATGTTATGTGATTGTGAATGAATCAAGGTAGAGTATCAGAGATTTGTAAACTGTGTAGATAATTTGAGATACCAGAATGGTAATAATGACAAGTCATGATGGAATTTATATCTAAATCTTACTATATGTGAAAGAATCTGTTTATTTACGAGAGATTATTGACTGATTAATAGAAGCATCTGTATTTCTGTCACTAGTGGGACGGCATCTTCTGGTCAGACTTGTATGTTGATAAGAGAATTTGAAGGTATTGTATTTTATACTTAGAAATTTCTAATAAAAATTGAAAAATTTAATTGAGACTCCAGATGAATTAATGACAAGAATTGAACGTCAGATGAGAAGTACAACTAAATTCGTACTAGATAATTGAGTAGAACGAGTTATATAGCTATTTGAGAATGAATTGCGGTTATGTGTGATAGGTTATGATGATCTGTGGAATTCATAATCACCTTGATTGAATTGCTGTGAAGCACTTTTTGTTAAATGGATGTTAGAATAACAGTTGCGAATTGTTATCTGATTATGATGGTAATGTTCTGATATATTCATTGGAAGTAATCAAGAAGCAATATGTGATAATGTTTTGATATGTCAACTGGAAGCAAAAGAGAAGTGATATGTGGATATTTTTATATATGACAGACGGTGAATAAAAGATATATGGAATTTGTTACAAGTTGAGATAAACATGTTAATGTGAGCAAGTATTTGAGATACGCTTTGATATTGTCTGTGTACGTAAGTGTAAAAGAGAATGGTTGAAAGATAGATTTATGAAATTCGAGAGCTATATATGTTGATTTGAAGAAGAGGTTGGAAAGAAGAGTTGTTGATCACTGGTGATTACGGAATGACAAAGATATAAAGAAATGGATTTCTGTGTAATGGTAGGATGGAAATGCGTATGACTTACAATCAATTTGACAACCAGAAATGAAAATGAAGAGTTGAAATGTCCATTTGATGTGTGCTATGAGATTCCGAGGACGGAATCCTCTAAAGGACGGAAGATTTGTAACATTCGAAACCCCGCCTAGTAGTAGGCGGGCCAATGGTAAGTTGGAATGTGTTGTATATGCGTATTTAAAGATTAATTACAAGATTAAATAGATAATTGGTATTTTATGAATTTATGTTTGAATAAGATTGAGTTTGGTACGAGGGTAATAGAAAATACCTCGATTGTATGTTAAGTTAATTGGTTGAGAAAGACTAGTTGTTGGAAAGTATTTAGAGAAGATAAATGATACCATATTAGTTAAATAACTAAGTGAGTATGTATAAGTATATATAAATATGCTGGATATAATTATATGGCATCATGTGAGTATTTTAGTTTGAATAAGGTGGCACCACCTAAAATTGATGAATTTAGAAGAGTACACGTGTGTGGGTGTGGATATATACTTAGATGTTTTCATTTGAAATATTGACCGGAGAGTGTGTGTGTGTGTGTTTCTTTGAGAAGAAGAAAGAAAAGAAGGACTAGAAACTTAAAATTTCAAAGTGAAGACTTGTTGTTTGTTAATTCAAAAACAAGGTTAGAATATGTTTATGGCATGATATTGATTCTTTTGATATGTTTCTTGTAGTGTTTCATGAGTTTACATGAGAAACACCATTATTGGGTTTATGAAGAAATTTGATGAAATGGGTTTTGATTGTTTTAATGTTATACATGGATTTGATGAGTTCTTAATGTTTGTATATGTGATATATGAGGTTTAAGCATGTTTTTGGTAAGTTTTATTAAGTTTGGTAAGTTTTGGAAAAGATCCATGGAGTTTTGAGTCGGCTGTAACATTGAAGAAGATGATGAAATATGGAAATATGAAGTTCGTAGCGCGACGCTGGCTTAGGTCGCGGTGCGACCCATCCCTTTCGACTTCGAAGAAGGTTTGTTCGAAGAGGAAGATTTCGCATTCGAAAGAAAGCGCTCGAAGGCTTGTCACGACGTGACGGGTCCGAGTGTCGCGACGCGACGCGTCAATTTTGAGTTTGGAAGAAGGGCGCTCGAAGTGGACTTCGAATTCGGAATCTGGGTTGCTCGAAGGCACATCGCGGCGCGACGTGTGATTAGTCGCGGCGCGACCTCGACTTTCAGCAAGATTGTTCTTTGATTATTCATTTATGTGATGTCTTATGCGATTATTATTTTGTGGGAAGTTGAGGCACTATATTGGGCCATATGTGATATATATATATATATACATATATGAGTACATATATTTATAAATCGAGACTCATGTCGGTTTGTTGTGTTCTCAGGAACTGTGAAGACTCAGTAACATTAGACAACTGAGGAAACGTGATTGTGGATTGAGGTGAGTGGATGTTTACTCACAGGTGGTAATGTTATGAATTGCTTGATTTGAGGAATGTTCGATATGCGATAATGGAATGTTGTTTATGAAATGTGATTATAGACTTATGAGTTCGATATGCGAAGATAGATGGTTTAGTTTTTATATTCCATGATAGACTGTTAGTCTACTAATTGTTGATCAAGACTTATATGGTTGCATACGTGTTATTTGTGATGGAATTTTGATTGCGTTGGTGATTGGATGTGTATCTTGATTGTTTAATAGCCAACTGCTGTGTAATGAGTTGGTAGTGATCAACTTCTGTGAAAGGGCTGGTTGGGGTGAGCTGCTGTTGAAAGAGCTGGGCTCGTCTGCAGTTTGTTGAGCAGTGGTAGTCCTCCTGATGCATGCGTTGTATCAGAGGGGAATTTCACTATGCCGATCGGCAGAGAGCTATCGGTAAATCTTTGCTTTGGCCCGCACTAGTTGTAGGTTCAGCAGAACCACCGGTCCTCTGGATTTGAGAGATTGTTGAATTGACGGATTGATTGGAGATTGTTGCTCAGAGGTTCAGTTGTGAACTGTGGTTGTTGATAGCATGTTTGTTGCTTGCATTCACTTAGCTTTGTGCTAATCCCCCACTGTTGATTGCTTTTTGCAGGTTTGAGTGTTTAGCTGTCATTGTGGGAAAGGGAAATTTGACCAATGCTCTAATATTGTGTTTTGAGAAGAGACTGTTGGATTATGCCCACTAACACACACACACGAGTTGGTATCATGGCTGATGAAGCAAGGGCCTATTGGGTCACACGCCAAGTATCGATTCCGTCATCACAGATGGTCTAATGAGAGAGAAAACCTGAAACTGGTTCTGGTGGGCTAAGGCACACCCGTGCCTCTATGAGGTCCGGCCGTGCCCTACGGGCAGGCACGAGCCTAAGTCGGGCGTGACTTGGGCGTGTCCTATGGCTAGGTACGCCCGTGCCTCTTGGAGGCACGCCCGTGCCCTGTGCCCTGTGCCCAATGGACAGGCACGAGCCCAAGTCGGGCAAGACTTAGGCGTGGCCTCTTGGGCTGGAACGTCCGTACCTTTTGAGGCACGGCCGTGCCTCGTGCAGTAACAACCTCTTTACTAGGCTTTCAAAGCTAGTTAAAGTGTGTTTATGTGTATTGATCTTGAAAACAGCCATGAGATTAATTGTTGCACGTTTTATGAACTTAATTTTGAGTTCTATATAAACCACACGAAGTCATATGGTTTTGGTTGCTTGAAAGAAATACACAAAGTTGATATAATTTGCATAACTCTCTCAAACACACAAAAATACATCCAAGGCTTTGGTTCTTTTGTGTAGATCATATTTGTGGTGTTTATGTTGGCACACCTAACATTCTAGCAAGTGGGAAACGATCAAGACTTGGTGTGGACTTCGATAGAGGTGTACACGTTAGTGCACGAGGCTTCCAAACTCTAAACCCGCGCTTACAAAGAAGATAGCATCGAGGGTATAATTCTATTTCTTTGTATGTTTATTTTGTTGCTTAACCATGTCTAGAGTTTTGGTCCATGTGGTGGGCACATTCGTGGTAGATTTTTTAAAATATTTTTCTACTCGTTTTGCTTCCGTTGCGATTTTAGACGACGAAAACCCAACAGTGGTATCAGAGCCATCTCTAACATGGCTTTGCACTTTTGGAGTTAAACCGGATTTTCTGAGTTTTCTGTCAAAAATGGTTTTCTGGTGACCGGGCACGGTCGTACCTCTAGGGGTACGGGCCGTGCCGGCAACCGGGGCACGGGCGTACCAGTGGGGGTACGGGCCGTGCTGGCAGAATTCGTAAACTGTTTAAAATTATTTAAACTGTACACTAACAAAAATGGCAGGCACGCCTGTACCCTCTGGGGTAAGCCCGTGCCTTATGGTTTTTTCGTCATAATTGGTTTTTGAAACAATGTGTTTAGATATATTAAAATCCGGGTTTTAGACTAGTCTTGATTATGTTGATCCCCACTATATTTTTGATTCCTAATTCTATATGTTTTGTGTGACTTGGCATGAAGTTCACAAAAACATATATTTTTAGGTGTATATATGAATATGCAATTTTAAAGGTGTATTAAAATTGTTAATGCATATGTACAAAGATTGCTTGTTGTGCCTTAAGTGTTATTTTGCAATCTTGATCAAAATATATCTTTGTTGGACATGGTTTTGTGGCACACCATTGCTTTCGTTTGGTTGTGTGTGTTGTGCTTGCCCGGTAACTTGATATGCCCATAGACTGTGTGATGTTTGTGGTTGGTTTTGGTTTTGGCCTGCGTGCCGTAATGTTGTAATATTTATATTTTGTGTGACTTGCATGACGTTTATTTAAATCTTTGTACTCGTAATAGATTATTAGGATCACGACTTGCATGTCATTTTCTTATTATTATGTACTCGTACTTAGATTATTTCAAATATGTAAATATTGCTTCAAACCAACCGGGAGACACGGTGTTGGCGTCTTGACAAACCAAATCCGGGAGATTCGCCGGTGTCGAGATCGTGACGGAGCATCTCTTTGGTGTTGTCCCTAGAATGACTATGTTCTCCTTGTTTTGGCTCACGGGGAGAACACTTAGGATTTGGGCATGTTACGGGGCCTTTATTTATATTTATGCGTGGTTGTTTTATATTTGAATTCTTTAGGATTTGCATGCTAGAGAATTTTTGAAAGTATATAAAAGAAAGAGATTTATAAATGGGTTTATATTTCTACGCGCATAAGAATTTGCAACATTAATATAAAAGGTGTTTATATTAAAACGTTGATTAAAAGGAGTTTTTGTCACATAAACCCCGTTTTTCGAAAAGTAAGTCACGTGCCACCCGTAAGTCGACACCACCCAAATCTAACTAAACTTGGATGATTGTCGTGCATTAGCACGAGTCATGCCTGTGAAGTTGTGTGGAAGGTGAGTGTGGCAACCCGCAATATTGGTAGTTGAGCTTAAGCACGAACCAATGATTGGGCTAGGGTACCAACGTGTGTCTTGACGGGCGACTTACAAATTCGTTTATAAAGCTTAAATGATGTCGATCTTTAGCCGAGTCATTTAACAAATAATAAAAAGGATTGGTGTATGAAGGGATCAAACATGCCTTAGACATTTGATGTCGAAAGGATCCCGTAAGGATCTAAGAGTTGCAATGGTTGCAATCGGTAATTTGTCTACCGGCCTAAATAACTTATTTCGTGATCCGTGGTAAACCCGTCATGAGATAGAGTGAAATATGGTTCTTAGCCTTCTTCAAATAATTAAGTTTTATAACTATTGGGTAATTATTTCTACAAGGATTTGGCTACTTCTAACGGCTAGGTACTTGATACCGGTTGTGGCACTCATATTTGTAATAATGTGTAGGTGCTAAAAAGAAGTAGGGTGATGGGTGCTGGAGAGCTTGACCTGATCATGGGAAACAAGGATGTGATTCCCGTGCAGCGGATAGGGAGTGTTGATCTCGCCTTTCCTACATGACTTGCTATTACCTTATTGAATGTTTGCTTTTCGCCCTGCGTGGCACGAAACATTATTTCTTATGAGTTTAATTTTAATAATGGAATTATTTCTTGTTTGAGAAATTATGCTCATTACTTTAAAGCTTATCCATGTCGTGGGATTTATGAAACAAGTGTGTGTTTGGATGGTAATAAATCAATCATGAACATTGATTCTAAGTCCAAAGGTGTATTGGACAAGTTGTCTTTGTGGCATAGTCATCTTGGCCATATAAGCAAGAAACATATCGCCAAACTCCAAGTGGATGGGATTTCGGAATCGTTTGACCACGGGTCAAGCGAAGTATTCGATTCTTGTTTATTAGGCAAAATGACTAAAGTGCCTTTCACCGGCGTTAGTGAAAGGCGCATACTTGTTGGACATTGTTCACACGGATGTGTGTGGTCCGTTCAGGTCTGCTACAAGAAACAACTGTAGGTACTTCGTTACTTTTACATATAATTTCAGTAGGTATGGTTATGTTTATTTGATTAAGCATAAGTCTGAAACCTTTGAGGTGTGTAAGACATACCAAAACGAAGTGCAGAATCAATTGGGCAAGCAGATTAAGATTCTCAGATCCGATAGGGGTGGTGAGTATCTTAGTACCGAGTTTCTTGATCATCTTAGGGGTTGTGGAATTATTTCACAACTTACTCCACCCAGGACACCACAATTAAATGGGGTCGCCGAGAGGAGGAACCGAACTTTATTGGATATGGTTCGGCCCATGATGATTCGTACAAAGCTACCCGCAAATTTCTGGGGTTATGCTTTGGAAACCGCTTCTAGGACCTTAAACCTTGTACCAACAAAGAAGGTTGTAAGTACACCGTTCGAGATGTGGCATGGAAGGGTTCCTTCGCTAGCCTATCTCAAGGTCTGGGGTTGTGAGGCTTACGTGAGACGTGAAGCTCAAGACAAACTTGGACTCAGAGCCGAGAAGTGTATTTTCATTGGCTACCCAGCTAGTTCTATGGGATATTTGTTTCACAAACCTTCGGAGAACAAGTTGTTTGTTGCTCGAAGGGCGGTCTTCCTTGAAAGGGAGCTGATATCTGCAGAAGCCAGTGGGAGGCAAGTCGATCTAGAAGAAATTCTAGATGACACCAATGATCAACCTGATGTTGGCACTACTACAGCTTCTAAGGTCGGTGTACCAGAAGAAGTAGAACCTCAACCATTGGTGGATGAGGTGCCTGATACACAACCATTAGAGCTTCGTAGATTTGGTAGAGTTCGTAATGAGCCGGAAAGATATGGGTTTCTCATATCCGAGGGCGACGAACTGTTGGTGGATCATAGTGAACCGACCAACTACCAGGAAGCCGTAGCGGGCCCTGAGTCTGCTAGGTGGAAGGAGGCCTTGAGTCTGGGACTTGGTTGATCCAGTACCCGGCCATAAGCCAGTAGGGTGCAAATGGGACTTCAGGAAGAAGACTAACATGGATGGAAAAGTAGACACCTTCAAAGCCCGACTGGTAGCAAAGGGTTTTACTCAAATTCATGGTGTAGACTATGATGAAACCTTTTCTCCGGTGGCTATGTTGAAGTCTATTAGGATATTAATGGCCATCGCTGCATATTACGATTACGAAATATGGCAAATGGATGTCAGGACTGCCTTCCTTAACGGGAAGTTGGCAGAGGAGGTTTACATGGCACAACCTGATGGTTACGTAAACTCCATATATCCTAATAAAGTCTGCAAGCTTAAGAGGTCCATTTATGGACTTAAGCAAGCATCTCGGATTGGAACATTTGCTTTGATGAAAAGGTCAAAGAGTTTGGATTTTCTAAAAGCAAGGATGAACCTTGTGTATATGTTAGGGCTAGTGGGAGTGCTGTAGTTTTTCTAGTCTTGTATGTATATGACATACTACTCATAGGAAGTGACGTGACTACCTTGCTGGAAGTGAAAAACTGGCTTGGGAGTTGCTTCTCTATGAAAGACATGGGAGAAGCAGCATATATTTTGGGGATAAAGATCTATAGAGATTGATCTAAAAGACTCATTGGTTTAAGCCAGAGTACGTACATAGATAAAGTCTTGAAGAGGTTCAAGATGCAAGATTCCAAGAAAGGGAATTTGCCTATGTTGCATGGTATGGCATTGAGCAAGTCTCAATGTCCTTGTTCTCAAAAGGAACTAGAGGAAATGAGTCGAGTCCCGTATGCTTTGGCAGTGGGATCGATCATGTATGCTATGCTATGTACTCGGCCTGATGTGTCCTATGCTTTGAGCATGACGAGCCGCTATCAGGTTAACCCTCGTCAAATTCATTGGGTTGCGGTTAAATACATCCTTAAATATCTTTGGAGAACTAAGGAAATGTTTTTAGTGTTTGGTGGATCGGAGGAGCTTAGAGTTACTGGATATTCTGATGCTAGCTTCTAAACGGACAAGGATGATTGCCGGACTCAATCGGGATTTTTATTCTTGTTAAATGGTGGTGCAATAAGTTAGAGAAGTTCCAAGCAAGATACCGTGGCCGATTCAACCACGGAGTCAGAGTATATTGCTACAAGCGAGGCTGCTAATGAAGCCGTCTGGATGAAGAAATTCATTCAAGACCTTGGAGTTGTTCCTAGCATCGCTAACCCTATTGAGATCTTCTGTGACAATGAGGGTGCAGTAGCTCTAGCTAAGGAACCAAGAGCGCATAGACGTACGAGACACATTGCTAGAAAATATCATTTTATTCGTGATATTATCGAGAATGGTGACATTGTAGTTAGTAGAGTACCGACTGAGGGGAACTTGGCAGATCCACTCACCAAAACTTTGTCACAAGTTAAGCATGATTCTCATGCTAAGTCTATTGGTATTAGATTTGCTAGTGACTTGGTTTAATTGTTTTTGTTGTATTTGTTATTGAGAACATTAAAGAAATAATGTATTTCTTATTGTAATGACTATTAAATGGGGATTTAATATACGCATGGTGCGATTACTTTATGAAACATTATTGTGTTCTATCTTTGCATGTTTAATACTTTCATGAATAAACTTGTTTATTCTAAATACTCCACGATCGGTCGTTCTTCATTGCAAGGAAGATGTGAATTAAGATCGAGGCGAGTGGTTGGTAAAGTTTTCATCTTGGATTGAATACTTGTTTACGCAACACTAGACTGTACTTAATGGTGATTAAGTAATTGGAGAACCCGTACTTGAGTTTACTTCATGGATATTATCACGAGTAAATCAGGTTGATAATATTATTTATCCTTTTACTGGAGATGCACACGTTGCTTGATTATTAGCATGGACCTGTTTAGATTGCTTTCTAACGCAGTTCATAACTGGTTGTTATAAGGGAAGTTTTCAGGCAAGAACTTGTTAATATGATAGGGCGGTGTAGTCAAAAGTGTTGGAATCTGCCCACTGACACACGTATGCCGGTATCACTGCTAATGAAGGGCGAGCCTATTGGGTCACACGCCAAGGATTGATCCTGACAGCTTAATGTGGAAGGAGAATGTCAAAGAATCAAAAGTGTTTTGATTTGGGGTTTCACGACCGTGAAGGATGCTCCACGGGTCATGAAGCAGGCTGCCCTAACGTTTGTTTGACGACTGCCACGCATCGTGATGCCTTTGGGCTTCACGGCCCGTGACGAGGTCATGAGGGGTCGTGAAGGAGATGCCCTCACAAGTCTCGACCGAGCGGCACGGCTCGTGGAGTTCTAAGTCCCCTCGTGGCGCACTTAGGCTTCACGGCCCGTGAGAGCCCGTGAGGGGTCGTGAAGGGGGTAGCTGTAGTGATACTTGTGTTTTATTGGACCATTTGATGGTCTAATAAAGTTTCTTGCTTAATGGCCGGCCAAAAGCGAGTCTTGAGGCAGTTTAGGGGCAGATGAAGACAATAGAATACAACACAACTCTTTCTACTTGATATTCTCTCTTGGCTCCAAAGATTTCATGCTTCTAACACTAAGTTGGTGATCTTGAGTGTGATGATGAAGATCAATGGTGCAAGAGGAGTTTCTACATGGGCTGTTCCAGATGATGAAGTCGTTATAGGATGTTCATCTATGGTTCACTAGCATTTGGGGATCCAATTCTTCTTGGTGTGGACTAGGAATGGAGGAGGAAGCCCTTTGTTTCCTGAAGCTCATCCCACACATATGGAGGTCGATTTCCAGGCATGGTAAGGAGGTACTTTCTTCCTTTTTCTTCTTGTTCTTTAGTTGCAATTTGCTTTGTAGTGTGTTCCACCATTGGAACTAGTTGTGGGCTTTGTGTGTGCTTTCATTTTATGTCTTGCATGCTTCTTTCTTGTTTGCTTCCACTGCGTTTGTGCCCACCATGAGTTCTAACAGTTGTATCAGAGCCATCTCTACAAAGAAATTGCACTTTGATGGCCTGAAAACCGAAAATGGACATTCTGTCCAGATGAGCTTCACGGGCCGTGAAGGTTTTGGCTTCACGGGTCGTGAAGCCTACACGAGTGGCTTCATGGGGTTTCTCTTGTGAAAGGTTTTGACTGTGTCAGAGTCGTGGAGCTCATGGGCTTCACGGGCCGTGAGGGTCTGTGAAGGCTTCTAGGCCGTGAAAATCTCATGAACAGTGTTTTTATCCTTGTTTATAAAAGAAATAAATTTTCGGTTTTAGCACCTTTCGATTCTGTTTTTCCAGAATCTGTCCTTTAGTTTGGACATTTGAAAAGCCCTGTTTATGTGTCTTGATTCGTGTATTTATATGTATTGGGTGGTTTTGGCATAAAATGCACACATGCATATACTTATATTGTGTATATATGAATATGTTTTCTAAAAGTGTTTGGGATAGTAATGCATATGTACAAGTGTTGTTCCTTTTGTGCCTTGAGTGCTTTGCTTGTTTGAACAATCTTAATCGAGATACATTTTGCATGGTTTTGTTGTGGCACACCATGTTTTGTTTGTGGTTGTTGTTGTGTCTGGTAATGCCTTGCCCGTTAGACCTATGTGTTGGTTCTTTGGTTGTTTATTTATGTATTCATTCATTTGGTGACTTTTAGTCACAATGGTTTGTAATAATATTTAATTCGGTTTGTAAATTTGTAAATTTATTATGGCTTGCATGCCATTGCTTTCCTTTGTACTTGTTGTAAGTAGCTTAGAATAGCAATCATGGCTTGCATGCCGTTTTCTTTCAAATTGTTTGTAATTGTGAAAAGAAGACCGAGGACAACCATCGAGAGTCGTGGTAGAGACGTCTCCGCTATATTGGATCTGGTGGATCATTTGGAGATGGCGGATTCAGTGGGAGCACATCCAGCGAGGCCATTTGGTTGTGTCCTTAGTTTGGCCTTGCTCTCTCCGTTTGGCTGACGGGGAGGGCGCATAGGGTTTAGGGGCATGTTACCGGATATTTGTTTTGTGCGTGGTTGAGATTTATTTTGTTATTTTCTTGCGTGGTTGTTTAGGATCTTCGCATGCTAGAAAACTTTTCAAAATAATAAAATCACAAGAGTTGTTAAATTGTTTAACAAACCCCGCACGCTCACGATTAACAAATAAATATAAATTGGTTTATATTAAAGTGAAAAATGCGTTTTGTCACTTGTTTGTTAATCAACTTGAAAATAGGTTTTTTAAACCAGAAAGACAAAAGTCCCGTTTTTCTCAAATGTAAACCACACGCCACCCGTAAGATGACACCACCCGAATCTAGTGATGCATGGGATGATTGTCGAGCTAAGAACGAGTTATTCCATGTGGATCTGTGTGGAAGGTGAGTGTGGCGACTTGAAATTATTAGTTGTCGAGCTAAGCACGAGCCAATGATTGTCAAGGGTGTCACCGTGTATCTTGACGGACGATTTACAATTCCAACTTAATACTCCTTGGTAATTGTCGTGCTTATCCCGAGTTGCCAAAGCGACTTAATGAGGAATTGGTGTGAGAAGAGATCAAACATGCCAAACCGACGCTATGAGTGTTGATGGATCCCGCAAGTGTCTAAGAGTTGTAGTCTCGGATTACAATTGGTAAAGCGTTTACCGGCCTAAATAACTTCATGAAGTGATCCGCGGCAAACCCGTCATGTAGTGAAGTGAAATAAGGTTTTTAGCCCTTGTTAAGATAATTGTTTTTCTTAAAACTAAATGGGTAATTATCGTAACGAGGATTGTATCAAAACTATCTAAAACTAGTATTCTTATATCTTTAAATTGGCAACCGTTAACGACACCGCTCCAACTTAAAACTCCGTTAGTTCCTAAAGAAGGTGAGACTCATTAGTGTGGACTTCGTGGACTAGGATTGGTTGTTGAGGCTTGGCCTCTACCATGAGTCAAATTTGCACACTTTAGAGAAATCCTTTCTACAGCCAAAATGCTACCAACGCGACGTAGACCTCTATATGCATGTAAAAGTGCATCGTGGCCTTGATCGGTTGAAGGATGCATGAAGGCGGGAATATTAGTGTCCATGTCCTTGAGATGAAGGCGTATATGGACCTAAAGGAGAGGCATGGATTCTCCATAGGGAGGGAGCTTGTGGTGAATATAAATTCTCCAAAGTCCCTGCCCAAGTGATGTAAATGGTTCATTGTGAACTATCACATGCACAATATGGAGAAGTCCTTGATAAAGCATTATGGCATGTTGTGGACTGCTAATTGCATGGCCAAAGTATGGCTCGCCTCACCGACTCCCGCTAACATTATAAAGGAACAAGAAACCGAGAAGAAGAAATTGACCTCAAACGGAAAGTTTGGTTTTGCCAAGCCTACCTTATATGTGAAGTCAGAGGGCAATGAGATTGCGCCTCAAGATTTGACTCCACAAGGGGTAATTTGCTACTTCTACGGAAAGATTGGAAAATTGGCGCCACCACGCCTGCCTTATGAGCCTGAAAGAGCTAAAATCACTTATAAGTAAGAGAAATTAGCTCCTTGACTTCAGGAACATTCATGATCAAACTCCATTGCTCTTCTACTTCTAAAGGCAAAGTTTTGAACGCTAGAAATAACGCTCACGTTTGTTACAAAGTGAAGGTGTTAAAAGAGAAGTAGGCGGATGATGCATGGAGAATTGGAATTCAAAAGTGGGAAACATAGTTGTTGTCCCTATTGAGAGGATTGGAAGTTTGTATCTTGCCTTTCCTTCCAGCTATTCTATTACTTTATTGGATGTATGTTTATGTCATGTATGGCTAGAAACATTATATCTAAACACCTTTGTTGATGATGGATATTACTTTGACTTTTGAAATTAGTGGTGATTTATTTCAAAGTTTCTCCATGTCGTGGCATTTAAAGTAAGCTTTTGCTTAAGGAGTAATAGAACGATCATAAATATATTGGTAAGTTATCCTTATGTAGAAGTCGATTTAGCTATATAAACAAGACTTGCTTCACCAAGATCCGTGAGGTCTAGGAACTTGGAACCCTTTGACCATGGGTCAAATGTTGAATGCATATCTTGTTTATTAGGTTAAGTGACTTAAATATCCTTCACTTGAGTATGTGAGAGGATTGAAAGCTTGTTGGATTTTGTTCACACTTTTAGTGTGTTGACGGTTCAAGCAAACATTAAGGAGTAACTTTAGATACCTTGTTACCTTTACCGGTGATGGTAGAAGGGATGGTATGTCTATTTTAATGGACTAGTTTTTGAAACCTTAGAGGTGTTCAAAACTCACCATAACGAGGTACATGATAGAGAGGGCAATGCAACTATGATACTCGGATCTAGTTAAGATGATGAGTACCTTAGTTTTATATTATGTGACTATCATAAGAATTATGGGATTGTCTCACAATTCATTCCTCTTAAGACCCATTGTTACATGTGGTCGTCTAAAGGAGGAACCGGACATTTTGATATGGTCCGACAAGTGATAAGTTACACTTTTATGTCCAAAATTGTTTTGGGTCATTCTCCAAATGGTGGGCATGAGTTCTGAATTTTATGAGCAACAAAGATGGTCATGTAAACGCCTTAGAGGATATGACGAAAAGGAGGATCCTTGTTTGTCTATTCCAAAGTCTGGATTGTCTAGCCTATGTTTAGACGTGAGGTGGAGGAACCCAGGATCTAGAGGTATTTACTCCATTAGGTTCTACTAAGACCATGGGATATTTGTCTTGTCAAACCTTGTGAGAACTTGTAAGTTGATCAAAGGTGGAGTCTCTTAAGAAATTAATATCCATGGATGCCAGTGAGAGTAAAGTATACCTTGAATGGAAGGACCTGATGTTGACACTAGCATCCAATCAGAAATGATTGAAACTTAGCATGGCAATGCTGGAGAACCTGGCATAAAATCATTACCTCTTTGTAGAAGTTGTCATAAGACCAGAAAGATATAACTCGTTATATCTGAGGAAGACAACTTAAGGATGATTCATGATGAATGCGTCAACTACCGGAAAGCGTAGTGGGCTTGGAGTTCTCTAGAAGGAAGGAGGTTATGATAAGATGAGATACTATATGTGAAGGATATCCAAGGTTTCGACTTGGTTGATCCTACACCTGGGTGTGAACCCGCGAGGTGTGATTGGTTATTTGAGGAAATAGATCAAACATGGATAAGTTTGTAGACTACTTCAAATACCGACTGGTAGGAATGGTTTCACGATGATTGACCATGAGGAAGGTATCATCTAGAAACATTCTCCCGGTGGTTATGTTGCAGTCCACACGGATACTTATTTTATAAGTGCCTTTTAGGCTATATTGGATAAAAGTGAAGACTACATTCCTTAATAGGAATTTATGAGGAAATGCTCACAACATTTTCGAGGGTCTTTCACTATTAATAAGTATCCTAATGAAATCTACAAACTCTAAGTAGTCCACTTGTGGACTTATGTTGCCATCTCAATGTTAGAATCTCTGCTTTGATATGAAAATCATTTGTTTGAGTTTTCAAAAGGCAATGATAAAAAATGGATGAATGCCAGAGCTAGTAGGAGCATTTTGTAATCCTATTCTAAATATGTCTAGCACATACAGCGTATTGGAGATAATGTCCTGATCTTGCTTGGAAAAGCTTAGATCAAGAATTATGCATCCAGAACGATTGTAGGATATACAAGACCTATGAAAGGAGTAAAGAAATATTGAAATATGTTCTTGTTGATCTATAGTAAGAAGCAACATAGAAAAAGTTGTTATTCAAATGCTTGCTTATATACTTCTTAGGATAACTGCCGATCTTTATCGGGGTTCGTGATCCTACTAAATATGGTGTTGTTAATAAGTATGCTTCTCAAAGCATCGCTGACTCTATTGGGATCTTATGAGACAATTAGAGTACGATGGCTTGCGCAAGATAACCTTTATCTCAAGCATCTTTTGATCTTATTGAGTTCTGATGAATCAATGAAGGTATGATAGCTTTACAAAGGACCGTTATCTCACCAACGCACACTTTCAAGTGAATGGTTGAGGTAGAGATATGGTCATCTTTCGAATACACACGGATAGCATGGTGGCAGATCCGTTTTGCTAAAGCCGTAGTTGCAAGATAGTGATGATTGTCATACTAACGCTTGCAAAGACTTGGCTTGAGTTTGTTTTAGTTGAAATTTTGATATGCTGATTTTGGGAACATTAAGCAACATTGTTCTTCTACTAGTATCGATTATCAAATGGAGATTTTTTAATACGCGTGTAGCGGGTACTCTTAATTGCCTTTATTGTGTTCCATCTTAGCATGTTTACCACTTCCCTGAATGTTTTACATTCTAAAAGTCCACAGTCGGTCACTCTTCATCGGAAGGAAGTTTGAACGAAGACTGAGGGAAAGGGTTGGTCGTGTATTCAATGGTGATTGGATACAAGAGACGCAACACTTTACCTATACTTGAAAAGAGTTTCAAGTGATTGGACGACCCACACCTGAATGTACTTCATGGTACATGTCAAGAGTAACTCAGGATGATAATATCATTTCGTACTTAGACCGGAGATACATGTGTTTCCACAACATTGGTCTGCCTTGTTTTGATTGCTTTCAAACACAGTCCGTAACTGGTTGTTATAAAGGAAGCTTTTGGGGAAGGTATTACCGATGTAATTGGGCGCTGACACCAAAATGCACGGCTGTGCTCATGCTTGCAATGATAGTTGATCAGTTGCAACTTGCATATTTTGGTCACCACCAATTTTGATCGAGAAACATAATTGTGAACGATCGGAGAATGACTTTGTATCATGTCTCGTGTTAACCCGGATGTCACGAACAATAGGATGATTGATCACTTGTCTATTGGACCTATCAAACCCGTTTGGATTATGATTAGGTACTTGTCAGGGATGACATACCTCGTGTTTATTTGGGGTCAGGAATATCTTGCTAGAGGCCGCTCCCTGTCGGTGATGTACTTGGGTACGGTGTGTCATGTGCAAGTGGGAGTTTGTTGGAATATGCCCACTGACACACGTATGCCGGTATCACTGCTAATGAAGCGCGAGCCTATTGGGTCACACGCCAAGGATTGATCCCGACAGCTTAATGTGGAAGGAGAATGTCAAAGAATCAAAAGTGTTTTGATTCGGGTCTTCACGACCGTGAAGGGTGCTCTACGGGTCGTGAAGCAGGCTGCCCTAACGATTGTTCGACGGCCGCCACACGTCTTGATGCCTTTGGGCATCACGGCCCGTGACGAGGTCGTGAGGGGTCGTGAAGGGGGTAGCTGTAGTGACACTTGTGTTTTATTGGACCATTTGATGGTCCAATCAAGTTGCTTGCTTTATGGCCAGCCAAAAGGGAGTCTTGAGGCATGTTAGGGGCAGATGAACACAATAGAACACAACACAACTCTTTCTACTTGATATTCTCTCTTGGCTCCAAAGATTTCATGCTTCTAACACTAAGTTAGTGATCTTGAGTGTGATGATGAAGATCAATGGTGCAAGAGGAGTTGCTACATGGGCTGTTCCAGACGATGAGGTCGTTATAGGATGTTCATCTATGGTTCACTAGCATTTGGGGATCAAATTCTTCTTGGTGTGGACTAGCAATGGAGGAGGAAGCCCTTTGTTTCTTGAAGCTCATCCCACACATATGGAGGTCGATCTCCAGGCATGGTAAAGAGGTACTTTCTTCCTTTTTCTTCTTGTTCTTTAGTTGCAATTTGGTTTGTAGTGTGTTCCACCATTGGAACTAGTCGTGGGCTTTGTGTGTGCTTTCATTTTATGTCTTGCATGCTTCTTTCTTGTTTGCTTCCACTGCGTTTGTGCCCACCATGAGTTCCAACAAAAAGTATTCGTTCCTCTTTTGAGAGATATCCTTGGGCCCCTCGTTGACTAAGCTGATGACAAATCAAAATGCATGGTTGTGCTCAAGTTGAATTGATAGTGGATCAATTGTGCAATTTTTTTGTTACTCATAGTTAGTATATATCGAGAAACATAATCGTGAATGGTTTGGGATTGATCATCTTCCATGACCTGCATTCACAACGGATATCGTGAACAAAGGGGTATATAATCACTTATCTATAGGACCTTTCCTTTTGGTTAGGTATTTGTCTTGGTAAGACAAACCCTGTGCTGACTTTGGGGCATAGATGCCTTGCTAGAGGCCGCTCTATGTCGGTGACGACTTTTGTGAGTTTGTCATGTGCAAGTGGAAGTCTGTTGGATTATGCCCACTGACACACACACGAGTTGGTATCATGGCTGATGAAGCAAGGGCCTATTGGGTCACACGCCAAGTATCAATTCCGGCATCACGGATGGTCTAATGAGAGAGAAAACCAGAAACTGGTTCTGGTGGGCTAAGACATGCACGTGCGTCTATGAGGTACGGCCGTGCCCTACGGGCAGGCACGAGCCTAAGTCGGGTGTTACTTGGGCATGGCCTGTGGCTAGGTACGCCCGTGCCTCTAGGAGGCACGCCCGTGCCCTGTGCCCAATGGACAGGCACAAGCCCAAGTCGGGCGTGACTTGGGCGTGGCCTCTTGGGCTGGCACCCCCGTACCTTTTGAGGCACGGCCGTGCCTCATGCAGTAACGGCCTCTTTACTAGGCTTTCAAAGCTAGTTAAAGTGTGTTTATATGTATTGATCATGTAACAGTCATGAGATTAATTGTTACACGTTTTTTGAACTCAATTTTGAGTTCTATATAAACCACATGAAGTCATATGGTTTTGGTTGCTTGAAAGAAATACACAAAGTTGATATAATTTGCATAACTCTCTCAAAAACACAAAAATACATCCAAGGCTTTGGTTCTTTTGTGTAGATCATATTTGTGGTGTTTAGCTTGGCACACCTAACATTCTAGCTAGTGGGAAACGATCAAGACTTGGTGTGGACTTCGATATAGGTGTACACGTTAGTGCACGAGACTTCCAAACTCCAAACCCGCGCGTACAAAGAAGATAGCATCGAGGGTATAATTCTATTTCTTTGTATGTTTATTTTGTTGCTTAACCATGTCTAGAGTTTTGGTCCATATGGTAGGCACATTCGTGGTCTATTTTTGAAAATATTTTTCTACTCGTTTTGCTTCCGTTGCGATTTTAGACCACGAAAACCCAACAGAGACGAGCCGTGTTTTATTAATCTTTGTAACACAAGTTGATGTTGTATTTTGTAAAGAGTACTTTGTACTTTGTAGATATTTATTTTAATAGAATTAGAAAATGCTTCCGTCGCGATTAAAAAAAAATTTTGGCTTGAGATTTCGGTGTTACAATCGGATTTTTTACTACTCCGATTTCAATGGGTCGGATTTTATCATTTTCCTATAAAAACAAAATCCGACTACATTGTCGGTTTTTTCGAAAAATCCGAGAGTTTCATCAGAGAAATCAAGATTTTCAAAGTGTTTGTTTGTTCGAACAAATTACAGATCTGTGGTCGCAATTCTTTCCTCATTCTAAAGGTATAATCCTTTTGTGATTTCATCAACGTTTACATGTGTTTTAATCGGATTCTTTAACTGCAAAACCCTCAAAACGTTCGATGTATAAATCCATGAAATCAAGTAGTTTGGTTTACATTGATAGACTCGGTTTTGGATAAACATTAGTGGGATATGTTTAGATTTCATGTTAATCGATCTTTGAATGAGTATTTGTTCGATTTGAGTATGTCGGTTTTCAAAATTTTGATCGGGAATTTTAAACACAACGATGAAGGTTTTACATGTGTTTGAGTAGAAAGGAAGTCTTGGTTTGATGTTAATTGCATAAACATTTTGAGTATTAAGTGTCAAGTGAACGAAATGGGTGTTTTTGAATGTATCGGAATTTTGAAAACGTGAAAAAGGGAACCCAGTCCTTGCGGGCCAAATCGATCAAGTTGATGGCGAGGGATACTGATCTCGAGGCGCGATGATGAGCCAGCA
Organism: Dittrichia graveolens; assembly: GCA_038502395.1. Classification (NCBI taxonomy): domain Eukaryota; kingdom Viridiplantae; phylum Streptophyta; class Magnoliopsida; order Asterales; family Asteraceae; genus Dittrichia; species Dittrichia graveolens. The sequence continues at coordinate 27,762,637 of JARJIL010000007.1, forward strand.
GCGCAAATTCAGATGATGATAAAGCTATAAACATTTCCGGCAATGCTTGATGTTCAAACCTTCATAATACTGTAATACCCGTGATTCTAAAACATATATATGAATATTTTTATGGATGTCTTGGTGACTTGAATATATATATATATATATATATATATATATATTGTGGATTGGGAATTTATTTACACTGTTGGGCTTATATATATATATATATATATAGTTGGAAATTACTAAGTCTTTGGGCTAGTTTAAATGTGGATCCAAAGAGAGTTACTAGTTGTTAATTGAATTTGAGTTATGGTAGTGGGCCTAGGCCCACGATAGTGTGTTTTGAGAGGTATAAATAGGAAGGTAGGGCACAGCCTCGCACACATTCTCTAGCATTCACTGTTCCATTGAAAGTGTGTGCGCTGTGAGGATTTCTCGAAGAATAGAAGGAGAAGAGAGCAAAAGTTGTAGGAGAACTAAGAAAACTTTCAATGGAATCAACAGGTAATGTTTCTCCATCCTTATGAATCATGTAGACATCATTCTTGCTACTTTATGGTGATAGTTGAATGCTTTAGAATCTGGGTTTTTCGGTTCTCGGGGTTTTAGAGAAACCCAGGAGAAACATCCCACCAAAATACCTTGTAAGTTGGTAAAATATGATTTCAAGTTTAATGGAAAGTTTTATATAAGTGGAGAAATGTTTTGCAACAAGTTTGAGTTGAATTGGTTGAGTTTTTAAAAAGCTTGATTATGGCTATGGAATCTAGGTTTTTCCAAAAAGATGAACTTACAGGGAAGGAGATACACTGTGCGACTTCATTTAAGTGTCGTTCGACCCATATTTTGGTCCATGCGACTTACACATGAGTTCATGCGACATACGCATGGGTTCATGCGACCTTGAGCAAGTTCATGCGACTTTTGAATGTGGTTCCATGCGACTTTCATGTGATAAATACCTATTCATGCGACTTTTGTATGTTAGAGTAGGATTCATGCGACTTTCAGGCCTAGTATGTGTGGCATGCGACTTTTAGTTGATTCATGTATGAGTTCATGCGACTTTGGCACGTTGTTTGTTACTCCATGCGACTTTTGTATGTTGAATAGTAGTCCATGCGACTTTCAGATTGATGTTATGCTAGTTCATGTGACTTTTAGGCCATGATGGTATGTCATGTGACTTTCGGATGGATACCATGCTAGCCCATGCGATTTTCAATTTGCTCTATGTGACTTTCAGATTAATGTAAACAGTTCCATGTGACTTAGTGCAGTTCCATGCGACTTAGTATAGTTCCATGCGACTTAGTGCTGTTCCATGCGACTTAGTGCTGTTCCATGCGACTTAGTGCAGTTCCATGCGACTTAGTACAGTTCCATGCGACTTAGTGTAGTTCCATGCGACTTTAGTGACCCATGCGACTTTCAGTGTATAGAGTTAAGGCTTTCAGGCCATGCATGCATGCCATGCGACTTTCAGTAAGTAACAGTTACACCCAGTAGTAACCAATGTTTAGACTTGGTCAGGTAGCAGTCAGTTACAGAGCTAAACAAGGAGAGTCTTTCAGTAAGAACCAAGTAGCTAAGACAGCCGACAGGTGAGTATTCTCACTTATAACTTGAATAGATTCCAGATGTTATGTATGCATTTGTATACAAGATATTTATGAATATAAGGGTTATAGTTGATTGTGCTTAGACTGTTTACTTCAGTAACGGGTATGTTTAGAGTGTTCACTCCGGAGACGGGTATGTTAAACCGTTCACTACGGTGACGGGTATGTTAGACCGCACACTTCGGTGTCGGGTATGAGACCAGCACTGCGGTACCGGGTATGTTAGACCGTTGTGACGACAACATGTGAGACGAGACCGTCCTAATGACGGGTATGATGAGACCACTTACTACGGTAGTGGGTATGAGTTGAGTAGTATGTGAATTGTTTGGTTGTATGTAGTATACTCGCTAAGCCTTGGGCTTACAGTTGTTGTTTCATTTCTTTTCAGGTAACGACCATGGCGGTGCTCTAGCTCAGTGATGATAGCTCAAACCCCAAGCTTTTGCAATTTACTAATTTAGTTTTCAACAGCAATAGTTTCTATTTCAGACATTCATATTAATTGTAATCTAAAGAAAATTGGTATCAGAGTTTAAGGGATCTAGATGCGTTTCGGCGTGTTTAGACTTAAACCTTGGTTCTTAAGGAATTTTCAAAGAAAGTTCACAAGTTGCAAATGATAAAAACTTGTAATGAGCTATCAGCTGGAGCTAGTCCGAGTGGTCACGCACGAGATACAAGGTACTTACAGTGTTATGTTATATGCTAGTTTGTATATGATTTCTGACAGTAGGCTATTCTAGAAGAGTAGCAAGGGGTTAGTGAGACCTTTACATGATCACTATACGTGAGAACCAGATGCTGTAGAAAGTGATGATACATGGCCCAAACCAGTGAATTGGGATTTTCAAGGGTAATATTAGGATCCAGTACGTATAGTGTGTTGGTAATAATAGGGCCCATATTATTAGTTGCACATGATACTTACGGGAACCTACCAGCATCCAAGGGAATCTTATGAATCCGGTGAGGGGTACTTGTAGAGATAAGATGCCTGTAGCTAGGGTGCCTTAGAATGACTAGGGTTGCCTGCTAGCTAGGTCTTGACATGCGATACTTGATGTATGCCTTGATATATTGGTGAGGACTGTATGGCAATGCCGCCTATTGATTAGTGCACTGTCTATACATCCAGTATGATGAACACGAGAAACAGAAGTGTTATACCAGCAGAAAGAGTTTTCGAAAACCCGCCAGACGGGGAAAACGCTAGTGTGACCGGGAGAGTGACCCCCACATTCAACCAGTTGTTAACCAGCCACTTCCTGAGAACGCAGTACCGAATGATCTTGAAAGCGAAGAGTTCGGGGAAGCAGACATGACAGAGTTGGTAACCACAGCGGTGACCAATACCTTGAAAGAACTTCTACCTAAGGTAGTAGAGGATCTAAAGCAGGATATGAGCACCATGATCGATCAGAAACTGGGTGCTCTTTGGGCCGCGAAGGAGGCCACACCGACCTTTGAGGTTCTGCCACACCCCGTGCTAAATACCAAATGGATTTCAGCGGTGGAGGGAGCGTTCTTCACCTGTAAGTGTGCCAATGATGCGAGAGTTTGGTTCGCATCCAACTTCTTGAGGGGAGCCGCCAAAGACAGGTGGAATTTGCTGCGAAAGATGAAGGGTGAGTCAATCGCTAGGCTGAAATGGGAAGAGTTTACAGACTTGTTCTATGCTGAGTATGCACCGAAGGTTGAAGTAGAGAGGGTTATGGATGAGTTTATGAAGCTAGAACAGACCACAGAGACGGTCAATAAGATCACTACGGTATTCAAGGAAAAGCTACTTTACTGTCCAGCTTATGCCAATGATGAGGGGTTACACATGCACAAGTACACCCAGATGTTGAGAGAGGATATCCGCGAGTTTGTAGCTAATGGTCAGTATTCCACCCTTGACCAGCTAATTGAAGGGGCCCGAAAGAGAGAGTCATACCTGACATAGAGGAACAAGAAATGCACTGCAGAGCGGGCCGCTCTCGACAGCCACCAGGAGAAACAACTAGTTAAGAAACCGAATGTAGGGTCCAGGTGTGGGCGATGCGGTAAAAAGCATATTGGGAACTGTCGCTAGGGGGTGGATAGATGTTACAGATGTAGGAGAGGTGGGCACCATGGCAAGGATTACAAGGCCCATCTGAATGTGTGCTTCAAGTGCAACAAGCCGGGACACCGGATGGCAGAATGCCCCGAAGCGACTGGGTGTAGCGGGAAGGCAAACTGGCAGCCCCCACTCAGGATCACAGATGGGGAGAAGGGGAAGAGGCCCGAAGCACCTAAACCAAGGGGTCGCGCATTCCTGATGACAGTGGAGGAAGCCAAGAAGGAACCGGATGTGATAGCAAGTACTTTCATCGTTAACTCCTTACCTGCACTTGTACTTTTTTATTTCGGGGCTAGCAAGTCCTTTGTATCTTTGTCGTTTTGTAAAAGTTTTGTCGTAGCACCGGTAAAACTAGAAATGCCACTACAAGTAGAAATAGCCGATGATAAGGCTTTAAGTGTAGCTACCATCTATAGGAACAATGTAATAGTAATAGACGATGTAAAGTTTCCTATAGACTTGCTTCCGACTCCGATGCGGAAATTTCAAGTATTTGTGGGAATGGACTGGCTGGGGCGTCACCAAGCCAGCATTCTGTGCAAGCAGGGCATCATACGGATCTAGAATCCGAGTGGGGGAGAAGTCTCCATCTATGGCTAGAAGCAAAAGGGAACGACGACGTGTTTCACCGTAACTAAAGCCACAAGGTATTTACGCAAGGGGTGCGCTGCTTTTATCGCACATGTTATCGACTCGAGAAAAGGAAAGAAATACTTGAGGTGTCCAACGTACCCGTGGTGGGCGAATACCCAGAGGTATTCCCAGAGGATCTGCCAGGGATACTGCCGGACCAACTGGTGGAATTCCGTATAGATTTGGTACAAGGGGCAGCAGCGATCGCGAAAGCGCCGTACCGTTTAGCGCCACTAGAAATGCAGGAATTAATGACGCAACTGCAGGAATTACTCGATAAGGGTTTCATCATGCCTAGTAGCTCGCCCTGGGGAGCCCCGATCTTGTTTGTAAAGAAAAAGGATGGAACGTTCAGAATGTGCATCGACTACCGAGAGCTCAACAAGGTAACAGTGAAGAATAGGTATCCATTACCTCGAATAGACGACTTGTTTGATTAGTTATAACGTGTGTCCTGTTTTTTCAAAGATAGACTTGCGATCGGGTTATCACCAACTCAAGGTCCGAGAAGAAGATGTAGCAAAGATGGCATTTCGGAAGAGATACGGGCACTTCGAGTTCGTGGTGATGCCATTCAGCCTCACCAACGCGCCCGCAGCTTTCATGGACCTAATGAATCGGGTTTGCCGACCGTTGCTTGATAAGTCAGTGATTGTGTTCATCGATGACATCCTAGTCTACTCCAAGACCGAGGCGGAGCATGAGAAACACCTTCGAGAGGTGCTAAAAACTTTAAAAAGGGAAAAGTTGTACGTGAAGTTTTCGAAATGCGAGTTCTGGTTAAAAAAGGTACAATTTCTCGGGCATTTGGTAAACCCCGAAGGAATCAAAGTGGACCCGGAAAAGATAGAGGCCGTGATGATACGGGAAACGCCGAAGAGTCCGACAGAGATCCGAAGCTTCTTGGGCTTAGCCGGTTACTACAGACGGTTCATTAAGGATTTCTCGAAGCTGGCAGTGCCGCTAACGAAGCTGACGAAGAAGAATACCTCTTTTAGTTGGGGAGCCGATCAACAGAAAGCATTTGAAACTCTCCGAGGCAAACTATGCGAAGCTCCGATACTAACCTTACCCGAAGGAATGGAAGACTTAGTGGTGTATTGTGATGCCTCTCACGTGGGGCTTGGATGTGTACTCATGCAGAGGGGGAAGGTTATCGCTTATGCTTCAAGACAGCTGAAACCTCATGAGTGTAACTATCCGACGCACGATCTAGAATTGGCAGCTGTTGTATTCGCGCTCAAGATCTGGTGACACTACTTATACGGATTCAAGGGCACCATCTACACTGATCACAAAAGCTTGAAGTACTTCACTGATAAGAAGAATTTAAACATGCGACAGCGGAGGTGGCTAGACCTCGTCAAGGATTATGACTTTGAAATCTTGTATCACCCAGGAAAGGCCAACGTGGTGGCAGACGCGTTAAGTCAAAAGACGAGCCACTTGTAGTTCAGCGTGAAATGTCTAAGGATGACGGTCACAATCTCACTCTTCGAGATGATTTTGACGGCTCAAGTTGAAGCAACAAAGGAAGAAAGCGGAACGGATTAAGGGTTAGTTGGCCTTCATGGCCAAGGACAGTCAGGGATTGTGGACCCGTTACGGGAGGATTTGGGTGCCGAAAGCTGCATAGGTTCGAAGGGTTATCTTAGATGAAGCCCACAAGTTGAAATTTTCTATACACCCGGGGGCAACTAAGATGTACAGAGACATAAAGATGGATTATTGGTGGCCAAGGATGAAAAGAGATGTGGCAAGTTATGTAGAAAAGAGTCTAACGTGCCTGTGGGTGAAAGCCGAGAACCAGAGACCACACGATAACTTGTGCCCTTGGAGATACCGGTGTGGAAATGGGAACACGTAACCATGGATTTGATAACAAAACTGCCTAAGACACCCAGAAATTTTGATGCCATTTGGGTTGTAGTGGTAGATTGACCAAGAGCGCGCATTTCATACCATCCGGGAAGCTAGCTCGGCAAAGAAATTGGCAGATATTTATGTGAAGGTGATAATCTCAAGGCACGGAGTGCCAGTTACTATCATTTCAGATCGGGATGTGCGGTTCACATCCAGGTTTTGGAACAAGTTTCACGAGGATTAGGGCACAAGAATTAATCTCAGCTGTAACACCCGAAAACCTGGGCTAGGAGAACAGCAGGGTTTAGGGTACGTGCTTAACTGTTTATTATGTTTTATGAAGATTATTTGATTTTAATATATGTAGTTAATTATGTTATGTATGTATTATATGTATGTATATGGAAAACCGTATGCATGTATATGTATTTGTGTGTGTGTGCACGTGTATGTGTTTAAGGGATGAGTTATGCCACCTCCTATCTTATTTTGTATACGTGGGGTTAGTAGGAAGAATCCTCATTATCTCAATTCAAGAAAAGTATTGTGTGTGTGTGTTATGTGTGTTTCTCTCGGTTGAAGAACAAGAACAAGGAAACAATCGGTTTTTCAGAGTTGTGGATTTTGTGATTCAAGATTAAAGGTTTGACATTAAATTGATGTATTGCATGTTAGTTAGATTAAGTTGGATGATTAAATAACATGATTATATGAAAATCATAGAATCGGTTTTTGAAGGACATGAGTTTTGAGTCGGTTTTTGTGTGTTTATGTGATTATATGTTAAAATGATGTATTGATACATGAATATGTGTTAAGAAGATGAATTCGTAATTTCTGGGTTTAAGTTATAAAGATGGTGGTTTTGATGAGTATAAGAACTGTCGGATTTGATGGAAGAAGATGAATTCCGATTCATTGGAAATCCTAGTGTTGAAAACCGAATGATGAAAACCGATACATGTAATCTGGGAACTTATGAAATCCGAAACATTTGTAAATCGAGACTGTAAATCCGAATGATTGAATCCGAAACTCAAAATCCTATGCTTGGAAACCAAGACTTGAAATCCGATAACCCAAATCCGGAAACCATAAAATCCGATTGATGTAATCCGGGTCTAGGAATCCGATTGAAGTGAAATCTGAATACTTGGAATTTAACTAAGAGAAATCCAACATTTTAGAGTTAATCGGATTCCCAAATCCGATTGTAGCACAATCCGATAGTTAAGTTGCGGATTCTTGAAATCCGAGAGTTTTGGAGAAATCCGATACTTTGTGTTTTGAACTTGTATTTGTTTATTGTTTGATGTTTTTTTTGATGAATTATTTATAAATATATGGATAAGATATATTTATGAAATTGAAACTGATTTGATTATTGCTATGTTTACAGGCAATACTAAGACTGAGTGATATTAGACTTCTGAGTTCAAGACTGAAATTGAGGTGAGTGGACGTTGAACACAGATGGTAAAGATTACAGTTAATTTTATTGATGTGAAGCATGATTGTGGATTGAGATTGAATTGAATGAACTGCTGATTGTGATACGAAATGTTGATAACTGGTGCATGAATATTTGGTCGATACGCACTCTTAGGATGATTTTGAGTTGCGTTGAGAAGTCAGCTATACGTGGACTTGGGCTGAGCTTGTCTAACTGGTTGGTTGAAAAGTAGTAGCCTTTCTGTTGCATTTGTTGCTCAGAGGGGAGTTTACTCTGCCAATCTAGTGGAAAGCTATTGGTAAACCTTTGCTTCGACCGGCATTGGTTGTAGGTTCTGCGCCGAACCGCCGGTCTTCTCTGGATATGTGATTACATGTTTAATGATTGATTGTGAATGTTTGCGTTTGTTGCTTTCGCCTCTACTCACTTAGCTTTGTGCTAATTCCCCTCAGGTGATGTTTTGCAAGTTGGTTGGTGTTTGTAGAGGAAGAAGGAAGAGTTGACCACACTCTGATACTTATCTTGTAAAACAGCCGAGCCAGTATTTTGTAACACCAAACAATTGTAGATGTGGTTTTCTTTTCAAACAAATGAATGTGTATTTGTAATTACTGATTATATGTAATCATTTTTTTAATTAGCTTCCGCAGTGCGTGTTTTAAAAAAAAAGTGGCTTGTGATTTTCCGGTGTTACAGTTTGGTATCAGAGCGTAGGTTTGGCGATGCATGCACGGCTAGAGTGTTTCATTCCCAAATCTTGGGTCGTGACGGGTCCATCTTTCCTTCGGGGGAATTAGGGTTAGTTATAGTTGTTGTAGTAGTTAGTATTTTGGATACTAACGGTTTATGCTAATGAACTATGAGGTGTTGTGATTGTAATAGATTATGACTGATAGAGAGACTCCCATCCTACCTCCTGTGACCCAAGATGTATCAAAGGCTCCAGTAATTGAAGAGTTGAGTAATGTAAACCAAGCTGGAACATCTGGGCAAGAGCAATAGGAAGATCAAAGCGAATACATCTTTAAACTGGAGAATGAATTAATGGATCTTCGAAATAAAGTCCTAAACATGGAGCAGAGATTAAACCAACCTGAACCACCACCTGTACCAATTGCGATAACCACACAACCAACAATACCAACAGTGTTAGTACCTCTACCACCAATGACACAGATGATGCAATAACACTTCTTCTATCCATATCCACATCCTGGAGGTTATCCGTTTGCGTTTCCAGGATTTAAACAACCATGCACTTATAAGCAGTTCCTTGACTACAAACCATCTGAATACCGGGGAAGTTCTGATCCTAGTATCACTTTGAATTGGCTTAGGGAAATGACAAAGACACTAGATGCTTGCAACCGTGAGAATGAACTGAAAGTAAAATATGCCTCGAGGATGTTGAAAGCAGATGCCATGGTCTGGTGGGATTTGATTACCAGCCACTTTACAGAACAACAGCAGGAGAGCATCACCTGGAGTTAATTTCAGGAGAAACTTTGCGAACAGTACTGTGGTACTTTTGAGATTGCAAGGATAAAGAGAGAATTTATGGAGTTGCAAATGACTGGAAACATGACCGTGGATCAACTCATCAGTAAATTCAATGAAAAGTCGAGGTTTGCAAAACACTGGGTGCCTGATGAAGAATTAAAGATTGCCCATTTTGTGGGGGCACTGCATCCAGATCTCCCTAGCGCCACTAGGTGGGCTACCACACTATCTCAGGCATTCACTTTAGCCAAGTCGGCTGAAGGAGATCTGATAGCAAGGAACAGGTCGAGTGGGGAAAGAATTTCCCAACAGAAATCAAAGTTTGAACATTACAACACTCAACAAAGGCAAGGAGGGCAGGGCAGTGGTAATCATCAAGGTAATCAGAATAGAGCAACTACTACAGGTGGGTCTGCTCAGAGGGCACCGTGGTGCAACAGGTGCAAATCTTATCATCATGGGCAGTGTACGCCCCAGTCCATGAGATGTGTAAAATGTGGCTAGTTTGGTCATGACTTGAAGAATTGCAGACTGCCGAGAAGCGTCTGTTGGAACTGTCAAAAAGAAGGGCATCGGGTTGGTGATTGCCCATTGAGTAAGAAGGGTGGAACTGGATGTGGGTCAGGAGGAGGAGGTGCTAGGGGATCATCTTCAGTAGGGCAGAAAAGAAAGAACCCACCCACTGCTGAGGGTCGGGCATTTAGAATGACAGTGGATGATGCCACTACCACAGACGATGTTATAACTGGTATGTTTTTTATAAACTCTACTCCTGCTAGAGTCTTATTTGATTCAGGGGCAAATTGCTCCTTTGTATCTGTAGAATTCTGTGCTAGGTTGAATGTGCCTTTAACTAAATTAGCTACTGCTTTAGAAATAGAGGTAGCTGATGGTATGATGGTTCCGGTCACGACTTCTGTGGCTGGAGCCAAGATAGATATAGATGGTACTTGCTTTCCTGTATATTTTCTTGTAATGCCATTATCTGGGTTCGATGTGGTGCTCGGGATGGATTGGCTAAGTTTGAATCAAGCCAGTATCAATAAGAAGTTGATTTCATTCCCGTTGGCTGATGGCACAAGAGTGGTAGCAAGGGGTGAGAAGGTTGGGTCTGTAATTCTGATTATCTCTTGTTTGAAGGCTAGAAAGGCGTTGGAAAAAGGTAGCGAATCATACTTGGCTTATGTAATTGATGGGAAGAAAGAGAAACAGACAGTGAACGACATCCGGGTGGTAACGGAATACCCGAAGTGTCTCCAGAAGAATTACCGGGACTGCCTCCAGTTTGTGAGGTGGAGTTCAAGATAGATCTGATTCCTGGTTCCCTACCAGTTGCAAAGGCACCTTACAGGTTGGCACCGTCAGAGATTCGGGAAATGATGATTCAGATACAAGACTTGTTAGATAAGGGTTTCATCCGTCCAAGTTCATCTCCGTGGGGAGCACCGGTATTATTTGTGAAAAAGAAAGACGGTACGTTGCGTATGTGTATCGACTACCGTGAGTTGAATAAGAGAACGATAAAGAACAAGTATCCATTGCCAAGAATTGATTATCTGTTTGATCAACTACAGGGAGCTTTGTTCTTTTTCAAGATTGATTTGAGATCAGGGTATCACCAGGTGCGGGTTTCAGAGGAAGATGTGTCAAAGACAGCTTTTCGTACGCGCTACGGGCAATACGAGTTTTTGGTTATGCCGTTCGGCTTAACCAACGCACCTGCGATTTTTATGGATTTAATGAACATAGTTTGTTGACCCTTCTTGGATAAGTTTGTGATAGTCTTCATTGACGATATATTGGTATATTCAAAGACTAGGGAAGAGCACGAGAGGCATTTGAGACAAATTTTGGAGACACTGAAGAAAGAACATCTGTTTGCTAAGTTCTCGAAATGCGAATTCTGGTTAAGAGAGGTACAGTTTTTGGGGAATGTAATTTGTGACAAGGGAGTGAAAGTGGATCCATCGAAAGTGGATGCAGTGATGAATTGGAACGCTCCAAAGACACCGTCCGAAATCAAGAGTTTTCTGGGGTTAGGTGGATATTACCGCAGATTTATAAAAGACTTCTCCAAGATTGCGGGTCCGTTGACTAATTTGACCCAAAAAGATGTGAAGTTTGTTTGGGGCAGTGAACAGGATCAAGCTTTTCAGATGTTGAAACAGTTGTTATGTCAGGCTCCTATTCTAGCATTGCCAAGTGGCTCAGAAGATTTCATAGTTTATTGCGATGTATCGTTTGCGGGATTGGGTTGTGTACTTATGCAAAGGGATCGGGTGATTGCATATGCTTCAAGACAGTTGACACCCCATGAGAAGAATTATCCGACACATTATTTGGAGTAGGTAGCCGTTGTTTTTGCCCTAAAGCTGTGGAGGCACTATTTGTATGGCACCAAGTGCGTAATTTGTACCGACTATAAGAGCTTACAGTACGTATTTACACAGAAAGAGTTGAACATGAGACAGATACGTTGGGTGGAATTGATTAAAGACTATGACTGCGAAATAAGATATCACCCAGGCAAAGCAAACGTGGTGGCAGATGCCTTAAGCCGCAAGGGAGCGGGAAGTTCTATCCAGTTTATGCGTATTGAGATTGTATCTGATCTAGTGGATGGACTAAAGTCTGCACAATTGGAAGCTCTGAAGGAAGAGAACTTGAAGAATGAACTGATGAAGAAACGCAAGGACTAACTTGCTGATGACTCTCGTGGATTAAAAATATACAAGACTCATGTGTGGGTACCTATGCTTGGAGATTGGAGAAAACTGATTTTAACTGAAGCACACAAGTCCAGATTGTCAGTACACCCATGAAGCACTAAAATGTATAACCACCTGAAAGTGCTTTACTGGTGGCCTACTATGAAAACTGATGTGGCACAGTTTGTAGAATCATGCCATATCTGTGCGCAGGTGAAAGCGGAGCATCAGAAACCTTATGGATCTTTAAAACAGTTGGAAATCCCTGAGTGGAAATGGGAATATATAACGATGGACTTTGTGACCAAACTTCCACGAACTCAGAGAAATAACGATATGATTTGGGTAATTGTGGATCGGCTGACCAAGAGCGCTCACTTCCTAGCTACATGTGAGACGGCTTCTCTGAGTAAATTGGCTCAACTTTATATGAACGAGATTGTTGTGAGGCATGGTATACCATTATCAATAGTATCTGACAGAGACTCCAGATTTGTTTCTAACTTCTGGAGGAGTTTACAGAGGGAATTGGGGACGAGGATTAACGTGAGTACTGCGTATCATCCACAGACAGACGGTCAGACTGAACGAACCATACAGACACTAGAAGATATGTTGCGAGCTTGTGTAATCGATTATGGGGGATCTTGGGATTCACACCTGCCATTGATAGAGTTTGCGTACAATAATTCTTACAGCTCCAGTATAGGGATGCCTCCGTTTGAAATGTTATACGGTCGTCTTTGCCGTACTCAGACTTGTTGGTTAGAGGCTTGTGAGAAACAGTTTGTAGGACCTGAGATAATTCAGATGACAGCTGAAAAGACTAATAGAAGAACTAGTAGAATTGTTGGATCGAAAAGTGACCAAGCTCCGAAAGAAGCAGATACCAATGGTATTGGTCAAGTGGAAGAACACTTTAGGTTGTGATTTAAGTTGGGAGACTGAGTTAGAGAAAAAAGATAGATATCCGCATCTGTTTGAGCAGGAAAGGATTCCAAGGACGGAATCCTCTTAAGGGGGAGAGATTTGTAACACCCGCAAACCTAGGCTAGGAGAATAGCAGCTTTATGGTACGTGCTTAACTGTTTATTATGTTTTATGAAGATTATTTGATTTTAATATATGTAGTTAATTATGTTATGTATGTATTGTATGTATGTATATGGAAAACCATATGCATGTATATGTATTTGTGTGTGTCCATATGTATGTGTTTAAGGGATGAGTTATGCCACCTCCTATTTTATTGTGTATATGTGGGGTTAGTAGGAAGAATCCTCATTATCCCAATCCAAGAAAAGTATTTTGTGTATGTGCTGTGTGTTTCTCTCGGTTAAAGAACAAGAACAAGGAAACAATCGGTTTTTCAGAGTTGTGGATTTTGTGATTCAAGATTAAAGGTTTGATATTAAATTGATGTATTGCATGTTAGTTAGATTAAGTTGTATGATTAAATAACATGATTATATGAAAATCATAGAATCGGTTTTTGAAGGACAAGAGTTTTGAGTCGGTTTTTGTGTGTTTATGTGATTATATGTTAAAATGATGTATTGATACATGAATATGTGTTAAGAAGTGTTTAAACATGTTTTGAGTAATGATTTGATGAATTCGTAATTTCTGGGTTTAAGTTATAAAGATGGTGGTTTTGATAAGTATATGAAGGGAGCTGATTTGTACACAACAATATTTCTCTATACACAACAAGTACAAGCGGTTAATAGCATATGGTAAAAGTTGATAATGCATCAACTTGTTGTGTATGGCTAATTTTGTTGTGTACGGATCATTATCCGTATAAGAACTGTCGGATTTGACGGAAGAATATGAATTCAGATTCATTGGAAATCCTAGTGTTGAAAACCGAATGATGAAAACCGATACATGTAATCTGGGAACTTATGAAATCCGAAAAATTTGTAAACCGAGACTCTAAATCCAAATGATTGAATCTGAAACTCAAAATCCTATGCTTGGAAACCAAGACTTGAAATCCGATAACCCAAATCCGGAAACCATAAAATCCGATTGATGTAATCCGGGTCTAGGAGTCCGATTGAAGTGAAATCTGAATCCTTGGAATTTAACTAAGAGAAATCCAACATTTTAGAGTTAATCGGATTCCCAAATCCGATTGTGGCACAATCCAATAGTTAAGTTGCAGATTCTTGAAATCCGAGAGTTTTGGAGAAATCCTATACTTTGTGTTTTGAACTTGTATTTGTTTATTTTTTGATGTTTGTTTGATGAATGATTTATAAATATATGGATAAGATATATTTATGAGATTGAAACTGATTTGATTATTGCTTTGTTTACACGCAATACTAAGACTCAGTGATATTAGACTTGAGAGTTCAAGACTGAAACTGAGGTGAGTGGACGTTGAACACGGATGGTAAAGATTGCAGTTAATTTTATTGATGTGAAGCATGATTGTGGATTGAGATTGAATTGATTGAACTGCTGATTGTGATATGAAATGTTGATAACTGCTTCATGAATATTTGGTCGATACGTACTCTTAGGATGATTTTGAGTTGCGTTGAGAAGTCAGCTATACGTGGACTTGGGATGAGCTTGTCTAAATGGTTGGTTGAACAGTAGTAGCCTTTCTGTTGCATTTGTTGCTCAGAGATGTTGACTCTGCTAATCTAGTGAAAAGCTATCGGTAAACCTTTGCTATGGCCGGCATTGGTTGTAGGTTCTGCGCCGAACCACTGGTCTTCTTTGGATATGTGATTACATGTTTAATGATTGATTGTGAATGTTTGCGTTTGTGCTAATTCCCCTCAGTTGATGTTTTGCAGGTTGGTTGGTGTTTGTAGAGGAAGAAGGAAGAGTTGACCACACTCTGATACTTATTTTGAAAAAGAGCCGAGCCAGTATTTTATTACACCAAACAATTGTAGATGTGGTTGTCTTTTGAAACAAATGAATGTGTATTTGTAATTACTGATCATATGTAATCATGTTGTTAATTAGCTTCCGTAGTGTGTGTTTTAAAAAAAAAGTGGCTTGTGATTTTCCGGTGTTACAGTTTGGTATCAGAGCCTAGGTTTAGCGATGCATGCACGGCTAGAGTGTTGCATTCCCAAATCTTGGCTCGTGACGAGTCAAGCTTTCCTTCTGGGCAATTAGGGTGAGTTATAGTTGTTGTAGTAGTTAGTATTTTGGATACTAACGGTTTATGCTAATGAGCTATGAGGTGATATGATTGTAACAGATTATGGCTGATAGAGAGACTCCCATCCTACCTCCTGTGACCCAAGCTGTATCAGAGGCTCCAGTAATTGAAGACTTGGGTAATGTAAACCAAGCTGGCACATCTGGGCAAGAGCAAGAGGAAGATCAAAGCGAATACATCTTTAAACTGGAGAATGAATTAATGGATCTTCGAAATAAAGTCCTGAACATGGAGCAGAGATTAAACCAACCCGAACCACCACCTGTACCAATTGCGATAACCACACAAGCAACAGTACCAACAGTGTCAGTACCTCTACCACTAATGACACAGATGCAACAACCCTTCTTCTATCCGTATCCACAACCTGGAGGTTATCCGTTTGCGCTTCCAGGATTTAAACAACCATGCACTTATAAGCAGATCCTTGTCTGCAAACCATCTGAATACCGGGGAAGTTCTGATCCTAGTATCACTTTGAATTGGCTTAGGGAAATGACAAAGACACTAGATGCTTGCAACTATGAGAATGAACTGAAAGTAAAATATGCCTCGAGGATGTTGAAAGCAGATGCCATGGTCTGGTGGGATTTGATTACCGGCCACTTTTAATTTCAGGAGAAACTTTGCGAACAGTACTGTGGTACTTTTGAGATTGCAAGGATAAAGAGAGAATTTATGGAGTTGCAAATGACTGGAAACATGACCGTGGATCAACTCATCAGTAAATTCAATGAAAAGTCAAGGTTTGCAAAACACAGGGTGCATGATGAAGAATTAAAGATTTCCCATTTTGTGGGGGCACTACATCCAGATCTCCGTAGCACCACTAGGTGGGCTACCACACTATCTCAGACATTCACTTTAGCCAAGTCGGCTGAAGGAGATCTGATAGCAAGGAACAGGTTGAGTCGGGAAAGAATTTCCCAACAGAAATCAAAGTTTGAACATTACAACACTCAACAAGGGCAAGGAGGGCAGGGCAGTGGTAATCGTCAACACAGGCAATACTAAGACTCAGTGATATTAGACTTCTGAGTTCAAAACTGAAACTGAGGTGAGTGGACGTTGAACACGGATGGTAAAGATTGCAGTTAATTTTATTGATGTGAAGCATGATTGTGGATTGAGATTGAATTGATTGAACTGCTGATTGTGATATGAAATGTTGATAACTGCTGCATCAATATTTGGTCGATAACTGCTGCATGAATATGTGGACTTGGGCTGGTCTTGTCTAACTGGTTGGTTGAACAATAGTAGCCTTTCTGTTGCATTTGTTGCTCAGAGGGGAGTTTACTTTGCCAATCTTGTGGAAAGCTATCGGTAAACCTTTGCTTTGGCCGGCATTGGTTGTAGGTTCTGCGTCGAACCGCCGGTCTTCTCAGGATATGTGATTACATGTTTAATGATTGATTGTGAATGTTTGCGTTTGTTGATATAGCCTCTACTCACTTAGCATTGTGCTAATTCCCCTCAGTTGATGTTTTGCAGGTTGGTTGGTGTTTATAGAGGAAGAAGGAAGAGTTGACCACACTCTGATACTTATTTTGAAAAAGAGACGAGCCAGTATTTTGTAACACCAAACAATTGTAGATGTGGTTGTCTTTTGAAACAAATGAATGTGTATTTGTAATTACTGATTATATGTTATCAAGTTGTTAATTAGCTTCCGCAGTGCGTGTTTAAAAAAAAGTGGCTTGTGATTTTCCGGTCTTACATCAGCACAGCATACCACCCGCAAACTCACGGGCAGAGTGAGAGGACTGTAACATCCTCGATTTGGGCCTAGTTGTAAATAGTACGTGAGTGTACGTGATTAGTATAATAGACGAATAATAATTGTAAGTAATTGTGAAGTTAAATGAATATGTATATATATATATATATATATATAAGTATGTATATGTATATATATATATATATATTTAATATATATATATATGTACTAATTAAGTAAACAAAATGAAAACAAAAGAAGAAAGAAAAACAGAAAAGAATTAGATATTTTATCCAGAGGCGGTTTGCCTCTGGATAAGAGATATATATATATATATATATATATGTGTGTGTGTGTGTGTGTTGTGTTATTCGACTCACAAAAGTCAAATATTGCAAAAGTTTTAATAACACACACTTACACACACTGATACTCTCGTTTGTGAGGTTCTTGAAAGAGGCAATTGGAGATTTGAAGCTATAAACCTAAAGTAAGGTTAGTATGATGTTTGTAGAATAAAATATATATGAAATATGCTAGATACATGGATGTTTATAGGCTGGAAATTGTGTTGGAGTTGAAGACTCCATGGATAAACATGAAGCTTACTTTCTAAGTGGGTTTCTCATGTTTTGATGTTTTTAAAAGATGTTAAGTTGTTTATAAGATTCATATAGGTGATATATGAAGCTTAGAAGTGTTTAAAAGGGTGAAAATGACATGTTTATAGATCTGGGTTTTGAGTTGAATAGTGAAAGTCACATGCATGTTGAATAAAGAAGATGATACGCGACAGGTTTGGTGTCGCGGCGCGACCCCATGTAAAAATGCCTATGCGACTTTTTGATGCGACTTTCGCATGAACTGTCCGACTTTTGATCCGACAGTCGGATGGCCCATCCGACAAGTGATCCGATAGTCGGATAGTTCGTGGGAACCCTTGGTCCGACTTTCGCATGGATCATATAACATGTGGTCCGAATTTCGGGCATCGCGGCACGACACCTTAAGTGGTCGCGGCGCGACTCGGCCTTTTTAGTAAGGATATGTTTTGTTTACATGTTCTTGTTTATTAGGTTATGTAGTGTTTGAAGTAAGTTTAATAAATGAATTGTGAACGTTAGAAAGATGTTGTAAGGTCCTGATAGTAGCATCTACTGTATGCAAACGCTTAACGCCATGGCCGAATGTTTTAGGTTAACGTGTCAGCTGAACCAGCCTTAAGTAAACGAATGTTGTGAGCAAAAAAGGTGAGTACCTACTTTCATGAGACTCAGTATGAGTAAGTCTTGCAAGCGAAGATGACTATGTGAATGTGTGAATGTGTATGTATGTATGACTAACCTATCTATGCAGGTACGCTTAAGAAGATGAGTGTAAGTTTCTGAACGATGTTATGATTGCTTGTAAGATGTGTGATAGGTGCATGCCAGCGGGTCTAGATTGGAACCGCTTAGTTAATATTTGATGTTGTGCATGAATGATGAACTGTATGATGATGCATGTGAAAAAATGAAAGAATGATTGCATGATGGATCCCTATGGGATCCTATGTACGATATATGAAAATGATAAAGATTGATCCATGTGGGATCAAATGTACGTTTATGTGTATGTGCACGGTCTGCAGACCATTTGACATTTGACATCTGACATCTGATATCTGACGTATGGTTAAGGTCAGCCAGTTAGCTGGATCCTAACAGGATTTCGGTCATTTCTGGATTTAACGGTGACTCGGGGTGCATCCCGGGTCGAGGTTCTGCAGAACCGCCATGCTTTAACGTAAGTGGTAATCGGCTGGGTAACGGCTGGATTACTTGAGGAGTCTTTGACTCCGTGAACGATGCTTGGTGGACTGCTTTATGCTCCCCCACCAGCGCGGATGGTTGTGACTGATTCCCCGGTCTGAGTTGTTGAGCAGGACAGACTCCCCTGCAAGATATGACTCTTACGGATCTTGTCAACACACCGCTATGTGTTAAGCTAGCAATGTGTGCTTATGTACGATAAGATGTGTACGATATGATATGTATGGTATGATATGTATGATGTGTCTGCTGCATGACTCACTGTATTGATACTTATGCTATGTATGTACTCACTAGCTAGTGTAGCTAATGGTACTATGTTTCCCTTTTCAGGTAAATACTAGATGGCCTGCGAGGTGGGTTACTTATGGGAATGTATTGCCCCTTGTGGGTGGAAGACTTGTAGTTGTATGATGTAATGTATTATGATGCTATGGTCGGTTTTTGTTTGTTAGGTAATACCAATGAATGTTTTGGAAACAAATATGATATGATTAACCCATTGTTAATATTAAAAGAAAAATTTCCACTGCTAAAATCTGTTTTGTCATTAAAGCAACTGAATTCAGAAGCAGTGTTACAATTAGGTATGAGAGCCTAAGTTTGAGTGAATTGGGTACTTGTAAGAGTATTCGATCTCAAACTCGGGCCCTACCATAAAGAAGTGTTCCTATGGGGCGGTTGAGTGAGAGTGTTATGTGTGTGTTATTTTGTACAATGACTTGTAAGTAAGATGAGTAAGTGAGATAGAGTATTAATTGCTCCTTCTCTATCATATAGAGAGTTAGAAAAGATGTCTGCCGAATGTGGCAATACAGAGCAATCTCTGAAAGATGTTGAAGATGTGGCTTCTTCACATGTGCCTCATCAACCTGAAAATGAACGTTTTCATCGCAATGCTGAAAGTGGTAGATTTGAGTTAGATCAGATAGTTTATATACATCGTCTGGAGGAAGAGCTTCGGTTAGCCAAGGAATTCTTGTTACATACCATGTTAAATGAGACACGCAAGGCGGATTCGAAGCTCTTGTCAAATAAGTCTTTGACAATCAAGGGGAGTAATAACCCCGTGATTACTGTATAGTGCGGGCATGAAGTTATTAGCAAGAGCTGTAAAAGGAAGTTTCAGCCATTGCCGAAATCTGGTTCTACAAGAGGGAAGACCACTGGAGGTGATAAAGTCGACACCTATAAGATACCAAAATCTGGCAACCTTTGTTGTTCCCAGTGCCGTACCTACCATTCAGGTGAATGCTCCAAAGCCACTAGAAAATGTTGGAGATGCGGACAAATAGGTCATGAAAATATCGAATGTGTATACCCGGAAGATGTTTGTTATCAATGTTGCAAGCCCGGTCACAGGAGGATTGACTATCCTGGTAAACAGAGTCCTGAAACTGGTAGACCTTCCCGAAGGCAAAAGCAAGATAATGCATCTCATGATAAAGGGAAGGCATTCTACTAGATGACAATGGAGGAGGAGAAAGCAACGGGGGACGTTATTCCGAGTGCATTCCTTATTAGCTGTAATCCTGTTTTTGTGTTGTTTGACTCTGGAGCTACCTACTCCTTTGTTTCTGTTTTGTTGCTGTAAAGGTTGAAATTACCTATTTCCAAGTAGGTTAATTCGTTTAACATGAAGGTTGTTAACGGTAAGATAGTTTTGTTACGGAGAAAGCTCCAAATTTTGTTTTTTTTTTGGTGTCAAGGGAAGGAGTTTCCCTATCTCGTTCTTTGTTATGCCTAATGTGGGCTCTGGTGCGGTAATTGGAATGGATTAACTCAGTAAGCGTGATGTCGAGATTTTCAGTTTCAAAAGTTGAATAAGATTCCTCTTCTGATGAATCTTATGCTATAGTTCGTGGAGAACGACAGGAGTCTAATATTCCTGTCATCTCTGTTGTTAAGAACCTAGAAGTCTGTTTCAGAAGTTTTAACTCTTTTTTCACATATTTGTTGATGCCAAGCTAGAGAAACGATCAGTCCAACATATCAGAGTAGTGCAAGATTAAGTTGTTCCGGGAGCTACTGCGGTGGCTAGAGCTCCATCTGTGATGTGTTCTCGAAGTTCTTAAATAAGAACAATTGTACGCCAAGTTGTCTAAGTGTGAGTCCTGGCTATGGGAAATGTATTTCCTTAGTCATATCATCTGTAAGAATGGTGTCAAGTAGATCCATCTTAGGTAGAAGTTATGATGAATTAAGGAGTTCCTCGAATTCCTTTTTGAAATTAAAAGTCTCTTTTCCTTAGCTGACTACTATTGGCGGTTTATCTGCAATTTCTTGAAGTTGCGGGTCTGTTGGCTAAACGGACTCGTAAAGATGTATCTGTCGTATGATCGAAAGCTCAGGAGAGATCCTCTCAGCTTTTGACGCATTTACTGTGTGAAGACTCCGATCCTCACCTTGCTTGATGGTTCGGAAGACTATACTGTCTGTTGTAAAATCCGTTACTACCCTGGTGAAGCCAGTGTTGTAACAAATGTTTTAAGCCGTAGAGGACCATCAACGGGAGTTAGACTTATGAAGATTATGATGATGTCAGATATGCACACAAGTTGAGATGAATACCATAGATCTTATGATCGTCTGCAACGATTCGATGTTCCAAAATTGATGTTCGTTTCTTAGCCACAAATGAGTCTATTTTGTTGACTCATTTGATTCAGTTATGTTAGTGAGACTATGACACGTCACGGTCTTTCTTGATTATTTAGATTTCCACTCTTTGTTGTTTCTAGTTCTTGTAAGGAGAACTTAAGTCCATGTTCTATAGGCCATTCAAAGTCGTGCGTAAAGTCAGTGATCAGACGGTAACTCTTGAGCTGCCGCCTGAACCAATCAGTGTATGTGTCATCATTAACGTGTTTTACTTATGCAAGTTCCACGTTGAAGAAGAATCCATGGAAATTCTTGACATGAAGGTCAAGAAGCTGTGTAAGATGATAGTTGAGCTAGTCCTCGTGCAGTGAGAACACAGCTTAGATCCAAACCCGACGTGGGAAATCGAGGACGTAATGAAGACAAGGTACCTTCGCCTGTTTATTACTGAGTAGATTCCGGGGACGGAATCTTCTTAAGGGGGGTAGATTTGTGACATCCTCGATTTGGGCCTAGTTGTAAATAGTACGTGAGTGTACGTGATTAGTATTATAGACGAATAATAGTTGTAAGTACTCGTGAAGTTAAATGAATTAATGTTTGTGTTGTGTGTGTTAATTATATGTAAGTATGTATATGTATATATATTGAATATATATATATATATATGTACTAATTAAGTAAAGAAAAAGAAAAGAAAAGAAGAAAGAAAAATAGAAAAGAATTAGATATTTTATCCAGAGGCTGTTTGCCTCTGGATAAGATATATGTGTATATATATATATATGTGTGTGTTGTGATATTTGACTAACAAAAGTCAAATATTGCAAAAGTTTTAAGCACACGCACTTACACACACTGATACTCTCGTTTGTGAGGTTCTTGAAAGAGGCAGTTGGAGATTTGAAGCTATAAACGTAAAACAAGGTTAGCATGATGTTTGTAGAATGAAATATATATAAAATATGCTAGATACATGGATGTTTATAGGCTGGAAATTGTGTTGGAGTTGAATACTTCATGGATAAATATGAAGCTTACTTTCTAAGTGGCTTTTCTCATGTTTTGATGTTTTTAAAAGATGTTAAGTTGTTTATAAGATTCATATAGGTGATATATGAAGCTTATAAGTGTTTAAAAGAGTGAAAATGACATGTTTATAGATCTGGGTTTTTGAGTTGAATAGTGAAAGTCGCATGCATGTTGAATAAAGAAGATGATAAACTGGAAAAACGAAGATCGCGGCGCGACAGGTTTGGTATCGCGGCACGACCCCGTCTAAAAATGCCCATGCGAATTTCGCATGAACCGTCCGACTTTTGATCCGACAGTCGGATGGCCCATCCGACCAAGTGATCCGACAGTCGGATAGTTGGTGGGAACCCTTGGTCCGACTTTCGCATGGATCATATATCCCGTGGTCCGACTTTCGCATGGATCATATAACCTGTGGTCCGACTTTCGGGCGTCGCGTCGCGACACCTTAAATGGTCGCGGCGCGACACGGCCTTTTCAGCAAGGATATGTTTTGTTTACATGTTCTTGTTGATTAGGTTATGTAGTGTTTGAAGTAAGTTTAATAAATGAATTGTGAACATTAGAAAGATGTTGTAAGGTCCTGATAGTAGGATCTACTATATGCAAACGCTTAACGCGATTGCCGAATGTTTTAGGTGAACATGTCAACTGAACCAGCCTTAAGAAAACAAACGTTGTGAGCGAAACAGGTGAGTGCCTACTTTCATGAGATTCAGTATGAGTAAGTCTTGCAAGCTAAGATGACTATGTGAATGTGTGAATTTGTATGTATGTATGACTAACCTATCTATGCAGGTACGCTTAAGAAAATGAGTGTAAGTTTTTGAACGATGTTATGATTGCTTGTAAGATGTGTAATAGGTGCATGCCAGCGGGTCCAGATTGGAACCGCTTAGTTAATATCTGATGATGTGCATGAATGATGAACTGTATGATGATGCATGTAAAAGAATGAAAGAATGATTGCATGATGGATCCCTATGGGATCCTATGTACGATATATGAAAATGATAAAGATGGATCCATGTGGGATCAAATGTACGTTTGTGTGTATGTGCATGGTCTATAGACCATCTGACATCTGACATCTGATATCTGACGTATGGTTAAGGTCAGCCGGTTAGCTGGATCCTAACAGGACTTCGGTCATTTCTGGATTTAACGGTGACTCGGGGTGCATCCCGAGTCGAGGTTCTGCAGAACCGCCGTGCCTTAACGAAAGTGGTAATCGGCTGGGTAACGGCTGGATTACTTGAGGAGTCTTTGACTCCGTGAACGATGCTTGGTGGACTGCTTTATGCTCCCCCACCAGCACGGATGGTTGTGACTGATTCCCGGTCTGAGTTGTTGAGCAGGACAGACTCCCCTGCAAGATATGACTATTACTGATCTTGTCAGCACACCGCTATGTGTTAAGCTAGCAATGTGTGCTTATGTACGATAATATGTGTACGATATGATATGTATGGTATGATATGTATGATGTGTCTGCTGCATAACTCACTTTATTGATGCCTATGCTAAGTATGTACTCACTAGCTAGTGTAGCTAATGGTACTATGTTTCCCTTTTCAGGTAAATACTAGATGGCCTGTGAGGAGGGTTTGGGAATGTATTGCCCCTTGTGGGTGGAACACTTGTAGTTGTATGATGTAATGTATTATGATGCTATGGTCGGTTCCTGTATGTTAGGTAACACCAATGAATGTTTTGGAAACAAAGATGATATGATTAACCGTTTGTTAATATTAAAAGAAAAATTTCCGCTGCTAAAATCTGTTTAGTCATTAAAACAACTGAATTCAGAAGCGGTGTTACAAGGACCATACATACCCTTGAAGATATGTTAAGAGCCTGCGTGATTGACTTCGGAGGAAGTTGGGATTTGTACTTACCTCTCACGGAGTTCTCTTACAACAACAATTATCACACCAGCATCGGGATGCCGCCCTACGAGATGCTGTATGGAAGAAAGTATAGGACCCCGATTTGTTGGTCAGTTCAAAAAACATCGGAGTACGTGCAACAAGTTCGCGAATGGTTGAAAGCGGCTTAGAGTTGGCAGAAAAGCTATGCAGATAAGCGGAGATCGTTACTAGAATTTCAAGTGGGCGACCGTGAGTTACTCAAGGTATCCCCGTGGAAGGGGGTGATCCATTTCAGAAAGCGCGGGAAGCTGAACCCCTGGTTCATAGGACTGTTTAAGGTCATCGCGAGAATTGGCAAGGTGGCCTACCGTTTGGAGCTACCAGAAGAGGTATCGAAGATACACAACACCTTCCATGTTTCACACTTGATGAAATGCTTGGCCGATGAGTCGGCATTTGTGCCTTTGGAGGACAACACCGTGGATGAAAAGTTGAATTATGTTGAAAATCCGGTCGCGATCATTGAAAGAAGAATCAAACAGCAAGGGATTAGAATGGACGTGGGAGTCCGAAGACGAGATGAAGAAAAACTATCCGGCATTATTCGAATAAATATTTCGAGGACGAATTCGTGTTTAAGTTGTTGGAATATGCCCACTGATACACGTGCACTAGCATCACTACTGATGAGGTACGGGCGTAATGGGTCACACGCCAAGGGTAGATTCCGGCAGCACAGCCCAAACATGAGAGAATATGAAATTAGGGTTTCTGGCGACCTTCACGGGCCGTGAAGAGGTCGTGAAGAGAAACCCTCCACGAGGCTTCACCACCCGGACAAGTAGTTGTGGGAGCACAACCTTCACGAGGGCTTCACGGCCCATGAGAGCCCGTGAAGGCAGGCACCATGCTTCTATTGGACCACTAGTTGGCCCAATGGGAGTTTGTGGTGGAACCCAGCCTATGAGGCCTTCACGACTGCTTCACAGCCCGTGAGAGCCCGTGAAGGCAGAAGTCAAAGTGTCACTTGGTTTTTATTGGACCTTTGTGTTGGTCCAATGAGGGTGTGCCTAGTTGGCCGACCCTGGTGGCTCCAAGACCATTTCCAGACTTTATAAAAGGGTTGGAACTCTCTCATTTGCTACTCTTGCTTCAACTTTTAATATACACATATATTTGCTACTTGAACCTTACATGGTAAGTTAAGATTGGTGTATCAAGTGAAGGTAAGTTCCATACGGTTGTAGCTGTTCCAGAAGCACGAGGACATTGTGTGGTTCGTGTGTCGGGTC
Source organism: Dittrichia graveolens (assembly GCA_038502395.1). NCBI lineage: Eukaryota > Viridiplantae > Streptophyta > Magnoliopsida > Asterales > Asteraceae > Dittrichia > Dittrichia graveolens. Next base: position 27,788,034 of record JARJIL010000007.1, read on the forward strand.
AATTGCAAGACGGGATCTCGCTCACTTGGTGTGGACTATCAATAGAGGAGCTCAGTTTCGAGTTCTCAAAGATCTTCCTGGATCGGTGGATAGCTCCAGCCCCGTGATGGTATATTTCTCCTCCCACTTGTTTGTTTTTAGTTGCTATATTTATTTGTAGTCACGATCCCCACTTGGGGAATACATGCATGTCGGTTTAAATACCCGAAAACCCCAGTTTTTGATGTCTTTGCTTCCGCTGCGTACGGGTGTTGGCGTGCTTGGATTTCCTACAATGGTATCAGAGCCTAGGCTACAAAGATATAGCACGAAAACGGGTAGAAAAACCATTTTTGAAAGATTCGTTTTTGTGTCTAGTAGGCCTTCACGGATCGTGAAGAGTTCTTCATGAGTCATGAAGGCCACACGACCAGTGTTCGTGAGGGGTCTGGTCGTGGGAAGTGTTTTTAGACTTCACGAGTCCTTATGGCCCGTGACCGGTCGTGAAGCTCTTGGGCTTCACGAGCCGTGTGGAGTCGTGAAGGCACTCGTGAACAGTATAGTCGTGAAACTTGGTTTTTAGGCTCACGAGCCTTTCTGACCCGTGATCAGTCGTGAAGCCCTTGGGCTTCACGAGCCGTGAGTGGTCGTGAAGGAGCTCCTGGGTAGTTTTTGTCCTTAAAAGAAAATTTTATGGTTTTTCGGGTCATGGAGGAGTTTCTGTTTTTCTGGCAGATTCCGGTAGTTAACCCGTTGTAATATTTTGGTTCAAATATGGGTATGTAAGTTATGGTCTTGGCATGAGATGCATACACATATGTTGTGTATATATAAATATGGGTATAAAAGGTAGTTTTATGCTCTAATGCATATGTACAAGAATTTCCTTGTTGTGACTTGAGTGTTTGTGTTGGAAATTCTTACCGAAATATTTGTTTTGTCACGGTTTTGGCACACCGTTCTTTGTAGTTGTTGTTTGTCGCTTTTAGTTGGTAACCATTGCCCTAGACCTTGTGGTTGTGCCTTGTGGTTTGTTTGGTTGTTTGGATTTATTTGGTGACCTTAGTGTCACGTGTGGTGTAATTAATTATTTATTCGTATGGTATGTAATTAATTATCACGGCTTGCATGCCATTTCATTTATCCATATGTACTTGTACTAGATTGATAGGAAGTGCGTGGAATGCATGCCATTTCCTTTCTTTTGTGTACTTGTTTTTTGAAGACCACAATCAAGAGTCAAGAGGAGACGTCTTGAAGACCTTGGATTCGGTTAGTCCCGATGGAGGTAGCGGATTCAGTGGGAGCACTCCATGGTCTAGGTTTGTGTCCCTAGTAGACCTAGTATGTGTGTGATGTGGTTTATATTTCTTGCATGGTTGTTTATGTTTCTTCGCATGCTTGATAACGTTTCTAAAGTTAATAAAATCACAAGAGTTTTTAAATTGGTTAACAAACTCTCGCGCGTACACGATTAACAAGACAATATAAACTTGGTATTTAAAGTGAAAATCGGTTTTGTCACTTACTTTGTTAATCAATTATTAAAACTTGGTTTTAATCAAGAAACAAAAGCTCGTTTCCTAAAAAGGTAAATCACGCACAATCCATAAGATGACACACCCGATTCTAGTGAAGCATGGGATAATTGTCGAGCTTAGCACGAGTTATTCCATGTGGATCTGTGTGGATGGTGAGTGTGGCAACTTGGAGTTATTGGTTGTCGAGATTAGCACGAGCCAATGATTGTCGAGTGTGCTACCATGTATCTTGTTGGACGATTTACAATTGCAAACTAAAATTCTTGTGTGATTGTCGAGCTAAGCATGAGTCAACCAAGAATTTTAATTTGGGATTGGTGTAAGTAGGGATCTAACATGCCAGCCGATCGTTTTGTGTCGTTGGATCCCGCAAGTGTCTAAGAGTTGCAATATAGATTGCAATCGGTAAAATGGTTACCGGCCTAAATAGCTTCATGAAGTGATCCGCGGTAAACCCATCATGTAGTGGAGTAAAATATGGTTCTTAGCCCTTGTTAAGATAAATTGTTTTTCTAAAAGCTTTATGGGTAATTATTTTAACGAGGATTATATCGAACTAACTAAAACGTGTACTCTTGTTATTTATAGATGTCAAACCATAATAACAGCACGTCAAACTATTCGCTTTGTATGTTCCTACATAGGGAGAAACTCACGGGAGTGAACTTCGTAGACTAGCCTAGGCAATTGAGAATTGTCCTTCGCTATGAGTCAAAGATGCACATCCTTGAGGAACCTCTTCCGGAGCCACCTGCTACCGACGCGACTTGGTCCGTCCGATACACGTATGAAAATCTTGTTGAGGACACACACGATGTTGCCTGCCTCATGTTGTAAACTATGAGCTCAGAGTTGCAAAAGCACTTTGAGCACATGAGTGTGTACGATATGATGAACAAGTTGAATGACATGTTCCAACAACAAGTTAGGGAGGAACACTATGAGTGTGTTAAAAACCTAGTCGGTTGTAGTATGCAGGAAGATAGGAGTGTAAGTGCCCACGTCCTTAAGATGAAGGCGTACATGGACCAAATGGAGAGACTAGGATTTCCCATTGGGAGGGAGCTTGTGTGGATATAGTACTACAGTCCCTGCCCAAATCATATGATCAGTTTGTCATGAACTATCACATGCATAACATGGAGAAAACCTTAGGTGAATTGCGTAGTATGTTGAAACCTGGGTGACATAAACCTCAGGGAGTTTATAAGACATAGATGTCAAATTGCAAAATACACTGATCTTCAGTTGGGAGTAGAATTTGACAAAGCTAAAATCAATCTATTAAAGCCGAACACGAATCATTCTAAAATTGACCAACTGGAGATGTATCAAGTGATCTGGAGTTGTGATGAAGAATTTGAAGGAGATGAGGGAATCGTTCTGTTCAACAGTAAAGGAGGAACGTTTTTCTTGAAGTTTAAAGAAGTCGGTGCTTACTCAGATGGATCTCTGAAGATTTGGTCCTTGAAAATGAAAGAGTATAGTATGAGTTTGAAGGAAGAAGTTGATCAAGCGCCCAGAGTTAGACTTATTGATGTTATCAAATTGTTTGATGCCAAACACGACGAACGAAAGATGATCAGACATTGGCAGAGAAAGATTGGGCAAAGAAATACCAGGTTGACACAGACAAGGGGGATATTGTTAGAACTATATTTGTATTTGTGGTCTACATACATTTTAATGTTTATCTAGTTAATTTTTTACTTAGAATGTCACCTTTAATGATATGTATATAAGGTGTGATATTTCCGGATTTAACTATGTTTGAATCCGTTAATATTGTGATTATTACATATCTATTGTGCGCAATTGAGCAAATTTCTACACCTAATTATGATTTGGGATGTTTTCACGTTGACATGTGTTGGAGAAATCAAATAAACAGCAGAACCGGTCAAAAAATTGAAGAAAAACGAAGAAAAAAGCGAAAATCAGGACCACGCGCCGCGTGGTATACGACCCGCACCGCGAGGTTGCCTCACGCCGGTAATCACCAAGCTTCGCGCCAGAGGAAATTCTCAGGAAAATTGCAAGTCATCTCTCGCGCCGCGAGCCATAAGGCCTCGCACCGCGAGCTCGTCGGCAGGGCACTTCTATAAATTGATTCTTTTTAGGGTTTAGAAGGGGACTTTTGCATTGTGGCCGACTTTTACACACTTCTGAAGCCTAGAGCAACCCTGGAGGAGCAATTCTCACCATTGGAGTCTTGGAAATCGAAGATCAATCGTCAATCATCATCAATTGCAATCTGGTTTGTTTAGATTTAGTTGTTTTCTTATTCATTCATGGATTATTTTGTGTTTTTGATGGTTCAAGGCCTGTCTATGGGCTAAATCTTCTTTGTATTCACCCTATGATCAAACCCTAGTATGATATTGCTTGATTTCCTTGATTAATGTATGAATTGATTCTAGTTTCATGTCTATTCGATTAAAGTTTCGATCTTTATGAGTTCTACCTTTCGTTTCTGGATTCAAGGTTTATGTTAATTATAAATCGGATGTTTGTATGATATATTTGCCTCTTCAAATGATTTGTCTATGAATTGTTTGTGGGTTTACTCGGGAAGGTAATCAGAATCTAGTAACCATAACTTGAACTTAAATATATGAACTTTACCATCACGGACATGATTGGGTTTTGTTAAATGTCTTTTAACTTGATTGATAGATTATGAACTAGGTTGATCTTAGATGAGATAATCAATCGGACGTTGTTTATAGAAGTCTTTGATTCAATAACTATATGAAATCGGAAATTGAGTATAATCGAGTCGGTACGTACTAACAGATTAAATTGATCTGGAGGAATGTTGAACTAGGGGAAGTGATTAGGGTGGATACGTCTGTCTCTATCGATTTACTCTCACAATAGTTTCAGCAATAGTTCTATTTATTCATTTTAATTAGTTTCTCTAGGTAAAATCTAATCTTAAAACTGAAAAGCCCCAACTTTAGATTAGCTAATAGTCCATTATTTGTTTTGGTGTTGCATTGCTCTCCGTGGATACGATACCCATTACCTGCCTCTACTGTGCTACTGCATGATTATGTATACTTGCCTACAGTGTGTGAGTGCTAGGAAAGGTGATTTTTGGACTTAATTTTATAATGTAGATTTTACACATCAAGTTTTTGGCGCCGTTGCCGAGGAGTGGTAACAAGCCAAACGTTCCGTGGATAGTAAGTTAGTCGACCCTTTTCGGGGTCTTGCATCCCGAAAAGTTATAAATTTTTTGCATTTTAGTTTTTTAATATCTTGCTTAAACTGTTGCAATTCACCTTGGTTCTTTTATGTATTGTCTTTTCAGACCGGTGACACGATCTACGAACTTAGGATTGGTCTCACCTTTTTTCTCAGCCGGAGAAAGTGTTCCGTGCCCGGAGGCAAGCTCAGAAAGCCATTCCGTTTGCCTTACTATCCTCATCTTCACCTGAACCGATTAACACAATGGCTGATGATCAACCCATGTGGACGCCCAGGCTACAAGCCCCTCCACCACCTACTTCGGCCATTCGGAAACCAGAAATCACTAGAGAGAACTTTGAGATTAAGGGACAGTTCCTTAGCATGATAAGGGATCTCCAGTTGGACAGAAAGCTTGTTCATGATCCAAATCAACACGTGGAGAATTTTTTGGATATTTGTGAAATCTTCCGAAACCAAGGTGCATTTAATGATGCAGTTAGACTCCATATGTTTCCCTTTACTCTCACTGGAGATGCAAAGGCATGGTTGAAGTCGTTGGAGCCAAATACCATCACCACTTGGGAGGAACTCAGGAATAAGTTTGTCACGAGATACTTCCCTCCTGTGAAAGCCGAGAAATTGAAGAATGATATTATGGGATTTCAGCAGAGGATAGATGAAACTCTCACCGAAGCCTGGGAGAGATTCAAGAGCCTAATGAGAATGTGCCCGAATCACGGTCTCACCAAGAGTAACGAAGTGCAGATTTTTTACCGAGGGATAGACTCAACTTCCCACGCTGTTATCGACTCATCGAGTAGGGGTGTATTCATGTACAAGACACCCACCGAGTGACACCAACTTCTGGAGGATATGTCCATCCATAATCTGGAGTGGCCACCCGACCGGAGGAGTGCAAGCAAAAGGGTTACGGTTAATGCACTTGAAAGTGAACCCAATGAAGAAGTAGTTGCACTAAAGGTTCACCAAAAAGCCCTTGAACGTAAAATAGACGCACTAACCTCTTCTTTTCATGCTATGCAGGTGGGTTGTGAAACTTGCAATGGGCCACATTTGACTAAAGATTGTGAGAATCGCCCCATGATGACTCCCGAAGAAGTCAACTATATGAATCAACGCTTTAGGGGTAACTATCAAGGTGGTGGGTCTAATTGGAACAACCAAGGAAATAACCGCAATTTCAATCGACCACCACCGGGTTTTTACCAGCACAATCCAGCGGGACCCCTGAGGCCCAACCCGAATGATCAAGGGATGAAGCAAGAGCCATCCAAGTCAGAATCCTTGGAAGATATCATGAAGCAATTTATGGCTGCTCAGCTGAAGGCAACTGCAGATCTAAAGCAAAATCAAGATGTATTGCAACAAAATCAGCGGAGTCAACAAGCTACTATTCAGAATCTGGAAAGGGATACAGGCTGGATAGCTCAAGCTCTTTCGGAGAGACTAGCTGGAGGACTCCCACCGAACACACAAGCAACTCCGAGAAACGAGCATGTTCAAGCAGTTACCACCCGAAGTGGTAAAGAGGTAAGTTCTCCCACCCGTACAAATAATTCTAACGATTCTGTTAATGTGCGGGTTACCGAGGAGGAGCCCGTAGAGCTCGAGATGGAAAAGGAGGCACAACCGAGAACAAGGAAAATACCGAGCCAGTCTTTACCACCTTTGGCTAAAGTACCATTTCCGTAGAGACTTTAGAAGGAAAAGTTGAAGGCTCGGTATGGTAAATTTTGTGACATGATTAAACAAGTTCGGATTAATGTGCCGTTGGTCGATGTTCTTGCAGGTATGCCTAGTTATGGCAAATTTATTAAAGACCTGGTATCCAACAAGTCAAAACTTGAAGAAGTTTCATCCGCCATTCTTGGTGAGGAATGCTCAGTTGTGCTTCAGACCAAGATGCCACCCAAGCTAGGCGATCCAGGGAGTTCCACTATCCCATGCTTTCTGAATAATTACTTTGTATGTGATGCATTGGCTGATCTAGGTGCTAGTATTAACTTAATGCCATATTCTCTATATACTAAACTAGGCCTAGATGAACTCAAACCCACTAGGATGAGCATTCAGTTGGCAGATAGGTCCTTCAAATACCCATTAGGAATAGCTGAAAACCTACCAGTAAAAGTGGACAAGTTTGTGTTCCCAGTTGACTTCATGGTTTTAGAAATGCCTGAAGAGGGTAAGGTGCCTCTTATCTTAGGTAGACCCTTCTTAACTACAGCTGATGCAATAGTTCATGTGTCTAAGAAGCAACTTACCTTAGGTATAGCTGATGAGAGGGTGACTTTTTCAATTGATAAGGCAATGAAACATCCCACCTCCACTTCTGACGATTCTTGTTTCTTTCTTGATATCATTGACAATTGCATGGATGAAGAACTAGGAGAATTCCTTCGAGTTGACTTGCCGGAAAGCAACTCAATAGCCGAGAAGAACCTGAGTTCAACCCCGGAGGAGGTCAAACGAGAGCTAGAGATCATGAGTCAAAATAATCATTCAGAGGCAACTAAGGACGAGGAGTTTGAGAATATCAAGTTGGATCCGTCCCTCAGAGTAAAAACGTCCCTTGAAGAACCACCATCACTGGTTCTTAAAGAACTCCCGTCCCATCTTGAATATGCCTACCGTCAAGGGATTCATCCCTTCCCGTGATAATCTCATCAAATCTTTCCGAGGGTGAGAAGTCCAAGCTCTTAGAGGTGTTAAAGAGCTATAAAAAAGCTCTGGCATGGAAAACTGCTGACATCTCACGGATTAGCCCCACCTTTTGTTCTCATAAAATCCTTATGAAGGACACATTCAAACCAAGCATTCAGAGGCAGCGGGGGCTCAATCCCAACATGAAGGAGGTGGTCAAGAAGGAAGTTTTGAAGTTGCTTGATGCAGGACTGATGTACCCGATCTCAGATAGCCAATGGGTTAGTCCTGTTCAGGTGGTACCCAAGAAAGGGGGTATGACTGTGGTACTCAACGATGAGGGAGAGCTTATCCCTACTCGAACAGTCACGGGGTGGCGAGTGTGTATAGACTTCCCAAAGTTGAATGACGCTACTCACAAGGACCATTTCCTCCTCCCCTTTATCGATCAAATGCTCGAGAGACTCGTGGGGAATGAATTCTACTGTTTCCTAGATGGGTTCTCGGGGTATTTCCAAATTCCTATCGATCCAAAGGACCAAGAAAAAATGACATTTACATGTCCTTTTGGTACCTTCGCCTATAGGAGAATGCCCTTCGGGCTTTGCAATGCACCTGCAACCTTTCAGCAGTACATGATAGCAATTTTTCACGACATGATCGAGGACTGCATGGAGATCTTCATGGATGATTTCTCTGTGTTCGGCAGCTCCTTCGACATGTGCCTATCGAGTCTTACAAGGTGCGAGGAATCAAACCTTGTCCTTAACTTGGAAAAATGTCATTTCATGGTTAAGGAGGGCATAGTCCTGGGACATAAAATCTCAAAAGCTAGTCTTGAGGTAGACAAAGCAAAGATAGATGCCATAGCAAAGCTACCTCCTCCCTCGAATATCAAAACTGTTCAAAGTTTCTTAGGTCATGCGGGTTTTTATAGGAGGTTCATAAAAGATTTCTCCAAAATTACTCGGCCGATGACCCAACTCTTAGAAAAGGACAAACCCTTTATTTTCTCTCCCGAATGCGTTGATGCTTTTAACATCCTCAAGAAAAATCTCACACACGCACCTATCATGGTGCCACCGGACTGGTCCATCCCGTTCGAGTTAATGTGTGATGCAAGCGATTCTACTTTGGGTGCCGTGCTTGGCCAACGCAAAAATAACCACTTTCAGCCCATATACTATGCCAGCCGTACACTGACGAGTGCTCAAGAAAAATACACGACCACCGAGAAGGAACTTCTTGCGGTTGTATTTGCATTCGATAAGTTTTGGCCATATCTTGTGTTATCCAAAACCATAGTATACACGGATCATTCTGCACTGAGATTTCTCTTCGCAAAACAAGATGCCAAACCCCATCTCATTCATTGGATTCTTTTACTCCAAGAATTCGACATTAAAATAAGGGACAAAAAAGGGGCAGAAAACGTGGGAGCAGACCACCTGTCCCGTCTCGAGAATCCGAATCTCAAGATATTCAATGATGAAGCAATCCACGATACATTTCTAGATGAATTCTTAAATGTTGTGGAATCATTCGAGGAACCCGAAGCCCCGTGGTTTGCCGATTTTGCCAACAATCTAGCCGCAGGCATTTTGCGAAAGTGGTTCACTCATCAACAATAGGGTAAATTCTTTTATGATGTGAAATTCTATTTTTGGGAGGATCCGGATTTGTGGATAATAGGGGCTGATAACGTCATTCGTCGGTGCGTTCACGGAACTGAAGCAAGGAGGATTCTAGAGGAATGCCATGATGGGCCTACCGGTGGACACTTCGGACCGAGTTACACAGCTTGAAAGGTCCTAGACACTGGTTTCTATTGGCCCACAATTTTCAAGGACGCTAACGCGTATGTAAAAACGTGTGACATGTGCCAAAGACTGGGGAATATCTCCAAGCGCGACGAGATGCCTCAAAAGGGCATTCTAGTTTGCGAAGTGTTTGATGTGTGGGGCATTGACTTCATGGGTCCATTCCCGAACTCCCATAACAACAAATACATTCTTGTGGCCGTAGACTACGTCTCGAAATGGGCCGAAGCCAAAGCCCTCCCAACGAATGATGCGAGAGTAGTAGTCAATTTTATCAAAAATCTTTTCTCCAAATTCGGTTGCCCCCGAGCCATCATCAGCGATCGAGGGACCCATTTTTCTAATTATCTGATGGAAAAGGTGCTACACAGATACGGGGTAGACCACCGATTCACCACAGTTTACCATCCACAGTCGAGTGGGCAAGTGGAGAACACAAATCGCGCCCTGAAGCGCATCTTTCAAAAGACTGTAGATAACAACCCGAAGTTGTGGTCTCAAAAGCTTGATGACGCGCTATGGGCCTTCCGAACAACCTTTAAGACCCTAATCGGGACCACACCCTGCCAGTTGGTCTACGGGAAGGCGTGCCATCTCCCACTTGAGATTGAGCACAAAGCGTATTGGGCGATTAAAGATTGCAACTTGGATTTGTCTAGGGCAGGGGAGGTGAGGAAGTGGATCTTCATCCCGAAAGGCCGTAAACAAGCACGTTCGAGTCAAGCTAAGACTCGTAAATATAAAGGCGCTTTGCGGGAGGCAACCCGTGATTTTGTCTTTGGTTTTGTTTCTCTTTTCTTTGGTTTGTGTGCTTTGCTATTTGCATTTCTTCATTTGTGTTCTTGGTAAATCAGAAAATCACAAAAAAATATAGCTCGTGCCGGAAGGTGCCCCTCCTCGAATGTTAATTTTTCCGGAGAAATCTCCCCGCCACGAGCTTAAATGTTCCACGCCGCGAGCTTAGTCAGCAAGTCAACATTGACCGATCAACAAGACTCGCGCTGCGAGCCTTGGACCTCGCGCCACGAGGTCGTCTGCACAGACCATAAAGGCTGTCTGCTAGATATTTTCTTCTCTCACTTCTCCATTCTCTCCCTCGCGAAGATGCACCAAAAAACCGTGTGTATCCGCCGTTTTTTGCCGATTTTCGCACATTTTCTTCCACCCATCATGGCTCCTAAGGTTGGTAACACTTCCTTACCCTTCTTTAATTCTTGATTCATGAAAAAAATTTCATTTTTAGGGCTTTTCTCTCTTGGTTCGAATCACTCACGAAATTGGGGGTTTTCTATGGAAAATCTTCAATTCTTCACCATAGAACCTTTTGTTTATGTTAGATTATGTTTTCCCCCCACCATTGGAAGTGTTTTGCCCCACCATTTGCATACCCCCAAGCTTAGGCCAATTCTAACCTAGGGTTTACACATTTATGCTTTATGTCCATCTTTCTACGATTGATAGGTCCTCTTCTACTGCAATTATCAGTATTGTTGTTTGAGATGGCTTCAATTTCATGATTTGGATGCAAAAATCATTGTTCTTTAGCCATCCATGATGTAACGGGTCAACATTTGACTTTTCTGTTTGACCTTTGCATATTCTTGCTATTTTACCAAATTGTTGCACATGGATACACAATAGCACTCACACTTTTGCACTATTGTGTGGGAATTGGGAGAATCGGTTACGCCATGTTCATTAATTGCTAGCATAATCATCTAATGCTTATTTTAAATTCACTAGACGCATAATTGGTATGGAATGCTATGGGAATTGATTGTGGGCAAGCTACATTTGTGTAGAGGTCATGCCAAAGGTTAGTAAAATCTTATAGATTCCTACTTTGTGCAATGACTTCATCCTTGTTTTCTATCTTTTCGCAATCATACCATAGTACCCCCATTCTATTGTGTGGGAATTGGAGTACAATGCTAGATGTGTTGACTTTTGGACCTAACCGCTTTTTCATTCGTGTTTTATCTTTCAGCGAGGTCGTCACACCGCATCCACCTCCGGGGCAATCGCCGGTGATGGATTCCCTGATCAATTACGCGATGACAACGGGGTGCATACCTTCCTAGATTTTGATGCACCAATATGTCCAGCAGAGGGTATCCAGGTCCCAGCACTGCACTTTGCACAATTCAAAACCAAGCTAGAGACGCTATGTCTGGAGAATGCGCTTAACCTAAGGGAGCCTATATATCGGGAATTATGCTTGGAATACTTTGCCACATATGGATTTAGTATTCGCCGAGCAATTGCAGATCTTCATGACCGTGGTACAATTATGTTTAGGCTCGGAGGCATATGGAGGGCGGGTTCCCTCATTGACTTTGCTGAATGGGTGGGCCTATACACCCCAACAGAAACCGCACATCGGGCGTTCATCCCATATATATAGATGTGTGCCCAAGGCCCACCTCCAGATGTGAACTACCATGATCTGTGGTCAGATTTAGGCGACCATGATTATCGGGGGGCAAACACAAAGGCCTCCCGCATCAGAGACCTAGACCACAGAGTGCTACACCGCATGATCGTATGTTCTATAAACCAGCGGCGGGAGAGCTTAAACAAAGTCAGCAAGACTGACTTATGGTTGTTACATCAGCTCATCTCCCAGGATAGGTTAACAAACATCCCGTTCTGTTTGGTCGCGTATCTGGTCGAGGCTATGGGCACGAGGTCCGCAAGTGCTATATGTGGCGGAAGATTTGTCACTCGTTTAGCCCGTCATTTCGGGGTCTTGACCCCTCGTGTGGTCGCTTCCATGACTGACGTTGGCCCAATGGGGTATATCGATGTGCATCAACTACAGGGGATGCGGGTTATTAACCATGGATTGCGTCGGGGAACATGGCAATGGGCCTATCATGTCCCACCCCCTGACAGCCCAGAGCGCGCACCTGTGGCAGGCCCATCTCATACTGCCTCGCCTCAACCTGATTAGGATGCTCATGCCGAGTTTCAGGGTCTATCCTCTCGGTTTGACAATTTAGAGCTGTCGTTCGATGCCTTCCGCAATGAAGTGAGAGACCACGATAGGAGGAGCGACTATCAACAATCGCAGATCCAATACACAGTGGAGTGGCAGCAACGGGCGTTTATGGAAGTATTCGGCGCGCAGGCTGGATACACGCCGGAGGTATATAGACCACCACCATGGGACCCGACAGCACCCAACCCGCCATACCACCCGGGACAAAGTTGGCACGAGCACCAATCAGAGCCACATCGGGATGATTTAGATGAGCTATAGATGTAGCAACTTAATAAATTTGTTTGTTAGACATTCGATGGGGTTGTACTATACTTTGTTTTTTTCTTTCTTTCATTTCTTTTTCTTTTTAGAGTTGTGTGCTCGTTTGTTTTTGTCTGTTTTTGGTTGTTTGTGCAGCCGATTGCAGTTAGCTGATTGCCGGATGATTCACGACCGCTTTACTGCTTCGCCGCTATCAACACCATCCGAGAAATTTTCTTGCCCTTCTTCTATTTCTTTATACACATATATTATTATGCTCATTTTCAAGCATTGGGGACAATGCTTCATTTTATTGTGTGGGAATTGGGGTTAAGTAAACTTAACTTTCTTGTTTTCTACTTATTGTCAATAGAATAATCTTATCGCAGGCCAGTTTTCTTCCCTAACTAATAGCTCACATTAGTATAGGTATTCCAAATGAACAAATTGTTGGTAGCATGATATTTAAGATTGCATGCATGGTTGATCATCACATAACCCATTACTATTATTGAGAGTTTTGAGCCTAATGTTACAAAAAAAATTTCGATTGTGTGAGGATAGCTGCAAGCATAGACTGTAGAACTTGTTATTAAATTACTTATCGAGATCACCATAATGAGTATTTATCAACATTGCGCTAATAGAGGCCGTCTTTCTTTGTTAAACCAATTTTGTTAGCCTGTTTTTGTTCGTTAGAATATCTTATTTCTAGATTTTCTAATTTGCCCAACCCTTAGTGCGTAGTACTCATCGTTAGTACTCGATACCCTCGACACCATGTTGAAGTCTTAGCCTGTTCGATTGTTAGCCAACTTTTGAGCCAATCCCTTTTTAGCTTTCTTTGGCCTTAGCTTTAGTCTATATTATGTTGGATTTTGACATTTATGAGTGTATTGCCAGTGGAGTCAATAAGGTATTGTGCCGATTCAATAAATGCAAATTCTTAAGCGTTGAATTGCTAGAGAGTTCTTGCCAAAGGCATAGATGTGGAAAATACAAAAAAAAAAGATTTTTGAAAATTGTACAAAAAAAATAGAATAAAGGTGCATACATAATAGATAAAGTGTCTTATGCCCTAGATGATTTGAGGCTAATAAAAGGAAGAGCTCATATCATTCAGTTGTAGTTAGTTGTTCGTTTAACCGTTTTAGTTTGAGCGGTGAGTCGTTGTTATCCAGCATGATTTAGGTTTTTGCTATCTTAGTCACTTTTAATATTACCTTTTCCTACCCTTCACCCTAGCCGGACATTACAACCACAAAGTCCTCTTGAAGGTTGACAACTCTATTGATGGAGATGAGAATTTGATACAACCTTATATTAGTCAGCTGCTTGCTAGTTATGAGGAGTGTTCACCAAAATAGTAAGCCTAAACACTTGTGTGATTGAGTGAACGCCCTTGTGAGGATGTGATACTTTGCGTGTTGTCAACTATGGATTGTTTACCAGTTAATTTGCTCGATTGGGATGTTCTGTATTAATTGTGACATATGAGTTGGGGAATTTGGGTGGTCTGGTTGGTTTACTTCTATTTGACGATTTGCTTGAGGACAAGCAAAGTTCAGTGTGGGAATTGTGATATTTCCATATTTAACTATGTTTGAATCCATTAATATTGTGATTTTTACATGTCTATTGTGCGTAATTGAGCAAATTCTACACCTAATTATGATTAGGGATGTTTTCAGGTTGACATGTGTTGGAGGAATCAAATAAACAGCCGAACCGGTCGAAAAACTGAAGAAAAACGAAGAACAAAGCGAAAATCAGGACCTCGCGCCGCGAGGTTGCCTCACGCTGGTAATCACCAAGCTTCGCGCTGGAGAAAATTCTCTGGAAAATCGCAAGTCATGTCTTGCGCCGCAAGCTCGTCGGCAGGGCACTTCTATAAATTGATTCTTTTTAGGGTTTGGAAGGGGACTTTTGCATTGTGACCGACTTTTACACACTTTTGAAGCCTAGAGCAACCCTGGAGGAGCAATTCTCACCATTGGAGGCTTGGAAATCGAAGATCAATCGTCAATCATCATCAATTGCAATCCGGTTTGTTTAGATTTAGTTGTTTTCTGATTCATTCATGGATTACTTTGTGTTTTTGATGGTTCAAGGCCTGTCTATGGGCTAAATCTTCTTTATATACACCCTATGATCAAACCCTAGTATGATATTGCTTGATTTCCTTGATTAATGTATGAATTGATTCTAGTTTCATGTCTATTCGATTAAAGTTTTGATCTTTATGAGTTCTACCTTTCGTTTCTGGATTCAATTGTTATGTTAATTATAAATAGGATGTTTGTATGATATATTTGCCTCTTGAAATGATTTGTCTATGAATTGTTTGTGGGTTTACTCGGGAAGGTAATCAAAATAATGTAACCATAACTTGAACTTAAAGATATGAACTTTACCATCCCAGACATGATTGGGTTTTGTTAAATGTCGTTTAACTTGATTGATAAATTATGAACTAGGTTGATCTTAGATGAGATAATCAATCGGACGTTTTTTATAGCAGTCTTTGATTCAATAACTATATGAAATTGGAAATTGAGTATAAGCAAGTCAGTACATACTAATCGATTAAATTGATCTCGAGGAATGTGGAACTAGGGGAAGTGATTAAGGTGGATACGTGTGTCTCTATCGGTTTACTCTCGCAATAGTTTCAGCAACAGTTCTATTTATTCATTTTAATTAGCTTCTCTAGTTAAAATCTAATCTTAAAACTGAATAGCCCCAACTTTAGATTAGCTAAAAGTCCATTATTTCTTTTGGTGTTGTACTGCTCTCCGTGGATACGATACCCATTACTTACCTCTACTATGCTACTGCATGATTAGGTATACTTGCCTATAGTGTGTGAGTGCTAGGAAATGTGATTTTTGGACTTAATTTTATAACATAGATTTCCCACATCAAGGTGACTTAGGCTTTGTTTCAATGTAACCTTTGACATATATTCAAATATACTACACACACTTAAAGGTGTTTTCTACCAATTGCTCTCATCTTGATTCTATCTTGTGCTCATTTATTGCTCTACATAGACCGGCTAGATGAAGAGGTAGAGACTTTCAAAGCCCGAATGGCGGCTAAGGGTTTCACACAAACTTATGGTGACTATGAGGAGATTTTTTCCGTGGTGGCCATGTTGAAGTCTATCCGGATACTTATGGCCATTGCTGCTTTTCATGATTATGAGATTTGGCAAATGGATGTCAAAACCGCCTTCCTTAAAGAAACACTTTTAGAGTAGGTGTATATGACACAACCTGATGGTTTTGTACAAGTAAAGTATCCAGATAAAGTCTTCGTGCTTAAGAAGTCCATTTAGGGACTTAAGCAAGCATCGTGCAGCTGGAACCTGTGCTTAGATGAGAAAGTCAAAAAGTTTGGCTTTTCGAAAAGAAAGGATGAGCCATGCGTATATGTCAAGGCTAGTGGGAGTATTGTTGTATTCCTAGTATTGTATGCCGATGACATACTCCTCATTGGAAATGATGTCCCGACCCTTCAAGGTGTAAAAACCTGGTTAGAAAATTGTTTTTCTATGAAGGATCTTGGTGATGCGACATATATTCTTGGGATAAAAATCTATATAGATAGATCCAAGAGAGTTATTGGGCTTAGCCAAAGTCAATATGTAGACAAAGTCCTAAAGCGGTTTAAGATGGAGGACTCCAAAAAGGGGTTCCTCGCTATGTCACATGGTTTGGATCCGAGTAAGACTCCGTCCCCTAGTTCCCAAGAGGAACGGAAAGTAATGAGGCGAGTTCCGTACACTTTGGTTGTGGGCTCGATCATGTACTCCATTCTTTGTACTTAGCTTGACGTATCATGTGCCTTGAGCATGATGAGTAAATATTAAGCCAACCCCGGTAAAGCTCATTGAAAGGCGGTGAAGAGCAATCTAAAGTATCTTCGGAGGACTAAGGGAATGTTCTTGGTATATGAAGGTAAGGAAGAGCTTAGAGTAAAGGTTTACCCTGATGCTACATTCCAAACCGATAGGGATGATAGCCGATCACAATCAGGGTTGGTATTCCTATTAAACGGCGGTGCTATCTCCTAAAGGAGCTCCAAGCAAGCACCATGGCCGACTACACTACCGAGTCGGAATACATTGCGGCGAGTGAAGATGGTAAGGAGGCCGTATGGATGAGGAAATTTATTCTTGATCTAGGAGTGGTTCCAAATATTAGCGACCCTGTTGAGATCTTCTGTAACAACGAGGTTGTTGTGGCTTTAGCTAAGGAACTAAGATCTCACCGACACAAGAGGCATATTCCTGGGAAATATCATTTTATCCGGAACGTGGTCGATAGTGGAGACATTGTCATCAGCAAAGTACACACCGATAGCAATTTTGTGGATCCTTTCACTAAACTGTTGTCGCAAGCTAAGCATGATGCCCATGTTGGGTTTTCGTGGCCTAAAATCGCAACGAAAGCAAAACGAGTAGAAAAATATTTTCAAAAATCGACCACGAATATGCCCACCACATGGACCAAAACTCTAGACATGGTTAAGCAACAAAATAAACATACACAGAAATAGAATTATAGCCTCGATGCTATCTTCTTTGTATGCGCGGGTTTGGAGTTTGGAAGTCTCGTGCACTAACGTGTACACCTCTATCAAAGTCCACACCAAGCCTTGATTGTTTCCCACTTGCTAGAATGTTAGGTGTGCCAACCTAAACACCACAAATATAATCAACACAAAGAACCAAAGCCTTGGATGTCTTTTGTGTGCTTGAGAGAGATAGAAGTGTGCAATATATGTTTGTATGCCTTTCACAAGCTAGTAACCTCACAATGGAATCAAGCACCACATTATATAGACTCTACAAAAGAGAATAAAAACGTGCATGCATTGAAAGCTGTTTAAGAAGACTGTAACTGCACGGGGCACGGCCGTGCCTCGCAAGGCACGGACGTACCAGCCCAAAAGGCCACGCCCAAGTCACGCTTGACTTGGGCTCATGCCTGCCCATTGGGCACAGGGCACAGGCATGCCTCCTAGAGGCACGGGCGTACCTAGCCACAGGCCACGCCCGAGTTGGGCTCGTGCTTGCCCGTAGGGCACTGCCGTACCTTATAGAGGCACGGGCGTGCCTTGGCCCACCAGAACCAGTTTCTGGTTTTCTCTCTCATTAGACCATCCGTGATGCCGGAATCGATACTTGGCGTGTGACCCAATAGGCCCTTGCTTCATCAGCCATGATACCAACTCGTGTGTGTGTGTCAGTGGGCATAATCCAACAGACTCCCACTTGCACATGACAAACTCACGAAAGGCGTCACCTACATAGAGCGGCCTCTAGCAAGGCATCTATGCCCCCAAGAAAACGCAGGGTTTTTCCTCCGAAAACAAATACCTAACCAAAATGAAAGGTCCTATAGATAAGTTATTATATACCCCTTCCTTCACGATATCCGTTGTGAATGCAGGTCATGGAACATGATCAACCCCAAACCATTCACGATTATGTTTCTCAATATAGACTAACTATTACTAACAAAACAAGTTGCACAATTGATCCACTATCAAATCAACTTGAGCACGGCCAAGCATTTTGATTTGTCATCAGCTTAGTCAACGAGGGGCCCAAGGATATCTCTCAAAAGAGGAACGAATACGTTTGAATACACCGCCCTATCATATTAACAAGTTCTTGCCTAAAAACTTCCCTTATAACAATCAGTTACGAACTGCGTTAAAAATCAATCTAAACAAGTCCAAGTTAATAATCAAGCAACGTGTGCATCTCCAGTAGAAGGATAAATAATATTATTATCCTGATTTACTCGTGATAATATCCATGAAGTAAACTCAGGTACGGGTCCTCCAGTTACTTAATCACCATTAAGAACAGGCTAGTGTTACGTAAACAGGTATTCAATCCAAGATGAAAACCTTACCAACCACTCGCCTCGATCTTAATTCACTTCTTCCTTCCAATGAAGAACGACCAATCGTGGAGTATTTAGAATAAACAAATTTATTCATGGAATTATTAAACATTCAAAGACAGAACACAATAATGTTTCATAAAGTAATCACACCCATTTAATAGTCATTACAATAAGAAATACATTATTGCTTTAATGTTCTCAATAACAAACACAACTAAAACAATTAAACCAAGTCATTAGCAAATCTAATTCCAATAGACTTAGCATGAGAATCATGCTTAACTTGTGACAAAGTTTTGGTGAGTGGATCTACCAAGTTCCCCTCAGTCGGTACTCTACTAACCACAATGTCACCATTCTCGATGATATCACTAATAAAATGATATTTCTGAGCAATGTGTCTCGTACGTCGATGCGCTCTTGGTTCCTTAGCTAGAGCTACTGCACCCTCATTATCACAGAAGATCTCAATAGGGTTAGTGACACTAGGAACAACTCCAAGGTCTTGAATGAATTTCTTCATCCAGACAGCTTCCTTAGAAGCCTCGCTTGCAGCAATATACTCTAACTCCGTGGTTGAATCAGCCACCGTATCTTGCTTGGAACTTCTCTAACTTATTCCTCCACCATTTAACAAGAATACAAATCCCGATTGAGACCAGCAATCATCCTTGTCCGTTTGGAAGCTAGCATTAGAATATCCAGTAACTCTGAGCTCCTCCGATCCACCGAACACTAAAAACATTTCCTTAGTTCTCCGAAGATATTTAAGGATGTTTTTAACCGCAACTTAATGACTTTGACCAGGGTTAGCCTGATATCGGCTTGTCATGCTCAAGGCATACTACACATCAGACCGAGTACATAGCATAGCATACATGATCGATCCCAGTGCCGAAGCATATGGGACGCGACTCATTTCCTCTAGTTTCTTTTGAGAACTAGGACATTGAGACTTGCTCAACGCCATACCATGTAACATAGGCAAATTCCCTTTCTTGGAATCTTGCATCTTGAACCTCTTCAAGACTTTATCTATGTACGTAATCTAGCTCAAACCATTGAGTCTCTTAGATCTATCTCTATAGATCTTTATCCCCAAAATATATGCTGCTTCTCCCATGTCTTTCATAGAGAAGCAACTATCAAGCCAGGTTTTTACTAACTGCAAGGTAGTCACGTCACTTCCTATGAGTAGTATGTCATATACATACAAGACTAGGAAAACTACAGCACTCCCACTAGCCCTGACATATACACAAGGTTCATCCTTGCTTTTTGAAAAGCCAGACTCTTTGATCTTTTCATCAAAGCAAATGTTCCAACTCCGAGATGCTTGCTTAAGTCCATAGATAGACCTCTTAAGCCTGCAGACTTTATTAGGATATTTGGGGTTTATGTAATAATCAGGTTGTGCCATGTAAACCTCCTCTGCCAACTTCCCGTTAAGGAAGGCAGTCTTGACATCCATCTGCCATATTTTGTAATCGTAATATGCAGCGTTGATCATTAATATCCTAATAGACTTCAACATAGCCACTGGAGAAAAAGTTTCATCATAGTCTACACCATGAGTTTGAGTGAAACCCTTTGCTACCAATCGGGCTTTGAAGGTGTCTACCTTTCCATCCATGTTAGTTTTCTTCCTGAAGACCCATTTGCACCCTACTGGCTTGTGACCGGGCACCGGATCAACCAAGTCCCATACTTGATTATCCGCCATGGAATGCATCTCACTTTCCATAGTCTCCTTCCACCTACCAGACTCAGGGCCCGCTACGGCTTCCCGATAGTTGGTCGGTTCACGATGATCCACCAATAGTTCGTCGCCCTCGGATATGAGAAACCCATATCTTTTTGGCTCATTACGAACTCTACGAGATCTACGGAACTCTAATGGTTGTGTATCAGGCATCTCATCCACCAATGGTTGAGGTTCCACTTCTTCCGGTACGCCGACCTCAGAAGCGATACTAGTGCCAACATCAGGTTGATCATTGGTGTCATTTAGAATTTCCTCTAGATCGACTTGCCTCACGCTGGCTTCTGCAGATATCAGCTCCCTTTCAAGGAAGACTGCCCTTCGAGCAACAAACACCTTGTTCTCCGAAGGTTTGTAAAACAAATATCCCATAGAACTGTTGGATTATGCCCACTGACACACACACGAGTTGGTATCATGGCTGATTAAGCAAGGGCCTATTGGGTCACACGCCAAGTATCGATTCCGGCATCACGGATGGTCTAATAAGAGAGAAAAACCAGAAACTGGTTCTGTGGGCCAAGGCACGCCCGTATCTCTATGAGGTACGGCCGTGCCCTACGGGTAGGCACGAACTCAAGTCGGGCATGGCCTGTGGCTAGGTACGCCCGTGCCTCTATGAGGCACGCCCATGCCCTGTGCCTAATGGACAGGCACGAGCCCAAGTCGGGCGTGACTTGGGCATGGCCTCTCGGGCTGGCACGCCCGTACCTTATGAGGCACGGCCGTGCCTCATGCAGTAACAGCCTCTTAACTAGGCTTTCAAAGCTAGTTAAATGGTGCTTATGTGTATTGATCATGTAACAGCCATGAGATTTACTATTGCACGTTTTTTGAACTAAAGTTTGAGTTCTATATAAACCACACTAAGTCTAATGGTTTTGGTTTCTTGAAAGAAATACACTAAGTTGATATAATTTGCACAAATTCTCTCAAACACAGAAAGTAGTTCCAAGGCTTTGGTTCTATTGTGTAGACATCTTTGTGGTGTTTAGGTTGGCGTACCTAACACTCTAGCAAGTGGGAAAAGATCAAGACTTGGTGTGGACTTCGATAGAGGTGTACACGTTAGTACACGAAGCTTCCAAACTCCAAACTCGCAAATACAAAGAAGAAAGCATCAAGGGTATAACTCTATCTCTTTGTATGTTTGTTTTGTTGCTTAGTCATGTCTAGAGTTTTGGTCCATTTGGTAGGCGTATTCGTGGTCAACTTTTGAAATTATTTTCTACTCGTTTTGCTTCCGTTGCGATTTTAGACCACGAAAACCCAACAGTGGTATGAGAGCCATCTCTAACATGGCTTTGCACTTTTGGAGTTAAACCGGATTTTCTGAGTTTTCTGTCAAAAATGGTTTTCCGATGACCGGGCACGGTCGTACCTCTAGGGGTACGGTCTGTGCCAGCGACCGGGGCACGGGCGTACCAGTGGGGGTACGGGCCGTGCCGGCAGAATTCGTAAACTGTTTAAAATTGTTTAAACTATACACTGACAAAATGGCAGGCACGCCCGTACCCTCTGGGGTACGCCCGTGCCTAATGGTTTTTTGGTCAGAATTAGTTTTTGAAACAATATGTTTATATATATTAAAATCCGGGTTTTAGACTAGTCTTGATTCTGTTGATCCCCACTATATTTTGATTCCAAATTTTATATGTTTTGTGTGAGTTGGCAAGAAGTTCACAAAAACATATATCTTTAGGTGTATATATGAATATGCAATTTTAAAGGTGTATTAAAATTCTTAATGCATATGTACAAGGGTTGCTTGTTGTGCCTTGAGTGTTTTTGCAATCTTGATAAAAATATATATATCTTTGTTGGACATGGTTTTGTGGCACACCATTGCTTTCGTTTGGTTGTGTTTGTTGTGATAGCCCGGTAACTTGACTTACCCATAGCCCTTTGTGTTGTTTGTGGTTGGTTTTGGTTTTGGCCTGCGTGCCGTAATGTTGTAATATTTATGTTTGGTGCGACTTGCATGTCGTTTATTTAAATCTTTGTACTCGTAATAGATTATTATGATCGCGACTTGCATGTCGTTTTCTTATTATTATGTAATCGTACTTAGATTATTTCAAATATGTAATATTGCATCAAAACCGACCGGGGGACACGGTGTTGGCGTCTTGACGAACCAAGTCCGGGAGATTCGCCGGAGTGGAGATCGTGACGGAGTGTTCATTGGTATTGTCCCTAGATTAACTATGTTTTCCCTGTTTTGGCTCACGGGGGAAAACACTTAGGATTTGGGCATGTTACAGGGTCTTTATTTATCTATATTTATGTGTGGTTGTTTTATATTTGAATTCTTTAGGATTTGCATGCTAGAGAATTTTTAAAAATATATAAAACAAAAGAGATTTATAAATGAGTTTATATTTCTACGCGCATAAGAATTGGCAAATATTAATATAAAAGTGTTTATATTAAATGGTGAATAAAAAGGAGTTTTTTTGTCACTTAAATTGCTAATTCGTCAAAATTCGTTAAAATATTATTTTAATCGGAAAAAAAACCCGTTTTTCGAAAAGTAAGTCACGCGCCACCCGTAAGACGACACCACCCAAATCTAATGAAACTTGGATGATTGTCGAGCATTAGCACGAGTCATGCCTTGACGGGCGACTTACAAGTTCTTTAATGTTGCTTAAATGATGTCGATCTCTAGCCGAGTCATTTATGAAATAATAAAAGGATTGGTGTATGAAGGGATCAAACATGTCTTAGACATTTGATGTCGAAAGGCTCCCGCAAGGATCTAAGAGTTGCAATGATTGCAATTGGTAATTTGACTACCGGCCTAAATAACTTATTTCATGATCCGCGGTAAACTAGTCATGAGATAGAGTGAAATGTGGTTCTTAGCCTTGTTCAAATAATTAAGTTTTATAACTATTGGGTAATTATTTCTACAAGGATTTACAACTAAAATTGGTACTCTAAATTTTGTAGATGGCATCCAACAACGCTTCTAGATCTTCATCGAACTCTATTTCCCTAAAGTTGTTCCTCGAAAAGGCCAATCTCGATGGCCAAAACTTCATGGATTGGTTCATGGAACTAAGGATAGCCCTTAGGTACGAACAAAAGATGTGGGCCATCGAGGAGCCTTTGCCGGAGGCACCTGCGGCTAATACGACTAGGGCGGTCCGAGACGCGTATGACAAGCGTGTCAAGGAAAGGAACGAGGTGGCTTGCATTATGCTCTCATCAATGATTCCTGAGCTTCAAAAGCAAATGGAACATTTAGGAGCATATGATATGCTTAAACAGCTGAAGGAAATGTTCCAACAGCAGGCTAAGCTAGAGCGCTTCGAGTGCCTAAAGTCCCTTTTCGATTGCCATATGCAGGAGGGCGGAAATGTGAGCGTTCACGTGCTTAAGATGAAAGCATTGGTTGATCGCTTGGAGAGGTTGGGATTCCCGTTAGGGAGGGAGTTGGTGGTGGATGTGATCCTCGTTCTCTTCCTAGTTCCTTTTCACAATTTGTGTGGAACTATCATGTCCATGGCATGGACAAGTCCCTAATGGAACTTCACGGAATGTTAAAGACCGTTGAGTCTGACATGTCCAAGAAGCCCTCCTCGTCCAAACCCGTCCTAGCCATCCATGGAGGCGGAACCAAAAGAAAAGGCGCTCCCCCCTCTAAGGGAAAGGGTAAGGGGAAGGTTGCAAAACCTAACCAAAGTCCGGCCCCGAAGGGCAAGGGGAAAGCCGTGATGGTTCCACCGGCCGAGGACCCTGCGGAAGCCGAGTGCTTCCACTACAAGGAAAAGGGGCATTGGCGGCGTTCTTGCCCAAAGTACCTTGAGGAGCTCAAACGGGTAAAACCGATGGGAGCAGGTAACTCAGGTACGTTTATGATTGAACTCCACAATACCGTTACTTCTAACGGCTGGGTACTTGATACCGGTTGTGGCACTCATATTTGTAATAATGTGTAGGTGCTAAAAAGAAGTAGGGCGCTGGGTGTTGGAGAGCTTAACCTGATCATGGGAAACAAGGATGTGGTTCCCGTGGAATGGATTGGGAGTGTTGATCTCGCCTTTCCTTTAGGGCTTGCTATTACCTTATTGAATGTTTGTTTTTCGCCCTGCATGGCACGAAACATTATTTTCTTTCACGCTTTGTATGACGATGGATATGATTTTGGTTTTAATAATGGAATTATCTCTTGTTTAAGAAATGATGTTCATTACTTTAAAGCTTATCCATGTCGTGGGATTTATGAAACAAGTGTGTGTTTGGATGGTAATAAATCAATCATGAATATTGACTCTAAGTCCAAAGGTGTATTGGACAAGTTGTCTTTGTGGCATAGTCGTCTTGGCAATATAAACAAGAAACGTATCACCAAACTCCAAGTGGATGGGATTTTGGAATCGTTTGACCACGGGTCAAGCGAAGTATGCGATTCTTGTTTATTAGGCAAAATGACTAAAGTGCCCTTCAGCAGCGTTAGTGAAAGGGGCAAAGACTTGCTGGACATTATTCACACGGATGTGTGTGGTCCGTTCAGGTGTGCTGCAAGAAACAACTGTAGGTACTTCGTTACTTTTACTGATGATTTTAGTAGGTATGGTTATGTTTATTTGATTAAGCATAAGTCTGAAACCTTTGAGGTGTTTAAGACATACCAAAACGAAGTGCAAAATCAATTGGGCAAGCGGATTAAGATTCTCAGATCCGATAGGGGTGGTGAGTATCTTAGTACCGAGTTTCTTGATCATCTTAGGGGTTGTGGAATTATTTCACAACTTACTCCACCCAGGACACCACAATTAAATGGGGTCGTTGAGAGGAGGAACCGAACTTTATTGGATATGGTTCGGCCCATGATGAGTCATACAAAGTTACGTGCAAGTTTTTGGGGTTATGCTTTGGAAACCGCTGCTAGGACCTTAAACCTTGTACCAACAAATAAGGTTGCCAGTACACCGTTTGAGATGTGGCATGGAAGGGTTCCTTCGCTAGCCTATCTCAAGGTCTGTGGTTGTGAGGCTTACGTGAGACGTAAAGCTCAAGACAAACTTGAACCCAGAGCCGAGAAGTGTATTTTCATTGGCTACCCATCTGGTTCTATGGGATATTTGTTTTACAAACCTTCGGAGAACAAGGTGTTTGTTGCTCGAAGGGCGATCTTCCTTGAAAGGGAGCTGATATCTGCAGAAGCCAGTGGGAGGCAAGTCGATCTAGAAGAAATTCTAGATAACACCAATGATCAACCTGGTGTTGGCACTAGTACCGCTTCTGAGGTCGGCGCACCGGAAGAAGTGGAACCTCAACCAACGGTGGATGAGGTGCCTGATATGGGTTTCTCATATCCGAGGGCGATGAACTATTGGTGGATCATAGTGAACCGACCAACTACCGGGAAGCCGTAGTGGGCCCTGAGTCTGCTAGGTGGAAGGAGACAATGGACAGTGAGATGCAATCCATGGCGGATAATCAAGTCTAGGACTTGGTTGATCCGGTACCCGGCCACAAGCCTGTAGGGTGCAAATGGGTCTTCAAGAAGAAGACTAACATGGATGGAAAAGTAGACACCTTCAAAGCCCGACTAGTAGCAAAGGGTTTCACTCAAACTCATGGTGTAGACTATGATGAAACCTTTTCTCCAGTGGCTATGTTGAAATCTATTAGGATACTAATGGCTATCGCTGGATATTACGATTACGAAATATGGCTGATGCATGCCTTCCTTGATGGGAAGTTGGCAGAGGAGGTTTACATGGCACAACCTGACGGTTACGTAAACCCCAAATATCCTAATAGAGTCTGCAAGCTTAAGAGGTCCATTTATGGACTTTAGAAAGCGTCTCGGAGTTGGAACATTTGCTTTGATGAAATGTTCAAAGAGTTTGGCTTTTCTAAAAGCAAGGATGAACCTTGTGTGTATGTCAGGGCTAGTGGGAGTGCTGTAGTTTTTCTAGTCTTGTATGTAGATGACATACTACTCATAGGAAGTCACGTGACTACCTTGCAGGAAGTAAAAACTTGGCTTGGGAGTTGCTTCTCTATGAAAGACATGGGAGAAGCAACATATATTTTGGGGATAAAGATCTATAGAGATAGATCTAAGAGACTCATTGGTTTGAGCTAGATTACGTACATAGATAAAGTCTTGAAGAGGTTCAAGATGCAAGATTCCAAGAAAGGGAATTTGCCTATGTTGCATGGTATGGCGTTAAGCAAGTCTCAATGTCCTAGTTCTCAAAAGAAACTAGAGGAAATGAGTCGAGTCCCATATGCTTCGGCACTGGGATCGATCATGTATGCTATGCTATGTACTCGGTCTGATGTGTAGTATGCCTTGAGCATGACAAGCCGATATCAGGCTAACCCTGGTCAAAGTCATTGGGGTTGCGGTTAAAAACATCCTTAAATATCTTCGGAGAACTAAGGAAATGTTTTTAGTGTTCGGTGGATCGGAGGACCTCATATTTACTGGATATTCTGATGCTAGCTTCTAAACGGACAAGGATGATTGCCGGTGTCAATCGGGATTTGTATTCTTGTTAAATGGTGGAGCAATAAGTTGGAGAAGTTCCAAGCAAGATAACGTGGCTGATTCAACCACAGAGTCAGAGTACATTGCTGCAAGCGAGGCTGCTAAGGAACCTGTCTGGATGAAGAAATTCATTCAAGACCTTGGAGTTGTTCCTAGCGTCGCTAACCCTATTGAGATCTTCTGTGATAATGAGGGTGCAGTAGCTCTAGCTAAGGAACCAAGAGCGCATTGTCGTACGAGACACATGTTGGGAATCCATGGGGATCAAAGCACGCAACGGAAGCAACAAAAACACACAAAATGATCCCATGATTTCCCAATGGTGGTGAAAACTTGCAAGAACATGCATGCAACTGAAAACAAGAGCAAAGAGAAGAAGGAGATCAAATCGTACCCTCGAAGACTTTGATACTTGGCTGGAACAAATCGGATTTGGGATGTAAGCTTGAAACAAAAGGCTCCAAGCCCTAATGCAAGTCCACACCAAGAAACCTTCAACCTCTTTGTACTAGCAAATTGAAGCACCACCAACACTTGATGAATCTCTTCTGGAACAGCCTTGAAATCACTTGTGCAAAGCCCTTGACCTCTTGCTCTTGCTCACTCTCACTAGTATGAACTCACAAATGAAGTATGCTTGCAAAATTTTTCCAAGAGTGTTGAATGAACAAACAATGCCCCTTATAAAGAGATATCATCTGTTCTTTAGAGTCCAGAGTCGTGCTAATTGGCACTCAGTCATTGGACCAAGAAAATGGTCCAACCAAATTCAAGTGTCACTTAGAATTCTGCCTTCACGACTTCTTCACGGGCTCTCACAGGCCGTGAAGGATAAGTGAGCGGCCTCTAGCAAGGCATCCCTACCCCCAACTAAACATGGGGTATGTCATCCTTGACAAGTACAATGATAAACTAAAAGAGTTTGACATGGTCCTATAGATAAGTGATCAATTATCATATTGTTCGCGATATCCAAGTGAACACGAGACATGGTACAAAGTCATTCTCCAATCGTTCACGATTATGTTTCTCGATCAAGATTGGTGGTGACCAAAAGGTGAGTTGCAACTGATCAACAATTATTGCAAACTCGAGCATGGCCATGCAATTTTGGTGTCAGCGCCCAATCATCGAAGGGCCCAGGGATATCTCTCTTTACAGAGGAACAAATTCCTTGGACTACATTGCCTCCAATATAATGGCAATACTTTACCCAAATACCTCCTTTATAATAGCCCGTTACGGACTATGTTTGAAAGCAGTCAGAATAAAGCAAACCAAAATAGTGAAACACATGCATCTCCGGTCTAAGGATAAAAGATATTATCATCCTGATTTACTCTTGACATGTACCATGAAGTAAGATCAGGTGTGGGTCGTCCAATCACTTGAAACTCTTTTCAAGTATAGGCGAAATATTGCGTCCCTTGTATTCAATCCCTATTGAACGCTATGACCAATCATTTCCCTCGATCTTCGTTCATACTTCCTTCCTTGAAGAATGACCGATCGTGGACTTTTTAGAATGTAAAACATTCAAGGAAGTGATAAAACATGCAAAGTTGGAACACAATAACGATTTAAAGAAAGTATTCGCTACACGCGTATCATTAAATCTCTATTTAATAATCAATACATTCAAAAAAACAATATTGCTTAATGTTCCCAATAGTATAGTAAATACATCGAATACAATAACCAATATACAACTCAAACCAAGTCACTAACAAATCTAATCCCAATAGCACGTGTGTGGACATCGTGCTTGGCTTGCGACAACGGTTTAGTGAACGGATCCGCCAAATTGCTATCCGTGTGTACTTTGCTGATGACGATGTCTCCATTTTTGACCACGTCCCGGATAAAATGATATTTACGCGGAATATGCCTCGTGCGTCGATGAGACCTCGGTTCCTTTGCTAAAGGAACGGCACCCTCGTTGTCACAGAAGATCTCTACAGGGTCGCTGATGCTTGGAACCACTCCCAGATCAAGCAGAAATTTTCTCATCCATACGGCCTCCTTAGCAGCTTCACTAGCCGCAATGTATTCCGACTCGGTAGTGGAATCGGCCACGGTGTCTTGCTTGGAGCTCCTCCAGGATATAGCACCGCCGTTTAATAGGAACACGAACCCCGATTGTGATTGGCAGTCATCCCTATCGGTTTGGAAGCTTGCATTAGAGTAACCCTTTACTCTAAGCTCTTCCTCACCTCCGTACACCAAGAACATCTCCTTAGTCCTCCGAAGATACTTGAGAATGCTCTTCACCGCCGTCTAATGAGCTTCGCCAGGGTTGGCTTGATATCTACTCGTCATGCTCAAGGCACACGATACATCAGGCCTCGTACATAGCATGGCGTACATGATCGAGCCCACAGCCGAAGCATATGGCACTCGCTTCATTACTTCTCGTTCCTCTAGGGAACTAGGGGATTGAGTGTTACTCAATACCAAACCATGTGACATTGGAATGAACCCCTTCTTGGAGTCTTCCATCCTAAACCGCTTTAGGACTTTGTCAACATATGTACTTTGGCTAAGCCCAATAAGCCTCTTGGATCTATCTCTACAGATTTTGATCCCAAGAATATAAGTCGCATCTCCTAGATCCTTCATTGAAAAACAATTCCCTTACCAAGTTTTTACACCTTGAAGGGTCGGGAAATCGTTTCGAATGAGGAGTATGTCATCGACATACAAGACTAGGAATACAACTATGCTCCCACTAGCCCTGACATATACGCATGGCTCATCCTTTCTTTTCGAAAAGCCAAACTCTTTGACTTTCTCATCAAAGCACAGGTTCCAACTGCGCGATGCTTGCTTAAGTCCATAAATGGACTTGTTTAGCTTGCAGACTTTATCCGGATGCTTGGCATGTACAAAACCCTCGGGTTGAGTCATATAGACCTCCTCACTAAGTGTCCCATTAAGGAACGCGGTTTTTACATCCATTTGCCAAATCTCAAAATCATGAAATGCGGCAATTGCCATGAGTATCCGGATAGACTTCAACATAGCCACCGGGGAAAAGGTTTCATCATAGTCGACATCATGAGTTTGCGTGAAACCCTTCGCCACCAGTTGGGCTTTGAAGGTGTCTACCTCTCCATCTATGCCGGTCTTTTTCTTTAAGACCCATTTGCACCCTACGGGTCTACACCCAGTTACCGGATCTACCAAGTCCCAGACATGGTTATCCGATATATATTGCATCTCGGACTCCATAGCCTCTTTCCACCTAGCGGACTCAGGGCCCACCACGGCGTTCCGATAAGATGATGGTTCATCATGATCCACCACTAGGTCGCAGCCCTCAGACATGAGAAACCCATATCTCTCTGGCTCGTTGCGACTCCTACCGGATCTTCTAAGAGGTAAAGGATTCGTGTTAGGTTCTCTAGCAGCGCCGTGCTAAGAATCATCTTGTGAACTACTGCTAACTTCAGGTTGGTCATTGGAAGGTTCTTGAATCTCTTCAAGATCTACCTTTCTCCCACTAGCGTCTTTGGATTGCATCTCCCTTTCAAGAAAGACGGCCCTCCGAGCAACAAATACCTTCTTCTCGAACGATTTGAAAAACAAATATCCCATAGACCCAGCAGGATATCCAATGAACAAACACCTCTCGGCTCGGGGTTCCAATTTGTCCTCCACCTCACGTCACAGGTAGGCAGGACAACCCCAAACCTTTAGATATGAAAGCGATGGAACCTTTCCATGCCACATCTCAAAGGGTGTCTTCTTGACCTTCTTAGTTGGTACGAGGTTAAGGATTCTAACGGCCGTTTCCAATGCATAGCCCCAAAAGCTAATGGGTACATCCGTACGACTCATCATACACCGAACCATATCCAATAATGTCCGGTTCCTCCTCTCGGTGACACCATTTAATTGTGGTGTCCTAGGAGGTGTCAATTGCGAAACAATTCCACAATCTTTTAGATAGTCACGGAATTCCGAACTTAGATACTCACCACCACGATCCGATCTGAGCATCTTAATTCTGTTACCCAATTGGTTCTCAACTTCGTTTTTGAAAGTCTTGAAAACCTCAAAGGTTTCCGACTTTTGTCTCACCAAGTAGACATACCCATACCTACTAAAATCATTGGTAAAGGTTACGAAATACCTTGAGTTATCCCTAGTGACATGCTTGAACGGACCACACGCACATCCGTGTGAACGATATCCAACAGGTCTTTGCCCCTCTCACATACGCCGGTGAAGGGTGCTTTGGTAATTTTGCCCAAGAGCAAGATTCGCATAAATCACCCGACCCGTGGTCAAATGATTCCAAGATCCCATCCGCTTGGAGCTTGGCGATGCGTTTCTTGTTTATGTGGCCCAAACGACCATGCCATAAAGATAACTTATCCAAATCACATTTGGATTTAGAACCAACATTCAT
Source organism: Dittrichia graveolens (assembly GCA_038502395.1). Classification (NCBI taxonomy): domain Eukaryota; kingdom Viridiplantae; phylum Streptophyta; class Magnoliopsida; order Asterales; family Asteraceae; genus Dittrichia; species Dittrichia graveolens. The sequence continues at coordinate 27,819,091 of JARJIL010000007.1, forward strand.
GATTGATCTATTACTTTGCAAGCATACGCTTGTCTCATATATGCCACGACATGGATGTGCTTTAAAATAAAATAAATCATTCTTAAAGCATGAAATAATTCCATTAGAGAAATTAAAGTTAAATCCATCGTCAACAAGTGCATAAAATGATAAAATGTTTCTTGCCACGCAGGGCGAATAAGATACATTTAATAAAGTAATAAATAAGCCGGATGGAAAGGCGAGGTCCACGCTCCCTATCTTCTCAACCGGGACAACCGTCTTGTTTCCCATGATGAGATCCAGCTCCCATCAACCAAGTCCCTACTTCTTGTTAGTTCCTGCAGATTATTACCTTTGTGAGTACCACACCCAGTGTCCAAGACCCAAGCGTTAGAAGTAGAAGTGTTATGGAGTTCAATCATATACATACCGGAGGCGCCTTGTCCCTTGGCGCGAAGCCTCTTGAGCTCCTCTATGTACTTAGAGCAACTACGCCGGTAGTGTCCCTTCTCCCCGCAGAAGAAGCATGTGGCCTCTTCCGGTGAGGGGGCTATAGGAGCGGGTTCCTTCCCCTTCGACTCCGGCGCCGGGAGTGGTTTGGGCTTGGGTGTTGCCACCTTCGTCTTCCCCTTTCCCTTGCCCTTGGAGCTTGAAGCGGACCGCTTCCTCTTAGCACCACCCTCATGGATGGCTAGGACGGGTGCGGAGGTCGATGGTTTTGCCTTGGCCATGTTAGACTCAGCGGTCTTCAACATGCCTTGCAACTCCATCAAGGACTTATCCATATTATGCATATGGTAGTTCACAATGAACGGACCATATGCTTAAGGCAAAGATTGGAGGATAATTTCCTTAGCCAACTCTTTCCCCATAGAAAAGCCCAACCTCTCGAGCTGGTCCACATATTGCTTCGTACGAAGCACGTGGGAGCTCACGTTCCCGCCCTCCTGTATCCGACACCCTACAAAGGCCTTGACACACTCATAGAGTTCTTGCCTCGCTTGCTGCTGGAACATTTCCTTTAGTTGCGAGATCATGTCAAACGCACCAACGTCCTCGAATTGCCTTTGCAATTTGGAACTCATGGTCGTCAACATGAGGCAAGTCACCTCATTAGTGTCTTTAAGGTGCTTCTCATAAGCATCCTTAATGGCCCGTGTAGCGGTGGTAGCAGGAGCCTCTGGAAGAGGTTCCTCTAGGACGTACAACTTGCTTTCATGGCGCAAGACAATTCTCAAATGCCTAAGTCAATCCATGAAGTTTACGCCTATGAGTTTCTCTTTCTCCAAAAATGGACGGAGTGAAATGTGTGTCGCGGTGTTGCTTGTAGATGCCATCTAAAAGAAGGCAAAGCACACAAAAAGGTTAGTTCGACATATTTTAATCCTTGTTAAATAATTACCCAATAGTTTAACACTTAAATTTAACAAGGGCTAAGAACCCAACATAACTTCACTACATGACGGGTTTACTGCGGATCACTTCGTGAAGGTATTTAGGCCGGTAAACGCTTTACCAATTGCAATCCATGATTACAACTCTTAGGCACTTGCGGGATCCATCAGTGCTCATAGCGCCGGTTTGGCATGTTTGATCCCTTCCCACACCGATTCCTCAATAAGCCGCTTTGATAACTCGGTATGGCACGACAATTATCAAGGCGTATTAAATTGGAATTGCAAATCGTCCAACAAGATACACGATGACGCCCTTGACAATAATTGGCTCGTGCTAAGCTCGATAACCAAAAATTTCAAGACGCCACACGCACCTTTCATACAAGTCCACATGGAACAACTCGTGCTAAGCTCGACAATTGTCCCATGCTTCATTAGATTCGGGTGGTATCATCTTATGGATGGCGTGTGATTTACGTTTCTGAGAAAAACGGGACTTTTGTTTTTCCGGTTAAAAACCTCTTTTCGTTTTGATTAACAAATAAGTGACAAAACGCATTTTTCACCAATTGAACATAAACCCTTTATATTCGTTTGTTAATCATGTGAGCGAGCGGGGTTTGTTAACCAATTAAGGAAAACTATATAGTTTTATTATTTTCAAAAAATTTTCTAGCATGCGAAGATCCTACAACCATGCAAGAAAATGAATAAATAAAACTACACAACCACACATACAAAACCGATTTGAGCCAACCTAAGTGTTCCCCGGTGAGCCAACCGAGGAACTAAGTCAACTAAGGACAAACAATCCAAGACTTTGTGGCGTGCTCCCACTCGATCCCGCGCCTCCTGATCCGAGGTAGCTAAGAAGTCTCCCAAGACTCCCGTTAGTGCCTCCGGTCTTCTCTTCTCATTACATACATAATTTAAAGAGAAATGGCATGCAAGCCTAGCAATCTATTCTAAGCTAATATACAATTACAAAGAATAAATACTTTGTCGTGCAAGCCACAAATAAATAAATTATTACAAACCGTATTAAATAAATTATTACAAACCAAATGTGGTACAAACCACCAAATGAAAGAACAACAAACAAAGCAACCAAACAACCACACCAAGGTCTAGGCTCAAACCGGTGCTCACAAAAACGGAACAACTACAAAGCATGGTGTGCCACACCAAACCATGCACAAAACAATATCCCAATTAAGTTTATTCAAAACTAAAGGCACAAGAAAAAACCTTGTACATATGCATTAGGATTCCAAACACTTTGAAATCCATATTCATATATACACAATTTACATGTATGCATGTGTGCATTTTATGCCAAAACCACCCAAGACATACATATAATAGAATTAGGATATTATGGGGTTTAAACTACAAGGCTAAAAAACCTGAAATGATTCTGGAAACACCAAAATCAAAAGATACAATCCATATTAAGTTTTCTTTTTCAAAAAGGCCAAAAACAGCCTGTTCACGACGCCTTCACGAGCTACTGCTCTTCACGGGCCCTCACGGGCCGTGAAGGCAGTACGCTCCACGACTCGTGAAACAGATTAAAAACCATTCACGACCACCACCCCACGAGACTGGTCGGGTGGCCTTCACGACCCGTGAAGCAAGCTCCACGGCCCGTGAAGACCTTCTGGACAAAATGTCCAAAATCGAAAATATGGATTTTCAAGCCACAAAGGTGCATGCATCTTGCAAGTATGGCTCTGATACCACTATTGGGAATCCATGGGGATCAAAGCACGCAACGGAAGCAACAAAAACACACAAAATGATCCCATGATTTCCCAATGGTGGTGAAAACTTGCAAGAACATGCATGCAACCGAAAACAAGAACAAAGAGAAGAAGGAGATCAAATCGTACCCTCGAAGACTTTGATACTTGGCTGGAAAAAATCGGATTTGGGATGTAAGCTTGAAACAAAAGGCTCCAAGCCCTAATGCAAGTCCACACCAAGAAACCTTCCACCTCTTTGTACTAGCAAACCGAAGCACCACCAACACTTGATGGATCTCTTCTGGAACAGCCTTGAAATCACTTGTGCACAGCCCTTGACCTCTTGCTCTTGCTCACTCTCACTAGTATGAACTCACAAATGAAGTATGCTTGCACAACTTTTCCAAGAGTGTTGAATGAACAAACAATGCCCGTTATAAAAAGATATCATCTGTTCTTTAGAGTCCAGAGTCGTGCTAATTGACACTCATTCATTGGACCAACAAAATGGTCCAACCAAATTCAAGTGTCACTTAGAATTCTGCCTTCACGACTTCTTCACGGGCTCTCACGCGCCATGAAGGATAAATGTGCCACGACCGGCCATTAATCCTCCACGAGTCGTGCCGCGTTGTGCAAGAATCGTGAGGGTTGTGCCTTCATGACCTCCTTCATGGGCCGTGTAGGGTTGTGAAGTCCTAGGGTTTCACGAACCATGCGGCCCACGACAGGACTCGTGGACACGAGATGCTTCACGACCCGTGGAGCATCCTTCACGATCGTGAAGCCTAGGTCAACTGGAATTTGACCATTTTGACTCTTTCTTCTTATAGTAGGCTGTGGAGATTGAAACTTGGCGTGTGACCCTATAGGCCCGCGCTTCATTGGCAGTGATGCTGGCCTACGTGTGTCGGTGGGCAGATTCCAACAACACATTGCTCAAAAGTATCATTTTATTCGTGATATCATCGAGAATGGTGACATTGTGCTTAGTAGAGTACCAACTGAGGGGAACCTGGCAGATCCACTCACCAAAACTTTGTCACAAGTTAAGCATGATTCTCATGCTAAATCTATTTGTATTAGATTTGCTAGTGACTTGGTGTAGTTGTTTTAGTTGTACTTGTTATTGAGAACATTAAAGCAATAATGTATTTCTTATTGTAATGACTATTAAATGGGGATTTAATATACGCATGGTGCGATTACTTTATGAAACATTATTGTGTTCTATCTTTGCATGTTTAATACTTCCATGAATAAACTTGTTTATTTTAAATACTCCACGAACGGTCGTTCTTCATTGGGAAGAAGAAGTGAATTAAGATCGAGGCGACTGGTTGGTAAAGTTTTCATCTTAGATTGAATACTTGTTTACGCAACACTAGCCTGTACTTAATGGTGATTAAGTAATTGGAGGACCAGTACCTGAGTTTACTTCATGGATATTATCACGAGTAAATCAGGATGATAATATTATTTATCATCTACTGGAGATGCACACATTGCTTACTTGGACTTGTTTAGATTTCTTTCTAGCGCAGTTCGTAACTGGCTGTTATAAGGGAAGTTTTCTGGAAAGAACTTGTTATTATGATAGGACGGTGTAGTCAAAGGTATTCGTTCCTCTTTTGAGAGATATCCTTGGGCCCCTCGTTGACTAAGCTCATGACAAACCAAAATGCATGGCCGTGCTCAAGTTGAATTGATGGTGGATCAATTATGCAGCTTGTTTTGTTAGTCATAGTTAGTCTATTTCGAGAAACATAATCGTGAATGATTTAGGGTTGATCATGTTCCATGACTTGCATTCACAACGGATATCGTGAACGAAGGGGTATATAATCACTTATCTATAGGACCTTTCCTTTTGGTTAGGTATTTGTTGTGGGAAGACAAACCATGTGCTGACTTGGGGGCATAGATGCCTTGCTAGAGGCCGCTCTATGTCGGTGACGCCTTTCGTGAGTTTGTCATGTGCAAGTGGGAGTCTGTTGGATTATGCCCACTGACACACACAGGAGTTGGTATCATGGCTGATGAAGCAAGGGCCTATTGGGTCACACGCCAAGTATCGATTCCGGCATCACGGATGGTCTAATAAGAGAGAAAAACCAGAAACTGGTTCTGGTGGGCCAAGGCACGCCCGTACCTCTATGAGGTACAGCCGTGCCCTACGGGCAGGCACGAGCTCAAGTCGGGCGTGACTTGGGCGTGGCCTGTGGCTAGGTACGCCTGTGCCTCTATGAAGCACACCCGTGCCCTGTGCCCAATTGACAGGCACGAGCCCAAGTCGGGCGTGACTTGGGCGTGGCCTCTCGGGCTGGCACGCCCGTACCTTATGAGGCACGGCCGTGCCTCATGCAGTAACAACCTCTTAACTAGGCTTTCAAAGCTAGTTAAATGGTGTTTATGTGTATTGATCATGTAACAGCCATGAGATTTATTGTTGCACGTTTTTTGAACTAAAGTTTGAGTTCTATATAAACCACATTAAGTCTAATGGTTTTGGTTGCTTGAAAGAAATACACTAAGTTGATATAGTTTGCACAAATTCTCTCAAACACACAAAGTAGTTCCAAGGCTTTGGTTCTATTGTGTAGACATCTTTGTGGTGTATAGGTTGGCGTACCTAACACTCTAGCAAGTGGGAAAAGATCAAGACTTGGTGTGGACTTCGATAGAGGTGTACACGTTAGTACACGAAGCTTCCAAACTCCAAACTCGCGAATACAAAGAAGAAAGCATCAAGGGTATAACTCTATCTCTTTGTATGTTTATTTTGTTGCTTAGTCATGTCTAGAGTTTTGGTCCATTTGGTGGGCATAATCGTGGTCAACTTTTGAAATTATTTTCTACTCGTTTTGCTTCCGTTGCGATTTTAGACCACGAAAACTCAACAAGAACCAGCTGGGTAGCCAATGAAAATACACTTCTCGGCTCTGGGTTCAAGTTTGTCTTGGGCTTCACGTCTCACGTAAGCCTCACAACCCCAGACCTTGAGATAGGCTAGCGAAGGTACCCTTCCATGCCACATCTCGAATGGTGTACTCACAACCTTCTTTGTTGGTACAAGGTTTAAGGTCCTAGCAGCGGTTTCCAAAGCATAACCCCAAAAACTTGCGGGTAGCTTTGTACGACTTATCATGGGCAGAACCATATCCAATAAAGTTCGGTTCCTCCACCTGGTGACCCCATTTAATTGTGGTGTCCTGGGTGGAGTAAGTTGTGAAATAATTCCACAACCCCTAAGATGATCAAGAAACTCGGTACTAAGATACTCACCACCCCTATCGGATCTGAGAATCTTAATCCGCTTGCCCAATTGATTATGCACTTCGTTTTGGTATGTCTTAAACACCTCAAAGGTTTTAGACTTATGCTTAATCAAATAAACATAACCATACCTACTGAAATCATCAGAAAAAGTAACGAAGTACCTACAGTTGCCTTTTGTAGCTGACCTGAACGGACCACACACATCCATGTGAACAATGTCCAACAAATCTTTGCCACTTTCACTAACGCCGGTGAAGTGTGCTTTAGTCATTTTGCCTAATAAACAAGAATCGCATACTTCGCTTTACCCGTGGTCAAACGATTCCAAAATCCCATCCACTTGGAGTTTAGTGATACATTTCTTGCTTATATGGCCAAGACGACAATGCCACAAAGACAACTTGTCCAATACACCTTTGGACTTAGAATCAATGTTCATGATTGATTTATTACCATCCAAACACACACTTGTTTCATAAATTCCACGACATGGATAAGCTTTAAAGTAATGAACATCATTTCTCAAACAAGAAATAATTCCATTATTAAAATTAAACTCATAACCATCGTCAAACAAAGCGTGAAAGGAGATAATGTTTTGTGCCACACAATGCGAAAAGCAAACATTTAATAAGGTAACAGCAAGTCCTGAAGGAAAGGCGAGATCAACACTCCCTATCCGCTCCACGGGAACCACATCCTTGTTTCCCATGATCAGGTCAAGCTCTCCAGCACCCAGCGCCCTACTTCTTTTTAGCACCTGCACATTATTACAAATATGAGTGCCACAACCGGTATCAAGTACCCAGCCGTTAGAAGTAACGGTATTGTGCAGTTCAATCATAAACGTACTTGAGTTATCCGCTCCCTTCGGTTTTACCCGATTGAGCTACTTAAGGTACTTTGGGCAAGAACGCTGCCAATGCCCATTTTCCTTGCAGTGGAAGCACTCGGCTTCCGCAGGGTCCTCGGCCAGTAGAACCATCACGGCTTTCCCCTTGCCCTTCGAGGCTGGGCTCGGGTTAGGTCTTGCAACTTTCCCCTTACCCTTTCCTTTAGAGGGGGGAGCACTTTTTCTTTTGGTTCCGCTTCCTTGGATAGCTCGGACGGGTTTGGACGAGGAGGGCTTGTTGGACATGTCGGACTCGACGGTCTTTAACATTCCGTGAAGCTCCATTAGGGATTTGTCCATGCCATGGACATGATAGTTCCACACAAATTGTGAAAAGGAACTAGGAAGAGAACGGAGGATCACATCCACCGCTAACTCCCTCCCCAACAGGAATCTCAACCTCTCCAAGCGATTAACCAATGCTTTCATCTTAAGCACGTGAACGCTCACATTTCTGCCCTCCTGAATATGGCAATCGAAAAGGGACTTTAGGCACTCGAAGCGCTCTAGCTTAGCCTGCTGTTGGAACATTTCCTTCAGCTGGTTAAGCATGTCATATGCTCCTAAATGTTCCATTTGCTTTTGAAGCTCAGGAATCATTGACGAGAGCATAATGCAAGCCACTTCGTTCGTTTCCTTGACGCGCTTGTCATACGCGTCTCGGACCGCCCTAGTCGCATTAGCCGCAGGTGCCTCCGGCAAAGGCTCCTCGATGGCCCACATCTTTTGTTCATACCTAAGGGCTATCCTTAGTTGCATGAACCAATCCCTGAAGTTTTGGCCATCGAGTTTGGCCTTTTCGAGGAACAATTTTAGGGAAATAGAGTTCGATGAAGATGTAGAAGCGTTGTTAGATGTCATCTACAAAATTAGAGTACGAATTTTAGTTGTCAAATCCTTGTAGAAATAATTACCCAATAGTTATAAAACTTAATTATTTGAACAAGGCTAAGAACCATATTTCACTCTATCTCATGACGGGTTTACCGCGGATCATGAAATAAGTTATTTACGCCGGTAGACAAATTACCGATTGCAACCATTGCAACTCTTAGATCCTTGCGGGATCCTTTTTGACATCAAATGTCTAAGGCATGTTTGATCCCTTCATACACCAATCCTTTTATTATTTCTTAAATGACTCGGCTAGAGATCGACATCATTTAAGCGTCATAAAAGAATTTGTAAGTCGCCCGTCAAGACACACGTTGGTACCCTAACCCAATCATTGGTTCGTGCTTAAGCTCGACTACCAATATTGCGGGTTGCCACACTCACCTTCCTCACAACTCCACAAGGCATGACTCGTGCTAATGCTCGACAACCATCCAAGTTTCGATAGATTTGGGTGGTGTCGTCTTACGGGTGGCGTGTGACTTACTTTTCGAAAAACAGCTTTTTGTTTTTCCGGTTAAAATAATATTTTAACAATTTTGACGAATTAGCAATTTAAGTGACAAAAACTCCTTTTTAATCACCGTTTAATATAAACACCTTTTATATTAATGTTTCCCAATTCTTATGCGCGTAGAATTATAAACCCATTTATAAATCTCTTTCTTTTATATACTTTCAAAAATTCTCTAGCATGCAAATCCTAAAGAATTCAAATATAAAACAACCACGCATAAATATTAATAAAGACCCGGTAACATGCCCAAATCCTAAGTGTTCTCCCCGTGAGCCAAAACGAGGAGAACATAGTCAATCTAGGGACGATACCAAAGAGATGCTCCGTCACGATCTCCACACCGGCGAATCTCCCGGATTTGGTTCGTCAAGACGCCAACACTGTGTCTCCCGGTTGGTTTGAAGCAATATTTACATATTTGAAATAATCTAAGTACGAGTATATAATAATAAGAAAACGACATGCAAGATGCGATCCTAATAATCTATCACGAGTACAAAGATTTAAATATACGACATGCAAGTCGCACCAAATATAAATATTACAACATTACGGCACACAGGCCAAAACCAAAACCAAAACCAACCACAAACATCACACAGTCTATGGGCATATCAAGTTACCGGGCAAGCACAACACACACAACCAAACGAAAGCAATGGTGTGCCACAAAACCATGTCCAACAAAGATATATTTTGATCAAAATTGCAAAATAACACTTAAGGCACAACAAGCAATCCTTGTACATATGCATTAACAATTTTAATACACCTTTAAATTGCATATTCATATATACACCTAAAAATATATGTTTTCATGAACTTCATGCCAAGTCACACAAAACATATAAAATTAGGAATCAAAAATATAATGGGGATCAACAGAATCAAGACTAGTCTAAAACCCGGATTTTAATATATCTAAACACATTGTCTCAAAAACCAATTCTGACCAAAAAACCATAAGGCACGGGCGTACCCCAAAGGGTACGGGCGTGCATGTCATTTTTGTTAGTGTACAATTTAAACAATTTTAAACAGTTTACGAATTCTGCCAGCACGGGCGTACCCCCACTGGTACGCCCATGCCCCGGTCGCCGGCACGACACGTACCCCTAGAGGTACGACCGTGCCCGGTCACCAGAAAACCATTTTTGACAGAAAACTCAGAAAATCCGGTTTAACTCCAAAAGTGCAAAGCCATGTTAGAGATGGCTCTCATACCACTTTTGGGTTTTCGTGGCCTAAAATCGCAACGGAAGCAAAACGAGTAGAAAAATATTTTCAAAAATCGACCACGAATATGCCCACCACATGGACCAAAACTCTAGACATGGTTAAGCAAAAAAATAAACATACAAAGAAATAGAATTATACCCTCGATGCTATCTTCTTTGTACGCGCGTGTTTGGAGTTTGGAAGTCTCGTGCACTAACGTGTACACCTCTATCGAACTCCACACCTAGTCTTGATCGTTTCCCACTTGCTAGAATGTTAGGTGTACCAACCTAAACACCACAAATATGATCAACACAAAGAACCAAAGCCTTAGATGTCTTTTGTGTGCTTGAGAGAGAGAAATGTGCAATATATGTTTGTATGCCTTTCACAAGCTAGTAACCTCACAATGGAATCAAGCACCACATTATATAGACTCTACAAAAGAGAATAAAAACGTGCATGCATTGATAATCCATCAGTTACCAATTAAAATATCATAATATCCTTCATAAACAGCCTTGAAAGCTGTTTAAGAAGACTGTAACTGCACGGGGCACGTCTGTGCCTTGCAAGGCACGGGCGTACCAGCCCAAAAGGTCACGCCTGACTTAGGCTCGTGCCTACCCATTGGGCACAGGGCACGAGCTTGCCTCCCAGAGGCACGGGCGTACCTAGCCACAGGCCACGCCCAAGTCACGCCCGACTTGGGCTCGTGCCTGCCCGTAGGGCACGGCCGTAACTCATAGAGGCACGGGCGTGCCTTAGTAAAACAGAACCAGTTTCTGGTTTTCTCTGTCATTAGACCATCCGTGATGCCAGAATCGATACTTGGCATGTGACCCAATAGGCCCTTGCTTCATCAGCCATGATACCAACTCATGTGTGTGTCAGTGGGCATAATCCAATAGCCCACACACGTACTATTGGAATTAGATTTGCTAGTGACTTGGTTTGAGTTGATGTATTTGGTTATTGTATTTGATGTATTTGCCATGTATTGGGAACATTAAGCAATATTGTATTTCTTTTTGTATGGATTATTGAATGGAGATTTATTAATACGCGTGTAGCAGGTACTTTCATTAAATCGTTATTGTGTTCCAACTTTGCAAGTTGTATTACTTCCTTAAATGTTTTGCATTCTAATAGTCCATGGTCGGTTATTCTTTATTGGAAGGAAGTTGGAACGAAGTCCGAGGGAAATGATTAGTCAAAACGTTTAATAGAGATTGAATACGAAGGACGCAATATTAGGCCTATACTTGAAAAGAGTTTGAAATGATTATACGACCCACACCTAATTTTACTTCATTGTATATGTCAATAGTAAATTAGGACGATAAAGGGAACTTTTGGGCAAACGCGGACCGTAACTGGCACTTTTAAAGGGAGATTTTGGGCAAAGTATTGCCGATGTAATGGGGCAATATAGTCAAAGGAACTTGTTCCTCTGATTAGAGGGATATCCCTATGGCCCTCGATGATTGGGCGCTGAAAACAAAATGCATAGCCGTGCTCAAGTTTGCAATGATAGTTGATTAGTTGCAAATTGCATATTTTGGTCACCACTAATATTGATCGAGAAACATAATCATGAACGATCGGAGAATGACTTTGTACCATGTCTCATGTTCACCCGAATATCGTGAACAATAGGATGATTGCTCACTTATCTATAGGACCATATCAAACATGTTAGGTTGTGATTTGATACTTGTCAGGGATGACATACCCCGTGTTGAATTGGGGGTAGGGATGTCTTTCTATAGGCTTCTCCCTGTCCATGGTGCCCATGGGTACGGTGTGTCATGTGTAAGTGGGAGTTTGTTGGAATCTGCCCACCCATACACGTAGGCCAGTATCACTACCGATGAAACACAAACCTATGTGGTCACACACCAAGTTTCAATCCCGACAGCCTGCTAAAAGAGGAATAGGTCAAATTCAATCTGACCTAAGCTTCACAACCGTGAAGGATGTTGTTAGATATTAATTAGTTTTTTTGTCTTGTGTTCTTTTGTATGTAATCTATATATTCCTAGACTAGTTTATGGTATGGGCTTGGCCCACTTTCTTTATGTATTTCCTAGTTTAGCTTAAGTGTTTAGACTTGGGCCCATGTGGCTTTTTAGCCCATGTGGCTTATGTATTTATATCCTTGCAAACCTAGTTTTCAAGGTAACCTTTGCAATTGTATTCTCTACACTATTACGTTCAACCAATATACAAGAGAGAATCTTCAAGCTCATGCAAAGTGTTCATACTTGTTCACACTAAACTTCATCATCTTTACTTCAAGTATTCATTGTTTACTCATCTTCTTCACTACAAAGGACTTTCAATTGGTATCAGAGCCAAGTCCCTACTGGATTGGTTCAACATTACCTGAAAGAAACATCTGTGTGTGAGCAACAAAGCCCAGAAGCTGCTTCTGTTCTTGTTTACGTAAAGCTTAGAAAGAAGAAAACCCATTTAGTCAAAACCTCTTGTTTTTCAAGTTATTTGTTGTATCTAAGAAGTATTTAAGAAGGATAAAACCTTTTTGAGTGTTTTAGGACAAACAAACAACATCTGGGTAGTGTTCTTGAAAATTTAGTGTTCTTCAAGTTCTTAGAGTTTTCTACTGTTTCATCAAAATTTTCAAAAATTTGTTGTTGTTTTGGGTCGAAATCAGTAAAGGGGAGTGTTTCTAGTAAAAGGAAGGTCAAAAGAAAAGCTTAGTGAGTTTTTAGTGTGTTTTGGGCAAAATTAGAAGTCTGTTTGATAACAGAGTACAGACCTGCAAGTTTTGGATTATTTCCCATCCGACAGTCATGCGACTCTTAGCTCATCCGACTTTGGCTCATCCGACAGTCGTGCGACTTTCCCAAAGGTCATACGACTCTTGTTCTAGTTACATCCTAACTTGGTTTTAAAAGGCACGCGACTTTTGCCCGACCTTCGGATTATAAAACTCATCCGACCTTCAATTCTAAAAGTTTCATCCGACTTTCGGATCACTAGTCACATCTGACTTTTGGATTGAAAAACTCATCCGACTTTCGGATCACCAGTTTCATCTGACTTTCGGATTTAAAAACTCATCCAACTTTTGGATTGAAAAACTCATCCGACTTTCAGATCACTACTAGTGTCATCCGACATTCGGATCACTAACGTTCATCCGACTTTCGTATCCAAAATCCTATAGTCACAATCCGACAGTCACAGAAACACAAATCCGATACCCTTTAGTCCATCCGAACTTCGGATCATCCGACAGTCGCATAAACAAACAATCCGACAGTCGGATAATCTCACTCAACCTTCAAACACTTCATCTGACGTTCACAAGTTTTCTCACACACATACTAACCATTCTACTTCTGGGAGAAAGATCCAAAGAAAAGATGAGTTCAAGGAACGAAATTCTTGCCATAGGAACATACACTAAACCTCCAGTCCTTTTCAGAAATGAGTACAATTTATGGAAAGGAAGGTTTAGGGACTTCATAGAGCACAATGAAAATTATGGTGAGATGATGAAAGACAACATCTTAAACGGCGATGCCATTTTTGAGAAAATTATCGAGGCTGTTCCGGATAACAACCCACCAATTGTTGCTGAAAGGAGATGGAAGCTCCCATCAGAACTAATAGCGGAAGAGAAAGACCGTGCACGCGCCGACAAAGACGCAAAATATTACTTGAAAGAAAGGCTATGTGCGGAAATCTACTAAAAAATAGACAGTTTGACTTCTGCTAAAGAAATTTGGGACGAAGTAAAACAACATATGCAGGGTACTGAGCAAGGGTCATTCATCAGGGAAATGCAACTTGTTAACACCTTCAGGGAATTCAAGGCCAGGGAGGGAGAACTGTTGTAGGATACTTACAGTCATTTCTGCAGACTGTTGAATGAAATGAGGAATCATGGCGTAACGAGATTAGATCTAGATATAAATGTCAACTGGATCAATGCACTTGGTCTAGAATGGAGTAAACATGTTCGCCTGTATAAACATGTTAATCGGAATCTCAAGGCGGTATCTCACCACTCGATTTATGAGGACTTGAATGAATTTCAAGATGAGGTCCTCACCAAACTCACAATGAAGCAACCATCTGACCCGGTTGCACTAGTGGCTAAAAGGAGACCGCGGGAATCATCAAGGGGTAGCAAGGGAAAGCAGATTGTGGTTGACTCCGACTCCTCGGAAGGAGAGATGGAGATGTCAGAAAAGGATGCAGTGCTGAAGGCCATGTCATTGATTACGAGAGCTTTCCAGAACAAGTATGGAAAGACCAACAACCGACAGCGGTACACATCCGGACCAAGAAAAGGTGAAGGGATAGTAACTGATGAGAAGAGGAAGACCGACAAACCCGCAGAACCTCAGGAGGAGGAAAAGAAATGCTACAACTGCGGTAGAACGGGGCATTTTATCAAAGACTGTAGAAAACCGAAGACCAAAGATGCCGAATACTACCGTAACAAATTGCTGTTGACAAAGAAAAAGGAAAGTGGGAGAGCAATGCTTGTAGAAGAAGACCAATTTCTGACTGACACTGATGATTCAGACGAAGACGGTACTGATCAAGCTCACTTTTGCTTGATGGCTCACGATGGGGTCTCCTCAGATGATGAGGATGAGAATGAAGCTGATGGCGCTGACGAGTTCGAAGAAACACACAATAATGATGAAGGTGTTTCTGGGAAGGTAAACATCGAGTATGCACAAACATTAGTTGAACAAATCGAATGACAAAACCGTAAAATCTCTAAGTTGGAACACATAATCAAGAATCAATCAACATCTAACTTAGACAATCTTCATACAGAATTAACCGCAAAAGAAAACGAACTGAACACCTTAAGAAATGAAAATGAGGTAATCATTCATAACATAAAAGTGGCCAAAATCTTAGTTGAAGAAGATTTCAAGTTTCTGCAAAAAGAACGATGTCAACTATACTAAAAAATAAAAGATCTCGAAGGCCTGTTAACTAAAAGAGATCAAACAGCACAAACCATTTTTCTAAACAAACCTAAGGATGTTAAATTTTCTAAATGGACATACGAAGGTTTAGGTTACGTTAATCCTCACATAAGTGACAAGATAAGTGCTAAACAGCTATACGACTTTGAAAGCATGAATCTGGGGTTAACCGAGAAAATGGTGTTCGTTGGACAAGTCGACGAACTCGCCGAGGAGGAACACAAGAGACATATCACGAACAGAGCTTCAACCTCATACGACTACGAAAGCCTAAATCAGTCGTACATAACCAAAGTTTTCAAACCCATAATCTCTGATGACTACTTCCGAAGCTACTCCCAAACACAAATGGAGTCGTTACCATCAATCTCAGATTCTCAACCCGTGCCTCGCATCTATATTCCTCATATGGATCTACAGCGACACCTTGAGTTAGTTGAACTTGAGCTTGTCCATAGATCCATTATCTTTGATTTTGAAAAGGCAATTCTTCATAACCTGATCGATCACCTTGCAACTGAAAATACCAAACTACAAAATTCTTCTGCTCTATGCACGTCCGAAATCCCAATTCCACACGTGCGAGAAGGTGAATGTTCAACATTTGCAAATTCAAGATCCGACATACATACAAGAGATGTATCCTTAATAAATCTTGGTAAAAATTGTGAAAAATGCAGAAGATCAGAAAAGTCATTGTTCACTCTTCATGAGAAACTTAATGCACTTGAGAACGATTTTTTCAGAATGAAAACAATTGAATCCATCAACTTTAAAGGAAAAGCCAAGGCAATTGATACACGGTTATCACATAATAAAAGTATCTCAAAACCATCCAAATCCAAAACAAAGCTAATCAAGAAACAAACAACTCGCTCTCGTTCCAAGAATGATCGTTTGGCAATGACTGCTTCTAACCCATATGTCCTTCTAGGCGGAAATGTGAAGAGCGGAAGAAAACAGACTTTTGGATGGCGGAAGAAGCCAGAAGAGAAAGATGGAGGAAGACATGACGAAGAATGTTTGATTTACCCTGCTACTTTTAATAAACAAACAACTCTGTCACTTTGTAATGATTCGTCAATTTTGAATGTTAAACCTGTTCGAGCTCCAATTAATTCTGTTCAAACTGAAATATTTTGCATGAATGATGGTTGTATGGATGGTCATTGTACCTTCAAATGTGTGTAAGATGATGATCGAAAGAACTGAAGAATTAAACCAAATCCAAACTATAAATCCTTTGAATCCACTAATGAACAAGCTTCCTTCATAAACAGAAGAGGCAACAAAATTACCTATTGGCTAAAGAAACGCTCAACAAGAGCAAAATTCCAAATGAGTAATGAAAGTGTATACTTTAAACATAATTTTGAATCAAATTTCACCGATCCGCACACTTCATGGACTCCAAATCGCAGATACCACAATAATTGGAATCATTCCAATCAAAATGTTGTCAAACCAACTGTCACAAATCAATTGAGTAAGAAAATTCAAGTCGCACAGCATAAACAACCTATAGTTCAATATAAACCCATCAAAGTGATGACAGAAACAACCAAGACAAGAATTCCAAAGAAACAAAGTGAATACATCGACGATGATGTCTCACTACGAGAAGGATGTAGTCACGTGGTAATTGAACAATCTGTCATCACATCCAGAGCAACCAATTCCCCCGCAATATCCAAAGAAAGCATAACACGATCACCGTCCCAACCACAAACAGTGTCACAAGTTTGTACTCCCAACACTCTAACAACAAATTCATTAAATAAAGCTACATGTGATACTATTGTTTTTGCTAACAGTCAAGGACCCAATACACAATGGGTACCTCAACAAATTTTGTCTTCAATGTGCAGATATCTAGCCGGTGGTACCTGGACTCCGGCTGCTCGAAGCATATGACGGGCGAAAAGAGTCTCCTTACGAACTATGTCCCAAAATACTCGGAAAATGTTCGTTTTGGAAACGACCACGTGGCACCAATAATGAGAAATGGAGACATTATTAAAGAAATTATAAAAATAAGCAAAGTATCGTATGTAGAAGGAATGGGACACAACGTATTCAGTATTGGAAAATTTTGTGACAAGGGGTTAGAAGTTTACTACAAGGCCAAAACTTGCTCAGTTAAGACTGAAAACGGTGATGTGGTACTGACTGGGTCCAGAAGGTCAAATCTATACACCATTGATCTTGCAGATCTGGAAGGAAAAAAGTTAGTATGTCTTCTGTCCATGGCCTCATCGGAACTAACATGGATGTGGCATCGCAAATTATCTCACCTAAACTTCAAGAATATCAACAAATTGGTCAACGGTGATTTAGTTCGCGGATTACCCAAACTGAAGTTTGAAAAAGAGCACCTCTTTGAGCACTGTGAGAGGGGCAAAATGAAACGGGCATCTCACAAAATCAAAGAGGTGTCCAGCACAAAATCACCTCTCCAACTGTTGCACATGGACTTGTACGGGCCGATGAGGGTTCAATCTCGAAATGGGAAGAAGTACATTCTCGTGATAGTTGATGACTATTCGAGATACACATGGGTCAAGTTCTTGAGGGCGAAGGATGAAGCTCCATCTACAATCATCTCGTTCCTCAAACAGGTGCAGAATCAATCACAAGGAAGGGTCGGCACCATTCGAACCGACAATGGCACCGAATTCAAGAACAAAGTCTTGGATTCTTTTCTTGAGTCAGTGGGAATCATGCATCAGTTCTCCGCAGCATTTACTTCAGAACAAAATGGGGTTGTCGAACGAAGAAATCGAACGCTTGTAGAAGCAGCTCGAACCATGTTGTCCTATGCTGATTTGCCACGTTCCTATTGGGCAGAAGCTATCAACACAACATGCTACACGCAAAAGCGCACAATTTTGCACCGTCGCTTTAAAAAAACTCCCTATGAACTTGCAAATGGCAAAGTGCCCAATATTAAACACTTTCACGTGTTTGGTAATCGGTGCTTTGTTCTTAATGAAAAGGCTAACCTAGGAAAATTTGACCCCAAAGCTAATGAGGGAATTTTCCTTGGTTATTCTTCAGAGTCTAAAGCGTTTCGTGTATTAAATAAACAAACAAATGTTGTGATTGAAAGTATTAATGTGACTTTTGATGATACCTTAACCACTACATCTTTATCACCCGAGTCACCTGCAATCGTTTCTGAACACATCAGTTCAGGACCAGGACTTAATCGACAAGAAACAAATATAACACACGCAAATGAATCTTCAGATTTAATGTATATATTTGATTTCTTAGATGCTGATGATTCTGGAACTAATCGTGTACCTCTTGACAGGCCTACAGATGTTGTTCAGGAATCTCTTGAACTCACGCAACAAACTGCCACTGCATCTACCTCAGGGCCTGCTAATTCATCTGCTGACCCATTCCTCGTTCTGGGTGAACGGTACACTGAATCCAACTCTATAGTAAACACTGTCGACAATGCTGCCACTGAGGATCACGAAAATAGAATACCTCAGTCCCGCCCAGGGTCATTTACTCCTGAGGGTGAAACATCTATTCAACAACGCCTAGATGAATTCTTCCCTCAGGATGTTACTGATGAAATAGCTGATAACTCCCTTCCCCATATCACCAAGTGGACGGCTGCACATCCTAAAACGCAAATCATTGGAGACAAAGATGCCGGCGTTCAGACCAGATCTGCCACAACAAATGAGTATCAATTCTCCAGCTTTCTTAGTCTGTTAGAACCCACACGAACTAATGACGCCCTGTAGGACCCAGACTGGATTCTTGCTATGCATGAAGAGTTAGATCAGTTCACCCGTTTAACGGTTTGGAGACTGGTGCCCCGACCCAATGACAAGACCATCGTTGGCACCAAGTGGGTCTTCAAGAACAAGAAAGATTCCGATGGTGTGGTGATTCGGAACAAAGCAAGACTGGTAGCTAAAGGATACAACCAGCAGGAGGGTATTGACTACTATGAAACCTTCGCTCCTATTGCCCGTATTGAAGCCATCCGAGTTTTTCTCGCGTATGCTGCTTACAGGGACTTCAAGGTATACCAGATGGATGTCAAAATGGCATTTCTGAATGGAATCCTTAAGGAGGAAGTCTATATATCTCAACCAGAAGGATTTATTGATCCCAAACGACCAAATGACATTTACATACTTGATAAGGCCCTCTACGGACTCAAGCAAGCTCCACGGGCTTGGTATGATGTTCTCTCGGTCTACCTGGTTCGTGAAGGCTATTCAAAGGGACGAATTGACACCACACTCTTCACCAAGAAAATTGGGGATGACTATATCTTAGTTCAGATATATGTACACGATATTATCTTTAGCTCTACGAACCCATAGTACAGTCTAGAGTTTTCAAAACTAATGGCGAGCAACTTTGAATTGAGCATAATGGGAGAAATGAATTTCTTCCTCGGCTTACAAGTCAAACAACTTTCCAATGGAATTTTCATAAATCAGTCTGAATATATTAACGATTTATTAAGAAAATATGAAATGTCGGACTGCTCGTCCAAATCAACCCCCATGTCTTCCAAAACCAAGTTGTCTGCTGATCCTGATGGAAAGGCAGTCAACTTGAAAACCTATCGGGGAATGATAGGCTCTTTACTGTATCTCACGGCTAGTAGACCGGACATAATGTTTTCCACGTGTCTCTGTGCTCGTTTTCAGGCAAATCGCAAAGAATCACATTTACTTGCCGTGAAACGTATCCTCAAACACCTAAGAGGGACCCCTGACCTTGGTCTGTGGTATCCCCGCGACTCATCATTTGAACAGCTTGCATATTCCGACTCGGATTATGCCGGGTGTATGTTGGACAGGAAAAGCACGTTAGGGATTGCACACTTCTTAGGCGATCGCTTGGTCTGCTGGAGTTCAAAGAAACATAACTGTGTGTCTACATCAACTGTTGAAGCTGAATTTTTGGCTGCTGCCAGTTGCTGCTCTCAGAGTCTATGGATGCGAACTCAGCTACGGGACTTTGGTCTTACCTACTCTAAGATTCCACTGTTGTGTGATTCTCATAGTGCAATTGCCATTTCTTGCAATCCTGTCCATCACTCTAAAACCAAGCATATTGATATCAGGTATCACTTCTTGAAAGACAACGTCGAAAAGGGTCTGATTGAGCTCCAGTACGTTCCTACTGATCCTCAATTGGCTGATCTGTTCACTAAACAACTGGACGAAGCCCGATTCTCATTTCTGGTACCAAAAATTGGAATGTTGAATCTCAAACTCTAATTCATTACTGTTTTCATGTCTTGAACAGATTTATGCGTTGTTTTATTCTCTGTGCAGCTATACAGATGCTCCTGTCTAGGGGGAGCGATGCGGTTCACAGGTTAACACGAATGTTTTCCGTGCATTTGTGTAGGGGGAGAAACGTTTAGATTTCATCTTCTCAGATGATTTATTGTCAGCTATTCATATAAATTAAGTAGAAAACAACAAAAAGAAATAATAATCAAAACAACAAAAAGAAATAATAATCAATTTTTGGTCTTAAAAATGCTAAAGTTTAAACCTTGGGCTTATATAGAATAGATTGGGCAAACCATAAAGTTTGTGCCAATCCGGGTCGATCCGACAGTCGGATCAAAGCCCCGAGCCACCCGACTGTCGGATAGTCTATAAAAGGGAACTCTTCAACTATCTTTCCTTTCACGCTTCCAAAACTTTCAAATTTTTCAAAAAGTTGTTCATCTTCTTGCCTTCCTAACTGCTCTCGGTCGAAATCGTGTTCTAGTGAAATCCTTGTGCTGTTTTAAACATCAAACTGCAAGGTAAGAAAGGTTGAACAAGAAATGGTGAATCGTTTTCCAATCAAAATCATTTCTTTTGGTTTTTGAACCCCTGTTTATCGAACAGTTGGGTTTTCTGGGTTGTTGAATAAAAAACACCATTAATGGTGTTGTTCGTGGTGTTTAAATGGTACAAAGTAATTCTCGAACGTATGCGAACACAATGGCACCAATATCGCGTTAAAGATCACACACAATCGAGTCATTTGGAAGTTTCTTGTTTGTTTTTTGGGCACTGTTCTTCGCTTTGAAGAATAGAGTTCTTTGAGTCAAAATGTGCAAAAGATAGGGTTGTTTAGGTTAGATTGAGTGTACAAAATTGTTTGAGGTTAAAATCCGAGTTTATTGATACTAAACTTGAGTCCATATGTTTACATTTTTGACAAAAAATCATAGTTGGACTTAATATGAACAAACTGAGTGTTCATAACAGTCGGATGAAGGGAAACTTGATTCATCCGACAGTCGGATGACTTTGGTCTATCCGACTTTCGGATGGACTTTATTCTATGCGACTTTCGTATAAGGAAAGTTAAACCATGAAACAATGACTCTGAAAAGACTAAGTGTTAAGTCATCCGACCTTCGCATTAAACAATTCCATCCGACTTTCGCATGACTTATTTGTCCATCCGACTTTCGGATGAATTTCTTTCATCCGACTTTCACATGGAATGTGTTCATCCGACTTTCTCATGGAATGAGTTCATTCGACTTTCGCATGGAGTGTGTTCATCCGACTCTCAAATGCAACTTGTGTTATCCGACCTTCGCATATTTCAAACCATCCGACTTTCGCATTAGTTAAGTTCATCCGACTTTCACATGACTGTTAAACTCATGTGAATTTCAAGTTAAATGTTTCAAGCGACTTACACCCCATGCGACTTTCACCTCATGCGACTTTCGCATGACTTAGGTTCATCCGACTTTCAACACTTAGGAAATTTTTAACTTGATTCCAAAAACTCCAATTAAGGGTCGAAATTCATAAGTCACAACATCAAGGTCAAAGTCAAAACCAAACATTCACATGTGCATTGAACTACAAAACACATATTCACTCATATGTTCACATGTGCATTAGACATTATATGTTTCTTCTGTACTAATCTGATCTATCTTATCTGTGACAGATGGCTGCTAACCAACCCATTCCCGAGGAAAGCCTAGTCCCTGCTGCTGACAGGCTTGAAACACTGAGTAACAACGTGTACTTTGACCTAGCCACAGATACCAAAATCCCTATCAGCACTGAAATTATCCTTGCCCATCCTCTCCGCCAGGCCATCACTGAAAACCCAAACACATCACCCACCCACGTACCTGAAATTTACCTGCAACAACTGTGGTATACCTTTACTGAGGGTGTCACTCGCTTGGGACACAAGTGCCTCCGTGGCAGGATTGAGAATCTCCGCACAACTCTTTCTGCTGTCAGGCTGAGAAATCTACTAGACCTACCTGCTGCAGATCACTATCTAGACAAAGCTGACTTTGATGAAAATCCTTGAGTTGATGCAGTACTAGACCTAATCAGAGGTCTTGGATATCAAGGGGAGCTGAACCAGATTAACCAGTTCAGACGAACAAACCTTGCACCTCTCTGGCAGACGCTTGCCACTATAATCTCCTGTACGCTTACTTGTATTCACCGAGGTACAGATGGCGGATCCTACTGTTCCCTACTGCTGTTGGCTGGTGTTGCTTACCACCGCCACCTAGACTATGCCACAATCATTTTTTTAGAGATCGTTCGCATGGTTAAGGAAAAGGAAACCACTCGCCAGAAAACCTTCATACCCTTTCAACAATTCCTGACCATATTTATCGCCACTGATCTGTAAACCTACCACACCATTCCTCGGCGACTCAACAACCCGCAGGTCCAAGTACAACGAATCACCAGATACCTATGAATCAGAGACCTCCCCGACATCGTAGCTATGACCGTGCCTGTTGCCCTTCTTCGAATCCTAAATCAAGAAAGTGAGGCAGTGCCTGAGTACATGAGAGTCAATAGGATTGCTCCTCTGGCGCAACCAGAGCCGGTTGTGCCTGCCCCGGGAGCAGTAGCACCTGGTGATGGCCCTAACGGTACTAAGGCTCGGGTGCGGAAGGGTGCCCCGAGCAGGGTTGTGGTTGAGAGGGATGAATCAGTAGCGAGGGGTGGTGGAAGTGGTGAGGGAGCAGAGATACACGAGAGCGAGGGTGTTGCGATAAGTGACTCAGAGGCCTCCACCCATGATGAATCGGAGAATAAGTCCTCAACAGAAAGGACTCAAACAGAATCGTCCTCCTCCGGGCAATCAATCTCATTTGGCCCGCGACCTTCTCCGGTCCGTGCTGAATCCACTGGCACGCGGCAAGTATCCGATCATCCCGAGGACATCCATCACGGTCTATCTGACATATCTGCCACCTTTGGTGATGTACCGTTAATGGAAAGTGAAGATGAAGAAGTAGATGTTGTGGTGAGCGATAGTGAACGTGAGAAAGAAAAGAATGAGGGTGAGAGTACCCCAGACCAAGAAAGATGGGAAGCCTCATCCACTACCGGTCGGGACACTGTTCCGGCTGGTATTGAAACAGACGCTCGCATCCCACCAGTGCATGCACCTCACCCCACCAGCCACTCTGCTTCCACTCAAATGGAAGTAGTTTCATTGCACGGGGATTTATCACATACGCAGTCGGCGACTCGTTTGGAGTTTGCTAGCTTTGAAATTAGTGGACACCCTCCCTCGTCCACATCTTCTTTCCAAGCACAATCGAGTCTAGCGCCAACCTTGACAGGTTTCCAAACTTTTGCTAGGACACCATCACCACTAGCACGTCTTCGTGACGTTGCCAGAACGCCCGTAGTGGCCTCTACTGTAGAGGTAACGGGAGGATCGAGCGGAAGTCCCTCCAGTGCTACCATTCTACCAATACTGCGTGAGGGCCACGGGTCTAAAAGACCTGTGCCAACCGAGCCTCTTAGTGAGGTCGGGGTTACACCAGAGCATAAATCCTTCCTGAATTCTAAGTTCTCCTCTCTTGACTCCGGCCTGAGGGAGTATGTCAACACACAACTACATTCTGAAATCAATTCCCTCAGAGCCCAAATACGAGCCCTGGAAAACCGCCCACCCACTGTCATCGAGCGAGATTATTCAATCGATGAACTCAAGGACCTCCTACATGACAAACCAAACAGTGTTGCCAATCCTACACCCGAACAATCAACCATACCTGCAGCACTGCAACAACAACCCCAACCCTCCTCCTCCAGCTCCGCCACCTTCCAAGATACAGTCCTACAAGCCTTGAAAGCCTTAACCTCCACCGTATCAAGTATAAGCAAAAGGCTGGAAGTAGTGGAGGAGTCTTGTAAAGTTCAATCCAAGTCTCACAAGCGTAGGCATGATGATCCGGAGGATCCAGGACATCATGAGGGGGAGAAGCGGCAGCAGCGATACATTGGGGCTCAAAGCACCGTACTCAGAATTGAAGCCGCCCCAGTGTCAAGGCCGCCAGAGGGTCAAAGCGGTAGTGGTAGTGGGGGTAAACAACAACTAACTGAGCCTGCCACTGAGCCTGCAATGGCAGATTTTGAGTTTGAAGCGGGTCAAGGGCAGAGTCAGAGACGAAAAGACAAGAGACCCCAACAATCCTCCCAACAATCCAAACTCCATCAATCCAAATCCCATAAATCCAAACACATCCAAAAGAACCAGAATCCTCTCTTCCTGAATCTTCAACTGAAAAATCCAAAGGCAAAAGGCCGATTACTGTGGAAGTAGAAGAGACTTCACTGATCAACATACGCAAGGTCTTTACAACTGTAAAAAGGGAGCTGCTTGACATTTTTCCACCTAAACAGGGGCAATTCAACATCGCGCCTATCGATCTCATAAGTCAGCAGCAACCTAAAGGATCTAAGCAGAAAGAGGGTGAGTGGCCGGTACCTGCAACTTACCATGGACGACTTATGCCCTTGGCCACTCACGAGAGAGTAATAGCAGAAAGGCCAAATATCAGGAACATCAGGCCTAGAGAAGCTCTAGCAAAAGACCAACCTCGCTGGCCCACTGAATGGCTAAATACTCCTTATCTTGAAGAAAGAATTCCGGGAATCTTCTTAGAGGTGGTCAGAGAGGTTGACGATCTATATGTACTGAACTCGAAAGAGCATGAAAAAGCCGTCCGATTCGCCGCCACCTTCCATACAAGCAAAAGACAACAAGTGGCCTCCAAATATCCGATCGTCAAGATTGAGTTCGTGTACTTGCGTAACTTCCTCAACTACCAAATGGTTCACTTTCATGTAACCAGAGCAGATGGGAAAAGGTATACATTTCACGAGGTCGAGCTTAGATTTCAGAATATGGGGGATATAACACATATGGAAGATGAGCTGGCCTGTAAGCTTGAAAAGAATCGAGAAGAACAAAGAGCTCTCCAAGTCATTAGAGACTTCATGTGAAAGAAGATCATCCTGTGCATAACTCATGATCTACAGCTTGGTGCTGAGGCTGATCTTGCAAAGATAAATCTTCAAAGGCCCAACCAACAGTATTCCAAGCTAGACAGACAAAGAAAATACACTATTATAGAGAAATTTGATGCAGATTATGAAGGAGCCGATGGAACGTCATGTTAAATCTCAACGGAGACAAACCATTCCTTCGACTCTCAGTGCTCGGTGCATATTCTGACGAGACGCTTCAAACATGCATATCTAAATTCCGCAGAACATGCTTCAGAAATCAACGCTTTCCTGATCAATCAGAATTGGTGAAAATGACCAGAATTGCAGATCAGTTGGAGGAAAAGATTCAAGAGAGAAAGGCCATCTGGAGCTGGGAAAGACTCCTAGGTCAAAGAAGCAGATGAAAAAAATACCTGCTTTAGCACAAGGCAACAAAAGGGGGAGAATGTTAGATATTAATTAGTTTTTTTGCCTTGTGTTCTTTTGTATGTAATCTATATATTCCTAGGCTAGTTTATGGTATGGGCTTGGCCCACTTTCTTTATCTATTTCCAAGTTTAGCTTAAGTGTTTAGACTTGGGCCCATGTAGCTTTTTAGCCCATGTGGCTTATGTATTTATATCCTTGCAAACCTAGTTTGCAAGGTAACCTTTGCAATTGTATTCTCTGCACTATTACGTTCAAGCAATATACAAGAGGGGCCGTGAAGGTAGAATTTCAAGTGACACTTATTTCTTATTGAACCAACTTGTGGTCTAATGAGATAGTGAGTTTGAACCTGACCTTAGGAGCTTTGGAGGCACTTGTTGCCTACATAAACAACTCAATTTCCTCATTTGCAAGTCTTGGTCAATTATTGAAAGTTAGACACTTAAAGGATATGTCTCATATACAAAGAGTGTAGTGAGAATGAAGAGAGTGTTGTTGTGCACTTAACGAAAGGGATTGTTCTTCTTGATCTATAAGTGTTTGTGAGTTCAGTGAGCTTGCTAGTAAATTAGGATTGAAGTTAAATTGGTGTAGACTTGCATAAGGACTTGAAGCCTCTTGTTTCAAGCATCATTCCACCACTCTTGTGAACATCCGAGTTTTAAGCTCTAGAGAGTATACTTCTTATTCCCTTGTGCTTTCTTTTGTTGTTGCATGCATTCTTGTAAAGATCATCACCTTTGGGATTCATTAGGACTTTGTTTTTGTGTGTGATTTGTTGCTTCCAGTGCCTACTTTTATCCTTAGTGAATCCTAATAGAATAACTCAAAGACATTGATAAGTAAGGACTATTTTCTTTTTTTAATCCTGCCCCCCACATGGCCTTGAGATTCCAGACCATAATTTTGTCTTATATTGCTTGTCTTAGCTGTGGACCACATTGAACTTTCTTGCACACTTTCACCTTCAGTTAAATGTGGAATATTTCCCTCACACACAACTCTTATCTTTGTTTTATCATTCTTTATTAATTTGAGCAGCCTCTTAGTCTCTATTGCATGTTTTTTATAGACTCCTTCACCTCTGTTGCACTTCCAAAAGTTGTACTCATATAGAAGTTTGTTTTATTATTCATAACATTATTAGCCTCACATTGTTTTGTAATCTCCTAATCTTTTTCCACTTTTGGCCTTCTACATCACCGTCAGACACTACAAGAAATTGGGGTCTTTACCAACACATCTTATGTGTAGGTAAAATACAAACATATGTGAGTAATTGTCTTTACCTACACAAAAGACATGTGTTACCATGTGTGGGCTCATGCGTGTAGGTAAAGATCTGTACCCACACATATATTATGTGTTGGTATAGATAGTATCCTATACCTACACATATATGTGTGTTTAAAAGTAATCGATATGTATTGGTAAAGGTGTTATAATTTAGTTGTTTGGTGACGTGGCCGATGACGTGCCGTACATTGATGACGTGGCCGATGATGTGGCATGAACATACAAAGTGTTAGTGACACGTGTCATTTAATATGTGTGGGTAAATATATTTTTATGTGTAGGTAAGATGTGTTAGCAAAATCACTTATGTGTGGGTAATAAACATAATATATGTAGGTAATAATATTCACATATGTGTAAATAAATAGAAAATGTGTGGCTAAAAATAATACAAATAGTTTTTACCATAAAACCCAAATACCAATTATGTAACACAAATAGTAAACAAAGAAAAGAGTCAATAGTCATAAGTTGTCTATAAATTCATAGACGATGTCAAATATTTAACCTATATCACTAAACTAATCACTACTTTCACCGGACTCATCATAATGAGACTCTCCGGACCGAGGGTGGTTAGACGCATCGTCTTGGACAATTGGAGGCATAATATTTTTCTGGGTTAAAAGTTTATGCATAGTTCCAACGGTAGCTTCCAATTCTTGAACTCGATGTGCCAATTGATTGTAACTAGGACAATTTGACTCCATAGTACTTGTGGTCTTACCCGCAACAGGATCACGACCCACCCACCCAAACGAACAGAACTTCTTCCAAGTACTTTTTCCATAATAGCCTTGTCGGTCATTGTGTCTACTGAATTGTCATTTCTTAACTTCAACATTTTTTCCTTAACCAAAGGGTAAACCAAATATAATAAATAAAAATTAACAATCATCAACAATATTAATGCATGTAAAACCAATATTTTATCACCACACAAAACTGAATATATGCTTAAGAAAATAATCACATGCACCACAATCAAGCTAGTTGGACGAATAACACAAACATGACAATATAAGTAATGTGTGAATTACTACTGCATAAATCACTTATCACTTAGTCATCATAGAAAAAAAATCCTCAAAATCGATATTTGTAAAAATAAATTTTGACATTGCACTTTACTTAGAAAGGAGTAAGTAAACTTACATATTTTGCAGCTCCTTCCGTAGATATCCAACCTTTTTCAGCATCCCAGTGCGTAAGATGCCAAGTCTCAATTTGACCACAAGAAGACCCCAAATCAAGGTCACGCTCAATGTGATAGCGTATTGTACTCTTTGAACCATTTCTACTGTCCATTGTTCGCTTTCCACGAGCCATTATCCTTTTCTGTGCGGTTTCCTTTAAAAAATACAACAAAAAATGAACAAGTCATTTTTTAAGGTCTAATAATATGAAAGTAAAAATATTGTTCACATATTACCTGGTAATTTGGCTCTGACCACATGTTACAAAGATATTCCCAGTCTTCTTGGCTATTTAAATAAGAAGGCTTTATAGTCTTTGCTTTATTCAAATCTTCTTGCCCTCCAATCTCTTTAAAGTAACAATGCAAGTCACTCCGATACCCTCTCCATGCCTTTGCATGTAAGTATCAATCACTTTGCGAACCTTTGGATCCTCAAGATCAATGTCAAAAAGTGTCTTCAAGTAATAAATGTAAAAATATTGTTATTAAATTAGTGTACATATTTAAAAGCATACTTAACAATAAAAGAAAATCTTATAAGTAGCTTATGGCGCAATGGTGCCCTAACATCTTCTGGTACACGCCTCCACTCTTTAAATTTCAAATTACAATTTTTACGTAAAATGTAACCACACTCGTACATGAAAGATGAGGAATTGTCACATACTACTCGTTGTGCATCAAAATTGAACTCTACTATTAATCTTGTCTTTGAAGCTTTCATTGCTTTCCGTGCTCCTTTACCACTAGTAATGCCACGTTTTGCTCTCGTATGACCACTACCACTTTGTTGCTTAGTTTCTCCCATTGTGTCTAAGAAAAAAAAGTAGATGTTAATTTACTCTTACAACACACGCACACACTAAAACATACTTAACTTTATTACTAACCATGTTGATGTTGATCTAGTGATTGAGATTGGTTGACATTACTGTTTGGGTTTGCATCTATAAGCATGATTAAGAAACATTAAAGAGATATAAACAATTAGAATACTAGAAATATATAAACTGATTACACATACCTGGGATTAGATCTGGTTGATGACTTGAAATGTGAAGGCTTCCCAAATTTCCATTACCTAATATATGGGTCATATTATGTTTGACGTAAACAAGTACATAAATTATTTTATCATACATGTTACGTTCAACATAACATGTATATATGTGTTACATTATAAAATTTTACCTAAATTGGTAGTGGTTTCTCCATCTCGTCCCTCTTGTCTCCCTCCTCCACCTCGTGTAGTGCGTCCTCCTCTTCTTGCCATTATGCTATTTGCAAGTATAACAAAAAAAACATATTATAACTTAAGTAATTATATCAGATTTAACAATAAAAAGATCATTAGTATAATCTAACCAATAATTATCAAGAAAATTCATGCAAAAGAGTCATCATCATTGGTGTTAAGATTTGGATCATCAGAATCACCATCGGTCTCGGAATCAAAAACTAGTTCATCATTTAAAAAAATTTCACCCTCGTAATCATACTCATCGTCAATAAAATGTAAGTTATCTACATAGGCATTTCCATTACGTATTGCTAACACTTCCTCACGTGGTAATGTTTTATGTTCTATATCATCTCGAACTAACAAAGACATATCGGGTAACTCTTCTATTGGTTGAAAAGGTGACAACTCGTTAGATTCTTCTTCTTGAAGTATATCCTTCATTGATATTTCGTCTTCATCATGCTCAGATATATCATAAATGTTCCGATGGTTTACTTTTTGTGCCACCATCCAATTCTTTCCACATGCCAAATCATTTAAATAAAACACTTGTTGCGCTTGACTGGCCAAAATAAATGGTTCATCGACATACCAATTAGATGTAATATCAATTGATGTTAAATTATGATCAACCACCATCCTCTTTCCCTTTGGATCCGTATTATACCACTTGCAACGAAACATGAATACCTTTCTCCCAAGTATGAAATCAAGATCTAAAACTTCAAGTAAAACACCATAATAAATCATTCGTTCCCTACACAAAGTCCACTACATTGTGTAGTAAATTTGTCATCACGTTCCTTGCAACAAAATCGAACACCATTGACGATGCAACTTTGCCAACTCGTGTAACGATCATCAGGGAATTGGGACAACGCGTACAAATCATCGGTCGCTCTAGGGTCTCCGTTGACTTTAAGCAAAGCCATCTATAAGCACCTAACATTAGTATTAAGATAACTAAAAACAAGGAATAAATGTAACTAATTTTTATACTTACCTTTTTCTTGAACCAAGAGGGAAATTCACATTTATGTATATTTTCTCAAGTTTGCATCTTCTATATATCTCGGGTGTAAAGCTTCTTTGTGTTCACTAAACCCAAAAACAAGCAATTTACAATTTATTTTTAATTAGATAGTAAATACAAAACTAAACTATAGTTAAAATGTGGCCAACTCACTTTAGGTAAATATCAAGTTCATCTTCGAAATTGTTGATGATATACCACTGAACTACATCAATGTAGTCCCCTAGTTGTCCAAATTTGGAAGCTCCGAATGTACGGACTTTATTGTTGAATAACTCCATCTCATGTTTAGTGCCTGGTACATCCCAATTCCGTTTTACACGGTTAAATCTTGTCTCGATGTCATGTAAATAACGAGATAAAAAAGTGACAGCCTCAGCAACAACATATGCTTTGGTAATTGAGCCATCAGGCCATGCAAAGTTACGAACGTATCCCTTGTAAGTACCCATATGACGTTCTATCCCAAACATCCATCTATGACTAACCGGTCCTCCTAATAATGCCTCCTCGGGTAAATGTACACACAAGTGAACCATGACAGTGAAAAATGCAGGAGGAAATATCTTCTCAAGTTTGCATAATATGATAATAATCCCGATCTTCATATCCTCAATTTCATTGGCATATAGAGTTTTGAAGCATATTTTTTGAAAGAATTGACAGAACTCAATCAAAGTTCTACGTATTTCCATGTTTAAGAAGGGGAGAATGGCCACCGGTAGTATTTTCTGAAACAATACATGACAATCATGTGTTTTCATCCCTCGAAGTGTATTATTGTCTGTCACACATTGACTTATATTGGATGCATAGCTATCAGGAAGGCGAACAGACTTGATAAACTTACAAAACTCCGTACACTCATCTTTAGTCAATGTGTAATTATCAGGAGATATCACAAATTTTCCATGTCGCTCTTTCAACCATAGTTCCTTGCGAATATTCAAATCCTCCAAGTCTAGACATGCTATTGTTTTGTCCTTTGATTTCACAAAATCATTTAACAACGTTCCAACTATGTTATCACAAACATTTTTTTCTGTATGCATGACATCAAGATTATGACGCATGAGTCATTTAGACCAATATGGAAGTTCGAACAAGATACTCTTTTTTTTCCAATTTAACTCATTAATACCTCGTTTACGTTTCCTATCCTCGTTAGTAGGTGCCTTTCCAGTAGTTCATATAGGAACATCTGTCAATTGTTGCAAAATATCATCACATGTGTGAAGTAACGAGGTCGTCCCCTTTTTTCTTCTTTTCCATCAAACTCCTTGCCCCTTCGCCAATTATGCCCTCTACGCAAAAAACATCGATGCCCCGTATAACATTGTTTACCGCGAATCCGGTTAGAACGGGTATCCTCAAGGCATACTAGACATGCTAGTTTACCCATAGTACTCCACCCAGACAAGTAAGCATAAGCAGGAAAATCACTTACTGTCCATATTACTGTTGCATGAAGAATAAAATACGAACTTGAATAAACATCATATGCTTCAACCCCATCACACCATAGGATTTTAAGTTCATCAACAAGAGGTCTTAAGAAGACATCAAAGTCTTTACCGGGAGATTTTGGGTCAGGAATCAATAATGTTCAAAGGTAATTACTCTTATGCATTGTACACCAAGGCGGCATGTTATAAGGCATCAAAATGACTGGCCACATACTATGTGTTGTTGTCATATTGCTAAAAGGGTTAAACCCATCTGATGCTAGCCCCATTCGTACACTTCTGGGATTAGCTGCAAAATCTGGATACTTCTCATCTAAATGCTTCCAAGCCTTTCCATCAGCAGGATGACGCAAAACTCCATGCTCATCTTTGCGAACTTCTTTATGCCACCGCATGTCTTTAGATGTGTGGCGCGATGCAAATAGTCTCTTCAAACGAGGTGTGATTGGAATGTATCGCAACTTCTTATAAGCAATTTTGTTACGCACGTAATGACTGCTTTGACAAACAGGACATACTTCAGCATCGTTGTGTTCCCCATAAAAAATAGCACAATCATATTGATAAACATCAATAAGCTCGTAACCTAAACCAGCTACGCAAAGCATCATCTTAACATCATAATAGTTGCTTAGACAACTATTACAATGAGGAAGAACCTCATGTAGCAACTTAAGCAACATCTCAAATGAATTATCGGTCCACTTGTTCATCACTTTTAAATTCATTAACTTCACGACAAACATCAAAGTAGAATAATTTTTGCAACCTTCATACAAAGGATTATTTACAGCTTCATATAGCTTCTCAGAATGAGCATTCTCTGTATTTGGTTGTTGATTTCCTAGTAAATTATTGGTAGGGCCTATGTTAAAAAATTGATGACCAATGGCATCGTCTAATCCTGCTCTTAAGTCATCAAATTCTTCATTTACAAGATCATTAGGTCCTACATCTTCCTCATTGATGGCATCCTCACCGTGATGCACCCACCATGTGTACGATTTATCAATTCCTACATTAATTAAATGGGCACCAATGACACCGATATTTTGCAGTCTTGAATTGAGACATTTAGAATTCAAAGTTTGTTTGGAAACATTTAGAAAGTCCTTTACCCCGTCCGCATACTCGATAGAAGCCCGATTCATGCTCTTCACCCACTGATGATCCATATTATGTATCTATTTATCAAAAGATAAATGCTCAATTTAGAGCCTTCGAAACATATGGGAGTTCTATGATTCTAAAAGTACATATATATGTTACATTCTAACTTGCACTAAACTAAAACTTATGGGGTTTTTATTGTTAGAAGCAGTAGTGCTATGATTCTAAAAGTACATATATTTTAAGTTGCTAAAAACCATCTATGACTCTAAATGTACCAAAATCGTTTATCTTATTTGGTAGCACAGAGATTTCAACAGAGAATTGTACCAAAATTATTATTTTCATCCGTTTTTTTTCTAAAATGAATTCTACATGTATGTGCAAAGTCATCCAGAATATAGCCAATCCCTTTGTAGTAATTTCTTAATATATTGTATCTGGAAGCAATTTATCATCATAATACATTTCCCATCTCAAAAATAAATATTTCATCTTTCTAAAAAAACTAAACGGGCTTTGACTTTCCAATGTCAAACCCAATTTTTGTCGAATACAAATTTGATAAGCAAACTGGTTTTAACATTTAATCGTCTATCTTTGAATATTTTTAAAACTGTATAGCTTGTTGTAATGACTAATGTAGAAACAACCTTCTCAAACACAGATGATATTTGATTTTAAAAAATGTTGATCTTCAATGGAAATTTAGATTTGATTTATGTTATTTGTGGTGCATTGGTTTGACAGTCATATCTTCAATATTGGAGTTAGTTGAGGTTAATCCGCTCCCGGGTTGTCGATGCGTCTGGCCCGTCCTCTAGGCACCTTTGGAAGGCAGGGAGTGTGACAACGTACATATTGGTGTCAATATTATAGTCTTTTGGAAGTGTTGGTTACTGTTTTTAGGGTCTAGTTTACATGAACAGTAATAAAAAATCAAGGCTGCAGCTTGGTTTTATTTTGGTTGATATCAGATCTAGTTTGCTTCAGTTTTGGTGGGTTGTATCTATGGAGCATTATATACAGATTGTTGAATGGTTAAGGGTAGTGTTTAACAAGTGGAAACTAGATATGCAATTGCAATATGGAAGGAAATTCTATCAGTTACTATTCAGGCAGAACAATAAAAATAGAATTGGATATGGTGTTTTTTGTTCTGGATTTTAAAATTCTATTTCAATGCATTTGGTGTTTATTTTTGGAACTATGTGTTATCAATAGGGGTATTCCATTCTCTAAGTACTAGAGTGAGGATTAACTGTTGGGTACATGATGGCATCATTAGTATCTGTTTTTTAACATATTTGAAAGTCAGATTTGGTTTTTATTTGCATTGGGTTCTGTTTAAGCATAAATCAGATTTTAAAGTGAATTTGCAATGGGAATTTAATGTGTGATGTGATATTTCTTTGTTCAAGCAGTCTAGTGTGATCGGTAAATGGCTATACTGCCACTGGTTATTACAATTCGAATTGGTTCAAGACTGTTTTAGGGTAGTGTGGAAATTCAAATTTGGTTTATCTCTTATGTGGTATTTTTGTCTAACATTCAATTGGTTCAAGACAGAAACGGGAAGCGGAAAATATTAGGGAAATGGATTATGAACAGATGTGTAATGCCGTTGAAAGCTATACGAACAACTAGGGTTTTTTGAACTCCATGGCAGTCATGGGGCTGCACAAGACGGTTGAAGTGTATTTAGGTCTTTCATGGTGAAATTGTGGATGTATTTATGTGTTTATTTTAAAGTGTTTTGTATATCTTTGTATTGTATACTCTCACTCTTTGAGGTTATCTATTTATAATATTATTCTTTGCTTTTCAAACAAAACAAAGAAAGAAAATGATCATGGTTGTGGTTGTTGTGTTGGTGTCTGATTATGGGCAAATTCCTTTGATCATGGCTATTTATAATATTATTCTTTGCTTTTCAAGTAATTTCCTTTGATGTTAGCTAATATTTACTTGTGTATTAGATGAAGATCTGAACCTGTTATGCATACAGTTTTAAAAAAGGGGCAAATTCATAGGCAAAAGAAGAGCGGATAGATTTAACAGCTTCAATAAAGATGGAACAAAATAATTAAAAGGTTGAACCTGTTCGACCCATTCCCATTTTAGCTTAATTAATTTAATTCGACCCGTTCAAGATAATACACAACTCATTCATAAGGAAATGGTTCATAACTTCTTTTAATGATTAGGGTTAGGATTTCTGCTCAAATCTACGTCATGATGCAGAAATGGATTATGTGTATTATGTATTTTAATAGAACAAATCTACGTCATGATGCAAAAATGGATTATTTTTATTCAATTCTTCCCTTTTCAACTTTAACCTGATTTATATAAACTCTACATCTACTGCTACCAAATCAAAATCCTATTAGAAATCTTATACGAACACAGGCCTCAACAGCTAGTAAAATTATATAAATTGGCCCTCCAAGATTCTAAGCAAAACCAGGATTTATGATTACAATAGCCACATGGAAGTGAACTAGGCCTAAGCAAAACAAAATCTTATTCATTATACCAAAAATTAACATTCATTTAGAAACTTACATGGCGCTCGACCTTCTATCAGTTCGTGATTAACAATGGTACTCTTTCCTCAACAAAAGTAGCTTTTGCCTCATGAGATGCTTGAAAATCCTAGAATCAAAAAACCATACAAAACATACTTGGTTTAGTACAAAAACATCAATTTCTAAGTTCTCCAACTTTCATGTTGCTAGTTTACAATTTCCTGGATTTTAGAAGGCTTAAGTTGATTCCAAAGATTTAAATACAGGTCTGATCATGCATGTTAATAAAAAAAAATACCTCCATTATCACTTGTAAGTGCAATTATGCTGTTGTAAGTGGTAATTGAAGGCTAAATTGAGTTGTTATCAATTTTGGTATTATCCATTGTTGGTTTTAAGGTACTGTTCACAGGTTATTAACCCCGTTGGATACTGTATCATTGAAATGGATCTATTTGAAATGTTGTTTCTGTTTTTGTTAACGTGTATTGATAATCTGTGTTGCCGGTGTCCTGTTATTGTTCACACAGTCAACTAAATGGTCCAATTGGTTTATAAATTGTATTAGATTTGAGTTTAGGACTGTATAATTTACTGTTCATGGGGTAAATACAAAAATTAATTGAGAATGAGAGTTTGGATTCATAATTGTTTGAAATTAATTGGGTTAAATGTAGTTTACATGTCACGAGCCTGTCAAGTTGATAAGGAAGATGGATTGAATGGTATTATTAGTATAGATTACAAATTAGAGTCAAATAGTAAAGATTGTGTTGTTTTACTATTCACGCAGGCTGTGTGAATAGTAATTTGCAATTTTCCTTGGTGCAATTTGAATATGAAGTAATTTGGTTTTGGATCCGGTATCACTTGATGCTGTTTATGAGATATATGATCTGTTGGGTTAAAAATTGGTGGTATTGTTAAGGAAGAATGCAAAATTGATTTAAATAAAGAATGTCTTACCGGTTTACTATTCACGGTTTTTCTGCTTTACTGTCCACATGGTTCATGGGTTGATGTTGTTGACCACGTTTACATTCGTTTGGTTCTATTCATGAAATAAATAAGGAGGTTGTGCTATTATACTATTCATGTAGTGCACCGTGAACAGTATCTGACAGTTTTGTGTTTAGGATTGTTGTAGTCAATTGGGTGATCTAGTTGGGAAGACTAATTGTATCATCCTCAACTTGGGCCTAGTTGTAAATACCGTGTACGTGTACGTAATTAATGTAATAGGAGAGTGTCCTAGCTATGTGTGTTTGTAAGTGTATGTATGTGTGTGCGAGTTAGATTAATTAAAGAAAGAAAATAAGAAAAGGAAGTGAAATAAGAAAATATCCAGAGGCAAACCGCCTCTGGAAATATGTAGATATATATATATATATATATATATGTGTGTGTGTGTGTGTGTGTCATGTTTGATTTGTACAAGTCAAAGGTGGCAAAACCAAAACACACTGTTTTCTCCTTACTCTCTTTCTGCTCTCGGATTCCAAAAGAAGAAGAAGAACACAGTTGTTGTTATTTTAAGAGGTTAGTAATTGGAATTAAACATGTTATAAGGATAGATACATGCTTTGTTACCTTTTGAAGTGGGTTTTGTCATGTTTGGTGTTATTATATGGATTTGATGTGTTTAGTGTAACACCATAAATTCTCAAGCCATTTTTTTTAAATCGCTGCGGAAGCGTTAACTGATTTCATTTAATCAAATACAAAGTACAAAGTACTTTTTACAAACATGGCTCGTCTCTTCTCAAAACATAATATCAGAGCATTGGTCAAATTTCCCTTCCCAACAAACAAAGCTAAACAGCCAGACCTGCAAAAAGCAATCAACCGAGGGGAATTAGCACCAAGCTAAATGAATGGAAGCTACAAACAAGCATCCTCAATCAACAAGCACAACCAATCACCAATTGCACAAGCGAACCGATATCAACAGATCAAACAATCAATCACAAGCCAATCCAATCTCCAATCCAATCACTAAAGAAACGGCGGTTCTGTAGAACCTGCAACCGATGCGGGCCAAAGCAAAGGTTTACCGTTAGCTATTTGCTACTTGGTAGTGTTAAAGCCCCTTCTACTGCAACAAATGCATAGAAAGTCTAGAACTGTGCAACCAATAGTAGATAGCTCAGCTCAAAACATGTGATAGTTGACCCCCAACCATGTACGCATAAAATTAACCATGCTTACAAGTCTCACCACGTGCACATATAATTAACCATGTACACTGGCCACGCAACAATCCAAACGATCACAATACACAAGCAACAATCAACGAATCACATTTACACAGTCTGACAACACATACCAAATAACACATTCCATACTCGCAATTCAACTTAAACAGTTCATCATGGCATCTTGGATTTATTCAGTCTAGCATAGCATATTAGACTAAACAGTCTATCAAAGCATCTCAGACTAAACAGTCTAGCAAGGCAACTCAGACTAAACAGTCTAACATGGCAACTCAGACTAAACAGTCTATCATGTCAACTTAGACTAAACAGTCTATCATGGCAAATCTAAATCATAACAATATCTCAATTCATGTAACCACAAATGTTACCGCCATCACCACTCGTGATTACACTTCCACTCACCTCAGTCCACGTCCCCGTCCGCTTAGTTGTCTAATATCACTGAGTCTTTGCAATTCCTGAGAACACAACAAACCGAAGTCAATCTCTGATAAATATATATTCACAATATATATTTATATCTCTATATAACTTGTAAACAACATACAATAATCATATAAATAATAACCCATCACATCTCACACGAATACATAGCAAAAATACACAAAACCCTTAAAATTGGCCTGTCGCGCCGCGACAAGCTCTTGCGTCGCGTCGCGACGCTACTCGGATTTGGGTTCCGGATTTGAGTGTCGGATTCCGGGTTGCGGATTCTTGGAATTCCAGATTTCAGGGTGTCATGCCGCGACCCTTAGGCGTCGCACCGTGATGGGTCGCGTTCCAGTTTTCTTCCTCCTTGAACTGTCGGATTTCCAGCCAACTTACACAAATATTTCATTTCTATTTTCCATTTTCTCCATCAAAAACACTTCTAATACATAGGAAACTTCATGTAACATCACAATAAACATGTATAACTTATCAAATCCAATTAAAACTCATTTTTCAACAAAACCCATAAATCAAGTTTTGAGCTTTAAGCTCCTATCATGGTAATTCTTCATTCTAGCATATATTTCGACATACAAACATATCAAAACAATCTATAGCATCATATGAACACATACCAATCTCCAGTTTGAATTATGAATCACCAATTCTTCATCTTGAAAATCCAAGTTTCTTATTTTTCTTGCTTTCTTCAAAGGTGGTTTAGCAAACACACACACACACTTTCACACTCACTATGTGCTGGTGAAATGAAACACACGTATTCATACTTTCACTTTTATTCAATCCAAGCAGGAGGTGTCCAACATACATCCATGCAACCATACATACTTACTTACACATACATACATGACATACAACACATAACTTTTCCTTTCTTTCCATTTTATTCCAGTAACACAATTATATATTTTCATAAATATGTATTTTCAATTCAATCAATAGTTATTCAACTAACCACATAATCAATTAATTGCAAACAACCCAAAATCGTGTACCGCTTACCCGCTAATCAACTAGCCCAGGTTTGCGGATGTTACAGGTTTGCGGAATCCGCATGTGTTGAAATCCGATAGTTTTGTCAGGATCCACTGGAAATGTTAGATTCCGCATTTGCTGGATTTTCGGATTTCATGGCTCGGATTTCCTTGTGTCGGAATCCGCAAGTGTCGGATTCCGTATGCATAAAGAATTTCCTATGTATTGGAATCCGATAGAATAATATCGGATTTCCTCATTGATGTCGGAATCCGTTTAAGTATCGGATTTCCTTATTTGTTGGATTCCGAGGGTGTCGGATTCCATTGAATTAAGTTAGAGATGCCCAAGTATCAGAATTCGCATGTCAGTGTCGGATTTCGTGTGAAAGTGCGGATTTTCCTAAAATCCGCAAGAACCATCGGATTTCCCCAATCCGACAGTTTTGGCGGATTTGTGCTAAGTCCAAGTTTAAGCGTTTGTTTTGTAACTTTCGCTATGCATGTATGAATGATTAAAGAAAGTATAATATGTTAGGTGAACTTTTTGTAGTGGAGTCAAAGCATGATACATGTTCGTAGTAGACTACTCAGGTGAGTGCCTACTTTCATGAGACTCAGTAGAGTAAGTCTTGCATGATAAATGATTATGTGAATGTGTATGAACGTGTATGTATGTCTAACCTGTCTATGCAGGTATGCTTAAGAGGATGATTGTAAGTTTATGAATGATGTTATGAATGCTTGTAAAATATGTAATAGGTGCATGCCAGCGGGTCCAGATTGGAACCGCTTAGTTAATGTATGATAATGTGTATAAGTGATGAACTGTATGTGAAAGTATGAATGAAGGATTGCATGATGGATCCCTGTGGGATCCTATGTACGATGTATGAAAATGATAATGATGGATCCCTGTGGGGTCAAATGTACGTTTATGTGTATGTGCACGGTCTGCAGACCATCTTGTTGGAATATGCCCGCTGACACGAATGAGTTAATGGCACTACCGATCTATTGGGTCACACGCCAAGTATTGATTCCGGCAACACGATCAAGCAAAAGAGAGGAAAAGGCCAAAATGGGTTTTGGCAGGATGGTACACGGGTCGTGTCCAGTCCAACATACACGAGGCGTATTAGCTCAGTTCAAGGTCGTGTAGTTTAGGCCTATACGGGCCATGTAGATGAACACGGGCCGTGTTGTGCCTGTTAGACACGGGCCATCTTAGCCCAATTGGGGCCGTGGACTTTGGGCCTACACGGCCGTGTTGACCAACACGGGCCGTGTACATCTCCTGTGACAGCAAAATTAACAGCCTTAAACACTTAGTTTAATGGTGTTAACTTATAATAATTGTGGTAGACAAAGAGACTACGAGTTATCTCCTCTAAGAGAGGCTTTTTGGATACACTTTGTCTCTTGGTTGATACTAGAACTCTCTCTCTCTTGTTCATCTTGTTATTGGTGTTCTTGAGCATAAGAAGCAAGACATACATACACTTGATAGTTGTTTTGGTGGTTTCACATCAACTTGCTAGCACTTGGGAATCAAACAAGCTTGGGGTGGACTTCATTAGAGGAGTTCTTTATTGGATTCTAAGCCACTTGACAAGGAAGGTTGTTTTGTGTTTTGCACTATTGAGGTATAACCTTTCTTCTTATCTTGTTCATATTAGTTGCAATTTCATTGTTAGATTTTGGTCCATGGGAGTGTATTCATTAGTTTCGCATCAATTTTTGTTATACATATTGCTTCCGTTGCTACTTGTTTATGCCAAACGAATACCTTCAGTGGTATCAGAGCCATATCTAACATGGCTTTGCACTAATGAGTCTAGAAAAACCATAAAAGTGTTTTAGATGAGAAAAGTGTTTTCTTAAAATTGGTTTTTCCATTAAGACTCTTGTTGTGCTACAATAGATTTATTCGTAGTCTTGTTAATATATTTTAGTTCTTATATTATATATTTGTTGTAATTTGGCATGAAGTGTACACAAATATATACTTATAAATGTATATATGAATATGTGTCTCAAAAATGGTTTGGTACACTAATGCATATGTACAAGGATTGTCCTTTTGGTGCCTTTGATGTTTTGACAATCTTAACTAAAATATAGATATATATTTATATATCATGGTTATGTGTGGAACACCATGTTTCTATTTGATATGTTTGGTTTGATTCGGTAACAAGATATGCCCTTAGACCTATGTGTTGTGGTGATTGATTATTTTGGTTTTTTTTTGCGGCCTGCGTGCTGTATTGTTGTAACAATATTAGTTTATTTATTGGTGCGGCTTGCACGCCGTTTCTTTTATTCTATGTATTTGTATAAATAGCATAGGATTGCGGCATGCTTGTCGTTTATATATATTCTATGTATTTGTATATAGTATAGATTTAAAACCGGAATAGTCAACGGGAGTCATGGTGATGACGTCTTGGCGAGGAGGAATCAACATGCTATTGGAGGTGTTGGATTAAGTGGGAGCTCACCCAACGAGACCATATCTTGTCCATAGATTTTTGGCCTCGTTTTCCCTGTT
Source organism: Dittrichia graveolens (assembly GCA_038502395.1). NCBI lineage: Eukaryota > Viridiplantae > Streptophyta > Magnoliopsida > Asterales > Asteraceae > Dittrichia > Dittrichia graveolens. The sequence goes on from JARJIL010000007.1 coordinate 27,860,801, forward strand.
GTGGCTCACGGGGAAAACGCATAGGAATATTGGGCATGTTACTGAATCATATATATATATATTTGCGTGGTTGTATTTTATTTTTCCTATGCGTGGATTAGGATTCGGATGCTAGACAATTTTTCCTATAAGATTAAATAAAATACAATTTTTGTTAAAATGGTTAACAATTGCGCGCGAATAGAATTGACAAAGAAAATATAAAAATGGTATTATATTAAAAGTGTTTAAAATCGTTTTGACACTTACTTTGATAATTCACAAAATGGGTTTTTTTATAAACCGGAAACAAAATTTCGTTTTCAAAATGTAAATCACGCACCATCCATAAGATGACACCACCCGAATCTAACAAAGCAAGGATAATTGTCAAGCTAAGCACGAGTCATTCCTTGGGTAGTTGTGTGGAAGGTGAGTGGGGTAACTCGCATGATTGGTTGTCGAGCTAAGCACGAGCCGATTAATGGTCGAGAGTGCCACCCGTGTGTCTTGTCGGATGATTTACAATTTTAGTATATAATTCTTGGTTAGTTGTCGAGCTAAGTGCGAGCTAAACAAAAAATATATATTAAGATTGGTGTAAGATAGGGATCAAACATGCCAACCGACATAATGGATGTCAACGGATCCCGCAAGTGTCTAAGAGTTGTAATAGAGATTACAATTGTAAAATGGTTGCCAGCCTAAATAGCTTCGCCACGTGATCCGCGGTAAACCCGTCACGATGCGAGGTGAAATAAGGTTCTTAGCCCTTGTTACAAATAAATTGTTTTGTTTAAAACCATGGGTACCTATTTTAACAAGGATTTCCAAACTAACTAAAACTACTTTGCTATTTTAGATGGCGTCTTCAAGCAACACCAACGCCACCAACCATTTTTCGCTTAGAGTTTTCCTTGAAAAGTAGAAACTCAATGGTAACAACTTCATGGATTGGTTTAGGCAACTTAAACTTATCCTACACCAAGAAGGGAAGATGGTTACCATAGAGGAGGCCCTACCCGAGGCTCCTGCTGCCAATGCCACTCGGGCTATCCGAGACACTTATGAGAAGCGTGTCAAGGATACCGAGGACATTACTTTCCTCATCCTAAGTACTATGATCCCCGAGCTCCAAAAGCAAATGGATCATTTGAGTGCTTTGGACTTGATCGCTCAGCTTAAGGAAATGTTCCAGTAGCAAGCGAGACAAGAGAGGTTCGAGTGTCTTAAGACGGTGCTTGGTAGCAAGATGGCCGATGGCGGGAATGTGAGTGCTCACGTGTTGCGTATGAAAGCAAACGTGGAGCGCATGGAACGGCTCGGATTTACCATAGGGAGGGAGCTAGTCGTAGATTTGATCCTATGGTGCCTGCCCACCGCGTATGATCAATTTGTTATGAGTTATCATATGCATAGTATGGATAAGTCCATTATGGAGCTTCACGGTATGATCAAGACAACCGAGTCTAGCATGACCAAAAATAAGCTCGCCGTTCCAAATCCCGTTCTTGCTATAAGGGAAGGGCGAATCCAGAAGAAGAAGAGATCCGCTTATACCCCTAAGGGTAAGGGTAAGGGTAAGGGGAAGGGGAAGGGGAAGATTGGCGCTGCCATTTCTAGCCCCGCTTCAGAGGGTAAAGGCAAAGGGAAGATGGTTCCCCAAGCCAAAACTCCGAATGATGCGGAATGCTTCTTCTACGGGAAGAAGGGCCATTGGCGCCGTAACTGCCCGCGGTACCTAGAAGGTCTTAAGAAGCTCAAGGGGTTGAGCATCGGAGGAACTTCCGATTCAGGTACGTACATGATTGAACTCCCTCATAATTCTACATCTGGTAGTTGGGTATTAGATACCGGCTATGGCACTCACGTTTGTAATATTGTGCAAGTGCTAAGTACAAGTAGAAGGATGGAGAGTGGCGAGCTTGACTTGATAATGGGAAACAAGGAGATTGTCCCGGTCAAAGCTCGAGGAGAAGTTGAATTATCTTTTAATTCCGGTTTTTCCATATTATTATTGAATGTATGCTATTCGCCGCTTGTGGCACGAAACATTATCTCTTTTCATGCATTACACGACAATGGTTTTGGTTTTTCTTTTGACAATGGGGTTATTGTTTGTTTTAAAAATGATATTTGTTATTTTAAAGCTTATCCTTGTCGTGGTAGTAGATGCGTACATTAGTGATAATCGTTCAATCATGAATATTGATTCAACGTCTAAAAATGGTTTAGACAAATTGTCTTTGTGGCATGGTCGACTTGGCCATATAAACAAGACTCGTATCGCCAAGCTCCAAGCGGATGGGATCTTGGAATCATTTGACCACGAGTCAAATGAAGTATGTGAATCTTGTTTGTTAGGAAAGATGACTAAAGCACCCTTTTCCGGCGTGAATGAGAGGGGTAAAGACTTATTGGACATTATACATTCCGATGTGTGTGGTCCATTTAAGCACATCACAAGAGACAATTCTAGATACTTTGTTACCTTTATAGATGATTATAGTAGGTATGGGTATGTCTACTTGGTTAGACAAAAGTCCGAGACCTTTGAGGTCTTTAAGACTTTCCAAAACGAAGTAGAGAATCAATTGGGCAAAAAGATTAAGATACTTAGATCCGATAGGGGTGGTGAGTATCTTAGTCAAGAGTTTCATGATCATCTTAAGGGTTGTGGAATTATCTCACAACTTACACCTCCTAGGACGCCACAATTAAATGGTGTCGCCGAGAGGAAGAACCGAACATTGTTAGATATGGTTCGGTCTATGATGAGTCACACCCAAGTGCCTATAAGCCTTTGGGGTTATGCTCTTGAAACGGCAACAATAATCCTTAATCTCGTTCCAACGAAGAAGGTCGATAAAACACTTTTCGAGATGTGGCATGGGAAACCTCCCGTTCTTGCCTATCTAAAGGTTTGGGGTTGTCAAGCCTATGTACGACGTGAGGTAGGTGACAAGTTGGTGCCCCGATCCGAAAATTGTCATTTCATCAGATATCCAGCTGCGGGTATTGGATATATATTCTATAAACCTTCCGAGAACAAGGTATTTGTTGCTCAAAGGGCAGTCTTTTTTGAAAGAGAATTAGTGTCCAATCAGCAAGGCGGGACTAAGATTGATCTTGAAGAAGTTCAAGAGTCAACGGATGAAAGACCTGACGTTGGCACTAGCCAACAACCTAGTGAGGTTGAGTCTGAGCATGACAATGCGGAGGCTAACGTACATCCGTTACCTCCCCATAGATCCAGTAGAACTCGCCATGAGCCAGAGAGATATGGGTTTCTCATATCTAAGGGCGACGAGTTATTGGTGGATCTTAATGAGCCCACCAACTATCGGGAAGCGGCAGCGGGCCACGATTCTGCTAAATGGAAGGAGGCAATGGATAACGAGATACAATCCATGGAGGATAACCAGGTTTGGCAACTAGTTGATCCCACATCCGGTTGTAAACCAATAGGGTGTAAGTGGGTATTCAAGAAGATGACCGACATGGATGGAAAAGTAAACACTTTCAAAGCCCGACTGGTAGCTAATGGTTTCACCCAGACACATGGTGTCGACTATGATGAAACTTTCTCCCCAGTGGCCATGTTGAAATCTATTAGGATACTTTTGGCAATCGCCGCATTTCATGATTACGAAATATGGCAAATGGATGTCAAAACCGCCTTCCTTATCGGGAAGCTCTCCGAAGAGGTGTATATGATGCAGCCTGAGGGTTTTGTACATCCGAAACATCCTAATAGAGTGTGTAGATTAAATAAATCCATTTATGGACTTAAACAAGCATCTCGTAGTTGGAATCTATGCTTTGATGAGAAAATCAAAGAGTTTGGTTTTTCGAAGAGTGTAGACAAGCCATGTGTATACGTTAGGGCTAGTGGGAGCGCCGTTGTTTTCTTAGTCTTGTATGTGGATGATATCCTACTCATTGGTAAAGATATTCCAACCTTGCAAAGTGTCAAAACTTGGCTTGGAAAATGATTTTCAATGAAAGACTTAGGAGAAGCGGCATACATTCTGGGTATCAAGATCTATAGAAATAGATCTAGAAAACTTCTCGGGTTGAGTCAAAGTACATACATTGACAAAGTCTTGAAGCGGTTCAAGATGGAGGACTCCAAGAAAGGAAATCTTCCTATGTTGCATGGAGTGATATTGAGTAAGACTCAATGTCCTAGTTCTTAAGAGGAACTAGAAGTAATGAAGCGAGTACCATATGCTTTAGCCGTGGCCTCGATCATGTACGCCAAGTTATGTACTCGTCCTGATGTGTCATGCGCTTTGAGCTTGACTAGTAGATATCAGGGAAACCCAGGGCAAGCCTATTAGGTTGCGGTAAAGAACATTCTTAAGTATCTTAGGAGGACTAAAGAAATGTTCTTGATCTTTGGTGGTGAGGAACAGCTCACAGTAAAGGGTTACTCTGATGCTAGCTTCCAAACTGATAGGGATGAATGCCGATCACAATCGGGGTTTGTGTTCCTATTGAATGGTGGGGCTATTACTTGGAGAAGTTCAAAGCAAGACACAGTGGCTGACTCTACTACAGAGTCAGAATATATTGCGGCAAGTGAAGCTGCTAAAGAAGCTGTGTGGATAAGGAAGTTCATCCGAGACCTTGGAGTGGTTCCTAGCATATCCGACCCTATTGAGATCTTTTGTGACAATGAGGGTGCGGTAGGTGTTAGATTTGCTCATTACTTGGTTTAGATTTAGTTTTAATTTATGTTTGGACCATTATGTATTTGGAACGTTAAGCAATAATGTCACTAATGTTTGTTTCAATTTATTTAGTAGATATCTATATATATGTGTGTTGCGGTTACTTACATTTAGTCTTTATTATGTTCTATCTTTGCATGTTTAATTACTTCCCTAGATTGTTTTACAGTCTTTAAGTCTCCAGAATCAGTCATACTTTGTGGGAAGGAAGTATGAATTAAGATTGAGGTAAGTAATTGGTTTTGATAAAACGTGATTCTTCCCTATACTTGAAAGGGGTTTCAAGTGATTGGAGGACCCACACCCGAGTTTACTTCATGGTTTTAGTCACAAGTAACTCGGGATGGTAATGACATTTCATCCTTAAACTAGAGATACATGTGATCTCAAAGCATAGGTCTGCTTTGCTTTGATCGTTTTCTAACGCGGTCCGTAACTTGTCGTTATAAGGGAGATGGTTGTGTAGGGTATTATCTATGTGGCAGGACTATGTAGTCGAAAGGTATTTGTTCCTCTATGTATAGAGGGAATATCCATGGGCCCCTCGATGATTGAGTGCTGACGTTCATATGCATGGCCGTGCTCAAGTTCTATTGAAGATGGATCAATGTTGACTTGATTTGTTGGTCACCACTAATCTAGAATCGAGAAACATAATTGTGAACGATCTGAAGGTTGACTATATTCCATGCCTTGTGTTCACATTGGATATCGCGAACAAAGGGATGTGCATGTTCATTTATCTTTATTAGGAAAATCATTTTATGACTGGGGATCTTGTCAAGAGTGGCATACCCTATACTAACTTGGGAGCATAGATGTCTTACTAGAGGCCGCTCTATGTTTGTGTTATTTTTCGTAGTCGTGTCACGTACAAGTGGGAGTCTGTTGGAATATGCCCGCTGACACGAACGAGTTAATGGCACTACCGATGAGGTATAGTCCTATTGGGTCACACACCAAGTATTGATTCGGGCAACATGATCACGCAAAAGAGAGGAAAAGGCAAAAATGGGTTTTGGCAGGATGGTACACGGGCCGTGTTCCTGAACACGGGCCGTGTCCAGTCCAACATACAAGAGGCGTATTAGCCCAGTTCAAGGTCATGTAGTTTGGGCCTACACGGGCCGTGTTGTGCCTGTTAGACACGGGCCATCTTAGCCCAATTGGGGCTGTGGACTTTGGGCCTACACGTCCGTGTTGACCAACATGGGCCGTGTACGTCTCCTGTAACAGCATAATTAACAGCCTTAAACACTTAGTTTAATTGTGTTAACTTATAATAATTGTGGTAGACAAAGAGACTATGAGTTATCTGCTCTAAAAGAGGCTTTTTGGATACACTTTGTCTCTTGGTTGACACTAGAACTCTCTCTCTCTCTTGTTCATCTTGTTCTTGGCGTTCTTGAGCACAAGAAGCAAGACATACATACACTTGATAGTTGTTTTGGTGGTTGCACATCAACTTGCTAGCACTTGGGAATCAAACAAGCTTGGGGTGGACTTCATTGAAGGAGTTCTTTATTGGATTCTAAGCTACTTGACAAGGAAGGTTGTTTTGTGTTTTGCACTATTGAGGTATAACCTTTCTTCTTATCTTGTTCATATTAGTTGCAATTTCATTGTTAGATTTTGGTCTATGGGAGTGTATTCATTAGTTTGGCATCGATTTTTGTTATACATATTGCTTCCGTTGCTACTTGTTTATGCAAAACGAATACCTTCACATCTGACATCTGACGCATGGTTAAGGTCAGCCCGTTAGCTGGATCGTAACAGGACTTCAGTCATTTCTGGATTTAACGGTGACTCGGGGTGCATCCCGGGTCGAGGTTCTGCAAAACCGCCGTGCCTTAACCGTGAGTGGTAATCGCCTGGGTAACGGTTGGATTACTTGAGGAGTCTTTGGTTCCATGAACAATGTTTGGTGGACTGCTTTATGCTCCCTTACCAGCGCGGATGGTTGTGTCTGATCCCCCAGTCTTAGTTATTGAGCAGGACAAACTCCCCTGCGAGATATGACACTTACTGATCTTGTCAGCACACCGCTATGTGTTAAGCTAGCAATGTGTGCTTATGTACGATATGATATGTATGTTGCATGACTCATTGTATTGATACTTATGATAAGTATGTACTCACTAGCTAAGTGTTAGCTAATGGTGCTACGATTTCCCTTTTCAGGTAAAGACTAGATGGCCTGGAGAGGCGGGTGACTTTTGATGTGAATGCCCCTTGTGGGTTGGAATACTTGATTTTGTTATGTAATGTAGTAAGATACATTATGGTCGGTTCCTGTATGTTAGGTAACACCAATGAATGTTTTGGAAACAAAGATGATGTAATTAACCATTTGTTGATATTAAAAGAAAAATTTCCGCTGCTAAACCGATTTATCACTAAAGTAACTGTTTTCAGAAGTGCTGATACAAATAGGTATCAGACCCTAAGGTATCAGAACTGGTGGGCCTTCCCGAAAGCAAAAGCAAGATAATGCATCTCGTGATGAAGGGAAGGTATTCTACTAGATGACAACGGAGGAGGTGAAAGCAACGGGGGACGTTATTCCGAGTGAATTCCTGATTAGCTGTAATCCTATTTTTTTTTTTGTGTTGTTTGACTCCGGAGCTGCCTACTACTTTCTCTCAATTTTGTTGTTGTAAAGGTTGAAAATACCTGTTTTCAAGTTGGTTAATTCGCTAAATATGAAAGTTGTTAATGGTAAGATAGTTTTGTTACGTATAAAGCTCCAAAAGATGTTTTTGATGTCAAGGGAAGTAGTTTCCCTATCTCGCTCTTAGTTATGCCTATTGCGGGCTTAGATGCTAGTGTTGGGTTGGATTGACTCAGCAATCATAATGCTGAGATTCTCCGTACCCAAAGAAAAAGATGATTAAGATTCCTCTTTCTGATGAATCTTGTGTTATAGCTAGTGTAGAACGACAGAAGTCTGATATACATGTTATCTCCATTGTTAAGAACTTAGAAGTCTGTTTCGAAAGTTGTGACTCTTTCCTTGCATAATTATTGATGCTAAGATAGAGAAATGACCAATCCAACATATCAGAGTAGGGTTTGATAACCCTGATGTGTTTTCTGAAGAACTGCCGGGTTTACCTCCGGTCAGTAATGTCAATTGTAAAATTAAGTTGTTTCGGGAGCTACTGCAGTGGCTAGAGCTCCATTTGTACGCCCAGTTGTCTGAGTGTGAGTTCTGACTAAGGGAAATGTATTCCCTTGATCATATTGTCTGTAAGGATGGTGTCAAGTAGATCTAGATAAGGTAGAAGCTGTAATGAATAAGGGAGTTCCTCGAACTCCTTTTGAAATTAAAAGTTTCCTTGCCTTAGTTGGCTACTGTCGGCGGTTCATCCGCAATTTCTTGAAGTTTGCGAGTCTGTTGGCTAAACTGACTTGTAAAGATGTATATGTTGTATGATTGAAAGCTCAGGAGAGCTTTTGACGCAATTATTGTGTGCAGCTCCGATCCTCACTTTGCTTGTTGGTTCGGAATACTTTACTGTCTATTGTGAAATCCGTTACCACCCTGGTGAAGCCAGTGTTGTAACAAATGCTTTAAGCCGTAGAGGACCGTCAACGGGAGTTAGAATTATGAACATCACGGTGATGTCGAACGTGCACGCAAGTCGCGATGAGTACCAGAAACCTTGTGATCGTCCGCACCGATTTGATATTTCGGAGTTGATGTTCGTTTCTTAGCTACAAATGAGTCTGTTTTGTTGACTCATTTGATTCAGTTTTATGTTGATGAGACTGTGTCGCATCACGGTCTTTCATTTTTGATTGTTTTAACTTTGACTATCTATTTTTTCTAGTTCTGACAAAGTTTGCAACATGAGTTAGGCACTTGGGTTCGCTTGAACATTGCCTATCACCTGCAAACTAATGGCCAATCTGAACGTACGATCCAGATATTAGAAGATATGTCTCGTGTGTATGTACTCGAATTTGGTGGATCATGGGATTCTCATCTCCCATTGAATGAATTTGCTTATAATAATTCATATCATTCCAGCATTGGAATGCCATCATACGAGATTCTATGTAAGAAACGCTGTCGTAGTCCAATTTGTCGGATTCTAGTCAGAAGCAGTTCGTTAGATATGTGATTGACCAGATCATGTATGATAAAATGAATGTGATCTTAGAAAACCTGGAAGCAGTTGGTGACTTACCAAAGATGTACACGGATCCCAGATGTCGTTTTGCTACATTCGATGTTGGTGATCGTGTGTTCTTAAAAGTTTCTCCTTAAAAGACGTTATTCGTTTTAAACGTAAGGGGAAGCTAAGTCCATGTTTTTTATATCCATTCGAGTCTTGCGAAAAGTCAATGATCAGACGGTAACTTTTGAGCTGCCGCTTGAAATTAGTCAGTGTGTATGTCATCTTTAACGTGTGTTACTTACGCAAATGGCACGTTGAAGAAGAATCTGTGGAGATTCTCGACGCGAAGGTCAAGAAACTGCGCAAGAAGATACAAACTAATCCTTGTGAAGTGGAAGCACAACCTAGGTCCAAACCTGACTTAGGAAGTTGAGGACGTGATGAAGGCAAGGTACCCTCACCTGTTTATCACTGAGTGGATTCCCAGGACGGAATCCTCTTAAGGGGGGTAGATTTGAAACATCCTCAACTTGGGCCTAGTTGTAAATACCGTGTACGTGTACGTAATTAATGTAATAGGAGAATGTCTTAGCTATATGTGTTTGTAAGTGTATGTATGTGTGTGCGAGTTAGGTTAATTAAAGAAAGAAAAGAAGAAAAGGAAATGAAATAAGAAAATATCCAGAGGCAAACCGCCTCTGGAAATATGTAAATATATATACATATATATATATGTGTGTGTGTGTCATGTTTGATTTGTACACGTCAAAGGTGGCAAAACCAAAACACACTCTTTTCTCCTTAGTCTCTTTCTGCTCTCGGATTCCAGAAGAAGAAGAAGAACACAGCTGTTATAAGGATAGATACATGCTTTGTTATGGTTAGAAACACAAGTTCATATAAGAACATACATGAAATAACATGAAAAAGCTTACCTTTGAAGTGGGTTTGGTCATGTTTGGTGTTCTTATATGGATTTGATGTGTTTAAGATGTTCATACGAGTAGAATATGATGTCCTAAGGTGTTCTGGGCTTAAAACTAACAAGAATGAAGTTGTTAAGATGATTAAATGAAGCTGTCAGATTTACAGGATATGAATGTGTCGGATTCCGAGACTATGATAGTGTCGGAATCTGCATGTGTTGAAATCCTATAGTTTTGTCGGGATCCACTGGAAATGTTGGATTCCACTTTTGCTGGATTTTCGGATTTCATGGCTCAGATTTCTTGTGTCGGAATCCGCAAGTGTCGGATTTTGTATGCATAAAGAATTTCCTAAGTATTGGAATCCGATAGAATAATATCGGCTTTCCTCATTGATGTCGGAATCCGATTAAATATCGGATTTCCGTATTTGTTGGATTCTAAGGGTGTCAAAATCCATTCAATTAAGTCAGAGATACCCAAGTATCGGAATTTGCATGAAAGTTTCGCATTTTGCGTGAAAGTGTCGGATTTTCCCAAAATCCGCAAGAACCATCAGATTTCCCCAATCTGACAGTTTTGGCGGATTTGTGCTAAGTCCAAGTTTAAGCGTTTGTTTTGTAAGTTTCGCTATGCATGTATGAATGATTAAAGCAAGTATAATATGTTAGGTGAACTTGTTGTAGTGGAGTCAAAGCAAGATACCTGTACATAGTAGACTACTCAGGTGAATGCCTACTTTCATGAGACTCAGTAGGGTAATTCTTGCATGCTAGAAGATTATGTGAATGTGTATGAACATGTATGTATGTCTAACGTGTCTATGCAGGTATGCTTAAGAAAATGAGTGTAAGTTTCTGAATGATGTTATGAATGCTTGTAAAATAAGTAATAGGTGCATGCCAGCGGGTCCAGATTGGAACCGCTTAGTTAATGTATGATAATGTGTATAAATGATGAACTGTATGATGATGTATGTGAAAGTATGAATGAAGGATTGCATGATGGATCCCTGTGGGATCCCATGTACGATGTATGAAAATGATAAAGATGGATCCCTGTGGGATCAAATGTACGATTATGTGTATGTGCACGGTCTACAGACCATCTGACATCTCACATCTGACGCATGGTTAAGGTTAGCCGGTTAGCTGGATCCTAACAGGACTTTGGTCATTTCTGTATTTAACGGTGACTCGGGGTGCATCCCGGGTCGAGGTTGTTAGGACTTATTTGTGTTTGTAGGCCTTGTGCAACTATCTTAATTATCTTGCTATTATTGCTTTGTTAGTTTAGTTCATCTTGTGTAAGGGCTTAGCCCATTTAATATTAATTGTCTAGTCCATTAGTATGTAATAGACTAGCCCAGATGTTAGATTAGAGAAATCCATCATGAAAGCCCATGAGGCTTGAGGCCCATGTGCCTACTTGTATTTAAACCCTTGCAAACCTAGTTTGCAGGGTAACATTTGCCATTACTCTGATTAATAGAAACAAACACATATGTATTTTCTCTCAAGCAAAGTGTTCTTCTTGTGTTCATACATTGTTCTTCATATCTTATACACAAGAATCATCAGACTACTCATCTTTAATCTCATCTTTGTACAATCAAGGACCCAATACACAATGGGTACCTCAACAAATTTTGTCTTCAATGTGCAAATATTTAGCCGGTGGTACCTGGACTCCGGCTGCTCGAAGCATATGACGGGCGAAAAGAGTCTCCTTACGAACTATGTCCCAAAATACTCGGGAAATGTTCGTTTTAGAAACGACCACATGGCACCAATAATGGGAACTGGAGACATTATCAAAGAAAATATAAAAATAAGCAAAGTATCGTATGTAGAAGGATTGGGACACAACCTATTCAGTATTGGGCAATTTTGTGACAAGGGGCTAGAAGTTAACTTCAAGGCCAAAACTTGCTCAGTTAAGACCGAAAACGGTGATGTGGTACTGACTAGGTCTAGAAGATCAAATCTATACACCATTGATCTCACAGATCTGGAAGGAAAACACTTAGTATGTCTTCTGTCCAAGGCTTCATCGGAACTGACATGGATGTGGCATCACAAATTATCTCACCTAAACTTCAAGAATATCAACAAATTGGTCAACGGTGATTTAGTTCGCGGATTGCCCAAACTGAAGTTTGAAAAAGAGCACCTCTGTGAGCACTATGAGAGGGGCAAAATGAAACGGGCATCTCACAAAATCAAACAGGTGTCCAGCACAAAAGAACCTCTCCAACTGTTGCACATGGACTTGTGCGGGCCGATGAGGGTTCAATCTAGAAATGGGAAGAAGTACATTCTCGTGATAGTTGATGACTATTCGAGATACGCATGGGTCATGTTCTTGAGGGCGAAGGATGAAGCTCCATCTACAATCATCTCGTTCCTCAAACAGGTGCAGAATCAATCACAAGGAAAGGTCGGCACCATTCGAACCGACAATGGCACCGAATTCAAGAACAAAGTCTTGGATTCTTTTCTTGAGTCAGTGGGAATCCTGCATCAGTTTTCCACAGCATTTACTCCAGAAGAAAATGGGGTTGTCGAACAATGAAATCGAACGCTTGTAGAAGCAGCTCGAACCATGTTGTCCTATGCTGATTTGCCACATTCCTATTGGGCAGAAGCTGTCAACACAGCATGCTACACGCAAAACCGCACAATTTTGCACCGTCGCTTTAAAAAAACTCCTTACGAACTTGCAAATGGCAGAGTGCCCAATATTAAACACTTTCACGTGTTTGGTAATCGGTGCTTTGTTCTTAATGAAAAGGCTAACCTAGGAAAGTTTGACCCCAAAGCTGATGAGGGAATTTTCCTTGGTTATTCTTCAGAGTCTAAAGCGTTTCGTGTGTTAAATAAACAAACAAATGTTGTGATTGAAAGTATTAGTGTGACTTTTGATGATACTTTAACCACTACATCTTTATCACCGGAGTGACCTGCAATCGTTTCTGGACATATCAGTTCAGGACCGGGACTTAATCGACAAGAAACAAATACAACACACGCAAATGAATCTTCTGATTTAAAGTATATATTTGATTTCTTAGATACTGATGATTCTGGAACTAATAGTGCACCTCTTGACAGGCCTACAGATGTTGTTCAGGAATCCCTTGAACTCACGCAACAAACTGCTACTACATCTACATCAGGGCCTGTTAATTCATCTGTTGATCCGTTCCTTATTCTGGGTGAACGATACACTGCATCCAACTCTACAGTAAACACTGTCGACGATGCTACTACTGAGGATAACGAAAATAGAACACCTCAGTCCCTCCCAGAGTCATTTACTCCTGAGGGTGAAACATTTATTCAACAACACATGGATGAATTCTTCGCTCAGGATGTTGCTGATAAAGTAACTGATAACTCTATTCCCCAAAACACCAGGTGGACAGCTGCACATCTTGAAACGCAAATTATTGGAGACAAAGATGTCGGCATTAAGACCAGATCTGCCACAGCAAATGAGTGTCAGTTCTCAAGCTTTCTTAGTTTGTTAGAACCCTCACGAACTGTTGACGCCCTGCAAGACCGAGACTGGATTTTGGCCATGCAAGAAGAGTTAGATCAGTTCACCCGCTTAAAGGTTTGGAGAGTGGTGCCCCGACCCAATGACAAGACCATAGTTGGCACTAAATGGGTCTTGAAGAACAAGAAATATTCCGACGGTGTGGTAACTCAGAACAAAGCCAGCCTAGTAGCAAAAGGATACAACCAGCAGCAGGGTATTGACTACGATGAAACCTTTGCTCCTGTTGCCGGTATTGAAGCCATCCGAGTTTTCCTCGCATATGTTGCTTACAGGGACTTCAAGGTCTACCAGATGGATGTCAAAACGGAATTTCTGAATGGAATCCTTAAGGAGGAAGTCTATGTATCTCAACCAGAAGGCTTTGTTGATCCCAAACGACCGACTGACGTTTACATCCTTGATAAGGCCCTATATGGCCTCAAACAGGCTCCACGGGCTTGGAATGATGTTCTCTCGGCCTACCTGGTTCGTGAAGGATATTCGAAGGGAAGAATTGACACCATACTCTTCACCAAGAAAATTGGGGATGACTATATCTTGGTTCAGATATATGTAGACGATATTATATTTAGCTCTACGAACCCACAGTACAGTCTAGAGTTTTCAAAACTAATGGCGAGCAATTTTGAAATGAGCATGATGGGAGAAATGAATTTCTTCCTCGACCTACAAGTCAAACAAATTTCCAATGGCATTCTCATAAGTCAGTCTAAATATATTAACGATTTATTAAGAAAATATGAAATGTCGGACTGCTCGTCCAAATCAACCCCCATGTCTTCTAAAACCGAATTGTCTGCTGATCCTGATTGAAAGGCAGTCGATTTGAAAACCTATCGGGGTATGATTGGCTCTCTACTGTATCTCACGGCTAGTAGAACGGATATAATGTTTTCTACCTATCTCTGTGCTCATTTTCAGGCAAATCCCAAAGAATCACATTTACTTGCCGTGAAACGTATCCTCAAATACCTGAAAGGGACCCCTAACCTTGGTCTGTGGTATCCCCGCGACTCATCATTTGAACTGCTTGCGTATTCTGACTCGGATTATGCCGGGTGTATGTTGGACAGGAAAAGCACATCCGGGAGTGTACACTTCTTGGGCGATCATTTGGTCTGCTGGAGTTCAAAGAAATAGAACTGTGTTTCTACCTCAACTGCTAAAGCTGAATTTGTGGCTGCTGCCAGTTGCTGCTCTCAGAGTCTGTGGATGCGAACTCAGCTACGGGACTTCGGCTTACCTATTCCAAGATTCCCATGTTGTGTGATTCTCAGAGTGCCATTGCCATTTCTGGTATCCTGTCCATCACTCTAAAACCAAGCATATTGATATCACGTATCACTTCTTGAAAGACAACATCGAAAAGGGTCTGATTGAGCTCCAGTACGTTCCTACTGATCATCAGTTGGCTGATCTGTTCACTAAACCACTGGACGAAGCCCGATTCTCATTTCTGGTATCCAAGATTGGCATGTTGAATCTCAAACTCTGATTCATTACTGTTTTCATGTCTTGAACAGATTTACGCGCTCTTTTCTTCTCTGTGCAGCTATACGGATGCTCCTGTCTAGGGGGAGCGATGCAGAATCACTGGTAAACACAAATGTTTTCCGTGCATTCGTGTAGGGGGAGAAATGTGCAGATTTCATCTTCATAGATGATTCTTCGTCAGATGTTTATTTTATTGTTTGTTTTATGTCACCAAAATGAAGTAGAAAACCACAAAAAAAAGAATGAATAATAACTTTTGGGCTTAAATAATGCTAAAATTTAAGTCTTGGGCCTAAACAGAATAGATTGGACCAAGCATCAAGTTTGGGCTAAACCGGGTCGATCCGACAGCCGGATCATAGCCCCGATCCATCCGACCGTCGGATAGTCTATAATAGAACTATCCGACACTTCCTTTCTTCTCACGCTTTCAAGATTTCAAAAAGCAAAAACAACTATTCATCTTCTTCCCTCTCAACTGCTCTCGATCGAACTCACTTGTAGTGAAATTTGTTGTGTTTAAACAACACAAAACTGAATGTTTAAGATGATTGAAACAAGGAATGGTGAATTTTCTGTGGTTTACATGTCCAAAATCGATTTTTTTTGGTTTTTCAACCCTTGTTATCGAACAGTTGGGGTTTTCTGGGTTTTTGAATCAAAAACAACATTAATAGTGTTGTTTGCAGTATTTGAATGGTAAAGAGTAATTCTTGAATGTATCCGAACACAATGGCACTAATTTCACGTTATAAGTCACACAAAATCGAGTCATTTGGAAGTTTATTGTTTAGCGTTTGGGTACTGTTCGTCGCTTTGAAGAACAGAGACCTTCAAGTCAAAATGTGCACAAGATAGGGATGTTTAGGTTTGATTGAGTGTACAAACTTGTTTGAGGTTAAAATCCGAGTCTATTGGTACCAACTTTGAGTCCATAAGTTTGCTTTATGTCAAAAATCATCTTTGGACTTCATATGAACAAACTGAGTGTTCATAACAGTCGGATGAAGGAAAATGTGACTCATCCGACAGTAGGATGAAATTGGTATATCCGACTTTCGGATGAACTGTGTTCTATGCGACTTTCAAAAACAAAATAACATTGAAAAGACTAAGTTTTATTCCATCCGACTTTCGCATGAAACTGTTCCATCCGACCTTCGCATGAAACACTTCCATCCGATTTTCGCATGAAACAAAACCATCCGACTTTCAGATGAATTTTGTTCATCCGACTTTCGCATAGAACGTGATCATCCGACTTTTAAATGCCACTTTGGTTATCCGACCTTCGCATACATCAAACCATCCGACTTTCGCATGAATTAAAACCATCCGACTTTCACATGACTGTCAAACTCATGCGACCATCATGCGACTTTCAAGTTAACTTTCATGCGACTTTCAAGTTAACACTCATGCGACTTTCAAGATCTATTATTTCATGCAACTTACACCTCATGCGACTTTCACCTCATCCGACTGTCGCACTACTTAGGCTCATCCGACTTTCAACACTTAGAAAATTTTTGACTTGCTTCAAATTTCATAAGTCACAAAATCAAGGTCCAAGTCAAAACCAAACATTCACATGTGCATTGAACTACGATACACATATTCCTTCATGAGTTCACATGTGCATCAGCCAATATCTTTTTTTTCTAATGTGATCTTTCTTATCTGTGATAGATGGCTGCTAACCAACCCCTTCCCGAGGAAAGCCTAGTCCCGGCTGCTGATAGGCTTGAAACTCTGAGCAACAATGTGTACTTTGACCTAGCCACAGATACCAAAATTCCTATCATCACTGAGATTATCCGTGCTCATCCTCTCCACCAGGCTATCACTGAAAACCCAAACACATCCCCTACCTACGTACCTAAAATCTATCAGCAGCAACTATGGTATACCTTTACTGAGGGTGTCACCTGCTTGGGACACAAGTGCCTCCGGGGCCGAATTGAGAATATCCGCACAACTCTTTCTGCTGTCAGACTGAGATATCTACTGGACCTACCTGCTACTGATCACTATCCAGGCAAAGCTGACTTTGATGAAAATCCAGGAGTTGATGCAGTACTAGACCTAATCAGAGGTCTTGGATATCAGGGAGAACTGAACCAAATTCATCAGTTCAAACGAACAAATCTTGCACCTCTCTGGAAGACGCTTGCCACTATCATCTCCCGTACCCTGACTGGTATTCACCAAGGCACAGATGGCGGCTCCTACTACTCACTACTACTGTTGGCTGGTGTTGCTTACCACCGCCACTTAGACTACGCCACCACCATATTTGAGTAGATCGTCCGCATGGTTAAGGAAAAGGAAACCTCTCGCCAGAAAACCTTTATACCCTTTCAACGATTCCTGACCATCTTCATCGCCACCGACCTGGAAACCTACCACACCATCCCTCGACGACTCAATAGCCCGCAGGTCTAAGTACAACGCATCGCCAGATTCCTACGCATCAGAGACCTTCCCGATATCATTTCCATGACCGTGCCTGTTGCTCTTCTTTGAACGCTAAACCAGGAATGTGAGGTAGTGTGTGAGTACATGAGAGTTAATAGGATTGCTCCTCTGGCGCAACCAGAGCCGGTTGTGCCTGCCCCGGGAGCAGTAGCACCTGGTGAGGGTCCTAGCGGTATTAGGGCTCTGGTGCGCAGGGGTGCCCCGAGTAGGGTTGTGACTGAGAGAGAAAAATCTGTAGAGAGGGGTGGTAGAAGTGGTGAGGGAGGAGAGATACAAGAGAGCGAGGGTGTTGTAATCAGTGACTCAGAGGCCTCCACCCATGCTGAATCAGAGAATAAGTCCTCCACAGAAAGGACTTAAACAGAATCATCCTCCTCAGGACAATCTATCTCGTTTGGCCCACGACCTTCTCCAGTCCGTGTCGAATCCACTGGCACGCGACAAGTATCTGATCATCCCGAGGACATTCATCACGATCTATCTGACATATCTGCCACCTTTGGTGATGTACCGGTAATGGAAAGAGAAGATGAAGAAGTAGATGTTGTGGTGAGTGAGAGTGCAAGTGAGAAAGAAAAAGATGAGGGTGAGAGTACCCCAGACCAAGAAAGCCGGGAAGCCTCATCCACTACCGGTCTGGACACTGTTCCGGCTGGTATTGAAACAGACGCTGGAATCCACCAGTGCATGCACCTCACCCCACCAGCCACTCTGCTTCCACTCAAATGGAAGTAGTTTCATTGCATGGGGATCTATCACATACACAGTCGACAACTCGTTCGGAGTTTGCTGGCTTTGAAATCAGTGGACCGCCTCCCCCGTCCACATCTTCTTTCAGAGCACAATCGAGTCTAGCACCAATCTTAACGGGTTTCCAATCTTTTGCTAGGACACAATCACCACTCGCACGTCGTCATGACGTTGCCGGAACGCCCGTAGCGGCCTCTACTGCAGAGGTAACGCGAGGATCGAGCGGAAGTCCCTCCAGTGCTACCATTTTGCCTACACTGCGTGAGGGCCACGGGTCTGAAAGACCTGTGCCAACCGAGACTCTTAGTGAGGTCGGGGTTACACCAGAGCTTAGATCTTTTATGAATGCTAAGTTCTCCTCTCATGACTCTGGCCTGAGGGAGTATGTTAACACACAACTCCATTCTGAAATCAACTTCCTCAGAGCCCAAATACAAGCCCTGGAAAACCGCCCACCTACTGTCATTCAGCGAGATTATTCAATCGATGAACTCAAGGACCTCCTCCATGCGAAACTGAATAGTGTTGCCAATCCTACACCCGAACAATCAACCATACTTGCAGCACTGCAACACCAACCCCAGCCTCCTCCTCCAGCTCCACCACCTTCCAATATACTGTCCTACAAGCCTTGAATGCCTTAACCTCCACCGTCTCAAATATAAGTAAAAGGCTGGAAGTAGTGGAGGAGTCCTGTAAAGCTCAATCTGAATCACGCAAGCGTAGGCATGATGATCCTGAGGATCCAGGACATCATGAAGGGGAGAAGCGGCAGCGGCGTTACATTGGGGCTTAAAGCACCGTACTCCGAATTGAAGCCTCCCCAGTGTCAAAGCCGTCAGAGGGTCAAAGCGGTAGTGGGAGTGGGGGTAAACAACAACAAACTAAGCCTGCAACTGAGCCTACAATGGAAGATTTTAAATTTGAAGCAGGTCAGGGGGCAGAGTCAGAGACGGAAAGACAAGAAACCCCAACAATCCTGCCAACAATCCAACTCCATCAATCCAAATCCCACAAATCCAAACACACTCAAAAGAACCAGAATCCTCTCTTCCTGAATCGTCAACTGAAAAATCCAAAGGCAGAAGGCCAATTACTAAGGAAGTAAAAGAGACTCCACTGATCAACATACGCAAGGTCTTTACGACGGTAAACAGGGAGCTGCTTGACATCTTTCCACCTGAACAGGGGCAATTCAACATCGCGTCCATCGATCTTATAAGTCAGCAGCAACCTCTAAGAATCTGAGCAGAAAGAGGGTGAGTGGCCGGTACCTGCAACTTATCATGGAGGACCTATGCCCTTGGCCACTCACGAGAGAGTAATAGTAGAAAGGCCAAACATCAAAAACATCACACCTAGAGAAGCTATGGCAAAAGACCAACCTCGCTGGTCTACTCAATGGCTAAATACTCCGTATCTTGAAGAAAGAATTCGGGGTATCTTCTCAGAGACTGTCAGAGAGGTTGATGAGTTGTATGTGCTAAACTCAGTAGAGCATGAAAAGGCCGTCAGATTCGCCGTCACCTTCCATACAAGCGAGAAACAACAAGTAGCCTCCAAATATCCAATCGTCAAGATCAAGTTCGTGTACTTGCGTAACTTCTTCAACTACCAAATGGTTCACTTCCATGTAACCAGAGCAGATGGGAAAAGGTATACATTTCACAAAGTCGAGCTTAGATTTTTTAATTTGGGGGATATGACACATATGGAAGATGAGCTGGCCTGTAAGCTTGAAAAGACTCGTGAAGAACAAAGGGCTCTCCAAGTCATCAGAGACTTCATAAGAAAGAAGATCATTCTGTGCAGAACCCACAATCTACAGCTTGGTGTTGAGGCTGATCTTGCAAAGATAAATCTTCAAAGACCTAACCAACAGCATCCCAAGCTAGACAAACACAAAAAATACACTATCATAGAAAAATTTGATGAAGACTACGAAGGATCCGATGGATTCGTCATGCCAAATCTTAACGGAGACAAAGCATTCCTTCGACTTTCGGAGCTCAGTGCATATTCTGACGAAACGCTTCAAAGATGAATATCTAAATTCCGCAGAACATGCTTCAGAAACCGTCACTTTCCTGATCAATCAGAATTGGTAAAAATGACCAGAATAGCAGGTCAGTTGGAGGAAAAGATTCAAGACAGAAAGGCCATCCGGAGTTGGGAAAGACTCCTAGGTCAGAGAAGCAGATGAAGAATACCTACTTCAGCACAAGGCAACAAAAGGGGGAGATTGTTAGATATTAATTAGTTTGTTTGCCTTGTGTTCTTTTGTTTGTAATATATTTGTCTCTAGAATAGTTCATTGTATGGGCTTGGCCCACTTTCTTTAAGTATTTTATAGTCTAGTTTAATTATTAGAATTGTGCCCATAAGGTTTTAAAGCCCATGTGCCTACTTGTATTTAAACCCTTGCAAACCTAGTTTGCAAGGTAACTCTTTGTAATAGAATTTCTCTACACTTTACGTTCAAACTATATTCAAGAGAGAATCTTCAAGTTCATGCAAAGTGTTCATATTTGTTCATACTAACTTCATCATCCTTACTTCAAGTATTGATTGTTTACTCATCTTTTACACAACAAAGGACTTTCAGAGGTTCTGCAGATCCGCCGTGTCTTAACGTGAGTGGTAATCGCCTGGGTAACGTCTGGTATACTTGAGGAGTCTTTGGCTCCGTGAACGATCTTTGGTGGACTGCTTTATGCTCCCCCACCAGCGCGGATGGTTGTGTCTGATCCCCTAGTCTTAGTTATTGAGCAGGACAGACTCCCCTTCGAGATATGACACTTACTGATCTTGTCAGCACACCGCTATGTGTTAAGCTAGCAATGTGTGCTTATGTACGATATGTATGATACGATATGATATGATATGTATGCTGCATGACTCACTGTATTGATACTTATGCTAAGTATGTACTCACTAGCTAAGTGTTAGCTAATGGTGCTACGATTTCCCTTTTTAGGTAAAGACTAGATGGCCTGGAGAGGCGGGTGACTTTTGACGTGAATGCCCCTTGTGGGTTGGAACACTTGATTTTGTTATGTAATGTAGTAAGATACATTTATGGTCGGTTCCTGTATGTTAGGTAACACCAATGAATGTTTTGGAAACAAAGATGATGTAATTAACCATTTGTTGATATTAAAAGAAAATTTTCCGCTGCTACACCGATTTATCACTAAAGTAACTGTTTTCAGAAATGGTGTTACAAATAGGTATCAGAGCCTATGTCTGAGGGAATTGGGTACTTGTAAGAGTATTCGATCTCAAACTCGGGCCCGACCATAATAAGTGTTCCTTATGGGGGGTGAGTATGAGAGTTGCATGAATATTACCTGTTATAGTATAGCTTGTCAAGTATGATAGGCAAGTATAGCGGAGTATTAAATACTCTTTCATATTGTATAGACAAGTTGAGCTAAAGATGTCTACTGAGCGCGGTGATAACGACCGAGCATTAAAGGATATGGAAGATGTGGCTTCTTCGCGTGTGCCTCATCAACCTGAAAATGAACGTTTTCAGCGCAATGTTGAAAGTAGTAGGTCTGAGTTAGATCAGGTAGCTTATATACATCGACTGGAGGAAGAGCTTCGGTTAGCCAAGGAGTTCTTGTTGTATACCATGTCAGATGAGACGCGCAAGATGGATTCGTCTAAGATGTTCTTGTCAAATAAGCCTCTGACAATCAAGGGGAGTGATAACCCCGTGATTACTATACAGTGCAGGGAGGAAGCTACTAGCAAGGGCTGTAAAAAGAAGTTTCAGCCATTGCAGAAATTTGGTTCTACAAAAAGGAAAACCGTTGGAGGTGATAAAGTCGACACTTCTAAGAAACTAAAATATGGCAACCTTTGGTGTTCCCAGTGCCGTACCTACCATTCAGGTGAATGCTCCAAAGCCACTAGATAATGTTGGAGATACAGACAGATAGGTCATGAAAATATCGAATGTGTATACCAAGAAGCTGTTTGTTATCAATGTTGCAAGCCCGGTCACAGGAGGATTGATTGTCCTGGTAAACAGAGTCCTGAAACTGGTGGGCCTTCCCGAAGGCAAAAGCAAGATAATGCATCTCGTGATGAAGGGAAGGCATTCTACTAGATGACAACGGAGGAGGTGAAGCAACGGGGGACGTTATTCCGAGTGCATTCCTGATTAGCTGTAATCCTGTTTTTTTTTTTGTATTGTTTGACTCCGGAGCTGCCTACTCCTTTGTCTCTGTTTTGTTGTTGTAAAGGTTGAAAATAACTGTTCTCAAGTTGGTTAATTCGCTTAATATGAAAGTTGTTAACGGTAAGATAGTTTTGTTACGTATAAAGCTCCAAAAGATGTTTTTGATGTCAAGGGAAGTAGTTTCCCTATCTCGCTCTTAGTTATGCCTATTGCGGGCTTTGATGCTAGTGTTGGGATGGATTGAGTCAACAGCCGTAATGCTGAGATTCTCCGTAACTAAAGAAAAAGATGATTAAGATTCCTCTTTCTGATGAATCTTGTGTTATAGCTAGTGGAGAACGACAGGAGTCTGATATTCATGTTATCTTCATTGTTAAGAACTTAGAAGTCTGTTTCGAAAGTTGTGACTCTTTCCTTGCATAATTATTGATGCCAAGATAGAGAAATGACCAATCCAACATATCATAGTAGGATTTGATTACCCTGATGTGTTTTCTGAAGAGTTGTCGGGTTTACCTCCGGTCACTAATGTTAATTGTAAGATTAAGTTGTTTCGGGAGCTACTGCAGTGGCTAGTGCTCCATTTGTACACCTAGTTGTCTGAGTGTGAGTTCTGACTAAGGGAAACGTATTCCCTTGATCATATTGTCTGTAAGGATGGTGTCAAGTAGATCCAGATAAGGTAGAAGTTGTGATGAATAAGGAAGTTCCTCGAACTCCTTTTGAAATTAAAAGTTTCCTTGCCTTAGTTGGCTGCTGTCGGCGGTTCATCCGCAATTTCTTGCAGTTTGCAAGTCCGTTGGCTAAACTGACTCGTAAAGATGTATCTGTTGTATGATTGAAAGCTCAGGAGAGATCCTTTCAGCTTTTGACGCAATTATTGTGTGAAGCTCCGATCCTCACTTTGCTTGTTGGTTCGGAAGACTTTACTGTCTATTATGAAATCCGTTACCACCCTGGTGAAGCCAGTGTTGTAACAAATGCTTTAAGCCGTAGAGGACCGTCAACGGGAGTAAGAATTATGAAGATCACGGTGATGTCGGACGTGCACGCAAGTCGCAATGAGTACTAGAAACCTTGTGATCATCCGCACCGATTTGATATTTCGGAGTTGATGTTCGTTTCTTAGCTACAAATGAGTCTGTTTTGTTAACTCATTTGATTCAGTTTTATGTTGATGAGACTGTGTCGCATCACGGTCTTTCATGTTTGATTGTTTTAACTTTGAATATCTATTGTTTCTAGTTCTGACAAAGTTTGCAACGTGAGTTAGGCACTTGTGTTCACTTGAACATTGCCTATCACCTACAAACTAATGGACAATCTAAACGTACAATCCAGATGTTAGAAGATATGTCTCGTGTGTATGTACTCGAATTTTGTGGATCATGGGATTCTCATCTCCCATTGAATGAATTTTCTTATAATAATTCATATCATTCCAACATTGGAATGCCATCATACGATATTCTATGGAGGAAACGTTGTCGTAGTCCAATCTGTCGGATTCTAGTCAGAAGCAGTTCGTTGGACCTGTGATTGACCAGATCATGTATGATAAAGTGAATGTGATCTTAGAAAAGCTGGAAGCAGTTGGTGACTGACCAAAGATGTACACGGATCCCAGATTTCGTTCTGCTACATTCGATGTTGGTGATCGTGTGTTCTTGAAAGTTTCTCCTTAAAAGAAGTTATTTTTTTTAACGTAAGGGGGAAGCTAAGTCCATGTTTTATAGATCCATTCGAGTCTTGCGAAAAGTCAATGATCAGACAGTAACTTTAGGCTGCCGCTTGAAATTAGTCAGTGTGTATGTCATCTTTAATGTGTGTTACTTACGCAAATGCCACGTTGAAGAAGAATCTGTGGAGATTCTCTACGCGAAGGTCAAGAAACTGCGCAAAAAGATACAAACTAATCTTTGTGAAGTGGAAGCACAACCTAGGTCCAAACCTGACTTAGGAAGTTGAGGACGTGATGAAGGCAAGGTACCCTCACCTGTTTATCACTGAGTGGATTCCCAGGACGGAATCCTCTTAAGGGGGGTAGATTTGTAACATCCTCAACTTGGGCCTAGTTGTAAATACCGTGTACGTGTACGTAATTAATGTAATAGGAGAGTGTCTTAGCTATGTGTGTTTGTAATTGTATGTATGTGTGTGCGAGTTAGATTAATAAAAGAAAGAAAAGAATAAAAGGAAATGAAATAAGAAAATATCCAAAGGCAAACCGCCTCTGGAAATATGTAAATATATATATATATATATATATATATATATGTGTGTGTGTGTGTGTGTGTCATGTTTGATTTGTACAAGTCAAAGGTGGCAAAACCAAAACACACTCTTTTCTCCTTACTCTCTTTCTGCTCTCGGATTCCAGAAGAAGAAGAAGAACACAATTGTTGTTGTTATTTTAAGAGGTTAGTAATTGGAATTAAACATGTTATAAGGATAAATACATGCTTTGTTATGGTTAGAAACACAAGTTCATATAAGTGTTGGAGTTTGTTCAGTTTTTCAAAATATATTTTAGCAACGGAAGCATGAACAACAATTTTAAACTTTTAAAACTCCCCACCAATGATCCATATGCAAGCCTTAAGAAACAAAACAACCATAGGGTGTTTAGAACTACAACCTTTGTAGCGTGAGTAAACCGTTGATGAAGTGGTTGATCAATGAGAAGCCAAGAGAAGACTTCCTCCAAGGTATCCACAAATCAATGAGTCCAACACCTTTGAGATGCTAGTCTCTCCAACCCTTGAAATTCAAGCAAGCAAGCAACAACCTCTTGTTCTTCTTCTTGAACTTACTATGTATGTATATGAGTATGTATTCTAGCACCACACTTTGCTCACTTGAAGAACACCAATACTACAAAGTAAGGATGTTTTCAAGTATGAAAACACTTAGAACTTTTCTAAGAGCACAAGGAAAGGTGGTAGTATGAACTTCTTTATAAAAAGGACCATGCATGTATATATAAAACCAAGAAAAACACAACAAGAGGGAGGCCCCTCCTTTGGCCTATTGTGGGCCGTAAATTGGGAGGAGGAGGAGGGTCCCCTCTTGCTTGTTTTGCTTGAAGATATCTTAGCTCCATGCTTGGTTAAGATACATGCAAGAAAGTCAACATGGCCCCCTTTATGATTTATGTGTGGATTTCTAGTTATTCTTGTAAATACATAAAAGAGTATACTAGATCTACCATACATAGTATAAAATACATCTACATATATTTTATATACATACTTGATTGTTACTAGTAACTCTTTACTTGTAACAAGGATATACATACATTTATATAATTTGTTACTAGTAACAATTTAGTTGTAACAAATATATATTTATACATATATATATATACATATATAAAATCATATGTTTATATTTATGTATTTCATATGCATTATCTTATATTAATATATAAGAGTGATATTATTATTTCACATAAATAATAATATGCAACAATGCATATATATATTTATATATATAATGAGTTGGAAACATATTTAAATCATATTCAAATATGTAATTGGTGTCCATTGATTGTAAATGTGTGACCCTATGGGTTTATTTATTATCAGTAATATCGTATTAATTTGTGTCTTGTGCACATAGAACCAACAATCTCCCACTTGCACAAGTTACAACTTAAGCCGATATAGACAATGGTAAGAACGTCTAGCAACATCCCATTGCCCCTAATAATAAATAAAGTGTGTTGATCAACACTTTCACCAACGAAGTTAACTCACTAGCTACAAATCGTTGTTATAGGTAAGTCATCAATTATCCCTTTGTTTTAATATCTCGTTGAACATGAGACATGGATCGTCATCAATTCTCATATAATGTTCAACTTGTTTTAGGGCCCAGAGATATTATACTCCCAATTAAATGAGAGAAACAAATTCCATCTTGACCACATACGTCTCTTATAAGACTCATACCATACCTAATAATGGCCTTTATAACTACCCGGTTAAAGATAGCGTTTAACCACATTAAAGCATGATACTTCTCATACTCGAGTCCCAATATGTGTCTCAGGTCTAAGGATACAAAGATACCACCTTTTTCTCAAGATTTACTTATGACACTGATCCATGAAGCGATCTTAAGAGCGGGTCATGTCCAATGTTTGTTCCCTAACAAACATTAGTGAATTTGGTTGCAAACCCTTTTGCCTACTTTCATCACGAATGAAAGTCAACCAACTTATTCACATTAGTCTTAATTCATAGCTATTCCCATAGTTATAACCGACTATGGACGTTTTAGAATAAAGAATTATTCATGGATTTAAACATGCTAATAAAGAACACAATATATATTAATGAAGTGATCATATCCCATACATCATTCAGATAAAATAGATATTGTCATAATGTTCCAAAATATCCAAATACTAAATTACAATTCAAATCCAATCCCTTGCAAAGCGAAGACCTATTGCCCTAGTATGAGACTCATGCTTAGTCGAGGCAAGAGGTTTCGTAAAAGGATCTGCAAGATTCTGATCTGTATGAACTTTGCGAATACACACATCTCCTCTATCCACTATATCCCGTATATAGTGGAAACGCCTGAGGATGTGTTTGGTGCTGTGATGTGATCTAGGTTCTTTTGCCTGGGCAATAGCACCTTCATTATCACAAAATATTTCTATGGGGTCTTGAATGCTTGTTACTACCCCAAGGTCAGCAATGAACTTCTTCATCCATGCAGCTTCTTGTCCAGCCTCAGAAGCAGCAATGTATTCAGATTCTGTAGTGGATTGTGCAACTACACTTTGCTTAGAACTTTTCCAAGCAACCGCGCCTCTATTCATAACGAAGACATAGCCCGATTGTGATCGAGAATCATCTCGATCCGTTTGGAAACTAGCATCTGTGTAACACTTTACACAAAGATCTTCTTCCAAACCCCCATAGATCAAGAACATGTCTTTGGTTCTTCTCAAGTATTTTAAAATGTTTTTGACTGCCATCCAATGGCTATCTCCTGGGTTTTGCTGGTATCTGCTCGTCATGCTCAAAGCATACGAGACATCTGGCCTAGTGCATAGCATGGCATACATGATGGATCCAATTGCAGAAGCATATGGGATCTCACTTATTCTATCTAGCTCTTCTCTTGTGTTAGGGCCTTGAGCTTTACTCAAAACCGTGCCTTGTGCCATTGGCAAGAATCCTCTCTTAGAATTCTCCATCTTGAATCGTTTCAAGATTTTGTCAATATATGCACTTTGACTTAGGACAATAAGACGCCTAGATCTATCCCTATAGATCTTTATTCCAAGAATGTAGGCGGCTTCTCCCAAGTCTTTCATTGAGAAACACTTCCCAAGCCAAGACTTAATGTCTTGCAAGGTCGGGATGTCGTTTCCAATGAGTAGTATGTCATCAACATACAAGACAAGGAATGCTACTGCGCTCCCACTAGTTTTCTTGTAAACACACGGTTCATCTTCTGATTTGATAAAACCAAACTCTTTTATTTTCTCATCAAATCGAAGATTCCAACTTCGAGATGCTTGCTTTAGTCCATAGATGGATCTTTTAAGCTTGCACACCTTATTAGGATACTTAGGATCTACAAAACCTTCATGCTGAACCATATAGACATCTTCACTTAAGTGTCCATTTAGAAAAGCTGTTTTGACATCCATTTGCCATATCTCATAGTCATAATATGCAGCTATGGCAATAAGTATTCTAATAGATTTAATCATGGCTACCGGAAAGAAAGTTTCATCATAGTCAATACCATGAGTTTAAGTGAAACCTTTCGCCACTAGCCTTGCCTTAAATGTTTGTACATTTCCATCCATGTCTGTCTTCTTCTTGAAGACCCACTTGCTCCCTACAGTCTTACTATTGGGAGGAAGATCAACCAAGTCCCATACTTGATTTTCATACATGGATTGCATCTCAGTGTTCATGGCATCAAGCCATTTATCGGATTCCGGATCTGATATAGCATCTTGGTAGTTAGTAGGCTCAGAAGAGTCTACCAAGAAAATCTCATCATTGGACACGAGAAATCCGTATCTCTCGGGTTCTTGACGAGGTCTACCAGATCTACGAACACTTTGTGTTTCAGTAGGTTCTTGAACAACCAATTGTTCAGGTTCAACAACCGTTTGTTAAGTGCTAGTGTCAACCTGACTTGTATTTTGTGGTTCTTGAATTTCTTCAAGGTCTACATTGCTCCCACTTGCCTCTTTTGAAAGAAACTCCTTTTCTAAGAAAGTGGCATGCCTAGAAACAAACACTTTGTTCTCAGCTGGGTTGTAGAAATAATATCCTAATGAATCTTTAGGATATCCCACAAAATTACATTTGATAGATCTAGGATCGAGTTTGCTTAAAGCTTCTTGTCGTACATGAGCCTCACAACCCCAGACTTTCAAGTAAGATATGTTTGGAACCTTTCCATACCACATCTCATATGGTGTCTTATCTACCTTCTTGGTTGGAACCATATTCAATATGCGCGCAGCAGTTAATAAAGCATAACTCCAAAAGGACGAGGGTAGAGTACTTCGGCTCATCATAGACCGAACCATATCTAGTAGAGTTCGGTTCCTCCTTTCAGATACACCATTATGTTGTGGTGTTCTAGGAGGAGTAAGTTGTGAGATAATCCCACAATTACTAAGATGATCCATAAACTCTTGGCTTAAGTACTCACCACCTCGATCGGAACGAAGGGCCTTGATTGTTTTGTTGAGTTGATTTTGTACTTCGTTTTGAAACAGCTTGAACATCTCAAATGTTTCATGTTTATGTTTCATCAAATAAACATAACCAAATCTACTATAATCATCGGTGAATGTAACGAAGTATCTATCACCATCCTTAGACATTGATGTAAAAGGACCGCATACATCCGAATGTATGATTCCTAATAGATCTTTGGCTCTTTCACTTGAACCGGAGAAAGGAGCCTTAGTCATCTTCCCATATAAACATGATTCGCAAACTTCAAATGAGCTAGAATCGTTTGATTTTAAAATTCTATCCTTTTGAAGTTTTGCAATGCGTTTCTTGTTTATATGACCAAGTCGACAATGCCATAGGTATATTTGACTTAAGTCATGCTTAGGTCGTTTGGTGCTAGTGGTGTATATAGAATTATCATCAAGAGATCTTTTAAGATTAACTTCATATATTCCATTAAGAGGCCGAGCCTCAAAATACAAAATGTCGTTTTTGAAGGCACGAATGCCATCATCAACGAAACCAAAAGTGAATCCAGATTCTCTTAACCGAGCTACTGAAATAATATTCCTAGTTAAACTAGGTACATAACAACAATTGTTTAATATTAAGTACAGGCCATTTGGTAATAATAATTCAAAAGTTCCAAGGGCTTCAACAGCAACATTTGCTCCATTGCCCACGTGGAGATCCAAATTGCCTGGCTTCAGCAGCTTACTTTTTCTCAACCCCTGCACATTGTTACAAATGTGAGTTCCACAACCGGTATCAAATACCCAGGAATTAATGGAAAAAGTATACATTTCAATCATATATATACCTGAAGTGCTAGCCTCGCCAGCCTTCTTCTTTTTCAACTCTGCAAGGTAGGTTGGACAATTGCGCCTCCAATGTCCTACCACCCCGCATTCAAAGCACGGGTCATTCTTGGGAACCTTTCCCGCCGTCTTGGGTGTAGGAGCCTTGGCAACTTGCTTGCCTTTGTCCTTTCCCTTTGCCTTTGCTTTGCCCTTCCCTTTTGAGTTGTTTTTCTTTTTCTTCTTGATTCTCCCTTCTTGAATCATCAAGACTTGAGGTGTTTTGCTTGGAATCTTACTCTCAGCAGTTTTAAGCATCCCATGCAACTCTGAGACAGATTTCTCCCAATTGTTCATGTTATAATTCATGACAAATTGATCATAGGCTTTGGTCAACGAGTTAAGGATCATATCCTGTGCAAACTCGTTGGTTATGGGAGATCCAAGCCTAGCAAGCTGGTCAATGTATCCTTTCATCTTTAGCACATAGTCGCTAACGGATTGACCTTCCTCCATCTTACATGCATGGAAGGCTCGAGTGACCTCAAAGCGTTCTTGCTTCGCTTGCTTTTGGAACATTTCCTTAAGCTGGCCAAGCATCTTATATGCTCCATGCTCCTCAAGGTTCTTTTGAAGATCCGGAGACATGGTAGCAAGCATGAGGCATGAAATTTCGACCGAGTCATCGGAATGCTTCACCCAAGCATCCCTAACGGCTTTGGCCGCAGTCAATGGAGGTTCCTCAGGGACGGGATCCTCAAGTACGTACAATTTCTTTTCGTGCTTAAGAACGATTCTCAAGTTACGATACCAGTCTAAGAAATTTGTACCATTGAGTTTTTCTTTCTCTAAGATTGAACGAAGAGATAAGTTGTTAACGGGCGTAGTTGAGTTAGGGGCCATCTACAAAATTTAACAAAGTTCAATTTAGTATTTTTGATATTTAATCCTTTAATAATTAATACCCTTTAGAATTATAAAATTCTTTAATTTTTAAAGGCTAGGATCCAAGTTGAACTTAACCTTGAATGTTTGGCTAATGCTCTCTCCATTAAGTTAAAACAACAAGGTAGGTAACGTTTACCAATTACATCTCGTATGTAATTCCTAGATCTTTATGGGATCCTAGACAACGATTGTCAATTTTGACATGTTTGATCCCATCTATGCCTCGGGCTTCCTTACGTTTGGCTAATGCTCTCTCCGTAATAAGATTCCGATTAAGTCGTCCTATTTCAAGACGGTGAATTTCCGGCCCAAGACGTTCATGGAATTCGCGAAAAAACACCTCGGTTGTTACAAAAACAATCCACGCGTTTGGCTAATGCTCTCTCCACGTGAGTGTCGTTGCAACAAGCGAGTGTCTTAAAATGGGATGGCATAGACTTACGTTTTGAAAAAGGGCTTTTACCGTTTTGTATATTTATTAAATAAAACAAAACGAGTCGTGTGACTAGTATTGCATGCATACAATAACAAGTCCACGTTTTGATAAAATCATATTTTATATATATATTGGTCTTGAGTATTCTTAAAATCCATATTTTACGAACTCTCAACGCGTTCAATTTTAAACTAGTATTAATATCCTATATTAACGTGTGTAGTTTCGAGCACGCAAATACGACCAATTTTAGCTTGTAATAAAACCATTTTATTATTAAGCTTGAATGGAGTTTGGTTGAGTTTTAAAATCTCTATTTTATAAAACTCATATATATATATATATATATAAAGATATATATTTTGACATAATGAATTTTAATCTTTACAAAACTCCTTTTATATAAAATTCATTTTACATCTTATGTTATGTCAACTTAAAATACCAAACTCCCATTGTGTGATTTATATTATGTAAAAATATTATCTAGCATGCAAAAATCCTATTTTCAACCATGCATAATAATATAAACATAAACACACACAAATAACATGTATAAGTGCATAACCAAGCCATTTATCCTAAGTGGTATTTTTGTGAGCCATACAAAAATACCAAGTCATAACTAAGGACCAAATATTTCTCTTGTGATGAACTTGAAGCTCCCACTTGCCAAAACAACTCCTTGTAGTGCAAATGACTCCAAGCCTTCATGGTTGACTCCACCACACTTGAAAACTCCAACTTGGTCATTTCTTCATCTTGTTACATTTTTATAAAAGTAAACTAGTCTAAACTATTCTACTACTTACAAAATACAACAAGATGAAACAAAACTAAAATTATTATTACATACCAAATGAAAAAATAATTTTACAACCAAATCGAATTTCCAACTCATCACAAAAGGTCTATGGCTTGTTATGCACAACATACACTCAAACAAACATATATATCAACACTTGATATTTAGGCAACTTTTACAACCAAACATGCATGTAGTTTGGTTGTTTCCCAAAATAAATATATAAACATATATAAGTTGCCAACAAGAAAATTCATAACTTTTCTAACAAAAGAAAAGTTGTCCATTTTCTTAAATAATACATACTCAAAAAGTTTCTTAAAACTATACATAAGTGGCTCTGATACCACTGTTGGAGTTTGTTCGGTTTTTCAAAATATATTTTAGCAACGGAAGCATGAACAACAATTTTAAACTTTTAAAACTCCCCACCAATGATCCATATGCAAGCCTTAAGAAACAAAACAACCATAGGGTGTTTAGAACTACAACCTTTGTAGCGTGAGTAAACCGTTGATGAAGTGGTTGATCTATGAGAAGCCAAGAGAAGACTTCCTCCAAGGTATCCACAAATCAATGAGTCCAACACCTTTGAGATGCTAGTCTCTCCAACCCTTGAAATTCAAGCAAGCAAGTAACAACCTCTTGTTCTTCTTCTTGAACTTACAATGTATGTATATGAGTATGTATTCTAGCACCACACTTTGCTCACTTGAAGAACACCAATACTACAAAGTAAGGATGTTTTCAAGTATGAAAACACTTAGAACTTTTCTAAGAGCACAAGGAAAGGTGGTAGTATGAACTTCTTTATAAAAAGGACCATGCATGTATATATAAAACCAAGAAAAACACAACAAGAGGGAGGCCCCTCC
The DNA here is from genome assembly GCA_038502395.1 of Dittrichia graveolens. Lineage (NCBI taxonomy): Eukaryota > Viridiplantae > Streptophyta > Magnoliopsida > Asterales > Asteraceae > Dittrichia > Dittrichia graveolens. The sequence goes on from JARJIL010000007.1 coordinate 27,893,633, forward strand.
TTTGGCCTATTGTTGGCCGTAAATTGGGAGGGGGAGGAGGGTCCCCTCTTGCTTGTTTTGCTTGAAGATATCTTAGCTCCATGCTTGGTTAAGATACATGCAAGAAAGTCAACATGGCCCCCTTTATGATTTATGTGTGGATTTCTAGTTATTCTTTTAAATACATAAAAGAGTATACTAGATCTACCATACATAGTATAAAATACATCTACATATATTTTATATACATACTTGATTGTTACTAGTAACTCTTTACTTGTAACAAGGATATACATACATTTATATAATTTGTTACTAGTAACAATTTACTTGTAACAAATATATACTTATACATATATATATATATATACATATATAAAATCATATGTTTATATTTATGTATTTCATATGCATTATCTTATATTAATATATAAGAGTGATATTATTATTTCACATAAATAATAATATGCAACAATGCATATATATACTTATATATATAATGAGTTGGAAACATATTTAAATCATATTCAAATATGTAATTGGTGTCCATTGATTGTAAATGTGTGACCCTATGGGTTTATTTATTATCAGTAATATCGTATTAATTTGTGTCTTGTGCACATAGAACCAACAATAAGAACATACATGAAAGAACATGAAAAAGCTTACCTTTGAAGTGGGTTTTGTCATGTTTGGTGTTCTTATATGGATTTGATGTGTTTAGGATGTTCATACGAGTAGAATATGATGTCCTAAGGTGTTCTGGGCTTAAAACTAACAAGAATGAAGTTGTTAAGATGATTAAATGAAGCTATCGGATTTACAGGATATGAATGTGTCGGATTCCGAGACTATGATAGTGTAGGAATCCGCATGTGTTGAAATCCGATAGTTTTGTCGGCATCCACTGGAAATGTTGCTTTCCTCTTTTGCTGGATTGTCGGATTTCATGGCTCGGATTTCTTGTGTCGAAATCCAATTAAGTATCAGATGTCCTTATTTGTTGGATTCCGAGGGTGTCGGATTCCATTGAATTAAGTCAGAGATGCCTAAGTATCGGAATTCGCATGTAAGTGTCGGATTTCGCGTGAAAGTGTGGGATTTTCCCAAAATCCGCAAGAACCATCGAATTTCCCTAATCCGACAGTTTTGGGGGATTTGTGCTAAGTCCAAGTTTAAGAGTTTGTTTTGTAAGTTTTGCTATGCATGTATGAATGATTAAAGCAAGTATAATATGTTAGGTGAACTTGTTGTAGTGGAGTCAAAGCCAGATACCTGTACGTAGTAGACTACTCAGGTGAGTGCCTACTTTCATAAGACTCAGTATAGTTAGTCTTGCATGCTAGATTATATGAATGTGTATGAATGTGTATGTATGTCTAACCTATCTATGCAGGTATGCTTAAGAAGATGAGTGTAAGTTTCTCAATGATGTTATGAATGCTTGTAAAATATGTCATAGGTGCATGCCAGCGGGTCTAGATTGGAACCGCTTAGTTAATGTATGATAATGTGTATAAATGATAAACTGTATGATGATGTATGTGAAAGTGTGAACGAAGGATTGCATGATGGATCCATGTGGGATCCTATGTATGATGTATGAAAATGATAAAGATGGATCCCTGTGGGATCAAATGTACGTTTATGTATATGTGCACGGTCTGCAGACCATCTGACATCTGACGCATGGTTAAGGTCATCTGGTTAGTTGGATCCTAACAGGACTTCGGTCATTTCTGGATTTAACGGTGACTCGGGGTGCATCCCGGGTCGAGGTTCTGTAGAACCATTGTGCCTTAACGTGAGTAGTAATTGGCTGGGTAACGGCTGGATTACTTGAGGAGTCTTTGGCTCCGTGAACGATGTTTGGTGGACTGCTTTATGCTCCCCCACCAGCGCGGATGGTTGTGTCTGATCCCCCAGTCTGAGTTATTGAGCAGGACAGACTCCCCTACGAGATATGACACTTACTGATCTTGTAAGCACACCGCTATGTGTTAAGCTAGCAATGGGTGCTTATGTACGATATGTATGATACGATATGATATGATATGTATGCTGCATGACTCACTCTATTGTTACTTATGCTAAGTATGTACTCACAAGCTAAGTGTTAGCTAATGGTGCTACGATTTCCCTTTTTAGGTAAAGACTAGATGGCCTGGAGAGGCGGGTGACTTTTGATTTGAATGCCCCTTGTGGGTTGGAACACTTGATTTTGTTATGTAATGTAGTAAGATACATTATGGTTGGTTCCTGTATGTTAGGTAACACCAATGAATGTTTTGGAAACAAAGATGATGTAATTAACCGTTTGTTGATATTAAAAGAAAAATTTATGCTGCTAAACCGATTTATCACTAAAGTAACTGTTTTCAGAAGTGGTGTTATAATAATGGTTCAATTAGATGGAAAAGCATGTTGTTTATATTTTACTATGTTATTGGAGATAGTTTGCAACGGAAAAATTGGATAATGTTTACAGCTAATTGCAATCGGATGGTGATTATGAAAAGATAGATTGATGGAAGAGGATCTGAGTACTGTTCATGGTTAATGAGGAAAAGTGGATACTGTTTACAGCTAATTGAAATTAGTGATGCTGTTTTAGTATGTTGTTTGTTGGTTTTAAGTTACTGTTCACAGGTTAAAATTTTGAAGGTGATTTTGAGTTTAAAGTTACTGTTCACGTAGGTGTGTTTGAGAATTAAGGTGATTCTGTTTAAAGTGGATGACCTTCACCCTTAGTTAAACATGGGATTCATGGGTTTAGTTTCAAAGTTGAGTGAAATTATGAATTGGAGTTGGGCATTCTAATTTTAGAGCATGGCAGTTTAAGTGTTTTACTATTCACAGCACACAACATGAACATTAACATGAGAATTGAATTGAAAAAACAGTTTGTATGTTACTTGGAAAATTAAGAGGGAATAGATCAAAGTAGAGAAGTTGGGAAGGTATTGGTTAATTAAATCGAGAGGTGCTTAGAGTTTGGTTTTTGAATACAAGCATAACACTTTTAAAACTATTGAGCAACTTAACTAATTTATTTTCTTTAAAAAGTAGACGACAAAAAAATGGATTGAGAAGACATACCAATTCTCCCTATAAGAAGTGTTTTTCTTGAGTAGCCAAACTTTTTTCTTCTGTTAGATGTAGAATAGTTTCTCTAGCGTGTGAAAGTCCACAAAATTTGGTTACTCGAAACATCCAAATTTAAAACAAGACAAACAAAAAATCCAGAAGCACAACTGAAGAAGCATTCGACAAGATATTGCAGCTTATAAAATTAGATAGTTATGGTCTAGAATACTTATGGGCAGGGTTTGAGTCTATTGTAGGTCAAAACATAAGGTAAAAGTTCAAAAAACCAGTCAAAATCACTATAATACATTGAAGCACACTTTGCACTTTTTGCGCCTACATACGCCTTATGAAGGTTGTGCGCTTTTCATGTTTCTTTGTTTTAATGCTTATCAATTAATCTTTCTGGTAATTCTATGTGTAGTTAAAATATTGGTTTTGTTGTTAATCATTTTATGTTTGTGTTTCACTATTTTTTGTTTTTATTTATTTTGAATTGGGGTTTGCAAGCAGATTGGGCTATACTTTTAATAGAAATCTTTAGTTGTTCAAAAAAGTAAAATCTAAGACCTATATAAATCTGAAGCCAACATATTTCTTTTATAGCAAATGGTGACCTGTTTTATGATCAAAATGGATTGATGAGGTTTCAAAGATCGCTGCAGGTTTTTAGAGGATTGTATATTGGAATTGAAGGATTGTGGTAGCAGCTATAGCAAGGATGGTAATTTTGATCAAAGACCTATATCTATTTTAAAATTTGGCTGCATCAGACTTAAAGAACCGGGATACACCAGATCAGGCTGTTTTCAAACTGTATTTTAAGTTGAATTCATCAATTACTTGTGAAGAGTGAGCTGAGAATATTATCTACAACAAGTAATTGCAAAGAAATAGAATTACCACATTGGGAGTTGAAGTTTGGATTTTAAAAATAAGATTGAGTTACTGTTCACAGATTATTATCATAAGTGAGTATTGTTATATTGATTTGGTGCTGCATAGTACTGTTCACGTAGTAGGGAGGTTACAAACATAGTTTCAGAATTAACAAACAGTAATAGACTGATAGCACTTTAATCAAATCAATATCGATTTGATTGTAATTCTGAAATTAACAAACTATCAAATCAATATTTTTGTAACCTTACTGCGTTTCTTTGATTCTATATTTTATCACTTTAATCATCTACTACTTTGTAGCTCATGCTTAAAATCAAAGAAACGCAAATCACAGAGTGATTAATCAAGTTTGTATATTACTCTCGCGTGACCAAAGAACGAAAACAAGAATGAAGAATCGAACTAACCTCAGTTTGTTTTTTCCCTCAAATTGATCGTTGAAAGAGTGATTAAGATCGTTGTTGAACTAAAATTGATTTCTTTGGGCAAATCAATTTAGTCTCATGCTCAAAACTTCCCTTGATCAGTTTGTTTTTTCCTTCCAGTGCAGCTTTATCCCCAATCAACAATATCAGAGCCCTCCCCAATAATCGACTCAAGTAGCACAAGAAAATTAGGGTTCAACTTGTCCCCAATCAGCCTTCAATGAGTGCTTGAATCGGACTTTTATAGTCTCTCCATCTCTCACCGCCGTTCCAATCACAAATCCTCACTCTCCTCTTTTCAAATTGGACTTCGATTGTAACCGATCCACCTTCCTTCTTCTCCCTCTAAAAATTTCGATAACTTTATATAGGATAGAGGGAGATTGAAATGCAACAACCGTCCTCGTCATCTCAAAGAATATCGGTAGAGATAATCTCTCACACTTCCACACTTCCCACTTTTTTTGATCGTGCATCAATATCTCCGGTTTGTTTGATAATATATTATTTTAGATATTTATTTTCAATTTCCATGTCATCATTTAGTTTAATAATTAAATTATTTTTATCTACACATTTTATTAAAGAAAATTATGTGTAGCTAATATTAGTTTTTTTACCCACACTTATATTACACTTATAAATATGTGTAGGTATTTCTAATGCTACATCATTTTTTAAAAACCAATTTAAAAAATTGTTTATTTCATATACCTTCACATTTATAAATAAATATTATGTGTTGGTATTATTTTAATAATTACTCACACATAAGATCACATTTTGTATTTGTGTAGGTAATTTACCCACACATTAATATAATTTATCTTATGTGTTTGTAACTAAATTTAATATCAATCACAAATTATAGAGGAAAAATTTCCCTCCAAATTAAAGTGTGTGTAAAATGTAACACCCACACATAATAAGTGCTAAACGTCATTAAAAATTAAAATTTTTAATTACCTACACATATATAAATATGTGTGGGTATTTACCCACACATATTTATGTGTGACAAAATTATGTGTGGGTAAATACCCTAATTTCTTGTAGTGAGAGTCACCTTCAAGTTCATCATTATCTAATACATCTACTTCAACATCAGGATTATGGTCTCTATCTACAACATTGTGTGACCCCATAAACTCAGCATCATGGTCTACACTCATATTGAAATCCCTCATATCTACTTCCACATCAACTGTAACACCCTGATTTTCAGTCCAAATTTTTAAAAAAAAAATGTGAAACTAAATTTAAAACACACTTTATACAAATCTCTGTAACTCATTACGGAAGCATTGTAATTTTCCTTGAGTATTTCACAAAATACAGTACAATTTAACAGTAACTTTATCATTAAATATATAACTCAAAACCTTTTAGGTGTTACCACATTTAATCTCACGACCATCAACAAAAGCATAGGAAATCCAGAATTACCGGAAGTGCAACCAACACAAAGCCATGCCCACAGCAACTACCCGCCTCACGAAGGGGTCTAAACATCCTACGGATACAAAACATTTTAACACACCGGGTTAGCTATAAACATAGCTAGTGAGTACAACCAAAAATCATTTGCCTTCTTAAAACCAAGTCATCATTTTTCTCTTTTGAAAACACTAGTTTGGCAATCAATATACTTCAAAATCATACACATAAACACATAAGGATGCGGGTCTGTCCATTGGGCCACAATGTATCCATGTGGTAGCTAGCCACGGTCAACACGTGCCTACATGAGGGATAACCACATCACCTCGTCAAGGTAGAGGATGCACAAAGCAGTCCACCATAGAACGCTTATCTGGAGTGTAAGCCCTGTTCACCAAATCCACTCGTATTGATCCGGGTTCGTTGGCTCGTCAGCCCAGTGAACCCACACGGTCATGATGGCTAATGACTTACCCCTCCACTCTCTGCACCGATTCCTCAACCACCCGTACATCGCGGTTCCTCAATTGCCGAAGCCACATGAACCTGTGCACGTCTCAATGGCTAGGAACCCTATGGTACAGAGTTCATATCACATAGTGGTCCAGACCAAATCACATACCCCAAAGGCTCACATAAATCACATACCCCGAAGGGTCATATAATCACATACCCCGAAGGGTCACATAATCGTATGCCACCAAGGCCATATAATCCAAGCATCAAGCCTATCATGAAACAAGCAAGTATCACAGTCCATATCTCTTGAGCATAAATGCTCAATAATCAAAACCACATTTGGCATCTTAATGCCCAAAACATCATAAATATAAACATATCTTTCATTTCTCAAAACCATGTTTGTTGTTTCAAATCAAAGTTCACTCCACATGGAGTATCATGTTTCAAAACCATCAATTAAAACTAACATTAACATTGACCTTCTCCCAATGGAGCAATGGTCTTAATTTGGAAAACCATCATTCAAATACATCTTATATACAATTCACAATTCCTTCATTCTTCAATTTGCAAAAGCTTCATAAAACATTCACATTTCATATAAATAACATTTATAAAACAAATCCATAGTTTCCACATTCTTTAAGTTCAAAAGCTTCATAATCATTTGCCAATCTTAGAAAACACATTATCAAATACGTCTATGGTTCCACATCCTTTGATCCATCAAATTTCATCAACATATGCCAAACAATCAAAACACAACATGATGACTTGTAATTTTAACAACAATTGGGTATCCGCAGGGTGTACTCACCTGTGGGTGTGATGAGGATCACAACCCCATCCAAACCAAAGCTCAAACACTTGATCATAAACCTATGATCACCAAAACACAAGGTTAACTTACATAGTTAACCAAAAACAAGATTTCTAGACTTAATTCTAGCCTTAGACACCATTTCGCGTCTAAAAAGACTTCATTTAACCTTTATAAATCCTTAGAATCAATCCCCAAACAAGTACATAGTCAAATGGAGTCAAAACATGAGTTTTTGGAAGTTTCAGGGTGTCTCGCGCCGCGAGAAAATCTCTGGAAAACTTCTTCTTCTACACTCGACGCGTCGCGCCGTGACACCCATCCTGTCGCGCCGCGACGAGGCCTGCACAAGTCAGTTTCTTCTTGTTTATTGCTACAGGTTTCAATTTCTTCTATTATCTTAACATTAATCCACATAGCATCCAACAAAAGTCTTAAAGCTTTACCCAAAACAACTTTATACAACAAAATCATCACTTTTAAACAAAATCCATAATCAAAACCCAAACTTCATCAATTTCCAATTGTTTTTGACCCATTTTCCATATTTTCAACATAATCCACCAAAGATCACTACAAACAACAACCAATACTTAAAATCAACTCAATTTTAGTAGTAGAACTTACTTGATTTGCAAACCCACATGATTAGTTTACTTTCTTTGCCAAATCCAAGCTCAAATGATAAAGAGATTGAAGAACAAGCACCCAAATCTTGTATATCTACACTTGGACTAACAACTTTGACTTTGATTCTTCTTCTTCTTCTCTTCTAGAACTCTCTCTCTCTCTTCTCTCGATTTTTCTTCCAGATTTTTCCCCATATTTGACCAAATGACTTCACAATTGAAGTCTTACGCTATATATACACATAATTACATGTTTGGTCCTTAATCTTTCTGTCCTTGTGCATTTTATTACCAATTTAGATTGTAGGCACACATACATAACACATAGCATTTAAATAGCATGATATGCACATAATTTACTAATTTCTCATTTTAAAATTGCATATACATATATATTTTATAATTCCCAAAAATACGGGTATTACAATTCCTCCCTCCTTAAAAAGATTCCGTCCTCGGAATCGAATCAATCCACGAGCTAACACCATAACACATCCTTTACTAAGATTCTAGATAGGATCACGTAACTTAACTTACGGTATCGATCTTTTCATTAACTCTTAATCTTTCTTTTATAAGAGCAATAATTACTCTAAGCTAGGCTCAAACATTTAATCATGTTAAAACGCTTAACCCCCAAGATAGCCCATCTATGTAACTTGTCTAATTCAGAAATTCAAAATCAATTTCTTTAACTAGGTCTTTTAAAATATCCTAGTATCTCACCATTAAATGGTTCATGAATATCTCACATTTGGACTATCAAAATCAACATCATTAACCCAATCTTTATGACTCTTAAGTCATATAACCTTATGGCTTGCAAATTATCTCATACAAGTTCTTTATAGTATGTCTCATTTGAAAGTATACCAGCTAATCAAACACCAAAGCAATTGCAAGTCAATTTGGGCAAACAACCCACTCATGAACATAAGTGTTCCTCATAAGTATTTTCCCAATAATTGGAGTAGCACCGGTGTGTTTCTTCATAACTACAAGTCATGATTCCACATGCTCTCACAAATATAGTTCTATATCAAATTAAGTCTACTCACCTGAATAAGGAAGTAAACTTACAAGTATCACCAATAAAATCATTCTTTAGCATTGGTCCAACATTGACCTAAGTCATAACATATTCTCTCAAGGTTCTTAACAACCTTGACACTTCCCATAATTTATTTGTTTCAAAGGTCACATCTTAATTCACTGGCTATACTTGCCATTATCCATCAATAACTAATGCACGATTTCAAATCTTTTTGCACAATAATAACACAATACCAAAGAAAGGTTCACTTGAACCAGTATACATTAAACACGAATAATGCTTAACTCACATCAAGCCTTAAAGTTCGAATCGGCTCCGCAGCCATCGTTTACACAATTTATCGTGCTTAAGACAATCACTAATGTAAGCACAGACCCTACTCAAAGATCTTTATCCCACAAGGCCTTTGTCGTGCACCCCTAAGTCGCCTTATAAAATTCAAAACATCTTTTGGTCTAAAAGACCCACAACACTATTAGTGCTATAACCTTGCGACTCCAAACTTAGGTCACAACGTTTGCCATGCCCGGATAAAGCAGATCTCAAGGTCAAACTCTTGACCAACCTGAGCTACCGGCCTCGCCGCATGCTCCCGATAGTCAAATACTCGGTCATCTCTTGTGGTCTAAAAGCACCACGCTATATCTTACAAAATATAACCCAACTACTCGTCGCAAGGATGTCTATCATCAAAATAGCTGGCTCTTAACTTTATCTCTATCTCATTGCCTGAGGACATGCCTCCATTCATGCGCAGGAGCTTCACTTTCAAGATCAACTCTTCTAATCTCTAAATCATTTTTCAGTATCCAACCACAAAACAGATTTAATCACTCCTTAGGTATCACACCACCGGTTATTCTATAATAACACAAACAAAATAAATTAAACCCAAATAATCATATTTGATTATGGTGGTAATAACCATTAGGTTCTAAAGGTTCTCCCTATCAGAGAAAGGTTTAGAGACCTTTCCTTACAATGTCATTAACAATTTTAATGACCATAATATACTTTGCTTTCATAAATCATTTGATCATTGGGTAGGCCATAACTAGATATAGCCATAAAACTCTTTTAACCTTACCCAGAATGGGCCACATACTCAACTTATCAAGTTGTTAATCATGAACACTTATCACAGTTTTAATGAACTTGCAGGGACTTACCTTACATCAATACCAATATTTGGGTTCAACTAATCCATAAGGTTGCATCAAATTTTAAATCAAATTTTCATACCATAAGGTTAATCATATAATTTGCCCATCCTCATAAGAGGTTCAACGGTCTACGATTACCTTTCTTTTACCCAACTCTCTAAATCCTCAACAGAAAGAGATTTGGTTACCCAAATTCTTAGTTAATGCATTACTAGTCAATAACACCATATTCCTAATTTCGGAAAGGTCTCAAGCACTAGAGAGTTAAAATCTCTAAGATTATTCAACGTCTTAATCACAAGATTATTCAATGTACAAACTTACTTAAACATTTCGTTACATTATCTCAATCACCAAAATACAATTGGGATTACCCAATTGACTTTATACTTCTTATCTCCTCTAAGCACCTATCAAGTGCTAGGAGTAGTTTATAGCTTTCAATCAAAACTTGAGAGCTTATGTGACTAAAGGTTTTCAATTCATCTTAGTCATTCTACATCACATCTCAACATGAGACTCATTAGATCACAAGATCTATATAGGATTTCCATGAGGAGTCCAACTCATTTGGACTAAACAGCACCATAACGACGGTGACACAATATCTGTTATTTAATTACAGATACTACAATCCAAAAGAGGATTCTTATTTCTTTTGAAAACACACAAATACTAGTTCACTTATAACATAACCCATCAAGGAATTCTGCTATACCTGGAACAATCACTTTAGTTCCCATTACAACTGAACCAATAATCTCAGTCAAATTCATATTTAGATACAAAAACGACTCTCAAGTCAAAACACATAAAATGTCGCTAATAGATAACTCTATCAATAATCCATAAATGATCCAAACCCACAACCGCAGTCGCATAAAGGTTCATTCTATAGACTAAATCATCTTTTATATTGCTACACATAGGTGCCTCCCTCCTTGAACCAAGGATAATTGGCACTTTTCTGATCTAACTCCATTATATGAAGTTCATCACTTACTCACCTTATTAATAAAGGCATACGAAACAAGGCTTCTAATATCAAAATCTCATGTTTCTATTGGTGAAACTAATCTTAATCAAGACTTAGTTTCTCATTCTAGTGCTCAAAGCGTCTCATATATCATCAAGGAAATCTTTCCATCTAAACCAGTCTATCCTTACAAAGGATCCATCAATAACTTGTCCATAATACAGGACTCAGCACACGGACTCAAACAGCTTTCATTCACTATCCAAGGTTCAATGTGAACCAGGACCACTAATCTTAGTACTCAACAGCACAATATATTTCTAAACTGCTACCCAAACAAAAATTCGATTTCGTCACACATAGTCGGAATTAAATGGCACACATTCGAATATTTATGTGGCTAAAGGTACCAAAATAAAATTTAGGTTATTAGTTAGCCACATATGAACTCCGATCATGTGACCATTCGGAAATGTCTTGCCACACCTTAGAACGTTTATGTGGCTAAAGGTCATTGCGATTTTTTGACTGTTTATTTAGCCACATATGAATTTGGAACGCGTGACAAATGAAGAGTAAGTTCAAAGCATTAGTCACGATATACATATAAAATGTGACAAATCTATGTCACACACTTGAACACTGTGACCAAATACCATATATGGTCACATGAAGTTATTGTTTATGTGTCTAAATCATAGAGTCAAGTTGTGTCACACATGATTTAAGTGTATCCAAAATCCGCTATATATGGTCACGTAACTTATTATGTGTGTCTAAAGTTTAGCATGTGTTAGCTTGTCAGAAGCTAATGTATATAATCACATTTATTTTGGCATGTTTATGTTACTATATGGCTTTATAATAGCCACACCATATCCCAAATCTATACCAAAATTATGTTGATGGCCACATTTTAGGTGATTATATGTGACCAAATGCCATATATTGTCACATGAAGTAATTGTTTAATTATGTGTCTAAATCATATAGTCGAATTTTGTCACACATGATTTAAGTGTAGCCAAAATCCAGTACATATGGTCATGTAGCTTATTATGTGTGTCTATAGTATAGCGCGTGTTAGTTTTCAAGAAGCTAATGTGTATAGTCACATTTATTTTGACACGGTTATGTGACTATATGGCTTTATAATAGCCACACATATCACAAATATGTATCTAAATGATGTTTATGGCCACATTTTAGGTGATTATATGTGACCAATATATTCATAACAGTCACGTCGTGAAATATTCATGTGGCTACTATTTAGAGCAAAAATGGGGAAAAACGATTATCATTAAATTTGATATTAGTCACACATGAATTCAGTGTAGCCAAAAGCTGGCGTGTATAGTTAAATAATAAGTATTAGGTTTTTAAATCGAAGTAACATTTAGCTCAGTGGTCTAACGTGTGTTTCTTTGAAGATGGATGTGATAGGATTCAAGTTCGAATCCAACTTTCAGCATAAAATTTATAAAATTCAATCGTTGTGTAACTAAATATTACAAAACGCCACACAAACATAAAATTCAAGTGGAAATTGGTGAACAATAGTCACAAAAAATATACATTCAATTGATTTTAAAAAGAATATGGTCACACTTATTAACACTTTTGGCTACTTTTGGCTTAGTTGTATGTGACAAAATCCAAAAAAAAAAAATTGTTGTGTGGCTAAATCATCAAAAATGGCACATATATTATATATTCATGTGGCCAAAGGACGAACAATAGATACTCTCAAAAACCGCTCATGTGACTATAAAGTGTTTATGGTCACTAAAAGTGATTAATCCAATATAAACTCGTACCCAATTTGTGACAACCGTCAACTAAATTTCCGGGTTAGCTATAAGATAACTTTAATATAGGTTTTAAATAGCTAAAAATATTATTTATGGCGTATGTCATTGCGTAAAAGTCCTATATTCCCAAATAAAAAAAATAAAAAAAATATAATAAAAAAAATCCCGACAATATGCTTAAAATCCTTAAAAACTGAAAATCAGTAAAAATCGTCTTATAAAATGCCAAGATTAATAAATCTTGTATAACAATCTTAGTAATAACAATAATATACATCATTATATAAGTTATGCCAAAATATAAAACCTATATAAAGATCAACAAAAGTGATCAATAACTAGTAAGTATTGATTTTAATCAAATCAGTAATGTATAAAATACAACCAACACACAGTATACATAATATTATAAAAAAAACATTTAAAATAATTCATACTATATTGTAACAAAAACAATATAAATACATATAATCACATGGAAAAATATAAACTTTATAAAAATTAATAAACTAGAACTTAAAGTGAACAAATTGGGAGTTTTAAGCATCAAACAAGTAACCTTTTTACAACAATTAGCCATTATACATTAATATATAATAAATATATAATAATAAATAATAATAATAATCCAAATTGGCCAGCCACATGGCTAAACCCATCCACACAGTCAACACCTATATTTGCCTTCTGAAGGCTTAATTTCATCATTTCACCTCCTCATGCCACTTGAACTCCCCCCTTACTCTATATAAACTCCCTTACTTCTTCTCTTTATGCTTTTACAATCCAATCTTCATCTTCTAAGTTCTTCCTATTGCTTCTTACACCAAAAAAATCCCAGCCACTAAACTATTTCAAAAGGCTTAGGTTTTGAAGATCTAAGCAAAGATCAAAGAAGAACAAGCTTGGTAAGAAGTTTATACATCAAGATCATTCCACTCTTCTACCTTTCTTCTTATTTTTCTTAGATTTCTTTTGTTTTTCATCTTATTTCTTGAAGAACTAAGAATGCATGAGTACTCATGCACTTAGATGGTAGATTTTACACCAAAGACATGAAAATGTTCAAAAATGGTGAAAATCCATGATCCATACAACTAAAAACTCAAGAAAATAAGAACTTTGATTATGCATGTGTTATTATCCTACCAATGATGTAAGGAACACATGAAAATGTGTTATCATCCTACCATTGATGTAAGGTACACATGGATTTTCTATTTTTATGTTTATATTAGACGATCAATCATATATAATAAGTTATATTAAAGTAATGACCCAAAAAATAAGAAATATAACAACCTGACAGATTTTGATCTAGAACTCACGTTTTGTTTTTGTTATATCTGGAGTTCTAGGTATCAAAATCGTTTGATTCTTTTTTGTTAATCTTAGTTTGAAGTGTTACCTTTCTTTTGAATCTTGATTCACTAATTTTCATGAAGGTTTGATCCGTGAAACGTATTTAATAAGACAAATATGTTGAATCTAGAAATCTAGCAGATTAAAAGAGGTACACTTTAAACGTGTATAACTTACTCATTCTTGGGTCAAAATATGTCTAGTTTTTTTTAAACGTTTCATACTTCCGTCGTGGTTAATTCCCCTTTTTAATAATGTAAAAACGAGTTCGTATGAGCACTAAACAGACTTTTTAGTAACAATGTGTCATCCAGACACTGATGAGTGGACATCTTATACACTTTTAATTATTAAAAATACTAAACATGGATTATAAATTGCTATATTTTTACTGGACATTCTAGAAATATGTATTAAGATTATATTAAAATATCAAGCCTTAATATGACTCCTAAATTACAGTTTTTAATTTTTAAAGTTCAACTTAAAGAACTGAAAATTCGAGTGAACACTTATGATTTATGGAAAAATAGAGACAACTTTTAACTATTTAATAAATAAGTTAACAACAAATAAATAATACAAAATAATAAATAAAATAAGTCTAATAGAGCTACATACCTCTTATATTAGGAAATGAGCTTCGGTAGGAACAAGAAATCCTTACGAGTGAACACATTTGCATACCGAGTGAGTATCATAGCCCCTTTTTACCGTATTTCATATTATTTTTGGGGTGAAAGCATGTATATACGTTTCATGAAAAGTTTATTGCCTATCTTCTTATTTATTTCAAATATTATTTTGAGCACTTATGGTATTATTCTTTGATGTGCTTGGGTGATCGTTGTAAGGCCCTTTCGTTGGACATTATTCCTTAACTCCGCTAGTGAGCCGATGGTATTTGTAAGTAGCGCTATTTGGAGATTCCGACGTCTCCCATTTATGGTTGATGAACTATAGATGTACTTTACCACTACTAACGTCATTTAATATAGGCGTTAGGTTTATCATGGGCAATTGGTTGTCGGTTAGGTTGGATAATGGCTCAAGCAATAATCACCATAGTCTATTACTACCATGTGCAACGTATTGGGCAATATAATACATCTTCTATCATTCATGCATACTTTTATTTTTTTCCAAAAACCTCCATCAATTATTTAAACTTTTCTCATTTAAAAGTATTTTGTGCATATATTAAAAACCTATGAACTCACCAACTCTAGTAGTTGACCGTTTTCTTTCTTTTACCCGTGCTTTCAGGTGATCGTCGTTAGGTACCTTATGCATACAAGCATGATGTGTGGCATTTCCATCTTCATCGTCACATTTTATGAAAACACTATCTATTTTATTTACGCATCGTACAAGACTATGTCATTTAATTATTATTCGGTTATGTAACTTTTATTTATGTTTTACCCGAACTATTTATTTTTGTTAAGTTAATATAATGGTTATTGTCTATATATCTTGTGCGATGATATCTTGTGCTGTGACACCTCGTGTTTCTGCTTTAGCGGGGTGTGATACAATTAGTCACACATTTTATGGTTTTGGTTACTGTTTTTAAATGGATACGGCCACTAACCCACTTATGTAACTGTATGTACCCTATGGTCACTCGACCTTTCGTCATACATACGCTGAAAAAGCAAGTGTGACTATATGCATATCGTCACACTTTTTTGGTGTAACAAAATCGCATCTTTGTTCTAGTGTAACATCAGGCTCAACACATAACTGAAGTCAAACTTAGTAACATAGGGCTAGCAACACACTTGAGTCACCTAACACTTAGGCAACTCTCATCCTAACCCAAGTTACCCTCCCAACTCAAATGGATTTCCTTTAATGGTCGGCCCGGTTTGAGACCAAACACTAACTCGAGTGCATGATTCACTCAACGCCCAGGCTCTGATACCAACTTGTAACACCCTGATTTTCAGTCCAAATTTAAATATTTTTTTGAAACTCAATTTAAAACACACTTTATACAAATCTCGGTAACTTATTGCTGAAGCATTATAATTTTCCTTGAGTATTTCACAAAATACAGTACAATTTAATAGTAACTTTATCATTAAATATATAACTCAAAACCTTTTAGGTGCTACCACAGTTAATCTCACTACCATCAACAAAAGCATAGGAAATCCAGAATTACCGAAAGTGCAACCAACACAAAGCCATGCCAACAGCAACTACCCGCCTCACCAAGGCATCTAGACATCCTGCGGATACAAAACATTTTAACACACCGGGTTAGCTATAAACATAGCTAGTGAGTACAACCAAAAATCATTTGCCTTTTTAAAACCAAGTCATCTTTTTTCTCTTTTGAAAACACAAGTTTGGCAATCAATATACTTCAAAATCATACACATAAACACATAAGGATGCGGGTCTGTCCATTGGGCCACAATGTATCCACGTGGTATCTAGCCACGGTCAAGCCGTGCCCACATGGGGGATAACCACATCACCCCGTCAAGGTGGGGGATACACAAAGCAGTCCACCATACAACGGTTATTTGGAGTGTAAGCTGTAACACCAGCTTTGCATATACCAGATTTTAGCAAAAAATTGCGTTTTTAAACGAACGTGAACTTACTCACGATTACATAACATTAAGCAGCGGAATATTTACAACAACTTTGTGTCTGTATCTGGTGTTACTCTACAATAACCGACCATAATGTATTTATTACACTTAGACCCGGCTTACCAGGCAATCTAACTTCAATCTAATAAAGCAGATAACATGGCACCGTTAGCTACACTTAGCTAGTGAGCACAAACTTAGCATAAGCATCATTAGAGTAAGACATGCATATCAGGAATAAGCATACAATGCTATCCTATCACATTGTGGTGTGCTGACACAATCGGTATAAGTTGTTTCTTGCAGGATAGCTAGTCCCACTCAACACCAATACACCAGGGGATCAGACACAACCCTCCGTGCTGGTGGGGGAGCATAAAGCAGTCCACCAAGCATCGTTAACGGAACCAGAGGCTCCTTAGGTAACTCAGCCATTTCTGACTGATTATCCCTCATGATATAAGGCACGGCGGTTCTGCAGAACCTATGATCTGG
Source organism: Dittrichia graveolens (assembly GCA_038502395.1). Taxonomy (NCBI): domain Eukaryota; kingdom Viridiplantae; phylum Streptophyta; class Magnoliopsida; order Asterales; family Asteraceae; genus Dittrichia; species Dittrichia graveolens. The sequence goes on from JARJIL010000007.1 coordinate 27,910,851, forward strand.
AATGTTACCTCGAATCACCATTAAATCCCGAATCTCCTGATCAAGGGTCCTTGGGATCCAACTATCCGGCTGACTTTAACCATGCTTGAAGATGTTCGCGAACACATGCACATATCTTGATCATTTACTTAGCATGCATATTCATTTACTTCTTTTAACATGCATTTGTATTCAATTACTTCATTATGGATCCAATATGGATCCCTAGCATACATGTCATTAAGCTTTCACTTAACTTATTCATTCAGAATCAGTATCATATGTATCATTCATTTAACTAGGCGGTTCCAATTCTAGATCCAGCTGGCACGCACTTAATCTTATGTATGACAATCATTTAGCATGGCATTGTGCTTAAAATAGCATGGCAATTCTTAGTCATTTACTTGTGAGCACAAGTGCACTTAAATCACTTAACACATAGTTTTTCCTCTACTGAGGCTTATGGAAGTCGGTACTCACCTGAGAGGCTTAAACAGATAGTTATTTAATTTCCTGCCTTGTCTAGGGTGTCAAGTTCACCTAGAACATTAGGACTTTCATCAATCATCTTAACATACTTAGAATAGCTACAAATCCAACAAAGGAAGTCCCAAAGTCCGGATCCCACACAAATCCGACAAACTATCGGATTATGAAGAATCCGATACTTCATGCGGATTACAAGAAATCCAAAATATTAGGGAAATCTGACACATTGCGAAATTCGACACTTTTCATATTTCAACACTTATGAACTTGGAAACCTTAACATGCAATGGGAAATCCGAACTTCAATCGGAATCCGATACTTTTATCGGAATCAGACACTTTTGTCGGAATCCGACATTTTCAAATAAATCCGATACTTTCGGATTTGACTTGCAATTTATACATGAACTCAAGGAAATCCGATACTTATCGGATTTAGAACAACAACTTGGATTTAGACCATATGCAGATTCCCACACCCTTAAGTCTCGGAATCCGATACTTTATCGGATTTGGGTAACTAGCGGATTCCGACACCTTCATGTCTCGAAATCCGATAACTACATGCTGGGAATCCGCCAACTTCATTTTGGCATATTTCTAGAATTCATTCTTGTTTGTTTTGATATTTATACATTCTGGAAACATCCATTTTAGTTAGTATGACTGTGAAAACACATCAAATCCACACAATAACACCAAACAACCAAAACCCACTTGCGAAGTAAGCCTTGAATGTTCTAAGTGATCTTTTGCAAGGATTGGAGGATTTAATCATGTTTTAAACATAAAAACCATTTCATATATGTTAAATCTTAACAACAAACAAGTATTTACCTTTGTTTGGAATCAAAAACACGAACCTTTGGCTTCAAGAAAAACCAAGAGCAAGAGTAGAGAGAATCCGAGAGTTTCTAATGTGTATGTTTTGCAACCTTTGACCACTTTGACTTTCTAATACATATATATGTTTTTCACAATCCAGAGGCACCGCCACTGGATTTCTTCTAATTCTTTTTCTTTTCCTTTATTTAAACTTAATTACTTTCATATATATATATATACATATATATACATTAAGCACTTTACACATAGAACACATATATACACATTCACTCTTTATTAACACAATTAACTTACAAGTTTACTAACTCAAATACACGTTTAACAACTAGGCCCAAATCGAGGATGTTACAAATCTACCCCCTTTAGATGATTCCGTCCTTTGAATCTACTCAGTGATAAACAGGCGAGGGTACCTTGTCTTCATCTCGTCCTCGACTTCCCATGTCAGGCTCGGACTTAAACTGTGTTTCCACTTAACAAGAACTAGCTTGATCATCTTCTTTCGTAGCTTCTTGACCTTTGTGTCAACCTTCAGTTCATGCAACGGAACAATCTGTTCCTCTTCAACGTTGCACTTACGCAAGTAACATACGTTGAAGGTATCATGGATTCTAGATAGCTCAGGCTACAGCTCGAGAGTTACCGTCTGATCATTGACTTTATGCACGATCTTGAATGGGCCTATGAAACGTGGACTTAGCTTCCCTTTGCGTCCAAAGCAAATAACGCCATTCCAAGGGGAAACCTTCAAGAATACACAATCACCGACATCGAATGCAGTGGGACGACGCTTAGGATCCGCATACATTTTCAGTCGATCTCGGGCTGCTTTAAGCTTTTCTAAAATCACATTCACTTTCTCTAAAGTTATCTGGACAATTTCAGGTCCAGCAAACTGTTTCTCTCCGGGCTCCAACCAACAGGTCGGAGTGCGACATCGTCTCCCATAGAGCATTTCATACGGTGGCATTCCAATGCTGGAATGATACGAATTATTATAAGCAAATTCAATAAATGGGAGATGAGAATCCCATGATCCACCGTATTCAAGTACACACGCTCGAAGCATGTCTTCAAGAGTCTGAATCATTCGTTCTGATTGTCCATCGGTCTACGGGTGATAGGTAGTGCTCAGATGCACTCGTGTGCCTAACTCACGTTGCAAACTTTGCCATAAATTAGATACAAATGTGGAGTCATGATGAGAAATAATTGAACAAGGAAGACCGTGACGTGACACTATCTCATCAATGTAAAGTTGTGCCAAATGAGTCAACGAAGCCGACTCGTTGGTTGCCAAGAAATGAGCACTTTTAGTCAGTCGGTCAATAATGACCCAAATCATATCATGCCCTCTGAAAGTCTTTGGCAGCTTTGTCACGAAATCCATCGTGATGTGATCCCATTTCCATTCCGGAATGTCAAGTTGTTGCAAATTCCCATAAGGCCTTTGATGCTCTGTCTTGACTTGGGCACATATCTGACATTTCTCCACAAATGAAGCAATGTCTTTCTTCAGAGTGGGCCACCAATACAATCTTTTTAGATCATAGTACATCTTGGTGATACCCGGATGGATAGACAACTTAGACTTTTGAGCTTCTTGCAGAATCAGCTCACGATTACCTCCAAAAAGAGGCACCCATATACTGGATTGAAAAGTCTTCAATCCACGATTATCTTCACCCAGCTGGTCTTTCAACGTTTTCATCGTTTCAGATTTTATATTGTCTTCTGTTGGTTCAATGTGCACAAGATACAAATTAATACGATATTACTGATAATAAATAAACCCATAGGGTCACACATTTACAATCAATGGACACCAATTACATATTTGAATATGATTTAAATATGTTTCCAACTCATTATATATATATATAAGTATATATATGCATTGTTGCATATTATTATTTATGTGAAATAATATTATCACTCTTATATATTGATATAAGGTAATGCATATCAAATACATAAATATAAACATATGATTTTATATATATGTATGAATATATATATATATATATATGTGTATAAATATATATTTGTTACAAGTAAATTGTTACTAGTAACAAATTATATAAATGTATGTATATCCTTGTTACAAGTAAAGAGTTACTAGTAACAATCAAGTATGTATATAAAATATATGTAGATGTATTTTATACTATGTATGGTAGATCTAGTATACTCTTTTATGTATTTAAAAGAATAACTAGAAATCTACACATAAATCATAAAGGGGGCCATGTTGACTTTCTTGCATGTATCTTAACCAAGCATGGAGCTAAGATATCTTCAAGCAAAACAAGCAAGAGGGGACCCTCCTCCCCCTCCCAATTTACGGCCAACAATAGGCCAAAGGAGGGGCCTCCCTCTTGTTGTGTTTTTTCTTGGTTTTATATACATGCATGGTCCTTTTTATAAAGATGTACATGCTACCATCTTTGCTATTCTTCAAGAAAAGTTCTAAGTGCTCTAAAATACTTAAAAACATCCTTACTTTATAGTATTGGTGTTCTTCAAGTGAGCAAAGTGTGATACTAGAATACATACTCATATACATACATAGTAAGTTCAAGAAGAAGAACAAGAGGTTGTTGATTGTTTGCTTGAATTTCAAGGGTTGGAGAGACTAGCATCTTGGAGGTGTTGGACTCATTGATCTGTGGATATCTTGGAGGAAGTCTCTACTTGGCTTCTCATTGATCAACCACTTCACCAACAGTTTTATCACGCTACAAAGGTTGTAGTTCTAAACACTCTATGGTTGTTTTGTTTCTTAAGGCTTGCATATGGATCATTGGTGGGGACTTTTTAAAAAGTTTAAAATTGTTGTTCATGTTTCCGTTGCTAAAATAAATTTTGAAAAACCGAACAAACCCCAAAAGTGGTATCAGAGCCACTTATGTATAGTTTTAAGAAACTTTATTTTGAGTATGTATTGTTTAAGAAAATGGAAAATTTTTCTTTTGTTAGAAAAGTTGTGGATTTTCTTGTTGGCAACTTGTATATGTTTATATATTTATTTTGGGAAACAACCAAACCACGTGCATGTTTGGTTGTAAAAGTTGCCTAAATATCAAGTGTTGATATATATGTTTGTTTGAGTGTATGTTGTGCATAACAAGTCATAGACCTTTTGTGATGTGTTGGAAATTCGATTTGGTTGTAAAATTACTCTTTCATTTGGTATGTAATAATAATTTTAGTTTTGTTTCATCTTGTTGTATTTTGTAAGTAGTAGAATAGTTTAGACTAGTTTACTTTTATAAAAATGTAACAAGATGAAAAATGACCAAGTTGGAGTTTTCAAGTGTGGTGGAGTCAACCATGAAGGCTTGGAATCATTTGCACTACAAGGAGTTGTTTTGGCAAGTGGGAGCTTCAAATTCATCACAAGAGGAATATTTGGTCCTTAGTTATGACTTGGTATTTTTGTATGGCTCACAAAAATACCACTTAGGATAAATGGCTTGGTTATGCACTTATAGATGTTATTTGTGTGTGTTTATGTTTATATTATTATGCATGGTTGAAAATAGGATTTTTGCATGCTAGATAATATTTTTGACATAATATAAATCACACAATGGGAGTTTGTTATTTTAAGTTGACATAACATAAGATGTAAAATGAATTTTATATAAAAGGAGTTTTGTAAAGATTAAAATTCATTATATCAATATATATATATATATATGAGTTTTATAAAATAGAGATTTTAAAACTCAACCAAACTCCATTCAAGCTTAATAATAAAATGGTTTTATTACAAGCTAAACTTGGTCGTATTCGCGCGCTTGAAACTACACACGTTAATATAGGATATTAATACTAGTTTAAAGTTGAACGTGTTGAGAGTTCGTAAAATATGGATTTTAAGAATACTCAAGACCAATATATATATAAAATATGATTTTATCAAAACGTGGACTTATTATTGTATGCATGCAATACTAGTCACACGACTCGTTTTGTTTTATTTAATAAATATACAAAACGGTAAAAGCCCTTTTTCAAAACGTAAGTCTATGCCATCCCATTTTAAGACACTCGCTTGTTGCAACGACACTCACGTGGAGAGACCATTAGCCAAACGCGTGGATTGTTTTTGTAACAACCGAGGTGTTTTTCCGTGAATTCCATGAACATCTTGGGCCGGAAATTCACCGTCTCTAAATAGGACGACTTAATCGGAATCTTATTACGGAGAGAGCATTAGCCAAACGTAACGAAGCCCGAGGCATAGATGGGATCAAACATGCCAAAATTGACAATCGTTGTCTTGGATCCCATAAAGATCTAGGAATTACATACGAGATGTAATTGGTAAACGTTACATACCTTGTTGTTTTAACTTGATGGAGAGAGCATTAACCAAACATTCAAGGTTAAGTTCAACTTGGATCATAGCCTTTAAAAATTAAATAGTTTTATAATTCTAAAGGGTATTAATTATTAAAGGATTAAATATCGAAAATACTAAATTGAACTTTGTTAATTTTGTAGATGGCCCCTAACTCAACTACGCCCGTTAACAACTTATCTCTTCGTTCAATCTTAGAGAAAGAAAAACTCAATGGTACAAATTTCTTAGACTAGTATCGTAACTTGAGAATCGTTCTTAAGCACGAAAAGAAATTGTACGTACTTGAGGATCCCGTCCCTGAGGAACCTCCATTGACTGCGGGCAAAGCCGTTAGGGATGCTTGGGTGAAGCATTCCGACGACTCGGTCGAAGTTGCATGCCTCATGCTTGCTACCATGTCTCCGGATCTTCAAAAGAACCTTGAGGAGCATGGAGCATATGAGATGCTTCGCCAGCTTAAGGAAATGTTCCAAAAGCAAGCAAAGCAAGAACGCTTTGAGGTCACTCGAGCCTTCCATGCATGCAAGATGGAGGAAGGTCAATCCGTTAGTGACTATGTGCTAAAGATGAAAGGATACATTGACCAGCTTGCTAGGCTTAGATCTCTCATAACCAACGAGTTTGCACAGGATATGATCCTTAACTCGTTGACCAAAGCCTATGATCAATTTGTCATGAATTATAACATGAACAATTGTGAGAAATCTGTCTCAGAGATGCATGGGATGCTTAAAACTACTGAGAGTAAGATTCCAAGCAAAACACCTCAAGTCTTGATGATTCAAGAAGGGAAAATCAAGAAGAAAAAGAAAAACAACTCAAAAGGGAAAGGCAAAGCGAAGGCAAAGGGAAAGGACAAAGGCAAGCAAGTTGCCAAGGCTCCTACACCCAAGACGGCGGGAAAGGTTCCCAAGAATGACCCGTGCGTTGAATGCGGGGTGGTAGGACATTGGAGGGGCAATTGTCCAACCTACCTTGCGGAGTAGAAAAAGAAGAAGGCTGGCGAGGCTAGCACTTCAGGTATATATATGATTGAAATGTATACATTTTCTATTAATTCCTGGGTATTTTGAGATCAAAGTGTTTGTTTCTAGGCATGCCACTTTCTTAGAAAAGGAGTTTCTTTCGAAAGAGGCAAGTGGAAGCAATGTAGACCTTGAAGAAATTCAAGAACCACAAAATACAAGTCAGGTTGGTACTAGCACTCAACAAACGGTTGTTGAACCTGAACAATTGGTTGTTCAAGAACCTACTGAAACACAAAGTGTTCGTAGATCTGGTAGACCTCATCAAGAACCCGAGAGATACGTATTTCTCGTGTCCAATGATGAGATTTTCTTGGTAGACTCTTCTGAGCCTACTAACTACCAAGATGCTATATCGGATCCGGAATCCGATAAATGGCTTGATGCCATGAACACTGAGATGCAGTCCATGTATGAAAATCAAGTATGGGACTTGGTTGATCTTCCTCCCAATTGTAAGACTGTAGGGACCAAGTGGGTCTTCAAGAAGAATACATACATGGATGGAAATGTACACACATTTAAGGCAAGGCTAGTGGCGATAGGTTTCACTCAAACTCATGGTATTGACTATGATGAGACCTTCTCTCCAGTGGCCATGATTAAATCTATTAGAATACTTATTGCCATAGCCGCATATTATGACTATGAGATATGGCAAATGGATGTCAAAACGGCTTTTCTAAATGGACACTTAAGTGAAGATGTCTATATGGTTCAGCCCAAAGGTTTTGTAGATCCTAAGTATCCTAACAGGGTGTTCAAGCTTAGAAGATCCATTTATGGACTAAATCAAGCATCTCGAAGTTGGAATCTTCGATTTGATGAGAAAATCAAAGAGTTTAGTTTTATCAAATCAGAAGATGAACCGTGTGTTTACAAGAAAACTAGTGGGAGCGCAGTAGCATTCCTTGTCTTGTATGTTGATGACATACTACTCATTGGAAACGACATCCCGACCTTGCAAGACATCAAGTCTTGGCTTGGGAAATTTTTCTCAATGAAAGACTTGGGAGAAGCCGCCTACATTCTTGGAATAAAGATCTATAGGGATAGATCTAGGCGTCTTATTGGCCTAAGTCAAAGTGCATATATTGACAAGATCTTGAAACGATTCAAGATGGAGAATTCTAAGAGAGGATTCTTGCCAATGGCACAAGGCACGGTTTTGAGTAAAGCTCAAAGCCCTAGCACAAGAGAAGAGCTAGATAGAATGAGTGAGATCCCATATGCTTCTGCAATTAGATCCATCATGTATGCCATGCTATGCACTAGGCCATATGTCTCGTATGCTTTGAGCATGACGAGCAGATACCAGCAAAACCCAGGAGATAGCCATTGGATGGCAGTCAAGAACATTTTAAAATACTTGAGAAGAACCAAAGACATGTTCTTTATCTATGGGGGTTTGAAAGAACTTTGTGCAAAGTGTTACACAGATGCTAGTTTCCAAACGGATCGAGATGATTCTCGATCACAATCGGGCTATGTCTTCGTTATGAATAGAGGCGCGGTTGCTTGGAAAAGTTCTAAGCAAAGTGTAGTTGCACAATCCACTACAGAATCTGAATACATTGCTGCTTCTGAGGCTGGACAAGAAGCTGCATGGATGAAGAAGTTCATTGCTGACCTTGGGGTAGTAACAAGCATTCAAGACCCCATAGAGATATTTTGTGATAATGAAGGTGCTATTACCCAGGCAAAAGAACCTAGATCACATCACTACACCAAACACATCCTTAAGCGTTTCCACTACATACGGGATATAGTGGATAGAGGAGATGCGTGTATTCGCAAAGTTCATACAGATCAGAATCTTGCAGATCCTTTTACGAAACCTCTTGCCTCGACTAAGCATGAGTCTCATACTAGGGCAATAGGTCTTCGCTTTGCAAGGGATTGGATTTGAATTGTAATTTAGTATTTGGATATTTTGAAACATTATGACAATATCTATTTTATCTGAATGATGTATGGGATATGATCCCTTCATTAATAAATATTGTGTTCTTTATTAGCATGTTTAAATCCATGAATAATTCTTTATTCTAAAACGTCCATAGTCGGTTATAACTATGGGAATAGTTATGAATTAAGACTAATATGAATCGGTTGGTTGACTTTCATTCGTGATGAAAGTAGGCGAAAGGGTTTGTAGCCAAATTCACTAATGTTTGTTAGGGAACGAACATTGGACATTACCCGCTATTAAGATCGCTTCATAGATCAGTGTCATAAGTAAATCTTGAGAAAAAGGTGGTATCTTTGTATCCTTAGACCTGAGACACATATTGGGACTCGAGTATGAGGAGTATCATGCTTTAATGTGGTTAAACACTATCTTTAACCGGGTAGTTATAAAGGCCATTATTAGGTATGATATGAGTCTTATAAGAGACGTATGTGGTCAAGATGGAATTTGTTTCTCTCATTTAATTGGGAGTATAATATCTCTGGGCCCTAAAACAAGTTGAACATTATATGAGAATTGATGACGATCCATGTCTCATGTTCAACGAGATGTTAAAACAAAGGGATAATTGATGACTTACCTATAACAACGATTTGTAGCTAGTGAGTTAATTTCGTTGGTGAAAGTGTTAATCAACACACTTTATTTATTATTAGGGGCAATGGGATGTTGCTAGACGTTCTTACCATTGTCTATATCGGCTTAAGTTGTAACTTGTGCAAGTGGGAGATTGTTGGTTCTATTTGCACAAGACACAAATTTACAATCAATGGGATGTTACTGATAATAAATAAACCCATAGGGTCACACATTTACAATCAATGGACACCAATTACATATTTGAATATGATTTAAATATGTTTCCAACTCATTATATATATGCATTGTTGCATATTATTATTTATGTGAAATAATAATATCACTCTTATATATTGATATAAGGTAATGCATATCAAATACATAAATATAAACATATGATTTTATATATATGTATGAATATATATATATATATATGTATAAATATATATTTGTTACAAGTAAATTGTTACTAGTAACAAATTATATAAATGTATGTATATCCTTGTTACAAGTAAAGAGTTACTAGTAACAATCAAGTATGTATATAAAATATATGTAGATGTATTTTATACTATGTATGGTAGATCTAGTATACTCTTTTATGTATTTAAAAGAATAACTAGAAATCCACACATAAATCATAAAGGGGGCCATGTTGACTTTCTTGCATGTATCTTAACCAAGCATGGAGCTAAGATATCTTCAAGCAAAACAAGCAAGAGGGGACCCTCCTCCCCCTCCCAATTTACGGCCAACAATAGGCCAAAGGAGGGGCCTCCCTCTTGTTGTGTTTTTTCTTGGTTTTATATACATGCATGGTCCTTTTTATAAAGATGTACATGCTACCACCTTTGCTATTCTTCAAGAAAAGTTCTAAGTGTTCTAAGATACTTAAAAACATCCTTACTTTATAGTATTGGTGTTCTTCAAGTGAGCAAAGTGTGATACTAGAATACATACTCATATACATACATAGTAAGTTCAAGAAGAAGAACAAGAGGTTGTTGATTGCTTGCTTGAATTTCAAGGGTTGGAGAGACTAGCATCTTGGAGGTGTTGGACTCATTGATCTATGGATATCTCGGAGGAAGTCTCTACTTGGCTTCTCATTGATCAACCACTTCACCAACAGTTTTATCACGCTACAAAGGTTGTAGTTCTAAACACCCTATGGTTGTTTTGTTTCTTAAGGCTTGCATATGGATCATTGGTGGAGACTTTTTAAAAAGTTTAAAATTGCTGTTCATGCTTCCGTTGCTAAAATATATTTTGATAAACAGAACAAACCCCAACATCTTCTTGCAAAGCTAACTGCTGGCGCCCTTTAACTTTGCAATCAAATCTGACACAACCGTAAGCTTCATGAACTTCGCCTCAGCTGCTAGCCCCTTACGGCTCAAAGCATCCGCTACAATGTTGGCTTTACCGGGGTGATAGCGGATCTAAAAGTCGTAGTCTTTTATTAACTCTAACCAACGGCGCTGCCGCATGTTGAGTTCTTTCTGTGTAAAGACATACTGCAAGCGTTTGTGATCAGTACATATCACACACTTAGTGCCATAAAGGTAATGCCTCCACAATTTCAGTGCGAAGACAACAACAGCAAGTTCGAGATCGTGAGTTGGGTAGTTTCTTTCGTGAGATTTCAGTTGCCGAGAGGCATAAGCGATTACTTTATCTCTTTGCATAAGAACACAACCCAACCCCGCATAAGAGGCATCACAATAAACGACGAAGTCCTCCGAACCCTCCGGTAAGGCGAGAATCGGAGCTTCGCACAACAATCGCTTTAAGGTCTGGAACGCTTCTTCTTGACCTTCCGACCAGACAAATGCAACCTCTTTACGGGTCAGCTTAGTCAACGAACCCGCAAGTTTAGAAAAGTTGCAAATGAATCGCCGATAGTAACCGGCCAAGCCAAGGAAACTCTTTATTTCAGAGGGAGTTCGACGAACCTCCCAATTCATCACCGCTTCCACCTTAGCCGGATCTACTTTAATGCCTTCTTGACAAATAACATGGCCAAGGAAATGCACTTCCCTAAGCCAAAATTCACATTTAGAGAACTTGGCGTACAACTGTTCTCATTTAAGAGTTTCAAGAACCTGACGAAGATGAAGCTCGTGATCAGCCTCAGTCTTCGAGTAGACAAGAATGTCGTCAATGAAAACAATCACGGATTTATCAAGAAAAGGACGACAAACGCGATTCACTAAATCCATGAATATGGCAGGAGCATTGGTTAAGCCGAATGGCATAACCAAGAATTCATAATGACCATATCGAGTCTGAAAAGCCGTCTTCGGAATGTCTTCTTCGTGGACTCGTACTTGATGATACCCCGAACGGAGATCAATTTTCGAGAAATACGTAGCTCACTGCAACTGATCGAAGAGATCGTCGATTCGTTGAAGAGGATACTTATTCTTTACAGTTCGCTTATTCAGCTCCCTGTAATCAATACACATCCTCATGGTTCCATCCTTCTTTTTGACAAATAAGACAAAAGCTCCCCAAGGTGAGGAACTAGGACGAATGAAACTCTTTTTGAGTAATTCCTGGATTTGAGTCATCATCTCGCGGATTTCGGAAGGAGCAAGACGATACGGAGATCTAGCTACAGGTGTAGCTCCAGGAATAAATTCAATCTTATACTCAACATCTCTTACCGGAGGTAAACCCGGTTATTCATCAGGAAAGACCTCATGGAATTCAGAAACTACCCTGATATCTCGAACTGGTCGCTTTTCCATCATAGCATCAATAACATATGCTAGGAAGGAATCACAACCTTTGGCAACAAACTTCTGGGCTTTAATAACAGAGATGACAGGAATATCAGACTCCCGTCGTTCTCCTCGGGCAATTGCATAAGATCCATCAGCAAGAGGGATCTTAATCATCTTCTTGGAACAGAGAATCTCAGCATCACGCTTGCTAAGCCAATCCATTCCAATCACGATATCGAAACCCGCAATAGGCATAATAAAGAATGAGATAGGGATACTACTCCCATCAATATAAATAACGGCAATAGGGAATTTCTCGGTAACCGAGACTACTTTGCCATCTGCAACTTCTACATGAAAAGGCTTATCTAAAGGCACAACAAGTAACTGGAGTCTTTTACGGCAAGCAACAAAAACAAAAGAATATGTTGCATCTGAATCAAATAGTACACTGGCAGGAAAATAATTAACAAGAAATGTACCAGTGACAATATCACTTGTAGCCTTTGTCTCCTCTGCAGTCATTTGAAATTCCCGCCCTTTAGCACGTGAGGCATTGTCTCTCTTCTGCCCTCCAAAAGACCCAGCTGCTCCAGAGCTTTGCCGGTCGGGGCATTCCACCATTCTGTGACCGGGTTTGCAACACTGGTAACAGACATCCTCTTTATATCGGCACTCATTCACCGAGTGCCCTCTTTTCCCACACTTGCCACACCTCTTGGTTGCTGCAGAGCATTTTCCAGAATGATAGGTATGGCATGAAGAACACCAAGGATCGTTAGGTCTTGGTTTCTTAGGAGATTTAGTTTTCCCACCTCCTGAGGATTGCCCTTTTGAAGAGCCCGATTGGAGAGATGGCCGAAACTTCCTTTTACTACCTCCACTAGCAAATTCACCCCGACACTGTATACGATCACCTTCAATTTGTCGGCCACTTGAAACACCCGATCCAGAGTTGGGGCTGCCCGCACATGGGCACGAAATTCTAGTGGCAGAGTTGCCAAAAACCTTCTTATCTTGGTAACTTCATATGGAATCAGGTGTGGAACAAACCTCATCTTATCAGTAAATGAGGTGATATGCTCTTCAATTGATCTATCTCCTTTCCGGAGATCTGTAAACTCCCGTTCCTTTCTTTCCATATCATATTCGGTGCAATACTTCTGTAGCACCTTTTCAGAAAATTGCTCCCAAGAAAGAGAGCTCAATACCTCTTTGCTGACCGAGGCCTTCACGGTATCCCACTAGAAAATAGCGCGGCCTTTTAACATACGTACCGCATAGTTCACACGGCACTCGGGCTCGCACTCACAAGACTCAAAAGTTTACTCCATTTCACGGAGCCATTGGATAGTGACAGTTGGGTTATCACTCCCTTCGAACTTCGGTGGGTCACATGACAAAAACTTTCTATAAGAACAAGTCTTGCGTGGCTTGGCAAGAGTAGACTGTAACAAGAGCTCTTTAGGAAGACGGAGCTCTTCCTCTAGACGCTTAATATAAGCTAGTTGGTCTGGATCAGGTACTGCGCCACCAGCATTATGCTGAGAGCGTTGGTCTTCTGCTTGGTGAAGCATTTGGGAAGCCTCATCTTCCATCTCTTTGGGCGCTTGCTCAGTATTTGCTTTATCAGCAGACATTTTCTTAACTCTTTTATATAACACAGAAGAGTAATCAGTACTTTATTATTCTTGCTCGTCATATCTGACAAGCTATGTCATAGCAAGTAATAATCATATAAATCTCATACTCAACCCCCCCCCCCCCACAAGGAACACTTATTATGGTCGGGCCCTTGTTTGAGATTGAATACTTTTGCAAGAACCCAATTCCCTCAAACTTAGGCTCTGATACCTACTTGTAACAGCGGCTTTGCATATACCAGATTTTAGCAAAAATTTGCGTTTTTAAACAAACGTGAACTTACTCACAATTACATAACATTAAGCAGCGGAATATTTACAACAACTTTGTGTCTGTATCTGGTGTTACTCATAATGTATTTATTACAACATTAAGTGTTCCAACAAAAATATCCAGAGGCAGGGGACCCGGCTCACCAGGCAATCTAACTTCAATCTACAAAAGCAGTTAACATGGCACCGTTAGCTACACTTAGCAAGTGAGCACAAACTTAGCATAAGCATCATTACAGTAAGACTTGCATATCAGGAATAAGCATACAATGCTATCCTATCACATTGTGGTGTGCGGACACGATCGGTATAAGTTGTTTCTTGCAGGATAGCTAGTCCCACTCAACACCAATACACCGGGGGATCAGACACATCCCTCTATGCTAGTGGGGGAGCATAAAGCGGTCCACCAAGCATCGTTAACGGAACCAGAGGCTCCTTAGGTAACTCAGCCATTTCTGACTGATTACCCCTCATGATATAAGGCACGGCGGTTCTGCAGAACCTATGATCTGGAATGTTACCTCGAATCACCGTTAAATCCCGAATCTCCTAATCAAGGGTCCGTGGGATCCAGCTATCCGGCTAACCTTAACCATGCTTGAAGATGTTCGCGAACACATACACATATCTTGATTATTTACTTAGCATGCATATTCATTTACTTCTTTTAACATGCATTTATATTCAGTTGCTTCATTATGGATCCAATATGGATCCCTAGCATACATGTCATTAAGCTTTCACTTAACTGATTCATTCAGAATCAGTATCATATGTATCATTTATTTAACTAGGCGGTTCCAATTCTGGATCCCGCTGGCAAGCACTTAATCTTACGTATGACAATCATTTAGCATGGCATTGTGCTTAAAATAGCATGGCAATTCTTAGTCATTTACTTGTGAGCACAAGTGCACTTAAATCACTTAACACATAGTTCTTCCTCTACAGAGGCTTATTGTAACACCGTATTTTTAACCCAAAAAATTTTTATTTTGATAATCACTGTGGAAGTGTTTAAACACCAAAGTAATTACAACTAATTACAAACCACTGTTTACAAAATATCAGTATTACAAAACACAGCTCGTCACAAATAATCTATGAGAGACCTAGGTGATTACTCCCCAAGCTAACCACTCTTAGCCGAGCCGCTGACTTAACAAAAACCTGTAAAAAGAGTGAGAGGTGGGGGATTAGCGCAAAGCTAAGTGAATGGAGTAAAACCACAACAGATATATCAGCAAATAACCGCATGATATCAACAACATGTAACAGATAATCGTGCCCCAGGAAGACCGGCGGTTCTGCAGGAACTTACAACCAATGCTGGCCAAAGCAAACGTTTACCGATAGTTCATTTGCTATTCTCACACAGTATTACCTTAAGTTGCAACAAATGCATCAAACGATCCCAATACTGATTAGCCAATAGCAAACAAACCCAGCCCATATGCCCAGCCGAAGCTGACTTCCCAACCATCATGTATACATACCACTGACGCAACAATTAATTAACAATCAACAGTTAATCATTTATCAGATGCACAATCTATCCATGCGTCAAACCAAAAACAGTTGCAACCCAAGCCAGTTACAACTAATAACATCTGTGAGTAAACATCTACTCACCTCAAGCTTTTAGTTTCTCCACTCAGTGATCTTATATTACTGAGCCTCGTCTGTTCCTGAGAACACAACAAACTGAAATCAGTAATCGATTCATAAATATATGTCAAACACATAATTTTATATCCTTTTAAATCAAACATAAGCATGTATGATTCACATATGTATAAACATATATCACATAGCATTAAACAATGCGACAAACAAGAAATTACATAAAAGCCTCGGACGCGTCGCGTCCAAGAGCCCGACGCGTCACGTCGCCCCAGAGTATCGGATATCACAAATCCGATACCCATGTGTCGGATTTCAAGTTCCGGGTTCCAAGTCTCGGATTTCAACAATCGGATTTGCCTTGTAGGATTGCTAGTTTCGGATTTTGAGTCCCGTATTGTACTATCGGATTTCCACTCGGATTTCTCCAAGAATCCGATAAATCTAAAGAACGCGTCACGTCCAAGGGAGGAACGTGTCACGTCCAAGGGAGGAACGCGTCGCGTTTCTCGCATACCTGCATCATCTTCTTCATTTTGCCATCCGAGTCTAACTTTCCAAATCCGATTCAAACCCTCAAAATCCATTATGAACACTTCTAAAACATGTATAATCATCTTATTACATGTATACAACAACAAGAACACATCAAATCCTTTTGACATAGCAAATCATGCAAAACCCACCAAGCAAGTTTACTTCTAAACTTCAACAATGGCAACTTCATGTTCTAAGCATAACTTTACAAACAAAACATGTTAAGATGATCAGAATCATGCTAGGATTGCAACCATACCTTTGTTTTGAATTAACACACAACAAATCAAAACTTCCAACTTTCAAGTTTGTTTGCCTCTTTTGCCTTTTCTCTCAAAACACACACAAAACACCAATTGTCGATTTTCAAGATATGAAGCAATTCAGAAGTTAATTCAATTAAACCCACGTATGGATGTCTCAATTTGTGTAGCATGAGGTGTCATGTTTAAGTTACAAATATCTTTATAAATCACATGCAATCATGCATACTAACGTACATATATATATATATATCCGTACACGTACACACATATATATATATATACTAACATATAATTCATATGTTTCTTTTAATTAATCAAGCTAATTAAAACCATATAATTAATATTAACAAGTAATTAATCAAAACTAATCACAAGTTAACATACCAAAGTCACTATAATTATTAGGCCCGATCTTAGGATGTTACAAATCCTCCCCCCTTAAAAGGATTCCGTCCTTGGAATCTATTCATTATCAAATAACTTGTAGAGCAATTCAATGAATACACAATAGATTCAAGTAGAGAGGATGTATGGAAACACCTTAAAGTGTGTGTTTTCTATTCAATATTATGTCAAAGGGTACAAGAAAGGAAGACTACAATACTATATATACTAAGTACAAAGTAAATAATAAAAGCACTAAACTGTGAGTAGACTTAAACACAAATGTAACTCTAACATTCTCCCCCTTGTTTAAGTCTAGCTCGTATTTCTTTGACCCATCTTTCTCTGCCAATGTCTGATCATCTTTCGTTCATCTTGTTTGGCATCGAATAGCTTTATGACTTCAGTTAATCTGACTTCAGTTACTATAATCCAAAATTTTTAAGGTCTAAATCTTCAAAGATCCATCTGAGTAAGCATTAACTTCTTTGAACCTTAAGAAAAACTTTTCTCTTTTGCTGTTAAACAAAACAATCCTTTCATCTCCCTCAAACTCTTCATCATCACTCCAGACAACTTGAAACATCTTCAGTTGATCAATCTTTGAATGTTTTGTGTTTGGCTTCAGCAGATTTATTTTGGCTTTATCAGATTCGGCTCCCAACTAAAGATCTGTATACTCTGCAATTTGACATCGGTGCCTGACGAACTCCCTGAGCTTCTTATAACCAGCTGAATCTTCAACATTCCTTTCTAGTTTCATTTCAAGCTCCTCTAGCAGAAAATTAACATCACTAAGGTTTAAGAATTTTTGGTCCACATGCCAAATTGTATAACTCTTCATATCCGACCTTGTGACTAGATAGCTGATCATTTCTTTGTAGACAAATCTCTGAACTCCAACAAAATTGAGTTTTATGATCTGATATTTTGATTTGACTTCCTCTTTCTTTGCAGTATGCATATTGAGAATCATCATTGCTTTAACATCTTCTGCATCTTTTGCACCCATCATATTCACATCCAACATCTCTTCTATTTCCTCTGCATAGATGTCAACAAATGTTTCTTCTAGAAAGGCCACTGGTATATCTTGGTATCTCCAGTTTCTGACGGTTTTCTTCAGGGCCTCCCTAGTTAGCACATAGCTTTTCTTTACGTTTGGTAAAGACCCAGTGTGAACCGGATCTATTTGAGCAGTTTTAGGGATATTCCATTCTTACTGTTTTGATATTTCTCTGATTTGACTTTCTTTCAGTTTTTGTTTTCTGATGTCTGAAGGAGTGACTCTGAATTGCTTAGGAGATGGCGGAAATTGTTCTGTTACTTCTCTATGCACTTTTATCACACTATCCAAATTGTATCTTTCAAGCCCGGATTCATCAACTATCTCGGAAGAAGGCTTTTCAACCTCTTGCTTGCTCAACCATAAGGCTAGCGTCAAATCCTCATCCTCTGCCTCAACCTCAGGCACATTTGACTCCTCAAATTCAACCACAGCCTGCTTGCCCTTATATTTTTGTTTAAACGATGTTTCCTCCAATCTGGCAGCAACTGCACCGATTCACTGAGCAGCCGGGGTATCAAAATAAGTTTTTAAACGTTTCTCCCCTCAGGACGATTGGTGTCTGAGTCATCATCGTCATGCCTAGGTCGTTTTGATGACCCGACAGCAGCTTTACATGTAGACTCCACCTCAGTTCTCAACAATGATAAGATATCTAAATCCTCAGAACTGCTATCACCCTTGCCAATCAATTTAACCATTAATAAGCTTTTTCACTCATCCACTGACAAGGCATCTGTAACTTTATCCTTTACTTCCATTTCTTTTTGTTATACTAAATCATCCAATTTCTTTTCGATTCTGGTGAGTCTGTCAAGTTGTAATCTTTGAATATCATCAATTCTGACGTGCAAATGTTCAAGAGCAGCATCAAAATCAGCCTTGGAAACAAATTCCTTAGCCGATTCAGATTCAGAAGTTGTAACACCAGGATCACTTAGTTTACCCGTTGAGGTTCCAGCACCTCCAGAAACGAATTCTGTAGATGAAGGACCACCCACTTTCACAGCCGGATTGACGTTGGCTGTGGTGGGATTTCCTACTAATCCTCGGATATGGCCTGTGAAGGCTTTACCTATAGTAGTTCCAGCTGATCTATCACTAAATAGACCAGTTATTGCTTCCAGTGTTTCCCTGTGTTTTGAAAGAAAATCAACAATCTGTTGATAGTTATCGATGTCCGCAGAAACGACAGGTGTGGCCTGGAGAGGAGTGCCACTTGTTTCAATAACAGTTTCCTCCAAATGAGGATCCGTTAGATTATGTGCTTTATCTCCGTGTGATGAAAACAATATCCTGTTGAGAGGATACTGAGTGGCTTGGAGGGGTTTGTGCATGCTCTGGTGGGAAGCCAGAGTCTTTTTCAATGCCAGGTATAAACCCGACAGTGGATGTGGTGTCCCGGCTAGAAATGGCTAGGGGAATCTCAGCACTCACATTTTCTTCTCTCCCAACACTCACTCCCTCACTTTGTTTTTGCCTCTCAGCATCTTCATCTACATTAAGCGCAGTAATATCATCATACATCAATTGCGTATCAATATCCGAAAAATCCATCATTTGGTCATAATCAGGTAAACTAGTATGTACTCTTTGACCATCAGGACCTAACTCCTCCTCGATCTGGTCTGGAAACATTTTCTTGATATGTTTTTGGAATGAATCAGTGTCACTTTCAGATGTGTCCAGAGCAACTCCCTCTCTAAACTCACCAACACCTTCACTTTCATCTCCACCCCTCTCAATTATTTTTTCTCTTTGCTCTCCCTTGTCAGCTTCTCCCGTAGAAGACTGACTCCTAATATCACTAGCACTCGGGGATACTAGCGTTCTTTGGGTAGAATCAACAGGCTCTTGTAGATCCATAAGAACAATGTTATCTAATCTCACATACTCCTGGACCACTTCACTTTCCAGATCCAACAAATGTACTAACTCAGCAGGCATCACGAACAGTTGAATATTAGGCATCGCCGGAATTTTGTATAATTTTATCATCATTTGAATCTGCACTACTGGTTCACCATCACCCCTCGAGATATCAGTATCTCTGGCCATCACCCGTTGAATAATCATATAAAGAAACCGTGGAAACGGTAAGAAGTTACGTCTTTTTCCAAGCATCACTTTTTCCTTGGCCACCTTGGCTATCTCAATAAACAACAACTCTGCATAGTCAAAATGAAAATGTTTAGCCATTCCAACCAGCACCTTCAATGCAAAGATATTGGCACCATCTATCCCTTTGGACATACTTGTCAAACACCACATGATTATAGCATATAGAGTTTGTCACTGAGGAACGAGTCCTGAACGTTTGAATTTTGACACGCCGGTTAATTCATCTCCTCTCCATCCAAGATCCATCACATGGGTTAGAATTTGTTTGTCAGTAGGGATTGGATCAAAGTCATGTTTTGGTGGATAAGAGGTGGATTTGGGTAGTCTTAGGATTCTGCGGATGCTTTCAATACCCATCTCAAATTCAACTTGCTGTATTTAGCCAGCAAGTACAGGAAGGCCTTCAGCACTTTCACTTAAAGATAACGAACTCCATAATTGTTGTACGTACACCTCCGGAACATGAGGGAAGGCTTCAGTAGGATTAAAAGTGAATATGTGGTTCAATGGGTGAGATGTTATAAGTTTGGTGATTATCGGGTATTCGATTTTGGTAACGTCTCGTAAGAACTAAGCGTTGTTCAGTTGGTTTGGTAGGTAATTGGCTTGAGGGTAAAGAGTATTGGATGGAATTTGAGCCATCTGTGAAATAAAACAATTAGTACAAATCTCAAAAATTTCCAAAATTTTTTTGAAAATTCCTAAGTGTTGGCAAAAAACGACACTTAGAAATCCGACAAGATGAAATCCGACATATGTTAAAATCCGATTGAAATCTTTGAAAATCCGATACAAATGAAATTCCAATAGTCAATGTTTTTCAAAATCCGATAAGTATGAAAAACCGACACTCATTAATTTCAAAATCCTAGTCTTTTGAACTTGAAATCTGATAAGTATGAAATCCGACATTTTCAAAATCCGATGATATTAAAAATCCGGTTGTGTTAAAATCCGACATCCACTCGGATTTACATGAAATCCGACAACTACTCGGATTTATATGAAGTCCGATAACATTGAAAGTCTGCTTTGCTTGTTATTAAATCCGACACTTGTCAATGTGAACATTCGGATTTGTCAAAATCCGATTGAACATGGAATCCGATAAACTGTCGGATTTTCATGAAATCCGACAGTTCATGTTCATGAACACAGTACTTGTTTGACAATCCGATTCTCTCAAAACTCCTCACTTCTTTCATTTATCACTTAATAATCAACATATTTGTGCAATTAAACCCAAACTAAGAACTCCTTTTGGATCAAACAACACAAATAACCACTAGAACCCTTCCTTGTTTAAACCAACATTTCCGATTAAAACTCGAAAAACCGACAGATTCAAAATCATTAAATACCCAACTCAAAGATCGAGTATCTTGAAATCAACATACAACCCATTAAAGTACAACTAAAACCGAGTCCAATCATGTTAACAACACAAATGATTTTGAAGATTTGAGCACCGAGTGATTCGAGGGTTTTTTAGTCAAAAGAATCGATTAAAAACCAATTAAACGTTGATGAAAATGCAAACAAAGTATACCTTTGGAATCAGTAAGATATTGAGAACTAGGATCTGTTGTTTGTTTGCACAAATGAACACTTCGAAATTCTCGGATTCTTTGAACACTCGGTTTCTTGAAAAGCTTTGGAAAACCGATAATGAAATCGGATTTTTGTTTTTATAGAGAAACCGACCCACAAAATCCGAATGGGTAAAATCCGATCCACAAGAAATCCGGAACCAACAAAACCGATAAAACACTCGGTTTTGGTCAAAATCCGATTAAAGTATCGGAATCCGATAAAAGTATCGGAATCCGACAACTTTTAGCGGATTTTCAACACTTCTCATTAGAAATTTGATTTTTCAAATCATTCCACTCCCCCTAAACTTCATATTTCATCTTTAAAAATAATTCTTTGAATATGAAGATGAAATTTTCAAAAATTTGACAGTTTTGATTCAAAAACAAAAAATAAAACTCCCCCTCAAATCATGCACAGATGTACAACAATTTGAGATGAAGAAAAAAAAATATTTTTGAGTTTTGTGTGTTTTGTAAATGTTTTTGATTTTTCATTTAATATATACAAAACCTACCCTACAAGTATGAACCCTCAGTGATTCATAACTTGTATTTGCTCTGTCTATCCATTGATCAAATTTGACCTGCACAACTAGCACATACCATGTAAGATCTGTTGATTCACAATGTTATGTTAAACTGTCAAATTCAACATTCCTAATCTTGACACTAAAGCATTAAAACGAGATTCGTCTAACGCTTTGGTGAAAATATCAGCAAGTTGATTATCTGTTTGAACATATTTTAATTCAATTAAACCTTTTTCAGCATAGTCTTTTATAAAATGATATCTGATGTCAATATGTTTCGTTTTAGAATGATGTACCGGATTGCATGTAATTGCAATGGCACTTTGAGAATCACACATTAGAGGAATTTTGTTATATACCAGACCAAAGTCAGAAAGCTGAGTCCTAATCCAAAGACATTATAAACAGCAACTAGCAGCAGCAATGTACTCTGCTTCAGCTGTTGATGATGAAACACAATTCTACTTCTTGGACCCCAGCAGACCAGTCTGTCTCCCAAAAAATGTGCACTCCCAGATGTGCTCTTTCTGTCTACCATGCAACCGGCATAATCTGCTTCAGAATAGGAAATTAGCTCAAACCCAGAATCCCTAGGATACCACAAACCTAGATCTAGGGTACCCTTAAGATATCTAAATATGCGTTTTACGGCCAGAAGATGAGATTCTTTAGGATTTGCTTGGAATCTGGCATAAAGACATGTAGAATACATAATATCCGGCATACTAGCTGTTAAATATAGCAATGAACCTATCATCCCTCTATAAGTTTTCAAGTCTACTGCTTTTCCTTCAGGATCAGCAAATAGTTTTGTTCGAGAAGCCATGGGTGTTGAGATTGATGAACAGCCAGTCATATCAAATCTCTTTAAAAGATCTTTGATATACTTAGCTTGATTTATAAAAATTCCATGGCTAAATTGTTTAATTTGCAATCCGAGGAAAAAATTAACTTCCCCCATCATGCTTATTTCAAATCGCTTTTTCATAGTATTTGAAAATTCATTGCCATATTTAGGATTTGTAGAACCAAATATTATGTCTTCAACATATATTTGTACCAGTACATAATCGTTTCCAATTTCCTTTTTAAACAATGTGGTGTCAGTTTTCCCTTTGAGGTATCATTCGTTAAGCAAGTGTTCTGACTGCTCATCGTACCAAGCTCTCGGGGCTTGTTTCAAACCATATGGAGCTTTGTCCAGAATGTAGACGTCATTGGGTCTGTTAGGATCTACGAAACCTTCAGGTTGACTGACATACGCTTCCTCTTTCAGTTTGCCATTGAGGAAGGCAGTCTTCACATCCATTTGATATACAGTGAAGTTTCTGTAGGAAGCATAGGCTAGAAAAAGTCGAATTGCTTCTATCCTTGCTACAGGGGCGAAGGTCTCATCATAATCAATCCCTTCTTGTTGATTATACCCCTTAGCCACTAGCCTAGCTTTATTCCTAACCACCACACCTTCAGAATCCTTTTTATTCTTAAATACCCACTTTGTTCCAACAATAGATTTGCCTTCAGGTCGCGGAACTACTCTCCAGACTTTGAGTCGGTCAAACTGATTAAGCTCTTCTTGCATAGCTATAATCCAATCAGGATCAGCTAGAGCTTCCGACACTCGTGTGGGTTCGACCATGCTTAGAAAACTAGAGTGTTGACATATATTAGCTGTGGCAGATCTAGTTTGAACACCGGAGTCCAAACTTCCTATGATTTGAGTCTCTGGATGACTCTTCAGCCAAACAGGTTCGGGGGATTGAACCTGAATGAAATCATTAAGATTTTGAAGATCAATTGAATTAATGTCTTCTGCCGCTTGATCATATCTTGGACTTTGTTCATTTGCAGGGATATTTGTAGCTTCAAACTCCGAGTTATCAGAATTGGTAGTATGTTGAATTGTAGATACACTTGGTGGCTCAGTTATTGACACAGACTCCTGCTGAATATCCTGCAAGACAGTAGATGTGTTATCATTCTTTTTAAAGTAATCAAACATAAAATACAAGGTTATATCTTCTACATGTGCGAATGACTCATCTGTTTTGTTATTTGTAAAAATTGAATGTTTGGATGAGTTAGGTTTACTCGTTAAGGAACTTAAATTGACTAAATCGTCAAACGTAACATTTATGCTTTCGACAATCATGTTACTTCTCCAATTCAGAATTCTAAAAGCCTTTTTATCCATTGAGTAACCTAAAAAGACTCCTTCATCGGCTTTCGAATCAAACTTTGACAGTTTGTTCGATTCATTCAGCACAAAGCACCTATTACCAAATACATGAAAGTATTTGATATTAGGTACTACTCCATTACATAATTCGTATGGAGTTTTATTAAATCGACGATGTATTAAGGATCTGTTTTGAGTGTAGCATGCAGTATTCACGGCTTCAGCCCAGTAGGATGGTGGTAGCTTTGAGTATTGCAACATTGTTCTGGCAGCTTCAACCAAAGTTCTGTTTTTCCTCTCAACTACTCCATTCTGCTCCGGAGTATATGCTGCCGAGAACTGATGATTAATTCCCTCAGAATCCAAGTAGGAATCTAAATTTATGTTTTTGAACTCTGTCCCATTGTCCGTTCGAATACTCTTTACTGGTTGTCCTTTCTGAGTCTTGTGTTTCTTTAGAAATAGAATCACTTGTTGTGGTACCTCACTCTTATGACTCACGAACCGAACCCAAGTGTATCGGGAATAATCATCCACCATCATCAAAATATATCTCTTTGCGTTTCTTGACTGAACTTTCATTGGTCCGTAGAGATCCATGCGAATTAACTGTAAAGGCGCGGTAGTTGAAGATATCTGACTTACTTTGTGTGGAACTCTCTTCATTTTTCCCGCTTCGCAGTCCTTACAGAGATGATCTTTCTCGAATTTAAGCTTCGGTAGACCCCTGACCAAGTTACCATTCACCAGCTTGTTTATGTTTTTGAAATTCAAATGCGACAACTTGCGATGCCATGACCAGTTTAGATCTGATGATGCTTTAGACAGCAGGCATACTGGTGCGCCGGAACCTTTCTCATACAAGTCAATTGTATACAAATTTGACTTTCTGTTGCCACCCAAAATTTCTGCTCCATCTTCAGTTCTTAACGAACATACCCTTATCACAGAATTGTCCTATACTAAAAAGATTGTGGCCTAAGCCTTCCACATATGACACTTTTTCTATCTTCAAATTTCCTGTTTCTATTACCCCGAGGCCTAAGATCGGTGAGACTTGGTCATTCCCAAACTTTACATTTCCTGCATACTTGGTCACAAAGTGTTTGAGAAGACCTTTGTTCCCTGTCATATGTTTTGTGCAGCCCGAGTCCATGTACAAAAAATGATCTTTCTGCACATGGAAAAGAAACTAGTTTGATTTGTTGTGTTAGATGTTTCAGGTGATTTGACAACATTCAAACTTTCTTTGTTAAGCATTTTCTTTACAATCCATTTCCCAGTTGATTTTTCAGTTGATTTGATCACAGGTGAGAAATGCTTGTTTTTGACAACATACACGCTTTTCATTATGGGTTGATATGACACAGGTGTATTCATCATCTGTTTTTTATTCTTCCTTGAATATGATATATATGATGAATTTTTTATTCTTCCAATTCGGTTAGCAATCTTTCCACCTTTTCTTCAAACATCCTCCGTTCAATTCCATTGGAAATAAATTATGGAATTAGATATTGTGCAATATCAGAAATTTTATCTTTTTCATCAGTTATTTCAATCTTTATTTCAGATGCAGCGGAATTTATCTTCTTGTTAAAATTGAAGATTGTTTCTTTTAAAACACAATTTTCCACATCAAATTTAATTTTCTGATCGATGCATGCAACTTCAATCAATTCCTGCCTCCTTTGTAATTCCATGTGTGGAATGTACACTCGAGCAATTCCATCATTTGCTTCTTCAACAGCTTTCTTTACTGCAGGTGGGATAGGAATGAAATATTCTTCTAACGCACAACCACCACTTTTCTCAGTGTCTGCGTATGACGCATTCAGTTCATCATAATTAATTGAGTTTTGCATTTTCTTTGTTGTTTTTCTTTTGAGTTCTTCTTCATGTTTAATTTCTTCCTCTCCCACAAACACCATTTTTGAAGTCCAACCTTGATTCATTCTTTCTAATTGATACAGTTGAGTGCAATTGATCTTTAAGAAAAATTTATTTTCATCATACCCTAACCCTTTATATCTGTTCTTGACATTTGGTTCAAGGTGTTTAAAAATACTATGACGTGTAGTTACTTGCTTTTTAACTATATCCTAAAGATGTTGAACTTTTTCATCAAGATTCCTTTTCTCCTTCATTATTAAATTTAAGTTTATCTCTGCAGACAGTTTGGCTGCATTCAAGTCATGCACTTTTAACTCTGTTTCTTTTTGGAATTTATTGAGTTCATTTTCCTTGTCTTTTATTTCTTGTTGAAGTTGTTCTATTTTTTAGAATTGAGTTTTTAGTTCAACTTCACTTTTCGTTGCTTGTTCCATTTTTAGATTTATATTTTTTTCATGCAACTTCTGGTTCTTGTTCATGAGAGATTGATTCTGGGAAGTTAAGATCTCCACCAGTTGCATAAGAATTAGTATATACTCAGTAGGAAATTCAGAGTCATCTGTCAATACCTTCTCTTCATTCTCAGCAACTGATGGGTTGGTGCCTTTAGTAGTAACCTCTTATTCAATTTCTTCCTCATCCTCATACTCACTCTCCATGCCTGACTCATGAAATCTGGCCATAAAACCAGAGTCATTTCCCACGATTTCATCTTCGCTCTCCCCATCGGTTTCCTCAAACTGACACTCCTCTACCTCAGTCATTAGAACAAATTGAGCATGGACATTGGGATCTTCATCACTGTTATCAGTGTCAGATAAGAATTGATCCTCTTCTGCAAGTAATGCCCTCCCACTATTTCTTTGCTTGATGAGGTTGAGTTTTGTCTTGTAATATTCTGAGTCCTTAACCTTGGGCTTTTTTCAATCCTTGATGAAATGCCCAGTTCCGCCACAGTTATAACATTTGCGCTCCTGGGCAGTTTCTACTTTTCTTTCATACCTCCTTTCCAATCTCTAACCATCCTTCTTTGGGAATTGGTCATCTCTCCTTCTAGAGCCAGACGTGAACCTTTGCCTGTTGTTTGTCTTGTTCTTCAGAAACTTATTTTGCATCATGTTGGTCAAATAGGCCATTGCCTCCATGATCTTTTCATTGTCAACTACATTCTCTTCCTCCGAATCTGAAGTTTATGTTTCTATAACTTGTTTCATTTTAACCGACTTCGTTGAGCTCTTAACCCTTTTCTCATTTACCACCAGAGCCAGTGGATCTACAGTGTCTTTTTGTGTACCTAAACCAACATCATCCTGATATTGATTTAGTTCCTCAAAAATCATATGATGGGTAACTTTGTAGAGGTTCTTTTGATTCATTTGTCTGTAGATTGCCACCTGAGATCTCCATTCATTCCCTTGAGAGTTTAGAAACCTAGTATTCTTCGTTAGATTAGAGTAATCATCGAGTTTCTGGTTTCTGAGGTCATTGAGTAGTTTACAGTAGTAACTGTAAGTTTCAGTTAGTGCTTCTTGTTAGTCCTTTTTAATTTGTATATATTCCATTCCTGAAGAAGCTTTCGAAGAAAGCGACTGAAGGTGTAATATATCATTCTTTCGTAAACTGTTCTGACGACATCTGAAGAAAGAAGCCCGTAGTTCATTTGAAGATTAGTTCTGAAGTGAACGTCAGCTGAAGTTTGTCTTCAGTCATCAAAGGGTCTTCTGAACTGAAGATGCATCTGATAACCAGGATCTTCCTGTTATGTAAAGTGCACGATCTGCGCATTCTGAAGGAGATCGAAACGGCAATCTTGTTTTCTGTTCCTAATTAGGTGTAGAACGGTACACGTGTAAATAAATTAGATGGTCAGGATTAGTTTACTTAGCCTATAAATACATGCTCGATTAACGAGTAAAGGAAAAGCGTTTGTTCGCTAATTTGTATTCAAGTTTGTTCTTGTTTAGTTTGTACTCGATACTCAAGTTTGTTCTTGTGCACTCTTTGAAGTTTGGTTATTAATATAATCTCGCTTTGAAAACTTTCATGTGTTCGTTGCTTTAAAACTATTTCCGCACTTTGAATTTGTTCATAGTTAGTTTTATTCACTTTCGGGAAAAACAATTGGTATCAGAGCAGGTTCTAATTTTATCTATAAATTAGTGATCTGTTCAACATGTCGAAGTTTGATTACATCGACTATGGCTCCTCTGCCAAACCACCAAAGTTTTCAATTGAACATTTTTCCAGTTGGAAAAATAGAATGCTTTTATATTTAGAAAATCTTGACTGCAACTCACTTGTTGTTTTGGAGGAAGGTCCTTATGTTCCTCAAACCATCTCCATGGAGACTGGTTCTGCTGAAACCTCCATTCCCTCTCGTCCTAAACCAAGATCTCCATGGACAGAGGAGGAGAAGAAACTTGTGGGTTTGGATGCTAAAATACGAAACATTATTGTCATTGCTTTACCTAACAAAATATTTCATACTGTTTGTAATCTGAAAACAGCAAAAGATATGTGGGAAAGCATTTGCATATCGTTCGAAGGAACTATTGAAGTTCATGAGAACAAGAAGACAAACATCATACGCAAGTATGAAAGTTTTTGTGCTAAAGACTCAGAGTCTCTCACTAAGGTCTACACAAGGTTCACATGTCTACTGAACGACATGACTGAAGTTGGAGTTGTCAGAGAGCAATTCCAAATACTCAACAGATTTCTGGATTCCCTCCCATCTGAATGGGACACCATGTGCATGATCCTGAGAACCAATAATATGCTCAAGGACATGAACATGCGCAAATTATATGGAATATTGCTGAATGATGAACAGACTCGCATTCAGAAAACTGATCTGAAGAAGGCCTTCAAGAAGACTCTGGCTCTTGTTGCTGAAAATCCTCAAAGAGCTAAGTACAAACAAACTGAGGACTCAGATTCTGATGATGAGTCTCAGGTTAATGAAGCTGAGGAGGAGGAAAGGTCTGATGATCAAGGTACCGAAAAAGCCTTCATCATGAAAAATTATAAAAAATTTCAGAAGTTCAAATCCGAAGGGAAGAAAAGATTTTATAAGAAGTTCTCTTCAGAGAAAAAGGGCTCATCTGAGGGGTCCAAGAATGAGTGCTTCAAGTGTGGGAAGCCTGGTCATTATGCAGTTGAGTGCTATGTAAAGGAGACTTCTTCAAATCCTAAGAAAGGGTTTCCTTCTAAGGCTGATAAGTATAAAGCCAAATATAAAGCCCTCAAAGCCTCAAATGAAAGGAAGAAGGAAAAGGCCATGATAGCTGATGACCTGGGCTGGACTGATTCTGAGACGTCATCAGATGAAGAAGAAGAAAATGAAGTCAGGGGTAAATGTCTGGTGGCTGAAGAAATCTATGGAACTGAACATCCTGAAATGTGTTTGATGGCCACCGAAAGCAAGTTCATCAAAGATCTGGCTGAAGCTGAAACTCAGCTCAGCTGAAGGATGGAACCCCACGATGATGTATAAGTTATCAAATTTCAAAGATTATTCAATGAATGAGAAGGATGATATGTTTTCTTATTTATGTTCTGATCTGACAATTGCACATAACAATCCAAACAAATCTAAACAAACTATCACCAAGCTCACATCTGATATAAATGTCATCGAGAAAGAAAATGAGCAATTTCTTCAAGAGTCTTATGCCTTTAAGAATCATCTCGAATTTTTAACAATTGAACTCAAAAATGTGAAAATAGATTTGCAAGACTCTAACAAAAAAGTGAAAGATCGTCAGTCGATCATTGATCTTTGGTTGAGTCCAAATAAACTAGCATTTGAGAGTATCAATCATCAGATGGTTATTCAAAGAGAAAGAGTGGGTATAGGACACATTAAACTAGCTGTTGACTTAAGCAAAAAGTGTAAAAATGTTGATGAAATGATTTTTAATGACATAAGTATTAATGACATTGGAAATCAAAATCTGCTCAAAAAGAGATTTACCAAATCTGAAGTTATTAATCCAAGCTTTTCTGAACGAACAAATTCTGAAATTAGAAATCTTCAACTTTCTACAGAGTATGATACACCTTCCAATGAAACTATTGAACCAATCACTGAAATACCCACTACATCAAGCCCTACCAAAACCCATCCTGAAGTTATACCTATAACCCCATCTGAAGTCAAACCTATAATCAAGACTGAAACCTGTACTGATTTAGTTGATGAAATATCTTCTGAAATCAAAATAGCTGGTCATCCAACTCAAGTTTTCTTCCTGAAGCCAGTGTTTTCTATGACATTATTACTCCCATGGTTTCATCAACTGAAGAATCATCAGTTGAAATCTTACCATCCAAAGCTGAAAATTCAAAACCCTTCAAAGTCAAAATTGATGAGGAAACCTTTGCTCTGCCCGTATCCCAACTCAAAGAAGTTAAGGATTATCTTTTCAGAGTTTTAAAATTAATCGGTGAAAAAGAGAAGAAAAATAAAAAGATTAAGGCAAATAACTCAGAATCCACTCGGAAATGTTACAAATGTGGAGTAAGAGGTCATGAAGCTACTTCGTGCTCTAATGAAAACAAGACCTTGAGTTGCTCTTTTAAGAAGTGTGTTTTGGAGCCCAGTAAAGTTTGGGCTCTTCAAATGAACTAATCTCTTTGATCATCTGTGTAGGGCGGTCAGCATGATAACACTTGGTACCTTGACAGTGGATGCTCAAGGCACATGACCGGATGTAAGTCCCTACTGAATGGGGTTCAAGAAGCTAATGGCCCCAAGGTCACTTTTAGTGGAGGAAAATGTGGCAAAACTGATGGCTATGGTTATCTTAACCAAGGTTCAGTCAACATCAAGAATGTTGCCCATGTGACAGGACTTGAAAACAATCTGATCAGCATCAGTCAGTTGTGTGATGCAGATTATGAAGTACATTTTAAGAAGACCAAAGGTTCAATACTTAACAAGAAAGGAAAAGAGGTCTTACAAGCAAAAAGGCTAGGCAACATGTATGTTGTTGATTTCAACTCTGCTACCTCTGAAAAAGATGCTTGCTTCTTTTCTAAAGCTAATTCAAAGGTTAACTGGTTATGGCACAAAAGGCTCTCTAATCTCAACTTCAAAAACATCAGCAAACTCTCTAAGCTTAAGCTTACCAGAGGTCTTCCGTCAGTTCGGTTTCAGAAAGACAAGCTGTGTCATGCGTGTGAGAAGGGAAAACAAAAGAAATCCGCCTTTAAATCAAAACATTGCAACCAAGTTAACTCCGCATTTCATCTCTTACATATGGATCTTTTTGGTCCTGTAAGTTCTCCAAGCATGGGAGGTAAGAATTATACTCTGGTTATAATTGATGAATACACTAAGTTTACATGGGTATTCTTCTTGCGTAACAAAAGTGACACTGCTGAAGTTCTGATGAGCTTCATTCGTCGTGTTCAAACACAGTTTGACACACATATAAAACAGCTTCGCAGTGATCATGGGACAAAGTTCAGAAACTCTACCCTCCAAGATTTTTGTGATGAAAATGGCATCATCCAAAAGTTCTCAGCTCCATATACCCCTCAACAAAATGGGGTTGCTGAAAGAAGGAATAGAACACTGATAGAAGCAGCTAGAACGATGCTGGTTGAAGCATCTCTGAAAGGCCATTTCTGGGCTGAAGCTGTTAATGTTGCGTGCTATACACAGAACAGGTCCATCATTGTAAAGCGCCACAGCAAAACTCCCTACGAGTTACTCTATCAGAAGTCACCCAATGTCGGATACTTCAAAGTATTTGGAAGTACATGCTTCATCCTGAACACCAAAGATTAGAAAAGCAAGTTTGATCCTAAAGGAGAAAAAGGAGAACAAGGAGTGTTCTTAGGCTATTCTGATATCTCTAAAGCATATCGAGTTTTTCTTCCCAAAAAGAATTTTGTGGTTGAAACAATAAATGTCACATTTGATGAGTTCAATGCAGAGTCAACTTCCAATCACACTGATCAAATTGTGTCCGATGAATTTAATGATCTTCTACAAGAGTCATTTAATGATGACTTGGATGACTACTCACAGGAGGTAAATGCTGACAATAATATTGTTTCTGTTAATGTGAATCATGTCACTGAAGATCTCTTGGAAACAAACCCACTGTTGATGACCATCAGGATCAACCACAACGAGTCACAAAATGGACTCGAGCTCATCCCATCACCAATGTAATTGGTGATCCAACCACTGGTGTGCAAACCCGAAATGTAACTGGGTCAGTTGTGAGATATAAGGCTAGACTAGTTGCAAAAGGCTACTGTCAGGAAGAAAGGATAGATTATGATGAAATGTTTGCTCCTGTTGCTCGTTTGGAGGCAATACTTATGTTTTTAGCCTTTGCCTCATTCAAGGGATTCAAGGTCTTTCAGATGGACGTCAAAAGCGCCTTTCTGAATGGGGAACTACAAGAAGAAGTATTTGTTCGACAACCCCCTGGATTCGAAAATCCCAAGTTTCCACTCCACTTTTATAAGCTCGACAAAGCCCTTTATGGACTGAAACAGGCTCCACGTGCCTGGTATGATACTTTGTCCACTCATCTTCTGAAAAATGGATTTCAGAGAGGGAACATCAATAAAACTCTATTTCAGTGTAGAGAAAAAGGTGAACTCATTCTAGTTCAGATTTATGTCGATGATATTATATTTGGCTCTACTGACAATCGCTTATGCAAGAAATTTGAGAAAATAATGTCAGAAAAGTTCAAAATGAGTATGATGGGAGAACTGAACTTCTTCCTTGGGCTTCAGATAAAGCAATCTGACCAAGGCATCTTTATTAATCAAGGGAAGTACGTTAAAGACTTACTCAAGAAATTCAACTTTTCAGACTCTTCCTCAATGAAGACTCCCATTGTTCCAAAGACCAAGCTTACGGCTGATCCGAACGGGAAATCAGTTGATCTTCCTACTTTCAGAGGAATGATAGGATCCTTACTATATCTGACAGCCAGTCGCCCTGATATAATGTTCTCCACATGTCTATGTGCAAGATTTCAAGCGAACCCAAAAGAATCACATCTGACGGCTGTCAGACGTATTTTCAGATACCTAAAAGGTACTCCTGAACTTGGGCTATGGTACTCCAGAAACTCCGACTTCGAATTAATTGGTTTTTCAGATTCAGACTATGCCGGATGTCAGATTGATAGAAAGAGTACTACAGGTGGATGTCAGTTACTGGGTGGAAAACTAGTGAGTTGGCAAAGCAAGAAGCAGAACTCCATTTCTCTATCCACTGCTGAAGCTAAATACATTTCAGCTAGGAGTTGTTGTGCACAAGTTTTATGGATGCAACATCAGCTTGCTGACTATGGCATCTCCTTTCAGCAAACTCCCATCTATTGTGATAACACAAGTGCTATTGTCATCACCAATAATCCTGTACTTCATTCTCGCACAAAGCACATTGATGTTCGTCATCACTTTATTCGCGATCACATAGCCAAAAACGAAATTGAGCTTCGGTTCATCTCCAATGAACATCAGTTGGCTGACATCTTCACAAAAGCCTTAGATGAACACCGGTTCAATCAGCTGATTGCAGAAATAGGAATGCTAAATCCTTCCACAATTTAGCTATTTCGGGTAAGTTTGATTGTTACTAATCATTCTTTCTTATCACATTTAATGCCAGCCACCCTAATAGCTAAGCTTGAATAATTACTTTTACCCCGCCTCTCTCTGACTGTCAAATCACCTCTGAAGCGTAATCATGAGTAAATTTATTTATAAACAGCCCAAGATTTTCTTTCCTTTTACATCTTCTGCAAATCAAAATCCGATTCAAAGAAAATCTTTCAGTTTTTCAACAACTCATGGAATTTACAATTACCTTCGTTTTCTTCCCAGTATGCTATGTCATCACCGTTCGCATCCCTGATGAAGGGTTTGGAATAGAAGTTTCATCTCAAATATTTGTGTTATCTTAAAGATGAATGTATTTTTTTGGCAGTCTGTATATCGTGATTAACTTCATGTAATCATCTGTGGTTAATATATGGAATTAGTTATTTGCACGCTTAACTATTATTCTTGTTGGCATTGTGTTCTTCTTTATTTTACTTCTCTTTATTTCATTTCTTTTGTGTGTTAAGATAAAAATGTTCAAATGCAAAGTTTGGATAATTTTTGTTCCTTTGTATTGTGAAATTTTTATCTTCCTGCTAATGGTGTGTTGTTGAAGTATAGCTGGTTCCAAGATAACTCTGGGTAAATTGGTTTACCCAATAATTGTTTGACATCACAAAAGTTATCCTTGCATAATTTCCGGTTTCACACGCTTATTTTCACCCTAGATTTACTCAACCGCCAATATTGATTCAGTTTAAACCTCTTTAAAACCCAAAATCTCCTCTCCAAGTTCTTTACCTGCCACTAATATTCTCCGGCGATCTCTCTTCTTCAAAAAGCAAAATCACTTCTTGTGCTTGAACCAATGGCTCCCAAAATTGCATCTGCGAAAGTATCCCTTCCTTCTGATGTTGTCCCCAAAATCCCACTGGAATCCATCTGTTTCAAAGACAACAACCTCGCCTCTGAGCTAGCCATCCCTTCATCTTCCTCACCTCTTCACCAAATAATGATCTATCTTCGCCACTGCCCTTTGAACTTTGCTTTTTCTGCAAAGGTTCCAATGTTTGAAGAACATCTCTGTGAATTCTGGATGACCGCTGAAGTCATCAAGCCTAAAACCTCCGGCCAAAGTATCAACTTCAGTATGCTCTCTGGTAGCAAGTTTGCTGGACTTACCACGAAGTATCTTGCATCTGTCCTTCATCTTCCTCGCCGGGACATCACATCATTCACTGTAAATGCTAAGGGGTTGCTCTTCTCCTTCTTTCAATATGCTGATGAGCACAAGGTCAAAGGAAACTCTATGGTTCGCACTCGTCTCCCAAAGGAGTGGAACTGTCTGATTGCTCACCTGAATTTCTGTATGACGAGCAAAACTGGTGGTCTTGACCAAGTCAATGAAGCTGTTCTGAAAATGGCTTATGCCTTAATCCATGGTCATAACATTGACTTCGCTGAACTTTGCATGGAAAGTCTCGTGGTCTCACTGACAGCTAAAGCTAGGTCTCAACACATCCCTTTCCAAGGTTTGTTTCACTGGTTATCTACTCGCTGTTAACACCTGAAGAATACAACTCTGCTTTGGTCCTACTTTCATCTCCTTCCCTACCGGGTTCAGTTTGGACCGGCTCCTCATCTGCCTTCAACCCAGCGCTGACTGCTCCGATGCTTGCAATCGTCTCGCTGAAGCCTTCTCCTGCTATTCCACCACCATATTCAGGTCTATCTTCTGAAGATGCCCCTTCCAAACCTCAACCTCAAATCGCTCAATCTTCTCCATCAAAGACAAAGAAGAGGAAGCAGTTGTCCGCCACATCTAAGCCATCCACCAACCCTTCCGCATTACCCAAATCCACCTCTAAACAACCTACTACCACTCACCCGCAAAAACCACTCTCTTAACGCCACAAACCCACCATGCTCGCCAGTCCCATCATATCTCACTATGCTTCCAGTGAGGATTCGTGTGATGAAACCCCGCCGATTCTTTGCAAGACTCAGATTCACTCCACCACATCAACAGCCGCTACTCAGGTAAGTTCTCCTTTAATCAAAGTCTCTAAACCTAGTCTGACTGATGAAGAGACAGCTCAAAACCAAGCTGTCCCTGAAGTCCCTCCTCTACCTTCACAAGTTCAGGACACTGACAAACACCAGTCAGCCGAGACTTCTTCTTTACCCACCCTTGAGTCTGCCAGCATACCCACTGCAACTCAGCTACCACCAGAACAGGGAACAACCATTCCTGTCTCTACTGATCTTCACCCTCTATCCCTCAATGTATCAGAAAACCCAACTAACACTATGAATATTTACCAAGCACATGATGAGTCAGCACCCAAAACGGCTGACACTGATGCTCAGCCTATCACCAATGATGAAACTACAATACCCCTAGTTTCAGAGGTCCAACCAGTCAATGAATCTTCAGTTCACCCTGAAGATGAGACTGCAACCAAATCCCTTGATGTGTCACTCATCCCCATTGACAATATGGATTCTACAAGGGCAAATGATTTATCAGTTTCAAACCAAACTGAGAGTGATGCCCAACCTTCCCAAATCAATGAAACTGAAACTCAACCTCCTTCAGTAGAGATTCCTATTGCAAATGAAGACACAGTCTTAAACCCGACTGTAACTGAAGCAAATGCACCTCAGGCCCCTGATACATCAGTCACTCCTCCTGCTGCTCAGGCCTCCCCATCTCTCCTACACACCATGTTTGATATTCCTTCTCCTGATACAACTATCAATCCTTTTGATGACAGTGATGCTTTTGATTTTCTTCAATTCCCCAAGTCTGTACATTCTCAAGCCTCTAAGCCTCTAATAGACATTGCTTCCTCTTTGGAAAGTCTATATGAGCTTGTTCTTTCTGTGTCTACTTCTGTTAAGTCCAATACCTTTCAAGGCCATTGTATAGCCAATAATCAAGCAAAGCTTGAATCTGAGCTAAAGTGTCTTGTTGAATCCATCAACACTCACTTTATCACCCTCAACAAAACAATTGATCGTAAAAATCTGATTTTTCATGAGTCGTATAAAACTTTTCACCATCTCATCACAACTGTAGCTGACTCTGCCACTCTTGAGTTTTCCAAGTTGAACTCTCAACTCTCTTCTCTCTCCTCTACTGTAAATTCTCTTTCCTCCAAGGTTGACAACATCCATGCTGTCAATCTTTCTGAGACTGCAACTCGTCAGTTGCAAAATTTATTTGCTCCCTCTTTCTCTGGACTTGAAAGGGAGATTTCGGCCTTGTCTCACTCGGTAGAAGCTTTAGGTCTCTCTACCGCTTCTAAGGGGGAGAAAGTAAGAAGACAGTCCAAAATCTGTCAGATCATAAGAAGAAAGGCCACCGCTGATCGGAAAACATTCAAATGGGATAAAAAGTATTCACGTGGTGAGTACCTACAAAGATTGGAAGAAGAAGTGGCACATCTCAAAGCCACTGAAGAAGATAAGAATAAGGCCATG
This sequence comes from Dittrichia graveolens, assembly GCA_038502395.1. Lineage (NCBI taxonomy): Eukaryota > Viridiplantae > Streptophyta > Magnoliopsida > Asterales > Asteraceae > Dittrichia > Dittrichia graveolens. The sequence goes on from JARJIL010000007.1 coordinate 27,948,028, forward strand.
ATCGATTTCGAGGCTAGCTAAAGCTGAGGAAGCTAAAGCACTTGCTGAGGGGGAGCTCAAAAGTCTCCTTGATCAAAGAAAAGCTGAAGCTGATATGTTCAGATCAGAACTTGATGGTGCTGAATGTCAGCAAATAATCACTGAAGCTAAAGCCTCTCAGATTCCTATTCCATCAGCTGCTCCTTCATCCAGTGGTCAGCCTAGCCAAACTGACAAAGGTAAAGGAAAAATGGTCTCTTCGGATGATCAGATGAGTAAGGGTACATATGATCTAAGTGACTCAGATGACGAAAATCCAAGAATAAAAGACTTGAAAGTGGCTGAAGAACTTGGCAGAATAGCAGCAGAGAAAATTGTAATTGAAGAGCTTCCTGCTAACAAAATTGATCTTGATCCTCTCGATCTTCAAAAAACAGATTCATGCAGACATTGAAGCTGAAAAAGCTTCAGTTGAGGAGAAGAAAAGAATCATGGATCAAAAAGCAGAAAAATGGTTAAGCTCTCGACACCAAAAAAGGCATCCAGATAAAATCACTGCAATCAAGCTGAAGAAGGTAAACAATGAAACCCGTCTGACGGTTCAGCGCAAAAATCTTCCTATCTTCAGCATACTATCTATCAAGGATGTTCAGCTGAACTATGCGGTGTCTGAATGGAATGAAATACTTGATTGTTTATCAAAGCGTAAGCAAACTGATGAGGTCAAGTTTATTCAGAAAGAAATAACCAAAGTCATTGAATATTATGAGGAGGAAGTAAAGAAGAGAGGATCTGAGGCAACTGTCATGCATCAAACGGAGAAACCCACTCGAGCAGAAAAATTAAAATTTCAAAGAAGGAGACTTACTCTCAAGAAATCTCAGAAACAAATTTTGTAGCTGATATCTCTTGGAGAGCTTCCAAATTGCAAAGGCTTTGACACCTCGTTGCCTCCTGGTCTCATTCCTGAAGTGGGTAAAGCTATCTCAAATCCAAGGGGATTTTATTTTCTCGATGCTTATGACAAGATTCGCTTTTAGAGAATTTCATATTTTGCCAAGGCTGACTGGCTTCATCTGAGATCTCTTCGTTATTTCATAGACTATAAAGATCCAAATGTCAAAGACATTTTGGTGGATTATTCAAAGCAATTGGAGCTTAAAATTCCAAAGGAATCCTCTCCTGAAGAATTCAAACAAGATTTGTAGAATAGTAATTCTTTATTCTTTATTCATTCTATTCTTTATTCAATTTGTACATAGTTATGGATTATAAACAAATAGGGGGAGATTGTTAGTCCTTTTTAATTTGTATATATTCCATTCCTGAAGAAGCTTTCGAAGAAAGCGACTAAAGGTGTAATATATCATTCTTCTGTAAACTGTTCTGACGACATCTAAAGAAAGAAGCCCGTAGTTCATCTGAAGATTAGTTCTGAAGTGAATGTCAGCTGAACTTTGTCTTCGGTCATCAAAGGGTCTTCTGAACTGAAGATGCATGAAAAGTGCTCGATCTGCGCATTCTGATGGAGCTCGAAACGGCAATCTTGTTTTCTGTTCCTAATTAGGTGTAGAACGGTACACGTGTAAATAAATTAGATGGTCAGGATTAGTTTACTTAGCCTATAAATACCTGCTCGATTAACGAGTAAAGGAAAAGCGTTTGTTCGCTAATTTGTATTCAAGTTTGTTCTTGTTTAGTTTGTACTCGGTGCTCAAGTTTGTTCTTGTGCACTCTTTGAAGTTTGGTTATTAATATAATCTTGCTTTGAAAACTTTCGTGTGTTCGTTGCTTTAAAACTATTTCCGCACTTTGAATTTGTTCATAGTTAGTTTTATTCACTTTCGGGAAAAACACTTCTCCTTCTCTAGCTTTGAAATGATCAAAGGAGTTAACCAGTGTAGTCTCCTTGATCCAGACCCCTGACTCTCTGCCTTTCATCTGACTCTTAATTTCGTCCCATATCTCTTTTGCAGTGTTGAGACCATTCACCTTGATGTAAAATTCTGAAGAAAGGCCATGTTTTAGATAGTATTTTGCTTTCCGATCAGCTGTGGCTCTGTGTTTTTCTTCAGCTGTATACTCAGATGGAAGCTTTTCACGGTGGATTTCATCCAAAGGTGGATTATGATGAGGATTTGCTTCTTGATCTACCCTAAAGATCCCATTTCCTTCCAGTATGCTTTTCTTCATTTCCTCACCATATTGCTCATTGTTGTCTATAAAATCCATAAAACGACCTTTCCATACATGATATTCTCCTCTGTACAACACTGGTGACTTCGTGGCTGAACCGAATGAAAGTGTTTCACTATATGTACTCATTCTTGCTTTTAGGATCTTTTCTTTGTAAGATATTTGATTGAAGAATTCTTGTGTAATCTGAAATCCGATACTCACTAAAATCCGAAACTCACTTGTCTAAAATCTGATACCTATCAAATCTTCAAAAGCCGAGACTTAAAATCCGAGTGAATTTGAAATCCTAGATTCAAATTGCGATAGTTGAAATCCGATAGAAGTGAATTCCGATTCATTCAAAATCCGATAGATTTGAAATCCGATAATGTTTTGAAATCCGAATGCTTCAAAATCCGAAAGATTGAAAAACCGAGTTAGAAATCCGGTTAATTCATAATCCGAGAATTTCAAATCCGATGATTTAAAATCCGAGATAATTCCAACTTTGTAAATCCGATCAATCAAATTCGTTGATTAAATCTGTGACTCCAAAATCCGATACTTTGCAAATCCGAAACTCAACCAATGGCAAACTAAACAATCCGATTGCAAACCTCAAATCCGCAACTCAATCCTTGTATTTCCAAAATCCGCAACACAGAATCCGATAGAAAAGTATCGGAATCCGATAGAAATCTTCGGATTTTGTAAAATCCGATTGTTCTTGAGATCAAATCCGATAGTTCTTTCAACTGTTGTAACCGCCAACTTTCAAACTTCAAATTCCTCCGAATTTAGATCAAATTCGTGAATTTTTTTCTTCCAGAGGATTCGTACACACACGAATTACAATTAAGAATCAATTTTTCAACAAAATTCAACCTCTATAATACATTTTAGATCAATTTTTCTCAAAAACCGAAAAATACAAAATCTCAAATTCAACACAAACTGTTGTAGTGATTGATCGTGGACTTACACAGAGTTATTCTAACGATGATTGCGAATCCAATAAACTTCTAATCCTCCATTTTCATTCACAATTCGATAGAAATCAGATTGCACTAAAAGTCGACCAAAATACCTCAAAATCTGACAAATTCTTTCAGATTGTTGCTGTTATCTCTCGAATTCTTCAATCAAGAGCCTTATCTTAGCAAAGATCAAGCTCTGATACCAATTGTAGAGCAATTCAATGAATACACAATAGATTCAAGTAGAGAGAATGTATGGAAACACCTTAAAGTGTGTGTTTTCTATTCAATATTATGTCAAAGGGTACAAGAAAGGAAGACTACAATACTATATAAACTAAGTACAAAGTAAATAATAAAAGCACTAAATTGTGACTATATATATATATATACTATATCGGCCTCGGTTTCCCATGTCAAGTCTGAACCCAAACTGTGCCTCCATTTAACTAGAACCATCGGAATCTGTTTCTTACGCAGTTTTGTCACTTTCCGATCTAGTAGTTCAATGGGTTCCTCCACTAACTTCTTGCTGGAATCCACTTTAAGATCATGTAGAGGTAGAATCTGACTCTCATCCTCAACTCTACATTTCCGCAAGTAACAAACGTTGAAGGTATTGTGAATACCTGATAATTCCGCTGGAAGATCAAGAGTAACCGTCTGATCATTAACCACCCGTTGGACACGAAATGGCCCAATATAACGTGGAGCTAACTTTCCCCGCTGCCCAAAATGGATAACCCCCTTCCACGGAGAAATCTTCAGATAAACCAATTCCCCCTTAACAAAAGTAACAGACCTACGACGCAGATCAGCATACATCTTTTGTCGATCCCTTGCAACTTTCAAATTTTCTCACGCAATAGCTACCTTATCTGCGGTGATCTGTACAATATCAGCCCTACATACTGTTTCTCACCTGCCTCTAACCAACATGTAGGAGTACGGCAGCGACGACCATATAGCATCTCATAAGGCGGCATACCGATACTCGAATGATAAGAATTGTTATACACGAATTCAATCAACGGCAGATGAGAATCCCAAGAACCTTCATATTCTAACACACATGCTCGCAGCATATCCTCGAGTGTCTGAATAGTTCTCTCAGATTGCCCGTCTGTCTGGGGGTGGTAAGCTGTACTCAGATTAACACGTGTACCCAACTCCCGCTGTAAGCTATTCCAGAAGTTTGACACAAACCTGGAATCTCTATCTGATACGATCGAAAGCGGTATACCATGTCGGGAAACAACTTCATCAATGTACAACTAAGCCAACTTACCGAGTAACGCCATCTCACTGGTAGCCAAGAAGTGAGCACTCTTGGTCAATTTATCAACTATCACCCAAATCATATCATGATTCCTCTGCGTACATGGAAGTTTAGTTACGAAATCCATCGCTATGTGCTCCCACTTCCACTCTGGAATCTACAACTGTTTCAGCGATCCATAGGGTTTCTGGTGCTCTGCCTTAACCTGTGCACAAATATGGCAAGACTCCACAAATTGTGCTACATCCGTTTTCATTGTAGGCCACCAATACATCACCTTTAGATCGTTATACATTTTTGTGATACCTGGATGAACAAATAGTCTTGATTTATGCGCTTTAGTCAAAATCAAACTCAGGAGACCTCCAAGCAAAGGCACCCAGACTCGAGATTGATAAACCTTCAATCCCCTAGAATCATCAGTCAGATCATTCTTTTTCTTTACCATAATCTCAGACTTCAGATTTTCATTCTTCAAGGCTTCCAACTGAGCTGCCTTCAATCTATCAATCAAGTCGGAGACTATTTCGATTCGCATGAATTTGACATGTTCACTAACTCCCTTGCGACTCAAAGCATCGGCAACCACGTTGGCTTTCCCTGGATGATAGCGAATCTCGCAATCATAATCTTTAACAAGTTCCAGCTATCGTCTCTATCGCATATTGAGTTCCTTCTGCGAAAATACATACTGTAGGTTTTTGTGGTCCGTACAAATAACGCACTTTGTACCATAAAGATAATGTCTCCATAATTTTAACGTAAAAACCACAGATGCTAAATCCAAATCATGGGTTGGATAGTTCTTCTCATTAGGTTTCAACTAACGAGAAGCATAGGCGATAACTCTATCCCGCTGCATCAACACGCAATCCAAACCTGCCAGAGAAGCATCACAATAAACTATGAAGTCATCTGACCCATCCGGTAAAGCAAGAATAGGAGCCTGACATAAAATTCGTTTCAGTGTCTGAAAAGCCCTCTCCTGTTCATCAGTCCACTTAAATGGAACCTCCTTGCGAGTTAACTTAGTCATGGGATTCGAAATTTTAGAAAAATCTCGGATAAACCGTCTGTAATATCCTGCCAATCCCAAAAAGCTTTTAATTTCAGAAGGCGACTTCAGAGCCTTCCAATTCATTACTGCCTCTATCTTTGCCGGATCAACCTTGACTCCATCACCGCAAATGACATGCCCCAGAAAGTGAACTTCTCGCATCCAGAATTCACACTTTGAGTACTTGGCATACAATTGCTCCCGTTTCAAGGTTTCAAGAACTTGTCTCAAATGAATCTCGTGATCAGCTTCGGATTTAGAATAAACCAAAATGTCGTCGATAAATACTATCACAGATTTATCCGGAAACGGTCGAAAAACCCGGTTCATCATATCCATAAACACTGCAGGTGCATTAGTCAAACCGAATGGCATGACTAGGAATTCATAGTGACCATACCGGGTACGGAAGGCAGTCTTGGCAATATCTTGGTCAGAAACTCGTACATGGTGATAACCCGATCTCAAATCGATCTTAGAGAAATAAGAAGCACCCTGCAACTGATCAAATAAATCGTCAATCCTGGGCAGAGGGTATTTATTCTTTACCGTCCTCTTATTCAGTTCCCTGTAATCAATACACATCCGTAGCGTGCCATCTTTCTTTTTCACAAACAAAACCGGTGCACCCCACGGTGAAGAACTCGGACGAATAAACCCCCGATCCAATAAATCCTGAATCTGTGTCATCATCTCCCTAATCTTCGAAGGAGCCAACCTGTAAGGAGATCTAGCCACTGGATTAGAACCTGGTATCAAGTCAATCTTATACTCTACCTCTCGAACAGGAAGCAGTCCAGGTAACTCATCCGGAAACACTTCAGGAAAATCTGATACAACTCGCACATCAGTAACGGACCGCTTTTCCTTTCTAGCATCAATAGCATATGCCAGGAAACACTCGCATCCCTTACTCAAGGATTTCTTAGCCTTCAACATAGAAATAATAGGAAATGTAGACCTGTTCCTTTCCCCTCGAGCCACCACATGCGACCCATCAGACAATGGAAAAGAAATCAAAATCCTATGACATTTAATACTCGCCCTCTGCTTACTCAGCCAATCCATCCCCAAAACCACATCAACTCCGCTAATGGCATCAATAGAAATGACACTGGAAAGCACTTACCATCGATATCTATCTCAGCCCCAGTCATAGAACTTGTAACAAGAACTATCTTACCATCTGCTACTTCTATCTCAATCGGTACAGAAATAACAGTAATAGGCAATTTCAACTTATCACAAAAAGCCACAGAAATAAAGGAGCGATTCGCTCCAGAATCAAATAACACACGCGCATGTAGGGAGTTTATAAGAAACGTATCGGTGATAACATCATCATTGGCAGTAGCATCGTCTGCTGTCATCCGGAACGCCCTACCCTCCGGTGTCAGAGGATTCTTCCGTTTCTGTACCCCTGGCGATGATCCCCCAACGTCCCCTGCCCCTGTCCCCGTCCTGGCTCCTCTCCTAGTAAGGCAATCACCAGCCCTGTGCCCTTCTTTCAAACTGTTGGGAAATATAGGCTTACAAATATATCCTCTTTTGTTGACACAAAAATATACAACTTGTTTATATAATTGTATGTATTTACATTAACATATGTGCACATATACACATATATTTTCAATCAAATATATTCTTATCTATAATCTACAAAACAAGCTTCATCAAATGGCCAAGCTCCAATCGTCAAGATCCGAGTTCAAGTAGAAGCCGATGTCGAAGATTCCTACAAACAAACGTTCGAAGTTTATGAGCTTACAAAATAAATAATCAAATGAGTTTAAGTTTTTATAAAATAATTTTTATAAAAACTTTTATAAAAATTGAGACAATTTTTTATAAAATCACAAGCTTGGTAGTCAAAGCAAATAAATTCCTATTTTGGCAAATACTAAACATAATCTTCTATTGAAATAAGCCAAAATCATATTTAGCAAAAGGAATCTCTCAAAGAGGTAAACTTCCAACATGCTTTGTGCATTTGGTTTCCAAACTACCATTTTCATGATTAAATTCAAACTTAAAAAGTATGGCACTAACCCAACTTTTCTTAAGCTTCTTTTCAGTGCATTTTTATGGTAAAAATGGGTTGTGTGTGGTTTTGGTAAAAGGCCAATGTCTATATTCACAAGGCTCAAAAAGTTCCAGCAGGCTGACGGTCGATGCCACGGTCGACCGTGGACAGTCTGGACACTTTTTGAGCTTGCACCTTTTTCCTTATTTAAGGAAACTCAAGTCTTGTTTTTTACGAAGCTCTTGCAATCTGAAAACACAAAACACATACAAAATCTTGTGAGCTCATATTCTTTGATAAATATTCAATCTTTCAAGATCAAGAATGAAGCAAGAGTGAAAGCCTTCAAAGTTCAAACACTACATTACCTTCTTACATATTTGTAATAGAGTGAGGATCATCTCTACCATTAGAATTAGAGAGAAGTGAGGATCATCTCTAGCCTTAGAATTAGAGAGAAGTGAGGATCAACTCTAGCCTTTCAAATTAGAGTGAAGTGAGGTTTATCTTACCCTTGTTTGCAAGAGTTAAGTGTAATTCTTGTAAGCTAGAGAGAGAAGTTGTAAAAGGTTTATCTATACCTTCAAAGAGAGAAGTTAGTGGAGCAACTCTTGGTGGGTGAGGCCAAGGAGTGGATGTAGAGCAAGGTTGTTAACCCTTGCTTGAACCACTATAAATCATTGTGTCCTAACTACTTCATTGGTGATATCTTTCTTCCTTAAACTCTTTAATTTCTTGCAAATATTGTTAAAAACTTCAAAAAGTGGGCATATAACCTATTCACCCCCTCTAGGTTCTAACACAAACAATTCCAACAAACATTGCGGGGAAACCCGCAATCTTTCGTTTCATGCACATGTGTACCACAACGCATGGTCTGAGCAGTACACTGCCCAGTGTGACTAGATTTACATCGGGTACACCATTGGGACTTCGTATTTGTACCCCCTGTGGTCGGCTTCCGACTCTGATTTCCCTGAGAAGAATTACCCTGCCACTTCTTCTTTTCTTGACCACCTGCGTGGTCATACTTCGGCTTCTGCAAAGCCGTCTCGTCTTTATTTTGCTTATCCCTGGCTTGATGTCTCCCTTAGCAGATTTTGCCAAGGTGAAGGCCTAAGACAGTGATCCAGCCAGCCGAGTAGTACTCATGTACTCCGGTGACAAAGCTCCGATGAAATGTTGAACCTGAGAAGGTTCATCCGGTACCCACTGAGTAACGAACCTCAGTTTCGCGTTAAATTGTTCACTCAATTCATCAACTGACATCCTCCTTGTCATCTTCAATTCCATGAATTCCTGCCTTATCTTATTCAATTCGAAGGCATTGCAGTACTGCTCGCACAGTTTATCCAGGAATTGATTCCATGTTATTGAATCCATCTGAGCTCTCGATAAGTGGGTCGTAATGGAATCCCACCAAACCATTGTCTTGCCTTTGAGCATCCTGGTGGCAAAGCATACTCTCATTTACTCTTCACAATTACAGGCATCCAAAATCCTCTCGATATCTCTCAACCAGTTTAATGTAACGTTAGGATCCGTACTGCCATGATATTCCTCTGGTTTACAATCTAGAAACTGCTTGTATGTACATGGATGCTTGTATCCCATATTAGGTGGATATCCCATAAACGGATAAGAGTAGGATCCTTGAGGCATAGATCCCTGTGGATAAGACTCCTGAGGAAATAACGGGTAGAATAACGGTTGTGACGTAGGTTTAGACATTGGTGGTAATGGAACAGATACTGGCAGAATCTCAGCCAAAGTAGTAATCAGTGGAAAAATCGATGGTATCGCAGGTGCAGTTGATATCACAGTAGTAGCCGGGGGTTGAATTATAGGAACTTGTCTTTGTTGCTCCAGTTCCTTTCTCAAGTCTTGTAGTTGGCTCTCCAACTGAAAGATATACTCCTCTCTTTCATCCCTAGCGGTACCAGACGTACCGGTATTTTGCAAAGTTTCCGCTATTGCAGTAGGGACTTCAGCAGTAGACGGGACAATAGGGGCACCAGTTGAGTGATCACGATCAGCCATTGTTATATGTAACAATCACATTACCTCACGATTTATTAGATAAATCCGTTAGTACATAACATACTAACTCCACCACACTCCAATTCACTCCAATCCCACACCCAAGGAGTAATCGACCTATCACGAGCCAAGATTTGGGAATGTAACACTTCCACTGTGCCTACACTGCCAAACCAAGGCTCTGATACCAAACTTGTAACACCGTATTTTTAACCCAAAAAATTTTCATTTTGATAATCACTGCGGAAGCGTTTAAACACCAAAGTAATTACAACTAATTACAAACCACTGTTTACAAAATATCAGTATTACAAAACACGGCTCGTCACAAATTATCTATCAGAGACCTAGGAGATTACTCCCCAAGCTAACCACTCTTAGCCGAGCCGCTGACTTACCAAAACCTGTAAAAAGAGTGAGAGGTGGGGGATTAGCGCAAAGCTAAGTGAATGGAGTAAAACCAAAACAGATATATCAGCAAATAACTACATGATATCAACAACACGTAATAGATAATTGTTCCCCAGGAAGACCGGCGGTTCTGCAGGAACCTACAACCAATGCCGGCCAAAGCAAAGGTTTACCGATAGTTCATTTGCTATTCTCACACAGTATTACCTTAAGTTGCAACAAATGAATCAAAAGATCCCAATACTGATTAGCCGATTGCAAACAAACCCAGCCCATATGCCCAGCCGAAGCTGACTTCCCAACCATCATGTATACATAGCACTGACGCAACAATTAATTAACAATCAACAGTTAATCAATTATCAGATGCACAATCTATCAATGCGTCAAACCAATAACAGTTGCAACTCAAGCCAGTTACAACTAATAACATTTGTGAGTAAACATCCACTCACCTCAAGCTTTCAGTTTCTCTACTCAGTGATCTTATATTACTGAGCCTTCTCTGTTCCTGAGAACACAACAAACTGAAATCAGTAACCGATTCATAAATATATGTCAAACACATAAATTTATATCCTTTTAAATCAAACATAAGCATGTATGATTCACATATGTATAAACATATATCACATAGCATTAAACAATGCGACAAACAAGAAATTACACAAAAGCCTCGGAAGCGTCGCGTCCAAGAGCCCGACGCATTGCGTCGCCCCAGAGTATCGGATTTCACAAATCTGATACCCATGTGTCGGATTTCAAGTTCCGGGTTCCAAGTCTCGGATTTGCCTTGTAGGATTGCTAGTTTCGGATTTTGAGTCCCTTATTGTACCATCGGATTTCCACTCGGATTTCTCCAAGAATCCGATAAATCTAAAGAACGCGTCGCGTCCAAGGGAGGAACCGTTTCTCGCATACCTGCATCATCTTCTTCATTTTGCCAGCCGACTCCAACTTTCCAAATCCAATTCAAACCCTCAAAATCCATTACGAACACTTCTAAAACATGTATAATCATCTTATAACATGTATACAACAACAAGAACACATCAAATCCTTTTAACATAGCAAATCATGCAAAACCCAACAAGCAAGTTTACTTCTAAACTTCAACAATGGCAACTTCATGTTCTAAGCATAACTTTACAAACAAAACATGTTAAGATGATCAGAATCATGCTAGAATTGCAACCATATCTTTGTTTTGAATTAACACACAACAAATAAAAACTTCTAACTTTCAAGTTTGTTTGCCTCTTTTGCCTTTTCTCTCAAAACACACACAAAACACCAATTGTCGGTTTTCAAGATATGAAGCAATTCAGAAGTTAATTCAATTAAACCCACGTATGGATGTCTCAATTTGTGTAGCATGAGGTGTCATGTTTAAGTTACAAATATCTTTATAAATCACATGCAATCATGCATACTAACATACATAAATATATATATATATATATATATATCGTACAAGTACATATATATATATATACTAACATATAATTCATATGTTTCTTTTAATTAATCAAGCTAATTAAAACCATATAATTAATATTAACAAGTAATTAATCAAAACTAATCACAAGTTAACATACCAAAGTCACTATAATTACTAGGCCCGATCTTAGGATGTTACACTTATGAAAGTCAGTACTCACCTGAGAGGCTTAAACAGATAGTTATTTAATTTCCTGCCTTGTCTAGGGTGTCAAGTTCACCTAGAACATTAGGACTTTCATCAATCATCTTAACATACTTAGAATAGCTACAAAGCCAACAAAGGAAGTCCCAAAGTCCGGATCCCACACAAATCCGACAAACTATCGGATTGTGAAGAATCCGATACTTCATGCGGATTACAATAAATCCAACATATTAGGGAAATCCGACACATTGCGAAATCCGACACATTTCAGATTTCAACACTTATGAACTTCGAAACCTTAACATGCAATTGGAAATCCGACCTTAAATCGGAATCCGATACTTTTATCGGAATCCGACACTTTTGTTGGAATCTGACATTTTCACATAAATCCGATACTTTCGGATTTGACTTGCAATTTATACATGAACTCAAGGAAATCCGATACTTATCGAATTTAGAACAACAACTCGGATTTAGACCATATACGGATTCCGACACCCTTAAGTCTCGGAATCCGACACTTTATCGGATTTGGGTAACTAGCGGATTCCGACACCTTCATGTCTCGGAATCCGATAACTGCATGCTGGGAATCCGCCAACTTCATTTTGGCATATTTCCAAAATTCATTTTTGTTTGTTTTGATATTTATACATTCTGGAAACATCCATTTTTGTTAGTATGACTTTGAAAACACATTAAATCCACACAATAACACCAAACAACCAAAACCCACTTGCAAAGTAAGCCTTGAATGTTCTAAGTGATGTTTTGCAAGGATTTGAGGATTTAATTATGTTTTAAACATAAAAACCATTTCATATACGTTAAATCTTAACAACAAACAAGTATTTACCTTTGTTTGGAATCAAAAACACCAAACCTTTGGCTTCAAGAAAAACCAAGAGCAAGAGTAGAGAGAATCTGGGAGTTTCTAATGTGTATGTTTTGCAACCTTTGACCACTTTGACTTTCTAATACATATATATGTTTTTCACAATCCAGAGGCACCGCCTCTGGATCTTTTCTAATTCTTTTTCTTTTCCTTTATTTAAACTTAATTACTTTCATATATATATATATATATATACATTAAGCACTTTACACATAGAACACATATATACACATTCACTCTTCATTAACACAATTAACTTACAAGTTTACTAACTCAAATACACGTTTAACAGCTAAGCCCAAATCAAGGATGTTACACAAGCCCTGTTCACCAAATCCACTCGTGTTGCCCCGGGTTCGGTGGCTCGTCAGCCTAGTGAACCCACACGGTCATGATGGCTACTGACATATCCCTCCACTCTCTGCACCGATTCCTCAACCACCCGTACATCGCGGTTCCTCAATTGCCGAAGCCACATGAACCTGTGCACGTCACAATGGCTAGGAACCCTATGGTACATAGTTCATATCACACAGAGGTCCGGACCAAATCACATACCCCAAAGGGTCACATAAATCACATACCCCGAAGGGTCATATAATCACATACCCTGAAGGGTCATATAATCACATACCCCGAAGGGTCACATAATCGTATGCCACCAAGGCCATATAATCCAAGCATCAAGCTTATCATGAAACAAGCAAGTATCACAGTCCATATCTCTTGAGCATAAATGCTCAACAATCAAAACCACATTTGGCATCTCAATGCCTAAAACATCATTAATATAAACATATCTTTCTTTTCTCAAAACCATGTTTGTTGTTTCAAATAAAAGTTCACTCCACATGGAGTATCATGTTTCAAAACCATCAATTAAAACTAACATTAACATTGACCATCTCCCAATGGAGAAATGGTCTTAATTTGGAAAACCATCATTCAAATACATCTTATAGCCAGTTCATAATTCTTTCATTCTTTAATCTGTAAAAGCTTCATAAAACATTCGCATTTCATATAAATCACATTTATAAAACAAATCCATAGTTTCCACATTCTTTAAGTTCAAAAGCTTCATAATCATTTGCCAATCTTAGAAAACACATTATCAAATACGTCTATGGTTCCACATCCTTTGATCCATCAAATTTCATCAACATATGCCAAACAATCAAAACACAACATGATGACTTGTAATTTTAACAACAATTGGGTATCCGCAGGGTGTACTCACCTGAGGGTGTGATGAGGATCACAACCCATCCAAACCCAAGCTCAAACACTTGATCATAAGCCCATGATCACCAAAACACAATGTTAACTTACATAGTTAACCAAAAACAAGATTTCTAGACTCAATTCTAGCTTTAGACACCATTTTGGGTCTAAAAAGACTTCATTTAACCTTTATAAATCCTTAGAATCAATCCCCAAACAAGTACATAGTCAAATGGAGTCAAAACATGAGTTTTTGGAAGTTTCAGAGTGTCTTGCGCCGCGAGAAAATATCTGGAAAACTTCTTCTTCTACACGCGTCGCGCCGCGACAATCATCCTGTCGTGCCGCGACGGGCGTGCACATGTCAGTTTCTTCTTCTTTATTGCTGCAGGTTCCAATTTCTTCTATTATCTTAACATTAATCCACATAGCATCCAACAAAAGCCTTAATGCTTTACCCAAAACAACTTTATACAACAAAATCATCACTTTTAAACAAAATCCATAATCAAAACCCAAACTTCATCAATTTCCAATTGTTTTTGACCCATTTGCCATATTTTCAACATAATCCACCAAAGATCACTACAAACAACAACCAATACTTAAAATCAACTCAATTTTAGTTGTAGAACTTACTTGATTTTCAAACCCACATGATTAGTTTACTTTCTTTGCCAAATCCAAGCTCAAATGATGAAGAGATTGAAGAACAAGCACTGAAATCTTGTATATCTACACTTGGACTAACAACTTTGACTTTGATTCTTCTTCTTCTTCTCTTCTAGAACTCTCTCTCTCTCTTCTCTCGATTTTTCTTCCAGATTTTTCCCCATATTTGACCAAATGACTTCACAATTGAAGTCTTACACTATATATACACATTATTACATGTTTGGTCCTTGATCTTTCTTTCCTTGTGCATTTTATTACCAATTTAGATTGTAGGCACACATAGATAACACATAGCATTTAAATAGCATGATATGCACATAATTTACTAATTTCTCATTTTAAAATTGCATATACATATATATTTTATAATTCCCAAAAATACGGGTATTACATCAACTATGGTATTTTCTTCATCTTCCATATAATCACTATCACATGCATCATTAACATCATCTGCCTAAGTTGGTTCATCCACCCTCAATGTCACTTCCTCACTAGCTGTTTGTTTACTCCTATCCATGCTTTGATTATTGAAATCCGTTCCATCCCAGAATGGGTCAAAATATTCATCCAATATGTCTCCAAACAAACTTGAATCAAAATTGTTGCTAGGTTGGACATAGTCAAAACTAATGTTAACATCTACATCACCCTCATGCATTATACTTGATTGTCCAATCTGAGTTTGATCAATGCAACTCTGTTGATTTTGATCAATGTTGATTTGTTAAGTTTGATCAATTGAGCTGTTTTGATTTTGATCAATGGAGCTCTGTTGAGTTTGATCAATGCAACTCTATTGAGTTTCATAAGCAACATGACCTTTACATTCAATCATAAGTCTTTTCCCACTTTTACTTTTACTTTTAGTTGTTTTACCACAACTTGGTTCAACTTCAAGTTCCTCAATTCTAATGTGACGTTTAATTGGTGATTTAAAATATGTGTCAACATTGGTGCTTCCATGTTCAACATACACAGATATGAACCTCTTTTTTTTATGTTTTAACTTAAAGAATGTACATCTAAATCAATACCCAAAGCAAGTAACCCATAATCCAAACTTAAATCTAGAGTTAGAAAATGATAAATCATTTTCTCTTTACCAATATAACCAAGCTATTTCATCATATAGTCTAGTTCATGAATTGAGAACACATTGGCATTACGTACATCCTTCGATCTAAATTGCCGCAGAGTTAACACCATTCTCTCATACACACAATTTTGAGTTTTTTTGTATGAAATTAGGGCATATATTGTGGGGAAGAAGATAATGAAGTGAAATGGAAGGAATACTTCTACAGTTACAAACTGCAGATTTGGACCGAGTGTGAAAGACAATGACATTAAGAGAGAGATGAAGTAACACACCAAAATACCCTGCTATTTAATTAGATTACCGTTCCCTCTTAACATCAGTCCATTTAAGGGACGGGAGATAATACGACTTTGCGATAGTAAGGACCAACCATGTAATCATCCAACATAAAGGACTGAATAAGTAGAAAAGTGTAAACCACATGGACCAAATAAGTAATTAACTCTTTCCCCAACGACTATGATTACTTTCTCCCTTAAACACCACATCGGATCTCAATTACATATCCAAACTTACTTCATTAACGTAGTTGTTTTTCTTTGTTGCTCACAACTGATGGCATAGGCAGGTTAAGGCTGGTCAGTGATGTTTTCTACTGTTTCATAGTGGTAGAGCACGACAAATGGCATAGCCGGATCGGAGTCGGCTAGCGAAGGTTTTACGGAGAGGAGGTGGCGACTAAAGTTTTGAGGGAAAGAGGGGAAGAAAGAGGCTAAGGTTTTTGTGTGTAGTGGGGGAGATTTGCGATGGTGTAAGAGATGTGATTAGATAATTAAGGAATTTGATAGATTTAGATTAATTAATAAATAGAATTTTCATTAGTACCCTTAAACACTTATACAATATAACATAATATTGAACTTAATTACATTTATGCCATCTTTATTTTTATCCATAGATTATTTAGATCAGTGGTTCAGAATACTTCTCGCAAAACTAGTGCTTCAGGCATGAACCACCATATACACACACACACACACACACATATATATATATATATATATATCAATTCCATATTTTCTTACTTTCATTCTCTTTCACTTTTTAAATTCTCTCTAATTTTTTGAAACTCTCCTCTTCTCTCAACTCCTCTCAATTCCTTCTTCATGGCTAGTTGTTCTTGCTATATCATCGTAAACATTTACTATGGGGTAATAATTGAATTGCACCCGTTCCCTCGTTATTGTGGTTTCCAGATATATTAGGTCAAAGATCTGGAGATTACCGGTCAGGACGCCACGGCATTTAAGACGTTCGTGCGTTGCCAGTTCTGCAAGTTTGAAGACTTGTTATACTCTGCCCCCGTTCGATATCACCGGACGAAGACATTTGACGTGGGATATTGACATCGACTCACTCATTTACCTCGTGAGTAGGCTTGGCAATGTTGATGTCTCCTTTTCTTATATAAAGATGATTGGGAGCTAAAAAATCACTCATTCTACTTGTTGTCGTTTTTCATGTTAGTTTTAGTTTACTTATTTTTAATGTATTATTTTAGTTTAATGTAATATTTTAGGTTATCTATTTTGTATTTTTAAAAATGTTTTTTTTATTATTGTAGGATTTTTAAAGTTTTTTTATTTTACTTTTATTAATATATATTTCTATTTTTTAAATATTAATTATAATTTATATTTAAAGAAAATTAAAATTTAAAAATAATAATAAAAGTAGATGTTTATACGAAAGTTCATCATGCACATCAATATCATAATTAGGATTTAGGACTGTTTAATAGTTATGTCATAATTAGAACGGTTTAATAGTTATGTGATATGTCATGTCATTACTAGATAGCCTAATTATGAAGTTTGAACTGTTGGGGCACTTACCCGCATAGATGCTTTACATGCCATGTTTCGTACTTCCAATTTCATCGTAAGAATACCCAAATGAAAGCTCTTATCAATCTGCACATCGATCTGAAAATCACAATCTACGCCACCAGATTCCTTTCATCACTTCTTTCTCTACAGCCCTCGTCATTTCCCCCTTCAAAACCACAAAACCTGTCGTTTGACCCTTATCAGTTCCTCAATGAATCAACCAAATCAAGAAACTATACACTTGAAGATACTAAAATCTTACATACCCATTTCTTCAAAAGCAACATATTACATTCCAATTCAGACTTTTCCAACTTTTTGTTGCGCAGCTATTGTAAAGCTTCGGATTTTGATTATGCACTCCAACTGTTCGACGAAATTCCTCACCCGGATATTACTTCTTGGAACCTTATTCTCACGTTTCAGAATCAAAGCTCTAGATATGCTGATTCCTGGGGAGCATTCTGTAGGTTGCATTCTTTGGGTTTTAATCCTAACGAGTTTACATATGGGAGTGCTCTTTCTGCTTGTATAGCTTTAAATTCCGTTGAGTGTGGGAAACTACTTTACTCACTTGCATTGAAACATGGTTTTTCTTTGGATGGTTATGTCCGGAGTGGGATGATAGATTTATTTCTAAAGAGGTGCAGTTTCAATGAAGCTTTGAGGGTCTTTTATGATGAATCTTGTGGGAATGTGGTGTGTTGGAATGCTATAATTTCTGGTGCCATTAAACATAATGAAGATTATGTGGGTTTAGATCTTTTTCAACAAATGTGTCGTGGATTTCCTTCACCGAATAAATTTACATTCCCTAATGTTTTTGGTGCTTGTGCTAAACTTCAAGCACTTAAATTAGGCAGAGGAATTCATGGGTTGGTGGTCAAATATGGTCAACAAGAAGACTTAATTGTAAGTACTTCTATAATCGACTTCTATTCTAAATGTGGCCAAGTTGATGATGCTTTGACGAAATTTTCAAAAATGTCTGTTCGTAATGTGGTATCTTGGACTGCAATCATCACTGGTTATGTTCAAAATGGTGAGCTCCAATCAGCTTTGAAATTATTTAAAGAAATGATAATCTTGAAGGAAGAAATAAACGATTTCACTGTTACTAGTGTGCTTTCAGCTTGTGCTAACCCTGTTTCATTTAATGAGTCGTATCAAATTCATTGTTGGATTTTTAAAACTGGGTTTTATTCAAATTCAACAGTGAAGAATTCTTTGATAAACTTGTACTCAAAAACAGGATCGTTAGAGTTATCCGAGCAGGTATTCAGAGACTCTAAAGATGTGATGAATCCAAGTATATATGTAGCAATGATAAACGCATTTTGTCAAAATGGAAAATTAGAGAAATCATTTAGTTTCTTACGGAAAATGTTTCGGGAATGTTTGATACCAGACAAATCTTGTATATCAAGTGTCTTGAGTATTACTAACCTTGTGGAATTAGGTGAACAGATTCATTGCTTTATACTTAAGACAGGAATATTCTTGAATCCTTTAGTGGGTTGTTCTCTTTTCACCATGTACTCAAAATGTGGTTCTTTAAACGATTCGTATGAGATTTTCAGGCAAATCCCAGATAAAGATAACGTTTCTTGGGCATCAATGATTTCAGGATTTACAGAACATGGATATGCATACCAGGGTATAGAATTATTCAAAGAAATGCTTTTAAATGGTATCACTTTAGACGAAACAACACTAACATCAGTCCTCGCAGCATGCTCTTCTCTTCGGTTTTTGAATTTTGGAAGAGAAATCCATGGGTATTTAATCCGGAAACATGTTAGCAACATTGTTTATGGTGGTAGTTCAATAGTTAATATGTACTCAAGATGTGGCGCTTTGAAATCGGCTAAAACGGTGTTCAAATTCATGCCATATAAAGACCAAATATCATGTTCTGCATTAGTTTCAGGATACGCACAAAACGGGTACAGCAGAGAGGCACTTCATTTGTTTGTTGACCTAATTTCATCCGATTTCATAGTTGATTCCTTCACAATATCATCTGTTTTAGGAGCTATAGGAGATCTAGACAATTCAGACACTGGAAACAGAATCGGAGTTCAATTGCATTCTCATATTGTAAAACATGGATTCGAATCAGATACTTCTGTTGGTAGCTCATTGGTCAAAATGTATTCAAAATTTGGAAATCTCGACGAGTGTCGTAAAGGGTTTGACCAAATTGATAAGCCCGACTTAATCAGCTGGACTGCCATGATTAACAGCTATGCTCAACACGGAAAAGGATTTGAAGCATTGAATGTGTATGAGCTCATGACAAAATCAGGTACAAAACCAGATTCAGTGACTTTTGTTGGTGTATTAACTGCGTGTAGTCATAGCGGTTTGGTCAAAGAAGGGTATTCTTATTTGAAGTCAATGGTCAAAGATTATGGAATTCAACCAGGTCAACGACATTACGCTTGTATGGTTGATGTTCTTGGGCGTTCAGGTAGATTAAAAGAAGCTGAAAGATTTATTAAGAGTATGCCTATTGTTCCTGATTCTCTAGTGTGGGGGACACTTCTTGCTGCTTGTAAAGTGCATGGAGATTTTGAAACTGGAAAAATTGCAGCTGAAAAGTTTATTGAATTGGAGCCAAATTCAGATGGAGGTTATGTATCTTTGTCAAACATATTTGCTGATTTGGGTCAATGGGAAAAAGTATTGAAGCTCAGAAATGAAATGAAAGGTACTGGGATTAAGAAACAACCCGGATGGAGTTGTGTATAAAGCTTAAAATTGGGATTGTATTAACTAAAGTTTTTATAATTTTATAGAGTTAATTACACAAATAGTCCTTTATGTTGTCACAAATTCTTGCTTTGGTCCTTAGTGCTTTAAAGAATTCTTTGTTGTATCCATGGTCTTTTACTAAATGATCATTAGTCTTAGTCGCCCCATGTGAGAAGCACACGAGGATATAATGGTCTTTTATATCTTAAAGGACTAAAATGTGACTTAAAACTAACCCTAACATAGTGAGAAGGGAAAATATGTAAAGATCTAACTATGTAAATTATCTTAAACTTGTGCGGGTGTGAGGTGCTTATAGAAGACAAGTGAAAACCCTAATTTCCTCTCCCCCCTCTAGCCATCTCTCTCTCCGCCCCCTTACCCTTGTTTCTTCTCCGGTAGAAATCGGACAAAGAGTACTTGATAGGTTGTATAACATCCTTAAAAAGAGCCTAAATATGTGCAGATTTGGTACGTTAGTTATTTTAACGAATTTAATTAAACGTATATATTCTAGTTATTAATATATATTATGAAAAATAGTTATGAAATGGAGTTATAAAATAATAATAAAAA
The DNA here is from genome assembly GCA_038502395.1 of Dittrichia graveolens. Classification (NCBI taxonomy): domain Eukaryota; kingdom Viridiplantae; phylum Streptophyta; class Magnoliopsida; order Asterales; family Asteraceae; genus Dittrichia; species Dittrichia graveolens. The sequence continues at coordinate 27,968,681 of JARJIL010000007.1, forward strand.
TAGATAAAATTAATAATATAATAAACGGTTTAGATAAGGATTCCAAAAATATTTCCCTTAGATAAAACGGGAAAACGAGTGTTGAGTTGTAAGTTGAAAAGGGTAACAAAATATCCACTTGTAGATAATTAGAACCCCAAGTCCGTTCTAACCTCTTCAAACATATTAAAACACACACTTCTTGTTCTTGAACTCGATGCAGCAAACCAAGAGAAATCAAAGGTTGATAATTAAGTATTCAATTCCAGCAACTAATCCAAGTACCAAATATCATATTCTTACTTCATCTTCCCTTGTATCTTCTCCAAGTTCTTCATTTTTTGGTGTTTAGGTCAAAAATGGGTCAAACACAAATTGGCCATCAAGAACTGCCAACAACTCAAAAAGATTGAAAGAAACTCAAATTAGGAATTAAAAGTGTTAGTTAGGACGAATTCATAGAAATTGTTCAAATGGGTCAAAAGTGGTCAAAAAATTGAAATAGCTATCAAGGACTGATTTTTATTGCTTGAATAAGTAAGAATTATGGATTAGATGTGTTGGATTTGTTAAATTTCAAGAATTGGCTCAAATGGGGATTCTTGGTTAATTTAAGTTGGATTTTTATTTTGATTGTTTGGATAAGTGAAATAGATTTAAGATAGCTCCTACAAGTGTTAAATGATGTTGGTACACACTGAAAATTGGTTAGGTCCAACAAAAGTCCATGATGGACGTAGCCCGAGCCCTGAGTTAGAACCGGAGAGACAAGGGAAGGAGAGGAAGCCGGTGGAAAGAGTAGTACCACCGTACAAGAAGCCGTGGGAAGAGTATGGAGAAAGGAAAGAGCCACCGAAAGTATGTCCAAGGTCCAAGAAAAGTCATTTTGGAAATTGCCAATCTAATCTTCCCCAATGCTTCCGATGTGGCAAGCAGGGTCATTTGTGTAACACCGCTTCCGAAAACAGATAATTTAATGACAAATAAGGTTTTGGCAGCGGAAATTTTTCTTTTTAAAACAACAACTGTTATTTACATTAACAACTTCTCAAAACAAAGTAGGTGTTACCAAGTACAGGAACCGACCATAGTATCTATTTACAATACATCATAACAAATACAAGTGTTCCACCCACAAAAGGCAAAGTATTTCCCAAAAGCAACCCGCCTCGCAGGACATCTAGTCTTTACCTAAAAAGGGAACATAACACCATTAGCTACACTAGCTAGTGAGTACATACAGTCATAAGTATCAATACAATAAGTCATGCATCATATCATAAACAATCATTGCTAGCTTAGCACATATCGGTGTGCTGACAAGATCAGTAAGAGTCATGTCTTGCAGGGTAATCAATCCTGCTCAACAACTCAAACCGGGGGATCAGACACGACTAATCCGCGCTGGTGGGGGAGCATAAAGCAGTCCACCAAGCATCGTTCACAGAGCCAGAGGCTCCACAGGTAATCCAACTACAACCGGCTGATCACCACTCATGTTAAGGCACGGTGGTTCTACAGAACCTATGATCCAATATGCCTCCTAAATCACCGTGAAATCCCGAGGGATCCAGTTAAACCGACTGACCTTAACCATGCGTCAGATAGTCTGCAGACAGTGCACATACACATATACGTACATTTGATCCCCCAGGGATCCATCATTTTACATATAACATCATACAGTTACTTCATCATACATATCTTCAAGTATTTAAGTAAGCGGTTCCAGTCTGGACTCGCTGACTTGCACCTATTTAACTCTATTCAAGTCATATACTTACCTCCTCGAGCGTACCTACAAAAGTAAGTTAGATAAACATAATACATTCATACAGTCACTTAGCATGCAAGCCTTACTCTACTGAGTCTCATGGAAGCAGGCACTCACCTGACTAGTTCACAACGTTCATTTACTTAATTCTGATTCAGCTGATGCGTTTACCTAAAACAACGACAATCAGGTAAAGCGTTTGCACACATAAGGTTCTATCATAAAACACATACAAGAACCAATTAAGGCTCTTAGACACCTTACAAGAATCTTACAATTTATAGCACAACATGTGCCTTAGGTTTGCTTAGCTTTCGAAATAAACATCTTTGCTTTTCACCCGACACGTCGCGTCCAAGTGCCGGACGCGTCGCGTCACGTAGTTTTCATGCGACCTTCGGATCAACTTTAAAAGTCGGATCAAACATGCGAAAGTCGGATGACCCATGCGAAAGTCGGATGGCTCATGCGACTTCGGGACCATGAAAGTCGGACCAAGCAAGAGTCGGATGGAACAAGAGTCGGATGAAAGTGAAAGTCGCACGACACACACGGAAACGTGTCGCGTCCCCTTCTTCGACGCGTCGCGTCGCGCGCCAACCTGCACTTCATCATCATCTTGTTCATCATTCATCCGACTTTTACTCATTATATTCAAAAACCCAGATTTCCAAACATGTCATTTTCACTTTTTAGACACTTCTAAACTTCATATACCACCTATATGAACCTCATGAACACTTTAACACATTTTAAATACATCAAACATGAGAAACCCACTTATAAAGTAAGCTCTCATGTTCATCCATGGAGTTTTCAACTCCAACACAACTTCCAGCCTCTAGACACTCATGTTTCTAGCATAATACATGTATAATTTATACTACAAACACCATACTAACCTTGCTTTAGGTCTAGAACTTCAAATCTCTAAATTTCAAGAAACCTTCTTCAAGAACTTACGAGAGCGGGAAGAAGTGTGTGTGTTTGAGTGTGTTTTGAGAATGTTTTTCAATCTTTGACTTTGGAAGTCAATTTACAAACACAAAAACATATTTAAATCTTATTCAGAAGCAAACCGCTTCTGGACAAAATATCTAATTCTTTTCTTTTCTTTTCTAATTTACACAATTAGTGCATATATATATTTAACATACATAACATATAAACATCAATTAATTTAATTCAACAAATACTCACATTTTACTTCCTATTACAATAACTATACATACGTACGCACTAATTACAACTAGGCCCATGCTGAGAATGTTACCAATCTACCCCCTTAAGAGGATTCCGTGCTCGGATTCCGTCCTCAGTAATAAACAGGTGAGGGTACCTTGCCTTCATTTCGTCCTCAACTTCCCACGTCAGGTTTGGACCTAAGTTGTGTTTCCACTTCACAAGGACTAGTTTGATCATCTTTTTGCACAGTTTCTTGACCTTCGTGTCAAGTATTTCAATAGGTTCTTCAACTAGTCGCTTGGAAGAGTCAACCTTCAATTCCTGCAAAGGAATAATCTGTTCTTCTTCAACGTGGCACTTACGTAAGTAGCACACGTTAAAGGTATCGTGGATTCCAGATAGCTCAGGCGGCAGCTCTAGAGTCACCGTCTCATCATTCACTTTGCGTATAATCTTGAATGGGCCAATGAAATGTGGACTTAGCTTCCCCTTGCGCCCAAAACGAATGACGCCCTTCCAAGGAGAAACTTTTAAGAACACACGGTCACCGACTTCAAATGTAGCGGGACGACGCTTTGGATCCGTATACATCTTCTATCGATCCCGAGCTGCTTTCAGCTTTTCAAGAGGCACATTCACTTTGTCAGAAGTAATCTGGACAATTTCAGGTCCAGCGAACTGTTTCTCACCAGGCTCCAACCAACAGGTCGGAGTGCGACATCGTCTCCTATATAACATCTCATATGGTGGCATTCCAATGCAGGAATGATATGAATTATTGTAAGCAAATTCAATCAATGGGAGATGAGAATCCCACAATCTACCAAATTCGAGTACACAGGCACGAAGCATATCTTCTAATGTCTGAATCGTACGTTCAGATTGGCCATCAATCTGCAGATGATAGGCAGTGCTCAAATGAACACGAGTGCCGAGTTCGCGTTGCAGACTCTGCCAGAAATTCGAGACAAACCGAGAGTCACGATCGGATACAATTGAACATGGAATACCGTGACGTGACACAATCTCTTCAATATACAATTGGGCTAAACGGGTCAGCGAAGCAGACTTGTTCGTTGCCAAGAAATGAGCACTTTTCGTTAGTCGATCAACGACAACCCAGATCATGTCGTGCCCTCTAGACGTCCTCGGTAGCTTCGTCACGAAATCCATCGTGATATTATCCCATTTCCACACCGGAATATCCAACTGCTGCAGATTACCGTATGGTCTATGGTGCTCCGTCTTCACTTGCGTGCAGATTTGACATCTCTCCACAAATGAAGCGATGTCTTTCTTGAGTGTTGGCCACCAATATAGCATCTTCAAGTCGTGGTACATCTTTGTGATTCCCGGATGGACAGATAATTTTGACTTATGGGCCTCCTGCAGAATCAGTTCACGGTTTACCTCCAACAGAAGGTACCCAAATCCTGGATTGAAAAGTCTTCAACCCACGATTATCTTCAGTAAGCTGATCCTTTAACTTCTTCATCATCTCAGCCTTGAGATTTTCTTCTTGCAATGCAGTCTGCTGAGCTTCCTTTAGTCTAGAAATCAAGTCTGACACAATCGCGATTCTCATAAACTTAGCTTCTGCTGTCGGTCCTTTACGGCTTAAAGCGTCCGCTACAACATTGGCCTTGCCAGGATGGTAACGGATCTCACAATCGTAGTCTTTTATTAACTCCAACCAACGGCGTTGCCGCATGTTGAGTTCCTTTTGAGAAAAGACATACTGAAGACTTTTGTGATCTGTGCAAATCACACACTTCGTACCATAAAGGTAATGCCTCCACAGCTTCAGTGCAAACACAATAGCAGCAAGCTCCAAATCATGGGTTGGGTAATTCTGTTCGTGTGATTTCAACTTCCTAGAAGCGTAGGCAATCACTCTATCACGTTGCATCAGGACGTAACCCAAACCCGCATAAGAAGCGTCACAATAAACTGTGAAGTCCTTCGAACCCTCAGGCAGAGTAAGGATTGGAGCTTCACACAATAATCGTTTCAAGGTCTTAAAAGCTTCCTTTTGAGCTTCCGACCAGATAAAAGCAATATCCTTTCGATTAGATTGGTCAACGGACCCACAAGCTTTGAGAAATCGCGGATAAACCGCCGTTAGTAGCCAGCCAAGCCAAGGAAGATTTTAATTTCGGAAGGAGTCCGAGGAACCCCCCAATTCATCACAGCCTCCACCTTAGCTGGATCTACTTTGACACCATCATGACATATAACATGGCCCAGGAAATGAACTTCCCTAAGCAAAAATTAACATTTGGACAGTTTGGCATACAATTGTTCTCGCTTTAGAGTCTCGAGAACCTGACGAAGATGAAGCTCGTGATCAGTTTCCGTCTTCGAGTAAACAAGAATGTCATCAATAAACACAATCACGGATCTATCCAGAAACGGACGACAAACCCGATTCATCAGATCCATGAAGACGGCAGGGGCATTGGTTAAGCCAAACGGCATAACCAGAAATTCGTAATGACTGTAACGAGTTCGGAATGTAGTCTTCGGAACATCTTCTTCACGAACTCGTACTTGGTGATACCCCGACCGAAGATCAATCTTAGATAAGCATGTAGCCCCCTCCAACTGATCAAAAAGATCATCTATTCGAGGAAGCGGATACTTATTCTTTACAGTTCGCTTGTTAAGCTCCCTGTAATCTATACACATTCGCATCATTCCGTCCTTCTTCTTTACAAACAACACAGGAGCTCCCCACGGCGAGGAACTCGAACGAATAAAACCTTTGTCGAGTAACTCCTGAATTTGAGTCATCATCTCTCTTATTTCAGAAGGAGCAAGACGATACAGAGAACGAGCCATAGGTGTAGCTCCTGGAATAAGTTCAATCTTAAATTCAACATCACAAATCGGACGCAAACCCGGAATTTCTTCAGGGAATACCTTAGGGTAGTCAGACACCACCCGAATATCACGAACTGGTCGCTTCTCCATCGTAGCATCAATAACGTATGCCAGATAAGAGTCACAACCTTTGGCAATCGACTTCTGAGCTTTAATCATGGAGACAATAGGAATATCAGAATCCTGTCATTCTCCATGTGCAACAGCATAAGATCCATCAGAGAGAGGGATCTTGATCATCTTTTTGGAACAGATAATCTCAGCATCACGCTTGCTGAGCCAATCCATCCCGATCACGACATCAAAGCCCGCAATAGGCATAATAAAGAAAGAAATAGGGATACTACTCCCGTCAATGTAAATCACAGCTATTGGGACTTTCTCTGTAACAGAGACTACTTTGCCGTCAGCGACCTCTACTCTAAGCAACTCAGTTAAGGAAACAACAGGTAACTATAATCTTCTACGACATGCCACAGATACAAAGGAGTAGGTAGCTCCATAGTCAAATAAAACACTAGCAGGGATATAATTGATAAGAAAAGTACCCGTGACGACATCCCCTGCTGCTTTGGCCTCGTCCGCCGTCATCTGAAAAGCCCTGCCTTTGGCGCGGGGCGCATCATATCTTTTCGGGCATCGAGAAGAAGAAGACCCCTTTGCTCCAGTGCTTTGTCTTTCTAGGCAGTCAGTCAGCTTGTGCCCGGGCTTGTGGCACCGGTAGCACACATCCTCTTTAAAACCACACTTAGTTGTAGCGTGGCCCTTCTGCCCGCACCTCCAGCAACGTCTAGTAGAGTTAGAATACTCACCAGAGTGATAAGTTCGGCATTGAGAACACCAAGGAGAATTAGGCCTCGACTTCTTAGAGGAACCAGTCTTCCCGCCTACAGTGGATTGTCCTTTGGAAGGACCCGATTTATCAGACGGCTGGAACTTCCTCTTTGACCCTACACCGGCAGATTCGCCCTTGCAGTACAAACGGTCACCTTCCAATTGTCGGGCTATATCAAACACCCGATCCAGTTCAACAGCAGCCCTCACATGTGGGCGAAATTCCAGTGGCAGAGTTGCCACAAACCGCCTTATCTTGGTGGTCTTGTCTGGGATCATATGGGGAACAAACCGCATCTTATCAGTGAACACGGTTATGTGCTCTTCGATTGGTTTATCTCCTTTTTGGAGATCATTGAATTCCCTCTCCATTCTCTCCAGGTCATAATCGGTGCAATACTTCTTCAGCACCTTTTCAGAGAACTGCTCCCAAGTGAGAGCACTCAGTACCTCTTTCCGAACCGAAGCTTTTACCGTATTCCACCAGAAGATGGCACGACCCTTTAATATACGTATTGCATATTTCATGCAATACTCCGGTTTGCATTCACATGATTCAAACACTTGCTCCATCTCCCGGAGCCATTGGATAGTAACGGTGGGGTTATCACTACCATGAAATGTCGGAGGATTGCAAGTTAAAAACTTCTTGTATGAACAAGTCTTGCGGAGCTTGTTCAATGTAGCTTACAATAAGAGCTCCTTTGTCACACGAAGCTCCTCCTCCAAACGCCTAATAATAGCAGCCTGATCTAGGTCAGGTCTGTCCTCTCCAGCATTATACTGAGATCTCTGATCTTCAGCCTGATGAGGCATATGAGAAGCCTCATCCTCTAATTCTTTAATGGCTTGTTCAGTATGTCCACGTTCGGCAGACATCTTTCTAGATTTCTATATGACAGAGAAAGAGTAGTTAATACTCTATCTCACTTACTTAACTTACTAACAAGTCATCATATAATACTATCATACATATAACTCTCACTTAACCCCCCCTTAGGAACACTTCTTTATGGTCGGGCCCGAGCATGAGATCGAATACTCTTACAAGTACCCAATTCACTCAAACTTAGGCTCTGATACCTAATTGTAACACCGCTTCCGAAAACAGATACTTTAATGACAAATCAGGTTTTGGCAGCGGAAATTTTTCTTTTTAAAACAACAACTGTTATTTACATTTAACAACTTCTCAAAACAAAGTAGGTGTTACCAAGTACAGGAACCGACCATAGTATCTATTTACAATACATCATAACAAATACAAGTGTTCCACCCACAAGGGGAAAAGTATTTCCCAAAAGCAACCCGCCTTGTAGGACATCTAGTCTTTACCTAAAAAGGGAACATAGCACCATTAGCTACACTAGCTAGTGAGTACATACAGTCATAAGTATCAATACAGTAAGTCATGCATCATATCATAAAAAATGATTGCTAGCTTAGCACATACCGGTGTGCTGAAAAGATCAGTAAGAGTCATGTCTTGCAGGGTAATCAATCCTGCTCAACAACTCAAACCGGGGGATCAGACACGACCAATCCGCGCTGGTGAGGGAGCATAAAGCAGTCCACCAAGCATCGTTCACAGAGCCAGAGGCTCCACAGGTAATCCAGCTACAACCGGCTGATCACCATTCACGTTAAGGCACGGTGGTTCTACAAAACCTATGATCTAAGATGCCTCCTGAATCACCGTGAAATCCCGAGGGATCTAGTTACAACCGACTGACCTTAACCATGCGTCAGATAGTCTGCAGACAGTGCACATACACATATACGTACATTTGATCCCACATGGATCCATCATTTTACATATAACATCATACAGTTACTTCGTCATACATATCTTCAAGTATTTAACTAAGTGGTTCCAGTCTGGACTCGCTGACATGCACCTAATTAACTTTATTCAAGTCATATACTTACCTCTTCGAGTGTACCTGCAAAAGTAAGTTAGATAAACATAACACATTCATACAGTCACTTAGCATGCAAGCCTTACTCTACTGAGTCTCATGGAAGCAGGCACTCACATGACTAGTTCACAACGTCATTTACTTAATTCTGATTCAGCTGATGCGTTTACCTAAAACAACGGCAATCGCGTAAAGCGTTTGCACACATAAGGTTCTATCATAAAACACATACAAGAACTAATTAAGGCTCTTAGACACCTTACAAGAATCTTACAATTTATAGCACAACATGTGCCTTAGGTTTGCTTAGCTTTCAAAATAAACATCTTTGCTTTTCACCCAACGCGTCGCGTCCAAGGGCCGGACGCGTTGCGTCACGTAGTTTTCATGCGACCTTCGGATCAACTTTAAAAGTCGGATAAAACATGCGAAAGTCGATGACCCATGCGAAAGTCGGATGGCTCATGCGACTTTCGGACCATGAAAGTCGGACCATACAAGAGTCGAATGGAACAAGAGTCGAATGAAAGCTAAAGTCGCACGATACACACGGGAACGCGTCGCGTCCCCTTCTTTGACGCGTCGCATCGCGCGCCAACCTGCACTTCATCATCATCTTGTTCATCATTCATCTGACTTTTACTCATTATATTCAAAAACCCAGATTTCCAAACATGTCATTTTCACTTTCTAAACACTTTTAAACTTCATATACCACCTATATGAACCTCATGAACACTTGAACACCTTATAAATACATCAAACATGAGAAACCCACTTATTAAGTAAGCTCTCATGTTCATCCATGGAGTTTTCAACTCCAACACAACTTCCAGCCTCTAGACACTCATGTTTCTAGCATAATACATGTATAATTTATACTACAAACACCATACTAACCTTGTTTTAGGTCTAGAACTTCAAATCTCTAAATTTCAAAAAACCTTCTTCAAGAACTTACGAGAGCGGGAAGAAGTGTGTGTGTTTGAGTGTGTTTTGAGAATGTTTTGCAATCTTTGACTTTGGAAGTCAATTTACAAACAGAAACACATATTTAAATCTTATCCAGAGGCAAACCGCCTCTGGACAAAACATCTAATTCTTTTCTTTTCTTTCTTCTTTTCTTTTCTAATTTACACAATTAGTGCATATATATATTTAACATACATAACATATAAACATCAATTCATTTAATTCAACAAATACTCACATTTTACTTCCTATTACAATAACTATACATACGTACACACTAATTACAACTAGGCCCAAGTTGAGGATGTTACAATTTGGGTAGAGACTGTAGGAATCCGTTAAGTGTATGTTTCAACTGCTACCAAGCACGACACCAGAAGGGAAATTGTCCTCAACTAGTTGCATCAACACGTCAAGCGGGTCCTAAGCCTACTCCACCCTTACCTCCTCTACGAATCTTAGAAAACAGAGAAGTGAAGAAAGACAATACACCAAAACCTAAGGGGAGGACTTGTTAGAATATGCCCGCTGACACGAACGAGTTAATAGCACTACCGATGAGGGATAGGCCTATTGGGTCACACACCAAGTATTGATTCCGACAACACGATCAAGCAAAAGAGAGAAAAAGGCCAAAATGGGTTTTGGCAGCATGGTACACGGGCCGTGTTCTTGAACACGGGCCGTGTCCAGCCCAACTAGCACGGGGCGTTTTGGCCCAAGTAGAGACCGTGTGCTTTGGGCCTACACGGCCGTGTAGATGAACACGGGCCGTGTTGGGTCTGTTAGACACGGGCTAACTTGGCCTAATTGAGACCGTGGGCTTTGGGCCTACACGGCCGTGTTGACCAACACGGGCCGTGTACAGTCCCTGTAACAGCAGAATTAACAGCCTTAAACACTTGGTTTAATGGGGTTTATGTCATTAACTTGGGTAGACTAAGAGGCTACGTTTTTCTCTGCTCAAGAACAGACTTTTGGTTGTTCTTGGTGTTGGTTCATGCACAAGAAAGCTCTCTCAACCTTGACCTTCTTCTTGGTGTTCTTTTGGGTGCACAAGAGATACATGTGATCCCAAAGCATAGGTCTGCTTTGCTTTGATCGTTTTCTAACGCGGTCCGTAACTGGTCGTTATAAGGGAGATGATTGGGTAGAGTATTATCTATGTGGCGGGACTATGTAGTCGAAAGGAATTTGTTCCTCTATTTATAGAGAAGATATCCATGGGCCCCTTGATGGTTGAGTGTTGACGTTAATATGCATGGCCGTGCTCAAGTTATATTGATGATGGATTAGTGTTAACTTGGTTTGTTGGTCACCACTAATCTAGAATCGAGAAACATAATCGTGAACGATCTGAAGGTTGACTTTATTCCATGCCTTGTGTTCACATAGGATATCGCGAACAAAGGGATGTATATGTTCATTTATCTTTAGGACAATCATTTTATGATTGGGATCTTGTCAAGAGTGGCATACCCTATACTGACTTGGGAGCATAGATGTCTTGCTAGAGGCCGCTCTATGTTTGTGTTATTTTTCGTAGTCGTGCCACGTGCAAGTGGGAGTCTGTTGGAATATGCCCGCTGACACGAACGAGTTAATAGCACTGCCGATGAGCTATAGGCCTATTGGGTCACACACCAAGTATTGATTCCGACAACACGATCAAGCAAAAGAGAGAAAAAGACCAAAATGGGTTTTGGCAGCATGGTACACGTGCCGTGTTCTTGAACACGGGCCGTGTCCAGCCCAACTAGCACGGGGCGTTTTGGCCCAAGTAGAGACCGTGTGCTTTGGGCCTATACGGCCGTGTAGATGAACACGGGCCGTGTTGGGTCTGTTAGACACGGGGTAACTTGGCCCAATTAAGGCCGTGGGCTTTGGGCCTACATGTCCGTGTTGACCAACACGGGCCATGTGCAGTCCCAGTAACAGCAGAATTAACAGCCTTAAACACTTGCTTTAATGGGGTTTATGTCATTAACTTGGGTAGACTAAAAGGCTACGTTTTTCTCTTCTCAAGAACAGACTTTTGGTTGTTCTTGGTGTTGGTTCATGCACAAGAAAGCTCTCTCAACCTTGACCTTCTTCTTGGTGTTCTTTTGGGTGCACAAGAGTGTAAGAATATACTTGATTGTTGTTTTGGTGGTAACACCAACCTCCTAGCATTTGGGAATCAACACAACTCAGGGTGGACTTCACTAGAGAAATCCTAGGTTGGGTTTTTGAAGCTTGACTTGTTTGATTCTTGAAGCTTGACAAGAGGGAGATTGTGGTACTTGCATAGTGGTACATTCCTATCTATCTTGTTCTTATTTTAGTTGCAATTTCATGTATAGATATTGGTCCATGGCATGTGTGTTTGTTTGGCTAGTTGGGTTTTTGTATTGTATCTTGATTCTGTTGTTACTCGTTTATGCCAAACAAATACCTTCAGTGGTATCAGAGACATATCTAACATGGTTTTGCACTAATGAGTCTAGAAAAACCATATGAATATTTTATACAAGAAAATTGTTTTCTTGAAAGTTTTCGTGTAGATATTTGTTAGGATAAAATTGATATATTTGTAGCCTACGTAATATTCATATAAAAATTTCATATTAGAAAATTGTTTTCTAGAAATGGTTTTTCATGTAGATTCATGTTAGGCTAAAATTGGTATATTTGTAGCTTACCTAAGATGTTAGTTTTTACATCAAGTCTCAAAAACCATATAAGTATATTTGTATAAGAAAATTGTTTACTTAAAAATTGGTTTTTCCATTGAGACTCTTGTTGTGCTAGAATAGATTTATTCGTAGTCGTGTTAATATATTTTAGTTTTTATATTTATATATTTGTTGTAACTTGGCATGAAGTGTACACAAATATATACTTATAAATGTATATATGAATATGTGTCTCAAAAATGGTTTGGTACACTAATGCATATGTACAAGGATTGTCCTTTTGATGCTTTTGATGTTTTGACAATCTTGGCTAAAATATAGATATATATTTATATCATGGTTTTGTGTGGCACACCATGTTTCACTTATGTTGCGTTTGGTTAATTCGGTAACACGATATGCCCTTAGACCTATGTGTTGTGGTGGTTGATTGATTCGGTTTTTGGTGGCCTGCGTGCCATATTGATGTAAATATTTATTTATATATTTGTTGGTGCGGCTTGCATGCCGTTTATTTTATTCCGTGTATTTGTATAAATAGTGTAGGAATGCGATCTGCGTGTCATTTATATATATATTCTATGTATTTGTAAATAGTATAGAATTAGAACCGGAGAAGTCAACGGGAGTCATGGTGATGACGTCCTGGCGAGAAGGAATCAACACGCTATTGGAGGTGTTGGATTCGGTGGGAGCTCACCCAACGAGACTTTACCTTGTCCTTAGGTTTTGGCCTCGTTTTCCCCGTTGTGGCTCACAGGGAAAACGCATAGGAATTTTGGGCATGTTACCGAATTATACATATATATATTTGCGTGGTTGTGTTTTATTTTTCTATGCATGGATTAGGATTCGGATGCTAGACAATTTTTCTATAAAATTAAATAAAATACAACGTTTGTTAAAATGGTTAACAATCTCGCGCGAATAGAATTGACAAAGAAAATATAAACTTGGTATTATATTTAAAAGTGCTTAAAAATTATTTTGACACTTACTTTGTTAATTCACAAAAAGGTTTTTAGAAACCGGAAACAAAATCCCGTTTTTTAAAATGTAAATCACGCACCATCCGTAAGATAACACCACCCGAATCTAACAAAAGAAGGATGATTGTCGAGCTAAGCACGAGTCATTCCTTGCGTAGTTGTGTGGAAGGTGAGTGGGGTAACTCGCATGATTGGTTGTCGAGCTAAGCACGAGCCAATTGATGGTCGGGAGTGCCACCCGTGTGTCTTGTCGGACGGTTTACAATTTTAGTATATAATTCTTGATTAGTTGTCGAGCTAAGCACGAGCTAAAAAAATTATATATTAAGATTGGTGTAAGGAAGGGATCAAACATGCCAACCGACATAATGGATGTCAACGGATCCTGCAAGTGTCTAAGAGTTGTAATAGAGATTACAATTGGTGAAATGGTTGCCGGCCTAAATAGCTTCGCCACGTGATCCGCGGTAAACCCGTCACGGTGCGAGGTGAAATGAGGTTCTTAGCCCTTGTTATAAATAGTTGTTTTTGTCTAAAACTATGGGGTAATTATTTTTTAACAAGGTTTATCTAAACTAACCAAAACTCGTATTATTGTTATTTATAGATGTCAAATCATAACAATACCACGTCAAACATCTCACTTCGTGTGTTCCTAGAAAGGGAGAAACTCACGGGGGTGAACTTTATTGCATGGCTTAGGCAATTGAGGATTGTCCTTCGCCATGAGTCAAAGTTGCACATCCTTGAGGAACCCCTTCCGGAGCCACCTGCTACCAACATGACTTGGGCCGTCCGATACAGGTATGAAAAACGTGTTGAGGACACGCACGATGTTGCCTGCCTCATGTTGTCAACTATGAGCTTGGAGTTGCGAAAGCAGCTCGAGCACATGTGTGTGTACGATATGTTAAACAAGCTCAAGGACATGTTCCGTCAGCAAGTTAGGCAGGAACACTATGAGTGTGTTAAAAGCCTAGTCGGTTGTAGGCTACAGGAAGGCGGGAATGTTGGTCTTCACGTCCTTAAGATGAAGGCGAACATGGACCAAATGGAGAGGTTAGGTTTTCCTATTGGGAGAGAGCTCGCTATGGATATTGTACTCCAGTCTCTGCCCGCATCATATGAACAGTTTGTCACAAACAATCATATGCAAGGAATGGAGAAGTCCTTAAGTGAATTGCATGGCATGTTGAAGTCTGCGTAGTCCGACATGGCCAAGCATAATTCCACCTCAACCACTCCCGTCTTGGGCTTAAAGAAACAAAAGAAAAGGAAGAAGAAACCGACCCTAAAAGGAAAGGTTGGAGTTTCCAAGCCTATCCTTAATGTTGAGTCGAAGGACATAGAGAATGTGCCTCAAGATGAGACTCAAGAAAAGGTGGTTTGCTACTTCTGTGGAAGATTTGGAAATTGGGGCCGTCACGCCTGCCCTACGTGCCGTGAGGATATAAAATTTCTCAGGAAAGAGAGAGTTAACTTTCCATCTTCAGGTACGTTCATGATTCATTGCTATTCTTCTATAAGCTGGATGTTGACCCGAGCTGATTGACTCACGTTTGTCACAAATATGTTTGTGACAAAGTGTAGGTCCTTTGTTGAAAGAAAAGCATGAAGAACCGGATCTCGAACGAGGAAACCATGGTGATTGTCCTCCAAGAGAAGATAAGGAGACTTGATCTCGCTTTTGTCGCCGGTTTATTTATTACTATTATTTTATTGCCCTGCGTGGCAAGTAACATCTCTTTGTATGCTCGTTTCAATTACGATGGACATAATTTTGAAGTTTTAAGAATTGAAGTAAAACCTTTTTAAGCGTTGTTTATTCAAGGTTTTTTATGTCATAACTCATGTGTTGTTTTGCCCTGCGTGGCGTACAACTTTACATGTGGTGACAATGAGTTATTCTTAAAATACGAAGTTTATTATGAAAATCTATTGTAAGATATTTTTGTTCAAAATTTCCCATGTCATGGCATACACAAGGATTTGTTACAAGTAATAGAATATTCATGAATAATTGATTCTGAATCCAAAATAGTTTGGATGAGTTATCTTTGTGTGATAATCAACTTAATCACATAAACAAGAAATATATCGCCTAGATCCATGTGGTTAGGATCTTGGAATAGTTTAGTCTCGGACTAAATGCTTTGATGTTGATCTTGTTTATTAAGCTAAGATGATTATGAGATCCTTCGCCGGAGTTTGTGAGAGGATTATAAGCTTGTTGGATCTTGATCACATTTTGTGGATAATCCGTTCAAGCATACCACAAAGAATAACGAAAGAGAAACCTCTTCATCACTACCTTGATGGTAGTAATTGCGAGACGTTTACTAGTTTAGGCATATGTTTGAAACCTTGTTGGTGTTCAGAATTAGCCAAAACAACTTTAAGAATCAATAGGGCATATAGATCAAGGTACTTTTGAATAACAAAAGTGCTTGTGGATGTTGTGGGACAAATCCACTAGTTAAGCCGTTGTTATGGACTAGTGATGTTTGTCATACTAGGTCTATTGGCATGTCTAATGCGTATAACTTGGCTTGAATATGTTTTGGTTTAGGTTTGATTTGTACTTATATTTTGGGGACATTAAGCAATATTGCAATTCATACCATATCGATTATTAAATGGAGATTTAATAATACGCCGAGGGCGGGTATTTTATGAATCTTTATTGTGTTCCATCTTAGCATGTTTAAACACTTCCGAGAATGTTTATCATTCTAAAATCTCCACAATCGGTTATACTTTATGGGAAGGAAGTATAAATTAAGGTTGAGGTAAAGAGTTGGTTTTGTTAAACGTGATTCTTGCCTATACTTGAAAGGGGTTTCAAGTGATCGGAGGACCCGCACCCGAGTTTGCTTCATGGTTCTAGTCATAAGTAACTCGGGATGATGATGGCGTTTGATCCTTAAACTAGATATACATGTGATCCCAAAGCATAGGTCTGCTTTGCTTTGATCTTTTTCTAATGCGGTCCGTAACTGGTCGTTATAAGGGAGATGATTGGGTAGAGTATTATCTATGTGGCGGGACTATGTAGTCGAAAGGAATTTGTTCCTCATTGTATAGAGAAGATATCCATGGGCCCCTCGATGATTGAGTGCTGACGTTCATATGCATGGCCGTGCTCAAGTTATATTGATGATGGATTAGTGTTAACTTGGTTTGTTGGTCATCACTAATCAAGAATTGAGAAACATAATCGTGAACAATCTGAAGGTTGACTTTATTCCATGCCTTGTGTTCACATAGGATATCGCGAACAAAGGGATGTATATGTTCATTTATCTTTAGGACAATCATTTTATGATTGAGATCTTGTCAAGAGTGGCATACCCTATACTGACTTGGGAGCATAGATGTCTTGCTAGAGGCCGCTCTATGTTTGTGTTATTTTTCGTAGTCATGCCACGTGCAAGTGGGAGTCTGCTGGAATATGCCCGCTGACACGAACGAGTTAATAGCACTGCCGATGAGGTATAGGCCTATTGGGTCACACACCAAGTATTGATTCCGACAACACGATCAAGCAAAAGAGAGAAAAAGACCAAAATGGGTTTTGGCAGCATGGTACACGGGCCGTGTCCAACCCAACTAGCACGGGGCGTTTTGGCCCAAGTAGAGACCGTGTGCTTTGGGCCTACACGGCCGTGTAGATGAACACGGGCCGTGTTGGGTCTGTTAGACACGGGGTAACTTGGCCCAATTGAGGCCGTGGGCTTTGGGCCTACACGTCCGTCTTGACCAACACGGGCCATGTACAGTCACAGTAATAGCAGAATTAACAGCCTTAAACACTTGGTTTAATGGGGTTTATGTCATTAACTTGGGTAGACTAAGAGGCTACGTTTTTCTCTTCTTAAGAACAGACTTTTGGTTGTTCTTGGTGTTGGTTCATGCACAAGAAAGCTCTCTCAACCTTGACCTTCTTCTTGGTGTTCTTTTGGGTGCACAAGAGTGTAAGAATATACTTGATTGTTGTTTTGGTGGTAACACCAACCTACTAGCATTTGGGAATCAACACAACTTGGGGTGGACTTCACTAGAGAAATCCTAGCTTGGGTTTTTGAAGCTTGACTTGTTTGATTCTTGAAGCTTGACAAGAGGGAGATTGTGGTACTTGCATAGTGGTACATTCCTATCCATCTTGTTCTTATTTTAGTTGCAATTTCATGTATAGATATTGGTCCATGGCATGTGTGTTTGTTTGGCTAGTTTGGTTTTTGTATTGTATCTTGCTTCTGTTGCTACTCGTTTATGCCAAACGAATACCTTCAGGACTTTCTAGCTCACTACTGAGGAAGCAAAAGGGAGCCTGATGTGGTTACAGGTACACATCTTATAAATAATCTGCCTGCTCTTGTTTTATTTGATTCGGGTGCTAGCAAGTCTTTTGTATCTGTTTCTTTTTGTAAAAATTCCGAGCAAGTATGTGGTAAACTAAATTCCCCTCTCGAAGTGGAAATAGTTGATGATAAGTCTGTGTTTGTGACTGGTGTGTATAGAAATAATGTGATAGAAATAAATATTGTTAGATTTCCCATTGAGCTTATTGTTGGAATATGCCCGCTGACACGAACGAGTTAATAGCACTGCTGATGAAGTATAGACCTATTGGGTCACACACCAAGTATTGATTCCGGAAACACGATCAAGCAAAAGAGAGAAAAAGGCCAAAATGGGTTTTGGCAGGATGGTACACGGGCCGTGTGGTCGAACACGGGCCATGTCCAATCCAACAGGCATGGGGCGTTTTGGCCCAATTCAAGGGCGTGTAGTTTGGGCCGACACGGCCATGTAGATGAACACGGGCCGTGTCTAGCCTATTAGACACAGGCCGTCTTGGCCTATTTGAGGCCGTGGACTTTGGGCCTACACGGCCATGTTGATGAACACGGGCCGTGTACATGCTCTGTAACAGCAGAATTGATTTGTTTTAATGTTCATTTTAATGGGATTAAGTGATATTGAATTTTGCAGTTTTCTAGAGCCACGGAATTCAGAGAGTTCTTTGGTCAAGAACACTAGTAAGAACACAAGAACATTTGATATTTTTCTCTCTAATTCTCATATACTTTGTGGCCACACCAACCTACTAGCATCGGGGAATCAAGATATATTGGGGTGGACAACACTAGAGGAATTCTTACTTGAATTCAACACACTTTGACAAGGAAGGAAGCTTTAGTGATCTTGTATTGTGGTATAATCTTTCTTCTATCTTGTTGATTATATTTTAGTTGCAATTTCATGTTTAGATGTTGGTCAATGGGAAGTATTTGTTTGGTTAGCTTTGAATTTTGTATTATATCATGCTTCCGCTTCATCTTGAAAAACTAAACAAATACCTTCAGTGGTATTGTTGGGAAGATAATCACTTCACCCTAATAATCAACTCTGCCTATCCTAAAACATAGAATTTGATGATAACCAAACCCTACATTCAGTATGACTTAGAAAGAATTCAAACATGTGTTGTTTGAATCAGTTTATGTAATATGCTAAGTATGGAACCATTCGCTGAGGAAAATAAGCCATCAGCTGAGCATCAGATCCTACTCAAAGTATCAGCCAAAGGATATCAGCCAAGGAGCATCAGATGAAGAATACAAGTAAAGAAGACCATCAGCTGAGGAAAACAGTCTATCAGCTGAGCAAAATTGTTGATCAGCTGATGAAAATATTTCATCAGCTGAGTAAACAGATTGATCAGCTGAGTGAAGAAAGTGATCAGCTGAGTGAAGAATTTGATCAGCTGAGTGCCTACTCTATCAGCTGAGTGAACAAATGGATCAGCTGAGGCCAAGAGCATCAGCTAAGTAAGTCTATCTTTACACAAGTCATCTCCCCTTATAAACTGATGTATTTGATTGATCAACTGAGCATTCTTGATCAACTGATCATACAAATACATGAGCTTATCTTCTCCTAAGTTTACTATTGATCAGCTAAGCATCTATATGATCAGCTGAGCAATATGTATCAACTGAGTCCTAGCAAAAAGTGATCAACTGATATATTTTGTCAAATGAGTAGTGAATATCAGAGTTCCTAGTACAATCTGTTAGCTGAGTCGTGAAAAATGTCAAATCTACTTTATCTTTTCCGATTGTAAGTCATATGTAAAAGGCAGAACATGTGTTGTTCTATTATGCCTTAGATCTTTGTTTGTAAAAGTAAAAATGCACTTTTTGGATCAAGTATGAGACAAAAAGGTTTGATCTTATCCTCTGGAAAAGGATAATGATACCTCAAACAGACGAAGATCTTGAAGATTTGTTCAAGCAACTAAGTAAGGTTGGCAATCCCATACTTGGTAAAGTCAAATCAATCAGAAGCATGGTGTTGATTAAAGTACAATCATGGAAAGGGAAAGATACTTCTACACGACAGTAGATGTGGACTTTAATATTTTATATTGTGAACGGGTTGCACTTTTGCAGAAAAGTACAATTACTTTTATCATACATTTGATTAAAGTAACTTTACTTTTCACCCACTACCTTTATAATTAAAATATTATATTTCCACATCCTCTTGGTCTCTTACCTTCATGCAACCGGATCCACCAAGACTTCTATATATACTCATGCATGGTGGACATGCAAATATAGAATACTACACAACACAACAAAGTGAAGTCTCTACTACACAAAAAGAAAATCTCATCTGTTGAGAAATTTCGTAGAGTATAAGCATTGTGTAGAATCAAACTTGTTCATGTGTTGAACACTCTAAATACATTAATTGTTTTAGAGTTAGCTTGTCTATGTGTTAGACAAATTGATTGCCAACTTTTATTGCACTTAGAATTTCCGCTTCTAGTACATGTAATTCTTGATTCATATCAATAAGAATTATATAAAAGTATATAAGTGTGTCTTTAATTTTTTAAAAGCTAAAGTTTGTATTCAACCCCCTCTTCTACAAACATTTGTTGTTGCGTACTCAATCTGGGACTAACAACTGGTATCAGAGCAGGTTAGATAATCAGTATCTAGATCTGTTTTTCTTACTCTACAACTGCTTCTACCCCTCTCAATATGGACTCATCCGCAAACAATATGAATATCTCAAACACTGGGTCCGTTACAAGATGTCCCATGTTTGATGCTGAAAATTTCTCCATGTGGAAAAGTAGAGCACATCTTTTTCTATCCACCCTTGATATCCAAATGCTTGAAATAGTCACTGATGGTCCTTATGTTCCAACATCATTGTTATCTATTCCATTAGAATCTGAAGGTCAAACCTCTACAACTGAAAGAATCATAACTAAACCCATGCATCTGTGGACAGATGAGGATAAGAGGTTGGTTAGCCTAGATGTTAAGGCAAGATCAGCTCTTGTCTCTACACTACCCAATGAAATCTATCATCAAGTGCTTAACTGTTCTTCTGCAAAAGGGATGTTAGATACACTCACAGTTGCATATGAAGGGACTGAAGAGGTGAAGGAGAACAAGAAGCTCCTCCTCAACAGAGAGTATGAATTCTTCTTTGCTCAGAAAGGTGAGAGTCTTACACAGACATACACCAGGTTCAAATGCCTTGTTAATGACTTGAAAAGGGCAGACATAACCAAGAGCAACTTTGTCTTGGTAAACAAGTTTCTAGACTCCCTTCCTGAAACATGGGATCACTTTGTCACTGTTCTAAGACATAGTGAAAAGATTAAGGGAATGTCTTTGGTTGCTCTCTATGGTAACTTACTCAACCATGACCAATCAGTCAAACAAAGGAAGTTGTCATCCAAGGAGATGAAGGAGGTTGTGAAAGCTGCACCAACTGCCCTTGTATCAAGAGATACAAAGATGAGAAGCTTTGCAGTTATTGATTATGGTTCTGATGAAGAAGGAGATGGAGAGGAGAGTGCTGGAGAAAGTGATGAGGAGAAGGATTGTGAGGAAAGTAATCTGGAGGAGTTGGTTGAAGGTGTAGCTATGCTGGTTAAGAAGTTCAGACCTTTCAAGAAGGGAAAGGGTGTCAAGAGGTTCAGCAAGAGGTCATCAAAGTTTGTCAAGCCCAAATCCACTTTTGATGCCTCCACAGCAGAGTGTTATAAGTGTGGCAAGATTGGCCACATTGCCAGTGATTGTAAGTCCAAATATAACACTGGTTCTTCATCTGTGCAAAAGCAGGAGGGCAAGATTGATTATGAAGTCAAGTATAAGAAACTCCTTGCTGCTGTCCTTGACAATAAGAAGAAGAAGAAAGCCCAGGGCCAAGTTCTTGTTGCTGAAGAAGAAGATTGGGCAGAAGAAGATCTCTCCTCAGATGAAGATGAGGTGATCTCTGCTCAGTTCTGCATGATGGCCAACAACAATGATGGTAGTTCCTTTCATGAAGATATGAAAAAGGCTACTAAAGCTTGTTCAACTACCAACTTGGATCCTTCTTCTATGTATCAGGTTGGAAAATTTATTAACTATGATGATAATGAGAAGAATGCTATGTTTGATTACTTGTGTATTGATTTCCAGTTTGCTATTCAAAGAGAGAAGAAGCTAAAACTAGAAGTAGAATCACTAAAGGAAAAGTTAATTCTTAAGGATGAGGAACTTAAGCAGATAACAATCTTAAATGATGAACTAGCTAATCAAAAGATACTTAATGAGATCTTAGTAAAAGAAACTAGTGAATCAACAAAAAGTTTAATGACCTCCAAAAAGTAGTAATGTCTTGGTGTGTATCTGCAGAAAAGACCACTCAGTGTGTCAAGGAGCAGATACCCAAACAAGTTCAAGCTATTATTGGTCGAAATTACTCTAAGGCTGCTAACTATGTTGATTCTAGTAAGAACCTTAATATCTTAGACAAAGCTGACATTTTGCCACAGACCTTTCACAAGACTGTTAAAGGCAAAAGTGTATTCACAAATAAGTTTGTTAGAAGCAAAAGTTCCCACTTAAAAGAATCAATTATTCCTTCTGTTGAATCTTCCTCTAGTAAGATTTCAGAATGTAAAAATATTAATAACACAAAGTCAAAGGATGTGATTAAAGGAAAGGAATCATTAGTTGAGACCTCAAAGACATTATGTTGTCAAACCTTGAAAACAGATGACTTAATTCTTAGCATTTCACAAACTGAAGAATCATTAGCTAATACTACTCCATCTGCTGATAGGTTAGTAGATGATAAATGCTCAGCTGATAACCAGTCAGCTGATCATAGCTCATCTTCTAAACAATCAGTTGATCTAGAAGTAATCAACTCTCTTTTAATAGAAGAAACTATGAGTAAAAAGAATGATGTTCACATTGTTCCTATTTCTGCCACTCCAAAGATTGGTCAAAAGCTTTCCAAAAACAAAGATCAATCTAAGGTGTCTGTAAATAAAGACCTAAGAAATTTACAGGATAAGCTTCATAAGTTGAATGGTCAAATTAGTCAAATGATGACTGATAAGAAATCTCATAGGCATTCAAACCATGTTGTTCAATGCTCCAAGGCCACTAAATCTCAAAAATGTTATAAATGTGGAAGCAAAGAGCATAAGGCATTTGAATGTTCTTTAGAAGGGAATTCAAGACAGCGGACTTGTGATGATAACATAGTCACTCCTCCCATTCATAAGAAACCTGAGATAAAGTGGAAAGCTAGGTGCATTACACAGGGATCCACTAAGTAGTGGATTCCTACTTGTGTCACTAACTCTTCTTTCATTCAAATCTGTGCAGGGTGTTGGTTCTTCGTTTCTTGACAGTAGATGTTCAAGAACCATGACAGGTAACAAGGCTTTGCTCAGCAACTACAAGAAAGAGAAAGGTCCAAGGGTGACTTTTGGTGACAACAACCATGGGCAAACTAAAGGCTATGGTGAACTTCATAATGGGAACCTCAAGCTGTCAAAAGTTTCATATGTCAAAGGGCTGAAATATAATCTCATAAGCATAAGTCAATTGTGTGATGGAGATAATGAAGTCCACTTCACAAAGACAGGAGGCTCCATCATAAATAAAGAAGGTAATACAGTGTTCAGTGCCAAGAGAACCAAGGATGTGTATACATTTGACATGTCCTCTGGCGACCCTTCAAAGGAAACTTGTTTATACTCCAAGAATAATGAGGATACAAATTGGCTGTGGCACAAGAGGCTTTCCCACCTTAATTTCAAAAACATCAACAAGTTGAGCAAGGGTGAACTAGTGTCAGGAATACCTTCACTGACTTATCTTAAGCCTAAACCTTGCACTGCTTGTGAGAAGGGAAAGCAACATAAGACATCATTTCCATCCAAGCAGGCCTTCTCAATTACAGAACCTTTCTATATGTTGCACATGGATCTCTTTGGTCCTGTTGCAACTACTAGTATTGGTGGAAGTAAGTATGCTCTTGTATTGGTTGATGAATTCTCAAGATATACTTGGGTTTTCTTTCTTAAAGCAAAGAGTGAGGCTGCTGAAGAAATTATCTATTTTATCAAGAAGATGGAAGTGTTGAATGGCAATCTGGTGAGGAGTCTTAGAAGTGATCATGGAACTGAACTCAGAAATCAAACTCTAGAATCTTTCTGTGATGAGAAAGGGATATCTTAAAACTTTTATGCTCCAAGAACCCCACAACAAAATGGTGTAGCTAAAAGAAGAAATAGAACATTGATTGAAGCTGCCAGAACCATGTTGTGTGAAAGTGGGTTAACATTTAATTTCTGGGCTGAGGCTGTAAGTTGTGCATGTTTCACACAGAACAGGTCCCTTATTATCAAGAGGCACAACAAAACTCCATATGAAGTGCTCAAGGGAAGGAAGCCAAGCATCAGCTTTCTGCATATCTTTGGTTGTCAATGTTTCATATTTAATCAAAAAGATCAATTGCAGAAGTTTGCTCCAAAAGCTGATGAAGAAGTGTTTGTAGGTTACTCTATGATTTCTAAAGCATACAGAGTATACAACCTCAGAAACAAAGTCATAGAAGAATCTATCAATGTAAGTTTTAATGAAAATGACTTTGTTGCTTCCTGTTCTTCTAATCATGTTTTAGGTGAAGAATTTAATGATCTTATGCAAACTAGAGAAGTTCCTTCTGAGCAAGTAGATCCCTCTCCACCAGCTGCTCATGATTTAGATGAACCTGTTCCTATCCAAGTTTTTAACCATGTACAACCATCCTCATCCAATCATATACCTCTACTGAATCATGTGGAAAATGACTCAACATCATTGGATTCCAATTCCATATCACTCATTCCCTCTTCTGTAGAGATACCCACAGATTGCAATAATGAAGTTATATCAGCCACTCAAAATGAACTCATTTCTACTGCTGATAGCCAACATATAACTTCTTCTCCCCAAATCCAAATGAATCCCAATTCCCAAGAAATCCAAAAAGCCTTTAAAGACCTCAAGCACCATCCTCATAATTTGGTGATAGGCAACATAGATGATCCAGTTAGAACAAGATCAAAAGCTTGCAACATCTGTTTGTATTCTGGATTTTTCTCAATGATTGAACCAAAGAAGGTTGATGAAGCTCTCAATGATCCCCACTAGGTGTCTGCCATGCAAGAGGAACTGGCAGAATTCAAAAGAAATAATGTATGGACTTTGGTACCCAAACCACAGGATAAATCCATCATTGGAACAAAGTGGGTGTTCAGAAATAAGCTAGATGAAAATGGGCAAATCATCAGAAACAAAGCAAGGCTAGTGGCACAGGGGTACTGTCAAAAAGAAGGTATTGATTTTGATGAAACCTTTGCCCCTGTTGCAAGATTGGAAGCTATCAGACTATTCCTAGCCTATGCTGCCTTCAAAAACTTCAAAGTGTTCCAAATGGATGTGAAGAGTGCATTTCTGAATGGAGATTTGAAAGAAGAGGTGTATGTTAAACAACCTCCTGGTTTTGAGGAGTCAAGCTTACCTGATCATGTTTACTTCCTAAACAAAGCATTATATGGTCTTAAGCAAGCTCCAAGAGCCTGGTATGATACCCTCTCTTCTTTTCTCATTAACAAAGGTTTTACAAGAGGATGCATTGATAGCACTTTATTTATTAGGAAGTACAAAGGTGATGTGATACTTGTGTAGATATATCTAGATGATATAATATTTGGGTCTACTAATTTGGAACTATGCAAAAAGTTTTCTAAACTCATGTCTGATAATTATCAAATGAGCATGATGGGTGAGTTAAACTATTTTCTTGGTTTGCAAATTAAACAAGAGGTTGATGGTATTTTCATTCATCAAACAAAGTATGTCAAAGATTTACTCAAGAAGTTTGATTTTGAAAACTGCTCTTCAATGAAAACACCTATGTCTACTTTTATTAAGTTAGGAAAGGACACTGATGGCAAATCAGTGAACATTACTACTTATAGAGGAATGATTGGGTCACTTTTATACCTCACAGCAAGTAGACCAGATATAATGTTTTCAACATGTCTCTGTGCAAGATATCAAGCAGATCCTAAAGAATCACATCTTGCTGCTGTTAAGAGAATATTCAGATATCTCAAAGGAACTCCTAATCTTGTCCTTTGGTACCCCAAAGACTCAGATTTTGAGTTAGTTGGATATTTTGATTCTGATTTTGCAGAATGCACATTAGACAGAAAAAGAACTTCAGGTGGTTGTCAACTTCTAGGAGGAAGATTGATTAGTTGGTGTAGTAAAAAACAGACTTCAGTGTCAACATCTACTGCAGAAGCAGAATACATTGCTGCAGGAAGCTGTTGTGCTCAAATTTTGTGGTTACTAAATCAACTACTTGATTATGATATGAAGTTTGAAGACACCCCAATTCTTTGTGACAATACAAGTGCAATCTCCATCTCAAATAATCCAGTCATGCATTAAAAAACAAAGCATATTGAAATCAGACATCATTTTCTCAGAGATAATGTGCAAAATAAGAAGGTAACTTTGCACTACATCAACACTGATTTACAACTTGCAGATTTATTCACAAAGCCATTAGATGAAGCAAGGTTCAACTTCCTAATATCCAAACTAGGTATGCTAAATTTTTAGTTTAGAACAGTGGTAATTTAGTTTGTGTAAATTTATAAGTGTTGAAAATTATAAGATACTTATCTAAGCATATCTAAGTCTTATTTGATTTGTGTAAACTGAGTAACTATGCTCAGCTGATACCTATCAGCTGATCAAATTTACTCAGTTGATCACTTTAAGATAAGGAAGACATGCTCAGCTAAGTACTTTACTCAGCTGATACCCAAATTCTCACTATCAGCTGATAGTTTTCCATCAGCTGATACCCTTCAACTAATAGTTTTTCATCAGCTGATACCCATCAGCTGATACTCTCCTTGATCAGCTGATGATTCTACACTTAGTAAATTTTCACTTTTTACTCTCATTTAATGCTTTTTAACCCTAGTTATTTACTCCGTTTGTCAGTTTTCATTTAATAGCTATTTAATTTGTTTTCCGTTAGATCTTTTGGCAGTATCTAACGATCTCTGTTAACTAATCTTCATAAATATCCCAATTTCTCTCTCATTCACCTTTAACTATTCAAACTTTCCAAATTCCCTCTCTCTCTCTCTACAAAGAACTACCCTACCTTCTGTCTCGATACTCACTGTTCATCATCCCTACCAAATGGCCACCTATATTCCAGACCCGGCTGTTAACCCTGGTGAGAATGTTGCACCCAATCAACCGATGAATATAACTCCCAACAACATTCTACTCTGCACCACCATCCCTGCCTCGTGAGAAAACCAAGGTTATGAACCAATGGTTCAGTTCCTTCAAGCCCATCCCCTGTTTGAAAGTCTCACCGCTGATCCACACTATATTTACCCTACCATTATCGGTGAACTATGGTACTCCGCAACCTATAACCTAAACACCAACACCATCCACTGCACCCTAGCCCAAGGAAACTATCATCTCCAGATCACCACCAAAACCCTTCGTGAAGCCTCTGCTATTCCTAACTTACCACCGTACACAGCTTTTCCATCCAGAGCAGAAGTTCAAACAGTTTTAGACACCATCGGCTACAATGAACCTGTTGTGCATGGTCAAGTCAAAGTCTCTGCTCTCGCTCATCCATGGAAGTATTTGGCCAACGTGGTCATACGTTGCTTCGGTTCTAAATCTGGAAGCCATCATCTCATTAACCAAACCGAGCTCCTTGTGCTTTATGCCCTAGTCTTCGGGGTAAATATCGACTTTGCTCAAATGATATTTTCGGACCTTATTGATAAAATCACCCAGAGCACCAACAAGAAATCATCGAGGTCGCATGTGCCCTACATTAGACTATTGAGCCTGATAGCTATGAGGGAGATTGGAGAGGATGATTATGTGGGCTTAACAGAACATCTTGAGCATATACCTATCCCTACCATGGGTGAAAAGATATTCCATTTCTTAAAGGAAGACAGTGGTCCTCCAATCACTGCCCAAATGCAAGAGCTGATAGATGCTGCAAACGACAATGCAGATGATAATGATGGTGATGAAAATGATGATGATGGTGATGATGCTGCTGATGAAAGCCACACTGGCTCTAAGGATGATGATGATGATGCTGGTGATGGTGATGCTGGTGATTTTGCTCCTATCTGTCGAATGGAGTTAAGTCCTCTTGGTGATGATGGTGATGCCCAAGAACAAGAGATCTCTGAGCAACTTCTGGAGCTCGTTGACTGAAGTAGGCACATCATGACCCAAGGTATGGACAGTACTGATTCCACCTCTGAGGATATTGAAATGGTCGTCCCAACCTTTGATAGCCCATCCTCATCTCCAGTCCAAACACCACTCCAACAGCCAAGCTCTAGTGAACCTCCTGTGGTCACTAGTTCTACTCCTATCCGTAGCCCCATATATACAAGGTCACCAGAAGTGACTCATTATGAGCACTTTGAGGGAGTGCAATCCACACCTCTGACCTCAACTCCAATTACCCTTCCTCATGTTGAGGGGGAGAAATTGGATGTTGCAACCTTTGAACCAGTGGATGTATCCTCACAATAGGATACATCTGTAAATAAGGGACTTAAACCATTAGCTGAGACAACCTCCCAAAAGGTTGATCTCATTGAAAGACAGACCTCAACCCAAGGTCACACTGTGTCTATCCCACAATCGAGTCAGCCCATACCATCTACATTCTCCCAACAAAATGTGGATCCAATAAGGGATTCCCTGTTATTGAGTGCATCCCACACTCAGTCCACTTATCTTGCACCCATCATTGATTCTATTCTTGAACAAGCACAGCCTGCCAATGCTAGTGGTACAAACCAACCACTTGCACAGGGCTCAACTCTCTTTCCTAATGAATTTGAGCTTATACACCAAGGCTCAAATGAGGGAACACAAACCTTACCCAACTTCTTTGAACCTCTATCTACTCCTTCCACCTTTACCCCATCCATATCTAACCAAACCACAAACCTTACCCTTATCCAAACCATAAACCAGAACATTGATCACCTAAACCAAACCTTCCAAGCCTTCCAAACCCAAACCTTTACTCAACTGTCTAGACTTGTAAAAGACATTGAGATCCTCAAGACCCCACCCCAACCCTCCCCTGCACCCATTGATCTTACCCCCTCCTAACCAAAATAGACCATCTTTCTACCCTTCTTCCCTCTCAACCACAAATTCCCAGCCTACCTCAATCTACCATATCTACCCTAAACCAAACCATATCCAACCTCCTATCCCAACTCCAAACCCTACGCCCCATAAACCCCAACATTTATGTACCCATTCCTGACCAACTACTCCATATGCCTTCTTTTCTCAAAGGCATCCTTGATGACATAGAAACCTTAACAGAACAATCCAGAATGAGTCATCTCTCATTATGGAAAGCTATCAAAGATCTCAAGGATGACCTCTCCCTTCAGCTCTCTAAAATATCCTCTACCCCTTCCTCAACCCATACCCATACCCCTGCCCCAACCCCAACCCATAAGCCTGCAGCAGGTGACTTCCCTCCTCCTTTTGATGATGCCAAAAAGGGGGAGAAATTCTCAAGTTCTTCAAGGGAGGATGATCCTGACTCAAAGGAAATTGATGCTGCATATTCTGAAACTACCACAAAAATCTTGCAGCAGGAAGCGCCCACAGCAACAGCTCCTCCTTCTCTCAAAAGGAAAGCACCTTCTGAGGGGGAGCAAAGGTTTCCCAAAAGACTGAAAAGGATGACAAACAGGCCAAAGCCTAAAAGAAAAGTTGTTGAGGGCTGCTCTCCACAAATCAATATAGAGTCTGATTCTGATGATGAGGATGATACTCCACTTTCTGACATCCTCAGAAGAAGAAGACAGAGCCCTAAGCCATCTGCTCCACCAGTCCAATCAACCCCATCAGTCCAAAAGGCTTCAACCTCTGCTTCTAAGGATTAAGGCAAACAAAAGATGACAGATGAGCAAGTTGAAGCAGATGCTCAAATGAAAAGGGAGCTTGCTCTTAAAGAACAGGAAGAAAGGGAAAATGCTCAAATGGCTCAAGCATTGGGTGTTTCAGTTGAGGAAATTTACCAAGCCAAAGAGCTAGCATATCAGCAAGAGCAAGAACAAAGTCAAAATCAAGCTGCTGCTCAACACAAATTGGCAAAGGAAAAATCTCAGGCTGAACTACTCAAAGCTAGATCCCATGCTGATGCCATTAAAACCCTCTTCAACCTTGATTTATCTGCTCCCATCAACCTAAGTCAACAAAGACTTCATAGCTTCAGAGAAAGAATTAATATTCTGAGACAAATGTAAAGATACCACAAAAACAGAACAAAATGGTACAACACAGAAAAAGATTTCACAAAAACAGAACAAAATGGAACATTAGAAAAGAAACCAAAAACAGAACAACGTTCAAATAAAAAAAGCTACCAAAAACAGATAGCTAGGTAGCCAAATGTACTTAAAAAGTTTAAATCTTTTCTAATTCGAAGTCAAACTGATTCTTCAAAAAGAAAAAGGTTTTGTCATCATCAAATAGGGGGAGATCGTTGGGAAGATAATCACTTCACCCTAATAATCAACTCTGCCTATCCTAAAACATAGAATTTGATGATAACCAAACCCTACATTCAGTATGACTTAGAAAGAATTCAAACATGTGTTGTTTGAATCAGTTTATGTAAGAATATGCTAAGTTTGGAACCATCCGCTGAGGAAAATAAGCCATCAGCTGAGCATCAGATCCTACTCAAAGTATCAGCCAAAGGATATCAGCCAACGAGCATCAGATGAAGAATACAAGTAAAGAAGACCATCAGCTGAGGAAAACAGTCTATCAGCTAAGCAAAATTGTTGATCAACTGATGAAAATATTTTATCAGCTGAGTAAACAGGTTGATCAGCTAAGTGAAGAAAGTGATCAGCTGAGTGAAGAATTTGATCAGCTGAGTGCCTACTCTATCACCTGAGTGAACAAATGGATCAGCTGAGGCCCAGAGCATCAGCTAAGTAAGTCTATCTTTACACAAGTCATCTCCCCTTATAAACTGATGTATTTGATTGATCAGCTGAGCATTCTTGATCAACTGATCATACAAATACATGAGCTTATGTTCTCCTAAGTTTACTATTGATCAGCTGAGCATCTATATGATCAGCTGAGCAATATGTATCAACTGAGTCCTAGCAAAAAGTGATCAACTGATATATTTTGTCAAATGAGTAGTGAATATCAGAGTTCCTAGTACAATCTGTTAGCTGAGTCGTGAAAAATGTCAAATCTACTCTATCTTTTCAGATTGTAAGTCATATGTAAAAGGCAGAACATGTGTTGTTCTATTATGCCTTAGATCTTTGTTTGTAAAAGTAAAAATGCACTTTTTGGATCAAGTATGAGACAAAAAGGTTTGATCTTATCCTCTGGAAAAGGATAATGATACCTCACACAGACGAAGATCTTGAAGATTTGTTCAAGCAACTAAGTATGGCTGGCAATCCCATACTTGGTAAAGTCAAATCAATCAGAAGCATGGTGTTGATTAAAGTACAATCATGGAAAGGGAAAGATACTTCTACACGACAGTAGATGTGGACTTTAATATTTTATATTGTGAATGGGTTGCACTTTTGCAGAAAAGTACAATTACTTTTATCATACATTTGATTAAAGTAACTTTACTTTTCACCCATTACCTTTACAATTAAAATATTATATTTCCACATCTTCTTGGTCTCTTACCTTCATGCAACCGGATCCACCAAGACTTCTATATATACTCATGCATGGTGGACATGCAAATATAGAATACTACACAACACAACAAAGTGAAGTCTCTACTACACAAAAAGAAAATATCATCAGTTGAGAAATTTCGTAGAGTATAAGCATTGTGTAGAATCAAACTTGTTCATGTGTTGAACACACTAAATACATTAGTTGTTTTAGAGTTAGCTTGTCTATGTGTTAGACAAATTGATTGCCACCTTTTATTGTACTCAGAATTTCCGCTTCTAGTACATGTAATTCTTGATTCATATCAATAAGAATTATATAAAAGTATATAAGTGTGTCTTTAATTTTTTAAAAGCTAAAGTTTATATTCAACCCCCACTTCTACAAATATTTGTTGTTGCGTACTCAATCTGGGACTAACAGGTATCAGAGCCATATCTAACATGGCTTTGCACTAACGAGTCTAGAAAAACCGTATAAAAATATTTTTGTAAGAAAATTATTTTCTTGAAATGGTTTTTCATGAAGACTCTTGTTGTGCTAAAACTGATAAATTTGTAGTCCTCATAATATTTTAGTTTTTATATTTGTATATTTGTTGTAACTTGGCATGAAGTGTACACAAATATATACTTATAAATGTATATATGAATATGTGTTTCAAAATTGGTTTGGTACACTAATGCATATGTACAAGGATTGTCATTTTGTGCCTTTGATGTTTTAGACAATCTTAACTAATATAGATATATATTTGTATCATGGTTTTGTGTGGCACACCATGTTTCATTTTGTTGCGTTTGGTTAATTCGGTAACATGATATGCCCTTATACCTATGTGTTGTGGTGGTTGATTGATTTGATTTTTGGTGGCCTACGTGCTGTATTGATGTAACTATTTATTTATTTATTTATTGGTGCGGCTTGCACGCCGTTTCTTTTATTCTATGTATTTGTATAAATAGTGTAGGAATGCGACCTGCGTGTCGTTTGTATATTCTATGTATTTGTAAATAGTATAGAATTAGAACCGGAGATGTCAACGGGAGTCATGTTGATGACGTCTTGGCGAGAAGGAGTCAACACACTATTGGAGGTGTTGGATTCAGTGGGAGCTCACCCAACAAGATATTACCTTGTCCTTAGGTTTTGGCCTTGTTTTCCCTATTGTGGCTCACGGGGAAAACGCATAGTATTTTTGGGCATGTTACCGAATTATATTTATTTGTGTGGTTGTATTTTATTTTCTATGCATGGTTTAGGAATCGCATGCTAGGCAATTTTTCCTTTAAAAATTAAATAAAATACAACGTTTGTTAAAATG
Organism: Dittrichia graveolens; assembly: GCA_038502395.1. Lineage (NCBI taxonomy): Eukaryota > Viridiplantae > Streptophyta > Magnoliopsida > Asterales > Asteraceae > Dittrichia > Dittrichia graveolens. Next base: position 28,001,364 of record JARJIL010000007.1, read on the forward strand.
GTTAACAATCTCGCGCAAATAGAATTGACAAAGAAAATATAAAATTGGTATTATATTTATAAAGTGCCTAAAATCGTTTTGACACTTACTTTGTTAATTCACAAAAGGTTTTTTTAAAACCGGAAACAAAATCCCGTTTTTAAAAACGTAAATCACGCACCATCCGTAAGACGACACCACCCGAATCTAACGAAACAAGGATGATTGTCGAGCTAAGCACGAGTCATTCCTTGCGTAGTTGTGTGGAAGGTGAGTGGGGTAACTCGCATGATTGGTTGTCGAGCTAATCACGAGCCAATTAAAAGTCGAGAATGCCACCCGTGTGTCTTGTTGGACAATTTACAATATTGGTATATAATTCTTGGTTAGTTGTCGAGCTAAGCACGAGCTAAACAAAAATCATATATTGAAATTGGTGTAAGGAAGGGATCAAACATGCCGACCGACATGATGGATGTCAATGGATCCCGCAAGTGTCTAAGAGTTGTAATAGAGATTACAATTGGTAAAATTGTTACCGACCTAAATAGTTTCGCCACGTGATCCGCAGCAAACCCGTCACGGTGCGAGGTGAAATAAGGTTCTTAGTCCTTGTTAAAATAATTGTTTTTCTTAAACACGTGGGGTAATTATCTTTAACAAGGTTTCCTAACTAACCAAAACTTGTTTTTTTTTGTTATTTATAGATGACAAACAATAATAATACCATGTCAAACATCTCACTTCGTATGTTCCTAGAAAGGGAGAAACTCACGGGAGTGAACTTTATTGACTGGCTTAGGCAATTGAGGATTGTCCTTCGCCATGAGTCAAAGTTGCACATTCTTGAGAAACCTCTTCCAGAGCCACCTGCTACCAACGTGACTTGGGCCGTCCGATAGGAACATGAAAAACGTGTCCAGGACACACACGATGTTGCCAGCCTCATGTTGCAAAAGCAGCTTGAGCACATGAGTGTGTACAATATGGTAAACATGCTCAAGGACATGTTCCAACAGCAAGTTAGGCAGGAACACTATGAGTGTGTTAAAAGCCTAGTCGGTTGTAGAATGCAGGAAGGCGGGAATGTGAGTCTCCACGTCCTTAAGATGAAGGCGAACGTGGACTAAATGGAGAGTTGGGTTGTTGACCCGAGCTGATTCATTGATTCATTGATATTCTTCTATAAGTTGGGTTGTTGACCCGAGCTGATTGACTCACGTTTGTCACAAATTTATTTTGTTACAAAGTGTAGGTCCTTGGTTAAAAGAAAAGCATGAAGAATCGGATCTTGGACGAGGAAACTAGGATGATTGTCCTCTAAGAGAAGATAAGGAGACTTGATCTCGCTTTTGTCACAGGTTTATTTATTACTTTATTTTATTGCCCTGCGTGGCAAGTAACATTTCTTCGTATGCTCGTTTTTAACGATGGATATAGTTTTGAAGTTTTATTAATTGATGTAAAACCTTTTAGCATTGTTTGTTTAAAGTTTATTCATGACACAATTTATGTGTTGATTTGCCCTACGTGGCACACAACTATACATTTGGTGACGATGAGTTTATTCTTAAAATAAGAAATTTGTTATGAAAATTTATTGTGAGATATTTGTATATGTTCAAAATTATTCATGTCACGGCATACACAAGGTTTTGTTACAAGTAATGGAATATTCATTAATAATTGATTCTGAATCCAAAATAGTTTGGATAAATTATCTTTGTGAGATAATCAACTTTACCACATAAACAAGAAATATATCACCTAAATCCATGTGGTTGGGATCTCGGGATAGTTTAGCCTCGGGCTAAACGTTTGATGTTGATCTTGTTTATTAGGCTAAGATGATTCTGAGACCCTCTACCGGAGTTAGTGGGGGAGTGAAGGCTTGTTGGATAAAGATCACATTTTTGTGGATAATCCGTTCAAGCACACCACAAAGAGTGACAAAAGAGAAACTTCTTCATCACTACCTTGATGGTAGTGATTGTGGGACGTTTACTAGTTTAGGTATATGTTTGAAACCTTGTTGGTGTTCAGAATTAGCCAAAACGACTTTCAGAATCAATAGGGCATATAGATCAAGATACTTGGATCTAGTTAAGATGCTAAGATACTTACTGTCTATATTGATTGACCATATAGTGATTTGTTGAATTGTCTCACAATTCATATCCTACTTAGACACATTGGTACATGGTGTCATGGTGTAGAGAACTGGGTATTATTGATAATGATCCGGTTTATGACGGGTCAAGAATGTATGTTCGATTGGTTAGAACATCCATCCTCCATGTTGACAAGATCCTCAAATCTAATTTCTATTAATGGTCTATTTAGCACTTATTTAGATACGACTAGAAATGTTATTTGCTTGTCTATCTTATAGTTCGAAGTTATCCAATCTACATTCAGTGGGAGATGGATGAACTTGAAATCAAAAGTGCTAATACATTTGAGGAGCTCTTCTAAGTTTTAGTTATTTAATCTTTCGAGAACAATGTTTTGTTGCTTAAAAGGGGACAAAAGCTAAGGCATTCCAGTGGAAGAACGTGGAACTTAAATGAAAGACTTGATGTTGATACTGGCATATAATCTGATATCTTTGATTGATAATCAGCATGGGTATGCTCGAATACCTGACTAAGAGTTATTACTTCTTTTAATTCTGATAAATGTCATATAAAGTCAAAGAGATATGGGTTTCTCATATCTAAGTGGCAATGACCTAATGGTGAGTCATGTTGAGTTCACCATCTACTGGAAAACGTAGTGGATCCGGAATTCACTAAAATAAAAGAAGTAAATGATAAAGAGATGCAATCCATTTGAAATGTCCAAGTACTTGACTTGGCTTAATCCCATGCCTAGGTCTAAACTAAGGCGGTATTAAAGGGATTAACATGGGTGGATTTGTAGACAACTTCAAATGCCGACTACTTGTAAAGTTTTTATGATGGTTATGGAGAAACTTTTCCTAGTGGCTATGTTGAAAAATGTTTGATACTCGTGGGTATTAATGACCGCGTTCCGTCATGGAACAATATGATGAGGAAGTGCTTATAACACTATCCGAGGGTCTTAATATACATTCGTAGTATCTGAATTATGACTACAAATGTGAATAAGTCCACTTCGGACTTATGCTAGTGTCTTAAAAGAAAGATCTTTGCTTACTATTAGAAAATCAAAGTGATGAGTTTTCTAGAAGCATAGAAAAGCCTTTTATATATGTCAGGGCTAGTGGGAGCTTTGTTGTATTCCTAATGTTATATGTCTTTTGAAGATAATGTCCTGATATTAGGTTATCTGCGAACCTAATTCAGGAATTACTGCTTCATAAGGGCATTTAGGAGATACAAAAGTGGATAATATTTAGTTCAAGAAATATAGAGATATGTTCTTGATGTTTGACGACTAGAATAGGCTTGGAGTAAGTATTTACTCTAATGCGTGTTTCTGCTAGGACAACTGTTGATCTTGATCTAAGTTTATGATCCTAGCTGGGGGTTTTGATTGTTGGTTCTTAAGTATCACTAACCCTATTGTGGGCTTTTGAGACAATGAGGGTGTGATTACTTTTAACATTTTTGAAAAGTAAGATCTCTTTGATGTGTACTTTTATAGTAGTCTTGTCAAACGAGATATAAGTATATAACAAAAGTACATGTGATGTTGTGGTACAAATCCACTAGTTAAACCGTTGTTATGGACTAGCGATGTTTATCATACTAGGTCAATTAGCATTTCTAATGCATATGACTTGGCTTGAATATTGTTTTGGTTTATGTTCGATTTGTACTTATATTTTGGGGATATTAAGCAGTATTGTAATTCATACTATATCGATTATTAAATGGAGATTTAATAATACGGTGAAGACGGATATTTAATCTTTATTGTGTTCCATCTTAGCATGTTTAAACACTTCCGAGAATGTTTTTCCATTCTAAATCTCCACAATCAGTTATACTTTATGGGAAGGGAGAATAAATTAAGATTGAGGTAAAGAATTGGTTTTGTTAAACGTGATTCTTGCCTGTACTTGAAAGGGGTTTCAAGTGATTAGAGGACCCGCACCCAAATTCACTTCATGGTTCTGGTCATAAGTATCTCGGGATGATGATGACATTTCATCTTTGAACTAGAGATACATGTGATTCCAAAGCATAGGTCTGCTTTGCTTTGATCATCTTCTAACGCGGTCCGTAACTGGTCGTTATAAGGGAGATGATTGAGTTGAGTATTATCTATGTGGCGGGACTATGTAGTCGAAAGGAAATTTGTTCCTCTATGTATAGAGAAGATATCCATGGGCCCCTCAAGGATTGAGTACTGACGTTCATATGCATGGCCGTGCTAAAGTTATATTGATGATGGATCAATGTTAACTTGGTTTGTTGGTCACCACTAATCTAGAATCGAGAAACATAATTGTGAAAGATCTGAAGGTTGACTATATTCCATGCCTTGTGTTCACATAGGATATCGTGAACAAAGGGATGTACATGATCATTTATCTTTAGGACAATCATTTTATGATTGGGATCTTGTCAAGAGTGGCATATCCTATACTGACTTGGGAGCATAGATGTCTTGCTAGAGGCCGCTCTATGTTTGTGTTATTTTTCGTAGTCGTGTCATGCGTAAGTGGGAGTCTGTTGGTATATGCCCGCTGACACGAACGAGTTAATAGCACTGCTGATGAAGTATAGACCTATTAGGTCACACACCAAGTATTGATTCCGGCAACACGATCAAGCAAAAGAGAGAAAAGGGCCAAAATGGGTTTTGGCAGGATGGTACACGGGGCGTGTCCAGTCAACAGGCATGGGGAGTTTTGGCCCAATTCAAGGCCGTGTAGTTTGGGCCGACACGGCCGTATAGATGAACACGGGCCGTGTCTAGCCTATTAGACACGGGCCATCTTGGCCCATTTGAGGCAGTGGACTTTGGGCCAACACGGCCGTGTTGATGAACACGGGCCGTGTACATGCTCTGTAACAGCAGAATTGATTTGTTTTAATGCTCATTTTAATAGGATTAAGTGATATTGAATTTTGCAGCTTTCTAGAGCCATGAAATTCAGAGAGTTCTTTGGTCAAGAACACTAGTAAGAACACAAGAACACTTGCTATTTTTCTCTCTAATTCTCATACACTTTGTGATCAAGTTTTGATGCACGAAGGTGTTATATACACTTGTATCTTGTTGTTTTGGTGGCCACACCAACCTACTAGCATCGGGGAATCAAGATATCTTGGGGTGGACAACACTAGAGGAATTCTTACTTGAATGCTACACATTTTGACAAGGAAGGAAGCTTTAGTGATCTTGTATTGTGGTATAATATTTCTTCTATCTTGTTCATTATATTTTAGTTGCAATTTCATGTTTAGATGTTGGTTCATGGGAAGTATTTGTTTGGTTAACTTTGAATTTTGTATTATATCATGCTTCCACTTCATCTTGAAAAACTAAACAAATACCTTCACTTATACCTATACATATGAGAGAGTTCCAAGTGGTCATTGGAATGGATTGTCTTGGGCATTTCCAAGCTAACATTTTATGTGGGAAAACATTGATTCGGGTTTATGCCCCAAGTGGGGAAGAACTGTCTATCTTTTGTGATGAAAGAAGTGGGAAACTATGTATGTGCCCGGTTGCCATGGCTCGGAAATAACTTCAGCATGGGTGTACAGCCTTGTTAGCTCATGTCATTAATACGAAATTAGAAAAGAAACAAGAAAATATAGAAGATGTGGTAATTGTGCGAGAATACCCTGATGTTTTCCTTAAAGATTTGCCCGGTATACCGCCTATAGGGAAGTGTAGTTCAGAATTGACTTGACACCGACCGCTTCACCGATCGCGAGAGCTACATATAGGCTTGCACCGCTAGAAATGTAGGAATTGATAAAACAGTTGCAAGAGTTACTGGATAAGGGATTTATTCAACCCAGCAGCTCTCCGTAGGGTGCTCCCATTTTGTTTGTGAAAAAAAAGGATGGTACGTTTCGGATGTGTATTGACTATCGTGAACTCCACAAAGTGACTGTCAAGAACAAGTATCCTCTACCCAGAATAGATGATTTGTTTGATCAATTACAAGGGGCATCGTGGTTCTCGAAGATTGACTTGAGGTCAGGTTACCATCAGCTGAACATCTGGAAGGAAGAAATTCCCAAAACTGCTTTCAAAACTCGTTATGGGCATTTTGAATTTGCTGTTATGCCTTTTGGCCTTACAAATGCACCCGCAGCATTTATGAATTTAATGAATCGAGTTTGCCATCCGATGTTGGACAAGTCATTGATTGTCTTTATTGATAATATTTTTATTTATTCAAAGAACCCGACGGACCACGAGAAACATCTAAGGGAAGTGATAGAGACATTGAAGAGAGAGAAGCTATATGCAAAATTCTCCATGTGTGAATTATGGATTCAAGAAGTAAAGTTTTTGGGCCATTTAATTAACGAAGACGGAATCAAAGTAGATCTTGCGAAAGTGGATGCAGTGATTAAATGGGAACCTCCAAAGAATCTTACCGAGATTAGAAGCTTTTTGGGGTTAGTGGGTTATTGTAGGAGATTTATTCAAAACTTTTCAAAAACTTTTGTTCCATTAACTAAGCTGAACAAGAAGAATATGGATTTTTATGGGGGAAAGATCAGGAGATTGTGTTTACAACTCTCAAGCAAAAGTTTTGTGAGCCACCAATTCTTGCTCTACGAGAAGGAGTTGAGGATATGACATTATATTGTGATGCTTCTCGCTTGGGTCTAGGGTGTGTTTTAATGCAAAGAGATAAAGCTATCACATACGCTTCCCATCAATTAAAGTTGTTAGTCCTTTTATTTGTATATATTCCATTCCTGAAGAAGCTTTCGAAGAAAGCGACTGAAGGTGTAATATATCATTCTATTGTAAACTGTTCTGACGACATCTGAAGAAAGAAGCCCGTAGTTCATATGAAGATTAGTTCTGAAGTGAACGTCAGCTGAAGTTTGTCTTCAGTGATCAAAGGGTCTTCTGAACTGAAGATACATCTGATAACCAGGATCTTCCTGTTATGTAAAGTGCACGATCTACGCATTTTGAAGGAGCTCGAAACGGCAATCTTGTTTTCTGTTCCTAATTAAGTGTAGAACGGTACACGTGTAAAAAAATTAGATGGTCAAGATTAGTTTACTAAGCCTATAAATACCTGCTCGATTAAGGAGAAAAGATTAAGCGTTTGTTCGCTAATTTGTATTCAAGTTTGTTCTTGTTTAGTTTGTACTCGGTGCTCAAGTTTGTTCTTGTGCACTCTTTGAAGTTTGGTTATTAATATAATCTTACTTTGAAAACTTTCGTGTGTTCGTTGCTTTAAAACTATTTCCGCACTTTGATTTTATTCAAAGTTAGTTTTATTCACATTCGGGAAAAACAATTGGTATCAGAGCAGGTTCTAATTTTATCTATAAAGTAGTGATCTATTCAACATGTCGAAGTTTGATTACATCAATAATGGCTCCTCTGCAAAACCACCAAAGTTTTCAATCAAACATTTTTCCAGTTGGAAAAATAGAATGCTTTTGTATTTAGAAAATCTTGAGTGCAATTCACTTGTTGTTTTGGAGAAAGGTCCTTATGTTCCTCAAACCATCTCTATGGGGACTGGTTCTACTGAAACCTCCATTCCCTTTTGTCCTAAACCAAGATCTCAATGGACAGAGGAGGAGAAGAAGCTTGTGGGTCTGGATGCTAAGATACGAAACAGTATTGTCATTGCATTACCTAACGAAATATTTCATACTGTTTGTAATCTGAAAACAGCAAAGGATATGTGAGAGAGCATCTGCATGTCGTTCGAAGGAACTGTTGAAGTTCGTGAGAACAAGAAGACAAACATCATACGCAAGTATGAAAGTTTCTGTGCTAAAGACTCAGAGTCTCTCACTGAGGTCTACACAAGGTTCACATGTCTACTGAACGACATGACTGAAGTTGGAGTTGTTAGAGAGCAATTCCAAATACTTAACAGATTTCTTGATTCCCTCCCATCTGAATGGGACACCATGTGCATGATCCCGAGAACCAACAATATACTCAGGGACATGAACATGCGTAAGTTATATGGAATCTTGCTGAATGATGAACAGACTCACATTCAGAAAACTGATCTGAAGAAGGCCTTCAAGAAAACTCTGGCCCTTGTTGCTGAAAATCCTCAAAGAGCCAAGTACAAGCAAACTGAGGACTCTGATTCTGATGATGAGTCTCAGATTAATGAAGCTGAGAAGGAGGAAAGGTCGGATGATGAAGGTACCGAAAAAGCCTTCATCATGAAAATTACAAAAAGTTTCAGAAGTTCAAGTCTGATGGGATGAGAAGATTTGATAAGAAGTTCTCTTCAGAGAAAAAGGGCTCATCTATAGGGTCCAAGAATGAATGCTTCAAGTGTGGGAAGCCTGGTCATTATGCAGCCGACTGCTATGTGAAGGAAACATCTTCAAATCCTAAGAAAGGGTTTCCTTCTAAAGCTGATAAGTACAAAGCCAAATATAAAGCCCTCAAAGCCTCAAATGAAAGGAAGAAGGAAAAGGCCATGATAGCTGATGACCTGGGCTAGATTGATTCTGAAACATCTTCAGATAAAAAAGAAGAAAATAAAGTCAGAGGTAATTGTCTGGTGGCTGAAGAAATCCTTGGAACTGCACATCCTGAAATATGTTTGATGGCCACTCAAAGCAAGTTCAGCAAAGATCTGGCTGAAGCTGAAAAACTTAGCTCAGCAGAAGGATGGTACTCCACCATGATGTATAAGGTATCAAATTTCAAAGATTATTCAATGAATGAGAAGGATGATATGTTTGCTTATTTGTGTTCTGATCTGACAATTGCACATAACAATTAAAACAAATCTAAACAAAATATCACCAAGCTCACCTTTGATATAAATGTCATCAAAAAAGAAAATGAGCAATTCCTTCAAGAGTCTTATGCCTTAAAGAATCATCTCGAATTTTTAACAAATGAGCTCAAGAATGTGAAAATAGATTTGCAAGACTCTAACGAAAAAGTGAAAGATCGTCAGTCGATTATTGATCTTTGGTTGAGTCCAAATAAACTAGCATTTGAGAGTATCAATCATCAGATGGTAATCCAAAGAGAAAGAGTGGGCATAGGACACATTAAACAAGCTGCTGATTTCAACAAAAAATGCAAAAATGTCGATGAAATGATTTTTAATGACATAAGTATTAATGACATTGGAAATCAAAATCTACTTAAAAAGTGATTCACCAAATCTGAAGTTGTTAATCCAAGCTTTTCTGAAAGAACTAATTCTGAAATTAGAAATCTTCAACTTCCTACTGAGTATGATACTCTTGCCAACGAAACTACTGAACCAATCATTGAAATACCCATTACACCAAGTCCTACCGACACCCTTCCTGAAGTTATATCTATAACCCTAACTGAAACCCAACCTATAGTCGTGACTGAAACCTGTACTGATTCAGTTGGTGAAATATCTTCTGAAATCAAAATAGCTGAGTCATCCAACTCAAGCTTTCTTCCTGAAGCCAGTGTCTTCTACGACATTATTATTCCCATGGCTTCATCAACTGAAGAATCATCAGTTGAAACCTTACCATCCAAAGCCGAAAATTCAAAATCCTCCAAAACCAAAAATAGTGATGAAACCTTTGCTTTGCCCGTATCCAAACTCAAAGAAGTTAAGGATTCTCTTTTTAGAGTTTTAAAATTAATCGGTGAAAAAGAGAAGAAAAATAAAAAGATTAAGGCAAAGAATTCAAAATCCACTCATAAATGTTATAAATGTAGAGTAAGAGGTCATGAAGCTACTTCTTGTTCTAATGAAAACAAGATCTCGAGTTGCTCGTCTAAGCTGTGTATCTTGGAGCCTAGTAAAGTTTGGGCTCTTCAAATGAACTAATCTTTTTGATTATCTGTGTAGGGCGTTCAACATGATAACATTTGGTACCTTTACAGTGGATGCTCAAGGCATATGACCGGATGTAAGTCCCTACTGAATGGGGTTCAAGAAGCTAATGGCCCCAAGGTCACTTTTGGTGGAGGAAAATGTATTAAAACTGATGGTTATGGTTATCTCAACCAAGGCTCAGTCAACATCAAGAATGTTGCCCATGTGACAGGACTTGAACACAACCTGATCAGCATCAGTCAGTTGTGTGATGCAGATTATGAAGTACATTTTAAGAAGACCAAAAGTTCAATCTTTAACAAGAAAGGAAAAGAGGTCTTACAAGCAAAAAGGCAAGGTAACATGTATGTTGTTGTCTTCAACTCTGCTACCTCTGAAAGAGATGCTTGCTTCTTTTTAGAAGCTGATTCAAAAGTTAACTGGTTATGGCACAAAAGGCTTTCTCATCTCAACTTCAAAAACATCAGCAAACTCTCTAAGTTCAAGCTTACCAGAGGTCTACCATCAGTTCGGTTTCAGAAAGACAAGCTGTGTCATGCATGTGAGAAAGGAAAGCAAAAGAAGTCAGTTTTTAAATCAAAACATTGCAACCAAGTTAACTCCGCCTTTCATCTCTTACATATGGATCTCTTTGGTCCTGTCAGTTCTCCAAGCATGGGAGGCAAGAAGTATACTTTGGTTGTAGTTGATGAATACACCAGGTTTACATGGGTATTCTTCTTGCATAACAAAAGGATACTACTGAAGTTCTGATGAGCTTTATTCGTCGTGTTCAAAGACAGTTTGACACACATGTTAAACAGCTTCGCAGTGATCATGGGACAGAGTTCAGAAACTCTACCCTCTAAGATTTTTGTGATGAAAATGGCATCATCCAAAACTTCTCAGCCCCATATAGCCCTCAGCAAAATGGGGTTGCTGAAAGAAGAAATAGGACCCTGATAGAAGCAGCCAGAACGATGCTAGCTGCAGCATCTCTGAAAGGCTATTTCTGGGCTGAAGCTGTTAATGCTGCTTGCTATACATATAACAGGTCTATTATTGTGAAGCGCCATAACAAAACTTCCTACGAGTTACTTTATCTGAAGTCACCAAATGTCGGATACTTCAAAGTCTTTGGAAGTACATGCTTCATCCTGAACACCAGAGATCAGAAAAGCAAGTTTGATCCCAAAGGAGAACAAGGAGTGTTCTTAGGCTATTCTGATATCTCTAAAGCATATCAAGTCTTTCTTCCCAAAAAGAACTCTGTGGTTGAAACAATAAATATTACCTTTGATGAATTCAATGCAGAGTCAACCTCCAATCATACTGATGAAATTGTTTCCGATGAATTTGATGCTCTTTTACAAGAGTCATTTAATGATGATTTGGATAACTATTCTCACGAGGTAAATACTGACAACAATATTGTTTCTGTTAATGTGAATCAGGTCACTGAAGATCTATTGGAAACAAATAATTCCTCTGCTGATGAACAAATGGATCAACCACAAAGGGTCACAAAATGGACTCGAGCTCATCCCATCACTAATGTAATTGGTGATCCAAACACCGGTGTGCAAACCCGAAATGCAACCACGTCTGCATTCTGCATGTTCTCTGAATTTATATCACAGGTCGAGCCAAAGAAAGTCGATGAAGCTCTGAAGGATCCAAACTGGGTGGTCGCTATGCAAGATGAGCTTAATGAATTTGAAAGGAACAAAGTGTGGACGCTGATTGACCCACCTGAAGACAAGTCCATTATTGGCACAAAATGGGTCTTCAGGAACAAACGTGATGAAACTTGGTCAGTTGTGCGAAATAAAGGTAGACTAGTTGCAAAAGACTATTGTCAAGAGGAATGGATAGATTATGATGAAACGTTTGCTCCTGTTGCTCGTTTGGAGGCAATACGTATGTTCTTAGCCTTTGCAGCCTTCAAGGGATTCAAGGTCTTTCAGATGGACGTCAAAAGCGCCTTTCTGAATAGGGAACTCCAAGAAGAAGTATTTGTTTAGCAACCTCCTGGATTTGAAAATCCCAAGTTTCCACACCACGTTTATAAGATCGACAAAGCCCTTTATTGTAACATCCTCCTTTCAACCCTAGTAGTCTTGGTATGTTTTCTTGTTGATTTCCATAGTCATATGAAAAACCACCATTAATGGAGTTTTGTAAGTAAACTTGAAAAGTGGGTATTGATATATGTTGGTGTTTAATTAGTTTGGATGTGTTTTTGATGATCATTGACATGTTATATGATGTTTGTAAATGTTTAAAAGTATTTTGGAAGTGTTATAAATGATTTCCAGAAATTAAAGTTCGTTTGAAGCTAGAAGAAGAATAGGGAAGAAGAAGATGAATTTTTGTGAGGTGCTGAAAGGGGTCCGACTTTTGGCCCCAGGCTTGTGAAAGTCGCCCAACTTTTGGCCCCGTGCTTGTGAAAGTCGCCCGACTTTAGGCCCCGGGTGGTCATCCGACTTTCGGCCTCGACCCCGGTTCCATCCGACTCTTGTGAAAGTCGCCCGACTTTCAGCCCTGGGTCATCCGACTTTCAGCCCCGGGTCATCCGACTTTTGGCCCCGGCCCCGGTTTCATCCGACTTTTAGGCCCCGGGCAAGCTAAAAAGGGTCCGGGTTAGGCCCCGTGCGACCTGAACGGGCCCGACTTTTTATGTTTCTTTACAAAAAGTGAAATTTAGCATATTGGTTATGGTTTTATTGGATATAAATATATGTGAATATATATTTAAAAATTCGAGACTGATTTGGTTGTTGCTGTGTTTTCAGGCAATAAAAAGACTCAGTAAAATTAGATTTCTGAGCTCGTGCTGGTTTTGAGGTGAGTGGGCGTTAATCGCGGATGGTAAAGATTTCGGTTAATGTTATTGGTGTGATGCATGATTGTGATTGAGATTGAATTGGATTTATTGAACTGTTGATTGTGATTATTGTTGATTGATATCTGCTGCATGACTATTTGGTCGATACGCACTCTTAGGATGATTTTGAGTTGCGTTGGGAAGTCAGCTATACGTAGGATTGGGCTGGGCTCGTTCACTGATTGGTTGAACAGTGTTAGCCTTACTGGTGCATATGTTGCATCAGAGGGGGAGTGCCCTGTGCCAATTCAGTGGAGGGCTATCGGTAAACATTTGCTTTGGCCGGCATTGGTTGTTGGTTCTGCACCGAACCGCCGGTCTTCTCGGGATACGTGATTACATGCTTTGATATTGACTGTGGATGTTTGCTTTTGGTGTTTAGCCTCTACTCACTTAGCTTTGTGCTAATTCCCCTTAGTTGATGCTTTTGCAGATTCGTGTTTGTGAGGTTAGCAGAATGAGAAGTTGACCCGACTCTGATATAGTTTTTGAAATGAAACGAGCCTGTAGTTTTTGTAACACCAAAACGATACTGTTGTTTGTGAACAGTGATGTTTATTTGTTAATATTGTTTTATATGTAATTATGTTTGTTTACTTAAAGCTTCCGCAACGTATTTTAAAAAAATATGGCTTGTGAGTTTTCCGGTGTTACAGTTTGGTATCAGAGCCTAGGTTTGGCGATGCATGCACGACTAGAGTGTTGCATTCCCAAATCTTGGCTCGTGACGGGTCAAGCTTTCCTTCGGGGTAATTAGGGTGAGTTAGAGTTGTTTGTAGCAGTTAGTATTTTGGATACTAACGATTTATGCTAATAAGACTGTGAGGTGATGTGATTGTACAGATATTGCAGAGAAAGATACCCCTACTGGCACTCATGTGACCCAAGAAGTAGCTGGAACTTCAACAGTGAATGTGATGGATATGACATATCAAACTGGTACATTGAGATGTGAACAGAGGGATGAGCAGAACAAGTGTATTGATAAATTGAAAGATGAGATACAAGAACTTCGAGATACTATGCACCGAATGGAACGAGAGAGGATAACCCAAAATGTTCAAACTCAGACTTATCTAGCTGCCATTACACACACTACTACGTTTCTAGTTCCAGTTCCATATCACCCTATGGCACAAGTAACACAACAACCATACTTATATTCAGTCCCATTTAAGGGAGCTATGCTTCCGGATTACTCAAGCGGTACTAGGAGGGATAGTACTTCTTCCCAAGCTTTTGGCTTAGCTAAATTGGAGTGGAATCCGAAAACAATATGATTCGAGAGCAATTTTCTCAACATAAACCCAGGATTAAACAATACTATATACAAAAGCAAAACGAGGAAGATGATCAGGGACAAGGGAACTTGAATTGTGAACCTAGGTTTAGTGGAATTAATCAACGAGCACCACGGTGCGGAAAGTGTAAGTCACACCACACAGGACCTTGTACTTACCAAACAATGCGATGTCTTACCTGCGGACAGTTTGGTCATGAGATAAAAGATTGTTATTTCTCCCAGAAGGTATGTTGGACTTGTTTTGGGAAAGATCATAGAGCGAGGGACTGTAGAATTAAAAGAGAACTTGAATCTGGACCAAGTATTGGGGAACCCTCATCGGCAGTTGGTCAGAAACAAGAAAATCAACGCAAAGACCTATGACAGGCGGGTCTACACAAAGTTCGCAATGGTGCCGCCGGTGCAGATTTATTCATATGAGGTCATGCACACCCCAGACCTTGCGTTGCATTCGATGTGGATTGTTCGGACATGAAAGTAAGAAATGTGATTTCCCTCGGAGTGTGTGTTGGAATTGTCAGAAAGAGGATCATCGTTCGGGTGAATGTACTGAGGAAAGGAAAATGAGGCCGGGGTCAGGAGTGGATGCAAGTGGGGGATCCTCGTCAGTAGATGGACGGAAAAGAAAGAACCCTTCTGTGTCAGAGGGTAGAACTGTTGGAGATCTGCCCACTTACACACGTATGCCGGTATCACTGCTAATGAAGCGCGAGCCTATTGGGTCACACGCCAAGGATTGATCCCGACAGCTTTATGTGGATGGAGAAAGTCAAAGAATCAAAAGTGTTTTGATTCGGGGCTTCACGACCGTGAAGGGTGCTCCACGGGTCGTGAAGCAGGCTGCCCTAACGATTGTTCGACGGCCGCCACGCGTCGTGACGCCTTTGGGCTTCACGACCCGTGACGAGGTCGTGAAGGAGATGCCCTCACGAGTCTCGACTGGGCGGCACGGCTCGTGGAGTTCTAAGTCCCCTCGTGGCGCACTTAGGCTTCACGACCCGTGAGAGCCCGTGAGGGGTCGTGAAGAGGGTAGCTGCAGTGATAGTTGTGTTTTATTGGACCATTTGATGGTCCAATCAAAATCTATGCTTTATGGCCGGGTTTTTGAGGTTAGAGGCTGGTCATTGAGGCAAGAGAGACTATGAGAACACAACAAGAACTTTCTCTCTACTACAACTCTCTCTTGGTATCATGTTAGAATGCTACACACACTAAGATGATCTTGAGTGTTCATGTGAGGCTTTCATGGTGCAAGAGGAGATCTACATGGGCTGTTCCAGATGGTGAAGTCATTCTAGGATGTTCATCTATGGCTCACTAGCATTAGGGGATCAAGCTTCTCTTGGTGTGGACTAGCAATGGAGGAGGAAGCCTTTTGTTTCCTCAATTTCATCCCATCTTTGAAGATCTCGATTTACAGCCATGGTAAGGAGATATATTCTTCCTCCTTCTTCTTGTTCTTTAGTTGCAATTTGCTTTGTAGTGTGTTCCACCATTGGAACTAGTTATGGGCTTTGTGTTTGCTTTCATTTTATGTCTTGCATGCTACTTTTCTTGTTTGCTTCCGCTGTGTTTGTGCCCACCACAAGTTCCAACAGTGGTATCAGAGCCATCTCTACAAAGAAATTGCACTTTGATGGCTTGAAAACCGAAAATGGACATTCTGTCCAGAAGTGCTTCACGGGTCGTGGAGCATTTTGCTTCACGGGTCGTGAAGCCTACACGAGTGGCTTCATGGGGTGTCGCTCGTGAAAGGTTTTGACTGTGTCAGAGTCGTGGAGCTCATGGGCTTCACGGGCCGTGAGGGCCCGTGAAGGCTTCTGGGCCGTGAAGGTCTCGTGTACAGTGTTTTTATCCTTATTTATAAAAGAAATAAATTTTCGGTTTTAGCACCTTTCGATTCTGTTTTTCCAGAATCTGTCCTTGTCGTTTGGACACTTGAAAAGCCCCATTTATGTGTCTTGATTCATATATTTATATGTATTGGGTGGTTTTGGCATAAAATGCACACATGCATATACTTATATTGTGTATATATGAATATGTGTTCTCAAAGTGTTTGGGATACTAATGCATATGTACAAGGATTGTTCCTTTTGTGCCTTCAGTGCTTTGCTTGTTTGAACAATCTTAATTGAGATACATTTTGCATGGTTTTGTTGTGGCACACGATGTTTTGTTTGTGGTTGTTGTTGTGTCCGGTAACGCCTTGCCCGTTAGACCTATGTGTTGGTTGTTTGGTTGTTTATTTATGTATTCATTCATTTGGTGACTTTTAGTCACAATGGTTTGTAATAATATTTAATTCGGTTTGTAAATTTATTTATGGCTTGCATGTCATTGCTTTCCTTTATACTTGTTGTAAGTAGCTTAGAATAGCAATCGCGGCTTGCACGCCGTTTCTTTTCAAATTGTTTGTAATTGTGAAAAGAAGACCGAAGACAACCATCGAGAGTCGTGGGAGAGACGTCTCGGCTATATTGGATCTGGTGGATCATTTGGAGATGACGGATTCAGTGGGAGCACTTCCGGCGAGGCCATTTGGTTGTGTCCTTAGTTTGGCCTTGCTCTCTCCGTTTGGCTCACGGGGAGGGCGCATAGGGTTTAGGGGGGTGTTATCGGATATTTGCTTTGTGCGTGGTTGTGATTTGTTTTGTTATTTTCTTGCATAGTTGTTAGGATCTTCGCATGCTAGAAAACTTTTCTAAATAATAAAATCACAAGAGTTGTTAAATTGTTTAACAAACCCCGCGCGCTCACGATTAACAAATAAATATAAATTTGTTTCTATTAAAGTGAAAAATGCGTTTTGCCACTTGTTTGTTAATCAAATTGAAAAGAGGTTTTTTAAACCGGAAAGACAAAGTCCCGTTTTTCTCAAACGTAAATCACACGCCACCCGTAAGATGACACCACCCGAATCTAGTGATGCATGGGATGATTGTCGAGCTAAGCACGAGTTGTTCCATGTGGATCTGTGTGGAAGGTGAGTGTGGCGACTTGAAATGATTGGTTGTCGAGCTTAGCACGAGCCAATGATTGTCAAGGTTGTCACCGTGTATCTTGACGGATGATTTACAATTCCAACTTAATACGCATTGGTAATTGTCGTGCCTATACCGAGTTGCCAAAGCGGCTTAACGAGGAATTGGTGTGAGAAGGGATCAAACATGCCAAACCGACGCTATGAGTGTTGATGGATCCCGCAAGTGTCTAAGAGTTGTAATCTCGGATTGCAATTGGTAAAGCATTTACCGGCCTAAATAACTTCATGAAGTGATCCGCGGCAAACCCGTCATGTAGTGAAGTGAAATAAGGTTCTTAGCCCTTGTTAAGATAATTGGTTTTCTTAAAAACTAAATGGGTAATTATCGTAACGAGGATTGTATCAAAACTAACTAAAACGTGTATTCTTATATCTTTAATTGGCAAACGTTAACAACACCGCTTCAACTTAAAACTCCGTTCGTTCCTAAAGAAGGTGAGACTCACCAATGTGGACTTCATGGACTAGGATTGGTTGTTGAGGATTGTCTTCCACCATGAGTCAAAGTTGCAAATTATAGAGAAATCCCTTCTAGAGCCAAAATGCTACCAACGCGACCTAGACCTCTATATGCATGTAAAAGTGCATCGTGGCCTTGATCGGTTGAAGGATGCATGAAGGCGGGAATATTAGTGTCCATATCCTTGAGATGAAGGAGTTTGTGGACCTAAAGGAGAGACATGGATTCGCCATAGGGAAGGAGCTTGTGGTGAATGAAAATTCTCCAAAGTCCCTGCCCACGTGATGTAAATAGTTCATTGTGAACTATCACATGCACAATGTGGAGAAGTCCTTGATAAAGCATTATGGCATGTTATGGACTCCTAAGTCCTGCATGGCCAAAGTATGGCTCGCCTCACCGACTCCCGCTAACATTATAAAGGAATAAGAAACCGAGAAGATGAAATTGACCTCAAGTGGAAAGTTTGGTTTTACCAAACATACCATATATGTGAAGTCAGAGGGCAATGAGATTGCGCCTCAAGATAAGACTCCACAAGAGGTAATTTGCTACTTCTACGAAAAGATTGGAAAATTGGCGCCACCACGCCTGCCCTATGAGCCTGAAAGAGCTAAAATCACTTATGAGTAAGAGAAATTAGCTCCTTGACTTCAGGAACATTCATGATCAAACTCCATTGCTCTTCTATTTCTAAAGGCTAGGTTTTGAATGCTAGCAATAACGCTCACGTTTGTCACAAATTTGTTTGTTACAAAGTGAAGGAGTTAAAAGAGAAGTAGGCGGATGAGGCATGGAGAGTTGGAATTCGAAAAGGGAAACATAGTTGTTGTCCCTATTGAGAGGATTGGAAGTTTGTATCTTGCCTTTCCTTCCAGCTATTCTATTAATTTATTGGATGTATGTTTATGCCATGTATGGCTAGAAACATTATATCTAAACGCCTTTGTTGACGATGGATATTACTTTGACTTTTGAAATTAGTGGTGATTTATTTCAAAGTTTATCCATGTCGTGGCATTTAAAATAAGCTTATGCTTAAGAAGTAATAGAACGATCATAAATGTACTAATAAGTTATCCTTATGTAGAAGTCGATTTAGCTATATAAATAGGACTTGCTTGACCAAGATCCGTGAGGTTTTGGAACTTGGAACCCTTTGACCATTGGTCAAATGTTGAATGCATATCTTGTTTGTTATGCTAGATGACTTAAACATCCTTCACTTGAGTATGTGAGAGGATTGAAAGCTTGTTGGATTTCGTTCACACTTTTAGTGTGTTGACCGTTCAAGCAAACATTAAGGAGTAACTTTAGATACCTTGTTACCTTTACCGGTGATGGTAGAAGGGATGGTATGTCTATTTTAAGGGACTAGTTTTGAAACCTTGGAGGTGTTCAAAACTCACCATAACGAGGTACATGATAGAGAGGGCAATGCAACTATGATACTTGGATCTAGTTAAGATGCTGAGTACCTTGGTTTTATATATTATGTGACTATCATAAGAATTACGGGATTGTCTCACAATTCATTCCTCTTAAGACACATTGTTACATGTGGTCGTCTAAAGGAGGAACTGGACATTTTGATATGGTCCGACAAGTGATAGGTTACACTTTTATATCCACAATTGTTTTGGGTCATTCTCCAAATGGTGGGCATGAGTTCTAAATCTTATAAACAACAAAGATGGTAATGTAAACGCCTTAGAGGATATGACGAAAAGGAGGATCCTTGTTTGTCTATTCCAAAGTCTGGATTGTCTAGCCTACGTTTAGACGTGAGGTGGAGGAACCCAGGATCTAGAGGTATTTACTCCATTAGGTACTCTACTAAGACCATGGGATATTTGTCTTGACAAACCTTGTGAGAACTTGTAAGTTGCTCAAAGGTAGAGTCTCTTAAGAAATTAATATCCATGGATGCTAGTGAGAGTAAAGTATACCTTGAATGGAAGAACCTGATGTTGACACTAGAATCCAATCAGAAATGATTGGAACTCAGCATGGCAATGCTGGAGAACCTGGCATAAAATCGTTACCTCTTGGTAGAAGTTGTCATAAGACCAGAAAGATATAACTCGTTATATCTGAGTGAAGACAACTTAATGATGATTCATGATGAATGCGTCAACTACCGGAAAGCGTAGTGGGCTTGGAGTCCGCTAGGAGAAAGGAGGAAATGATAAGATGAGATGCTATCCATCACGGATATCCAAGGTTTCAACTTGGTTGATCCTACACCTGGGTGTGAACCCGCGAGGTGTGATTGGTTATTTGAGGAAATAGACCAAACATGGATAAGTTTGTAGACTACTTCAAATACCGACTGGTAGGAATGGTTTCACGATGATTGACCATGAGGAAGGTATCATCTAGAAACATTCTCCCGGTGGTTATGTTGAAGTCCACACGGATACTTATTTTATAAGTGCGTTTTAGGCTATATTGGATAGAAGTGAAGACTACATTCCTTAATAGGAATTTCTGAGGAAATGCTCACAACATTTTCGAGGGTCTTTTACTATCAATAAGTATCCTAATGAAATCTACAAACCCTAAGTAGTCCACTTGTGGACTTATGTTGCCATCTCAATGTTAGAATCTTTGTGTTGATATGAAAATCATTTGTTTGAGTTTTCAAATAGCAATGATGAAACATGGAAGAATGCCAGAGCTAGTGGGAGCATTTTGTAATCCTATTCTAAATATGTCTAGTACATACATCGTGTTGGAGATAATGTCCTGATTTCGCTTGAAAAGCTTAAATCAAGAATTATGCATCCATAACGATTATAGGATATACAAAACTTATGGAAGGAGTTAAAGAAATATTGAAATATGTTCTTGTTGATCTATAGTAAGAAGCAACATAGAATAAGTTGTTATTCAAATGCTTGCTTAGGATAACTGCCGATCTTTATCGGGGTTCGTGATCCTACTAAATATGGTGTTAATAAGTATGCTTCTCAAAGCATCGCTGACTCTATTGGGATCTTATGAGACAATGAGAGTACGATGGCTTATGAAAGATAACCTTTTATCTCAAGCATCTTTGATCTTATTGAGTTCTGATGAATCAATGAAGGTGCGATAGCTTGACAAAAGACCGTTGTCTCACCAACGCACACTTTTGAGTGATTGGTTGAGGTAGAGATATGGTCATCTTATGAATACACATGGATAGCATGGTGGCGGATCCGTTTTGCTAAAGCCGTAGTTGCAAGATAGTGATGATTGTCATACTAGTGCTTGCAAATACTTGGCTTGAGTTTGTTTTAGTTGAAATTTTGATATGCTGATTTTGGGAACATTAAGCAACATTGTGCTTCTGCTAGTATCGATTATCAAATGGGGATTTGTTAATACGCGTGTAGCGGGTACTCTTAGTTGCCTTTATTGTGTTCCATCTTAGCATGTTTACCACTTCCCTGAATGTTTTACATTCTAAATGTCCACAGTCAGTCACTCTTCGCCGGAAGGAAGTTTGAACGAAGACTGAGGGAAAGGTTGGTTGTGTATTCAATGGTGATTGGATACAAGAGACGTAACACTTTACTTATACTTGAAAAGAGTTTCAAGTGATTGGACGACCCACACCTGAGTTTACTTCATGGTACATGTCAAGAGTAACTCAGGATGATAATATCATTCCGTCCTTAGACCGGAGATACATGTGTTTCCATGACATTGGTCTGCCTTGTTCTGATTGCTTTCAAACGCAGTCCGTAACTGGTTGCTATAAAGGAGGCTTTTGGGCAAAGTATTGCCAATGTAATGGGGCAATGTAGTCGAAGGAATTTGTTCCTCTGTTTAGAGAGATATCTATGGGCCCCTCGATGGTTGGGCGCTGACACCAAAATGCACGGCCGTGCTCATGCTTGCAATGATAGTTGATCAGTTGCAACTTGCATATTTTGGTCACCACCAATCTTGATCGAGAAACATAATCGTGAACGATCGGAGAATGACTTTATACCATGTCTCGTGTTCACCCGGATATCGCGAACAATAGGATGATTGATCACTTATCTGTAGGACATTTTCAAACCCATTTGGATTGTGATTAGGTACTTGTCAGGGATGACATACCTCGTGTTGATTTGGGGGCAGGGATGTCTTGCTAGAGGCCGCTCCCTGTCTGTGATGCATATGGGTACGGTGTGTCATGTGCAAGTGGGAGTTTGTTGGAGATCTGCCCACTGACACACGTATGCCGGTATCACTGCTAATGAAGCGCGAGCCTATTGGGTCACACGCCAAGGATTGATCCCGATAGCTTTATGTGGATGGAGAAAGTCAAAGAATCAAAAGTGTTTTGATTCGGGGCTTCACGACCGTGAAGGGTGCTCCACGGGTCGTGAAGCAGGCTGCCCTAACGATTGTTCGACGGCCGCCACGCGTCATGATGCCTTTGGGCTTCACGACCCGTGACGAGGTCGTGAAGGAGATGCCCTCACGAGTATCGACCGGGCGGCACGGCTCGTGGAGTTCTAAGTCCCCTCGTGGCGCACTTAGGCTTCACGACCCGTGAGGGGTCGTGAAGAGGGTAGCTGTAGTGACAGTTGTGTTTTATTGGACCATTTGATGGTCCAATCAAATTCTATGCTTTATGGCCGGGTTTTTGAGGTTAGAGGCTGGTCATTGAGGCAAGAGAGACTATGAGAACACAACAAGAACTTTCTCTCTACTACAACTCTCTCTTGGTATCATGTTAGAATGCTACACACACTAAGATGATCTTGAGTGTTCATGTGAGGCTTTCATGGTGCAAGAGGAGATCTACATGGGCTTTTCCAGATGGTGAAGTCATTCTAGGATGTTCATCTATGGCTCACTAGCATTAGGGGATCAAGCTTCTCTTGGTGTGGACTAGCAATGGAGGAGGAAGCCTTTTGTTTCCTCAATTTCATCCCACCTTTGAAGATCTCGATTTACAGCCATGGTAAGGAGATATATTCTTCCTCCTTCTTCTTGTTCTTTAGTTGCAATTTGCTTTGTAGTGTGTTCCGCCATTGGAACTAGTTGTGGGCTTTGTGTGTGCTTTCATTTTATGTCTTGCATGCTACTTTTCTTGTTTGCTTCCGCTGCGTTTGTGCCCACCACAAGTTCCAACAAGAACTTACAATACAATGACTGATGACGATGCTAATATTGAAGATGATGTAACGGGTACGTTTTGATAACCTTTATGTTTATACATATGTTTATTAACTTTAGAGTTAATAATGAATGTTTGATGGCTATGTGTATTAAGTGTATGTGCTTACTTCTGAAAGAGAATGATTCTTTAGAAGTAGAGTTAGTTGTTATTTTGTTATCTAAATCGTGAAGCTATTTGATGCTATTGTCAGAAATGATATGATAATACGTATATGGTATTTGATAAGAAGTGAATTTGACATGAGATACTAGAGAAAGATGTGTCTACATTAATCGAATTGCATGCTAAGCTATGTGTTATAAGATTTGCTTTGCAAACTGTGATTGTATATGTGTATTTATATGTTATGATTGCGCAAAGAGGAAGGAAAGAAAAAGAAGGTGAACAAGTATAAAAATCGAATGATTTTGTGATACTCAGATATGTTTTGATAAATGATATAATCATGATTAAGAGTTATTGTTAACCCTAATGAGTAAAGATAATATATGAGGATAAGTAGTGAATCTGAAGAGATTTGTGATACATTGAGATATGATATTTGTTGGATTGATACATGATATTATGCTTTGAAATCGGAGGAATGATTCAGGCCCTACGATAGTTAAGGATTTCTCAGAGGAATGATCTAAACCATGACTTGGAGAATGTAATAGATGTGTTTATATTGACAAGGTGTAAAGGTATGTATGATTGATTGGATTAATAAAAGGAAATAGCGAATGCTTTTATACGGATAAGTTGAATAAGTGACAGAGACAATGATTAGTATGAATAGAAGGATGTGAATGAGAGATTCAAATATTACCTCGGACGGATAATTGATATTAAACATGTGGATATACGAGGGAGTTTATGATGATAACCCTAGAATTATGCGAGTTAAAGTACAATTGACTTGATGGATGGAATTGAGATTACCTTTAGTAGGAAATTGATGACTTAAATGATTTAAACTATTAAGTATAAGAAAGAGATGGATTGCTACAGATTGGACAAATTTGAGATGTACAGACTTGTTTGGGTAAAAGATATAATTGATGCATTTGACGCCTAATTACAATGAGTTATATATATGGGAAAGAGCTAGTAATGATAACAGTTGAATCCTGTAAACTGAAAGTATACAACATATGAAGAATAACAGATTGAGTTCATTAGAAAATAAGGAAGAGAGAAGAAGAATGTAATAGCCTGAATATATGGAGTGAAGACTTGTGGAATCAAGACTTACGGATTTTGTGCATGAACTTGCCTTAGCTAGGAAATACCCTTGCTTGGAATTGGGGATTTAATTTGACAAAACTTACGAAACTAAATTGCCAGTGCACTTGGGAGGGCTAAATAGTATAATTCCATACAGAGTATTTAACTGATATCCTACTAAAAGGAGTGAACATGATATATTTTGTGGAAATATGACATGATTGGGTTCGAGTCAAGGCAGAGTATTAGAGAATTATGAACGGTTGTGGTGACCAGAAATGTCAGAATAGTAATGAAAGCAAGTTATGATGGAATATGTATGAGAGGTATGATATGCAATGAAGTTCGGATATATTACGAGGGATTGTGATTGATCAATAAAAGTAATTGTATTCTACCACTATGAGATGAAAATGGTTAGTGAAATTGTATTTTGATGGAATAAATCGAATGTGTAATTGAAGGATTTAATTAAACTTTGGAACGATTTATAACTAGCATAGAGAGGTGAGATGAACAGTGCGACTGAATCCTTATTGGATAATGAAGTAGTAGGAGTTGTGCAGATATATGAGAATGAACTTGCGTTTGAGTTGAATTTTGATGATTCGAGGAATTCCTGATTAAGCTGATTAGGCAAATGTGATGTGATTTATATTGGATAAATATTAAAATATCAGTGGTAAGTTGATTTATGAGTTAGAAAGGACTCAACAAATCAGAAATAAGTATGAAGAGTGCTCGTTTTCTGGCTACATACGAGACGATTTTTTTTTTGAGTAAGTTAACTCAAGTAAATGTTAATGAGATTGTTGCGAGGCATGGTAGACCGTTATCGATAGTTTCTGACAGAGACTTCAGGTTTGTTTCGAACTTCTGGAAGAGTCTACAGAGAGAGTTGAGAACGAGAATTAGTCTGAGTACTGCTTATCATCCCCAGATTGACGGTCATACTGGACGAACCATACAGACACTCGAGGATATGTTGCGTGCTTGTGTAATTGAGTATGGTGGATCTTGGGATTCGCACCTGCAGTTGATAGAATTGCGTATAATAATTTTTATCACTCCAGTATTGGAATGCCTCTGTATGAGATGTTATACGGCCGTCGTTGCCGTACTTCAATGTGTTGGTTAGAGATTGGTAAGGAAGAGTTTGCAGAGTCTAAGATTGTTCAGTTTACTGCTGACAAGGTTGCTATAGCCAGAGAATAGTTGAAAGTGGCCAGAGATAGACAGAAAATGTATGCGGATCCGCGTCGTCGTCCAGTAACGTTTGATGTGGGGGAGTTAGTGTATCTCAAGGTCTCTCCATGGAAGGGCGTGATTCGATTTGGCAAACGCGGGAAGTTAGCTCCCCGTTATATTGGTCCTTTCAGAATTCGTCATATTGTAAATGACCAGACAGTTACATTGGATCTCCCAGCAGAGCTTGCAGGTATTCACGATACTTTCAATGTTTGTTATTTGAGAAAATGCAAGGTGGAAGACGAGAGTCAGATTCTCCCAGTACACGAATTGAAAGTAGATTCAAAGAAGAGACTGATTGAGGAACCCGTAGAACTGTTAGATCGCAAAGTGACCAAGCTCCGAATGAAGCAGATACCGATGGTGTTTGTCAAGTGGAAACACAGTTTAGGTTCCGATTTGACATGGGAGACTGAGGTGGAAATGAAAGATAGATACCTTCATTTGTTTGAACGAGAAGGGATTCTGAGGACAGAATCCTCTTAAGAGGGGGAGATTTGTAACATCCTCCTCTCGACCCTAGTAGTCTTGGTATGTTTTCTTGTTGATTTCCATAGTCATATGAAAAACCACCATTAATGGAGTTTTGTAAGTAAACTTGAAAAGTGGGTATTGATATATGTTGGTGTTTAATTAGTTTGGATGTGTTTTTGATGATCATTGACATGTTATATGATGTTTGTAAATGTTTAAAAGTATTTTGGAAGTGTTATAAATGATTTCCAGAAATCAAAGTTCGTTTGAAGCTAGAAGAAGAACTGGGAAGAAGAAGATGAATTTTTGTGAGGTGCTGAAAGGGGTCCGACTTTTGGCCTCGGGCTTGTGAAAGTCCCCCGACTTTTGGCCCCGTGCTTGTGAAAGTCGCATGACTTTAGGCCCCGGGTGGTCATCCGACTTTCGGCCCTGACCCCGGTTCCACCCGACTCTTGTGAAAGTCGCCCGACTTTCAGCCCTGGGTCATCCGACTTTCAGCCCCGGGTCATCTGACTTTCGGCACCGGCTCCGGGTCATCCGACTTTCGGCCCCGGCCCCGGTTTCATCCGACTTTTAGGCCCCGGCCGCGGGTCATCCGACTTTTAGGCCCCGGGCAAGCTAAAAAGGGTCCGGGTTAGGCCCCATGCGACCTGAACTGGCCCGACTTTTTATGTTTCTTTTCAAAAAGTGAAATTTAGAATATTGGTTATGGTTTTATTGGATATAAATATATGTGAATATATATTTATAAATTCGAGACTGATTTGGTTGTTGCTGTGTTTTCAGGCAATAAAAAGACTTAGTAAAATTAGATTTCTGAGCTCGTGCTGGTTTTGAGGTGAGTGGGCGTTAATCGCAGATGGTAAAGATTTCGGTTAATGTTATTGGTGTGATGCATGAGTGTGATTGAGATGGAATTGGATTTATTGAACTGTTGATTATGATTATTGTTGATTGATATCTGCTGCATGACTATTTGGTCGATACGCACTCTTAGGATGATTTTGAGTTGCGTTGGGAAGTCAGCTATACGTATGATTGGGCTGGGCTCGTTCACTAATTGGTTGAACAGTGTTAGCCTTACTGGTGCATATGTTGCATTAGAGGGGGAGTGCCCTGTGCCAATTCAGTAGAGGGCTATCAGTAAACCTTTGCTTTGGCCGGCATTGGTTGTAGGTTCTGCGCCAAACCGCCGGTCTTCTCGGGATACGTGATTACATGCTTTGATATTGACTGTGGATGTTTGCTTTTGGTGTTTAGCCTCTACTCACTTAGCTTTGTGCTAATTCCCCTCAGTGATGCTTTTGTAGGTTCGTGTTTGTGAGGTTAAAAGAAGGAGAAGTTGACCCGACTCTGATATAGTTTTTGAAATGAAACGAGCGTGTAGTTTTTGTAACACCAAAACGATACTGTTGTTTGTGAATAGTGATGTTTATTTGTTAATATTGTTTTATATGTAATTATGTTTGTTTACTTAAAGCTTCCGCGGCTTTGAGTTAATTGGATTTTTAGATTCAGACTATACCGGATGTCAGATTGATAGGAAGAGTACTATAGGTGGGTGTCAGCTACGAGGTGGAAAACTAGTAAGTTGGCAAAGCAAGAAACAGAACT
The DNA here is from genome assembly GCA_038502395.1 of Dittrichia graveolens. NCBI lineage: Eukaryota > Viridiplantae > Streptophyta > Magnoliopsida > Asterales > Asteraceae > Dittrichia > Dittrichia graveolens. The sequence continues at coordinate 28,028,691 of JARJIL010000007.1, forward strand.
CCATTTCTCTATCCACCGCTGAAGCTGAATACATCTTAGCTGGGAGTTGTTGCGCACAAGTTTTATGGATGCAACATCAGCTTGCTGACTATGGCATCTCCTTTTAGCGCACTCCCATCTATTGTGATAACACAAGTGATATTGCAATCTCCAATAATCCAGTGCTTCATTCTCGCACAAAGCACATTTATGTTCGCCATCACTTTATTCGCGATCATATATCCAAGAATGAAATTGAGCTTCGTTTCATCTCCACCGAACATCAGCTGGCTGACATCTTCACAAAAGCCTTAGATGAACACCGGTTCAATCAACTGATTGCAATAGGAATACTAAATCCTTCATCAATATAGCTATTTCAGGTAAGTTTGATTGTTACTGTTCATTCTTTCTTGGCACATTTAATGTCAGCCACCCTAATAGCTAAGCTTGAATAATTACTTTTACCCTGCCTCTCTCTGACTGTCAAATCATCTCTGAAGCTTAATCATGAGTAAATTTCTTTATAAACATCCAAATATTTTCTTTCCTTTTTCATCTTCTGCAAATCAAAATCCGATTCAAAGAAAATCTTTCACTTTCTCAACAACTCATGGAACAATTACCATTGTGTTCTTCCCAGTATGCTATGTTATCACTGTACGCATCCCCGATGAAGGGATTGGGATTGAAGTTTCATCTCAAATATTTGTGTTATCATAAACATGATGTAATTTTTTTTTGACAGTCCATGTAACTCATGATTAACATCATGTAATCTTTTGTTTAGATATGGTATTAGAAATTTCCAAGCTTAAGTATTATTTTTGTTTCCTTTGTTTGTTTAGATAAAAATTTCAAATGCAAAGTTTGGATATTTTCATTCCCTTTGTATTGTGAAATTTTTATCTTCCTTCTAATGGTGTGTTGTTGAAGTATAGCAAGTTCCCAGATAACTCTGGGTAAATTAGTTTACCCAATAACTGTTTGACATCACAAAAGTTATCCTTGCGTAATTTCCGGCTTCACGCATTTTCACCCTAGATTTACTCAACCGCCAAGATTGATTCAGTTTAAATCCCTTTAAAACCCAATATCGCCTCTTCAAGTTCTTTACCTGCAACTCATCTTCTCCGGCGATCTCCCTTCTTCAAAAGCAAAATCAACTCTTGTTCTTGAATCAATGGCTCCCAAAACTGCTTCCGCAAAGGTAACCCTTCCTTCTGATGTTATCCCCAAAATCCCACTAGAATCCATCTGTTTCAAAGACAACAACTTCGCCACTGACCTAGCCATTCCTTCATCTTCCTCACCACTTCACCAAATAATGACTATCTTCGCAACTGCCCATTGAACTTTGCTCTCTCTGCAAAGGTTCCAATGTTTGAAGAACATCTCTGTGAGTTCTGGATAACCGCTGAAGTCATCAAGCCCAAAACCTCCGGCCAAAGTATTCACTTCAGTATGCTCTCTGGTAGCAAGTTTGCTGAAATTACCACGAAGTTTCTTGCATCTGTTCTTCATCTTCCTCGCTAGGAACTCACCTCATTCACTGCTAATGCTAAGGAGCTGCTCTTCTTCTTCTTTCAATATGCTTATGAGCACAAGGTCAAAGGTAACTCTATGGTTCGCACTCGTCTTCCAAGGGAGTGGAACTGTCTGATTGCTCATCTGAATTTCTATATGACGAGCAAAACTGGTGGTCTTGACCAAGTCAATGAAGCTTTTCTGAAAATGGCCTATGCCATTATCCATGGTCATAACATTGACTTCGCTGAACTTATCATGGAGAGTCTCGTGGTCTCACTGACAGCAAGGACTAGGTCTCAACACATTCCTTTTCCAAGGTTTGTATCATTGGTTATCCACTCACTGTTAACACCTGAAGCATACAATTCTGCTTCGGTCCTACTTCCATCTCCTTCCCTACCGGGCTCAGTATGGACCGGCTCCTCATCTGCCTTCAACCCAGCACTGACTACTCCAATGCTCGCCCTAGTCTCGCTGAAGCCTTCTCCTGCCATTTCACCACCATATTCAGGTCTGTCTTCTGAAGCTGCCCCTTCCAAACCTCAACCACAAAAATCTCAGTCCTCTACATCAAAGACAAAGAAAAGGAAACTGATGACCACCACATCTAAGCCATCCACCAACCCTTCAGCCATACCCAAATCCACCACTAAACACACAACCACCGCTCACCCGCTAAGATCACTCTCTAAACGCCACAAACCCACCATGCCCTCCAGTCCCATCATATCTCACTATGCTTCAAGTGAGGATTCACCTGATGATACCCCGCTGATTCTTCGCTAAACTCAGCTTCACTCATTCACCTCCACAAACGCTGTTCAGGTAAGATCTCCTTTACTTAAAGTCTCTAAACCAAGTCTGATTGATGAAGAGACAGCTCAAAACCAAGCTGTCCCTGAAGTCCCTCTTCTAATATCACAAGTTCAGGACACTGACAAACACCAGTCAGCCGAGACTTCTTCTTTACCCACCATTGAGTCTGCCAGCAAACCCACTGCAACTCAGGTACCACTAGAACAGGGAACATCCATTCCTGTCTCTGCTGAACTTCCCCCTCTATCCCTTAATGTATTAGTAAACCCAACTGACACTATGGATATTGACCAAGCACATGATGAGTCAGCACCGAAAACGGCTGACACTAACGCTCAGCCTATCACCAATGATGAAACTACAATTCCCCTAGTTTCAGAGGTTCAACCAGTTTATGATTCCTCAGTTCACCCTGAAGATGAGACTGTACCCAAATCCCTTGATGTGTCACAAATCCCCATTGACACTATGGATTCTACTAGGGCAGATGATTTATCAGTTTCACACAAAACTGAGAGTGATGCCCAACCCTCCCTCATCAATGAAACTGAAGTTCAACCTCCTTCCGTCGAGATTCCTAATGCTAATGAAGACACAGTCTTAAACCAGACTGTAACTAAAGCAAATGAGCTTCAGGCCGCTGATGCATCAGTCATCCCTCCTGATGCTATGGCCTCCCTATCTCTCCTAAACACATTGTTTGATATTCCTTCTCCTTATACAATTGTCAATCCTTTTGATGACAGTGATGCTTTTGATTTTCATCAATCTCCCAAGTCTGTACATTCTCAATCCTCCGAGCCTTCAATAGACATTGCTTCCTCTTTGGAAAGTCTATCTAAACTCGTTCTTTTTGTTTCAAATTCTGTTAAGTTGAATACCTTTCAGGGTCAGTGTGTAGCCAATAATCAAGCAAAGCTTGAATCTGAGCTAAAGTCTCTTGTTGAATCTATCAACACTCAGTTCACCACCCTCACCAAAACCATTGATCGTAAAAATCTGATTTTTCATGAGATGTATAAGACCCTTCACCATCTTATCAAAACTATAGCTGATTCCGCCACTCTTGAGTTTTCCAAGCTAAACACTCAACTCTCTTCTCTCTCCACCACTGTAAATTCCCTTTCCTCCAAGATTGACAACATCCATGCTGTCAATCTTTCTGAAAATGCAACTCGTCAGTTGCAAGATTTGTTTGCTCCCTCCTTCTATGGACTTTCGAGGGAGATTTCGGCCTTGTCTCACTCGGTAGAAGCTTCAGGTCTTTCTTCAGCTTCTAAGGGGGAGAAAATAAGAAGACAGTCCAAAATCTATCAGATCATAATGTAACATCCTCAAAGCGGGCCTATTCGTGCGCTCTATTTGGTACGTGAATTTAATTTAAAGAATTATATGAATATATATGTTAAGTATGAATAGAAAATATGTAATTGGTCAGTTAAATGTGAATTTGAAAATAGTAATAAAAATAGATAATAATGATAAAATATTAACTGGTTTCAAACGAGGTTTCCAAAAATATCCTCGTTAGTTGAAACGGTTATTCGGGTGTTGTGTTGTATGTTGAAAAGGGAACAAAATACCTTTTAAAAGATAAATGAGAACCTTGGGTCGGTTCTCACTTATAACCTATCTCAGACATTCAACACACACACATACTCAAACGTATACACACACACCACACTCATCTCTTTCACTTTGATCTTGAAGAAGTAGATTCAAGATAACTCCAAGGCTGGAATCAAGCTTGAAATAGTTCCCAAATCTGTTCTTGTTCTTCTATTCATCATCTTCCTCATTCCTAGTAAGTTCCTTCCTCTTTGTTCTTCATTCAAGTTCTAGGTCATAAATGGGGCAAAACGAAATTAGCTATTAAAGCTTATGTTTTTGGATTGTAATCTGTTTTAGGATCATGTATAAGTTGTTTAAGGTTGATTTTATGAATTAAAGATACCATCTTGAAGGAATTTCATGAATTTGACCAAATGGGTCTTTTATGGTAATTTGATGATTCAAACTTGAATCATATGTTAAAAGCATGTTATGTTAATGTTTATAGACTCCAAATGATGCCCCAAACTTAGTGTATAACCTGGAAACAATTAAGAAAGGCTTGAACTTGGTATTGGATGGAAACACAGCAGAACAGAGCTGCTGTTCGTCACACCGGGCCGACTTCACGGCATGAAGTCCTGTACAGGCTACTGTTTCGTTGTTGTTTGATGCCTTGGGTACATGGGTTATAGTTGGATCGTTTTTGGCACTTTAAGGGGATAATTGGGGGTTAAAACTAGTGTAAGAATACATGTGAATGTTGTATGATTAACTAAAAGAAATGAATGTATAGAATAGGTAAATAAGCAACCGAGGAGAGCCAAATACCTAATTGTGTTGCTTTAAACACACAAGGTGAGTACCGACTCTTATGACTTCAATTAAGGAAGGTTTGAATGCAAGAAAAGTTATATGATTATGACATGCTACAACTTGTATTCTGAAAGCCATATGTATGCTAGTATGTGATGTGTGAATTACGTACCAGTTTTAAATTTATAAAAACCGTATATGTTTTAAATACTACACAATAGACAAGTGTACCTAATCGTGTAGCAGTATAGAAAATAAGTACTGGTGTCGAACTCTCAGGGAACGAGTATGATTCTAGATATAATTAAACTAATTATCTAAATAATATTAAAACTAAAAAGCAATAAACAGGGGGGAATTGGCAATTTAGCAGCAGAAAGCAATGATTCCAATCAAGCCTAAAACTAACAAAACTCAGATTTCAAAGCTAAGAAAGCGAGAATGCGAATAAAACTTGGATTTAATCAATAAGAAGTGAAGTATCTCTACTCGGACAACAGATTCCCTAATCAAATTAGCAGATTTCAATGAAGTGCAATGGATAGCCTAAAACAATATACCGATTTCTAAAGTGGTTAGATCTCCTGGTCAGACTCACTAACCCTATAGTTTCAGACATTTAATTCAATGGTCATGCAATTAATCAATCTTTAAATATCCAAACGGTTCGAGTTATGATAGACTTAATCTTTTGATTTGTTAATTCACAAAATCAACTTATTATCAAAGAATGGTCATCCAAGACAATAGCAAGCACAATAAAGTTCCAATCTTTAAGCCTAACTCTAGGATATGGTCAATCACCAGTTATGAATCCTAATGGTCATAGAAGTTCACAATTCAAGCAATCAAAGGAAGAATGGTCATACAACCTATTAAAACTCAGATTTTAGCCATAAAAATCAGAACTTGATCACACTTGGATCTTTGAAAAAGCATTCATAACAAATATATCATTAAAAGCAATCCCAACATTGAAATCCAACTGATTATCAAAGGTAATCATGTCCAAGTAGAGAATACAGAGTGTTTAGCCCATAATCAGAGGATTACAACCATAGAAATTCATAAGAACAAAGTTAAACATGATGAATAAGCAACTAAACTTAGAATCTAGGAAGATAAACCTTTAATCTTCACTTCAAAAGCTTCAATCTTCAATCAAAGTGCAAGAATCCTGCTCCAGAGCTCCAAAGTCTTCGTCTTTGTTCGTCTAGGGCCGGCTGGAAGGGTTAGCATCTTTTTTTTCGAATGAAAGTTGTCTATTTATAGAGTTCTAGTCCAGCTGGGGACGCGTCGCGTTCTTGCCTTGGACGTATCGCGTCTTAAAAGCCTTGCCTGACAAGTTCGCTTGAGCTCACCAGAATGCGTCGCGTTTATCCCTCCGACGCGTCGCGTTCGCGTATTTGTAGACTTTATGATTTTTCCTTGTTTCTCGAGTCTTTTTCCGCCTTTTCCGCTTAAACTCTCGCCATTGAGTATTTAATGACCTGTGAATGATAGTTACATACTTTAAGTACCATTAGCCATCATTTAAAGAGATATTTAACATTTAAGTTCCATTTATCGCAACGAATATATATCTAAATAACGCGACATCAAAATACCCCACACTTGAGCTTTGCTTGTCCTCAAGCAAATTGCAACTCGATCAGGCATAGAAAATCAATCTTTCAACAGCAATCTAAAAAGAAATCAAGCGCTACTTACCAATGTCAGTACAAATGATTAAAAACAAAACTATACCGATTGTATCTAGAATTATATATATATATATATATATTTGTGTATTTATCCTTTTTAACTTCTAACCACTTCAAATAATCATTTTCCTCACAAATAACCAAACTTCAATTCATGAATTATTTATAAAATCAGCACATAGCCGAATTACCTTTAAGCAATCCCCCAACCTCAAAGCTTATTGCAGATTTCCAAGCTTTAATAAACATATGCTTTCATTTTCATCTTTTCATATAAGTCCATGACTTTCTATGGAACCCATGTAGCGAACATTCGACTCAACCGATCCCAAACCAGTTGGCTTTAGGTGGTTAGGTGTAGAACACCCCTCAGAGCCTACTAATTCGAGTCCCAAAGGCCACATATTTGACTTATTGTTCCAACAGATATTTCATTTCTTTCTTTTTTTCATTGTTGACATTTTTTCTTTTCTTTTTGCATAGCATATGAATATAAAACTGAAAATTTCCACTCAGCCTATTTTTGTCAAGCTTAGATTCAAAAAGGCTCAACCTTGCTGCTTTTAACAATAATTCACAAATTAACTTTCGGCTACTTATAAATCAAATTTTCTTTGAAAATGACGAGAAGCTACAAATACTATGATATAAAAGCTAAACACAACCTTACAATTTGTTTACCAATCATTTATCTTGACATTTTTAACTGGCACTTGATCCTTACTCGAATGATATCAAAATTTTAAATTTCTAGCCTAACTTCATCATAATTTTCAAGATTTCAATTAAAGCTCAAATGCAATGGAGAATCTTTTTCTAACATCCCACCCCACACTTAAATCATACAATGCCCTCATTGGATATAAGAACAAAGCAAAATAAAAATAAAGGGTAGAAAAAGATCAGAAACGAACTCCCCTGAGGTATGTCTCTCACACGGCGAGAAGAGTGATAAGATATGGCGCTAAACTGACTGCCAACATAAGCACGCACTCCATATAGTTTAAGCGGAATCGGAACTACATCACTCAACCAAACCATCAACACAACACAACCAACTAAAAATAAATATATACAATCATGAAGCGAGTTAGTGACAATGTATCAAAATACAACTAAAAATAAAGAAATACATAAACTAAACTAAATATACAAGCATCACTCCTCGGACTCATCCTCTGAAGACTCGCGACCCCCATAACTCGAGGGTCCAACCTCATCTGCAGGCCTGCCGGAAGGGAAACGCGTCTGCCAGTCAGGGAAAAGGGTGGGCGCAGTAGGAAACGGCGTCGGCAGCATCTGGCCCTGGCGCTAGGGCACCACAGTCAAGGCCTCTCCCTGCCACTGGACCTAATGCTACAACCCGTACAGGAACCACCGTATGTAGTCCATATAAGCACCTAAGGCGAGAGTCTCTGGTGCGGCGGTCAGAGTCTGCTGCTCCTCCTCCTTAGCAGCAGCACCCGGAGAACGTCTCCTACGTCTCCTCTGCGGTGGCTGCTCTGGCTCCTGGCCATCACCGGCCTCCAGCACCTCCTCCTCGTCTGCGTCCTCAATCCGCAGCATCCCGCAGAACATTGTCCGCTCGAGCACCCGCATCACCTCGAGATAGTACTCCCCCATCAGACATGGCTCCATCCGCAGCAGCCTGGCCTCAGAAGCGGCAGTAAGAATCCCATATGATCTGGCCAGGCGGGTGATAAACTGACTACCGCAGAGGGGGCTCACCTGCTTGGGCCTAGTGCCCTCGCGAGCCAAGAAGAAGGCAACCGAATATGGCACGTTGCAAAGCGTGCCAGGGGTGAGTAGGCAGTACAGGAAGAACAGATCGGTGACAGTGACCTTCTCACCGCCCTTACGGTGAGTAACCGATGTGGATATCAGGCGGTGGATGAGGCGGTGGATCGGGGCGCCGATGCTACTCTCAGCAACACGAGCAGCAATATACGGGCCGTTGGCAATCGTCTGCCAAAACTCGGCCGGGCTGAAGTCGGCTGGCGGGCTTCGCAATCATGCGAGGAGGAAGGCCTGGAAATGCTGACTGGCTGTCTTCTCTCTCGTATAGAGGCCCAGCCTCCAACTGAACTCGAGGAGGGAGCACTCCCTGCTCCGGCCCCCCAATGGAAGGATATGACTCTACGGTCGGTGTAAACGGAGGAGATGTGGTTGAAGTTGAAGGTGGAGTAGAACTCCAGCATCAACTCCCGGTAGATAGGCTCCCTGATGCTGAACAGGCGCTCCCACGCCCGGCAGGTGAACAGAACTGACTGATCAGAGCCTCGATACTCCTGAATCAGCAGAGGAGTGAGAAGAGCTGTCATGCCGGCAGATGTGGCGACCTCCCAATCCAAAGTGTGGGCCACCTCGATCTCCTTGCGGAGCAGCTGAGTCAGTCTGGAGATGTACTCATTCCGGTATTGGGCCGGAATGGTCTCAGGAAAAACCAGCCACTCGTGCTGAACAGCTGGTGCGGGGGGAATTGGAGCTACAGGTTGGGGCTGCGCTACTCTGCGGCCTCGGCCTCTACCACGACCACGCTCTGCCATACTATAGAGTGACAATGAAGTTCAATATGATAGAAGATGGCAAAATGGACAGAAATGATTTAGAAAAACCAGCATGAACCCCAAGCATGAAAGAATGAGCCTAGACACACAGTCTATCTACCAGATGAGCACACAATCGCAAGTATAAGCAACAATTCCCCAACATAGCTAAACAGAACCAGAATTAAGCAAACACGCACGCAAAAGTAGGTAGTGTACAGATATAAGCCTTGGAACCAATATAACATCAAACTGGAAGAAAATAGAGGAAAGAACATGCATCAAGATCCTAGATTGGCCCTAAAACAGAAACATGTGTGTAAACTCTAAAAACAGAAAACGCGCCGGGTCCAAGCCCCGGACGCGTCGCGTTCGCGAAGAAGACGAGGACCCTAACAGAGCCTGCTGTTTATGCTTTTATCCCAAATGATCCAACACAGAGGTAATATTAACAAAATTTAGCATTCTTCAAACACCTCAAGACCATAAAATGCGAAATAAACTTCATAAGACCCCTAATTTACTCGATTTTAGGGTTTTACAAAACCCCCAAACTCAAATCTTGACAGATGTAGGAAACAGGGCCTTGCATCATTCAAGAACTTAAAAGACAAAATATTACGAAGCATTAAAGCAATAAACCCAACACAGAGACCCACAAATCGATTTTTCATAGTAGAAAGGATAAAAACCTAATTTTTTTTTTGAGGATTTCGACATGAACAGGACGGTCTCAACATTATATCACCATTAAACTACCAAATTTCAGTCTACTAGCACAAAACACAAACAAATATTCGGAAAGCCTAACATTATCGGCCGTAAAACACACTGATTAGCTCCTTATCGATGCTTAAACGCAGAATTAGGGCTCAAAACTTACTTGATAGTGAGAACAGAGCAGTGAATGATGGACTAGGTGTAGAATGTAGGTGAAATCGATGCTCCTTCAATGTGTTGCAGAAAACGCGGCGAGGTTCGAGAGATAACTTTGGGTTTCGCCTAAGAACGCGTCGGGTTGTGTGTGTGGTTGTGTTTTGGTGAAGTGAGGAAAAGAAAAGGGAATTTTGAATTTAAGTCTGTACGCGAGAACGCGTCGGGTCCAAGATAAAAATGCGTCGCATTTTTCCAATTTAAACCCTTTTTGAGCGTGTTTGAATTCACTAACGCGTCGCGTTTTTCAAATTTTCAAAATTAAATTTGTGCGTACCTTGTTAACTTCCATGCCATTTTAATGCACCTTGCTTGCTCCAGAGGCATAATACTAAGTGCCCAAAGAGTGTACATGCACACAAACAAAGAAACAACGAAAAACAAACAGAAACGAAAGAAAATAAACAAACCGAACCACGGGTTGCCTCCCACAAGTGCTTCTTTTGATACGAGTCATAAGCTAGACTCCACCCCATACTTAGGGTGTTATCACGTCGAGGCATAAAGCCTCTCCCTCGGTTCCCTCAGGCATGCCCTCTAGGTAGTGTTTCACGCGGTGTCCGTTCGCTTTAAAGGTCGAGCCGTCCTCCGATTTCAGTTCAATTGCACCATGTGGAAACGCGTTCACCACCACAAACGGACCGTACCATCTTGTTTTCAAATTCCCAAGAAATAATCGTAACCTAGAGTTTAACAATAGCACCTTATCTCCTGGTTCGAAGCTCTTGTTCCCACGCAGTCGCGCATCATGCCACTTCTTGGTGCGATCTTTGTAAATTAACGAACTCTCATACGCCTCGTTACGTAATTCATCGAGCTTGTTAAGTTGCATCAACCGGTTATGCCGCGCACAATCCATATCTAGATTGCAAGTCTTCAACGCCTAGTATGCTTTGTGTTCTATTTCCACCGGCAGATGACACGCTTTGCCATATACTAGCCTGAAAGGTGTACTACCTATGGGTGTCTTAAAGGCAGTCCTAAGGGCCCAAAGCGCATCATCTAACTTATCTGACCATTCCTTCCTATTCCCGTTGACCGCCCGTTCTAAGACTCGTTTATTAGCACGATTGGTCACCTCGGTTTGCCCACTCGTTTGAGGATGGTAGGCCGTTGCAAATCTATGGTTTACACCATATTTTTGTAACACCTTTTCCATTTGACAATTCGCGAACTGGGTGCCCCTATCACTTGTGAGAGTTTTGGAACGCCAAACCGAGAGAATAATTTGCGTAAGAATTTCACGACGACACGTGCATCATTAGTGGATAAAGCTTGCGCCTCAACCCATTTTGATACGTAATCGACGGCTACCAGAATGTATTTATTTCCATGGGAAGAAGGAAAAGGGCCAACGAAATCAATACCCCATACATCAAATATTTCACATACTTGAATGTTGTGCTATGGGATCTCATTCCGTGCAGAAATGTTTACCGCACGTTGGCACGCGTCACATTCCTTCACAAGGCTTTGTGCATCCTTGAAGATGGTAGGCCAAAAGAATCCGGCTTCAAATACCCTCTTTGCGGTGTAGGCCGCACCATGGTGTCCCCCGGTTGGCCCACTGTGGCAATCCTTCAGTATTTTCCTCGCCTCTTCTCCCGACACACATCTTAGGATAATGTTGTCCTCACAATGTCAAAAAAGATAAGGATCATCCCAATAGTAATACTTCACATCAGCGATGAATTTCTTCTTTTGCTGATGTGACATTCCTTTCAGGAAGATACCCGCGGCTAGATAGTTCACAAAGTTTACCTGCAATAGATATTCGTCTGGAAAATCATCCCCAATGTTAGCTTCGTGCAGCTCTTCTAATTCGGGATTTTCCAGACGTGACAAGTGATCAGCAGCGACATTCTCCGCTCCTTTTTTATCTTTAATTTCTATATCGAACTCTTGGAGCAACATAATCCACCGAAGAAGTCTCGGCTTGGAATCCTGTTTTCCAAATAGAAATTTTAGAGCAGAGTGGTCGGTGAACACAACGGTTTTTGATAGGATAAGGTACGAACGGAATTTATCGAAAGCAAAAACGATGGCCAGCAGCTCCTTTTCCGTTGTGGTGTAGTTTTCCTGCGCCGGATTTAGAGTTTTGCTCGCATAGTAAATTGGCTGAAAACGGTTATTGACTCTCTGACCTAATACTGCACCGACCGCATAATCACTTGCATCGCACATAAGTTCGAAAGGCAAGTTCCAATCAGGCGCGACCATGATTGGTGTGGTGGTGAGTTTCTCCTTTAGGGTATTAAATGATACTAAACACTCTTTGGAGAAATCGTATTTAGCATCTTTCAATAGAAGCTGAGTTAACGGCCGCGTGATTTTAGAGAAATCCTTAATGAATCTCCGATAAAATCCTGCGTGGCTGAGAAAACTCCTAACCCCTTTTGCATTTGTCGGTGGTGGAAGTTTAGATATGACATCTATTTTCTTTCTATCCACCTCAATGCCGACTTTGGACACTTTATGCACGAGAACGATTCCTTCATTTACCATGAAATGGCATTTCTCCCGGTTAAGCACCAAGTTCGTCTGCTCACAACGCGCAAGCATTCGATCTAGATTAGATAGACAAGATTAGAAAGAATCGCCAAAGACCGAGAAGTCATCCATAAAGACCTCCATGAAATCCTCCACCATATCGTGAAAGATCGCAGTCATGCACCGCTGGAATGTGGCTGGTGCATTGCAGAGGCCGAATGGCATGCGTCGGTATGCGAAGGTTCCATACGGGCATGTGAAGGTTGTCTTCTCTTGATCCTCAGGGTTTATCGGAATCTGGAAATAACCAGAAAAACCATCGAGGAAACAATAGAAGGCATTTCCGGATAAACGCTCGAGCATTTGATCTATGAATAGAAGCGGTAAGTGGTCCTTGCGTGTGGTATCATTCAACCGACGATAGTTGATGCACACTCGCCAACCAGTGACCGTACGAGTAGGAATTAGCTCGTTCTTCTCGTTCACGACCACGGTCATCCCACCTTTTTTAGGAACCACGTGAATCGGGCTAACCCACAGGCTATCGGAGATTGGGTAGATAAGACCTGCATCGAGCAGTTTTACGACTTCTTTCTTAACGACCTCCTGCATCTTCGGATTCAATCGTCGCTGCGTTTGGATCACGGGTTTTGCCTCGTCCTCCATCAGGATTTTATGCGAGCAAAATGACGGACTAATTCCTTTAATGTCGGAAATAGACCATGCAATCGCCTGTTTACGCTCTTTGAGGACGGCAATCAATCTCTCCTTTTCAGATAAGGATAACGCGGATGAAATGATAACGGGAAATTGAGAATTGGTTCCTAAATACGCGTACTCTAAGTGTTTTGGAAGTTCTTTCAACTCAAGAAGTTTGCTGGAAACCGGGAACGCGTCGGGTTGTCTACCCGGACGCGTCGCGTTCCCTTCCTTTGGTAACTCAGATTGCGACTCAACAGAAGAACACGTCGCGTTTTCTGCAGTTCTGCTCTATCATTAGTTTCTTCAATCTCTTCCTCCAGAAGCTTTTCGAGCTCTTCCAATTCTCTATCAGCATCAAGCAACTCCTCTCCCATGGGCATTTGACCCTCCATGTCTTTGTCTACCACCTTTCTTGCTTCCTCTTCAAGTAGTTCGTCGAAAACGTCAACGAAAAACACAGAATCATCACACAATTTTGAGTGTTTCATGGATTTGCCAATTCCAAAGGTAACGGCATCAGTACCGACCCTGAGTGTGAGTTGAGATTCGTGTATATCGAATAACGCACGAGCGGTGCTCAAGAACGGTCTTCCGAGGATTATTGGAACCTGATCATCCTCCTCCATATCGATCACGATGAAGTCGGCGGGAAAAATAAACTTATCAATTTTAACCAACAAATCCTCTACTATCCCTCGCGGATAAGTAACTGATTTGTTGGACAAATGGATAGCCATACGAATTGGTTTCGGCTCAGGAAGTTCCAGTTTTGCATAGAATGAATATGGCATTAAATTCACGCTAGCACCGGAATCGGCTAATGCATGACTGATCGGGAGAGTACCAAATTGGCAAGGTAAAGTCAGGCTACCCGGATCAGTCATTTTCTTCGGAAGTTTGTTCAGCATTGCAGCTGAACATTCCTCATTCATTGTGACACTCGAGACTGCTTCCATTTTCTTTCGATTAGTCAGCAGCTCTTACAGAAACTTTGCATACTTTGGCATTTGAGCCATTGCTTAAACGAATGGAATATTTATGTGCAATGATTTGAGAAGATCTAAGAATTTACGATATTGCTCGTCTTGTTTTTCTTTCTTAAGCCTCTCAGGAAATGGAATAGGTGGCTGATAAGGTTTCACGGGTGGCACGGATGATGGTTTTTCCACTGGCTTAGGCTCGGTTTCCTTTGCCTTACCTTTGTCTTGTTCCTTATCGATAGGAAAAGTAGGTGGAGCAGTGGGTGCAGCATCGTCGGTTTTGGGAAAGAAATCCTCATGTGTCTTGCCAGACCTGGTGGTCACGGCTTTGACATCTCTTCGAGGATTGTTTTCCGTGTTACTCGGAAGAGTACCCTGAAAACGTTCCTCAAGGACTTTTGAGATTTGACAGACTTGGGTTTCAATATTATGAATAGACGCTTGCTGATTCCGAAGTGCTGCTTCGGTCGATACCCCTATTTTCTTAACCAATTCCTCGGTTTCTTTGTGCCTTTGATCGGACGCGGCTGCGAATCGTGTAAGCATGTCCTCGAAGTTGGGTTTTTTCTCCGGCTCCTTGGGTCGGTCTCGCTGATAGAATCCTGGAGCACTTTGCTTGTACCGCCCTTCCATCTCCTTTCGATACTCGGGATAGGATTTCCAGTTGGGCTTCTTGTTGCGGAAGAATGCCTCGTCCTCGGGATAATCGTATTTATCGCCAGAAGAATAACACACGCATTCATTTAGATTCCCATTTTCGTCGTAAGGGCAATCTTTATCGAGATGGGGACCGCTGTAGTTGTCAACACCGACCTGCATAGCATGAATATTTTGATTGACTTTTTCATGTCGCGCCCCAGTGCATCCAGTTTGGCACTGAGGGCTGCTATGCTATCAGATGAGTCGGCTGTGGCTGCCGGCTTTCTGCGGAAAGATGAATCTCTCGTAGAGTGCCACTGATGAGAGTGCTGAGCCATCTCCTCAATCAGGGCATATCCCTCCGCGGGAGTTTTCTTCGGTATCGGTCCTTATGAATCGACCATTTGTCTCGTGCAGACATTAATACCGTTATAGAAAGTTTGGACGACCTAGTGGGGATTTAAATCATGTTGCGGGTAATTCTGCAACATTTCTTTGTAGCGATCCCAGGCGTCATATAGAGTCTCGTCCTCCAATTGCATGAAATTCTGAATTTGCATTTTCATTTTTGCAATTTTGGATGGAGGACTGAATTGTTTGATGAATCGGATTTTAAGCTCATCCCATGTACGGATGGGTGGCTCAGATCTCAACCAACGTTTGGTTGCGCCCTGGAGTGTTATCGGAAACACTCGCAGCATGACGGCATCTCTACTTACCCCAGGGATGTGGAAGTAGTCAGCAATCTCGAGAACGGCCTCGACATGCTGATTTGCGTCCTCATTGTCCTTTACGGTGAAAGGACTCTCGTGCAAAAGATGTAAGAATTGACCTTTGATTTCGAAAGATCGTTCTTCAGGGATCTCGAGTCGATGGATCCCTACTCCGGTTCCCTCGCGTACGCGGCTCGCATACTCCTCCAATGACATATTGGCGAAGTTCTCTGCCATCTTCAGAATTGGTTTCTTCTCGCGTTTGATTCATAAGCGTTGATGGAAAATTCGTTCAGGTTCGTCGAAAGGCAAGACAATATCAGCAGAAGGCTTTCTGGGCATGCACTATCCTAACACGAAAAGTCGGCAGCACGTAACTCCACGCGAAGAAGGGCGAAAGAAAAGAAAAGAAAGATTCTGGAAACGCGGGAACGCGTCGCATTTAACTCCGGAACGAGTCGCGTTTGACGAGAAGCAGAAAAACCCTAATCTCGATAAAGAAGCGAACGCGTCGCGTTTAACTTTATGACGCGTCGCGTTTTCAGGCCCACAGAATAATTCTAAGTATTTTTTTAGTTTTTATTATTTTATGAATTTTTTGGCTTTTTATATTTTCTAATTTTTTTTGGATTTTTGAGAATCACAAGCAATAATAAAAACTAATTAGATAACTAAATTTAACTATACTAAAATAAAACCGTTCCCCGGCAGCGGCGCCAAAAACTTGATGTGCAAATTACATACCAGTTTTAAATTTATAAAAACCGTATATGTTTTAAATACGACACAATAGGCAAGTGTACCTAATCGTGTAGCAGTATAGAAAATAAGTACGTGTGTCGAAATCTCGGGGAACGAGTATGATTCTAGTTATAATTAAACTAATTATCTAAATAATATTAAAACTAAAAAGCAGTAAACAGGGGGAAATTGGCAATTTAGTAGCAGAAAGCAACGATTACAATCAAGCCTAAAATTAACAAACCTCATATTTCAAAGCTAAGAAAGCGAGAATGCAAATAAAACTTGGATTTAATCAATAAGAAGTGAAGTATCTCTACTCGGACAACAGATTCCCTAATCAAATTAGCAGATTTCAATGAAGTGCAATGGATAGCTTAAGACAATATACCGATTTCTAAAGTGGTTAGATCTCCTGGTCAGACTCACTAACACTATAGTTTCAGACATTTAATTCAATGGTCATGCAATTAATCAATCTTTAACTAGCCAAACGGTTCGAGTTATGATAGACTTAATCTTTTGATTTGTTAATTCACAAAATCAACTTATTATCAAAGAATGGTCATCCAAGACAATAGCAAGCACAATAAAGTTCCAATCTTTAAGCCTAACCCTAGGATATGGTCAATCACTAGTTATGAATCCTAATGGTCATAGAAGTTCACAATTCAAGCAATCAAAGGAAGAATGGTCATACAACCTATGAAAACTCAGATTTTAGCCATAAAAATCAGAACTTGATCACACTTGGATCTTTGAAAAAGCATTCATAACAAATATATCATTAAAAGCAATCCCAACATTGAAATCCAACTAATTATCAAAGGTAATCATGTCCAAGTAGAGAATACAGGGTGTTTAGCCCATAATCAGAGGATTACAACCATAGAAATTCATAAGAACGGAGCTAAACATGATGAATAAGCAACTAAACTTAGAATCTAGGAAGATAAACCTTTAATCTTCACTTCAAAAGATTCAATCTTCAATTAAAGTGCAAGAATCCTGCTCTAGAGCTCCAAAGTCTTCGTCTTTGTTCGTCTAGGGCCGGCTGGAAGGGTTAGCATCTTTTTTTTTGAATGAAAGTTGTCTATTTATAGAGTTCTAATCCAGCCGGGGACGCGTCGCGTTCTTGCCTTGGACGCGTCGCGTCTTAAAAGCCTTGCCCGAAAAGTTCGCTTGAGCTCACCAGAACGCGTCGCGTTTGTCCCTCTGACGCGTCGCATTCTCGTATTTTCAGACTTTATGATTTTTCCTTGTTTCTCGAGTCTTTTTCCGCCTTTTCCGCTTAAACTCTCGCCATTGAGTATTTTATGACCTGTGAATGATAATTACACACTTTAAGTACCATTAGCCATCATTTAAAGAGATATTTAACATTTAAGTTCCATTTATCGCAACGAATATATATCTAAATAACGCGACATCAGTATGTTAAAGAATCTATGATATGCCTTGATAATTATGTGCAAGACATGTATTTAAGTACATGTGCACACTTTGATAAATATATGTTATATGAATAAGCATGCATGCACTTGTCCCTAAAAAGGGTGATTGATGAAATTATCTGTATGTCCGGACTAGTATGTAATTAAGGTCAGCTTCGGCTGGGTCTTGGGCCTACGTGCATAATGTTCTGGACTAACGGTACTCAAGTACCGTTCCTTTCAGCAATTGAGGTGAGTACCTTAAATGGCTAAGCCTAATGAGCCTTGGCTCCTTAACAAGCACAGTGATTCACTTAGGTGATGAAACCAGCACGGATGGTAGTGTCCGATTCCCCCGGTGGTAGTGGTTTGAGCTGGTTTTGCAACCCGGCAATATAATACACTCGCTGGACATGTCAACACTTCTCTATATGATAGGATAGCATTGTTTGCTTATTCTGCTATATGACTTGTTTTATTGCTAATGACTTGCCTAATTGTTATGCATGATTGTTAGTATTCACTAGCTATTTTTAAATAGCTAATGTTGTTGATGTTAACTCTTTTACAGATAATGAATAGGCAGGCTTGGTGAGTTGGGGACATTCATGGCTGATATTCATGCCTTTTTGGAGGAACACTGCTTTTGGTATTATAATACAATGCTCGGCCTAGGTTAATGTAACACCGGTTGGCATGTTTGGCACTTTTTGTATTGTATATTTGTACATACGCCAAACATGTGTTTTTAAACTGTAATAGCTACTTGGGTTTGTTTGTTTGTTATTTAAAATTCCGCTGCAATGTTTTTGAAATTCGGTTAAGTTAACCAACAGGTAAATGTTCAATTTACAAACGGACACATGCAGTTTGAAAACTCGAATTTATACTAATTTTTAATATAACAAAGGCGGTGTTACACATAAGAAGGAAGGCCACCGCTGATCGGAAAATAATCAAATGGGATAAAAAGTATTCACGTGTTGAATACCTACAAAGATTGGAAGAAGAAGTGGCACACCTCAAAGCCACTGAAGAAGACAAGAATAAGGCCTTGATTGACTTCGAGGCCAAATTAGCCAAAGCTGAGGAAGCTAAGGCACTTGCTGAGGGGGAGCTCAAAAGTCTCCTTGATCAAAGAAAAGCTGAAGCTGATCTGTTCAGTTTAGAATTAGATGGAGCTGAATGTCAGCAAATAAAAACTGAAGCTAAAGCCTCTCAGACTCCCAGTCAATCAGCTGTTCCTTCATCCAGTGGTCAGCCAAGCCAATCTGACAAAGGTAAAGGAAAAATGGTGACAGTCTCTCCGGATTATCAGATGAGTAAAAGTATATATGATTTAAGTGATTCAGATGACGAAAATCCAAGAATAAAAGACTTGAGGTGGCTGATGAACTTGGCAGAATAGAAGCAGAAAATGTTGCACTTGAAGAGCTTGCTGCAAACAAAATTGATCTAGCTCCTTTCGATCTTCAAAAACAAATTCATGAAAACATTGAAGCGGAAAAAGCTTTAATTGAGGAGAAGAAAAGAATCATGGAACAAAAGGCAGAAAAATGGCTAAGCTCTCGACATCAAAGAAGGCATCCTGATAAAATCACTGCAATCAAGCTGAAGAAAGTAAATAATGAAACCTTCCTGACGGTTCAGCGCAAAAATCTTCCTATCTTCAGCATACAATCTGTCAAGGATGTTCAGCTCAACTATGTTGTGTCTGAATGGAACGAAATACTTGCTTGTTTATCAAAACACAAGCAAACTGATGAGGTTAAGTTCATTCAACGAGAGATCACCAAAGTTATTGAATATTATGAGGAGGAAGTAAAGAAGAGAGGATCTAATGCAATTGTCATGCCTCAAAAGGAGAAACCCACTCGAGCTGAAAAGTTAAAGTTTCAGAGAAGGAGGCTTACTCTCAAGAAATCTCAGCAACAAATTTTGGAGCTGATATATATTGGAGAGCTTCCAAACTACAAAGGCTTTGACACCACGTTGCCTCCTGGTCTCATTCCTGAAGTGGGTAAAGTTCTCTCAAATCCGAGGGGATTTTATTTTCTCGATGCATATGACAAGATTCGTTTTTAGAGAGTTTCAGACTTCGCCAAAGCTGACTGGCTTCATCTGAGATCTCTTCGATACTTCATAGATAATAAAGATCCAAATGTCAAAGACATTTTGGTGGAATACTTGAAGCGGTTGAAGTTCAAAGCTCCAAAGGAATCCTCTCATGAAGAGTTCAAACCGGATATGTAGAATAGTAATTCTTTATTCTTTATTCTTTGTATTATTTATTCATTTTGTACATAGTCATGGATTATAAACAAATAGGGGGAGATTGTTAGTCCTTTTATTTGTATATATTCCATTCCTAAAGAAGCTTTCGAAGAAAGCGACTGAAGGTGTAATATATCATTCTTTTGTAAACTGTTCTGACGACATCTGAAGAAAGAAACCCGTAGTTCATCTGAAGATTAGTTCTGAAGTGAACGTCAGTTGAAGTTTGTCTTCAGTCATCAAAGGGTCTTCTGAACTAAAGATACATCTGATAACCATGATCTTCCTATTATGTAAAGTGCACGATCTACGCATTCTGAAGGAGCTCGAAACGGCAATCTTGTTTTCTGTTCATAATTAAGTGTAGAACGGTACACGTGTAAATAAATTAGATGACCAGGATAAGTTTACTAAGCCTATAAATACCTGCTTGATTAACGAGAAATGATTAAGCGTTTGTTCGCTAATTTGTATTCAAGTTTGTTCTTGTTTAGTTTGTACTCGGTGCTCAAGTTTGTTCTAGTGCACTCTTTGAAGTTTGGTTATTAATATAATCTTACTTTGAAAACTTTCGTGTGTTCGTTGCTTTAAAACTATTTCCGCACTTTGATTTTATTCATAGTTAGTTTTATTCACAATCGGGAAAAACAAAAGCCACACGAGATGAACTATCCCACACATGATCTTGAATTGGCAGCAGTCGTTTTTGCTCTGAAAATTTGGAGGCGTTAGTTATATGGTGTTAAATGTACTATCTATTCAGATCATAAAAGCCTGAAATACTTTTTAGAGCAGAAAAACTTGAACATGAGACAAAGAAGGTTATTCTATTTAGTAACGGATTACAAGTGTGAAATACTTTACCATCCTAGTAAAGCTAATGTAGTAGTAGACGTGCTGAGCCGAAAGACTAGCTATATGCCCTTAATCGTTCATCCTTTAAGGATGATGGTAATCACCCCGATATTAGAAATAATCAAAAACACACAAATTGAGGCTTTGAAAGAGGAATATCAAAATACGAATTCGAAGGCTATTTGGGCGCTCGAAGTCCCCTTGATAGACCTTATTTCGAATTCGAAGACTCAAAGACTTATCTCATTTCAAATTCGAAGTGTCCCTTCCTTTACCATTTCGAATTTGAAGTACTATTCGAAGTCATGTTAATGAAAGATCTTCGAATTGGAGGCTTCGAACAGGAATATATTTTTGGGTTTTCCTTTTTCAAAAAAATGACAAACTACAAAAATTAAAAATTAAAGATATTTTTGTATTTTCTGAATTGAAATGAAATTAAACAATGAAAATCTTTTTGTATTTTAATATTTTTGAATTTTTATGAAATTTTTTGGTTTTCTTTTACTTCTCCCCTTACAAAGGTGCATAACTTGTATTAATGGTTGACACTCCACCTCGAATTCTACTTTCTGTTGCTACAAGATAAACAAATGAAGTATAATATCCACTCAAATTTTAAAAAATAAGAACAAGAAAAATAGAAATTAAATAACAGGATGTCAGATTTTATGTAACGTCCCAAATTTTATTTTTTATATTTTATAAAGCTAGTGCCAAAACATTCGGTTAAGAGTTTACTATAATTAAAACACTGTATAGTATCTATTACATGCCGGGTGAAAACCCATATTAACCTTAAATTCAATTACAATCATTTTAGGTTGCATTAGAAAATTCATGCTAGTGAAAACATCGCGGAAGCTTGTTGGAGATGAGCTATCAAACACGAGCTAGAGCCCCGCCATGGTCATCACCTGAAAAGATGGTTAAACAACAACCTTAAGCAACGAGGCTTAGCGAGTACTTTAAAAACAACAAAACCAATCATCACATCATCCACTTGTTCACATATACAACATCAATCATTCCCGCTACCGTAGTAGACGGTCTCATCATTCTTGTCACCGAAGTGAACGATCTCATCATTCCCGTCACCGAAGTGAACGGTCTCATCATTCCCGCCACCGAAGTGAACGGTCTTCTCATTTCTGTCACCGAAGTGAAGGGTCTCGTCATTCCCTTCACCGAAGTGAACAGTCTCATCATTCCCGTCACCGAAGTGAACGGTCTCATCATTCCCTTTAACAGAGTGAACGGTCTCATCATTCTCGTCACCGAAGTGAACGGTCTCATCATTCCCGCCACCGAAGTGAACGGTCTCATCATTCCCGTCACCGGAGTGAACAGTCTCATCATTTAATAAGCACATTGTATCATACAGCACATAGGATGTCATCAGTTTAGATTGTAAGTAAGAGTACTCACCTGTCTGCAATCTTAGTTTTTCAATTAACAGCTATTAACGAATTGCTCGGTCACGAGTCCAAAGTACAACCTACAGTGTACATAATCATATCAAGTTTCAAATACTCAAAGTCGGATCATATTCCTCGACTGAAAGTCGGTCCCCACAGACTCAACCAAAAGGCGGACCAATACAAAGGTTCCAAATGTCGGACGACTTCTACATACATAAGTCGCATGGGTTAATATACATAGACATTAAGTTACATGAGCTACACTTGCATGCGTAAGTCGCATGAACAATCTCTCTCTCTCTCTATATATATATATATATTTGTGTGTGTGCATAAGTCGCATGGTTCAATCAGTATATATATATATATATATGTGTGTGTGTGTGTGTGTGTATATACCTCAAGTCGCATGAACTATATACATATACATAAGTCGCATAGCTACATACACACATAAATCGCATGGTTCAATCAACATATATGTATTTTAAGTCGTATAGGTGTCTACTCCCCATGTGAAAGTCGCATGGAATGATAACATGTATATGTATACAAAGTCGCATGAGCCTCTCCACTTGTGTGGAAGTCGCATGAGTACGTGCATATACATAAGTCGCATAGGTAACTCAGCCATTTCTGACTGATTAACCCTCATGATATAAGGCACGGCGGTTCTGCAGAACCTCTGATCCGGAATGTTACCTCGAATCACCGTTAAATCCCAAATCTCCTGATCAAGGGTCCCTGGGATCTAGCTAACTGGCTGACCTTAACCATGCTTGCTGATGTTCGCGAACACATACACATATCTTGATCATTTACTTAGCATGCATATTCATTTACTTCTTTTAGCATGCAATTACAGCCAGTTAGTTCTTTATGGATCCAATCTGAATCCCTAGCATGAATATCATCATATCTTTAGTTAACTGATTCATTCAGAATCAGTATCATGCATAGCATTTATTTAACTAAGCGGTTCCAGTTCTGGATCCCGCTGGCATGCACTTAACTTACATATGACAAGTATTTAGCCTGACCTTGCACTTTAAGTAACATGGCAATTCTTATTCATTCACTTAACACATAGTTCTTCCTCTACTGAGGCTTATGGAAGTCGGTACTCACCTGAGTGGCTTAAACACATAGCTATTTAATTTCCTGCCTTGTCTAGGGTATCAAGCTCACCTAGAACATTAGGACTTATATTAATTACTTTATCATACAAAGAATAGCTACAAAGCCAACAAAGGAAGTCCCAAAGTCCGGATCCCACACAAATCCGACGAACTATCGGATTGTGAAGAATCCGACACTTCATGCGGATTACAAGAAATCCGACCTTTTAAGGAAATCCGACACATTTGAGGAAATCCGATACATCATCGGATTTCAACACTTAGATCATCTCATTGACTTAATAAAACAATGGAATCCGATACACCATCGGAATCCGATACTTTTATCGGAATCCAACACTTTTGTCGGAATTCGACACTTTTAAAGGAATCCGATTCTTTCGGATTTGCCTTGCAATTATACATATGAACTTTAGGAAATCCGATACTTATCGGATTTAGAACAATAACTCGGATTTAGACTTGCTACGAATTCCGACACCACTAACTCCCGGAATCCGACACTATCGGATTTGAGCAACATGCGGATTCCGACACTATCAAGTTCCGGAATCCGATAGATTCATGGCTGGAAATCCGCCAGCTTTATCTTGGCTTATTTCCATATTTCGTTCTTGTTTGTTTTGACATTTATACATTCTGAAAACACTCATTTTCATCAGTATGACTTTGAAAACACATCAAACCCACACAATAACACCAAACAACCAAAACCCACTTGCAAAGTAAGCCTTGAATGTTCTAAGTGGTGTTTTGCAAGAGTTTGAGTATCTAACCATGTTTTAAACATAAAAACTATTTCATATATGTTAAATCCAAACAACAACCATATGTTTACCTTTGTGTGGATTTAAAACCACCAAATCTTTGGATTCAAGAAAACCGAGAGCAAGAGTAGAGAGAATCCGAGAATCCGAGAGTTTGTGTTTGTGTATACTTTTGTGATGTTTGACCACTTTGACTCTCTACACATATATATATTTCACAATCCAGAGGCACCGCCTCTGGATTCCTTTTAATTCTTTTTTTCTTTTATTCAATTTAACTTAATTTGTATATATACATATATACACAA
Organism: Dittrichia graveolens; assembly: GCA_038502395.1. NCBI lineage: Eukaryota > Viridiplantae > Streptophyta > Magnoliopsida > Asterales > Asteraceae > Dittrichia > Dittrichia graveolens. Next base: position 28,053,027 of record JARJIL010000007.1, read on the forward strand.
AACACATAAGCACATAACATATATACAATTAACTGTTCACTAACATCATTAACTTACAAGTTCATTAACTTAATACACGTTTAACAGCTAGGCTCAAATCGAGGATGTTACAAATCTACCCCCTTAATAAGATTCCTTCCTCGGAATCTACTCAGTGATAAACAGGTGAGGGTATCTTGTCTTTATCTCGTCCTCGACTTCCCATGTCAGGTTCGGACCTAAACTGTGTTTCCACTTAACAAGAACCAGCTTGATCATCTTCTTTCGTAGCTTCTTGACCTTCATGTCAAGAATTTCAACAGGTTCTTCTACGAGTCGCTTAAAAGAGTCAACCTTCAGTTCTTGTAATGGAACAATCTGTTCCTCTTCAACGTTGCACTTACGCAAGTAGCATACGTTGAAGGTATCATGGATTCCAGATAGTTCAAGCGGCATCTCAAGAGTTACCGTCTGATCATTGACTTTACGCACAATCTTGAATGGGCCTATGAAACGTGGACTTAGTTTCCCTTTGCGCCCAAAGCGAATAACGCTTTTCCAAGGGGAAACCTTCAAGAATACACGATCACCGACATCGAATGTAACGGAACGACGCTTAGGATCCGCATACATTTTCTGTCGATCTCGGGCTGCTTTAAGCTTTTCTAAAGCCACATTTACTTTCTCTGAAGTTATCTGGACAATCTCAGGTCCAACAAATTGTTTCTCTCCGGGCTCCAACCAGCAGGTCGGAGTGCGACATCGTCTCCCGTAGAGCATTTCGTACGGTGGCATTCCAATACTGGAATGATATGAATTGTTATAAGAAAATTCAATCAATGGGAGATGAGAATCCCATGATCCACCGTATTCAAGTACACATGCTCTAAGCATGTCTTCAAGAGTATGAATCGTTTGTTCTGATTGGCCATCGGTCTACGGGTGATAGGCAGTGCTTAAATGCACACGAGTGCCTAACTCACGTTGCAAACTTTGCCAGAAGTTAGATACAAATTTGGAGTCACGATCAGAAATAATTGAACAAGGAAGACCGTGATGTGTTACTATCTCATCAATGTAAAGCTGTGCCAAACGAGTCAACGAAGCCGACTCGTTGGTTGCCAAGAAATGAGCACTTTTAGTCAGTCGGTCAACAATGACCCAAATCATATCATGCCCTCTGAACTTCTTTGGCAACTTTGTCACGAAATCCATCGTGATATGATCCCATTTCCACTCCGGAATGTCAAGCTGTTGCAAATTGCCATAAGGCCTTTGATGCTGTCTTGACTTGGGCACATATCTGACATTTCTCCACGAATGAAGCAATGTCTTTCTTTAGAGTGGGCCACCAATACAAACTTTTCAAGTCATAATACATCTTGGTGATACCTGGATGGACAGACAACTTAGACTTGTGAGCTTCTTGCAGATCAGCTCACGATTACCTCCTAAAAGAGGCACCCAAATCCTAGATTGAAAAGTCTTCAATCCACGATTATCTTCACCCAGCTGGTCTTTTAACTTTTTCATCGTTTCAGATTTCAGATTGTCATCCTGCAAAGCTAACTGCTAGGCATCTTTTAACTTTGCAATCAAATCTGATACAACTGTAAGCTTCATGAACTTTGCCTCAGTTGCTAGCCCTTTACGGCTCAAAGCATCCGCTACAATATTGGCTTTACTAGGGTGATAGCGGATCTCACAATCGTAGTCTTTTATTAACTCCAACCAACGGCGTTATCGCATGTTGAGTTCTTTCTGTGTAAGGACATACTGCAAGCTTTTGTGATCAGTGCATATCACACACTTAATGCCATAAGGTAGTGCCTCCACAACTTTAGTGCGAAGACAACAGCAGCAAGTTCGAGATCGTGAGTTGGGTAGTTCCTTTCGTGAGATTTCAGTTGCCGAGAGGCATAAGCGATTACTTTATCTCTTTGCATAAGAACACAACCCAACCCCGCATATGATGCATCACAATAAACAACGAAGTCCTCCGAACCCTCCGGCAAGGTAAGAATCGGAGCTTCGCATAACAATCGCTTTAAGTTCTGGAACGCTTCTTCTTAAGCTTCGGACCAGACGAATGCAACATATTTACGGGTCGGCTTGGTCAACGGACCCGCAAGTTTAGAATAGTTGCGAATAAATCGCCGATAGTAGCCGGCCAAGCCAAGGAAACTCTTTATTTCAGAGGGAGTTCGAGGAACCTCCCAATTCATCACCGCTTCCACCTTAGCCGGATCTACTTTAACGCCTTCTTGAAAGATAACATGGCCAAGGAAATGAACTTCCCTAAGCCAGAATTCACAGTTAGAAAACTTGGCGTACAATTGTTCTCGTTTAAGAGTCTCGAGAACCTGACGAAGATGAAGCTCGTGATCAGCCTCAGTCTTCGAATAAACAAGAATGTCGTCAATGAAAACAATCACGGATTTATCAAGAAAGGGACGATAGACACGATTCATCAAATCCATGAATATGGCAGGAGCATTGGTTAAGCCGAATGGCATAACCAAGAATTCATAATGACCGTAACGAGTCTGGAAAGCCGTCTTCGGAATGTCTTCTTCGTGGACTCAACTTTATGATACCCCGAACGGAGATCAATCTTCAAGAAATACGTAGCTCCCTGCAGCTGATCAAAGAGATCGTCGATTCGTGGAAGAGGATACTTATTCTTTACAGTTCGCTTATTCAGCTCCCTGTAATCGATACACATCCTCATGGTTCGATCCTTCTTTTTAAAAAATAAGACAGGAGCTCCCCAAGGCGAGGAACTAGGATGAATGAAACCCTTTTCGAGTAACTCCTGGATTTGCGTCATCATCTCGCGGATTTCAGAAGGAGTTAGACGATATGGAGATCTAGCTACAGGTGTAGCTCCAGGAATTAATTCAATCTTATACTCAACGTCTCTTACCGGAGGTAAGCCCAGTAATTCATCAGGAAAGACCTCAGGGAATTCAGAAACTACCCTGATATCTTGAACTGGTCGTTTTTCCATTGTAGCATCAATAACATATGCCATGAAGGAATTACAACCTTTAGCAATAGACTTCTGAGCTTTAATAACGGAGATAACAGGAATATCAGAATCCCGTTGTTCTCCTTGAGCAACTGCATAAGATCCATCAGCAAAAGGGATCTTAATCATCTTCTTGGAACAGAGAATCTCAGCATCACGCTTGCTAAGCTAATCCATTCCAATCACGACATCGAAGCCCACAATAGGCATAACAAAGAATGAAATAGGGATACTACTCCCATCAATATAAATAACGGCAACAGGGACTTTCTCAGTAACCGAGACTACTTTGCCGTTTGCAACTTCTAAATTAAGAGGCTCGTCTAAAGGCGTAACAAGTAACTGGAGTCTTTTACGGCAAGCAACAGAAACAAAAGAATATGTTGCTCCTCAATCAAATAGTACACTGGCAGGAAAATAAATAAGAAATGTACTAATGACGACATCACCTGCAGCCTTTGCCTCCTCTGCATTCATCTGAAATGCCCGCCCTTTGGCACGAGGGGCATTGTCTTTCTTCTGCCCTCCAGAAGACCCAGCTGCTCCAGAGCTTTGTCTATCAGGGCACTCTACCATTTTGTGACCGGGTTTGCGACACCGGTAACAAATGTCTTCTTCATATCGGCATTCAGTCACAGAATGCCCTCTTTGCCCACACCTACCGCACCTCCGTGTTGTTGCTGAGCATTCTACGGAATGATAGGTACGGCATGAAGAACACGAAGGATCATTAGGTCTTGGTTTCTTAGGAGCTTCAGTTTTCCCACCTCCTGAGGATTGCCCTTTTGAAGAGCCCGATTGGAGAGATGGCTGAAACTTCCTTTTACTACCACCACTAGCATAGTCACCCCGACACTGTATACGATCACCTTCCATTTGTCGGGCCACTTGAAATGCCCGATCCAGTGTTGGAGCTGCCCATACATGGGCACGGAATTCTAGTGGCAGAGTCGTCACAAACCTTCTTATCTTTGTGACTTCATCTGGGATCAGGTGTGGAACAAACCTCATCTTATCAGTAAATGAGGTTATATGTTCTTCAATTGGTCTATCTCCCTTCCGGAGATCAGTAAACTCCCGCTCCATTCTTTCCATATCATACTCGGTGCAGTACTTCTGTAGCACCTTTTCAGAAAACTGCTCCCAAGAGAGAGCACTTAATACCTCTTTGCTAACTGATGACTTCACGGTATCCCACCAGAATATAGCACGACCATTTAACATGCGTATCGCGTAATTTACATGATACTCGGGCTCGCATTCACAAGACTCAAAAGCTTGCTCCGTTTCACGAAGCCATTGAATTGTAACAGTGGGGTTATCACTCCTCTCATACGTTGCCGGGTGACATGTCAAGAATTTCTTATACGAGCAGGGCTTGCGTGCTCTGGTAAGACTGGACTTTAACAAGAGCTCTTTAGCTAAACGGAGCTCTTTCACTAAACGGAGCTCTTCCTCCAGACGCTTTATATATGCAAGCTGATCTGGATCAGGTACTGCGCCACCAGCATTATGCTGAGGGCGTTGGTCTTCGACTTGGTGAGGCATATGAGAAGCCTCATCTTCTAATTCTTTGAGTGCTTGCTCAGTGTTAGCTTTATCAGCAGACATCTTTACTTTATCTTAACTCTTCTATATAACACAGAAGAGTAATAAGTACTTTATCATATTTGCTCATCATATCTGACAAGCTATACTATAACAAGTAATACTCATATAACTCTCAAACTCAATCTCCCCCCCCCCCCCAAAGGAACACTTATTATGTTCGGGCCCTTGTTTGAGATTGAATACTTTTGCAAGTACCCAATTCCCTTAAACTTAGGCTCTGATACCTACTTGTAACACCGGCTTTGCATATACCAGATTTTAGCAAAAATTTGTGGTTTTAAACAAACGTGAACTTAATCACGAACAATTATCATTAAGCAGCGGAAATATTTGCATAAAGCATCGTTTCAGTATCTGGTGTTACTCTACCACAACCGACCATAATGTATTTATTACTCTACCACAACCGACCATAATGTATTTATGCCAGTTGTCTCTTAATCCGCTCTGTTTTCTGGTTCTCTTCCTTGGTCGCCTTGGTTGAGTCGTCAAAATCGTCTCGAAAAGTGAAGTTGTGACCATCATTCCTAGGCATCTGTAACACCCAGAATTTTATTATTAGATTTATGCAAGAAAAAGTATCAAGTGTTACCCGAGTTATAAATGGATATACGTGATAAGATGTGGTTTTAAAACTAGAGGGGCTAAAACCGTCAGATTACAACTTGTTTAAGTTTAGGGGTTGTTATGTCATTAGTTGAAACTTAATTATATAAATATCACCAACTTTGACCATAATTAGTCAAATTTTGTATTCTTTTCTCTGGAATCCACAAGATCTTGATCAAGCCTTAGTAACTTTCAGTCTTCTTTGAAGAAAACAGCAGAGTTAGTATCTATATCAAGAGTATAGCAAGTATTCAAGTTGAGGTAAGGTTTCAAACCTTTGTTCTTATGGTTTTATGAATTTAAACCCATGATTCCATGGTGGAATCATGTTAAGTATGTTTTATAGTGTTTAGATCATGTATATCAGCTGTATGAGGTGTAGGAAAACACCTCTAGGCAATATGATGATTATATTAGCAGATTTATGGTGAAATCCGGCAGTTCTTGCTAAGAACAGTCTGCTGGTCTGGGATATCACGGCCCGTGTAGCGGTACACGGCCGTGTAGTAGTATAGACAGTCACAGGGCCATGTAGGGTTACATGGTCGTGTAGCATGAGTGGTACGCGGCCCGTGTAGAGGTACACGGCCCGTGTAGGGTGACTAGACCACACTGGCCATGTTTCCAGCTTAGGTCGTGTAGCATTAATGGGACACGGCCCGTGTAGGGATACACGGCCCTTGTAGGCCCTATTTCATATCAGAATGCCTTATGTATTATTCATGTATTGTTATATAGGAGGTGATTGACATAATACCTGCATCAGTGATCTGTGAAGTATTGCATATTACATTTATAAGGTGAGTCTTCTAGACTTTACTTCATATTAGCAGCATGTGTAGTTTCATATCAGATTGCTAACATGCTATGTTATACATGTGAATATGTAAGCTTACTGCTATGTGCAGTAGGGCTCAGATGAGGTATAGTACTGTGACCTACGATGTTGCCCTGGGTCTAGAACCAAAGGCTAGCTTTGATGTCCAGACATGCGTGTATTATCTTCATGTGAATGTATACGTGTGCTCATACGATGTTATGTTTAGATTACTCACTAAGCTCTCGTAACTTATCAGATACTATTGATAAAATGTTTTGCAGGTTTTATCAAAGGCAAGGGCAAAGCTCCGGTTTGACTTCCAACTGTTAAACTCTTTGAAATTAACGCCTGGTTTGTAAATATCAAGTTTTTGGTACCAAACTTATGACAGTATTTATGTGAGTGTCTATTGATACGTCAGGTTTTCAAACAAATTGCTTCCGCTTTTATGATAAACTTTGAGATGCGAACACTTATACATGTTTGATCTTAATAGTTTTAAATTTGGTTTTTGGGGCGTTACAACTTGGTATCAGAGCCACGGTTTGAGTGATTTGGATGTGTACAAGACACATTCTGGACTTAAACCATGGTTCTGCGGATTTTGAAAATTGTCAAACTGGAGGCTTGCAGCTTGGTGAGTATACTAACACTTATATTGATTATGTATTATGTGAGTATTGTATGCAAGTAGATATGTTATATATATTTACAACTGTTAAGAGTTGCTTTTATTTTGCATTCAAGATGAATTTAGTGTTATATCAATATATGAGAACATGATGTATAAACTTTGGCCTAAGCCTGTGAATCGGGAATTTTTGTGATAAAGTTAAGATCAAATGTGTGTAATGTGTTTAGAGTAATATAAGGGCCCATATTATTACAAACACATGATACATGTTAGAACTTAATGGAATCATGAGCAATCTTGTGAATCGGGTGATGGGTACTTGTAAGGTAGTACACCTGAGAATATATGTGGAATGCCTTGGTATGTATAGAGATACTTTGGATATGATAATAGGTGTACTGATATATGGTTATACAAGTAACTGTTTGTTATACAAGATAGTGTGATAAAGCCACCTTTTGCTTTAGTGCTTTATCTATACTACCAGAATGATATATACAAGAGGTTCAAGAGTAGTGTATAATCCTAAGAGTGATTTTAGTCACAGACATGAAAGGATAAATATCAGTATTACAAGTGAACGTATTCTTATAAGAATATAGCATGATAGGGTGTTTGAGCCCCAGATATAATTGTTAAATATCAGAACCTACATCTGAAGAATTTAGTGCAGAAAACTTAGTAAAGTGGTGAAGCAGAGTTTATGCTATATATTGTTGTATGAGTTGTGGAACAGATAAAAGAACAAAGAAATGATCAGATAAGAGTCAGTATCAAGATTAATTGTAAAAGGTGTGGTAATAAGGCAAATTTACAGATGTCATGTACATAAAGTTATTATGAGAACTAAGGAAAGTAAGTTAAAATAAAGTGGAAAGAGGTATGTATTGGTATGATCTACGATATTATTCAAATACGGTAATGAGTGGAGTGTTTGTGAAATAAAGGCAAGTATAATGGTACGAGATGTGATTGATATTATGACTGACCAATTGTTTTGTTACAGTGTAATGGATCCTAATGCAAATTCTAGAACAGAAAATGAAGTAAGGAATGAAGGAAACCTTGACATGGTTACTATAGGAGAGGTGGAAGACTATATTTCCCTTTACGAGGAAAGGCGTAGAGCCATACCTACCAAACACCTTAGGGGTGTCGTCTCGGATGAGTTTGAAAAATGTATTAAAACAGTTATGCCGCCCATTATGACTGAAATGAAGAATGAGATACGAAGTGTAGTCCGAGAAGAATTTCATATATTGAAGGATGAAATGATTAACGAGATAAAAGAAGATAAAATGGAGATAAAAGCCGAGGGATCCCATAGAAGGACAGGATGTGAGACTTGTGGTAAGAACCATACGTGCCAGTGTATGTATAGAACTAAGGGTTGTTATACGTGTGGAGAAGTAGGACATAACTATAAGGATTGTTTATCTTTGGGAAAGTTTTGTTATGACTGTGTTCAGTACGGGCATGAGTCCTCAAAATGTCCTAACTAGCTGGAATTCGTCAGTAGAGATATTTAATAAATAAGTGGAAACGATGTAAGGTTTATTTTATTATGTATGTAAATTATGTAGAACCGGTATGTACTTTTCTTAGATAATAAATTGTTGAAAGAGGCAGAATCACTGAAGATTTTGTGTTATTGGTTGAAGTACGGGTGAGAAATATTTTGTACCTATGGATATGAGTGAGTTCCAAATAGTAGTTGGAATGGACTGGTTAAATTATAACCAAGTTATGATGTTATGTGAACAGAAGTGATACGAGTTCATATCCCAAGTGGGGAAGAACTAATTATATATGCTTAAATTAGAACAGGTAGGTTATACGAGTGTACAGTTTCAAAAGCTGGGAAGTGTCTTCAGTATGGGTACATTATTTTCTCAACCTATGTTATGAATATTAACCCATTAAAGGATCAGATGAACTAGAAAGATATGAAAGTAGTATGTGAGTATCTTGTTAGGTAATTCAAGAAATAGCCAAGGTTACTACCAGACAGACAGAGTATGTTTAGAATTTGTGTGGTGTTGAAAGCTTCACTGATTATGAGAACTACGTACAGACTTGCTCCTTCAGAGATACAGGAATTATTGAAATGATTTCAAGAATTATTACATGTGGGGGTTTATAAGACCCAGTAGCATTTCATGATGTGTACTTATGTTATGTGTATTAATTATTGTGGGCTTAATAAAGTGATCATGAATATATGTCCGGTGTTCAGAATATGAGAATTACTTGATCAGTTATAACGGGGTAAAGTGGTTGTCAAAGCTGACTCCAGGTCGGATTTTCTTCAGCCTGAGATCAGAAGGGATGGTATTCCTTAAATTGTGTTCAGAAACTTATAGATGTTTTGAAGTAGTTATGATACCTGTTAGCCTTGCTAACGCACCAGCAGTGATTATGTATTAATTGAATAGGGTGTATAAGTAAATATCAAGTAAGTCAGTAATTGTGTTCTTCAACGATATATGTATTTGAAGTTTACCAGATCATGAGAATCATGTTTGAAAAGTTTTAGTGACACAGAGCAGAAAATAGTTATATGTTAAGTTTTCAATATGAAATTGAGATATAAGGAATGAAATTCTTTAAACAATTTATTAGTAGGAATGGGATCAAGATGAATTCTGAGAAGTAGAGAAGGTGATGAATTGGGAGCCGCCAAAGAACCCGACAGTAATCAATAGTTGGATGGGATTAATTGCATAAATTATGTGAAGCAACAGTTTGCACTACCTGAATCGACTGAAGAGACGATAGCATTGTGTGATGACAGTACACTGATTTGGATGGATGCAAAGGGCAGAGTTATTATTTACACTTCTAGACAGTTCAATCGTATGAGAATGAGTATACAAACTCACACCTGATAGTAGTATATGTGGTATGTTAGTTATATGATACGTAAGGATATTACCTCAATAGTGGGTGGATATGTGGATGTAAGACTATTGTTGGTGCGCCGCAATAGCATTCATAGGTGGTGTAAGACTACCGCTAGTGCGCTACGGTAGCATTTAGTATGATATGATGAGACTAGGGATTTCTTTATGTATAGAGTTGTTTACACGAAATTATAAAAGTTAGAAATAATTGTTGAATGAGAAAGACCTTTAAAGGCGACAAAAACAATGGTCAGAATCAGTGAAGGATTGTGAGTAGAATATTATATTATTCAGGGTAAGGCTAATGATATAGCCGACAGTTTGAACAGGAAATCAGAAATAATACTTGTATGAATTAATTATCTAGATGATAATTACAACGCTTATATTCAGATGAAATGGGAACAGGTCAGTCAGAAGAAATCAAAAGTGAAAAGTATATTAAAGAATGGATAAGAATGACAGGAAATAAATCCGATTAAAAACAGTCGTGATATACAGATTAGATATAACCGTATGTGAGTATCAGGTTATGGAGATGCAAGTCAGACACGGTTAAATGAAGCTCACAAGTTTAGATTTTCCATTCAGTCAGAAGTTACCAGTTTTATAAAGACCAGAGGGTGGATTATTGGTGACCGGATATGAAACAAGATATAGTCAGATAAGTGGAGAAATACTTATAAAGGTGTACGAAAGAAGGCCAAACATTAGAAATTATATCTGGAAATATTAGTATAAACCTGAATGCCAAATTATGCGAAAACTCTACGAAGTTATAATGTGTTATGAGTGATTGTAGGCAGGTTAAATAAAAGTGTATATGTAGTTTCCATTAGAGAAACTCATTCATCATAACAGTTAACAGATGTGTATGTGAAGCAGATTGTGTTATGTCATAGTATGTCAGTGTTTATTGATTCAGACAATGATATCAGATCCACTTCTAGAATTCGAAACAGATTTCATATAAAGTTAAGGATTAAGCTTCATCTCATTACAGTCAGAATGAAAGAATATCCAGAAGATGGAAAGCATGTTTTATGATTATGTTATTAAGTCAGAAGAAAACTGGGGTGCATATTTGCTTGACAGAATTTCGTATTACAACAGATACAAGTTCAGTACCAGGATGCCAATGTATGAAATTGTATGATATTACTGCCAAACTTCAGTATATTGGGTGACGTGGGTCAGAAAGTGTGGGGTAGCACAAAAATGATACAGCGAGAGACATAACAGATTCAGAAGGTATGTAGTAGATTGTTTGACGCCAGAATAGACAGAAAGGTTTTACAGATAAACAGAGATCATCACATCAGTTTCAGTGGAGAAGTATGTATTATTGAAAGTATCACTGTGGAAAGACGTGATCAGATTCTGAAAGGAGGAAAAATTAATTCTAAAATTCAAATGGTTGTACAGAATTATTATATATGAGGGGAAGGGCAGTTTATAGATCAGAGTTATCAGAAAAGTTGTTATAAATTCAGAACACCTTTCGTACATTATATCTCAGAAGATGTTTAGCAGTTAAATCTATAATAAACAGAGTAGATGGGTCAAGGACCGGTAAAAGTGCAGAAAGAGGTCAAAGTATGTAAGAAGGCTTGAACAGAAAATGATGATATTTATTCAGAACTCTTCGGCAGTTGATTTCGGGGACGAAATCATTTCAAGTGGGGAAGAGTTGTAACACCCAGAATTTTATTATTAGATTTATGCAAGAAAAAGTATCAGGTGTTACCCGAGTTATAAATGGATATACGTGATAAGATGTGGTTTTAAAACTAGAGGGGCTAAAACCGTCAGATTACAACTTGTTTAAGTTCAGGGGCTGTTATGTCATTAGTTGAAACTTAATTATATAAATATCACCAACTTTGACCATAATTAGTCAAAGTTTGTATTCTTTTCTCTAGAATCCACAAGATCTTGATCAAGCCTTAGTAACTTTCAGTCTTCTTTGAAGAAAATAGCAGAGTTAGTATCTATATCAAGAGTATAGCAAGTATTCAAGTTGAGGTAAGGTTTCAAACCTTTGTTCTTATGGTTTTATGAATTTAAACCCATAATTCCATGGTGGAATCATGTTAAGAATGTTTTATAGTGTTTAGATTATGTATATCAGCTGTATGAGGTGTAGGAAAACACCTCTAGGCAATATGATGATTATATTAGCATATTTATGGTGAAATCCGGCAGTTCTTGCTAAGAACAATCTGCTGGTCTGTGATGTACACGGCCCGTGTAGCGGTACACGGCCGTATAGTAGTATAGACGGTCACAGGGCAATGTAGGGTTACATGGTCGTGTAGCATGAGTGGTACACGGCCCGTGTAGAGGTACACGGCCCGTGTAGGGTGACTAGACCACACTGGCCATGTTGCCAGCTTAGGTCGTGTAGCATTAATGGGACACGGCCCGTGTAGGGATATACGGCCCGTGTAGGCCCTATTTCAGATCAGAATGCCTTATGTATTATTCATGTATTGTTATATAGGAGGTGATTGACATAATACCTGCGTCAGTGATCTGTGAAGTATTGCATATTACAGTTATAAGGTGAGTCTTCTAGACTTTACTTCATATTAGCAGCATGTGTAGTTTCATATCAGATTGCTAACATTCTATGTTATACATGTGAATATGTAAGCTTACTGCTATGTGCAGTAGGGCTCAGATGCGGTAGAGTACTGTGACCTACGATGCTGCCCTGGGTCTAGAACCAGAGGCTAGCTTTGATTGCCTAACATGCGTGTATTATCTTCATGTGAATGTATACGTGTGCTCATACGATGTTATGTTTAGATTACTCACTAAGCTCTCGTAGCTTATCAGATACTATTTTTAAAATGTTTTGCAGGTTTTATCAAAGGCATGGGCAAAGCTCCGGTTTGACTTCCAACTGTTAAACTCTTTGAAATTAACGCCTGGTTTGTAAATATCAAGTTTTTGGTACCAAACTTATGACAGTATTTATGTGAGTGTCTATTGATACGTCAGGTTTTCAAACAAATTGCTTCCGCTTTTATGATAAACTTTGAGATGCGAACACTTATAGGTGTTTGATCTTAATATTTTTAAATTTGGTTTTTGGGGCGTTACAGCATCTCACGTGAATCTGCAACTGGCTCGTCTTGCGAGGCAGTGCATCCGCCACCACGTTGGCCTTTCTCAGATGATATAAGTTCTCCTAGTCCTGATCTCTGACTAAGTCTAGCCGTCTCTACTGGCGCATTGTTCAAATTCTTTTGATCGGCGAAGTACTTCAAGCTCTTGTGTCCTGTGTAGATGGTGCACTTAACTCCATATAAGTAGTGTCTCCAGTACCTCCCGTAGGTGTTTCTCAAGCTCTGCCTCGGTCTTGGACTAGTCTAGAATGTCATCGATGAACACGATTACTGACTTATCCAACATCGGTCTGTAAACCCAATTTATCAGATACACGAAAGCTGGTGGTGCGTTAGTGAGACCGAAAGGCATAATGACAACTCGAAGTGCCCACAGCGTGTGCGGAAAGCTGTCTTGGCTATATTCTCCTCCCGGATCTTGAGTTGATGATAACCTGACCGCAAGTCTATCTTTGAGAAGCATGCCGCTCCTCGTAGTTGATCAAACAAGTCGTCGATCCTTGGCAATGGATAACGATTCTTAATTGTCACCTTGCTGAGTGCTCGGTAGTCTATGCACATTCTGAAGGTTCCGTCTATCTTCTTCACAAATAGGATCGGTGCTCCCCACGGCGAGCTACTTGCGCGAATAGAACCCTTGTCGAGTAGTTCCTGGAGTTGTGACATCAGCTCTTGCATCTCCGGCGGTGCTAGTCGATAAGGTGCCTTGGTGGTGGGTGCAACCCCCCGTGCCAAGTCTACACGAAACTCTACTATCTGGCGGAACCCCCGGAAATCCTCCGGAAACACCTTTGGAATATCACATACCACCGGTACGTCTGAAACTTTTAGTTTCTTCTTTTCCATTCTCAAGTCAACCATGTGAGCTATGAAGGTTGTGCAACCCTAGTGAAGATACTTTGCAGTTTAGATTATAGTGCAACATGCCGTCATCCCCTCTGTCGCTTGCCATAGATAGAGATTTCTCCCCCACTTGGGTTCTATATCCGTACGATCCCCTGCTTACATAATATGTTGGCCTGCTGAAGCCCCAACCAATCCATGTCCGCAATCACTTGGAACTCCCTCATAGGAGTTGGCAGTAGTCTGTAGGAAACTTTGCGGTAAGTATCACTAACACAATGGAAGATGTCATCCTTCTACTTAACGAATCACGTTGGTGCTCCACTCAACAAGCTCGATACGAACCATACTTTACTTTCTTCTACATAGTGATATGTGTGGAAAACTTCTTCCACCTGATAGGTCCACTTTGCGCTCTTACTGGAACCTGGATTCCCCTCGAAGGACGTTGGTTGACATGCAGAGAAATCTATGTAGGTACAACCCCTCTGTATCTGATTTGCTTCTGAAGTAACAATTGAAGTACTAGTTGCAGTCTCTCGTATGGACCATAACGTGCTCATTTCATGATAGTCATCTTTCATATATCCTCCTTTATCTCAGTCATTATCTGAGGTAGCGTCTCCCTCGGCTCCTTCATCCCGTCGGCTGTTACTTTAGCAGCTATAACAGCTTCTAGCAGAAATTGGATTGCGGTTTCGCCTCGTGTCCACCGTCGATTAGAATTTCTCCCCCACTTGGGGTTTGAACCCGTACGGTTCCTCGTTTGCATAATATACTGGCTTAGTAACGACAGAGCCAGTCCATTCCCACCGTTAATTGAAACTCCCGCGTAGATCGGAATAAAGTCTATAGGAAGTTTGACATCACCTTCCTCTATCACATTGATTCTAAATATATCAAATATATTTACGGATTTTTCATCTGTTAACTCCACCTCTCGAGGTCTTTCAGGTTTTACTGATACGTTAAAACTTTTACTGCATAATACCATGTTCCACCCTTGCCCGCTCCACTGTCAAATGGAAGTATAGACAACGCACCCCTCTACTGGTGGCTTCATCAAATATCTTAATCATAATGTACATCGCGTCCACATAGTGTGTGGACTTTCAACATGCTTACCACATAATCCGGAGCAGCCCTAGTCATACTAAGGCATTTCTACTCTACAGGCATACTACTGTCACGCTATCATCTACTTCAATAGGTGGGTTTCCAAAACCCGTTTCAGTCGGGATCACAGATCTGTTTCTTGTATTCACCATACTGGATGTATAGACAATGCACTAATCAATAGGCGGCATTGCCATACAGTCCTCACTACTATATTAGTTCATACATCATGCATTGCGTGTCATAAACTTAGCTATAAGCCAGCCCTAGACTTCCTAAGGCACCCTAGCTACAAGCATCCTATCTCTACAAGTACCCCTTGCCGGATTCACAAGATTTCCCGGATACGGATAAGCTCCAACAAGTATCGCGTGCAAATAATAATATGGGCCCTATTATTACACACACGCTACACGTACTAGATCTTAGCTTTACCACTAGAAATCCCGATTCATTGGCTTGGGTCATGTATCCCATAATAATCCATGTGTTGTTTCATGTATAGGCCAAAACATATCCATCTCATACCAAACCACACTAGCTAAAAGTATATCACTTTATTCACAAGTACCTTATTGCTCTTATACTGTCACAATATCATGCAAGCATATAAGGTTTCACATTCAAGTCATCATATCCTAGTTTAAGCATAGCATGTATACATCTATGTATAACGTTAATTCATATAAGGGATCGAGTGTTTGATTGTAACCTACCCCAACATCAAACGAGAACATGAAATAGGGCCAAATCATCCATTCTAAACCTATATGGTTACCATTATACACAGTACGCAGTATTCACAATATACTTAAACATGGATATCGTCTTTAACACTTTCAACAGGTATCATGGATTCAGATTCATAGCATATTTCACTAACAATACATACACTATGCTTCACCTTGTGCTCGCCAGGACCAAGCTGCAGCTGACAGCTCATCAATCGGGTTTGAAAATAATTCTTGATCTTTTAAAAAATTTCTAGAACCAAGGTTTAAGTCCAAACACACCTCTTGCATGTTTGAATCCCTTAAACCTAGGCTTTGATACCAAGTTGTAACGTCCCAATTTTTTTTCAAAACGTACAGTAAATATATAAATATACTTGGAGTAAATAGACTATATTCATTCACACAAAACTCATGACGAGGTCCCGCACCCGGAATTACACGTCATACAATCGTAGTTCTTTAGAGTAATTAAATTACAATTATAAAATTCAATAACTATTTGTTTTATTAAATAGCGGAAACGTTTGATAAAAGATGAGCCGTCTTCACACTGCTGGAACTTTCCCACGATCTGATCCTGAAAAGAGTAAATCAACAACAGTAAGCATAAAGCTTAGCGAGCACTCTAACTTACACACCATACTAGGTATGTACATTCTATAAATCATAAAACAATCCATGATCGCCTATCATTTCATGAATTAGCTTCACAGTTACCTACAACATGTTTGAGAATCTGTACTAGTTTGAGAATCCACTTATGGCTACTCGTCAGCAGTTACCTACAACATGTCTTAATCAAGTTAATACTGGATATCAGTCTCTCATACATTCTATGTACTAATAAGGCCCCTAAACCAGACCTTAGGTTCCATAAGTCGGACCAATCCATGCGACTTACATAAACACACACACTCAAACTACACCACATAGTTCGGACCCATGCCCGAATGCGTCAAGTTTAAGGGTCCGAAGCGTTGCGTCGCGCGACCCATGCAAAGGTCGGACCCACTCTTCATGCGACCTTCGGACCAAACTTTACTACCCCATGCGACTTTGGGCCTCATACGACTTATATTTCATGCGACTTTCAAAGATCACTCATGCAACACTCGTATGACTCATGCGACTTTCAAAGATCACTCATGCGACACTCGCATGACTCATGCGACTTTAAATATCACCCATGCGACACTCGCATGACTCATGCGACTTTCAGACTACAAAAGTCGGACCATTCTTCCCTGTCAGTTCTAGTTTCAAAACTCCATAGCCACAATCAAACTCTTTCAAAACTTAACAAAATCATTTTATTTTTGTTACAAAACATTTCTCCATTCATTTGAATACTCCCTTCAAGCTATTTTAATGTTTCATCAAGTATTAAGGGTTCACATCTTCATTCTTTTCTCTGGTTCATTCATAAACACAAAACCCCAAAACCCAGATTATAACTTGTTCTATAATTACTTAAACAAGATAGAATTGATACCTACAACATCAAAATGAGGTAAGAAATATCTGATGATCCTCTTAGCAATTCTTTAACTCTACAACGATTCTTGATGCTCCTCTTCTTTGCTTTCTCGAGAGCAAAACACACACACACAAACACACATTGATTTTTGGAATGGATGAACAGTGAAGTTGGTGGTGTTGGGGGTTGTGCCCTAATTTCCTATATATATACACACATGCTTCACAAGGCTTTAAGCCCAAAACACACCCTAAGCCCAACAAGGATCAATTCTTTAATACTACCACTAGTCCAAGCCCACCAACACTTATTTAGTTACTCAAATAAGCCTCACTTAACTTTAGCAAGTTCACAACTTGCATAATTACATCAAAAATGATAACATTAATAATAACTTTTCTTTTATTTATTTTCGAGAGTTTGGGTATTACATGAATCTTCCTGAGTCTCCTGTGGATTTGAATCAAAGATAGGAGTACTCTCATAATCCGTATCATGAGGTACAATTGCTCTTGTCATCAGTATTAAGAACATCATATTTAAACTGTAAGAAATCAAATAAGAAATCTAAATCATGTTTAGTGAGAGTAAGATCATTTTTTGTTTCTTTTCTTTGAAGAACTGGTCCTGAACTGACTTGTCCAGAAGAAACTGCATTTCCTTTTGTTTGAAAAGATGTAACATCTAACATGTCGTCAAATGTTACATTGATGCTTTCCATTATAGAATTCGTTCTTTTGTTAAAAACTCGAAAGGCTTTAGATTCTTGAGAATAACCAAGGAAAATTGCTTCATCAGCCTTAGCCTCGAACTTTCCTAGGTTATCCTTTTCATTAAGTACAAAGCACCTATTACCAAATATGTGAAAATATTTGCTCTTAGGCACAATGCCGTTTGCCAATTCATAAGGAATTTTATTAAAGCGTTTATGAATGAAAGAACGATTTTGCGTATAACACACAGTGCTGACTGCTTCAGCCTAGTAGGAAGGCGGGAGACCAGAATATGACAGCATAGTCCAAGCAGCCTCAACCAGAGTTCGGTTACGTCGTTCTACCACCCCATTTTGTTACGGAGTGTATGCTGCAGAGAATTGGTGTATGATACCCACCACGTCAAGGTATGTAGATAGAGTCTTATTCTTAAATTCAGTACCATTATCAGTTCTAATGGCACACACATTCTGCTCATATCTATTCTGCGTTGTTTGATGAAGGAGATGATTATCTGTGTAGCTTCATCTTTAGACCTTAGAAACTTGACCCATGTATATCTTGAATAATCATCGATGATTACCAAGATGTACTTTTTGCCAATACGTGATTGAACTCTCATCGGACCACATAAATCCATGTGCAGCAGTTTCATCGGTTTCTTTGTGCTTGAAACTTGTTTTGTCTTGTGAGAGACCCTCTTCATTTTTCCTTTCTCACAATCTTCACATAGATGATCCTTGTTGAATTTTAACTTTGACAGGCCTCTCACCAAATCACCAGTCACAAGTTTGTTGATATTATTGAAATTAAGGTAAGAGAGCTTCATGAGCCACTGTCAAGTTAGATCCGATGAGGCTTTGTAAGTAAGCACACAGAGGTTTTTGCTTCATAGTTGTTCAAGTCAATTGAGTAGAGATTGGATTTCCGAGTGCCAGACAGAAGTACATCTCCGGTTTCGGTTGTGACTGAACAAGAATTCTTCTTAAATGTAACCTCCAAATCTTTATCGCAGAATTGCGTAATGCTAAAGAGATTGTGACCTAGACCTTCTACAAAAGAAACCTTCTTTATTTTTATATTTTTCTTGATGATGTCTCCATACCCAAGTATCGGTGCTACATTGTTATTCCCAAAACAAACAATCCTAGAGTATTTAAGAACGAAGTTTTGGAGAAGACTTTTATAACCGGTCATATGTTTGGTACATCCCGAGTCTAGGTACCAAAGATTAGGTTCCTGCACATCGTAAACAAAGAAGATTTAGGTCCCCATCTTGCAATGGGTCCTTGCATGTTAGCTTTACCTGAATCATTGACCTCTTTTACAACACAGTTAATGTTTTTCTTTGAAATCTACTGTTTCTTTTGTTCCTCAGCAGTGAATTTTGAATTTTTAATCCAAAAAGGATCAGGAACAATTTGTCTAACAATTGAAAGAGGTATTTTAACAGATCTCTTGCTGGAGGTGGAGACTTTGTTTTTTACTTTGGTTTCCACACTTGAAATGAATTTGTTTGATGTTGAATCTGTGATTTAGGTTTTGATTTTTGAAAGACTTTCCATGATTTTGGTTGGTTTGTTTTGGATTTGGTTTGGATTCTGTTTAAACTGGAATTTGTTTGAATTTGGGAACTAGAGTTTGTTGCTTTTTATGAAAGCCAAAAGCTTGCGTTCTTGATTTGTGTGAAGGATTTGGTTTCAATTTTCGATCTTTAGTAGAAAATCAAGCACTGAGAAATTCCTTGTATCCTCCATGCTTCTACGCTTCTAGTTCTCGTACTGTGAGTAAGCGTTTCGCGTAATTCCAGCGATTCATCATGTACCATGCACATTTGGTAACCCATTGATGAAGAATTTCACCTTTCGAATTTATGAATGAGACATTGCATTGATTTTCGTATGGAGCTCTCCAATTCTCACATGGTCTTATACCAAAAGATTTTCTCAATTTGTAGTATGAACAATTGAATTCGCAGTGACCATGCAAGCAACCATTACTCACACAAAAACACGTTGAAGCCAAGTTTTCCATTCCATTCTCATGATTAAAATTATTCGAAAAAGCAGTAATTTGATGACATTTTAGTGTAAAGTTAGTACACATCCTAGCAGACCTAGGTGCAACATTTCTCCAGATTTTCTCCTTTTTACACTCTATGTTTCCGTAAGACCATATGAGGAATATACACTCTCGTTACTGTAACCGCTTTAGGCTTTTTCAACTCTTTTTCAAAGTATGCCAACAATGAAATATCCGATTCACTAAGTTCTTGAGGCTCAGTAGAAATGGATTCATTCAAGGTTTGGTAGTCAAAAGGAATTTTTGATTTTAATTTTGAACTTCTTTTGTTTTCTTCTTCAACTACTTCCTCCTCGTTAACAACAAATATCATGCGTCTCGTGATCCCATCATTCATTACGTCAAAGTCATAGAGTTGCTTGGCCATCACTTTTCCACTGATTTTGGGGTTTTCAAAACCTAGACCCTCGTAGGTCCACTTTGTAAATTTTCTTTCCTTTGATTTGTTCAAGAAGATTTTTTTTTCACTTTTACCTCTTTTAATTAAAGTATCTTCCAATTCTTTAATTTTAGAGTAAAGCTCTCCTTTTTCTCTCTGGATGAATTCTGTGTCTTTTTCGACACTTATCTTTTCAACTTTTAAATCATGTATTTTTAGTACTCATTGTTGCTGTTAATTCTACCAATTCGTTTTCTTTTTCATTGATTTTTATTTTTAGTTCGGATAACTCTTGTTCTGATTGTTCGATTAATTTTTGAGTTTCCATCTCTTTTTGTCTTATTATTGCTTTCATTTTATCCTTTTTGATGTTGGATTTTTGTACTTTTCTTTCCTACTTTTTCATGCAATCTATTATGATCTGAACATGTTCTGTGCTCACACCACCACTTGTAAGAGAGTTAGAATGTACATTTTGGTCTTCATCTTATCAATCTCATCCTCAGAGTTGTCATAATGTACTTCAGGCTCTTCATCATTGTCAGAAAATTCCTCTTCAATATCAACCATAAGACAAAATTGTGCCTGAGCATCCTCTTCTAAATCACTGTCATCAGTATCTGACAGAAATTGATCTTCCTTGTCCATCATAGCTTTTCTAGCACTTTTCTTTTTCGACAATCTGAGCTTTTGTTTGTAGTACTCAACGTCTTTCTTCTTTTTCTGCATGCAATCTTTTATGTAATGGTCATTGCCCCCACAATTGTTGCATTTCCTATCATATTTCTTTTCTTCCTTGGCGAACCTGGGTTTGTCTGAGACTTTAAATGTATCTGGTCTATGGGACCCAGATATGTAGCGTTGGCGATTGTTGGTCTTAGAGTAACAGTTTTTGAATGCCTTGGTGATGAAGGATATTGCTTTGATAACCTGTTCCATCTCATATTCATCTGACTCATTAGAATCTGAGTCAGATATTGAAACTTGTTTAAACTTCTGAGTTCTTGATGGTTTTCTAGAGCTTTGTTCAGCAGCAACTAAGTCCAAAGGATCAATGTCTTCTTTGGAATTGATCTAGAGACTTCATCTTCGTACTGTTGCAAGTCTTCAAATATGTTGTGATATGTCACAATTGTCAAATTTCTGTTTATATGATTGTATAATTTGACATGCTCTTTCCATTCAGGACCAAGAGCTCTCAGAAAGATACAGTTGATGTCAAGATCTATACGTTCTACCTTGTTCATGCGCAGTTCATTTTGCAATTTGCAAAAGCGACTGTAGGTATCTATCAGTTGTTCATTATCCTTAGCAGTGAATTCATGAAACATATTAACCAGCTGAGTTCTCTTGATGTGCGCTCCTTGCTCAGTACCTTGTAGCTGCCTCTTGATTTCATCCTAGATCTCTTTCGAAGTGACTAGACTATCGACTTTCATGTACATTTTAAAAGAAAGTCCTTGTTTCAAGCAGTTTTTAGTCAATCTATCTGCCTTTTTCCTTTCTTTCTCTGTTGCCGTGAGTTCATCAGATGTCTTCTCTCTGGAAACACCTGGAATGGGGGGATTATTGTCAGGTTGTGCGTTAATGATTCGATAATACTTTTATCTCCATTAAGAATGTTGTCAATCATCATCTCTCCGTATACTTCATTGTGTTCTAGGAAATCCATGAACCGACCCTTCCATACGAGGTTATCGTTGCGGAAAAGGACAGGGGGTTTGGAATCAGTACGGATTGCAAGTATCTCATTTGAACTTGACATTTTCACACTTGTTTTGAAATAATTGTTTACTTGAGAAGTAGGTTTTTGATTCTGTTCGAAGTTGGTTTAAAACTTTATTCGAAGGGAATGAAGGTGTTTGAAGTCTAAATGTAAACTGGCTCGAAGAAATTGATTCGAAGGAATTGTTCGAAGTGGCTTGTAATGTTGATCGTAAGTATTCGAAGTGGGTTTTAAACTTTCAAAGTGGATTTCAAATTGAATTGCGAATTCGAAATCAACTTGGCTAAGTTTTGAATTCGAAGTCTGAATTCGAAATGATGTCTTTTGAATGCGAAGTTCTGGTAAAAAACAATTGGAGTTTTCGAAGTATGAGTTTCGAATTTGAAGTGGATTAAAAGGTTTCGAACTTGGGTTTTAAATTCGAAATTTTGTTATAGCACTCGAAGTCAACAATAACTATTTCTTCGAAGTTGCAAGGTTTCAAATTCGAAGCTTGTTACACGCTCGAAGTGTAAAGAAGGTAACACCCTTAGTTTTTGAAGTGTTCTTTGGAATCAAAACCTCCGCTCGAAATCTACACACTTAGTATTCGAAGTGAACTTAAACTTCGAATTCGAAGTAACCAACCCGCTTGAAGTCTACCACCATGAACGGTTTCCGGATTTTAAGGGATTTGTTTATAACTGACAAGCTCGAAGTGTATTGCCTTGTAACTGACAAGCTCGAAGTTGCCTTGCAAACACACTTTTCTTCAATTTTCCCAAAATTTTCAATCAAAATTTCAGATCCCGACTATTCTTGGTCATCTTCAACTGTTCATCAATCAACTTTTGAAAATCAATGAAAATCCTTGAATAATACCTTCAATATACCTCCTTTGATGCGAAAAACAATAATCTCGATCAAGAACCCGTAAACCTCATCTTTCACTTGATATTTAAACAGAATTTAGGAGAAAAATGTAACGCCCCAAAGTTCAAAAGTAGTTATGACCAAGTGATATAAAAGAGTAGAGGTGTTTATAAACTAGAGGGACTAAAATTGCCATTTTGAAAGTTGATAAGTCGAGGGGCTGTTTGATAATTTTTGAAAAGTACTTATATATATATACATATATATATATATGTGTGTGTGTGTGTGTGATGGAAATTTGACTAAGTCAAACCACCATATTAGCACAGCTACACAATAAACAGCCCACCTTAAGCACTTGTGGATCTAAATCAGCAAGATTAGAGTACCCTAACAGCATCCAAGTGATCCATAGTAACAAGGTATGTGTTCTTGAATGAGTTTTGTGTGTTTTGGGTCAAGAAAGTGATTTCAAAGGTGAAATCATTGATTGTTGTTGGTAGTGGTGTTTTTAGTTGCTATTTAGTAGTTTCAGATGTTGTAGTATGTTTTGCAAGTACTGTAAATACTTGTAATAAGATTGGAACCAAGAACAACAGCTGTGTTCTTTACAGAAAGTTATAGGTTGGTCGTGTACACGGCCCGTTTAGGGGTACATGGCCCGTGTACATGTTTTTAAAGACGGTGACAGGCCATGTAGGTAAACATGGTCATGTGAAGTGTAAGGTACAGACCCGTGTAGGATTACACGGCCTGTGTAGAGGTTAAAGGCGGTGACAGGGCATGTAGGGTTACATGGTCGTGTAGCATAAGAGGTACACGGCCCGTTTATAGGGTACACGGCCCGTGTAGGGTTACGTGTCAGCACAGGCCATGTGGCCAAGAAAGATCGTGTGGTGTATAGGTTACACGGCCCGTGTAGGTCCTTTTTCAGTACAGTTTGTTCAGTGTATGACATTTAGCTTATTCTCTAGTATAGGATGGTGTCTAGAGACTTGACATCACACGTTACCTGTTTAGCATTTTACACATTTATCAGGTGAGTATACTATTCCTTCAGCATGCTTAGCATATGAGTATGCATTAAATAAACAACATGATGTCTATGCTATGAGATATGAATGTTATTTGTATTAAATGAAAGCAACAGGGGTACATAGTACACTCGAGGTGTAACTTTGTACCAAGAGCAGTGTTATGGTATACAGTCACGCAGGTGGTGTAGCTCTACACCAAAGTAGTGTAAGTACCTATGAGTTAGTATATGTATACGTGCACAAGGTGATATATGATATGATATGGTATGATGTGATGTGATATGATATATGATATGTATATGTGATGCAAGTACAAGTGTATAGTCATGCCGTGAGCATAGCTATGCAAAAGAATAGTGACAGGGTATGCAACGAGCTGTGTACTAATAGCAGCTGGGATAGGCTACACTCGTGAAGTGTAGATAAGCCCGGCACAGAGGATACCTAGTTACGTTTAAGCGTAACTTGTGTCCAGGAAAGTGGAAATGGTATATTGAGCACTTTATACCCAAGGAAAGCATTGGGGATATTCTACACTAAGGTGTAGATAAATCCTAGCACAGTAACAGTTGTGTAGGTTTGCAGGTGATACAGCTTGGATGCGAGACATCTTGAGGATACGTTACTCCGGTTTTATATTGTGTATGTTCAGTTAGTATGCTCACAAAGCGTTTGCTTATGTTTCAGTATTGCATGTTGCAGGTGACGCAGGTTCAAGCAAGGGTAAGGCCACGGTGCAGTGCTCAGCTGGATAACTCCTAGTCTTCAATAAGCAAACTTTTGACACTACTTTAGTAAAGGATAGCATATGTGTACTTAGAAATTTTAGTTTGTGAAACTATGATAGCTTTTGAGATGTTAACACTGGAAATTATGTTTTTAAGTTAAAAACTAAAAAGTGGTGTTACAAAAAACCACAAGAACAAATATGTATAAACCTTCAAATTATGACCAAAATCTAATCCAGAACAACTTCAAATCAATGTATTGTGAGTTGTAATCGATTCAACAGTGAATTCCGAATAGAGCAGTATCACTTACGACTAAACACGATCACTAAACTTGATTCAACAGTGAACTCCATTTTTGAATTCTGAACAGTAATCTGCGAATTCTGAACAATAATACCTTCGATTTTTGACTTTCGATCGATCACGGTAACAATCACGAGCCTACTTTGATCAAGTTAGGATCTGATACCAATTGCTAATCCCGTAAATCAAGTATTTGTGATTGAGCTTGGAGAGAAACATATACTACACCTTGAACCTTTGCTTTGAATGATAGAAATTGTATTGCAAAAGCTTGAAATTACAAGAGGTCATATCCCTTTTATACTAAAAGGGATAGACGTGAAAAATCTCTCTATTTTTAATACTAACAAACGAATATTGAAGTTTGAAGTTTGAATTAAACAAAATTATTTTCGAAAATTTTTATCGAAAGTTGGAAAACAAATATGAAATTTGAAAATTGATAAAAAATAGTAGTCGAAACGGAATACCGTACTTAAAAACAGTATTCCAAACCTTAAAAATACTCGTCGATGTCATTATGAATTAACAAAAAAATTGACACAACTTGAACTGTATTCGATACGAACCCGACTCAAACGTTTACGGTCTACTTCATAAATTGTGTTTTGGTCGCATCTTCATCGACAGCAACACTTCTGTCAGCCTGAGACATTGTGCGGTGTAGCGCGAATGGAGACGGCGGGACAGTGGTTGGAGAAGGCGTTACTGGATCTTTGCCGGAAAGCGGAGGGTTTGGATTTAGATGGAGATCTCATCTCAGGGCTAGTCTCCTACTGTGACCTTGCTCCTCCTCTTGACGCCAAGGAATATCTGGACGTAATTTCTCTGTTCTTTTTTTCCTTCCTACAATAATTCAGTTCCTTTTATGAGGATTTTAATTTTATACAGTTTATTCGAGAGTTTCAATTTTGGGTTTAGTTATTAAGTAGGGTTTTGTATATTTTGTGCTAAATCAATTGCGGCAGTAAGTATCTTGATGATCGAATATATTGGTAACCCCTAGGGTTAATCAATTTATGCATTCCTGCGAATCGAGGTCTTATGTTATCAACTGAAATGAAGTTATTGGCTCAATAGGTAATAAAATTGTTTTTTGATAGAATTATTAGTTCATCTTGATGGCTATGTCATGAACAGAGACTACTAGGGTTTGCTTTTGTTTTTAACTTTAGGGGAATGAAATTCTAAGCTCTTGATTATCTGAATTTCGTGTTCTGTATGCAGTTGCCTTTCGATTAATTTTGTTAAAACAATATATGATCTCTATGATGAAATTTTGTTTTGTAGACAATAAGATAGCTACTATTTATCATTTTCAACTTCTGAGTCCAATTTATATTAGATGAACCAAAAAAATGTTATTTTCAGTCTTATTATTAGATGTGTGGAGAGAAAGTGTTAAGATCGATAATTACACATGCCCATTTATAATTGTCACTATTTGATAGGGGCAAATATCATAAAATAGCAACGGACGTAATTGTATGCTTTGATGAGTACTTCTTTTGTCCTATTATGATAATTATACTTTGCGTTGTTGTAGTATTTTGGTAATTTAAACGCAAAATGACAGGTTGCAAATGATGCATAGCATATTTTAACTAATGCCACACCATTAATTAATGGTTTTAACCAGTTGTAGTGGTCATTTTGTTGTTAATAAAGGTTGGAATTATCATCAGTAGTTTGCAGTCAACTGTTAAGATAGGCCACCATCTTCTTGTTTCATCACTGGTCTAATTATGCTCTGTAAGTAGTTGTATACAAATGGTTGTTATTACTGGTGGATTGATTGCATCTCGTTTGTGTGGTGGTGCAGTTGTTGACTTTTGAAATGTTTACAAACTTCTTATTCGAAATTATCTTGGACTTACACTATTAGTTTGATTCTTGCCAAAACATGTTAATTGAAGCTACGAATGAATATCTTTTAATAATGAATCATTGTTCCTCCAGACCAGGATTTTGCAAAACGTTATCCTAACACAGGTGAGACATGATTTAAACATATGTGCTTAAATTAGCTCATCAACAACAAAAAATATAATTACCGAAACGGGGCAAAGTAGAAGTATAATTACCAGTAAGGACATTGATAAAAGTACGTTGTTATTATATGACAATT
This sequence comes from Dittrichia graveolens, assembly GCA_038502395.1. NCBI lineage: Eukaryota > Viridiplantae > Streptophyta > Magnoliopsida > Asterales > Asteraceae > Dittrichia > Dittrichia graveolens. Next base: position 28,079,869 of record JARJIL010000007.1, read on the forward strand.
GCTATATCCATATTTGTTGTTAGGATTCATTTTATGTAATGAAAATTTTGACATTCATGCATTAACTTACAATTAGGGGTGAGATCGGTTCAAAAACCGGACTGGACCGGAAAAGACTAGGACCGAAGACTGGACCGACCAGTCCCGGTCTGGACCGGTCTCGGTCCGGTTAGTCTGTTTTTTCGGTCTATTGGTTGTTTTATACACTATATTAAACAAAACCGGACCGGACCGAAACTTGAAATCTATAAAAAACAAGGACCAAAGACCGGACCGACCAGTCCCGGTCCGGACCGGTCTCGGTCTAGTTCGGTTCGGTTCGCCGGTTTTTTCGGTCTATCAGGTCGCATGCTCACTCCTACTTGCAATCGCCTCGCTAAGGCTAGATATTGAATGACAAGACTTTAATTTTAGCTTGTAGGAAATATGATAAATGACAAAACCTTTTAACATATTTTGTTGTTTTATTTCACATATACAGAATATAGTCGGGGAAGAAGCTGGTCGACATGTGATTAATGAATATTTGAAACGAAGAGGTTATACAGATACTACCAGCAGCTCTTCATTAGATAAATCAACTAGCCAATTGCGTGAATATGTTAAACCACCAGTAAATGAACCTATTAAAGTTACTAAAAAACCACAAAAACCTTCTAAAGAAGCTACACCATCTACTTCTAATGTGCAAACTCAGGTCCCACAACCACAAAACCAACAAACAGGAAGTGAAAATAAGTCAAAGAAGAAAAAATCAGGGAAAGTGATATCGCTTGCTGAGGCTTCCAAGGGCTCTATTATCTTTCAGAAGGGAAAACCATGTTCATGTGATGCCCGTAGGCACAGACTTGTCAGTAATTGTTTATCTTGCGGGAAGATTGTGTGTGAACAAGAGGGTGAGGGACCTTGTAGTTTTTGTGGGGCCCTTGTTCTGAGAGAAGGAAGTACATATGCTGGGCTAGAGGAAGAAGGGGGACCCTTAACGGATGCTGAGGCAGCAGCTGAAGCTTATGCAAAGAGGCTTGTTGATTATGACCGAAACTCTGCTGCACGTACAATGGTGATTGACGATCAAAGCGATTATTATGAGATTGAAGGGAATAGTTGGCTTTCAATGGAGGTAATTTGTTAATTAATTCGTCAATTCAAAGGTATGGATTTGAACAGGTTGCTTAAGAGGTGAGCAAAGGTATGGGTTTAAACATCTAATTTTGGTACAGGTAAAAAAGGCTTGGGTTGATTTCGATAAGTTATTACCCCAAATCTTTTAGAGTTAGTATGAAAATGATATCCACTAGCAATATAAATTAATAGTATAAATTTCTGCATAAATGATTTCGAGGTTTTATGCTTAAAAAATACACTTTGTGACAACTTTCTACCAATTCTGTTGTATAGCATTTTATATTTGACCCATTAGATACAAATGGAACTTAAATCGACTCATTCATAAGTAAGTGGGTTGAATAAAAACCTTGGCAAGTCAACCAAATCCGTTTTGACCCGTATCAAAAATTACCAGCTTAAACTCATACCGTTGTTGACTTCTAACCCATCCTAATCTATTTTGACAGATACCCTAAATTCAAACAGACTCTGTAACACTCTGATCCTAAAACGGAACCCGGAGGTTACACTTATGATACATAACAGAGTATAAACAATATTTAATGAAAAATGTCTGCTAAAATAAAATAACTTACAAAGTGTCATTAGAATCCTTAAATTAATACAGACATTGCTTAGAATAGTTCTAAATACAAATCTTCATACTACTCGTCTTTTGCTTTCGATCGCTTTGCCCTTTAATTCCGGTGTAAACCTACCGCATGAAAAGAAAATGCAGCTGAGCCAAATGCCCAGTTTGCGGATATAAACAAAAATAATAATACAAACATGATATATCCACCAATTAGACCAACAATAACAAACAAACAAATATGAACACAGAACAATAAGTAACGAATCATTGGGGTACAACAATCAGAGCTCAATAATGCCAATACTTGTATAAAACAAGCATCAAATACTATACAATGGGTACATGTATCTGCAGATCCAAAGTACCAACAATGGTGAATGAGGTGTTGGGCACTACGCCTTCATCCATGAATAATAACAGCACATTAACTATGGTTAACCAATATGCCCTCTAAAACTCTTATCACACCACATTGAGGAGACACCACAGACTAATCACACCACATCTTCAAGCAGCTCTCTTTGTCCCACTCCTACTGCAGTAACTTGCCGCTTGTAAACCCTTTCTCACTCTAGATTTTATGTTTTACACATAATGATTTCATGAGTCGATCACCATCCAAAAAAATGTGAGCAGTGGTATACATCTATGATATGTGGATGGTATCGGAAGAGTTTTGCCATTTCAATAGGGAGTCTTTTTATTTTTTTTTCTGCTTAATCTAATGTGAGCATTTGAGTAGGTTTTAGGGCTTGATTTAAACAATTTGTTTGGGCTAATTTTAGATATGCTATGGACTTTAATTAATTATGATAGGTTAACTTAATCCTCTCCCCTACAAATATCCAGATCAAATTGTTTTAAATGATGCTTTTTGTTTGTTTTAATTTTTCATTTATGTTTGTATTAATAATAATTTTCTTTTGTTTTGGTTTAATATGACATCTTAGCATTATGATTGCAGTAGTATCACTATAACACTATTCTTCTCATTATTATCATATTTTTTTAGGGTTTAACAGTTTCCCTTTCATGATGACTTTTGGCCCATTTCTATTAATATGTTGTTTTAACTCTCAACTCTTGATGGCACACAGGAAAAGGAACTTCTGAGGAAGAAAAAAGAGGAAATAGAAGAGGCTGAACGTGCTAATCGCAACAAAGTTGTCATATCTTTTGATTTAGTTGGGCGTAAGGTATCTAATTTTTAAATTTACTCACTTTTGTTGTTGATTTTCGCATCTTCCCTTTTACCTTAAATATATTTAACCTCAAGTTGCGAAAGCATATTTGATATCACATAATGAGTTCCAAAACGCACATTCAACGTTTTATTTTAGGTTCTTCTTAATGAAGATGAAGCCTCAGATGAATTGCAAAAGAGTATCTTGCTAAAACCTGCTAATGAACGAGAAGTGAACCGAATCAGGCCCAACCCGACCCTTGAGATACAACCAATCTTCATAAACCCGGGCCACAGCAAGCAAAATGGTGATGGGAAGACCAAATATGTGAAAAAAGGGATATCTAAAGGCTTGTGCTTGGAAATTAGTGGGAGAGTGCAACATGATACCAGTGAACTAAAACAGCATGACCATCTGGATCTTAGTAGCTATTAAAATATGGTTATTTGGGTACAAAAATTCCCAATTTCTGAAGGATTATAGTTTTGTATACCAGATCTCTGAGGCAATAGTTTTGTTGCGATCTTAATTCATAATATAAAAAGGGCCAAGGTGAAGGCTTATTACTTAAGGAGAGTGAGCATGGGTTTATAATCCGGTTGAGCCGGCCTGAACCAGACCGACACAAAAACTCAAAGTCTTGAATCCTTAACCCGAAGACTGAACAGGGATAGGAATTATTGGTTTCGGGCTTAGCTCGATGTGTGAACCCTATTATCTTCTTGTTTATAACTAGATATAAAACAGGTTAACTCATTTAAGGTTTAGTTCGATCAAAAAGTATTAAACTTTACACGTTTTGCTATTTTATGTATTAAACTTCAAAAGTTTATATTGTGTGTATCAATTTTAATTTATTTCTATCATATATATTCTGGATACATAAAGATAAAACAGGAAATTGAATGTTTAATAAGTTTAATAGACACAATAGTGATACACAACAGAAATTATGAAAATTCGATACACACAATAGTAAAAGTGTATAAGGTTAGATACATTCCAAACAACTTTGCTCGTTCATTTATTCGGCATATCTAAACTAGGTTCTAAATCTCTTACGAATAAGTTATTATATGTTTACAAATTTAGTCAAAACATTTTTCTTTTGTTTCCCTTTAGATTTTATAGAAGTTAACCAAACAAGAGAAATGATTCTCTGTTATAATTTTTTTGTTAAATTTCATGTTGTACCAAATCTTTGTTATACTAAACAGAAGAGCCAATTTTTATTTTCCAGACTAATTTTCTTTTTCTGCAATTTCATTCTCTATAATATTTTTTTTACAATTTCATTATTTGTACCAATCGCACCCTTATTTAACCTCGGATACCACAAACATAACATGGATATAGCTTCACTGATATTGATCATGCCATCCACAAGCAAATAAAAACTTTGTTTATTTAGTTAAAGGAAATTGCCGAGAAAGGTAACCTAAATATCGAAAATTGTCAATAAAGGCAACATTCAATTTTTTTGGCCGAGAAAGGATTATAAATTTCAATTTGTAACAAAAAAATATATAATAACCTCTTGGACCTAACAAGAAAAGGATTATAAACTTTAACTTGTAACAAAAAGGTATAAATTTCACGCATTATACTATTTTTTTGTTACAAATTGACAATTTTTAATATTTAGATTACCTTTAAAACTCAGGCAAAATAACAACTGTTTAGTGATTCCTATTTATATGAATACTAGATCTCACACCCGTGTAAACACGGGCGATGTTATGATGTATTTGTTAACTTTATTTAATATTAATGTTTTTTAAAGTTAGTTACCGGCCACATTTCAAATAAGGAGAGTATATACACTAACATTCTACATAAATTGTATAAATTGTGTTGCTTTATTGTGAAATTCTTTTTTTAGTTTGTTATGTTGCTTTAAGTAAGCTCATATCCATTCATTGGTATATGAAATAGAAAGAAAATGTTTCTCAAAGTATAATGCACTATTATACAAATATCTTATTTGTTTAATTTGCAAAGAGTTATACTACCAGAATATATTCTAAAGTAGACAATGTTTGGTATATATGGTTATTATTGAGTTACCTTAAAACTGTTTATTTGTATTTTCTTTTCTAAAGTAAAGCACCGAAAACAATCATAGTTACTTGTAAGTATGCTAGCAGCAACAAGGTGATGTAACCCTAAACATCACTTGATGATTGTTGTGTAAGACATTCACATCAATTGTAAAAAACAACTTATTACGTTGTCTTAACTTTAAAGGTTTTTTGAAATCCCTCCACTAGTTCTTCCATCATTCATTGTTTTGATATCTTCTGTAACCTTATTCACCTCTTCATGTGTAGGGATAATTTATTTGTTAGATATGTCAAAGTGTGTAAGGTTTATCATTCCATCCATTATATGATCAAACACGAGATAATGTCCTGAAGTGATTTTAAGATCTTTACATAATTTTTGCCATATTGGTCCACATAAACCAACCGGTAGAGATTCATCGAACACCACATTAACCTCATACACTCATAAGTGAGTATATATTGCATGTTTTGTGGTGGTGTCAAAGTTGATTGATTATATAAATGAATTGCTTAAGTCCTACATTTGAGATTATTGACATGTTATCTTTCATGAAATCACAATATATTTCTTGAATGTAGAATAAGGCTATAATTTGTACATACCTGATATATTGTGGTTAGTTCACTAAATGTGGTGTCCTAAGAAATTGTTGTCTTGTATAGTATATACAATCCATCCCATGCATTCTAATTCTACATTGATTATTTTTTATGAATCGGATGTTATAAACATGGTTTGTAGTCTCTAAAGTAGTTTTTGTGAGAGAATTTTTAGGTAATAAGTCATAATTAGTAATCTTATCATACAATCTTGTGCATATAAAGTTGTAAATAGATTTGGGATTAGAAATTGTAATAGAGTATAAAGTAATGATAATCATAATTGCAATTTAAGAGTAATAATTAATATTAATAAGTAATATATTTTGATAATTACAAAAGTATTTTTAACATATAATAATTGACATTTTGAGAATCAATCTTTTGGCTTTTCTAGATTGTAAATATATTTGGATTTAACAATTTTAATAATTAGAAGAATCAATAAACATACAACAATATTGAAGTAGGTAAAACAATAAAGAGTGCATTTTATGGTAAAAACTTACATTGTTGTAAATGAGAAATACTTAGATTCTTCCTCATTGCATTATGGTATTGTTGGATTCTTATGAATCTTCCTATACAATCTTGTACATATGAAACTGTAAATAGATTAATAGAATATAAAGTAATGATAAATCATAATTATGATTTAAAAATAATAATTAATATTGAAGAGTAATAAATTTTGATATTTATATTAATATTGTTAACCTATAATAATTGATGTTTTAATGATAAATAATAATTATTATTTAATAGTAGTAATTAATATTAAAGTTTAATAAATTTATGTAGTTTAATATATGTCTTAGGTTAATCTAGTAAAATATAAGTTACAAATAATTTATCAAAAATATATAACAATGATGGACATGGGTAAAAATTTATAATTTTATAGTTATAGGTTGCTATTTAAGTGTAATAATTAACATTAATATGTAATAAATTTGAATTGTTTTATGGGTATTGTTATGTTACTATAGTAACATATAAGTTACAACAACATTTTCAATAGAGATGACGTAAATCATTATCAAGCTCAGTTAATAATTCTAAACATGAAAACTGATATTTTAAAACTAAAGCCAAAGTATATTATTTTCAGATGACCTAATTATCATATGGTAAAATGGATTAGTGTTTTGGGAAATACAGTCAAAGATAACCATGCTACTTATTTGATAAAAGTCAAAAACATTTATGAGTTACAATTTCACAATCATCACTATTTATTTGTATAGTCATCCTACACTAAAATTAGGAAATCGTCGTATAACAAAGCCGAAATATAAACATATTATGTGTAGACATTAATTGAACAATACACACATATATACTAACACACAACATAAAGAACTTAATAATTTCAAACATGAAACCTTATATTTTAAAACTCAAACCAAAGAGCTTAATAATTCCAAACATTAAAACTTATATTTTAAAACTCAAACCAAAGTATATTATTTTTAAATGACCTAATTATCATACGATGAAATGGATTAGTGTTTGAGAAATACTACCAAAGATAATTAACCTACTTATTTTATAAAAGTAAAAAACAAAAGACATTAATCTAAACGGTAGCCATCTTAAATCCTTCAAACTTTTTCTTTCTTCACAAACACAGGCTTCATATTTACAAGAGTAGATCCTTCTACATCCCATCTTTGTCATTAATATTGTGACGTTTTCCGGATGGACCCGTGGTATTTGTTTTCAACCCAACCTTAGGACTCACAATTTCACAATCGTCACTATTAATCACAACTTTGTTGTTTGTATCGTCATCCTACATTAAAATTAGGAAAAAAATAAAGTAAGCTTCATAATTCCTTGTACTCGTTATGTACTTATCATTGTTAATAACCATGGTTAAAGATATATAATACCTTCAATAATTCAACCTCCATATTCATCACTTAGATTAACAACATTGAAAACAACAATGATAACATTCTTCACCTACAAAGCATAAAGTTCAATTTTCAAAGGTAAAGAATAAAAGATTTAGCACAAATAGTGAACTTCATTATAACTAAACAAACTACCTCACTAATATCGTTATTACCTTTGAACAAAAAGCGAATAAAGAAGAAAGTTTTCGAATTTAAAAACCTTCGGTTAGAGCTCAAATGAAAACAACAATGAAAATCTTTTTCACCTACAAAGCATAAAAGTCAATTTCCATAGATAAATAATAAAAGATTTAACATAAATAATGAACTTCATTCCAATTAAACAAATTACCTCACTAATATCGTGATTATCTTTGAACAAAAAGCGTAGAAAGAAGGAAGCTTTAAAATTTATAAACCTTCGGCTGGAGCTCAAATGTAGTACTATTCTCATTTACTTTCTTCACCTACAAAGTATAAAGATCAATTTTCATATGTAAAGAATAAAATACTTAGTACAAATAGTGAACTTCATTCCAACTAAACAAACCACCTCACTAATATCATCATTATCTTTGAACAAAAAGCCAAGAAAGAAAGAAGGAAGCTTTCAAATTTATAGACCTTAGGGGATTAAGGAAAAACACTAATTGCATAATTCTACCTCATTAATACACTAATTGCATAATTGATATTCTTAGTTGTAACCGACGGTAGGGTATTAAAGAAGAACACTATTTACATAACTTTACGTTACAAATTCATCTTTGTGACACTTTAAGCCCAAGCTTCTAATTTGGTGCCACATTATTCATTCACCCATCCTAATTAACTTAAATTCATAAATTATGGATTAATGAAGGATGCCACATATAATAGAAAGATTATTAAGTTATAAGAGATATAGATCACTTTGCTATATTTTTTGTCAATTAGATGAAAAACAACAGTGTTTAGGTTATCATTGTCTTATCTTCTTTTGCTTCTCCCAAGTAAAAACTAGTCTAATTAGTTTTTTCCATGTTAAACTGCTCTTAAGAATAGACAAAATACATAAAGCGGTCTCCCAACTGAAAACTAAAGTCATGTTAAATTGCTGTTTAAGAATTGGCAAAATAAACAAACAAGGGGATGGTTATTGTGAGAATGGAAGACCAGATCTTAGCCATCTATTAGATGTTGATTTATTAGATATAACGGTTGCAATTCATCCGTTCTAATTTATGATCGTCGCAATTCATGATTGAGTAATGAATAAAATAAAGAGCTAAATGTAGATCATTCGATCAAATCAAATGAAGAACCAATATTAAGTCTCTCATTTTTACCTATGCTAATTTAAAATGATTTCTCAATCACATAAGATCATGCAGTATATTAAGTACATAAACAACCATTTTTGAACATGAGGACTTGGAGAAAAATTTAATAGAAATAATATTAGTAATCTTAACTATAATTATTTATCCATGTTAAAGTAACTTGATTAAAGTTACATAAAAATGATGTAATCTATATGATAAGGACAGAAAAATTATGTGAATGACAAATCTTTTTTGATCAAGTAGCTGAAAAAGTGCGAGTATAATGATCTTTTTTTTTTCTCTTTTGCCTATAACAAAACATTTGTATGCAAAGAAGTTTTATCAAATTTATGATTTATAACTGATTTATTGTATATTTACTTATTACAATAGTTTTTTTTATATTTTTTTAATTTTTAACTATTTTGTTATTTAAAAAAAATATCTTGTCGTATGAGCTACTCATCTAACTTAACAACAAAAGTGAAAGAAAATTCAAAAATAAAAACAATTACGTAATTTAAATAGTTAGTATTTTAAAATAAGTAAATAATGATTTAACCTATCAACGTTTTACTTCAGTTTCGGTTTAATCATCAAATTATTTTTTCAAACAGTTTTACCGTAAAGTTTGAATTTATAATTATTTAATCCTCAAAGTTACATCTTCTTTTTGGTTTAAACCTTAAAGTTTTTTTCCAAATGATTTAACCCTTAATTTTTTGTTAAAAAATGATTTAACCCTCTAAGTTTTGTTAACTTTTCAATAAAAAGTAAAATGCACAATAAGTAGAGAGGTTAAAATCGAAAACCATACAAAACTTAAGTGATTAATTAGTTTTTTTTAACAAAACTTCAAGGTTTAAATCATTTGAAAAAAAGTTTGAGGTTTAAATCATCACAAATTCAAACTTTATGATAATTTCGTTTAGAAAAAAACTTTGATGGTCAATCCGAAATTGAACGAAGACTTTGATGGTTAAACCATTATTAACCCTTTTAAAATTATCATAAAAACTTAAAAGAGTAATTTACTTTAACTAATTTTTAAGAGTTAAAATGGATGAATCATCGAAGTTCTATTTAGTTTTCTGTTTAGTCATTTTGAATGATTTAACCATAAAGTTAGGTTTACCTTTTACTTTAGCCTTTATGACCTGTTTATACATGTTAACATATCCAAACATCCCCATATCTGTCTTAATGATGTGTCCAAGCACTCCTTTCTGTAACGTCCCAAAAATTTTTTTTGCCAATACTAAATCAAATGATTAAAAGTCTACGATAAGTAAAACACTGTATGATACTATTTACATTCCGGGTGAAAACCCATAAAAATCTTAAGTTCAAGTACAATCAATTTGGGTTACATTAGAAAACTCAAGAGAGTGAAAACGTTGCGAAACTTGCTGGGAATGAGCTATCAAACACGAGCTGGAGCCCCGCCGTGGTCAACACCTGAAAAAGATGGTTAAACAACAACCGTAAGCATAAAGCTTAGCGAGTACTTTTACTTACAAACCAAACAGTTCATCAGAACACATTCTTCGCACCCACTACTGCAATAAGTGGTCTCATCAAATAACACGTATCTCATACCCACTACCGTAGTAAGTGGTCTCGACATACCTGCCTGTTAGACGGTCTCGTCTCACCCGTTGTCGTCACAACGGTCTAACATACCCGGTACCGAAGTACTGGTCTCATACCCAACACCGGAGTGTTGGTCTCATTCCCGACATCGGAGTGTACGGTCTCATTCCCGACACCGAAGTGTACGGTCTCATTCCCGACACCGAAGTGTGCGGTCTAACATACCCGTCACCGAAGTGAACGGTCTAACATACCCGGCACTGAAGTGCTGGCTTCATACCCAACACCGGAGTGTTGGTCTCATACATGACACTGAAGTGTGCGGTCTAACATACCCGTCACCAGAGTGAACAGTCCAACATACCCGTTACCGAAGTAAACGGTCTAATCACATTCAGTTATAATCTCATAGCTATTCACGTATTCACATGCATATATAAGCAACTGGAATCTATCTAGATCATAATGAGAATACTGATGATATAATTATCATATACCACATACATAACACATCATCCATACTAATATCATGTACAATTAATCTCAACATACCCGTTACAGAAGTAAACGGTCTCTAACATACTGATGATATAATTATTATATACCACATACATAACCCGTCATCCATACTAATATCATGTACAATTAAGTGTATTCACATGTCTCATAACTTATCATCTGCTTACACATCATTGGCCGTATGCAAAGTCTATTTAAAACATACCCGACACTGAAGTGTTAGTCTACACATGGCATTTACGTATTCCACAATTACCATTCACTTTCTTAGGCACTACCGAACGTATTTGATGTCTATTTAGAAATGTAAGTAAGAATACTTACCCGTCGGTAGTTCTCGTCATGCTGCTCTTACTTTACAACTTTGCTCGTGATTATCCTTCAATTGTCCGTCACCTAATCCAAGTCCAAAAAGGTCAACTCCGGGTACTAGTCTCTTACTCACTTACACAACTCTCCATGAGTCGGATGAGTTTACGCTACTGGAAGTCACATAAACATACTGAAAGTCGCATGGGCCTACTGAAGGTCGCATGGACGCTTCTAAAAATCGCATGAGTGCATACACTCACTAAAAGTCGCTTGGAACAACTACCCATAATCTGAAAGTCGCATGGTGTATACACATACTCATCTGAAAGTCGCATGGCACATAAGCATGGCCTGAAAGTCGCATGGCACTATATGCATGCACTGGGTGACTGTCGCATGGCTCATGCATAAGTCGCATGGAACATGTATAAGTCGCATAAACACCTTGGCCATCCGAAAGTCGCATGGCCACTTGGCCATCTGAAAGTCGCAGAACACCTTGTCCATCCGAAAGTCGCATGGCCACTTGGCCATCTGAAAGTCGCATGAACACCTTGTCCATCTGAAAGTCACATGGCCACTTGGCCATCCGAAAGTCGCATGGACCATTCTGAAAACATAAGTTGCATGAAACCATGTGTGTACTAAAAGTCGCATGGAAGTAACCTGGGTGTATAAAAGTCGCATGAACACCCCCCTCCCCATGCGAAAGTCGCATGGGGTGAAATCATGAATGTCGCATGGATGATATTCATCCCTGTCCGCTCATTTCTCCAAAACCCAGCCTCCATAGCCAGAAACAAACTCTTTAAAAACTTAATCAATTCGTTTCATTTTTGTTTCAAAACATTTCTCCACTCACTTAAGCACTTCCCCCAAGATTTAAACACATTTCATCAAGTATTAAAGCTTATATCTCAAATTCTTTTCTCTTGTTCTTCATAAACCCAAAACCCCAAAACCCAGATTCTAACTTCTCTTGAAATCATTCAAACAAGATAAAATTGATACCTACAACATCATAGTGAGGTAGGAAACATTACCTGATGATTCTTTTCAACAATTCCTTGAGTTCCCAAAGATTCTTGGTTTCTTTTTTTCTCTACTTCTCGTGAGCACACACACACACACAAACACACACTAGTTTTCTCTGGTAATGGAACAATGAAAATGGTGGTATCTTGGGGGCTGAACCCTAACCACCTATTTATACCCATATGCATAAACTTCATAAGGCCTAAGCCCATGCCTCATTCTCAAGTCCAAGCCCATTACCAATTTTAATTAAACTACTCATATAAGCCCAACACAACTTCTCAATTACTTAAGCCCAATTGGCTTATTTACTTTAGTCCATTTATTCATCCATACATATATATATATATATATATATATATATATATATATATTCAAGCCTAAGTACATCAAGCTAGTCCACCATTAAGTCCATATCCCACACAATATTATTTTCTTGATAAAAATATTCTTTTTATTTATTTTCGAAGTCCGGGTATTACAACTCTCCTCCACTTAAACACGATTTCGTCCTCGAAATCTTCATTCGAACGTTGCGGGGTAGTTCTTCCTCATTTTGTCCTCGGACTCCCACGTCCACTCTGAACCCCCGTGGTGCTCCCACTGCACCTTTACCATTCCCACTTCCTATGTGTAGCCGGTTGTTCTTTCTTTCGAGGATCGCAATCGGTCTCTCGATGTAATTCAATTTCTCGTCTATGGTGATGTCCCCCAATGGCACAAACTCCGACTCGTCGGCTAAACACTTCTTAGATGAGGCACGTGAAATGTTTTGTGTATCTTCGATAACTCATAAGGTAGCTCCAGTCGATAAGCCACCTTACTAATTCTCGCGATAACTTTGAAAGGCCCAACAAACCTTGGGTTCAGTCTTCCACGTTTTCTGAATCGGATCACTCCTTTCCATGGAGATACTTCGAGCAACACATGGTCACCCACTTGGAATTTCTAGTAACGATATTTGCTTATCCGCATAGCTTTTCTGCCGGCTCTGAGCCGCTTTCAATCGTTCGCGAACTTGTCGCACGTACTCCGTAGTTTTCTGAACTATCTCTGTGTTGCCAAGTTCCTTCTGTCCATCTTCGCCCCAATAGATCGGGGTTCTACAATTTTCCTACCGTACAGCACCTCGTACGGTGGCCTGCCGATACTCGCGTAGTTACTGTTGTTATACGAAAACTCCGCTAGGGGTAACTACAAATTCCAACTTCCCCAGAAGTCAATCCCACAAGCTCTTAGCATATCTTTCAGCGTTTGGAACATCCGCTTACTTGGTCCATCAGTTTAGGGGTGATACGTTGTACTCAAGTTAACCCTTGTACCCCAAATCCTCATGAAACTTGCTCCAAAACCTGGATGTGAACCGTACATCCTTATCAAAAATGATGGTAACTGGCACTCCGTGTCTCGAGATTATCTCCTTCACATAAAAATCAGCCAATCTCTCTGTCGAGTTAGTTCCTCGTATGGGTATGAATGCGCACTTTTGGTCAATCGATCAACCCTAACCTAGATTGCGTCAAAATTTTGACTTGTGAGCTTCGTCTAGAGTGATATTTCGGACCTCCGTAGCCTTTGGTACCCCAAATCCACCCATAATGGGTCCACAATCCATGACTATCTTTGATCATGAATGCCAGTTATCTCTCAATCCGCTCTGTTTTCTGGTTCTTTTCCTTGGTTGCCTCGGTTTGAGTCGTCAAAATTGTCTCGAAAAGTGAAGTTGTGACCCTCATTCTTAGGCATCTCACGTGAATCTTGCAACTGGCTCGTCTTGCGACTCGGCGCACCCGTCACCGCGTTGGCCTTTCCCGGATGATGTAAGATCTCCCGGTTGTAATGCTTGACTACGTCTAGCCGTCTCCACTGGCGCATCGTTCAGGTTCTTCTGATTGGCGAAGTACGTCAAGCTCTTGTGACATGGTAGATGGTGTACTTGACCCCATATAAGTAATATCTCTAGCATGTCCCGTAGGTGTTTCTCAAGCTCTGCCTTGGTCTTGGACTAAACTAGAATGTCATTGTTGAATATGATCACTGGCTTCTCAAGCATCGGCCTGCAAACCCGATTCATTAGGCCCATGAAATCTGTTGGCGAGTTAGCGAAAGGCCGTCTTGGCTATATCCTCCTCTCGTATCTTGATGTAACATCCTCAACTTGGGCATAGTTGTAAATTGTACGTACGCATTAATGATAAATGTAATAGGAATATTGATTTTGTAAGAACTTGTTAAATTAATTAAGTTGAGTTAGTATATGTATATTTGTATATGTGTACTTATGTATGTATGTATATTAAATATATTTATATGAAATGAAAAGAATAAAGAAAAGAAGAAAAGGAAAAAGAATAGGATAAAGAAGAAAATTGGATATTTTATCCAGAGGTGGTTGCCTCTGGATAAGATATATATGTATGTGTGTATTGGGTTTTGACTCACAAAGTCAAAAGAACTCAAGAAGAAATACATACAAACACACATAGCAAAGGCTCTCTGCTCTCGTAAGATTTTGAAGAAGAAATCTTGGAAGTTAAAGATTTGAAGTTCTAAGTCTAAGACAAGGTAAGCATGATCCTTGTTTTGAATTTTAAGTAAGATTTCACTTGTTATAAACTAGATACATGGGTGCTTTCATGGCTGGAAGTTGTGCCAAGGTGAAGAACACCATGAATAAGAACATGAAGCTTACTTTAAGTATGGGTTTATCATGTTCTAATGTTTTAAAAGGTATTAAGTTGTTTATAAGGTTCATATAGATGATATATGAAGCTTATAAGTGTTTAAAGAGTGAAAAAGACAAGTTTAGAAATATGGGTTTTTGAAAATGTTAATTGAAAGTCGGATGAAAGTAGATGAAGAAGAAGCTGAAATTCTGGAAAAAACACGTTGTCACGGCGCGACAGGTATTGGTCGCGGCGCGACGCTATACAAAAATGAACCATGCGACTTTCATTTGGTCCGACCTTCGCATGAAGGGTCCGACAGTCGGATGACCCGTCCGACCTTTGGTCCGACTGTCGGATGGTTCAATAGTTCAAGGGTCCGACTTTCGCATGAACCCTTTCTCAAGGTCCTACTTTCTTACACGTCGCGGCGTGACACATTCTATCGTTGCGGCGTGACGGGGCCTTTTTAGCAATGGTTTGTTTTGCTAACAAGATCTGTTGATCATGTTTTGTAGTATTCAAGATGAGTTTGATAAATAACTTAAGACTATTAAGATGGCTCTATAAATGTTCTAGTAATAGAACTTAGCACGCGCAAACGCTTAACGCGATTGCCGAATGTTTTAGGTGAACGTGTCAGCTGAATCTGCACTAAGCAAACGAGCGTTATAAGCTAGTCAGGTGAGTGCCTACTTTCATGAGACTCAGTAGAGTAAGGCTTGCCTGATAGATGACTATGTACTATGTATGACTAACTTGCTTTTGCAGGTACACTCAAAGAGGTAACTGTATGACTTGTAAGATGTTAGAATATGTGACAGGAGCATGCCAGTGGGTCGAGTTTGGAACCACTTAGTTAATATATGATGCTATGCATGAATGACTGTTCGAAAGATGTCGGATCCCTGTGGGATCAAATGTACGTATATGTGTATGTGAACTATCTGCAGACTATCAGAAGCATGGTTAAGGTCAGCCGGTTGTAGCTGAATCCTTTGGGATTTCACGGGGATTCAGGAGGCATCCTGGATCATAGGTTCTGCAGAACCACCGTGCCTTAACGTGAGTGGTAATCGGCCAGTTGTAGCTGGATTACCTGTGGAGCCTCTGGCTCTGTGAACGATGCTTGGTGGACTGCCTTGTGCTCCCCCACCAGCGCGGATTGGTCGTGTCTGATTCCCCGGTCTGAGTTGTTGAGCGGGAGTGATTTCCCTGCAAGATACGATTCTTACCGATCTTGTCAGCACACCGCAATGTGCTAAGCTAGCAATGACTGTTTATGATATGACGCATGACTTAGTCTGTTGATGCTTATGACCGCATGTACTCACTAGCTAGTGTAGCTAATGATACTATGATTTCCCTTTTCAGGTAAAGACTAGATGGCCTGCGAGGCGGGATGCTTTTGGGAATTTTGTTGCCCCTTGTGGGTGGAACACTTATATTGAATGATGTAATGTAATAGATGTGGGTGGAACACTTATATTGAATACTCACCCGTCGGTAGTTCTCGTCATGCTGCTCTTACTTTACAACTTTGCTCGTGATTATCCTTCAATTGTCCGTCACCTGATCCAAGTCCAAAAAGGTCAACTCCGGGTACTAGTCTCTTACTCACTTACACAACTCTCCATGAGTCGGATGAGTTTACGCTACTGGAAGTCACATAAACATACTGAAAGTCGCATGGGCCTACTGAAGGTCGCATGGACGCTTCTAAAAATCGCATGAGTGCATACACTCACTAAAAGTCGCTTGGAACAACTACCCATAATCTGAAAGTCGCATGGTGTATACACATACTCATCTGAAAGTCGCATGGCACATAAGCATGGCCTGAAAGTCGCATGGCACTATATGCATGCACTGGGTAACTGTCGCATGGCTCATGCATAAGTCGCATGGAACATGTATAAGTGGCATGAACACCTTGGCCATCCGAAAGTCGCATGGCCACTTGGCCATCCGAAAGTCGCATGAACACCTTGTCCATCCGAAAGTCGCATGGCCACTTGGCCATCTGAAAGTCGCATGAACACCTTGTCCATCTGAAAGTCGCATGGCCACTTGGCCATCCGAAAGTCGCATGGACCATTCTGAAAACATAAGTTGCATGAAACCATGTGTGTACTAAAAGTCGCATGGAAGTAACCTGGGTGTATAAAAATCGCATGAACACCCCCCCTCCCCATGCGAAAGTCGCATGGGGTGAAATCATGAATGTCGCATGGATGATATTCATCCCTGTCAGTTCATTTCTCCAAAAACCCAGCCTCCATATCCAAAAACCCACCCCCCCTCCTCATTTTTGTTTCAAAACATTTCTCCACTCACTTAAGCACTTCCTCCAAGATTTAAACACATTTCATCAAGTATTAAAGCTTATATCTCAAATTCTTTTCTCTTGTTCTTCATAAACCCAAAACCCCAAAACCCAGATTATAACTTCTCTTGAAATCATTCAAACAAGCTAAAATTGATACCTACAACATCATAGTGAGGTAGGAAACATTACCTGATGATTTTTTTCAACAATTCCTTGAGTTCCCAAAGATTCTTGGTTTCTTCTTTTCTCTACTTCTCGTGAGCACACACACACACAAACACACACTAGTTTTCTCTGGTAATGAAACAATGAAAATGGTGGTATCTTGGGGGCTGAACCCTAACCATTTTCATAAGTCCTAAGCCCATGCCTCATTCTCAAGTCCTAGCCCACTATCAATTTTAATTAAACTACTCATGTAAGCCCAACACAACTTCCCATTTACTTAAGCCCAATTGGCTTATTTACCTTAGTCCATTTATTCATCCATACATATATATATATATATATATATATATATATAGGGATGAGATCAAATAAAAAGAAAATTAAAGTAAAAAGTGTAAAAGGGATGATTATTTGATCATTTTTCGGTATATATATCAATTGATAATCGTTAGTTCATCATCTTTATTGATTAAAACTAATTCTTCATCAATTTCTTTTTGATTTCAAATACAGATTTTGAAAACAAAATTTTGGAATAATTTGTTGATGAACAAAATGCTTTCATCTAAAAAGTGATGAATATGTTGGATTCATCAAAAAGAAAGTGATGAAGAACTAGTTTCAATCAATTAAGATGATGAACTAACAATTATCAGTTGATATACATACCGAAAAATGATCAAATAATCATCCTTTTTACCCCTTTTACTTTAATTTTCTTTTTACTTGATCTCTACCTTATATATATATATATATATATATATATATATTCAAGCCTATGTACATCAAGCTAGTCCACCATTAAGTCCATATCCCACACAATATTATTTTCTTGATAAAAATATTCTTTTTATTTATTTTCGAAGTCCGGGTATTACACTTTCTCTATACCTTTTTACCCAAAAACCCTTCAACCATCATTGTTCTGTTGTATTTGCTGCCCTAACAGCCTCGCTCCACATGACTAGAGTATTCACCGCCACCATAACACCGCTCACAACCACCATCACCATACCAGCTGCCATCGCCATCGCCACCACCATAACCTCCCCTCTCTCTTTCTCTTCCACCTAACACCCGTTAATAGTTCTAGATCAATTAACTCAAAGACGTTGATGAAGATTGATGGTTTCCAATGGTGTATGAGTGTTATTAGTCCAGATGAAGATTGATGGTTTCTCAAGCACACATCATTAGCCCAATGTTGAAGATGAGATTGGTTTCATATAAAGATGAAA
The DNA here is from genome assembly GCA_038502395.1 of Dittrichia graveolens. Taxonomy (NCBI): domain Eukaryota; kingdom Viridiplantae; phylum Streptophyta; class Magnoliopsida; order Asterales; family Asteraceae; genus Dittrichia; species Dittrichia graveolens. Next base: position 28,098,486 of record JARJIL010000007.1, read on the forward strand.
GCGTGAAGATGAGAATGATTTTAGATGAATATGGAGGGTTTCTCATAGTTTAAAATCAAGTGGCTACTCACCTTCATTTTCATCGGTGTGTATTTAATATAGCCTTCTTCATCCTCATTGATCTGTTCATTGATTTCTCTTCATCTTCATCGAGTTTTGTTTAAACTATGCATGATGACGTATTATCACACCCCGCTAAAGCGGAAACACGAGGTGTCCCAGCACAAAGTTTCATCGCACAAGGTAGTAGATAATTACCAACCATAATAATATATGAAAGTTTAACCAAAACATAAGTAATATTGTTTACAACAGCTTTCCCAAAATCAAATGAGTTTAAACAACATAAGACGTGAGTAAAATAATGTTTGTGAGGATTGCCGCCACACAAGATGCACCCATGCCAAACTCTTACTTGTTATTACCCGAAAAGCATAATTTAAGAACGAGTGTCAACTAAAAATAGTTGTTGAGATCATAGGTTTTCGTATGCAAGAAAATAAATTTTTAATGCAAATAAATTTCTTTTAAGGTGAAACATTGTCACCAAGTATGTAAGATATTTCAAGTTGTTCTCCACTTTAAGCACAAAGAGTTTAGTACTTTAGCAACATCCGTCATGAGCCCCTACCGAACCATTCAGACAACGATGTCCAATAATTTACAAATTTGTTCCAAGTATTTTCTTCAGTAATGTACACCTAAGGTTCGTCAACCCTAAGTGGGGGCGTCCCTACCCCTATAGCACTATCCACAAAACTATAGGCCCTCAATCGGGTTAATGGTAGTGTAACAATTAAATATCACAATCCGGGACTTACACTTTTAAACTCAGGCATTGCATATACAAGTACAAACAAGTGCTAAATTATTTAAATCATACATTTTCATAAAACAACCATACAAAAATTTGTATTATGCTTTTCAACCCAAAATAAATAACAAATACGTTAAAAAGGGGCTATGATACTCACTCGGGTATGGTAACGTGTTAGCTTTGTGAGTGGTTTCTTGATTTTACCGAAGCTCCTTTCCTAATATAAGAAATATGTAATTTTATTAGACTTACTATTTTAGTTATTAATTAGTTATTATTACCAATTATTAGTTATTAATTAATTTTTAAAAGTTTTTCCCTATTTTCTTTATTTTATAAAGGTTTACTGAAATTTTTTATACTTTTAAGTTATACTTTAAAAATTATAATCTGTATTCTAGAAATCATATTAAGGCTCAATGTTTTAATATAACCTCAATGCATGTCTCTAGAATAATAAGTTAAAATATAGGAATTTATAAACTATATTTAGTATTTTTAATAATTAAAAGTATATAAAATGTTCACTGATCAATGTCTGAATGACACACTGTTACTAAAAAGGATGTTTGAGGCTCATACGACCTCATTTTTACATGATTCAAAATGTAAAATATCCTCAACTCAATAATGAAACTTTTAAAAAAAACTAGACGTATTTTGACCCAAGAATGACCAAGTTATACACGTTTAAAGTGTACCTCTTTTAAGCTGCCAGATTTCCAGATTCAACATATGTGTCTTATAAAATTCATTTGAAGGATCAAAACTTCATGAAAACAAGTGAATCCAGATTAAAATGAAAGATAACACTTCCAAATAAGGTTAGCAAAAAGAATCAAATGATTTTGATACCTAGAACTCCAGATATAACGAAAACAAGAGAGGAGTTCCAGATCAAAATCTTCCAGATTGTTAGATTTCTTAGGTTTATTTGGGTCATTACTTTAATATAACTTATTATTTATGATTAATCATCTATTATAAACATAAAAATAGAAAATCTATGTGTTCCTTACAACAATGGTAGGATGATAACACATTTTCATGTGTTCCTTACAACATTGGTAGGATGATAACACATGCATGATCAAAGTTCTTATTTTCTTGAGTTTTTAGTTGTATGGATCATGGATTTTCACCATTTTTGAACATTTTCATGTCTTTGGTGTAAAATCTACCATCTAAGTGCATGATTACTCATACATTCATAGTTCTTCAAGAAATAAGATGAAAAACAAAAGAAATCTAAGAAAAAAAATAAGAAGGTAGAAGAGTAGAGAGATCTTGATGTACAAACATCTTACCAAGCTTTTCCTCTTTGATCTTCAAAAACCTAAGTTTTTGATGGATTTAAATCTGATTTCTTGAGGTAGTAAGGGAGAAAGAAGGAGTAGATGATGAAGGTAGAGAGTAGTTGTAAAAGTGTAAAGTGAAGAGAAGCGTAGGACTTATATAGAGCATGGAGAAGCTCAAGTGGCATGAAGTTGAAGTGGCAAGAGAGGAGGGGGGGGGGGGGGTTAAATTTATTTATTTATTTATTTTTAGTTGTTGTGTATAAAAATTATAGGATAAAATTTGTATAAATTGGTTACTTATATTTAATAGGGTTTTAATTACTTTTATAAGTTTTTATATAAGTTTTATATTTTAACTTATCCATAATTATTATGATGTACATTATTATTATTATTACTGTACAAGATTTATAAATCTTGACTTTTCATAAATCGGTTTTACGAGTTAGTGAAGGTTTTAAGTACATAGTCGGAATTTCTAGGGAATCCAAGACTAATATTGATATATTTAAATTATAACTAATATTTTTAGTTATACCAGACTTATATTTAGAGTTTCTAATGGCTAACCTGTGAATTTTGTTGACGGTTGTCACACGTATGTACCAAGCACGAGTAAGGCCAAAGCAGGAGCACCGGACCAAAGCACGAGGGCCTTAAGGAGCTAGTTAGAATTGACAGCTGGATCAGTAGCCTACCCCACTAGATAAAAGGTCAGGTACTACTTAGAAGATTCGGTTGGCTTTAGTTATTAACCATCACATAAAGGTCAGTTATGTTGGAGTCTGCCCATTGACACATGTAGGCCGGTATCACTACCGATGAAGCGCGGGCCTATTGGGTCACACGCCAAGTTTCAATCCTGACAGCCTGCTATAAGAGGAATGGGTCAAAAGGGTCAAATTCAATCTGACCTAGGTTTCACGACCGTGAAGGATGCTCCACGGGTCGTGAAGCACCGTGCCCCCGCGAGTCCTGTCCGGGCGGCAGGGGTCATGATACCCTTGGGCGGGACGGCCCGTGAAAGAAGTTGTGAAGGCAGAATTTCAAGTGAAACTTGTGTTTTTATTGGACCAATTTGATGGTCCAATCAGAGCTGGTCATTTGGTCCGACCCATGGGGGTTATGGGGTCATGCAAGGCCTATAAAACACCTCCTCTTTACCATTTTGCTACTCTTGGTCAATTATGCATACAACAAACACTTGTGAGTTCATACATTGAGTGTAAGTGACCTATAGTGGGTTGATTGTTGCTGTGCACCAGAGTTTTTAGGCTGTTTCTCTTCTACTACAAGTTTTGGTGAGCTAGAAGAGAAGTGCTAGTACATTGGGGTTGATTACAAGCTTGGTGTGGACTTGCAAAGGAGTTTGAAGCCACTTGTTTCAAGCATTCATTCCAACTCTTTAGACCAGGCACCTTTTTAAAGCACTAGAGGGTATATCTTTCTTCTCTTCTTGTTCCTTTCTTGGTTGCATGTCATGTTTGCAAAGATTCACCACCATTGGGATTCATTAGGTGTGTTTTTGTGTGTTTTTATTTGCTTTTGTAGCATGCTTCTAGCCTTAGTGAATCCCAAGAGTGGTATTAGAGCCACCTTTGCAAAATGCTTGCACCTTTATGGCTTGAAAAACATATTTTTTGATTTTGGACTTTCTGTGCAGAAGGTCTTCACGGGTCGTGAAAGCTACACGACCAGCCTCGTGGGATGCTTGTCGTGAAAGGATTTTTAACTGATTCACAATTCGTGGAGCGTACTGGCTTCACAGGCTGTAAGAGGTCGTGAAGAGTAGTAGCTCGTGAAGGCATAGTGAACATGCTGTTTTTGGCCTTTTTGAAAAAGTAAACGAAATCGGTTTTTAGCATTTGGATTTTGGTTTTTCCAGAATCTGTTTTTAGGCTTTTTAGCCTTGTAAAGTGTTTGGAATTTTAATGCACACATACATACATGGATTAAGTGTATATATATGTATGAATATGGATTTCAAAGTGTTTGGAATTTTAATGCATATGTACAAGGTTTGCTCGATTGTGCCTTGAGTTTTTGGAACAAACTTAATTGGGATATTTCTTGTACATGGTTTGGTGTGGCACACCATGCTTGTGTGGTTGTTTGTTGTTGTGAGCACCACTAATTTAGAGCCCATAGACCTTTGTGTGGTGTTTGGTGGTTGTTATTTATTTCATTCATTTGCTGGTTTGGACCACAATGGTTTGTAATAATTAATTTATTTAGTTTGTAAATTTTTAATTTATTGGGGTTTGCGTGCCATTGTTATTCTTTGTAATTGTTATTAGCTTAGAATAACAATTGTTGCTGGCATGGCATTTCTTTTGTATGTAATTATGAAGAGAAGACCGGAGGCAACCATCGGGAGTCTTCGGAGACGTCTTGGCGATCACGGACCGGAGGCCATTTGGAGGCAAGGGATCGAGTGGGAGCACACCATAAAGTCTTGGATATTGTCCTCAGTAGACTTTGTTCCCTCCGTCGGCTCACGGGGAACACTTTGGTTTTAGGGGCTCATTACCGGTTTTTGCATGCGTGGTTGTTGTTTAGCTTTGTTATATTTTCTTGCGTGGTTGTTAAGATATTCGCATGCTAGAAAATCTTTCAAAATAATAAAACTAAAGAGTTTTCCTTAATTGGTTAACAAACTCTGAACGCTCACATGATTAACAAAAGAATATAAATTATTTATGTTCAAAAGTGGAAAATGCGTTTTGTCACTTATTTGTTAATCAAAACGAAAAGAGTTTTTTTAACTGGAAAAACAAAAGTCTCCGTTTTTCTCAAAAACGAAAATCGCACGCAATCTGTAAGATGACGTTTCCCGAAACAAGGATTGGTTGTCGAGCTAACCCGAACTATTTCTTGCGTAGTTGTGTGGAAGGTGAGTGTGGCAACTCGCAAGGTTGGTTTTCAAGCATAAACCGAGCCAACCATTAGGCTAGAGTACCACCACATATCTTGATGGGCGATTTACAATTCCAACTTAATACGCCTTGGTAATTGTCGTGCCTATACCGAGTTACCAAAGCGGATTAACGAGGAATCGGTGTGGGAAGGGATCAAACATGCCAAACCGATGCTATGAGTATCCTAGGATCCTGTAAGTGTCTAAGAGTTGTAATCTCGGATTAACTGGTAAAGCATTTACCGGCCTAAATAGCTCCATGAAATGATCCGCGATAAACCTGTCATGTAGTGGAGTTATGTAAGGTTCTTAGCCCTTGTTTATATAATTAGTGTTAAACTATGGGTAGTTATTTAACCAGGATTAAAATATATCGAACTAACCTTTTATGTGCTTTGCCTTCTTTTAGATGACATCTACAAGCAACACCGCGACACACATGTCACTCCGTCCATTTTCGGAAAAAGAGAAACTCGTTGGAGTAAACTTCATGGATTGGTATAGGCAATTGAGAAGCGCCTTAAGGATACTAACGAGGTTACTTACCTCATGCTTGCGACCATGAGTTCCGAGTTGCAAAAGAAATTCGAGGACGTTGGTGCATTTCACATGATAACGCAGCTGAAGGAAATGTTCTAACAGCAAGAGCGGCAAGAACTCTATGAGTGTGTCAACGCCTTTATCAGGTGTAGGATACAGGAGGGCGGGAACTTGAGCTCCCATGTCCTTCGCATGAAGGCGTAAGTGGACCAGCTCGAGAGGTTAGGCTTTCTAATGGGGAAAGAGTTGGCAACGGATATTATCCTCCAATCTTTGCCTCATGCATACGGTCCGTTCATTGTGAACTACCATATGCACAACATGGACAAGCCCTTGATGGAGTTGCATGGCATATTGAAGACCGCTGAGTCTAACTTGGCCAAGCAAAACCTTTAACCTTCACTTCCGTCCTATCCATCCATGAAGGTGGTGCTAAGAGGAAGCGATCTGCTTCCGGCCCCAAGGGCAAAGGAAAGGGGAATGTAACACCGTCATTTTGAGAACCAAATTTTTCTTTTTAAAATACAATTTAAGTTTTCAAACCGCGTGGGTTTGACTGCAAATAGAATATTTATACCTGTCTTATAATTTAATAATACAGCGGAAGTAAAAACATGTGGCAAACTATATAAACAGTCAAAATGTTGCCACATACAACGTTTGGTGTTACGGATACATAACCGGCTGACCATTATCTTTAAACAAACACAAACATAATATAACATAGTCTTAAACATAATAGTGTTCCTCCCAAAGCATTTAAACTACCCGCAGGCTCCCAAGCTCACTAAGGATCATCTGCACATGTGAGAGATAGTATCTGTTAGTTATAAAAGCTAGTGAGTATTGAATAGCATGCAATCAACATAAACATATCACATATCATCAATCATGATCAAACAGTGCTATCCTAGCATCTCGCAATGAGCTGGCGTAGTCAGAAGGTAACATATCTCGCAGGGGAGCTAACCCGGCTCAATGCACCAAACTAGGGTACCAGACACATCAACCGCTCCGGTGGGTGAGCTGTAAAGCGGTCCACCATTGCGTTTTAGAATCAACCGATTCCTCTGTATACAGCCATAAGCTATACCCAAAGAGGACAACTTTGTCCTTAAAGTAGAACAACTTTGTTCTTGTTGTAGGACAGCTTTGTCCTTAGGATCCGGACCATTCACAAACAAATAATCCGATCCAATCGGACCTTCAATGCGTGCATATAATCATATATCATCATAATATACACCTAATCAAGTGCATACTACATTGTGTTAACATTTTAAGTCTAGCATCATCATGCAACCTACACTTAATCAAGTCTGTGTACAAATCACAGTATACAATTCTCAAATCATTTGTTAATATATGTTATAGATATATTAATTGTTATGTTATTCGACACTCACCTGATAATCTAGAATAAGCAAAGACCTTGCTTTGGCACTCACTGATTGTCAACTTGACCTATAATACCAATGCTTACGTATTAATCACTTGAACACGTAAGGAACATCTAGGACACTTGAAACAATACCCTAATGATGTTATTTAACCATATATTAACTTACTATAGTAGTCCAAGCAACAACACGTGAATGAATAGCATAAAACAGCATGGTAGGCTGTGTGCAAGGGGATCGCGCCACGACACCCTTCTAGGTCACGCCGCGAGGTGCCTGTAGTGCACAAACAGCTTGCTGTTTTGTGCACAGCAATGCCATTTTTACTCATTTCAATTCCAAATCTATTTTAGTAAAATTCTAGTGTTTCATAAGACCATTTGACACTTGTGGAAACTTTCTAACATAAAAAACACCCATCTAATTAATTCTTACGAAAATCTCAATTAAATGGACAAAGAAGTGCGCATGATGGCAAAAACTTGGTATTGACCAATTTTAACACTTGCAACACACCATATACATCTAATATGATGTATTGAAGGTGTTGCAACTGACCAAAACCTTTGAAGTCATTGTTTGATACGATTTTCCAATTTCTTGCCTATTTATGGCCTAATTTCACTATTTTAGCCAATTCAAGCAAAACCATCATTTCAATTCAAAACCAATGTTCTAATCAATTCATACAAGTCATATGAACCTATTAGAACCTTAAAAATCAGTTCTTGATGTATAAAAACAGTTTGACCTCATTTTTGCCATTTTGACCCATTTTGGCTAATTCTTGGAATTGTGCAAAAACACCACTTCTAATCCACCATATAAGTTCTAATCAATCCTAACAAGTTATAGGAATAATTAGAACACTAAATTTCAGTTCATGAAGGTCAAAATCAGTTTGACCCGTATATGACCAATTTTGACCCATTTGAGCCAAAATTCAAAACTCATCAAGATCACTACTTTAATTCATGGAATTGATTCCTATGTACTTAGAAATGATATTAGAACCTATTTTAATCGTCAATTTTAGTTCTTGATTGCTAAATCAAAGAACCCACTTGAAACCTAGAATATCAAGTCTTGAAAGGCATAATCAAGAACAAGGATGAATATGAACTTACAATGATCAAAGGATGATTAGGAACTGATCTTCGAGTGATTCTAAGCCTTAATTCACTGCTGGAACAAAGCTTAGCGTGTTTTCTTTCAAAAACCCAAAATCAAGAATAGGAGAAAAGCCATGGATGAAGCTTACAAGGTGATGGAGATGATGAAGATGATGAACTAGGGCTGATACAATCTTCAATTTGCAGCTGGAACTTGAACTTGAATGATTGAATTTGATTTCTCCTTTGAGTTCTCCTTCAAATGCTAGCAAAAACAAGAACAGTGAGTGTGTATGTGTTGTATACGTATGTATGTAGGTGCCTGTGTATCAAAACTGACTTGTGGGTAAATATTATCCACAATTGGTATTTTGTTCCCTTTTTCAACTTACAACTCATCTCTCGTTTAACCGTTTCAACTAACGAGGATATTTTTGGAATCCTCGTTTGAAACCGTTCGATATTTTATAAATCTTTATCTATTATTATTATTATTTTTAATAACCCATTTATTTATTATTTTTCATATTTTATCATTTTCTAATATATATATATATATTAATTAATTAAATTAAATAATTGACGTACCATATTCGCACACGTTTAGGCCCGTTTTGAGGATGTTACAAATCTACCCCCTTAAGAAGATTCCAACCTCGGAATCTGCTTTTCAGAAAATAGATGGGATAGTGTGCCTTCATATCCTCCTCGGTCTCCTACGTAAGGTTTGACCCGAGATTGTGTTTCCATTTGACCAAGACTAGCTGAATTCTCTTGTTTCTCAGCCACTTAGTCTTCGTGTTCAAGATTTCAATTGGTTCTTCCACGAGCCGTGCAAAAGAATCCACTTTCAGGTCTTGCAGAGGTAGAATCTGATCTTCATCCACCTTGCACTTTCAAAGATAGCAAACATTAAAGGTATTATGAATACCTGATAACTCTGGAGGTAGTTCCAAAGATACCGTCTGCTTGTTGACTTTCTGAATAATCCTGAATGGGCCAATGTATCGCAGGCTCAACTTGCCCTTCTTGCCAAACCTAATAACACCCTTCCACAGAGAAACCTTCAACAATACCCGATCACCCATTTCAAAGGTAACAGGCCTGCGTTTCAGATCGGCATACATATTTTGCCTATCTTTGGCTACCTTAAGCTTTTCTCGCGCAAATTTGACTTTATCTGCAGTAATTTAGACCAGATCGGATCCAGCATACAGTTTTTCCCCTGGTTCAAGCCAACAGGTAGGAGTGCGACAACGCCTACCATAAAGCATCTCATACGGTGGCATACCAATACTAGAATGATATGAGTTATTATAAGCAAACTCAATCAAAGGTAAATGAGAATCCCACGAGCCACCGTATTCAAGTATAGATGCGCGTAACATGTCTTCAAGAGTTTGGATAGTCCTTTCGGACTGTCTATCTGTCTGGGGATGATATGCGGTACTCAAATGAACACGAGTACCAAGCTTCCATTGAAGACTGCTCCAGAAGTGTGAAACAAATCGTGTATCCCTATCAGATAATAGATAGAGGAACACCATGTCGGGCCACTATTTCATTGATATATAGCTGAGAAAGACGAGGCATGAAAGATGATTCATTAACAGCCAGAAAATGAGCACTCTTGGTGAGTCTATTAACAATTACCCAGATCATGTCATGCCCTTTTGAAGTCCTGGGCAGTTTAGTAACAAAATCCATAGTGATGTTGTCCCATTTCCATTCTGGAATTGGTAATTGTTGCGAATTACCATAGGATCTTTGGTGCTCGGTCTTCACCTGTGCACAAATCTGACATTTCTCCACATATGAAGCAATGTCACACTTCAATGTAGGCCACCACGATGAACAGATAGACGAGAACTGTGCACCTCCTTCAAGATTAAATCCTGGTTCCCTCCGATGCTAGGTACCCAGATTTGGGACCTATATGTCTTCAATCCCCTGCTGTCATCTTGTAGCTGCTCCTTCATCTTTGTCATAACTTCAGCCTGTAGTGCACAAACAACTTGCTGTTTTGTGCACAGCAATGCCATTTTTACTCATTTCAATTCCAAATCAATTTTAGTAAAATTCTAGTGTTTCATAAGAACATTTGACACTTGTGGAAACTTTCTTACATCAAAAACTTCCATCTAATTAATTCTTACGAAAATCTCAATTAAATGGACAAAGAAGTGCGCATGATGGCAAAAACTTGGTATTGACCAATTTTAAAACTTGCAACACACCATATACATCTAATATGATGTATTGAAGGTGTTGCAACTGACCAAAACCTTTGAAGTCATTGTTTGATACGATTTTCCAATTTCTTGCCTATTTATGGCCTAATTTTCACTATTTTAGCCAATTCAAGCAAAACCATCATTTCAATTCAAAACCAATGTTCTAATCAATTCATACAAGTCATATGAACCTATTAGAACCTTAAAAATCAGTTCTTGATGTATAAAAACAGTTTGACCTCATTTTTGCCATTTTGACCCATTTTGGCTAATTCTTGGAATTGTGCAAAAACACCACTTCTAATCCACCATATGAGTTCTAATCAATCCTAACAAGTTATAGGAATAATTAGAACACTAAATTTCAGTTCATGAAGGTCAAAATCAGTTTGACCCGTATATGACCAATTTTGACCCATTTGAGCCAAAATTCAAAACTCATCAAGATCACTACTTTAATTCATGGAATTGATTCCTATGTACTTAGAAATGATATTAGAACCTATTTTAATCATCAATTTTAGTTCTTGATTGCTAAATCAAAGAACCCACTTGAAACCTAGAATATCAAGTCTTGAAAGGCATAATCAAGAACAAGGATGAATATGAACTTACAATGATCAAAGGATGATTAGGAACTGATCTTCGAGTGATTCTAAGCCTTAATTCACTGCTGGAACAAAGCTTAGCGTGTTTTCTTTCAAAAACCCAAAATCAAGAATAGGAGAAAAGCCATGGATGAAGCTTACAAGGTGATGGAGATGATGAAGATGATGAACTAGGGCTGATACAATCTTCAATTTGCAGCTGGAACTTGAACTTGAATGATTGAATTTGATTTCTCCTTTGAGTTCTCCTTCAAATGCTAGCAAAAACAAGAACAGTGAGTGTGTATGTGTTGTATACGTATGTATGTAGGTGCCTGTGTATCAAAACTGACTTGTGGGTAAATATTATCCACAATTGGTATTTTGTTCCCTTTTTCAACTTACAACTCATCTCTCGTTTAACCGTTTCAACTAACGAGGATATTTTTGGAATCCTCGTTTGAAACCGTTCGATATTTTATAATCTTTATCTTTTTTAATGTTTTTTTAATAACCCATTTATTTATTATTTTTCATATATTATCATTTTATAAAATATATATATATATATATATTATTTAATTAAATTAAATAATTGACGTACCATATTCGCACACGTTTAGGCCCGTTTTGAGGATGTTACAAGGAAAGTGAAGGTGGCAACACCTAAGCCCAAACCTAACCCGACCCTGGAGCCGATGGGGAAAGACACCACTCCTATAGCCACCTCACCGGAGGATGTCACCAATGTAGGAAATCCATGCATGCCAACACCCGTACGCAGCGGAAGCAACGACATCAAAAACCGGGGTTTTCGGGTATTAAAACCGACATGCATGTATTCCCCAAGTGGGGATCGTGACTACAAACGAATATAGCAAGAAAAGACAAACGAGAGGGAGGAGAAATATACCATCGCATGGCGGGAGCTATCCATTGAGCTAGGAAGATCTTCAAGAACCCGAAACCGAGCTCCTCTATTGATAGTCCACACCAAGTAGCCGAGATTCCGTCTTGATAACGACCCGAGACACGAACCACACGTTGTCTTCGTGAATCTGGAGCACCACTACCACAAGAACAACTTTCCTTCACGAGATTATACACACCACCAACCCACAAGATGCTAAAGAACCATATATATGTGTTATGTGTGTATAGAAGCAAGAGTTATACCATGAGAGAGTTCCAAGCCCTTTATAAACTCTGGAATTCGTTCTAAGGCAACCAGAGTCGGCCAAATTGTCACTCATTCATTGGACCATCACAAAGGTCCAATAAAACAAAGGTGACACTTTGACTTCTGCCTTCACGGGCTCTCACGGGCCCTCACGGGCCGTGAAGCACTCGTGAAGGCCTCATAGGCCGGGTTCCACCGCACACTCTCATTGGGCCAACGAGTGGTCCAATAAAAGCATGACGCCTGCCTTCACGGGCTCTCACGGGCCGTGAAGCCCTCGTGAAGGCAGAGCCCCCACGACTACATGTCCGGGTGGTGAAGGCCTGTGGAGGGTTTCTCTTCACGACCTCTACACGGCCCGTGAAGGTTGCCAGAAACCCTAATTTCATATTTTCTCATGTTTGCGTTGTGCTGCCGGAATCTACCCTTGGCGTGTGACCCAATAGGCCCATACCTCATCAACAGTGATGCTAGTACACGTGTATCAGTGGGCATATTCCAACAGACTCCCACTTGCACATGATACAGCGTTACCAACACCACAGACAAGCAGCGGCTCTAGCAAAGCATACTTGCCCCCAGGTCGGTACAAGTTACGTCATCCCTTGAAAAATCCTGGTAGCCTAGAAAGGCTAAAAGGTCCTATAGATAAGTGATCATAAACATCCCTTTGTTCGCGATATCCGTGTCAACACGAGACATGAAAAAATGTCAATCTCCAGATCGTTCACGATTTTGTTTCTCGATTCTAGATTGGTGGTGACCAAAATAACAAGTTTGCAACTGATCTAAAATCATTGTAACTTGAGCACGGCCATGCACTTTTGGTGTGAGCGCCCAATCATCGAGGGGCCAGGGATATCTCTCTAACCAGAGGAACAAATCCTTTTGACTACATAGCCCCGCCACATGCTTCATACTTTATTAGATAACTCCCTTTATAGCGGCCAGTTACGAACCATGTTTGAAAGTAATCAAAATAAAGCAGACTCATGCTTTGGATACACATGTATCTCCGGTCTAAGGATGAAATGATATTATCATCCCAAGTCACTTGTGACCATAATCCATGAAGTGAACTCAGGTGTGGGTCTTCCAATCACTTGAAATTCATTTCAAGCACAGGTTAGTTTTGCGTCACTTGCATTCAATCCTTGATTAATACATGACCAAACCCTAACCTCAGTCTTAGTTCAAACTTCCTTCCCTTGAAGAGTGACTGACTATGGAAATCTAGAATGCATAAGCACTCAGGGAAGTGGTTAAACATGCTAAGATGGAACACAGTAAAGACTAATGAAAGTAACCGCATCTGCGTATATATAGTCCCCACTATATATCGAAAGCAATCAAAATTAACGATAGTGCTTGCAGTTCCCAAAGCTGATATAAAACAATCAACAACTAAAACAATATTTCAAGCCAAATCATATGCATAAGAAATGCTATGTGACCTATAATGTCAAACATCACTAGTTATTATGACAACGGCTTATTTAATGGATTTGCCATGCAACATCCATTCATATTCTTGTTAACTTCACAATTATCTTTTGACCAAACTACTATTCAAAGTATCCGTCGAAGAGATCATATAATAAAGTGCTAAAGTACTCATATCCTCATTGTTACAAAAGCTCACAATAGGATCAGTGATACTTAAGAATTTTTCTAGTCAATAATCAACACCACAAAGTAGGATCATCAACTTCAATCAAGATCAACTGTTTATCCCGTTAGAAATTAGTATTAGAGTAATAATTACTCCAAGTCTTATTTCTTGTCTTCAAATATTAAGAACATATTTTAATATTTCTTGAACCTTTAAAATTTCAAATTTTTGTATCTTTAAGTATTATCATGAAGCAATAATTCCTCATTTTAGGTTCATAGAACGCTTAACAATGGGACATTATCTTCAATCGATACATACTTATAGGTATACAACAAAAAACTCCCACTAGCCTTGACATGTGTAAAAGTCTTATCTATGCTTCTAGAAGACTTATGACTTGATCCTCTCATGAAAGCAAAGATCTTACTTTTACGATGTTAGTATAAGTCCAAGGGACTTATCCATACTTGTAGACTTAATTTGGATGCTACGGATATCTAAGACCCTCGGAGAGTGTGGTAAGCACTTCCTCAATACAAAGTTCCATAAAGGAATGCGGTCTTGTATATCCGTGTACCATCTTTTATTGCCATAAGAAGGCAAAAATAGCAACGAGTATCAAATAATCTTCAACATAGCCACTAGGAAAAGCTTTCACAATAACCATCATGAAACCTTTACCCCTAGTCGGTATTTGAAGTAGTCTACAATACAATCCATGTCAATTCCATTTGCACCATCTTGGTTTGCACCTTGGTATGGAATTAAGTAAAGTATTTGCATACTTTAAATGGATTTTATCTCATGATTAATTACTTCTCATAACCTTAGTGAACTCAGGGCCCACTATGCTTTCCGATAGATGGTGATATGAACAAGACTCACCATCTAAGTCATTGCCACTTAGATGTGAGGAACCCATATCTCTTTGGTTACATGACTTCTATCATCCCTGAAAGTAATTACTCATGGTCAGGTTAACCGGCATTTTCATGCCGATATTTGATCATATGCTAGTGCCAACATCAAGTCTTTCATTTAAGTTGCACGTTCTTCCACTGGAATGCTTTAGTTATTAACATCCTTTCGAGCAACAAAACATTGTTCTCGTAAGGTCAAATATCCAAAACCTATAAGAACCTTTTAAATGTATTAGCACCATTTAAGTTCTTCAATCTCCCACCAAATGTAGATTGAAAATCTCCAAACTTTGATATATACAACAAAGAACTCTTTCAAGATATATCTCATTAGGTGCTAAATAGACTTTCAAGTTGGATTAAGATTAAGGACTTGGCTCATCACATTCAATGTGTATACTAACAAGTCGAATACACGTATTTGACCTATTATGTTCCAGATCATTTTCAACAATATCTGGTTTCCTTCAACGTAACACCGTGTACAAATGTGTCTATGTTAAGGAATGAATTGTGAGATAATCAATTCATAATGTGGTCACTTATATAGATTTAAGGTATCTTAGCATCTTAACTAGATCTAAGCATCCTATCTATATGTCTCAATTGATTCTTTTAATTAGTTTCTCTTTGTTATGTGCTTGTACGGATAATCCACCAAAAGTGATGAATATCTTACAAGCTAGCATCCCTCTCACATATACTGTGAAGGGTTTCATAATCATCTTACCCTAATAGATAAGACTAGCATCAAATGTTTAACCCGAGGTTAAACCATTCCAAGATCCGAACCACATGGATCTAGGTGATACTTGTCTTATTTATATGGTTAAGTAGACTATGACATAGAGACAACTAATCCAAACTACTTTGGACTTTGAATCAATCATTCATGATTAATTATTACTTGTAACATGTATGTCGTGACATGGATAATTTTAATTTTTATCAATCAACAAATATTTTTCAAAAACAAGAGTAAAATTTCAAGTATGAATTCATCGTCATCAAATGTAGAATGATGCGCCTTGAAGGCCAAAATAAAACATAAGCTATGACATGAACAAACTTCGAAATCGAATAAGTAATGCGAAAAAAAAATCTTTTACAACCCAAAATTCAAAATCTCATCCATCGTGTTCATGAACATACAATAAAAGCTCAACTTGCCTCGCAGGGCATCAAAAACAAAGTAATAATTGAACCGGTAAGAATAGGCGAGATAAAAACTCCCAATTCTCTTGTAGAGGTCAATCTTCCGAGTTACCTCTTTTAGAGATCCGGTTCTTCATGCTCTTGGTTCTTCTTTTAAATGGTACCTACACTTTGTAACAAAATAAATTTGTGACAAACGTGAGTTCATTAGCTCGGGTGAACAACCCAGCGAAATAGAAGAACTAGCAATGAATCATGAATGTACCTTGAGAGGGGAAATTAACTCTCTCTTTCCTTAGAAGTTTAATATCCTCTCGGCACGATGGGCATGCGTGACGGCCCCAATCTCCAAATCTTCCACAGAAGTAGCAAACCACTTTTTCTTGAATCTCTTCTTGAGGCACACAATCATTGTCCTTAGATTCAATGTGGGGAATAGGCTTGGACACTCCAACCTTTTCCCTTCGTGTCGGTTTATTCTTCTTTTTCTTTTGTTCCCTAGAACTCGTGGTAGGAATGGAAGAGGTGGATTCATGTTTGGCCATGTCAGACTCCCAACAGTCTTCAACATACCATGCAATTCACCTAAGGTTTTCTCCATGTCATGCATGTGATAGTTCATGACAAACTGATCATATGATGCGGGCAGGGACTGGAGTACTATATGCACAACAAGCTCCCTCCCTATGGGAAATCCTAGTCTCTCCATTTGGTCCACGTACGCCTTCATCTTAAGGACGTGGGCACTCACACTCCTACCTTCCAGCATTCTACAACCGACTAGGTTTTTAACACACTCATAGTGTTCCTCCCTAACTTTTTGTTGGAACATGTCCTTCAACTTGTTCATCATATCGTACACACTCATGTGCTCAAAGTGCTTTTGCAACTCCGAGCTCATAGTTGACAATATGAGGCAGGCAACATCATGTGTGTCCTCAACACGCTTTTCATACGTGTATCGGACGGACCAAGTCGCGTCGCTAGCAGGTGGTTCCAGAAGAGGTTCCTCAAGGATGTGCAACTTTGACTCATAGCGAAGAACAATTCTCAATTGCCTAAGCCAGTCAACGAAGTTCACTCCCGTGAGTTTCTCCCTATGTAGGAACATACGAAGCGAATGCTTTGACGTGGTGTTATTATCGTTTGACATCTATAAATAACAAGAATACACGTTTTAGTTAGTTTGATATAATCCTCGTTAAAATAATTACCCATAAAGTTTTAGAAAAACAATTTGTCTTAACAAGGGCTAAGAACCATATTTTACTCCACTACATGACGGGTTTACCGCGGATCACTTCATGAAGCTATTTAGGCCGGTAACCATTTTACCGATTGTAATCTCCATTACAATCCTCGGTTGGCATGTTTGATCCCTACTTACACCAATTTAAAAACTCTTGTGATTTTATTAACTTAGAAAAGTTATCAAGCATGCGAGGAAGCATAAACAACCATGCAAGAAATATAAATCACATCACACGCATACAAGGGGTTGGTAACCATGCCAAAAACCTATGCTTCCTACCCGCGAGCCAAGCCGGGAGGACTAGGTCTACTAAGGACACAAACCTATACCATGAAGTGCTCCCATTGAATCCGCCACCTCCATCAGGACTAACCGGATCCAAGGTCTTCAAGACATCTCCTCTTGACTGTTGATTGTGGTCTTCAAAACACAAGTACACAAAAGAAAGGAAATGACATGCAAGCCACGCGCTTCCTATCAATCTAGTACAAATACATATGGATAAATGAAACGGCATGCAAGCCGCGATAATAAATTACATACCAAATGAATAAATAATTAATTACATCACACGTGACACTAAGGTCACCAAATAAATCCAAACAACCAAACAAACCACAAGGCACAACCACAAGGTCTAGGGCGATGGTTACCAACTAAAAGCAACAAACAACAACTACAAAGCACGGTGTGCCAAAACCGTGACTAAAAAAATATTTTGGTAAGAATTTCCAACACAAACACTCAAGGCACAACAAGGAAATTCTTGTACATATGCATTAGGGCACAAAACCAACTTTTATATCCATATTCATATATACACGACATATGTGTATGCATCTATACATCTCATGCCAAGACCATACCTTACATACCCATATTTGTACCAAAATATTACGAGGGGTTAACCAAACGGAATCTGCCAAAAAACAGAAACTCCTCCATGACCACAAAAACTACCCAGAAGCTCCTTCACGTCCCCTCACGGCTTGTGAAGCCCAAAGGCCTCATGACCGATCACGGGTCAGAAGGGCTCGTGAGCCTAAAAACCAAGTTTCACGACTAAACTGTTCACAAGTGCCTTCACGACCCCTTACGGCTCGTGAAGCCCAAGAGCTTCACGACCGGTCACGGGCCATGAGGACTCGTGAAGCTTGAAAACACTTCCCACGACCAGACCCCTCACGAACACTGGTCGTGTGGCCTTCACGACTCGTGAAGAACACTTCACGGCCCGTGAAGGCCTACTGGACAGAAAAACAAATCTTCCAAAAACGGTTTTTCGAGCCATTTTCGTGCTATATCTTTGTAGCCTAGGCTCTGATACCACTATAGGAAATCCATGCATGCCAACACCCGTACGTAGCGGAAGCAACAACATCAAAAACCGGGGTTTTCGGGTATTAAAACCGACATGCATGTATTCCCTAAGTGGGGATCGTGACTACAAACGAATATAGCAACAAAAGACAAACGAAAGGGAGGAGAAATATACCATCACGTGGCTGGAGCTATCCATTGAGCTAGGAAGATCTTCAAGAACCCGAAACCGAGCTCCTGTATTGATAGTCCACACCAAGTATCCGAGATTCCGTCTTGCTAACGACCCGAGACACGAACCACACGTTGTCTTCGTGAATCTGTAGCAGCCACTACCACAAGAACAACTTGTCTTCACGAGATTACACACACCACCAACGCACTAGGTGCTAAAGAACCATATATATGTGTTATGTGTGTGTAGAAGCAAGAGTTATACCATGAGAGAGTTCCAAGCCTTTTATAAACTCTGGAATTCGTTCTAAGGCAACCAGAGTCGGTCAAATTGTCACTCATTCATTGGACCATCACAAAGGTCCAATAAAACAAAGGTGACACTTTGACTTCTGCCTTCACGGGCCGTGAAGCACTCGTGAAGGCCTCATAGGCCGGGTTCCACCGCACACTCTCATTGGGCCAACGAGTGGTCCAATAAAAGCATGACGCCTGCCTTCACGGGCTCTCACGGGCCGTGAAGCCCTCGTGAAGGCAATGCCCCCACGACTACATGTCCGGGTGGTGAAGCCCTGTGGAGGGTTTCTCTTCACGACCTCTACACGGCCCGTGAAGGCCCGTGACGGTCGCCAAAAACCCTAATTTCATATTTTCTCATGTTTGCGTTGTGCTGCCGGAATCTACCCTTGGCGTGTGACCCAATAGGTCCGTACCTCATCAGCAGTGATGCTAGTACACGTGTATCAGTGGGCATATTCCAACAACCAACTTCTTTTGCGGAGAGAAGGGACACTACCGGCATAGTAGCCCCAAGTACACGGGGGAGCTCAAGAGGCTTCGCGTCAAGGGACCGGCACCTCCGATACGTATTTAATTGAACTCCATAACACTTCTACTTCTAACGCTTGGGTCTTGGACATCGGGTGTGGTACTAACATAGTTAATAATGTGTAGGTACTAAGAAAAAGTAGGGAATTGGTTGATGGGGAGCTGGATCTCATCATGGGAAACAAGACGATTGTCCCGGTTGAGAAGATAGGGAGCGTGGACCTCGCTTTTCCATCCGGCTTATCTATTACTTTGTTAAATGTATCTTATTCGCCCGGGGTGACAAGAAACATTTTATCTTTTTATACATTGTACGATGATGGATATTTATTTAATTTCTCTAATCAAATTATTTCATGCTTTAAGAATGATGTATTTTATTTTAAAGCATATCCATTTCATGGCATATATGAGATAACCGTGTGCTTGCAAAGTGATAGAACAATAATGAATGTTGATTCTAAGTCCAAAGAGAGCTTAGACAAGTTATGTTTATGGCATGGTCGATCGGGCCATATAAACAAGAAACGCATCGCCAAGCTCTAAGCGGATGGGATCTTGGAATCATTTGACTATGGGTTGGATGATGTATATAAATCTTGCTTGTTAGGCAAAATGACCAAAGCACCATTCATCGGCGTATGTGAGAGGGGCAATGACTTATTGGATATCGTTCACATGGATGTGTGTGGTCTGTTTAAGCATTCCACTAGAGACAACTCAAAATACTTCATAACCTTTGCTGGTGATTTTAGTAGGTATGGTTATGTCTACTTGGTGAGACAAAAGTCAGATACCTTTGAGGTACTTAAGACTTTCCAAAACGAAGTTGAAAACCAGTTGGATAAACGATTAAGATGCTCACATCTGATCGTGGTAATGAGTATCTAAGTTCGGAATTTCGTGACCATCTAAAAGATTGTGGGATTCTTTCACAATTGACCCCTCCTAGGACGCCATAATTAAATGGTGTAACCGAGAGGAGGAACCGGACATTGTTGGATATGGTCCGGTGTATGATGAGCCGTACTGATGTACCCGTTAGCTTTTGGTGCTATATATTGGAGACGGCCACTAGAATCCTTAACCTCGTACTAACAAAGAAGGTTAAGAAAACTCCTTTTGAGATATGGCATGGAAAAGTTCCATCGCTTTCATATCTAAAAGTTTGGGGTTATCCTACCTACGTGAGACGTGAGGTAGAGCACAAATTAGAGCCCCGAGCCGAGAGATGTTTATTCATTGGGTATCCTGCCGGATATATGGGATATTTGTTCTACAAACCTTCCGATAACAAGGTATTTGTTGTTCGAAGGGCAAATGGGTGCAAATGGGTCTTTAAGAAAAAGACCGGCATAGATAGAGAGGTAGACACCTTCAAAGCCCGACTGGTGGCTAAGGGTTTCACGCAAACTCATGGTGTAGACTATGATGAAACCTTTTCCCCGTTGGCCATGTTGAAGTCTATCCGGATACTCATGGCAATTGCTACTTTTCATGATTATGAAATTTGGCAAATAGATGTCAAAACTGTGTACCTTAATGGGACACTTTCAGAGGAAGTCTAGATGAATCAACCCGAGAGTTTTATACATGCCAAGTACCCAGAGAGTCTGCAAGCTTAAGAAGTTCATTTATTGACTTAAGCAAGCATCACACAGCTAGAACCTGTGTTTTGATGAGAAAGTCAAAGAGTTTGGCTTTTCAAAAAGCAAGGATGAGCCATGCTTATATGTTAGGGCTAGTGGGAGCATAGTTGAATTCCTAGTCTTGTATGTGGATGACATACTCCTTATTGGAAATGATATCCCGACCCATCAAGGTGTAAAAACCTGGTTAGGAAATTGTTTTTCAATGAAGGATCTAGGGGATGCGACTTATATTCTTGGAATCAAGATCTATAGAGATAGATCCAAAAGGCTAATTGAGCTTAGCCAAAGTACATATGTTGACAAATTCCTAAAGCGGTTTAGGATGGAAGACACCAAGAAGGGGTTTCTTCCTATGTCACATGGTTTGGTTCTGACTAATGAAGCGAGTGCCATATGCTTCAGCTATGGGCTCGATCATGTACGCCATGCTATGTACTAGGCTTAATGTATCGTGTGCCTTGAGCATGACGAGTAGATATCAAACCAACCCTAGCGAAGTACATTGGACAATGGTGAAGAGCATTCTCAAGTATCTTCGAAGGATTAAGGAGATGTTCGTAGCAGATATTAGAAACTTGTACATTTGTGGACATGGATATAACACTTTCTTAATAGATTAGCTAAAAGGGTAGCAATTTCAATTGGATGGAAGTCGTCAAAACATCTTTTATACAACCTACTAAATTGTTTCAACCCGACTAAAAATAAAAGGGTAAATTGCATGAAAAAACAATGAACTTTGTCTTAATTATCAATGTACACACCCAAATTTATTTTTTTTAAAACAATACAAGCAATTTTTATAATCCTCCCTTTGTATGCAAGTTGTTGTATACAATGGAAATTATGAAAAAGTTTATTGTATAAATGGTAGCTAAAGACTAGACACGGAAAAAAGTTGTTTGCATACAATGAATTTTTTTTGAAAGTTAGTTGTATTATTTTTAAGAATTTAAAGTTAGTTGTATATAATGACAATTAAGACAAAATTAATTGTATTTTCATGCATTTTTCCCAAAATAAAACTACACTTTTCAGCCTAACCCATTGACCCATTATCCAACATAACCATCTTGCCATCAATAACTTTATTTTACTAAGTTAATGTGTCTAAGTAACATACTATTATTTTTTCATGTTACAAAGGGTGTAATTTATAATCAAGATTTGTAGGTAGAAACTAGAAAGTATAAGAATAGTTATATTTGAGAAGAAGCAAGAAAAGCTTCTCCAAAAGCATACCCAAAGTTTGACTGATTTATGTTTCAAATGAAAAGAAAAAAGAAACAATATTTTCATTCATAATGGGATTTTCATAAACCGATGATGGAAGCCGTTCTAATGTAAATATGCATAAAAGATGACAAATACTAATAACAATTAACTCCATAATGATTATCTAAAAGGGTGTTGAGATTGCATTGCACCAACATAATAACCACATTTTGAACATAACATAGTTTCGGATAATAAGCTACAATATTCATAAGTAGCCCTTATGAATATTGCGTATGAAGTCAATCTCATTACAACGCAATGATTACGAACAAATTTAAACCATCACTTTGGTGGTCAACTGAATAGTCCACTTATTCTAATAAAAAGTGTCAAGAGATCAAATCCCAAAGGCTTTAATCAAAAGACTCGTACACCCCTGTATAAACCTTAATAGAGAAAATCTCTTATACTAAATTAACAACAAATAATATTACTAATGAATATATTTTGTTTCCTACATCCCATTATATTTGGGCCATATTTCTAAAGATTCTATTTTTGTTGCTAAAATAATGGTGCTAAATTTTACCATCTTTTATTTCTAATATGTACTTGAGAAATTTTAGCTACCATATATGCACCAATCACAAATTTAAATTACTTCTTTTCTCCAACTAAACTTTTAATATTTTTTATCCTTTTTCAAGCAAATTTGTCTCAAATAATATTCCCCACCAATATCGGCCGTTCTACTTTTCATATGATGTATGTCACAAATTCAGTCACTAAAAAGAATAATACTATTACACAACGTCAAGCTATATGAAATGGAATTGCAAGAAAATTAAGTGGCCAGTTATAAAATAGGTTCCATAAATGATTTAGCTTTCCTATTCTCGGATTCTAAGCGCATTATTAAACGCATTTGGCATAAAGCTAAACTTTCAGACTATTAGTCACATTTGGCAATTATAAGGGGTTCTATAAGTGATTTAGCTTTCCTATTCTCTAGAACTGAATAGGAAAGTTTCAAACCGAAAACCCGAATGGATCAAATTTTGGGTTATCCGACTAAAACCAAACTAATAACCGAAAATAAAATACAAATTGATTGGAACCTGATTGGATTATTCGGGTACAAATATTTTTTAACGAGTTTAACGAAAGTTGATGATCCATTAAATTTGCGAAATGTGGGTCACTCGAAACACGACCGGACCTAACACAAAATAGAGTGACACTAACCGAACCCAAGACGAAATTAAATTGGGTCAAAATGGATCGACATGAAAATGATCCAACCTCTTAACTCGAACCCGACTCGAATTGACAGCACTAAATTTATTATTTTAAATGCAAGATCCGGAAACCCTAAATCGATTAAAGAAATGTGACACTACATGGGTGGTTGTGGAAAAAGATAAATTGACGATGATCTATAAAAGAAAATGGAGTGAGGAAGAATGTGGTTTAATAATAATAATAATAATAATAATAATAATAATAATAATAATAATAATAATAATAATTTAAAATAGTATTACTATATTTTGAATTATTTTTCAAAGGAAAAAACGTGTTATCAACTATGTTATCATCATGTCATCATCATATCACCCAAACATGCATCACGTCATCATGCCACATGTTATATTGGAGTATATAGATATGATCAAATTTGACGTGGGTGGTGGGGATTATCATTTGTTAGTGGGTACTAGTTAGTTAAAGATTTTGATATGGTAAGGATTAACCACTCGGGAGTGAGTGGTAAATTGAATGATAGGAAACTGATGTGAAGGATGTGGTGATGTATAACCATTTCTAGTATTCTATCACTCTTAGATTGATAGTTTTTTCCCAGAAAAAATTGACTATTCCATACATGGTTTTAAAAACTCGTCTTGGCTCCACCAAGGCTTGAGGCTTGACCATGCCGCAAAGACCAGAGCGTAAGGTTTGGCACATACTAAGGTCTAACTTTACATGCATGACCTATAATAAGCCATAGTTTTTTGAAGCGTGTGAGAGGTACTGAGTAAAGCCGAATATATATAGTTATTCAGTTATAAAAATTGTTGGATATACTGAAAAACAAAGAAAAAGATGAAAGAACAATGTTATAAACCTATAATTATGTGTCTTCATATTTGTTTGTATAACTTTATATACATAATTATAATTTATATACAAAATTGTCACCTTAAGTCACGTCATGTGAAGCACCATGACCTCGCCATGGCTTCCGGCCGGCAACCATAACTCCGGCCGCTGTTGTCACACACCCACCAAAAAAAGATTGCAACACGGTTCGTTGTACACCCACACAAAGCACAAGCCTAGATCTACTCCCACACAAAACGAAAACAAAGATCTAGACCCACACAAATCAAACACACACACACATAGATCTACAAACTTACTAGACAAAGAAGTGGAGGAGAAGAGAGCGGCGAGGAGAGCGATGCCGAGGAGAGAAGAGCAGCACCGACGAGAGCGGCGGTGGAGGAGAGCAGCATAGAATAGAGCGGAGACAAAGGAGAGCAGCGTCAAGGAGGCGGAGATGTTGACGGTGGTGGAGGAGAGGTGACAGCGAGAGTGACTTTAGCGGAGCAGTGAGAGAGAGTGGGGGAGATGTGTTAGAAAGTTGATTTTATATGGGAATGAGAGGGATGGGCATATTTTTCTGTATTAATATAAGTTATAAAATATAAATTTTTATTAAATGTAAAAGGTCTTACAGATATTTTTCTTTATTTCTTTAATATTCGAAAAATAATTAATTTTTTAGTATTATAATTTTAAATGTAATAAAAAATATATTTTTTCTAAGACGGTTATCTATTGACGATCATTGTTTTTAGAACGGTTATCCGTTGTTGAAGGAGCAAAATGAAAAAAATGAAAGAATGTTTGGTGGTTGACTTAACAAGAAAGAACGTGTAGGCACGTGGTATTCTTACAACATTGAATGAGCAAAATGAAAAAAATGTGTCGAACTTTAAAACGATATACAATTCACAATAAAAACTTGGCATAATTAAGCAAGCAGATCAAACTCCAATGCAAATTCTAATGTCTCTTTTGCATGCCAATGAGTATGTATACGAGTTCACTACGGGCGATTCTAATGAATTAGAATTTTTTTCGTTCATCCAATATCGTGGAAGATCTAGCGTGCATTTCCACACGTGTTGATAATAGACGCTACGTACAAAACGAAGTTTCTTCTCATTGTTGGTGTGACTTCAACTCAAAGATATTCTCTGTAGGGTTTGCCTTTATGCATAGAGAAAAGGAGGCCAACTATATTTGGGTGTTAAACTGTCTAAAGTCAACACTTGATGAGTGTACACACAAGTATAATAGTCACGGACAGAGACCTAGTGCTCGTGAATGCATGCGAAAATGTTTTTCCGAATGCTACTCGACTGCTTTGTAGATGGCATATTAAGCAACACATTTTGAAGCATTGTAGGCCATCTATTAGGCCGCAACACGATTGTGGCTCTTTTAAATCAATGTGTAAGATACTAGTTGAGTCTCCAAAATGGGTAACATACGTAGAAAACCACAAACGACTTCCAATAATGTTGAGGAAATATCCAGGTATATTATTATCTATATATAATAACTTTTATATTATTACTTATGTACTTATTTGTTTTTTGTTTTTTTTTTTTGCTTTTAGGTGTTTTCAGTTATTTAGAACAAGATTGGTTAAACAAATACAAAGAGATGTTTATGTCTCTTTGGATCGATCAACTTCTTAATTTTGGAAATTGCACAACCCACAGAGTGTGCACATGCAAAGTTAAAGAAATATTTGGAGTCTGGAAATTTGAATGTCGATAGATTTGTACGATTGATTAATCAAATTGTGCTGTCACAACTAACTTCAATCAATGAAAGTTTTGAGAAAAGTGGAATTGTTCGTTATGATCATCACAATTTTTCGTGTTTTAGAATATTGTTGGGTTTTGTTTCCAACGAAGCTTTAAATATAATAGTAGGAGAGCTTCAAAGGTTAAGTGCTTTAAAGTCAGTCTCCTCGACATGTGGTTGTGCACTTCGTAACAGTTGTGGGTTACCATGTGTGTGCATGCTTTTAGAGTATTCGAGTTCAGGTTAGTATATTCAACTACAACATATAGATTATTTTTTAAATATTAATTAATTTTTATTTGAATACAAGTGAAAGTATACCATTGGAAGAAGCTTGATCTTTCAATGATGATGTTTGTAGAAGATCCCGATATTTGTTGCGATGACGAATTAGAAAAGTTCAAAGAAAAATTTAACAAGCAGTCAAAAGTCGGGAAAATAAGCTTTTTGAGAAAACTAAAAGATATATTTGATCCGAGTACAACTATCATTGAAGAACCAGTGGTTCAAACAAACACTCGTGGATGACAAACTTTGAAAAAACAACAAAAAACACATGCCAATCCTCTAAAGCAAGCTCCTCCTAGATGCAGCTACTCAACCACATCAGAGTTTGTTGGTTTTGATTTAAATAAAGAACCCGAAAGGCATAGTTGTTATTTTGATTTAAACAATGTACCTGCCTTCGACTTAAATGATGAACCAACGGGACACAATTTGTTCATAAAGAAAAAATAATTGTAGATGTATTTCATCGTTACATCGTAGATATACAAGATGTAATCGGCGATGGGAACTGTGGATTTCGAGCGGTTGATATTTGTTTAGAGCACAATGAAGAGAAATGGCTCAACATTCGATAACAGTTGCTTGAAGAATTATGCAGACAGTATTACACGTACTATAATGATTTTAGTGACGGGTTCAATGAGCTATATAAGTCGTTGTGTTGGTCAGAACCACCGACACTAGCGGAGCATTGGATGAATATGCCTAACCCGCATTATTTGATTGCCAATAGGTTTGGTGTGATTATTCACTGTTTATGCGATATGACCTGTTTCCCACTATGGAGAGGTCCCGAAGAATTTCAAAACCACCGAACCATTACATTGGTGCATTTGAATGTTATGATAACCATTCGTTTGGGGTGGGTGAGTTGGTTTATTTGAAAGCCTCGCCGTGAAAGAGTATTATTCGTTTTGGCAAGCGCGGGAGTTAACTCCTCGCTTCATTGGTCCTTTTCGCATACGGCAGATAGTGAACGATCAAACAGTTACGTTGGATCTTCCTTCTAAGTTGGCAGGTATTCACGACACGTTCAATGTGTGTTATCTGCGAAAGTGTAAGGTATAAGATGAGAGTCAGATTCTCCCGGTGCATGAGTTGGAAGTTGATTCGAAGAAGAGGCTTATAGAAGAACCTGTGGAACTTTTGGATCGTAAAGTGACCAAACTTCATAAGAAGGTATTAGTCAAGTGGAAGCATAGTTTGGGTTCTAACTTAACATGGGAGACAGAGGCAAATATGAAAGATCGATACCCGCAGTTGTTTGAACGGGATGAGATTCCGAGGACGAAATCCTCTTAAGGAGGGGAGATTTGTAACATCCGCAAACCCGGGCTAGTCGTTAGCGGGTTGGGGATGCGTGTTTTTGTGTACTTATATATTTAATTGTGTGATTATATTAATATATCATGATTAAATTAAATAATTAATCAAAGTTAAGTGGTTATGTATGCAGTATGTAAATGGGTAAATATGTTAGTATGCATGCTTATGAGGTTCCACCTCATGCTTAAAATTGAGAGAGTATGTGTGTATGTGTATATGGATAAACTTGAAGGAAACCACCTCCTCATTTGAAAGCTATCTTGAAAGGTGTTAGTGTATGGTTATTTGTTTACTTTGAAAGGAAGAAAGCTTGCAAACTTAGAAACTTGAAATCTTGAGTTGAAGATTTGGTGCTTGATAATTCAAACTAAAGGTTAGATAATGTTTCTAACATGATTGTGATTACTTTGATGTGCTTTGTTGTTGGGTTTATGCTTGAAATAGGAAGAACACCATTGATGAAAGCTTTGAATGAAACTTGATAAATGGGTTTTGTAGGTTTATAGATTTTAAATGGATTTGATGTGTTAGTGATGTTTGTATACATGTTATATGAACTTTTTATGTGTTTAGAAGTGTTAGAAATCGTTTTCTAGTATTGTATATATGTTGGTTCATTTTTGGTTGGAGCTGGAAGATAAAGAAAAGTTGTAGGTCTGGTCTGGAAATCGCGTGACGCAACGTGTCCATTTAGGGGACGCGACGCGTTCCTTGTCAGACTTCGAATTCGAAGTCAACTCGAAGTGTTTGGGCGTTCGAAGTGTATGTCCATTCGAAGTTGGCGTTCGAAGGCATGTCGCAACGCGACGCGTTGAGGAGTTGGACACGACGCGTCCGGTGATTTTCAAGATTGGAAGTTTTTGGTTGTTGGTGTTTTTGGAGTGCTTATTATATGTGAATCTAACTTGATGAATATGGGTTCTATGTTTGTAGCTTGGTTTTGTTAAAGGAAAGCTTGACCAGTGCTCTGATATTTGTTTTTGTTTTAAAGACGAGCCATGTTTTATATTTGTAACATAACAAAGGATTCGATGTTTGTATTTTGTGATTCCATAGCGTGTTTAAAAAAATGGCTTAAGATTTTGCGGTGTTACAATAAATGTCAAAGATTAAGTATGAACATACATTGTTCACTTTTATTATTTGTTGCATCATATTTCGGTCTATTTATTTATGTTGTGTTAAAAATACCGAGAATTCTTTTTACAATAAAAAAGAAAAGATATAATTGTAAAAAATTATAATTAGTTTATAATAGTTTTAAAAAGATTTATTTTACAATTAAACAAAAAAGATGTAATTAAAACAAGATATTATTAAAAAATAGTCATGATTATTATTATAATTACCTTATATAAATAATTCAGACGGGTTATAATTAAATACTAAATACACAAAAGTCTAAAATAATTTTTCAATAATTACATATATTTAAAGAAAGTTTATATTGTAGTAATGAAAAGGGCCACTTGGCCCACTTAGACTTTAAGAGGGGCTAAATAGATCCACCCTTTTAGACTGAGCGTTACGGGCTACTCGATCCCATCGAGTAGCATCGGGTAACGCCAAGAACACTAAAACGGATTGCTTGGGTAAGGAAATCGTGTACATGCGGCAGGTACCATCACTCGATCGGGAAGCACCATCTCACCCCCCACCCCCTCTCCAACAGATACATTTTAAAAAAAGGACCATTCAAATGCCCAAAATATTTTTTTTCTTTATTAAACCAAATATTCACCTATATATACTACTCTTATTCACCATTTTTTACTTACATTCTTCACCATATTCACAAATCTTCTAAATTCTATTCTTTATTCTCTACTCATGGATTTACAAGATTTTACAACACCCCTTTCATCCGGACATAACCGATCAAGGGTTACGAGTTCCACACATTAAAGGCCTGACAATCCGTTTTTTTTATAAACATGCCGCCACCCACCTATCAACCAAACTCGTTTTTGCTCAACTACATGTAACATCCCAAAATGGGCCTAGTTGTACCATACGTTTGTAAGGTTGTAACATGGTGAATTAAATAAGAAATAGTGAACTAGAATATGAAGATATGTTATAACGTATAAGTGAGGTGTTAAATAAATGTTGATGAAAATGAATAATAGTTGTTAATTATTAAATGGTTTTAGATAAGTAATCTGAAAATATCCCTGTTAGTTAAAACGGGTAAATGGGTATTGAGTTGTAAGTTGAAAAGGGAAACAAAATACCCACTTGTGGATATATGAGAAACCAAAGTCAGTTTCTTTCTTTCAAATACCCAGATGCACACATACGTACATACAACACCACACCTTCATCTTCATTCCTTGTGTTCTTGATTCTTTGAAGGCGAATTATCAAGCTCCTATTTCAGTAGCAAATCCAAGTTTATAATTTATGCCAAGTTTATCTTCTTCCTCCTTTCATGGTAAGTGGGTTTCTCCTTGTTCTTTGTTTTTTAAGTTTGAGGTCAAAATGGTTAACAAGAATTAACAATCAAGAATTGATTATAAATGCTTCAATTAGTTCCTATATCATTTACAAGTGTTTATGAGCAAGAATCATGGATAAAAGTGTTGGTTTTGATTGAGTTTAGTGAAATTGTTCAAATGGGTCAAAATTGGAGATTTGATCTTGATTCTTGATATGGTTGTTAAAGTATGTTAAAATTTGATGTTTTGAGCTTAGTTAGACTTGATATAACATATATGATCACTCTTAGTTGATTAGAAATCGTTTTGAGAAGGTTTTGGAGTGAAAATGGACAAAACAGGGGTTGTTGTCCGACCTGGTCTGTAAGTGACATGCTTGCGGATGCAAGAAAAACCCATGCGGCTGCAAGGGATGTTGCTTGCGAGCGCAAGGGATATTGCTTGTAGGCGCAAGGCATTTTTCTTGCAGGCGCAAGGGATATTTCTTGCGGCCGCAAGGAGGTTCTACCCGGAAACAATAAACAGTTTGTTGTTTTTCTTAGAACTGATGTATGGGAAGTTGTTATAGGTGTAACTGTAACACCCTAGTCACCGGCCTAGTAGGAGGTGTCTTGGTATGTGTGTTACTTGTTTATTTGTTTTATTTAGAAACTTATTAATTTAATTTAAAGCCACGAGGTTAAAAAGGGAAAATATATATTTTATATTTTCATGTGTTTAATTGATTATTTGGATTCGTTTTTAGATAAGGGTCACGAATAATACCTCGTTGGTAAATAATTAATTGAGTAAGATTGTTTAATTAATTAACTGTGAGTTAGAAGACACATAAGTGCACTGTGTGTGCAATTAGGCGTTAGTCATAGCCAGTGAACTCCACCTTTTCACTTTGAACCTATCCATATCTTTGTGTTCTTGCTTAGCTTTGAAGAATTCTTCCAAAAGGCAGGCTTGATTCCTTGTTTATTCTTTCATTTTGTGTGGTTAATTACTACAATTAAATGTATGTAATTGTTCTTGATTGATTCTTGCTTCTACTATGATCTTCTTCTTTATTTAGGGTTCTTGATTTTGGGGTTTTGGCTAATTGATGAAATTAGTTTGGTTTGATGATTAGTAGTAGTTATATGATGATTATGGGACTGAATTCATGTTAAAAAATTATGTGTTTTAATTGATGTTAGCTTAGTGTAACATCCTCAACTTGGGCCTAGTTGTAAATTGTATGTACGCGTGAGTGATAAATGTAATAAGAGTATTTGTTTGTAAGTCTTTGTGAAATTAATAGAGAATAAGTTAATATATGTATATTTGTACATGTGTGCTTGTATTTATATTAAATATATATATATATATATGTATGTATTAGTTAGATAAGAAAGAAAAAGGAAAATAAGAAAGAAAAGAAATATATATAGATATTTATCCAGAGGCGGTTTACCTGTGGATAAGATTGATATATATATGTGTAAAGTTGAGACATTTGACCCTTGAAGTCAAATATAGCAAAGATCTCAAAACACAAAGCGAACTCTCTCTGCTCGTGAGAATTTTGAAGAAGAATTCATAAGATTTGAAGATTTGAGGTTCTAAACTTAGAACAAGGTTAGTATGGTGTTTGTAGAATGAAATATATATGTATTATGCTAGATACATGGATGTTTCATGGCTGGAAGTTATGCAAAAATGAAGAACACCATGAATAAACATGAAGCTCACTTTATAAGTGGGTTTATCATGTTCTAATGTTTTAAAAGGTATTAAGATGTTTGTAAGGTTCATATATGTGATATATGAAGCTTAGAAGTGTTTAAAGTGTGAAAAAGTCATGTATATAAATCTGGGTTTTTGAGTTGTTAAACTGAAAGTCGCATGAAAGTTGATCAAAAAGAATGTGAAAACTGGAAAATCCACGATCACGGCGCGACAGATTGTTGGTTGCGGCGCGACGCCGGGTAAACTTGAACCATGCGACTTTCTTTGGTCCGACCTTCGCATGAAGGGTCCGACAGTCGGATGACCCGTCCGACCTTTTGGTCCGACAGTCGGATGGTTCAAATGTTCCATGGTCCGACTTTCGCATGAACCTTTCCAAGTGGTCCGACTTTTCACTCATCGCGGCGCGACACCTTATATGGTCGCGGCGCGACGGGGCCTTTTCAGCAAGGGTTTGTTTTGCTAACATGTTCTTGTTGATTAGGTTTTGTAGTATTTGATGTAAGATAAATAAATGATTTAAGACTATTAAGAAGGCTTTGTAAGTGTTCTAATGATGGAACTTAACACACGCAAACGCTTAACGCGATTGCCGAATGTTTTAGGTGAATGTGTCAGCTGAATCAACATTAATTGAACGAGCGTTGTAAGCTAGTCAGGTGAGTGCCTGCTTTCATGAGACTCAGTAGAGTAAGGCCTTGCATGCTATGTGAATGTATGTCGTGTGTTTAACTTTCTTTTGCAGGTATGCTCGAGGAGGTAAGTGTATGACGTGTAAGATGTTAGAATATGTGTCAGGAGCATGCCAGTAGGTCCAGTTTGGAACCACTTAGTTAATATACGATGCTATGCATGAATAACTGTTGTAAGATGTTGTATGTAAGATGACAGATCCCTGTGGGATCACATGTACGTATATGTGTATGTGAACTATCTGCAGACTATCTGACGCATGGTTAAGGTCAGCCAGTTGTAACTGAATCCTTCGGGATTTCACGGGGATTCAGGAGGAATCCTGGATCATAGGTTCTGCAGAACCACCGTGCCTTAACGTGAGTGGTGATCAGCTGATTGTAGCTGGATTACCTATAGAGTCTTTGACTCTGTGAACGATGCTTTGTGGACTGCGTTGTTCTCCTCCACCAGCGCGGATTGGTCGTGTCTGATTCCCCGGTCTGAGTTGTTGAGCGGGATTGATTACCCTGCAAGACATGACTCTTACCGATCTTGTCAGCACACCGCTATGTGCTAAGCTAACAATGATTGTTTATGATACGATGCATGACTTAGTCTATTGATGCTTATGATTGTGTGTACTCACTAGCTAGTGTAGCTAATGATACTATGATTTCCCTTCTCAGGTAAGGACTAGATGGCCTGGGAGGCGGGATACTTTTGGGAATTTTGTTGCCCCTTGTGGGTGGAACACTTTTATTATTATGATGTAATGTAATTAGATACTATGGTCGGTTCCTGAACTAGGTAACACCCGGATGTTTTGAATGAATGACATTGTAAATAACTGCTTGGTTGTTTTAAAAAGAAAAATTTCCGCTGCTAAATCTGTTTTGACATTAAAGCAACTGAATTCAGAAGCGGTGTTACACTTAAAACTCCATTAATGGAGGTAGGAGATGAAGATAGTAATGGGTTATGTTGATTTTGTGGTCCTAAATGTGTTTTGATGTTAGATTGTATGTTATTAATAATTTATATGAAGTTCTATGAGGTTAGGATGTGTTTATGGTCGTGTTTCAGATCTGCAAATCGAATTTATATGTTTTTGTGAGCTGCTGTTCGGAATTGTTAACAATTTCTGTACTGTTTTGTAAAAATCGTTAAAAATCAAAGAAGCATTGTTATAGGTCGTATTGTATATCGTTGGAAATCTGGAGATGTCTACTTTAATTTGTATTTAGAGTCCAGAAGCTAATTTGAACTGTAGGTTGGCCTAAAGATTGATTTACAGTAACTGTGTCAAATTTGAGATTGTATTTGACAAATGTAAAACAAGATTTTGTTTAGTATTTGACCTTAAGCTCTTATGAGTTCTTGTTCATTGTTATTACTTGTTGTATATATATGTTTATATGATATAATAAAGGTGTTTTGATGATGATTCATGGTTAGTAAGGTCTTGAATTAATTATGAAAATGTTAACGTTAAATGCCTACTTTAATTTCAAGAAATGGACTTAGATGACTCGTATTCGTGTTCCGTTGATTTCTACATGTTTTCTATCATATATATAGCAATTTTAGATTATTGGACATGTATTTCAATTTGGTTTTACATGTTAGGCATAACGGGTTGGTTTTGACCCGTTTGCGAGTAAATTGTTATTTATATGTGCTTAGTACATGTTTTGATGCTTGTAACATGTTTAGTATCATAAATATAGATTGTATGCAACTTAGACATGTTCTAAATGTTGGTTTTCACATATGAAATGCAACGGGTTGGTTTTGAACCGTTTGACGCTAAACTTGATATTTTAAGATAATTAAGAATTGATTACTAATTCTTGTTATCTTGAGTTCTGAAGAGGAGACAAGACTCAGTAAAATTAGACTACCGAGTTGGTGATTCGGAGATCTAAGGTGAGTGGATGTTTAACTCACATTTGGTTTAGTTGTATCGGTATGATTGCAATGTTTTGATTGGTGCTTGGATAGACTTATTGTCTGGTGTTTGATTAACTAGTTTTGAGTTAATTAATCATTGATATGTGCACATGATTCGGTGAGAAGTTAGTTTCGGCTAGGCATATGGGTTGGGTTTATTTGCTATCGGCTAATCGGTATTTAAATCTTTTGATGCATTCGTTACAACTTAAGTGTAATACTGTGTGAGAATAGCAAATGAACTATCGGTAAACATTTGCTTTTGCCGGCAATGGTTGTAGGTTTCTATAGAACCGCCGGTTTTCTCAATTGCTTGTTTATTGTTGTATCTTTCGGTTGCATTGTTGCTATTTGGTGGTTTAACTTTCATTCATGTAGCTTTGTGCTAATCCCACACCTCTCACTCTATTTTACAGGTTTCGGTAAGTTGGTGGTTCGGTTAAGGAGTGGCGTGCTTGGGGTATAATTAACCGCTACTCTGATATTGTTTTGATGAGCCATTGGTTTATGTAACACTACACTATTGATGTTGTTTTGAAAACAATTAACCCTGGTTTTTATGTATTGATTTTGTAAATATATATGTATATATATTAATCTATCGCTTCAGCAACAATTTAAAAAAATGGGTTGAAATTGTGGTGTTACAGTAACCAACGACCAAGAAGAGCCGGAACACTATATTTACTTGTTGTAGCTCTACAGGTGAGTACAGACTTCACTCGTAATCATTATGTAGTATGTATGGACTTGTTCATTACCATTAGATATCTATGAGACGTGATAGTTATGATTATGATTATTGATGCGTGAAAATCAGGTTTAAAATTTAAGTCCAAAATCACCTAAGTTTCACTACACTACCAGCAAGTATGACTGGATCGTGTAGCAGTATAGCGTAGGTAAGTAGGGTATCGTCTCCACAGAACAGTAAGAATATTTTATAAAACTAGATTCTACTAATTAACCTAAACAAACTAGTTAAACGAGGATTTGCTTAAATACTAATAAAATGAAAAGACAACTAAATAAATAAATTTAACGAGCAAAAGAACGATGGAATAGATAGGAAGCTGACTATGAACAGTATCGAAGATTTGTTTCACCTAGAGTAGAATCCACCTAGTCTTGATTAATTATGAAACATGAATTATGGAAGTTATGATTCTAACGGGTAACCTAACTCATCTACCGAATCGCCAGATTAAATAATTAATTAAACTAAGGTAGAGAAATCCCTTTCTAAACCCGTCTAACCAATTACATCCTGTTTACAATTCAATAGCGGGCTAATCTCCCGAAACGCCCTTTAACCTACTAACTTCCGTTTGATAGGTTAACACCAACTTAATGCCTAGGTTATTAATTAATTACTCCTAAACATTATCCCTAATGTCTATTTAGTAATCTAACAAGTAAATTACTAATACGTATAGCATGCATAATTAACACCCATTAAAAATACATAACAATCCATAGAATAATCAACCAAAAGTAAAAGAACAATTTACCAAATTAAGACAAAGCAAGCAATATTACAAAAATAAGCAAAAAAATCAAAATAACCAAAATAAGCACCAATTTCGCCGACGGGTTTCACCGATGGGGTCTGCATTTCACCGACCAACCATATGCTGACACGTGTATTTTTTAAAAAAAATTTGATTCGCCGATAAAAGGCACCCATTTCGCTGATAAAAGTGGCACAACAATCGGTAGCCGTCGTTCACACTTTCCCATTTCGCCGATAAAAGTGTCCCATTCACACTTTATTCGAAGCACTCCCGAAGACATTTTAACCCAAGCAGGACCTTTAGGTCATCGTTGCTCTCAAACATCTGTCCTTCAATATTGTCAAACTATCTGCTCATTCGCTCGGGCGTTGTTTAATTTGCGCGCACACACGTAACTTGTTTCGACAAATTAGACTTGCCTTGTAAATTTCCTACAAATGAAATGAGTTTTTAGAGTTTTTATTACTATAACATTCATAAAACAATCAAAAATTCTAAAATTTTTAAACCTGTCTATCATTTTAAATAAAATTTTAAAACCTTTAAAATTATTAGATTAACTTGTCTATTAATTCTAAATTATTTTATAAAAGCTTCGTAATTTTTTAAATATATACACTCTTTTAAGTATAGTAAATTTTCTATATTGTCTAACTACATTACTAAAACTTTATTATAAAATAGTTTTTTAAATATATATATAAATTTGTCTCTCATGTTTAACTATAAAGATATAACCTTAATCTCTAAATTTTATAAGTATATACATTTATCTATTACATTTAAATTTTATAACTATATTAATTTTTAAATCAATTACGAAAATAACCTAAATCAATTTATTATAACTTCATACTATTTTAAATATATATATATATATATTTGTCTATCATTTTTAACTTGATTTTTAAAAACTTTATAAATATATTAATTTGTCTATGACATTGAAATAGATTTTTAAAAAATTTATACTTTTATAACTATATTAATTTCTCTATGAGATCGAAATACAATTTTGTTAAAAAACTTTATATTTTTTTAATTAAATTAATTTCTCTATGACATCTACATTTATAGTTTTAAAATATATTAATTTCTCTATCTCATCTAACTAGATTTTTTATAAAACTTCATACTTTTATAAATATATTAATTTTTTTTATCATGTCTAACTAAACTTCTCTATATTCTTTATCAATTTTCTAAAACATTCATAGTCTATTAAATATATATTTCTCTATATAAATTGGTCATATATTAAATTTACAATTTTCAACTCATTTAAATATTTAATTATTTATAATATTACAAACATAAATACAAATTAACAACTTTTTAATTATTTTGAAAATACACAAACACTAAAATTAATTTCATCTAACAATTAATAAAAATTTAAGAAACGCAATAAAACATTTTAAACATACATTTAAAAGTAATAATACACATGGTATTTAAAAAAATAAAATGTAACATACATTCATAGTCTAAATATATATTTTTCAAGTCTTTCAAATATTTAATATTTTACAATATTACAAACATATATACAAATTAACAACTTTTTAATTATTGGAAAATAAATAAATACTAAAACTCATGTCATCTAATAATTTATAAACAACAAATAAACACAATAACACTTTTTTAACAAACATAATATACATGATATTTTAAATAAAACAAAATGTAACATACATTTACATACATATACATAAATATAATTTTTATTTTTTGACATAAAAGGTTTACCATTCTTATATAAGATTTGATGGAAAAATAGAGATGTCGGAAAAGTCCCTAAACCGGAAAAGTCACGGGAAAAAGTCACCGGAAAACTCAATAAAGTGGGTATTTGGTCGCCGGAGGTGTCGCCGGAACAAGTCAACAAAACTTACAAGCTTTTGGTGGCCGGAGATGTCGCCAGAAATGGACCTGTTGAAAGAGTTCAGATTTCACATCTTACCCTTACCCCTTCTATTTATCCTCTTTTACCCACCTAAAAAATTAGAAAACATCTAATCTACTTTAATTTTTACTATTTTTTTAACAGTAAATACACATTTTCCCATACGATTTGACAACTCAATAATGATTTGACAACAAATTTGATTTGAAAACACATCTTTTTATTTTTTTTGCTTTTATCAGAGGAATGAAACACTTTTATCGGCTAAATGGAACACTTTTATCGGCAAAATGGATTTTTTTCTTTTCCCTATGCAGCGTGGATAGCTTTTATTGGTCGGCTAAACCGGCACCTTTTATCGGCGAAATAGGTATTTTTTATTTTTTTTCCACGTGGCGCGCTATTATTGGTCGGCGGAATGGGAGCCTTTTATCAACGAAACCAACACCTTTTATCGGCGAAATCATGCTTAAATTGGTAATATTGATCTTTTGATGCTTACTTTTGCTATTGCACATTAAAAGTGCTTATTTTGGTAATTGATTTACCAAATTAGGCAACAAAGCAAGCAATATTACAAAAATAAGCAAAAAAAAATCAAAATAACCTAAATAAGCACCAATTTCGTAGATGGGTTTCGCCGATGGGGTCTCCATTTCGCCGACCAACCATATGCTGACACGTGTATTTTTTAATAAAAAATTGGATTTCGCAGATAAAAGTGGTCCATTTCGCCGATAAAAGGCACCCATTTCGCTGATAAAAGTGGCACAACAATCGGTAGCCGTCGTTCACACTTTCCCATTTCGCTGATAAAAGTGCCCCATTTCGCCGATAAAAGGTGTCCATTTCGCCGATACTTTATTGAAAAGCGTGCATAGTGATTTTCTTTAATATTTTATATATCTACCCTATAATATAATATACCCCATATATCTACACATAATTCAATTTTTTTAATATCTTAAAATATACCTACCCCATATATCTACACATAATTCAATTTTTTTTAATTTCTTAAAATATATCTACCCCATATATCTATACATAATTCAATCTTTTAATATAAATAAAAGAGTAATCTACATCAAATCTATGAAAATTTCAAATTTTGTTTTTAATAGTAAAATTTATTTCAATTCAAAAGATAACTAAATTCTGTGTATTATATATGTATTTCCTTACTATTTAAACATACTATTTTTAAATATTTATTATTTATCATTGTTTTAAATTTTCACTTTTTCACCGTATTATAATTATTTAATATTTTTTATTAGTTTGTAATATTTATTACTTTTTTAAGCACACATGTGTATCACACGGTCATTTAATCTACATAAACTAATATTTTTTAAATAACAATATTTTAAGAGAAGCTTTCCTAATTAAGCAAAATAATAATATTCTTACTAAAATAAGCAAAAAAACAAAAATTGACAAAAAAACACCCATGTGAAAATTTTTATTAGAATTTATCTACTAGATAAAAACTCTAAAATTTAATACAAGGATGTTATAGTTGGTGATAAAATTGAAATTTTGACAAATCCGGCTCAAATTGTGACAAATTCGATTGAGTTGGTTGTTGAACAGAAGTATTACTGGGTTGCGTACTTGATTGTTGTGACGGAAACGACATCCTGCAACCATCTCGGTTGTGTCCACTGTCACCGCAGTGAGAGAAGTGGGTAGGCAATACTTGTTCTCCCCTTGACGGTATACGTTTGACAAGTTTTGCTCTGCCAGGCTGCCTTATATTCATTAACGATGGTTGTACATGTTTAAGATAAGAAAAAACCTGATGGTTGTACAGGTTGCACTCTTTTTGGATTTGGATGCCCTCAGGTTTAGGTTGACCTACAGATGACGGCAACACAGAACATGGTACGACTCTAGAAAAACATTGCGTCTGGCTAGTTCAATAGGCGCGGCCCTATCAGATTCGAATGTATACGTCTTCTATGGGATGCATGATCGTAGTTTTTCAAGAAACCACGTCCAAGAGTCCCCACTCTCGGTTTTGCCTATCCCATACGCGAGTGGAAGGATCTGATTATTACCGTCCATTGCAACCGCCAGGAAGTTGGTGCCAAGGTATGTTCCTTTCAGATGGGTCGCGTCTACTATAATGACTGGGCGTAGGTGATTCGAGAAGCTTTGAAGCTGAAAAACAGCCCGTTATAAACAAATGTTTGTGTGTACGATGTTAAAACTATAAGTATCATATGAGAGACAATAATGTACTGCGGGTCCTAGAGCGACAAACAACATCTCAAAGCAGAAACAGTCATCGGTCAATATTTCTGTGACGGTACCTGGGTTAGCCAGCTTTAGATAATGACAATAACCAGGAAGATCGGAGAAAGAACCCTCATGCGTTCCGTGCAATTATTGGAGGGCATACGCTTTCCCCCTCCAAGCCTGTGAGTAAGAGATGTTACATTTAAAGCATTCGTTCACGTCTTTTACGATATCTCCTCCGCGGTAAACACGACCTGGGTCTTGAAGCTGGCCTTTTATGATATTTGCCAACACCTTCTTACACGCATTGCGCATTGTAGGATACATTTATGTCCGTGAGCATTTGTGTTCGTTTTTAAGCTTCGTTACCATGAAACATGGGTTATATGTGCTTGCAATGTTCTTGGACTTAAGTTCCCATGCACAACCTTTCGTTGTGCATCTAACCTCAAACCTTATCTTGTTAGAAGTCCTGACTTTGTATTCGAAGCACTCCTGAAGACATTTCAACCCAAGCTGGACCTTTAGGTCATCCTTGCTCTCAAACATCTGTCCTTCAATAATACACGAGGACGAATTTTGGCTGGAAGAGGATGTAGATGATGCCAGCACCTGGGAATCTGGAAGGGGTGGTGGCATGCCACTAAATGTCATGGACCCAGATCCAGAAGGTTCTTCCTTTTCTTCTTGATCCTCCTCGGAATCTCCTTCGTCAAAAGCTGGTTCGGCAAACGGGTTATCTTCTGTGTTATTAGACGGAGGTTTTTCAGTAGTACGGATAAATTTGGTTAGGAATAGGGAGCAGTTAGTTGGTATGGGTTGTTGTTGGAATGGACTATCATTTTTGAACATAGTCTACGGGGACATTGTGAAACAAAGCCGCATTAAAATGGTCATATTGAGGAGTGGGAGGATGACATTCATGCTGAAAATGGTGTTCATATGCATAAGTTTGTTTTGGACCATCATTAGAGATGCTCTTAACCATAAACAAAGTAACAGGATTGTGGGATGAGGACCTTAGGACGTGGTCCATGAAAACATTAACATCTTCATCGTCACAGATGTATATCGGGGAGTCGTATTGTGGGTCTTGATACGAGAGCATGATCTGTTTACCAAACCCATATTTTCTAGACATCAATTGAATCATGTCCGTAAAGGTTATCACTACAGATAGGCGTGCAACACGTCTAATAACGTTGTTTGAACTATAATTATAAACTCCGTCGACCAATTGCCACTTACCTCCAATGACATATGAAAATTTTACTATTGCAACATAAGTGCTCGTATTTCTTAGAAAACCAGTGATGTTAATACAGAAAAAATTTAGGGTTGATGAATATTTGTGTTGGAAATGTTCATATTTATAGGAAAATTATAGTTAATTGTATTGGGTCTGTTAAATAATGAGGAGTTGTATTTTTCTGAAAAAAATTAAAGGTGATTGCGACAAGTCATCTTTTATCGAGATTCCCTTACGAGTGGTACTTTTCTGAAAAGTTAAAGGTGATTGTGACAAGTTATCTTTTATCGGCAAGATTCCCTTACGAGTGGTTGAATACACAATAGATGTAATATCTGGGTTTTTATTGTTATGATTTTGGTGTGACTGGTCATCTTTTATCGGGGAGATTTCGTGATGGGTGGTGTATTTCTGAAAAGTTAAAGGTGATGGTGACTGGTCATCTTTTATCGACGAGATTCCCTAATGGGTGGTGTATTACTAAAAGGTTAGAGGTGATGGTGACTAGTCATCTTTTATCGGCGAGATTCCCTGATGGGTAGTGTATTTCTGAAAAGTTAAAGGTGATGGTGACTAGTTATCTTTTATCAGCGAGATTCCCTAATGGGTAGTGTATTTCTGAAAAGTTAAAGGTGATGCTGACTGGTCATCTTTTGTCGGCGAGATTCCCTAATGGGTGGTGTATTTCTGAAAAGTTAAAGGTGATGGTGACTAGTCAACTTTTATCGGTGAGATTCCCTGATAGGTGGTGTATTTCTGAAAAGTTAAAGGTGATGGTGACTAGTCATCTTTTATCGTCAAGATTCCCTGATGGGTGGTACATTTCTGAAAAGTTAAAGGTGATGGTGAGTACTCATCTTTTATCGGCGAGATTCCCTGATGGGTGGTACATTTCTAAACACATCATTCTGAATCATAAGTGCTTGAAAAAAACATCTTACAAATTCCCTACAAAAGAATGGAAGGTGTGAAAAAAAGAATGGCTGAAATTGAACGTTTTATCAATTCATTGTATGAACAATACATTGCTATAAAACGCGATGAAGAGGAGAGAAAAGATGATACTACAATATTAGAGATAGTGAATCTTGGTGAACACAACCACCCATGGCCTGAAGATTCATGAATTGTGGTTCCGTCCCCTTCATTGTATTTGATTCAAATATAATCGCAAATTGAAGGCCTGCAACTGGAATACCAAGAGCTGAAGAATATGCTGGTCAAATCTGAAGCAAAAGACAATGACAAACACATCCCGATGCCGGAGGTTAATTTGGGCAAACATCAGTACCCTTGGAATGAACGTTCTATTGCAAAAACCGCAGAAGATTACTACTTCAATGGGGATGTTGGGATATCGACCGGGGGGGACATCTACACGGCATTTTGTCATATCAAATGCTTAGATGGTTTTATGTGTACAAGGCATTTCTGGGGTGTATTGTTAGGTAAAGAAGAGAATCCAAATTTGTGGGATGCGGTGAGTATTAACAGTTTTATATAAAGATAAATAATTGTTAATTAATATGCTTGAAAATATATTTAACATAAAATCAACAGCATGTGGACGCTTGGACTACATGGACGTTGATGTACTTGAAGCATAAAGCAAGTACCAGTTCTGCACCACAAACCCGCTTTACGATTATGCCAGCAAGGTTTATAAAGATGTTGTTTGATGATTGGAATGACTTGCGTTGGTATGATAATGAAACATCCAACATACATCCTTCTTTTAGGAATCAGACGTGGTATGATACATTTTACTTTTAAACATATACATTATAACATAACATACAGTATACTAATAAACATTTATCTTATTCAAAGGTACTCTTCCCGATGTGCATCGGCCGCGCTGAATCTTATAGTCAATCATTCTACTTCAGCATCAGTCTTGCACTTACAAGACTGCATCTCCCATATCAGGTCCTCGAGAGCACTTATACGTCCAACATGGTCCGTAATCAAATCAAAAACCTTGTCCCCGCTACCATGAATGGGGATCCCTGCATTGGGTGGAGAACGCTGCGGGGAGAAATCATGAAGTGGCGGTGTAGGCACTCTCTCTTCAGCTTGGGCCTGTCCTACAGCAATGCCGTCACCACCTTTAAAAAACGGTAGGCTGGAAACCCACCAGTCTTGAGTCCGCTCAATGGATGTGGGAGTCATGTTCACCGGCGCATAAGCCGGCTTTGGATAGTCATAAAAAAATAGTTAGTGCGTATAAATTTACAACACGTTTTAAAAATAACCATTAGAAACACCTACATCCGCGCATTGGGCGAAAATAGCCACGACCTGATCAAATTCCATGCGAAATGGTGCCTTGCTCACCGCAAGGCCTTTGGGTATCGACCCGTCATATAAGAGAAACCTCCTGATACCGGAGAAGGTCTCGTAAACCGAACACTATAGAAATAAACTATATTAGAAAACAAAACGGTAGATATATGTTATTATTATTATATCGTTAACAATGTATTTTTATACCTTTAGGACCCATACAAGCCCGTAAAGAGTGTAGGCTCCACGGGGATTATTCGCATGACGTGCGACTCTATCCGCATTTAAAGCGTTATAAAACTGGTGGTACATGTACGTCCAGATAAACGAACCGGGAAGGTGTTACATGCGTTCAGGTCCTCCAGTAGATGTATAACGCATATATGAATGTAACATTGGTCATCGGATCCAATAAACCCACGGTATAGCATGACTAGCAATGCTACCCTCACCGCGTCACCATCCCGTATGTTATTAAATGCGGTTACATTGTCCCAAAGTTTAAGCACGTGGTTCACGTATAACCGGGGTGAATCAAGTCCTGGGAAAACACGCCTTATAAAACCTGTTTCAGGGAGATTGTCGATAAAGTTTATGGGCCCGAATCTAAGTACTGTCAGCAGACAAAACTCTCGGCGCCCGAAAGTTATGTGGTTGCCCGCCACATTGAAAAATAAGGTTTCCCATTCATTAATCCCATTCACTAATCCCATTCACTATCCGCCTATACAAAAATGCGTGTACGACCATAGGATCGTTCTGTGGCCCCTTGATGTTCAAAACTGGCCCGAAACAAGTCTGGCGAAATATTGTCAAACTATCTGCTCTTTCGCTCAGGCGTTGTTTAATTTGCGTGCACACACGTAACTTGTTACGACAA
Source organism: Dittrichia graveolens (assembly GCA_038502395.1). NCBI lineage: Eukaryota > Viridiplantae > Streptophyta > Magnoliopsida > Asterales > Asteraceae > Dittrichia > Dittrichia graveolens. The sequence continues at coordinate 28,143,065 of JARJIL010000007.1, forward strand.
GTTAGACTTGCCTTGTAAATTTCCTACAAATGAAATGAGTTTTAGAGTTTTTATTACATATAACATTCATAAAACAATCAAAAATTCTAAAATTTTTAAACCTGTCTATCATTTTAAATAAAATTTTAAAACCTTTAAAATTATTAGATTAACTTGTCTATTAATTCTAAATTATTTTATAAAAGCTTCGTAATTTTTTAAATATATACACTCTTTTAAGTATAGTAAATTTTCTATATTGTCTAACTACATTACTAAAACTTTATTATAAAATAGTTTTTTAAATATATATATAAATTTGTCTCTCATGTTTAACTATAAAGATATAACCTTAATCTCTAAATTTTATAAGTATATACATTTATCTATTACATTTAAATTTTATAACTATATTAATTTTTAAATCAATTACGAAAATAACCTAAATCAATTTATTATAACTTCATACTATTTTAAAAAATTGTTGCTATTTGGTGGTTTAACTTTCATTCATGTAGCTTTGTGCTAATCCCACACCTCTCACTCTATTTTACAGGTTTCGGTAAGTTGGTGGTTCGGTTAAGGAGTGGCGTGCTTGGGGTATAATTAACCGCTACTCTGATATTGTTTTGATGAGCCATTGGTTTATGTAACACTACACTATTGATGTTGTTTTGAAAACAATTAACCCTGGTTTTTATGTATTGATTTTGTAAATATATATGTATATATATTAATCTATCGCTTCAGCAACAATTTAAAAAAATGGGTTGAAATTGTGGTGTTACAGTAACCAACGACCAAGAAGAGCCGGAACACTATATTTACTTGTTGTAGCTCTACAGGTGAGTACAGACTTCACTCGTAATCATTATGTAGTATGTATGGACTTGTTCATTACCATTAGATATCTATGAGACGTGATAGTTATGATTATGATTATTGATGCGTGAAAATCAGGTTTAAAATTTAAGTCCAAAATCACCTAAGTTTCACTACACTACCAGCAAGTATGACTTGATCGTGTAGCAGTATAGCGTAGGTAAGTAGGGTATCGTCTCCACAGAACAGTAAGAATATTTTATAAAACTAGATTCTACTAATTAACCTAAACAAACTAGTTAAACGAGGATTTGCTTAAATACTAATAAAATGAAAAGACAACTAAATAAATAAATTTAACGAGCAAAAGAACGATGGAATAGATAGGAAGCTGACTATGAACAGTATCGAAGATTTGTCTCACCTAGAGTAGAATCCACCTAGTCTTGATTAATTATGAAACATGAATTATGGAAGTTATGATTCTAACGGGTAACCTAACTCATCTACCGAATCGCCAGATTAAATAATTAATTAAACTAAGGTAGAGAAATCCCTTTCTAAACCCGTCTAACCAATTACATCCTGTTTACAATTCAATAGCGGGCTAATCTCCCGAAACGCCCTTTAACCTACTAACTTCCGTTTGATAGGTTAACACCAACTTAATGCCTAGGTTATTAATTAATTACTCCTAAACATTATCCCTAATGTCTATTTAGTAATCTAACAAGTAAATTACTAATACGTATAGCATGCATAATTAACACCCATTAAAAATACATAACAATCCATAGAATAATCAACCAAAAGTAAAAGAACAATTTACCAAATTAAGACAAAGCAAGCAATATTACAAAAATAAGCAAAAAAATCAAAATAACCAAAATAAGCACCAATTTCGCCGACGGGTTTCGCCGATGGGGTCTGCATTTCACCGACCAACCATATGCTGACACGTGTATTTTTTAAAAAAAATTTGATTCGCCGATAAAAGGCACCCATTTCGCTGATAAAAGTGGCACAACAATCGGTAGCCGTCGTTCACACTTTCCCATTTCGCCGATAAAAGTGTCCCATTCACACTTTATTCGAAGCACTCCCGAAGACATTTTAACCCAAGCAGGACCTTTAGGTCATCGTTGCTCTCAAACATCTGTCCTTCAATATTGTCAAACTATCTGCTCATTCGCTCGGGCGTTGTTTAATTTGCGCGCACACACGTAACTTGTTTCGACAAATTAGACTTGCCTTGTAAATTTCCTACAAATGAAATGAGTTTTTAGAGTTTTTATTACTATAACATTCATAAAACAATAAAAAATTCTAAATTTTTTAAACTTGTCTATCATTTTAAATAAAATTTTAAAACCTTTAGAATTATTAAATTAACTTGTCTATTAACTCTAAATTATTTTATAAAAGCTTCTTAATTTTTTAAATATATACACTCTTTTAAGTATAGTAAATTTTCTATACTGTCTAACTACATTACTAAAACTTTATTATAAAATAGTTTTTTAAATATATATATAAATTTGTCTCTCATGTTTAACTATAAAGATATAACCTTAATCTCTAAATTTTATAAGTATATACATTTATCTATTACATTTAAATTTTATAACTATATTAATTTTTAAATCAATTACGAAAATAACCTAAATCAATTTATTATAACTTCATACTATTTTAAATATATATATATATATATATATATATATAAATTTGTCTATCATTTTTAACTTGATTTTTAAAAACTTTATAAATATATTAATTTGTCTATGACATTGAAATAGATTTTTAAAATATTTATACTTTTATAACTATATTAATTTCTCTATGAGATCGAAATACAATTTTGTTAATAAACTTTATTTTATTTTAATTAAATTAATTTCTCTATGACATCTACATTTATAGTTTTATAAATATATTAATTTCTCTATCTCATCTAACTAGATTTTTTTATAAAACTTCATACTATTATAAATATATTAATTTTTCTATCATGTCTAACTAAACTTGTCTATATTCTTTATCAATTTTCTAAAACATTCATAGTCTATTAAATATATATTTCTCTATATAAATTGGTTATATATTAAATTTACAATTTTCAACTCATTTAAATATTTAATTATTTACAATATTACAAACATAAATACAAGTTAACAACTTTTTAATTATTTTGAAAATACACACACACTAAAATTAATTTCATCTAACAATTAATAAAAATTTAACAAACGCAATAAAACATTTTAAACATACATTTAAAAGTAATAATACACATAGTATTTGAAAAAAATAAAATGTAACATACATTCATAGTCTAAATATATATTTTTCAAGTCTTTCAAATATTTCATTCTTTACAATATTACAAACATACATACAAATTAACAACTTTTTAATTATTGGAAAATAAATAAATACTAAAACTCATGTCATCTAATAATTTATAAACAATAAATAAACACAATAGCACTTTTTTAACAAACATAATATACATGATATTTAAAATAAAACAAAATGTAACATACATTTACATAAATATAATTTTTATTTTTTGAAATAAAAGGTTTACCATTCTTATATAAGGTTTGATGGAGAAATAGAGATGTCGGAAAAGTCCCCACGCCGGAAAAGCCGCCGGAAAAGTCACTGCAAAAAGTTACCGGAAAAGTCAACAAAGTAGGTATTTGCTGGAACAAGTCAACAAAACTTACAAGCTTTTAGTCGCCGGAGATGTCGCCGGAAATGGACGTGTTGAAAGAGTTCAGATTTCACATCTTACCCTTACCCCTTCTATTTATCCTCTTTTACCCACCTAAAAATTACAAAACATCTAATCTACTTTAACTTTTACTATTTTTCAACCATAAATACACGCTTTTCCATACGATTTTGACAACTCAATAATGATTTGACAACACATTTGATTTGACAACATATCTTTTTATTTTTTTTGCTTTTATCGGAGAAATGGAACACTTTTATCGGCTATGGAACACTTTTATCGGCGAAATGGATTTTTTTTCTTTTCCCGATGCAACGTGGATAGCTTTTATTGGTCGGCTAAACCGGCACTTTTTATCGGCTAAACCGGCATCTTTTATCGGCGAAATGGGTATTTTTTCCACGTGGCGCGCTATTATTGGTCGGCGGAATGGGAGCCTTTTATCAGCAAAACTGACACCTTTTATCGGCGAAATCATGCTTAAATTGGTAATATTGATCTTTTGATGCTTATTTTTGCTATTGCACACTAAAAGTGCTTATTTTGGTAATTGATTTACCAGATTAAGCAACAAAGCAAGCAATATTCCAAAAAAATCAAAATAACCAAAATAAGCACCAATTTCGCCAATGGGTTTTGCCGATGGGGTCTCTATTTCGCCGACCAACCATATGCTGACACGTGTATTTTTTAAAAAAAAATTGATTTCGCCGATAAAAGTGGTCCATTTCGCCGATAAAAGGCACCCATTTCGCTGATAAAAGTGGCACAACAATCGGTAGCCGTCGTTCACACTTTCCCATTTCGCCTGTAAAAGTGCCCATTTCGCAGATAAAAAGTGTCCATTTCGCCGATACTTTATTGAAAAGCGTGCATAGTGATTTTCTTTAATTTTTTATATATCTACCCTATAATATAATATACCCCATATATCTACACATAATTCAATTTTTTTTAATTTCTTACAATATATCTACCCCATATATCTACAGATAATTCAATTTTTTTAATTTCTTAAAATATATCTACCCCATATATCTACACATAATTCAATTTTTTTAATTTCTTAAACTATATCTACCCTATATATACACACATAATTCAATCTTTTAATATAAATAAAAGAGTAATCTACATCAAATCTATGAAAATTTCAAATTTTGTTGTTAATACTAAAAAATATTTCAATTCAAAAGATAACTAAATTTTGTGTATTATATATGTATTTCTTTACTATTTAAACATACTATTTTTAAATATTTATTATTTATCATTTTTTTAAATTTTCACTATTTCACCGTATTATAATTATTTAATATTTTTATTAGTTTGTAATATTTATTACTTTTTTAAGCACACATGTGTATCGCACGGTCATTTAATCCACATAAAATAATATTTTTTAAATACCAACATTTTAAGAGAAGCTTGCTTAATTAATCAAAATAATAATATTCTTACTAAAATAAGCAAAAAAAACAAAAATTGCCAAAAAAACACCCATGTGGGAATTTTTATTAGAATTAATCTACTAGATAAAAACTCTAAAATTTAATACAATGATATTATAGTTGGTGATAAAATTGAAATTTTGATAAATCCGGCTCAAATTGTGACAAATCCGGTTGAGTTGGTTGTCGAACAGACGTATTACTGGGTTGCATACTTGATTGTTGTGACGGAAACGACATCCTGCAACCATCTCGGTTGTGTCCACTGTCACTGCAGCGAGAGCAGTGGGAAGGCAATACTTGTTCTCCCCTTTACGGTATACGTTTGACAAGTTTTGGTCTGTCAGGCTGCCTTTTATTCATTAACGGTGGTTGTACAGGTTTAAGATCAAAAGGTAATTCCCAACAATTTTTGTTAGGGATCGGGTTTATACAACCGGTATACGTAGCAAAGTACGTTTCTTTAGTGAACCACAATGACGCCTAGTGTCTTGCATCGGTAAGCCTTAGGTAACTAGCAACAGCAATTGTGTGACCACAAGGCAATCCGGAAAATTCCCATTTTCGACCGTCATAACTCATTTGTTCCGTATCAACAATATTGACGTTATTTTTGTGATCAACAATCTGAAACCGGTAGTTTGTAATTCCATTTACCTGCCAGTTAGAGCACTTCCTCATCCTTCGCCGTATCTTATTGTCAGCCCACGTCGTGAGTCGGTGCTGGAATTTCTCTGTATGAAAATAAAATCAAGTATAATAAAACAAACGTCGCATATAGGATAGTTTTATCGAAATATCTTTACCAACTGCGTTCCGACGGTTATAGAACCAATTCTGATCACTTGAGCGGAAGAAATCAAAAAGCAAGACCACCGGCAGTTTACGCGCATGACGAGACAAGGAATTCATGGACTCGGCGCTATTGGAGGTCATGATGTTGTATAAATTACAAGCGAAGCATGATCTCGTCCACTTGCTCTTCTCAATGATTTCAAGATAAGAAAAAACCTGAGGGGAAGCCCTGCCAATCTTGCCATACCAGTATTGAAATTGAGGCATGGTGTAAGATGTGCATGCCTTCGAGAATAAGAATGCACTCTTTTTGGATTTGGATGCCCTCAGGTTTAGGTTGACCTACAGATGAGGGCAACACAAAACATGGTACAAATCTGGAAAAACATTGTGTATGGCTATTTCAATAGACGCGGCCCTATCAAAAACGAATGTATACGTCTTGTATGGGATGCATGATCGTAGTTTTTCAAGAAACCACGTCCAAGAGTCCCCACTCTCGGTTTTGCCTATCCCATACACGAGTGGAAGGATCTGGTTATTACCGTCCATTGCAACCGCCCGGAAGTTGGTGCCAAGGTATGTTCCTTTCAGATGGGCCGCGTCTACTATAATGACTGGGCGTAGGTGATTCGAGAAGCTTTGAAGCTGAAAAACAGTTTTCCTGTTATAAACAAATGTTTGTGTGTACGATGTTAAAACTATAAGTATCATATGAGAGACAATAATGTACCGCGGGTCCTAGAGCGACAAACAACATCTCAAAGCGGAAACAGTCATCGGTCAATATTTTTGTGATAATACCCGGGTTAGCCAGCTTTAGATAATGACAATAACCTGGATGATCGGAGAAAGAACCCTCATGCGTTCCGTGCAATTGTTGGAGGGCATACGCTTTCCCCCTCCAAGCCTGTGAGTAAGAGATGTTACATTGAGATGTTACATTTCAAGCGTTCGTTCACGTCTTTTACGATATCTCCTCCGCGGTAAACACGACCTGGGTCTTGAAGCTGGCCTTTTACGATATTTGCCAACACCTTCTTACCCGCATTGCACATTGTAGGATACATTTGTGTTCGTGAGCATGTATGTTCGTTTTTCAGCTTCGTTACCATGAAACATGGGTTATCTGGGCTTGCAATGTTCTTAGACTTAAGTTCCCATGCACAGTCCTTCGTTGTGCATCTAACCTTGAACCTCATCTTGTTAGAAGTCCTGACTTTGTATTCGAAGCACTCCTGAAGACATTTCAACCCAAGCTGGACCTTTAGGTCATCCTTGCTCTTTAACATCTGTCCTTCAATAAAACACGAGGACGAATTTTGGCTGGAAGAGGATGTAGATGATGCCTGCACCTAGGAATCTGGAAGGGGTGGTTGCATGCCACTAAATGTCATGAACCTAGATCCAGAAGGTTCTTCCTTTTCTTCTTGATCCTCCTCAGAATCACCTTCGTCAAAAGCTGGTTCGGCAAACGGGTTATCTTCTGTGTTATTAGACGGAGGTTTTTCAGTATTACGGATAAATTTGGTTAGGAATAGGGTGCAGTTAGTTGGTATGGGTTGTTGGAATGGACTATCATTTTTGAACATAGTGTACGGGGACATTGTGAAACGAGGCTGCATTAAAATGGTCATATTGAGGAGTGGGAGGATGACTTTCATGCTGAAAATGGTGTTCATATGCATAAGTTTGTTTTGGACCATCATTAGAGATGCTCTTAACTATAAACAAAGTAACAGGATTGTGGGATGAGGACCTTAGGACGTGGTTCATGAAAACATTAACATCTTCATCGTCACAGATGTATATCGGGGAGTCGTATTGTGGGTCTTGATATGAGAGCATGATCTATTTATGAAACCCATATTTTCTAGACATGAATTGAATCATGTCCGTAAAGGTTATCACTGCAGGTAGGCGTGCAACACGTCTAATAACGTTGTTTGAACTATAATTATAAACTGCGTCGACCAATTGCCACTTACCTCCAGTGACATATGAAAACTTCACTATTGGAATGGAAGTGCTCCTATTTCTTTGAAAACCAGTGATGTTAATATAGAGAAAATTTAGGGTTTATGAATATTTATGTTTGACATGTTCATATTTATAGGAAAATTATAGTTAATTGTATTGGGTCTGTTAAACAATGAGGTTTTGTATTTTTCTGAAAAAAGTTAAAGGTGATTGCGACAAGTCATCTTTTATCGAGATTCCCTTACGAGTGGTACTTTTCTGAAAACTTAAAGGTGATTGTGACAAGTCATCTTTTATCGGCGAGATTCCCTTACGAGTGGTTGAATACACAATAGATGTAATGTCTGGCTTTTTAATTTTAGGATTTTGGTGTGACTGGTCATCTTTTATCGTGGAGATTTCCTGATGAGTGGTGTATTTCTGAAAAGTTAAAGGTGATGGTGACCGGTCATCTTTTATCGGCGAGATTCCCTGATGGGTGGTGTATTTCTGAAAAGTTAAAGGTGATGGTGACTAGTCATATTTTATCGGCGAGATTCTCTGATGGGTGGTGTATTTCTGAAAAGTTAAAGGTGATTGTGACTGTTCATCTTTTATCGGCGAGATTCCCTGATGGGTGGTGTATTTCTGGAAAGTTAAAGGTGATGGTGTTTGGTCATCTTTTATCGGCGAGATTTCCTGATGGGTGGTGTATTTCTGAAAAGTTAAAGGTGATGGTGTTTTATCGGCGAAATTCCCTGATAGGTGATGTATTTCTGAAAAGTTAAAGGTGATAGTGACTAGTCATCTTTTATCGACGAGATTCCCTGATGGGTGGTGTATTTCTGAAATGTTAAAGGTGATGGTAACTGGTCATCTTTTATCGGCGAGATTACTTGATGGGTGGTGTATTTCTGAAAAGTTAAAGGTAATGGTGACTAGTCATCTTTTATCGGCAAGATTCCTTGATGGGTGGTGTATTTATGAAAAGTTAAAGGTGATGGTGACTAGTCATCTTTTATCGGCAAGATTCCCTAATGGGTGGTACATTTCTGAAAAGTTAAAGGTGATGGTGATTAGTCATCTTTTATCGGCGAGATTCCCTGGTGGTGGTACATTTCTGAAAAGTTAAAGTGATGGTGACTGGTCATCTTTTATCGGCGAGATTTGCTGATAGGTGGGTATTTCTGAAAAGTTAAAGGTGATGGTGACCGGTCATCTTTTATCGGCGAGATTCCCTGATGGGTGGTGTATTTCTAAAAAGTTAAAGGTGATGGTGACTGATCATCTATTCTCGGCGAGATTCCCTATATATATGTAAACACATCATTCTGAATCATAAGTGCTTGAAAAAAAAACATCTTACAAATTCCCTACAAAAGAATGGAAGGTGTGAAAAAAAGAATGTCTGAAATTGAACGTTTTATCAATTCATTGTATAAACAATACATTGCTATAAAACGCGATGAAGAGGAGATAAAAGATGATACTACAATATTAGAGACGGTGAATCTTGGTGAACACAACCACCCATGGCCTGAAGAGTCACAAATTGTGGTTCCGCTCCCGTCATCGTATTTGACTCAAATACAATCGCAAATTGATGGCCTGCAACTGGAATACCAAGAGCTGAAGAATCTGCTGGACAAATCTGTAATAAAAGACAATGACGAACACATCCCGATGCCGGCGGTTAATTTGGGCGAACATCAGTACCCTTGGAATGAAAGTTCTTTTGCAAAAACCGCAGAATATTACTACTTCAATTGGGATGTTGGGATATCGCCCGGGGGGACATCTACACGGAATTTTGTCATGTCAAATGCTTAGATGGTTTTATGTGTACAAGGCATTTCTGGGGTGTATTGTTGGGAAAAAAAGGGAATCCAAATTTGTGGGATGCGGTAAGTATTAACAGTTTTATATAAAGATAAATAATTGTTAATTAATATGCTTGAAAATATATTTAACATATATCAACAGCATGTGGACGCTTGGACTACATGGAAGTTGATGTACTTGAAGCATAAGGCAAGTGCTGCACCACAAACCCGCTTTACGATTATGCTAGCAAGGTTTAAACATGTTGTTTGGAGATTGGAATGACTTGCGTTGGTATGATAATGAAACATCCAGCATACATCCTTCTTTTAGGGAATCAGACATGGTATGATACATTTTACTTTTTTAAACATATACATTATAACATAACATACAATATACTAATAAACATTTATCTTATTTAAAGGTACTCCTCCCGCTGTGCATCGGCCGCGCTGAATCTTACAGTCAATCGTTCTACTTCAGCATCAGTTTTGCACTTACGAGACTGCATCTCCCGCATCAGGTCCTCGAGAGCACTTATACGTTCAACAAGGTCCGTAATCACATCGAAAACCTTGTCCCCGCTACCATGAATGCGGTCCGGCATTGGGTGGAGAACATTGCGGGGAGAAATCATGAAGTGGTGGTGTAGGCACTCTCTCTTCAGCTTTGGCCAGTCCTACAGTGTGACATTCGGCAACAAATTTCCCAGGTTAGCCATTAGAAATTCTAACTTTAAGCCTGGTATGACTAAAAATATTATTTATGATTTAAATACATCAATAACAATATTAGATTCCATAGAAATCCCGCCTATATGGTTAGAACCTTCACGAGCTCGAAAAACCGAATTATTAAAAGTCAAGAATTACAAATCATGTACAATAAAAATAATAATAATAATAACAATAATTAAATACATCATAATAAATATAAATAAGTTAAAATATAAAACATATATATATAAACTCATAAAAGTAATTAAAACTTTGTTAATTAAAATATTTAAACAAAATCACCATTTATACAAAATTTATTTAAACTAATTACACATAATATTTTTTTTTTTAAAAAGAAACCCCCCCCCATGAGCCGGCCATGCCTACCCCCCCCCCCCCCTCTCTCTTTTCTCTTGCCTCCTTCTCTTCCCAAGACTCACCACTTGAACCCCCCATGCTCTATATAAGCTCCCTACTACTCTTCATCATTTTCTTTACCACCACACTGCATCTCTTCTCTTTTCTCTCTTCTTCTTTCACCAACAAAAATCTCCCAAGAGCATCAAACTCTTGTTCATCCTGTGAAGATCAAAGACATAATCAAAGAAAAAGAGTTGGTAAGATGATCATAACAAACCCATTTCTACTCTTCTACCTTTCTTCTTTTCTTCTTTCTTTTTATTTATTTTCTTTGATGTTCATCTTATTTCTTTTATATATCTATAATCATGTAAATATAAACATCCTACCAATGTTGTAAGGAGCACATGAAATGTGCATCATCCTACCATTGTTGTATGGAACATAATCAACTAAAAATCAAGAAAATAAGACTTGATCATGCATGTGTATCATCTTACCAAATGTTGTAAGATACACGTAAAATGTGTATCATCCTACCATTGTTGTAAGGAACACATGGATTATCAAAGCTTTTACTTATACAAGATGATTAATCATGAATATAAATATGTTATATTAAAGTTATGACCCATAAGCAAAGAGAAATCATAAATCTACTCCCCCATTGTTTTTGTTATATCTGGAGTTCTAGGTACCAAAATCAGTTGATTCTTTTTGCTAATCTTAGTTTAAAGTGTTACCTTTCATTTAAACCTGGATTCACTAATTTTCATGAACGTTTGATCCTTCAAACAGATTTAATAAGACTCATATGTTGATTCTGGAAATCTGACAGATTTAAAAAGGTACACTTTAAACGCGTGTAACTTACTCATTCTTGGGTCAAAATACGTCTAGTTTTTTTTAAAAGTTTCATCTTTGAGTCGTGAAAATGCCATTTTTAATCATGTAAAAACGAGGTTGTATGAGCCCTAAAAAGACTTTTTAGTAACAATATGTCATCCAGATGATCAGTGGACATCTTATATACTTTTAATTATTAAAAATATTAAATATGGATTATAAAATCCTTTATTTTTACTGGACATTCTAGAAACATGTATTAAGGTTATATTAAAATATTAAGCCTTAATATGACTCCTAAAATACAGTTTTTTAATTTTTAAAGTTTAACTTAAGGAAATAAAAATTCCAGTGAACACCTATGATTTAAGGAAAATAGAGACAACCTTTAAAAATTTAGTAAGTAAGTTAATAACAAATAAATAATATGAAATAATAAATAAAATAAGTCTAATAGAGCTACATACTTCTTATATTAGGAAAGGAGCTTCGGTAGAAACGAGAAACCCTTACAAGTTAACACATTTGTATACCGAGTGAGTATCATAGCCCCCTTTTACCGTATTTCATATTATTTTTGGGGTGAAAGCATGTGTATATATTTCATGAAAAGTTTATTACCTATCTTCTTATATATTTCAAATATTATTTTGAGCACTTATGGTATTATTCTTTGATGTGCTTGGTTTATCGTTGTAAGGCCCTTCGTTGGACATTATCCTTTAACTCCGCTAGTGAGCCGATGGTATTTGTAAGTAGCGCTATTTGGAGATTCCGACGTCTCCCATTTATGGTTGACGAACTATAGATGTACTTTACCACTACTAACGTCATTTAATATGGGCGTTAGGTTTATTCATGGGCAATTGGTTGTCGGCTAGGTTGGATAATGGCTCAAGCAATAATCATCATAGTATATTACTACCATGTGCAATGTATTGGGCAATATAATGCATCTTCTATCATTATTACATACTTGGATTTTATTCAAAAATCTCCATCATTTATTTAAACTTTTTCTCATTTAAAAGTTATATTGTGCATATTAAAAACCTATGAACTCACAAACTCTAGTAGTTGACCCGTTTCTTTTACCCATGCTTTCAGGTGATCGTCGTTAGGTACATTATGTAGAAGCATGATGTGTGGCATCTTCATCTTCATCTTCAAATTTTATAAAAACAATTTGTATTTTATTTATGCATCGTACAAGACAATGTCCTTTAAACATTATTTGGTTGTGTAACTTTTACTTATGTTTTATCCGAATGACTTACTTTGTTAATTTAATATATTGGTTATTGTCAATTTACCTTGTGCGATGATCCCTTGTGTTGTGACACCTCGTGTTTCCGCTTTAGCGGGGTGTGACATAAAGCAATGCCGTCACCACCTTCAAAAAATGTTAGGCTGGAAATCCACCAGTCTTGAGTCCTCTCAATGGAGGTGGGAGTCATGTTCACCGGCGCATAAGCCGGCTTTAGATAGTCATTAAAAAATAGTTAGTGCGTATAAATTTACAACACGTTTTAAAAATAACTAGTAGAAACACCTACATCCGCGCATTAGGCGAAAATAGCCACGACCTCATCAAATTCCATGCAAAAGGGTGCCTTACCCACCGCAAGGCCTCTGGGTATCGACCCGTCATATGAGAGAAACCTGCTGATACCAGGGAAGGTCTCATAAACCCAACACTATAGAAATAAACTATATTAGCAAACAAAACGGTAGATATATGTTATTATTATTATATCATTAAAAATGTATTTTTATACCTTTAGGATACATACAAGCCCATAAAGAGTGCAAGCTCTACGGGGATTATTCGCATGACGTGCGACTCTATCCACATTTAAAGTGTTATAAAACTGGTGGTACGTGTACGTCCAAATAAACGACCCCCAAGGGAAGGTGTTCCATGTGTTCAGGTCCTCCAGTAGATGTATAACGCCTATATGAATGTAACATTGGTCATCGGACCCAATAAACCCACGGCATAGCATGACTAGCAATGCTACCCTCACCGCGTCATCATCCCGTACGTTATTAAATGCGGTTACATTGTCCTAGAGTTTAAGCACGTGGTTCACGTATAACCAGGGTGAATCAAGTCCCGGGAAAACACACCTGATAAAACCAGTTTCAGGGAGATTGTCGATGAAGTTTATGGGCCTGAATCTAAGTCCTGTCATGTAACAACCTCATAGTGGGCCTAGACGTGTTCGAATCTAGTACGTCTAAAATCCTATTTAAATATATATAATTGATTAAATTAGAAAAATAGAAGAAAATAAAAAAGAAATTATAATATAAAAATATTATGATAAATAGATAAGAATAATAAATTATTAAATGGTTTAAAATGAGGTTTCCAAAAATATCCCCGTTAGTTAAAACGGGTATTCGTGCGTTAAGTTGTATGTTGGAAAGGGGAACAAAATACCCACTTGTGGATATTATCAACCCACAAGTAGGCACCTGTCGTGTATACCCTTCTCACAACACACTTCTTCTTTGTATCTTGACTTTGTGTTCTTACAAAATTGAAGGAGAAAGCCATAAGAGATCTTCTAGCAATCTGATTCTTGTTGCTATAAATTCAAGTGGAGATTAAAGCTATCATCTGTTCTTGATTCCTAATCATCTCCAATTCAAGTGAGTTCCTATTCTTGATTTTCAAGTTTCACCAAGTTTAGGTTCTAATTTGGGTTTGATTGAATTTGGACCCAATAATTGTTTTTGATGTTACCAATCTATTCCTAGATGATTATTAGGTTCATAGAAATCAGAATATTGAATTAAAGTGAAACTTTTGATTGATTTCAAGAATTAAAGTGGTAAATTGGTCAAAATGATGATTTTGGTCCCAAACACCGAATTAGTTGTTTTGATGTATAAAAATGGTGTCTTTAGGTTGCTTTTGATGAGTTATTTCATATGTGAACCTTAGAAACCGATTGGTAATGTTCTGGGAATGTTTTGGTATGTTTTTGGATTGAAACAGCAGGTTCTGCACGAACCTGCTGCTGTATATTGAAAGGCACGGGCGTGCCTCTCAAGAACAGACCGTACCTCAGGGCGCACCTGGGAGGCACGGCCATACCTCCCAAGGGTACGGGGCGTGCCTAACCCTAGCAAGCCCGGGGGTACCCTGAAGTCACAGGGTGTATCTGAGTACCAGGTACGGGGCGTGCCTCGCCAGGCACGGGCGTGCCTTGGCAAGGTACGGGCGTGCCCTGCCTCTGACAGAATCTGCTTTACAAGGTTTTGATATCTGTAAACCTTGTTTAGGTATTCCAGTTGGTCCAGACGCTACTGTATCGTAGAGTAAAGTATTCTAGCTCGACAGGTGAGTGCCTGATAACATAACGATTAATATATCTATAACATATATTAACAATGATTACAGAATTGTATACCATGATTTCTACATGCACTTGTTTAAGTTTAGGTTGCATGATGATGCTAGAATTTGACATGTTGACACAATGTAGTATGCACTTGATTAGGTGTATGCTATGATGATAATTGAATATATGCGCGCATTGACTAATGATCCGATTGGATCAGATTATTTTTTTGTGAATGGTCTGGATCTTATGGACAAAGCTGTCCTACATTAAGAACAAAGCTGTTCTACTTAAGGACAAAGCTGTCCTCTTCGGGTATAGCTGATGTTGTAGAACAGAGGTATCGGTTGATTCCAAAACGCAATGGTGGACCGCTTTACAGCTCACCCACCGGCGCGGTTGATGTGTCTGGTACCCCAGTTTGGTGCATTGAGCCGGGTTAGCTCCCCTGCGAGATATGCTACCTTCTGACTACGCCAGCTCATCGCGAGATGCTAGGATAAAACTATCTGAGCATGATTGATGATATGTGATGTATTTATGTTGATCGCATGCTATTTGTGTACTCACTAGCTATTATAGCTAACAGTTACTACTCTCCACATGTGCAGGTGATCCTCAGTGAGCTCGGGACCCTGCGGGTAGTTTGCCTTAATAGGAGGAACACTATGTTTTGTATAACTCTAATATTATAATATATTGTAATATATAATAGTCGAATGCTACAGTAACAGTAACACCAAACCGTGTATGTGGTAGTTTTTGATTGTAATATATTTGCCACGTGTTTTATATTCCGCTGCGTGTTTTTAAATGAAAATGATAAATAAGCATTTTAAAAAGAAAAATCTGGTTCTCGAAATGGCGGTGTTACAAGCTGGTATCAGAGCCTAAGTTTGAGTGAATTAGGTATTTGAAAGAGTACTCAATCTCAAATTCAGGCTCGACCATTATTTAAAGTGTTCCTCGGGAGGTATTGGGGTGTGAGAGACATTGATGTGATTGACCTGACTAACATTGTTGTTGATTATTTGCTTACTTGATTAACATGATTAATCAAGTATGAAAAGTATACTAAGTATATCTGACATTAATGCTAAAAGAATTTAGAGACTAACCATGTCCGGAAATGACGATAGAGAGGCATACATTCGTGACTTAGAAGCTCGTCTCAGAGCTTCTGAGTAACGAGCTCCAGAGAAAAAGATGGCCATGGGTTTAAAGGCCTTTATGATGTGTACACCACCTACCTTCGATGGTAGTATGGATCTGGTAGTCACAGAGAGGTGGATCCGTGATACTGAGTTGGCATTTGAGACCTGTGAAGCTGAGGATTCCAAGAAAGTAGCCTATGCAAGGAAGATGTTGCGGGATCGCGCGGTTTCTTGGTATGATACGGTGATTGCATCTACACGAGCTGTAGTCCTCCATGCTATGACTTGGTCAGAATTTTCTGAGGATCCTGAGGGCTAAATATTGTTCAGCCCAAGCCCTTGAAGCGGTGGAAAATGAGTTCAGTGCCTTGTCTAAAGGCAATAGATCAGTGGAGGAGCTCATTACCAGGTATACCGAGTTGCTGCATTTTGTGCAGGGTTCCTTGCCTGATGAAGAGGAAAAGATTAACTGCTTTGCACTTGCTCTGCCACCTGAATATCGATCATCTATCCGGTTTGCAACTACTTTGGATAAAGCATTTGATTTTGCATGCCGGTATGAGAGTGATCATGCACAGCAGGCTGGGGGAACTTCCAAAAGGAAGTTTGAACAGTCTTCGGGGTCGAAGGGTGCAGGTGGAGGGTCATGGCAGCGGCAGCAACACCAGCAGCAACAAGGGGGTTCGAGGTACAGTCCCGCAGACGATTTATGGTGTGCTCAGTTTCGAACTAAGCATACAGGGCATTGTACTAAGGATACTGCAAGGTGTCCTAAATGCGGGCAGAAGGGGCATACAGCGGATAGCTGTAAATATAAAGATAATGTGTGCTACAAGTGCCTCAAGCCAGGACATCGATCAGTTGACTGCAGATCGGGTCCTAACCCTGGGTCAGGAGGAGCTGGAGGATCTTCCTCAGGTTGGGGGAAGAATGTTGCACCACATACACCTGGAAAGGCTTTTCAAATGACTGCTGATGAGGCTAAGACCGCAGGTGATGTGATCCCTGGCACTTTTCTTGTTAAAAATTCTCCTGCCTGTGTTTTATTTGATATAGAAGCAACTTAATCTTTTATCTCTGCATCTTTGTGTGCCAAACTGCAACTGCCTATTTGTACATTGATTGATCCGATAGGCGTTGAGGTTGCTAATGGTAGGATAGTTCCTGTTGTTCATAGAGTTCCTATGGCACCGATTAACATTGATGGGACTATTTTCCCTCTTTCATTTCTGGTTATGCCAATCGCGGGGTTTGATGCTATAATCGGGATGGATTGGCTCAGCAGTAAAGATGCTGAAATTCTATGCTCAAAGAAGATAATTCAATTTCCTTTGTCAGACGGATCTTATGTAGTAGCTCGAGGTGAGAAATGGGAATCTGGTATTCCTATCATCTTTGTTCTTAAAGCTCAGAAATCTATTACAAAAGGCTGTGTCTCATACTGTGCATACGTTATTAACACTAAAATGGAGAAACAACCGGTTGAAAATATCAGGGTAGTGTCAGAATACCCTGAGGTCTTCCCAGATGAATTACCCGGACTGCCTCCAGTCAAGGATGTTGATTATAGGATCGATCTTGTACCCGGAGCTACCCCAGCGGCTAAAGCTCCGTATCGTCTCGCTCCCTCTGAAGTTCGCGAGATGATGAATCAGATTCAGGATTTACTTGACAAGGGCTTCATTCGCCCGAGCTCTTCACCTTGGGGAGCTCCAGTTTTATTTGTCAAGAAGAAAGATGGTACTATGCGAATGTACATAGATTACAGGGAGCTGAATAAGCGAACTGTAAAGAACGAACACCCTTTACCACACATAGATGACTTATTTGATCAATTGCAGGGGGCAACTTCCTTCTCTAAAATTGATCTTTGATCAGGGTATCATCAAGTACGGGTTTAGGCTGAAGATATTCCAAAGACAGCCTTTCGTACCCGTTATGGCCATTATGAGTTCCTGGTGATGCCATTCAGCTCCACCAATGCACCAGCTATCTTCATAGATCTCATGAACCGTATATGTCATCCATTTCTGGACATGTTCGTCAAGTTTTCGAGACTCTTAAGCGAGAACAACTCTATGCTAAACTTTCTAAATATGAGTTCTGGCTTTGTGAGGTGCATTTTCTTGGTCATGTGATCTGCAGGGATGGTGTTAAGGTAGACCTTGCTAAATTTGAGGCGGTGATGAATTGGGGAATTCCCAAAACCCCATCTGAGATTCATAGCTTCTTAGGACTTGCCGGTTATTATCGATGATTCATCCAGAATTTTTCTAAGATTGCAGGTCCTTTGACGAAGCTTACACGAAAGGATGTTCCCTATTCGTGGTCTGATGAACAGGATAAGGCTTTCTAGACATTGAAGCAATTATGATGTCAAGCTCCAATTCTGACTCTGCCTAATGGGTCAGAAGATTTTATCATTTATTGTGATGTCTCTTACGTAGGTTTGGGAAGTGTCCTTTTGCAAAAGGACAAAGTGATAGCTTATGCATCCCGCCAACTGAAGCCACATGAGAAGAGCTATCTGACTCGTGATCTGGAGTTGATAGCTGTTGTCTTTGCTCTGAAACTATGGTGCCAATACTTGTATGGCACCAAATGTGTGGTATTCACTAATCATAAGAGCCTCCAGTATGTTTCTACACATAAGGAGCTCAATATGAGGCAACGCCGGTGGATGGAATTTATAAATGATTATGAATATGAAATCAAATACCACCCAGGCAAGGCTAACGTGGTGGCTGATGCTTTTAGCCGAAAGGGCTCCACAGAAACTATCAAATTCATGAAAATCACTATCGTTTCTGATCTTATCACTCGACTGAAGGAGGCTCAGCAAGAAGCCTTAACAGAAGTTATTCTGAAGGCTGAAGTTATGTCCAAGATGAAGTAGCAGCTACAAGATGACAGCAGGGGATTGAAGACATACAGGTCCTGAATCTGGGTACCTAGCATCGGAGGGAACCGGGATCTTATCTTGAAGGAGGCGCATAATTCTTGTTTATCTTTTCATCCTGGGTACACAAAAATGTACCATGATCTTAAGGCACTTTACTGGTGGCCTACTCTGAAACGTGACATTGCCTCTTATGTGGAGAAATGTCAGATCTGTGCATAGGTGAAGACCGAGCTCCTACGACCCTATGGTAATTTGCAACAATTACCAATTCCAGAATGGAAATGGGATAACATCACTATGGATTTTGTTACTAAATTTCCCAGGACTTCAAAAGGGCATGACATGATCTGGGTGATTATTGATAGACTCACCAAGAGTGCACACTTTCTAGCTGTGAATGAATCTACTTCTATGCCTCGACTTGCTCATATATATATCAATGAAATTGTTGCTCGACACGGTGTTCCACTATCTATTATGTCTAATAGGGATACACGCTTTGTTTCACATTTCTGGAGCAGTCTTCAATGGGAGCTCGGTACTCGTGTTCATTTGAGTACCGCATACCATCCACAGACAGATGGACAGTCTAAAAGGACTATCCAAACTCTTGAAGACATGCTATGCACATGTGTGCTCGAATACGGTGGCTCGTGGGATTCTCATTTTCCTTTGATTGAGTTTGCTTATAATAACTCATATCATTCCAGTATCGGTATGCCACCATATGAGATGCTTTATGGTAGGCGTTGTCGCAAACCTACCTGTTGGCTTGAACCAGGGGAGAAACAGTATGATGGACCTGATCTGGTCCAGATTACTGCAGATAAAGTTAAGCTTCCACGTGAGATGCTTAAAGCAGCCAGGGATAGGCAAAAGATGTATGCTGATCCTAAACGCAGGCCGGTTACCTTTGAAATAGGTGATCGGGTATTCTTGAAGGTTTCTCCCTGTAAGGGTGTTATCAGATTCAGCAGAAAGGGTAAGCTGAGTCCTCGATATAGTGGTCCTTTCAGAATAATCCAGAACGTCAATGAGCAGACAGTATCTCTGGAGTTACCTCCAGAGTTATGAGGTATTCATACACCTTCAATGTTTGTTATCTCCGTAAGTGCAAGGTGGATGAAGATCAGATTCTACCCTTGCATGATCTGAAAGTGGATTCTTCTACAAGGCTCGTGGAAGAACCAATCGAACACGAAGACTAAGCGGCTGAGAAAGAAGACTATTCAGCTGGTCTTGGTCAAATGGAAGCCCAACCTCGGATCAAACCTGACTTGGGAGACCGAGGAGGATATGAGGGCCCGCTATCCCCATCTATTCACTTAAAGTAGATTCCGAGGACGGAATCTTTTTAAGGGGGGTAGATTTGTAACAACCTCATATTAGGCCTAGACGTGTTCGAATCTGGTACGTATAAAATCCTATTTAAATATATATAATTGATTAAATTAGAAAAATAGAAGAAAATAATAAAGAAATGATAATATTAAAATAGTATGATAAATAGATAAGAATAATAAATTATTAAATGGTTTAAAACGAGGTTTCAAAAATATCCCCGTTAGTTAAAACGGGTATTCGTGAGTTAAGTTGTTTGTTGGAAAGGGGAACAAAATACCCACTTGTGGATATTATCAACCCACAAGTGGCCACCTGGCGTGTATACCCTTCTCACAACACACAGACAACACACTTCTTCTTTCTATCTTGACTTTGTATTCTTACAAAATTGAAGGAGAAAGCCATAAGAGATCTTCTAGCAATCTGATTCTTGTTGCTGTAAATTCAAGTGGAGATTAAAGCTATCATCTGTTCTTGATTCCTAATCATCTCCAATTCAAGTGAGTTCCTATTCTTGATTTTAAAGTTTCACCAAGTTTAGGTTCTAATTTGGATTTGATTGAATTTGGACCCAATAATTGTTTTTGATGTTTCCAATCTGTTCCTAGATAATTATTAGGTTCATAGAAATCAGAATATTGAATTAAAGTGAAGCTTTTGATTAATTTCAAGAATTAAAGTGGTAAATGGGTCAAAATGATGATTTTGGTCCCAAACACTGAATTGGTTCTTTTGATGTATAAAAATGGTGTCTTTAGGTTGCTTTTGATGAGTTATTTCATATGTGAACCTTAGAAACCGATTGGTAATGTTCTAGGAATGTTTTGGTATGTTTTTGGATGGAAACAGTAGGTTCTGCACGAACCTGCTGCCGTATATTGAAAGGCACGGGCGTACCTCTCAAGAACAGACCGTACCTCAAGGCGAACCTGGGAGGCACGGCCGTACCTCCCAAGAGTACGGGGTGTGCCTAACCCTAGCAAGCCCGGGGGGTACCCTGAAGTCACGGGGTGTACCTGAGTACCAGGTACGGGGCGTACCCGGGGCGTGCCTCGCCAGGCACGGGCGTGCCCTACCTCTAGCAGAATCTGTTTTACAAGGTTTTGATATCTGTAAACCTTGTTTAGTTATTCCAGTTGGTCTAGAAGCTACTGTATCGTAGAGTAAAGTATTCTAGCTTGACAGGTGAGTGCCTGATAACATAACGATTAATATATCTATAACATATATTAACAATGATTACAGAATTGTATACCATGATTTGTACACGCACTTGTTTAAGTGTAGGTTGCATGATGATGCTAGAATTTGACATGTTGACACAATGTAGTATGCACTTGATTAGGTGTATGCTATGATGATAATTGAATATATGCGCGCATTGACTAATGATCCGATTGGATTAGATTATTTGTTTGTGAATGGTCCGGATCTTATGGACAAAGATGTCCTAGACAAAGTTGTCCTACATTAAGAACAAAGTTGTCCTACATTAAGAACAAAGTTGTTCTACCTAAGGACAAAGCTGTCCTCTTCGGGTATAGTTGATGTTGTACAACAGAGGGATCGGTTAATTCCAAAACGCAATGGTGAACCGCTTTACAGCTCACCCACCGGAGCTGTTGATGTCTCTTGTACCCCAGTTTGGTAGATTGAGCCGGGTTAGCTCCCCTGCGAGATATGCTACCTTTTGACTACGCCAGCTCATCGCAAGATGCTAGGATAGAACTATCTGAGCATGATTGATGATATGTGATGTATTTATGTTGACCGCATGCTATTTGTGTACTCACTAGCTATTATAGCTAACAGTTACTACTCTCCACATGTGCAGTTGATCCTTAGTGAGCTCGGGACCCTGCGGGTAGTTTGCCTTAATAGGAGGAACACTATGTTTTGTATAACTCTGATATTATAATATGTTTTATATATAATAGTCGAATACTAGAGTAACAGTAACACCAAACCGTGTATGTGGCGGTTTTTGATTGTAATATATTTGCCACGTGTTTTATATTCCGCTGCATGTTTTTAAATGAAAATGATAAATAAGCATTTTAATGCTAAAAGAATTTAGAGACTAACCATATCCGGAAATGACGATAGAGAGGCATACATTCGTGACTTAGAAGCTCGTCTCAGAGCTTCTGAGTAATGAGCTCCAGAGAAAAAGATGGCCATGGGTTTAAAGGCCTTTATGATGTGTACACCACCTACCTTCGATGGTAGTATGGATCTGGTAGTCACAGAGAGGTGGATCCGTGATACTGAGTTGGCATTTGAGACCTGTGAAGCTGAGGATTCCAAGAAAGTGGCCTATGCAAGGAAGATGTTGCGGGGTCGCGCGGTTTCTTGGTATGATACGGTGATTGCATCTACGCGAGCTGCAGTCCTCAATGCTATGACTTGGTCAGAATTTTCTGAGGATCCTGAGGGCTAAATATTGTTCAGCCCAAGCCCTTGAAGTGGTGGATAATGAGTTCAGTGCCTTGTCTAAAGGCAATAGATCAGTGGAGGAGCTCATTACCAGGTATACCGAGTTGCTGCATTTTGTGCAGGGTTCCTTGCCTGATGAAAAGGAAAAGATTAACTGCTTTGCACTTGCTCTGCCACCTGAATATCGATCATCTATCAAGTTTGCAACTACTTTGGATAAAGCATTTGATTTTGCATGCCAGTATGAGAGTGATCACGCACAGCAGGCTGGGGGAACTTCCAAAAGGAAGTTTGAACAGTCTTCGGGGTCGAAGGGTGCAGGTGGAGGGTCATGGCAGTGGCAGCAACACCAGCAGCAACAAGGGGGTTCGAGGTACAGTCCCGCAGACGATTTATGGTGTGCTCAGTGTCGAACTAAGCATACAGGGCATTGTACTAAGGATACTGCAAGGTGTCCTAAATGCGGGCAGAAGGGGCATACAGCGGATAGCTGTAAATATAAAGATAATGTGTGCTACAAGTGCCTCAAGCCGGGACATCGATCAATTCACTGCAGATCGGGTCCTAACACTGGGTCAGGAGGAGCTGGAGGATCTTCCTCAGGTTGGGGGAAGAATGTTGCACCACATGCACCTGGCAAGGCTTTTCAAATGACTGCCGATTTTGATGAAATATGTTTTTGATGGGTTTTTGTGTGTTCTTATGAGATGAATGATTATATGATGAAGTGATGCATGAATCTGTGTTTAAAAAGATTAAAACATGTTTCTGTTATGATTTTATAAACATTATGAATTCTGGGTTTTTGAGTTATGATTGAATATATGAACTGTCGGTTTTGGTGTTGGGGAAGAAGAGGAATTCCGATTGTGAGCAAAACCGATAGTTTGGAAAACCGGAAGTTGAAATCCGGAAACCTATGAAATCCGATTGTTATATGAGAAATCCTACATTCGATTAACCAAGTCTTAGGAATCCGATAACATGTGTAATCCGAGCCATAAAATCCTATTGATTGAAATCCGGAACCCTAAAACCGACACTCAAATCCTACACTTGAGAAACCAACGCTTGAATCCTATACTTCTAAATCCGATAACTTGGAAAATGACAACTTAGAATCTGATTCATTCTAAATCCGGAACTATTAGAATCCGAGAGCCAAATCCAAGAGTTAACTCCGGGTGCTTGAAATCCGATTAAGGAAAATCCGACAGTGGCAAACCCGACACCTGAGTAGCGGATTTTGAGAAATCCGATAGTTTTGGAATTCCGATACCTTATGTTTTGAACTTGTGATTGTTTATTGTTTGTTATTGTTTGATAAATGATTTATAAGTATATGGATAGATATATTTATGGGATTGAGACTGATTTGGTTATTGCTATGTTTTCAGGCAATCCAAAAACTCAGTAATATTAGACATCTGAGTTCAAGCTGAAATAGAGGTGAGTGGACGTTAATCGCGGACGGTAAAGATTGCAGGTAATATTATTGATGTGATGCATGATTGTGGATTGAGATTGGATTGATTGAACTGTTGATTGTGATATTGATTGTTGATAACTGCTGCATGACTATTTGGTCGATACGCGATCTTAGGATGATTTTGAGTTGCGTTTGAGAAGCCAGCTATACGTGGACTTAAGCTGGGCTTGTCTAACTGGTTGGTTGAACAGTAGTAGCCCTTCTGTTGCATTTGTTTCTCAGAGGTGGATTTTACTGTGCCAATTCAGTGGAAAGCTATCGGTAAACCTTTGCTTTGGCCGGCATTGGTTGTAGGTTCTGCGCCGAACCGCCGGTCTTCTCGTGATATGTGATTACATGTTATGATGTTGATTGTGAATGTTTGCATTTGATGTTTTAGCCTCTAATCACTTAGCTTTGTGCTAATTCCCCTCGGTTGATGTTTTGCAGGTTCGTGTTTGAGTTGACGAAGGAAGAGTTGACCATTACTCTGATACTAAGTTTTAAAAGATATGAGCCAGTTATTTTGTAACACCAAACTGTGATTGTTGTATTAACTTTTGAACAAAGATTGTATATTTGTAAATATTGGTTCAAAGTAATTAAGTTGTGTTGAATTAGCTTCCGCAGTGTATATAAAAAAATGGCTTGTGATTTTCCGGTGTTACAGTTTGGTATCAGAGCCTAGGTTTAGCGATGCATGCACGGCTAGAGTGTTGCATTCCTAAATCATGGCTCAACGGGTCAAGCTTTCCTTCGGGGGAATTAGGGTGAGTTAGAGTTGTCTGTTGTAGTTAGTATTTTGGATACTAACGGTTTATGCTAATGAGCTATGAGGTGATGTGATTGTAACAAATTATGGCTAACAGAGAGACTCCCATCCTACCTCATGTGACCCAATCTACAGCAGAGGCACCGGTTACTAAAGATGTGAATCAAGCCGGAACATCTGGCCAAGAGCAAGAGGAGGATCAAAGTGAATACATATTTAAACTAGAAAATGAATTGATGGATCTTCGAAGTAAAGTCCTTAACATGGAACAGAGATTGAACCAACCTGAACCAACCCCTGTACCAACTGCGATATCCACACAAGCAACCGTACCACCGGTGTCAGCACCGTTACCACCAATAACACAGATGATGCAACAGCCATTCTTCAATCCGTATCCATAACCCGGAGGTTATCCATTTGTGTTTCCGGGATATAAACAACTGTGCACTTACAAGCAATTCCTCGACTGTAAGCCTTCTAAATACCGAGGAAGTTCTGATCCTAGTATCACCTTGAACTGGCTAAGGGAAATGGCAAAGGCACTGGATTCCTGTAATTGCGAGAATGACCTTAAGGTGAAATACGCATCGAGAATACTAAAGGGAGACGCCATGGTCTGGTGGGATTCAATTACCGGCCACTTTACAGAGCAAAAACAGGAGAGCATCACCTGGAGTCAATTCCAAGAGAAAGTTTGCGAGCAATACTGTGGTACTTTTGAGATTGTTAAAATAAAGAGGGAATTTATGGAGTTGTAGATGACCGGTAATATGACTGTGGATCAACTCATCAGGCAATTCAACGAAAAGATGAGATTCGCGAAGCATTGGGTGCTAGATGAAGAGTCCAAGATTGCACATTTTGTTGGAGCATTACATCCTGATCTCCGTAGTGCCACCAGGTGGGCTACCACACTATCCCAGGCATTCACTTTAGCTAAGTCGGCTGAAGGGGATTTGATTGCAAGGAACAGACTGAGTGGGGAGAAGATTTCCCAACAAAAATAAAAATTCGAACACTATAACACTCAGCAAAGGCAAGGAGGGCAGGGCAGTGGAAACCGTCAGGGAAGTCAGAATAGGATGTCTACTGCAGGTGGGTCTGCTCAGAGGGCACCTTGGTGCAACAGGTGCAAATCTTATCATCATGGGCAATGTACGCCCCAATCCATGAGATGTGTAAAATGTGGCCAGTTTGGCCATGATCTGAAGAATTACAGACTGCCGAGGAGCGTCTACTGGAACTGTCAGAAAGAGGGGCGCCGGGTTTGTGATTGCCCACTGAGTAAGAAAGTCGGGTCTGGGTCTGGGTCTGGGGGAGGAGCTGGGCGATCATCTTCAGCTGGGCAGAAAAGAAAGAACCCACCCACTGCTGAGGGTCGGGCATTCAAGATGACAGTGGATGATGCCACTACCACGGATGATGTGATGACCGGTATGTTTCTGATAAACTCTACTCCTGCTAGAGTGTTATTTGATTCAGGGGAAAATCGCTCCTTTGTATCTGTAGAATTCTGTGGTAAGTTAAATGTACCTTTAACTGAACTTGCTACTGCCTTAGAAATAGAGGTAGCGGATGGTATGATGGTTCCGGTCACGAGTGCTGTGGCTGGAGCCAAGATAGATATAGATGGTATTTGTTTTCCTGTTTATTTCCTTGTAATGCCATTATCTGGATTCGATGTAGTGCTCGGGATGGATTGGCTGAGTCTAAATCAGGCCAGTATCAAGTGCCACAAGAAGTTGATCTCCTTCCCGTTGGCTGATGGTACAAGAGTAGTAGCAAGGGGAGAAAAAGCTGGGTCTGTGATTCCAATAATCTCGTGTTTGAAGGCTAAGAAAGCGTTGGGTAAAGGTTGCGAATCATATCTGGCCTATGTCATTGATGGCAAGAAAGAGAAGCAGACAATGAATGACATCCGGGTGGTAATGGAATACCCGGAGGTGTTTCTAGAGGAATTACCGGGACCACCTCCAGTTCGTGAGGTAGAGTTCAAAATAGATCTGATTCCTTGTTCCCGACCAGTGGCAAAAGCACCATACAGGTTGGCATCTTCAGAGATCCGGGAAATGATGACTCAGATACAGGATCTGTTAGGCAAGGGCTTTATTCGTCCAAGTTCATCTTCGTGGGGTGCGCCAGTGTTATTTGTAAAGAAGAAAGACGGTACATTGAGAATGTGTATCGACTACCGTGAGCTGAACAAGAGAACCATAAAGAACAAGTATCCACTGCCAAGAATAAATGATTTGTTTGATCAACTACAGGGAGCTTCGTTCTTTTCTAAAATCGATTTAAGATCGGGGTATCACCAGGTGTGTGTTTCAGAGGAAGACGTGTCAACGACGGCTTTTCGTACGCGTTACGGGCACTACGAGTTCTTGGTTATGCCGTTCGGCTTAACCAATGCACCTGCAACTTTTATGGATTTAATGAACAGAGTCTGTCGAACATACTTGGATAATTTTGTAATAGTCTTCATCGATGATATTTTGATTTATTCAAAGACTGAGTTAGAGCATGAACAGCATTTGAGACAGGTTTTGGAGACACTGAAGAAAGAGCATCTGTTTGCCAAGTTCTCAAAATGCGAATTTTGGTTGAGAGAGGTACAATTCTTGGGGCATGTAATCTGTAACGAGGGAGTAAAAGTGGATCCTTCGAAAGTGGAGGCAGTTATGAACTGGAACGCCCCAAGGACACCGTCTGAGATCAAGAGTTTTCTGGGGTTAGCTGGATACTACCGCACGTTTATAAAAGACTTTTCCAAGATTGCGGGTCCGTTGACTAAGTTGACTCGAAAAGATGTGAAGTTTGTATGGGGCAGTGAACAGGATAAAGCCTTCCAGATGTTAAAGCAGTTATTGTGTCAGGCCCCTATTCTTGCATTGCCAAGTGGATCAGAGGATTTCATTGTTTATTGCGATGCGTCGTTTGCTGGGTTGGGTTGTGTACTTATGCAAAGGGATCGGGTGATTGTGTATGCTTCAAGACAGTTGAAACCACATGAAAAGAATTACCCGACACATGATTTGGAGTTGGCAGCCATTGTTTTTGCACTGAAGCTGTGGAGACATTACTTGTATGGCACCAAGTGCTCGATTTGTACAGATCATAAGAGCCTACAGTACGTATTTACACAGAAAGAGTTGAACATGAGACAGAGACGATGGGTGGAATTAATTAAAGACTATGATTGTGAAATCAGATATCAACCGGGGAAAGCAAACGTGGTAGCAGATGCCTTAAGCCGCAAGGGAGTGGGAAGTTCTATTCAGTTCATGCGTATAGAGATTGTATCTAACTTAGTAGATAGACTAAAGTCTGCACAGTTGGAAGCTTTGAAAGAGGAAAACTTGAAGAATGAACCGATGAAGAAACGTAAGGACGAACTTGCTAATGATTCTCGTGGATTGAAAACATTTAAGACTCGTGTGTGGGTGCCTATGCTTGGAGAATTGAGGAAGTTGATTTTGACAGAAGCATAAAAGTCAAGATTGTCAGTACACCCAAGAAGCACTAAAATGTACAACGACCTGAAAGTGCTTTACCGGTGGCCTACTATGAAGGCAGATGTGGCACATTTTGTGGAGTCATGCCATATCTGTGCACAAGTAAAGGCAGAACATCAGAGACGTTATGAATCTTTAAAGCAGTTGGAGATCTCTGAGTGGAAGTGGGAACACATAACGATGGATTTCGTGACTAAACTTCTACGAACTCAGAAGAATAATGACATGATTTGGGTAATTGTGGATCGGCTGACCAAGAGCGCTCACTTTCTGGCTACATGTGAGACGGCTTCTCTGAGTAAGTTGGCTCAACTTTATGTTAACGAGATTGTTGCGAGGCATGGCATGCCGTTGTCAATAGTGTCTGCCAGAGACTCCAGATTCGTTTCTAACTTCTGGAGGAGTTTATAGAGAGAATTGGCGACGAGGATTAACCTAAGTACTGCTTATCATCCCCAGACTGACGGTCAGACTAAACGAACCATACAAACCCTTGAGGATATGTTGCGTGCTTGTGTGATTGAGTATGGTGGATCTTGGGATTCGCACTTGCCGTTGATAGAGTTTGCGTACAATTATTCTTACCACTCCAGTATTGGAATGCCTCCGTATGAAATGTTATACGGCCGTCGCTGCCGTACTCCGAAATTTTGGTTAGAAGCTGGTGAGAAGCAGTTTGCAGGACCCGAGATAGTTCAGATAACGGCTCATAAAGTTGCTATCGCCAGAGAGAAATTGAAAGCTACCAGAGATAGACAGAAAATGTACACAGATCCACATCATCGCCCAGTTAAGTTTGATGTGGGAGAGTTCGTGTAGTTAAAGGTTTCTCCATGGTAGGGTGTGATTCGATTCAGTAAACGCGGAAAGTTAGCTCCCCGTTACATTGGTCCCTTCCGCATACGTCATATTGTGAATGACCAGACAGTTACACTAGATCTTCCATCAGAGCTTATAGGAATACACGATACTTTTAACGTCTGTTATCTGAGGAAATGCAAAGTTGATGATGAAAGTCAAGTTCTCCCAGTACATGAACTAAAAGTTGATTCAAAGAAGAGATTGATATTTGGATCACAAAGTGACCAAGCTCCGAAAGAAGCAGATACCGATGGTGTTGGTCAAGTGGAAGCACAGTCTAGGTTCTAATTTGACTTGGGAGACTGAAGCAGAAATGAAAGATAGATATCCCTACTTGTTTGAGCAAGAAAGATTCCGAGGATGGAATCCTCTTAATGGGGAGAGATTTGTAACACCCGCAAACCTAGGCTAGGGAATTAGCACGGTTTGTGGTAAGTGCTTAAATTGTTTTGTTATGATTAAATGTTTAATTAGTTGGTTAATTAATTAAATAAGTATGTTTTTGTGCATGTGTAGTATATATGTATATAGAACCGTATGTATGTATGTATGAATGTAAGTGTAGAAGTGTATACGTGTATGTGAAATAGGAAATGAGTGTGTGTGTGTGTGTGTGCCACCTCTTGCCATGCATGTCTGTATACGTGGTGATTAGTTAACAAAATAGACATTATCTCAAATTTAGAAAGGTGTGTATGTGTTTATGTGAAATCTTCTCTGCCAAAAAAGAAAACCGAATAACAAGAAGAGAAAGAAAGAAACCATCCGATTTTCAGATTTGTGTGATAGAAATCCAAGTTAAAGGTTAGATATTTATATGATGTATTTGCATGCTTGTATAATTAAGTTTAATGATTAAAATAATATGAATATATGAAGAACACCATGGTCGATTTTGATGAAATATGTTTTTGATGGGTTTTTGTGTGTTCTTATGAGATGCATGATTATATGATGAAGTGATGCATGAATCTGTGTTTAAAAAGATTAAAACATGTTTCTGTTATGATTTTATAAACATTACGAATTCTGGGTTTTTGAGTTATGATTGAATATATGAACTGTCAGTTTTGGTGTTGGGGAAGAAGAGGAATTCCGATTGTGAGCAAA
Organism: Dittrichia graveolens; assembly: GCA_038502395.1. NCBI lineage: Eukaryota > Viridiplantae > Streptophyta > Magnoliopsida > Asterales > Asteraceae > Dittrichia > Dittrichia graveolens. The sequence continues at coordinate 28,173,478 of JARJIL010000007.1, forward strand.
ACCGATAGTTTGGAAAACCGGAAGTTGAAATCCGGAAACCTATGAAATCCGATTGTTTTATGAGAAATCCTACATTCGATTAACCAAGTCTTAGGAATCCGATAACATGTGTAATCCGAGCCATAAAATCCTATTGATTGAAATCCGGAACCCTAAAACCGACACTCAAATCCTACACTTGAGAAACCGACGCTTGAATCCTATACTTCTAAATCCGATAACTTGGAAAATGACAACTTAGAATCTGATTCATTCTAAATCCGGAACTATTAGAATCCGAGAGCCAAATCCAAGAGTTAATCCGGGTGCTTGAAATCCGATTAAGGAAAATCCGACAGTGGCAAACCCGACACCTGAGTAGCGGATTTTGAGAAATCCGATAGTTTTGGAATTCCGATACCTTATGTTTTGAACTTGTGATTGTTTATTGTTTGTTATTGTTTGATAAATGATTTATAAGTATATGGATAGATATATTTATGGGATTGAGACTGATTTGGTTATTGCTATGTTTTCAGGCAATCCAAAAACTCAGTAATATTAGACATCTGAGTTCAAGCTGAAATAGAGGTGAGTGGACGTTAATCACGGACGGTAAAGATTGCAGGTAATATTATTGATGTGATGCATGATTGTGGATTGAGATTGGATTGATTGAACTGTTGATTGTGATATTGATTGTTGATAACTGCTGCATGACTATTTGGTCGATACGCGCTCTTAGGATGATTTTGAGTTGCGTTTGAGAAGTCAGCTATACGTGGACTTGGGTTGGGCTTGTCTAACTGGTTGGTTGAACAGTAGTAGCCCTTCTGTTGCATTTGTTTCTCAGAGGTGGATTTTACTGTGCCAATTCAGTGGAAAGCTATTGGTAAACCTTTGCTTTGGCCGGCATTGGTTGTAGGTTCTGCGCCGAACCGCCGGTCTTCTCGTGATATGTGATTACATGTTATGATGTTGATTGTGAATGTTTGCATTTGATGTTTTAGCCTCTAATCACTTAGCTTTGTGCTAATTCCCCTTGGTTGATGTTTTGCAGGTTCGTGTTTGAGTTGAAGATGGAAGAGTTGACCATTACTTTGATACTAAGTTTTAAAAGATATGAGCCAGTTATTTTGTAACACCAAACAGTGATTGTTGTATTAACTTTTGAACAAAGATTGTATATTTGTAAATATTGGTTCAAAGTAATTAAGTTGTGTTGAATTAGCTTCCGCAGTGTATATAAAAAAATAGCTTGTGATTTTCCGGTGTTACAGTTCACTTAAAGTAGATTCCGAGGACGGAATCTTTTTAAGGGGGTAGATTTGTAACAACCTCATATTGGGCCTAGACGTGTTCGAATCCGGTACATCTAAAATCCTATTTAAATATATATAATTGATTAAATTAGAAAAACAGAAGAAAATATTAAAGAAATGATAATATTAAAATATTATGATAAATAGATAAGAATAATAAATTATTAAATGGTTTAGAACGAGGTTTCAAAAATATCCCCGTTAGTTAAAATGAGTATTCGTGCGATAAGTTGTTTGTTGGAAAGGGGAACAAAATACCCACTTTGTATATTATCAACCCACAAGTGGGCACCTGTCGTGTATACCCTTCTCACAACACACAGACAACACACTTCTTCTTTGTATCTTGACTTTGTGTTCTTACAAAATTGAAGGAGAAAGCCATGAGAGATCTTCTAGCAATCTGATTCTTGTTGCTGTAAATTCAAGTGGAGATTAAAGCTATCATATGTTCTTGATTCCTAATCATCTCCAATTCAAGTGTGTTCCTATTCTTGATTTTCAAGTTTCACCAAGTTTAGGTTCTAATTTTGGTTTGATTGAATTTGGACCCAATAATTGTTTTTGATGTTACCAATCTGTTCCTAGATGATTATTAGGTTCATAGAAATCAGAATATTGAATTAAAGTGAAGCTTTTGATTGATTTCAAGAATTAAAGAGGTAAATCGGTCAAAATGATGATTTTGGTCCCAAACACTGAATTGGTTGTTTTGATGTATAAAAATGGTGTCTTTAGGTTGCTTTTGATGAGTTATTTCATATGTGAACCTTAGAAACCGATTGGTAATGTTCTGGGAATGTTTTGGTATGCTTTTAGATGGAAACAGCAAGTTCGTGTAGAACCTGCTGCTGTATATTGAAAGGCACGGGCATGCCTCTCAAGAACAGACCGTACGTACCTCAGGGCGTACCTGGGAGGCACGGCCGTACCTCCCAAGGGTACGGGCGTGCCTAACCCTAGCAAGCCCGGGGGTACCCTGAAGTCACGGGGTGTACCTGAGTACCAGGTATGGGGCGTACCCGAGGCGTGCCTCACCAGGCACGGGCGTGCCTTGGCAAGGTACGGGCGTACCCTGCCTCTGGCAGAATCTGTTTTACAAGGTTTTGATATCTGTAAACCTTGTTTAGTTATTCCAGTTGGTCCATAAGCTACTGTATCGTAGAGTAAAGTATTCTAGCTCGACAGGTGAGTGCCTGATAACATAACGATTAATATATCTATAACATATATTAACAATGATTACAAAATTGTATACCATGATTTGTACACGCACTTGTTTAAGTATAGGTTGCATGATGATGCTAGAATTTGACATGTTGACACAATGTAGTATGCACTTGATTAGGTGTATGCTATGATGATAATTGAATATATGCGCACATGATCCGATTGGATCAGATTATTTGTTTGTGAATGGTCCGGATCTTATGGATAAAGTTGTCCTACATTAAGAACAAAGTTGTTCTACTTAAGGACAATGTTGTCCTCTTTGGGTATAGCTGATGTTGTACAACAGAGCGATCGGTTGATTCCAAAACGCAATGGTGGACCGCTTTACAACTCACCGACCGGAGCGGTTGATGTGTCTGGTACCCCAGTTTGGTGCATTGAGCTGGGTTAGCTCCCCTGCGAGATATGCTACCTTCTGACAACGCCAGCTCATCGCGAGATGCTAGGATAGAACTATCTGAGCATGATTGATGATATGTGATGTATTTACGTTGATCGCATGCTATTTGTGTACTCATTAGCTATTATAGCTAACAGTTACTACTCTCCTCATGTGCAGGTGATCCTCAGTGAGCTCGGGACCCTGCGGGTAGTTTGCCTTAATAGGAGGAACACTATGTTTTGTAATACTCTGATATTATAATATGTTGTAATATATAATGGTCGAATGCTACAGTAACAGTAACACCAAACCGTGTATGTGGCAGTTTTTGATTGTAATATATTTTCCACGTGTTTTATATTCCGCTGCATGTTTTTAAATGAAAATGATAAATAAGCATTTTAAAAAGAAAAATTTGGCTCTCGAAATGGCGGTGTTACATGTCAGCAGACAAAACTCTCGGCGCCCGAAAGTTATGTGGTTGCGAGCCACATTGAAAAATAAGGTTTCCCATTCATTAATCCCATTCACTATCTGCCTACACAACATTACGTGTACGACAATAAGAGCATTTTGTGGCCCCTTGATGTTCAGAAATGGCCCAAAACAAGTCTGGCGAAATATTCTCAAATTATCCTTTCGCTCAGGCGTTGTTTAATTTGCGCACGCACACGTAACTTGTTTCGATAAGTTAGACTTGCCTTGTAAATTTCCTACAAATGAAATGAGTTTTTAGAGTTTTTATTACATACAACATTTATAAAACAATCAAAAATTCTAAAGTTTTTAAACTTGTCTATCATTTTAAATAAAATTTTAAAACCTTTAAAATTATTAGATTAACTTGTCTATAAACTCTAAATTATTTCATAAAAGCTTTGTAATTTTTTAAATATATACACTCTTTTAAGTATAGTAAATTTTCTATACTGTCTAACTATATTACTAAAACTTTATTATAAAATAGTTTTTTAAATATATATAAATTTGTCTCTCATGTTTAACTATAAAGATATAACCTTAATCTCTAAATTTTATAAGTATATACATTTATCTATTACATTTAAATTTTATAACTATATTAATTTTTAAATCAATTTCGAAAATAACCTAAATCAATTTCTTATAACTTCATATTACATATATATATATATATATATAATTCACTATCATTTTTAACTTGATTTTTAAAAACTTTATAAATATATTAATTTGTCTATGACATTGAAATAGATTTCTAAAAAATTTATACTTTTATAACTATATTAATTTTTCTATGAGATCAAAATATAATTTTGTTAATAAACTTTATATTATTTTAATTAAATTAATTTCTCTATGACATCTATATTTATAGTTTTATAAATATATTAATTTCTATATCTTATCTAACTAGATTTTTTATAAAACTTCATACTTTTATAAATATATTAATTTTTCTATCATGTCTAACTAAACTTGTCTATAGTCTTTATCAATTTTCTAAAACATTCATAGTCTATTAAATATATATTTCTCTATATAAATTGGTCATATATTAAATTTACAATTTTCAACTCGTTTAAATATTTAATTATTTATAATATTACAAACATAAATACAAGTTAACAACTTTCTAATTATTTTGAAAATACACAAACACTAAAATTAATTTCATCTAACAATTAATAAAAATTTAACAAACGCAATAAAACATTTTAAACATACATTTAAAAGTAATAATACACATGGTATTTTAAAAAAAATAAAATGTAACATTCATTCATAGTCTAAATATATATTTTTCAAGTCTTACAAATATTTAATTTTTTACAATATTACAAACATATATACAAATTAACAACTTTTTAATTATTGGAAAATAAAGAAATACTAAAACTCATGTCATCTAATAATTTATAAACAATAAATAAACACAATAATACTTTTTTAACAAACATAATATACATGATATTTAAAATAAAACAAAATGCAACATACATTTACATAAATATAATTTTTATTTTTTGAAATAAAAGGTTTACCATTCTTATATAAGGTTTGATGGAGAAATAGAGATGTCGGAAAAGTCCCACGCCGGAAAAGTCACTCGAAAAAGTTGCCGGAAAACTCAACAAATAGGTATTTGGTCGCCGGAGTGGTCCCCGAAGGTGTCACGGGAACAAGTCAACAAAACTTACAAGCTTTTGGTCGCCGGAGATGTCGCCGGAAATGGACCTGTTGAAAGAGTTTAGATTTCACATCTTACCCTTACCCCTTCTATTTATCCTCTTTTACCCATCTAAAAATTACAAAACATCTAATCTACTTTAACTTTTACTATTTTTCAACAGTAAATACACGCTTTTCCATACGATTTGACAACTCAATAATGATTTGACAACATATCTTTTTATTTTTTTAGCTTTTATCGGAGTAATGGAACACTTTTATCGGCTAAATGGAACACTTTAATAGGCGAAATGGTTTTTTTTCTTTTCCCGATGCAACGTGGATAGCTTTTATTGGTCGGCTAAACCGGCACCTTTTATCGGCTACACCGGCACCTTTTATCGGCGAAATGGTTATTTTTTATTTTTTCCACATGGCGCGTTGTTATTGGTCGGCGGAATGGTAGCCTTTTATCAGCGAAACCGACACCTTTTATGGGCGAAATCATGCTTAAATTGGTAATATTGATCTTTTGATACTTATTTTTGCTATTGCACACTAAAAGTGCTTATTTTGGTAATTAATTTACCAGATTAAGCAACAAAGCAAGCAATATTACAAAAATAAGCAAAAAAAATTAAAATAACCAAAATAAGCACCAATTTCGCCGATGGGTTTCGCCGACCAACCATATGCTAACACGTGTATTTTTTAAAAAAAAATTGATTTTGCCGATAAAAGACACCCATTTCGCTGATAAAAGTGGCACAATAATCGGTAGCCGTCGTTCACACTTTCCCATTTCGCCGATAAAAGTGCCCCATTTCGCCTATAAAAGGTGTCCATTTCGCCGATACTTTATTGAAAAACGTGCATAGTGATTTTTTTTTGATTTTTTATATATCTACCCTATAATATAATATACCCCATATATCTACACATAATTCAATTTTTTTAATTTTTTAAAATATATCTACCCCATATATCTAAACATAATTCAATTTATTTTAATTTCTTAAAATATATCTACCCTATATATCTACACATAATTCAATCTTTTAATATAAATAAAAGAGTAATCTACATCAAATCTATAAAAATTTCAAATTTTGTTTTTAATAGTAAAAATTATTTCAATTCAAAAGATAACTAAATTCTGTGTATTATATATTTATTTCTTTACTATTTGAACATACTATTTTTAAATATTTATTATTTATCATAGTTTTAAATTTTCACTTTTTCACCGTATTATAAATATTTAATATTTTTTATTAATTTGTAATATTTATTACTTTTTTAAGCACACGTGTGTATCGCACGGTCATTTAATCTACATAAAATAATATTTTTTAAATACCAATATTTTAAGAGAAGCTTGCCTAATTTAGCAAAATAATAATATTCTTACTAAAATAAGCAAAAAAAAATTGCCAAAAAAACACCCATGTGAAAATTTTTATTATAATTTATCTACTAGATAAAAAGTCTAAATTTATTACAAGGATGTTATAGTTGGTGATAAAATTGAAATTTTGACAAATCCGGCTCAAATTGTGACAAATTCGGTTGAGTTGGTTGTTGAACAGAGGTATTACTGGGTTGCGTACTTGATTGTTGTGACGGAAACGGCATCCTGCAACCATCTCGGTTGTGTCCACTGTCACCGCAGCGAGAGCAGTGGGTAGGCAATACTTGTTCTCCCCTTGACGGTATACGTTTGACAAGTTTTGGTCTTCCAGGCTACCTTTTATTCATTAACGGTGGTTGTACAGGTTTAAGATCAAAAGGTAATTCCCAACAATTTTTGTTAGGGATCGGGTTTATACGACCAGTATACGTAGCAAGATACGTTTCTTTAGTGAACCACAATGACGCCCAGTGACTTGCATCGGTAAGCCTTAGGTAACTAGCAACAGCAATTGCGTGACCACAAGGCAATCTGGAAAGTTCCCATTTTCGACAATCACAACTCATTTGTTCCGTATCAACAATATTGACGTTATTTTTGTGATCAACAATCTGAAACCGGTAGTTTGTAATTCCATTTACCTGCCAGTTAGAGCACTTCCTCATCCTTCGCCGTATCTTATTGTCAGCCCACGCCGTGAGTCGGTGCTGGAGTTTCTCTGTATGAAAATAAAATCAAGTATAATAAAACAAACGTCGCATATAGGATAGTTTTATCGAAATATCTTTACCTGCCGCGTTCCGACAATTATAGAACCAATTCTGAACACTTGAGCGGAAGAAATCAATAAGCATGACCACCGGCAGTTTATGCGCATGACGAGACAGGGAATTCATGGACTCGGCGCTATTGGAGGTCATGATGTTGTATCGATTACCGGCGAAGCATGATCTCGTCCACTTGCTCTTCTCAATGTTTTCAAGATAAGAAAAAACCTGAGGGGCAGCACTGCCAATCTTGCCAAACCAGTATTGAAATTCAGGCATAGTGTAAGATTTGCATGCCTTCAAGAATAAGAATGCACTCTTTTTGGATTTGGATGCCCTCATGTTTAGGTTGACCTGCAGATGACGGCAACACTAACATGGTACGAATCTGGAAAAACATTGTGTATGGCTAGTTCAATAGACGCGGCCCTATCAGAAATGAATGTATACGTCTTGTATGGGATGCATGATCGTAGTTTTTCAAGAAACCACGTCCAAGAGTCCCCACTCTCGGTTTTGCCTATCCCATACGCGAGTGGTAGGATCTGGTTATTACCGTCCATTGCAACCGTCAGGAAGTTGGTGCCAAGGTATGTTCCTTTCAGTTGGGCCGCGTCTACTATAATGACCAGGCGTAGGTGATTCGAGAAGCTTTGAAGCTGAAAAATAGTTTTCCCGTTATAAACAAATGTTTGTGTGTACGATGTTAAAACTATAAGTATCATATGAGAGACAATAACGTACCGCGGGTCCTAGAGCGACAAACAACATCTCAAAGCGGAAACAGTCATCGGTCAATATTTCTGTGACTGTACCCGGGTTAGCCAGCTTTAGATAATGACAATAACCTGGAAGATCGGAGAAAGAACCCTCATGCGTTCCGTGCAATTATTGGATGGCATACGCTTTCCCCCTCCAAGCTTCTGAGTAAGAGATGTTACATTTGAAGCGTTCGTTCACGTCTTTTACGATATCTCCTCCGCGGTAAACACGACTTGGGTCTTGAAGCTGGCCTTTTATGATATTTGCCAACACCTTCTTACCCGCATTCTGCATTGTAGGATACATTTGTGTTCGTGAGCATGTGTGTTCGTTTTTCAGCTTCGTTACCATGAAACATGGGTTATCTGTGCTTGCAATGTTCTTGGACTTAAGTTCCCATGCACAGTCTTTCGTTGTGCATCTAACCTCAAACCTCATCTTGTTAGAAGTCCTGACTTTGTATTCGAAGCACTCTTGAAGACATTTCAACCCAAGCTGGACCTTTAGGTTATCCTTGCTCCCAAACATGTGTCCTTCAATAATACACGAAGACGAATTTTGGCTAGAAGAGTATGTAGATGATGCCAGCACCTGGGAATCTGGAAGGGGTGGTGGCACGCCACTAAATGCCATGAACCCAGATCCAGAAGGTTCTTCCTTTTCTTCTTGATCCTCCTCAGAATCACCTTCGTAAAAGCTGGTTCGGCAAACGGGTTATCTTCTGTGTTATTAGACGGTGGTTTTTCAGTAGTACGGATGAATTCGGTTCGGAATAGGGTGCAGTTAGTTGGTATGGGTTGTTGTTGGAATGGACTATCATTTTGAACATAGTCTACGGGGACATTGTGAAACGAGGCCGCATTAAAATGGTCATATTGAGGAGTGGGAGGATGACTTTCATGCAGAAAATGGTGTTCATATGCATAAGTTTGTGTTGGACCATCATTAGAGATGCTCTTAACTATAAACAAAGTAACAGGATTGTGGGATGAGGACCTTAGGACGTGGTCCATGAAAACATTAACATCTTCATCGTCACAGATGTATATCGGGAAGTAGTATTGTGGGTCTTGATATGAGAGCATGATCTGTTTATCAAACCCACATTTTCTAGACATGAATTGAATCATGTCCGTAAAGGTTATCACTGAAGGTAGGTGTGAAACACGTCTAATAACGTTGTTTGAACTATAATTATAAACTCCATCGACCAATTGCCACTCACCTCCAGTGACATACGAAAATTTCACTATTGGAACGGAAGTGCTCGTATTTCTTAAAAAACCAGTGATGTTAATACAGGGAAAATTTAGGGTTGATGAATATTTGTGTTGGACATGTTCATATTTATAGGAAAATTATAGTTAATTGTATTGGGTCTGTTAAACAATGAGAAGTTGTATTTTTCTGAAAAAAATTAAGGTGATTGCGACAAGTCATCTTTTATCGAGATTCCCTTACGAGTGGTACTTTTCTGAAAACTTAAAGATGATTGTGACAAGTCATCTTTTATCAGCGAGATTCCCTTACGAGTGGTTGAATACACAATAGATGTAATATCTGGCTTTTTATTGTTAGGATTTTGGTGTGACTGGTCATCTTTTATCGGTGAGATTTCCTGATGGGTGGTGTATTTCTGAAAAGTTAAAGGTGATGGTGACCGGTCATGTTTTATCTGCGAGATTCCCTGATAGGTGTTGTATTTCTGAAAAGTTAAAGGTGATGGTGACTAGTCGTGTTTTATCGGCGAGATTCCCTGATGGGTGGTGTATTTCTGAAAAGTTAAAAGTGATGGTGACTAGTCATCTTTTATCGGTGAGATTCTCTGATGGGTGGTGTATTTCTAAAAATTTAAAGGTGATGGTGCCTGGTGATCTTTTATCGGCAAGATTCCCTGATGGGTAGTGTATTTCTGAAAAGTTAAAGGTGATGGTGACCGGTCATCTTTTGTCGGTGAGATTCCCTGATGGGTGGTGTATTTCCGAAAAGTTAAAGGTGATGGTGACTAGTCATCTTTTATCGGTGAGATTCCCTGATAGGTGGTGTATTTCTGAAAAGTTAAAGGTGATGGTGACTAGTCATCTTTTATCGGCGAGATTCCCTGATGGGTGGTGTATTTTTGAAAAGTTAAAGGTGATGGTGACTGGTCATTTTTTATTGGCGAGATTCCCTGATGGGTGGTGTATTTCTAAAAAGTTAAAGGTGATGGTGACCGATCATCTTTTATCGACGAGATTCCCTGATGGGTGATGTATTTCTGAAAAGTTAAATGTAATGGTGACCGATCATCTTTTATCGGTGAGATTCACTCATGGGTGGTGTATTTTCGAAAAGTTAAAGGTGATGGTGACTGGTCATTTTTTATTGGCGAGATTCCCTGATAGGTGGTGTATTTCTGAAAAGTTAAAGGTGATGGTGACCGATCATCTTTTATCGGTGAGATTCCCTCATGGGTGGTGTATTTTTGAAAAGTTAAAGGTGATGGTGACTAGTCATCTTTTATCGTCGAGATTCCCTGATGGGTGGTACATTTTTGAAAAGTTAAAGGTGATGGTGACTAGTCATCACATTTTTGAAATGTTAAAGGTGACTGGTTATCTTCTCTCAGCGAGATTCCCTTAAGGGTGGTTTATATATATATATATATATATATATATATATATATGTAAACACATCATTCTGAATCATAAGTGTTTGAAAAAAAAACATCTTACAAATTCCCTACAAAAAAATGGAAGGTGTGAAAAAAAGAATGGCTGAAATTGAACGTTTTATCAATTCATTGTATGAACAATACATTGCTATAAAACGCGATGAAGAGGAGATAAAAGATGATACTACAATATTAGAGACGGTGAATCTTGGTGAACACAACCACCCATGGCCTGAAGAGTCACGAATTGTGGTTCCGCCCCCGTCATTGTATTTGACTCAAATACAATCGCAAATTGATGACTTGCAACTGGAATACCAAGAGCTGAAGAATATGTTGGACAAATCTGTAACAAAAGACAATGACGAACACATCCTGATGCCGGTGGTTAATTTGGGCGAACATCAGTACCCTTGGAATGAACGTTCTACTGCAAAAACCGCAGAAGATTACTACTTCAATGGGAATGTTGGGATATCGACGAGGAGGAACATCTACACGGCATTTTGTCATACCAAATGCTTAGATGGTTTTATGTGTACAAGGCATTTCTGGGGTGTATTGTTGATAAAAGAAGGGAATCCAAATTTGTGGGATGCGGTAAGTATTAACAGTTTTATATAAAGATAAATAATTGTTAATTAATATGCTTGAAAATATATTTAACATAAAATCAACAGCATGTAGACGCTTGGACTACATGGACGTTGATGTACTTGAAGCATAAGGCAAGTACCAGTGCTGCACCATAAACCCGCTTTATGATTATGCTAGCAAGGTTTAAATAGATGTTGTTTGAAGATTGGAATGACTTGCGTTGGTATGATAATGAAACATCCAGCATACATCCTTCTTTTAGGGAATCGGACGTGGTATGATACATTTTACTTTTTTAAACATATACATTATAACATAACATACAATATACTAATAAACATTTATCTTATTCAAAGGTACTCCTCCCACTGTGCATCGGTCGCGCTGAATCTTACAGTCAATCGTTCTACTTCAGCATCAGTTTTACACTTACGAGATTGCATCTCCCGCATCAGGTCCTCGAGAGCACTTGTATAAGGTCCGTAATCACATCGAAAACCTTGTCCCCGCTACCATGAATGGGGTCCCGGCATTGGGTGGAGAACGCGGCGGGGAGAAATCATGAAGTGGCGGTGTAGGCACTCTCTCTTCAGCTTGGGCCTGTCCTACAGCAATGCTGTCACCACCTTCAAAAAATGGTAGGCTGGAAATCAGTCTTGAGTCCGCTCAATGGAGGTGGAGTCATGTTCACCGGCACATAAGCCGGCTTTGGATAGTCATAAAAAATAGTTAGTGCGTATAAATTTACAACACGTTTTAAAAATAACTATTAGAAACACCTACATCCGTGCATTGGGCGAAAATAGCCACGACCTGATTAAATTCCATGCGAAAGGGTGCCTTACCCACCGCAAGGCCTCTGGGTATCGACCCGTCATATGAGAGAAACCTCCTAATACCGGGGAAGGTCTCGTAAACCCAACACTATAGAAAGAAACTATATTAGAAAACAAAACGGTAGATAGATGTTATTATTATTATATCATTAACAATGTATTTTTATACCTTTAGGACCCATACAAGCCCGTAAAGAGTGTAGGCTCTACGGGGATTATTCACATGACGAGCGACTCTATCCGCATTTAAAGCGTTATAAAACTGGTGGTACGTGTACGTCCAGATAAACGACCCCCAAGGGAAGGTGTTCCATGCGTTCAGGTCCTCCAGTAGATGTATAACGCCTATATGAATGTAACATTGGTCATCGGACCCAATAAATCCACGGTATAGCATGACTGGCAATGCTACCCTCACCGCGTCATCATCCCGTACGTTATTAAACGCGGTTACATTGTCGAGTTTAAGCACGTGGTTCACGTATAACCGGGGTGAATCAAGTCCCGGGAAAACGCGCCTTATAAAACCTGTTTCAGGGAGATTGTCGATAAAGTTTATGGGCCCGAATCTAAGACAAAACTCTTGGTGCCCGAAATTTATGTGGTTGCCCACCACATTGAAAAATAAGGTTTCCCATTCATTAATCCCATTCACTATCTTCCTACACAACAATGCGTGTACGACCATAGGATCGCTCCTTGATGTTCAGAAATGGCCCAAAACAAGTCTGGCAAAATATTGTCAAACTATCTGCTCTTTCGCTCGGGCGTTGTTTAATTTGCGCGAACACACGTAACTTGTTTCGACAAGTTAGACTTGCCTTGTAAATTTCCTACAAATGAAATGAGTTTTTAGAGTTTTTATTACATATAACATTCATAAAACAATCAAAAATTCTAAATTTTTTAAACTTGTCTATCATTTTAAATAAAATTTTAAAACCTTTAAAATTATTAGATTAACTCGTCTATTAACTCTAAATTATTTTATAAAAGCTTCGTAATTTGTTAAATATATACACTCTTTTAAGTATAGTAAATTTTCTATACTGTCTAACTACATTACTATAACTTTATTATAAAATAATTTTTTAAATATATATAAATTTGTCTCTCATGTTTAACTATAAAGATATAACCTTAATCTCTAAATTTTATAAGTATATACATTTATCTATTACATTTAAATTTTATAACTATATTAATTTTTAAATCAATTACGAAAATAACCTAAATCAATTTCTTATAACTTCATACTATTTTAAATATATATATATATATATATATATAAATTTGTCTATCATTTTTAACTTGATTTTTAAAAACTTTATAAATATATTAATTTGTCTATGACATTGAAATAGATTTTTAAAAATTTTATACTTTTATAACTATATTAATTTCTCTATAAGATCGAAATACAATTTTGTTAATAAACTTTATATTATTTAATTAAATTAATTTCTCTATGACATCTACATTATAGTTTTATAAATATATTAATTTCTCTATCTCATCTAACTAGATTTTAAATAAAACTTCATACTTTTATAAATATATTAATTTTTCTATCATGTCTAACTAAACTTGTCTATATTCTTTATCAATTTTCTAAAACATTCATAGTCTATTAAATATATATTTCTCTATATAAATTGGTGTTGGTCCCAATGTTTAATAGTGATCAATGATCTTGGAGGACATCCATAATGATGATGTATGATCTTAGTATAATTTGATGAGAGAGAACTAAGAATTCACACACACACGATTTCAGATTAATGAAATGCTCTATTGATTTGTGGTAAGTAGACAAGTATATATACTCATAAGGTATTTACTAAACCTACCCTCTACAATGACTAATGACAGAAATAGCTAAACGTATAAAATGAACACAACATTTGATCTAACAATCTCCCCCTTTGTGTTCATTGTACAGATAAAGCATAATAAACGTAAAATATCTTCTCTGCTGGAGCAGTATGATTGTTGAAGGAATCTTCACTTTTAGCATCCTGGTTATTCTTCAAGTGAAAAATACAATCCCCGTTGAATGAAGCTCTCAATCTTCATTAATGACTTGAAATCTTTTCATTACTTTGCTCCCCCTTGATCATTCGACCATATATCTTCTTATGATAAACATCCACTGAAAAATGATGTGGTTTTATGAAAATCTTCTCTTTAGAAAGTCTTACGGGATGTTTGATGGAGCGAACCACGCATGGATATTTCAGCTCTGGCAAGGTGGGAAGACGTGCATTCGTGTTAGTATTTGAGAATGATCTTGTTTGACTAACACGTGCAAATGGATAAGCAACATGATGAGGTGTAGCATGAGAAACATAACCACAATTCTTTTGAAGAAGAATTTTCTCTTTCATTTCTTCAAAATTATCTTTGTTTTCATTCCAAAGCTTTCTCCGAAGCTTGACCCAGTTTATGAACTGCTTTGTGTATGACTTGGAACTAGAATAATGATCCTTAGAGCTTTTGAAGTTTAGATGCATATATATCTTTGATGGTTCACCTGCAAGGACTCTTACAGGAACCACCTTGATTTCCTTTCCATTGGCAAACTTAAACTTTTGAACTTTTCAGAATCAGAAGATGTCGTGACCTTTTCTTCTACACAGTTTTGTAAGTCTTGCTCCAATTTTTGAATTTTAAGATCAAATTGATTCATTCTTTCTAAAGTGGACTTGTTTTGAATATCCAACAATTGTTGCTCAAGATTTCTTCTCTTGGCACATTCTTCAATCTCAAACTCTTGAAATTTGCTCTCTGACATGTGAAGTTTCTCAGTCAATTCAGAAAGTTGTAGGGTAAGTTTTGTGTTTTCCTCTTCCAAGTTATCGTATAGAATATACATTTCATTCACCTTGTTGTATAATATTTGTTCATGCTCTGTTATGGTAAGTTTGCGTGCAAACCATCTTGATAAACCTTCTTGTAGTTCTCTCTTAGTAAGACTCATCTTGATAACTTGATTTGAGATGATCGTTAACTTGAGAAGTAGGGTTGTGATTGTGTTCGAGGTTGAAATTCAAAGTGATCAAACGAGATATGAAAGAGTTCGGAGTTGATTAAAGGTTTGTTCGAAGTTAAACAAAGATTTTGAAGAATTCGGTGCTCAAAGTGAATGGCAAATAAAGAGGTGCTCGAAGAGTGTCAAATAAAAAGGTGATCGAAGAACACGTGGCCTTCGAACTCAAAGAATTTATCTGCTCGAAGTGTGCAATGTGATCCGCTCGAAGTGAGAATGGGTTTATTGGCCTTCGAATTTAATGGAGTTAAACCGCTCGAAGTGTGAATGGGTTTATTGTGTTCGAAGTGTGAATGGAATTTAATGCGCTTCGAAGTGTGCATGGGATTTAATTGGCCTTCGAATTAAATGAATCAATCTGCTCGAAGTGTGCATGGATATTAATTGGCCTTCGAATGAAATGAATCAATCTGCTTGAAGTGTGCATGGATATTAATTGGTTCGAAGTTTGCATGGATTATGGTGTTCGAAGTTTGCATGGATTATGGTGTTTGAAGTTTGCATGGATTATCATGTAGCTCGAAGTGTGAATGATTAATTAAAATGGTGCTCGGAGTGGTTAATGAAATTCAGACTTCGAATTGTGCATGTGATTTAATGGCTTCAAATTGTGAATGGAATTTAATTGGCTCTAAGTGAATAATTAATGTAGAGGAACTCGAAGTCTTGAAGTGTCCAAAGAAAAGAGCTCGAAGTGAATAACTTCCATAAATCCAAACTTGGACTTCGAATTAAACGGAATTTATCAGCTCGAAGTGTGAACATAAAATGGTTTCCAGATTTTCAGGGATTTTGTTTGTAACTAACAAACTCGAAGTGTATAGGCGCTTGACTAACAAGCTCGAAGTTGTCTAGCAAACCCCTTTCATTTGTTTTTCAGAAAAATTATCGATCAAAATAATATTTCTTCACTATTCTTCAACTTCTTCCAGTGTTCTTCAATAAAATTTGAATATTGACGAAACCTTTGAATAATTTCCTCGAAATTGATCCCTTTGGATTCGCAAATCTCATAGTCTTCGAATTCTGATCTTGATGATAAGTACACAATCACGAGCCTTACTTTTATCAAGCTTGACTCTGATACCACTTGTTGGTCCCAATGTTTAATAGTGATCAATGATCTTAGAGCAAATCCATAATGATGATGTATGATCATAGTATGATTTGATGAGAGAGAACTAAGAATTCACACACACACGATTTCAGAATAATGAAATGCGCTATTGATTTGTGGTAGGTAGACAAGTATATATACCCATAAGGTATTTACTAAACCTACCCTCTACAATGACTAATGACAGAAATAGCTAAACATATAAAATGAACACAACATTTGATCTAACAACTGGTCATATATTAAATTTACAATTTTCAAGTCATTTAAATATTTAATTATTTACAATATTACAAACATAAATACAAGTTAACAACTTTTTAATTATTTTGTGTAACACCCAAGGTTCAGAAATTTCCTTAGTTAGTAATTTATCGTTATGATGTGTTTTGGTATTGCCTAATTGAGATTAGGAGGTGTTTAGAAACTTGAAGGACTTATGTTGTCATTTTTGGAACAATTATAGTAGGAGGACTATTTGTGCCAATTTCCAAAGTTTATATATATATATATATATATATATATATATATATATAGAGAGAGAGAGAGAGAGAAACTTGACTCAAAGTCTTCAATCCATTTCATCTGCCATTCACGAGAGAACTTTAGAACAGCCATTTTCTTTGAGTTTGGAGCTAGAACAACAAGGAGTAAGAAGCTATATCCATTTCTAGTTGATTACAAGTTGAAGGTAAGATTTCTTGATTGAGTTCTTGAAGTTTTTATGGGTTTTTGTAGTTTGATTCATGGTTAAACAAGTTAAAAGTGATCTATATGAGTTAGTAATGTTCCTATACTGTTTGGGGTGTAGGAAAACACCCCAAAGCATGATTTTTGTGAGTTTTCCGGATTTTTGGTCGAAATCCGCTACTGCAGAGATGAACTATCAGATTGTCTGTAAGGTACACGGCCCGTGTAGCGGTACATGGCCCGTGTAGAGTTGAAGGCGGTCACAGGGCCATGTTGGTATACATGGTCGTGTAGAAGTAGAGGTACACAGCCCGTGTAGGGCTACACGGCCCGTGTAGGTGACGTGGACAACACTGGCCATGTGGTCCGGTGTGGTCGTGTAGAGTGTATAGGACATGGCCAGTGTTGGGGTACACGCCCCGTGTAGATCCCCTACCTTGTTTCTCTTTGTTAAGTGTTTATCTGGTATATATATTGATTATATGATTATATGATTGTAGGGGTTACTATTTGACATATACTTAGTTATCTGGCATATATCTGTGTGATATTATTAACTGAGGTGAGTTTTCTAAACTCTAATTAATATATGTGACATGTGTGTGTTACATTGCAATGTGGTATATTATTGATCAGAGGATCAGAGAGAGAGAGAGCTGTAGCATGCTGCTTTGTACAGTAATTGCTACGGACAGTGTTTTAGCCTTCTTGGCGGATGCTAAGATGGTGCAATACTATGTCCATAAGAAGTTTTACAGCATTCGTATATGTGTATGCGCATGCTTATATGATTTACAGTTTAGATTTCTCACTAAGCTCTCGTAGCTTATCAGATACTGCTTATTGTTGTTTTGCAGGGAGTGATTCCTCCAAAGGCAAGGCCCCAGTTTGATAGTGGTTCGGTTTGAGAAAATCTGTGTTTTGAAACATAACGCCTAGTTGTATTTTAAAAACAAGTCTTTTGTTGTAAATATCGAATACTACTTTGTATGAACCAGAGGGTTCAGGATTTCTTTTGTAGCTTCCGCTCGTTATATTAAAACTCTTTTAATTCTAAAATACTTCTATTTTAGAGCTTTACTTTTATTTAAGAATTTGGGGCGTTACAACTTGGTATCAGAGCCACAGTTTGAGAGAACTGGAGGTGTGTTATGCATCATCTGGACTTAAACCATGGTTCTGAGGATTTTGAGTCAAACTGGAGGGTTGCAGCTTGGTGGACATACTGAGTATTGCATTGAGAACATGCTAACTGTTTATGTTGTTATGATTGGTATTGAGATACCTGAGATATTAATGATATTAATGTCAGAAACGTGATGCTTTATGTGACATAATATGCTAGTGATACATGGCCTAAGCCTGTGAATCGGGACTTTTTGTGATAAAGTTAAGATCGAACGTGTGTAGTGTGTTTTGAATAATATAAGGGCCCATATTATTACAGACAGATGATACATGTTAGAACTTGATGGAATCATGAGGAATCTTGTGAATCGGGTGAGGGGTACTTGTAAGAGGTAGTACACTTGAGATTATAGATGCCTTATTAAGTATAGAACTACTTTGGATCTGAGGATAAGTGTACTGAGATATTGTATATACTTGAGATTGTTTGATATAGAGGATGGCATGGTAAATCTACCTTATGTCCTAATGCTTTATCTATGCTACCAGGATGGTGAACACTAGAGGTTCTCGAGCTACGGATCGTCATGAGGGTGGTCCTAGTAACAGACAGGAGGGAGTAGATACCAGTGCAACTGGTAGGAGGAGGCCACCTGTAGCCCGTAATACCCAGACAAATGAAATTCCAGAACAGAATCAAGGGTTTGCTGAGGCTGAACCCAGAGTGACTATTGCTGAGGAAATTGGTAAAGCTTTGGAAAAGGCTATACCGTTTATTGTTACCCAAGTGGTAGAGCATTTGAAAGATCATACGGGAGAGGCTATACGACAGGAAGTAGCAGCTTCGTTGGCCGGGAGGGAAGAAAGAGTTAATCCCCAACCGCAGGTGATTATCAGAGATGCACCGAAAGGGTGTACTTTTAGAGATTTTGTAGCATGTCAGCCACCGTTGTTTCATGGATCCACCGATCCAATTGTTAGCCAGAGGTGGATATCGGAATTGGAAGGAGCATTCCATACTTGCTCGTGTGCTCTAGAAAATAAAGTGAGGTTTGCTTCATACCAGATGAGGGGTGCTACCAAAGATTGGTGGGACCTAGAAAAGAAAATGAGGGGTGAAACACAGATAGAGGCCATGACTTGGGCAGAATTAAAAGAGATTACTACGGAGCAGTTTGTTCCGCAGTCTGAGATTGATCAAATCGTCGATGAGTTCCATAAGTTGAAACAGACCACAGAAACCGTTCCAAAGATTAATGCCAAGTTTCACGAGAAGGCAAGGTTCTGTCCTGACTATGTAACTAACGAGAAAATGAAGATGTATCACTACATGATGGTTTTGAAGCCGAGCATTAGAGAGTTCATTGGATTCGAGCAAACATCAAACCCTGAAGTCCATGATGGGCGTTGCGCGAGCCAGAGAGTTGGAATTAGAGAGACAGATGAAGGAGAAAAGGTCAGTGGAAGGATCAGCACCACATAATAAGAGGCCAAGGGTAGATTATGGGGAAAAGAAGGAAGCACTGAGAGTGTGCCAGAGGTGCAAGAAGAGTCAATATGGGAACTGCCAGACAAATGTCGTTCATTGTTTTAAATGTGGCAAACCAGGCCATATGGGTAAAGACTGTCGCAGTTCGTTGAGCGTATGTTTTCATTGTTACCAGCCAGGTCACCAGAAAGCCAACTGTCCTCAACTTGCTGCATCCAACCATTCAACAGGTTCAAGAAATACTCCATCTCTACCTCCACTACGTATTTCTGAGAATAAATAAGTAAAGAAAGAGGATACTTCTAAGAGCAAGGGGAGGGCCTTCCAATTGACTGCGGAGGAAGCGCAGAAGAAACCTGATGTGGTTGCAGGTACATATCTCGTAAATTATCTGCCTGCTCTAGTATTATTTGATTCGGGTGCTAGCAAATCGTTTGTATCTGTTTCTTTCTGTAAAAATTTCGAGCAAGTATGTGGTAAACTGAATCCCCCTCTTGAGGTGGAAATAGTTGATGATAAATCTATGCTCGTGACTGATGTGTATAGAGATAATGTGCTAGAGATAGACACTGTTAGATTTCCTATTGAGCTTATACCTATTCCTATGAGAGAGTTTCAAGTGGTAGTGGGAATGGATTGGCTTGGGCATTACCAAGCAACCATTTTGTGTGGGCAAAAATTGATTCGAGTTCAAGCTCCAAGTGGGGAAGAACTATTAATTTTTATTGATAGAAAAGGTGAGAAAATGTGTATGTGTTCAGTTACTAGAGCTCGGAAATACCTTCAGCATGGGTGCACAACCTTTTTAGCTCATGTTATTGATACGAAATTAGAAAAGAGACAGGAGAGTGTGGATGATGTAGCAGTTGTACGAGAGTATTCTGATGTTTTTCCAGATGATCTGCCTGCTATACCGCCTGATAGGCAAGTAGAGTTCAGAATTGAATTAGTACCGGGGGCTGCACCGATTGCGAGAGCTCCGTATAGACTTGCACCGCCAGAGATGCAAGAATTGATGAAACAGTTGCAAGAGTTGTTAGATAAAGGTTTTATTCGACCTAGCAGTTCACCATGGGGTGCTCCCATTTTGTTTGTAAAGAAGAAAGATGGTACATTTCGAATGTGTATTGATTATCGTGAACTTAACAAGGTGACTGTGAAGAATAAGTATCCTTTGCCCAGAATAGACGATTTGTTTGATGAATTGCAAGGTTTTCAAAGATTGATTTAAGGTCGGATTATCATCAATTGAAGGTACGGGAGGAAGATATTCCTAAAACTGCGTTTAGGATGCGGTACGGGCATTTTGAGTTTGTGGTTAAGCCATTTGGTCTTACAAATGCACCTGCAGCATTTATGGATCTTATGAATAGAGTTTGCCGTCTGATGTTAGACAAATCTGTGATCGTGTTTATTGATGACATTCTCATTTACTCAAAGAACCCGACAGAACATGAAAGACATTTGAAGGAAGTTTTGGAGACGCTGCGAAGAGAGAAGCTATATGCTAAATTTTCCAAGTGTGAATTTTGGATTCAAGAGGTACAATTCTTGGGTCATCTGATTAATAAAGAAGGAATTAAAGTTGATCCTGCGAAGGTCGATGCAGTAATGAAGTGGGAACCTCCGAGGAACCCTACCGAAATCAGAAGCTTTTTAGGGTTAGCAGGTTATTACAGACGATTCATTCAGAATTATTCAAAGACAGCAGTTCCATTAACCAAGCTAACCAGGAAGAATGTAGAGTTCGTATGGGGAGATAAGCAAGAGGCTGCGTTTTCAACTCTTAAGCAAAGGTTATGTGAGGCACCTGTACTTGCTTTGCCAGAAGGAATGGAAGATATGATAGTGTTTTGTGATGCTTATTATCAGGGGGTTGGGATGTATTTTGATGCAGAGAGGTAGAGTTATTGCTTATGCTTCTCGACAGCTTAAGCCGAATGAAACTAATTACCCAACTCACGATTTGGAGTTAGCAGCAGTGGTTTTTGCATTGAAAATCTGGAGACACTATTTGTATGGAGTGAAGTGTACTATTTATACTGATCACAAAAGTTTGAAATATTTTGTGGATCAAAAGAATCTTAATATAAGGCAGAGAAGGTGGTTAGAGCTCCTGAAGGATTATGATTGTGAAATTCTTTATCACCCGTGAAAAGACAATGTTGTGGCAGATGCTTTGAGTAGGAAGTCGGGGTCGGTACTTATGGAAAATGAATCGTTACAAATGACAGTGACTACACCATTGTTGGATATTATAAGAGATGCTCAGCTGGAAGCAATTAAAGAAGAAAACCACAATAGAGAACGAATTAAAGGGCAAGTAACTAATTTTGCTAAGGATAGTCGTGATCTATTCTTATGTTGTGGACGAGTGTGGGTAACTAATCATGGAGAAGTCAGACAAACTCTTTTGAGTGACGCTCACAGATCTAAATTCTCTATTCACCCGGGGGCGACTAAAATGTATAAAGATCTGAAAGTGGAATATTGGTGGTCAGGTATGAAACGAGATGTGGCTAAGTATGTGGAGAGATTTCTTACGTGTCTGCAAGTGAAAGCTAAACACCAAAAACCGCATGGAAAATTACAACCTTTAAATATACCTGTCTGGAAGTGGGAGAATATTACTATGGATCTAATCACTAAATTACCTAAGACCCCCTAGAGGTTAAGATGCTATTTGGGTGATTGTGGATAGATTAACTAAAAGCGCACATTTTATTCCCATTAAAGAGACTTACTCTTCAGAGAAGCTATCAGAGGTGTATATGAAAGAAATAGTATCTCGTCATGGTGTGCCAATGTCTATTGTGTCAGATAGAAATACTCGATTCACTTCCAGGTTTTGGAATAAATTTCACGGGGAAATGGGAACTAAGCTTCATCTTAGTACAACATTTCATCCACAGACAGATGGTCAAAGTGAGAGAACGATTCGAACTTTGGAAGATATGTTGCGCGCGTGTAGTATTGATTTTAGAGGGAGTTGGGATTCTTATTTACCACTTGCAGAGTTTTCTTACAATAATAGTTATCGTTCCAGTTTGGGGATGCCGCCTTATGAGATGTTGTATAGTAGAAAGTGTCGGACTCCAATTTGTTGGGGTGAAGTGGGTCAGCGAGAGTTGGGAAGTACTGAGGTGGTACAACATACGACAGAGCAGATTCAGCAGATAAGAGATAGATTGTTAGCAGCTCAGATCAGACAAAAGAGTTATGCAGATAAACGAAGATCACCACCGGAGTTTCAAGTGGGTGATTATGTGCTATTAAAGGTGTCACCGTGGAAGGGAGTAATTAGATTCAGAAAGAGAGGCAAGCTGGGTCCGAGGTTTATTGGACCATTCAGAGTTAGTGCTCGTGTGGGGAAAGTTGCATACAGACTGGAACTTCTAGAAGATTTATCCAAGATACATAATACCTTTCACATATCTCATCTTAGAAAATGACTAGCAGACGAGTCCGCGTTCGTACCACTGGAAGATGTGTGTGTTGATGAAAAATTGAATTATGTCGAGCAACATGTTGCTATACTAGAAAGGAAATTTAAAGCTCTACATAATAAACAGATTGGATTGGTTAAAGTTCAGTGGAAGCACCGTAAAGGGTCGGATTATACTTGGGAACCGGAGGATGAGATGATACGCAACTACCCAGAACTCTTTAGCGGTTGATTTCGGGGACGAAATCGATTTCAAGTGGGGAAGAGTTGTAACACCCAAGGTTTGGAAATTTCCTTAGTTAGTAATTTATCGTTATGATGTATTTTGGTATTGCCTAATTGAGATTAGGAGGTGTTTAGAAACTTGGGGGACTTATGTTGTCATTTTTGGAACTAGTATAGTAGGACTATTTGTGCCAATTTCCAAAGTTTATATATATATATATATATATATATATATATATATATATAGAGAGAGAGAGAGAGAGAGAAATTTGACTTTGATGAGTCAAAGTCTTCAATCCATTTCATGTGCCATTCACGAGAGAACTTTAGAACAACCATTTTCATTGAGTTTGGAGCTAGAACAACATGGAGCAAGAAGCTATATCCATTTCTAGTTGATTACAAGTTGAAGGTATGATTTCTTGATTGAGTTCTTGAAGTTTTTATGGGTTTTTGTAGTTTGATTCATGGTTAAACAAGTTAGAAGTGATCTATATGAGTTAGTACTGTTCCTATACTGTTTGGGGTGTAGGAAAACACCCCAAAGCATGATTTACAGTTTAGATTTCTCACTAAGCTCTCGTAGCTTATGCTTATTGTTGTTTTGCAGGGCATGATTCCTCCAAGCCCCAGTTTGACAGTGATTCGGTTTGAGAAAATCTGTGTTTTGAAACATAACGCCTAGTTGTATTTTAAAAACAAGTCTTTTCTTGTAAATATCGAATACTACTCTTTTGTATGAACCAGAGGGTTCAGGATTTCTTTTGTAGCTTCCGTTCGTTATATTAAAACTCTTTTAATTCTAAAATACTTCTATTTTAGAGCTTTACTTTTATTTAAGAATTTGGGGCGTTACATTTTGAAAATACACAAACACTAAAATTAATTTCATCTAACAATTAATAAAAATTTAACAAACGCAATAAAACATTTTAAACATACATTTAAAAGTAATAATACACATAGTATTTGGAAAAAAATAAAATGTAACATACATTCATAGTCTAAATATATATTTTTCAAGTCTTTCAAATATTTAATTTTTTACAATATTACAAACATATATAAAAATTAACAACTTTTTAATTATTGAAAAATAAAAAAATACTAAAACTCATGTCATCAAATAATTTATAAACAATAAATAAACACAATAACACTTTTTTAACAAACATAATATACATGATATTTAAAATAAAACAAAATGTAACATACATTTACATAAATATAATTTTTATTTTTTGAAATAAAAGGTTTACCATTCTTATAAAAGATTTGACGGAGAAATAGAGATGTCGGAAAAGTCCCCACGCCGAAAAAGCCGCCGGAAAAGTAACCAGAAAAAGTCACCGAAAAACTCAAAAAAGTGGGTATTTGGTCGCCGGAGGTGTCGCCAGAACAAGTCTACAAAATTTACAAGCTTTTGGTCGCCGGAAATGAACCTGTTGAAAGAGTTCAGATTTCACATCTTACCCTTACCCCTTCTATTTATCCTCTTTTACCCACCTAAAAAATTACAAAACATCTAATCTACTTTAATTTTTACTATTTTTCAACGGTAAATACACGCTTTCCCATACGATTTGACAACTCAATAATGATTTTACAACACATTTGATTTGACAACACATCTTTTTATTTTTTTTGCTTTTATCGGAGGAATGGAACACTTTTATCGGCTAAATGGAACACTTTAATCGGCGAAATGGTTTTTTTTCTTTTCCCGCTGCAACGTAGATAGCTTTTATTGGTCGGCTAAACCGGCACCTTTTATTGGCGAAAAGGGTATTTTTTATTTCTTTCACGTGGCGCGCTGTTATTGGTCAGCGGAATGGTAGTCTTTTATCAGCGAAACCGACACCTTTTATGGGCGAAATCATGCTTAAATTGGTAATATTGATCTTTTGATGCTTATTTTTGCTATTGCACACTAAAAGTGCTTATTTTGGTAATTGATTTACCAGATTAAGCAACAAAGCAAACAATATTACAAAAATAAGCAAAAAAAAATCAAAATAACCTAAATAAGCACCAATTTCGCCGATGGGGTCTCCATTTCGCCGACCAACCATATGCTGACATGTGTATTTTTTTATAAAAAATTGATTTCGCCGATAAAAGTGGTTCATTTCGCCGATAAAAGGCACCCATTTCGTTGATAAAAGTGGCACAACAATCGGTAGCCGTCGTTCACACTTTCCCATTTCGCCGATAAAAGTGCCCCATTTCGTCGATAAAAGGTGTCCATTTCGCCGATACTTTATTGAAAAGCGTGCATAGTATTTTTTTTAATTTTTTATATATCTACCATATAATATAATATACCCCATATATCTACACATAATTCAATTTTTTTAATTTCTTAAAATATATCTACCCCATATATCTATACATAATTCAGTTTTTTTTAATTTCTTAAAATATATCTACCCCATATATCTACACATAATTCAATCTTTTAATATAAATAAAAGAGTAATCTACATCAAATCTATGAAAATTTCAAATTTTGTTTTTAATAGTAAAAATTATTTCAATTCAAAAGATAACTAAATTTTGTGTATTATATATGTATTTCTTTACTATTTAAACATACTATTTTTAAATATTTATTATTTATCATAGTTTTTAATTTTCACTTTTTCACCGTATTATAATTATTTAATATTTTTTATTAGTTTGTAATATTTATTACTTTTTAAGCACACATGTGTATCGCACGGTCATTTAATCTACATAAAATAATATTTTTTAAATACCAATATTTTAAGAGAAGCTTACCTAATTAAGCAAAATAATAATATTCTTACTAAAATAAGCAAAAAAATAAAAATTGCCAAAAAAAACACCCATGTGAAAATTTTTATTATAATTTATCTACTAGATAAAAACTCTAAAATTTAATACAAGGATGTTATAGTTGGTGATAAAATTGAAATTTTGACAAATCCGGCTCAAATTGTGACAAATTCAGTTGAGTTGGTTGTTGAACAGAGGTATTACTGGGTTGCGTACTGGATTGTTGTGACGGAAACGACATCCTACAACCATCTCGATTGTGTCCACTGTCACCGCAGCGAAAGCAGTGGGTAGGCAATACTTGTTCTCCCCTTGACGGTATACGCTTGACAAGTTTTGGTCTCCCAAGCTGCCTTTTATTCATTAACGGTGGTTGTACAACTTTAAGATCAAAAGGTAATTCCCAACAATTTTTGTTAGGGATCGGGTTTATACAACCAGTATACGTAGCAAGATACGTTTCTTTAGTGAACCACAATGACGCCCAGTGACTTGCATCGGTAAGCCTTAGGTAACTAGCAACAGCAATTGCGTGACCACAAGGCAATCCGGAAAGTTCCCATTTTCAACAGTCACAACTCATTTGTTCCGTATCAACAATATTGACGTTATTTTTGTGATCAACAATCTGAAACCGGTAGTTTGTAATTCCATTTAGCTGCCGGTAGTAAGAATATTTTATAAAACTAGATTTTACTAATTAACCTAAACAAACTAATTAAAACGAGGATTTGCTTAAATACTAATAAAATGAAAAGGCAACTAAATAAATAAATTTAATGAACAAAAGAATGATGGAATAGATAGGAAACTGACTATGAACAGTATCAAAGATTTGTTTCACCTAGAGTAGAATCTACCTAATCTTGATTAATTATGAAACATGAATTATGGAGGTTATGATTATAACGGGTAACCTAACTCATCTCCCGTGTCGCCAGATTAAATAATTAATTAAACTAAGGTAGAGAAATCCCTTTCTAAACCCGTATAACCAATTACACCCTATTTACAATCCAATACTAGGCTAATCTCCTGAATCGCCCATTAACCTACTAACTCCCGTTTGATAGGTTAAGACCAACTTAATGCCTAGGTTATTAATTAATTACTCCTAAACATTATCCCTAATGTCTATTCTTTAATTTAACAAGTAAATTACTAATACGGATAGCATGCATGATTAACTCCCATTAAAAATACATAACAATCCATAGAATAATCAACCAAAAGTAAAAACATTAAACGAGTGGTTCTTTAATCGAATGTAACTTACAAAAATCAAACACATAATTCACGAATCTAAATAAATCAATCCATAAGTTTCATCTAACTAGGTAAAACAGGAACCCTAACTTATAGACAAACTAGAAAACAACAAATACAAAGAAAAACTAAGTTTATAAATCATTATAGACCGATATTAAACAAACCAAGTTAATCCCGTAGAAATCGTGGTCTCCCTTTTCAAACACTAATTCATAGACTGATTCCGTTGATCTCTTTTAGCACTTCATCGCTGCTGTCTCTTTGTTTCTGCCGCTCGAAGGGAAAGATCACCGCCGCCGTCTTTGATGTTTTTTCTCAATTCGTATATTTGCGGCTGTATGTGATGAATTAATTGTTAATGGGCCAATAGCCCATTTCTTTTTTTTTTTTCAATCGGTGGTAGGTTCTTAATATATATATATATATATCTTACTCCTATATAATGCATTTATCACCTAAAAAACTCTTAATTTTAAGAAGAGTAAATTTACTAAAATACCCCTCCTTTATACCTCTCATTTACTTCTTTAAGTCCACAATTAATGAATTTAAACAAATAAATATTGAAAACATAACCGACAATTAATGAATTTAAACCAATACTTATAACTGAATTATTTCTAACCATATATTTTTAATATTAACTTTTGATTAATGAGATCACCATACTTATAACTAAATTAAGTCTAATCATATATTTTTAATATTAACTTTTGATTTATTAGATCACCTAAATTCCTGTTTTCAATAAATCAAGTTCAAGAGATTTCACAAACACAAAACAAATGAAAGAGTCAAAGAGAAAATTTATTATAAACATTGCATTCTAACTCAATTACATAATAATTGGAACTATGAAACATTACACACACACATATACATATATATATAATCAGCAACTTCATGATTCAGCCATGCAACAAAACTCTTCCAACAAACTGAAAGACAAATAACTCAGAGTTAGCAATTTAATTCTTAATTTCAAAGTGGCTCTCGCAAAGAATCTTCACAAACTCATATTATTTTCATCTCGCAAAAAATCTTTACAAACTCATATTAGCTCTTTACGATTATTTTGCACAAAACTCATCACAACCTCCTCTTTATTCGCCGTCGTCGCATTGCTCAGGTACCCCACTAGTATGTATATATATATATATATATATATAATATTGTATTAAAATTGGGTTGCGCGTCTGGTAAAAGTCAAATCTTTTTTCTTGCGCTTAGTTCAGCAACTTTTGTATTTTTATTCACTCCTGAGCATTCTCAATCTGAAAATAGTCAAATTTTAATTAAGTAAACATTTGAACACAATTAAGGCTATAATTTGACAAAAACACATAGATATTGTCGTGAAATAAATATATATTATATGTTAAAATACGACAATATCAAACACCCCACACTTAAACTTTGCTTGTCCCCAAGCAAACCATGATGAAAAATACTCAAACTCAACCAATCAAATTTGTCATCCTCACCCATACACAATCAAGCAATATAACCCACATGAATACAATGAACTCTGAATCTATATCAGAAAGAATTAAGCATTTCTAAAACTGCATATGACTTTGTATTCTCACTAGGTATTCACTCTTCACACAAGTGTTTATGGCAAACATTTTTTTAGGTGAACACACAAATGTCATGAAATACATCATTATCATAAGCTTGTATCTAGATCTAATCTCTACCACTAGAGAACTTATGACTTTCGAGAGGACTTTGGGGTTGTAATGTTCAGGCTAAGGGTCAGAGTAGGAAACGGGAATTTAAAGTGGCTAAAATATAGC
This sequence comes from Dittrichia graveolens, assembly GCA_038502395.1. Lineage (NCBI taxonomy): Eukaryota > Viridiplantae > Streptophyta > Magnoliopsida > Asterales > Asteraceae > Dittrichia > Dittrichia graveolens. The sequence goes on from JARJIL010000007.1 coordinate 28,202,581, forward strand.
AAAAACTCAAACCTGGTTGGATAACACACACACAACCATTCAAACTGGAATGACAAAACACAAACACCGAGTACGAACAAATGACGAAAATACACTAACTAGAAAAACATAACATTCAACATAACATGAATACTTGCACGCACGATTTTTTTTTTGAGCATATATATTTTTCTATATTTTTTTCACATTTCTTTTCTTTTTTGTTTTTGCATTCTTTTTTGCTTTTTTTCGTGCACTAACTTGCAAGATCCAAATATAATGCCTCCATTTTAAATATCAACTATCAACTCTCGGCATATGTATTTTTATTCCCAAACTCAAATAACACTGAAAATAAAGAACACTGACATAACACATATCCAACCAAACTGAATTTAAGCCAAGGCCAACAATAAGGCTAAAATTGTAACACCCAAGGTTCGATATTCCTAAAATTATTATTTAACAGGAAGGCTTATACGTTTTTACAAGTTGCCTTTATGTGTTTAGATGTAAATATAAAACTAGAAGGGCTAAAACCGTCAAATTGCAACTTGATTAAATCCAAGGGCTGTTGTGTCAATAGTTAATACTTAATTACATAAATATCACTAACTTTGACTCCTAGGAGTCAAAGTTTGTATTCTTTTCTCTATGCGTCCATGAGTTCAAGAGCTAGCTTTAGAAACATTCACTTTTCTTTGAAGAACACAGCAGAACTAGTGCCTATAGCAAGAGCCTAGCAAGTATACAACTTGAGGTAAGCTTTCAAACCTTGTTTTTGAAGTTTTGTATGTTAAAATACATGATTCAATGGTGAATTCATGTTAAGATTGTTTCATATGGTTTAGATTATCTATATTGTAACGCCCCAAAAACCAAATTTAAAATATTAAGATCAAACACCTATAAGTGTTCGCATCTCAAAGTTTATCATAAAAGCGGAAGCAATTTGTTTGAAAACCTGACGTATCAATAGATACTCACATAAATACTGTCATAAGTTTGGTACCAAAAAAACTTGATATTTACAAACCAGGCGTTAATTTCAAAGAGTTTAACAGTTGGAAGTCAAACCGGAGCTTTGCCCTTGCCTTTGATAAAACCTGCAAAACATTTTTAAAATAGTATCTGATAAGCTACGAGAGCTTAGTGAGTAATTTAAACATAACATCGTATGAGCACACGTATACAATCACATGAAGATAATACACGCATGTCTGGCAATCAAAGCTAGCCTCTGGTTCTAGACCCAGGGCAGCATCGTAGGTCACAGTACTGTACCGCATCTGAGCACTACTGCACATAGCAGTAAGCTTACATATTCACATGTAAAACGTAGCATGTTAGCAATCTGATATGAAACTACACATGCTGCTGATATGAAGTGAAGTCTAAAAGACTTACCTTATAACTGTAATATGCAATACTTCACAGATCACTGATGCAGGTATTATGTCAATCACCTCCTATATAACAATACATGAATAATACATAAGGCATTCTGATCTGAAATAGGGCCTACACGGGCTATGTATCCCTACACGGGCCGTGTCCCTCATATGCTACACGACCTAAGCTGGCAACATGGCCAGTGTGGTCTAGTCACCCTACACGGGTCGTGTACCTCTACACGGGCCGTGTACCACTCATGCTACACGACCATGTAACCCTACATGGCCCTATGACCGCCTTGCACACTACACGGCCGTGTACCTCTTATACTACACGACCATGTAACCTTACATGGCCCTGTGACCGCCTATACTACTACACGGCCGTGTACCGCTACACGGGCCGTGTACATCACAGACCAGCAGACTGTTCTTGCCAAGAACAGTCGGATTTCACCAAGAAATCCTATAGTTTCATCATAAATCGACTAGAGGTATTTTCCTACACCTCCTAACACTGATATACATAATCTAAACCATATAGAACAATCCTAACATGATTCCACCATTGAATCATGTGATTTAACTTACAAAACATCAAAAATAATGTTTAGATCCTTACCTCAAGTTGGATTCTTGCTATAATATGGCTATAGGCACTTGATATTCTGAGTTGCTCACTGAAATTGAGAGGTTACTATGGTCTGATCTTCATTTCGTGAATTGCAGAAGAGAATCATGAAAACTTTGACTTAAGAGTCAAAGTTGGTAACATATACATATATATAAGTATCAACTATTGACACAACAGCCCCTGTACTTAATCACGTGAAATCTGACGGTTTAAGCCCCTCTAGTTTAAAACTACATCTTATCACATATATCCATTTATAACTCGTGTAACACTTTGTACATTTCTTGCATAAACTTAATAATAAAATTCTGGGTGTTACATATATTAGTCGTAAGAGGTGTAGGAAAACACCTCTAGTTGATTTTATGATGAAACTATCGGATTTTTGGTAAAATCCGACAGTTCTTGATAAGAACAGTCTGCTGGTCTGTAGTGTACACGGCCCGTGTAGCGGTACACGGCTGTGTAGTAGTAAAGGCGGTCACAGGGCCATGTAAGGATACATGGTCGTGTAGCATAAGAGGTACACGGCCCGTGTAGCGGTACACAGCCGTGTAGTAGTAAAGGCGGTCATAGGGCCATGTAAGGTTACATGGTCGTGTAGCATGAGAGATACACGGCACGTGTAGGGTGATTAGACCACATTGGCCATGTTGCCAGCTTAGGTCGTGTAGCATTAATGGGACACGGCCCGTGTAGGGATACACGGCCCGTGTAGGCCCTATTTCAGATCAGAATGCCTTATGTATTATTTATGTATTGTTTATATAGGAGGTGATTGACATATTACCTGTATCATCGATCTGTGGAGTATTGCATATTTCAGTTATAAGGTGAGTCTTCTAGACTTCACTTCATATCTGCAGCATGTGTAGTTTCATATCAGATTACTAACATGCTATGTTATACATGTGTATATGTAAGCGTACTGCTATGTGCGGTAAGGCTCAAATGCGGTACAGTACTGTGACCTATGTTGCTGTCCTGGGTCTAGAACCAGAGGCTAGCTTTGATTGCCAGACATGAGTGTATTATCTTCATATGATTGTATACGTGTGTTCATATGATGTTTTGTTTAGATTACTCACTAAGCTCTCGTAGCTTATCAGATACTGTTTTTAAATGTTTTTGCAGGATGCAGCAAGGGCAAAGGCAAAGCTCCTGTTTGACTGCTTTTCAGTTTTAAACAATAAACTCTTGACGCCCGATTGTGTAAATTTTTCACTTTGACAGTACACTACGTCGGTACTTAAGGGTGTATCTTTTGCTGCTAGCACAGTTTTATTATGAAAACGTTTCCGCTTATGTCTTTTAAACCAGATTTGTGCTTTTATGAAAAATATTCTACCTTTACCTTGTTTATTGAAATTGGGGCGTTACAACTTGGTATCAGAGCCACGGTTTGAGAGATCTGGATTGTGTGAAGCACAGTCTGGACTTGAACCATGGTTTTGAAAATTTTGTCAAACTGGAGGCTTGTACTTGCAGCTTGGTGAGTAAACTAACAGTGTTTATTTATTGTACTTATTACGGAGACTGATATGTTATATGCAGAATATTTATGACATATGTGATTATATGATATTATACTGATAATACTTGGCCTAAGCCTGTGAATCAGAACTTTTTGTGATAAAGTTAAGATCGAACGTGTGTAGTGTGTTTAGAAAATATAGGGCCCATATTATTACAAACACATTATACATGTTGGAACTTAGTGGAATCATGAAGGATCTTGTGAATTGGGTGAGGGGTACTTGTAAGAAGATAGTATACCTGGTTAGTATGTTTAAATAGAATGCCTTAGTATGTATAGAAATACTTTGGTTTTAAAGATAAGGTATACTGAGTTGTTAGATCTATGAGTATCTAGTTCTTATAGAGGGTGGTGTGATAAAGCTACCTATATTTTAATGCTTTATCTATACTATCAGGATGGTTAACACTAGAGGTTCATGAGCAGCCAATAGACAGACAGGTGGTCCCAGCCATAGACGAGAGGGTATAGAGACTAGTGTTACTGGTGAGCAAATTCCGGTTAGGAATCAACCGATAGTGGATGAGGGAGCACCAGATTTGAATGAAAGAATAGTGGAACCTACTATACAAGAGACTGTCGCCAGGGAGATCGGCAGAGCTTTGGAACAAAGTATTCCTTTCATTGTTACTCAGGTGGTAGAACAGATAAAAGATCGAAACAGAGAAATGATCAGACAAGAGCTGGCAACCAGAATTGCTGCAGGTGGCGAAGGATTTAATCCCCAGCCACAAGTGATTATTCGTGATGCACCTAAGAGTTGCACATTCAGAGATTTTTCAGCATGTCAACCTCCATTGTTTCAGGGGTCTACAGATCCAGTTATCATCCACAGATGGATCTCAGAGATAGAGGGTGATTTTCATACCTGCTCATGTGCACCTGAGTTTAAAGTGAGATACGCTACCAATCAGATGCGGGGCGCTGCAAAAGATTGGTGGGATATAGAGGTGAAGCAGAGGGGTTACACACAGATTGAAACCATGACTTGGGAGCAGTTCAAAGAACTCGGATAGAGCAGTTCGTTCCCCAGTCCGAGATTGACAGAATAGTGGATAAGTTTCACAGGCTGAAGCAGACAACAGAAACTGTTCCAGAGATCAATGCTAAATTTCTAGAACAAGCACGCTTTTGTCCTGATTATGTTGCAAACGAGAAGATGAAGATGTACAGGTACATGATGGTACTTAAACCAAGTGTGAGGGAGTTTATAGATGCCAGTAAGCATCCGACGTTGAAGTCCATGATGGACGCGGCCAGAGCAAGGGAATTGGAATTGGAAAGACAAGATAAAGAGAGAAAGGTGATTGAGAAAGCTGCGCTAGTTTACAAGAAACAGAGAGTTGAGCCATCAGATAATAAGGTGGTGCAAAAGACTTATCCGTTATGTCGGAACTGTAAGAAGCATCATCTGGGAGAATGTCGGCTCGGGTCTTCTACATGTTATAAGTGTGGCAAGACAAGTCATGTGGGGAGGGATTGTAAGAATCCGTTACGTGTATGTTTTAACTGTTATCAGCCAGGCCATCAGAGGTCTGAATGCCCAAAACTGTCAGCAAATGCACCGTCTACCGGATCGAGACCCGCTCCGGCTCTACCCCCACCACGAAGCTCTGGGGTGAAAGAAGTGAAAAAGGAAGAAACTTCCAGGCCTAAAGGAAGGGCTTTCCAGCTTACGGCTGAGGAAGCTAAAACCGAACCGGATGTAGTAACATGTACATATCTTGTCAACAATTTGCCTGCTCTTGTGATATTTGATTCTGGTGCAAGTAAATCATTTGTATATGTTTCTTTCTGCAAAAATTTCAACCAAATGTGTGAAAAGCTAGATTCTCCTCTTGAAGTTGAAATTGCTGATGATAAAACTGTAATTGTATCTGATGTGTTGTGACATTCGGCAACAAATTTCCCAGGTTAGCCATTAGAAATTCTAATTTTTAAGCCTAGTATGACTAAAAATAGTATTTATGATTTAAATACATCCATAATAATATTAGATTTCATAGAAATCCTGCCTATAAGGTTAGAACCTTCCGGAGCTCGAAAAATCGAATTATTAAAAGTCAAGAATTACAAATCATATACAATAATAAATATAATATCAATAAAAATAATTAAATACATCATAATAAATATAAATAAGTTAAAATATAAAACATATATATATATATATATATATAAAACAGTACTCGTAGGTCACAGTACTGTACCGCATCTGAGCACTACTGCACATAGCAGTAAGCTTACATATTCACATGTATAACATAGCATGTTAGCAATCTGATATGAAACTACACATGCTGCTGATATGAAGTGAAGTCTAGAAGACTCACCTTATAACTGTAATATGCAATACTTCACAGATCACTAATGCAGGTATTATGTCAATCACCTCCTATATAACAATACATGAATAATACATAAGGCATTCAGATCTGAAATAGGGCCTACACGGGCCGTGTATCCCTACACGGGCCGTGTCCCTCATATGCTACACGACCTAAGCTGGCAACATGGCCAGTGTGGTCTAGTCACCCTACACGGGCCGTGTACCTCTACACGGGCCGTGTATCACTCATGCTACACGACCATGTAACCCCACATGGCCCTATGACCGCCTTGCACACTACACGGCCGTGTACCGCTACACGGGCCATGTACCTCTTATACTACACGACCATGTAACCTTACATGGCCCTGTAACCGCCTATACTACTACACGGCCGTGTACCGCTACACGGGCCGTGTACATCACATACCAGCAGACTGTTCTCGCTAAGAACAAGCGGATTTCACCATGAAATCCTATAGTTTCATCATAAATCGACTAGAAGTGTTTTCCTACACCTCTTAACACTGATATACATAATCTAAACCATATAGAACAATCCTAACATGATTCCACCATTGAATCATGTGATTTAACTTACAAAACATCAAAAATAATGTTTAGATCCTTACCTTAAGTTGGATTCTTGCTATAATCTGGCTATAGGCACTTGATATTCTGAGTTGCTCACTGAAATGGAGAGGTTACTATGGTCTGATCTTCATTTCGTGAATTGCAGAGGAGAACCATGAAAACTTTGACTTAAGAGTCAAAGTTGGTAACATATATATATATATATATATATAAAAGTATCAACTATTGACACAACAGCCCCTGTACTTAATCAAGTTGAAATCTGACGGTTTTAGCCCCTCTAGTTTAAAACTACATCTTATCACGTATATCCATTTATAACTCGTGTAACACTTTGTACATTTCTTGCATAAACTTAATAATAAAATTCTGGGTGTTACAACTCTTCCCCACTTGAAATGATTTCGTCCCCGAAATCAACTGCCGAAGGGTTCTGGATAATTACTCTTCATAATCTGTTCAGGCTTCTATATGTAATCTGAACCTTTTTTATACTTTTACTGACTCTTGACTAGTTTAATCTGACTATTGAGTAAAACCTCATCTTTTCAAGATTGCTGTAAACTCTTCCTCATAATACAGTTTATTATTATTACTAAAAGTTTCCAACAACACGATTGCAGACCCATTTGATAACACTTTCTGAAATATAATACACAACAGGTGTTAGGAATATATGATAATTCTTCTGATAACTCTGATCTATCAACAGCCTTTACCCTCATATATAATAATTTTTGAATTACTGATCACGTTTTTCCCACAATGCTACTACCAATGATACATATTCCCCCATTAAGACTGATGTGGCCATTTCTGTTTATCTGTATAACCCTTTTTCTATTCTGAGCGTCAAACAATCTATTACATATCTTCTGAATCTGTTCTGTCTTTCACTGTATCATTTCTGTACTACCTCACGCTTTCTGACCCATGTCACTGAATACACTGAAGTTTGGCAGTAATATCATACAATTTCATACGTTGGCATCCCGGTGCTGAACTTGCATCTGTTGTATTACGAAACTCTGTTAAGCAAATACGTACCCTAGTTTTCTTCTGACTTAATAACTCAATCATAAAACATGCTTTCCATCATCTGTATATTTCTTTCATTCTGACTGTACTGAGATGAAGCTTAATCCTTAACTTTATATGAAATATGTTTCCGAATTCTAGAAGTGGATCTGATATCATTGTCTGAATCAATAAACGCTGACATACTATGACATAACACAATCTGCTTCACATACACATCTGTTAACTGTTCTGATGAATGAGTTTCTCTAATGGAAACTACATATACACTTTTATTTAACCTGCCTATAATCACTCATAACACATTATAACTTCGTAGAGTTTTCGGATAATTTGGCATTCAGGTTCATACTAATATTTCCAGATATAATTTCTGACGTTTGGCTTTCTTTCGTACACCTTTATAAGTATTTCTCCACTTATCTGACTATATCTTGTTTCATATCCGGTCACCAATAATCCACCCTCTGGTCTTTATAAAATTGGTAACTTCTGACTGAATAGAAAATCTAAACTTGTGGGCTTCATTTAACTGTGTCTGACTTGCATCTCCATAACCTGATACTCACATACAGTTATATCTAATCAGTATATCACGACTGTCTTTAATCAGATTTATTTCATGTCATTCTCATCCATTCTTTAATATACTTTTCACTTTTGATCTCTTCTGACTGACCTGTTCCCATTTTATCCGAATATAAGCGTTGTAACTATCATCTAGATAATTAATTCATACAAGTATTATTTCTGATTTCCTATTCAAACTGTCGGCTATATCATTAGCCTTACCCTGAATAATATAATATTTTACTCACAATCCTTCACTGATTCTGACCATTGTTTCTGTCGCCTTTGAAGGTCTTTCTCATTCAACAATTATTTCTAACTTTTATAATTTCGTGTAAACAACTCTACACATAAAGAAATACCTAATCTCATCATATCATACTGAATGCTACCGTAGCGCACTAGCGGTAGTCTTACACCATCTATGAATGCTATTGCGGCGCACCAACAATAGTCTTACATCCACATATCCACCCACTATTGAGGTAATATCCTTACGTATCATATAACTAACATATCACATATACTACTATCAGGTGTGAGTCTGTATACTCATTCTCATACGATTGAACTGTCTAAAAGTGTAAATAATAACTCTGCCCCTCTGCATCCATCCAAATTAGTGTACTGTCATCACACAATGCTATCGTCTCTTCAGTCGATTCAGGTAGTGCAAACTGTTGCTTCACATAATTTATGCAATTAATCCCATCCAATTGTTGATTACTGTCGGGTTCTTTGGCGGCTCCCAGTTCATCACCTTCTCTACTTCTCAGAATTCATCTCGATCCCATTCCTACTAATAAGTTATCTAGAGAATTTCATTCCTTACATCTTAAATTCATATTGAAAACTTAACATATAACTATTTTCTGCTCTGTGTCACTAAAACTTTTCAAACATGATTCTCATGATCTGATAAACTTCTGAAATAAATACATATATCGTTGAAGAACACAATTACTGACTTACTTGATATTGACTTATACACCCTATTCAATTAATACATAATCACTGCCGGTGCGTTAGCGAGGCTAACAGGTATCATAACTACTTTAAAACATCTATACGTTTCTGAACACAATTTAAGGAATACCATCTCTTCTGATCTCACGCTGAAGAAAATCCGACCTGGAGTCAGCTTTGACAACCACTTTACCCCGTTATAACTGATCAAGTAATTCTCATATTCTGAACATTGGACATATATTCATGATCACTTTATTGAACTCATACTAATTAATACACATAACATAAGTACACATCATGAAAAGCTACTGGGTCTTATAAACCCCCACATGTAATAATTCTTGAAATCATTTCAATAATTCCTGTATCTCTGAAGAAACAAGTCTGTACTTAGTTCTCGTAATCAGTGAACCTTTCAACACCACACAAATTCTAAACATACTCTGTCTGTCTGGCAGTAACCTTGGCTATTTCTTGAATTACCTAACAAGATACTCACATACTACTTTCATATCTTTCTAGCTCATCTGCTCTTCTTTATTTTAATACCTATACATAAGTTGATGTATCCATACTGAAGACACTCCCCAGCTTTTGGAACTGTACACCCATAAAACCTACCTGTTTTGATTTTTAACACGTATAATTAGTTCTTCCCACTTGGGATATGAACTCGTATCACTTCTACTCACATAATATCATAACCTGGTTACAGTGTAACCCGTCTGTTCCAATTTCTATTTGGAACTCACTCATATTCGTGGATACAAATTCACTAATGAATTTGATAATACTCATTTCTGTCACATTATACTTATACATATCCGATCTTCCTGTAACCATACTTGATTCTATTCTAGCGTCTTCAGTTGGTGTCTAGAAAACTCTTACTTCTGATTATTGACATACTCTTCTCTTTCACTTTCTTGGGTTCCCACAATTCTTACTCATATGATCCGGTTTCCATATTTAAAACATATTAGTGAATCAAACCTGCTTTCCCCCAGTTGACATTTCTTGTATGTTGAGTAGATAGGTAGACCTTTTGCATCATTTTCTTCTTTCGAACCTCCATTCTTATTTTCCTAAACATCAATACAACTTTCTCTATCGGTTTCCTTTCTTTTCTGTCTCTCTAATTCCGGCTGCCTCCATCAGGGATTTCACATCTTGGTGTTTACAAACGTCTATAAATTCTCATATGCTAAACTGAAATGCTACTTTATACCTATATGTTTTTATCTTTTCACTACCAAGATAATTTGAATAAAATATATATTTTTCTGAAACCTCGTATCGATTTCCGAAATTGTCTTTCATGTCTGTTCTACTTGTGGAATTCATCCATAACTCTGTTTATCTCTGACTGTGGCACCAACCGCCCAATTATAATGTCTTTAAACTCTTTTCACGTCATGCTCTCAATTCGTCTGCACTCCTTATCTAATCTATTACATATTTCACTTCATCTCCAGGTGCATACGTACATATATGAAATGCACCCTCGATCTTTGAAATTACTTATGATTAACAGCCGATTTGCTAACTTTTAATACATCGTTGGTTGACACGCGGAAAATCCTTGAACGTATAACCTTCTGATACTTCACGAATAATAACTTAGGGTTAATAATGGACCCTTTCACTTTGTATAGCTAATCTTGATACCGACTCTTATCTGATCACTCCCTTGTTCTTTCATATGTGCTGCAACTCATACGATAATATCTGGCATAAACTCTACCTCATCACTTTACTAAGTTTTCGGCACTGAATTTTTCCAAATATAAATTCTGTTACTTGACGATTTAAATCTAGGTTCCATACACCCCGTCATGCTATATCCTTATAAGGATACGTTCATTTGTAATACTGATATTTATCCTTTCATGTCTGTGACTAAAATCACTCTTAGGATTATACACTACTCTTGAACCTCTTGTATATATCATTCTGGTAGTATAGATAAAGCACTAAAGCAAAAGGTGGCTTTATCACACTATCCTATATAACAAACAGTTACTTGTATATCCACATATTAGTACACCTATTATCATATCCAAAGTATTTCTATACATACTAAGGCATTCTACATATATTCTCAGGTGTACTACCTTACAAGTACCCCTCACCCAATTCACAAGATTCCTCATGATTCCGTTAAGTTCTAACATGTATCATGTGTTTGTAATAATATGGACCCTTATATTACTCTAAACACATTACACACATTTGATCTTAACTTTATCACAAAAATTCCCGATTCACAGGCTTAGGCCAAAGTTTATACATCATGTTCTCATATATTCATATAACACTAAATTCATCTTGAATGCACAATAAAAGCAACTCTTAACAGTTGTAAATATCTATAACATATCTGTCTTAAGCATATCCTGTACTCACATACAATACTCACATAATACATAATCAATATAACTGTTAATATACTCACCAAGCTGCAAGCCTCCAGTTTGACAATTTTCAAAATTCGCAGAACCATGGTTTAAGTCCAGAATGTGTCTTCTACACATCCAGATCCCTCAAACCGTGGCTCTGATACCAAGTTGTAACGCCCCAAAAACCAAATTTAAAATATTAAGATCAAACACCTATAAGTGTTCGCATCTCAAAGTTTATCATAAAAGCGGAAACAATTTGTTTGAAAACCTGACGTATCAATAGATACTCACATAAATACTGTCATAAGTTTGGTACCAAAAAAACTTGATATTTACAAACCAGGCGTTAATTTCAAAGAGTTTAACAGTTGGAAGTCAAACCGGAGCTTTGCTCTTGCCTTTGATAAAACCTGCAAAACATTTTAAAAATAGTATCTGATAAGCTACGAGAGCTTAGTGAGTAATCTAAACAGAACATCGTATGAGCACACGTATACAATCACATGAAGATAATACACGCATGTCTGGCAATCAAAGCTAGCCTCTGGTTCTAGACCCAGGGCAGCATCGTAGGTCACAGTACTGTACCGCATCTGAGCACTACTGCACATAGCAGTAAGCTTACATATTCACATGTAAAACGTAGCATGTTAGCAATCTGATATGAAACTACACATGCTGCTGATATGAAGTGAAGTCTAAAAGACTTACCTTATAACTGTAATATGCAATACTTCACAGATCACTGATGCAGGTATTATGTCAATCACCTCCTATATAACAATACATGAATAATACATAAGGCATTCTGATCTGAAATAGGGCCTACACGGGCTATGTATCCCTACACGGGCCGTGTCCCTCATATGCTACACGACCTAAGCTGGCAACATGGCCAGTGTGGTCTAGTCACCCTACACGGGTCGTGTACCTCTACACGGGCCGTGTACCACTCATGCTACACGACCATGTAACCCTACATGGCCCTATGACCGCCTTGCACACTACACGGCCGTGTACCTCTTATACTACACGACCATGTAACCTTACATGGCCCTGTGACCGCCTATACTACTACACGGCCGTGTACCGCTACACGGGCCGTGTACATCACAGACCAGCAGACTGTTCTTGCCAAGAACAGTCGGATTTCACCAAGAAATCCTATAGTTTCATCATAAATCGACTAGAGGTATTTTCCTACACCTCCTAACACTGATATACATAATCTAAACCATATAGAACAATCCTAACATGATTCCACCATTGAATCATGTGATTTAACTTACAAAACATCAAAAATAATGTTTAGATCCTTACCTCAAGTTGGATTCTTGCTATAATATGGCTATAGGCACTTGATATTCTGAGTTGCTCACTGAAATTGAGAGGTTACTATGGTCTGATCTTCATTTCGTGAATTGCAGAAGAGAATCATGAAAACTTTGACTTAAGAGTCAAAGTTGGTAACATATACATATATATAAGTATCAACTATTGACACAACAGCCCCTGTACTTAATCACGTTGAAATCTGACGTTTAAGCCCCTCTAGTTTAAAACTACATCTTATCACATATATCCATTTATAACTCGTGTAACACTTTGTACATTTCTTGCATAAACTTAATAATAAAATTCTGGGTGTTACATATATTAGTCGTAAGAGGTGTAGGAAAACACCTCTAGTTGATTTTATGATGAAACTATCGGATTTTTGGTAAAATCCGACAGTTCTTGATAAAACAGTCTGCTGGTCTGTAGTGTACACGGCCCGTGTAGCGGTACACGGCTGTGTAGTAGTAAAGGCGGTCACAGGGCCATGTAAGGATACATGGTCGTGTAGCATAAGAGGTACACGGCCCGTGTAGCGGTACACAGCCGTGTAGTAGTAAAGGCGGTCATAGGGCCATGTAAGGTTACATGGTCGTGTAGCATGAGAGATACACGGCACGTGTAGGGTGATTAGACCACATTGGCCATGTTGCCAGCTTAGGTCGTGTAGCATTAATGGGACACGGCCCGTGTAGGGATACACGGCCCGTGTAGGCCCTATTTCAGATCAGAATGCCTTATGTATTATTTATGTATTGTTTATATAGGAGGTGATTGACATATTACCTGTATCATCGATCTGTGGAGTATTGCATATTTCAGTTATAAGGTGAGTCTTCTAGACTTCACTTCATATCTGCAGCATGTGTAGTTTCATATCAGATTACTAACATGCTATGTTATACATGTGTATATGTAAGCGTACTGCTATGTGCGGTAAGGCTCAAATGCGGTACAGTACTGTGACCTATGTTGCTGTCCTGGGTCTAGAACCAGAGGCTAGCTTTGATTGCCAGACATGAGTGTATTATCTTCATATGATTGTATACGTGTGTTCATATGATGTTTTGTTTAGATTACTCACTAAGCTCTCGTAGCTTATCAGATACTGTTTTTAAATGTTTTTGCAGGATGCAGCAAGGGCAAAGGCAAAGCTCCTGTTTGACTGCTTTTCAGTTTTAAACAATAAACTCTTGACGCCCGATTGTGTAAATTTTTCACTTTGACAGTACACTACGTTGGTACTTAAGGGTGTATCTTTTACTGCTAGCACAGTTTTATTATGAAAACGTTTCCGCTTATGTCTTTTAAACCAGATTTGTGCTTTTATGAAAAATATTCTACCTTTACCTTGTTTATTGAAATTGGGGCGTTACAACTTGGTATCAGAGCCACGGTTTGAGAGATCTGGATTGTGTGAAGCACAGTCTGGACTTGAACCATGGTTTTGAAAATTTTGTCAAACTGGAGGCTTGTACTTGCAGCTTGGTGAGTAAACTAACAGTGTTTATTTATTGTACTTATTACGGAGACTAATATGTTATATGCAGAATATTTATGACATATGTGATTATATGATATTATACTGATAATACTTGGCCTAAGCCTGTGAATCAGAACTTTTTGTGATAAAGTTAAGATCAAACGTGTGTAGTGTGTTTAGAAAATATAGGGCCCATATTATTACAAACACATGATACATGTTGGAACTTAGTGGAATCATGAAGGATCTTGTGAATTGGGTGAGGGGTACTTGTAAGAAGATAGTATACCTGGTTAGTATGTTTAAATAGAATGCCTTAGTATGTATAGAAATACTTTGGTTTTAAAGATAAGGTATACTGAGTTGTTAGATCTATGAGTATCTAGTTCTTATAGAGGGTGGTGTGATAAAGCTACCTATATTTTAATGCTTTATCTATACTATCAGGATGGTTAACACTAGAGGTTCATGAGCAGCCAATAGACAGACAGGTGGTCCCAGCCATAGACGAGAGGGTATAGAGACTAGTGTTACTGGTGAGCAGATTCCGGTTAGGAATCAACCGATAGTGGATGAGGGAGCACCAGATTTGAATGAAAGAATAGTGGAACCTACTATACAAGAGACTGTCGCCAGGGAGATCGGCAGAGCTTTGGAACAAAGTATTCCTTTCATTGTTACTCAGGTGGTAGAACAGATAAAAGATCAAAACAGAGAAATGATCAGACAAGAGCTGGCAACCAGAATTGCTGCAGGTGGCGAAGGATTTAATCCCCAGCCACAAGTGATTATTCGTGATGCACCTAAGAGTTGCACATTCAGAGATTTTTCAGCATGTCAACCTCCATTGTTTCAGGGGTCTACAGATCCAGTTATCATCCACAGATGGATCTCAGAGATAGAGGGTGATTTTCATACCTACTCATGTGCACCTGAGTTTAAAGTGAGATACGCTACCAATCAGATGCGGGGCGCTGCAAAAGATTGGTGGGATATAGAGGTGAAGCAGAGGGGTTACACACAGATTGAAACCATGACTTGAGAGCAGTTCAAAGAACTCGGATAGAGCAGTTCGTTCCCCAGTCCGAGATTGACAGAATAGTGGATAAGTTTCACAGGCTGAAGCAGACAACAGAAACTGTTCCAGAGATCAATGCTAAATTTCTAGAACAAGCACGCTTTTGTCCTGATTATGTTGCAAACGAGAAGATGAAGATGTACAGGTACATGATGGTACTTAAACCAAGTGTGAGGGAGTTTATAGATGCCAGTAAGCATCCGACGTTGAAGTCCATGATGGACGCGGCCAGAGCAAGGGAATTGGAATTGGAAAGACAAGATAAAGAGAGAAAGGTGATTGAGAAAGCTGCGCTAGTTTACAAGAAACAGAGAGTTGAGCCATCAGATAATAAGGTGGTGCAAAAGACTTATCCGTTATGTCGGAACTGTAAGAAGCATCATCTGGGAGAATGTCGGCTCGGGTATTCTACATGTTATAAGTGTGGCAAGACAAGTAATGTGGGGAGGGATTGTAAGAATCCGTTACGTGTATGTTTTAACTGTTATCAGCCAGGCCATCAGAGGTCCGAATGCCCAAAACTGTCAGCAAATGCACCGTCTACCGGATCGAGACCCGCTCCGGCTCTACCCCCACCACGAAGCTCTGGGGTGAAAGAAGTGAAAAAGGAAGAAACTTCCAGGCCTAAAGGAAGGGCTTTCCAGCTTACGGCTGAGGAAGCTAAAACCGAACCGGATGTAGTAACATGTACATATCTTGTCAACAATTTACCTGCTCTTGTGATATTTGATTCTGGTGCAAGTAAATCATTTGTATATGTTTCTTTCTGCAAAAATTTCAACCAAATGTGTGAAAAGCTAGATTCTCCCCTTGAAGTTGAAATTGCTGATGATAAAACTGTAATTGTATCTGATGTGTTGTGACATTCGGCAACAAATTTCCCAGGTTAGCCATTAGAAATTCTAATTTTTAAGCCTAGTATGACTAAAAATAGTATTTATGATTTAAATACATCCATAATAATATTAGATTTCATAGAAATCCTGCCTATAAGGTTAGAACCTTCCGGAGCTCGAAAAATCGAATTATTAAAAATCAAGAATTACAAATCATATACAATAATAAATATAATATCAATAAAAATAATTAAATACATCATAATAAATATAAATAAGTTAAAATATAAAACATATATATATATATATATATATAAACTCATAAAAGTAATTAAAACTTTGTAATTAAAAGATTTAAACAAAATCACCAATTATACAAAATTTATTTAAACAAATTACACTTTATTATACAAAAAAAAGAAAAAGAAACCCCCACCCTACCCCCCCCCCCCCTCATAATTTTCTTGCCTACTTCTCTTTCCAAGAAACACCTCTTGATCTCCCCCATGTCCTATATAATCCCCTTTACTCTCCTCATCATTTCCTTTACCACCACACTCAATGTCTTCTCTTTTCTCTCTTCTCTTTCACCACCAAAAATCTCCCAAGAACAACAAGAATTGTTCATCTTGTGAAGATCAAACACTTGATCAAAGAAAAGAGTTGGTAAGATGATCATATAACACTCAACTCTACTCTTCTACTCTTCTACTTTTCTTCTTTCTTCTTTCTTTTATTTATTTTCTTTGTTATTCATCTTATTTCCTTTATATATATATATATATATATATATATATATCATGTAACTATAAACATCCTACCAATGTTGTAAGGAGCACATGAAATGTGCATCATCCTACCATTGTTGTATGGAACTTAATCAACTAAAAACCAAGAAAATAAGACTTTGATCATGCATGTGTTTCATCTTAACAAATGTTGTAAGGAACACATAAAATGTGTATCATCCTACCATTGTTGAAAGAACACATGGATTATCAAAGCTTATACTCATATAATATGATTAATCATGAATATAAACATGTTATATTAAAGTTATGACCCATAAACAAAAAGAATAACAATCTGGCAGATTCTGATGCTAGAACTCCTCATTTATTTTTTTTGTTATATCCGGAGTTCTAGGTATCAAAATCAGTTGATTCTTTTTGCTAATCTTAGTTTAAAGTTCTACCTTTCATTTAAACCTGGATTCACTAATTTTCATCAACGTTTGATCCTTCAAACATATTTAAAAAGACACATATGTTGAATCTGGAAATCTGACAGATTTAGAAGGGTACACTTTAGACGCGTGTAACTTACTCATTCTTGGGTCAAAATACGTCTAGTTTTTTTAAAAGTTTCATCTTTGAACCCTGGTTAATTCCCATTTTGAATCATGTAAAAACAAGGTGGTATGAGCCCTAAACAGACGTTTTAGTAACAATATGTCATCCAGACACTTATCAGTGGACATCTTATACACTTTTAATTATTAAAAATATTAAACATGGATTATAAATTCCTATATTTACACTGGACATTCTAGAAACATGTATTAAGATTATATTAAAATATCAAGCCTTAATATGACTTCTAAAACACAGTTTTTAATTTATAAAGTTCAACTTAAAGAACTGAAAATTTCAGTGAACACTTATGAATTTTAGATAAATAGAAACAACCTTTAACTATTTAATAAATAAGTTAACAACAAATAAATAATACAAAATAATAAATAAAATAAGTCTATAAGAGCTACATACCTCTTATACTAGGAAAGGAGCTTCGGTAGGAACAAGAAATCCTTACGAGTGAACACCTTTGCATACCGAGTGAGTATCATAGCCCCTTTTTACCGTATTTCATATTATTTTGGGGTGAAAGCATGTGTATATATTTCATGAAAAGTTTATTGCATATCTTCTTATTTATTTCAAATATTATTTTGAGCACTTACAGTATTATTCTTTGATGTGCTTAGGTGATCGTTGTAAGGCCCTTTCGTTGGACATTATTCCTTAACTCCGCTAGTGAGCCGATGGTATTAGTAAGTAGCGCTATTTGGAGATTCCGACGTCTCCCATTTATGGTTGACGAACTATAGATGTACTTTACCACTACTAACGTCATTTAATATAGGCGTTAGGTTTATCATGGGCAATTGGTTGTCGGCTAGGTTGGATAATGGCTCAAGCAACAATCATCATAGTCTATTACTACCATGTGCAACGTATTGGGCAATATAATACATCTTCTATAATTCATGCATACTTTCATTTTATTCCAAAACCCTCCATCAATTATTTAAACTTTTCTCATTTAAAAGTTATTTTGTGCATATATTAAGAATACCTATGAACTCACCAACTCTAGTAGTTGACCTTTTCTTTCTTTTACCCGTGCTTTCAGGTGATCGACGTTAGGTACCTTATGCATACAAGCACGATGTGTGGCATTTCCATCTTCATCGTCACATTTTATGAAAACACTATCTATTTTATTTACGCATCGTACAAGACAATGTCATTTAATTATTATTCGGTTATGTAACTTTTATTTATGTTTTACCCGAACTATTTATTTTTGTTAAGTTAATATAATGGTTATTGTCTATATGCCTTGTGCGATGATATCTTGTGCTGTGACACCTCGTGTTTCCGCTTTAGCGGGGTGTGACATGTGTATAAGCGTAATGTGTTAGAAATAGATACGGTTAGATTCACTATTGAACTTATACCTATGAATATGAGAGAATTCCAAGTAGTGGTTGGAATGGATTGGTTAGGTTATAACCAGGCTACCATCATGTGTGGGCAGAAAGTTATACGAGTTCATACCCTAAGTGGGGAAGAACTATCTATATGTGGTGATGTCAGAAAGGGAAAATCATGTGTATGTTCAGTGTCTAGAGCCCGAAAGTATTTGCAGCATGGGTATACAGCTTTCTTAGCTTATGTGATAGATACGAATTTGAAAAGAGACAGACGAGCCTAGATGACGTGAGGGTAGTATGTGAATACCCTGATGTCTTCCCTGAAGACTTACCAGGTGTGCCACCAGACTTACCAGGTGTGCCACCAGACAGACAAGTCGAGTTCAGAATTGATTTAGTACCGAAAGCTTCACCAGTTGCCATAGCTCCATACAGACTTGCTCCACCAGAGATGCAAGAATTGATGAAACAACTGCAGGAACTGTTAGATAAGGGGTTTATTAGACCCAGTAGTTCTCCCTGGGGTGCTCCAATATTATTCGTTAAGAAGAAGGATGGTACCTTTCGTATGTGCATTGATTATCGTGAGCTTAATAAGGTGACCATCAAGAATAAATACCCGTTACCCAGAATAGATGATCTATTTGATCAGTTACAGGGAGCATCGTGGTTTTCTAAAATAGACTTGAGGTCAAGGTACCACCAGTTAAAAATTAGAAAGGAAGATATTCCTAAAACCGCATTCAGAACCCGATACGGACATTTTGAGTTCGTGGTGATGCCG
Source organism: Dittrichia graveolens (assembly GCA_038502395.1). NCBI lineage: Eukaryota > Viridiplantae > Streptophyta > Magnoliopsida > Asterales > Asteraceae > Dittrichia > Dittrichia graveolens. The sequence continues at coordinate 28,222,262 of JARJIL010000007.1, forward strand.
TTTGGTCTTATGAATGCACCAGCAGCATTTATGGATCTGATGAACAGAGTTTGTAGACCGATGTTAGATAAATCGGTGATTGTGTTTATTGACGATATACTGATTTATTCGAGGAATCCGGAGGATCATGAAAGACATCTCAGAGAAGTTTTGGAAACCTTGAGAAGAGAACGATTATATGCCAAATTCTCTAAATGTGAATTTTAGATTCAAGAAGTGCAATTTCTGGGTCATTTAATTAATCAAGAAGGGATTAAAGTAGATCCTGTGAAGGTAGATGCTGTGATGAAATGGGAACCGCCAAGGAACCCGACCGAAGTTCGAAGTTTTCTGGGATTGGCAGGTTATTACCGAAGATTTATTCAGAATTTTTCCAAAACTGCTGTTTCTTTAATCCAGTTAACTAAAAAGAATGCTGAATTTGTTTGGGGTAGTGAACAACAGTCTGCTTTCTCAACTCTTAAACAGAAGTTATGTGAGACCCCAGTTCTCGCTTTACCAGAAGGGGTTGAAGATATGGTAGTATTTTGTGATGCTTCATATCGTGGATTGGGTTGTGTACTGATGCAGAAAGGTAGAGTTATAGCTTATGCTTCACGGCAGTTGAAGCCACACGAAAGTAACTACCCAACTCATGATTTGGAGTTAGCAGCAGTAGTCTTTGCACTCAAGATATGGAGGCATTATTTATATGGTGTGAGATTCGCTATTTATACAGATCATGAAAGTTTGAAGTATTTCAAAGATCAGAAGAATCTCAACATGAGACAGAGGCGTTGGTTGGAATTGTTGAAAGATTATGATTGTGATACACTCTATCATCCAGGGAAAGCAAATGTGGTAGCTGATTAGAAAGTCAGGAATGGTGCTTGTGAAGAACCAATTTCTAAAGATGACAGTTACGACGCCTATCAATGATGTTATACGAAAAGCTCAGTTAGAAGCAATCAGAGTGAAAATCATAACTCAGAACGAATTAAGGGGTAGGTGGAAAATTTTATTAATGACAGTCGTGATGTATGGACCCGTTATAGTTGTATATGGGTACCGGTTTATGGTGATATACGTCAGACATTTCTTAGTGAAGCTCATAAGTCCAGATTCTCTATTCATCCAGGATCTACAAAAATGTATAAGGATCTGAAGATTGATTATTGGTGTCCAGGCATGAAGCGTGATGTAGCAAGATATGTAGAAAGATGCCTTACTTGTTTACAAGTGAAAGCTGAACACTAGAAACCTCACGGGAAATTGCAACCGTTAGAAATTCCAGTCTGGAAATGGGAAAACATTACTATGGACCTGATTACCAAATTACCTAGGACCCCACGTGGTTAATGATGCTATATGGGTAATTGTAGACAGGTTAACCAAGAGTGCTCATTTTATTCCCATTAAGGAGACTTATCCTTCAGAAAGGTTGGCAGATGTTTATGTTAAAGAGATTGTGACTCGCCATGGTGTACCAGTTTCAATTGTGTCAGACAGAGATACCAGATTTACTTCTAGATTCTGGAGCAAATTTCATGAAGATCTTGGAACTAGATTACATCTCAGCACAACTTATCATCCTCAGACTGATGGTCAGAGTGAAAGAACTATTCAAACTCTGGAAGATATGTTGCGGGCATGTGCTATTGATTTCGGGGGAAGCTGGGATTCTTATTTGCCATTAGCAGAGTTTTCATATAATAACAGCTATCATTCCAGTATCGGGATGCCCCCGTATGAAATGCTTTATGGTAGGAAGTGCAGAACTCCGGTATGCTGGGGAAAAGTAGGTCAGAGAGAGTTGGGCAGTACAGAAGTGGTTCAACAAACGACAGAACAGATTCAGCTTATCAGAGATAGATTGCTAACTGCCCAGAGTAGACAGAAAAGTTATGCAGATAGACGCAGATCACCGCTTGAGTTTCAGGTGGGAGACTATGTATTGTTGAAAGTATCGCCGTGGAAAGGCGTTATTAGATTTAGAAAAAGAGGAAAGCTCGGTCCAAGGTTTATTGGACCATTCCGAATTATTGCACGTGTGGGAAAGGTTGCTTACAGATTAGAGTTACCAGATGAACTGTCTCAGATTCATAACACCTTCCATGTATCACACCTAAGAAAATGTTTAGCAGACGAGTTTGCAATCGTACCGTTGGAAGATGTTACTGTTGATGATAAACTGAACTACGTGGAGCAACCTATAGCTATTTTGGAAAGAAAGATCAAGACTCTACGTAATAAACAGATTGGATTGGTCAAAGTCCAATGGAAGCACAGGAAAGGCTCAGACTTTACTTGGGAGCCTGAACACGAGATGATGCATAATTATCCAGAACTCTTCAACAGTTGATTTCGAGGACGAAATCATTCCAAGTGGGGAAGAGTTGTAACACCCAAGGTTCGATATTCCTAAAATTATTATTTAACATGAAGGCTTATACGTTTTTACAAGTTGCCTTTATGTGTTTAGATGTAAATATAAAACTAGAAGGGCTAAAACCGACAAATTGCAACTTGATTAAGTCTAGGGGCTGTTGTGTCAATAGTTGATACTTAATTATATAAATATCACCAACTTTGACTCCTAGGAGTCAAAGTTTGTATTCTTTTCTCTCTGCATCCACGAGTTCAAGAGCTAGCTTTAGAAACATTCACTTTTCTTTGAAGAACACAACAGAACTAGTGCCTATAGCAAGAGCCTAGCAAGTATACAACTTGAGGTAAGCTTTCAAACCTTGTTTTTGAAGTTTTGTATGTTAAAATACATGATTCAATGGTGAATTCATATTAAGATTGTTTCATATGGTTTAGATTATGTATATCAGTTGTAGGAGGTGTAGGAAAACACCTCTAGTTGATTTTATGATGAAACTATCGGATTTTTGGTGAAATCCGACAGTTCTTGATAAGAACAGTCTGCTGGTCTGTAGTGTACACGGCCCATGTAGCGGTACACGGCCGTGTAGTAGTAAAGGCGGTCACAGGGCCATGTAAGGATACATGGTCGTGTAGCATAAGAGGTACACGGCCCGTGTAGCGGTACACGGCTGTGTAGTAGTAAAGGCGGTCATAGGGCCATGTAAGGTTACATGGTCGTGTAGCATGAGAGGTACACGGCCCGTGTAGGGATACACGGCCCGTGTAGGCCCTATTTCAGATCAGAATGCCTTATGTATTATTTATGTATTGTTTATATAGGAGGTGATTGACATATTACCTGTATCATCGATCTGTGGAGTATTGCATATTTCAGTTATAAGGTGAGTCTTCTAGACTTCACTTCATATCAGCAGCATTTGTAGTTTCATAGCAGATTACTAACATGCTATGTTATACATGTGTATATGTAAGCGTACTGCTATGTGCGGTAAGGCTCAGATGCGGTACAGTACTGTGACCTATGTTGCTGCCTTGGGTCTAGAACCAGAGGCTAGCTTTGATTGCCAGACATGCGTGTATTATCTTCATGTGATTGTATATGTGTGTTCATATGATGTTTTGTTTAGATTACTCACTAAGCTCTTGTAGCTTATCGGATACTGTTTTTAAATGTTTTTGCAGGATGCAACAAGGGCAAAGGCAAAGCTCCTGTTTGACTGCTTTTCAGTTTTAAACAATAAACTCTTAACGCCCGGTTGTGTAAATATTTTACTTTGACAGTACACTACGTTTGTACTTAAGGGTGTATCTTTTGCTGCTAGCACAGTTTTATTATGAAAACGTTTCCGCTTATGTCTTTTAAACCAGATATGTGCTTTTATGAAAGATATTCTACTTTTACCTTGTTTATTGAAATTGGGGCGTTACAAAAATAAATGGAAAAGGCTAAAAATTTGGGTTGAAAACGAAAAAGGCTTAGGCTCGACATGGCTAACTAGGGTTTCGAGTGCTAAAAATGAGCACTACACATATAAGGGTAGGACTAATTAGATAGCCTAAAAGTGAGACTATCTAACGAACAAATAAAACGGGTAAAACAAAAGGCTAAACACAAAGATGGCCTCTCTCAGTGCAATAGTCTAGTACACTCATTATGGTGGTTTCGACAAGAATCTAGACACAAGTTCTAAAATGAATGCATCCAGACATACTCACAGCAAATGAATACAGAGTCAAAATGACATCTGTTAGGCTCAATCTCTTAAATAAGTGCGGGCTATAAGTATGCTAAGTCATGTCGTTTCATCAACATTCAACTACTCTCTAATATAGATAATAGAAAACAACCTAATTCATGTAGTTCAATCACTTTCATGCAGATGGAATAAGAAATCTAAAAAAAATTGGTCCAATTTTAAGCACTTTCACACGAAATGCAAGGGCAAACAAAAGCTTAAGTGAAACTTAACTCCCACCCTACACTTAGAAATTTGCATTGTCCCCAATGCAATGGCAAAATAAGAGAGAACAGATACTCCCTGGGGTTAACTGAGCCATCAACGGTAAGATTGTTGGATCTGGATACCAACTAGCAGCTCTTGGAAGGAACAATCCGTACAAGGCAGGGTACCACAAATTGCAACAGAACAAACTCAAAGAAGAACATCAATCTATAATAAGAAAAAAACTAAACTCACTTTCGTAGGAATCACAGTTGCATTTAGCGTATGCAAGAAGCCTTTAAACCCCTCAGTAGCCCGAGTGGACGAGTTATAGTCTCGTGAGGGTTTCTAGTAAACACACCCACAAAGTTTTGAACAAAAAAGAAATAAAAGTAGAAGTAAAAACCTACACTAAGCACGGGTGCCTCTCGAGAAGCGCTTGTTTTTGTCCGAGTCTCTACCGATCTTGTCAGCATGCCACAATGTGATAGAATAGCACTGTTTGTGTTGCCATGTGATATGATTTGAAGAATATGATGCCCTATGTGCTACATGATGCTTATGGTTAAGTTTGTATTCACTAGCTTTTAAAAGCTAACCCCCTTCTAGTATGTATGTTTTTGCAGATGATATGGTTAGCTATGCTTGGGATTACTTTTGTTGTGATGGGACATTTGTTGCTCCTTGCAGGTATGATGGTCGGTCGATATTGACGTTGGTAGCACCCGTTTGTAAAATGAAGATCCGGTTGGGTTGTTTTAAATAAAGAAAATATTTTGATAGGACTTCCGCTGTTTTGTTTATTAAGCTGAAGTATATTTGAAAATAGCTTTTAAAAAGGTCAAAAGTTGACCCAGAAAGCGCGGTGTTACACTACGGTTCACGTATATGGGTATGCTCAATCAACCCCAACAAATTCCCTTCTCACATCTTGGCTATCCGATTCAACAACAAATTCCTCTCACCCAAGAAGATGACTACTACGACTATGTGCCCGAAACCTAGCAATAGCAACAATGTCAAGAACCATCACAAATTCCGGAACCACAACCGGAAACACAAGAAGAGGGATCATCACAAAAGAAGAAGAGCGGGGCATATTTCAATGGAGTTAAACCTATCTCGTGGACAAACAAGGAAGAGATCACGTTGGTTACAGCATGGTTGATATTTCGGAGGATCCCGTAGTTGGAAATGCACAAAAACAAAGTATTATTCTTTATTCTTTACTATTATTATTTTTTATTATTTCGTTATTATTATTATTATTATTGTTTTGTAATTATTATTATTATTATTGATGTTATTGTTATTGTTACTAATATAGTAATATATTATTATTGTTATATGTAGAAAATTTTTGGAACCGTTTTTTGGCATCGTTTCAAAGTTAACTCAGTAAACTCGCTAATTACCGCAGCGTGCACAAACTAAATGACAAGTTCACATATATAAACACTAAAGTAACAAAGTTTGCCGGGATTTACAACAACCTCTTCAATACAAGAGGTAGTGGAATGAGTAAATATTTTAATAAGCGCACACAACCATTCCAGAGAGGATAATCATGACACGACTTTTGGTCACAAAAAATGTTGGGCAATTCTTAGAAGTTCTCCCAAATGGCACCAAGTTCCTCCCGTGAAAGCCACCCCCGTCCTTTAAAAAGAATCAAAACTTCGGAATCCAATACTCAATCCACTACGGGGTCTTCCGATACATACACTCCTATCAACCTCAACGAAGATGATGATGAAGAAGAAGACGAGGATGTTGAAGAAGACGAGGATGTTGAAGCAAATGAACCTATACGACCCATCGGTTGGAATCGGGGGAAGCGGTTGGCATCGGCATCAACCGGAATCGGGTCGAAAGAAGAGAGTATTATGTCGTTGTTGGACAGACTAGCATCGATAAATCCGAAAAATGTCCGCTTTATCTCGTATCGTGCAAAAATATTGGAAATAAAAGAATCGGATCAGACTTTGAAAGACTATGAATTTTACATGAAGCCGACGGCTCATCTTTCGGGAGGTGCATTGGAGACGATGATGATGTTGAAGGAGAAGATACGAGCCAAGGACGGGTGAGCTCCACTTGACTAAATATTATTGTTTACTTTTAAGTTTAAAATTATGTAATTTTTTATTTTTATTTTACAATTTTAGATTTTAATTAAGTTTTTATTATTAGTCATGAAAATTTTATTAATTAATAAGTGAATGAATTATATTACTTATTTAAATAAATAATTATTTGTTAATATAAAAAAAATATTAAAAATTTAAGTAAAAAAAAAGAAATGTATATCACTTCATTTGGATAGAAAAAAGAAATAAAAGAAAAAATATATGACATATGTAATCGGGTATAAAGAAAGGGAGCTGATCCGTACACAACAGTTTTTAGCCATACACAACAAGGTACAAACATTTATTGCATATGATACAAGTTGATGATCCATAAAGTTATTGTGTATAACCAAGTTTGTTGTTTACGAATCCTAAAAAATATTCCCATGAATCATTTTGAACACGGCGACACGCTCTCACTGGGGAGAGCTCAGCCGGTGGGGCTCGAAGTAGACAATCATAAGCCCATCAAAAACCCTATTTCCAACCCTCCTAAAACCCTAAAACACAACCTGTTTCTTGTCTTCTGACAAGACTCCTCTCCTCTCCCCTTCAAATCTAACACAATCTCTCTCGGGGTTTTCATCAATCGCCACTGAACTTTTATAATGGTGGCTGACAAGGGTAAGAAACCCAAAATTGGAGAGAAAATTGAGGAGAACGCCGAGCAAATCGACGGGGAGCTTGTTCTATCCGTTGAAGAGTTGCAGGAGGTCCAAGATGAACTAGAAAAGGTACATCCTCTTTAAATTGTTTTTTCAATCAAATTTCATATTGGGTTTCAAGAATCCAAATAAATAGATAAAATTTGAAAAATTTCTGATCAATTCGTGTGTATTCCATAAAATTGTACGAACAGTTGTTTGCTGTATGTTAGTCATTTCAACGGTAATTATATTTTTTTCCCTTAACTTTATATGGTGCAAGAATCTCTGATGATTAACCTCCGTCTCTTTTCTCAAAGTGTCAAGAAAAGCATTTTAATTTTATGGTATTGGTTTAGTTTATAAGGTCTGGTTTGATAATTTAATAGCTGATTCTTTGTGATTGTTATATTTTTAAGAGCGACAGATTGACTTTTGAAGTAAACATAAAGTCAAACTAGTGATACTGAATATAATTGTTGAATGAAACACAGAGAGATAATAACCAAGTTGATTATGGTGAACTGGGAAATCCTTATGTTTCCATGAATTTTTGTTGATTTGTCTGGATTCAGATTAACGAGGAGGCAAGTGATAAAGTCTTGGAAGTGGAACAAAAATACAATGAGATTCGAAAGCCAGTGTATGATAAACGGAGTGAAATCATCAAATCAATCCCTGATTTTTGGCTGACTGCTGTAAGTGATTCATCTTGATATGTTATGTTTGAGTAGTCAAACTTTTCATAACTAAAATCTAACCTTGACTTGATCTCGCAGTTCTTGAGCCACCCTGTTCTTTCTGATCTTCTGAGTGAAGAAGACCAAAAGGTTGTTTTTCTGATAAATTAAATAAATAATATATGATTTAGAGTTTTAGACACTCAATACATTAGTGGTATTATATTAATTGATATTCTTGTTACAATTGTTGTTTTTAGATCTTCAAGCATCTAACCTCTTTGGAAGTGGAAGATTTTAAAGATGTGAAATTGGGTTACTCGATTTCATTTGTGAGTAACATGTGAAGATCTATATCTATCCATCTATATATATATATATATATGGGAGGGTTCAAATGAGAACTGTATCTTAGCCTTTGATTAAAATTAATCAATGGCGAAGATTTTTTGGCAGCTCATTAATGCTTCATTAATGACTCATTAATAACGCATTAATGAGGGTTATTTCGGAAAAATCAAGCCTCGCAAATTAATGACAGCTCACCCGGACGCAATTCACGGTTGGGTAAATATATAAATTACTAAAATACCCTATTAATGAGTCATTAATGACATAAAAACAAGTCTCGTATGAAAAACAGTTCTCGTACGAAAAACAGTTCTCGTTTGAACTTTTGCCTATATATATATGTATCAAAATAGTTTTTCACATGAATAATGGTTATGCAATTTATACTTCTTTTTTCTAGAATTTCAGTCCCAACCCATATTTTGAAGACACAAAGCTCACCAAGACTTTCACATTTCTTGATGAGGGCACAACTAAGGTTACAGCTACTTCAATAAAGTGGAAAGAGGGCAAGGTAGCATTTATTTTAGTTGTGTTAAAAAAACATATATTTACTTAACCTGCATACGTGCTTTAGGTTGCAAAATGGGTGGGTTAGGTTGGGTTGGCTTGGTAATGGGTCAAAAAGGTAATTCTTTAAACAATTATCGTTTGAATATGATTACAAAAGTTATATTGCTCAAGTAATTCTCACTTTTTTTGAATAAAGTTGTTTTCATGTGATAAAAATGCAGTTCGGGGAACTTTTGACCCTTTTATTCAATACAACAATAAGAGGAAGAATATGGACCAATGACTATTGGATCTCTAAACCTAACTTGTGGTGATGAAATTGTAGCTCAAATGCTTAATTCAATTTCATATATTCCAACACGTGTTTAGAGGATAGGAAGGAGAGCACAGAAAATGTTTTTTCCCTGACCCAACACTTTGTTCTAGAAAACGAAAACAAAACTTAACCGATGATATCTGATATTTTTTACCGACCTAACTCTTTGTTCTTGAGTTTGATGAGGGAAGAAAACGAGAGGGTAAAAAGGAAAAAGTTTTAGTCATTATATGTTCCCGTGTCAGAAAGAATGAAAGGAAAGAAAAATATGAAGTTTTTTTTTCTTCCAAATCTTCTCAATTTTGCAAGGAAAATTAGGGAGGAAAATTTAGAATAATTTTCCTTTTAAAATTTCTTTTTCTTTCCTAAAAAAATAGAGAAAATGATCAAAGTCCATTCTGATTTAAACTGTGGAACATAGCGTAAGGGCTAATAATGATAACTTTTACCATCATGACACGCTAGCGGATGGTCATTGCTACACAATCCTTGAATAGGCATATTTCCTTGTTGAGGTAAAAACTAATGCATGATTATATACGTAAGTCTTTGTGAACTGATTCAGTACTCTCGGTCACGACTAGATCCAAAATTCTCATTGCCGTATGATCAAGGTTTAAACCTTGAATTTAAATAAGAGATATTGTGAATTAAAATGTATAAAAAGCAAGGTTGTAAAAATCGCTAGGCGGTATACAGTCGGTTAGCTATCTTCAAGTGTGTAGAGAAGAGATCGGAATTGGTGTGTGTATATGTGGGTGCCATATTAGAACGTGAAGAACAAATATGGGAGGATAAACATAGCAATTTAGAACAAAGAAAATAGATTTGCACAATAATCTTCTTTTATGCAATACATAAAGTCTGAACATAACACACATATATATAGATGGGTGGGCGGCGGTTATGGTAGGGTGGCCGGTGGTTAATAGCCGCCACAGTGGCGGTGGTTTTCCCCCTCTAAAAACTGCCGCCATATATATATATATATGTGTGTGTATGTGTGTGTGTGTGTGTATCCCACTTATTTACAATATACTAATATAAGTACTGTTTGTCTTAAACATAATAATATAGTAACACAATTAGATAAATTACTATTCTAACATTCTCCCCTTTAATTAACTAATTGTCATCACAGCTTCATCTTGAACCTTCATACGATGATAAAATCATCTTCCATCATTTTGCCATCTTCACCAGTCTTAGAGTAACATGCTTAAACTTTGGGGTCTTCTCCTTTGTCTTCAAATCCGGTGGCAGCACCTCGTGCTCCAAGTTGAGTGATAAGAACATCTGGGTCCGTATGACCATGACTTCCCTATGAGCCATTTATGTTTGTTCTATGTTGGTCTTTACCAACTTCTAGTTCATCCTCAAAATGACCAATATATTTATGGCCAAAAATGCAAAAGTTTAAGGGTAAAGACAAGTATCGTTTATACAAGTCTTTGAAGTTTACCCCGTATTCTTCCGTGTATCCAAAGCTTAGCGCAATCTCATTCCATTCCCCTTCTTTTGTTATCAAATCATAGCCACCCGAATTGGTTACAACTTGATAAACTTCCGACAGTGATATGTGAAGACCAACAAGATATGGTGGCAATGTTATTTCACGTCCATCCAACATTTCAAAGAACCACTTGATGGCTTCTTCAAATTTTCTTTCAAACACCTTCTTGTATGAACTATACACCTTCTTATCGTTTGCCAGAAACATGAGATACAAAAAATCATCAAATGTTTTTAGATTTATTTGTACCTTCTTTCCATTGATTTCAAGTAGACTTTCTTCTCTTTCCGGTTGTTCATAAATTGGATGTTGAAGGTGTGTTCCCATGTGATTGATTGAGCATTCGGTTCATTTGTCACCGGAACTGTGTTATCTTTGTGTTGACATACCAAGTTCTATTCCAGTCATTCACATCTGATCCCTTAACCAAGTAATCACCATTGATTATAAGCCTATCAACATGACTTTGGGTGAAAGGTTCCTTCTTTTTGTAGTTTGATTTCTTTACTGATTTTAAAGGACATTCCCATGCAAAGTGTCCTATCAATCGATAAAGGTAACATCTTACTTTCCTTGTTTGAGTTTGCCCATCATCCTCGTTGATATGCCAGCCTTTGAGTAGATTTGCTAACTCCCTATTTTTCTTTGATTCCTTGTTCTTTATGATACAAGTGGATTGTTGTTTTAGAAATTCCTTCGATGATGTATTCTTCGATTCAAACATGTTCTCTTTGATATGGGTTCTTGAACAGCCCCCTGTATTTCCCCGATTGAAAGATTGAATTTCATTCTGGAAATCCAATAGATCAAGACCAGATGGAACCTTTTGATTGTTAATTCTTGCAGTCTTCTTCAAAGAAGATCTTTCTGCGATTGATGCTTCTGCCTCTGCTATCGCCTTTAAAGCCCTTGTCCAATCCTTCTTATAACCTGTTTTTGAGAGTTCTTTTTTCTTTGTTGGGCATTTGTTTGCGTAGTGACCGATTTTAAGGCGATTAAAACACCGGGTCGTGTTTTTGGTTCCATCGAAACATGTATCAACAGGGTTGTTTGCAGGAGTGTTCGTGGTGTTTGCAGAAGTGTTCGTGGTGTTTGGATCGAGCCTTAGGCTCCGATACCATGTAGAGAAGAGATTGGAATTGGTGTGTGTATATGTGGGTGCCATATTAGAACGTGAAGAACAAATATGGGAGGATAAACACATCAATTTAGAACAAAGAAAACAGATTTGCACAATAATCTTCTTTTATGCATTACATAAAGTCTGAACAGAACACACACATATATATAGATGGGTGGCCGGCGGTTATGGCAGGGTGGCTGGTGGTTAATAGCCGCCACAGTGGCGGTGGTTTTCCCTCCAAAAAATGCCACCATATATACATGTGCATCCCACTTATTTACAATATATTAATATAAGTACTATTTGTCTTGAGCATAATAATATAGTAACACAATTAGATAAATTACTATTCTAACAAAGCGATTACTCGGTGATCGGTTTGTAGGCAAGACCCTAAGTTATAAAGGAATTATTTAAAAAAAACAATAAATATTAGCAATTCCCTAACAAAATAAGTCAATAACCATCAAAAAGTTTTACACGCGTAGAAAATAAAAACCATAAGTCCATAATTAGTAATACCTTAACAAAATAAATCAGAGAATATTAGCAGATTTCAAAATCTAAAAAAAAAATCAAGTTAAACCCTTTCGTTGACCGCCGAGAACTTCCAAGGATCATTTTTGACCACAACCGATAAACCTGACTGATCATGTGATTTCTAGGTCGGTCGGCCGCCAATAACCGCCTAGGCACTGATTAATCGGCCGTTGAGACCCATTTTTACAACACTGATAAAATGAGTGATATCGAATTACCTTACATTGAAACTCTTGGTTTCAAAAGGAGCAAGGTGCTCCAGCGTCCAAGGTGATAAGGGTTCTCGAAGCCGTGGCTCTAGATGCTAGGTGAAGCCGCTAGCCTCAAGCACGCGAGGAGCCTTTTATCCACAAAATTCTTGTAAATAAATCAGCTATCATATATACTACCTTATAAAATACTTAAACACTGAAATATTGCAGTAAACATGAAAGTAACCAAGTAAGATGATAAAAAACATCACATATAATACTCGAATCATGTGAAAACTAAGCTACCTTCAAATATTGCAGTATACAGTCATGTGAAAAACATGAAAGTAACCAAGTAAGATGATAAAAACTATGCTATCATATATACTACCTTATAAATACTTTAACACTAGAATATTGTAGTATACGGTCGGTCGGCTACCACCAAGCGATTACTCCAATTACTTCTTTAATCTCCTCTTCATCCACCAAGCCTATATGAGACGGTTTACTTGATATGGGGTACGAGTAGTGCCCTTTTCTTTCTCACTTTTTGATCATCTTTCTTAATCTTTATGCTCTAGTTGGATAACTAGTCTCCTTTGCACAGGAAGCATCTAGCAACACCACTCCATGCAGTAGTTGGATAACTTGGCTCATTTGCGCCAGAACCATCATTACCTAAGCTTTGGTGTTTTTTCCACTTTTTGATTGCATCTTTGGGATTTGGAGTGAAGTACATGTTCATACGGCTGTTTTGTTGTGTTCTTTTTGTAGGGGGCATCTTACTACTACCACAAACTGATCTCTCTGATATTTGAACACAGTCTTGTTCTTCCTCACCATCATACTCATCATATTATTGCATCTTAATTCTTGTGTTCATTTGCTGCTCAGCCTTGCATCTGCTTTTTCTAAAATTTAGGAACTTATTTCTTCTCGTACATGCTCCGAACCTCTCTATAATCTATATTCATCATATATTTGCATCTTGATTCCTGTGTTCAATTGCTGCTCAGCCTTGCGTGTGTTTTCTTTAACATGTAAGAACTCATTTCTTCTCATACATGCTCCAGACAATTTTGGGCAATCTATATAATTTTCAAAACCTCCATTTAGTTGCCCTTTATAATGATAAACTTCTCCCTACAATACTTGTCCACAAAAAGCGCATGTGAAATTGCATTTGCTTTAAGGATCTTGGGTTTCATTAACCAAGCATTTAAAGATGATTGTTAACCAGAGCAGAGAGTAAATCGTTTAAAATTAGCTGGACCGACGACTACCAACCAGGCAACCAGAACAGATGTAAATTGATCACTAGAAACATTTAAAAAATTAACAGCAAGCAAGATCACTACTAAAAACATTTTAAATTTAACATTTTAACCGTCAACATGACCACTAAAAAGCTTTCTACAACAATACCAACAGATTATGAGCAAGATGAGTAGATGATGACTAAAGACATTTTAGAACAATACCAACACATTTGAAATAAGAAAAAACTCTAAGGGCTATGTTTAATGCGAAGAAGAAAGACCCGATACAGAAATGTCATCAAAGTAAAGATCCGTTCTTCATTACTTCAATGCGTGTGCTTCGACTTCTATTTGTGTGCTAACCATTTGAATTTCTAATGAGACGTAACTTGTGTTTTGCATGTTTTACTGCTCAATCTCGCTAGGTCCTGGCCCTTGATTTCTACAGCGTTAGATAATATAAAAAGCCCATCGATTCGTTTTACTTTGCTCCACATAATTTAAAAAGCCCACAAATTTTGTAGCCTAGATAAGAAGAAACACACAAGTAAAAACTCAAAAAGAACTCTTGTAGTAAAAGATGTAAAAGTTTTAGAAGGCACAATCCCTTGATAAAAGAAAAAATATAAAAGAAATCTAGTCACGTGTCTAATGTCTTAGCTTTATTGAAAAATATCAATGTTCTAAAAGGCGTGCCATGGTGGCATCGACAAGGCATGAGACATGGCTCCGCTGTCAAGAAACGGCCCTAGGTGTAAGTGTTAGGTGTGGCGCACACCAAGGCTTGTCAAGGCGCGTCTGCCAAATGGCGCATTTTTTAAGGTGTGGCGCGCATAAAATGATAATTTGTGCAACTTTGTGTAATTTGTATATAAATATTTATAACATATATACAAAATTGCCGCCTTAAGTCTTACCTTAACAAACGCCATGGCTTCGCCATTACTCCTGTAGCTTAAAGCTTGACCTCGACACCTCGTTGCCACGCAACACCTTACGTTATTTAGAACCATGAAAATTACTTTGAAAAAGAATGCCAACTTGAAATAAATAAAAACCGAGACTTTGCCAAAGGTTCATTAGAGACGTATATAGTACAATTTAACTCAAAAGCATGTGAATGGGTCAAAATATGTACATTTTTTGGTAGGGGTTGAAACGGGACAGGTCAGATTGAATTTGGTGAAGGCACTTTTGTCCACATATTAGTTTTACTCTAAAGAATTAGCGTGTGAATATGATTACACAAGTTTCATTGTTTCAGTAACAGCGTAATTCTCTGATTTTTGAGTGAAATTATTCTTAGGAGGCTTCATGCCTAAACAGTGCACTTTGCGCGACTTTCAACACATTTACTTTAGCTACTTCCTTTTACGCGTTTGACCCATTAGAGATAATACATAACCCAATGTGACCCACTTATAAATAAATAGGTCATGGTATTTTGCAGTGTGAGCCTGATCTTAGTTTATTATCTTCTTTCTAAAGGGTGTTCCTAATGGGGTCTGCCATGAGAAAAAGGGAAACAAGCGGTGTCACGATGATCACAGGTTATTGTTATCATTTTTTAAATATCTTGTTTATGTAGTTTCTACCATGTTTGTTGGTTTATATAAAAAATGTTCTTGGACGCCTTGATGCGCGCAGTTTCTTTTGCTGGTTCAATGGTTCTCAACAGAAAGACGAAATGGATGAAATTCATGATGAAGTATGATGTTTATGTATGAATTGATAAAATTTAACTTGTTAATCACCCTAATTTTACGACTATTTATTTTTCACTCTCTTTTTTACAGGTTGCCGAAATAATTAGGGAGGAATTGTGGACTAACCCTCTTACTTATTTCAATAATGTAATTCCTTTTTACTATTTTTACTTTTTATTGTGTTTCTTGGTGTTCGATGTAAATTTTTATGGGTAATGGGTCAAAACATAGTACGTCTTTAGTACGGGCAGGTCAAATTGGGTTAACAGCAGACAATTTTGGTCCAATAATTTTTTTCCTGAACAATTACCGTGCTAACGCTTTGCTTTTTTAAGGATGCCGATGAAGAAGAAGTTGATGGAGATGAAGAGGTAAAGTTTTTAAAATAGATATTATATTAATTGTTTTTTAAATCACAGAAGAAAAGTGATGATCTTTTTGCTTCATTTTGCGATTGCTCTTGCATGCATCACCCTAGAATCAATAAAGGTCTTAACTTGCAAAATATTGAAACCCAATTATGGGCAAAAGATTGTAACTTTGGGGGAGAAAAGTTTAGAGGATTAAACTGTTATTTACCCTAAAAAACAACCAGATTGACCGTTTTCTTGAATGGTTTAAAACATCTTCCATACGAAACGAATATTCATTCATATACTTTTACGAATGCATGAATGATTAATGGTTTTTGATTGTAACAGGAGAATGGCACAGACGACTCTGAAGAAGATGATGACGATCAAGGAGATGATGGCGAGGATGAAGGGATCTGAACAAGTTAATGTAAATTGGTCTATAAAAATCGAAAAGTTTTCGCCTTTTGGCGGTCAAATGTTTCTCTTTAACCATGTGGGCTAAAAAGGTAAAAACTAGTTGTTTATCTTTTGATAGATCTGTAGCTCATTTTGTGGGTTTTATGGTACATCAAGAACAAAGCAAATTGGAGAAGAGAAGGTTCCTTAGCCTAACAAATGTTCGTTTGACTTTGCTGATATGAACATGTTGACTTGTGGTCAATATAGAATTTAAATTTTTTTGATTACTTATTGGAAAATGGAGAGTGGATCTGTCATTTTATGCATGTTATATTGATGTGCTCCTACTAGTAGAAAATACTGTTTTTTGGTGGGAACATACCGGGAATGAAGTAGAGCGGCGAGAACGGTGTTTAGGTTGGTGGTTTAGTAGCAACCGACTCAAGCATGTTGCGTTTAATTATTCGTGTTGAAAAACTTAATTATACCCACTTAATAAATCTATTTCTAAATCTACTCCTTTGTCCATTACGGGACATGAACCCTTAACCTCTTGGAAGAGATACCTTTTCACGACACCTGATACCGTAGAGCTAAAGTAATTGTCTTCTAAATGGCCATAAATTGGATGGGGATGGAAAATGTTATCAGTAAAAAAGAAAATTAAGGTAATAAGGATAACAAGAAATCTCAGTCCATTGGATTTTTATATAAGTCAATGAAATATAGTTAAAATAGATGAAAC
Organism: Dittrichia graveolens; assembly: GCA_038502395.1. Lineage (NCBI taxonomy): Eukaryota > Viridiplantae > Streptophyta > Magnoliopsida > Asterales > Asteraceae > Dittrichia > Dittrichia graveolens. The sequence continues at coordinate 28,239,046 of JARJIL010000007.1, forward strand.
GTAGCCACTAATTAAAACTAGTGTAATACCGAAGCGGTGATCACGTACTTTGTTTTAGTCAGATAATTATATTTTAAGAGATTAGTAGTTAATATATTTTTTATGAATTGGTTACCGATGAAAATGGGTCGACGTGAGTTGTAATTTATTTTTAACAAGTAAAGTAAAAAATATTTTTTAAGGAATATGAATAAAAAATGGCGAACGTCTTACAAAGTGTATATAATATATACAAACAAATTAACATACAAAGTTTTCGAACTATAAAAAACTTTTGAAAACTCACATATAAAAACTTTTTAACAAAGTTTTCGAACTATAGAACTCGTGACATAGTTTGATTCTTGAGCTTGAGCTGGGTCACGAGTTCTAGCTCATGATGACGCTAACCCTATAGCAGCACACACACATAGCAACACACATAATTATTCAAACAAATGTAATCAATCACCACCGCCGCTACCGTCACCGCCGCCACCACCACCACCACCACCGCCGCTACCGTCACCGCCGCCACCACCACCACCGCCGCTACCGTCACCGCCACCACCACCACCACCGCCACCGCCGTCATCAACAACCTCCACCGCCACTCACCGCTACCCTCCACCACCACTCATCGCCACCCTCCACCGCCACCCATACCCGTCGCCGTCACCACTGCCGCCCTAGGTAGACTGTAGGGTGGGGGTAGGGTGGGGTAGGTTGCAAAGGGGGTAGGGGGTGATAGGCGGTTGATTGTATAATTTATTTTGGTTTATACGTATTAAATTAATTTATTTTTTGCTAAATTCCAATTCCGGTCTTTACTAAGCAAACAAGATATAGTTTTTCACAAATTCCAATTCCTACGAATTCAAATTCCTATGAATTCTAATTCCTTGGTCAAATTCCAATTCCTCCATATTCATTCTGCGAACCAAACGGACCCTAAGGGTTTACAAGTATGAAACTTAGATTGTTGCAACATTGTAAGCAATCAATTATAACTCAGAATGTTCTAACATTAAAACCCCCAAATTAAAAGAACAAAACTTACTTTAATTTTATAACTCAAACAAGTTTCAAATCTACATGCCGATGACACAAATAAAATGAAATCAGACCATACGTGAGAATTGAATTGAGCAGGGTTGGTGGTTGCAACGGGGGAGAAAAATGGTCCAAGGACGACAAGTTACTGCAGCCACGGTTGAGCAGTCCAGCGGTGCTTGAAGGTGGGTGGTGGTTGAAGGTGAGCAATCTAGCGGCGGTTGAAGGTGGTTGGCAGTTTACAGTAGTTGAACGTGACAAAGAAGAAAATCGGTTGGAGGGAGAGAGGGGATGATATCCACTACTCAAATGAGCAAAAGAAGTTGATCTAATTTTTTTAGGTTAAATAGAATTAAAGGTGACGGTTTTGGGGGCAAAAAGAGAAATAGGAGCGACAATGAATTAGTTAGGGGGAAAATTTTACGAGGCATCTTTTGGGACAATTAGCAACAACACATTTAGAGACGACATAGTGAAATAGGGGCAACAGGTAGTGCGCCCAACTAATGGTCATATTTCTTGTAGTGTAAGAACTTGAAATAATAGGAACACTTTACAATGGATTTCGTGACTAAGTTACACTAGACTTTTAAGGGTCGGCATGCTATTATATAGGTCATTTATTGACAAATTGACCAAATAGTTGCTTCCAAGTTCCAACAATCGCTCTCACTACTGTTCACTATGGCCATCAGCTCACCGTATATTTTATTTACACATTTTTAGGATAATATGGTATTTATTGGGTTAGACACATGAAATCTTTTGGTAAAAAAACAACACTTATGGCCTGTTCTCGAGTTTTTCAGGGAAGGAAGGGGAGGGGAAGGGAAGGGGAGGAAAGGGATGGGAAGGAAAGGGAAGGCTTAAAAAACTCTCCCTCTCAATCATCCCAAAAGTGAGAGGATGATTTTAAAGAGTAAAAATGGTAAAATTGCCCCTCCTTCCCCTCCCTTCCCCTCCCATTCCCTCTTTAAAAAAACTTGAGAACACACATCCTTAATGGTTTCCTTCCCTTCCCCTCCCTTTCCTTCCAAATATTAACTCGAGAACATGCCGTTAAGCATACCAACATGTAGGGGTGATCGTGGTTGGGTTTGGGTGGTTTATGCCAGATATTGAAACCAAACCGGCAATCTCGGTTTCAAGAAATATTAGACCAAACAAGACCATTAAAGTAGTCAAATCAAACCAAACCAACCACTAAAACACGGTTCGGTTTTGATTGGTTTCATGATGTTTAACGTTAATTTGTATTTTTTGTTTGACCCTACTATTCGTGCAACAAGTTCTGTTTTAAGATTTCAAGTGGTAATGTACTATTGTTAAACAAAAAGTTTAAAAGGTACAAGTTTATGATAATTGTTAGAATCTAGAGAGCGAGTGAATATGTTATATGCCCACTTTTTAAAATTTTTACCAATATTTGCAAGTAATTAAAGAGTTCAAGGAAGAAAGATATCACCAATGTAAGTAGCTAGGACACAATAATTTATAGTGGTTCAAGCAAGGGTTAACAACCTTCCTCTAGATCCACTCATTGGCCTCACCCACCAAGAGTTGCTCCACTAACTTCTTTCTTTGAAGGTAGAGATAAACCTTTTACAACTTCTCTTTTTAGCTTACAAGAATTACACTTCACTCTTGTAAACAAGGTTAAGATAAACCTCACTTCACTCTAATTCTATAGGCTAGAGATAATCCTTACTTCTCTCTAATTCTTTAGGCTAGAGATGATCCTTACACTATTACAAATGTATAAGAAGTTAATGTAGTGTTTGAACTTTGAAGGCTTTTACTCTTGTTTGATTCTTGATTCTTGAAAGATTGAATAAATATTAAAGAATATGAGCTCACAAGATTTTGTATGTATTCTGTGTTTTTCAGATTGCAAGAGGTGAGTAAAACACAAAACTTGAGTTGCCTTAAATAAGAAAAAAGGTGCAAGCTCAAAAAGTGTCCAGACTGACCACGATCGATCCATGGTCGACCGTGGCATCGATCGTCGGCCTGTTGAAAGTTTTTGAGCCTTGTGAATATAGACGTTGGCCTTTTACCAAAACCACACACAACCACTTAAAAGAAGCTTAAGAAAAGTTGGGTTAGTGTCATACTTCTTATGTTTGAATTTAATTATGAAAATGGAAGTTTAGAAACCAAAGTACAAAGCATGTTGGAAGTTTACCTCTTTGGGAGATTCCTTTTGCTAAATATGTTTTGGCTTATTTCAATAAAAGATTGTGTTTAGTATTTACCAAAGGGAATTCTTTTGCTTTGATTTCCAAGCTTGTGATTTTATAAAAAAATTCTCAATTTTTATAAAAGTTTTTATAAAAATTATTTAATAAAAACTTAGACTTATTTAATAATTTATTTTATAAGCTTATAAACTTCGAACGTTTGTTTGTAGGTATCTTCGACATCGGCTTCTTCTTGAACTCGGATCTTGATGATTGAAGCTTGGCCATTTGATCAATGAAGCTTATTTTAAATATACATTTGTTTGAATATATATGTATATGTGCACATATGTTGATGTTAATAAATACAATTATATAAACAAGTTGTATATTTTTGTGTCAATAAAAGAGGATATATTTATAACCCCTTAAAATATCATGGGTCTCTCTCTCTCTCTCTCTCTCTCTCTAAAGTCTAAACTATTCCTCCTCTATCTTTCTCTCGCCATCCGGCTCGCTCTCTCTAAACTCATCCTTTTAAAAAACTCTTTGCCAACAAAAAAGTACTAAGGGAAGTTGGCTATTAAAAAACTCAGGGAATTAAATTAAATTGGCTACCAGAGGGGTTGGAGTGTATTGGACTGCGGACCTTGGCAACAACCCAGGTGAGGTCCAAATTAATTAAATTGGCTACCAGAGGGGTTGGGGTGTATTGGGTTGTAGACCTAACACGCTGGAATGGATAGCACCGGAATGGATAGCGCCGGGGATGAACCGGTAGGCGTCGACCGGGTGTTACAATTAGTATCACAAACTCAGATCTTGTTTCTATCTCTTCATGGTCACTCATGAGCTTGTGATACACCATCCGGCGGCCGAAACCGTGATTTCTTCCTATGTAGTCATCGCCGACCACCTACATCTTGCCGTCGGTCAATAGAACTACTCTCACTCCACGTATTTTGCTTTCAAATCTGAGTTCTCACTTCATCCACTTGTTGCTAGTCTTTTAGATTGACAATTTTTGCAGAAGTGTAGAGGTAGAACGAAGGTGTTTTTTCGAGATCTAGGAGTGTTCTCTTGCAAACTCGTTACAGGTAAGATGTAACATCCAAGGTTTGAAATTTCTTAATTAAATATAAATAAATAAGTGTTATTAAAATCGTGAGTTGCCTATATGAGACTAGAGGTGTTTATAAAACTAGAGAGGCTAAAACTGTCAAAATAAAAGTTAATAAGTGTAGGGACCATTTTTGTCATATTGAGAACCATTATTAGTGTCAGAACCGCGAAAACCAATCTTAGTCGTTTAATTGATAAGTGGAATTCATGGATGAAGAGCGTGAGAGGATTAAGTGTGACAATGTGCATATAAGGAATTTATGGGTGAACAATCCAATTGAACGAGGGAGAATTGGATGGCTAGGACTGGTTCTCGCAATAAAAACGGTTCTCAAATGAACTTTTCAATATATATATATATATATATATATATATATCTATACTATTATATAAACTTATAAAGCATTTAGGTCTTTTGTATCTCTTAATTTTAAGTAATTTGAAATTACTAACTTACCCTTAATATTGAACTAAATGAAAACTATTAAATAAAACAATTATTTGGTGAAGTTAATAACAATCATATATACCATTTTAATAACTAAACATTCCAAAATAAAGATTATTTAAAAAATCAAATCAATACAAATTAACTTATTAATTAAAATATTAATAATTATACTTTTCATATTAAATATTATATCATATAATAAATATTTTAACTTAACTACTAAAAATTGCATATAATTAGAAGTATTAAATCTAAACAACATACAACATAAATTTATAGATTAAAATTACTGAATTTTTTGAATGAGTAATATAATTAAAATATAATAGAGTTATAATGCCTACATTCTTGTTAGATTTTACAATCGATGTGAAATTTTATTTACCCATTGTAATTTAGAAAAGAAACACATTATCCCTGTTTTAAAAACGAACAAATTATTAAGAAAAAATATTTGTAACTGATGTATTGTGCGGGTACAATGCTAGTATGTGTATATATATATATATATGTCATTTCTTTTAAACACAAACACATACATACACATCTGCATACAAGATGGCCAAATTTTCTCTCAACTTTGGATTAAAAACACTGCAAGATTAGCATCTAATTATCATCATATCAATCCATATATATTGCACTAAAGTATGATTAGTTGGTTAGTTTAATGTTTAAATGTGTCTAAAAGGATTCATATGGTTGAATTTAGTTGTTATATGTTAATTTATGTTTTTAGTTGTTTATGTTATTGCTATAAGTTGTTTGGGGTGTAGGAAAACACCCCTATGTGTTAAGAAATTGAAAAGAGTATGAATTGAGTCAAGAATAGCAGATGTGCAGAACACATGTTGAAGAGTTGGTCGTGTACGTGGGCCGTGTGTAAATATGAAGTTCAGATTAACCAAGGCCTCGAAAGGTTAGTTTTGGGGAGGCCGTTTAGCTTGGCCTGTGTAGAGGTACACGGCTTGTGTAGCAACCTATATCAACACAGGCCATGTAGCCTGATTTGCCCGTGTAGTATGAGGGGTACATGATTGACAGTTTGTAATATTATATTATTTTAGTTGTCTAGGAAGGTGATTGACTACTTAACCGAATCATATAAGCTGTTACTCACATACATTTCTTACAAGGTGAGTTTACTAAACTCGTTTTCATATGTGCACAATATGTAATGCTATACAGAAGTGATATATATATATATATATATATATGTGTGTGTGTGTGTGTGTCAATCAAAAGTGTTGTATAGTATACTGCTTCGTGCGGTAGTGATCAGATTAACATATAGCCTTGTGAGGTAATGCTAAGATGTGGCCTATATATAAAAGTGTGATATCTCTGTATGAGTTATGCATGTGTTTATATGATTTACATTTAACATCCTCACTGATCTTTTGTAGTTTATCAGATTCTATTATCCATATTTTGCAGGATGCATTAAATGCAAGGACAAGACTTCTGTTTGACCATAAAGAGAAAAAAATGTGAATGTATTGATATGAATTTTAGGTTAAAATTTTTAAACACAAAGAAGATACGATTAAATGAAGATCTTATGTTTTAAAATAAAGTGTCTATGAATTTTATGGAAGGACACGTGAAAGAATTTTTGTTTTTGTAGGTTTTTCAACTTTGCTCTTATTTAAACTACAACATGTCATCACCAGAATTGTTTTTTAGATTCTTCATTGATCCATTTTCATATATGTACATACACACATCGGTTTGGTTTATGCGGATTATTTCCAAACAAAAATCGTTAACCAAACCAAAAGTCAGTTTCACATATCTAAAACCATTGATTTGAATTTGCACTTCTTTAACCGATTAACCCGGGCATTTAACCTCTGTTTAAGTATTTCGGTCAGTTTTGACGGTTTCATGCTCATCACTACCAACATGTCTCAAATTAGAGATTGATAATATAATATTTGTTAATATTTTATATCTTTTATAGATAAAAATAGAGATATTTTAGTTTTAA